>OY482671.1:89899998-92691815 GCA_960531455.1 Urophora cardui | reverse complement strand
GAAACTTTGTTTATACGTTTTATAACTTGTGGTAATATACACGCAAAAATTTATTGAAATCGGTTTATGACCACGCCTACTTTTTAACAAAGATATTTCTGGAACACCCTTTTGGAATTTGTAACGTGAAGTCTTTGTAACTAGAAGTCAAAAGGAATGAAATTTTGCACAAAGAATAATATCATATGCTTAGTTGATCGACTGATAAAAATGTTGAAAATGGGCGTGGCTACGCCCACTTTATGCAGCACTCGCTTTATATAAAATACACCGTGTTTCCATCAAACGCAAACAAACAATGAAAGCATACAGCTGAGTATCTAATGTTCGATTCCACTCGAACTTAGGCTTCCTTACTTGTTTCCAATTCCTTACTTAAACGAACGGTCGTATAATTTTCACTTGTTTTTATTATACCAGTGGTTGTTTTTTCGCAAGTCTCTAACACTTGCCCAAACGAATGCGGCTAATCTATGTGAGGGTGTGTGAGACTTTGTCGTTAACTCGCGCTATGTATTTGGACTATCGAAATTCGAGCATACATATATCTGCTTGGAGGTCTAAACCATAGGTGGCCACAAATTAAGCATAAGGGAGCCACACGACAACAACATCAATAAAAATTGCAACAACCTTCTTCTCGGAGTTATAAAAATATTATTTGCCAAATAACGGTTTATTGCAACAACATACATAAAAAAATCATACCATGAGCACTTTCTATTCTTGGTGTCATTTTGAAAAGAACAAATGTACAATGTACCTACATACATACATATGTATAGATATGCTGCAGCTAGGCATTCAAATATTTTGCTAAACAACATGAACGAGGTAGCAGATATAAATGTACAACCATATGTACATATGTATGTATGTATGAAGGCGTAACTACACAATGAATGTCGGTAGAAGATGGAGTGCTCTAGACTCTAAACTACTAGGATGTGAACATAAGAAACTGTATCTTTCTCTTCCAACTCATGAGGGATAAGACACTTGTACCCAAGACTTATACCAAACCAAGAACAAAAGACTTGCTTTTGCCCCAAGACATCTTTTCCGTCAAAATTTGAAAAATGTGCTATGGTCTGATGAAACCAAAATTAATAAGTTTGGATCAGATTGGAAACAATAGGTAAAAACGTCCAAAGAATACAGCTTTTGATCCAAAGTACACAAAAACGATGGTTAAACACGTGTGTTCTATTATGGTATGGGGCTGCTTCTCGGAAGGTGTTAGTCCAATATTTTCAGATAAAGAACAAAATGTGCGCGGTTGGCTATGTTAGCAGATTGCAGACAATTATGCTTCCGGGTGTGAGAAGAAATACCATTACGGTGGGAGTTTATGCATGATAATTATCCGAAATATGCAGCAAAACTGGTAAAGCAATGGGTTAAGAAAGAAAAGTGGTGTGGCCGCCTCAATCGCCAGATCTAAACCCCATTGAACACCTTCGGACCCTTCAGAGCCAGCAATAAGGACGAATTGTTGAGCCAGATTCAAAAATTGTGGTTTTCAATTCCGAAAAGCGCTTGCGCAAACTTGGTTATTTCAATGCACCGAAGATGCGAAGAGGTTATTAAACATTAATGCGGTTCAACAAGATACTGAAGCAATCATATATTGTAAGAATTTTGGACCAAAATTACAATTATTTAGAAATAACAAACTGTTTCTATTTTTTTTTCAGGCAAAAATTAAAAAATTGGCTACACTTTTTTCTTATCGTACGTAAACAAATGCATTAAAACGTAAGGTATTCAAAATGACAAAAATCTTTAAAAATAGATACATACATACATATGTATGTATATTAAAAGCTGTTCGTTTCCTTTGTTTTTTCCAACGCCATATATCGTCGTTTAAAGTGCAAAACCGCGTATCGACCAAATACAATACCGCGTAAGTGACATTTTTGCCAAAAATGAGATTTCACCAAAAATACATTCCTGGCGTCCGTCCCCATCTATGCATGTAAAAATTTTGAGATTCCGACAACGCAATTCCAAATAACGGCACAGTTTCAAAACCGCTTTTCAAGAATTGAGGAAATTTTTGGAACCAATACCGCGAATAACAAGTGTTAGTGCTTCATAACTCTATGTAGTAAAGTTTGAGTTATTATTACACCTTTCATAAACACGAAATGGATTATAAATTTGTTTTATTGAAAAAAAAAAAAAAGTGTCCACGTACACCTGCAAAACCGCGTATACCTCACTAATGAACAAAATAAAAGATGCAAAACCGCACTTTTAACTGTTTTTCGACAAAAATGACATATGGATAAAGAATATAATCCAAAAATCTACGATGGTTTGAATTTGGGTTGTAAAATTCTGAATCGTTTTTAATTAAAACAGTTTTTACTGTCTCCTCTGTAAAATTTGGGTGGCAGCAGATACGCGGTATTGCACTTTACGCGACGATATGGATGTATGTGCATATAGCATTGTTTGAAGAAATTATCCCAAAACAGTGTTGTAAAGTAATTAAAAACTATATTCAATATCATAAGAAATGCGGAGATACTTAATCATACAATGGGTGAGTTTCTAAGACTGAGCTGTTGTGCAACTGTTGAGTGTTTGTCTTAGAAACGCACTGTTGAGTAATTCCGCTCAGCTCAACAGTTGGCAACTTTTCGCCATTTTTTGCATCACAAATTTCTTCGCTACTTGAGCTCAACATGTTGTGTAAAGCCAAACAGCTGATAAATTCATCAAACCGTTTCTAAGACGTAGCTGTTTAACTCAACTGCTACACAACTGTTGGCAACTGTTCAGCTCAACAGTTGCGGAGCAGCTTTTTCTTAGAAACTCACCCAATGTTAAAGGACTCTTGATTAATAAAAGAACTGCATATATATGTATGTATGTAAATACACATGTATGTATGTATGTATGTAAATACACATGTATGTATGTATGTATGAACATACATATGTACATATATGCAGTCGTAAGCGCTTAATATAATGCGTTTTCAAAAATATATGTATCAATTGCTTTGCTAAATAATTAAATATTTTATGTTATCCTTTAGAAAATGCTTGCAACATTTGGTCCGGGCTGCGAATTTGTTGGCGTAGGTTGTGTTGGCCGATCTATATCCTGATATGTACGCTGTTGTGTGGTGGGGAAAACCGAACCGGTTTGCAAACTACCACCGCGTGAACTAAATTCGCGATACAATAAAACAACAGTGATGGGACGTATCACCAAATTTATAATAGCGAAAACAACTGCCCAGCCATCTGTAAAATTGATATACATACATACATATTTAATTATTATTTCATCAGCTAGAAACAACGCATATGGTCAAAATCGCGGGAACGAGGAATGCCAAATAATTTTTCTTTTTCAAATCACGCTCTAAATTCAACATACATTTAATATGAGTACGTGCTTCAGGCATTTTGATGATTAAAAATTACGATATTTTGAATTTTGTTTTTTTCTATTACCTGAAAAAAATTTGTACTTTAAGCTTATTAATCTGTCGTGCCAAGCCAATCGATTAATGTTATAAGAATATTTAAAACAAATATAATCTATATATGTATACATATCGTCGATGACACTGCAATACGTTCCATGTCACTTTTCACTTCTTCCTGAATACACCTAAATAACCTTTTAACACTTTTGTCAATCACATTTTGCTTTTATATATAACTTCGCTTTTATTATATACTATAAAAATGTAAAAAACACTGCGAAAAGTGAAAATATATATAGTTTTTTCTCCTTCCTCAAAAATTTAGTCACGACGACATAGCACGTTTTGCAGTATCACCGACGATACATAAATTGTAGGGGTTTTTTTTGTGAGGAAATGGCTCAAAACTACTGGCGAACTTTGCCAAATTTTGACAGTTTATTCTTTGGATAAGTCCGCTCGACATAGGCTACATATGCGAGTGGAAGCACTCATTTTTGATTTTTAGTGCAAATCAAAGTTGCATTCCTCCTCATTTTTGATTGGCAGTGCAAATAAAATGTTTACTACCACTCACTTTTGAAGGCAATGCACTTTGAGTGGTAGTGCAAATATGCCCATCTTTCAATTGAATATTTTCGATATAAATATATATGTATTAACTAAATTATGCGTGCGATTGTATTGTTAAAGACCGCGTTGTTGACCATATATAAATTTGTACATAGTATGTATTCATGATTCTTACTCATATAATTAAAATAAACTATTATGGATATCAAATCGAAGAATATGCTTGAAGCGTTTATGACGAGCGCCTGAAAGTATACGAAATGGAGAAAATGGTGGTTATAATGCATAACGAACTGAAATATACATATGTATATGGAATATAAGTAAAACATCACAGTTGGAAAGGTTCTCAGGCATGGCCTTTAAGATGCATGAAAAGATGTATGGAATTGGATAGATTATATTATGCATCCCAAAGTAGCGAAGAGCTCAAGTATCGGCTCTCAGCTATACGTTCTAGATTACATTATATAATGCCTCCCAAAGTAAGCGAAGAGTCGAAGAGGCAAAGCTCTATGAAATATGTTTCTAGTTGGAAACTGGATGAAGAAAGGATGAAAAGGAAAATGGAAAAAATAATAATTTTTGGGTCATATTAGAAGGCAATTGTGAGCAGGGTTTGAAATTGCTTGCTGCAAAATAGCAATAGCCGATGTTTTTTGCTTATTGCTGAATTCAGCCGAGCCAAAAACGAAAACACGAATCATTCGCTTCAGTTTTCAGCTGAGTCGTGTTTGCTTGTATAGTTAAGCCAGAGAACGTAGATGAACTAGGCATGGGTAACACTGCGCTGCGCGGCGCAATTGCGCTAACACCAACCCTGGTGTTATTGCGCTAACTCCGATTTGGGAAATGCGCCAACTCAATATAGCGCCAACTCAATGTAGCGCCAACTCAGTATAGCGCCAACTCAATGTAGCGCCAACTCAATGATGCGCTATTGCAATATAACACTGACTCAATTTCGTGCGCTAACACCAGCTCCAATATAGCGCTAGTGTAAAATGGCGCAACCACAACGCCAATAACAGCATCATAGTATATGTATACGTATGACAACGTCACAATTATGTGTGCTTGATAGTGATCTAAGTGAATCTAATTTCCAGCATATTTTCACATATATACGGAATATTTTTCCAAATGATTATGAAAATTAAAATTAATTGTGCCCTCGTATGTGTAAGCAGAATTGCGCCAAAAGAAATAAAACGGTGATGGTAAACAGTAACAAGCGAAAAAATGTTATTTATCGATTATTCGATGACAATTGCGCTAAAGGTGTTATTGCGCCAGTACCGTGAGTTGGCGCCACGGTTGGCGCTGGCGTTATTGTATCAGCGCCAAAAAAATTGCGCCATTACCCATGGCTAGCGTTTTGTTCAGTTTTGACGTTTTACACGATTTTTCGTAGTTGCAACTTCTCTGTTCATCTTAGCCATGGGTAATGGCGCAATTTTTTTGGCGCTGATACAATAACGCCAGCGCCAACCGTGGCGCCAACTCACGGTACTGGCGCAATAACACCTTTAGCGCAATTGTCATCGAATAATCGATAAATAACATTTTTTCGCTTGTTACTGTTTACCATCACCGTTTTATTTCTTTTGGCGCAATTCTGCTTACACATACGAGGGCACAATTAATTTTAATTTTCATAATCATTTGGAAAAATATTCCGTATATATGTGAAAATATGCTGGAAATTAGATTCACTTAGATCACTATCAAGCACACATAATTGTGACGTTGTCATACGTATACATATACTATGATGCTGTTATTGGCGTTGTGGTTGCGCCATTTTACACTAGCGCTATATTGGAGCTGGTGTTAGCGCACGAAATTGAGTCAGTGTTATATTGCAATAGCGCATCATTGAGTTGGCGCTACATTGAGTTGGCGCTATACTGAGTTGGCGCTACATTGAGTTGGCGCTATATTGAGTTGGCGCATTTCCCAAATCGGAGTTAGCGCAATAACACCAGGGTTGGTGTTAGCGCAATTGCGCCGCGCAGCGCAGTGTTACCCATGCCTAGTTCATCTACGTTCTCTGGCTTAACTATACAAGCAAACACGACTCAGCTGAAAACTGAAGCGAATGATTCGTGTTTTCGTTTTTGGCTCGGCTGAATTCAGCAATAAGCAAAAAACATCGGCTATTGCTATTTTGCAGCAAGCAATTTCAAACCCTGCTCACAATTGCCTTCTAATATGACCCAAAAATTATTATTTTTTCCATTTTCCTTTTCATCCTTTCTTCATCCAGTTTCCAACTAGAAACATATTTCATAGAGCTTTGCCTCTTCGACTCTTCGCTTACTTTGGGAGGCATTATATAATGTAATCTAGAACGTATAGCTGAGAGCCGATACTTGAGCTCTTCGCTTACTTTGGGATGCATAATATAATCTATCCAATTCCATACATCTTTTCATGCATCTTAAAGGCCATGCCTGAGAACCTTTCCAACTGTGATGTTTTACTTATATTCCATATACATATGTATATTTCAGTTCGTTATGCATTATAACCACCATTTTCTCCATTTCGTATACTTTCAGGCGCTCGTCATAAACGCTTCAAGCATATTCTTCGATTTGATATCCATAATAGTTTATTTTAATTATATGAGTAAGAATCATGAATACATACTATGTACAAATTTATATATGGTCAACAACGCGGTCTTTAACAATACAATCGCACGCATAATTTAGTTAATACATATATATTTATATCGAAAATATTCAATTGAAAGATGGGCATATTTGCACTACCACTCAAAGTGCATTGCCTTTCAAAAGTGAGTGGTAGTAAACATTTTATTTGCACTGCCAATCAAAAATGAGGAGGAATGCAACTTTGATTTGCACTAAAAATCAAAAATGAGTGCTTCCACTCGCATATAGTAGCCTATGTCGAGCGGACTTATCCAAAGAATAAACTGTCAAAATTTGGCAAAAGTTCGCCAGTAGTTTTGAGCCATTTCCTCACAAAAAAACCCCTACAATTTTATGTATCGTCGGTGATACTGCAAAACGTGCTATGTCGTCGTGACTAAATTTTTGAGGAAGGAGAAAAAACTATATATATTTTCACTTTTCGCAGTGTTTTTTACATTTTTATAGTATATATAAAAGCGAAGTTATATATAAAAGCAAAATGTGATTGACAAAAGTGTTAAAAGGTTATTTAGGTGTATTCAGGAAGAAGTGAAAAGTGACATGGAACGTATTGCAGTGTCATCGACGATATGTATACATATATAGATTATATTTGTTTTAAATATTCTTATAACATTAATCGATTGGCTTGGCACGACAGATTAATAAGCTTAAAGTACAAATTTTTTTCAGGTAATAGAAAAAAACCAAAAATTCAAAATATCGTAATTTTTAATCATCAAAATGCCTGAAGCACGTACTCATATTAAATGTATGTTGAATTTAGAGCGTGATTTGAAAAAGAAAAATTATTTGGCATTCCTCGTTCCCGCGATTTTGACCATATGCGTTGTTTCTAGCTGATGAAATAATAATTAAATATGTATGTATGTATATCAATTTTACAGATGGCTGGGCAGTTGTTTTCGCTATTATAAATTTGGTGATACGTCCCATCACTGTTGTTTTATTGTATCGCGAATTTAGTTCACGCGGTGGTAGTTTGCAAACCGGTTCGGTTTTCCCCACCACACAACAGCGTACATATCAGGATATAGATCGGCCAACACAACCTACGCCAACAAATTCGCAGCCCGGACCAAATGTTGCAAGCATTTTCTAAAGGATAACATAAAATATTTAATTATTTAGCAAGCAATTGATACATATATTTTTGAAAACGCATTATATTAAGCGCTTACGACTGCATATATGTACATATGTATGTTCATACATACATACATACATGTGTATTTACATACATACATACATACATGTGTATTTACATACATACATATATATGCAGTTCTTTTATTAATCAAGAGTCCTTTAACATTGGGTGAGTTTCTAAGAAAAAGCTGCTCCGCAACTGTTGAGCTGAACAGTTGCCAACAGTTGTGTAGCAGTTGAGTTAAACAGCTACGTCTTAGAAACGGTTTGATGAATTTATCAGCTGTTTGGCTTTACACAACATGTTGAGCTCAAGTAGCGAAGAAAATTTGTGATGCAAAAAATGGCGAAAAGTTGCCAACTGTTGAGCTGAGCGGAATTACTCAACAGTGCGTTTCTAAGACAAACACTCAACAGTTGCACAACAGCTCAGTCTTAGAAACTCACCCATTGTATGATTAAGTATCTCCGCATTTCTTATGATATTGAATATAGTTTTTAATTACTTTAACAACACTGTTTTGGGATAATTTCTTCAAACAATGCTATATGCACATACATCCATATCGTCGCGTAAAGTGCAATACCGCGTATCTGCTGCCACCCAAATTTTACAGGAGACAGTAAAAACTGTTTTAATTAAAAACGATTCAGAATTTTACAACCCAAATTCAAACCATCGTAGATTTTTGGATTATATTCTTTATCCATATGTCATTTTTGTCGAAAAACAGTTAAAAGTGCGGTTTTGCATCTTTTATTTTGTTCATTAGTGAGGTATACGCGGTTTTGCAGGTGTACGTGGACACTTTTTTTTTTTTTTCAATAAAACAAATTTATAATCCATTTCGTGTTTATGAAAGGTGTAATAATAACTCAAACTTTACTACATAGAGTTATGAAGCACTAACACTTGTTATTCGCGGTATTGGTTCCAAAAATTTCCTCAATTCTTGAAAAGCGGTTTTGAAACTGTGCCGTTATTTGGAATTGCGTTGTCGGAATCTCAAAATTTTTACATGCATAGATGGGGACGGACGCCAGGAATGTATTTTTGGTGAAATCTCATTTTTGGCAAAAATGTCACTTACGCGGTATTGTATTTGGTCGATACGCGGTTTTGCACTTTAAACGACGATATATGGCGTTGGAAAAAACAAAGGAAACGAACAGCTTTTAATATACATACATATGTATGTATGTATCTATTTTTAAAGATTTTTGTCATTTTGAATACCTTACGTTTTAATGCATTTGTTTACGTACGATAAGAAAAAAGTGTAGCCAATTTTTTAATTTTTGCCTGAAAAAAAAATAGAAACAGTTTGTTATTTCTAAATAATTGTAATTTTGGTCCAAAATTCTTACAATATATGATTGCTTCAGTATCTTGTTGAACCGCATTAATGTTTAATAACCTCTTCGCATCTTCGGTGCATTGAAATAACCAAGTTTGCGCAAGCGCTTTTCGGAATTGAAAACCACAATTTTTGAATCTGGCTCAACAATTCGTCCTTATTGCTGGCTCTGAAGGGTCCGAAGGTGTTCAATGGGGTTTAGATCTGGCGATTGAGGCGGCCACACCACTTTTCTTTCTTAACCCATTGCTTTACCAGTTTTGCTGCATATTTCGGATAATTATCATGCATAAACTCCCACCGTAATGGTATTTCTTCTCACACCCGGAAGCATAATTGTCTGCAATCTGCTAACATAGCCAACCGCGCACATTTTGTTCTTTATCTAAAATATTGGACTAACACCTTCCGAGAAGCAGCCCCATACCATAATAGAACACACGTGTTTAACCATCGTTTTTGTGTACTTTGGATCAAAAGCTGTATTCTTTGGACGTTTTACCTATTGTTTCCAATCTGATCCAAACTTATTAATTTTGGTTTCATCAGACCATAGCACATTTTTCAAATTTTGACGGAAAAGATGTCTTGGGGCAAAAGCAAGTCTTTTGTTTCTTGGTTTGGTATAAGTCTTGGGTACAAGTGTCTTATCCCTCATGAGTTGGAAGAGAAAGATACAGTTTCTTATGTTCACATCCTAGTAGTTTAGAGTCTAGAGCACTCCATCTTCTACCGACATTCATTGTGTAGTTACGCCTTCATACATACATACATATGTACATATGGTTGTACAGTTATATCTGCTACCTCGTTCATGTTGTTTAGCAAAATATTTGAATGCCTAGCTGCAGCATATCTATACATATGTATGTATGTAGGTACATTGTACATTTGTTCTTTTCAAAATGACACCAAGAATAGAAAGTGCTCATGGTATGATTTTTTTATGTATGTTGTTGCAATAAACCGTTATTTGGCAAAATAATATTTTTATAACTCCGAGAAGAAGGTTGTTGCAATTTTTATTGATGTTGTTGTCGTGTGGCTCCCTTATGCTTAATTTGTGGCCACCTATGGTTTAGACCTCCAAGCAGATATATGTATGCTCGAATTTCGATAGTCCAAATACATAGCGCGAGTTAACGACAAAGTCTCACACACCCTCACATAGATTAGCCGCATTCGTTTGGGCAAGTGTTAGAGACTTGCGAAAAAACAACCACTGGTATAATAAAAACAAGTGAAAATTATACGACCGTTCGTTTAAGTAAAGGAATTGGAAACAAGTAAGGAAGCCTAAGTTCGAGTGGAATCGAACATTAGATACTCAGCTGTATGCTTTCATTGTTTGTTTGCGTTTGATGGAAACACGGTGTATTTTATATAAAGCGAGTGCTGCATAAAGTGGGCGTAGCCACGCCCATTTTCAACATTTTTATCAGTCGATCAACTAAGCATATGAATATTATTCTTTGTGCAAAATTTCATTCCTTTTTGACTTCTAGTTACAAAGACTTCACGTTACAAATTCCAAAAGGGTGTTCCAGAAATATCTTTGTTAAAAAGTAGGCGTGGTCATAAACCGATTTCAATAAATTTTTGCGTGTATATTACCACAAGTTATAAAACGTATAAACAAAGTTTCGTCATAATATCTCAATTATTTTTGGAGTTATAGGCTAAGAAATCTCGTATATTCCTGCTTCTAAAAGAAGGCGGTGCCACGCCCATTTTCCAAAATTTTTACGGTTTTTGTCTTATGTTCATAGTTAGACTCCTGCCATAAAAGTTTAATGATATATCTTTATATTTGACAGAGATATCGCTTAAAATGTTTTTATTAGGTCACTTTATAAGACCCATATATAAAAGTGGGCGTGGTCGTCAACCGATTTTGGAAATTTTTCGTTCAAACATTTGCCTAAGTAAGTATATCACGCGTACTAAATTTCATTGATATATCTTCAATGGTTTCTGAGTTATGACTCATAAAGCTTTCAATATTTGCCCCTTAATAAGTGGGCGTGGCACCGCCCATTTTCCAAAATTTTTGTGTTTTTTGTTTTATGTCCATAGTTGGACTCATGCCACAAAATTTCAGTGATAGATCTTTATATTTTACAGAGATATCGCTTAAAATGTTTTTATTAGGTCACTTTATAAGACCCATATATAAAAGTGGGCGTGGCCGTCAACCGATTTTAACAATTTTTCGTCCAAATATTTACCTAAGTAAGTATATCACGCGTACCAAATTTCATCGATATATCTTCAATGGTTTCTGAGTTATGGCTTATAGAACCCTCAATGTTTGACCCTTAATAAGTGGGCGTGGCACCGCCCATTTTCTAAAATTTCACCAAATTTCTTCATACGGGCCTGAGCTCAACACGTGGGTAAAATTTCATCGCTCTAGCTATATTAGTGGCTGAGATACCAAATTTCCGATTTTTTCTATATAGGAAAAGTGGGCGTGGTCATGGTCCGATTTCGCCCATTTTCAATACCAACCGTCCCAGTCTCGATACCAACTTGCATTTCAAATTTCATCAAAATATATCAATTTTTGCGCGAGTTAGAGTGTTTACAGACGGACGGACAGACGGACGGACGGACGGACGGACATGGCTCAATCGATTTCTCTTTTCACCCTGATCATTTTGATATATATAAGTCTATATCTATCTCGATTATTTCATTCTGTTACAATCCACCGTTATGTGATTAAAACTATAATACTCTGTGTACTAGTACAGCTGAGTATAAAAAGTAGTGTTTATTTGATGAAATTTCTTCAATTTTTATCGATAGATGTCTCCCC
This sequence comes from Urophora cardui, assembly GCA_960531455.1. Lineage (NCBI taxonomy): Eukaryota > Metazoa > Arthropoda > Insecta > Diptera > Tephritidae > Urophora > Urophora cardui. The sequence continues at coordinate 92,679,776 of OY482671.1, read as the reverse complement.
TATCTTCGAACACCGTTCGTTAAAGTACGGAACGTATATTTCTTTGGTACGGAATTGGAAAACATTTTGTAACGAACGGTATGCGTTGAATTCGAAGATAGGGGAGACATCTATTGACAAAAATTTGAAACTTTCTGTTATTCACAATAGAAAAAATTGGCATACTCAGTAAAGATAATTGGCATAATCAGTAAAGATCAGTTTAATGAGTAGCTGGCATACTCTCTAAAGGTCTCTTAAAGTCTCTAACATTTTGTATGGAAACTGTCAGCCAAGAGAGCAGAATCCAGTATAAGCGGGCAGCGAAGTGCCCAAAAAAAAACACTCCTTATAAATTTCATTCTCCTATCGATCAAACGATAGTAACTCGAATGACGTGGTTGAAAACCACATCAAGCTTATGAGCAGACTGATTTCAAAATAATAGTTCGTTAAAATTATTAAAAATCGTTATAGACGTTTAAATTTTGGTATACCTTTATTTTATTTGAGAAAATAAATCGAAATTGTTCTTTTATTTCTCGTTATCCCTTAAAAATAGCACACAAAAGTGAATATAACAAAACATATTACAACAAAAAAATGTAGTTAGCACGTAAAAACGAAAAAAAACAAAGTTCAACAAATACCTACATATTTTGTACAGGTTTTTCTATTAATATTTACAAAATTAGGATTATCTAAGTACTTTTTCGCTAATATCCTCGCCTTTAGAATCCCTCTTTAGCTGCTCGAAACCGATAGCTGTCGTCGCTGCCAGCCAAACAGGGTACTTGTACTAAATTGAAATAAATTGAGCCCATCACCTGCGCCGCTTGTAAGCGTTTTGCAAATCAAACAAAATAAGCTTGCATAATTGAACTAATGTAAGCATTGTAAACCAAACCTAGCTTAGAATAAGCTAGCATGAATAAGGACTTTGCAAGCGACATTTGCATAATATTTGGTATAGTAAGCGTTTTGCACATCTCTTTATATTTCGCAAGGAAATGCTAGCGTTTTATAAATGTTGGCGGTGACCGACTAAATTTACAGTTATTTGTAGGTAGAACCCATTTTAGTTTTGATTTCTGAACAGTAAACAAGTGAAAATAGTGAAATTTTAGTGAAATAAATAAAGTGATAAAAGTAAAGTAGAGTCAGGTAAGTGCAACACGCGTTATTATATGTCCTAAAAAACATTTTTTGCAATCCTAATTTCAAGCTTAGAACGAGCGACGCGTTTCGATTGCAAAAGGCTTACTTAGCGATGTTTGTAAATGTCAATGCAAGTTTTTGCTTACATCTGAACGCTTACCAAACGCTTATTTTCATTTGAAATTTTTTGCTGGGTTCACATGTCAACAACAAGAATAAAACACACACTACTGTACGCGATTGTGCATATCCCATTAAACACTGAACAAGAAATTCTCAAACGAGGAAAGATTGCTTTCCAATTTGAGAATCAGCACATATATCAATTGAAAATAAACATGTTTTCAAGTGTTTCTCAAATATTTTTTTATCAATTTGAGATCAATTTTAGAAGCATTTGAGAAAAAATTTATCTTTGAAATGGGTTTGAGAAAATTTAATTTTTCAAATGGAGAATCAGCCCAAAATCCCATACTAAAAGTGTGCATTTTTGTTTAAGGACGTTATTAAAGAAAATTTGAGGTGCATTTGATAACTAACGTTTCAGGTTTGAGAATAGGCTTAGTTGAAAATGAAGAAAAATGTTTATTGGGATGTATAAAAATCTTCGTTTGGATGTGTACATTTTCTGCACAAAGTTTGACTTCTTTGCGTAGATCAAACGACAAGGGGTTGTCGGCTGTTCTGACACCGCCGCTATGAAATCAGATGCTGACAGTGCGCAGGCCCAATTTACCCAATTATTGCATGTGACCGCGCTTGTTCATATGAATGCGCACATAAGCTTGCAGGTGTTGAACCATTGCCATTGTGTGCAAGGTTCATCACTTTTGTATTACCCGCATGCCCACTGACTTGATCTCAAAGGTATTTGGAGTTGAAATTTGACAAAATTTCTTCGATTTGTGAAAAATGAAGGACAAAAGCGAAATGTAGAGGGGCTAGCAAACGCAGCACTTGTTGACATGTGAAGTCATATGAATGTATGTATGTATGCGAGCGCCTTCTTTTGAGCTGTAGGTACAATAACAAAATCTCATAAGCTTGTCCCTTATCACCTTGTCCCCTTGCCTTTGATGTTTTTTAAGGCGAGTTGGACAGAAAAATTATTGAAATTGTCGTCGATTTGCGCGAAGACAATGTTGCCAGTTTTCACTTGATTTTTTGTAATTGCTTTATGAATGAAATTGTTATTGTTGTATTTTGTGGTGGACAATAGTTTTTGTTTTTGGATACATTTATGAGCACATGTGTACTTTTGCAAGTACATACATACATACATCCATACATACATACATATTTACATATATATCCCTGTAAAAATCATAGGATTATATGATCCATTTTGTGATAGGTAGGAGTACTTTCAAAGTGACCCAAGCGAGCGACTCGTTTATCTGCATCGGCTCGTAGTTAGCCGAACATTGCTACGAAAACCGAATGTATGTATATCGCGATAACGACGAAGCAAGTGCGTACATTTGTATGTATGTATGTATGTATGTACATATGCATGCTCGTTTGAACGTGCACGACTTAGTAATAATGAGACATTGAACGCGACACAACATGCTGGTGATTGCGCTAGAAAAATTCTATCATTTTATTTTTATTAAAGAAAAGCTTACTTATGTATGTATGTAATGCTAATAATCAAATTGAATTGGCAGTCATTCAAATCTGTTCAGAAATTATTAAATTTCATTAATTTTAGTACCTACTCCATGAATTACTCCCATGTAGGTACTCCATGGATTAATCCCATGTAGTTACTCCTTGGATTACTCGGGTGTCATGCGGAAATAGGAGTATGTGATCCCTGCCTAGGACATCGCCATGTTAAATGGACCATATTTTTTATATGAAATGTGGCAGGTTGAGGAGTACTCGGCTGGTCCATAGCGAGTACTCTATACACGCGTGCATGGAGTACTCGGCTTTTTTGCAGGGATGTACCTATGTACATATGGATGATTGTTGTTTTTACGCAAAAATATAGCAATGTGAAATGCCGACGGCAATTTCGATTTGGTATGTAGGTACATAATTAATTACATAAATCAAGTTGTGTAAATGAAGTAGGTACATATGTAACTACCTATGTACATACATATGTACATACCTATGTGTTTATTAATTTATAAAAATGGTTGGTCATCAGCAAATAAACACCAAAATACCTACATATACATATGTATATATTTTTTTTTAAATTTCGTAAATTTAATTACAATTGAAAATTCGATAAGAAAACATAGTACCTACCTACATACATATGGACAAATATTTACCAGTTTCATCAAATTGGTCCTTGTTGAGTACACAAAAGCATCTATTGAAGCATAATTTTTTAATACAGAAAGATATGCACATAGAGGCGCAGGTTCGAGTCCCAGTAAAGTCAAATTGAAACTAATTTAAATTGATTTTTTTTAATTCTTAAATTTATTTATAATTGAAATTCGATAAGAAAATTTTAAAATTACTTTGCTGTTTTAGGAAATTGGTGCATTGGTGAAATCGGTGTATGTGAATAAAACTATGAATATCAGCAGATGTGCACAAATGTAAAGTAACATTCCATTCTACAGCGCGCTGCTAATTTTTTTAACTTTTCTCTCAAATCTGTAATTCACCATGACTCAACTCTGGTAACGTTAACAGGATGCCCTACCAGCGTTTTGTTCAGTTTTGACGTTTTACACGATTTTTCGTAGTTGCAACTTCTCTGTTCATCTTAGCCATGGGTAATGGCGCAATTTTTTTGGCGCTGATACAATAACGCCAGCGCCAACCGTGGCGCCAACTCACGGTACTGGCGCAATAACACCTTTAGCGCAATTGTCATCGAATAATCGATAAATAACATTTTTTCGCTTGTTACTGTTTACCATCACCGTTTTATTTCTTTTGGCGCAATTCTGCTTACACATACGAGGGCACAATTAATTTTAATTTTCATAATCATTTGGAAAAATATTCCGTATATATGTGAAAATATGCTGGAAATTAGATTCACTTAGATCACTATCAAGCACACATAATTGTGACGTTGTCATACGTATACATATACTATGATGCTGTTATTGGCGTTGTGGTTGCGCCATTTTACACTAGCGCTATATTGGAGCTGGTGTTAGCGCACGAAATTGAGTCAGTGTTATATTGCAATAGCGCATCATTGAGTTGGCGCTACATTGAGTTGGCGCTATACTGAGTTGGCGCTACATTGAGTTGGCGCTATATTGAGTTGGCGCATTTCCCAAATCGGAGTTAGCGCAATAACACCAGGGTTGGTGTTAGCGCAATTGCGCCGCGCAGCGCAGTGTTACCCATGCCTAGTTCATCTACGTTCTCTGGCTTAACTATACAAGCAAACACGACTCAGCTGAAAACTGAAGCGAATGATTCGTGTTTTCGTTTTTGGCTCGGCTGAATTCAGCAATAAGCAAAAAACATCGGCTATTGCTATTTTGCAGCAAGCAATTTCAAACCCTGCTCACAATTGCCTTCTAATATGACCCAAAAATTATTATTTTTTCCATTTTCCTTTTCATCCTTTCTTCATCCAGTTTCCAACTAGAAACATATTTCATAGAGCTTTGCCTCTTCGACTCTTCGCTTACTTTGGGAGGCATTATATAATGTAATCTAGAACGTATAGCTGAGAGCCGATACTTGAGCTCTTCGCTTACTTTGGGATGCATAATATAATCTATCCAATTCCATACATCTTTTCATGCATCTTAAAGGCCATGCCTGAGAACCTTTCCAACTGTGATGTTTTACTTATATTCCATATACATATGTATATTTCAGTTCGTTATGCATTATAACCACCATTTTCTCCATTTCGTATACTTTCAGGCGCTCGTCATAAACGCTTCAAGCATATTCTTCGATTTGATATCCATAATAGTTTATTTTAATTATATGAGTAAGAATCATGAATACATACTATGTACAAATTTATATATGGTCAACAACGCGGTCTTTAACAATACAATCGCACGCATAATTTAGTTAATACATATATATTTATATCGAAAATATTCAATTGAAAGATGGGCATATTTGCACTACCACTCAAAGTGCATTGCCTTTCAAAAGTGAGTGGTAGTAAACATTTTATTTGCACTGCCAATCAAAAATGAGGAGGAATGCAACTTTGATTTGCACTAAAAATCAAAAATGAGTGCTTCCACTCGCATATAGTAGCCTATGTCGAGCGGACTTATCCAAAGAATAAACTGTCAAAATTTGGCAAAAGTTCGCCAGTAGTTTTGAGCCATTTCCTCACAAAAAAACCCCTACAATTTTATGTATCGTCGGTGATACTGCAAAACGTGCTATGTCGTCGTGACTAAATTTTTGAGGAAGGAGAAAAAACTATATATATTTTCACTTTTCGCAGTGTTTTTTACATTTTTATAGTATATATAAAAGCGAAGTTATATATAAAAGCAAAATGTGATTGACAAAAGTGTTAAAAGGTTATTTAGGTGTATTCAGGAAGAAGTGAAAAGTGACATGGAACGTATTGCAGTGTCATCGACGATATGTATACATATATAGATTATATTTGTTTTAAATATTCTTATAACATTAATCGATTGGCTTGGCACGACAGATTAATAAGCTTAAAGTACAAATTTTTTTCAGGTAATAGAAAAAAACCAAAAATTCAAAATATCGTAATTTTTAATCATCAAAATGCCTGAAGCACGTACTCATATTAAATGTATGTTGAATTTAGAGCGTGATTTGAAAAAGAAAAATTATTTGGCATTCCTCGTTCCCGCGATTTTGACCATATGCGTTGTTTCTAGCTGATGAAATAATAATTAAATATGTATGTATGTATATCAATTTTACAGATGGCTGGGCAGTTGTTTTCGCTATTATAAATTTGGTGATACGTCCCATCACTGTTGTTTTATTGTATCGCGAATTTAGTTCACGCGGTGGTAGTTTGCAAACCGGTTCGGTTTTCCCCACCACACAACAGCGTACATATCAGGATATAGATCGGCCAACACAACCTACGCCAACAAATTCGCAGCCCGGACCAAATGTTGCAAGCATTTTCTAAAGGATAACATAAAATATTTAATTATTTAGCAAGCAATTGATACATATATTTTTGAAAACGCATTATATTAAGCGCTTACGACTGCATATATGTACATATGTATGTTCATACATACATACATACATGTGTATTTACATACATACATACATACATGTGTATTTACATACATACATATATATGCAGTTCTTTTATTAATCAAGAGTCCTTTAACATTGGGTGAGTTTCTAAGAAAAAGCTGCTCCGCAACTGTTGAGCTGAACAGTTGCCAACAGTTGTGTAGCAGTTGAGTTAAACAGCTACGTCTTAGAAACGGTTTGATGAATTTATCAGCTGTTTGGCTTTACACAACATGTTGAGCTCAAGTAGCGAAGAAAATTTGTGATGCAAAAAATGGCGAAAAGTTGCCAACTGTTGAGCTGAGCGGAATTACTCAACAGTGCGTTTCTAAGACAAACACTCAACAGTTGCACAACAGCTCAGTCTTAGAAACTCACCCATTGTATGATTAAGTATCTCCGCATTTCTTATGATATTGAATATAGTTTTTAATTACTTTAACAACACTGTTTTGGGATAATTTCTTCAAACAATGCTATATGCACATACATCCATATCGTCGCGTAAAGTGCAATACCGCGTATCTGCTGCCACCCAAATTTTACAGGAGACAGTAAAAACTGTTTTAATTAAAAACGATTCAGAATTTTACAACCCAAATTCAAACCATCGTAGATTTTTGGATTATATTCTTTATCCATATGTCATTTTTGTCGAAAAACAGTTAAAAGTGCGGTTTTGCATCTTTTATTTTGTTCATTAGTGAGGTATACGCGGTTTTGCAGGTGTACGTGGACACTTTTTTTTTTTTTTCAATAAAACAAATTTATAATCCATTTCGTGTTTATGAAAGGTGTAATAATAACTCAAACTTTACTACATAGAGTTATGAAGCACTAACACTTGTTATTCGCGGTATTGGTTCCAAAAATTTCCTCAATTCTTGAAAAGCGGTTTTGAAACTGTGCCGTTATTTGGAATTGCGTTGTCGGAATCTCAAAATTTTTACATGCATAGATGGGGACGGACGCCAGGAATGTATTTTTGGTGAAATCTCATTTTTGGCAAAAATGTCACTTACGCGGTATTGTATTTGGTCGATACGCGGTTTTGCACTTTAAACGACGATATATGGCGTTGGAAAAAACAAAGGAAACGAACAGCTTTTAATATACATACATATGTATGTATGTATCTATTTTTAAAGATTTTTGTCATTTTGAATACCTTACGTTTTAATGCATTTGTTTACGTACGATAAGAAAAAAGTGTAGCCAATTTTTTAATTTTTGCCTGAAAAAAAAATAGAAACAGTTTGTTATTTCTAAATAATTGTAATTTTGGTCCAAAATTCTTACAATATATGATTGCTTCAGTATCTTGTTGAACCGCATTAATGTTTAATAACCTCTTCGCATCTTCGGTGCATTGAAATAACCAAGTTTGCGCAAGCGCTTTTCGGAATTGAAAACCACAATTTTTGAATCTGGCTCAACAATTCGTCCTTATTGCTGGCTCTGAAGGGTCCGAAGGTGTTCAATGGGGTTTAGATCTGGCGATTGAGGCGGCCACACCACTTTTCTTTCTTAACCCATTGCTTTACCAGTTTTGCTGCATATTTCGGATAATTATCATGCATAAACTCCCACCGTAATGGTATTTCTTCTCACACCCGGAAGCATAATTGTCTGCAATCTGCTAACATAGCCAACCGCGCACATTTTGTTCTTTATCTAAAATATTGGACTAACACCTTCCGAGAAGCAGCCCCATACCATAATAGAACACACGTGTTTAACCATCGTTTTTGTGTACTTTGGATCAAAAGCTGTATTCTTTGGACGTTTTACCTATTGTTTCCAATCTGATCCAAACTTATTAATTTTGGTTTCATCAGACCATAGCACATTTTTCAAATTTTGACGGAAAAGATGTCTTGGGGCAAAAGCAAGTCTTTTGTTTCTTGGTTTGGTATAAGTCTTGGGTACAAGTGTCTTATCCCTCATGAGTTGGAAGAGAAAGATACAGTTTCTTATGTTCACATCCTAGTAGTTTAGAGTCTAGAGCACTCCATCTTCTACCGACATTCATTGTGTAGTTACGCCTTCATACATACATACATATGTACATATGGTTGTACATTTATATCTGCTACCTCGTTCATGTTGTTTAGCAAAATATTTGAATGCCTAGCTGCAGCATATCTATACATATGTATGTATGTAGGTACATTGTACATTTGTTCTTTTCAAAATGACACCAAGAATAGAAAGTGCTCATGGTATGATTTTTTTATGTATGTTGTTGCAATAAACCGTTATTTGGCAAAATAATATTTTTATAACTCCGAGAAGAAGGTTGTTGCAATTTTTATTGATGTTGTTGTCGTGTGGCTCCCTTATGCTTAATTTGTGGCCACCTATGGTTTAGACCTCCAAGCAGATATATGTATGCTCGAATTTCGATAGTCCAAATACATAGCGCGAGTTAACGACAAAGTCTCACACACCCTCACATAGATTAGCCGCATTCGTTTGGGCAAGTGTTAGAGACTTGCGAAAAAACAACCACTGGTATAATAAAAACAAGTGAAAATTATACGACCGTTCGTTTAAGTAAAGGAATTGGAAACAAGTAAGGAAGCCTAAGTTCGAGTGGAATCGAACATTAGATACTCAGCTGTATGCTTTCATTGTTTGTTTGCGTTTGATGGAAACACGGTGTATTTTATATAAAGCGAGTGCTGCATAAAGTGGGCGTAGCCACGCCCATTTTCAACATTTTTATCAGTCGATCAACTAAGCATATGAATATTATTCTTTGTGCAAAATTTCATTCCTTTTTGACTTCTAGTTACAAAGACTTCACGTTACAAATTCCAAAAGGGTGTTCCAGAAATATCTTTGTTAAAAAGTAGGCGTGGTCATAAACCGATTTCAATAAATTTTTGCGTGTATATTACCACAAGTTATAAAACGTATAAACAAAGTTTCGTCATAATATCTCAATTATTTTTGGAGTTATAGGCTAAGAAATCTCGTATATTCCTGCTTCTAAAAGAAGGCGGTGCCACGCCCATTTTCCAAAATTTTTACGGTTTTTGTCTTATGTTCATAGTTAGACTCCTGCCATAAAAGTTTAATGATATATCTTTATATTTGACAGAGATATCGCTTAAAATGTTTTTATTAGGTCACTTTATAAGACCCATATATAAAAGTGGGCGTGGTCGTCAACCGATTTTGGAAATTTTTCGTTCAAACATTTGCCTAAGTAAGTATATCACGCGTACTAAATTTCATTGATATATCTTCAATGGTTTCTGAGTTATGACTCATAAAGCTTTCAATATTTGCCCCTTAATAAGTGGGCGTGGCACCGCCCATTTTCCAAAATTTTTGTGTTTTTTGTTTTATGTCCATAGTTGGACTCATGCCACAAAATTTCAGTGATAGATCTTTATATTTTACAGAGATATCGCTTAAAATGTTTTTATTAGGTCACTTTATAAGACCCATATATAAAAGTGGGCGTGGCCGTCAACCGATTTTAACAATTTTTCGTCCAAATATTTACCTAAGTAAGTATATCACGCGTACCAAATTTCATCGATATATCTTCAATGGTTTCTGAGTTATGGCTTATAGAACCCTCAATGTTTGACCCTTAATAAGTGGGCGTGGCACCGCCCATTTTCTAAAATTTCACCAAATTTCTTCATACGGGCCTGAGCTCAACACGTGGGTAAAATTTCATCGCTCTAGCTATATTAGTGGCTGAGATACCAAATTTCCGATTTTTTCTATATAGGAAAAGTGGGCGTGGTCATGGTCCGATTTCGCCCATTTTCAATACCAACCGTCCCAGTCTCGATACCAACTTGCATTTCAAATTTCATCAAAATATATCAATTTTTGCGCGAGTTAGAGTGTTTACAGACGGACGGACAGACGGACGGACGGACGGACGGACATGGCTCAATCGATTTCTCTTTTCACCCTGATCATTTTGATATATATAAGTCTATATCTATCTCGATTATTTCATTCTGTTACAATCCACCGTTATGTGATTAAAACTATAATACTCTGTGTACTAGTACAGCTGAGTATAAAAAGTAGTGTTTATTTGATGAAATTTCTTCAATTTTTATCGATAGATGTCTCCCCTATCTTCGAACACCGTTCGTTAAAGTACGGAACGTATATTTCTTTGGTACGGAATTGGAAAACATTTTGTAACGAACGGTATGCGTTGAATTCGAAGATAGGGGAGACATCTATTGACAAAAATTTGAAACTTTCTGTTATTCACAATAGAAAAAATTGGCATACTCAGTAAAGATAATTGGCATAATCAGTAAAGATCAGTTTAATGAGTAGCTGGCATACTCTCTAAAGGTCTCTTAAAGTCTCTAACATTTTGTATGGAAACTGTCAGCCAAGAGAGCAGAATCCAGTATAAGCGGGCAGCGAAGTGCCCAAAAAAAAACACTCCTTATAAATTTCATTCTCCTATCGATCAAACGATAGTAACTCGAATGACGTGGTTGAAAACCACATCAAGCTTATGAGCAGACTGATTTCAAAATAATAGTTCGTTAAAATTATTAAAAATCGTTATAGACGTTTAAATTTTGGTATACCTTTATTTTATTTGAGAAAATAAATCGAAATTGTTCTTTTATTTCTCGTTATCCCTTAAAAATAGCACACAAAAGTGAATATAACAAAACATATTACAACAAAAAAATGTAGTTAGCACGTAAAAACGAAAAAAAACAAAGTTCAACAAATACCTACATATTTTGTACAGGTTTTTCTATTAATATTTACAAAATTAGGATTATCTAAGTACTTTTTCGCTAATATCCTCGCCTTTAGAATCCCTCTTTAGCTGCTCGAAACCGATAGCTGTCGTCGCTGCCAGCCAAACAGGGTACTTGTACTAAATTGAAATAAATTGAGCCCATCACCTGCGCCGCTGGTATATTGGTTTTTTTGAGACAGGAATATAGCATATCATCGCATATGCAATGAGATCTGTAAATATAAAGAATGGAAAATAGTTATTATTTTTTAAATTATGACCAAAAAACCATTATGTTTCCACTATCACATATTAATTAGAATATACCACTATATTTATCTTTGCATAATCTGTGGTAATCTGCATACGAAAGCCATAAACTTTTTAAACGAACATCGCGTATCAATAAAAGCTGTGCGCTCTAAATTGGCTTTAGAAATTGAAGTACAGTATTTTTATTCTTTTGCAATGTTTTAATGGCATTTGCATGAGATATGTGAAATAACACGTCCAGAGAGTCAGCAAAATGTTTTTTTGCCCTACCACATTTCAATTTAATAATTTTGTTGTATTGATTTAAACGCCTTTTAATCATTTTCTCTATTCCATCTTTTCTTTTGGTCGGTTTTCCGAATTTCGTATAGACCTCAATCAATCTATTGGGCAAAATAGGAATGCTTTCCTTTGCCGTTTAATGTTCATCACGAATCAAATAAAATAAATAGCTTAACACATTTCTTCTGCTTGGAAGCATATTTCCATTCAAAGTTTTTTTTCAAGCCTGTGTTTAAAAAAGATAATCTTACATTATACAATAGAAAAGCCTTACATAGCACTTAGCTCGTAAGATGTTATTAAATAATTACCAATTAAGAGAATGCATCTGGATCTTAATGCCATTACAATAATAGTTTTAAAAAATTTGAAAAAAAACTTTTTTGGACTGAATATAACACACTTATGAGCACTACCGCTACAAGTTCACTTTAAAGAAAGTTCAACAAACTATTGAATGAGCTGAAATATGAAACTATACCACATTTTTTTTTATTGCAAAGCCTACTACGATATTTTCAGTTTGGTAAAAAAAAAGTTTGAAAAAAATGCGACTTGCTTATTTTAAATCATTTTCTTGACTATAATAGTGCATGTAAATCAAAAAAAATTTATGATGTGTAAAACTACTTTAAATAACCTATTAAATGATGTACAGTTTATACAATTCTCTATTTTTTTAAAAATTTATTTTTGCCTGTTTAACAAACAAAAAAATTTAAATTTCACTTTAAGGACTCAATATGTCCTGAAAGGATAACGGTAAGTATAAATATCATATGGAGAATATGTTCCCAGTTTCATTTAGTATAAAAATGATTATTACATTATTTCTCCAAAAATCATTGTTTAAGGAGATATTGGTCTCTAAAGCAATGCATAATTTTTAGGTCAATTTTTGAACTTTAGTTCAAATGCGCGTGGCTATTTCCCACTACCGATGGTCAGATTTTTATGCAGATCTTATTTTCTATTGTCAAGCTATCAGAAAATGCGCGGGGAGCGAAAAAATTCAATACTTTTGCAAATCCCATATGTTTTGTGGTCAGTCTAATAAATATATATATTAATTTTTTCAATGGGGCCCTTGAATAGCTCTTTACAAGCACTACAACAAAAAACGTGTCAAAAATATTTGCAAACAAACACCGGTTGGTAACGTGACACAAAATATAGGTCATTCAGGTGCACCTATCAAAAAGCGATTTTCTGCGAATATTGTACACATTTTTTTAATGCAAATTACTATAATTTAATCAGTTTGATTTAATGTATTCCTGCCTTCATTTTTTCTTTAAAACATACCTCGGCGTTTCATAGATCTTAAGATCAGACAAACAGGTTACGCTCTTCACACATACAGGTTGCGCTCTTTGCTAAAATAAAAATAGATCAAAAAAACTTTTTAAGTTAAACGGTTTTATGTTATACATACATTGCAATGTTTAAGATAAATGTACTAAAAACCAAAAAATAATAAAATAGATACAGTCGTGGGAATTATAAACATTTGCATAGACTAGACTAAAATAAAACCGGGGGGCACGTCAATTGTCTACAAATTATCGACTTAATGTGCGATAGAAGAATCGTTTAATTCGTCGTTAGGCAGTTGGCCCGCAGACGGTGAGGAAATTACTTACTATTTTCTTGCTCATGGAAATTCCAATAGTTATACACTCCATGTTAATAAAAGAGATGTTTCGACTAGTTTATCGTTGGACTTCCACACGAGGAATCGTTTCACTGCTCGTAGTTTGTCTTTAATCGACAAAACATATGATAAAAGTACTACTCGCTCACCACTATGAAACCCTAAAACTCGCTTATAATCGAGCTTGCTAGCTTTTTTCCGCATTCTAGCCCTACTTATCACACGTCCATCGTTATCGGTTGAACAACTGCCTAATTATAGTGTAACATTACAAAACAATCATTTTAATCAACGATTGTAGACAATTGACGTGCCCCACGGTTTTATTTTTGTCTAGTCTGTGCAAATGTTTATAATTCCCACGACTGTATCTATTTTATTATTTTTTGGTTTTTAGTACATTTATCTTAAACATTGCAATGTATGTATAACATAAAACCGTTTAACTTAAAAAGTTTTTTTATCTATTTTTATTTTCTAGTTTTTAGTTTTTATTTCGCATTCTGTTTAATTCATTTAGTGCTTCATTATTGCAAGGTTTCTTGCCCGTTAGTTTATTGCAGTCCAACGCCTCTATACGTAGTCCCTGCAAAGTTCTTACTCTACTAAGAGCCACGAAGGCTTGACCTTCTTCAAACAGTTTCGCACCTAAGTATACGACCGCGTAATCCACAGTGCTGCCCTGCATTTTATGTATTGTAGAAGCCCATGATAGTATTAAAGGCAACATTCTTCTTTCAGCCGTCCCGTAATTGTATTTAGCTGGAAACTGTATGGCTTTCGGGTGTATAAGATGTTTAACTTAAAAAGTTTTTTTACCTATTTTTATTTAAATAGAGCGACTCACGCGCCACCTAGCGGCTCCAATTTTTTTTTAAACATTTGTAAATTATTTAAGTAATGCACATGCTAAATATCAGCCAAATCGGTCCATAATTAGGATTTTCAGTTTTAATTACCCCGATCTCAGCTCCACCTAGCGGAATTTTTTTTAAGAAAATATTTCTTTTCAAGGTAGTAATATATGTTCCGAATTTCAGCCAAATCGGACCATAAATGCGATTTTTGTAAATATAGCGACCCACGCGCCACCTATCGGAAGTTTTTTTTAGGAAAATATTTCCTTTCAAGGTAGTAATACATGTTCCGAATTTCAGCCAAATCGGACCATAAATGCGATTTTTGTAAATATAGCGACCCACGCGCCACCTAGCGGAATTTTTTTTTAAAGAAAATATTTCTTTTCAAGGTAGTAATACATGTTCCGAATTTCAGCCAAATCGGACCATAAATGCGATTTTTGTAAATATAGCGACCCACGCGCCACCTATCGGAATTTTTTTTTTCATAATATTTCATTGTCATCGGGGTTACACATGCGTACAAAATTTCAGATTAATCGGTTGACAGGAAGAGGGTGAAATTTGAATTACTAAATTTGACCCAAGAATAAATAATAAATAAAACAAAGGGGTGAGCTAAATAAAACCGTTTAATAATTAATAAAAATAGGTAAAAAAACTTTTTAAGTTAAACGGTTTTATTTTTACATACATTGCAATGTTTAAGATAAATGTACTAAAAACCAAAAAATAATAAAATAGATACAGTCGTGGGAATTATAAACATTTGCATAGACTAGACTAAAATAAAACCGTGGGGCACGTCAATTGTCTACAATCGTTGATTAAAATGTTTGTTTTGTAATGTTACACTATAATTAGGCAGTTGTTCAACCGACAACGATGGACGTGTGATAAGTAGGAATGTGGAAAAAAGCTAGCAAGCTCGATTATAAGCGAGTTTTAGGGTTTCATAGTGGTGAGCGAGTAGTACTTTTATCATATGTTTTGTCGATTAAAGACAAACTACGAGCAGTGAAACGATTCCTCGTGTGAATGTCCAACGATAAACTAGTTGAAACATCTCTTTTATTAACATGGAGTGTATAACTATTGGAATTTCCATGAGCAAGAAAATAGTAAGTATTTTCCTCACCGTCTGCGGGCCAACTGCCTAACGACGAATTAAACGATTCTTCTATCGCACATTAAGTCGATAATTTGTAGACAATTGACGTGCCCCCCGGTTTTATTTTAGTCTAGTCTATGCAAATGTTTATAATTCCCACGACTGTATCTATTTTATTATTTTTTGGTTTTTAGTACATTTATCTTAAACATTGCAATGTATGTAAAAATAAAACCGTTTAACTTAAAAAGTTTTTTTACCTATTTTTATTTTCTAGTTTTTAGTTTTTATTTCGCATTCTGTTTAATTCATTTAGTGCTTCATTATTGCAAGGTTTCTTGCCCGTTAGTTTATTGCAGTCCAACGCCTCTATAGCGACCCACGCGCCACCTATCGGAAGTTTTTTTAGGAAAATATTTCCTTTCAAGGTAGTAATACATGTTCCGAATTTCAGCCAAATCGGACCATAAATGCGATTTTTGTAAATATAGCGACCCACGCGCCACCTAGCGGAATTTTTTTTTAAAGAAAATATTTCTTTTCAAGGTAGTAATACATGTTCCGAATTTCAGCCAAATCGGACCATAAATGCGATTTTTGTAAATATAGCGACCCACGCGCCACCTAGCGGAATTTTTTTTTTAAGAAAATATTTCTTTTCAAGGTAGTAATACATGTTCCGAATTTCAGCCAAATCGGACCATAAATGCGATTTTTGTAAATATAGCGACCCACGCGCCACCTAGCGGAATTTTTTTTTTTAAGAAAATATTTCTTTTCAAGGTAGTAATACATGTTCCGAATTTCAGCCAAATCGGACCATAAATGCGATTTTTGTAAATATAGCGACCCACGCGCCACCTGGCGGAATTTTTTTTTTTAAGAAAATATTTCTTTTCAAGGTAGTAATACATGTTCCGAATTTCAGCCAAATAGGACCATAAATGCGATTTTTGTAAATATAGCGACCCACGCGCCACCTATCGGAATTTTTTTTTCATAATATTGCATTGTCATCGGGGTTATACATGCGTGCAAAATTTCAGATTAATCGGTTGACAGGAAGAGGGTGAAATTTGAATTACTAAATTTGACCCAAGAATAAAGAATAAATAATAAAACAAACGGGGTGAGCTAAATAAAACCGTTTAAAAATGATTTAGTCGTCGCTAGCCATGGGTAATGGCGCAATTTTTTTGGCGCTGATACAATAACTCCAGCGCCAATCGTGGCGCCAACTCACGGTACTGGCGCAATAACACCTTTAGCGCAATTGTCATAGAATAATCGATAAATAACATTTTTTCTCTTCTTACTGTTTACCATCCCCGTTTTATTTCTTTTGGCGCAATTCTGCTTACATATACGTGGGCACAATTAATTTTAATTTTCATAATCATTTGGAAAAATATTCCGTATATATGTGAAAATATGCTGGAAATTAGAGTCACTTAGATCACTATCAAGCACACATAATTGTGACGTTGTCATACGTATACATATACTATGGTGCTGTTATTGGCGTTGCGGTTGCGCCATTTTACACTAGCAGTATATTGGAGCAGGTGTTAGCGCACGAAATTGAGTCAGTGTTATATTGCAATAGCGCATCATTGAGTTGGCGCTACATTGAGTTGGCGCTACATTGAGTTGGCGCATTTTCCAAATCGGAGTTAGCGCAATAACACCAGGGTTGGCGCCAGCGCAATTGCGCGGGGCAGCGCAGTGTTACCCATGCCTAGTAGAGATGAGAGAAACTGCGATTTTTCGATATCTGTGATTTCGGTGATTGCTATTTTTAAATCACTGCGATTTTAAACTGCTATTGCGATTGCATGGACTGCTATAAAATCATCAGTTACCGGTAGAGATTAATTTTGCGTTTTCTGAGCGATATAACCCGTCTTCATTTTATGTTAACAAAATGATAGCAATAACAACGTATTCCGCAGTAAGAGCCCGTGCACAATTGGCTTTGTCTGCTCCAACTTTGATAGAAAAAACCTTAAAGCAAAGCGAAATTTCAGATGCTTGCTACAATTAACACTTTGACAATTTCCACCTCACTTCTTTGCTTTAATTTATAAACCTGATTTTTGGTAAAATATTTGGGGAATTAGCTTTTTTCTGCTTATTCGAATGTTATTTTTTACTTTTCTCTGTTCACTTCTCACGAAATTGCGCGAAATCGCTAAATTAAGTGTAGCTATACAAACATACACACACACACACACAAGGGGAGATGTTTGTCAAAGTGTAAAAAAGTTGAAAGATGGCTAACTTTATACCTTGCTTTACTCGCTTCACCTCAATTGTGAACATGTCCCTTTGAAAAGCACATGCTGAACGAAACTGTCAAAGCAAAACTCTGAAGCAAAGCGAGGTAGAAGTCAATTGTGCACGGGCTCTAATTTCGCTGTTTGTAAACATTTTTCAAAGATAAATTGTAAATTCAATAATTTTTTTTTCTTATATTTCTATATACGTATGTGGTCTGCTCAAAAGTATAAACAAAAAGAAATTTATAATGATTTTGCGATTGCGATTCACATAGGTGAACTGCTTACTTGGTACATCGATAGCAGTTCCCAATAAGTAGTGAACTGCTATTTTGAAAAAGTGATCGCAATTGCGATTTGCGATTTTTTATTCACAGTGAAAAAATCACCGTTTGCGATATATCGCTCATCACTAATGCCTAGTCGTCGCTAGGGATGGGCAAATTGGAAAAATATATCGATATATATTGTATCGATATTTAAAAAAACATCGATTTATGCCGTGTAAAAACATCGATATATCAATATATCGACAGGGCTGGCTTCACATTAAGGAACCACGTCTCGCGAAAAACCACTTCTTCACGGGGCTAGAGGTGCTCTCACAGATCTCAAAACTGGAATCCAAACTTGCCGCAGACTTATAGTTTACTAGATATTTGTTGTTAAAGTTGGATGGATCTACAGATATTCTACGAATCCTGAAGTATAAACATAAAATTCATTAAGAATTGCTTGAAGAAGAAAGTAATGTAAATTCAAGCACCCGGACATTATGGTTATACCACTTCTTAAAAAATGTTCTGCTGTTAAATTCGAAGCGAATCAGAAATGTATGAAAAATATCGAATTTGGCTCGAAATGGCAAAAAATTATCGATTATCGATGCACGGTAGTTCAAAATATCGTCGATATTATCGGCTGTACTATTTTAAAAATATCGATATATTGATATATCGATATATATCGCCCAATCCTAGTCGTCGCTGAACAAGTGGCCAAACAACATCGTGTGTGGCTATCGCATGGTTGCGCAGCGAATGTTAAAAATATGCATGTACGTATGTACATATATGCATGTATGTATGTTTGTTCGCCATACCCTGCAAAAAAATGTGCGATTAATCCCGAAAGAGATTTGTCCCGGATTCATCTGTTTCGGGAACAATCGGTCCACAATTAGTCCCTGATTGTTCCCGCACAGGTATAAATGTAGACCAATTGTTTCCGAAAGGATATATGTATATGTAGACCAATTGTTCCCGAACGGGTATAAATGTAGATTAATCGCTTTCATCCCGAACGGGTACAAAACTAGATTGATTAAATGTAGAAATTTTACAAAAATATTTAATGTATGAATTAAAAAAATTTTATAATAATAGGTAAAACTGAACACCCTTTCTTTTAATAACAATGATGAATAATAATTTTAACAAAATGTTACCAAAATAAACTTTCTTCTAACATATATAACAATTAATAATTTTTACATTTTCATAAAAAATAGGCTTGGCTTACAACTTTTGATTAAAGCGATTAATCTACATTTGTACCTGTTCGTGATGAAAGCGATTAGTCTACATTTGTACCCGTTCGGGATGTAAGCGATTAATCTACTTTTGTATCCGTTCGGGTATACATATTGAACAATTAGTCTCTTCATAGGACATTCTCGCACAAATGCGATCAATTCGCCCCATATAAAGGGATGTAAAATTGTATTAGTCGCATGCTCCCTTGCGATTGATCCCGGACACGTCCCGAATTAATCGCATTTTTTGCAGGGTAGCGACCAAAGCGCTCTCACTTATACACCTGCATTTACAAATTTGCCTAGCCCTGCTTTAAAACATCTCTTCAATTATTTTGTACATAATATTAAAAGGTACGTAACGTAACGTTCTTAACGTGACATATAAACCTCTACTGAAGAAATTACTTACATAAACTCATTTTTCAGTTTTTATGAAACGAAAAATGTAACATAAATTTTTATTCAGAACATTTTAGTACACGTAGAAAAGAAATATACATATATGTATTATCAAAATAAATTTGCTATTACTGAAAACGGAACATCTCTGTTAAGAAATAATCATTAGGATGTATCTTCATTGAAAGGTTAGAAATAGTAAGAAAAGGCTGTCCTGAAATTGTCAGTCACTTTTTTTATGCATAGCTCTAACTTTGAAAAATTTAAATTTGTTTAAGATAATGATAATTCGATATCTCTTCTTATTTAATAAAAGTTAAAAACTTTGTTTTGCATGCATTTTACATTTCGCTCGCGGTGGACCTCTCAGCGGAAATACCCATATACAGAACGTTTTCCGTTGGGAATTGGAAGGAAATAAGCGATTTCGGTTAGCTTTGGCACTTTTTAAATTTTGCCCTGCAATAAAGACTAAAAGAAATTCGATTTTGCGGGGAAGGTTTTTTTTTTAAACGAAAAAAATAACATCAAAAATGTAATAAGTAGACGAAAGCTCATCGTTTGCCGCGACAGAAAAATTAAAATTCAAGATAGTGTATATTGCCGTGGCGTATGAGTACAATTTTTATAAAATTAATACTTTAACTACCTTTTACCACCATCTACAATAAGTAGATGGTTCAGGTTATATGACTTTTTGAGTTCTGTTTTGTTTTTTTTTTTTAATATTAATTAACTATCTAATCGTGTGTTTAATTTCATTTAAGTATACCAATAAAAACAGTAAAAAACAAAAAAATGCTTTCCTGTAAAATTTGCTTTTGTCCCTTACGATAAAGTCGCACAAAGGGGTCGATATTATATAAAAATAAATAAGTGAATATTTTAAAAATATAAATACACGCGCGCCATCTGTTGGAAAATAGCGGTGGTTGTAACCTAATCTCATTAGTAAATATGTTGCATATATTTAGGCAGCAGCTAGAAGTTACATACCCACATACATACAGGTGAAACTAATAAAAGCGTGTTAATGAATGTGTATCTGTTTGTCTGTGCATCCTTTATGGACTCCCAAAGTATTTTAGGAAATGTTAAATCCTTTTTCTGTCGCGGCAATATTGTACCTAATGCCTGTGAGCGATATGACTTGAATGATTAATGCACTCACTTTGTATATAAGGAATCATTCATCAAATCGTATTTATTTTGATAGGCACGTATTTTCACGGGGCATAAATCGTGCTGCCGACAGCATCGATCCATATCCATCTCAGTGCCCAAGTCACTGTATGTTTCTGCAATGTCGCCTGTGCCACACCATTTTGTACCTGCGGAATATTAAAATTCAATTAAAATTCACTTACAACAATTTTAAAACTATTCATGTCTACATAGTATGAAATTATTCCACGTATGTATTTTTATGTATGTACATTGTACATACACAGCGAGCAGAGTCGTAAGCCTAAGCTGAAGCTAAGTTGATAAACTGGAATACGCTGCTTGCTGCTTGCACTCATTCTTTCTGTTCCAAATGTTTTAATACTTCATTTTAACATATCCCAAACAGAGATAAAGGGAATTGAGTTTTTATGAGCAAAGTACAATGTGTGGCGAACGTAAAAATTGAGTATTGTCGCCTCAGGCCATTTTCAACTGACATGCAATTAAGTGTTAAATGGTTAAGTGCGCGCGCTTCCCTGCAAAAATCATTGGATTATATGGTCCATTTATGGTTGGTTGGAGTACTTTCAAAGTGATCATTAACATAGCCCAAACGACCAATTCATTTATTTGCATCGTCTCGTAGTTGGCCGAACACGACAACGAAAACCAAATGATTATCGCGATGAAGCACGTGTATACATAAATATTTATGTAGTTATGTTAGGTACTCCATCAATTAATCTAATGGATTAATTTGATGTTGGGCGGGACTGGAGTATATACTCCATTGCAATGACTTGCAATATTAATTGGACCATATTTTTTGTATGAAATGTGGCAGGTTATGGAGTACTTGGTTGGTCCATAGCAAGCACTCCATGGATGAGCGAATAGAGTACAGGTTTTCATTCAAACTTCTTGAATCTTGATATTCTCCGTTTAACTGGTGTGGCAACCTGTGACTGACAAGCGCCAACACTGACGAGAAGCAACACTGGTCTTGGAGAATGGAGAGTAGAGTTAAGTTTGAGTTCTGACATGTATTATTTTATTATTTTATTTTATTATTTTATTTATTTATTTATATAAAAATTAGTACAATAAGATCCAGTTTGATCTTTTATAGTACATCAGACATTACATCGGGATAACAGTACAATAACTGATATTACGTACATACATAAATACTTATGAATATGTTGGATTTACTTAGTAATATATTACTTCTTAACATGATATTAAAATATTGATATAATACATAATACATAGATATAATATACATAGATAGCCAGAAACCAGGTAAGTAAACACATGCATCATTTACAGAAGTACGAATACAATACATTCTTAAAGTTGCTCTCGCTTAAGCTGCTTCGAACATGATTTGGGATGGAGTTCCAAATGCGGATTGCATTGACAAAGAACAACCTTGCAGAGTTTAGGTAATTGTAGTTGGGTAAAATTAAATCCTTTGTGCGAACAGATTTGGAGAAAGTTAGCTTATTGTATAAATAGGACGGAGTTTTATGGACCAAGAGTCTATGCAGAAAAACGCAATTCCTAGCTTTGAGGTAACTTAAAATGTCACATCCCAAAAGGCGAGATCTCCAGCCTGAGATATGATCAAATCTCGCCAACCCAAAGACATACCTAGTAACATTATTAAACAAAACATCTATTTTATGAGCTGATCTAGAGTCCAACTTGCTATATACACACTCCGAATAACATATAATTGGCAGTATTAATTGCATAACTAAGCGCCTTCGTATTCCAACCGGGGTGAAAGCGGCAGACATTCTTAGGTTACGCAGAACATGATATACTTTACTAACTACTACATTAACATGATCATCACAGGATAAACTAGAGTTAATAACGAAACCAAGATTAGTCACTTTGGACACAAACTTAAGAGACACACCATTCATATACAGATGCGGAAGATTAGCAGAAATATTTTTCTTTTTACATATAGGCAATACGTATGACTTATCACTATTAAGGGTGAGGTAGTTATTCGACGCCCACAGAGAGATTGCTGATAAATCGTCGCTGAATTTAGAATAAAGTTCAGCTGCTTTTTCATACGTCTCAGACATGTAGAGTTGTATATCATCGGCATATGCATGCATTTGAGCATACTTGCAAGTACTGAGGATATCATTCACAAAGAGGCTAAATAGCAGAGGGCCTAATATGGATCCTTGTGGAACACCAGATGATAACTTTTTGATGCCGGAGAACTCCAATCCTACCTTTACTTTCTGCGTTCTATTATGTAAATAGCTTTCTATTAATTTTACCGCAGAACCCATAAATCCGTACTGGGATTTAAGCTTTAGGCACAAAAGTTTATGATCTACAGAGTCGAATGCTTTCGAAAAATCAAGCAAGCATAACAAAGTGACTTTATCACAATCATACGCAGTCCTAATATCATCCAAGATTTTAACTAAAGCTGTTGTGCAGCTATGTTTTGCTCTAAACCCAGACTGGAACGGGGAGAGTAAGCTAAATTTTCCCAAATGCGAGTGGATTTGTTCAGCTAGCAAGGACTCAAAAGCTTTAGAAACAGCGGGAAGAATACTGATAGGACGAAAATCAGATGGACTAACAGGGCTCTTATTCTTGGCTATCGGCAACACTGTCGCAATCTTCCACGCGTCCGGGAAAGTTGAGGTGGTTATACAATGATTGATGATGTGTGTGAGAGTTGGCAAAATATAAGGAAGTATAATTTTTATAAACTTTATAGGAATGCCATCAGCTCCAATAGCATTTGATGTTATTTTATAAATACATTTCTCAACATCATACTCAGACACTGCACAGAATTCAAATTGATGATTTATAGATGAAGAGGGACATGCAATATTTCTAGTTCTGGTAAGACTAGATATAACATTACGACCGACAAATACATCATTGAGCTCATCAGGATTGAGCGAACAGGACGGACCATCTTTAACATACACACGCAGAGATTTTAAATTACGCCACAATATATTATTAGGTAATTCCGGGCTCAACATTTTACTAAAATACCTGCATTTTTCGCGTTTAATGAGGGTGTTTGTCATATTTCTTATTGCTTTATACGCAGTCCAGTTTGCCTCAGTTCGCTTATTTTTCCAAGCCGTATAAGCTTTATTACGCTTTTTGATAATAGTCCTAGCACTAGAACCAAACCATGGACACGAGTTCGATCTTCGTTTAGAGCAGCTCAACGGTACATGCGTATGATATGCATTTAAGACAGCATCGTTTAAAAACTCCAACTTTTCATTTGCAGATGACAAGCTCCAGCATGAGGTCCAGTTGAAAGTCAATAGACTAGTAGTCAGTTGATCAAAATTAATGGATCGGTAGTCAGGAAAATTAAAGGATTTATAATCTTTATTAAGGTGGTCAAAGTTAATGTCAAACGCACAAAAAATCAAATCATGGTCTGAAACAAATGACATTTGGTCGAACTTTAGAACAGTAGACAGCTCAGACACAATGAAATAATCAAGGAGACTAGGAGAACAATTATTTCCATATCTTGTGGGTATATTAGAATTGACTAATGATAAACCAACACTAGAAATTTCATCCACAAGACTATTACTGTATATATCATTACATAACATATTTACATTGAAATCTCCACAAACAATAATTTCATCAAACTCAATAGATAGAGTAGATAACATAGAAAAGAAATCTTTCACATTGTAATATTTACTAGGATTATAGACACATGATATAAGGATTTTCACCGGGGAATTTGACACCTCAATCAACATATACTCAGTGGTACCACTAGTAGATTGAGAAACTACATGGGTCTTCAGGTAATTTTTGCAGTATACCGCAACTCCGCCCCCCATCTTATTAATTCTATCATTTCGGTACAAAGTGTACCCATTAATCCCGAAGTGTGCATCCATAATATCTTGCTTAAACCAAGTCTCCGATACACAAATAACATCCACCGAGGACTGTTCAAATGTTCGCCTGACCATATCCATTTTATCACCTCTTAGACTCCGTGCATTAAAGTGCACCACATTAAACCCCTTCTGTCGTTTACACAGAATGTTAATCAGCGCAAGGCTATTACTTTCAATGCCATCCAGTCTATTTATAACAGTCATATCTAAAGCAAAAGCTTAGAGCAACCACATATCGAAGGAACCAAACAATTAAATAATCAAATACCCAGATTCTAGCTATCTTTACATAAAACAAAATATAAAATTTATATAAATTAGAATAATACAGGGTCAAATTGAGACACCCTTTAAATGAGCATAAATAACACATATAATACTTGAGAAATGTTTGAGGTAGAAACAGAAGTAAAAGATCAAAGATGTGTGAAAAAGAGAAGACAACAGTATCATTTTTAGATGCAGGTATATACGGAGTATTGTATAGGAGAAAGAAGAGAGGAGTAAGCAGAAAAACAAAGAGAAAAGCAAAAAGAGAGTAGTTACAGCGCATAACGTCATTTTTGTTGTGAAGTACTAACAATTTTATCAATGTCGCATTTACTATTAACCCGCCTTGCTTCCCCGCCATTCTCCTTCCTAACAAACACTTGTCCTCGAATTGTATTGAGTAGAAAAAGACATGTTCGGATTTGATACTGCTTGTGCGGGTGATTTGTAATAAAATAATTAACTAATAAAGCAATGTAATTCACGGGTTAATACATTGGCGACGAGTAAAAAAAAAAAGAAAAGAAGTGAAAAGAATAATAAATGGAAAAAAAAAACATATGAAACTAAACATTGTAGTGAAAGAACGAAAAGAATAAAAAAGACCAATGTGAATATTCGCGTGCATATACATACGTGTGTTTGTGTGTGGCGCTAGAGCGGCAAGTAGGCATCGCTCAACTCTCAGACAATCGGAGAATCGTGTACATTTGAGTAGCATTAAAATCAAGAAAAGCAACACACAAGCAATAGAAAAAAAACATACTTATTATTTACTTATGTACATATGTACATACGTATACGGAGAGTTCGTGGTGGGAAAATACTCATATACCTATACGCTATTGTTTCAACGAATCTAGGTAAGAAAAAAAAGGAAACCCACCATGCAAAACTCGAGAAATAGGCAATAATCAGTGTTGCCGGTTTGGTTGTTTTTTTTTTAACCAAAATCGGATAAAAATTTTTCGTTTAGTTACGTGGTTACATCCATTTTTGTTTAGGAATAAATCTATTCTGGCAAATTTTTGCCGGTCGTCCTTTTGGTTCTGTTCACCCTCATATTCGGCCGTGCTTCCAATATTGATATTACCGGCAATATATTTGTTATCGAAACAACTTGTTTTCATTTCCAAAAAAAAAAAATGTGTTTGGTGGGAAGAGAAAGAAAGACGTGAATCCGTATGTAATAGTATGTACACATGTATGATAAATATCAGGAGTGCACAAAGGTGCGAGCTGAAAATTATTATCTGACAGTGGTCAGGAGCTACACAAAGGTGTAAGCTGAAAATTGTTATCTGACAGTGGTCAGGAGCTACACAAAGGTGTGAGCTGAGAATTATTATCTGACATTGGTCAGGAGCTACACAAAGGTGTAAGCTGAAAATTGTTATCTGACAGTGGTCAGGAGCTACACAAAGGTGTGAGCTGAGAATTATTATCTGACATTGGTCAGGAGCTGCACAAAAGTGTAAGCTGGAAATTGTTATCTGAGAGTGGTCAGGAGCTACACAAAGGTGTGAGCCGAAAGTTGTTATCTGAAAATGCTTAATATGAAATTACGTGGCAAAATTTTAGAGGGACTGCATTGAAAGCAAGCCAAATATACATGTAGGTATGTACATATATACGTGCAGGTGTATGTATGTAAGCAATAATAAAAACTGTGAGAGTCTGGGAAAGAGATAATATATGTGTATTTAAGACGGTATATCAATACGTATATATTTATGTATGTGCGTAAATTCACCATACATACACAAACTAAGCGTAAATAAATAATAAATATTAATTCGGCCAGTGGCTGAAAACTGAGTTTTACTTAAAGCAACGAAAATTCTATTTGTTTAAAATTTCAGGTTAAGCATATAACATGACGGAGCACACGATAAGGCCATTCCTCTGTGAAACTATTGAGAAATCATTATTGCGCGTCGAATGGGAGAAATGGCTGCGCGCATTTCAAATTTATTTAGAATCTGAAGACATAAAATCAGTAAAGCAAAAGAAAAACAAACTTTTACACTTAGCGGGCACACAATTGCAAAGTGTAGCTTACTCTTTGCCTGGCGCTATTGAAGAATATGATGAGAAAACGAACAACGACGTGTATAAAGTTCTAGTTGATAATCTCAATGCATATTTTTCTCCTAAACAAAATTCAACTTTTGAAAGACATTTATTTAGAACCATTTCACCCACTGAGGGTGAAACATTTGCAAAGTTTGTTTTAAGATTGCGTCAGCAAATGAATAAATGTTCATTCGGCTCCACAAAAGCTGAAATTGAAGAAATTTGTCTCAAAGACAAGATCATTGACACCTGGGCGCCGCTTCAACTTAAAAAGAAACTTCTAGAAAAAGAAATGAGCTTAGATGATATTATAAGCGCTTGCCAGGTGGATGAGCAAATTAATAAACAATCAGAATCCATGAAATCAGATCCAAAAGAAACAAATCCAGTTAACAAAATTAAACATAGATCACGAGACTCGACCACTCAAGTTAATGAGTGCGGTAGATGTGGCCAAAAAGGCCATACGGATAACAGCCCATCATGCCCGGCCAAGTCAAAGAAATGTAATAAATGTACGCGAATAGGTCATTTCGCGCGAAAATGTAGAACAGGTATGAAACGAAAAACCGCGCAGTCCAAAAATAGGGATTCCAAACGGCGACAAACGGACGTACGATTCGTCGGCGATGATTACTCAGATGAAGAAAAGCCCAAACCTGAAAATAATTGTTTTAAAATATGGAGCGACGACGAAGAAGAGAAAATAGAGTGCAAAATCGGTGGCCATAAAATCCATTTAATTATTGATTCGGGATCTCGATTCAACCTGATATCTGAGGTAGACTGGTTATATTTACAACAACAAAACGCTACTGTTTTTAACGTCCGTCCAAACTCACAAAATCAATTTAGGAGTTATGCCTCTGACCAATTACTTAGGGTAATATGTGTTTTTGAGGCACCCATATCGGTAAAAGGAAATCCCGAAATGATTGCCTCATTTTTCGTAATTGAAAATGGGAAACAATCGTTACTTGGCCGAGAGAGTGCGATAAAATTGAACGTTCTTCGACTCGGCTCAAATGTTAATCACGTGAAGGCGGTACAACCATTCCCAAAATGGAAGGGGGTAGTTATTAAATTATCTATAAACCAAAAAGTGAAACCGGTACAACAACCCATGAGACGAATACCGGTCGCACTCGAAGAAAAAGTACTAGCGAAACTTGACGAAGCCCTGAGCCAAGATGTCATTGAGCCGGTAAGTGGTCACAGTCCCTGGATATCACCGATGGTGTTAGCGTTTAAAGAGAACGGCGACATTCGGCTATGTCTAGACATGCGTGTAGCAAACAAAGCGATTTTGCGCGAAAATTACCCATTACCTGTTTTCGAATCTTTCATGACAAAACTGAGGAACGCTAAATTCTTTTCCCGGTTAGATTTAAAAAACGCGTACCACCAACTCGAGCTTCATGAGTCTAGCCGAGAGATTACAACTTTCATTACACCTAGAGGACTGTTTCGATATAAACGGTTGATGTTTGGTATTAACTCAGCCCCAGAGATTTTCCAAAGGAGACTGGAAGAGTTGTTGGCACCCTGCTCAAACGTCATGAATTATATAGATGATGTAATTATTTTCGGCGACACTGCGGAGCAACATGACGAAAGTATATTAGAATTGACTAATGATAAACCAACACTAGAAATTTCATCCACAAGACTATTACTGTATATATCATTACATAACATATTTACATTGAAATCTCCACAAACAATAATTTCATCAAACTCAATAGATAGAGTAGATAACATAGAAAAGAAATCTTTCACATTGTAATATTTACTAGGATTATAGACACATGATATAAGGATTTTCACCGGGGAATTTGACACCTCAATCAACATATACTCAGTGGTACCACTAGTAGATTGAGAAACTACATGGGTCTTCAGGTAATTTTTGCAGTATACCGCAACTCCGCCCCCCATCTTATTAATTCTATCATTTCGGTACAAAGTGTACCCATTAATCCCGAAGTGTGCATCCATAATATCTTGCTTAAACCAAGTCTCCGATACACAAATAACATCCACCGAGGACTGTTCAAATGTTCGCCTGACCATATCCATTTTATCACCTCTTAGACTCCGTGCATTAAAGTGCACCACATTAAACCCCTTCTGTCGTTTACACAGAATGTTAATCAGCGCAAGGCTATTACTTTCAATGCCATCCAGTCTATTTATAACAGTCATATCTAAAGCAAAAGCTTAGAGCAACCACATATCGAAGGAACCAAACAATTAAATAATCAAATACCCAGATTCTAGCTATCTTTACATAAAACAAAATATAAAATTTATATAAATTAGAATAATACAGGGTCAAATTGAGACACCCTTTAAATGAGCATAAATAACACATATAATACTTGAGAAATGTTTGAGGTAGAAACAGAAGTAAAAGATCAAAGATGTGTGAAAAAGAGAAGACAACAGTATCATTTTTAGATGCAGGTATATACGGAGTATTGTATAGGAGAAAGAAGAGAGGAGTAAGCAGAAAAACAAAGAGAAAAGCAAAAAGAGAGTAGTTACAGCGCATAACGTCATTTTTGTTGTGAAGTACTAACAATTTTATCAATGTCGCATTTACTATTAACCCGCCTTGCTTCCCCGCCATTCTCCTTCCTAACAAACACTTGTCCTCGAATTGTATTGAGTAGAAAAAGACATGTTCGGATTTGATACTGCTTGTGCGGGTGATTTGTAATAAAATAATTAACTAATAAAGCAATGTAATTCACGGGTTAATACATTGGCGACGAGTAAAAAAAAAAAGAAAAGAAGTGAAAAGAATAATAAATGGAAAAAAAAAACATATGAAACTAAACATTGTAGTGAAAGAACGAAAAGAATAAAAAAGACCAATGTGAATATTCGCGTGCATATACATACGTGTGTTTGTGTGTGGCGCTAGAGCGGCAAGTAGGCATCGCTCAACTCTCAGACAATCGGAGAATCGTGTACATTTGAGTAGCATTAAAATCAAGAAAAGCAACACACAAGCAATAGAAAAAAAACATACTTATTATTTACTTATGTACATATGTACATACGTATACGGAGAGTTCGTGGTGGGAAAATACTCATATACCTATACGCTATTGTTTCAACGAATCTAGGTAAGAAAAAAAAGGAAACCCACCATGCAAAACTCGAGAAATAGGCAATAATCAGTGTTGCCGGTTTGGTTGTTTTTTTTTTAACCAAAATCGGATAAAAATTTTTCGTTTAGTTACGTGGTTACATCCATTTTTGTTTAGGAATAAATCTATTCTGGCAAATTTTTGCCGGTCGTCCTTTTGGTTCTGTTCACCCTCATATTCGGCCGTGCTTCCAATATTGATATTACCGGCAATATATTTGTTATCGAAACAACTTGTTTTCATTTCCAAAAAAAAAAAATGTGTTTGGTGGGAAGAGAAAGAAAGACGTGAATCCGTATGTAATAGTATGTACACATGTATGATAAATATCAGGAGTGCACAAAGGTGCGAGCTGAAAATTATTATCTGACAGTGGTCAGGAGCTACACAAAGGTGTAAGCTGAAAATTGTTATCTGACAGTGGTCAGGAGCTACACAAAGGTGTGAGCTGAGAATTATTATCTGACATTGGTCAGGAGCTACACAAAGGTGTAAGCTGAAAATTGTTATCTGACAGTGGTCAGGAGCTACACAAAGGTGTGAGCTGAGAATTATTATCTGACATTGGTCAGGAGCTGCACAAAAGTGTAAGCTGGAAATTGTTATCTGAGAGTGGTCAGGAGCTACACAAAGGTGTGAGCCGAAAGTTGTTATCTGAAAATGCTTAATATGAAATTACGTGGCAAAATTTTAGAGGGACTGCATTGAAAGCAAGCCAAATATACATGTAGGTATGTACATATATACGTGCAGGTGTATGTATGTAAGCAATAATAAAAACTGTGAGAGTCTGGGAAAGAGATAATATATGTGTATTTAAGACGGTATATCAATACGTATATATTTATGTATGTGCGTAAATTCACCATACATACACAAACTAAGCGTAAATAAATAATAAATATTAATTCGGCCAGTGGCTGAAAACTGAGTTTTACTTAAAGCAACGAAAATTCTATTTGTTTAAAATTTCAGGTTAAGCATATAACATGACGGAGCACACGATAAGGCCATTCCTCTGTGAAACTATTGAGAAATCATTATTGCGCGTCGAATGGGAGAAATGGCTGCGCGCATTTCAAATTTATTTAGAATCTGAAGACATAAAATCAGTAAAGCAAAAGAAAAACAAACTTTTACACTTAGCGGGCACACAATTGCAAAGTGTAGCTTACTCTTTGCCTGGCGCTATTGAAGAATATGATGAGAAAACGAACAACGACGTGTATAAAGTTCTAGTTGATAATCTCAATGCATATTTTTCTCCTAAACAAAATTCAACTTTTGAAAGACATTTATTTAGAACCATTTCACCCACTGAGGGTGAAACATTTGCAAAGTTTGTTTTAAGATTGCGTCAGCAAATGAATAAATGTTCATTCGGCTCCACAAAAGCTGAAATTGAAGAAATTTGTCTCAAAGACAAGATCATTGACACCTGGGCGCCGCTTCAACTTAAAAAGAAACTTCTAGAAAAAGAAATGAGCTTAGATGATATTATAAGCGCTTGCCAGGTGGATGAGCAAATTAATAAACAATCAGAATCCA
Source organism: Urophora cardui (assembly GCA_960531455.1). Taxonomy (NCBI): domain Eukaryota; kingdom Metazoa; phylum Arthropoda; class Insecta; order Diptera; family Tephritidae; genus Urophora; species Urophora cardui. Next base: position 92,648,126 of record OY482671.1, on the reverse strand, counting down.
TGAAATCAGATCCAAAAGAAACAAATCCAGTTAACAAAATTAAACATAGATCACGAGACTCGACCACTCAAGTTAATGAGTGCGGTAGATGTGGCCAAAAAGGCCATACGGATAACAGCCCATCATGCCCGGCCAAGTCAAAGAAATGTAATAAATGTACGCGAATAGGTCATTTCGCGCGAAAATGTAGAACAGGTATGAAACGAAAAACCGCGCAGTCCAAAAATAGGGATTCCAAACGGCGACAAACGGACGTACGATTCGTCGGCGATGATTACTCAGATGAAGAAAAGCCCAAACCTGAAAATAATTGTTTTAAAATATGGAGCGACGACGAAGAAGAGAAAATAGAGTGCAAAATCGGTGGCCATAAAATCCATTTAATTATTGATTCGGGATCTCGATTCAACCTGATATCTGAGGTAGACTGGTTATATTTACAACAACAAAACGCTACTGTTTTTAACGTCCGTCCAAACTCACAAAATCAATTTAGGAGTTATGCCTCTGACCAATTACTTAGGGTAATATGTGTTTTTGAGGCACCCATATCGGTAAAAGGAAATCCCGAAATGATTGCCTCATTTTTCGTAATTGAAAATGGGAAACAATCGTTACTTGGCCGAGAGAGTGCGATAAAATTGAACGTTCTTCGACTCGGCTCAAATGTTAATCACGTGAAGGCGGTACAACCATTCCCAAAATGGAAGGGGGTAGTTATTAAATTATCTATAAACCAAAAAGTGAAACCGGTACAACAACCCATGAGACGAATACCGGTCGCACTCGAAGAAAAAGTACTAGCGAAACTTGACGAAGCCCTGAGCCAAGATGTCATTGAGCCGGTAAGTGGTCACAGTCCCTGGATATCACCGATGGTGTTAGCGTTTAAAGAGAACGGCGACATTCGGCTATGTCTAGACATGCGTGTAGCAAACAAAGCGATTTTGCGCGAAAATTACCCATTACCTGTTTTCGAATCTTTCATGACAAAACTGAGGAACGCTAAATTCTTTTCCCGGTTAGATTTAAAAAACGCGTACCACCAACTCGAGCTTCATGAGTCTAGCCGAGAGATTACAACTTTCATTACACCTAGAGGACTGTTTCGATATAAACGGTTGATGTTTGGTATTAACTCAGCCCCAGAGATTTTCCAAAGGAGACTGGAAGAGTTGTTGGCACCCTGCTCAAACGTCATGAATTATATAGATGATGTAATTATTTTCGGCGACACTGCGGAGCAACATGACGAAAGTGTTAGAAGAGTGGTCAGCATATTTCGGGCAAACGGCGTCCTACTGAATGACCAGAAGTGTATTTGGAAAACTAATAGACTAAAGTTCCTTGGCCATATCTTATCCGACAAAGGAATTGAAGCAGATCCGGAAAAGATTACCACGATTACCTCATTTCGTGACCCGGTTACCAAGGAGGAAACGCGAAGTTTCCTGGGTCTAATTACATATGTGGGCAAATTCATCCCGGATTTAGCCGATCGAACTGAACCATTAAGACGTCTTCTGAACAAAGAAAGCAAATTCATTTGGGGGGATACCGAAAAGAGGGCCTTCGAAGACCTGAAACTACGTCTGGCGGAAGTCACAAAGTTGTCCTATTTTGATCCTACCAAAAGAACACGCCTAATTGCGGATGCCAGCAAAGTGGCATTGGGAGCTGTGTTGGTTCAGCTACCAGAAGAAAACAAACCGAATATAATTTCATTTGCCAGTCGAAGTCTGTCGAAAGTAGAGCAACGGTATTCTCAGACAGAAAAGGAAAGTTTAGCGTTGGTGTGGGCCGTAGAAAAGTTCTATTTTTACTTAGCCGGACTGGAGTTCGAGCTCGTGACTGATCACAAGCCTCTCGAAGCAATTTTTAAACCAACCTCCAAGCCACCGGCTCGAATCGAGAGATGGCTTCTACGGCTGCAAGCATATGAATTCAAAATAATCTACAAGTCGGGGAAAGAAAATATATCGGACGTTTTATCTCGACTGTGTCAACCATCGGAAATAAAATATGTGGACTTGGAGGGGGAATACAATATTCTACAAGTGATTGAAAATTCCATTCCAACATCAATGACCATCTCCGAAATCGCAGAAAAGAGTATTCTTGATGAGGAAATTATCGATGCAATGACCTGTTTGAGCAACAATTCATGGGATTCGGCAACCTCGAATAGCCTGTATACATTTCGGTTTGAACTGTCGACAATTGGGAGTATCCTTTTGAGAGGAACGCGCATAATTATTCCAACGACTTTGCGACGAAAAGTTCTCGAATTAGCCCACGAAGGGCATCCGGGGGAATCAGTCATGAAACGTAGGTTGAGGTCAAAAGTGTGGTGGCCGCTAATAGATCGAGAGGTAGAAAAGTTTGTTAAAAATTGTAGGGATTGCATTTTGGTCTCAAAAGATCCAAATCCAGCCCCGATGGACAGAACTCCATTTCCCACCGGACCATGGGTATGCGTGGCTACAGATCTCTTAGGTCCCTTACCAAACAACGAGTACGTTCTTGTTTTAATAGACTATTACTCTAGATACATAGAACTAAAATTTTTACGGTCAATCTCTTCCACAACCATAATCGACTCCATGAAAGAAATTTTTAGTAGACTTGGGTTCCCTAAATACTTACGAACAGACAACGGCAGGCAATACATAAGCACGGAATTTCAACAGTACTGCAAAACGTGTGGTATACAACAAATAAATACTCCTCCCTATTGGCCACAGGCCAATGGCGAGGTAGAAAACATGAATAAAAATTTAGTTAAGCGTTTAAAAGTAGCTCATTTGAACAAGAAACCTTACAAAGAGGAAATACAAAATTTCATGCTTATGTATAACGTTACACCACATGGCACGACAGGCACAGCGCCGTCCGAATTAATGTTCAACCGGGTGATTCGGGATAAAATACCAAGTATCCAGGATGTAGTCGGGGATTTTTCGGATTGCATAGAAAAGGATAGGGATAGTGTTAACAAACAAAAAGGGAAAGAAGTTGCGGATAGGAAAAGAAGAGCAAAGGAAACGGACATAGGAGTGGGGGATAAAGTCTATATAAAGAATGTTGTGGTTCCGCACAAACTAACTCCCAATTTTGACACAACAGAATATAAAGTAGTAGAAAGGAAGGGAAATATAGTAAAGGTAGAAGGGGGAGGTCGAACATTGATAAGAAACGTCGCTCACCTAAAGAAAGTTCCACAAACCTCAGAAAGATCCGAGACACCGCAGCCGAAGGCCAATGCGCCGCAATGTGTTATTTCTCCCACAGGTACTTCGCATCAGGACGTGCAGGCTCTGGCCCAGGCAGGGGAAACACCTACTACCGACGAAGGGTTGAAAATCAAGCTGGTGAACAAAGGAGGGATGTGGCAACCTGTGACTGACAAGCGCCAACACTGACGAGAAGCAACACTGGTCTTGGAGAATGGAGAGTAGAGTTAAGTTTGAGTTCTGACATGTAATGAGTAGAAAAAGACATGTTCGGATTTGATACTGCTTGTGCGGGTGATTTGTAATAAAATAATTAACTAATAAAGCAATGTAATTTACGGGTTAATACAACTGGTATGTCCTTTGATATTCTTTTCAAACATGTAACCATTTTTAAAAGCGTTTTTCTATTGTAACGCGAGTTGCCATTTGTACCGAAATATCATGATATTCACATATTTTCATGGAATTTTTTTTTTATTTTTAATTTCTTCTTAAATAAAACTATTCGTAAGACATACATATAAGCTTGTTTTTCATAAATCCCATAATTGTACTTTATGGCGTTTTCTTTTCTACGAAAAAATGTTGCCCTCCTATATCCCAATTATCGAATTACGTATCCTGACTTTCTAAAATATGGCTTAATTTGTAGATAAGGGTGCCCTCTTACTTAGTTAGAGGTCAATATTTGGTGAAAGGACCATACAAACTTACAAAATGGCTAAGAAAATCAAAAAGGGCAACATTATTTCGAGAAAAGAAAACGCCATTAGTTATATACCGCGTTTTAGCGTAAAATACATGTATTTTAAAATTTTAATTTTAGATAATTAGCCGCTGTGGTGCAGTGGTTAGAGTGCTCGCATGCTGTGCCAGAGGTCTCGGGTTCAAACCTCAGTCCGAGCAAACACCAAAAAAAAATTTTGTAATTAGTAAAAATCCAATTATTGGGTTTTTTAAGAGCAGCGGTCACCTCTCGGCAGTGGGCGGCATACCCTCCGAGTGCACACTGGTCAGCTCCCATACACAAAAGTCAAAAACATTGGTGCTTGAAAGAGAAACTTCTGTTATGCATTTCCGTGGGAAATATATTGAATTTAAGGAAACCCTCCTTCTATACGCAATAGCCACCATTAAATGTTACTCATTTAAAGTCAACACATTTGAATAAAAATTTTTCTGTAAACAGTTTGTGTAAATAAGTGTGTTATGATTTTTGCGATAATTCAAGTTTGAGTGCTAAAAAAAATGCGGATAACGATAGAAACGCAAGAAAAACGTATGTTTCATGATTTAGCGAAAGAAAACAGTGAAAACAATTTATTTTTAGCAAAATACAAGATGAAGAAATCTTGGCTTTTCTATGAGCGTAATTTTCAAGCATTAGCATTTTCATTTAAACTTATGACAATTAAGGACCACTCTGGACCAGGTCTTATAAGCAGATTTGAGTTCTTTCAAGTTTTCTCTTAAGAAGCCTTTTTATACATTTTTCCCTTTTTCTTAAAATATCATATTAAATTTAACTAGTCTATACAAAATATTGTTGCCCTTTTACGATTTTTGTACATATTTACATCGATAAAACTTTATTTTCGATAAAATCTGAGTAATTGAGTTTTGTCCCACTCTCCATAAAATTTTTTTTTGATCCCGCGAAATATCGCGGAATAATTTTTTTTTTTTAACTTTGTTATTTGACATCGGATTTTTAAAATCGAAATGTCATTAGTTTAGTCTTTGGAAGCTCTATATTTTCTTTTAATGTCCTTTTGACCTATGAAGTCGTTTTCACATAGTTGAGTCACCTAACCAAGTTTTTCGTCCAAAATATCCTTTTTGTTTCACAAGAAAAAAATCGCCAAAAATAAAATATTTATCGGATCTCTCTGATATTACGCTTAAAGTCTTTGCAATTAAACGGGCAAATTTTTAAATTAATAAAACTTTCCTGATTTTTACAACTTTTTATAAAAACTTAATTTGAAAATCACAATTTTTTCAAAAATCCCAAAAAATCCACAAAATTTTGATTTGACAAGATTTCGCTCAGCGAGTTTTTATTAGACCACTACAAGTTGTATGTCGTTTGAAGCGTATTTTAATTGCCTTTCGAACGAGATACTGCTTGCGTTTATCGAATTTGTAACTCCAGAGAAAATAATTTTTGAATGAAGTGATAACAAAAAACCACAAAATTACCGTTATCTCAAAAACCTAACTATACAAAAAATAAAAAAAAAAAATAGTTCCAAGCTCAGCAGGTCCTCCCTCATTCCTGGTTTTCTTGTTTTTTTTTGGCTGTAAACTAGCGTTAGTGGTGGGCGTGGATTACAACATATATGCTTTTAAGTTTTCTGAAAGATGAGTCGTATAGTGGGACACCAATGTGCCAAATTTGGTTTCGGTAGGTCCATCCGTTTCCAAGAAATTAAGTTTTGTCCCACTCTCCATACAAATGAGACCAGTGTAGAGTGTATTTCTGCCATGAAAAAGCTTCTCATAAAAAATGCATTCGTCGTTCGGAGCCGGCATAAAACTGTAGGTCCACCCAATTAGTAGGAAAAACAAAAGGAGCACACCTCGAATTGGTAGAGAAGCTCGGCCATAAAACTCGTCAGAGTTATAATGGCGCCATTGTATTATTATAATAATTAGAATTAAAAGCAAACTGTTATGAAACCATAATACGTTGGTGGTACAAATAATGGTTACTTTTGGTGCATTTTAACCATCCTTTACTCGCTTTTTTCACTAATACACCATATTTAAATAAAACCCGTCTACGGGCTTAATTGCCCTTTCGAAAGGGAAATAAAACCCACATCGCCGAATAGGCGCGCGGGCGTTCTTACCCTTTATGAATGGAAATAAAACCCACGGGTTTAATTGCGTTTTATTCGCAGGCGCTATTCCTTTTTTTGGGAAATAACGCCCGCGGGCACCGTATTTCTCAATTCTCAATATATTAGAAAAATTCGGTATGTGGGTAGCTTTTTATAAATAGCTTATCATTTGTCAGAATCAGCTAAATCGGACCACTATAATATATAGCTGCCATACAACCGATTGTTCAGATTATACATTTTGGCATATAACTTCTCTATTTTAGCAGCTCTATTTTAACAGCATATTGATCTTAACTGTTAGTGTTTAATCTGCTAGAACGTTTCCAAATAATATCTATCTACATAGCTTCCCGAATTGATAATGCCAATTAATGAATATTTTACAAGGCAAAATTTAAATTTTTCCGCGATTTTTCCCTTCCTTTTAACTATTGTACACGATTACGTGATTTCGAATTAATTTTGATTTCAAATCAACTTTCAAATAAAGAAGCAGCTTGATTCGTGATTCAAAATACTTTCAAATAAAAGATAATTTTTATTTGTGATTCATTTCACAAAAGAATCAAAAATGCCCTTCGATTCGTGATTCAAAATACTTTCAAATAAAAGATGAAGTTTATTTGTGATTCGTTTCACAAAAGAATCAAAAATGCCTTTCGATTCGTGATTCAAACTATTTTCAAATAAAAGATAATTTTTATTTGTGATTCATTTCGCAAAAGAATCAAAAATACCCTTCGATTTGTGATTCAAACAATTTTCAAATCAAAGATAAATTTGATTTGTTATTCATTTCTAATACGAATCAAAAATATTGTATATATTAATAAGCAAACGCAATTATCTGAATTAACCACAGTAAAGATGTTGTTAGTTTAATATTTTTCGATATTAGTCAATTAAGTGACAAAATAAGCACGAATATGCATATTGGCGTAAATATGCATTTGCATATTTTTAGCTTCCCTAGTATTTACGTACTTACCCGGTATTATGCCGCTAAATATTGAAAGCGGATTCTTCGGAAATATATTTGCAGCCAATTTTGTAACCTGATTATTCGTAGAGCCAGTGTTGGTTGCATTTACGTTTATGGCTTTGCCATGGCTGCGTGATCCATACGTAAGCTTGTCGACGTACTCGCACTGATTCATTAACTTCAGCATTTCATCAAATGTTATTCGCATCGGTCGATTGATTTTGGAAAGACCCTCGAGTAAATTATTGCCCTCTCTTTCGTTACTTAGTTAATGAATAAAATGAAAAATAAAAATAAATAAATAAAAATAATGAATTAAATTTAATTTACATATCTATGTATGTGTGACAAAAAATACAATTGTACTGTACAGCACTCGGCCGGTCATTAGACCAAGTTTTTTGTAAAGATTGAGTAGTAACTAAGTAAAAAGGCAATTTTACCGCTTTTCGATTGAAAAAACTTCTCACAAAAAATGCATTCGCTGTTCGGTGCCGGCATAAAACTGTAGGTCCACCCAATTAGTAGGAAAAACAAAAGGAGCACACCTCGTATTGAGAGAGAAGCTCGGCCATAAAACTCGTCAGAGTTATTATAGCGCCATTGTATTATTATATTATATTATATTATATTATATTATATTATATTATATTATATTATATTATATTATATTATATTATATTATATTATATTATATTATATTATATTATATTATATTATATTATATTATATTATATTATATTATATTATATTATATTATATTATATTATATTATATTATATTATATTATATTATATTATATTATATTATATTATATTATATTATATTATATTATATTATATTATATTATATTATATTATATTATATTATATTATATTATATTATATTATATTATATTATATTATATTATATTATATTATATTATATTATATTATATTATATTATATTATATTATATTACATTATATTATATTATATTATATTATATTATATTATATTATATTATATTATATGAAAACTTAAAACAATTTTTTTATAAAAGCAATTTTTAACTAAAAATTAAGTAAGTTATTGGTGCAGTTCGTCCATAATTTTGCATGTAATTGATCCTCTTTATAAAAAAAAATTATAGCGTGAGTAACGAGTATTCAAGAACATTGATGTGTAAACTGCTTCGAAATCAGATTTTTATTCCCTTTTCTTTATTCCTTTTTTCCCTGGTTTGGATTAAAATGCGACTTTTTTTTTATAATTTTTTGTTGTCATTGGGTGAGTTTCTAAGACAAAGCTGCTCCGCAACTGTTGAGCTCAACTGTTGCCAACAATTGTGTAGCAGTTGAGTTAAACAGTTACGTCTTAGAAACGGCTTGATGAATTTATCAGCTGTTTGGCTTTACACAACATGTTGAGCTTAAGTAGCGAACAAAATTTGTGATGGCAAAAATGGCGAAAAGTTTCCAACTGTTGAGATGAGTGGAATTACTCAACAGTGCGTTTCTAAGACAAACACTCAACAGTTGTACAACAGCTCGGTCTTAGAAACTAAGTTAGTTTAACTAACACATTGTCACTGCTACTATTTTGTTGGCTTTGGTTTTTGATTTTTGTTTTTTTTAATTTTGATTTTTGGTTTTTGGTCTTTGATTTTTGATTTTGTTTTCCTTTGTTTTGCTCAGAAACATTCAAGATCATCCGGGTGCACGTTTGACCCATATCTCGGAACCTGACCTGGTAATCATAAAGAATAGAGCACTATGTGAAAGCCCTGCTCAAAACCTTTCATTTGATACCAATATTGCTCAGGAACATTCCGGATTAATCCGGGGTCACATTTTGACCTATATTTGGGGACCCGACTATAGGGTTGTATACTAATGTATATAACACTTTGAAATCAAGATATTTCATTTACATTTATTTCATTTCACTAACACAAAGGTCATTTACGGTTTACGTGTTTTTCGTAGCTACAGCAAAGATGTCTACACATCAAAAAAATAAACAGTTCAGCAATTTATATCCTTTCTACCTTCTATGTAATTACAACGTATTATAAAAGGCGAGTCTTGGATTCCCCAAAAGATCTGTAGGACCTGCTTTAACCATTTAACTAAATGGTAGGGATGGGCAAATTGGAAAAATATATCGATATATATTATATGGATATTTAAGAAAACATCGATTTATGCCGTGAAAAAACATCCATATATCAATATATCGAAAGGGTCGGCTTTCCATTAAGGAAGCACGACTCGCGAAAGACCACTTTTTGACGGGTAGAGTTGCTCTCACAGATCTCAAAACTGAAATCCAAACTTGCCGGAGCCTTATAGTTTACTGGGTATTTGTTGTTAAAGTTGGATGGGCCTATAAATATTCCACGAATCTTGAACATAAGAATCATTAAGAATTGCTTGGAGAAGAAAAAAAATGATTTTGTCGTATTGATGTAAACATAATGTAATGTAAATGTTCATAAGGAGAATACATATCGTCGCTCCGGAAAAAGAAAGACGCATGCCAGTAATTTGTTGACGAAAAAAGGCGCATTAAAAATATGTCGGGGAAAAAAGACGCTTTACAAAACATGTCGACGAAGATAGACGCATTAGCATTAATATTGACGGAGAAAAAACAAAAATCAACAAACAATAGTTCTTTCTTTCCTAAAAAATATTTGAATGCGTCTTTCTTTATAGTAAACAAAATAAAGCGTCTTTCTTCGTTATCAAAAAAAATAAAGAGTCTCTCTTTCGAAAAATATTTTTAATGCGTCTTTCTTTGAAATAAAAAAATTTTGCGCCTTTCTTCCTCAACAAAACACTTTCCGTCTTTTGCTTCTATAGCGACGATATACATATGTACATACATACATACATATTGAGAAAAAATATAGAATTTTTTATAATGGAACCCTTAGATAAGATTTATTTTAAGCCGCTTCTAAATACTTAAATTGGGACAGATGATACTTACTAAATTTCAATCAGCTCACAACTCAAAAGTAATTTTTTCGGACCTAGTTCGGTAACTGCAACAGTGGAGTCATGATAGTAGACCATTATTAACGAATCATTACTTATTCGCTTTCCGCTAAAGAAAAAATTAAAATTTAATAATTAATACTAAGAGAATAGATGTATTTTCTAATAAATTTTTACTATTACTATTATTTGGTTAAATGGAAAGAATTACAACAACTGCATACATGGGACGCGTACATTGTATAAAGCACTCGAAAAAAACTCATATTTTACGTAAAAGAAAAGGTACAATCTTTTTGCAAAAAGTATTTGTTCGGTAATGAAATATAGAATAATGATGGTAAAGCAGGGATGGGCACCTCCCATACAAACTTATATTTTTACAGTGAATATCCCTCGAAATATTTGTATTGGAATACTGAAAATCGGTGTGAAGGCATAAGTATGAGATAAGTATATATCAACGAATTAAAATGGCAAGTATTATAAAATCAGGGATGGGCACCTCCCATACACACATGTTTATAATATTTCTTACCTGTAAGTTTTCATCTGCCGTAAATCGCGACTTTCGAAATATTGCTGTGTAAACGAGGCAAACGACGGGAATCCTTGAAAACTTTGTGGTAAATTAAAGGATAACGTCGGTTTCGCTCCGGCAGTGCTGACGAATTCGCCGATTACACATAAAATCACGCAAAGCATCAGATCGAAATGCTTTTTCACGACACATGTAAACATTTTTTTCTCCAATTCAACCGGTTAAATTTAGCAGTCATGCGAATGTGATGAATAGTTTTGAATGAAAGCACTAAATGCGTGTAATGAATTATAGTAAACACAGCGGATTGGATCAAGCTTAGTGTGTTGTTCCGTTTCGGAGGCAATCTAGTTAAATAAAACCTATATTACAGTCATTTTACATATGTTTTTATTTGCATTATTCCATCAATATATACCGTGTTAATCGCTGATTGCATGCATTAATCTTGTTGGACACCAGTTACAATATACATACATATATATGTAGATATGTATATAAATTATAACGAAGCAGTACTTAAATGTAACATTAACTAAAGACTAAATTTATGGTATGGATCGATAGAGCTGAGCGCCAGGAGTCAAATAAATTCTTACAAAAATGTTGCGTATACGCCACGGCAATATATGTCAAACTAGCTTAGAATTCTAAAGCAAATTATATGCATACTTTGACACCATTTATACTCGTAATAAAATTTCCAATCAAACAAAAAGGATATTTAATGGGCGAAAAATCCGGTTAGATGACTGAACCATCTTAAAACGAAACAAGTTGTAAAATGCCGCCCCTAAATTTGAAGCTTATGTTGAGAGAGTTGAGTCACAACAATTTTTTTTTATCTCGCGAAATACCGCGGAAATATTTTATTTTTGTTGTAACTTTTTTATTTGACATTTGATTTTTTAAATTAAAATGCCATTATTTTAGTCTTTGGAATCTCTATATTTCCCTATTAAGCCATTTTGAGCTATGAAATCGTTTTCACATAGTAACTTAGCCAAGTTTTTTCCCCATAAAATATAAGTTCTCTTTCAACTGAAAAAAATCGCCAAAAATAAAATATTCATCAAACCTTGGTAATAAACAAGCCAATTTTTGAAGAATACAATTTTCCTTATAAGAAACTTAATTTAAAAATCAAAATGTTTTCAAAAATCGCAGAAAATTTACAAAATTTTGACTTTGACCATCTGGCATTCAGCGAGGTTTCGTTAATTACTACAAGTTGTACATCTTTGGAAGCATATTTTAATTGTCTTTCGAACGATGTACTGTTTGTGATTATCGCATTTGCGACTTCCGCGAAAATAATTTTTGAATAAAGTGATAACCAAAAAACACAAAATTACCGTTATCTCAAAAACCGAACCACCCAAAAAAGTAAAAAAAAAAAAAATAGTTGCGGGCTCAGCAGGCCCATTCTTATCCTCCTGCATACCTGAATTTATTGGTATTTTCTGGCTGTAACATAGTGTTATGCATTGAACGAAAAAAGTAAAAATCAAGGAATAATAATTATGCTTGAATAAAAAAATTAAAATCATAGCATAATACTTATTCCTGATTCATAAAATAATACTCAGGCTGTAGTTATTACTTTCGATTTTTATGTATAAAACTCCTTAAATAAAAATCATTGCAGATCACCTATCACAGATTACACAAACATAAATATATTGGAATATTCAAGTTTATTTTGTGATCGTGGGAACATACTGATTTTTTGGTCAAAATTTAAAAAATAATAACTATTTTCCATCCTTGATAAATATATGTACTTGAGTTAAGGACAGCATACATATAGGTACTTATATATTTATTATCCAATTAAAGTAAACCAAAGCTTTAATTTTAAGACAACTAGGCTTTAGTCCATTTTATTCCCGTTTTGTGCTTAAATTTGTATGGACGTTCCTAATTTTTAGGCAACCACTTTTTCAGTGTATAAATGCGAAAAAATTGCACATTATTTTTTTTATATCTAAAGTCCAAAATCGATAGTCCCGACCGGAGAGGGTTAACGGGTGTCGCACACGGGTCACATATGATAATATGAACTTTAATTTTGGGCATTATTTTATTAAATTTTTTCAGTCTCCATAGATTTTTCGCACCTCAGTGCGACACCCCTCAACCGTCTCCGATCGGGACAGAAATTTATACATATGTGGTACCTTTAACTCTATTAGCATCGACCTAGGGAATGGGGTTAACGAAAAATAGTATAAAATTTGTCTCCAGTCACTTAGGGACCACCTTAATGTACACACTTACATACATTTCTTTTCTATAGTTGCCTACCCAGCAGTATTTATCAGCTGGAAAACAGCACATATTTCCTACTGAATATTCAGTAGAGATGTAGTTCCAAAATCTGAACTTTCGCTTTCGTTTTTATATAGAGGTGGCGTCGAAAATCAACTACCTAAAAACTGCCGAACGAGAAGGGAGAGTTTCCATATGAAAAAAGGGCTGAATACGCAGGGAGAACTTCCATAGCATATATTTCAATACACCTGATGTCTTCACTGCATGTTCAGTTATTTTTTCAGGTATGATTTTTGAACTCAGTTTCAGGTTATTTTTCATACTGAATATTCTACTGAATATGCACCTCCTTACCTCAAATATAATATAATAATATATAATATAATATAATATAATATAATATAATAATATATATAATATAATAGAGTATAGTTAGGAAATAGCATTTTTAATGTTCTAGAAAATTATTCGTCATAAAATTTCAGTAGGAGTCTCTTCAGAAAAAATCTTTGTAAAGTGAACCTAAAGACCACAGGAAGCGAAAAACTTATACTCCTCGGAATGTTAAATGTGATTTATTTGCGGTTCTACTGAATCGATCGAAATACTTCTTTTGCAAGAGATTAATGCTTTTTAACGACGTTTAACATTCCGGAAAAAAAATTTACATTAAGGTGGTATACACTAAGTACTGGGTGGAAGTGACCCCCATGGCGCACATGGGGTTAATGCAATTATAAAGTGCAAACTCTCCTCTCACTCCAATGAGATTGGTGTATCAAACTTAGGCATCGGACCATAAATACCGAGGAAATGAATTTTAGCGACATCTAGCGGCGTCTCAAAAAAAATAAAATTTTTTCCAGATATGTTTTCGAAAACATTTCCGGAAAAGTTTTTTATTTTTTTTTTGGACGCCGCTAGATGTCGCTAAAATTTATTTTTCTCATATCTTCGGTATTAATAGTCCGCGTACGGCGAACTTTATTTTTTGCGATGCGGTCTAATGTACATATATCAAAATGATCAGGGTGAAAAGAGAAATCGATTCAGCAATGTCCGTCCGTCCGTACGTTTGCGCAAAAATTGAGATATTTTGATAAAATTTGGAATCCAACTTGGTATCGAGACTGGGACGGTTGGTATTGAAAATGGGCGAAATCGGACCATGACCACGTCCACTTTTCCTATATAGAAAAAATCGGAAATTTGGTATCTCAGCCACTAATATAGCTAGAGCGATAAAATTGATAGTATTGAGCTCAGGACCTTATGAAGAAATTTGATGAATTGAAAAAAAAAAAAAAAAAAAAATGGGCGGTGCCACGCCCACTTATTAAGGGGCAAACATTGAAAGTTTTATAAGCAATAACTCAGAAACCGTAGCAGATATATCGATGAAATTTGGTACGCGTTATTTACTTACTTAGGCAAATGTTTGGACAAAAATTTCCAAAATCGGTTGACGGCCACGCCCAAATTTATATATGGGAACTATTAAGGGGCCTAATAAAAACATTTTAAGCGATATCTTTGTCAAATATAAAGATAATTCATTGAAGTTTTGTGGCGTGAGTTCTACAATAGACCGGAAACAAAAAATAGAAAAATTTTTGAAAATGTGCGTGGCACCTCCTCTTTTTAGACAAAGAAATCTATGAGATTTCGGAGCCCATAACTCGACAAATAATTGAGATATTATGACGAAACTTGGTTTATACACTTTTATAACTTGTGTTAATAGACACGCAAAAATTTATTGAAATCGGTTTATGACCACGCCTACTTTTTAACACAGATATTTCTGGAACACCCTTTAGGAATTTGTAACGTGACATCTTTGTAACTAGAAGTCATAAAGGAATGAAATGTTGCACAAAGAATAATATTCATATGCTTAGTTGGATGACTGATAAAAATGTTGAAAATGGGCGTGGCTACGACCACTTTATGCAGCACTCGCTTTATATAAAATACCTACACCGTGTTTCTATCAAACACAAACAAACAATGAGAGCATGTATCTAATGTTCGATTGCACTCGAACTTAGGCTTCCTTATTTGTTTTCATTATTATTTGCATTTCTGTACATTTTTTTATCAAACGTTTTTTTCACTTGTAATGCACACCAACAATTAACGCAAAATTTTGGTTCGCCTTGCCCAAATGGTTTAAACTTTAAAGTGAAAGTAAACCTAACTTATGATAATCTACATAGGTATGTACGTTTGTATATGGCTCAATGCCATCTCCAAATTAGATATGTATTGTATGTATGTACATTAAAGTGGAGTGAAATTTTTTTTTGGAAATTCAAATTGTTCCAAAGCCAGAACGGCACCTTTCTATCCCAGAAATAAGCCTGTAAAATTTTATTGACCTACTCGCATGTTTAGAGGTGCCCCCAGCCCCACAAAGTTGAAAAAAATAGCACGATCTGGAGTGATTTGATTCCCTTTAATTTGATATACATTTAATGTGGGTTCCATAAAATCCCCCTGCGGGGGTCAACTCCCCTTACTTTTCATATATAAAATGTATATCTAATTAAAGGGAATATACCTATCGAACGGTATAAAAACATTTGAAATCGGTTCAGTAGTTTTTAAGTACCTAATTGTAATTTAAAAAATGCATAATATAAACCTTGACCTTTAATAACTTTTGTTGTTGTTTAAAAAAAAAATAAATTCACTTTAATACTCAGCTTAGCCATCTTTATCAATCCTGATACTTCGTTTTTTGATTTTATAATTTTGAAAATTTCATATTTGTACCAGATCGTGCTTATTGCTTTCAACTTTGCGGGCTGGGGCAGTTCAAAACGTCGTCCTATCGCCATAAAATTTTGTGGGGTTCATTAACTCGTATAAAGGCAACTTTTCATTGTTGGTACGTTCAAAAAAAGAACAAAAAAAATCTCCATATGTTTTCACTCCACCTTAATGTACATACATAGGTACTCGTGGTATGTACATTCATACATACATATGTATGTATATCTCAAATTTTGTCACCGTCAATTGACTATCGCATGTTTCTGTGAGAAGTGTGAGTTGCAAGCTAATTTAATACACTCATCCTGCTTTACCGATAAGCATACATAAACATGGATGCCACTTTGGGCCAAATTTGGTCGTTTTTTTGTCTTTGGGCCACTGGGCTGAAGTGCTGGGAACCAAAGCCAGAGGAAATATTGTGGCAGATCTGAGGGCATCAAAGTTTTCCCTAATAGTTGACGAATCTACAGATTTAACTTCGAAAAAATGTTTAGTATTAGCGGTGCAATACTGCGATCGATTTAAGTGACAGATTCCTTTCGCTAACTGAATTAAACAAAACCGATGCATAATCTATTTATCAGGCTATAGTACCATTTTTTCAACACCACAACGTGCTCCTAGGCTGTAATGTAATTGGGTTAGCTACGGATGGAGCCAATACAATGGCCAGATACGATGGCAGATGCTGAAATAAAAGAATCCTTTGTTTTTTTTTTTATCTAACATATTAAAAATTATTAATCACTGAAACAGAGAGTTTTAATCAGAGAAAGTCCGGTTACCCTTTTTGTATTCACGATTAGAAAGAAGTTTTTAATTAATTTTGCGTCATTTCATGCAAAATTATTTTATTAAAAATACTAAGAGCCTTGAAGACTTGAATTTTCTTCCATTAAGAAATTTTCATCGGACATAAAGCTGAGCAATTTCTGGAAAGCGATAGATTTACCGAATCCGAAAGAATAATGATAAAGAAATTTATTTTAAGTTTCTATATTGGGAGCTTTTAAGGCTAACAAAGGCTGATCTTAAACGTGATATGGAGGTTTGTGCTTTTTGTTGTTTGAAAGTTAGTTTGTATAAAAATGGAGTATTAAGCTGGAGTTTAGCACAATAAATAACATTATGTTATCAAATGAACTTTGCTTAAAAAGCCAAGATCCGCATTACGTTTGGTCAACGAAAGATTTTAAATGAAACGTATCTATCATTTCACGTTTTAGTAAAGTTTTCTTCGAAACTGCATCTATGAATTCATGTAATATTAAAAAAGTACAACGAGCATATCGTTAGCTTAGAGTGCAAATTGTTTAAGTCCTTTTTTCAAACTTTGTAGGAGAAACAAAAAATAAAAAAATTTCGAAATGAAAAAAAAAAAATTTCTGTTCATGTAAATATTTTGGACTTATACAATTTTCTTTGCTTTTTGGACTTACATAATTCGCGTTTCACTGAATAATAACGAGTAGATATATTACAAGTATCACAGACTGGGTTAGCGTGGTGCGTATTTGATTTTTCTAGCGTTCTACATAAAAATACACTTTTTCATAAAAGTGGACTTACACAGTTTGCACTATAAGCTAGCGATGTATGTATTAATTGTCGTTTTCGATTCGCCATCACAAAAGCGAGGTCGGATCGAACAAAAATGTTTGAATCCATAATGAGTAGTAGCCATACTCGCTAACTTGTCGATAAAAATTTCCCTCTACTCAATATCATTCTCATATAAATTTGACAGAAGGAAATTTATAACCAGCAGAGAAATTGTGAATCGAAAGCGGCTTATATCTATATATTTATATTTATTCCTTTTTATATGACTAATTTTTGATTGACTGATTTTATTTATTTGTTTATTTACTTTAGTTGGTTTCATTCATTCGCAAATACCATCTTTTTTGTATGAAAAAGTTGTGTTTTATGCTTAATATAATAATAATAATAATAATAATAATAATAATAATAATAATAATAATAATAATAATAATAATAATAATAATAATAATAATAATAATAATACAATGGTACTATTATAACTCTGACGAGTTTTATGGCTGAGCTTCTCTCCCAATTCGAGGTGTGCTCCTTTTTGTTTTTCCTACTAATTGGGTAGACCTACAGTTTTATGCCGGCTCCGAACGGCGAATGCATTTCTTTAGAAGCTTTTTCATGGCAGAAATACACTCGGAGGGTATGCCGTCCACTGCCGTGAGGTGACAGCCAATAATTGGACTTTTACTAATTAGAAAATTTTTTTGGTGTTTTGCTCGGACCGTGGTTTGAACCCGAGACCTCTGGCATAGCAGGCGAGCACTCTACCCACTGCACCACAGCGGCCATGCTTATTTTATATTAAATGAATCGTTATTGGTTATCTTATTTCTAAAGCAGTATTCGGTGGTAAGTATGCATTTTGAACTCATTGTCCTCTGCTTCACTGTTACTATATAACTAAAAAAAAATTGGGCCACTTCTTTCATTTTTGTCCTTTTTTACAAAATTTTTGATCCAAAAGTTTTTTTTGGTGTGGCATCCATGTACATAAACCATGCATACATATGTATGTACATTAAGGTGGTCCCCAAATGTATGAAGACAAATTTTATAGCGAACCCCTAGGTCGATGTTAATGTAGTCGAAGATAGCACATATAAATTTTTGTTCGGATCCGAAACGGTTAAAGGATGTCGCACAGGGGCTAAAGCTCAGAAAACTCTGTGGAGACTTAAAAAATGAAGTTTAATTTTTTGTGTATCTAAGAGCGCTTTCACATTACTCGGTGCGGTATCGGATCGACATTTTTGGTTTTTACCGAAAGTATACCGAAACCTTACTGACCACATGTATTTCAATTGGCACTTTCACATTAGTGTTGCATACATGAAATCGGAGCGGATTATTTTCGGTATACCGCAACGCGGTAAGACCGGTCAGTAAAATTTGAGGAATTACTGCAGACATTTTTGCGCCGTAATAAAAGAAGAAGAACAAAGTCAGTAAAAAACTCATTTCGGCTTTAAATGTAGCAAGTTATAATGTCTTCGTCTTCTCTAGAAGACATTATTGTTATTATTGAGTGATTTGTTGAAGATAAAAATTTTGTTTTGCAAATTTCGATGTTTGTTTTCCTATTTTCTGCTGATTACGCACCGAAAGTATTCCCACAAGTGTGAAAAACACAGCAACGCGGAATCGTTTCGGTAAGCTGAAAATACCGCGCAAAAAATGTCGATCCGATGTCGTACCGAGTAATGTGAAAAGGCCCTAATACTCAACATTGATTGTCCTGTGCTCAAAAGTACCATGGCAGAGGGGTCAAAGTATGTCCGAACGCGCATATGTACACTAGAGTGCGTTTAAAATTCAAATTAACGATATTTTACTGTATCGCCCCCTCAATCTGTAGTACGATGGTCAGAGATATCACACATAAATTTTGGTCCCGATTGGTGGCGGTTAAGGCGTGGCGCATTGAGGTCAAAGTTCAGAAAACTCTATGAAGGGTCAAAAAATCAAAATATTTTTTTTAATTATCTAATACCCAAAATTAATACTTCTATACCCAAGGATAACAAATATAAATTTTGGTTCCGATTGATGGCGGTTTAGTGGTGTTTTAAGGGGGTCAATGTTCACATTGCCATAGAAGACTTACATTTTTAGTGTCGCATATGGTAATCTGAACTTTAACCCCCTTAAAACACCAGTAAACCGTCATCAATCGGGACCAAAATTTATATTTGTTATCCTTGGGTATAGAAGTATTAATTTTGGGTATTAGATAATTAAAAAAAATATTTTGATTTTTTGACCCTTCATAGAGTTTTCTGAACTTTGACCTCAGTGCGCCACGCCTTAACCGCCACCAATCGGGACCAAAATTTATGTGTGATATCTTTGACCATGTGACTACAGATTGAGGGGGCGATACAGTCTTTTTATGAACTTTTACATTTTTCATACAAATTAAAAGCACCCTAATGTACACCCAAAAAAAAATTTCAACACGATTCATGTAAAATTAACACGACCGATCTTTAGACACAAAACGACAAAAATTTTGTTAATTACAAGCTTTTATTTAATTTAATAATATGTACCTATGTACATCGTGTAAGTTTCACCAAATTATATTTTTAAATATCAGGTAAAAACAACATGACTTTGTTGTTAATTTAACATTCTTCATCGTGTTAATTTAACAGCAAATCGCGTGAATTTTACCTAAATATAATTTTTAAATCTCAGGTAAAATCAACGTGATTTTGTTGTTAATTTATTATTTATCATCGGGTTAAATTAACCCTTTCGCGCCTACTGGGACAATATGTATATCCCCGGTGCATTCGAAATAATATATCTTTTTGTTTTATTTATGAAAATTTCTATCTGAAATGCCCCAATAAAATATTTGGGGTTTGTTTATGATATAAATCCCTCATAACGTATGTATGTATCTTTTGCCATTTGACAGCAATTGGCAAGTATTCTAGCAGATGTTAGGAAATTTCGCCGATTTGGCTTAACAAAAGCTGTCAAAAGTACGGTTTTAGCGTTAGCCACGTTGTCAATTCCTGCCAGCTTTCTACCTAAAACATTATAAAAATACCAAGAAAGGCGAGTATCTTTGACCGTGCTGTTACCGAGACCGAAGAAAATCGTTAATTTGATTTTTTTTAAGGACCACCCTAATGTAATTACATACAGACAAAAATGAAAACTTTAAAAACAACCTGATTGCAGCATCACAACAAACAAACAATTTTTAATTGAAATGAAAATTTCACCACAAATGATAAAGGAAAATAAATTCTCCTACGAAATTCGTGAAGAGTAGGGAGCTGCTGCAATCAAACAAAACGGAACCACTGCATGTACCCAAGTCGCACACCTAACCTTCCCATAACGTTTAAGTGCGCTTCATTGTTGCATTTAATTACCAACTTTCATAGTCCATTAATTGCGCATTTCATTTGCTCTGATTTTGCTTTTCTCAAATAACACAGGCCGACAAAATGAGACCGATTTTTTTGACCACAAACCAGACCATACTTTCCTAAAGGTTTTCGATGCGCTGAATTCAAATCTGGACACAGAATTGCTTTATCACGTCAGGATTTTGAGATATCCTAATCTTAATGTGCAAAAAACACCGTTTTTGCCCATTTTTGAGGTTATATATAAACGACAAATTATTATTTTTAAAAAAAAGCACACATAGCATCTTAAAGAAGAAGTCTTTCTCTTACGAATGGCGTTGAGTTTGCTCAAATATCTTTTTTTTTCGCTAAGATGGAGCAATTGAAATTTGCAGACTTATCGTAAGAGGTATGTGTTCTACTGCATAATACCTACGTTAATTCATATAAACTCTAAAATGGCCTATCTTAGCGAAAAAAAAAGATATTTGAGCAAACTCAACGCCATTCGTAAGAGAAAGACTTCTTCTTTAAGATGCTATGTGTGCTTTTTTTTTTAAAATAATTTGTCGTTTATATATAACCTCAAAAATGGGCAAAAACGGTGTTTTTTGCACATTTAGGTTAGGATATCTCAAAATCCTGACGTGATAGAGCAATTCTGCGTCCAGATTTGAACTCAGCGCATCGAAAACCTTTAGGAAAGTATGGTCTGGTTTATGGTCAAATTTCTTGTCGGCCTGTGTAATCGAAGGCGAGTTGCTAAAAGAAGGTGAAGGTAGTGCATATACTGCAACAACTGCATCAAACATACATATGTAAGCATAAACAACAAAAAAGTGTACAATACTTGTTATTAAGATTACAATAGAGCTTTAGCTCAACTGTTGTCATGCAACTTTTTTGAGAAAAACACAGCAGCTAGTAGAAATTGTATGTACAAACGCATACATCTGTGCATCCACACCCAGAAAAAAAAATTTCAACACGATTAATGTAAAATTAACATGACCGATCTTTACACAAAAAACAAAAAAAAATGTGTTAATTACAAGCTTTTATTTAATTTAACAATATGTACCTATGTATGTACATCGTGTAAATTTCACCAAATTATATTTTTAAATGTCAGGTAGGTAAAATCAACATTATTTTTTTGTTAATTTAACATTCTTCATCGTGTTAATTTAACAGCAATGGCCTTATTCCGGCATTATAACATAATTTACTTTACTGGTGAAATGAAGAATCTGGTACCTTAACGCCCTTTTCGTATTCTGGCAGTAGGAAAATTAAGTTAACACATCATCATTTTCAGCCCGATTCCATTCCGTTCGTATGTAAGTTTTTTGACAGTGTTACCATCTATTACCAGTAAAGTAATTTTGCGGTAACGCTCAGAATAGCCACCTAAATCGTGTAAATTTTACCCAGATATATTTTTACATCTCAGGTAAAATCAACGCGATTTTTTAATTAAACATTTATCATCGGGTTAAATTAAAATGTAGAGTGTTACCACACAATTGGTTGATTTAAATTTACATGAACTTTTTTCTGGGTGCATATGTATGTACATACATATGTGTGTAAGTTTTGTTTTATCTTTTTCATTGCATTTGTTGATAAAATGTACCTAGGTACATTGTCTCATGAAGTTTCGCAAAATAAACTGAAAAATCGGTTACATAGGCTGTACGAAAAATAAAGCAGACAACAAAACAAAAAACAAACAGTTGAGGGCATGGAAATAGAGAAGTTTTTTTGTATAAAAAATACCTGCGCCTAAGTTTCTGTGCGCTTACCAGTAGCTTTTAGTTTATACTATATAAACTTAATACTAACTAAATCTACTCAATAGCAGTTGACTTTATGTAGCAGATATACATACATACATATGCATGTACATAATATGTACGGGGACCCATAATAATTATTATTCGTTATATTTTCTATGGAACAAATCAAATACTTGCAAACATCACAGAAGAAATAAATTTTTATTCGAATAATTATCTAAATAAAAATTTATTCGAATAATGCCCAAGTCTGGTACATATGTATATGCTCGTCAATGGTTGCAAATATTAACATGCAGAGTATGTGCCACCGAAAAATCTAAGCCTTATTTAAGAATTAAAACAGCAGATTTAAAGGCTTCCGAAATAAGGCCTGAAAATTAAATGGGTAGCAAATTTGTATAGCGCAAGGCTTAAAATAAGGCTGATTTTCCTGTGTTGATGTCGTCAGGCCATAAGGGGTACTCTCTCTGAGCGCACACCTTATTCTAAGGCTCATCCGCCATGCGAAAAAAGGCCTAGATAAGTATTAGAAAGTTAGTAGCAGACAGAATGAGTGCATAACAGAAGCAGCGCTGCCAGTGTACCCCTTTTATAGACCTGATTTGTCAACAATAATCAAAACTTTTTTGCAGGGTGTACATCAGAGCGAATCGCACAAAAAAAGTTCGACGTACGCCTCCCCCCCCCCCCCCCCCATCTGATTTCTTTTTCGAGCAAATTTCTGGAAACAATTTTTTTCGACACCGCTAGATGGCGCAAAACTAATTTTTCGTGTCATGTCGTACGGTGGACTTTTTTTGGTCCATATAAGGCGAGACGGCCTATTGTACATATCGTCGCACCATACGAAAACTAACATCAAATTTTTTGTGGCTGACGAAAAGTAAAAAGTTCAAGTTTTGGCCGACGAAAAGTAATAAAATCGAGTTTTGGCTGACGAAAAGTAATAAAATCCACTTTTGGCTGACGAAAACTATCAATTTCGTTTAAACAACAACAATTTTAATGTAAACAGTATATAATTACTGATACTTTTCGTCAGCCAAAAGTCGATTTTATTACTTTTCGTCAGCCAAAACTCGATTTTATTACTTTTCGTCGGCCAAAAGTCAAATGTTCTACTTTTCGTACAGAATTTTTTTATTGATAGCTTTCGCCAGAAATTTTAAATATGTTAGTTTTCGTATGGTACGACGATATTGCCTACATACATACATAGTATGTAGGTATGTCGCGACTAAGTTGGTACTTTTTGAGCGATATCTAAAACAGTCAATGGAGAATTGAATGTCAAAGAAATCGTTATTTGGAAACCGCAAATGAGATAAGGCACTGCAAGATACAATAGCCACCACCGCTCAACAACATCCTGATCGATCTCTTATTACCACGGACAACCGCTTCAAAATTGACAAACATACACTCCATATAAATCTACAAATCTATAAGCACACACACATGTGTATATGCTTGTATGTATGTATGTATGTATGTATATATGTAAGTGGGTTAGCCAATTTAATTTAATTGGTTTTATTAATTTTAAAGGCCGCCACTGGTTAAATGATGGTACGTGCCAAACTGCCAAATATAAATACATACATATGTATGAGCATTCTTTCATATGTTTTATTACATATTATTAAAATGATTTCGATTTTAATTCTATAATGCACTTCTTTGCACTTTGTCGAAAGCCACACCACTCTAATAACCTTGGCAAATACGCCGAAGTCGTATTAATAATAAACACGAAATTTCACTCCTTTATTCGCAAATACGCCGAAGTCGTATTAATAATAAACACGAAATTTCACTCCTTTATTCGCGTCTTTCAGCTTTTACCGTTTCCTAAAAGCCGCGTTACTGCACACTGCCATGCAGTGGTAACAACTAAACTAACTGATTTGAGTTGGGCTTTAGACGCAATGCTGAAGTTGTCGACACCCAAAGCTGATCCGACGTTCATTTTTATGCCGCTTTATCACTCTCACTGACGTTTTTACGAGTAGGTAAATGGTTCTCCTAGCCATGTGCTTTGCGATATGAGATTTCATATAAATACATTTGTATGTATGCACATACATATGTATATTTTTGCATATAGTAACAGTGAAATCAGTAACTGCTTAGCAAAATGTATAATTCAAAACAAGTACCAAGATTTCAAAAAGGCATTACTTCAATCCTCACCAGATCAGAAGGGATTAACACTCAATCGCATACCCTGAGTCCAGGAAACTCACTTAAAACGCATGATAAAACACATTTTTTCGTATACCATCCCACAGTTGAGTGAAGAACTCGTTACAGGACGGCCTTTAGCATACGAGCGCTACAAAACTTGGTTTTTGGTAAGTGCCAGTCCAGCGGGCTCATGGTGGTGATTTGACTTCTAATCAATTGAGTGCCTCCGCGAAGATGAATGGGAACCCGACATTGAGGATTCTATCATGAACGGCGCTGGCCGTCTCGGTATTCTTTTTCTGAAGCATTTTCCGACGATAGGTATGCTGACTACGAGGGAACCCTACCAGGCAGCATTTTATAGGTATTTGTATGAGCATTGTCATTAGATATAATCCCTGATTAATTCTGCTTTCAACGATGTATAACTTTTTTATACCCGCTTAGGCGTTCCTATGATATTCCACTTTAATCAATTTCTACTGTGAAATTTTTCATACTAAAGTATGGACCTCCCAGGTTAAGGTAAATATTTTTGTATGAAAAATTTCACAGCAGAAATTAATTAAAGTAGAATATCTTAGGAACGCCTAGGCATATATGAACAAGTTATACATCGTTGAAAGCAGAATTAATAGATTATATCGAAATAACTTTGCATATACACTGGTTTACCAATTATTAGAGAAAACCGTGATTAAAAATGAAAAAATTTAACAAAAAATAGAATATTTGAGATTGTTTTTACAATTTCTCTGATATTTATCAAGATGCATTAATAATGATTACACCGTTAGAAGCGGTGGAATGTCGCCTTTTCAACGACATCAAACGTGTGTTGATAGGATTAGCAAAAAAAAAGTTATCGGACCAAATATGCCTTAACCTATTAAGGGCTTATATCTCAAAAACTACACGTACGATTCAAAAAAGTTGTTATCATTTTTTTATCAGTGCATCGTATACTACCAACTGCAGTTACAAGCAGGGCTGCACCAAAATATTAACTTTTTTGTTGAGCTGTGTTATTGTTAACTGTTTAAGCAGTATTTGTTCTTGAAATCCAATTTTTCAAAGTCAAGGAAATACTTATCATAAAAAGGGCTAAGAATTATAAAGCTGCAATTTTGCTGCTCATTCAATTTTAATATAATGATATGCAACATTCAACTTTTTGAAAATTTTCATTGGCTTTTCGGAAATTTTATATAGAACGGTCTCAGGTACATATGAGGCAAACACCCTACAGAAACAAATTTCTAAAATCGACGGAATTTTTCACAGCATTGAGAATTCCACTTCTTACACTAAAGTTTGTTGGCTACATAACAGTACACAGACATTTCATGTAGCGTCGATTTCCCTACGCCTCAAGATCTGCACACGAAGTGACATGAAACTTCGCTGCACAAAACAAACAAACAAATTAATAATACGGTATTTGCTTTAAATTTCAAAGCTTTAAGTAGAAAAGATTAAAAATTTTTCGGAGTCTTCCATTTTCTTTCATTATACACTCATTTTTTCCGATTTTTTACACAAATTGTGAAATCTTCTCAAAATCTATAAATTCTGGCCGCGCTTTGAAATTTTTAAACCAATTTTAGAAATTTCTACGACTTTTCGGATTTTTTCCATAAGCTTAGAAATCCTGCTTAAAACGATTTTTATTGAAAAATTGTCTACATTTTAAACGAAAATAAGAAAGTCAAATTTTCAACAGAAATAAATTTAAAAACTATGGCGTATGATTTTTATTTGAGTCACTGTATATATTTTTCAATAAAATCGACTTTTAACACAAATTATTAAAATTTTGCATTAAACAAGCAATTTGGAATAGATGTAGACAATAAAATATTTTTGGCCGCATAAATCTTGAAAATCTACCTATGTGCAACGCTCTATTCGTCATAACTAGGGCAACAGAAAATATGCCCTAAAAAATGCGTTTTTAGCGCTAAAAATATGTCCTTAAAAATATGGTTTAAGCGCTAAAAATATGCTCTTAAAACTTGGTTTAAGCACTGAAAATATGCCCTTAAAATTTTTTTTATATACTTAATGAAAAGATATACGGCATGGTAGGTTGTGTACTCACCTTTCATGCAATAGGTTCCAGGTTCAAACCCTGGGCCGGATTTTTTGTAATAAAAAATATTTTTATTAAAGGTACATATTTGTTTTTATAGGTACAAAAGCGAAATAAAAAATTCACATTTTATTAAATTATAATATTTTTTGTAACAAAAAATTATTTTTATTAAAGGTACATTTTATAGTAGGTACAAAAGACGAAATAAAAAATTCACATTTGCGAAACACATCTTCGTTACCAAAAGAAAACAAGTATTTTTACATACGAAAATATATACATATGTACATATATTTATGTGCATGAATTTAAAATTTTATGTGTAGATGGCAATCAAAATTCCAATGCAAAACTTGCATACTTTTTTATTCAAATTGCTATTGCTGTAAACCAGGGACCCATAATAATCATTATTCGTTATATTTTCAGTGAAAAAAATCAAATAACTTCGTGAATGAGTGATATGTTTGATCGAAAAAAATAAAACTCACACAATAATGATTATTTCTGAACGATAAATATATCACTAAAGGAATAAGAGTTATTTCTGATCAAAAAAATAAAACTCACACAATAATGATTATTTCTGAAAGATTAAATCTCACGTTTTATGCAATAGGGATTTAACTCAAAAAAATTTTTTTTTGGGAAAACGCAAATAAAGTTTTATAATTTCAAATAGTTTTCTTCTACGGCTAACTACAAAATCACTTTTATTTCCGCCATTTTTATCTTTTTGAGTATTTTATAAGACTAGACTCAAAGGCACTACCCAGTTATTGAAATATATGGCAAAATCCCAGAAATCGAAAATTTCGAGTTAAATCCCTATTCCATAAAACGGGCGAAATATCGCTCAAGGAATAAGTGTTATTTCTGATCAAAAAAAATAAAACTCAAAAAATAATGATTATTTTTGATGAAATATAAAAAAACTCAACATATACTGATTAAATGGCGATTTTTATTATAAAACTCATAATGATTACGGCCCCTGCTGTAAACTAAAAAATTTTGCGATAAATTTTCAAATAGAAAACTATGTCGATTGTCGCGGTAAGTTTTTAAACGTAGAAAAAGATCCTTCCACGTCAACTGAAGTTATCGGGGCTTATTTAAAAGCAAGAATTTCAGTCACTATGTAGCGTGTAGTGCTACACGTTCAATATGAATATTGCGATATTTTTCTCGCTCTGAGGTTCAAGATATTTTACTTCCGTCCTTTTCGCACTTTCAGTTTCAATTCGTTTATTGTCAATATGCGATCCGGATCGCGGATTTCAAAATTTCTAAACATTTTGCTATCCAGAATCGCGATCCATAAATACTCGATGCTACACTGTCAATATGAATCGCGATCCACTTACTTCATCAATATATATTAACCGTCTGACGTATGCCTATGTATGTAGGATCTACATTGTAGATACACAGCTGATTCGTGTAGCACATTTGAATGAATCGTTGCGAAAATTATTAAATTCGGCTTGAACTTGTCAGACAAAGAGGAATGGCAAATAGCAAGGGAGATATACCAGGTAGGCGCAGGGGCGAATTCAGAAAATCCCCATGCATTTTGTTATTGTAATTGGTAGAGTGTAATGTCAAAATGATATTTCGCCGTTGTTAAAATCTGAATTCGCTTGGTACTCGCTCATTCCTATTGGCTATGATTATACTTCGCTTGGATTTTGACATTACACTCTACCTTTGGAAATAAAAAAAAGTAGTTTCTGAATTCGCCCATGCGCCTACTTCTTAGTTATTGTACTATGGGCAAATAGTATGCGCATATACAAAACAAAGTTGCCAGAGTAAAAAATTTAAATAAAACAATTTTACGAGCGAGATGGAAAAATACGACGAAATACTATGCTAAAATATGAATTTATAGCAAAATATGCCAAAAATATGCAAATAAGTCAAGATATGCAAAAATAAGCCTTTTGACCTAAATATGCGAAAATATGCCCTAACAAGTTAGGCTTATTCTCTTCGTCTTGAGCTTAAACGCCGATATATATTTATCATATGTAAATAGGACTGCAACCGAAAAATATGCATTTGCATATCTTCTGTTGCCCTAGTCATAACTATTCCCTTCTGAAGTATTAGTAACCTTCCTTTCCAGGAATAATAGGCAGCGACATGAATTCGATCATTCTGTTTATAATATCCATTTGATTGGAAAGAGCTCTTCCGAATGGTTCCTTAAGTTTTAAAACCACAATAAAAAGAACTGAAAATTAAAGTAAAAAATATAACCAAAATTCTTGCAGCCAGAATACAACCGCTCATGTCAGTTTTGCCACACCAACGCTGCAGCGTTGCAACATGAGGAAGTGGGAATCCCTTATCATACAAGTGCTGATATGCCCTCGGTCCAGCCGCATGAAGGCAAATTGCACTTGAAATATCCTTCCAATGCCACTGGATACTTCGGCCTATTTTTAACACGCTTTTATTAGTTTCACCTGCATGTATGTATGTATGTACATTAGGAAGGGTTGGTCCCCATACGAAAAAAAAAGTTGTAAAAGTCCGCCCCTAAATTTTAAGCTTATGTTGAGAGGGTTAAGGGACACAAAAAAATTTTTTTTTGATCCCGCGAAATACCGCCGAAATCGTTTTTTTTTTTTATTGTAACTTTGTTATTTTTTATTCGATTTTTAAAATTAATACGTCATTATTTTCGTATTTTAGAGCTCTACACTTTCTTCTAATGCTCTTTTGAGCTCTGAAGTCGTTTTCACATAGTATGGTCACCTAACTTATTTGTATGTCCATGAATTATCCTCTTTGTTTTGCCAAATGAAAGTGCTTCAAAATTCATGACAATGTTGCCTTGAAACGGTTTTACTAAATTAATAAACAAAGAAGTTACTTCACTACGAATATTTTATTATATTTATTTATCTAATTTCTTTTAACCAATTAAGGATTTGTAAAGTTGTGAAAGCCCACCCCTAAATTTGAAACTTATATTGAGAGGATTAAGGGACAAAAAAAATCTTTTTTCTGATCCCACGAAATTCCGCCGAAATGGTTTTTTTTCTTGTAACTTTGTTATTTAACATCCGATTTTTTAAATTGATACGTCGTTATTTTCGTACTTCGAAGCTCTATATATGTATGTATGTATGTAATTTCCAGCTGTTGCCTAAATATATGCAACATATTTACTAATGAGATTAGGTTATAACCACCGCTATGTTCCAGCAGATGGCGCGCGTGTATTTATATTTTTATCTTACGTATTTGGCCCTCCATCAATATTTTTTTCTTTTAGTTTTCTAATACAACGTTGGATTGACCTAATTCGGAGCGCAATTTTTTCTGGATACACTAGGGCCTCGAAAATGACACAGCTGGAAAAATTTTTCAAAATGTATATAAATACTCACGGTGAGCTTAAACAACTTATTATGAAAAGTCAAAGTAACCAAGATATTATTTCATGGTTGTATTCTTGGACATATTAGAAGATGTTCTGAGCCAAAATTGAAATCATTCATCGGACACATTTTGAGAAATTCCATGTTTTTTTTAAAATGGTCAATTTTTTCTTTTCATGCGAGCCCCTGTTCTTTTTATGGCACCCACGGTAAAATGACTGTTCTGTTCTTCTAGTATATAAGTGTATAGTAAAATTCATTACAGTAAAAATACATTTTAAGACGTTTATTATTTATTATTTATAATATTTTAATATAAACATAAAAAGGTTGACAGTTTTTTTTAAATATGAAGAATATTATATTCACATACAGTTTTCTTCAAATTCTCCATATAATTTGGGTTATTTGGTCTAGTTCGATACTTATAATCCCATGTTTTTTTGAAATCATAATGCACAGCCTCCATGGCTTGCTCTGAATGATACCCTAATCCTATTCCCTGCCTTGAACAAAAATCTTCTATATGAAAAAAAAAACTGTATGCACTTTTGGGGTTATGGGTATAGAAAGATCGTTGTAACTCTTTCGGAAATTAGAAATACAGTTAATATAATTACTTTTCAAATCAATAGTGAAGCAAGATTCGACCAGTGAATGAAAATCGTTAAAAGCTTTTACGTATTTTAGGCGCTCTAAAGGAAATATACTTCTTAATACATCGGTGTTTTCCAATAATTTCTTACAACTATTCCCATCAAAACCTGAGCAACCACGAAAAATCTTTTATTGGACATAGAACTTCTCAGCCCACATTAACGCAATATTATGTATGTATTAAGATGTCTATGCTCCATGGATATTAATCCAGAAAGAGAATTCTGCCGGCTGAGGGTAATTTTATTGAAGCGCGGCCAAAAGCCGCCAACGCAGAAAGATGTTCTACACATACATACATTAATTTAACAAGGAATGTCTCCTGAACTATAAGCGTCCGGAAGGTAGTACTTTGTTTTTTGTGATCTGTGAGACCACCCCTACCCTCTGGAAAATTAATT
This sequence comes from Urophora cardui, assembly GCA_960531455.1. NCBI lineage: Eukaryota > Metazoa > Arthropoda > Insecta > Diptera > Tephritidae > Urophora > Urophora cardui. The sequence goes on along the minus strand of OY482671.1, from coordinate 92,617,015 downwards.
GTTATCGGATCGTGGATCATTATATACAAATTTTCCCTCTATCCAGGCTGGGGATCCAACCCATGACCTCTGGTATGGCAGACTAGCCACTGTCCGCCACACCACAGTGGCCACAACACTCCCCACTGCACCACAGCGGCCCCGTTAATATATATTCCCGCCAAGGAGATTACAATTTACTAAGGTACATAATATGCATATAAATACTTCGCAAAAAGTATGTAACTTATTTTGCATATTTAATTTATCCATATTTGTTGCCAATTTAGTGTATTTTTCCAATTTTATAATTGATTTGTATATTTTGCAAATCTTGTTACTTGCAAAAATTCATGTCTGCTGTTGTTTGATCAGCTGTTTTCCTGTTGGAAAAGTGCTGTTGGCAAAAATTTGTCCAACAAAATTCAACAGCTTCTCACAAAATGAAATGTCAGTTTTCTCTCTCAGTTGGTTCTCTTCTGTTCGAGATTTGGCGTAAAAAAACGGCGACAAAGTGTTTGTTTTTAAAAGTTTTCGAAAAACATCAAAAAATATCCGTAAACGTCTTAAAATGTATTTTTACTGTAATGAATTTTACTATACACTTATATACTAGAAGAACAGAACAGTCATTTTACCGTGGGTGCCATAAAAAGAACAGGGGCTCGCATGAAAAGAAAAAATTGACCATTTTAAAAAAAACATTTCTCAAAATGTGTCCGATGAATGATTTCAATTTTGGCTCAGAACATCTTCTAATATGTCCAAGAATACAACCATGAAATAATATCTTGGTTACTTTGACTTTTCATAATAAGTTGTTTAAGCTCACCGTGTACTAGGCTCTCGATTTTGTTTGAACATTTTTGAGTAACCCGAACAAATGACTTTCAAATGCTCGTCAGGATATAACATTATACAATGGCGCTATTATAACTCTGGCGAGTTTTATGGACAAGCTTCTCTCCCAATTCGAGGTGTGCTCCATTTGTTTTTCTTACCAATTGGGTGGACCTACAGTTTTATGCCGGCTCCGAACGGCGAATGCATTATTTGTGAGAAGCTTTTTCATGTCAGAAATACACTCGGAAGGTATGCCGCCCACTGCCGAGAGGTTACCGCAGCTCTTAAAAAACCCAATAATTGGATTTTTACTAATTAGAAAAATTGTTTTGGTGTTTGCTCGGACTGGGGTTTGAACCCGAGATCTCTGGTATAGCAGGCAAGCACTCTACCCACTGCACCACAGCGGCCACTCAGGATATTTCTTTTTAAATTCACTTACTCTGTTTGGGTTTGGGCATTGCTAAAAGCCCGTCTCCACATAACTTGATTCACCAGAGAAACATGTAGCAAAACATCTCGATCAATAACCCGTCTCCACGTGGCTAATCGTGATTCAGTTTGACATTTCTCTTTCTTGTTCTTGCTTATTTTTGCGTCTTTGTTTTGGGCGTTGTGAGATTTCGATAGATTTTCAATACAAAATTAGAGAAGACATCGATATCATCGAGGTTGGCAAGATGATTCAGAATGAAACAGTGTTTCAATCTTCACTCGCTCTCAGAAATTTGTATGGAAATTGACGAGTTTCGGCACTGGTTTCCGTGTCGAAACAACATTGAGAGAGAAAATGCAGAAAAAAATAGCGAAACACGTTATGTGGAGACATGGTATAAGTTTAAGAACAAGAGAGCTCTCCACATTCTCGAAAACTACGGAACTACAAACATGTTTGAAATGTATTTAAAAAAACAAAAATTTCTTTTTAAAATCACTTTGTTCACATTTCATAGCCTTCTATGAGCACTTCAGCACTTCCATCTCCGACAGCCACAGAATCAATCTCGGCTGGAGCTAACACTGTGCTCTCCGTGTATTCCTGATTACCGATGCTACATTAAAAATAAATAATTTCTTGTAGTGAAATATTTGCATTGAAATGTTATTTTAAAAATTATTTTATACGCAAACAAAAATGCAACTTACTAATTACATCACGAATCCGGGGCTGAGTGTTGAGCCACCGGCGTACGATTCGTGTTCATATCACTGTTTGCGGGATACCGCACTGCTCTAGGCAGCAGTCTCGCTTTCTTCCCACTGCAAATCATGTGTGCACGCGAAAAATGGTCAGCACAACCACATTATCCCTCTTGAAATGCATTCGGCAGTTGTTTTCCCACATCAAACGTTTGGCTGAGTCTTCTGGTACCCGAAAAAACGGCCCAGACCCCGTTCCACTTTTTTTTGCAAATCGCGCACTTACCCACCATTTTGTACACCAAAAATAACTATGAAATATTGGGGGATTCACTATCCATATCGCTTTCGAATAGAACTACAGAGTGAGGGCCCGGATGTATTTTTCAGCACAACAGTAGTATGTAATAACAATTATATAATTACTTAATTACTTCCCGTCCGGCATCAATTTCCAAAAGATATCTTTATGTTACATATCTAAAATAGAACTCAGAAAAATGTTAACTTTTTGATAACATTTTGTAGTGGTCATTTCAAAAGTTATCTTAATGTTATCTAAAATAGGTTATTTTTAGAACCCAGAAAAATGTTATCATAAAGATGTCCTCAGGCGGCTCATAAGTAGGCTTGCCATAATTTTTTCACGCCAATGCCTGACTAAAGCGAAATGAAAACAGCCTAAAGTTAGCAAACCATAAAATTCATTCAAGTACATATATGTATGTATGTAAATTTATCACATTTAAAAAACAATTCACAATTCAGATATTTTTTGTCAAATATGGGCTATGAATTTGTCTTTTTATGCTCATTAATTATATTAGATTCTTCTGTTGATGACTTATCTAAATTATGTTGAAGTAAATAGCACCAAAAGCACAGGCCCGCAGTGAGCCGAGCCGGGCCCCTGGGACAGTTCGAGTTTATGGGCCCTCCTAAAAAATAAACTCAATCTAGTAAAAAAATAACATATAAAATTTTTTCAATTCACATTGTCAGTTTTATTTCATATAAAATAAGATTTACTAGAGCACTTATATACATACATACATAAATTAAATGTTAAAATCATGGAAATAATAGTAGATAGAAAATGGTACTGTTTTTAATAATTTTTTATACCTTAACTCTTTGAAATCAATTTAAACAGGGTTACCAACATTTTTAATTTAAAAAGTAAATATTTCTGAGCATTGGCGCACACAAGGGGGGGTTTTGGGGTTAAAACCCCCCCCCAAAATTTGACAACACCATAAAAAAAATAATTTTATTAAAGATGGTACATGCACAAATATTTGTGTTAATACATGTTGTAAAATCCATGAATATTCGTGGATGTACATTGCCAATGTTTGTCAACAACTACTGATTATGTTTATAAACAAGCAGTGTGGAGACATTTCCCTAAAACTATGCTGTGGATTTTAGCTGAGGTTTGTTATACTCAGCTGTACTAGTACACAGAGTATTATAGTTTTAATCACATAACGGTGGATTTTAACAGAATGAAATAATCGTGATAGATATAGGCTTATACATATCAAAATGATCAGGGTGAAAAGAGAAATCGATTGAGCGATGTCCGTCCGTCCGTCTGCAAACACTTTAACTCGCGCAAAAATTGAGATATTTTGATGAAAATTGGAATGCAAGTTGGTATCGAGACTGGGACGGTTGGCATTGAAAATGGGGGAAATCGGACCATGACCACGCCCACTTTCCCCATAAGGTAAAAATCGGATATTTTGTATCTCAGTCACTAATAGAGCTGGAGTGACAAAATTTGACCTACATATTCAGCTCAGGCTCTTATGAAGAAATACGGTGAAATTTTGGAAAGTGGGCGGTGCCATGCCCACTTATTAAGGGCAAACATTGAAAGTTTTATAGGTCATAACTCAGAAACCGTAGCAGATATATCGACGAAATTTGGTACGCGTAATTTACTTACTCTGAAAAAAACGTTGTAAATACAAAGACTTTAAATGAACAACTTTCCGCAGTTGAAATGTGCCCAACAACGCTCCGTTGTTGTTTCAAATATGCGAGCGTTTTTGATTCAAATACTTTTCGTATTTAAGTTAACAACGGAAACTGTTGAATGAAATACTTTTACATTTAAGTTAACAGTTTTTGCTTTTGAATTAACAGCAAAAAAATTTAGTCCAAAAGCGAGTACTGTTGATTCAAATACTTACGCATTTAAGTTAACCTCAAGAAAATTGTAAAAATAATATTTTTTTTAATATAATAGATATTATTTTATTTTATTTTTTTATACATATAATATATGTATGTATGTTTACTTATCGAGCCCTAACCGCCATAAAGTGTATCCAACAAAATTATCGATTTTAGCGTTTCTAATCATTCCCACAATTTCATAGACTTAGGGCCGGTTTCACCACCTCCGGTTAAGCACTTAACCAGAGATTTTTGCCCGGTGAACCAATTTATTTGACAACAGATTAAATTAACCGCAGATTGTGACACCGGCCATAAATAAATTTCAAGGCTGATTACCAACTGTATGAAAAGAAAATAAAAAAAACCTCCTGTAAAATTTAATTTTTGTTGGATACACTTTTTGGCGGTTAGGGCTCGATATGTAGTAATATTAATACTAAGGCCCGCCGTCACCAAACGAACTTTAGTCATTCATCCATTCACCATTTTCAAACGCATCAGTACATCTGCAGACAACTCTCACGACATCAAAAAAAGCTGAGTTTATGAATAGATATTAGTTTTTGTTTAATTAATTTTTTTTTTATTTATGTATGTATGTATGTATGTATATTACTTTTCTTATTTTATTTTAAAATTGAAACAAATTGAACGAATTTGAAAAATTTTGCTTATTTTTTTATTTTTTCTTTCAAATCCTTCTTTCTTTTTATTTAAAAAATGTTTAACAGCAAGCAAGTTTTGAATCAACAACGCACGTCTTTGAATTAACTACGGAAATTTGTTGGATCAAAAACTTTGCCGTTAAAACAAATACTTTTGCTGTTGAATCAAATACGGAGATTCAACAGCGGAAAGTTGTTGATTTAACTACGGGTATTTTTTTCAGAGTACTTAGGAAAATGTTTGGATGAAAAATTGCCAAAATCGATTGACAACCACGCCCACTTTTATATGTGTATTATAAAGTGACCTAATAAAAACATTTTAAGCGATATCTTTATCTAATATAAAGATATGTCATTGAATTTATGTGTCATGAATCCAACTATAGACATAAAACAAAAAATAGAAAAATGTTGGAAAATGGGTGTGGCACCGCCTCTTTTCAGACAAAGGAATCTACGAGATTTCGGAACCCATAACTCTACAAATAATAATTAACATATTATGACGAAAATCAGTTTGTACATTTTAATAACTTTATTTTTAATTTAATTTAAATTTAGCAAAGTCGGTTTATGACCACGCCTACTTTTTAACAAAGATATTTCTGGAAAACCCTTTGGGAATTTGTAACGTGACATCTTTGTAATTGGAAGTCATAAAGGGTTGCAAATTTGCACTAACAATAATATTTATATGCTTAGTTGGATGATTGATACAAATTTTGAAAATGGGCGTGGCTGCGGGACTCGATTCATATAAAATATACCCTAATCGAACAAACGCAAACAAACAATGAAAGCATACAACTGAGTATCTAATGTTCGACTCCACTCGAACTTAGGCTTCCTTACTTGATAGTTTTAATTTAAATACAGAGAAAATGCAATGAATTGAGATTTAAAAGGTGCCTTTGTTTAATGTGTGCATACGTAGGTCCACTCCCCAAACATAAATTTAAGTAAAAATTGTCTGGACGAGTTTTAAGTATTTTTTTTTAATTTTTCTTTGGATTTTGAAACCCCCCCCAAAATTTTTTTCTGTGTGCGCCACTGTTTCTGAGAAGCTTGGTTCACCACCTTACCAATCGCGGTACTTTGGAAACTCTAAATCAAAGTCGATTTTCCTCAATTTCAATTAACTTTTCTAGGATTTGCCCATGAATAAACAAGGTAAGTATTTGATTGGATGCTTATAATTTTAGTTTGGCGATTTGATTAAGTTAAACACTTCAATTTTAAAGAAATTTTTTGTAGCAACAAATTACCTATGTATGTATCTATGAAACCCTAGTTCGAGTACTGTCAATACTGTTCTGCCTTTCCGGGCCCCCAAAAACCTTCCGGGCCCCAGGGCGATTGCCCTGGCTGCCCCCCCCCTCTCCGCGGCCCTGCAAAAGCACAAGTATAAATGAAAAATAATTGTGACACTTCGAACAAACGGGGTTATATATTGCACCAGAAATTTATCTGGTTTTATTGTCCCAAAATCGTAGTTATTGCATTCGCATGTAAAATTTTTTATCTGGCACAGGATCGGCGTTAAATGAAACACGGCTAAAATAAATACTCAAAAGCGTGTGTGAGCGCACGTGATTTCGGAAAGTAATTTTGGCCAATCAACGTAATTTAAAATGTAGTCTGAATGTGCTTTTATGACACGGAATAAGAAATAGAAAGAAGTTATCGATAATCGCACAAGACTAAAGCTGATTCCACATAGAACTTTGTGTTGCGCTACGTGACACTTTCTGCGTGACAGCTGAGATTAAAATACATGTATCTATATGAGGTTGCTCACATAACAAAAAGTAACGCAACGCCGAAGTTACGTAAAGCACAAAGTTGCCCAAATCTCAACTTTTGGGGGCGTTGAAATTTTTTTTCAGTCTCACTTTAATTCAAATGTAAATAAACAAATTTAAATTTCACACAATTGAAAAATAATTTAAAGATTTTTATTTTCTTATTTACTTTTTTGTAAATAAAATGGAGAATGAAAGATTTTTCAGAAAATAAATATTTTTTGAGTGATGTTGCAGCGTTCATTGTGGCATAGTTTTTCAGTTTTGCGTTGTTTGACATAGCAAGCGGCGTAACGCAAAGCGGAAAAAGTTTTATGTGGAATCAGCTTTAAACTTAAGCTGTATTTACACTCGACAAGATTACATATCTAATAATAAATTTATACAAAATATCAATGTACACAAAAAAACTTTTCAAAATGCCTGACAAAATTCGTTAGGCGCCTGATTGCCTGACAAAGTATGTAATGCCTGACAATCAGGCCAAATGCCTGACGTATGGCAAGCCTACTCATAAGAGACTTTTCTGATAACTTTATGTCATCTTTATGAGCCTTTTTATTTAGATACATATGTTTTTCCGGAGGGGTTAATATTGACAGCAAAACTTTTCGTTTAATGTTTGCTAGGTGTATTTACATATGTTATAAAATAGTACTTAGGTTATACCTACATGTAAATGTATAACAAGTTTAACCATGAAACAATCTTAGAAAAATATTAAAATAATTTTTCTACATAAATATGCAAATTGATTGAAATGACTAAGAAAACTTAAATGTAATATTATTAGCCCATAGGAATTATTCATAGGTGGTAATAAAATGCATTTCAAATATGATATGTGAGCAATCCAGCTAATTGTTAAATTAAGTAGATGTGGGCATATTATATATATTATATATATAATATTATTATATTATATATATACATATTATATATATATATATAAGACATTTTCAACCTATCTTTTTAAAGCAGTGTAGAACTAATTTTGAATTACACGAACCACTTCGTTGCTTATGTAAATCTTTTAATGATTATTCTACTCATTTCGATATATCAGACTCTATTTATCTGATAAGAAAAATTCTGTTGTGCGCTCTTAACAAGTGACAACAAATCTCTCGCTCTAATTGACTATTCTATTTTTGTCTATTACTTTTATTTGTAGTTTTATATTTTATTCTATGTACATATGTATATCCAGCTGATGGAATTATATTTTCTGTAGCTGAGCAGTATAAGTTCTCGACGTTTAATAAACTTCTACCACTCAACACCTTGGCCAAATTTTATTTTAAAATATCCGTACGTCATGCGGATGCGCCCCTCGTGCGGTTGGGTGGGTGGAGGGAAATCGTTGGGTTTATTATTATTATTATTATTATAAATCCAGCTAATTGTTAAATTAAGTAGATGTGGGCATATACATATCGTCGTTTAAAGTGCAAAACCGCTTATCGACCAAATAAAATACCGCGTGACAAGAGCAAACTGCGTAAGTGACATTTTTGCCAAAAATGAGATTTCTCCAAAAACAGATTCCTGGCGACCGCCCCATTCATACATACATTCATACAAGAATATTGAAATTCGGACTACGCGTAAAAATTCTTGTATGAATGGATGGGGACGGACCACTAGGAATGTGTGCAGTTTGCGCTTGTCACGCAGTATTGTATTTGGTCGATACGCAGCTTTGCACTTGCTTACAAAGTCCATGTAAATTGTTTGTGTATTCTGTGGTGCTTCTGACAAAATTAAAGTCCGACATTGTAGCAATCATATTGCGGCATGATCAAAATTGACATAAGCATAAAAAAAGCAGAAAAATGTTAGTTATCAGCTGTTTAGTAAGTTAACCTGTATAAATTAGCATTGGCATAAGCAGGAGTTTTTTTGAGAACTTAAGCGAAAAGTTCTACACCATTTCAACCCAGCAATGAGAAAACGAAAGCTTGCATTGAGAAAGTGTAAATTATCACGAGAAAATCAATTTTTGTATTGAGAAAACGTAAATTATAATGAGAAAACGAAAATTTTACCATTTTAATATAATTTTTCCCAATACAAACTTGTTTTCTCATTATAATTTACGTCTTCTCATTACTGGGTTGAAATGGTGTAGTTTTCGATTTTTACCCGAATATGCGGGATGACATAAGACTGTCGACAGAAATCCGTTATTACTGGCTGGTAGGGATGCAAACGATGCATCGATGTTGAAAAAACATTTGAATTTAAATTTTGAAATCTTTTAGTTTAATTTTAACATTTTATTTTTGCAAAATACCATTTAAAAAAGTACTACGCCCAATAAAACACCATTTCACTTGAAGAGCTAATTTACACCTTTAAAACGATACCAATGATATGGGTAATTTTTTCGACCTCGCCCCGTTTGTAGATTGTTTGGCTTTATATCGGCGCTCCAGGGTAAAGAACTTGGCCTCTACCTGTGCCCACGTATAAGTGTAGCCCTTCTCGCGTAGCTCCTTACTTATAGCTTTCCACATTTGTTTTTTTCTTCGCAACCTTGCACTTTTGCCAACTTTTTGCAATAGCTCTTTGACCCTTGCTATTAGAAATTTGGTGGGAGCATCAAGCCAATTAATTTTTTTATCTGCCGCATTAATACTACCGAGGTCTTCGTCATCATCTGCGCATTCATTGTTGTTCACCGCTGTCGCATTGTTGTCTACAGGCAAATCATTCATATTATCGCTTCTAATTGGCGGTGTCTCGCCAACTGGTATCGTACCACAAGCATTTATGGCAGCGACAGGCAAAGCTGTCCCGCACGGGCAAATGAGTTCATACACGCATTCTTAAGCCGGAATTACAATAGCGATGTGGCTGTGGCAGCGTCTGTTTTTCGAAATCAGCTGATTTTTAGAAACTACGGTTTGCAATGAAGCGGCACATAATACAGCAGAGGCAGCTGGCAGCACCGCTCCGTTTAGCCCAAATTCTAAATTCGCTGCTGCTGCCTTGGATCGCAGCCAACTTCTAAGTGTTGATGTGAACTTATGTCTGTTTCCGTACTATCCAATGTAATATATTTTTTACTAATTTTGTGTTTCCGTACTTTGATGCCAGCAAGCGGGAGATAATTTAATTTTTACTTAATTAATTTCCACTAGCAAATATTGCTGGCGGGATGCAAAAGCAAAGAAGAAGAAAGAGCAGAGGAAAAAATGAAACAAGATTGATTATTTTTATTGAAAAAAGTGAACATGAAAATGGTAAGTAAATTTATGTCACCACGTGTCCAAGGTAAAAGGAAACAGACCGAATATATAAAGAAGTCACTGCCAAATACTGCGAACGCTCTATTGTGTTTGGTCTGGCAGTCACTGCTCATATTAGACGCATCAGCTGATTTCGAAAACCGTCGCTGCCCGCTGCCACATCGCTGATGTAATTTGGGCTTTACGCTCTTCAAATCAGTCGTTGTTCAGACAGCGAATAAGCAACACACGCAACGGCTGTGTTGATTTGTTGTGTGAACGACAGTGTGCTCGTGCACATACACAATTGAAATTTATTTGACGATATATTTCGTACATTTTTCTGTTTTTTTTTTTTTATCATTGCACATGTATGGTATGTACCAGTGCTGTGAAGCAATGAATAATACTTGGTATTGTACCTCGTCTAAGTGCAATTACTTGATAATTAAAATGTTCAGGTACAATTACTTTTTACTGCTAATTGGTAATTAATTACATTTTAAATTACTTCATCAATTACCATTAACTCTTTCCAATTACGTGGAGTATAATCATCCGATGGTGGCCGCAAAACACCAAAACAATTTTTCTAATTAGTAAAAATCCAATTATTGGGTTTTTTAAGAGCAGCGGTCACCTCTCGGCAGTGGGCGGCATACCCTACGAGAGTATTTCTGCCATGAAAAAGCTTCTCACAAAAAATGCATTCGCTGTTCGGAGCCGGCATAAAACTGTAGGTCCACCCAATTAGTAGGAAAAACAAAAAAGGAGCACACCTCGAATTGGGAGAGGAGCTCGGCCATAAAACTCGTCAGAGTTATAATAGCGCCATTGTATTATTATTATTATTATTATTATAATCATCCGACACTAAATATTACAACCAACAAATCAGGAAAATTCGTTCATGAGAACTCTTTTTTAATATATCTATATTAAGGTGGGTTTCTTGTAGTAATTGCTTTTGTTTTTTAAATTTAAAATAATTGAAAGTGATAAAGAATTGAAAAATGTATGTATGTACTGAATATCAATTACCAATAAAATACTCTTATGCTTGGTAATTGGTTTTTTCAATTACTGAGTATTCGTAAAGGTAATAATACTTTTACTTGCTTTTTCCAGCTCTGGTATGTACTACATCAATAATAATTTTGTACCTAAAACTAAACAAAATCCTTAAATTTTTCAAGAAAAAAAGTTTAATTTTCCCACATATGTTAAATTTATTGCATATAATTTGCGCTTACCCCAGTGTAGCGCAAATCTCTCTCCTCTCACTAATACAATCTCACATAAACTCTTGCCGTACCCTGATTTATGGGCACATAGACGATTTCGGCGTTTGAAACTTCACGTATCTCTATTTCATCGTAAACATCATCGCCGGCTGCTTGTTGCAGGACTTTATTCCTATACTCTATATCTGGAATTCACATATGTATGTAAAATTATACACACATATGTATATGTATACCACCATTGCTTACCATTCTGAACAGCGTTGCCACAGCCAAAATAAAAAATTTACCAAAAATTACAAAAAAAATTACCAAAAAATTACCATTTTCTTTATCTATATATATATATATATAAATCAAGCCTATTTCTTTTTCGCCGGCTTTCGCCCAAACGCGTGGAGGGATTTTGACCAAATTTACACACCGGCTGAATACCTTGCCCTAGTTGGTTCCCGAGATATAGGTCAAAAGGTCAAAACGTGGATCCGGATTTCCCCTTAATATTTTTGGTCGATATTGGTATCAAATGAAAGGTATTGAGCAGGGAATTTACATAAAACAGCACTCATTGTGATTCCTAGGTCGGGTCTCCATATATGGGTCAAAACGTGGACCTGAATGACCCTCGAACATTTCTGAGTGATATTGGTATCAAATGAAAGGTCTTGATAAGGACTTCGACATAGAACTATTTTATTTGTGATGCCTAGGCCGGGTCCCCAAATATAGGTAAATCCGTGGACCCGGATGACCCTCGAATGTTTCTGGCCGATATAATAATAATAATAATACAATGGCGCTATTATAACTCTGACGAGTTTTATTACCGAGCTTCTCTCCCAATTCTAGGAGTGCTCCTTTTTTGTTTTTCCTACTAATTGGGTGGACCTACAGTTTTATGCCAGCTCCGAACGGCGAATGCATTTTTTGTGAGAAGCTTTTTCATGGCAGAAATACACTCGGAGGGTATGCCTTCCACTGCCGAGAGGAGACCGCTATTTTTAAAAACCCAATAATTGGGTTTTAATTAATTAGAAAATTTTTGTTTCTTGTTTGTCCGGACTGGGGTTAGAACCCGAGACCTCTGGTATAGCAGGCGAGCACTCTACCCACTACACCACAGCGGCCAGTAACTAACTTACTTCAAAAGTTACACATTTTCTACTGGAAATCTACGGTTACAAAAGCACACAACCCCACCAACATACTGGTGACAAACGTCGACAAATTCACTGATGCTGGATGGTAGGTTTTAAAAAGAAAAAAAAAACAAAAGAAAAATTAATCCAAGCGAAATGCAAGGTGGCGGTAGCCTAATGATTATGCCATTAGCGTACCAAACGAAAAATCTGGGGTTCGAATCTTGGCGGGCGCCCAGAAAAAAAGTAGTCTGAGGAAGAGATGTGGTGATCTCCGAAATATATTTAGGCATAACATCTCCCAAAAAAAAATTAAATGTTTAACACCAAAATTTTTCTCATATAATGGTGTATTAGCCCATGGTATGGAAAAATTACCAAACCGGAAAAAATTTTACCAAATTACCAAAATCGGTTTTAGAGAAAAAAAATTACCAATTTTGGTTAAAAATAACCAAAGTGGCAACGCTGATTCTGAACCTTTTTGAATATCCCCAGAGAACAATGTACATCTAGTTTCACCTTCGATTGCATATCGTCAAAGTTTTTTTTTTTTTTTTTTTTTTGGTTTAAAGGTTGCTTTGCTTCAAATTTTTATTTTGTTATGCACTTGTGAGTAAACACAAACAGCTGATTTGCTGCAAATTTTGACAAAGTTCTGTTCGTTGAAATGCCAGTAAATTTGCATAAGTTTCTCTCTTCGGGAGAGCAAGACATATTTTTCCCTGCTTGCAAATTGCTGCAATTTGCAGCCGCCGAACGGACTAATAGCCTCTTGTATGAAAATGACAATTGTTAAAACTTATGTATTTTATTTTGTACGAATACCGGTGTATATCTTTTTTATTTATTTTACAATTAAGGTTGCATTGATGGTACCCATATAAGGATAGACCCACCACGCAGACGAAATGACGATTATATTGACCGCAAAGGAGCAATATCTGCAATCTGTTTGCAACGGAAATAAGAAATCCGTCAACATTATCGTTGGCTATCCAGGTCCTTGCCACGATAGTTGGGCTCCACGCTCTAGGAAAATATGCTTTCTTATCATAGAGGTAAATACATTTAAAATCATGTAATGGGGCGATTACATTCAAAAAATATTTACAGTAGTATGAGTAGTGTAGTACATAAAAAAATACACATTTTAAAGTAATTGTTAAAAATAAACGGTCATGTAAAATGAACACATCTCACACTGAAAAACTCGCATTCGGTGAATACACACGCTTTCGCGTTAACTTGTGCAATGCAAAAAGGAGTCGGTACAAGCAAACACTACACTGCGTATATGAACGGCTATGTTCAGAAACGCAACAGCGGCAGTAATTATTTTTTTGATGATTGTGATGAGCGACGCTTCATGATTATACATTTATTATAGGTTTGCTTTGACCACTAATGGGTTAATGTTAAAGAACAGCTTCAGAGAACATTGAGGATATCACATTTCATGATGAAGTTGCCATGGGAAACTGTCAGAGATCCTATTTGCCACGATATTCAGATACGCGGAAATCGACATACATATTTAACTTTAATATAAAGTGCTTTTTTCTCTCAGAGGTAGGTATACAACTTTGGCACAACCAAACCTGTTAAATAATGATTATTAATCGTAATGATTACCGGCTTGATTGATTATTTTTTCAACTGTCCAATTAATAGGTTCTTTTCTTTAGTTTCCAGCAACACATTAACTAACATTTCTTGCTAATCTCTTTTAACGAAATTTGTGAGAGTAAAGTGACATTTTCTCTCAGTGAGAGATGTTAGCAAAATAGATAAGGAAACTTGAATTAGCAAATGTTAGTGACATATCACGGTTTAAACTTATAACCGCTTAAGTGAGACTTTATTAACCGCTTAACTCTCCGACTTCAGATCTGAAAATAACGTTAGAAGGAAATATAGAGCTTCCCAAAGACCAAATGTATGGTATAAATCTATAGAGCTGGACGCCGGGAGTTAAAGTTTGGCAAATCTCAATATTGGCGGTTATGAAAGTTTCACTTAGTTATGAAAGTTTCACGTAGGCGGTTATGCAGGTTAAACGACGATATGGTTGTTTCGACTGACATAGGTACTGGCTCGAAACCGTCCTCAATGCTTTCAAGCAAGCTTCTGGAAATTCGAAAATTACGACAATAGCTCGGAACTACAATTTCAATGTACTGAAGTAAACAATTCCTGGTATTTCAATGTACTGAAGTAAACAATTCCTGGTATTTCGATTGGTTAGAAACAAGCCGATGTCGACTGACCTTAAACTTTCTACAACTACTTGTTCAATCTCATCATCACTTTCAATAGGCTCCATAAGCATTGTTACAGTTCTTAAAAATCTCTGCATGTATGAAGATGAATTTGTCTAATAGCAAAGAGTGAATTGTAAGAATAAATTTTCTTACTTCTTCCATTACAGCCGATCCGGCGGAAGATGCACTCTAATAGTGGTTCTTGTTTTGAGCCGCTGTCTAATGTATATATATTTCAATATAGGACTAGTTGGCCTGCATCCATACATTATAAATAACTTCCCGTGTCGATATTAAACCTTTTTTTAAATAAAAATAGCTATATAACTTGATTTACTACGTATGTATTTACTTTTGTATTTTCCAATACAAATTTAAATACCTTTTTCCACATTTGACATTTCTTCTTCTTCTTGCTAGTGTCCTGCTAGTGGAAATTTGTCCAGTAAAAAAGTTAGTAGAACTATCATTACCGCTCTCACCAGTTTCGTTTAGTGCTCTCTCAATTTTCGTTCAGTTCGCTCTCTTTTTCTGGAGAGAAACCAAAGAAACACAAATTATATGTCAAATCTAGAAATTAGTGTTTATTAACGTTAATTAGTGGATAAAGAAACAAAGCTAATGATCGGGCATGGGCAAAGAGAGCTCTTTGTGCTGCGAGCGTAAAAAATTTATACGTACACAAATTCAGAGCATAATTATTTCAGCGAGAAAACGATTCAGTTCGCCTTCAACAGTGATGGAAGCAGGTTGATGCCTTTTTTTGTCCGTAACAACAGTGGGCGACTGATGTATGAAATTTTTTTAAAATGTTTAAGATTGGTTGGGAAATTTATTATTTTAAATATTCTCAATAGTGTTAAATGTAGCCATTTGAAATCAAATGAAGTATAATTTTTTATGCCATTTTCACCTCTTTAAAATTGAAAATGGGTTAATTTTGTATGCTTTTATATTGAAATTGCAATTAATTCGAATGTGAATCGAAATCAATGAACATTTATTTTTTATTAAATTTGTATCTACAAACATACCTATTTTTAATATAACCTCTATTTTCATGCTATAAAATCTGATATAATTAAATTTTCATCAACACACGAAGTTACGAAACATTTTTGAATTTTGCCTCACTGTGCAATTTTAAGCACACTACTACATGCTCACGCTCTCTGCTTGTTCGCTTGTGGTGGTGCCCATGCTTGCTAATGATTGATTACCCATTGTTTTCAAATTTTAATGACTATTTTGCAATTACCATTAAAAAAATCATAAAAAATCAAAAAAAAGAAAAATAATCATAAAAAATCAAAAATAATCAAAAAAAATTATTTTGATTGTTTTTGATTATTTATGATTTTTTTTGATTTTTTATGCAGGTATGTATATAGCCTTTTAAGGCAGACTCACAACGGTAGCTTGATGGTAGTACCGGGGGGTTCGATACGATGAGCGTAGGTGGTGTAGTGCGGTTAAAGTCCCACACTAACAGGATAAGGGCTCTATATGCTTCCTCCTCGTATATTTGTGCAGAGGCATACACATTTATACATATCTTACAAGCTTGGAATTATTGTTATTGGCCGTACATGGTACGATGCACGTTTATATCAAATTATTTATCTTTATGAAAAATTGTTTAAAGTGGCCAAATCAAACATTTTAGTGTAACATTCGCTGTTGTACTAACTCATAAATTGGGCTTTAATACAGAAGTTCTCGTAGTTAGGTATACAATGAAAAGCAACTAATATTGCGGCTGTCTTCGACTGTATCGAGACTTTATGACATTCATGAATGAGGAAAAGAAGCGATACATAGTCTCATTTTCATTAATTTATACGGTGAATTATGTGTGTTATTTATGGAGATGTTATAGTCCAAAATGTCTATATCTGAACAATCCGTTGTATGGGACCTATATGTTATAGTAGTCCAATTTCTCTTAAGAAGTCACCCAAGTACCAAATTTCAAGTAGATATCTCAAAAAATGAGGGATTAGTTTGCGTTTATACAGACGGACTGATGGGCATGGCTTAAACAACTCAGCTCATGATCCTCATCATAGCGGTTATATTTTGGTGGATCTGTCATGCCTCCTTCTGCATTTCCGCTCAAAGTTATAACACCATTTCATACGAGTATAAAAAGAAGGGTATAAAAACTTTGTTATAATTGTACTCTATGTTAGAGCGCTTTCACATTACTCGGTGCGGTATCGGATCGACATTTTTTGTTCTTACCGAAAGTATACCGAAACCTTACCGACCACATGTATTTCAATTGGCACTTTCACATTAGTGTTGCATACATGAAATCGGAGCGGACTAATCTCGGTATACCGCAACGCGGTAAGACCGGTCAGTAAAACTTGAGGAATTACTGCATACATTTTTGCGGCGTAACAAAAGAAGAATGACAAAGTCAGTAAAAAAAACTCCTTTCGGCTATAAATGTAGCAAGTTATAATGTCGTCGTCTTCACTAGAAGACATTATTATTATTATTGAGTGATTTGTTGAATTTTAAAATTTTATATTGTAAATTTCGATGTTTGTTTTCTTATTTTCTGAAGATTACGCACAGAAAGTATTCCCACAAGTGTGAAACACACGGCAACGCGGAATCGTTTCGGTAAGCTAAAAATACCGAGGAAAAAATGTCGATCCGAAGTCGTACCGAGTAATGTGAAAAGGCCCTTAGTCAATCAAATGTGCTTGGAGTTTTACTTTAAAATATACGTATGTATGTATGTACATTAGAGCGTATCGCAAAACAAAAGTTCGCCGTGCGATCAGTGATGGGGCAGATGGATTCATTGCTGTGAGAGTGTAGGCTACTTTGCTGTCTCTTATATTTTTCGCTTGTTTTATTGCACGCTTTATTGCCATTTGGTATTCTTCCGTTGGGTCTTTTCTCATCACTCGGCAGCCCATTTCTTTGATTAGTTGACCTGTTTTTGCGGTGTATTCCTCTTCCTCCATTAGCACAGTTGTATTTCCTTTGTCTGTTTCACACTTCATCAATTTTTTCAAAAAAGGAAAAATTCTTAATTTCATATAAGTTGTATTTATTGTTCATCATACGCCATACCGTTTCAGCCCTAGTTATTGCCCTATTGTATTCTTTTAAAAGGCAGAAATATTACGTACTTACGTTCCGACACTGTTCCTCAAATAGGATTATTTGGGAATTTGTATTCGTCTTCGCATGCCTACTACATAATAAAGCAGTAGACGATTTGCTATGTTGCAAATAGATTTACGTAAAGATAATCTCTGTCATAATCAGAATTCTTTATTCGCTCTTCCCTGTCCTTATACTGAACCTAGAAATGAATCTTCCCCAGGTGTAGGAAGGGTTTGTATCCGTATCTAGTACGAAAAACTTCGAACGAGCCAAGGTCTATAAAAATTTTGTACTTCTAAATTTGTCGACATTTTAATTAGTGCAGTTGTCGCTGTAGAATACACAATGACTTGGATACAAATGTCCCCATATTTACTGCAGGGTTACGTACTTTAATATGCGTTCACATACATTTGTACAAACAAACTTTATGCCTCTCTGACCAAACATGCATGCCTACCTGAATACTTATGTGCATGCATATCCAAATTTCTTTACAACAATATTGAAAAAAATCAAACAAAATGAAAAAAAATCAAAAAAAAAAAATCATAAAAAATCAAAAAAAATCATAAAAAATCAAAAATAATCAAAAACAATCAAAAAAAATTATTTTGATTATTTTTGATTATTTTTGATTGTTTTTGATTATTTTTGATTTTTTATGATTATTTTTTGATTTTTTTGATTTTTTTTTGATTTTTTAATGGTAATCATTAAAATTACTTTTTTTCTGCAAAAGAATTAAAATAATGATTACCAATTAAAAAACAACAATTTAATTGATTACTAATCCTAATCGGAATTTAACAGGTTTGGGCACAACACAGGTCGCTTACGCTTTTTCCGAAATTACTTGTAGCTCAAATAAGGATGTTTACACATCAAAAATAAAAATTACACATAATTATTATGCTTTGAGTGAAAAAATAAGAATCAAGAAACAATAACCCTGTGCAGCGAAAAATAAATGGATTTGAAAAAACATATAAAATCGGCCGATACTATCGATATTATCGATAGTCACCCTTGGGACTATTGTAAAACATTGATGGTCGTGACTATCGATAGTTTGACAGCTCTAGTTTAAAGTTTTCTTTACAGCTTGAATCACACACAGCTAAACTTCCGAAAACTCCGTCCTCTCGGTCTCTTTAGATCGCAATCAATTCGAAAAGTTGTGTGCGTTATTTAATAATTTTTTTTTTTTTTCAAATAAAGTGATTTAAATGGTGAGTTTTATTGCAACATTTGTTTTTATTTTATTTTTTTATTTGTTTTTGATACAAAGCACATATTGGAAGTTTATTTACATATTTTGTAAACTATTCATTTTTGATTCTTTAACCTAAGTTACGTTTAAAATGTACATATACTGATCATTTTGCACAATATTTACATACATACATACTCTCAGGGAATCAGTAGTAAATTTAATTTTCTTAACGGAAACTTATATCTGCTGAAAATAAAATGATGAACGAAACTCAATTGTTGGGGCAAGTGGACAAAATGAAACAATTTTAACAGTGTTTGAAATTTTTTCACAAACCATATTAAAAAAAGAATGCTTTTTTACATTGTTTTCTACGTGCACTGAGATTCTAATTTAATGTTATAAGCAAATAAAAATAAACTTAGAAAAGCATTTAACTTAGGGTATTTAACAAACAAAGGGCAATAGTAAATTAAACTAGAACTAAAACTAAAACGGCATCATACAATAAACTTTTGAACTTAAAATATTTAAAAACTCTGAAAGAACACATATTTTTAATTATAAAAATGGTAAATTCATACGCTACATATGTATATAAAAAAAAAAAAACAAATTAAGCACAATAAATAAGCAAGCTTCGGAGTGCTCCGAAAAAAACAGCGCAGCGCTTCTCTCTCACCGCCAATAGTGCTGAATTTAACTGGCACGTCATTGCGATGAATCGCTTCCCACTCGCTTCCATAAATGCGCTGTAGAAGCGCTTCGTTCTAATGTAAATTTTGATTTCGAAAAATTCGAAGTGATTCCAATTGCCTTCTCAAGGAGCTACAAAAGAGCGCATTCAAACCAGCATTTAAGATATGAAAGGGAAGCGCTTCATATTCCTATCTTCCAGGAAGCGCATCCATCCACATTTCCGATAGGGTATAGCCGACAACATGACTGTGTATGCGAGTTTTTAAGCTTCGAACAAAAAAAATCTAATACGAATCCAAACAATTCAAATTTAAAGTAGTCCTGATAAAATAAAATAAGCTCACGCTCAGTTTAAAAATGTTGGAAATAGGGCAGATATTTGCAAAATATAAATTAAAAACAAAATTAGCATTGCTTCAATATTTTAAACTCAATCATTTAATACAATTGCACACATACATACACGTAGAGGCTTTTTAGAATTTTTTGATATTGCAATTTGTATAACTCCAGTAGATACTACACTATTTCATCATTAAATCACTTTCAATTTAGTTAAAAATTAAATGTCATTCTGCTTAATATTACTCCTAAGGACACAACAATCGGGGTTTGCTCTTTGGACGCACATAAATTGGCTTTTTACTTCATTTGTCTAATCTTATAATGCGAACTTATTAAGTATGTACTATGAACATATGTATATGTTTTACGATTTACTTTATAATTAATTTTTGCATAAGTTTGAATTATTATTTTCTAACGTTATTGTTTTGTATTAGATATTTGCGGGATTGATATTTTTGTGCAATTTTCTAATATGAATATAAATATTTTGTTTTTTTTTTTTGTTTTTTTTTTTTTGACTTTCTGGTTCTAAATATTTCATATTTAATTGCCGATATACACGAATGCGCCAGATTGGGGCGTTATTAAAACATTGAATAACTCAGTAGATAAGAAATAGAGAAATTATTCGTAGTTCTTGCTTTTTTATTTACAATTGAACATCGTTTGAGTAACGAATGAAAGTTAGTTATTAGATTTATCGTTTTCGTTCAAAAGTTTTGTTTAGTAATGCAACTAAGAACACTTCTGAAGTTAACTCGAATTCAGTTTAAGAGCTCCAAAGTATTGTGATATTATTAGAATACTCCATTAAATTTAAATATGTAAATATATACGTAATAAGATTTGAGTTACGTGGAGTGAATTGCACACAATCGAAGCGATGGCAAATTTTTTCCGACGGCATATGTATTTAAAAGCCCGGAATTCGCTCAAAATGTTGCGAAATAATTGAAAATTTTTATATTTTTTTTACCAAAAGAAAAAAAAAAAATATAGCGAGCGTCAAATAGTTATGGCTATCCTCATAAGTGGATCCTGACGCATGCCATTAGTTAGTTCAAATAATCTGATTGTAAACACACTAGATTGAGCACGTACAATATATAAATATTTGAATACATATGTACTTGAAGCAGAGCAATCATATAATTCATCGGGAAAATACTGCGAATGTGGAAAAAGTACATGTTATCATGGAATTAATTGGAATTTAAGGAGCTCCATAGTACATTACATTTGTCAGATAATAATTCTCTGCGATTAGAACTGTTTGGTGTATATAAAACAGCACTTTTTGTAAATACTTTAAAAGACGGTTTCACACAATGGATTCTATGATGAAGCTGCATAATTAATATTGTATGTTTAAGGACAATTGTATACACGTGCAAAAATCTTTTAAATTATATACATATTCATACATATATAAATATTTTGTTGGATTATTTACATATAGCTAAAAGCGTATAGTGCGTACGTATTGTTGGTCCTTTTTTATATGTACACATATGTATGTATGCTGCTGATTAATGCAGCTCCATCGTTCCTTCACTTGTATTCTTTATAGCGGCCATTTCAAAGAACTTCAACTTAACATCTTCCAGTGAAAAATCTTCGTTGGCGGCAGCGTAAGTTTTCTAAAATGATTTTTAAAAGAAAGAAAATAAATAAATAAACTACAAAAATTAAGCATATAATATCAATAGTTTACATTCATGGCATTATTCTGTCCGCGCAGCATTTGCCAATTTTCTAATTTTGTCGCATATTTTAAATACTTTTCGAATTCGCGTTGAGTTTCATACACATGGCATAGACCCAAATAATCATACTCTAGTCCCGAATATGATTTGCCGAATAAACGTAAACCTAGCGGGGTAGTAAGAACAAGGAAAGGTATATAATTGAAACAGAACAATTAAAAAAAATGTAAAAAAAATGTTTAAAAAAATTTGCCATTTTAAATGTACTTATTTCAATGCTGCGCAAATACAATGCCTCGGCTTCCTGATATTTCTTCATATGATAATTATAAAGCGAAGCTAAATGGCCAATCGAAAGACCCACTTCATAATCGTACTGGCCAAGTAGATCTGTTTTAATTTTTATCGCTTTTAGGTGCATACGTTCTGCTTCCTGCAACAAAAAAGTGAAACGAATGAAATCAAAATGTTTTGCATAATTTCTTAGTTTTCTATCATAACTGAGCTCAAAACCCCTTATTTACTTACTTCAAAACGACTCATTGTCTGATAGAGCCGCCCTAAATTACCGTAATGTTTGGCCGTTTGTACATTCGCTTCACCAAACATTTCCAGAGATAATTTCAATGCAAAATTATGCAATTCTTCCGATTGGCGTAATAATCCATCCTCATCAACCCCACCATCCGACAGTTTATCCAAAGCAATTTCTTCAAGCAACAATGCTTTAACGCGCTTCGCTGATGCTAACACTAAGTGATTTTTCGGCACTAAGTATTCCATTATCTCTATTGCCTTTTCGACGTGTTTGCGAGCACAAGAAAAATTTCCGGTGCTGTATTCGTGAACGTAATAGGCATATGAGAGATCTTCGTGTGCGATTGCCACATGGAAATTACGATTACCAAATATCGAACGCCGTATTTCGAGGGCATCTTTATAAACAATAACGCTCTGATAGACCGAGTCAACATTAAGTAGGAAAAATCCATAATCCAGCAGTGCGTCGGCATACTTTTGATGCTTTACGCCGAAAATTTTTCTGAAAAAAAAAAAAAAAAATATGTATGTGTGAACATAAGTTCCGCTATTCCGTGAGGAAAACGAAAAAAAATTTTATCTTAATAAGATAAATAATAAAGTAGATGATTTATAACCGAACAAGACTAAGCTCAACGGAAAGTGAGCATTAACGGGACTATTTTGGATTACAATTCACATTCTTTGGATGTGAATCCAATCAAAAGATATTCTGCGATTCGAATCACGTCCGATGAACGTCAGATTTTATGTTGTCATAATTCAGTTTTACCTACTAAAAGTTAGGGTGGGAATCACAATAATATAACACTGTTTTTAGTTTCCGAATTACAAGCTGTTTTCGCACGAAACTTGGTTACAGTATTCTATATGTCGCTAGCTTAGAGTGCAAATTATGTAAGAAGATCGACACATTCAGTACTTCAACTTTGCCGTAACAAATATATGAAATTGAAGTATGTGTCAGTTAAACGGAGCTGGATTGCCGGAAAAGTATTCATTCTGACGGGCCCTTTAGTCCTTTTTTTCAAACTATACCGGAGAGACAAAAAACAAAAAAAATAAAAAAAAAATTAAATGAAAAAGTATGTGTATTGGTAGCCCTGCACTATGGTCTGGCGACTAGTATTTTATATGGCGACCAAACTTAGTAATTTTTATTTTTTTAACTTAATTTTATAAAAAAAAGAGTTTTTGCAATTGCGGATTTCGCATCAGATTTTTTAAATTCAAAATGGCGGATCCAATATGGCGACTAAATTTTGTAATTTTTTTTTACTTAATTTTATTTAAAAAAGGGGTTTTGCAATTGTGGATTTCGAGTCTGATGACACATTTTTTAAATTCAAAATGGCGGATCCAATATGGCGACCAAATTTTGTAATTTTTATTTTTTTAACTTAATTTTATATTACATTATTTTTTTCTCGGATACGGAACTTTTCTGGGAGTTCTTCCACTTAAGCCCATATGACACTACATTTTTTTTCTGGTATTCTACCAGGTTTTTTGTGTGAAGGAGATGGTCAAATACAGTTTTGCGTTGGTGCAAGCGAGCAAGCTATATTGAAAAAAACCAAACAAAATACCATCTAGGCGATTAAAAACCAACGAGCCAGCTTGTATTTCGGTAGGTTTTTTGGCATTCGGTCATTTTTTCTGACAATTGTTTCAATTTGACAACTAGAAAATAAATTATATTTAAAATAAAAAATATATGGAAATACAAATTTTAAATTTGCCACTTGTAAGCTTCTGCTTTGGCCGCAAGGGTAAAGAAGAAGTCCGGAAGAAATATTATATTGCGTACTGGCTTCCCTTTATAACATGGAATACACAGCTATCCTTCCCTTTGGGTTTCATTACTTTTTTATTTCAGTAATTTAAATTCAAATTTCCAAAAAAATTTATTTTTGAAATAAATATTATTTTGATTTAGTTTGAAGTTTAATGTCAATCAAATTGCTTTTGAGGGAGTATTTGTCTCTTTTCAACCTACAGGAGAATTGTTTTTGTATTTTGACTTTCGGTGGGTTTTCAAAACCAAAAAAACCAGGGAAAAAATGTAGTCATATAGGCATTAGTCCTACTTCTCGAGGTCTGTTGCGAATGGTTCTACTCAAAACTGGATAATTTAAACCCTCCTTGATATCATTAGATGACGATTTATGCATGACAATGACCCCAAACATGACCCCAGAAGAGAAAACTCGTGGATTCAACGTAAGAAAGCTGCTGTTTTGGAGTAGCCCTCACAGTTGCCGAACCTCAGCACTATAGGGAATATTAAAAAAGGCGAAGAGTGATCAAAAATTGAAAAATAAGCAAGAGTTATGGAAAAAAAATTAAACAAGCTTGGTACTTAATACCAGTTGCAAATTGCGCTGATTTGATCAATCCTTTGCCACGAAGATCTAAGGACGTTAAAAAAAATGAAGGAGCTTCCACTAAACTTTAGTTTAAATCTAGCTGCAGTAGTAATATTGTAGATTATTTGAAAAAACAATCGAATTTAAAGTTTGTCCCTATTATTTTTTCCAACTTAAATTATATTTTCATTATTTTTGTTTATAAAAATTTAATTATTATACAAAAACCACCCCAGAGTCAATGAAGCATATCCTCTCCGTGTAAACATTAATATATGGTAATTATTATTTGGTTTTAAAATGAAATAAATGGAGAATTGTAAAATTTTTCTCGTGTCCCTATTATTTTTTCCAACACTGTATATAACTGCAAAGATTTTATTAATATTAATACAAATATTAACTCTGAAAGCTCCGCCACCTCTCTTCGTTTAGTGCGATCAGACATTTCTGAAAATTGCAATGGATGACGCCCTTTTTCCGCGAATAATTTTCGTCGCTTTGGCTATTTCGTTCGTCGTTTTCGAATATTATATTGTTTTGAAGCCAGCTCTCGTTTTGAGTTTTGAAAATGCCAATTGATCTTCTCGACTTCTGCCATTTTACATTAACGTTATCGCAAAATAATCAAATTTTGTTTTCCAAATATTTTTGTGCTTATCAGAAATATTCGATTCTCCACTTTTGTTAACAACAAAATTAAAAATTAGCTCATTTTTTCTTGTTTGCTATTCCCATCCAGCCAAATTTCCATTAGATCACGATTCCTGAAGCGTAAGTTGCCTGCAAAAAAACGAAATTTCTAAAAAATTTGCACCTCTTTGCAAAATATTATTGCCGTGTCGTCTGCACCATATATCATTGTAGTTCGGGGCGATATTTGTTCGTTAAACACTTTTAAACATTTTTAGTTATATAATTTAATATAATTGTAAAAAGCAAAAAATAATTATTTTAAGGTTATGACACTTTTTACATTTTTTTCTTATCACTAAACCTTGTGTCGTATGTTTCACTATTAACAATTAAAATACTTACCATGGTCATTAATATCCATAATATAAATATTTTAAATACTTTTCAATTTTCACTTTATAAGGATTCAAAAAGGCAACTAAATAACATCAAGAGTATTGGCTTTAAACTGCAATAAAAAACATTGAACTTTGGCCCTTCATAGAATAATATTTAACTGACATTTGCAAATAAAAAGCATTGTTTACGTATTTTGCCAATGTTTACTACAAGATTTAATTAACAAGTGTGGAATTGCAAGTTTTCGATTTTAGCCAGAAAATGTAGTTTGCCAGACGATAGTGCACTGATTCGAACATAATTCAACACTTAACAACACTAACGTCGTAAACCAAAATTCCATTGTCCGCGTCTACGAAATCGAGGTCCCGATGGTTCGTTGAATAGCCCTGAATACTCTGTGTACTACGTACAGCTGAGTACCTATAAATATTTGTATATGTTTGTTCCTTCCTAAGAAATTATAGGGGTTTCCGTGAAAGAAAAATATATTTGCCACCTAATTTAAATGATCGTCTGATTTAGAACAATGAGGTTCACACCTATGAAACAAGAAAAAGGTACGATTTTCATTTACCAGCTGTACGAAGTGAATTTGATAAAAAAAAAAGTATATATTATGAAGGGATAAGGGAGTATAATGAATTGCCAAGCAATATAAAAACCTGTACTAACATAGATCAGTTCAAGAAATTACTAACCACATATTGCAAATCATTACCAATTCTATAACTAATTCCGTGATATTCCTTTCTTTTCTTCTATATTTTCTTGTCGGCCGGGTGACGGCTCGTGGTGGAGTGAAAGCCTGTATGGAGAAACGTTGTCATGAACGTCGAATGCACAACCTTTCTGACGAATAAATACATGAGACGTTCTCTTGCGAACGGTAAAAAATCCGTCCCTTGTGACGGCAGTAAATGGAAATGTCTCGTTAAGGACAGCAACACCTGTCTCTAATGACGGGAAGGCATGTAAATGTATTTTATATATATATATATATGAATTGTATTCTCGATCTAGGCTAAATAAGCCGTAACAAATAAATAAATAAATAAATAAAACCTTCTTGTAACTAAACTTCGGATATGAAGTAAATGACCTCTTTTTGGTTGCTTGTTTTTCCGACAGGGTAGGAATATGATGTATTGTGGAACGATTTTCCGTCATCCCTTGTCAAGTTTGGTTTGGATACAAACCGGTTTCGGCTAAATATCTTCAGTGTCTTCTTTCGTTCTGAGTTATTTTGTGTACGTTCGATAGTATTTATAGTAACTAACTTCCGTCGTTTTGTTCAGGTACTTCGTGTTCATGTGATGTGTTCGTGCATTCGTGCGTTCGGGTGACGTGTGCCAGGTATGTAGATGAAATCATCTGCCTAATATCGGGAAATAAAGAAGAACAAACTTTGGAACACCTCAACAGCCAACACAAAAATATAAAATTCACTATGGACACAGAGAAAAATGGAAAAATCAACTACCTGGACCTAACAATTAAAATAAACAAAGAGACTAACAAATTTACTTACGAAATATACAGAAAACCCACAGCAACAGATACAATAATACACAATAAATCTCACCATCCTCAACAGCACAAGAACGCCGCTTTCAGACATTTATTAACACGACTTGAACGAACCCCGTTAGAAAAAGAAGCTTACAACAAGGAACTCAGCACAATATACACAATCGCAGAGAACAACGGATATCAAAAAAGTTTAGTGAAGAAAATACAAAAAAACATAAATTCAAGAAAATCAGAAACCAAAGAAAAAGAGGAGAAGAAATGGGCAGTCTTATCATATACCGGAGCAACATCTTACAAGTTGGCTAAAGTTCTCTAAAAATATAACATTAATGCAGCATTTAAAACAAGGAACAATATGGGAAAACTTCTACGAAACAACATTAACAAGGAAGACCTCTTTGACAAACAAGACAAATTGACTTGCGAATGCCAAAATAGTTATATAGGACAAACAGGACGCCAAATCAAGACGAGATATCGAGAACACATAAGGGATTACAATAAGAAAATAAGAAAATCATCAACGACAGTGGAATCAAATTTCGCCAACCACATGGCAGAAAACAAGTGTACACCCATGAAAATAGGAAAAACAGCTAAAATTATCCACATACAGCATAAAGGAAAACGACTTAACATATTAGAAAATATGGAGATATACAAACAAAAAACATTCGTAGGTAAAATAATAAATGAACAAATAAACACCGCATCGGATACATTATTTGAACCGCTTAAGCTACTATACCAAAAAGAGGACAAAAGACCTAAAATCAACACAAACAAAACAACACACAAACGGACAATAACGGACTTTTACCTACCTGGTTAATGAGGGTACAATAATGCAAATATGACAAAAAATGGATTTGCATACCTAAACACACAACACAGACTCACACACACACACGTCACCCGAACGCACGAATGCACGCGAACACATCACATGAACACGAAGTACCTGAACAAAACGACGGAAGTTAGTTACTATAAATACTATCGAACGTACACAAAATAACTCAGAACGAAAGAAGACACTGAAGATGGCGCATATTAGCCGAAACCGGTTTGTCTCCAAGCCAAGCTTGACAAGGGATGACGGAAAATCGTTCCACAATACATCATAAATGACCTCTCATTGTTGAGAGAGGTTTTTTCATGTTTTGGCATAGATTTACTGTTTCAATTTCCACATATTTTTGAATTAAAAAATAACTAATTTTTTTTCTTTTTCTTGTCGCTAGCAACATTAGCTAATGGAAATCAGTCCAGTAAAAAATTAGGAAAGTTTGCTGGTTGCAGTATAATTTTCGCTCTCTCAATCCGCTTTCTATTGCTTGAAAGAGAGTACGGATACATAAAACTGTATATAGCTCTTAACTATTTGTATGAATTTTGATAATACAGGCTTATAAAAACAGACACTGTATTTAATGTCAATGGTCAAACTATATCCAAGTGATGAGCTTACCGCGCCCTGTACGTTGCTTGACTTATTAAGAGATTGGCACGTTGATATTCACGTTTAACTACACAAGCCTTTGCTGCCTGACGTAATACGTCTACTGCAACTCTGAAATTATCCAAAACATAGGAAGAAATCATCAAGTAATTCAACCGTGTCCTTCGTCGCTTCATATACAATACCTTTCTGGAGTTGTTTCATCCAAATGTCTCATAGCAACAATGCTCCACATGTGACTATAATCATATTCACTCCTCGCAAAGTACATGGCCGAAAATTGTGTAAATATTTTTGCTAGCAACGAACGTGGCACATTTTCCCGAGGCACTTCGTTGACTAGTTTAACAGCTTCCGCAAATGTTTGTTCCGCGGATTTGAAGCTATACAAGGCTGCTTCCGAATGCAGCAATCTATAAATATTTGAATAGATTACACATACAAGTTAAGAAGTGAACATTGGAATCAATCGAATTTAAAGTTTACCTCTGCAGACAGTCCATTCGAATGAGTACTTGTCGCTCCATCTCTGGCATGCTACGCAATCTTGTAGCCACGCATTGCAGTATTTCTATGCTATCCGCCAACCATCCGCCTTCAGATAGAAAAGATCCAAGTCTCAAGCCGAAATCAATAACATCCAAGCCAAAATGATATTCGTCATCGTCATCGTCCAGCTCATTGTCTATATCCAAGTGATTAGTCCATTTTCCAATTCTAGAAATTTTACTATGTATACTCTTTTCATCTGCGATATCTCTACTTATGCTTGTATTGGCGAATTGATCAACCATTGACGGAGTTTCATGCGTTTCTAAGCTCGTAGTAGTTTTCTTCAGGGGTATGGCCGTAGAGCCTTTCGTTTCACAAATTTTTATGACAGTCTTCATGAATTTCATTGAGTCTTGTTGTGGCTGTTGTTTTCTCTGACGATATCGCATCGTGAAGTTTTGCTGTAGTTGTGTGGATAGCAGTTTGCCACTGCTCATCAATGCCGTCATACAGCGAAAGAGTTTCTGACGAACTGGATCGAAACGAAGTAAACGTTCAAATATGCTCAAATCCGTTAATTGTTCCAATAGCATATCCTTAAAATCGTCATTTTCAGACATCTGAAATGAAGGTAGGTAATAGATTTTAGTAAAAGCCTAGAAATAAGTATGTAAATATGTATGTACATATGTATATTAGGATGACCGCAGTGATAACGGAAGTACATTTTTTCGAGTTTTGTCCATGGATCATATCGATTTGGACAATCGATAGCTTTGTACTCGAGGATACCAAATACGGCCTTAGACCTCGTGAGCTCTGGCGCTCAACGGATTACATAAAATAATATATGTAGCTAATTCAATGACTATAACAAATGCTTTACTAGGCGATAATTTATTTTTAAATGAGCTGTTAATTTTGAAAGTGGCATAATTCCATTGTTAGGTGTATCGAGATATTGAAGGGTTCGCGTTTGGACTGATTCAAAAATATTGGTAGCCGTTAATAAGTGCGAGTTTTATTATTGACACTTAAAATATACTAGATTTTAGCATACAACAAGAATTTTTCGGTCTTTTTTTTAATAATTCACCGTGTTTCCTTAAACCAAAAGGACTTATGCAACTTAAAAAAAAAAATAAAAAAAAAAACGAATTAAGTCCTTTATGGCGTAAACTTACATATGTTAAAATCATTATATTTTTGTGGAATGGGTCCCTATATTTTTGCCGTATATGCCAATATAAGTGCATAGAAATAATAATAGGTTTACAAAAATGCACAAAAGTGCATTAAGTGATGCAGATACGTTGAAATCGTATAAGAGAAATTTGTTTGTCTATTTATTCTGAATGTTATAAGAAAATAAAGGTGCAAATCCATATATCTGAACAATCAGGTGCATGAAAGCTATGCATGTACATTAGAGCGTATCACCAAAAAAAGTTTAAAATGTTCCCCCCTGGTTCGAATGTTTACTTGTTGGAGATTTCAAAAATGGGAAACATTTTTTTTCCAGCACCCTGTAAAAACAGCGAAATTTGTTTTTTGCTTATAACTTTTCTATTTGGTGTTTGATTTCAGCGAGCAATATATTGTTGTAAAGGGTTTAACCCGTGTCATATTTCGTCCATATAAGCCATTAATCTGCGACACCAACTTTAGCTTTTATTCAAATTTATTTAAAACCAACACCCTGTATTAAAAAAAAATGTTGAATAAAGTAAATATAGCCTTGAATATAATTTTGACATCATTATATGAGTAAAAAGATTATTACTTATGAATATTAGGTATGTTTAATGAACAATTTGGCGTAAGCTAGAGCAGCTCAATAAAGAAACCTATTATTTCGATTATTTTGTCATTATTTAATTGGTAAGAATGACATAAACACGGAAGTAACTAAATTTATATAAAACCAATACCCCGAATTAAGAAAAATTAGTAGTGGTGAAGCAAGTGTCGACTTAAATGTCATTCACGTGTCATTATTTATTTAATAAAAGTCTCTTATTAACATTATTTTTAAAAATGCCGTTTGATAAGAGTGACCTAAGCACAGACAAGCTTCCGACTAATCGGGAAGTAATTCGTTATTTGATATATTTGAAGCAAAAAGGAACTTCGAAAGTTCCTAAATATTGTAAGCTGTTAGATTATGCTGAATATGCTATTAAGAAAATCAGCAAATTGTGGGAACGCGCGTGTATACCAATAGTGAAAAGAGCTACTATTCGAAAAAAGATCACTTATTTGGTGAAAACCTATAACAGTGTTATCAAAACACCTTCAAAAAATAAAAGTGAACCGTGGGATAAATTATTTAGAATATCTTACTGTAAATGTGAACTTGATTCAATTGTACAGTGTAACTGTAGTTTTTCTTAGAAAATTCCCCTTCCCGTAAAAGATTTTTTTATTGACCAATGCGGACCCCGAAATTTATCGCTCAATGATCAGTCAATGCAAGTATATCGGGAAAATTGAAACTCCAAATTATGATCCCGGCGACACTCAAAGCCACCATGATGTGAAATCGTTAGCTAGTGAATATGTTCCTGAGCTAAATAGTGATGAAGAATTCGAAATATCTTGTAACGATGTCTCATCATCTGATCATCGTTTGAAAGTGATTGATTTTAAATTACGGAATTATTCTTCAGGTCTAGATCGCAGCAATACATCAAATCGAGTTGGCGCTTTGCTTGCGTGTATGTTATTAGAGGATATTCGATTTGCCATTAATGAAAGGCGAAACAAAAAAGATTTAAGTGATGACTTAGCCAAAAAATTTCTAGAATTCTTTGATGACTTGGTTATTGATAAGAGTAAAATATTCAGGGAACGCGTAAGCTTTAGAAACGAAGCAAAAGAAGCAAGTAGGTGTGATACTATGTTAGAATGCATATCATTCGAAGGTAAAAAAGATTTAACTTTGCAGAAGAAGATTGTACTTAACAAGACAAGATTAGTCCAAAGCACCAGAGAGCATATAACCTTAGTTAAGGAACCAGGCTCAAAATTAATTGGATACACAAGCCCAGAAGTAAGCACTGGTGAAGGAATTCAGAAATCTATAATGGATTTCCTCAAAAACCAAAATTACAGTACAGAAAAATTGTTAGCTGTAAGTTGTGATGGCACAGTGACAAACACTGGACACAGCAACGGGGTAATTCCATTTATGGAACGATGTTTGGAAAGACCGCTTCAATGGTTAGTTTGCCTCTTTCACTTTAATGAGCTCCCAATGAATGCACTTTTAAAACATTTTTATGGGAAGCAAAAGGGACCTGGAATATGGCCCGGCGAATTCGGAAAAGAAATTTTAGAATGTGAAAAATATGCGGTAAGTAATCAATTTTCAGATGTAATCGGAAATTGACTTTAATCACACACTTTCTGTTATCTTGTAACACAATTGAAAAGGTTTGAAACGTTTCCACCAATTACCAATGGTATTTTGCCAGAGAACATCAATGAATGGGATATTCGTGATGATCAGCGATATCTATATCGCATGGTTCGTGCTGTTAATGATGGTATTTGTGATGAACAATTAGCTAGTTTGAAACCTGGCCCCCTTAGCACTGCCTGATGGTTGTCAACTGCATGCAGAATTTTACGTTTGTATGTGACAAAAAAAAAACCATGTAAAAATCTTCAGAAACTCGCGGAATTTGTCGTTAAAGTTTATGCACCATTCTGGTTTCTGGTGAAACAAAGGCCATCAGCAGTTAATGGAAGCAGAAATATCTTCAAATACATTTCTTGGTTACGAGAATTACCACTTGACGTACAATTAGCTATACGACCGGTTGTAGAAAATAATTCATACTTTTTTCACCCAGAAAATATTTCATTATCAATGGTAACCGAAACAGAAACTTGTGACGCAAAAAAAATTCGATCAGAAGGATATGCGAAAATTATTGCAGCGCGAAAGAATCCTCCACCTTCGGTTAGAAAATTCTTTGTTCCCAAAGGTGCTATAGATTTCTATAGTACATCGTATACTCAAATGATCGATTGGAGCTCATTTAGAATTACAGAGCCACCATGCTTGCAATTTTATTCTGATACGGACTTGCACGAACTACAAAATTCTAATGATGTTATAAAAATACCTGGTTAATATTTCCAAACAGCAGTGATTGATACTAATTATACTAATTATAACCTATTAATTTACTTAGATTTTCTATGCCATTCTCAAAATACTGAGCGATTTGTTCACGTAGTAAGTGATTCTTGTACAGAAGTTGCCGACGAGGAAAGCCTAGGTTATATATTCTCTAAACTAAGCAGCCGAGAACGTTACAGCAAATTAGAGTCAAGAAAAGATTTAGCATAAATGCACTACATTTATTTCCTCATTATATGCAGGTAAATATTTTCTTTTTCTTAGTTTTCAGGAAACAATTTTTTTTTTTTCAAATACAGGGTGTTGGTTTTAGAATAAAAGCTGAACTTGGCATGATGGGTTAAAAGTTTCTATGGATGAAATATTGCCTTGGTGAATACCTTTTTAAAAATGTATCACTTTTGAAAATCGGACGTAAAATATAGAAATTATAGAAAAAAAAACAAATTTCGCTGTTTTTACAGGGTGCCAAAAAAAAAAATTTTTTTTTTTTTTTCATCATATTTGTTTTTATTGAAGCTTTCTTGCTTAGAAAATAACAATAATTTCGCAAATCTTACAAACTAATACAATATATTATTTGTTGCCAATGCTACAAATAATAAAGTTGGCAAAGAGTCTTTTTACATATACACATATGGCATGTATCTTAACCTAGGAGTGCAATATTAACCTAGTTGTGTAATGGAGTTTTATCTTGGTCTAGGTCACTATTATTATTTATTTATTTTATTTTATTTTTTCTCAAAAGTGGATAAACAGTTTAAGTTTTCATTTACATTTATATGTACAGCCATAGCATGGTGATCGTAGAGGTGTTTGTCTTCGCGCGGGCTGGCGCGATGAACAACAGGGACTAGGTGCGTTCATCGCGATGGCCGTTGGTCGGACGCTTCGGCGACGTTTATTGTATTGTTCGGTATTTACGCTAGCCCGTGCGATGAACAACAGGGACGAGGTGCGTTCATCGCGATGGCCGTTGGTCGGACGCTTCGGCGACGTTTATTGTATTTTACGTTATTTCCACCAGCCTGTACTATGAACGCCAGGGACTAGGTGCCGTTCATCGCGATGGCCATTGGTCGGTCGCTTCGGCGACGTTTATTGTATTTTACGTTATTTCCACTAGCCTGTACTATGAACGCCAGGGACTAGGTGCCGTTCATCGCGATGGCCATTGGTCGGTCGCTTCGGCGACATTCATCATTATCTTTACGTTACTTTCGAGATATTGGTCTAACAGAATATGACCTTATGCACAATTGAGGTTTACATCCCTTCTCTTTAACCGCCTAGGATAGTTTTGCTTTAGGAGACTTTTTGCTAATGAATTAGGATGGTTGGCTAATCTTTTTGCATAATTTGTTTGCATTTTCTCTATCTCTTCGGTCACCGTATTTATCTCTAGGTTATTATGTATAATTGAATTTTTTACATACCAAGGAGCTTTGCATATTGTTCTTAGTATCTTGGACTGTAGCCTTTGAATTCTTTCTACGCTAGATTTCGATGCTGAGCCCCATAGTTGAATTCCATACATCCAAATTGGTTTTAAAACCATATTAAATATTAATATCTTATTATCTAAGCCCAGTCTAGAACTTGGACCAATTAACCATTGCAGATGGCTTATTTTCAACTTGGTTTGCATAATCTTTTTGTCAATGTGATTTTTCCAAGTCATTCTTCTATCTAATGTGACTCCAAGGTACGTAACGAAGTCTTTCTGAGTTATTATTTTTCCATTTATGGAGACTGGTGGGCATGTGTCTTTTTTTAGGCTAAAAGTTACTTGTACACATTTAGATTCGTTGACCTTAATTCTCCACGTAGTAAGCCATTCTTCTAAAGTTTTTATGTGTCTTTGCAATTGGATAGTAGCAGTTGTAGGATTTGCGTGCACACTCAGTATAGCCGTATCATCTGCGAAGGTAGACGTGACAAGGCTCGCGTTGGTTGGCAGATCGCTTGTGTAGATTAAGTATAGTACAGGCCCTAGAACGCTACCTTGTGGAACTCCAGCAGAAATTGGATGGCTTTCGGTTGTAAAACTTTTGTGCCTTACTCGAAATTTTCTACCTGTTAAAAAGCTTTCTAGGAGCCCGCAGAGATTATAAGGAAGTGTTTGTTTTATTTTATACGAGAGCCCTTCTAAAATTAAAAATTTTTTTTTTGAAAACCTCATAAGGTAAGTGTTCAAACTGGGGGGGAACATTTTCAACTTTTTTTTCCTCCTTATACCGTGATACGCTCTAATGTACATATATGTATATGTTTTTTTTTTTTTTACGAGGAGAAATGCCTTTATCCCGTCGGTGTGGGACTCTAACCGCGCTTAACCTCCTACTGTCATCGTACCGAACCCCCCGGAACTAAAGTCAAGCTACCGTCGGGAGGTGGTTTGAGCACCAGGCTCGAAGTCCGTAATTTCGCGTTACGCGTTATTGCTCTCAGTCTGTCTTAAAATAATAACTTTTATTTTTTAAGCGATAAATAAAACTTCTTGAGTTCTTTATTTTCTGAGGGAAAAATAAAACTCTGAAAATAACTTTTATCGTCGGATTGAAAAATAAAACTCAAAAAATAACTTTTATTTTTTAAGCGATAAATAAAACTCAAAAAAAATAACTTTTATTTTTTGAGCAGAAAATAAAACTCAGAAAATAATGATTAAAAATCAATTTTTTTATAAAAATCAAAAAAATAAAAGTTAATACACCTAGAGGTAGTCTGCGTTACGGTGATTACATCTGTGTACATCTTTTGCGTTTAGCATTTCTCCTTCAGTATGATTTTTCCTTCAGTATGATTTTTTTAGTCAAAATCTAAAAAATAACGATTATTTGCAATCTCTGGCTAAAACCATCAATGGATAACTATGTACATTATTCTACTTTAATTCAAAATTAACAGTTTTGCACTTTTCGAATAGCACCTAAAAATGCCTTGACATATTTGTCCCATTCGCCATCGCCCTTTAAATGCTAATACATATGTATATATCTCAAAACCTTCAAGTCGGCAGTAGTTCTTATTTGCACCAATTGTAATGCTACTCAAGCACTTTCCAAAAATAAAAATAAAAAGAATATTTAACGCTATGCAAACTTTATTGAGATTTGAAGGCGTACGAACGTCACGTTCGCCATTCTGGAATCGCCCATATATGTATATATATGTATGTACATATTTAGTACATGTGCATAGTATGTAGTTAGTTATGAACCCGAATGTGAGCTTATGTTAAACTATTTTTTTATTTATTTGTTATGTGCATAACGAACAAAATGACTTAGGGCCGATCTCTTAAATTTGTTGGTTGTGGTTTTATTCTTTTTGAAAAAAAAAAAAAGGAAGCGGTCATCCAACTTCACAACAGAGGAAGAAGATGAATAATAATGCACTAGAGGACTCAACAAAAAAAAAAAAAGAAAAAACAACAAAAAAGAATAAATTTTTTACAGCAAAAAGGTCCTTTAATGCCTCAGACACACATGTGATATGAATATTATAATATTAATACTATGATTTGGCTTTACTATGAAAATTTTCAATTAAACTACAATATGAGAGTGACACATATGTGGTATAGATCGCAATATTTCTACTATACTACGATGTGTGTCTCTAGCATAAGTCACTTAAATGACCGTTTTTAGGTATTTAACTTTAAAGGCACTTTTATCTTCAAGAAGACTTTATGAAATCGATCAGCAAATTAAGGGCTTCTTTAGATTTTAAAGGAACTTTTGATTATGAAATCGGCCCTTAAAATAAGGTCTCGTTTAAAAAGATTATAAAACTATTGAAACTGGTTTTTTCTTTAATTTTTGCGCATTTCGTAAATATGTATGAACAATCTCGCAAAAATTATCGCAAGTTAACGTAATTCAATAACGAAAACATAAGAATAAATTTTTATTCTTCATTCAGAAAATTTCTTCATTCCGATACCGTTGAATGAGGAATAAATTTTTATTATTCATTCTGATACCCTTGAATAACGTGAATAAATTTTTATTCTTAATTCAAAATAGGTTGTATAAAGAATAATATTTTATTCTTCATTGAGATAATTTTGAATAAAGAATAAATTTTTATTCACGTTGTTCAATTATTCTTGCTAGTCACACAAGTATATAAAGGATTTTTTCTGTTTCAAAAGGTGATTTTCCGAATATCCTCCTGAATACGAACCAAGTATTTTCAATATGATGTAATGTTATGTCATGACATCAGAAAACATGACGATATTTTTTCTGAGAACAAAAGCGAGCTATCGCAGAAACAAAAAACGCAAAAACTCGAAGCGCAAAAACATTCCGGCAAAACATTTTAGTTCCTTTTTTTCCCTAAGAAAAAAGGACAAAAACTAACTAAA
The DNA here is from genome assembly GCA_960531455.1 of Urophora cardui. NCBI lineage: Eukaryota > Metazoa > Arthropoda > Insecta > Diptera > Tephritidae > Urophora > Urophora cardui. The sequence continues at coordinate 92,579,453 of OY482671.1, read as the reverse complement.
ATGTTATGCCGGTATGTTTTTGCGCTTCGAGTTTTCGCGTTTTTTGTTTGTACGGCAGTTCGTTTCTGCTCTGAGAAAAAATATGTCTAATTTTTGCTCTGAGCTCGTCACATGACATGACATAAAATCTCATCACATCACATCACATTCGGGAAAAAGTACTGGCAACACTGTATAGCTGAGGATTTACGCTTCGATTCCGCTCAAACTTAGGGTGAAAACAGAATCGGGACGTAACGACACTACATTGCGACAACGACAGCCTCTTGACGTAAAAATGTCGGTGCGAAGCCAGCGACTGAAACATAATAAATGCGGCAACGACCGCCCCTACAGAAGGCTCGTTGCTGCCACATTACAGTTTTTCATTCACAGCTAAAAAGTTTTTTGCTCAGATCGTAATTTTTTAATGTAAAATAATAAATTAAATAGTTAAATTTATTAATTTAATGCTTTAAACTGTTATTACATTTGGTTGTGTATAAATACTTCTACTTTTTTTTGTAAAGTTTCGTTAGATCTATTGAGTTGTCAAAATATTCATATTTCATAATGCAGTGGCAACTCGTCGTCCGCTCGTCGTCGTCACCTAAATTAGAAATCGGTCTAAGTTGGCTACAACGTAATTTTGTCGGTGGACGACGTCGTGCCGCGTCGTCTTTATTATAATTGCTTTCATAAGAACGCATGGGTTTTGACAGACTGTCGTTGTCGCAACGTCGTGTCGTTACGTCCCGATTCTGTTTTCACCCTTATGCGATGCTTATGCGGCCTTTACACAGGTAAATTTTTGTCGACTGGGAAATCGACTGAGAAATCACTGAGGCAAAAATTGAATGCAAAACTACATTGAGCTAGATGATTTTTGTCGACTGAGCTATTTACACGTGTTGATTTTGGTTGAAAGAAAAAAATCGACTAGGAAATCAACTCGTGTAAAGGCCACAATAGGTTTCTACTTGTTTTAGCTGTTTGACTACGTTTATTTTTTGTTCGGTTTTTCCCACTGTGTTGTGTGGAGACTTCTACAATTTCTTAAAATAGTTAATCTGGCTTGTTCTTTTTATTATATGGAAGCTATTCAGATATCTACTGGTTTATTTTATACATATATATATGTTTACAGTACTCACCATAACATAAATATCGCTTAAAACTCCTGGAGGCAAGTAACGTAATTTTTGTAAACTGTCCAATGTGAACACATTGTAATTGAGTTTGGCGACGTAGCGACCCAAACATTGTTCATACAATGTTTCGGGAATCTTTCCTTTATTATTAAAATCTTGTGCGGTTTCCACCATTGTTGCTTTGTGTCTATGATTCCTTTGTTCCTAAGTTTCCAATAGACGACAGTCAATATTTTTGCTTCAAGTCAAGTGCACTCTTATTGAAACTCGTTCATACATATGTATGCATGTACATATGTAAATTTTGTCGGACGCATATGCGTGTAGAAAACCTGACTATTTTCAAGATTAAAAACTTCAGCTTACACACTTTTTATTTATTTGTTCTTTATGAACTTATTTTGATATCATTTCATTGGAACTTTCATATGAAATTTATATAAAATACTTAATGAAGATATATTTTCACTAAAACACAAAATTTCACAAACAAATCACAATACGTACAAATCCAACCAATCTCATCACAAACGACTGAAAGTGACAAATTCATTTCCTTGTAGAGTTTTTAAGCTAACGTTGTCCAATAAGAAAAAGCAAGCAGGCATGAGCGCCTGCCAGCGATGCCGTTCCAAAATTTATGAGCGGAGTGAAAATTGACATATAGCGGAGTGTTTCGGAGTGACGGACGAAAGAGCGGAGTGAAATTGCGGAGGGATGTCAAAAATAAGGAAATCAACAAGAAATGTAAATATGGGAAAGCAAACGCAAATATTAAAGGACATATTTATTTATTAGAAATGAATTTAATTAAATTAAAATTGTGTTTTTATTCATAGCACATTTGTTTATAAACTTTTGTATACATAAATTAGTGCATGTTATGCATTAGATAAATGTCTTAGATATAAAAGTACAAGTATGTATATATAAGTAGGATAAGTTTTTTTTTTTAAATAAATTATGTATTTTGTGTTTTTGTAAAGACAATTCTGCCCTTTTATGACCATCAGAATTGCCATACATTTCCAAATCAGAAATATTATTTCCCAACAATTTTACATAAATTTTACAGAAGCTTTTCTCATCTTTGTTCTCTAACCAACTAAATTTCATCTTCCATTTATCGATGAATTTTTGTTTGAACGGCTTTATTTTCACTGTCTTTGGTGTGAAAATCGCAGAAAACAGCGGCACTACAATTATTTACCATACATATGGTGTGAAAATAATTCATAGCAGCAGCACTACAATCACCCGAAACTATAGCAGCATCGAAGTCACCGTCTGTGGTGTGCAAATCATTCATAGCAGCAGCACTACAATCATCGGAAACTATAGCAGAAATAGCAGCATCGAAGTCACTCGTACAGACGGCAGCAGCCACAGGATCCAAATCGTATACATAAGTATGGTCATTTGCAACAGCTACATCATAGGCCAATTTCTGTGTTGTAGCAGCAGGGGAATTTTCTTCTTTGATAAAATAGCTGGAAAGAGAATATGAGGTTATGAAATATGGAAAAGTATCCTTTAGAAATATAACTTACCTGTCAATGTACCTTTTTTTGCATTTGGTCCAGGGCAAACTTTTCTGATGAAAACAAAAAAATGTAAAAACCAGCTAATGTGTTTTTATAAATTTTAACTCAGCTATTCATTTTAGAGCAATTGATTTGAAATTTTCCATGGAAGTGCGCACAAAACAAAGATCAGTGAAAAGTTGCCACTGCGGCAGAATTATAAGACGTAAACAATAACGCTGCCAGATTGTAATTTTATACATACAAAATTGAAAGTTGATTCAAAATTTCTGAATTATTTCATACATGAAAAAGTGGGAGTGATTTAGTCCAAGAGGGAGTGGCGGAGTGAGGAGGTCAAAATCGGAGTGAAATCTTCCAATTGGAGTGACAGCGGCATCGCTGGCGCCTGCATTTATTGGGGTGCGTCAGACGGTCAATATATATTGATGAAATCCATGGATCGCGATTTATATTGCCGTGTAGCATAGAGTATTGATGGAGCGCGATTCTGGATTTAGAAATTTTCAAATCGGCGATCTGGATCGCAATATTGACAATAAACGAATTGAAAATTAAAGTCTGAAAAGGACGGAAGTACAACATTTTGAACCTCAGAGCGTGAAAAATATCGCAATATTCATATTTAACGTGTACCACTAGTTTGCGATTCATCAAACCAAGGTTTATACTTAAGGTTATCTTGGTAGAAACAGCTGACTATTTTTTTCATTACTTAAATTGTCAAACTTTATGTTTGTTGCTTTTTTTGGATGTATGTGTTGCTTTTCTTGTATGCATGTGTTGCTTGGCCAATTGAAAATGGACGTTTGACAATTTAGATAGCAAAACGGGCAACAACAAAATGTATTGCAGGGTTGCTTTTCCGCACTCCATTAACCTTATTTATCAACCTTGCATCAAACCATCATGAATGGCGATTATTATTGACAGTGTAGCGTATTCCATTAGTTACGTTCAGAAGTCGCAACGGTTGAACACAACTGTTGAGTAGATATCACAAATCGGAAAGTGATACAATTTGCGCCTTCTGAACAAGCTGATACCTTAAATCAGATCGGCATTCCAATACATGCAAAGACTTTAATGATTAAATAAACAAATTATTATAATTACCTCCAACGTAATAGGCAATAATTTCGCTGCTTTGAAACATATTTATTGCATCCGAAAATTCATAAATACTATTTATATTTTTGTACATATCGCACACTAAATCAAAAAGCGTTACAACTCAAAATACAAAAATTTTCAGGAGAGGCAAAAAACTTCTTAATTTTTATAGGCAATGATATGGGAAAAGGCTACGTGTGATAGTTATTTCTCAGTTAAAGAAGACTCTGATGGAAAAGATTTTTTGGCAGCCGCTAGAGATATATTCTGTGTACCAATTTATGGAAGAAACCCGATTTCGAAAAATTTTGAGTTGTGACGCTTTTTGATTTAGTGTGCGATATGTCAACATCGTAAACTCAACATGTTGTCTAAAGTGAATATAAAAAATGTATGATGCAATAGAAGTTGCTCTTCTTCTTTCTGTTTTATAGGTTTTTGATTTTACATTCTTGCACTTGTTATTGGTGGAATAGCTAGCGTTTACGCCCTCTCGGGAATTCTGTTTCAGGAATTCAGCCTTAATTTCTTTTCGGGATTATGAATTAGTGTTTTCTATTTCCAATTCCGGAATTACGTTTCTGTCTTGATTGCTACGACCATGTCATTATGGACCCTTTTCTGACAAAAACCACATCCGGCCGCCATACCAAACTGTACCCCCGGAAGTGCAATAGAAATATTTTGTGCCCGGTTTGTCGTCAAATTGTTGAAAACTCTATATGAGTATTTGTGTAGATTGTGGTCTGAAAGTGCCAATATGTATGTAATGCAGTTTTGTTTATTTTGATTGCGTATTTAAATATTTACTTACTTAGAGACCTTGAAAATTGTTACTAATAAATGATTATAGAAATTTACTGAAGCTTTGTTTATTTTGATTGAGTATTTGAATATTTAGAAGGGGATTTAAAAAAAATTGAAAGAATCGAAAAATTTTTCGCCTGCGCCGCTTTTTCCAATAATAATACGCCATATTTAAAAAAAAAAGCCCTCTGCGGGCTTAATTGCCCTTCCGAAAGAGAAATAAAGCCCGTGGATCAAACGAAATAACGCCCGCGGGAATTATTTCTTTTTCAAGAAAGGAAAAAACGACCGCGGGCGTTAATTCCACGGGCGTTATTTCACTGCACCTACACACATCACTCCCAGTGTTGTCACTGAGGAAAATTTTTTCTTACCGAAAACCTAAACCCAGAAAAAAGTGTCTGAAATCAAATCAAAAAATAAACAAATTTTGTGTTTAATTTTTTCAAAACGATGCTTAATGTATGCCATCCTGTAAACGTGTAAATTTAACACTACTGTCAAGTTCTAGTTTAACCGGATGATAACTGTAGAATTAACACTAAAAATTATTGAGTTTTCCGGTTGATTTTACAATTTTCACTAGTTATTTCTACAATTTTAGCTTAAATTAACACGAAATGATGGTGCTACATTAGCAATAACATCTTTTTGATTTTACTTTAAATTTATTGTTAAATTAGCTATAAAGTCTTATTGATTTTACAGTTTAAAGATCTAAATTTTTGTAAATATAAAAAATTATATAAGACATGATAAAACGGCTGCTTCGGTATCGCTCGATATGGGAGGACCCCCTCGTGGTAAAAATCGCAAATAATGAAGAGGAAAAGAAAATATTATATATATGTATGTACATACATTAAAAACTTTTAGCAACAAAAATGTAATATAATTTTAACTCACCTGCAAACTGAAAATATAAATGGAAATGCCATTATCACACACTGCCAATAATGCTAAGCTCACTCACATCATTGCACACGACAAAACATTTTCTTTTTTATTAAAAAAAATAATAATAATTTCGTCCCCTCAATATAACAATAGCGTATAATTTTTTTGAGTTTTGAGAAAATCGAGTTTAAAGTTTTTGTCAAATCAGATATCTATTAAATTTTTGAAGAAGGAATTATACACCATTTTTTCCAATGACATTTTGACCCACTTTGTGGAAGTAGAATTTGACGAAATTTTGACCAGACATAGAATCAGTGATGGAGATTCTAAATATACAATAAAAAAAATAATGGCGTATGAGCACATACGCTATTGTTATATTGAAGGGACGATTTGTGTTTTGCACGAACAGCAGAGCTTAAAATGTTCAAAAAAATTGTGTATGTTTCAAAATAGTTTTGACGTTATTTTTTAACACTTTTTGTAGATTATATTATATTTCCGATATTGTATATATATTTCCAATTTTGTATATATTTGGAATGAAGAATCGCAGAAGGACATCACCGTTTAAAAAAAACGAAAAATTGGAATTAAAAATTGCGCGATTTGTTATTCCAATTTTTCGCCTACGGCGCTTTTTTCCCTAATACACCATATTTAAAATAAACCCGTCTGCGGGCTTAATTGCCCTTCCGAAAGAGAAATAAAGCCCATGGCCAAAACGAAATAACGCCCGCGGGAATTATTTCTTTTTCAATAAAGGAAAAAACGCCCGCGGGCGTTAATTCCACCGTTGACTGTAACTTGCACAACAACAACAACAATAGCAAAGACCACAACAAGAAAAACAAAACCAAAAACAAAAACAAAAAAGGGGAAAAAACTACAAAAAAAAAGACAAAAACGAAAAAGCAAAAACAAGCACAGAAAGCAAAAAAAAAAAACAATAAAATAGTAGTAGTGATAATAACAAAAATTTATAAAATACTATAGTTTTTGGAACTGTTTACATATCAATGTCGCTGAATACTCGTTATTCACGATTTAATATTTTTTATCTTTGTATGTACATATATTAGATGAGTTTTTTTTAGATATTTCCTCCGGCACCGGAATATGAAAATACGATGTTTTAGAGCAGGGCTGCTCAACGCTCTTGTATTGAAAGTACAAAGCACAATACATCTACAAATTTTGTATATGCACTGAAAAAATTTTTTGCTCATTTAAATTTTTTATGAATTCCAATAAAATATTATTTTAGAATTTATTTTCAAATGTTAGTATCACATACATACAAATTTTTTTATTTTTTATATGAAAATTTTTTGGATACTAATTTTTTACAGTGCTTTCATTTTTTGAATTTTTTTTCATTACACATTTGTTATTGTAAATTTCGATTTCTTACGGCAGTGCTCGAGCTCCTATACAAAGTGCCTTTGCTCTGCACATTCAATAGCTTTGTTGAACAACTTTACTTGCAAGAAGAGCGTCAGTGACAAATTAAGAGTAAAAACGAGAAAAAGGGAAAATTATCAACCAAAGTTATTGAACACAAAATCGTAAACATTTGCAAGTAAACAGCTGAAGCGCTTTTATCACAATTTGATTTTTAGGTTAGGTTGTAATTAAAAGCTTTGAAATTGAAAATGAATGTAAATAACTGAATTAGGAAGACGAAAATCTACTTTGGATATTCCACAACATCGTCAAGATTCCTTTTTACGCTAATTTATTTAGTAAGCAATTAGAAATTTGCGATTAAAATGTTTGCATATTTACAATTGAAATTTTTGTGATCATATGTTTTTGACGCTTCTATTTTTTTTAAAGCTGCAAGTAGTTGCAAGTGAATATTTTACTTGCAACTATTTTCAACTCTCTCGAAGTCTTGCTCTCCCAATTTGGCTCCCTTTTGCAAATTTTTTGGGTTATTGAACATAAAATTCGCAACTATTTGTAAAAGCAATTAAAAATTTTGAGTTATTGAACAAAGTGAATATGAATCATAGGCACATACATATAAAATTTTTTTATATCTCACTGCTTATGGCAGTGCAAAGAAAATTTTATTTTCATATTTGAAGTGAAAATATGTATCTGTGCCTATTATTCGGTACAAAACAAAAACAATTGTGCTTTGAGTGCCTATGAGGTGAGCAGCCCTGTTTTAGAGTAAGTAAACTGAAAAAAAAATTCACTTTTCCAAAAACTGGATGGAGCTACACCGAAAACCGCGCGAATTCCCAGAATTTCAAGGTATGTTTAGATTTATATATGAAAAAAGTTAGGATTTTGCACGAGAAAAAAAATTGATATCCATCCATACGTAGAATTAACCGCTAAATCGGATGGCGTATTCCGTTTTTTGGTACACTACCCAGGGAAGGTAATATTGCGGTCTAAAGTGATCATTTTCTTTTTTCTCATGAATCTTCAACTTCTTGCCCTATACTCTTCCCGAAAGCGGACATTAGTTTTTAATTAACTGCTTGCCCAGAATGTTGTACTACAGCTACGGACTACATAGCTTACTACATCAGCTGATGACTGATTTTGTGGCAACGTTCGAAAATGTGAACACAATGGTGTAGCTCAGTGTATCTCATATATGTCATCTTTTTTATATTTTTGTACAGGGGATTCCTTAAATTCCATAAAACTCTTTATTTTTAACACGCTTTTATTAGTTTCACCTGTATGTATGTATGTATGTATGTAATTTCTAGCTGCTGTCTAAAAATATGCAACATATTTACTAATGAGATTAGGTTATAACCACCGCTATGTTCCAACAGATGGCGCGCGTGTATTTATATTTTTAAAATATTCACTTATTTACAAGTTCAATTAATTTTTCCGTTTCTTCGTCCTTCATTTCGAATTTCCGTCATTAAAAAATTGAGCTGTCACACTGTAGCGCGCTACAAAGTTAAAGTTAACTGCTTGCCCAGAATGTTGTACTACAGCTACGGACTACATAGCTTACTACATCAGCTGATGACTGATTTTGTGGCAACGCTCGAAAATGTGAACACAATGGTGTAGCTCAGTGTATCTCATATATGTCATCTTTTTTATATTTTTGTACAGGGGATTCCTTAAATTCCATAAAAACTCTTTATTTTTTACAAGTTCAATTCATTTCTTCGTCCTTCATTTCGAATTTCCGTCATTAAAAAATTGAGCTGTCACACTGTAGCGCGCTACAAAGTTAAAGTTAACTCTACTTCTACTACAGCCACAACTACACGCTACAGACACAGCTACACATTGTGGGCATTGCAATGCAATTGTACTGTTTTAACTTTTGACAGCTCTTACTACGTACTACAGCCACACCATTCTGGGCAAGCAGTAAATCACACGGTAGGCTGCGTTATTCAACCAAATAAAATAATCACTAATAACCCAAAAAACCGTCTTCAAGAGCAAAATTTAAAAAAATATTAGAAATTTTAATGTATGTTACCCTTTTATACCCGACTTTACTTCACGTATAGCATTGACAGACGGCATATCCGGAATATCTAGCTAATTCGGACTTAACTTGATAATTAACTGGAGGTAATCCAGAATATCTCTTTAGTTAGTCCTCAAAATTTTAGCGGATTAAAGCATTTTGTAATGACATCCCTGGTGAAAAATGTCTATTGTGAATGAAAGGGAAGAAAAAGAAGAACCCAAGGCAGATCTAGGAAGGTAGGCGCATAAGTGAATTCAGAAATTTCGAATGTAATTTGTTACTGTAATTGGTAGTGTAATGTCAAAATGATATTTCGCCTTGGTTGAAATCTGAATTCGTTTGGGACTCGCCTATTCCTATTGACCATGATGTGACTTCGTTTTGATTTTGACATTACCCTACCTTTGGAAATAAAACAAGAAGTTTTTTGAATTCGCCGCTGCGCCTACCTTCTTTAAGCTGTTTTGTTAATCCGCAATGCTTGCCGTCTGTCAGGGTAAAATTTTAATTGAATTAAGTGTTGCGGTAATCGGGATCATCCCTGCCGTCTGTCAATGCTATTAAACTTGATGAACTCATCGAAATATTATTCGATTTTTAATAGTTATACATTTCTGGAAAGCGAATTAAATAACGCAGCCTACCGTGTGATTTAATTAAAAACTAGTGTCCGGTTTCGGGAAGAGTATAGTTGAAGATTCATGAGAAAAAAAGAAAATGATCACTTTAAACCGCGATATTACCTTCCCTGGGTAGTGTACCAAAAAACTGAATATGCCATTCGATTTAGCGGTTAATTCTACGTAATTCAATTTTTTTTCTTGTGCAAAATCCTTTGCAGACATAAATCTAAACATACCTTGAAATTCTGGGAATTTGCGTGGTTCTTGGTGTAGCTCCATCCAGTTTTTGGAAAAGTGAAATTTTTTTTCAGTTTACTTACTCTAAAACAACCTATTTTCATATTCCGGTGACGGAGGGAGGATCTGAGAAGGTTTAAAAAATCCCATACAAAAAAGAACTCATTTAATGTATATGTTTATTTAAAATGCATTTCTGATAAGACAATTTTTTAGTTCGAGTTAGAAAACATCAAAATATTCAGTATCCAATTCGATAACAGTGAAATTCTCCTGATTGCCAAATATCCACCATTGATGTAATATATTTCGAATCTGTAGGAATCGTGTTGTTATGAATTCAAAGAAGTGAAAGAAGAGAGTGCCTGCAAATAGAAGATAATAAGGCGACAGGAGATAAATATTTATACTTGGTACATTACAATGTGACACAAATTGAGGTCCGGAGGCGAAATAATTCCCTTACAGAACGAAATACTAATATCCATCAGTGTTGTGTCAGTGATGATACTTATTATCACTTTTTACTACTTCATTCTGCCATTAGAATTCTTTCATGTGGAAAAACATGTATTGTGAAAGCCGATGTTGCTCAAAATATGTTGGAAGATTTTGTAAAATTATTTGGTGAATTGTACGGTGAGATGCTAATTAGCTTCAATGTCCATGGCTTACTGCATTTAGCGCAATGTGTTAAGCAATATGGTCCGCTGGATACTTTCTCAGCGTACAAGTTTGAAAATTACATGCAATTTAAAAAAAAAATAGTCAAAAAGCCAGATAAAATCCTCCAACAAATTTATTTGAGAATTAACGAAAGGCAAAATTTAACTTTAAAAGAGACAAAGATTGTTATTGTGAGGATTTAGGCGCTGTCAAAATTCTTAAGGAATCCGGACCGAATAAATATATTTGCCAAACTTTTGAAACTTTTTTTTCACTTCCCGTGGAGTCCTATTCCTGTTTGGGCATTACAGTAGCTAGCGTTATCGAACGGCGAAGAAGGAAGAGAGGCGCCTTTTTCGAAAGAAGAAAAGGGAGGCTGAAAGGCGCGAGTGTGAAGAGCTTGAGATGCTGGCGGGTAGGAACGATGCTCGAAAATTCTATCAAAAAATCAGGCGGATGACTGAAGGTTTCAAGACCGGGGCAAATTCCTGCCGGAATGATAACGGTGATCTGGTAACTGATGTCCAGAGCATACTTAAGTTGTGGAGGGATCACTTCTCCTCCTTGCTAGATAATGGCAACAGTGAAAGTGCGGAAGGAGAAGATGTACGACCCGAATCCCCAATAGCAGATGATGGTAGGCATGTTCCACCACCTGATCATGACGAAGTGCGAATAGCAGTATCTAGGCTTAAGAATAACAAGGCCCCGGGCGCTGACGGCTTGCCAGCCGAGCTATTCAAACATGGTGGCGAAGAGTTGATAAGGAGCATGCATCAACTCCTATGCAGAATATGGTCGGACGAGCGCATGCCCGACGATTGGAACTTAAGTGTGCTCTGCCCAATCCACAAAAAAGGAGACTCCACAGTACGCGCCAATTATCGTGGGATAAGCCTCCTGAATATCGCATATAAGGTCTTAGCAAGTGTATTGTGCGAAAGACTGAAGCCTATCGTCAACAATCTGATTGGACCTTATCAGTGTGGCTTCAGACCTGGTAAATCTACCATCGACCAGATCTTCACAATACGACAAATACTGGAAAAAACCCATGAAAAAGGATCCGACACACACCATCTCTTTGTCGATTTTAAAGCCGCTTTTGATAGCACGAATAGGAATTGCCTGTATGCCGCAATGTCTGAATTTGGTTTCCCTGCTAAACTTATACGGCTATGCCAAATGACATTGACTAACACCACCAGCTCCGTCAGAATTGGGAAGGACCTCTCCGAGCCGTTCGAGACCAAACGAGGTTTCAGACAAGGTGACTCTCTTTCGTGCGACTTCTTCAATTTGATGCTGGAAAAGATAATACGAGCTGCAGAACTTAACCATACAGGAAGCATCTTATATCACAAGAGTGTGCAACTGCTGGCGTACGCCGATGACATCGACATCATTGGCACTAACACGCGCGCCGTATGTTCTGCCTTCTCCAAGCTGGATAAAGAGGCTAAGAAAATGGGTTTGGCGGTCAACGAGGACAAGACGAAGTACCTCCTGTCATCACACAAAGAAACAGCACGCCTTGGCAGCCACGTCAATGTTGATAGCTAAAAATTCGAAACTGTTAAGGACTTCATCTATCTGGGAACCAGCATTAACACCAAGAATGATGTCAGCACGGAGATCCAACGAAGAATCACGCTTGCCAATAAATGCCACTTCGGACTAAGTAGGCAACTGAAAAGTAAAGTCCTCTCTCGACAAACAAAAATCACACTCTACAGGACGCTCATCGTTCCAGTCCTCATGTACGGCGCAGAAGCATGGACAATTTCAAAATCAGATGAGATGGCACTTGGAGTATTCGAGAGAAAAGTTCTTCGTAAGATTTATGGACCTTTGCGCGTTGGCGTGGGCGAGTATCGACGGAGATTTAACGATGAGCTGTACGAGCTTTACACAGACATCGACATTGTTCAGCGAATAAAGATCCAGCGGCTGCGTTGGGCAGGTCATGTCGTGAGAATGGACGAAGGCGCTCCGGCCAAGAAAGCATTTCTATCGAAACCCGCTGAACGCAAAAGAAAAGGGAGACCTCCACTGCGTTGGGAAAATCAGGTGGACAGCGATGCTGCCTCCCTAGGTGTTCCCAAGTGGCGCCATGCTGCACGAAACAGAAGCAATTGGCGCGCTCTGTTGGACTCGGCCAGAATCGTCTAGACGGTTAAGTGCCAATCAAGAAGAAGAGAAGAAGAAGTCAACTAAATGATAAAACAATTGAATTAAATGCTGAAGCCATTCAATATAAGTACTTTTGTATTCCGTGCACTTCGCCACAAGGCAAATACATCCTTATTCCACTACTTCACCACCTTTTCCATGAATTTTCTATAGAGTATACTTTGACCTCACCTACGCGCGGTAAACCCTGTAACGAACAGGCGAGGCTCTGGCGACTCTATATAATAAATATGTTTCCTTTTTTTATTTACAGTATACCGAAATGGAAAACCATAATTTACCAAGCACATCGAAAGCGGCTGCAGAGCCAAAAATTCTTAAAAGAAAATACGACGGTGTAGAAAACACAGCACACGATGACCCGCCAGCAAAACGGCCGCTGGTACAGAAGGAAAGCGATCAACAACAACAACAACAGGGGTTTATGTTGGATATGGCATACTTTGCAGAAATTCACGCGATGTTAAAGGATCTAACGAAGAGGATGGAAAGATTAGAGGCAAAAATACATGACGAGGTTTGTATTTCATAAAGATCGGTTGATTACTTTGGGAGTCCATAAAGGACACAACACACACACACACATTCATTTTTATATAATAGATATAGAACTTTTACTAAACAATTGGCATTTTCTTCAGTTACAGCAGGTAGTTAAGAAGCCGGATTTCGCGGCTCAGAGCAAATTAATTTGCGAGGTTAAGGTGGCGGTAAACAAAATTCAAAGTAACGTTTGTAAAATGACTGGCGAGGTCCGGGACCCATTAATAGATGACATAGCGAGCTATATGCCGCTGACATCCGTGGCCGCAATAATATCGATGGAGGAAAAGCTCGCCGACCCACCAGTGCTGGAAGCAATGGTATTAATTTAACACCCAATTTTTATAATTTATTTTTTCTTATATTATATATTATATTTTCAGATGACGTATTTGCATAGGGTTAAGGGTGTGGCACAGGAGGTGGAGCCTGTGATGAGGCACTTGTTTACGGACCAGGTTCTGGACCTGTATAATTGGGACGGGTTTTCCGATAAGAGAAGCTTGTCCCAATTATTTCTGGTGAATAAAACTGTAAGAGGTAAACAATCACATAAGTCTATTGTCATTATCTTAATTGTAATATATATATTGTTTTTCATTTAGAAACATATAGCAACATCACTGTGGCCGAATTTGCCAGGAAGGTTGGAAAATCAGTGGCCTCAAGCCATAATAGGCTGCGCCAAAAAAAAATTCATGCAGAAAAAGTAAACTCGCTGTATCGGTTTTATCCACCACTCCAGAACCTGGTCCTAGAAGGAAGAAATACCTTTTTTAATTTACTTTTTTGAGTTTAATTGATGTATGTATTTTATAGATTTATGTGTTTAATTGATTTATATACCTGCCTAGTACAAACTAGAAATACATATGTATAAGAAAATGAATTAATTATATGTTATATTATTATCAATATAAAATAAACTACCTTCAAAATGTTACATACATGTAATTGTGAAAAATACATTTTATATGCATTAGCACTAACATTGTATGCCTAACGCATTAATACGTTAGCCCTAACGTGATATGCCTAACGCATTAATACGTTAGCCCCAACGTGATACGCCTAACGTATTTATACGTTAGTCCTAACGTGATATGCCTAATAGGCCCGTCACAGCATACGTCAATCCGTCTACGTCGACGTATGTGACTGACAGCTCACGTACTTGACGGAGAGGTCGCCACATAGGAAACGTTGGCGGATATACACAAATCAGCTGTTTGATTAACCTTTAACTACAGAGGTGGTGGCAAAAATTTAACTCTTTAGAATATTTTATAATTTCTCTTTTAAGTTGCCCTATTGAAATTCAGTTTTCAGTAATTTCACATCTCCTGATAATTCTTGACCATTTTGTTTTATGTAGGAATGTTATACAAATGAGAAAAAGCTCGAAAAGCAAATTGGAAAAAAAGTTAAATTCAAGAGTAGCTAAAGGTTAACAATCAAAGGCAATCAGCTGACATAGCGACGGATTGACGTATACCAAAAGTTGACTTTTGGGCAACTTCGGTACGTTGCGGCGACGGATCCGTCGTACGTGTGACGACGTACGTTTAAATGCCGACATTTTACTGAGCTGTCAGTCACATACGTCGACGTAGACGGATTGACGTATGCTATGTGTCGGGGCTATAACACATTAATACGTTAGCCCTAACGTGATATGCCTAATAGGGCCCTTACACGATCAAATCATTTGATCAAATCGCGTGTCTGTGTAATTTGATCAAATCGTTGTCAAATAGCTCATCAAATAGCCCATCAAATTTCATTCTAGCTTTCTATTATTTACAATAGATATTTTATCACGTATTAATGCTGATATTTCTTTTAATTTGTTTATAGAATTAAAATTTGGAGCACAAAATGAGTGACACTGACGATTGCATTGCATATATTGCGTTAGCATATAATGCAACACACGTTTATTTACATTTGAAATTTGATTAAATGGTTGCAACACACGTCAAATGTTAATTTGGTACTGAAATTTGATCAAACAGCACCTTACACGCATCCACAACGCACGTCAAATAGCCATCCGATTTGATGGAAAACAAAAATTTTTGATTTCGGTCAAATCGGCATCAAACACGTACGTGTGAAAAACACATAGACAATTTTACTACCACAGATACACGATTTGATCAAATATTTGATCGTGTAAGGGCCCTATAACGCATTTATACATCAGCCCTAACGTGATATGCCTAACGCATTTATACATCAGTCATAACGTGATACGCCTAACGCATTTATACATCAGCCCTAACGATTAGAGCTAACATTTTGGTTCGTTATTCCTAACGTGAGTGAGTGAGATGTATGTATTCGAATATGCATATGCTAGAAAGAGATGAAAGTCATATACATGTGCATACGTACAGCAGTGAGTGCGTTAGTTTTCTCCCGACGCTAGAACAAAACTAACGCATTGGTTGTATGGCGAACTAACACATTTTTGCGTTATAGCTGTGCGTTATATAACGCGTTATATGACGAGTAGTGTTCTGACTGGGGAAAGATATGTAGTTGTCTTTGGGAAAACAGTTGCCAGAATATCCCTGTAGGAAATTTAATTAATTTTAAATCACTTTATAAACTACTTTATTTTCAATAACAACTAATTGAAAATGTGACTTTTTCCTTTGCAATGAACTGACTTTTTTAACACGGCGATGTCATAGCAAGCAGTCAATTGCCCTATCCTGCATTTGTTTTCAACTACTTTACTAGTAGTTTAAAATAAATAACTTTATCTTGAGTTTCTTTTCAACTACTTTACTTGTAGTTTAATATAAATAACTTAATCCTGCATTTGATGTCGAAATTCAAGAAATGGTAAAAATGCGAAACAAATTTTCCTCAAATTTCGCAAATTGTTCTCAAGTTGATAAACAATATTTGAGAAACAATTGAATTTATGTTACTTTTCAAATGATAAATATGAAACAATATTTTCTCCGTTTGAGAATTTCGTTTTCAGTGTTTAATGGGAAGTGAAGCTGAAAAACGGTAACCAAAAAAAGGAAAAAACAATCTTGGCATACTTAGATCTGAAAACATGTGTTTACATATAAATATGTACATATACAAGAAACTGTCCCGCGCTGCATTTGTTTAAAGCTACTTTAAAATTAGTTGAATATAAATCACTTTTTAATATATTTATTTTTTTTGCAACTAACTTTTTTTTTCCGTGAGGGATCCCTATTAATTTCGTAGGATACTTTAATCTCTAACACCTGCACGAAGAGGTCATTTTGGCCGCTTTTTTAGATAAGTAGTAAGAAAATAATATTTGGAAGGTTCCTAGATGGTTAAAATGTTCAAGAAAATTATTCGTGACAAAATTACACTAGAGGTCTTGTCAGACAAAATCTTTGTACAAGGAACCTGAAAAACCACAGAAGGCTAAAAAGAAATATTCCTTGGAAAATGAAATAAACCTAATGCTTTCTTTGTATGTATTGTTCACAAATACATATGTACATATACAATGAATATATATGTATTAGATGCGTTATTTTAGATCCTCCCTCCGGCATCATAATATTGTTGTAACATTCGAAAACTAGCACATTTAAAGTTTCTGACGATAGCTGGCAATTAAAAAATTGTGTACGAAAAGTAGGACTTTCAATTTTTGGCAGACGAAAATTGAAAGTGCTTGCATTCGCCAGCCACAAAAGTCGTGTGCTAGTATTCGTATGGTACGACGATATGAAAATAGGGTGTTTGCAAGTAAGTTTAG
The DNA here is from genome assembly GCA_960531455.1 of Urophora cardui. NCBI lineage: Eukaryota > Metazoa > Arthropoda > Insecta > Diptera > Tephritidae > Urophora > Urophora cardui. Next base: position 92,562,459 of record OY482671.1, on the reverse strand, counting down.
ACTTATATATGAACAAACTTATGATTTTGCACAAGCCAAGAAATTTATATCTACCCGTACGTAAAATAAACCGCTGAAGCGGATGGCGTATTCAATTTTTTGGTATATTCCCCAGGGGAGGTAATATCGAGGCCTAAAGTGAGCATTTTGTTTTCTTTTTTCTCACGATATATATTTTAATCCATTTTTCATTTATTTAAAAATGAAAAACGGTTTGGTGGTTTTACTATATGGTATTATTTCGCTCTGTGTGGAAATTATTCCGCTGCCCCCCACTCTCCCCAAATGCTAATGCACAGTGTTATTTGAGTACATACTTGATGTTAAAAGGGCGCACGATGCCATTACCACTTCCTGCATCGTCAGATGCTCATTCGGACTCCTATTAATATTATCCATGCATATGAGTACCTGTTGAAGCACCACATGGGCCAGCGGCAATAGTGAGAAGCTGAATAGTAAATGATTCATAATAGCACCACCACAACGCGAACAGAAGAGTGCACGTATCATGCGCCGTATATTATACTTTTCATCTGGTATAGTGAATGGTGTATTGCAAATTTCGCAATGGGTGTCACGGCGATGCAATATCCAACGCCTCAGACACGTCATATGGACAAAACCCTAAATGAATAGTGAAATAACAAAATATTATCAACCGCATGATTCAAATAACTGCTTGCCCAGAATGGTGTGGCTGTAGTACGTAGTAAGAGCTGTCAAAAGTTAAAACAGTACAATTGCATTGCAATGCCCACATTGTGTAGCTGTGTCTGTAGCGTGTAGTTGTGGCTGTAGTAGAAGTAGAGTTAACTTTAACTTTGTAGCGCGCTACAGTGTGACAGCTCAATTTTTTAATGACGGAAATTCGAAATGAAGGACGAAGAAACTGAAAAATGAATTGAACTTGTAAAAAATAAAGAGTTTTTATGGAATTTAAGGAATCCCCTGTACAAAAATATAAAAAAGATGACATATATGAGATACACTGAGCTACACCATTGTGTTCACATTTTCGAGCGTTGCCACAAAATCAGTCATCAGCTGATGTAGTAAGCTATGTAGTCCGTAGCTGTAGTACAACATTCTGGGCAAGCAGTAATGCACTCAGCCATAAGGACCGTTCGGCGGCAGCAAATTGCTGCAAATTGCAGAAAAAACTGCAAATTCGCGTTTTTTGAGGCATAAACTCAGCCAAAATTTGCAGAAGAGAGCTTCAAAGAAGAAGAAAACTGCAAAGTTTTACTGACGAAATTTGTCGTTGCAAAGTTCAGTAGACTGAAAAAACATATGATTTGCGATCATATGGTTACAATTTAAAAAAAAAATTCGAAAGTGATTTCAAGTCAAAAAACTATGAAAATCGGGAATATATGTGATTCAATAGAAAATGAAGTGAGAAAATTATATTATTTTAATTTATAAAGTTTATTTAAATGATTTAATTTGTTTAATAAGGTACCAGCTAAAAGGAAACGTGTTAATGACCGCGCAGTGGGATCATCGTCTGCACTCTCGGGATTCTGCTTTGTTGAATCGCAAATAGGAAGTTATATACTACTCAAATGGGAAAATTGTCCATTAATGTCGCACGCCTCGAAAAAATTACTTTTTCACAGATGTTATAACAGAAATAAAAACCTGCCGGAAACTTATAGTTTATGAGATATTTGTTGGTAAAGTTGTAAAATCCGCCAAACAAAACACCAAAACTGCGCACTATTACCGAGGAAATACCTTTTTGCGTTGACGGCCTTATGCCGCACGTTAAAAAGATAACCCTCAGCCGGCAGAATTCCTTGGGAAATTTTTCCATTATTCCAGCACGCCACGAGAAAAATGACTTATACATGGGTGTAGAGGAGCTATCACAGATCCCAAATCTGAAAACCAACCTTGCCGGAGACTTATGGTTTCCGAGATAGGTAAAATTTTAGGCGAGCCCCCCACGGCTAGAAAAAAATGGTTTTTTTAGGAGGGTAGAGGGGGCCCCCAGATTACAAAACTGAAGACCCCACCTACCGAAGGCCTATAGTTCCCGAGATATTTGCTGTTAAAGTTCCCATACAAATTTCACCACACATGCAGTTTAGCGAAAATTTCGCAAAAGAATACTTTTCTGCGTTGGCGGCCTTCGGCCGCGCTTATAAAAAATAACCCTGGACTACGCCATCCGTCCGGACGTGTGCCCCAACTGTGGCTACCGCCACGGTGATGTCCTGCGTAGTATTTTCACAACTTTAAGAAGGAATATCTCGGGAACTATAAGCCTCCGGTAAGTTTGGTTTTCAATTTTGAGATCTGTGATAGCTCCTCTACACCCATGTATAAGTCATTTTTCTCGTGGCGTGCTGGAATAATGGAAAGCCGCTTTCCCTTCGAATTCATTTCGTAAAATTTTAATTTTGTTATGCACTTGTGAATAAAGACAAACAGCTGATTTGCTGCAAATTTTGACAAACTTCTGTTCGTTGAAATGCCAGTAAATTTGCATAAGTTTCTCTCTTTCGGAGAGCAAGACATATTTTTCTTTGTTTGCAAATTGCTGCAATTTGCAGCCGCCGAACGGACCTATTATCAACCGCATGATTCAAATAATGCACTCAGCCATAAGGACCGTTCGGCGGCAGCAAATTGCTGCAAATTGCAGAAAAAACTGCAAATTCGCGTTTTTTGAGGCATAAACTCAGCCAAAATTTGCAGAAGAGAGCTTCAAAGAAGAAGAAAACTGCAAAGTTTTACTGACGAAATTTGTCGTTGCAAAGTTCAGTAGACTGAAAAAACATATGATTTGCGATCATATGGTTACAATTTAAAAAAAAAAGTGATTTCAAGTCAAAAAACTATGAAAATCGGGAATATATGTGATTCAATAGAAAATGAAGTGAGAAAATTATATTATTTTAATTTATAAAGTTTATTTAAATGATTTAATTTGTTTAATAAGGTACCAGCTAAAAGGAAACGTGTTAATGACAGCGCAGTGGGATCATCGTCTGCACTCTCGGCATTCTGCGTTGTTGAATCGCAAATAGGAGGTAGTATACTACTTAAATGGGAAAATTGTCCATTAATGTCGCACGCCCAGAAAAAATAACTTTTTCACAGATGTTATAACAGAAATAAAAACCTGCCGGAAACTTAGTTTATGAGATATTTGTTGGTGAAGTGTAAAATCCACCAAACAAAGCACCAAACCTGCGCACTATTACCCAGGAAATACCTTTTTGCGTTGACGGCCTTGGGCCGCACGTTAAAAAGATAACCCTCAGCCGGCAGAATTCCTTGGGAAATTGTTCCATTATTCCAGCGCGCCCCGAGAAAAATGACTTATACAGGGGTGTAGAGGAGCTATCACAGATCCCAAATCTGAAAACCAAACTTGCCGGAGGTTTATGGTTTCCGAGATAGGTAAAATTTTAGACGAGTCCCCCACGGCTAGAAAAAAATGATTTTTTTAGGAGGGTAGAGGGGGGCCTAAGATTACAAAACTGAAGACCCCACCTACCGGAGGCCCATAGTTCCCGAGATATTTGCTATTAAAGTTCCCATACAAATTTCACCACACATGCAGTTTAGCGAAAATTTCGCAAAAGAATACTTTTCTGCGTTGGCGGCCTTCGCGTCCAGCCGACCTGCTTTCCCTTCGATTTCATTTCGTAAAATTTTAATTTTGTTATGCACTTGTGAATAAAGACAAACAGCTGATTTGCTGCAAATTTTGACAAAGTTCTGTTCGTTGAAATGCCAGTAAATTTGCATAAGTTTCTCTCTTTCGGAGAGCAAGACATATTTTTCTTTGTTTGCAAATTGCTGCAATTTGCAGCCGCCGAACGGACCTATATTCAGCAAAATGTTCATCCGTGAGACTGGGTTCATTATTTTTAGATATGTATGTATGTATATTGGACAATATTTTATCAAACTTAATACCTTAAAAAATATATAAGTATAGTACTATGATATGTATCTACCTGCCTACGCAGATGCGCATGGGTCCGCCTAGTATTTTATAATTCAAACTTTCGATGAATCCATAAAAATACTTAAGTAGTCCACTTTCAAATACAGCTTACTTGCTTACTTAATTAGCACGTAACGCTTTAGACGATTTTGGCCGAGTCCAATAAAGCACGGTAGCTATTTCTGTTTCTTGCAGCATGGCGCCATTTGGGAATACCTAGGGAGTCAACATCACTGTCCACCTGATCTTCCTAACGCAGTGGAGGTCTCCCCTTTCTTCCCTTATTTAAATAAAGCTACAACCAGAAAACATAAGCATTAACACGATTCATGTAAAATTAACATGATCGATCTTTACACATAGAACAGCAACAATTTTTTCAAAATACACGATGTTTGGAATATGATTTTGGCTTTGAAAATATCATCTGAAAATTTGGTAAATTCAACCAATTTTTATTGTTGATAAAACATGAAGCAATTTTAAAATATACAAGATGATTCAAATATAAAATTTTAGTCCGAAATGTCATTTGGAATTTGGTTAAGCTGATTCCACATAAAACTTTTTCCGCTTTGCGTTACGCCGCTTTCTATGTCAAACAACGCAAAACTGAAAAACTATGCAACAGTGAACGCTGCAACATCACTCAAAAAATATTTATTTTCTGAAAAATCTCTCATTCTCCGTTTTATTTACAAAAAAGTAAATAAGAAAATAAAAATCTATTAAATTATTTTTCAATTGTGTGAAATTTAAATTTGTTTATTCACATTTGAATTAAAGTGAAACTGAAAAAAAATTTCAACGCCCCCAAAAGTTGAGATTTGGGCAACTTTGTGCTTTACGTAACTTCGGCGTTGCGTTACTTTTTGTTATGTGAGAAACCTAATATAGATACATGTATTTTAATCTCAGCTGTCACGCAGAAAGTGTCACGTAGCGCAACACAAAGTTCTATGTGGAATCAGCTTTATTTAACATGATGATAGTAGCTCTGTTCAATTAATAAAAGTTTTTACGAAATTTTCGTAAACATGACAGTTCTCGATATGAAAATGACAGTTTTTATCAAAATTAAATTTTACATACATAAATACAAAGCTAACATTAATTTAAAGCATTGTATAGTATTTAAAACATGTTTTTGGAATGTGGAAAATGTGAATTGTACGTTTCAGTTCTTACATTATTTTTTTGGTTTTGCAGGGATTCTTGAAATGAAATACATATGTACATATCGTCGCTGCGCCAACAAATTCAGTTATATGTTTTTTTTCGATTTTTTTTTTATTACATATTTATTTAGCGCTATCCGCTAGCCACATTTCTGCATTTCCCGTTTTCTGATATCCTTCTTTGGTTAGAAGTTATCAAACACAGCTATATGCTCTCAGTAGTAGAAATGCTCTGTAAAATCAGTTATACATCTATTTTCGTATAATTGTTTTTTGATTTCAGGTTATTTTTGTGTAAAAAAATTATTTAAAAAAAGCGTATGTGACCAATTTTGAAAATAGGAGGGGCACTGGTCAATTAAATAATGCATTTCCAAGCTATCGCTAATTGCATCGGACCCTAGTGAAGAATTGTATACACATCTTTCACGATTTCTTACCCCCACTAGCAAATTTAAACTATTTGTAAAAAGAGCTATGTGCTGTAAAACGGCGCAAATGCTTCATGCGAAGTGGTTGGTCAAAAAAAGTAAAAAAAAATTGCACAAGTCTATTACATATGTGTAGTATCATTAGTTAACAATTCAAACTAGAAAAAATATTCTCTAGGATCACCAGAAAACGGTTTTTTTGCTCTCCTGAAAAGTTGCTGAAAAACGTATAGCTCTTTTTGTTGGCGCAGCGACGATATGTATATATGTATGTACATCTTTTGAGCATATTTCAGGTATACATGCATATAATGAGGCATACATACATATAATGAGTTTTCTTCGTGCATATTTCTGAGCTTATTTTGTTTTATCCTACTAATTGGGTGGACCTACAGTTTTATGCCGGCTCCAAACGGCGAATGCATTTTTTTGAGAAGCTTTTTCCTGGCGGAAATACGCTCGGAGGCTATGCCGCCCACTGCCGAGAAGTGACTGCTATGTATTTCTAAAAATCCAATAGTAGGATTTTAATTAATTAGAAAATTTTGTTTGGTGTTTGTCCGGACTGGGGTTCGTTTTCAAAAGCCTCTATATGAAAAAAGTAACTCATACGCCTAGACACACATTGGTGCCGCCTCATATAAGGGGTACTCGAAATTCTTAAACCATTTCATTTCCATCAGAATCGCTTTATCCATGCCTACTATAATAATAAATTAAATGTTTTGAAGAAGTATTATATTATTTTTATTCTTAATTGGCGTGTCTGCACGATTTTGGCCCAGTCCAATAAAGCGCGCCATTCGTTCCTTTTTCTTGGTGCCTAGCACCAATTGCAAATGCCTAGGGAAGCCGAATCGCTCTGCACTTGATCTTCCCAACGCAGTGAAGGTCACCTTTTCTGCTGTTGGTTTCGATAGAAATACTCTCTTAAAGAGGTACTGAAAGCACCTGGTTTTTGGCATTTCAAACTCAGCGTTTCCAAGAGGCTATTTTTTTTTAGCAAAAAGCAAAACTAATAAAGTTTTGTTTAAGAGTTAAACCTCTAATAACTCAGACGAGGCTATGGCTATTGGTATTCCTGTAAATCCTACCATGACAGAGAACGTAAGGAAATTACTTGGAAAACAGTTCGGTGCGTACATAAGTACGATCATCTGAAATTTTATAAAAACTTAATTATGGACGAAGAAATAACAGATAATCAACGGACTGTAATGAATAACGACGAAAGTTTAAAGTTTAAATATAATAATATGTTTAGTATTTCTTTGTGGCTTAATATGAAAAATTAGCATAGCCCTGTTTGAAAGTGGACTACTCACTTATACTATTCAATATATTATACGTAAATTGTAGGTACGTTTAACAGACTTCGTGCCCCATTTTTACTATCTATTCTGTACATTTTCATAGATGTGTATGTCCATATATGTATGTATACATATGGATGTACTTCCATCAAACTCACCACACTGCCGCGACATTGGCATGGACAATTTGCCAACTGCAACTCACTGCGATGGCAACGGCATATGCGACATGTATTACCAAATTCGTTAGATGATCGTATCGTCGTTACAGATTTGTTGTACTCATCAACAACAGGAGCAGCATTGACTGGCGCTAAGGACGTGGCGGTGCCATTAAGTGTTGCCGTTGCCGAATTGCTCACTTGTCCAGTTACTACGACGCTGTTGAATAACCGTATGGCCGTCGCCTCCGATAGACCTTGCATGCCGCTTGTCCTGTCCGCAAATGGATGGGCGCTCGTGTTGAGCGAATGGTTGGGTTAGGAGAGCGCTCTAGATAGCAATGATAGCAGAGACGGATCTGGCTGTATTGTCGCTGACGATGTTAACAATATGGAAGGAAGCTGCTGTTGGTTGGACAGATCTTGTAATGCATAATATAGACCGTGTAACTGAAGGAGCAAGCTGCTGCGGAATGTGGCTTTGAAATGCTCAATTGTGCCAAACAACTAAGAATTTTTTTTGCTTACTCTGTAGTAATTTTCATATTTTTTTTATTACATTTATTTTGGATAGTTGGAAAATGACATACATATGTACATTAGACCGTATCGCAAAAAATAAAGTGCGCCGTACGCCCCCGCATATAATGTCTTTTTGGAAAACATTTCCGGAAAATTTTTTAATTTTGTTTTTGGACGCCGCTAGATGTCGCTAAAATTTATTTTTCTCATATCTTCGGTATTTATAGTCCGATCTCTAAGTTTAATACAGAAATGTCTTTGGCTTGAAAGGATGGCTTATACTGTAGGATATTATTAACCCTATGTGCGCCATTGGGGTCACTACCACCCAGTACTTAGTTTATACCACCCTAATGTACCTTTTTTACGTCTGCATGTTAAACGTAGTCAAAAATCATTAATCTTTTGCAAAAGAAGTATTTCGATCGCTTGAGCAGAACCCGAAATAAAACACGTTCAACATCCCGAGGAATATAGGTTTGTCGGTTCCTTTGGTCTTTTAGGTTAATTTTACAGAAAAATTTTCTGAGGAGACCCATAGTAAAATTTTATGCCAAATAATTTTCTAGAACATTTTAACCCTTTCAATCCAAAAACAATGGTGTATTAAACTCTGAGATTGGACTATAAATACCGAAGATATGAGAAAAATAAATTTTAGCGACATCTAGCGGCGTCCAAAAAAAAAATAAAAAACTTTTCCGGAAATGTTTTCCAAAAAGACATCATATGCGGGGGCGTACGGCGCACTTTATTTTTGCGTCCCTATAACGCGAGACGGCCTAATGTATGTACATACATATATGTATTTAAAAATCGAACAGATGTAATCAGAGATTGAAAATATTTATCAGCCATGAAATTCTTTATCGTTTTTCACAGACAAAAAACAAAAAATTTTGAAAATACATATCGTCGTACCATACGAAAACTAGCATATTTAAAATTTCTGGCGAAAGCTATCAATAAAAAAATTCTGTACGAAAAGTAACAAGTTCGACTTTTGGCTGACGAAAAATAACAAGTTCGACTTTTGGCCGACGAAAAATAACAAAATCGACTTGTGGCTGACGAAAAGTAACAAGTTTGACCTTTGGCTGACGAAAAGTATGTATCAGTAATTATATACTGTTTTTACATTAAAATTGTTGTTTAAACGAAATTGATAGTTTTCGTCAGCCAAAAGTCGATCGGGTAATTTTAAGCGACCTCCGTAAAAATCAAAAATAATCATTATTTTTTTAGTTTTATTTTTTTGATCAAAAATAAAACTTGTTCCACGAGCGATATTTTGTCTCTCAGAAATAATCATTATTTGTGCTCTAAAACATACTTAATTACAAAAAAATTCCCATCGATATAACTTCGTGAATGAGTGATATTTTTGACCGAAAAAAATAAAACTCACAAAATAATGATTATTTTTGATGAAATATAAAAAAAAAATCAGCATATCGAGCCCTAACCGTCAAAAAAATGTAACCAACAGAGTTACCGATTTTAGCTCTTTTATGGAAATCAATAACTTATTATTATACCCATCCACTCTCGAAATTTCATAGCTGTGAAATCTGCCGTTTCGAAGTTAGAGACTAAATAAATTTCAAGGCTACATACAAACTGTATGCAAAGAAAATTAAAAAAATACCTTCTCCTGTAAAATTTCCTTTTTGTTGGATACACAAATACAAATGTCGATTTTTATTATAAAACTCATAACGATTAGAGTCCCTGCCTCTTTTAGAGCGTTTCTTTTTTATAACTTTACTGAGTTTTTTTTTAAGCACAAATAAAAAACCTATTTTCAAATAGAAATTTTAGTTTTACGATTAAGATAGCATTTTTTGTCGATAAAAATCTTATGGAAAAATTCATTTATTTAACTACCATTTACACAAATAAATACGGGGCACTTCATTTTTATACTCAGCTGTACTAGTAGTAACAACATGAAATAATCGAAATAGATATGGATTTACATATATATATTTAAATGATCAGGGTGAAAAGAGAAATCGATTGAGCCATGTCCGTCCGTCCGTACATCTGCACGCACTCTAACTCTCACAAAAATTTAAATATTGTGATGAAATTTGGAATGCAAGTTGGTACGAGTATCCGGACTGGGACGGTTGATATTGAAAATGGGCGAAATCGAACCATTACCACGCCCAGTTTTCCCATATAGTGTATATCGGAAACTTGATATCACAGTTACTAATATAGCTGGAGTGATGAGATTTCATCCACGTAATAAGCTGTGGCCTTATAGCCAACTAAAATTCATTTCTAGCATTCACATCTTGATAATTTCCCTACAAGCTTAGGTACTCTGAAAAAAAACGTTGTAAATCTAAAGACTTTCGCTACTTTCCGCAGTTGAAATGTGCCCAACAACGCTCCGTTGTTGTTTCAAAGGTGCGAGCGTTGTTGATTTAAGTCAATAACGGAGATTGTTGGAAACAATTTTCACCTAAAAACAAATTTTTGTTTGCATTTTACTCTTCATCTTCTCTCCGCCCGGGTCCCAACTGCAAATATGTAGCCTCCGCTCGTTCTCCTATTCTTCTCTCCTTATTATCATTCACTGGTTGCTATCTTTATTTCTTATTCTGATTTTTCTTCTTTATTTTATATTCTCCTCCGGATTCGAACCATGACATCAACCTGAAATTCTATCCAATCATCACATAGTGGAACATTCAACATTATATTGAATTGTAGTAAACTATTTATACTACTTCCATTTCCCAAAAAGGAATCCATGAATTATTTGAATCATTGTAAAAACAAAATTTAAAAAAATTTGTTCTCATTTGTTTTGTTTACAACGGAAACTGTTGGGTCAAATACTTTTGCCTTTAAATCAACAACGGGGAGAAAATTGTTGCTAAAGATAAACTTTTGTTTGGATGTTTCTCTTCATCTTCTCTCCATCATTATTTTTCTTGTTGGTTTTCTCACAAAAAAATATTTTCTCACAAAAAGTTTTTTAAAAGCAAGCAAGTTTTTGAAGCAACAACGCCCGTCTTTGAATAAATTGTTGGATCAACAACTTTGCTGTAAAAACAAATACCTTTGCTATTGAATCAAAGACGGAGATTCAACAGCCGAAAGTTGTTGGTTTAACTACGGGTATTTTTTTCAGAGTACTTAAAGTGATGAACATGGTGAGAGATTTCATCAGGACTTAATAGTTTTTGAATGACTATTTTTTGGACAATCATACGTGTAACATATGCAGAAAATCACAAAAGAGTAGTCAAAAGTACTTACTCACATCGCTCCTTTAAAATCGCGAATTGCGGATATTTTTTTATTCAATTATTTTTTATTTCCTATTAGTCGCTGTTTTGAGAGATATTGTGCACTTCAAAACATATAATAAATGGAATGAAATAATCTTGAGTATTACTTCTTAATAAAGTTTTATGAATAAACCCAATTTTGTTGTTAAAATTTTACTCTTCCGGAAAATTTTTGGTTCAGGACTTTCAATAAAAATAGGTAAATATAAAAAATGGCGCACTCTATTATTGCACAATTAGTCTTAAAATGTTCACAATTAAATTCTCTATAGGATAGGGGGGCTAACTTTTTGTCCCCCATAAAATTTTTCTGATTTTAGAACAGTCGAATCTGAAATTTCTTTAAAAAAATTCGATTTTTTTTTTCAAATTTTTTTTTCATTATTTTCGCCATTGTAACCAAACTACTTCACGAATTTTGAAGTGTGAACAAGTGTGAAGGCAAAAAATGTTTGTTGGAGCTCCCTCTACCAGCACTTCCTAGATGTCAAATCGCCACAATGTCTAATAAAACTTTTTGAAGCTCTTATGTGATGCAATGTCTTGCATATATGGCTTTTTCTACATTTTTACTAATAACTCAAAAACTGGTTCTGCCACAAAAAAATGGAGATGATATTCGGAATCAGCGTAAAATTTGGTTTAGAAAAGTATTATTTTTTTCTTGGTGATTTTTGGGGTCGAGTAGTGTAACTATAAATGAACCTTTTATATTGTTCATTTCTCAAAAAAGCATATATATATTTCCATACATTTCTACTCACTTGTCAGAAGCGCGACCGACCGAACGCCAAATTGCGATTCGGGCATTAAAATAAAAACTTGAATTTTTTTTGGTTGAAATAAAATCTTACGCCCAATGAGAGTTTAAAATTTAAACCTTAAAAGTTTAAATGAGAAAAAATATAAGATTTAGGGCCGATTTCATAATCAAATTAAAAGTTCCTTTAAATTCTAAAGGAGCCTTTAAGTTGCTGATCGATTTCATAAAGTCTTTTTGAAGATAAAGTTAAATACCCAAAAACGGGCATAAAACCAAAAAACTATGAAATTTATTCTAAAAAAAGCCAGTATGGCTACTACTCATTATGGATTCGAACATTTTTGTTCGATACGACCTCGCTTGTTTGATGGCGAATCGAAAACGCCAATTAAATATCCTCGTGGTTCTACATTTTGAGTCAATAGCCTATCTTAGTGATCATTTTGGCACTTTCCGGATTATAATCTGTCCAAAAATGGCAAGGTTATAAGAGATTAAGTGAAGAAACCTATGTTTATTTTTATTATTTATTACAGCTTGAGCTTTATTCTTTCGATCAGAAGGAAATGCTTTAGCACGTCACTTTACTTCGACGCGGCCAAATCGACAATTGCAGCCAAGGAAAATGTATTCTTTGTATGACATTCTTCTGTACACGGTGAGTTAAAAACGAGAAGAAGAAGAAGTCAGCTGTTCACTTACCATTACCATATGAATGAATTTGCCTTGTGATGGACAAAAACCAAGGCAAATTCATTCATATGGTAATGGTGCGTGAACAGCTGACTTCTTCTCGTTTTTAACTCGCCGTGTACAGAAGAATACAGGAGAATGTCAAAGAAAAATTTAACTTTGAGTTTGACATTCTGCTGGACAAAAACTTAAGCGAATCGAGGCGAATATTGCCGAATTCGCCATGCCATTACCATAATGAATTTGCCTTGATAAAACTTAAAGCGAATCGAGGCGAATATTGGCGAACTTAACATAGTTATATAACTTGCAATTATTTTTAATCAAAACAAAAGAAAAAATGATTTGGATTTTTCGATTCTGCGCTGCTGAAATGCACATACATATTATAAAAATCATTTCGTCAAAATTACCTAAGATTCCAGTCAAAGACAAAACTTTTTTCTGAAGCTTGAAAAAGTTAATAATTTTATATTTTCATAGCAACAATTAGTACAAATTTAAACAAAAATTATTCAAATAAAAATGGAAACAAATTAGTTAAATGAATTTAGTTATTTAACAAGTTTCATTATATAAAATAGCGATACATGTATGTATGTATGTATGTTTGTACATAGGTACATACATAACATCAGGTTGAATACAAAAAATATTGGCAAACATCGACTGATAGAAAATTACTTAACAAATGTTTGATTTTATTAACTGCAATTACATACATAGTTTCTTGTTTTTTTTCGTGAGTTTTAATTTTTTAATTTTACATACATTTGTATGTATGTATGTATATGTTAATGGAAATAATATAATCACGGGCATATAATATTCCAGTTTTTGAAATATGTAAGTCAAGAAACTTCTGTATAAGTACGTATATAAATACATATGTACATAAGTATATGCGTTTGTGAATGAACATATGTACGTTGGTACATATGTCTTGCATTTATTGGGTTAATATACACAGATTGTTAGTATTTTTTTTAAGTAAGCTTAAAATTGTTTAAGTATAACATTGATAATCTTTAAATATGTATATTTAGGTAAGTTAATATATCATCAATAATATCGTCAATTGTTCTTGATTTAATTAAATCAAAAAATAATAACTGTATTCTCTGCACCACCACAACTCTTTCCAACTCACAAGATGCTCGTTTGCACATTTATATATGTACATTTATACATTTGCATATGAATTCGGTAAAAATTCAGCTCAAAGTTTTAGGTAACCATGTTCAAGGTTCTTCAAAATATGGTACATTCTGATTAATTAAAAAAATCAGTTTTCTTAAGAAAAGTACAAAACCACCACTTTCTTAATTTATCTACTACATTTATACGAGCCCTATTGAATTACAAAAAGTTGTATATTTCGATACATATACATATATATGTACATCATTAGATATTAAATACATCAAAAATTTTAAATAATTAACTTTTTTAATTTTCTTAATAAAATCACAAATTGAAATTTTCAAAAAAAAAAATATGTTCTTTAAATCGTTCATCGCTTTTGGACAAAAAAAAAGTACATCTACCAAATACCACATACGTTTGTTTTGTATTTTACTCCCAACAACGTAATATACAACTTGACTCGATACAATATTAGTACATATATATAGGTACACGGGTTATTTATAAATATTTTTTAATTGATGACCGCAGATGTTGACTGACATCTATCGTAGAAATATTTAATAATGTTCGTATCTTATTTTTACTGTATGTAAGCCCAATTTTTATTTATTGACAGTTGCGGAAGCGACGATATATGCTTTGAACATAGATGAAGACGCATTTCCAATCCGGTCGTTGCATCTCTACCATATCTTCGACATCGAGTAGTGGCGCTATGCCAGCTTTCTCACTAAAACATGAAATTAAAAAGAGCAGAGTAAAAGATAGCGCATAATTTTAATTTAACCCATTACAGCATAACGTCCGATATATCGGATCTCAATAAATGTAAAATTTTATATATCGATTATGTTATTTTTCGACGTTTAAATAGTGCGATCGAAAGTATAATATTCGTTTAACATTGGGAACACTGAATTTCTCTATATCGGCTTAATATGATTCCGTTATTTTATATTGTTCATTATGACGGAGTGCAAGCAGTCAGTTTCGCCAAAAGGGTATTATATTTTTATACTCAGTTGTACTAGTACACAGAGTATTATAGTTTTAATCACATAACGGTGGATTGTAACAGAGTGAAATAATCGAGATAGATATAGACTTATATATATCAAAATGATCAGGGTGAAAAGAGAAATCGATTTAGCCATGTCCGTCCGTCCGTCTGTCCGTCCGTCTGTAAACATTCTAACTCGCGCAAAAATTGAGATATTTTGATGAAATTTGAAATGCAAGTTGGTATCGAGACTGGGACGGTTGGTATTGAAAATGGGCGAAATCGGACCATGACCACGCCCACTTTTCCTATATAGAAATAATCGGAAATTTGGTATCTCAGTCACTAATATAGCTGGAGCGATGAAATTTTACCCACGTGCTGAGCTCAGGCCCCTAGGAAGAAATTTGATGAAATTTTGGAAAATGGGCGGTGCCACGCCCACTTCTTAAGGGTCAAATCTTGAAAGTTTTATATGTCATAACTCAGAAACCATTGAAGATATATCGACAAAATTTGGTACGCGTGATTTACTTACTTAGGCATACGTTTGGACGGAAAAAAGTTAAAATCGGTTGACGGCCACGCCCACTTTTATATATGTATATTACAAAGTGACCTAATAAAAACATTTTAAGCGATATCTCTGTCAAATATAAAGATCTATCATTGAAATTTTGTCGCGTAAGTCCAACTGCGGACATAAAACGAAAAACACAAAAATTTTGGAAAATGGGCGGTGCCACGCCCACTTATTAAGGGGCAAACATTGAAAGTTTTATGAGTCATAAATCAGAAACCGTTGAAGATATATCGATGAAATTTGGTACGCGTGATATACTTACTTAGTCAAATATTTGGACGAAAAATTTCCGAAATCGGTTTAGGGCCACGCCCACTTTTATATATGGGTCTTATAAAGTGACCTAATAAAAACATTTTAAGCGATATCTCTGTCAAATATAAAGATATATCATTGAAATTTTATAGCAGGAGTCCAACTGCGGATATAAAACGAAAAACACAAACATTTTGGAAAATGGGCGTGGCACCGCCTCTTTTTATAAACAGGAATATACGAGATTTCTGAGCCCATAACTCGACAAATAATTCATATATAATGACGAAACTTGGTGTGTACACTTTCATTACTTGTGGTAATACACGCTCAAAATTTTAGCGAAATCGGTTGACGACCACGCCCACTTTTATATATGGGAACTATAAAGGGGCCTAATAAAAACATTTTAAGCGATATCTCTGTCAAATATAAAGATCTGTCATTGAAATTTTGTGGCATGACTTCCACAATAGACCGGAAACAACAAATAGAAAAATTTTGGAAAATGGGCGTGGCACCGCCTCTTTTTACACAAAGGGATATACGAGATTTCTTAGCCTATAACTCGACAAATAATTGAGATATTATGACGAAACTTAGTTTATACACTTTTATAACTTGTGTTAATAGACACGCAAAAATTTATTGAAATCGGTTTATGACCACGCCTACTTTTTAAGAAAGATATTTCTGGAACACCCTTTGGGAATTTGTAACATGACAT
Source organism: Urophora cardui (assembly GCA_960531455.1). Taxonomy (NCBI): domain Eukaryota; kingdom Metazoa; phylum Arthropoda; class Insecta; order Diptera; family Tephritidae; genus Urophora; species Urophora cardui. Next base: position 92,546,406 of record OY482671.1, on the reverse strand, counting down.
CTTTGTAACTAGAAGTCATAAAGGAATGAAATTTTGCACAAAGTATAATATTGATATGCTTAGTTGGATGACTGATAAAAATTTAGAAAATGGGCGTGACTACGCCCACTTTATGCAGCACTCGCTTTATATTAAGTGCACCGTGTTTCCATCAAACGCAAACAAACAATGAAAGCATACAGCTGAGTATCTAATGTTCGATTCCACTCAAACTTAGGCTTCCTTACTTGTTTAATTATACTCAGCTGTACTAGTACACAGAGTATTATAGTTTTAATCACATAACGGTGGATTGTAACAGAAGGAAATAATCGAGATAGATATAGACTTATATATATCAAAATGATCAGGATGAAAAGAGAAATCGATTGAGCCATGTCCGTCCGTCCGTCCGTCCGTCCGTCTGTCCGTCCGTCCGTCCGTCCGTCCGTCTGTCCGTCCGTCTGTAAACACTCTAATTCGCGCAAAAATTGAGATATTTTGATGAAATTTGAAATGCAAGTTGGTATCGAGACTGGGACGGTTGGTATTGAAAATGGGCGAAATCGGACCATGACCACGCCCACTTTTTCTATATAGAAAAAATCGGAAATTTGGTATCTCAGCCACTAATATAGCTAGAGTGATGAAATTTTACCCACGTGTTGAGCTCAGGCCCGTAAGAAGAAATTTGATGGAATTTTGGAAATTGGGCGGTGCCACGCCCACTTATTAAGGAGCAAACATTGAAAGCTTTATGAGTCATAACTCAGAAACTGTTGAAGATATATCGATGAAATTTGGTACGCGTGATATACTTACTTAGACAAATGTTTGGACGAAAAATTGTCAAAATTGATTGACGGCCACGTCCACTTTTATATATGGGTATTATAAAGTGACCTAATAAAAACATTTTAAGCGATATCTCTGTCAAATATAAAGATATATCATTGAAATTTTATGGAAGGTGTCCAGCTATGCACATAAAACAAAAAATACAAAAATTTTGGCAAATGGGCGTGGCACCGCCTCTTTTTATAAACAGGAATATACTAGATTTCTGAGCCCATAACTCGAAAAATAATTGATATATAATGACGAAACTTGGTGCGTACACTTTTATTACTTGTGGTAATACATGTTCAAAATTTTAGCGAAATCGGTTTGACGACCACGCCCACTTTTATACATGGGAACTATAAAGTGGCCTAATAAAAACATTTTAAGCGATATCTTTGTCAAATATAAAGATAATTCATTGAAATTTTGTGGCATGAGTTCCACGATAGACCGGAAACAAAAAATAGAAAAATTTTGGAAAATGGGCGTGGCACCGACTCTTTTTAGACAAAGGAATATACGAGATTTCTTAGCCTATAACTCGACTTATAACTTGTGTTAATAGACACGCAAAAATTTATTGAAATTGGTTTATGACCACGCCTACTTTTTAACAAAGATATTTCTGGAACACCCTTTGGGAATTTGGAACGTGACATCTTTGTAACTCATCAAGGGATGAAATTTTGCACAAGAATAATATTCATACGCTTAGTTGGATGATTGATAAAAATTTAGAAAATGGGCGTGACTACGCCCACTTTATGCAGCACTCGCTTTATATAAAATCCATCAAACGCAAACAAACAATGAAAACATACAGCTGAGTATCCAATGTTCGATTCCACTCGAACTTAGGCTTCCTTACTTGTTTTTTTTTGTAAATTGATATCGTAATGTTGAAATATTTGATTTTTCTTTTTGTTTATGTATATTACTAAACAAAACTGAGAAAAGTGTAAAGTTTGGTGCGTAGAAAAAAGTTTTTTGTGATTATAAGTTGTGATGTCCGATATATCGGACGTTATGCATAGCGGTCTCTATTATGTTAAGTTTTTTATTTATTACAGATTGACAGTGGATGAAATTCCAAGTCTCCTAGAGTGCGAACAAAAAGGCCAAGCTACTGATGAGGATAGCGACAAATCGGTTGAAGAGCATGATGCGAATCTGAACCACTTAGGACGTAAATTGTTGCAGACTAAGGGCGAACTTCGGCGTTTTCCTACCAATAGTGAATCACCAGCAGATAACCCACAGCAAGAATACCATACAACTGGCACGTTACGAGCTAATCGCTTGGAAAATTGTCCTCTGAAAGATGTAAATCTTTTCAAACGCAAGGATCGAGGATACTCTGATTACAGGACATCCGATGATGTGTTCGTTTGCCGGTGGGAAGATAACACTGACACAGTGGCAACTAATTTCGAAAACATGACAATGACAATTTCCACGCGCTGGTCCCACGAAAATAAAGCAAAAGTGGCACTTCCACAACCGCCTTTGATGTCTACCCTGCAACAAATGCGATTAATCCGGGACGTGTTCGAGCATGTCCTATGAAGAGACTAATTGTTCAACTTATATACCCGAACGGGTACAAATGTAGATCAATCGCTTTCATCCCAAACGGGTACGAATGTAGATTAATCGCTTTCATCCCCAACGGGTACAAATGTAGATCAGTCGCTTTCAGCACGAACGGGTACAAATGTAGATTTTTCCTTAAAAAATTGTAAATGTTCATGCATATTTAAATAATGTTTTACTTTTGTAAAAAAATCTCAATAAATAAATTTAAAACATTGTAAGTTTTGAGTATGCATTATATGAGCGTAATGTAAAGGATTTTTTCATAGGATATTTTAGGCAACATTTTGTTAAAATTGTTATTAAAAAAGGGCGTTCAATTCGCTTTACCGGTTGTTCTACAATTTTTTAAATACATTGCATATTTTTGTAAAATGTCTACATTTAAGGAATCTAGATTTGTACCCGTTCGGAATGAAAGCGATTAATCTACATTTATACCCGTTAGGGAACAATTGGTCTACAATTAGTCTACATTTATACCCGTACGGGAACAATCGGGGACTAATTGTGGACCGATTGTTCTCAAAAGAGATCAATCGAGGACAAATCTCTTTCGGGATTGATCGCACATTTTTTTGCAGGGTAATTACAATAAGTATATGTATGGGTGGAGTGGACAAGTGCGATCAGGCAGTTGCAAATTTGCGTACCAGGATGCGTATAAGGAAGTGGTGGTGGCAAATTTTTTCCTACTTTGTAGATGTTGCCATTGTAAATAGTTGGTTACTCGCCCGAAAAGTTGGCTGTAATAAAGAAACGGAGTCCTTCTTTACACTTAGGAGATTTGCAGATCGCAGCCTGCTTGGCACACATGGAACTCCCCCGCATCAAGAACGTAAACCAGCTACTCCCTTGTCTAGCACACGTTTTGATGGTTTTAACCATTGGATTGTTCCAATAAACACAGAGCGGCGATGTGCAAATAAGTGTGGCGGAAAATCGAAATACAAGTGCCAATAGTGCGACGTAGGTCTTCATCCCAAATGTTTCATGGAGTACCATGTAACAAGTACCACTTAAATAATTTTTTAAAACATTCTATGCCTTCTTTAAAAAAAAATTAGAATAAACTTTGGTAAAAACCTAAGCTTTGTGTATTTCATAATAAGGTAACAAAAGGGGTCGGTATGCATAACGTCCGATAAATCGTACGGGTCATAGTTCAAAAAAAAAATAGTCTTACGGGTCATAGTTCAAAAAAAAATTGTCTCTAAAACACGTAATATTGACTAAAATTTACGGAAAGTATGCCCACAAACTTTATGCTGTAATGGGTTAAATGAGTCCTTGTATATACAAACACATGTATATGTCTGCATTTGTAAATTGTAAAGGCTCTGCCCCTATTTTAATTTTAATTTTAATTGTTTTTGTATTTTTTTATTTTACTTACTCGGCCACTGTGAAAGCTAATTCAAAATTGTGTCTTCTGTTTTTTGCTGTTAGTTTACTATAATCGAATGCGTCTGGCAAGAAGTGATGTATTAACGCACAAAATGCTAAACCGTCCGACCAGCAGCCGCTAAAATTTGTTATTTTTATATTCTGAAAGTAAGAAAGTACATAATTATAAATATGTACATATATGTATAAATGTATAAACATATGTACACTGTAAAAATTATCTATGTGGTTTAATTTAAATAAAACAACAGCAACAACATAAATTATAACAAAACTAATGCATTTTTGGGAATAAAGAGAATATTAATAAAAATTTAATAGAATTAAAATACAATTAAAGTTAAATGAAGATTCAGCATGTAATAAATAAATATTAATATGCGGCATGTGTAGAATGCGTATTTACATACACCCCCACATATGCGTGTACATCAAAGGTGGCCAAGCAATTTTACTAACGGCGACATATGACAACAACGTCGTAAGGTTTACAATAGCGTCATTCTCGGAATGATAAAAAAATAATTGGGAAAAAAAGATTATTTTATACTGAAATAAAAAGGAAATTAATCTTGAACAGAAACTTCTCTTTTATTCCTATGTAGCTCAATAAATAAATAGGTATGTATGTTGTAATTGTGTTGCTTGGCCACCCTCAGTTTAAATTAAAATCAAATTTCTTTAAGCATCAATGTTTTTGGTCCGAAATAAAAATCTGGCATAGCTGGGTTACTTACTTTAATTTCAATTAATTTTATTTTTTCTGTCTTCTTAAATTTTATTAAATTTAATTATTTACATATACATATTTTACTCATTCCATTTTATTTTCTCCTATTTAATTTAATTTTATTTTGTTTATTTTATTTTATTTTATTTTATTTTATTTTATTTTATTTTATTTTATTTTATTTTAATTTCTATTATTTTCGGCCTTTGATTTATAATTCCAAAATTTTATTTCCAAACGCGTTTCATTTATATATACTCGGTTGGCCTTGAGCTCGTTTGGAAATAGAATTTTGGAATTACTTTATTTTATTTTATTTTATGTTATTCTATTCTATTTTATTCTATTTTATTTTAATTCATTTTACTTTATTTTGTTTTAATTTACTTTATTTTATTTTATTCTATTTTAATTGATTTGATTTTATTTTATTTCATTTTATTTTATTTTATTTTATTTTATTTTAATTTATTTTAGTTTATTTTATTTTGTTTTCTCTTGTTTTATTTTATTTTATTTTATTTTATTTTATTTTATTTTATTTTATTTTATTTAGTTTTATTTTATTTTATTTTATTTTATTTTATTTTATTTGATTTTATTTTAATTTATTTTATTTAATTTTAATTTACTTTATTTTATTTTATGTTATTTTATTTTATTTTATTTTATTTTATCGTATTTTATTTTACTTTATTTTATTTTATTTTATGTCATTTTATTTTGTTTTGATTTACTTTATTTTATTTTATTTTATTTTATATTATTTTATTTTATTTATTTTATTTTATTTTATTTTATTTTATTTTATTTTATTTTATTTTATTATAATTTATTTTATTAAATTTTAATTCATTTTACTTTAGTTGGTTTTAATTTACTTTATTTTATTTTTATTTTACTTAATTTTATTTTATTATATTTGATTTTATTTTATTTTGATTACTGTATTCTATTTTATTTTATTCTATTTCATTTTATTTTATTGGATTTCATTTTATTTTATTTTAATTCATTTTATTTTATTTTAATTCATTTTATTTTATTTTAATTTATTTTATTTAATTTCACTTCATTTTAATTTATTAAGTTTTAATTTACTTTATTTTAATTAATTTAATTTTATTTTATTTTATTTTTTTTTACTTTATTTGTTTTTATTCATTTTATTTTATTCTATGTATTTTATTTCTCTTTGTATTTTGTGTTACTTAATTATACTATTTTTTATATGTATGTATATCATTTCCTATGCTATGCTTTATTATAATTTATATAAGCTCTGAAATAAATATTAGTTTCTCATTCAGTCTCTTACAACAGCAAACACTGAATTATAATATTAATGTTATTACATACATACATACATTAGATCATTTCAATTTTTAAAACATTAAATTAAAGCTTTTGTTAGAGAATCGCTTTGTATTTACTTTTAGATTTATTTATTTTTAGTATAGAAATTTTCTTTTGTTTTGCAGAGTTGCAATAGAGCGTAGTATGAATGTATAGCTAGAATTTGCTTGCTTGGTACAATAGTTTTACAGCGGATTAATTTGGATTTTGCGTGTTTTTTAAAATGATACCTCATATTCCTGCGTTTTCGATTGACACCACTGCAGAAGTTGTTCCTTGGCAGTGGCGGCGCGTGCATTTAATGCTGGATCAGTAAATTGGAATATACGTGCAGAGCCAGAAGGAGAGGCTTTGCCCCCAGGAGTGTTGGGTGTTGACGGTGATCTGAACAAAGGTTTTGAGGTTTTTTAAGCAAAATTATAGTAAATCGAAATTGTTTTTCCAAAATTAGTTCTACTTTTGTTTTCTTCGCAATTATTACCATTGTCTATTTATACTATTAATCTTTTTTACGTAATTATTTTTCTTTTATACAATGGGCCAGTCAAGTACCTACTACTACAAACTTTGTATGACGATGTACATAGTTACTACTACATATCGTCCCTGCGAATAAAAAAAACTGTTATGTATTTTTCAATAACTTTGCAAAGAAACTGATACCTGGTGTCCATTGGCAAAATTTAGCAAACTTTTAATTCAGAAAGGATGGTACTATATCACTGTTATTGATTTATGAAAAAATAAATAATTTTTTTTTTTTACCCATTGCGACGTGATAAAGATTTGCGCGCTTTTAATGCACGTACACTCAGGGAAAAACAGCATTTTAAAATCAAAAATAAAATTTTTGTTTTCATAATGTACGTTTTACACCAAACCATTTTTATTTTAACAACGAAAATTTTTAAATTACAAATGAAATTTTTGAATTAAGAATGAAATTTTTGAAGTAAAAATGATTTTTTTATTTAAAAAGAAACATATGTACTTAAATTAAAAATGAAAATGAATGTTGATTCAAAAACTCGCTCTTTGTTCAACATTTTTTTGTCAGAAATCCAACAAAAACAATAATGAGAATGGATTTTTTTAAATTTTGTTTTAACAATGATTCATATAATTCATAGATTCTTTTTTAGGAAAAGGGAAGTATAAATAGGTTACTACAATTCAATATAATGTTTAATGTTCCACTATGTGATGGCGTTGGATTGAATTTCAGGTTGATGTGATGGTTCGAATCCGGAGGAGAATATAAAATAAAGAAGAAAAAGGAGAATAAGAAATAATGATAGCAAACAGTTAAGGCGAAGTAGAAAAGAAGAGGAGAACAAGCGGAGGCTATATTTTTGTGGTTTTGACTCGTATTGAGGGAAGATGAAGAGAATGCCGTTGGATACAATTTCGAATATGGAAGAGAAAATGATATAGAGAACACTGCAGCGTTTTTTCGTATAGTGCTTAAATTAAAAATAAACATTTTTAAATTTAAAATGTTTTTTCTTGATTAAAAAATTTTACAATCAACATTTTTAAAATAGAAATCTTGGTATTTACATCACTTTTAAATACGTTTTTGCCCCTTTTAAGCACGTTTTCATATGTTTTTATAATTTTTGAAAAAGGTGAGTATCTAACTAATTAACTAATAGTTGCCATTTTGCCTATATGTTTGTAAGCGCATACCTTTTTCTCAGAACATTTATAGAACTACACGCGCATACTTTATTTGATAACTTCTAAACCAAACCAGATATGAAAAAACTGCAAACGCAGAAATGTGGGCAATGAATAGGGCTAGTAAAGAATGCAATAAAAAAAAATTCCTAAAAATGTACATAACTGTTTTGTTACTCGCAGGGACGATATGTATTAATAAGGCTGGTGTTAGCCAGATTGCGAAGATAGAGGAATTTAATATAGAAATGAGAGAACTAAGGTAAACTGTTCGGTTTGATTTTCTGTTATGAAGAATCAATTAAGTTAATATTCTATGTCTATTAAGTATTAAACGCTATCATTCATTTCAGTGTACATACATACATACAAAGTATAATACTAAAATAAATAAATAAATACATACATACTTATGTATGCAATTTCATAATTTCTGCTTGATTGCCAAAAAAATTTTTTTTTTAATTTTCATTAGGGGGATTTACTATCCATAGCACGATTGTAAGATGGCACAAATTGCAAATATCCTAGATCAAAATATGCAACACATGGAGAACACCCTATTGCACAGTCGTAGGCAATTTATAGAAGCAGCTTTTCTTTCTCATCACTCACTTTCTAATAAATCATTTTATTTTAGTAAATTTAAGAAATACACATAAAACATAAAAGCAAAATTCGGATGCTCAAATTGAAATTGAAATTAGCAATTAGCAAATGACAGGTGACGCAGGGTCCCAATTAATTTCCAACACTTCATAGCAAATAAATATACATACATATATAATATAGTTGTTAAGTAATGCATTCCTTTCGGAATTATAATTCATCGGAATTGAGCCCAGAGGAATGTAATTCCTTTTTGCAATTCCGGAATGGGGAATTGAAATTTTAATTCATAATTCCGAAAAAAGGAATTGCTGCATTCCCAATTGATTTTCAATTCCTTTTTCCAATTTCATGAATGAATTCCGATGGAATGTATTCCTTTCTAATTCCTTTCTATATGTTCACAAGAAAAAAAAAAAAAAACAAAAGAAACAATTTCAAACTTTATTAGTACACAAAAGGAATGCAAAATGGAATTCGGATTGAAAACTTAATTAATGGGAATTGGATGGAATGCATTCTTTTCTTTAACAACTTATGTGTAGGTTTTGGTGCAGCATATTTCTGAGGTCGAGCATATTTTTGTGGGCCTGTATTTTGTTTCGTTGTGTGTTGTAAAACTTTGCAATCCGTGCTAAGTGCTAGGGTTATGCTATGGATAGTGAATTCCCCTATTGGTTTTCTTATTTGTGAGCATTAAAAGTAATTTTTTTTTATTCTTTATTAAAGCTGCTGAGAATTTGTGTGAGAGCAACGATGTTTATACATATGTACATTAGTAAGATATTTTAATTAATACTACATATTAACCATCACCATTTGATACATTCTATCCCTGGAATTGAATTTTTAAACATAAGTATAATCGTTGGCATTGCCACGTCTTATAAATTTGCACTATAGTTTTCTTACATTCAAATAGGACTTTTTTCCAATTCAATTTTAGTATAACTTTATCTAGACAACAGAAGAATGTATTTTACCATTAAAATTAGTTGGTGTTTAATTCAAATTTTAGAAATTTTATTTGAGTTTTAATCCCAAAAATTTTTTTTCAAATTCTACCTGGAGTTAACTTTGTTAAACAGTTTGTTTATCTGCGTATCAATTCCCAGAGTCCTACCACAAACACCTCCATAGATATTCAGCATGAAGGATTAAGTTTGTATGGAGGTGCCACACCCCCTCAATATTTTCAATTTTTGTTTAGCCTAAAACCGATTAGAGGTAATTACGAACAAACTTGCAAAACGAAGTATTCAGTTTAGTCCAGTGGTTTTCAAGTTTTAAGGGACCGAACAAACCACGACTCATTTACATGTATATGTCGCTAGCTTAGAGTGCAAATTGTGTAAGTCTTTTTTTTAAACTTTGTAGGAGAGACGAAAAATAAAAAATAAATAAATTTCGAAATGAAAAAAAAAAAAATCTGTTCATGTTAATATTTTGGACTTACTTACACAATTTTCTTCGCTTTTTGGACTTACACAATTTGCATATCACTAAATAACAACGAATATAAATATGAGAAGTATCACAGACTTATTTAGCGTGGTGCGTATTAGATTTTTCTAGCGTTCTATATAAAAATAAACTTTTTCATAAAGCTAGCTACCTCTTTTTACTGACAAATAATTAAAATTTTATTTTATGTTTTGAAATTTTTTATTATTGTAAGAAATTTGCCATATTTATTTTAAGATGCAAACTTTTGTGAATTTTTGCAGGAAATGTTCTAGAAAATTCTATTTTCACTATGTTCTATGCATTCATATATTTATGAATCGCGGCCGAAAGCGTTCCATGTTAAGGACCACAGTCCAATCCATGGGGATTATACCAAAAGGTTGAATTCCGCCGTTTGAGGGTTATTTTTGTAAAGTGCGTTGAAGGTCGCTAATATGGAATAGGTTATCTATAAAAAGTACTGCGAATTTCTAAACTGATGATGTCCGGAAGGATTTTTTTTCAGTTTTGTGATGTGGACGACCCCCCTAACGTCCTGAAGAAATCACCTCTTTAAGTTTCATAAAATTAATACTAAAATCCAAATTCTGTATAATTTTTTAACGTGCCGTCAGTGCGGTTTATTTTGAATTCATATTTGAAATACAATTGCTTTTTCTTTTTTTATATTTCTGTACTGCAATTTTTTCTGACGGAACTCGTAGATATTACGAAATACGAATATAGGAGTACTAATACATACATATGGCATTGTTCAGAAACTCAGTTTGAAGCGCAACCTGCTTTTGTAGTACAAGCAGAGCGTTCATAAACGTAAATTTTGCATGAACCGTTGCTCGTCACAATCATCAAAAAAATAATTACTGCCGCTGTTGCGTTTCATGCTGCGTTTCTGAACATACCCTATATGATAGCTTCGAAGTTTTTTTTTCATTGAGACCAATTTCATTAAAGTCTTTCAGCAGTTATTGTGAGTAACAAATTATTTTTTATGTTTTCCATTAAAATCTTTTCATACAATTTTGAGTAAATCTCATAGTATCTAATTATTTCAAGATGTAAGCAAAATTCCAAACTCGCAGGTGGCCGCTGTGGTGCAGTGAGTAGAGCCCTCACCTGCCCTACCAGGTCGCGAGTTTTATCTCCGAGCCCGGACCATCACCAAACATTAAATAATTTTTTTTTTTTAATTTGTTGGGACAAATATATCTTATGAATCATGATTAAAAAATTATGTATAGTTTTATAAAAGGTAAACCTTTTACTTACTTTGGGGATTGTTGTGAGCTTTGTTTGTCCAACTGACGAAATTTGGCAAACGCCGAAACTGGTTTCGTTGCGGAACTTTCACCTCCGGTAATAGTACGTGTTGTAACTTTAAATTAAAAAAAAATATTAATAAGTAATTATGTGTGTTTTGTGAATTTTATATGAGCTATTAGCCAATTATTAATTAAGAAAAATTGAAAATAGAAACTAAAACGGCCATGTAAAAACAAAAACGTAAATAAGTAATTGTGGTTTAGCATATTGTTTTTTTTTTTAACACATACCTTTGGTTGTAGTTGTTACAACAGCGCCATCTTTTTCCTTTGTTTCCGTTTTCTCAGTGGTCGATGTAGCTTGTTGCTCTGTATGGGTGGGTGGGTGGATATTTGATTTTTACCGTTTTCATAATTTTTTATTTTTTTGATTTTTTTGATTTTAAGTTGAGTTATTGCAAAGCACAAAATATAAGAAAAAAGAGAACAAAAATATGAAGCCATGCTTTAGTAAACGAACCCTTTGTCAAATTTGTTGGGACAAATATTAGAATCACATTAAACAATGTTAGTTATATACATTCATACATATGAACATATTATACAGTTTTATAATTAATATATATACATAAATCTTACAGCAAATTTTGTGAATGTATGTACATAATTCTTTATAAGCACCGTAGATAACGTATTGCTACCTTTCATTAGTAATTTTAGCTAGTTCAGAAAAAGTAACCTTTTCGTATGCCACTTTATTTTAATAAGAAAAAGCATGTCTGCACATAATGCGGCCTTTACACGGGTCGATTTTTACCCACTGGGAAATCGACTGAGATGAATGAAACAAAAATAGTTCAACACAATGTAAACACTTGTGCTGAGAGCAGAAAATGTTGCCCGGTAGTCGGGCCAGTTTGATATAGAACAGTTGAATAGAACAAACAGCCCTAAAACATGTGTGGAATCTGTGTGGAAGAGGAACAAAAAAATTTGACAGCCCGAAGAAAATGCAGAATAAGTACGACATTTGCAAACAATATTCAAAAAAATTAAATTACTCGGAATTCATCTCAAAATTTTTCCCTCCGATTTTTAAATTGTTTCCAAAGTTGCAGGGATTATAATAAAAATCTCAAAAATCCCGGGGCGTAAAAATCCGAAAATTGGAATCGCTAATACTTTCATACCTACCCACCTGACCAACGCTCAAGAGAATGTGTAAGTTTTCGAAATTTTTCTTCGCTTTTTGGACTTACACAATTTGCGTATCACAGAATAACAACGAATAGAAATATGACAAGTATCACAGACTTGTTTAGCGTGGCACGTATTTGATTTTTCGAGCGTTCTACATAAAAATTCACTTCATAAAAGTGGACTTACACAGTTTGCACTATAAGCTAGCGAATTGTATTACTTATAATTTCACAGCTATGAAATTTTGAGAGTTGATGCGTGTGATAATAAATTACCGATTTTCATAAAAAAAGATAAAATAGATAATTTTGTTGGTTACACCAAAATTGCGGCTACGGCTCGATATGTACACATAAATATAAAAATTAAAGCCGAAATTAAATTATAAATAGACAGTAAGTAACGAGTATGGGTCAAATAGAAAGGTTTAACAATTACATATGTAAGAATCGACGAAAAGCGAGCAATTCAATCACTCATTCATTTACAAATATACAATATACGTACATACATATGTACTAGTTGCTAGTTGCGAAAAATGCAAGCGATAAGTCGTGTTGCTAGAATTATTTTTTTACGTTTGGCCAAAATAGCTAAAAAATATAAGCAGCGATGCTCTTAAAAATCTTAAATATACTGTACTTAATACCTAAAATGTCTTATGTATGTATGTACATGTGAATGTGTGTATATACAGAAGGAGGGACAACATGGTTGAAATAACTATAACTACAAAAAAGAAGTTAATTAATACTTAGCATGGCAAACAGATAAAATTTTATTCAATTATCATAAATTATTATTGTTAATTTTTTCTCAAGATTCATTAATTATGAACACCAACGGGCGAAGAACAAGAACAAGTAACGAGTAACAATCACGCCAAACAACAAACGATTAATATTAGGCAGGCATACTAGCGAGCGAGCGGTTATATGAATGGTTGGTTGGTTACTCAGTTGATTTGCGTGGGCTCAATGAAAGTAGGCTGGGCTGGGCTGGGCTGGGTTGCACTGGACTGGCAAGAATTTTCCAAGGATTTTTGGCTACTCTTAATCGTAAAATGTTAGTCGTTTGAACTAAAAACTGACAAAGCAGTTGTCTTTGAACGAAACAAAATTAGCGAGTTACATAACAGTTAGGGCCTTTTCACATTACTCGGTACGACATCGGATCGACATTTTTCGCTCGGTATTTCCAGCTTACCGAAACGATTACGCGTTGCTGTGTTTTTCACACTTGTGGAAATACTTTCGGTGCGTAATCGGCAGAAAATAGGAAAACAAACATCGAAATTTGCAAAACAAAATTTTTAACTTCAACAAATCACTCAATAATAACAATCATGTCTTCTAGCGAAGACGAAGACATTATAACTTGCTACATTTATTACCGAAACGAGTTTTTTACTGACTTTGTTCTTCTTCTTTTATCACGCCGCAAAAATGTATGCAGTAATTCCTCAAATTTTACTGACCGGTCTTACCGCGTTGCGGTATACCGAAATTAATCCGCTCCGATTTCATGTATGCAACACTAATGTGAAAGTGCCAATTGAAATACATGTGGTCAGTAAGGTTTCGGTATACTTTCGGTAAAAACCAAAAATGTCGATCCGATACCGCACCGAGTAATGTGAAAGCGCTCTTACACTCACATTGAAAGTACATATGTGGAAAAATATACGAAGATAATTGAAATGCAAAAGAAAGTGCCTTCGAGTTATTCTGCGTGACGCCCTGTAGATTTCAATAAAAGCTTGGTTTTCGATATAATCCTCGCTTGGCGCAAGACCCTTTGGCAGGCTCATCGTGAATTCATCATGGAATTAGCGGTTCTCAATGTTCCTCTCACTTGTTGTTATTGAACAAGATGTAGGTACTCCCGAAGGCCAGCGCGCAAGGCATATACATAGGTATGTGCGAGGAGTTTGCATTAAGAATCTTAGGGGTTATGAATGTGAATCGGATCTATTTGCATATGTTTTGGTTTTTGATTCGTTATCGTTTGTAGGTAAGTATTTTAATTCGTGAAATTGGTAAATGGCAAAAAATCGCAATAGTTTATAAAAAAACAACAACATGTGGTCCCTCCAATTCCGTTTTGGTAGACATTATTAACTCAGCAGTCCCATTAAATTAACAAAAGGGGCAGTCATATAAATTTATCTATGTATGTATATTAAGAGATAGTGAGAGCGCTAGACTCTGTAGAGCGCATAAAAAATAGTATTTGGTATGAAATAGAGGTAAATGAGAGACATAAAGTTTCTACACCACTTGTGAAGGGTAGTCACCTCGCTTTTTGAATCCCTTCATTTTATAAACAACTTGTATGCGTATCTACATATTTTCTAAATACATATGTATGTATGTATGTAAGAACTTGGAATGGCTGGCACGTGTGAACTCAGCTTAGCTTAGCTCAGCTCTCAGCACTAGCGAGCCGCACGCCTGACGTTCTACGAGCCCATCATCAACTGTTCGAAGGCGTCTTCAACATTACTCTCGTCGAGCAAATTCAAACTCGCTATATGCGGCATTGTTGCGCTACGTGTCAATCCACCACTGACTAACACATTCTGCACTGTTGTCCCAGCTACTGTTGGTATCGTCACTCCGTTGCCATTGCGAGTCGTCGTTATTGTGGTAAGTGACTTTCGACTCGCTGAAATTTTCTCGTTGGTCTTGTGACGATTTATAGCCGTTTTCTTTGTTCCTGATGTGTTGGATGTGGCTGTCGTTGTCGACCTTGTTGTCGCTGTGCGCATTTCTTCCTCTTCGCCCCCAAATTGATTTGGTGATTTCTTGCCCGAAAAGTAGGCTGCCACAGTGCGTTGCTTCTCGCCCACCTGCGACTTATCAATACCGGCCTCATACATGCGCACATTCAATGTATGACCAGACTTGGTGCGCCGCAGATTGCTGGTGCTGCTGCTGCTACCGAATTTCGTTGATGTTGGTGGCCGTTGCGCATTCGCCTGATTTTGTATTTGTACGATTTGGTTCCATGAATCGCTCTTGCACAAGCGATTTGGTCGCGGAAGTGGCTCAGCAGTGCTTTCCTGTTCTTGTCGACGCGACAAGGATGTGAACGCGCTGATGTTTTTCAGCACAATGTTGCGCGGTATGAGATCTTCGTCTGGTTGTGGTGAGGAGGGTGTTTCGACAATCGATGGCTTCTTTGTCAGCGTCGAGTGTTGAACAATCTCATGTTTTGTATTTTGTATAATTTTTGTACTGCTTGACTCGAACTTACTTTGTTTTTGTGTACTTTGGCTGACGGGGTTCTGATATGAGTTGGGCATATAATGATGGCGTTGTGGTGGGCCATACTTCTTCAATATGGGCGTATCATCTTTCGGCAATGATGATTTGACTATGTCTGGTGTGTCGGGTGGTGCTGATGATTTATACTCCTGTTTGAGCACAGTCTTTGACTCGGTTATGTAAACATTGCCGAGACTCTTACGACGATTTTCAAGTATTCGCTCCGCTTCCCCCTGTTGTTGTTGCTGTTCAAATTTGCGTTGCTTGCTGGCGACCAGCGATTGCTGTGAGAACGCACGATTTTGCATCTGCAGTGGCGTTATCTCCACTTCGACCGTGCGCTGTCTAAGCAAAACCTTCGGTTGGGTTCTGGGCTGGAAGGTCTGATCAAAAGATTGACTTTCTGATGAAGTGGACAATTTTTGGCTGCTGTGTGTCACTAGCTTTGCCGCCGTTTTTGCTTGCGGTTTTGGCTGTGGTTGTGGCGGTTGTGCCGTTCTTGTGATTTGTATAGTTGGTTCTTTGGGTTGCGGTTGTCTGTCTGACTGCACCGAAGATCTTATACGAAACTGTGGTTGTTTCCCTGGTTCTGTATGTTGTTGCGGTTGATATATTGATGGCGGTAACATTGGTGGTGACTGCACTGGTGCTTTAACTGCTTGTTGTGTTGCAGTCGCTAGTTTCGGCTGCGCCTGCGGCTGCGGCATATCCTGTACGCTACTATAATTCATTTTTCTCGCATTCAGATTCTCTTGGGACTTATAGGCAGTTTGTGACAATTTCCTACTCTCTAAACTTTTCTGCGGCTTCTTGGGTGGCGACGTTATTTCATTCACGTCATGTATGGGATTCGCAGTCCAATTTGTGCCGGGCGATGGCAAATTATGTGATACTGATGAACTGGCAGTTGAATTTTCCGATAAATTACGATTACGTTGTAGAGGCAGCGTGGTAAGCGGTGGCTGTTCGCTAAAGCCATTTTGATTCATTTCCACGGTGGGATATGTAATCACATAGCCAGCAGCTTGCGCCTCGTTGACGGGGGGTACCGAATTAGTGGAAGAAGTGTTGGAAACACTATTCGACAGATATTGAGTTTGTCGCTGTTGTTGTTGTTGATTCTGTTGCATTTTCTGCACCTCATTCACGCTTGCGTAATTCTGCCTCTCTACAGAGATTTCTTGTTGTTGCTTCCGCAAATTCTCTTCACTGTGTCGCTGCAATTGCAGATTTCGGTTCACCTGTTCCTTTGGAATTGGCGGTGTTTTGGGTCGCGTTTTCTGTGGTTTACTCACAATCTGATTAATTATAGGGTCTTCAATATACTCTGGTGTACGATTTGGCTCAAACTTGGTTACATCTGGGAAGATGGGCTCAACAATGGGTGCGTGATAGGCTCGTCCATCGGGCGATAAACAAGCTTTCGGCGATTCCGTCTTCTGCACAGGCTCCTTCTTCGACGCCCTCATCCCATTTCTACTATCGCCAATATTCCGCATTGTATGCAATAGATTCTGTGCACTGCGTGAGTTTTTACCAAAAACTTCATCGTCACTGGCATGTGCCGTACGTCTATCGCGTATCGTAACGGCAGTTTGACCTTTCGGCTTACCCATTACACGCGTCTCGGCTCGATATTCCATTAAATTATCCGAATCCAAGTCATCACTGGCATAATCGGTTTGCGGCAGCGTAAACATACTGGGACTTGCTGGCGCACTATCCATAGGGCTTACATAATCGAATTGCTTTACTGAACGCGGAGCTCCATTGTAATAATCCTGCACGGCTGGTGGTGCTGACGGTGGCTCATAGGTTGGATTGGAGTTGGTGAGGACTAGTGGCACGGCATTCGGATCTGTCAGTGAGCTTTCACGTTTGCGCGCATACTCAGCAGCTATGGATGTCTCAACAGCCGATGGCAAGCAGGGATAACTTTTGTAGTTGCTCGTTCGTGGCAAATCGGCATAGATAAAAGAATAATTTGTAGGTGGGGGTGGTGGTGGTGGTTGGGCATAAATATCGGTAGCTGAAGCATAAATTTGGGATGGCTGTTGGTGATGCGTACCATATGGACAGAATGCCGCCATATAGGGATCGGCAGTATTTGGCAACGATGGGCGCTTTTTGTAGTCATCCATTTGTTGTTGTTGGTTAACCTTTTGAGAACGCAATGAATGGTGTCTCTGTAAATTTTGTGCCGAACTGTATTGCCGATTATCATTTTGTGAACGCTCCTCGAAAGTATTCGCTATCTTTTTAAAGTCGCTATTATCCACAGAAGGCTTGGCAACCCACGGCAAACCTATAGGCGATGAGCTATTAGACGTTGGTGATTTCGAATAATTTACACTTTGATTTGCAGTGAGATATTGGGGTGATGCTGGCGTCATCTGTTCTATGGGTGCAGAAAGTGATGATTTATTCGTAGCGTTGATGGAGGGCGGCTGCCAAGTATTCGCCTTTTGTGGCAATTGAGGTATGGGTTTGAAGATATTTTGCCTGCGCGAATCATTGCTATCGATGGGCCGAAATACGGATTGGGGTGCATGTTGGAACTTATTCACGGGTGCTGGCTGGGGTACCGTCATACTCGGCATAGCCGCATGTTGTGCTGCGGCCAAACGCTCCCGTTCCATAACCTCACGCTCGTAGTATTCCCGTTCGAGGCGATCACGTTCCTGACGCTCACGCTCCAAGCGTTGTCGCTCCAGCCGATCACGTTCTATTCGTTCACGCTCCAAACGCCGTTGGCGTTCGTGCGCCTCCTGCTGGCCGCGTTGCTGCTGTTGCTGTGGGTATTGCAGATACGGCTGCTGTTGTGGCTGTTGGTGATCATGCGTGGTTGCTACTTGCTTCTGCCTATAATTCTTTGCCGCATTATGTGACACGTGCCCGGGCGCTTGTGGTGGCTTGCCAGCTGTTGCTTGCGCTGCAGCGCCTACTTCAAAAGTATGCTTCAAATTCCCAAATTTATTCGTCCAATTCGAAACCGAACGCGTTCCGGCCCAACCAAGCCCCGGCTTGTCACTTTGCTTGTTGATAAATGCCAAAAATTTGTGATCGTTTTCAGTCTTTGGCACGAACGGTGGTATAACGTTGCGCACTTTGTGCTTCACATTCACCTGTAGGGTCCGCTTGAGACCCAGCTGTGGCTGCTTTTCTTCCGGCTCGGAATCTGTATCAAAGTCGGGATTGTACTTCTTCGTTTTTGGTATATCGATCGTATTGGCGCGTTTCATGAGTTGCTTCTTATTCGTAAAGCGATTGGATTTGAAGTTCGAATCTGGAGAGGTATTCTCATTGGATTGCATATCTGCTGTCGCGTCTGCATCTCCTCCATGCGTATTAGCTAGTGCGCCATTCGATGACTGAAAACTAACCGAAAAGTTGCCCGATAATGGACGCTGCCCCTTTTGATCACTCTTTTCGCGCAGCGTGACCTGCTTGTTTTCGCCATTGGAATTAAATTGTGCAGGCACAAACTGATTTGGACTATAAACTGTTGAAGATAAGTTGTTGGTGGCAAGTAAGGCACCTGTTGATGGATTCTTTTCGATAGGGAACCACTGCGGTTGTGAAAGATTGCCATTTTCAGGTGTCGTACAATTAGATATGTTCTCCATCAATAGCATATCTTCCATATAACGACGTGCATCTTCCAATTCCTCACGACTTACACCCACCGTATGCCGACTATTGCGGTTACGACGCCGCGCAAAACGTTGCCGATTCGAACGCTGCGCTTCGGCTTCCGGCGATGAGGTTTCGTCGAAGTGGGCAGTTTCACTGCAGGGATTCACAGAAGCATCGGTCGTGGTAAGACCGGTTTGCAAACGTGCCACCAAAGCTAATAAGGCTTGACGTTTACTTCCATCAACTGGGATATCCTTGCCTTCTTTCAGCGATTGCTCGAGACGAGTGAGTGCCGTTGTGACCTCTGCGATTAAATTGGTATCACTTTGCAAATGCAAACTATCACGTAAGCCGGCAGCAATAAGGCGCAAATCCTCACCGCTTTCCGTGCCTGAGTCTTCCTTCTGCGGCACGCTTAGCCTATCCAATTGCTTCTGTTTTGAAGCAGAAGAGATGGTGCCGCTGGTAGCAGCAGTAGCATTTTTCGCCATCGTTACGTCGCGTGTCATTGAGTCGGAAGATTTTGTTTCTATATTCGTGTCTGTTTGTGGGGTTTCGTTTGTGTTTTTAGTGGACTGTGTCGGATTTAAACTGTCTTGGCTGCCCTGATTGTTCTGGCTGTTGTTTTTCTTATTTTTGTTGTTATTAACAATACTATTACTAATATTACTATCACTATTATTACTACTACTACTAGCACAGGCTTTATATGTATTCTGAGTATTCTGAGTATTGCTTTTTTCTTCGCGTTTCAGTTCTGTATCGGTTTGAGTTTTCTCGGTTGCAAACAGTGATTTGGAGACTACTTTTGGCAAACTCTTTTGCAAAATGCCTTGCAATAATGGCACTAGGGACTCACCCTTTTTGTCATTGACCGCTTTCGAATCGGTTTTATCGGCACCACGATTCGGTTTCGCTTCCGTTTCAGACTCTGGTGGTGCAGAGCTTGAAGCGGCCTTCACTTTTTCTTCTTGGTTCGATTGAACACTTTCCTTTAATTTTGGTTGAATTTTGCTTCCTTTCACTTCTTTGTCTTTTTCTTTATTTTCATTTAACTTTTTGACATCACTAGTCGAGCTTTTTTGACTAGAATTTACTTTCTCCTCGTCTTCACCCAAATCGCCCTCGGCGTCACTGTAATCGCTAACGGTAACCTCTTCAATAATCTCTTCGTATTCGCTAGTGCTGCTTTCATCGGCCTCCGGAGCGTGTTCGCTTAGCTCGCCGCTCGATTTGGAATTTTTCTTTTCTATAAAATATATGAATTTATGTATATCAAGCTAGCTACATATTAAGCACATAATATGTACATATATAAATTTGGGATAATATGTACTTATGTAAGTATGTACTGTGATGGGAAGGGATACACTGACGACAAAAATTTTAAAGTGCAATACACTCAAGAGACTCAACGAGGAACCGCCAAATGCTTTAGATAAAAGCTATATAGATTTTTGTATTTATTAAAATTACTTAAGTACTAGGCAAGGCATATCAAACAAAAAGAAGCAGCACTGTTCTTTTTTATTCAAGTTCATGTCAAGTTCGTTTGTATTATAGGAAACCTATTGTACTGGTGCCCTTGCGTCTGCCTCTTGCATGTAACTTGGTTTTAGCCTTTATAACAAAACAGTTCAAACATTCCATCAACGTATGGCACGAACTGAGGCAAACATTGAGTATGAATGAAATAGGTATGAAGAGTTTATGCTTATACGAGTATAGTTTTGAAGAAATTTATAGCAAGTGACGGTTATATAAAGAGATGACTCGTTGTCTTGAAATGGATATCTGAGTATTAACATATACAAGTACATAGTTAACAGCATAAACATTTTCACTCTTTTGTTGCTTTGGAAAAAAATTTGTACATAAGTAACAAATTAAAGAGAAATGTAAGCATTATGTAAACTTAATAACTATAGATTTCAGTTTACTGATATTGCGCAAAAGTTTAAAAGGAACTTGCGGCAAAGGAAATGATTTTTGCAATGAGATTAACTTTGGCTTCGACTTAGAAGAAGCGCTTAAGATTGATACTCAGGACGTAAATTGCTTTACTTCCTTCTTCTTTTTTTGCCAACAATTCTAAAACAGTTACAATGGCAAAGGGGATGTTGTACGAGAGAAGCCTTCAATACCAGTTTAATACGTGGTATTGGTTACTGCATTCTTTCTGTATTCGATTTGTTATTCGACCGAAAAACGCGGTAAGTCTCTCAAGCTCATTCCGAATTCAACCGCAAAAGCTAATCCCCTGGACTTAATTCTGTTATAAGTTAAAAAATAAACAATGACGAAAAGAAAAAGTGTTGCAATTCCGATGGAACACAGTGTTTATAAAATAGATGTGTATGTAAGTACATGTTCAGGTAAGTACGTAAAGGAGGAGTACCAGACAAGAGATAAATGGATATGAAAACTATATGCACATACAAATAATACCAACCGATAGGTTCGATATGTACCTAAAAGTCTTTAGTAGCTGGATAACCAATTGCCTAGCCTAAAATCAATCCAAAAACAAAGTAAAGGAATTTATTATTTATGTGTTTTTAGCAATATTACTTGTTAAGAATTCTATTAAAATACATATATAACTATGTGATTATTTTCCTTGTGCAATCTAAAGGTTTATAATAAGTGATTGGCCATCACCATATTGAATTAAATTATTTCGTTAAACTTATTGTGTCATAGTTTTTGTGTTTTTATTTCTTTAACCACATTACTGTATTCCTTGATACATATTTAAGTGGTTGTATGTTAGTTTGCAATGCTATATTTGTCCATTACCTTCACGTTCCGCCATTAAATCCCTTAGGCGTGCACGTATCTTCCGGCGTTCTTCGTATGTTGTGGCTTGTTCAAGCTGCGATATAAATGGATAATTTACAATGTTATATATGTATGTATTTTTATGATGTATTTAAATTATTATTTTATTTTTTTTTTGATATACCAAATCCTGTAATTTCTCTTTGTTACGCTTACCAATTCTTTTAATAATTCTTCGTCCCAGATCTCCTCGATATCACAAGTTGTACGGGTAACTGGTGTTGAAGAGCTTCCTGACTTTGCCGTTTTCGTCAAACGAGTGCTTGTCACCTGAAACGAAATACAAAAACGTCCTTGTAAGTATGTATTAGTAAGTAATGAATGTCCACAATCCCTGCAGTAAATTTGTGTCACTGCTGAAGGATCAGTGCTGATTCTTTGTTGAATATTCATCACTGTCGTCATAGCTCAGTATATTTTTATTTGTTTTTATTTTTTTTTTCTGAGGAAAGCAAACCATTTATATGAAAAATTCAGCAGTCTTTATATGAAAGTATTCACTGATGCCTCCTCGTCATAGGTGAATTGCATCAGTGATTCATTAAGGATTCATTGCGGATTTTTACTGCAGGGATGATTTGAAAGTATAATATACATTTACATACATACTATGTATAATTAAACAACAAAGAAAGGAATTGAACCGGTCGAGAATTTAAAAAAATACAAATCACGAGTATGAAAATATACATACATATGTATGCGCATATGTAAATATGCATGTATGGACATAGTACGTACATATTTACTACGTATTTACATTTTCAAAAAGATTAAAGTCATGGCCGGACCTACCACAGATCTGAAGGTAATAGAAAATGCGCAAAAAGTCGATGGACTCATTATCCACAAATTCATCGTATGATTATTTTTTGCTTTTAACTTTTGCACCCTTCTTTTGGGTGCTAAAGTAAATTCCAGAATTTTCATTATCCTAGAAATATCTAAAATGACAATACAATTTTGCTTGTTATATACAAATTTCATTTAGAATAAATACACTTTATGTACATATCTGCATTATTAAATGCACTTTTTTACAACCAAAGCCGATCAGTTTTCCGGCATCTCTAACTGAAGAATGTTATTCATACGCCATGGCAAACAGCTGTTTTTTATGGAATTTATTATTGAATTACTGGTTAAAATGCAGAAAAATTGGTCCCAGTACACGCGGTGATTGTGGTTAGGCACCCTTGTATAAACAGAATCCCCCTAGGCTACATTTATATAAAAACTAGGTTTAGTAACTCAACTCGGAGGACGTAATGTTTTTGCAGTAGAATCTTACCTATACTATAAACAACCATTTTCAGTGTTATCAAACAAATTTGTTGAAATAATACCTTTGACTTCTATCTGTTGAATTCTTAATTACTTATAAATTCAAATAAATATATTTAAAAAGTTCATAGTCCCAATATGAAAAAAAAACAAAGAGCAAATACAATGCATTTTACCTTTTTTGGTAACAACAAATGGTCGAACGCCAACCAATCACCCAAGCGAGTGAACGGCCACATGGCTGAATAATTTTTATTCTATTTACATATGTATATATGTACATATATATTTACATACGTATGTATGTACATTAGGGTGGCTATTTTGCCACGAAAGTTTTAAGTAGATCGGAGCTCATTTGATGGACCCACAAAGTGGTTCTTTTCGGAATGCATTCACATGGAAATTTTACAAATTTTTTTACATTTCTTGTATTTATTTCTCAAATACATATCATGGTCGCATTTACATTTAATAGTGATATGATTTATGACGTTAGGGATTTATTAGTTAGTACTGATTTTAAATGAGATGGAAGCAACAAAAAGTTGGAAAGAAATTCTAACTAATAAATTTATAAATATTACGTTGTCAATGAAATTGGATTTTGCTTCACCAAACTGCTTATGATTGCTGTCATGCAATAGCTGTAATGAACTACGATTCAGGACAAGGTCACTGGCTGAAATCTCTAAAAAAGTGAACAAATGTAAAAAAAACTTGTAAAATTGAAATGTGAATCGATTCTAAGACAGAACCGGTTTGTGAGTCCATCAAATGAGCTCCGATCAACTTCAAATTTTTGTGGCTTATTTTTGAGTTAAAAAGGAAACTTTTTCAGCCCGGCAATCATTGAGATCAGCATCTTGAAAAGTACTCATACCACAGGCGGCCACTCTAATGTACATTAGGGTGGGGCGATTTGTATGGAGGGAAATTAATCAATACCGCGCTATCGAAATTTGGATTCCTCTCATTTTTCTGAGTAGAAAACTCCTCCACGACATTTGTCTAAAATTAATTTTGATGTGCCGGAATTTGGTTTTTATGAACCAAGACGAATTTTTGAAAATAAAAATTGGGCAAAAGTCGACAAAAAATACCCAGGCCGATATGGGCATCGAATTGAAGCAGAATTTTGTGCTGAATCCAGATATGAAATCCGAATTAAAATCGGATCATCCGTTTTTGAGATATAGCCTGATTTCCGGTTATGGAGGCTGAATGCCCAAAATCGCATATTTTCGCTATTATCTCTTGTTGCGTAAAATACATCTTAAATTTTTTTGCAAACTTCTTTAAGATAAGTCAATTCAATATATGAACAGTATTTTAAAATATTAATTTATCTTGCGGTATAGGAAAACTAGAATGCACTCTTTTTTCCTTGGCCCAAAATCGCGGTATGGGTTCTCTATGTTATAGTCATTTGATACCGATGATTTTCGCCGACAGCGCTTTGTGTACAATAAATGCTCTAAATACAAAATTTCAGAATTTTAGCTGCAAAAATTGAAGAGTTATAACCCAAAACGTAGACGTATGCTGTTTGGGACATGTTTTTTTTTACTTTCCTCAACTCTAACAAAAACTCAAGGTTGCTCATACGCCATAGCGTACTATTGGAAGCAAAAAACAAATTTCAGAAGCATAAGTCTACGTTTTAGAGAATAACTCTTAAATTTTTGCAGCTAAAATTCTGAAATTTTGGATTTGAAGAATTTATTGTACACAAAGCGCGATCGGCGAAAATCATCGGTATCAAATGACTATAACATAGAGAACCCATACCGCGATTTTGGGCCAAGGAAAAAGGAGTGCATTCTAGTTTTCCTATACCGAAAGATAAATTAATATTTTAAAATACTGTTCATATATTGAATTGACTTATCTTTAAGAAGTTTGCAAAAAAAATTAAGATGTATTGTACACAACAAGAGATAATAGCGAAAATATGCGATTTTGGGCATTCAGCCTCCATAACCGGAAATCAGGCTATATCTCGAAAACGGATCATCCGATTTTAATTCGGATTTTACTACTTTAATTCGATGTGCATATTGGCCTGGATATTTTTTTGCCGATTTTTGCCCAATTTTTATTTTCAAAAATTCGTCTTGGTTCATAAAAACCAAATTCCGGAACATCAAAATTAATTTTAGACAAATGTCGTGGAGGAGTTCGCTACTCAGAAAAATGAGAGGAATCCAAATTTCGATAGCGCGATATAGGTTAGTAAATCGCCCCACCCTAATGTACATACATATATTTTAATTTATTTATTTCTGTCGTAAAGAGTTTTCCTATGTTCTAAGATTTTTCTCAAACGTAAAAGAAAAGAAAGATTAAAAGAAATTACCACAACACGCATATCTATTTTTGGATTTATGTAAATCATTTCATATAACAGAACTGCTAAAAGCAAAGTCACGTCAGTATGTATGTATGTACATTTGCTAACGAAAAATATGCAATGTATAACGATAAACTTAATAATAAAACGGAAAAAATTGTAAAATATGTAGGGTAAATCCAACATTATAAAATACACATATGTATATGTATGTGAGGGTTAAGGGACACAAAAAAAATTTTTTTTTGAGCCCGCGAAATACCGTCGAAATCGTTTTTTTATTGTAACTTTGTTATTTTTCTTCCGATTTTTAAAATTGTTACGGCATTAATTTCGTATTTTGAAGCTCTACACTTCCTTCTAATGTCCTTTTGAGCTCTGAAGTCACATAGTTGGTTCAGCTAACTTATTTGCATGTCCATGAATTATCCTCTTTGTTTTGCCAAATGAAAGTGCTTCAAAATTCATGACGATGTTGCCTTTAAACTGTTTTACTAATTTAATAAACAAAGAAGTTACGTCACTACGAATATTTAATGTATCTATTATTTAACTCATTTCTTTTAAGCAATTCAGTATACATATGTAAAGTTGTGAAAGTCCACCCCTAAATTTGAAGCTTATATTGAGAGGATTAAGGGACCAAAAATCATAGAGGACAATTCATGGACATACAAATAAGTTAGCTGACCCAACTATGTGAAAATGACTTCAGAGCTCAAAAGGACATTAGAAGGAAGTGTAGAGCTTCAAAATACGAAACTAATGACGTGTCAATTTTAAAAATCGGATGTTAAATAACAAAGTTACAAGAAAAGAAAAAATTTCGGTGGTATTTCGCGGGATAAAAAAAATGTTTTTTTAACAGTATAATGTTTAAAAACAGTATATAATTACTGCTACTTTTTGTCGGCCAAAAATGAATGTGCCAAAATTTGGCTTTCTTTTTTATCGTAAGGGACAATGTATACTTTTTTCTTGAGCTCGAATTTATCGTATCGCCCATATCAAAAATATTTTGAATATAGCTAGGAGGAAATCGAAGGTGGAAACTCACTTACTCACTATATTACCATGACCCCATCATTAAAAATGCAAAAGTATGCAATAAGACACTTGTAGATATTTATCATATACAACCTTTTTTTAAACATTATCGTAAATGCAAATTGTTTCAAGAAAAAAAATATCAGGTTCAGATAATTAATATATCTAATCAGGTAGTATTTAGCAGCAAGTGAGCGAAATGAGAACGCAGCAAAAAATCTACACCTTATTTAAGAATTATTACAGAAGATTTAAAGGCTTAAGAAATAAGGCCTGAACATTCTAAGGGAAGCAACGGCTTAAAATAAGGTTGATTTTCCTGTGTTGATCTCATCAGGCATAAGGATTACTCTCTCTCTCTCTGAGAGCATACCTTATTTCTGAGGCTTATCCGCAATGCGAAATAAGACTTATTTGATGCCTGATAATGATGCCTTATGTGATGTATTTATACCTTATAAATGCCTTATTATTATATTTTTATTAAGCTGCATAATTCACATTTCTTGTGCAATTACGCGTTACGGCAATTTAATAATAACAAATATATTCTGCTAGGTTGAAAAGTTATTATTAAATACTTTTTGGTTGCTTGTTTTTCCGACAGGGTAGGAATATAATGTATTGTGGCACGATTTATTATTCATACATTTATGTTGGTATGGACATGTAAATTTTTAATGCGTTCTTGAATGGTCACAAAAAAATGAAAATGCTGCGACTCTGAGTCGAGGTTTAGTGTTCTAGGGTTAAGGAAAAAACGAGGAACAAGAAAGCATGATTAAATTTATATCAGATGTATATAAGCAGATAGATATATGTATATGTACATAACCATACATATATATATGTATGTACATATACTGCATACATACATACAAACATATGTATATGTACATATAGACATACATATGTACATATTTGTGTGTATACATAGTATTAGGCTTATATTTGTTTGTATAAAAAATAAAAGCAATGATAGAAATCACACAAAAATAGAAGTCATTGGCATTGAACTCATGCAAAATAACAAATCATTGCCATGACCAATCTAAGTTGTCTCTAATTGATTCTCGGCGAACTATTGCCAGACAGCAAATGTTATCAAGTATACAAAGTATGTAGATATCAGACTTGTTAAGTAATGCATTCCTTTCGGAATTTTGTTGTTTTTTTCGGATTGGTGAATTATTGTTTCAATTCCAATCCCTTTTTACAGCCCGGAATTCCTTCTTCAATTCCTCAAGTGGTATTACAACTTCATTCCAATTCCTTCTTGCATTCCTTTTTCAACTCCTTTTGTGTACTAATAAAGTTTTAAATTGTTTCTTTTGTAGGTGGGGTAATGTGTAAAATCATCAATGTTGTTGGACGATATTGGTATCAAATGAAAGGTGTTAGTGGTCTGTCAACTTATCTTCTTTATTAAAGAATCATCGTAGGCTGTACCAGATACCCAGCTTTTGCATGTACACTGAGGGAAAAGCGCCCTTGTAAAAATAGCTACGAGTGTTGGCAATGTTACATTTTTCAATGTCGACTAATTTGAATCACGCTTTTTTATAGTTAAAGTAAATATTTTTCAGTTGGTTTAAATGTAAAATGGTCAATTTAGCAATAGTTCGTAGTTAAAAATAACAATATAAGCAATCATTACAACACCAACATTTCCAATTTGGCATGGCTACATTGGCAACTTAAAGGCAGTGTTTAAAAAACTGCAGTCGGAATTAGCAAAAGTCGTGAAATGTTTGATTTTATTTGATTTTGATATTCGTCGCTTTTTAAAATGGCGATTTTGCCTGATTTTGATTTTGCGCTGATTTCATATTGCTCAAAATCAAAAGCGGCCTGATTTCAAAATGAACAATTTTGCCTGATTTTCATTTTGTGCTGATTTCATATTGCTCAAAATCAAAAGCGGCCTGATTTCAAAATGAAAAATTTTGCCTGATTTTCATTTTGTGCTGATTTCATATTGCTCAAAATCAAAAGCGGCCTGATTTCAAAATGAACAATTTTGCCTGATTTTCATTTTGTGCTGATTTCATATTGCTCAAAATCAAAAGCGGCCTGATTTCAAAATGAACAATTTTGCCTGATTTTCATTTTGTGCTGATTTCATATTGCTCAAAATCAAAAGCGGCCTGATTTCAAAATGAACAATTTTGCCTGATTTTGATTTTGCGCTGATTTCATATTTCTCAAAATGAAAAGCAGCCAAATATCAAAATTAGCGATTTTGCCTGATTTTCATTTTGTGCTAATTTTGTGCTAATTTCATATTGCTAAAATCAAAATCAGCCAAATATCAAAATCAATGCTTTCACAGTTTTGCAATTTACGCTTACATGAACACATGTGTGTATGTACGTAATTTCTTACCCTCTGTATTACGTTTGTACCCTGCAAAAAATGCGATTAATCCGGGACGTGTCCGGGATCAATCGCAAGGGAGCATGCGACTAATACAATTTTACATCCCTTTATATGGAGTGAATTGATCGCATTTGTTCGAGCATGTCCTATGAAGAGAGTAATTGTTCAACTTGTATACCCGAACGGGTACAAATGTAGATCAATCGCTTACATCCCGAACGGGTACAAATGTAGATTAATCGCTCTCATGCCCAGCGGGTACAAATGTAGATCAATCGCTTACATCCCGAACGGGTACAAATGTAGATTAATCGCTCTCATCCCCAACGGGTACAAATGTAGATCAATCGCTTCCAGCACGAACGGGTGCAAATGTAGATTTCTCCAAGTTGTTCGCCAAGGCAATTTTTAATAACAATCTTTAAAAAATTGTAAATGTTCATGCATACATATATAAATAAAGATTATATAATGTTTTACTTTTGAAAAAAAATCTCAATAAATAAATAAAAAAAATTGTAAGTTTTGAGTATGCATTATATGAGCGTAATGTAAAGGATTTTTTCATAGAATATTTTAGGCAACATTTTGTTAAAATTATTATTCATCATTAGGTCCGTTTATTATTAGCTAGTTAGTCTAGTTTCGGCTGGAAAATCGTTTCTTGGTTCAAAAAAATAGCAGAAGAGAGCCATTGAAAACTCCAAATTTCAGCTAGTAAAATTTTCCCTAGCTGAAATTATTTGCTGCCAAAGTGAGAAACAGCTGTTGGAAAAATAAACAAACAAATACTTTTGATTTTATTACTTTTGAAATTTTCTGAATTTTTGAAATAGAAATAAAGAAAATTAAATGTTTTTTTAGAAAAAATAACCATTAACAGTCAAAAATAGCATTCAAATTACTAATCGCTAATTTTTACTATTATTCCGTTTCTTGATTTTCTGTTCGTTTCGCTCTTTATGAGCGCAATTCTTTCCGTTTTGCTCACTTGACAGCTAGCTGCTAGTTTAATAAGAAACAAACCTATTGTTATTAAAAGAAAGGGTGTTCAATTCGTCTTACCGGTTGTTCTACAATTTTTTAAATACATTGCATATTTTTGTAAAATTTCTACATTTAAGGAATCTAGATTTGTACACGTTCGGGACGAAAGCGATTAATCTACATTTATATCCGTTCGGTATGTTAGTGATTAATCTACATTGGTACCCGTAAGGGAACAATCGGGGACTAATTGTGGACCAATTGTTCTCGAAAGAGATCGATCCGGGACAAATATCTTTCGGTATTAATCGCACATTTTTTTGCAGGGTATACACAGGTCCGACGAGAGGGGGGGGGCTGAGGGGGTCAATTGCCCCGGGCCCGGGCTTTAGAGGGCCCGGGAATCTCAAAATGATATCCAAGTTTTTGCTTACAGAAAATAACCGAACAACACCTTTAATCACCTTTCGTAGATAGCAATCATTTTAAATTTCAACAAATTTTATAAATCTCTTAAAGTGTCTGCACCCCACTTAAGGAATTGTTGGTTTTTGGCGTCGACTTTGCAGCATAAATTTGAATTCGTTTCTGTTGCAACAGAAAAATTCGGTATGATGCAAATTCTTATACAGCGATATGGGTATATCCTGGGCGTTTCGGACGGTATGTTCGCACGATTTTTTGAACTTTTGAGGCAGAAATATCGCGAAATATTGTATCGTTTTATGATAAAAGGAAAGATTTAGGCCACAGCTAATGATTAAAGTATGTTAGCGACAGAAATTTAGTTTAATGCCTCTGTTTTAGCCACTTAAACTGCGTTCCGGACGCTACAAAAACACGTCCATTTTTTTTTTTTTGAGTGGCTAAAACAGAAGCCTGACATAGCAGGCGAGCACTCTACCCACTGCACCACAGCGGCCATGTATAGATAAATTAAAGTTCGTAACTATATATTCATTGAATTTTGATTTTGAGAATTTGTTCATTTAGTATGGGGGCCCTTAGTTATTTTGACCCCGGGCCCGGATTTTCTCTCGGCGGCCCTGGGTATACATACATGTGTATGTATGCGCATGTAAGCGTAAATAGCAAAACTGTGAAAGCATTGATTTTGATATTTGGCTGCTTTTGATTTTAGCAATATGAAATTAGCACAAAATCAAAATTAGCAGAAAATGAAAATCAGGCAAAATCGCTAATTTTGATATTTGGCTGCTTTTCATTTTGAGCAATATGAAATCAACGCAAAATCAAAATCAGGCAAAATCGTTCATTTTGAAATCAGGCCGCTTTTCATTTTGAGCAATATGAAATCAGCACAAAATCAAAATCAGGCAAAATTGTTCATTTTGAAATCAGGCCGCTTTTGATTTTGAGCAATATGAAATCAGCGCAAAATGAAAATCAGGCAAATTCGCTTATTTTGATATTTGGCTGCTTTTGATTTTGAGCAATATGAAATCAGCGCAAAATCAAAATCAGGCAAAATCGTTCATTTTCATATTTTTTCATATTGATTAACTGCGACTTCTGATTTTTTAAAAGCGGAATCAAAATCAAAATCAACAGAAATGAAACTTATGCCAGTTTTTTAAACACTGCTTAAAGGTGATATTGTTGATCTGACGTTCAGAAATTTCACCCTAGTGTGGCTACATTGTCAGCTTAAAGTGAGCATTATTGATCTGACGTTTGTTAAAATGGGCATTGTTGATCTGACAAATTTCAAATGTAAAAAAAACATGTAAGTGGGCAAGTACGCAAAATTAAATTAGAAATAAAATTAACGCAAGAAAAAGGGCCACTTTCGACGGCGACTGCGCTAACGCATTCGTAACACCGTCCTCTGTAACAGCTGTCGTTGTGAATGCACATGTTCAATATTTTTTGACAGCCACGCATTAAACGGCGAACGCAAGTTATGTACCTTAGTGATGGGCGAGTCCGAGATGCTTAGACAATCGAGAGAATCGCCATCGTTACAAAATCATAATCGAGCCAAAAGTTGACTCGCTCCTCGACTACACAATCAAGATGTTTTTGCGATTGTACCGAGTCGGCGAGTCGAAGGTTGTTTCATCGACATCTCGACTACACAACCGAGATCGTTTTGCGATTGTTCCGAGTCGGCGTGTCGGAGGTTGTTTCAATGACATCTCGACTACAGAAGCGAGATGTTTTTGTGATTGTTCCGAGTTTGATGATATGTTTTAGTTGATAAAATAAACTGAATGAGTGTTGTTGATGAAGAAAGCAGGATTTTTAATGCAAATACATAATAAATGAAGAAAATTTATAAATATGACATATATATATAGACACTGCATTTTTGCAATCACAACTAAAGAGTGTCGTGCATAATAATAATAATTAATTATTTAAAGTTTAATAAATTAATAAATTTTTTTAAGTAAGACGCATACGAAACAAATGAATTTTACGCGCAGCAATAACGGCAATAGATTTGTACCACTCTGTATGTTTTTAAAGCAATTTTGATATTCAAGCGGCAACAACAGATACTCGTATTATGTATTTTTTGCAGCGAGTCCGAGATGTTGTAGGGTTGCTTTGAAAACGAGATGAATCGTTGACGAGTCCAAGATGTTTTAGCTTTTGTTTCGGCCATTTACGACTTGACTAGAATACGAATGAAAACCATCGAGAGCATTCGAGATATTTCAACAATCGAGAGAATCGAATAAAACATCTCGGACTCGCCCATCACTAATGTACCTTCGCTTTAAATTCAATTTTCAAGGTAGGCTGGCTATCATGACTGTTTTTTGTTGAGTTGACGTCGCTTTTGTTGCGTTTACGTTGCTTTTTCCCTCAGTGTAGCTTTTTAATATGCACTGGACTGTGAGAAAATATGCTATTGTTCTCAGCCTTTTGAATTTACCGTTTTGTTAGAAGCATATGATCATTATTAATATTAGAAAAATACCTCAACGAATTTGAACTTACAGAAGGAATTGCGGAATGAATTCGTTTCCGGAATTCGAATTGGAAAAAGGAATTGAAAAGGAATTGAGCATGTATTACTTAACAAGTCTGGTACATACCCCGCTAACCATTTTGCCAGACAATTTCTGATTCAGACAATTCTGAAAATATTCTGAATAAAAATTTGAGAACTTTGGACAAGTCCAAGGTTTATCCAAATAGAGGTTATATTACTTCGGTTTACATGTGTTTCTTGTTTCTTTATATATGTCAAATAACATAGAATAATTTTTTCCAATCCGTTTTGTTTGACATTCTACAAGAACTTTCTTCGCCATGATTGGCGGAATACCATTTAGTATACATTAGACTGGCCGCAGCATGTATGGATTTTTTTTTGTTGTTGAAATTTGTATATTAACAGTTCTTAAAATATGAGGTTTAGGGTTAAAAAGACGGCCTTAATTTTTTGGCCCGATCCGTTGTTGTCTAGTTGGCCCTCATTGAGCCCAATGTATGGAAAATTTTATTTTTTAACCTTGAACTGATTTTTTTTAATATGTCTGTTTTGAGAGATAAAAATTCTCTTGCTGAGCCCTTCTTGCGTTTTCTACACCTAAAACAAAGTATCAGTACCGTTGCTTTGAGTTGCTAAGTGAATATAACGGTACTTAACGAGCAAAAACAATCAAATTCCAAGACATTGCTGCTGTTTTTCACCCTGCTCTTAACGTGCTGATACAAATGTTGAAATGAGTCTAACTATTCCAGCAGGGAAGTAAATTTCCAAACAGCTGATCGTTTGACAGTTTTACCAGAAATAGTCAGCAGTAGTCAGTAGACTGTTGCATGAGTACATTCATATGTCCAAACGAGTTAAGGCCCTGTTATACTTGCATAGCATTGCAAAGCAGGGCAGCGCAAAACATATAGCGCATAGAGCTGATTATACTTCGCATAGACGTGCAACCATGGTTAATTAATAAAAGTTTTCGCATCCCGACATTCGTACATACATACATACACACTCCATGTAAATTGTTTGTGTATTCTGTGGTGCTTCTGTCAAAATCATAGTTCGCCTTTGTAGAAATCATATTGCACCATGCTCAAAATTGATCCCAGTTTGATATAAGCACCATTATTAAAGTAAAACAGTAGAAAAAAGTGAAAAATCAGCTGTTTAGTAAGTTAACCTGTATAAATTAGCCTTGCGTGCAACCCTTCGCACACTCAGCACACACACATTCGTGTTGCCAAATGTCAAATCGCATAGCACATAACACAGAAATCAAAATTCAACAGACTTCTATGCTGTGCCCTGTGCCGCTATGCGTTGAGTAATCGATTACACGGAAATCCAATTAAACAGATTTCGTATGTGACAGTTCTTATGTTGTGCGCTGCTGTGCTATGCAAGTATAACCGGACCTTACTCGTTTGGTTTTCTTGTAGTGAAGTACAACAACTCGCTTTATTATGAGAACTATGTTACTCGTACATGAACCACAATGAATAGTGTGCGTACACTATCCGATCGTCATGATGCCAGCCACACACCTTGCAATTTTTTATACAACATGAGCATGTTGCGCTGGAAATCGCAATGTTTTTGGGGCTGTTGTATGAAGTTGTGTATCGGTTGTACGAAAAATCAAAAAGTTCAAGGTCCGATTATTAGGAGCTTCTCCAACTGTCATTGCTTTTTATTGGAGAAAATGTTCCAAACTTTACTAAAGTACGCCAACCCGGAGCAACATCGCATGCTAGGTTCATGTCGAAATGCATATATTGCTATAAAATATTTTTGTTTCGCGATCAGTTCAAATTGACTTCATCGGAATTGAAAAACCTTCGCAGTATTTGTATCTTCTTGACAAACATTTACGTTCCATATTGGTTTACATGCATTAATGCAATAGATGCACCAGCACAAGATCTCAAATTAATAAAAGATGCCATTTTATATTTTGATAAAGAAGTTTCTAATGCCTTGTTGCATAAGATTAAAAACCATTTGTGGTACTTGAGTGAGGAAATTGTTGGGTTATCATTTTTCGATGAAAGCATTTCTTTGAATATTAATACATCATTTATAAATTCGGATCCTTCTACGTGGCAAACCAAAGATGATTATCGCAAAGCGAAATCGGCATGTCAAACTTTGGCAGTGGTGAACGATGCAGCCGAAAGGGCAGTTAAGTTGATAACAGACTTTAACCGTACCTTAACGTATGACGAAGAGGATAAACAATTCCTACTGCAAGTAGTTGAACATTATCGTAAGACATTTCCGTCTCACAAAAAGTCCATTTTATTGAATTGATATTATTTTTATTATTCTTAATTTCTTGAAATTTCATAAAATAAAAAAATAAAAAATTAATTAAAGAAAAAATTTTTTAACCTTTTAAGCTTGATGAGGGTCAACAAAGCTTGGTGCGATCTGAATAAAAAAATAGGACGTTATTTCTTATACCATACCTCACCTTTTAGGCAGTGTTTATTAATAGAATTCGAGAAAAAAAAATTTGCGGCCAGTCTAGTATACATACACAATTCCAATCAGCTTATCTACTGCGATATCCTTCTTTAGATAATTCTTGGACAAGTTTTTCCGATTTCTTAGGTATTTCTATCAGAAATGTCTGGGAAAATTAATTTTTTTCTCATCCGACTTATAGATATCGGACCGATTTCGTGCAGATATGTCAAAATATTTTAAATTGTTTTTCTTCAAGAAAATTTGTATTTGTCATCAGTTCAAGATTGAAGCAAGAAAATTTGTGAGCTGGAAATATGAACAATAACAATTGGTGAGTAAGAAAATAAAGAAAACTGGGAATAAAATTTTCCTCATACATAGGTTTTCTCAATTTCCAGAAAATGGCACAAAACCTCAATTACTCAAACAATTTAAATCCGAAATGGATATGAACGGCGAATCATGGCCAAACGATGCTGTCCTTTATCAACCCTACGAAGAATTACCCGAACAAGCCAGTTGCTTAGCCGTTAAAACCTATTAGAAAATGTGCGAGCTCCCATTCGAAGTGCGGGTGTGTGCCAATGCTGAATTCATGTCACCCAATGGCCGCATGAAAAAATTGCCATTCTTGCGTGCAGGTAATTTCAATTTGGCCGAGTTCGAACCGATTGGGGCATTTGTCGAAAACAAAGGTGCAGCATTGGGTCAATGCGGAGCATTTTAAATGTAAAAGATCTAAGACTAAGTACATATATATGCATGTATGTTTATATATCTATGCAAATTAATTTTCATATAATAAATTACAAATTAATTAATTTGCAACTACATGTACATATATGCGAATTTTAATTGAAACTTCTTGAGATATCTGTAAGATATCCATCAGATTCTTCTTCAAATAAATCAGAAATCCTCACGATTTTTCTTCAGATATCTGTTAGATATCCATCAGATTCGTCGGAAAACAAAGCAATTTCCCCCCATTGTTCGTTCAGAAATCTGTTAGATATCTGTACGAATCGTCGGTAAAAAACATAGAATTCCCCAGACATGTCTGTGAGAATTCCTGTCAACGTCTCCATAGATTTGTCTTGAAGAAGTCGTACAGAAAACTTATTGATTTCGGAGTTTTTTGCCGACAATCTGATAGAAATCTTACAGATTTCGGGTAAAATTGTTAGCTGGGTACATATGTACATTAGATGAGTTTTTTTTTGTATGGGATTCTTTAAACCCTCTCAGATCCTCCCTCCGGCACCGGAATATGAAAATAGGATGTTTTAGAGTAAGTAAACTGAAAAAAAAAATTTCACTTTTCCAAAAACTGGATGGAGCTACACCAAAAACCGCGCAAATTCCCAGAATTTCAAGGTATGTTTAGATTTATGTATGAACAAGTAAGGAAGCCTAAGTTCGAGTGGAATCGAACATTGGATACTCAGCTGTATGTTTTCATTGTTTGTTTGCGTTTGATAGATTTTATATAAAGCGAGTTTTGCATAAAGTGGGCGTAGCCACGCCCATTTTCAAAATTTTTATCAGTCATCCAACTAAGCATATGAATATTATTCTTTGTGCAAAATTTCATTCCTTTATGACTTCTAGTTACAAAGATGTCACGTTACAAATTCCCAAAGGGTGTTCCAGAAATATCTTTGTTAAAAAGTAGGCGTGGTCATAAACCGATTTCAATAAATTTTTGCGTGTCTATTAACACACAAGTTATAAAAGTGTATAAACCAAGTTTCGTCATAATATCTCAATTATTTGTCGAGTTATAGGCTAAGAAATCTCGTATATTCCTTT
Organism: Urophora cardui; assembly: GCA_960531455.1. Classification (NCBI taxonomy): domain Eukaryota; kingdom Metazoa; phylum Arthropoda; class Insecta; order Diptera; family Tephritidae; genus Urophora; species Urophora cardui. The sequence continues at coordinate 92,509,238 of OY482671.1, read as the reverse complement.
GTCTAAAAAGAGGCGGTGCCACGCCCATTTTCCAAAATTTGTATATTTTTTGTTTCCGGTCTATTGTGGAACTCTTGCCACAAAATTTCAATGAATTATCTTTATATTTGACAAAGATATCGCTTAAAATGTTTTTATTAGGCCACTTTATAATACCCATATATAAAAGTGGGCGTGGTCGTCAACCGATTTCGCTAAAATTTTCAACATGTATTACCACAAGTAATAAAAGTGTACACACCAAGTTTCGTCATTATATATCAATTATTTGTCGAGCTATGGGCTCAGAAATCTCGTATATTCCAGCTTCTAAAAAGAGGCGGTGCCACGCCCATTTTCCAAAATTTTTGTGTTTTTCGTTGTATGTCCGCAGGTGGCCTCCTGGCATAAAATTGCAATGATATATCTTTATATTTGACAGAGATATCGCTTAAAATGTTTTTATTAGGTCACTTTATAATACCCATATATAAAAGTGGGCGTGGCCGTCAACCGATTTTAACAATTTTTCGTCCAAACATTTGCCTAAGTAAGTATATGACGCGTACCAAATTTCATCGATATATCTTCAACAGTTTCTGAGTTATGACTCATAAAGCTTTCAATATTTGCTCCTTAATAAGTGGGCGTGGCACCGCCCAATTTCCAAAATTCCATCAAATTTCTTCTTAGGGGCCTGAGCTCAACACGTGGGTAAAATTTCATCACTCTAGCTATATTAGTGGCTGAGATACCAAATTTCCGATTTTTTCTATATAGGAAAAGTGGGCGTGGTCATGGTCCGATTTCGCCCATTTTCAATACCAACCGTCCCAGTGTCGATACCAACTTGCATTTCAAATTTCATCAAAATATCTCAATTTTTGCGCGAGTTAGAGTGTTTACAGACGGACGGACGGACAGACGGACAGACGGACGGACGGACGGACGGACGGACATGGCTCAATCGATTTCTCTTTTCACACTGATCATTTTGATATATATAAGTCTATATCTATCTCGATTATTTCATTCTGTTACAATCCACCGTTATGTGATTAAAACTATAATACTCTGTGTACTAGTACAGCTGAGTATAAAAATGTTAGGATTTTGCACAAGAAAAAAAAATTGATACCCACCCATACGAAGAATTAACCGCTAAATCGAATGGCATATGCCGTTTTTTGGTACACTACCCAGGGAAGGTAATAACGCGGCCTAAAGTGACCATTTTCTTTTTTTTCTCATGAATCTTCAACTTCTTGCCCTATACTCTTCCCGAAAACGGAAATTATTTTTCAACTAAATCACACGGTAGGATGCGTTATTTAATGCGCTTTCCAGAAATGTATAGCTATTAAAAATCGAATAATATTTGGATGAGTTCATCAAGTTTAAGTGAAGTAAAGTCGGGTATAAATGGGCTGACATACCTTAAAATTTCTAAATTTTTTTTTTTAAAATTTTGCTCTTGAAGACGGTTTTTTGGTTATTAGTGATTGTTTTATTTGGTTGGATAACTCCACAAATGTAAAAAAAAATTCGGAAGATCGAGACCGTGGATAGCGGAAAAAACCGTGGACCCGGATGGTCCCAAAATATTATTGGGCAGTATTGGTATCAAATTAAAGGTCTTAACTAGGGCTTTAATATGGAACTCATTACATGCCAATTTCTTAGCCAATCTGTGATATACTGGCGAATAAGTGGTCCAGGATGACTACAGAATATTTTAAAGGATATCGGCGACATTTGAGTATAATTTTTGACTTATATGTGTCGAAACGGTGGACACAGCAAAATGGATTGGCTTTAAATTGAAGTCCTAGGTAAAATCTTTATTTTGATACCAATATTGCCCACAAATGTTTTGGCGCCATCCGGCTCCACTTTTTGTCCGTTAACCGCGGTCTCGACCTTTCTATTTTTTTTTTGCATTTGTGGAGTTATCCATCCACATAAAACTATCACTAAAAACCAAAAAAACCGCCTTCAAGAGCAAAATTGTTAAAAAATTTAAGAGATTTTAAGGTATGTTACCTTTTTATACCCGACTTTACTTCATTTAAACTTGATGAACTCATTCAAATTTTATTCAGCCTACCGTGTGATTTAGTTGAAAAATAATTTCTGTTTTCGGGAAGAGTATAGGGCAAGAAGTTGAAGATTCATGAGAAAAAAAGAAAATTGTCGCGTTATTACCTTCCCTGGGTAGTGTACCAAAAAACGGAATACGCCATTCGATTTAGCGGTTAATTCTACGTATGGATGGATATAAATTTTTTTCTCGTGCAAAATCCTAACTTTTTTCAGACATAAATCTAAAGATACCTTGAAATTCTGGGAATTTGCGCGGTTTTCGGTGTAGCTCCATCCAGTTTTTGGAAAAGTGAAATTTTTTTTTCAGTTTACTTACTTTAAAACATCCTATTTTCATATTCCGGTGCCGGAGGGAATATCTAAAAAAAAACTCATCTAATGTACATATGTATGTATGTACATTAGGGTGGTCCCCAAATGTAGACAAATTGTATAACATATTTTCTCAACCTCACCTCCTAGGTCGGTCGATGCTAATATAGCCGAAGATACCACACCGTCCCGATCGTAAACGGATTGGGACCAAAATTTATATGTGGTATCTTTGACCGTACTTCAACCGATTTAGGGGGTGAGACTGAAAAAAATGCATTAGATTTTTAATAACCACCCTAATATACATAGGTATGCATCTATTAAAAATGTTTATTTTAAGATTTTACTAATATCGAAATAACCGGGACTTTATCATATTATTTCAGGACATACATAGTTATTAAATTTGGTACGACATTTTTCAATTAGAAACACTAACCAAGGTCAGGTTGGATGGTTAGAGTGGCGAGTCCCACAGACTCCAATTAGCGCTGGTCGTTGAAAGCCCCTCTTCCAAGGAATATCATTCTGTCTGGGCAGTACGAAGGACATTCACATGGCAGGTGCTCCACCGTCCCTAGTAGATTACAGCGACACTGACTGTTGTGAGCCAATCCCAATCGGGCCGCATGGCTACCAATAGCCCAATGTCCCGTAAATGCCGCAATTAAGGGGAAATGTCCCTCCTGTCCATCTTTAATATGGCTGAGGATTGTATCTCATTGTACGGAGGCCACAGACTTCTGCAGACTCTGCAGGTCCGCAATCGCTTCCATTTCATTTTTGCCTCCTCAAATCAAGGCCGAGTAATTCGGCTCTTGATAAAGACCAGGGGTGCAAGAACCTCTCGCACCTCCGCGATATCAGTTGCCTGGCCAGCTCATCAGTTATTTGGTTTCCCTTGACGGTGCGATACCGCGGTACTCAAATCAGAGAGCCGCTATGACGACTTGCTAGTCCCAGGACCCACCCCCTACACTGCCCGACCAGGCCGGATGAAACCGTTGCAGAACCCAGAGCTGCTTGACTATCCGAGAAAATTCATATCCTTATTCGAACACCGACACAAAGCATAGTTATTATTTAATACTATTTAGAGGCCTAACCCCACCAGCGTCGGATGTCGATGATTTGAGCATATTAATTCATGCTGTTGATATTGTCCACTATTTTTGATATTAACGCTATTTCCCAATTGGCCTGCGAAGCTCGGAACTAATTTTGTGTTTTTTTTTTGGTTATCACTTAATTCAAAAATTATTTTCACGGAAGTCACAAGAAGTACCTCGTATTAAAATGCGCTTTTCTGAACATAGTTGAGTCACCTCACCAAGTTTTTCGTCCACACAGATTCCACACATTTTCTGCCCTTAGCACAAGTACTTAAAGGGTTGCATTATTTTTGTTTCATTCATCACATGAAAAATTCAACACTTTCGTAGGACGCATGGTATATCGCCCGTTTTATGCAATAGGGATTTAACTCGAAATTTTCGATTTCTGGGATTTTGCCATATATTTTAGTAACTGGGTCGTGCGTTTGAGTCTAGTCTTATAAAATACTCAAAAAGATAAAAATGGTAAAAGTGATTTTGTAGTTAGCCGTAGAAGGAAACTCTTTGAAATTGTAAAAGTTTGTTTGCGTTTTCCCAAAAAAAAATGTATAGGGGATTATTCGTTCTTTATTTTATCCCGAAAATCCCGGGATAAAATTATAGCAATCCCGGGATTTTCGGGGTATCAAAAAGGGCGGCGGCCCAGGATTGGAATCCCTAGTATATATATGTACGTATTTATTTAAAAACAAGTAAGGAAGACTAAGTTCGAGTGGAATCGAACATTAGATACTCAGCTGTATGCTTTCATTGTTTGTTTGCGTTTGATGGAAACACGGCGTATTTTATATAAAGCGAGTGCCGCATAAAGTGGGCGTAGCCACGCCCATTTTCAATATTTTTATCAGTCATCCAACTAAGCATATGAATATTATTCTTTGTGCAAAATTTCATTCCTTTATGACTTCTAGTTACAAAGATGTCTCGTTACAAGTTCCCAAAGGGTGTTCCAGAAATATCTTTGTTAAAAAGTAGGCGTGGTCATAAACCGATTTCAATAAATTTTTGCGTGTCTATTAATACAAGTTATAAAAGTGTACAAACCAAGTTTCATCATAATATCTCAATTATTTGTCGAGTTATGGGCTCCGAAATCTCGTAGATTCCTTTGTCTAAAAGGAGGCGGTGCCACGCCCATTTTCCAAAATTTTTATATTTTTTGTTTCCGGTCTATTGTAGAAATCATACCACAAAATTTCAATGAATTATCTTTACGTTTGACAAAGATATCGCTTAAAATGTTTTCATTAAGTCACTTTATAGTTCCCATATATAAAAGTGGGCGTGGCCGTCAACCGGTTTCTCTAAAATTTTGAACATGTATTACCACAAGTAATAAAAGTGTACACACCAAGTTTCGTCATTATATATAAATTATTTGTCGAGTTATAGGCTAAGAAATCTCGTATATTCCTGCTTCTAAAAAGAGGCGGTGCCACGCCCATTTTCCAAAATTTTTACGGTTTTTGTCTTATGTTCGTAGTTAGACTCCTGCCATAAAATTTTAATGATATATCTTTATATTTGACAGAGATATCACTTAAAATGGTTTTATTAGGTCACTTTATAATACCCATATATAAAAGTGGGCGTGGTCGTCAACCGATTTTGGAAATAAAACTTTAAATGTTTGCCCCTTAATAAGTGGGCGTGGCACCGCCCATTTTCCAAAATTTTTGTGTTTTTTGTTTTATGTCCATAGTTGGACTCATGCGACAAAATTTCAGTGATAGATCTTTATATTTGACAGAGATATGGCTTAAAATGTTTTTATTAGGTCACTTTATAATACACATATGGAAAAGTGGGCGTGGCCGTGAACCGATTTTAACTATTTTCCGTCCAAACATTTGCCTAAGTAGTATATCACGCATACCAAATTTCATCGATATATCTTCAACGGTTTCTGAATTATGACATATAAAACTTTCAATGTTTGACCCTTAATAAGTGGGCGTGGCACCGCCCATTTTGTAAAATTTCACCAAATTTCTTCATAGGGGCCTGAGCTCAACACGTGGGTAAAATTTCATCGCTCCAGCTATATTAGTGACTGAGATACCATATTTCCGATTTTTTCTATATAGGAAAAGTGGGCGTGGTCATGGTCCGATTTCGCCCATTTTCAATACCAACCGTCCCAGTCTCGATACCACCTTGCATTCCAAATTTCATCAAAATATCTCATATTTTGCGCGAGTTAGAGTATTTACAGACGGACAGACGGACGGACGGACGGACATGGCTCAATCGATTTCTCTTTTCACCCTGATTATTTTAATATATATAAGTCTATATCTATCTCGATTATTTCATTCTGTTACAATCCACCGTTATTTGATTAAAACTATAATACTCTGTGTACTAGTACAGCTGAGTATAAAAAGTCATGTACTAGTCGAGTTTTGTGCCTGATATGTGTTCTAACTACGATAGTTCCTTTTTATATACAAATGAACAAAACTCAAATAAAAATAATTTAAATGGATATCTTTAAAAAAATGTTGACTTTTTTTAGTTTCTTTTTTTTATTTCAGCCTTTTCTAACATATTTTTTGTCAACTTAGCCTCATTTTTATCATCACCTGGGCACACTACATTTATGGGGGTGAGTAACGCAAAGCGAACTGGTTACAGGGTTTATATAGAAGGACAGTCGGTACAAATATTTGTGCCAACAGCTTGCATTCTGTTTATATGTATGTAGAATATTTTCAGCTATTCAGATCGTAGTTCAATTAGCACAACGTTCCCGCGTTAGCCAGTTTTAGGGTTTAAACTACGGACAGTTCGGAACGAGTTTTACAGTTTTGATGAGGAGGGTAAGGTAATTGCCTCTTCGTAATAGGTATATAATATATTATAATACACTGGCGCTGATATAATTCTGACGAGCTTCTCTCCCAATTCGAGGAGTGCTCCTTAATTTTTGTTTTTCTACTAATTGGTAGTATATAACCGCGTTAAAAATAGATAGTTGAAAGCATTGCATTGAGATAGGTCGAGAACCAACCGTGTCTCTTTATGAGCAAGTTCCGTGCTAGCTATGAACTAGCGCGATTTGCTGAAGGGTACATATCGTCGTTTAAAGTGCCTCTTTGCGTAAGGGACATTTTTGTTTCCTTTTTTTACACTAAGTTGATGTTTTAGCTAACAAACTGATCTACGTATGTACATATATGTATGTATGTATACACATGTGTATATGTACATACATATATATGTATGCAAATTTAAAATTGGACATTTGTACATCATTAAACTACAGCAAGGCCGAATGCACAGCTGCTCAGCCAAAATTTGGATAAGTTATTTTATTTTTTTTGTTTTTTGCTTTCCCATTTCACATTTGAATTTTCTATACATACATACATACATACATATGTTTTTTTGTTACTACATATATGTATCAGATTTGAAATTGTTTTGTCCAAAGTTAAGAATTAGATCTTAAAAAATATATATGTATATATATATATGTACATATGTCTTATAAATGTTAATTATTATAATTAGTGCTACCCTAACATAAAAATTATCATCTGTAGAAAGTAAATTTGATTAGAAAAATGCTTACCCTATTCCACGACGGAAATGATATCTTCTACAAATTGTGAGTACACCAACTCAGGGCGGAATACTTTTTTGTTTCTTTTTTTATTTTAACGCTATACCTACAAATAAAACGGAGCGTTTTCTCTTGCGTTTCTTTGCCGCAACACGTTTGTAGATATTTTTCGAAATTGTAAATATTTCAGCTTCTATGAATTTTTTGTTGATTTTCTTTGTATTTTTAGTTTTTATTTCTTCATTAAATTTTTTAGCTCTTTTTAAATTCCTTAAAATATTTTTTTTTTAATGTTTTAAATATATTTTGGGTCGTTGCAATATCACTCATAACTTTCTGTTAGGTAAGAAAAGAGATTTCAGCGTCAAACTTTCAAATCACCACCTACATATGGACATACATACATATGTACATACATACATATGTACATGTTTAAGATAGATACATATGTATGTACATACATATGTATTTAAGTATTAATGTAGTATATTGTAGACGGCGTATACAAATATTTGGGGCATTTCTTTTTGCTTTAAGTGTTTCATTTAGAATTTTTTTTATAGATACAGGGAAAGTATATATTTTATTTAATCGTTTTTTTGGTATTATTTATTTAGAGCATTACATGTACATACATGTGTATTTAAGTATCTATGTATATTTCATACCGTAATAAATTAGTGTAAGTTGTTGTCTCTATTAGGTAATTATTATTTTCCGATTTGTCAGATACATATATACTTTTTAGGCATTACTTTTCCATTTAAACTACTAAGGACATCAAACTTATTAGTACATACATATCGCACGTTTTATTCAATTTTGGGAAAACGCAAACAAACTTTTATAATTTCAAATAGTTTCCTTCTACGGCTAACTACAAAATCACTTTTATTTCCACCATTTTTTATCTTTTTGAGTATTTTATAAGACTAGACTCAAAGGCACGACCCTGTTATTCAAATATATGGCAAAATCCCAGAAATCGAAAATTCGAGTTAAGTCCATATTGCATAAAACGTGCAATACGTATGAATTTGTACTCAGTAGGTATTTGTTTCTTTTTAAATTGCCAAGATCGGATCGGATTTTTGTATAATAAACTTTTTTATGCACATTTGTATTTATACCATTCAAGAATGCCCACCAGTATTCGAGGTAAAGAGGAGCATATTCAGTAGAATATTCAATATGACAAACGAAACTGAGCTCAAAAATCATTGCCTGAAAAAATTTCTGAACATGGAGTGAAGGCATCAGGTGTATTGAAATATAATATAATTTATTTGACTTCTGTTTTTATAATATATGTTATTTCATTATTTCATTTTATTTCATTTCATTTCATTTTATTTCATTTCATTTCATTTCATTTCACTTTATTTCATTTCATTTCACTTTATTTTATTTTATTTTATTTTATTTTATTTTATTTTATTTTATTTTATTTTATTTTATTTTATTTTATTTAAGCGAAAAATGTTTGATAATTCTTTTTATTTTGAAGAGCATTTTTAATTCTCGTTTGATTTTTTATCGTAAGAAAATTCACGGAGATGCAATAAAACAAAATTTTTTCATATGTGTCTACTATTTTGTATATTCACATATGTACATACATATGTACATATGTAGTGAGTGTGTGTACATGCATAAATAAGTGCATGTATGTGCACTTTTTGATTTTCTTTTAATTTTTTTATATACTATTTAATGCTTTATATTCCTATATATGGATGTATGTATGTAGTAGTTTTCCTCTGCTGTAACTAACTAAATTATTTTGCTAATTTGGGGCTTTTACACGTAATTTTCCGTTTTCATGCTCGGCATAAGGCGATACTGGCAGCGGCAACGGCAGAAAATAAACTGAATAAAATTCTGCTGAAGAAAGTTTCCGACATTTGTTATTTTTGGAAGCACGTAAAATATACATATTATCAACGTTCCGTAGTGTACAGTGCCATTATAAATTATGGCAGTGTATAAAGAGTAAACATTAAGCGATTTGTTTTCATTGTTTACATATGTACATAGAAAACTTCATGAACTTAATTTTTTTTTAATTGCTTTTAAAAAAATGCGTGCAAATGTTTAAAACATTATTAAATTTGCCACACAAATACCATTTTCCTTTCGTTTTTTAATAACTGATACATATGTACATCCATATTTAAATACTTGCCCTTTTGGACACAAAAATTTCGCACGCACTGTATCTTTGTACTATATATATTAGTAAATATATATATACATATATACACCCTGCAAAAAAATTTGCGATTAATACCGTAAGAGATTTGTCCAAGTTTGATCGCCTTCTAGAACAATCGGTACCCAATTAACCCCCGAATGTTCCATAACGGGTATAAATGTAGACTAATTGGACACCATGTGTAGGTACCCATAAAAGTGAAAAGGAAGCTTTAAAACATATTTCTTGTAATTAGTTTACCAAGTAATAAAAAACACATATTTTTCCTTAAATAAAGTTATTAATATAATAATATATAATACAATGGCGCTATTATAACTCTGACGAGTTTTATGGCCGAGCTTCTCTCCCAATTCGAGGTGTGCTCCTTTTCTTTTTCCTACTAATTGGGTGGACCTACAGTTTTATGCCGGCTGCGAACGGCGAATGCGTCTTTTGTGAGAAGCTTTTTTATGGCAGGAATATACTCGGAGGGTATGCCGCCCACTGCCGAGAGGTGACCGCTGCTCTTAAAAAACCCAATAATTGGATTTTTACTAATTAGAAAAATTGTTTTGGTGTTTTGCTCGGACCGTGGTAGGAACCCGAGACCTCTAGCATAGCAGGCGAGCACTTTACCCACTGCACCACAGCGGCCAAGTTATTAAGATATCAATGAAAAAATATTATAAAAGAAGTTAAACCTCAAAATTTCAATATCTGAACAATCGGTTGAATTATATCGGTTATTAGGGACCTAAATCCTATAATAATTGGGGAATTAATAAATTCCAACTAATCTACAGGTTTTCTTTGACATTTATTGGTCTAGACTCTAGACTCAAAATTTGGAAATTTCTACAAAAGTATTCAATGCATTTAAAAAATTGTCTAGCAAAAGGTAAAACTAATTGAACACTCTTTCTTACTAATAATGTTGAATAAAAATTTTTATAAAAATGTATGTTATGAAGAAATATCTTTTGGAAAAATCTTTACATGTCTTTTACATTCGCATTATGCACACCTACTCAAAAGTAATAAATTAGAAAAGAAATTATTTAGCAAAGAGATTTTTTTTATTTAATTTGTTTTTATTTTTTTTTGTTTTATTTAAATATGCATGAATACTTATAATTTTTAGAGATTGTCATAAAAAAATGTAGACACATTTGACTCATTCGGTATATAAGTGATTAATTTACATTTGTATCCGCTCGGGTATACAAATTGAACAATTAGTCTCTTCATTGGATATGCTCGCACAAATACGATCAATTTCCTCCATATAAAGGGATGTAAAGTTGTATTAGTCTCTGGTTCCTTGCAATTGATCTCGTACACATCCCGGATTAATCGCATTTTTTGCAGGCAATACACTCAAAAAAAAAATTTCTCTAGATCAAAGACATAATTTTCCTTATTTTGAACACGCGTCCCAATACAAAATTTTCTTTGTTTTGTGTAAATTTTCTCAAAAATATGGAAAAAACATAAAAAAAACATTCAAACAAATTCGTTGCCATGGGGATTTGTATGGGAATTTAATTTCTCAAAATTAAAGAAATCAAGTCTTCAAAACAAGGAAAGTTGGGAATGGAATGGCGCTTAAAGAATTTTTCATTAATTAATTTTAATGTATGTATGAATTTTTTCAAAACAAGTATATGAAACCATGGTAACGCATGTAACAACAATATTTTATAAACCTTTTAACATGTTTTAAGGAAAATTTACTCAAAACAAAGAAAGTAGTGTTCAAAATAGGTAAACAATTTTTTTGACCCCTCCATATATTTTTTTTCTCTCAGTGTATATTCGTATACATTTATTTATGTATGTATATATGCACGCATACATATCGACGCTTCAAAACAATACTGTACTAACTCGACTTAGTACGTTTTCCCATTTTTGGTGTTTTGAAGTAGAGCGTGTCTTAATTTAGATGCTGTCAAATTTTGGTATACATACATACATCGGACAAGCTAATCAAAAGTTATAAGCAAAAGTGTACATACATATATGTATTACAACTCGAGATTTTTACAGAACAAAGAAGTTGAAAGCTTGCCATGAATAACAGCGTAGCAATTTTTTTTTATTTTTTCTTATGGTATCGAGTTTTGGTATTGACCTCTCAATCCAAATAGAAGTTACAAGCGAATATATACTTAGCATACAACTGAAGTTTCATATCGAATTTAAACTTTGAGAGCTTCTCCTGCAAAACACAGTTTTCAGACTTAGTACAGTATTGTTTGGAAGCGTCGATATTTACATATATATGTTTGGATGCTGCGTTCTCCGCAGAAAATATACACAAAAGATTAAAAAAAAATTATTTTTCGAAAATTTTTCATACGTAAAAATAGTGTGATCATTGCTATTTTCGTCGCGCATTTGGTTATTTCACTTTGGCACTGTTCTTCGAATTGATGGCGGTGGCAAGAGGCGCTCATCATTTGAATGGGGTGCCCCAGGTGTACTATATACACAGGCTATGCGTAAAGGTGTCACTCTTAATAGCATACATATGAACATATGCATAAGGTAATTTCAAACAAATTCTTGAAAAATGATTGAATAACCTTTTTTTTGGTGGAACTAGAAATCATTTAAACAACTTATTGAAGCGGTGGATGTAGTGAATTGAAGATTAATTTAAACAAAAAAGAATTTTGTTTTATTTTTTTTTCGCATTTTTACATACGCATATACATACATATGTATGTATGTTCATATGTATAAGTATACTTCACTAAAAGATTTGGTGTAAATGCTGAAATATTTTTAATTTACATACTATGTAGTTTTTACTAACAAAATTAAATCTCATTTAAAAAAGTTATAAAATTTTTTCTTCACTTTGCTTTTCCAGCATTTACCGTTAAGATTTTTTTCAAACAAACGATCAATTCCGCCTCCGAGTATGTACTAACTTGTATAAGTTTTGTTCGACTCGACTATGGGCAAATTCCTAAATGCTGTCAAACTGAAGACCAGAGAGCAAATTACTCTCTGGCTGATGAATAAATATGTATAAAAGTTTTCACTCGAACAGCGTTGCCACTAAAAAGATTTTAAATTTACCAAAATACAAAGTAAAAGTAACCAACACTAGAAACAAGTAACCAAAATAAATTAATAATATCTGTAGGTATATGTTCCATTAACGTTAGAGCTATTTATTTCAAAGCAAAGCAAGATATACGGTTAACAAAAACTAAAATAAATCACTGGTTTTACATCTCTCGGCCTTAAACAGGACCACACTGGAGTGAAATATCGCCCGGTCGTATCGTTCTATCAACATTTAAAACACGGCCGTATATGAAAATGAACAAAACCAAAAAGCTGACGAAATTCACCCAGCGAAATTGTCAGAATAGATTTATTTCTAATTTGGTCGCTGCCATCTGTCAAAAAAATTTTGGATAAAAAAAAATACAACAAAACAATTTGGACAACAAAATTTTTATAGTGTGGAAAAATTAAAAGCGTATTCACAAAAAATTGAATGTAATCGTGGTGTACTGAATACCTGGACCTTGAATATAACCAAAATCGGCAGAAAGTAACCACGTAACCAAACGAAAAAATGGTATCTAATTTTGGTAAAAAATAACCAAAATGGGACGCTGCACTCGAATATCAATAGTTTTCGAGATACATATGTATTTGTTGTTGAAAAACCACCAACCATGAACGCAAAACTGTTTTCAGAAACTGCTAGTCAAACAGTGATAGCCAGCCGCGCGATTGGATAATTCTTACACTCTTACCTTTAGCAAATTGCAGTCAAGAGTCTGGACTTCGAGTGAAATCGAGTGATGTATACCGTGATGTTGGCTTTGAAATATGTATGTATGTATGTACATTAGGGTGGGGCGATTTACTAACCTATATCGCGCGATCGAAACTCGGATTCCTCTCATTTTTGTGAGTAGAAAACTCCTCCACGACATTTGCCTAAAATTAATTTTGATGTTCCGGAATTTGGTTTTTATGAACCAAGACGAATTTTTGAAAATAAAAATTGGGCAAAAATCGACAAAAAGATATCCAGGCCAATATGCACATCGAATTGAAGCAGAATTTTGTGCTGAATCCAGATATGAAATCCGAATTAAAATCGGATGATCCGTTTTTGAGATATAGCCTGATTTCCGGTTATGGAGGCTGAATGCCGAAAATCGCATATTTTCGCGATTATCTCTTGCTGTGTACAATATATCTTAAATTTTTTTGCAAATTTCTTAAAGATAGGTCAATACAATATATGAGCAATATTTTAAAATATTAATTTATCTTCCTGTATAGGAAAACTAGAATGCACTCTTTTTTCCTTAGCCCAAAATCGCAGTATAGGATCTCCATGTTATAGTCATCCGATACCGATGATTTTCGCCGATAGCGCTTTGTGTACAATAAATGCTCTAAATAAAAAATTTCAGAATTTTAGCTGCAAAAATTGAGGAGTTATAACCCAAAACGTAGACGTATGCTGTTTGGGACTTGTTTTTTTACTTTAGTCAACTCTAACAAAAACTCAAGGTTACTCATACGCCATAGCGTACTATTGGAAGCAAAAAACAAATTTCAGAAGCATAAGTCTACGTTTTAGGGAATAACTCTTCAAATTTTGCAGCTAAAATTCTGAAATTTTGTATTTAGAGCATTTATTGTACACAAACCGCTGTCGGCGAAAATCATCGGTGTCGGATGACTATAACATGGAGATCCCATACTGCGATTTTGGGCTAAGGAAAAAAGAGTGCATTCTAGTTTTCCTATACAGGAAGATAAATTAATATTTTAAAATATTGCTCATATGTTGTATTGACCTATCTTTAAGAAATTTGCAAAAAAATTTAAGATATATTGTACACAGCAAGAGATAATCGCGAAAATATGCGATTTTCGGCATTCAGCCTCCATAACCGGAAATCAGGCTATATCTCGAAAACGGATCATCCGATTTTAGTTTCGATTTCATATCTGGATTCAGCATAAAATTCTGCTTCAACTCGATGTGCATATTGACCTGGATATTTTTTTGTCCATTTTTGCCAAATTTTTATTATCCAAAATTCGTCTTGGTTCATAAAAACCAAATTCCGGAACATCAAAATTAATTTTAGGCAAATGTCGTGGAGGAGTTTTCTACTCAGAAAAATGAGACGAATCCAAATTTCGATCGCGCGGTATCGATTAATTTCCCTCCATACAAATCGCCCCACCCTAATGTACATACATGTACAAGATGCTTTTACCATCGTTTTATTCATCTACCGTCCAATAAATTACGCTACTTTTTATTCAGCTTCAGTTATTGCATCAATATGTTTTTAAAAAAGAATTTTACATAATGCATCCTGATGAACCGGACTTATGTTTTACAAAATTTGTTTACGAAATCAATTTTCCCTCAAGTTATGAAAACAAGCTACGTACAGTATTTATAAGAGGAAAATACCTTTACGGTAGAAAAAAAAATGCATGTATGAGCATAGCCCTATTCAATGCCCACATTTCTGCGATTGTGTATGTGCATATGTTCACATCTTCGGAGAAGTTAGTATGTACTGATATTTTTGAAAATTTTTAATTTGATTTGTTTAAACAAGCAATAAAGGAATTCGCTAGCAGAGTTGCCTGCGCAAGTGGCTATCAAACTATTTAAAACATAAAAGAGCATTCGATAAATGTCTACAAGACGTGCATATTTAAGAGAATTTTAAAGAGCTAAAATTGGCAGGAGGATACAGTAGAAACCCAAAAAAATTACGGTGACTTAGGGCCACAATAACAATGAATAATTAAATTGCAACTAAATAAGGGTCTGTCATGTCCCACAGTAGTCTGGCAATACCATCAGATTACTAAGGAGTACTCGAACATTGCATGTCATAGATAGATATAAGTCGTTATTAATTACTATAAGAAAGAAATTGAAGAATAACGTGTGCTTTTGATATACAAGAACTAAGTCAATCCGTAACAGGGTCGTTTCTCGACATGAGGACATGAGAAAATTAAGACTCAGGCAGATTGATTTTCAAAAGGAAAAATTCGATGTGAGCTCATTATTGCCCTACGAAATATTTACTATTAAGTAGTGGATGCCACCTATCGCGAGTTAATGGAATGAAAAGAAAATGTTGAAACCGATTAAATTACACTTTTGCTGGAACAAAATTTTTATTTAATTTTCTAGTTCTCTATACTCTATTTATTATATTGTTTATATGGTAACATTCCTTTCCCTGTATGTTAAGAAAGTATAGACTTAAGTATAATGTTGTTGCACTGTATCCTTATATTTGTTGCACTAATCTATTATATAGAAATGAATGTGTGTGTGTGTGTGTGTGTTATTTATGGACTCCCAAAGTAATCAACCGATCTTTATGAAATTTTCACAGTAGATTCATATGGTATATGCGCTGGTGATAGGGTATACAGACTTTCGGAAAAGTGGGAACTTCCCGGAATATAGGCCCAAATGTGGACCCAGAGTGACCCAGCAAGTCTTTGAGCAATATTGGTATCAAATGAAAGCTGCTGAGCAGGCCTTCAACATAGAGTTATTTTCATAGCGATGCCTAGACCGGGTCCCCAAATATGGGTCAAACCGTGGACCCGGATGACCCTCGAATGTTTCTAAGCGATATTGATATCAAATGAAAGCTGTCGAGCAGGGCTTCAACATACAGATATTTTCATTGTTATTTTTTAAGTCGGTTTCCCAGAGATGGTTCAAGTAGTGGGCCTGGATGGTGATGGATGGTCCCGGTAAAGGTAAAGGTAAAGGTAAAGGTAAAGGTAAAGGTAAAGGTAAAGGTAAAGGTAAAGGTAAAGGTAAAGGTAAAGGTAAAGGTAAAGGTAAAGGTAAAGGTAAAGGTAAAGGTAAAGGTAAAGGTAAAGGTAAAGGTAAAGGTAAAGGTAAAGGTAAAGGTAAAGGTAAAGGTAAAGGTAAAGGTAAAGATAAGGGTAAAGGTAAAGGTAAAGGTAAAGGTAAAGGTAAAGGTAAAGGTAAAGGTAAAGGTAAAGGTAAAGGTAAAGGTAAAGGTAAAGGTAAAGGTAAAGTTAAAGGTAAAGGTAAAGGTAAAGGTAAAGGTAAAGGTAAAGGTAAAGGTAAAGGTAAAGGTAAAGGTAAAGGTAAAGGTAAAGGTAAAGGTAAAGGTAAAGGTAAAGGTAAAGGTAAAGGTAAAGGTAAAGGTAAAGGTAAAGGTAAAGGTAAAGGTAAAGGTAAAGGTAAAGGTAAAGGTAAAGGTAAAGGTAAAGGTAAAGGTAAAGGTAAAGGTAAAGGTAAAGGTAAAGGTAAAGGTAAAGGTAAAGGTAAAGGTAAAAGGAAAGACCCATTATAACATAAAAGCTTTTGTTCGTCGCTGCGAAGCGGGACGGGTATTTGCTAGTATATTATATATTATTATATTGCTATAATGGGCTAATAAATGAATACCTACTGAATATTGTGTGCATTGGTTGTGTACTTACCGCTTTATTCTTTAGTAAATCGCTATAGTCATCATCGCCATCTGCATATGAAGTTTTAGTAATTGTCGTCGTTTTTATTTGTTTCGTTGTTGGTATAACACTTTCGACCCCTTTCATTATAATGCTAGCACCTAAAAATTTATTTAGCAGTGAACGAGCCTCTCGATCCTCAGCCGTATCACCATCCTCAACAACTGCAAAAGCAATATATAATATACACATTATGTACATATGAATGGATGCATGTAGATATGTGTACATATTAAGGTGGAGTGAAAACATATAATAAAAAAATAAAATAAAAATAAAATAAAAAATAATAAAAAGTTGCCTTTATACGAGTTAATGAACCCCACAAAATTTTATGGCGATAGGATGACGTTTGGAACTGCCCCCAGCCCCGCAAAGTTGAAAGCAATAAGCAGGATCTGGTACAAGTATGAAATTTGAAAATTATAAAATCAAAAAACAAAGTATGAGGATTGATAAAGATGGCTAAGCTGAGTATATATGAAAAGTAAAAGGGGTAAAAAGGTGGTTGACCCCCGCAGGGGGGTTTAATGGAACCCACATAAAATGTATATCAAAGTAAAGGGAATCAAAATACCTATCGCATAGTATAAAAATATTGCAAATCGGTTCAGTAGTTTTTAAGTAATTGCAATTTAAAAATGCATAATATAAACTTTGGCCTTTAATAACTTTTGTTGTTGTTGTTTCAAAAAAAAAAAATCACTTTAATACTCAGCTCAGTCATCTTTATCAATCCTCATACTTCCTGTTTTTATACTCAGCTGTATTAGTACACAGAGTATTATAGTTTTAATCACATAACGGTGGATTGTAACAGAATGAAATAATCGAGATAGATATAGACTTATATATATCAAAATGATCAGGGTGAAAAGAGAAATCGATTGAGCCATGTCCGTCCGTCCGTCTGTCCGTCCGTCCGTCTGTAAACACTCTAACTCGCGCAAAAATTGAGATATTTTGATGAAATTTTAAATACAAGTTGGTATCGAGACTGGGACGGTTGGTATTGAAAATGGGCGAAATCGGACCATGACCACGCCCACTTTTCCTATATAGGAAAAATCGGAAATTTGGTATCTCAGTCACTATTAAAGCTAGAGTGATAAAATTTTACCCACGTGTTGAGCTCAGGGCCCTAAGAAGAAATTTGATGAAATTTTGGAAAATGGGCGGTGCCACGCCCACTTATTAAGGGTCAAACATTGAAAGTTTTGTGAGTCATAACTCAGAAACCGTTGAAGATATATCGATGAAATTTGGTACGCGTTATTTACTTACTTAAGCAAACGTTTTGACGGAAAATTGTCAAAATCGGTTGACGGCCACGCCCACTTTTATATATGGGAACTATAAAGGGGCCTAATAAAAACATTTTAAGCGATATCTCTGTCAAATATAAAGATCTATCACTGAAATTTTGTGGCAGCAGTCCAACTATGGACATAAAACGAAAAACACAAAAACTTTGGAAAATGGGCGGTGCCACGCCCACTTATTAAGGGTAAACATTTGAGTTTAATGAGTCATAACTCAGAAACTGTTGAAGATATATCGATAATATTCGGTATGCGTAATATACTTACTTAGGCAAATGTTTGGACTAAAAATTGCCAAAATCGGTTGACGACCACGCCCACTTTTATATATGGGTATTATAAAGTGTCCCAATAAAAACATTTTAAGCTATATCTCTGTCAAATATAAAGATATATCATTGAAATTTTATGGCAGGAGTCCAACTGCGGACATAAAACTAAAAACACAAAAACTTTGGGAAAATGGGCGTGGCACCGCCTCTTTTTAGAAGCAGGAATTTACGAGATTTCTGAGCCCATAACTCGACAAGTAAATGAGATATTATGACTAAACTTGGTGTATACACTTTTATTACTTGTCTTAATACATGTTCAAAATTTTAGCAAAATCGGTTGACGACCACGCCCACTTTTATATATGGGAACTATAAAGGGGCCTAATAAAAACATTTTAAGCGGTATCTTTGTCAAATATAAATATAATTCATTGAAATTTTGTGGCATGAGTTCCACAATAGACCGGAAACAAAAAGTAGAAAAATTTTGGAAAATGGGCGTGGCACCGCCTCTTTTTAGACAAAGGAATATACGAGATTTCTTAGCCTATAACTCGGCAAATAATTGAGATATTATGACGAAACTTGGTTTATACACTTTTACAACTTGTGTTAATAGACACGCAAAAATTTATTGATATCGGTTTATGACCACGCCTACTTTTTAACAAAGATATTTCTGGAACACCCTTTGGGAATTTGTAACGTGACATCTTTGTAACTAGAAGTCGTAAAGGAATGAAATGTTGCACAAAGAATAATATTCATATGCTTAGTTGGATGACTGATAAAAATATTGAAAATGGGCGTGGCTACGCCCACTTTATGCAGCACTAGCTTTATATAAAATACGCCGTGTTTCCATCAAACGCAAACAAACAATGCAAGCATACAGCAGAGTATCTAATGTTCGATTCCACTCGAACTTAGGCTTCCTTACTTGTTTTACTATACAAAGTCATCAAGACGGTCATCGCCGTGCAATAGTCATGGGGCATGGTCATGGAAGTTGTTATGTTCTCTAAGGAAAATGTAAGGAGGAATGTATTGATGATTTGTAGTACCTTGGGGCCGACTGGGTAAATATGTTTTTACGTTTTGACAATTTTTTTAATGAATTACGTCACGTATGTAACTCATGTGATAAAAGTTGTTCAACTTAATTGACATCAAAAGTTTATTTAACAACAAATATTATGTACTTTTTACGCATACATACATACGCACATGCCCTGCAGCTAAATCAATAAGTTATAAGTAAGTAAAATTTCTAAAGTAAAACAAGCGGTTAAATACCTGGTACCAAACAAGTGCAGAAGCTAATTAGCTAATTATATATATTACTAGTAATTTAAGGTTACGCAATAATTTAATATTTTTTTGTTGCATAATTACAGTAACCTATCTTAAAATTTCATATGTATACATAAGTATGTAGATGTAGATTACTATATACCTATAGCTACGGACAACTACTAACCAAGGCAGACACTCTCTTCGGATTATATTCCCCCGCCGCTTTTTTCATCAAATCAGCGAAATTTCCTATTTTGTGCAAGCCGACTTTTCTTTCCAAGTACCCCTCCATTTTCTCGATGGGATTTAAGTCCGGGCTGCTGAGGGCCAGTCGAGCAATTTAACCATTTTTAGGTAAATGTAGCCTTCAACAATGTAACACGGTACGTTTATGGCATAAGTCGTTTTGCCCACATATTACCACGGCACGATACAATTTTAGGTTGTAGTATTATGCAATATTTGGCTGCCAGAAACTGTATTTTCATGTTTAAGTTGCTTGTATGACAAGATTCAATTAACCAGATCTCAGAGACTGAATAACTTAATAATCCCGAACTATAGTACACTAACATCTAGCCGACTGTTTTTCTTTGCTGCAGTTAAAATGTGGAACAGGATACCAGAAAATATAAAATCACAACTAAATAGAAACAACTTCAGAAAGCTAATATACGAATATTTTAGTGACCTCAATATGACTCTAGCTTCATAACTATAAATAAGCTGCTAATATCCTAATTTTTAATATCCTAATTTTGATTTTCCAACTTTCGCTCTTTTCTAAATCTGATTTACTATCTTTCTATTGTAACACGCGTACGCATTTGGCTTGACCAACATCACAGCGTAAACGCGCCCACCTTCAACGTCATCGCGTAATCGCACCCACCTTGTGGGGCATCGTGTAAACGCGCCCAGCCGACAGACAGGTAGAGAATAAACCTGCCGCCATCATTCTTCTATTCATTCTATTCGCGAATAACTAACGAGCAGCAGCTAATTGTGAGGTGATTAAAACAGACCTGTTAAATTCCGATTAGGATTAGTAATCAATTAAATTGTTTTGTTTTTTAATTGGTAATCACTATTTTAATTCTTTTGCTGAAAAAAAGTAATTTTAATGATTACCATTAAAAAAAATCAAAAAAAATAAAAACAAATCAAATATAATCATAAAAAATCAAAAATAATCAAAAATAATCAAAATAATTTTTTTTGATTTTTTTTTGATTATTTTTGATTTTTTATGATTATTTTTGATTTTTTTTTGATTTTTGATGATTTTTTTTTGATTTTTTTTTATTTTGTTTGATTTTTTTCAATATTGTTGTAAAGAAATTTGGATACGCATGCACATAAGTATTCAGGTAGGCATGTATGTTTGGTCAGAGAGGCATAAAGTTTGTTTTTACAAATGTATGTGAACGCATATTAAAGTACGTAACCCTGCAGTAAATATGGGGACAGGTGTATCCAAGTCATTGTGTATTCTACAGCGACAACTGCACTAATTAAAATGTCGACAAATTTAGAAGTACAAAATTTTTATAGACCTTGGCTCGTTCGAAGTTTTTCGTACTAGATACGGATACAAACCCTTCCTACACCTGGGGAAGATTCATTTCTAGGTTCAGTATAAGGACAGGGAAGAGCGAATAAAGAATTCTGATTATGACAGAGATTATCTTTACGTAAATCTATTTGCAACATAGCAAATCGTCTACTGCTTTATTATGTAGTAGGCATGCGAAGACGAATACAAATTCCCAAATAATCCTATTTGAGGAACAATGTCGGAACGTAAGTACGTAATATTTCTGCCTTTTAAAAGAATACAATAGGGCAATAACTAGGGCTGAAACGGTATGGCGTATGATGAACAATAAATACAACTTATATGAAATTAAGAATTTTTCCTTTTTTGAAAAAATTGATGAAGTGTGAAACAGACAAAGGAAATACAACTGTGCTAATGGAGGAAGAGGAATACACCGCAAAAACAGGTCAACTAATCAAAGAAATGGGCTGCGGAGTGATGAGAAAAGACCCAACGGAAGAATACCAAATGGCAATAAAGCGTGCAATAAAACAAGCGAAAAATATAAGAGACAGCAAAGTAGCCTACACTCTCACAGCAATGAATCCATCTGCCCCATCACTGATCGCACTACCTAAAATCCACAAAACAGGAACACCTATGCGACCAATAGTAAACCATAAATCGGCACCAGGATATAGACTTTCAAAACATCTAAATATGCTACTAGCAATCAAAAACACAACGGAACTAGTCAAAAAACTGAGAATTCTGAACGTACCCAAGGACTCAAAACAGGTATCACTTTACGTGAAGGATCTATACCCCTCGATACCAAAGACAGAAATACTAAAAGCTCTAACTAAAATACTGACAGAGAAAACGAACAAAGACATTGCAACAGAGATCGTAAATACGCTGAAAATAACCCTGGACCAGAATTATTTCAAATTTGGCAATAAAATATACAGACAAACTCACGGAAAATGCAGAAGGAGGCATGACAGATCCACCAAAATATAACCGCTATGATGAGGATCATGAGCTGAGTCGTTTGTATAAACGCAAACTAATCCTTCATTTTTTTGAGATATCTACTTGAAATTTGGTACTTGGGTGACTTCTTAAGAGAAATTGGACCACTATAACATCTAGGTCCCATACAACGGATTGTTCAGATGTAGACATTTTGGACTATAACATCTCCATAAATAACACACATAATTCACTGTATAAATTAATGAAAATGAGACTATGTATCGCTTCTTTTCCTCATTCATGAATGTCATAAAGTCTCGATACAGTCGAAGACAGCGCAATATTAGTTGCTTTTCATTGTATACCTAACTACGAGAAATTCTGTATTAAAGCCCAATTTATGAGTTAGTACAACAGCGAATGTTACACTAAAATGTTTGATTTGGCCACTCTAAACAATTTTTCATAAAGATAAATAATTAGATATAAACGTGCATCTTACCATGTACGGTCAATGACAAATTAACAATAATTCCAAGCTTGTGAAAGCGTATTAAATAATAAATAAACATATAAAACAAGAATTGCCTGAATAATAAAGATTTGTAAACGTCATATGGTCACCTTACGACGTAAATAGAAGATGGCAACCCTAACGAGAGAAAAGGAGAAAAACCAGCTGAAGAAGAGCAGTCAGTCGTGGAGAAGCAGCGAAATAACATCGAACAAGGAAAGCGAAAAATAATGCAATTGCTTTGTTTGATATATTTTTAAAATTAAAAAAATAAAACTTCGAATACCTATATTATTCTAATGAAACTTTAAAATAAACTTTAAAAATAAATTTGCTCTTGCTTGTATAAATGTGTATGCCTCTCTGCACAAATATACGAGGAGGAAGCATATAGAGCCTTTATCCTGTTAGTGTGGGACTTTAACCGCACTACACCACTTACGCTCATCGTATCGAACCCCCCGGTACTACCATCAAGCTACCGTCGGGAGTCTGCCTTAAAAGGCTATATACATACCTGCATACGTACAAATGTGCATATTTCTTTAAAAAAAATCAAAAAAAAATCAAAAAAAAATCATAAAAAATCAAAAAAAATCAAAAAAAAAATCATAAATAATCAAAAATAATCAAAAACAATCAAAATAATTTTTTTGATTATTTTTGATTATTTTTGATTTTTTTTTATTTTTCTTTTTTTTTGATTTTTTATGATTTTTTTGATTTTTTTTAATGGTAATTGCAAAATAATCATTAAAATTTGAAAACAATGGGTAATCATTAAATGGACAGTTGAAAAAATAATCAATCAAGCCGGTAATCATTACGATTAATAATCATTATTGAACAGGTTTGGATTAAAATAAAAATAAAGTAGAAAGGAAATAGTTGTTGGAAATAAAATTATAAGTAAAGGACAATAAAGGAAGGAGTTTTAAATTAAAGTGGATTAACAGGAAAGGAATAAAATCATAGAAGGTAAAAGCGGACGGTAAAGGAACATAAAGGTGAGGCTGAATATCGGCAACCAATTAAGGTTGCACACTATGTCACTTACTGATTTTAGCTGTTAAGTTCTATTATACTAGTGTTAAGCTTGCATCATATATTTTGTTATATCTCTGAAATAATGGTTTCTAAATATTAATAAGAATGTATCCCGTTGTTGATGTATGTACATATAAACGACTGGCTAGTCTGAGTTGTACGATGAAATTACTATGTGATTCTCTTGCTAAAACGTGAATCTAAGGGCGTTTTCTATTCAGGCAAAAATGTCGCACTTATTCTGCATTTTTATTGGGCTGTTTTTTTGTTCTATTCCACATAGATTCCACACATTTTTTCGGGGTTGATTGTTCTATTGGCAAAAATGTCACACTCTCCCTGACCACAGGGCAGCATTTTCTGCCCTTAATATAAGCAAGGGGTTGCATTATTACATTTGCTTAGAGCACAGGGCGTATGTTAATAACGTTGCCTTGTAATAATGCAACATTTTCGTTCAGAATCGAAAACGCTATTTGTCAGGGTTTCCCGCACATTTCCTTCTATTTGGTTAAGCCATCAAGCTATTTGATCTATCAAATACATATACATAGATATAACTCTAAGCACAAGGAAAGTGCGCCACAGTTTTCTTTGAGAGAATTTTCTCGGGCCTTTTCGTTTCCTTTTCCTGCCGCATTCACCAGAGGGACTATGAGCGCCCAGCATTGTTTTCAGCCTGGGCTGAATTATCGTTGTAGCTTTCAGCTCCATTTTCTACATTAGTTCCAGTCCCGTCATTGGCAGCTTCAACACCATTGGCAGCTTCAAAATCATTGACAGCTTCGGCATCATTAGCATTGGCTTCATCATCGATAGGTTCATCGGCTTGGGCAGATTGTGGATTGTCTATGGATTCGGCATTATCGAAAGAAATAACCTCAGCATTATCGGACTGAGCAGCGGTCTATTGTACGATCAACAGAAGAGCCAATAGGGCAGCGAACAAGATGGTAAAAGCCTTCATTTTTAAGTTTGGAAGTAACAGTAACAATACGAAGATCACTCGCCGCTTTTATATTAAATTTTTATTTACAGGCTTGCATAAAAACGGCTTCTAAATCATACATAAATGTATATGTGGTACGTATTTATTGCTTACAAAAAAGAATTTGCAAAAAACAATTTCAAAACAAGAATTGAATCTATGTACTACATCAGGGATGGGCGCCGCAAGGCACATAAACGCAGCAGAGGGGCGATCATGGGCTTTCGTGGGCACTGCATAATTTCCGGGGAAAGGGGAGCTAAGGCGATATCGAAGTTGATGTACACTCCGCCTTAAGTGATGTTCATCGCACAGCGCGTACGGAAACACTAAAAATGAAAATCACATTGTTTTATATAGAGAGAGGAATTCACCAATAATAAAATGTGCAGTGTTGCCGCTAAAAAATTTCGAAAAGTGGCCGAAAAAAGTGTTTCCCAAATTTTTTTTAGCTAGAAACACATTTTTATATATTTTTGTGGTTTATTTAATGCTTAAAGCAACTTGCAAGCGGTTTGTACCCTTGGTCTTAAATAGTGAAAGTTTTGAAAATAATCTTTCTGCTGATGCACTGCTGGCAGCGTTAACATATTTGCAACAAATTCACAACTAGTTCTCATTTAAGTTGTTTTTCATTCCCCCACGTTGTGCGAAAACTCTTCTATTTCGGTTTGTTAAAACAATTTTCTTGCATTCTAAAAATTTTTACTCCCAAATAACTTTTTCGGGGTTTTCCTTCGCAGCGGAGAATTGCTAATGAAAATTGAAAAGGTAACAAAGAGGCTTTTTTATGTGAATTTTATATGAGTTATTGGCCAGTTTTTAATTAAGAAAAATTTAAAAATTTTTTTTTTGGTAGAGGTTATGGATCCATTTCGGAGACCACCACATCCCCTCATCAGACTTCTTCAGGCGGCCTCAACCGAGGATCGAACTTAAGTCGTTTCGATTGGTAAGCCAATAGCATCCCATTGAGCTACCACCGCCATCAGCTTTGTTTTGCTTAATTCTCAATTTTCCTTTTATTACAATTTACATACCAACAACAGTAGCAGAAAACGGCCATGTAAAAACAAACGTAAAAAAGCTTTTTTTATATTTAAGAAAAAAACTAAAAAATATTTATTACATTATAGGTTTGAAAGTAAAAAAGGACTAAAAGTGGCCCAAATGTTTAAAAAGGTTCAAATATTGCATATTTTCAAAAAGTTGGGTTCCGGTAGCCTGGCTCTTAAAAAAGGTTCAAATTGTCACTTTAGTGGCCTCAGTGGCAATTCTGTACAATCGCTAATTTTGCAGTTTCTTTCTCGCTATTGCTTTCGAACTCCGATGCCATTTACTTCATTAGTGTCATAATTTAAAAAAACCAATTTATGTCTTCTTCGCTATATATGGAAGTAAGCTACTATACTAAAGCAACAATATTTTTTAAATAAAGCCCTTAATTTTCATCTATGACCATAAAATTTCATAACAAATAAATAACACTGATTCTCACTACTAAGTATCGATTCAGAAAATTGTGTTGTGTCGTTTTAGAAGCAAGTGTGCTTTGTGCTTTTGGCATGTACATTAAGGTGGAGTGAAAACATATGGAGCTTTTTTTTGTTTTTTTTTTTTGAACGTACCAATGAAAAGTTGCCTTAATGAACCCCACAAAATTTTATGGCCATAGGATGACATTTTGAACTGCCCCCAGCCCCGCAAAGTTGAAAGCACGATCTGGTACAAATATGAAATTTTGAAAATTATAAAAGCAAAAAACCAAGTATGAGGATTGATAAACATGGCTAAGCTGAGTATTAAAGTGAATTTTTTTTTGGAAACAACAACAACAAAAGTTATTAAAGGCCAAAATTTATATTATGCATTCTTTAAATTGCAATTACTTAAAAACTTCTGAACCGATTTCGAATATTTTTATACCATTCGATAGGTATTTTGATTCCCTTTCATTTCATATACATTTTACAGGGCGTTCCATAACACCCCCAGCGGGGGTCAACCCCCTTTTACCCACCTTACTTTTCATATATAAAATGTATACCAAATTTAAGGGAAAATACATGCGAGTAGGTCAATAAAATTTTACAGGCTTATTTCTGGGATAGGAAGGTGCCGTTCTGGCTTTGAAACAAATTGAATTTCCAAAAAAAAAATTGGCCCCACCTTAATGTACATATGTATATATATATGCTCTCTTGTTCTCAATACCGAATATGCATTAGCGCGCTCAATATTGGTTGATATTGATTGCCACTATCCTAAAAAAATGTTGATAATAATTCCCAACAAAATAACCAAAAAATTACAAACAGACTAACAAATTATCGCCTTCATAATTCGAATGATAAAAGAAACTTAAAAGAAGTACACCTGCTTTGGTTTACAAAAAAAAATTATCTGAAACGTAAATCACATCTATGAATGAATTTTGTTTGTAGTTCGTTTGATTTTTCTTTGGTCATAGCTTTAGTAGAAATTAAAAAAAAAAAAAACATTTTTAACATTAACAAATTAAATATACCTTCCCAATAAACATAACGGATTTGCCTCGAATCCGAGACGAGTTCGCTTCTCTGATTATATTATCGCGGCGATAGTTCGCGATGATAGATCGGCGAATCCGAATTCCCAGGTGAGTCACCTCTCATTAGCGATTCGCGCATTTTTATGTTCTCGGATCGTTGGCAATTCGAGATTTGGGATCATTGGCGAATACATTCTAGAAAATCTTCTTCTGCGAACCCGCCTCGAATTCCCCACGATATCATCCGAACTTTTAAATTTCTCGAGTGGAGTTTTAAAGAGTAAATTAAAGCCCAACAGGGAATTTCTTCTTGTAAAGCAAGATCCAACAAAATTAATAAATGCTATTGCGATAATTGATTTTTCTCGAGTCCATCTCGAACTCGATACGAATCCGAAAAATAACATTCACCTCCGCGAATTCATCTCGAGTTTGCCACGATACCATCCTCGCTTTTGTGTTTATTGGGTTAGAATAATTTTATCATATTGAAAAAGAAAAATACTAAAATCATTTGATAGTTACCAAATTACCAACCGCAAAAAAATACCTATTTTGGAATTAATTACCAAGTGTGGCAACCATATGCTCAGTTTGAGTTCGTCCTTCTCCCCACCAGCTGGTACATTTACCTATTTCACCATCCCCATGCAATGAGCCGACGCGACCCGTACGGGTAAATACCCATATGGGCTCAATCGCCCATGGCTGTACTACATAAATATTATAAATGGTTTTGCAGATCATGTGAGTTAAATAAAGAGAATATTTAACTACCCACAAATACAATGGTCGGGAATGGTTGAAAACATCTACTCCACGTAAGCAATATTTATTTGTGCAAGTGTTGTGTGATTTATGGAACATACTTTATTTGGAGTGTGGGGAAAGTGTATCATGCAAACAGACAGCACTCACGCTTACGACAATAATGATATTTGTTACGTAGTTACAGTAGTAAATAGTATAGGGGTGATTTCGACTAATAGGAAAGTATAATAGTATGGTCCACTATAGACGATCATCGAACGTTCCTTATGGAGCGCGGGAGTGCTTCCGGGCTGTCGAAAAATTTCTGTCACGTACCTACTAGCCAGTGTGATTGTCAGCCGTACTATGATCTCTTATTGAACAAAAAATAACAATGCAAAAATAACGTCAAAGCATTGGGACATTAAAAAAATGTGAAATTCTACATCTTCTGAGTAAATAAGACTTATGTACATGTGCCAAATTTGTTGTCAGCTGATCTAGAGATCAAAGCGATACAAAATAATATTTGCTGTCTTTTCTTTTATACACATATATGTAGACATTTTTTGTTTGCCATATAAAGTATTTACATACATATATACATATATGTATACAGTTGATCAAATACAAAATATTAACATTGAAAAAATGTTCTCTCAACTGCGTAATAGCGTAAATAGCGCACAAAACTTGCTGCCGTTCTAATTTTCTATATTATTTGTTTGCGCTGTATGATGCCCTTCAATATGTTCACTGTGGGCCAAAACATTTCTGGTAATACATGCCCAACAATTAAGCGAAATCGGTTTATCACAACCCTACTTTTCGAAAAATTATTAAAAAAGCGCCCTTTAGAAATTCGTAACGTGACTGCAATAAGACTTTTACAGCCTCATTCCCTTTGACGTTATCGTGTCCAAAACGTTGTCGTTCGTGTGTTGGTATTATGAATGACGATTCGATAAGCAAAACGAAAGCCAAGACGATAACAGCTGATTGTTACGTTGAAAACGTAAGAAATTGGTATTCCCAATAACGAACAGAAGTTGTGAACGCGAAAACGAACTGTCAAAATCAAACGATAGGTTCGGAGGTATCTTTTTGGCAGAAAAGTTGAAAATAAGTTAGAGAAAGTAAGTATATTTAGAATATTCTGCATTTTATATTATCAATGTGTGTTTTTATACTCAGCTGTACTAGTACACAGAGTATTATAGTTTTAATCACATAACGGTGGATTGTAACAGAATGAAATAATCGAGATAGATATAGACTTATATATATCAAAATGATCAGGGTGAAAAGAGAAATCGATTGAGCCATGTCCGTCCGTCCGTCCGTCCGTCTGTCCGTCTGTCCGTCCGTCTGTAAACACTCTAACTCGCGCAAAAATTGATATATTTTGATGAAATTTGAAATGCAAGTTGGTATCGAGACTGGGACGGTTGGTATTGAAAATGGGCGAAATCGGACCATGACCACGCCCACTTTTCCTATATAGAAAAAATCGGAAATTTGGTATCTCAGCCACTAATATAGCTAGAGCGATGAAGTTTTACCCACGTGTTGAGCTCAGGCCCCTATGAAGAAATTTGGTGAAATTTTAGAAAATGGGCGGTGCCACGCCCACTTATTAAGGGTCAAACATTGAGGGTTTTATAAGCCATAACTCAGAAACCATTGAAGATATATCGATGAAATTTGGTACGCGTGATATACTTACTTAGGTAAATGTTTGGACGAAAAATTGTTAAAATCGGTTGATGGCCACGCCCACTTTTATATATGGGTCTTATAAAGTGACCTAATAAAAACATTTTAAGCGATATCTCTGTAAAATATAAAGATCTATCACTGAAATTTTGTGGCATGAGTCCAACTATGGACATAAAACAAAAAACACAAAAATTTTGCAAAATGGGCGGTGCCACGCCCACTTATTAAGGGGCAAATATTGAAAGCTTTATGAGTCATAACTCAGAAACCATTGAAGATATATCAATGAAATTTAGTACGCGTGATATACTTACTTAGGCAAATGTTTGAACGAAAAATTTCCAAAATCGGTTGACGACCACGCCCACTTTTATATATGGGTCTTATAAAGTGACCTAATAAAAACATTTTAAGCGATATCTCTGTCAAATATAAAGATATATCATTAAACTTTTATGGCAGGAGTCTAACTATGAACATAAGACAAAAACCGTAAAAATTTTGGAAAATGGGCGTGGCACCGCCTTCTTTTACAAGCAGGAATATACGAGATTTCTTAGCCTATAACTCCAAAAATAATTGAGATATTATGACGAAACTTTGTTTATACGTTTTATAACTTGTGGTAATATACACGCAAAAATTTATTGAAATCGGTTTATGACCACGCCTACTTTTTAACAAAGATATTTCTGGAACACCCCTTTGGAATTTGTAACGTGAAGTCTTTGTAACTAGAAGTCAAAAAGGAATGAAATTTTGCACAAAGAATAATATTCATATGCTTAGTTGATCGACTGATAAAAATGTTGAAAATGGGCGTGGCTACGCCCACTTTATGCAGCACTCGCTTTATATAAAATACACCGTGTTTCCATCAAACGCAAACAAACAATGAAAGCATACAGCTGAGTATCTAATGTTCGATTCCACTCGAACTTAGGCTTCCTTACTTGTTATTTTATAATTTTAGAAATTCCACATTTGTACCAGATCGTGCTATTTTTTCAACTTTTTTGGGCTGGGGGCACCTCTAAACATGCGAGTAGGTTAATAAAATTTTGCAGGCTTATTACTAGGCTAGAAAGGTGCCGTTCTGGCTTTGAAACATATTGAATTTCCAAAAAAAAATTTTCACTCTACCTTAGTGTGCATGTCTGAATCCACTATGATCAGAAAACTTTAAGCGTTATCCATAAAAATCAAAAACAATCATTAATTTTTTATTTTTATTTTTTTTTTTTTGATCAGAAATCAAGTTTTTTCCTTGAGCGATATTTTATCTTTCGGAAATAATATTTTTTTTTTAGTTTTATTTTTCCACTATGATCGGGAAATTTTTAGCGATTTTGGATATAAAAAAAATCATTATTTTTTTAGTTTTATGTATATATTTTTTTGAACAGAAATTTCAAAAATAACACTCATTCCTTGATATTTTATTTTTCAGAAATAAAAATTAGAGTGTGTGACCAAATAAAAAATACTGAAAGTACTTTGTTCGATGTTGACATGTTAGGTATAGGACTTACCAAGCATACGAAGACTGCATACTTAGAATTTCCAATATACCCCAAAAATCCAGAGTTAGGGTCCAAAAACCCCTTTTTCATATTGATTAAAGTAGAATATCTTAGGAACGCCTACGCGGAAAACCGAATTAGTAGGATTGGTTTCGAAACACACATGTAATTTTACATATACACTAGTTAACAAATTATTGGAGAAACCCGTTATTAAAAGTGGAAAAATAAAAGAAAAATAATACTCTTCGATATTATTTTTATATTTTCTCTGACATTTATCAAGATATATTAACAGTTTTTATACTATTAAAAGTGGTGAAATGTTGTATTTGCAACCACATTAAAATCATGTTAATAGGATAAACATAGAAAAAGTTATGGTACAATATATCACTTAACATATGAAAAGGGGTTTTTTGCCCCTATCTCCAGATTTTTGTATACTTGACTAGGCCTACAACTTGAGGTATTTCTCGCCAAAAATACATTTTCACTGTCACACAGTGTTATTTTTTATTCACAATGTTAAGATTAAATTTTGTAAATAAAACAAAAAGTTATAAAGAAATTTCATTAGGTATACCTACATATTTTGGCTTTTATAGCAACTTTAATATACCTCTATTGAAAGTGAAACCGAAATGGTTTTATTAATATTTTTTGGTTGAATTAAGTTAAAAGCATGGGCGGTTTACGGAAATATAGTTTTAAAAGGGGAATAACGTGGTATATATAATTAAAAATGATGTATTGTGGAACGATCTTCCGTCATCCCTTGTCAAGTTTGGTTTGGAGACAAACCGGTTTCGGCTAATATGCGCCATCTTCAGTGTCTTTTTTCGTTCTGAGTTATTTTGTGTAAGTTCGATTGTACTTATAGTAACTAGCTTCCATCGTTTGGTCACGTACTTCGTGTTCGTGTGTTCGTGCATTCGTGTGTTCGGGCGACGTGCATGTGTGCGTGCGTGCGAGTCTGTGCGTTTAGGTATGTAAATCTATTTTTGTATCCTCATTATACAGGCAGGTAAAAGTCCCTTATTGTCCTCTTGTGTGTTGTTTTGTTTATGTCGGTTTTAGGTTTTTTGCCCTCTTTTCGGTATAATAGCTTAAGCGGTTCGAATAATGTATCTGATGCGGTGTTTATTTGTTCATTTATTATTTTACCTACGAATGTCTTCTGTTTGTATATCTCCATATTTTCTAATACGTTAAGTCGCTTTCCCTTATGTTGTATGTGGAGAATTTTAGCTGTTTTTCCTATTTTCATGGGTGTACATTTGTTTTCTGCCATGTGGTTGGCGAAATTTTTATGCCAGGTATGCAGACGACATCATCTGCCTCATATCAGAAAATAAAGAAGAAGAAATTTTGGAATACCTCAACGGCCAACACAAAAATATAAAATTCACCATGGACGCAGAGAAAAATGGACAAATCAACTACCTAGACCTCACAATTAAAATAAACAAAGAGACTAACAAATTTACTTACGAAATATACAGAAAACCCACAGCAACGGATACAGTAATACACAATAAATCTAGCCATCCTCAACAACACAAGAACGCCGCTTTCAGACATTTATTAACACGACTTGAACGGACCTCGTTAGAAAAGGAAGCTTACAACAAGGAACTCAGTACAATATACACAATCGCGGAGAACAACGGATATCAAAAAAGTTTGGTGAAGAAAATACAGAAAAACATAACTTCAAGGAAATCAGAAAACAAAGAAAAGGTAGAGAAGAAATGGGCAGTCTTATCATATACCGGAGCAACATCTTACAAGTTGGCTAAAGTTTTCCAAAAATATAACATTAATGCAGCATTTAAAACGAGGAACAGCATGGAAAAACTTCTACGAAACAACATTAACAAGGAAGACCCCTTTGACAAACAAGGCGTATACAAATTGACTTGCGAATGCCAAAATAGCTATATAGGACAAACAGGACGCCAAATCAAGACGAGATATCGAGAACACGTAAGAGATTACAATAAGAAAATAAGGAAATCATCAACGACAGTGGAATCAAATTTCGCCAACCACATGGCAGAAAACAAATGTACACCCATGAAAATAGGAAAAACAGCTAAAATTCTCCACATACAACATAAGGGAAAACGACTTAACGTATTAGAAAATATGGAGATATACAAACAGAAGACATTCGTAGGTAAAATAATAAATGAACAAATAAACACCGCATCAGATACATTATTCGAACCGCTTAAGCTATTATACCGAAAAGAGGACAAAAAACCTAAAACCGACATAAACAAAACAACACACAAGAGGACAATAAGGGACTTTTACCTGCCTGTTTAATGAGGATACAAAAATAGATTTACATACCTAAACGCACAGACTCGCACGCACGCACACATGCACGTCGCCCGAACACACGAATGCACGAACACACGAACACATCACACGAACACGAAGTACGTGACCAAACGATGGAAGCTAGTTACTATAAGTACAATCGAACTTACACAAAATAACTCAGAACGAAAAAAGACACTGAAGATGGCGCATATTAGCCGAAACCGGTTTGTCTCCAAACCAAACTTGACAAGGGATGACGGAAGATCGTTCCACAATACATCATATTCCTACCCTGTCGGAAAAACAAGCAACCAAAAAGTATATAATTAAAAATCTTCCTAAGGCGACTTATATATGTAAGCAGTTAATGCAGGGGACCACAGATATAATGATTTTTGTTCCGAGTGGAGACGGTTAAGGGGTGTCGCACAGGGGTCAAAGAACGTTGTTATGTATGTACAAATGTGTGTATAAAAAAAAACATACCATTATCTGCATTACGCATGCGCTCTAGCACATCGTCGACACTCGTTACCACTTTAGTTTCATCACTGCTATTTAAGAATGATCTTGTGGATTTCGTTGAGGAACGTGTACTCATATGACACTCCTCACCCTCGCTGGTATCAATTTCTGTAAATAGACGTCGTGATTGGTTTTGACGTAACTGTACGTTATTTTCATCTTCAGAAGAACGATGACCCTGAGCAGTATTAGATGATTTGGTGGTGTTGGTGTATTTTTCTGTAGTTGTTTCGTAGTTATCTAAATAAAGACAAAAAATATCCAGATTTACATATAGTATGTGAATCTCAATTTTTATTGTTGTTTAATACGTAATGATGTATTATCAGGATAAACTGAGACTTTGAAAGCTCCCAACCCAATAGAAAATTAACGTTACCGCAAAACCATTTTATTGGTAGGTAAATTGTTATCTTATTTTAAATCGGTATTCTGACACAAATGGTAACGTTGTCAAAGCAATTCCATACGAACGGGCTGAAAATGGTAACAAAATTTTAACACATATTGAGGTGGTAGGTAAGTTAAATTTCCTTCTACCAGCAAACGAAAGGGTATTCAAAGTTCCACATTCTTATTTACCAGTAATGTAAATTATGTTACCAGCCAAGAATAAGGCCAATAGAAGTGCTCGGAATGCTCTGAAAAAGCAGTGAAGCGCATATCTCTCACTGCAGTTAGCGCTGAATATAACATAGTATAATCCTCTCTCTTCCATTACTGTGTAACCTAATACAAACGCACGCCGTCAATTTACTGTCAAACATTTCTCATGCCCACAATTTCTCATGTGACAGTTGAAATTAAGCATTGTGGGTGATTGTTTGCAAAAAAATGACACTTGCTTTTGATATCGTGTGTGTTAGATACATATTCCACAAAATAACAAGATTTTCTCTGATTTTCTATATTTTTCTATTTCTTTATCTGTACACGCACGCAAGTCAATTTCGGTTAAACGCATATGAAAAATTTGCGTGCGTGCGTTAATTGACGACTTGCGTTTGAATTAGGTTACACATTTAATGCGCGTTCGGAGTACTTTATTTGGTGCGAATTTGACTTGCAAGTTTTTGGAAACTGGATTTAACAAATTCATATTTCCTTCTCAAAGAGCTACAAAAGAGCGCATTCAAATCAGCACTACAGATATGAAAGCGAAACGCTTCATATTCTTGACTTCTAAGATGCGCATTCAACTTTCAATTGGGATTGTCCTCCACAGACTAAACATTTTCATTTACATATAATTTTATTCAAAGGCGCATAAACCAAAAACTATGATTTCTGCGATAAATATGAGGAAATTTGAGTTTTGGTTTAATTAATGTACATATATTATGTGAATTTCTTCCAGATATCTTAACATAAACGGCTCTCTTGTAAAAATTATGCTTGTAATTTACCTCCACTTGGCTCCGCCGAAGATCCACGACTGGTGCGCAATATTAATCCGGCTTTTGGATATCCCGATTTATCCGTTGTCGATTGCGTTGATTCTTTGCGTATAAATTTCTCACTCAACTCTTTTACCGAGCCACGATGAACATATTTGCTTGAGCTGGTGCTAAATGCCTCTTCCTCATCGGCCAATATGGCATCAGGACTTTCGTACACCTGCAATGCAAAGGGAAAACAAATATGTTGATAAAAAAAAAAGGATATGCCCTAAGTGCGTAATAACAAATCTGTATATTCTATAATTGTAATTATTGGACACATACATAGTCTTTCTCGATCTTCTCAAATTTTCTGATAATATCCACATCATCCTTTGAGGTTTTGCGAGACTTCTCAACCGTTTTTTTCATCTCTTCGAGGTCTTCTGCATTTGTTGAGTAAATGTATTCCTTCCTTTCGACTTTGGGTTTTGTTTTGCTATCGGAATAATATTTCTCTTCAATGACATAGCCTGTGACTTCTGTTACATATTAAAAAAAGAGAATAAATTAATGTTATATGTATCCTATGCAAACACATATACTTAGTATGTATGCAAGTATGCTTACATAATATACCACAATATTCAACCAACCTTCATTTGCTTCACAGGGCTGACTCGTCTTTTTCTTTTTTAACGCCTTAATACCGAATAAAGGCAAGCCATTTTCATCTGTCGGTCCAATGCCATAACTTGAAGTAATCTCATCCTCCTCAATATTTCTATTTTGGTTCTGGCGCTGACTTGTCATCATTGACTTCGAAGTTGTTGTTTTAGTGGCGGTCGTAGCGCGTGTAGATGGTGAAGCTGGCACTTTACTGGGACCACTGCTGCTCGGGCTCTTTAGTAGATTCTTACGATCCGCCCAAATAGGTGTGTTTTCATCACGATTGGTGGTCGACGACGGCTTATTCGTTTTACGTTCAGGCGAGTTTGTGCGTGTGCTTTTAAGTGTTGTCACTTTCGAAATTGTATATAAATCATCACGTTTCTTGGGTGTGCGTGGGGCTTGTGGACTGGTTGTACGTTGGTATAATGGCTTACCAGAATCAGGACTCTTACTTGGGCTTTTTCTTCCGTCTCTCGTATGGCTCTTAGTAGGTTCAGGACTAAAATTGCGTTCAGGGCTGCGTTGCCGACTTTCATAACGTTCCGAAGTGTGTTCACTGCTCATATACTCTTTATGTGCAGACATTGATGAACCCGATGTACGACGTATTTCTTTCATGACTTCTTGAGTTGTTTTACGTTCAGGACTGTGTGATCGTTCATGTGGCGATGTCATAGAAGAATGTTTGTTGGGACTTTCACTACGCTCATTTGGAATTTTAGCATAAGTTATTCTTGTAGTCATTGAACTTTCATTGTTCTTACCATCGTATGAGGGTCTTTTCGTTTTCAGTTCCTCATGAAACTTGTCAGTTTCTTCATGGTGCACATTTGATGTGTGAGTAGATGATTTATGAGTTGAGCTAGTGGATTTAGTTGTTTTAGATGTTTCGGTCCTCTTTTTGTCAACCATTTCAGTATTGAGCAAATTCTTCTTGACCAAGCGGATTTGAGCACGTATGCGACGTCTAATTTCATACGAAGTAACTGTCTCCAACATACGTTCTAATACTTCAATATCGAAAATATTTTCAACATCAATATCTTCCGAAATGCTGGACGTACGCTGTGGCTTATGAGGCACATCGAATTTCACTGATACATTTGGTCGTCGTTCATAGTTGTTCTCTGACTCGACCGAGGATTTACGTGAATAATTTTGTTTATTGACTTCTAACGAATCACGTCGAATGTGCTCTAATGAGCTAACTGTATGATCCATGTATGAGGGCCGACGACCCACCGGTGATGGCGAGTTGCTACTTCCATTGGGTTTTTGATCTTTTGGTATATCACCATTTTCGAACATGTTACGTCGAGCAGTTACCGTATCCGTATTCATTAGACGTGTACGACCAAAGGGGGTTGTGGTTTTGGGAGAAAATGGTGTCTTGTTTGGTGTTGGGCATTCTATAATGGTTTCAATGATTTCAATATCAGAACTATCTGATGGTGAATTGTGCTGAGTTGTGCGTTCTATTACTTTAGTTACTTTATTTGTGCTTTTGATTGTTGAATCTTTTCGTGTAGGACTGAGTGAGATAGTTTGGTTTTTAAAATTTTCTCTTGACAAAATTTTGTGTTCCGGTTCTTTTTCATCGGGTGAAAACCGCTCGATTTCTGTTTGCACAGTTTCTAGATAATCTTTAGTTTTGGATGAACTTCGGCGTCGAGTCTTTGATGTTATTTCGGTTTCCGATTCCAAATGTTCGTTCTCGCTAATATCTATTTCCCTTTGTTTTGATAGCTTGCTCGCCGAATAACGACTATGAGGCTCTGGGGAAGGCTTTCGAACGCTCATTCGTGGCGATTGGTTTTCTTGACGAAGTGTAGAAGGAACTTTATATTCTTTTGGTGCAAGAACAGATTTTGGTGAGACCTTTCTATTATCCGGCGCTTCAAAACGTGACTTAGTTTCTGCTACTCTAGAAGATTCCAGTTTTATTGGGCTGTTACGATTGTCGGTCTTCCTTGTAGGAGTAGACGGCTTACGCTCTTTCTCGATTTCGATTCTCTCATTATTCTGTGAAGTGACATTCTTAATTGTTTGCTCTGTCTTTGTTTTACTAACTATTGTTTGTTGTAGTTTTGGGGAACCCATTGGAGTCCGCTTAGTCGGAGATTGTGGTCTTTCTGTTGTATTCTTTTCGTAAATTGACGGTCTTGATAATATGTTTTTCTGCCGCTTCAACTCAATTTTCGTTGTATGATCTTTCGTATGTGGAATAAATTCTTCGTCCTCTGGTACATCAACTGCCGTCTGCTTCATTTTGGTTATATCATTTTCTTCCACTTTTTCATAATCGGCGCACTTTGTAGTCGTATTATTTTCAAAGACACTTGGTCGAGAGAGAATATCTTTTTGACGTCGTTTCTCAATTTCGATTGTGTGATTCTGAGAAAATGGCGTCAAGTCAGAATCATCACTTACATCTTCAGGGTATTCAGGTTCACTTTGTTTTGATATTGTACGTTCAATTTTTGCCACCAACTCAGGTGCTGTTTGTGGTGCTGTTGGTGCCAGTTTTTCAGCTGTACTTAGAAATTTATTCACCTTTTGCGAAACGGTCAAAGTACAATCATCCTGCCTCATTTCCTCATCTAAATCAATATACTTGGGAAGTTCAATATCTCTTACTGGTGTAATTTGTTTTGTAACCTCTTCAGCCGATTTTGTGAACTTATTAACCTTTTCATCAACGGTCAATAGACAGTCATCATTCTCTGGCACTTTGGGCGTCTTATCGAACTCGCGGCTAAATGGGCTCGACGCTTTCGGTTTTTTTATCTCTTCAGCTGTATGTGTGAACTTGGAAACCTTTTCGTGTACACTCAAGAGACATTCGTCGTCGGGTTTATCAATAGATGGATACTCTAGACTTTTGGGTGCTTCAATTGTTGGGTTATCTAATATGTCATCTTCGTCCAAATCTACCAATTTCGAAGTCTTATCTGTTTTTATTTCCGTTATGTGACAGTTAACGAATTCATTAGATTCTTCTTCGAAAATTGGTATATTAGTGATAACCGGTTTCTTTCTTGGTTCATCTTCTGGCTCCTGGACAACATCGGGATATCTTGGTTTGCCCGTATCCAAGTGCACCGGCACTGGTGTAGGTACAATTTTATCTGGCGATGGTTCGCGTGAACTTTTAGCATGTTGTATATCGATTACAATATTTTCGATTTCCTGTTTATTGATAAGCTTATCCGATGCTGTCAAGTTAATTGTTTTCGTTGTGAAGCACTTGTTTGGCCTTCGTTCACCCTTGGGTGTTGTTGGAATTGTAGCCAAAGAGTCGACTTCGGTTTTTTTAGTCGACTTACTAGTAACCTTCGTGGCTTGTTCACTGGTGGAACGTGCCACCTTTGCATTTTTATCCTTCCGCGTAACACTGGGCACTGGGGCTGATTCTTTTCGTTCTGTAACAGGTAGACGACGGAATGGTTTTGTAGATGTAAGTGAAATACCAGCTTCAGAAGTTGTAGATTTCTTTGACTGCTGGGGCTTAGGCTTTTCCGGTGTCTTTTCACCGGCCTTGGGAGATTTCGGTGCTGCATGATCAATTATGATTTCTGTATGCACTGAAATATTGCTGGAACGCCTACGTTCTGTCAATCGTGTCGGACTCAGTGAAGGTGAAGAATCGGACTCCGTATCCGAAGGTTTGTTTTTACTCGTAGCTGAACGTAATCGATCTTTGATATTAGAAGTTGGAGATTCCATGCCCGGTTTATGATAAATTTTGTCTGGAGTAGCAGGAATTTCATTCTTTTGTAAAAGTTCCTGACGTGTCTTTCTTGTTGGTGAGGTAGGCTTTTCTTTTTGTCTTTTTTCTGGCTGCTCTGGAGACTTTGTTGTTGGTTTGATATCATTGACTTCTTTTGTAGCTGGTGCGTCTGGCTTATGTGTTTTGGACTTAGATACAGCCGGTGCAGACCGTGATGATGTAGGTTTTTGCTTTGAAGGTGATACTCTACCACCGGCAATCGATTCCGACGGCCTCCTGGTCGGACTTGTATATGGAGATGAATGCTTTGAAGGCCGCCTTTGATCGGTTGGTGTTTCAAATGACTTCAATGGCTGTTTCTTTCCTTTATTTTCTACAGAACTGAAGTACTTTTCTTCTTCTTTCATATATTTCATTTCCCTTTCAGATACAACCGTATCTGCCTGTGATTCTTCATCTGTATCCTTATCTGGAGTCTCAGATTCACTAGTGGATGATTCCACATTTCCAGTTTCCACAGTTTCCAGTGTATTCTTTGTTGTAAGTGATGTTTTCTTGATTGGTTTTAATACTGTTTTTGTTGTAGTAATACACTCATCCGCTGAAATTTTTTTATTTGACTTGCGTGTTGACTTCGTGTTGATTTCTTTTTCAGGTGAATCTCCTTCAAAAGGTGCAACTGTTTCTTTGCGTTTACATTGGACTACCTCAAAGTCTTCATCTTTTATGTCGATTTGCGAACGCTTATTAGGCCTGTCGTTCGTGTTTGAAGGCATTTGCCTCTGTGGTTTTTTAATTGCTTCTTTGATATTGTTCAGATAGTTTGGTTCATCATCTTCACAATCCTCAATACGAACTTCAAACTCTGCTGTGGTTACAGTCACCTCTTGTTTATCGTCTGTTCTATCATCTGGTTTCTTCTTATAATTACCTTGGGTATCACCGTAATCATCCATACCAAGTATTTGACGGCAACGATCTTCAAAAGTTTCTCGGGGATTTACACCTTTCTTCTTAAAAGTTGGTGAACTTGGTTCTGACCTCGGTTCAGGTGCCTTCGATATGAAAGCGCCATCTGGCGTCTCTTTGTGTCGTCGACTTTCCTTAGCAATAAACTCTTCATTGT
The DNA here is from genome assembly GCA_960531455.1 of Urophora cardui. NCBI lineage: Eukaryota > Metazoa > Arthropoda > Insecta > Diptera > Tephritidae > Urophora > Urophora cardui. The sequence continues at coordinate 92,468,183 of OY482671.1, read as the reverse complement.
AATTTTTATTATATTTAGTTTTAATCGTAGTGTCAAAAAGGTCTTCAATACGTTGTGTTTCATCGGTTTTGGGTAATCTCTTATTAGGCTCGTTAAGTGGTTTCCGAGATTCTTCTCCATCTTCGGTATCTTCGGCGATCATTGTAGTTGTAATGGTTGTATTAACAGCATTTGTTGCAATTTCGTTGCGAATATCTTTTCCATTGATAGTGGTTGTAGTCCTATCATATGCCTCCTGTGTATATTCTTCATCGTCACTGGAGTCGGTTGTGCGTGGTTGCATCAGTTTAGGTCCATCGGATGTTTTTGGTAAGGCTTCTTCTCCAGAAACCTTACTCGATTTATGTTCCTTCCGCTCAATATTTTCCGTTTTTTCATATATTTCTTTTCGCCCCTCTACAGTATTATGTTTAGAAGTTTCCCTATCGTCTTTTTTCCTTGGCTCGACTGGTTGTTTTGTTGCCGCTTTGAGGTATTCTAGCTCATTAATTGGTGTTTTGTCCCTCAATGGTTTTTCAAATGTTATAAATTGCTCAATAGCATTTTTAGCTACCTTTGTTTTTTCGGTGGCTTTGAAAAGTTCCTCGACTCGATATGTTTCGTCCGTTGTCCTAAAGTTTTTAGGTTGAGGCTGATCTCCATGTACGGTTTTTACCTTAGTTGTTATGTAATTAGTGGTCTGATCTTCAGTTTCTGTTAAATTCGAGGGTTTCTTTGGATACATGTTATTTTTGTTTTCGAAAGGTGTCTCCCTGCTAGGCTCATTTGGTCTATTTTCAGTATTTGAAGGTTTATTATCTTCTGGTTTTATTCTGTTACCATCCGTTGGATAACCAGGCTTGCCACTTTGCGTTTCAATTATTGCTATATTCTCAGTGGTGGGTTTCCTTATAATTTCCTCATTATCATCACTATATTCAGGCGCCGAAGGCTTGAACGGCCCTTTATTTCTTGGTCGGGACTCATAGCTTTCATCGTTAGTTTTGATAGTTGATATTAAATCCGATTTCATATTACTTTCATGTATTGATTTTGTTTGACTTCCACTGCGGGCAGATTTTGTTGCTCGGGGTGTCTCAGAAGGCTTTGGTTCAATTGGCACATACTCATCCTCACTATTTTCAGTTTGGTTATGGTGCGTTGGCTGTTTCTTGGTTGGTTCCGATAGCCTATCTTTTGTAGGTTTGCTTTTTCTGGTAGGTGACACGTTATCGCTATGCATTTTCGTAGTGGTAGTTGCAACTGATGTGGTCGTAGTTGTCCTCGCTGGACTACGCTCATCCCTAACAAACACATTGCTGACGGAAGGTCGTTTGCCACTTGGATTCCTCTCTTTAATCGGACTTTTAGTTGTGGGCTCAGTTTGTTCAGGTTCATCAGGTTGGCAATCGATTTTACGTGTCTGCTCCACTGTAGTTATCTTTGTCGTTCTATTGTCCACTGTTTTTCGTGTGGGACTAAATTCAGCGACATGTAGTGCTTTGGTTTTCGGTTTTCTATCGTCTGTTTCGTATGAACTTTCATCGCTAAGCTCGCCAAAAGCCTGCTCATTGGAGGGGTGTTCTTGGCGTAAGGTTTTCTTTGTTACGGTTACATGGCGATTTAATTCGATTGGTTTACTCGTCGGGCTTTGATTATACGGTTTTGCCCTGTTTATTTCATTGTCATTTGTGGCAATTGTTGGTTGTTTGTGGTGAATATTTTCGGCAGTAATACGCTCTATATTGTTGCGAAGCGTTCTGACACTTGTTGAAACAGTAGATGTTCTTGAAGTATTTATATCTACGGTTCGTCTTGTTGGGCTTATGGGCATCTTTCCTGCAGGTTTCTTATCACCTGTTGTTTTTGTCACCGTTTCGGTAGGTTGTTTCTCGTTTGGTTTTCTATTGAGCGGTTCGCGTGGTTTACTTTCTTTTGGCCCCTTGTTAATAGAATCTAAAGGTTTTTTCCCTATTGGTCCCATCACTTCAGGGTTTTTGGTTACCATCTCTACAGTCAAATCATTCTCGTTTTCAGCTTCATAGTTCTTTGTCCGCCTTTCTGATTTTACGGTAATTGATTCGGTTTTATTTTTAATATCTGGGCGTTTATTGTTAGCTATGGGTCTTCTGCCAGGGTAATCATTTATATCAAGCGGTGTTTTATCTTCAATCAGCGTTTCTTCGGTACACTCGCTTTGTTTCAGCATACCATTTGTTGGTGGATATGCTTTTGGTTCTGGTGAACCGGCCCTTATAGGGTGAGGTTTTTCAGTTTGTATATTGTCATCTTGCCAATCGTCATTCTCAATTGTATTCTTTCTCACAACAGTCCTACGTTCAAAACTACGTTCTTTGCTAATCGGTTGATAAATTGAGCGGTTTGGACCGATATTATTATTGGGACACTGTGGTCCCGTGGTTGGTGAACGATTACGATGTTTAGTTTCGATTATTGATGATGATTGATTATTTATGGGCTCTTCTCTGTTAATATCCTCAAAATAATCCCTTTGCGGGGATGTTTCATTGGGATAAGTGCGATGCAAATGATGATTACTTGGTGCTGGTGAGTTTGGTGACTTCTCTGTTTTCAAAAAAAAATACAGCGAATGAAGTATTAGATATTTTAATCACTTTATCAGTGATGTTAGAGTACGAATTTTTAGGTACATGGTAGGCATGGTATTAGTTATATGTTCCAAACTACTTTACAAATACATTTACATGTCTTGTTATTTTTTAGCCTATAGAGTTAATACTAATAAACAGCTTTTCATGCATATCTGGCTTATTCTTTTAGTAGATATAGAGAAGCGCATGTTACATGCATTGGAGGGTTTTAGAGCTCGGCTGTGGCTTTGCCAGTTATTTTGTTATTGAGTATCTAGGTATGTACAATGTTTACAGTGTTCATCCGACTCGTGATTGCAAAACTTTAAATGGTTATTTATGTACATATGTAGGTACGTCAAACAGGTGTTGAAATCAAAACTTTGCCTTTTTCTACGACACTTTGAATCGTGCATTTCGTAAGTGCGTGAGTTGCCAATTGTAAATTTTGCAGCGTTTTTAAGAATTCGTGTTGTTTGTTGTAGTTTTGTGTGTTGTTTTTTGTTATACTTATTTCCAAAATATTTTTTGTGAATTTTGTGTTTTTGTTGTTATTGTTTTTTTTTTATTGCTTCTTACCGTCAACATGGTATTTATCTGTTGTTTTTGTGGCTTTATCGGACGGACCTAATTTGTAATAGTTCTTTTTCAAGCATGGCTCTTCAACCACCGCTTTGCCAAACGAGTTGGCGGCGTCATTGGCACTAATTTGGGATTTTTTGATGGTTAGTGGTTCGTTAATAGTACTAGTTACAATAGGATAGGTATTTTTTGCGGCTGGCTTAAATATTTGATTATCTGAAGGATACATAAGACATCGCCATATATGTATGAATTGTAATTTGTGTTTTCTATATTTGTGGTTTCGTACCTGCTTTTGGCACTACGCTTGTGTGGATGCCAACGCCGCCCGGACTCTTTCTATTTGCTGGTGTAGTGGTGGTGGTGCGTATGGTTGTTGTTGTTGTGGTTTGTGTCTTATTACTGGGTGAAGGTGACTTTGTGTGGCGCTGCGGTGTTAAATCAATTGTTTCGTTAGAACCTTTATTTGTTACGTTACGTGTCTTAACAACAGTTTGCTTTGTAACACTAGTTTTACCAACACTCTTACTTGGCGATGCACGCGTAACGGTGCCCGAACTGATGCGGCTCATATTGCTGTCGTGTGATCCCTCTCGTCCATCACGTCTAAATGTTCTATTCGACGATACACTGGAACGCGGTGTCATACGCTGATGATGATCTATACTATCCGGTGCCGGTGAGGAACAACGTAGCGATGCAGCAAAGGCACGGTGAGATGCATCCGTTTCACGTTCCTTTGAAATCAAACGAGTTGAGGAATCTGTGGTTGTTCTGGTTGTTGTTGGCTTTCTTGTTGGCGATACCGTCTTCGTTGGTAAACGTGGCTGAGTTGGCGTTAATTTGGGTGCACGTGAATCCTTGGTATTTGGATAACCACCGCTAGGGGTCGTAAAATCCGGCACTTGTTTAGTAGGCGTTCGCACCGAAGGGAAACCGTGAGTGGAGAAATCCTCCGACGGCTGTGGTTTACGTGGACTACTTGAATGCTCGCGAACCGGTGTACTTTGCCGAGGATAAGTGTCAGCAGTTGGTGCGGTATCTCGGACTGATGGAAATCCATGTGTGCTGAAACCACCTGGTTGTGGTGTTGGAGGATATGTAATTGTATCTGGTTGACGTATACCTGCGTTGTTATGATAATCATGATCTCCACCCACAATCTCCATTTCAGTGACGTGCTCACTCTGTGCATTGTGCTTAATAGTTTTCTTTGTTTCCGAACTCATTATCGTCATATTACCATCTTGATTGATTGTTCTATTAGGTTTAGGCTGCTGATGTGGTGTTGTGTTTGGTTTAGCTACATCCCTAACGGATGGAAAGCCGTGTGTGGAGAAATCTTCAGATGTTTGCGGCTTACGGGGCGCAATTGGTTGTTCGTAGATAAGTGCGCCACCACCACCGGGTCTCGTTGTTACCGGACGAGTGCTCGTCAATTTCTGTGGGCGATCACTATCATCACCCTCAATTATCACTTCCGTCTCATATGTACGCTCCGCATTGGTCTTAAACTTTGAGGTGTGTGTAGATTCAGAACTAACAATCAAAACCTCATCATCATTGGTGGTGGATTTATTCGATCTAACTTCTGGGTAGCCATGCGTATTATCCGTATTTGTTTGTGTTACAGTACGTTGTTGATTAGTGAACTCAACGTCAGTGTTGCTTGGTCTTTGGCTTGGATACTCTTGTGTCGGTTTATTGGGTTTCACCGATGGGAATCCATGTGTGCTGAAATCGGGCACTTGCTTTTGTACAGACGAATTTGGTCGTTCGCCTAGATATTCTTGTGTAGGTTTATTCGGCTTCACCGACGGAAATCCGTGAGTGGAAAAATCTTTGTTTGGTTTGGCACGTATACCAACTGGCGATGAAGATGGCACTTGATCTGAGAACTCTTCAATTGTCTCCGATGTGGTTTCCGTCGAAAAGCGACGACTTGATTTCTTTACAGATGAGAATTTTGATTCCACGTTGCTAACCTCATCCGTGTAGTGTTCCATCGAATGTGGTTCTATCGATTGTGGTTGTTGTTGTGGAATTGGTACACGCCCCACTAATTCGGCATTATCAACAACATCATGATCATGAGTCCTCTTACTTGTAGTATTATGCGAAGTCTGCTTCCTATTATACATATTTTCTTCGGTTTGTTGACTTGCTTGTTGATCATTCCTATTATGCTGGCTCGTTGTCGAAGTCGTACGCTGACGTTGGCTCTCTGGCAATGTTGGTTTCAACTCTTCAGTTTCGTAACGCTTATTCTTCACTATTGTGCCGTCCGGCAAACGCTTAACGGTCGTAATCATTTTGACATTGGGTTTCGGGTACTCGACTGTTTTTGATATGATTTCACCCGGCTGTGACATTAGATGTTGGACATGCTGTTGATATTCCGGTGATGCTTTGTCCATATCAACGACACGGCGACTCTTTTCGGTCGTCTGTTGTGTGTCCACATTGCGGCTGGTTGAGGTCTCTTGACGATTACGATTAATTTCTTCAGTGTATTTGCGTTGCTCTTGCTGTACGTGTTGTTGCTGTTGTTGATATTTTTGCATTTGTTCGTATTCATTTTGCTGTAATTCTTGTTTCTGTTGTTGCTGCTGTATATATTGGTCTTGTGTTAGGTGTTGTTGGTGATCCAGCTGTTTTTGGCGATTGGTATTATCCATAATATATTTGCCATCTAATGGCTCTCCGCCTCCATATTCCACAGTTGACGATTTCGATGTTACGTGCGAGGAAGAAGAAGTGGTTGTCGAACTAGTTTTCATTTCGGTGCGACCAGAATTCTCATCGCCAATTACAACGTGCTCTTGCAAATGGGTATTAGAGCTTTCCGATGCTTTTTTAACGAAATTCTTGTCGTCACCCTGATGGGAAGCGCTGGCACGTTGTTCGTTGCGTCCACGAAATTCGGCTACGCCTCCATTGATTTTTTCAACACCTGTAATTATGTAATTCATGGTTAGTACATTTTTCCATTTCAAGATAAATCTCGGAAGGAAGATAGTAAACTAAACAAGTAAGGAAGCCTAAGTTCGAGTGGAATCGAACATTAGATACTCAGCTGTATGCTTTCATTGTTTCTTTGCGTTTGATGGAAACACGGTGCACTTAATATAAAGCGAGTGCTGCATAAAGTGGGCGTAGCCACGCCCATTTTCTAAATTTTTATCAGTCATCCAACTAAGCATATGAATATTATTCTTTGTGCAAAATTTCATTCCTTTATGACTTCTAGTTACAAAGACTTCACGTTACAAATTCCCAAAGAGTGTTCCAGATATAATAATAATAATAATAATACAATGGCGCTATTATAACTCTGACGAGTTTTATGGCCGAGCTTCTCTCCCAATTCGAGGTGTGCTCCTTTTTGTTTTTCCTACTAATTGGGCGGACCTACAGTTTTATGCCGGCTCCGAACGGCGAATGCATTTTTTGTGAGAAGCTTTTTCATGGCAGAAATACTCTCGGAGGGTATGCCGCCCACTGCCGAGAGGTGACCGCTGCTCTTAAAAAATCCAATAATCGGATTTTTACTAATTAGAAAATTTTTTTGGTGTTTGGCTCGGACCGTGGTTTGAACCCGAGACCTCTGGCATAGCAGGCGAGCACTCTACCCACTGCACCACAGCGGACCACAGTGTTCCAGATATATCTTTCTTAAAAAGTAGGCGTGGTCATAAACCGATTTCAATAAATTTCTGCGTGGCTATTAACACACAAGTTATAAAAGTGTATAAACCAAGTTTCGTCATAATATCTCAATTATTTGTCGAGTTATAGGCTAAGAAATCTCGTATATCCCTTTGTGTAAAAAGAGGCGGTGCCACGCCCATTTTCCAAAATTTTTCTATTTGTTGTTTCCGGTCTATTGCAGAAATCATACCACAGAATTTCAATGAATTATATTTACATTTGACAAAGATATCGCTTAAAATGTTTTTATTAGGCCACTTTATAATACCCATATATAAAAGTGGGCGTGGTCTTCAACCGATTTCGCTAAAATTTTCAACATGTATTACCACAAGTAATAAAAGTGTACACACCAAGTTTAGTCATTATATATAAATCATTTGTCGAGTTATGGGCTCAGAAATCTCGTATATTCCTGTTTATAAAAAGAGGCGGTGCCACACCCATTTGCCAAAATTTTTGTGTTTTTCGTTTTATGTCCGCAGTTGGACTCCTGCTATAAAATTTCAATGATATATCTTTATATTTGACAGAGATATCGCTTAAAATGTTTTTATTAGGTCACTTTATAAGACCCATATATAAAAGTGGGCGTGGCCCTAAACCGATTTCGGAAATTTTTCGTCCAAATATTTGACTAAGTAAGTATATCACGCGTACCAAATTTCATCGATATATCTTCAACGGTTTCTGATTTATGACAAATAAAACTTTCAATGTTAGCCCTTTAATAAGTGGGCGTGGCACCGCCCATTTTCCAAAATTTTTATGTTTTTTGTTTTATGTCCACATTTGGACTCATGCGACAAAATTTCAATGATAGATCTTTATATTTGACAGAGATATGGCTTAAAATGTTTTTATTAGGTCACTTTATAATACAAATATATAAAAGTGGGCGTGGCCGTCAACCGATTTTAACTATTTTCCGTCCAAACGTTTTCCTAAGTAAGTAAATCACGCGTACCAAATTTTGTCTATGTATCTTCAATGGTTTCTGAGTTATGACATATAAAACTTGCAAGGTTTGACCCTTAATAAGTGGGCGTGGCACCGCCCATTTTCCAAAATTTCATCAAATTTCTTCCTAGGGGTCTGAGCTCAATACGTGGGTAAAATTTCATCGCTCCAGCTATATTAGTGACTGAGATACCAAATTTCCGATTTTTTCTATATAGGAAAAGTGGGCGTGGTCATGGTCCGATTTCGCCCATTTTCAATACCAACCCTCCCAGTCTCGATACCAACTTGCATTTCAAATTTCATCAAAATATCTCAATTTTTGCGCGAGTTAGAGTGTTTACAGACGGACGGACAGACGGACGGACGGACGGACGGACAGACGGACGGACATGGCTCAATCGATTTCTCTTTTCACCCTGATCATTTTGATATATATAAGTCTATATCTATCTCGATTATTTCACTCTGTTACAATCCACCGTTATGTGATTAAAACTATAATACTCTGTGTACTAGTACAGCTGAGTATAAAAAAAAACAAAAAACAATTAATTATTGAGTTGCCAACGTTCCAAAATGAAGAAGACTAGAAAAAGTTTATCCTTCAAAAGGCGTGTTAAGTTATAAACAAACAAAAATGACCTGATGGTCTAAAAGTTTCCGTAAGCTGCACAATTACAAACAAATAGGAAATGTATAATTTTCAGGACCACTGAGACCATATAATATAAAAAAGTGTTCGAAGACTCACAAACGATTACGATCCTCCCTCTTAGGACCTCATTTTTTTACTTTTTAGTTGCTTGATTTTCCGACAGGCTAGCAATATGATGTATTGTGGAACGATTTTCCGTCATCCCTTGTTTGGTTTGGAGACAAACATGTTTCGGCTAATATGCGCCATCTTCAGTTTCTTTAGCATATTAGCCGAAACCGGTTTGTATCCAAACCAAACTTGACAAGGGATGACGGAAAATCGTTCCACAATACATCATCTCATGTTTCTTTAAACAACTTACTTAGTAGTTAAATACTTATGTATGTATGTATTTATATGTGTTTATAAAAGCACAAATAACTTACCATCTGTGGTTGCCAAGGTTTCGGTACGATAAGCACGTCCATCAGGACTAACCTCTGATGAGGTTTGCACATCCCAGCCGGTTGTATTTGGATGGTTCAAAGTCATCGAATGAAATTTCAAATCATGTGTTGGACTTACTGAATCCCGTACTTCTTTCGACTTTAGACCCTGAAAATTTTGTCCAACCAATGAGTCGCCGTGCGAAGGGTTCAGAGGATCTTTTGCATAGTTGCCAGACATGATTTCGTTTTGGTATAGGTCACGTAAATGTGATTCTCGTAATTTATATAAATGTGAATTAATCTCTTTTTTATGGTCGATATCCTGGGTCTGCTCCCACTGAAAAGCAAAAAAAAAACTATTGTAAATAAAAAAACTAAATCCAAGAATGCTCAAGGCACAAACTGCAGGTGTTAACGTTCATATATTCGTCATTGGGATGCACTTTAGTTAAGAATTATTACAGAAGATTTAAAGGCATACGGAATAAGGCCTGAAAATTATAAGGGACGCAAAGTTGTAAGGGCTTAGGCTTAAAATAATGCTGATTATCCTGCGTTGATGTCTTCAGGCCATAAGGAATACTCTCTCTCTCTGAGAGCATGAATACCTTATAAATGTTTTAATAATAAGGTGTTTTTTGTTTAGCTGCATAATACACATTTTTTGCGCAGTTTAAGGGTTGCGGCAATTTAATAACAAAAATTATATTCTGCTAGGGTTGATACGTTATTATTCATACATATATACCCTGCAGGAAGGGCATCTAACTTAAAACTGACTGTAAACAGTTTACAAAGATACTAGTAGTCACTTTTAATTGGATATTTTCCATGAAAAAGGCTAACTATTTTGTTTGGGAAAACAAAGCTTTACTGGGCATCTATTATGGTGACCTTTTTAATGCGCTTACCGTCTTCTCTGGCAAATCTTGCACATATGACTAATGGGATATAAGTGCTAAAATTTGCATTTGCAACAGTTGTTGAATTTATTAGTAGTATTACCTTTATTCGATGACGACTTTTCTTGTTGAAGTAATTGTTTACAAAACTCGTTGTGCATTAAGGTGGAGTGAAATTTTTTTTTTGGAAATTCAATTTGTTCCAAAGCCATAACGGCACCTTTCTAGCCCAGACCTACTCGCATATTTAGAGGTGCCCCCAGCCCCACAAAGTTGAAAAAATAGTACGATCTGGTACAAATGTAAAATTTCTAAAATTATAAAATCAAAAAAACGAAGTATGAGGATTGATAAAGATGGCTAAGCTGAGTATTAATGTGAAGTTTTTTTTTTTTGGAAACAACAACAACAAAAGTTATTAAAGGTCAAACTTTATACTATGCACTTTTAAAATGCAATTACTATAAAACTACTAAACCGATTTCGAATATATTTTAAACCATTCGATAGGTATTTTGATTTCCTTTAATTTGATATACATCTTATGTGGATTCCGTACGACCCCCCTGCGGGGGTCAACCCCCCATTTACCCCCTCCCCCCTTACTTTTCATATATAAAATGTATATCAAATTAAAGGGAATCAAAATACCTATCGAATGGTGTAAAAATATTCGAAATCGGTTCAGTAGTTTTTAGGTAATTGCAATTTAAAAAATGCATAATATAAACTTTGACCTTTAATAACTTTTGTTGTTGTTGTTTCAAAAAAAATAAATTCACTTTAATACTCAGCTTAGCCATCTTTATCAATCCTCATACTTCGTTTTTTTATTTTATAATTTTCAAAATTTCATATTTGGCACGTTTTATGCAATAGGGATTTAACTCAAAAAAAAATTTTTTGGGAAAACGCAAATAAAGTTTTATAGTTTCAAATAGTTTCCTTCTACGGCTAACTACAAAATCACTTTTATTTCCGCCATTTTTATTTTTTTCAGTATTTTATAAGACTAGACTCAAAGGCACTACCCAGTTATTGAAATATATATCAAAATCCCAGAAATCGAAAATTTCGAGTTAAATCCCTATTGCATAAAACGGGCGATTTGTAAGAGATCGTGCTTATTGCTTTCAAATTTGCGGGGCTGGGGGCAGTTCCAAACGTCATCCCATCGCCATAAAATTTTGTGGGGTTCATTAACTCGTATAAAGGCAACTTTTCATAGCTGGTACGTTCAAAAAAAGAACAAACAAAAAATCTTCATATGCTTTCACTCCACCTTATTGTGCATATTTACTTCAGTAACTGGTCTCTCCGTCGTTATGAAAATCCAATCAGTTACTAAATTTTCATCATCAGCAGCATTATTCGAATAAAGACAATAGACCGTTGAGTACCGAAAAAAGTAATAACAGAATAATCTAAAATTAAGCACGAATGGCTTAAATATAGACCGCGTGTTTTTTCTGAGTGTATGACATATGTAGGTACCTACACTGGTGAAATAAAATTCACTGTCACCATATATGGTTTTAGAATATAAAGTTTCATAACTGTCAGTGACGCCCCTACGCTTTGCAAATTAAAAGATATTGAATTGAATTTCGAAACGACTCTCGTCATTAAGTCGCCAATAATCGAATCTTTACATTCGTAATACATATGAATGTATATGTATGCACATACATACTTACACGTAATAACAAATGTTCTAGAAACGTGATGGAAATTATGAAACAACCTGGCAAAAACATTCGAGTACTGCACAATGCACCACATTTCATATACATACATACGTACATATGTAAAGTATCCTAAGTTCAAGTGGAATCGACCACTACCAGGCAAAAAAGCTTTCCTTATTATTGACAAAGGAAATGTGGAACGAGGAATTCGACCTGCTGATACTTGACTAAAGACAGTACTTATCCGAAATGCCATGCCGATGATCAGAAGGACCTTCCGCCAAAGTCAAATCAATTACTTCTTGTCATTTACTAGTAACGAAAGTAGGTTTAACAACTACATTCGTTATAACCAGCCCGGAAGACAGAATAAAGTCCAATAGCTTGTTCCGTCATGGATTGCACTTCGTGTGTGAGTCACATCCCATTATAAGGTCCATGCCATTGAATTCAGCATACTGTACGATGCGCATAATCTCCCTCGAAGGAGGTAATTGTATTGTGTTTATGATTAAGGGTATGTGGTATGTACAATGTAAGGGTCCTGGCCACTGTGGTGTAGTGGGTATAGTGCTCGCCTACTATACGAGAGGTCTCGGGCTCTAGCCCCAGACCGGACACAGAGCCAAAAAGTTCACCTACAATCAAAGAGACTGCCACCTAAAAAAGCTATTTGGCCGAGGAGAGGGAGAGGGGACAAAATTGAAGAAATTTTTGCTAGAAATTCTTCTGGATTTTAGCTTGAATTTCTTCTTAAATTTATTTAAAAGGATATCGTCTGAAAACGAGAAGATAACTTCTTGTTTATTAATTTTTTATGTCATTTTGTAAAAAAAAATTAAATTGTTAGAAGAAATCTGCTTGTTTTTAGGAGAAAATTTTTATAAAGCAAATCAATAAGGACATCCTCTAATTTTTACTTGAACCTTTTTGAATTTATTAAAAAGGAAAACTTTTTATTTTTGAAAGATCCCTTATTAATTCAAATTTTGCTTTAAACGTCTTAACATACGTACATACATACATATGTACATATGTATATACTCGTACATACTAGAAGTATGCATAACAGTTATTGCATCAGCCACGTTTTATGCGTGCAATTACATGTTCAAGAAATTAAAAGGGAGAACTTTTTATTTTTAAAAGAGATCTTATGTATTTCCTCCGTTCGTCAATTTCACTACGGCTTTGCACATTTCTACAATTCTCAAACGATTAATGAAGCACTTGGTATAAAGAGTTTATTATGTCCATCTGCACTTATATGAAATGAAATTTTGCCCTTTGTCTGAATAAGTCCTAGGAAAATACTAGTTGACTAATTATGTTTTCCGATGAAAATCAAGATTCTCTTCTTAATAATATTAAACAGGGTTTCTTCTTAATTTTACAGGTTATCTGCTAAATTTATGTGAAAAGGTTTCCATATTTATTCTAGGAGTCATCTTCTAAATTTTATTTAATAGGTTTTCACCTTAGTTTTATAGGTTATCTCTTAAATTTTACTTAAAATGATTTCATCTAAAATCCACGGGTCATCTTCTTAATTATATTGAAAAGGTTTTCATATTAGTTTTACAGATTATCTACTTAGTTTTATTAAAATGAAATATCCAGTAATAATAAGACGGGCATCTTATTGGAGAGAAAGCATAGAGAAATCCGCTAAACTTTGTTCTAATTTATAGGGCATTTTAGGTGGTATTTTGGCTCTGTGGACAAGCACCAGCGCTTATTTTTGGGAGGTTTTCGAAAAATTAAAAAAGCTAAAAAACAGCCAAAACCAAAGCAGAATTTTTACAGCTAAAAGGAAATAAGCACATCCCACACTGAAAAACTTCCATTTAGTGTATTAATACACGCGCTTTCGCCTAAAGGTATGCAATGTTTACATACATAAATTCATACAAATGAAGCTAATAAAAGCATGTTAAAAAAGCTAAATCTAGCTGGAAAAAAACTAGAATGGCAATACTGATAATAATACACTGCCGCGGATATAACTTTAATGAGCTTTAGGTCGAGTTCTCTCCCAATATGAGGCGTGCTCCACAATATTTGTTTTCCTTACTAAATGGGTGGATCTACAATTTTATGTCGGCACGAAGCGACAAATGCATTTTTTTGTGAGAAGCTTTGTCATGGCAGAAATTAGAGGGAATTATTAACAATTGTGTAGAAAAGCGCGTACATATTTGAATGTACATATGTATGTATTTATTTTACTTAAATTGCCATGTAGGTACCTACTCTTATTATGAATTTTTGCTCATTTTTGTATTTCAATTATCTTAACAAATATTCTCTAAAGGTGTACGAATTTTTCTAAAGTAAACACTTGTGGATTTGTAGATTTCACCTCGAAAATGATATCACCATTACAACACACATTTGTACACAAGGCCGTATTTAGGGGGGGGGGGGGGGGTTATGGCAGGGATCAATCCCCCCCGAAATTAATGCGATTAAAATTTTTTTATAATATAAATATGCTTAATTGTATTTTTTAGAAGCATAGAAATCATGTAAAAAGTTAGTCTCAATTATTATTTGTATCTATGTATGTACTAGCAAGTACCCGGCTTACTTCGTTGCGCCGCAAAAATTAAATATACTGATGTTTAGCTTTGAGTAGAGTGTAAGAATGGGTTACACATTCATATTTTGTGCTTGTTTTCTGCAAGGAATGTAATATACCACCCTCCTTTAGATGAAATGCAAACACTTTAAAATTAAACAACGTTATAAACAATACATTTATTAACAACAAAAAACTCAAAATTATAATAATTCAAACAACGTTTGGTACCTACACAGAGCGAAAACCACCTAATAAAATAGAACAAAAGAAAGAAGATATCTCTATAGTTTTTCTTTAAGAAGAATCCCTACTTACTTTTAATGGGATAGTATTTTTAATAAAATCAAGAAGAAATCTTCGAATATATATGTGGATATCTCCTTGAATTAATAAAGAGGGCGTTCTTCTTATTTTTATTAGGTTATCTAATTAAATTTATTATAAAGTTAGTCTTATGTAGGTAAACTGAGTTAGCGGTTCACAGTCGACAACAATAATGCGTAAAAAAAAGTTGAGTAGAAAGTTTTTTATTTATTGTAAGAAGGTATACTTTTAAATAAAATTAAAAAGATTTACCTCCCAAAAATAAGAAGAAATCTCTATGGAAATATCTTCGTCTCTGACTTCTGTCCTCTTTTTGGGCCACGAAGCTGTTCAAAGAGACAATCTTCTTATTTTTATGAGGATTATTTGGCTCTGTGTACATTAGTAGGCAAATTAGTTCATAAAATAAGGTACATCTTGTTCATTAATTAAAAACTTCCGTGAACACAACATTCTTTGTTTTGTTGCCATTTCCAGGTATAAGAAAACTCTGGTTTTGTGGTGAACCAGTTCGCGACAGAGCGACATACATTTGACCGTGAGAAAACACCTCGTTGCGAAGGTCTACCCCAATATAGCTAAATGTTTGCCTTGGGACTTACAAAAAAACGCAAATTTCACTCATACGACCCATGAAAAGGGAAGAATGTTCCATATAGTTTAAATCCGGTCCTGTAGTTAAATGCTGATTTCGTATGAATCGCCACATGTCTCCTCTGCATTCCACGCAACCGTGAGTTCTCTAAACGATTTGGATGTTCAGCGACTGTCCCGTTTCTTCTGAACCTAATTTGGCGCCTGTTTCCAGAACTGCGGTTTTGCTTTTGCATTGTCTAAGAAATTGTTTAACAAAATCATAAACTTAGAATTAACTTAATTGGGTAAGAGCTTAATTTAAAATTTTACCATTGAAATTAATGGTGATTTCGTTATACTCTTCAATTTTCCGTTTTGGTTTGCAAAATGAAGGTAAAACGTCAAACAGAATATGTCTTCTTTTTTTAGTGGTTTTATTAGGCTAGTGGATCTAGTGGTAATTTAGTGTAAAAAAACTACATAAGTTTTTCACTTGCTACCCTGTTTTCGTTTCCTAAAAATGTACTCTTCAGTGGTGTAAAAAACTCACACTTTTTACCCTCTGAAGCTTTGACAGGGTAGCTGGTTGCACTGAAAATCAGCTGACGAAAATTTTATTTGACAGATAAATTTGGTGAAATTAATTGGATTTTGCAATAACAATTAAATATGGGTGATAAGCGAAACCTAATTATTCATGCACATAGCATAGCAAACGGGGCAGATATGTATGTAATTTGAATTTGAAATATATTTTTTTTTTAGTTAATCCCCCCCCAAAATGAAATCCTGGCTACGGCCTTGTTTGTACATACATATCGCACCCTAAATCATAAAGGGGCACAACTCAAAATTGAAAAATTTTCAGGAGAGCCAAAAAACTTTTTTTCATTACAAGCAATCGTATGGCAAAGGGCCAGGTATAATGGTTATTTTTCGATCGAAAGAGACAGTTATTCAAAAGTTTTTTTTGGCAATCTCCAGAGATATGTTCCGTATACCCGTTTATGAAAAAAAACTCGATTTCGAAAAATTTTGAGTTGTGCCCCTTTTATGATTTAGGGTGCGATATATTTGTGGTAATTAGTAGAGTTAAAAAAGAAGTCTGATGAAGAGATGTGGTGGTCTCCGAAATGGATCTACCTATAACTTCTACCAAAAAGTATTAATTTTTCACACCACTTCACATCACTTTAGAGCTCAATAATGAAGTAGTTGGCTAGCGTAGAACTAAGCTGGTGTATCTAACAAAATACAAAATTGGAGAAAACAGATGAAACGCGTTTTAATGTTAAGTGAATATTGTAAATTATTATGGTAGCTTAATAGTTAACTTAACATTCTGCATTAAAAAAAAAAATATTATAGAAACGTTTTTTATATAATATTTATATGTAACAAGAAAACTTGTTACATAGACCACTTTAGAATTTTCAATTTTTAAGGAAGTTTGAACTACAAATTGAAAATTATATGAATAAAGTAGAAAATATGTGAAAGGAAGTACTTTACTTACAAAAATAACATACACATGTTCGTAAATGATCACCTCTGCATGAAAAGTAACAGTAACCTAGTTTACTCCACGGCGGGCTGGTAGAAAATCTTCTGGATTGTTTTCTGTTTCATCTCTGCGGTTTACATGTGGAGAGACAGGTAAAAGAGGTGATGAATCGGTGGTACAAATTTAAACATTTTTTTTATGTCCTGCATTTTTTTTGAATTTCAAAACGCGTATGTCGCCGCCCTGATCTGGTGTAAAATTCTGCAAGAACTCTATGAAATCATGTAGGTTCACGCTAGATTTCTTTATATCGACGGATTTATATGTTTCACAATAATCATCATTAAACTGCATCACAGATTCACCCTTGACAAATTTTGCCTTTCGCATTTGGGAAATTTTTCCACCGTCGTCTACTATACTCTGGTAGTCCCTGAACATTGGCCGTCGTTGGTCAAATGACATAAATTTCCTCATCATATTATTAACATCAAGAGGAGCATGCTTTCTACAATTTTTAACCAATTCCATCCACTCATCTGGTGTAAGATCATACTGGTCTATGGTAGTCTATGCTAGTTGGACCACTTTAGAATTTCTTGAAATGACAAAAGGACATGAATTCTAAAGTGATATTTTTAGCGTGTGGACACTTTGGTGAAGAAATAAGACCTACATCAATTTTGCACGGATAAATTTATGATTTTCATGTTCAAAAATGTGCATAACTCGATTTCTGAAAAAATTTTAGATAGACCAGTTTAGTTCTACGCTAGCCAGTTATGAAAATAAAAACGACCAAAAAACCAAAAAGGAAATAATTTTTTTAATTTGTCAGTTTTGAGTATGCATTATGCGAGTTTAATGGCTACGTTCAGAAGGCGCAACAGTTACGCAACTGTTGTGTTTTATCTTCTGAACGCAACGTTGAGTATTTCTGATCAACACAACATGTTGTGAGTTTGGAGACTTTTTTCCATCATACATTTTTCACGCTCACTTCAATTTTTCTAAGGAAATTTTTTCATAACATTTTGTTAAAATTATTATTCATCATTGTTATTAAAGGAAAAGGTGTTCAATTAGCTTTACTTCTTGCTATAAAACTTTTTAAATACATTAATCTAGATTTGCAACCGTTCGGGAAAAAACGGAAACTAATTGTAGACGGATTTTTCCAGAAAGATATCAATCCGCGACACATCTTTTCCAGGTTTAATCGCACAGTTTCTCTATCAATACGTAGTACAGTTGTATGCCCAATCCGAACGCCAGATGAAGTTTTTGTTACCAGGTTTTATCACTTTGCAAATAGGGGTATATAAAACCGAATATAAAAATTTTTTGAACAGAGTTAAAAACACACACAAATCCGTACATTTCAACGTAGGTACACTCAGAGAAAAATAGAGTTCTAAAATTAAGTCCGACTGGTAATAAATTTATCCTTTTTCGTTATTATTATTCTTAAATTAAGAAAAATATTCTTGTTTTGATAAATTTAAATATTAATCTAAGAATAATAATTCTTGAAAACCTATTAAGCGTTTTTAAATACGAATGAAATCAGTCTTAAAAGTAGAACTTTCTACTCCGCATAAGAATATTCGGTATTACCGTAGTTTGGTGACCAAAATTCTTGATTTTGGATTGATTTAAGTACAAAATCATTAATTTTTTTCTGAGTGTATTTAAAAGCAAAATTTTTTAAAGCATAGGTATTTGTAGATAAGAAAAACATTTATTTTGTACCCTGCAAAAAAGAGTTGCTTATTTTTGACAAATCAGGTGTAAAAAAGGTGTACGCTGGCAGCGCTGCTTCTGTTATGCACTCACTCTGTCTGCTCCTAACTTTCTTATACTTATTTAGGCCTTATTTCGCATGGCGGATAAACCTTTGGAATAAGGGGTGCTCTCAGAGAGAGAGTACCTTCTCCTTATGGCCTAATGACATCAACACAGGAAAATCAGCCTTATTTTAAGCTTTACGCCAATCAAATTTGCTACCCTCAGAATTTGCAAACCATATTTCTTAAGCCTTTAAATCTGCTGTTTTAATTCTTAAATAAGGCTTAGATTTTTTGGTGGGTATGGACATACACACTTGCTTATATAAAAGATAAAACAAACATTTATATGACAAAAAATCTGGTAATGACAATAAAGAGTGAAATTTGCAAACTGGCTTTTCTCAACCAAAGGTGGCAATGATTATTTGCGAATATGTGCATGTAAAAATGTAAATATGTATGTATACATACCCCGCAAAAAATGCGATTAATCCGTGACGTGTCCGGAATCAATCGCAAGGGAACATGCGACTAGTATAATTTTACATCAATTTATATGGAGTGAATTGACAGCATTTGTTGGAGCATGACCTATGAAGAGGCAAATTGTTCAATGTGTGTACTCGAACGGGTACCAATGTAGATAGGACCACTGGCCGGTCTCTCTATCGCATCAAACTAGTTTTTGAATCAGCTACAGCAAACCAATTCAGAAACCACCTAAGTATGAGCATATGCAATTTTCATTTGTAATTTTCTTATTGTTAAATTGGTTTCTTTTAATTTTGTAATACTTATCTAAAACCATTGTCTTAATGCCTTTTAATATGTACATATGTGCATACATATATCTAAGAGAAATCAGTAATTTAATTTTAATTTGAAATAAATAGCAGTTTGGTAGTGATCCTTCCCTAGGACATAGCAATGTTAATTGGACCAATTTTGTTACATGAAATGTGGCAGCTTTTGGACTACTTTATTGCCACAAGCGACTGGTACTGGACTGCGTGTATGGATTAGTTTCCTTTTCTGCAGGGCAATACATACATAGATGTACGACAATGTCATGAATTAACAAATAACCAGATTCTGCATTCAGCGGTCCCGCTAGGCGTTCATCCAAAATTTGACAGAATCAGCCGATTTAGTGACGTAGTAACATAAATTCTCTTTCACCCAGTTTCGTTTCCGGTTTTCTAATAACTAAAGATTGTGTGCGATAAATGTTATATTTATATTAAAAAACTATTTTAAATAAAGAAAAATGAAGTTCCGCGTATTTATTTGTGTGAATAATAGTTCAATAAAGGTATTTTTTGCCTGTTTGCAAATTTTCTTTCTCGTCGATAACGTAGTTGATGACGTACTAACCAAAATGAACCCAGTCTCACGGATGAATATTTTGCTGAATATGGCTGAGTGCACAATCTTCTTTATTTGAATCATGCGACAATGTCTATTGTCATGATTCAAATAAAGAAGATTGTGTATTCAGCGGTTCCGCTATGCGTTCATCCAAAATTTGACAGAATCAGCTGATTTAGTGACGTAGTAACATAAATTCTCTTTCACCCAGTTTCGTTTCCGGTTTTCTAATAACTAAAGATTGTGTGCGATAAATGTGAAATTTATATAAAAAAAACTATTTTAAATAAAGAAAAATGAAGTGCCGCGTATTCATTCGTGTGAATAATAGTTCAATAAAGGTATTTTCTGCCTGTTTGCAAATTTTTTTTCTCGTCGATAACGTAGTTGATGACGTACTAACCAAAATGAACCCAGTCTCACGGATGAATATTTTGCTGAATATGGCTGAGTGCACAATCTTCTTTATTTGAATCATGGTATATTGTATATGTGTATGCATATTTTTTACTTTTCATTAATCATATTGAGTTGTTTAAACAACTCATATTCAAATGCACTTTTTGTATAAAACCAGATTTTAAAGTGGCGGACTGGCACTTCAAAAATGCGTTGGTATGCGTTACTCTTGCACTGTGGAGCACTCCTAAGGAAGTAATGCCTGCAATTTCTAAAGATCTATGTACTTACATCTCAGCAGGATCTTCCCAAAACAAAATAATTTTACAACATGTACGACGGATTACATATTTCGCAACGAAATGTTGGCTCTGTCGGACCTTTGCAAAGGTGAGTTTAATGTGTCAAATAGAAAATTACTGGTCCAAAGAACTACCGGAACAATTTCTTTGTTGAAGGCTCATCCTCCCCAATTTTTTTATCTACATACATACATATCGTCGCTCCGGAAGAAGAAATACGCATTCCAGTAGGTAATTTGTCGACGAAAAAAGGCGCATTAAAAATATGTCGAGGAAAAAGACGCTTTACAAAACATGCTGACGAAGATAGACACATTAAAAAATATTTCGACCAAAAGAGAAGCATTATAAAATATTTCGACCAAGAAAGACGCATTAGCATTATTAAATTAACTGCGAAGAAAGACGCATTAGCATTAATATTGACGAAGAAAAAACAAAAATCGAATACGTCTTTCCTTCCTAAAAAACATTTGAATGCGTCTTTCTTTATAGTAAAAAACAGCGTTTTTCTTCGTTATCAAAAAAAATAAAGAGTCTTTCTTTCGAGAAATATTTTTAATGCGTCTTCTTTGAAAAAAAAAAGTTTGCGTCTTTCTTCCTCAACAAAACACTTTGCGTCTTTTTTCTTTTATAGCGACGATATATTCTTTCATGAGTCTACAAAACCTGCACAAGTTTCTTACAGAGTTTGTAAATTGCAATGTGGACATTCATTTGTATTTAGGTATGGAATTTAAAAGAATTAATTGATAATGCAGGAAGAAAAAAATCAATTGTTAAAAGTAATTGACTTTTAACTGGCTATTTTGAGACAATTGAAAAAAGTAATCAATTTGTATCAAACAGCATGAAACGCATTTTTAGTTAGTTGCTTTGTCATGCTGGAAAATCTAAAAAAGCATAGTGTGTATTGATATATACAAAAGTATTTAAGATTTTTCAAAGAAAATATGCAATTAAAAGTCAACAGTAGTGTCTTTATAAACAGTTTAAAGTCAGTTTTAAGTTAGAAGCACTTCCTGCAGGGTACCTATTATTAAGTCAAATGGAAGTTTTTGATTTTGCTTACGTTTTTCTACAATAATTAACTTTAGCTTAGAAGCGTTGGAAATGGAGAGATAAAATGCAAATGACGTAATTTCTATAAAGCGTCAGTACAAAACGAAGATTAAAAAAAAAACTATGTGTATATATCTTCATAATATATACATATGTATGTATGTGCTTACACATATGTACATACAAATGTGTGTATACTAGAATATGAAAAGCGCAAACAAAGCGACGGAATTTCGAGATTTTTATAAAATTTGCATTCAAGCCCAAGTATGAAAGGTGCCAATACCGCCATAGATTTCAAATGATATTTAGCAATCAATTTATATTAATTAAAAATTTATGTATGTTTTTTCACTTAAAGGTGTATAGGTACATACGTTGTAAATAGTGCGATTTTAATCACATATTTTCATTATTTATACGTTATCGTTTAATAAAAAAAAAAGAATCTGTAAATATTTCCAGTTCTAGGTATTTACTGTCTGTGTAAAGGAGTCGCAAAAAGCGTACGTACATTTATTTAGCTTCACTAAAAATAACCTAATAGATTTCGAACCAAAAAGCTTCATATCTGATGTCGAGATTGGACATCGAAGCGCCAAGTTGAAGGGCTGTTGGTTTAATTTCAAACAAGTGGTTAGGAGCAAGACTGCTCAACGAAATGAACAAAATAATTTTGTTTCAAAAAATATCAATAAAAATATCCAAAAATTATTTTATTATGCTGCTTATTAAAACCAACATATTTTCGTTTCAAAAATTATCAATAAACTTTTATCAATATAAATTTTGTTTCGTTGATATCAAAAAAAGATACTAAATATTCATACACTCAGAAAAATAATCACAGTAGTATCAACAATTTTCTTCTGTTAATACCAAAATTCGTTAAATTAACAGAAATATGTTTAAGTAGACACATTTAGAGTTATATAAACGAAAACATATTTTACTTTAACAAATATATCTATTAAAAACTATTTGTTAGTTTAACAGGACTGATCGTCAATTATTAACAGAAATTTTTGTTGATATAACTGAGCTGCTGTTAATTTAACCCTAATATCTGTTGCTGTAACCTTTATATTTATTTGCTGATTGAACAAATCATTCCTGTTGCCTATCAAAAGAAAGAGTATTTATTTTGCCAGCTTTCTCCGTTGTTATTTGTTGCTTTGTTACGTGAGTGAGTTTTAATTCAGGGATGATTTATCAAACAAAGCTAATAGTAAGTATAAAAGCCACTAAAGTTCAATATAATGTTAAATGTCGCACTATACATATGATGCCGTTGGATTGAATTTTCAGGTTGATGTCATGCTTAGAAATCGGAGGAGAACATAAAATAGAGAACACAATATAGCAAGCAGTTAAGGCGAAGAAGGTGCCGCAATGGAAAACAGGCGGAGATAAAGCTACATATTTGTATTTGGAAACCGAACGGAGGGAGGATGAAGAGAAAAATGCAAGCAAAAGATTTAAAAAACTTGCCAATAGCTCTAAAAATACACATTATAAAGTAAATTAATTGTTAGAAATAAATGGCCATGTAAAAACACAAAGGGATTTATTTTTAAGTGACTAAATTTCAACTGCGGAAAGTTGTTGATTTATCAGCAAAAGTGGTTTCACAGCGATTTTTTGTTTTCGGAGTAGTTCAACAATAAAACTGTCAAAACAAAATAACGTCTGTCAATTTAAGAGATATATCTTTTGGATGTGATTTGACTGTGGAATCTGTTGTTTTCACCCGTAATCCCGTTGGTCTACCAGTATCTTTTCTCTCGGTGTAATAAAAGTACAAAACTGAGCATATTCAAACACGTATAAGTCTTCAAGAAAATGAGATAGAAGAAATTCCTTCCCAACAAGTATACATAGTAACAATAGCAGCAAATGAGCCCAGTTTCAGTGAAATCCGTGACATAAAATTTTTTACGTGGTACACTTGGCCTATATTGCCCCATATTATAACTGGGAAGACCTCAATTCAGAAGCCCCCAAAACCACATTTTTTCAACTCAAAGTTAACTAACTAAAAAAATAATGTGGCCTTACTGTTTTGTTCTATTTTCGAAATCATGCCAAAATCGAAAAGTTGTTCTCCTCAGTTGAATTACATAAGGATCTATGAACATATGTGCATACATACATATGCATATTTGTATATATGTACCTAGTATGCACATATTTCGCATTCGTAAAACCCGCTTTTTTATATTTCGACGCAACACTACATATATACTTGAAAAAAAAAAAAAACAATTTTGGTGTTCAACAAAATGTCGCTTTTCTGGGCTATAGCCAACAAGTAATTCGACAACAAAACTCCGTACTTGGCCAACAAAGTCACGTAACACACGCATACCCCAAATACACACAGGCATACGACGATATGCACAGATTCATGCCAATTCCAGTTATGGCAGAGTTGTGGATTGTGAGATGATACATTAAGTCAACAAAAAATTGAATGCACCCAGAAAAAAATACATGTAAAATTAATCAAAAATCAACCTAATTTGCGTTAATTTTATTCAACAGGACGTGTACTGCAGCTCATCGTGTAAAAGTGTCAGTTTAACACCATGGTAACTGTTAAATAAGCAACAAAATCATGTTGATTTTATCTGACATTTAAAAATATAATTTGGTAAAATTTATACGATGAATAGAAAATATAAACTAAAAAAGTAATAAATAAATTAAAATAGAAAAAAGAAAGAAAAAACAAAAACAGAATAATAAAAAAGAAAATTACCAAAAACTATACTTATTTCATACAAGAAATACCAAAAAATTATACATACATATTTAAATTAACATTTTCAGCTTATGCATATAACAATATAAACATATTCTTGCATAAAACTCATGAGAATTTATTTAACAACTCAAAAAAAGGTCTTTCTAGGTATAAAAAAATGTTTGGTATAATGCAAAAAAAAAACATTTACCGTTTTTTGCAGGGCTGCACATTAACGTTATTTTTTATCAATAACCGAAAAAAAAATTTTGTTTTCAATTCAACTTTGAAAAATTTTAACGTTAAATGCTGAACAAAAAAATACTGTTTTGATAATTATCAAAAAAAATTATCGAAAAGAATTTCATTTTGTTGATTATCAAAAAACAAATATTGAAAAAATTTCATTTCGGTAGCCAACAAAAAAAAATATCAAAAAATTAACGTTAATAAAAATTCAAAGTAAAATGAAGCCGTAAGCCCGAAACAAAATTTTATTATTATTTTGTTTTTGATGATCAACGAAACGAAATAATTTTGATAATTTTTTTTTTTGATAATCAACGAAACGAAACAATTTCAATAATTTTTATTTGATATTCAACAAAACAAAATTTTTTGTTAATTTTTATTTGATATTCAACAAAACAAAATTTTTTTGTTGATATCGTTGTGCAGCCTTGGTTTTTTTGTGTTATTTTAAAAATTTACATGTACTACTCTATGAAACAGATGAGAATTATTTACTCCAAGCTTAAAAAGGCATTTCATTGAAAAAAATATTTTCATTCATTTGAATACAGAAAAATTAAATTTTGTTTATTTTGTTTTATGAAGTAAAAATCGTGTGGCTCATATCGTTTAATTTGAAGAATTTTTTGTTGATTTGTGTGTAAAGATTGGTCGTATTAATTTTACATGAATCGTGTTGAACATTTTTTATGGGTGTGGAGAATATTTTGTTAAACAATTTAGATTTTTTAAGGCACACGAATATACACAAACGTTAAAATTATATGTATACATATATGTACTTGAATCTACATATACAAACCTTTTAGCATATATGTATGTATGTATGTAGTTTTCTTTGCACTTAAAGCTCTATGCTAGACAGGCGTTAACAACGATAACGAAAGATATACACTGACTGTATGTATATTATACAGGTATTTATGTACCTATGTAGGTAGGTAATGCACTAATAACTGCACGTCGCGATTTGAGAAAAACGGGATAAATTTCGAAATAACTTTCTCTCTTTATTACGGCAGTAAAAACCAAAAGAAAATAATGAAACCAATCGAAAAATTGCAAGCCAAACTCTTTTAAGGTACAAAGTTCTGTACGTATCTGCCTATAATTCTTTAATTCTTTAATTATTATTTTTTATAAATTTTTAAGCACAGCCGTAATGCTCATTTGTTTATTCTTTAATTTGTATTTTTTCTTTATTATTATGTATTATTTTTTTATATGCGAAACGTTTCTAATATTTCTTTATTTTTGATTTATTCAACTTTTTTTTCGCAACTTCACAGCCTTTTAGGAAATATTATTTTCTTCTTTTTTTTAATTAACAATTAACTCGATTTTATTATTCGATTTTTAAGTGGATTTAACTTTTTCTATGTGATTTACCAACGAAGTAAAAATTCGTACGTTTCGATCGAGCGCTAAAGTCAGACTGATTCAAAGTCAAGATGAATGAAAGCGAAACATTAACGAACTATGTATGTATGTATGTATG
The DNA here is from genome assembly GCA_960531455.1 of Urophora cardui. Taxonomy (NCBI): domain Eukaryota; kingdom Metazoa; phylum Arthropoda; class Insecta; order Diptera; family Tephritidae; genus Urophora; species Urophora cardui. The sequence continues at coordinate 92,442,255 of OY482671.1, read as the reverse complement.
TATACAATATTTATGTACGTAATTGCTACGCTGTTGAAACGCCGCACCACCTCTGATCGAGAGTGCTCATTGCGCCCATCAGTTCTGCTCCCCTCCGCGCTGAGCTGATCCAAGCCGGTAAAATTGAAGTGAACGTGGTGTGAGCAGCATTGCCGTTTGGATACAAGTACATATATCCATTTGGATACATTTAAAATGAAATGAAATACGTCGATACAAATAATCCCAAATGGATACTTTTTAACATCTTCAACGCCTACCGGCAAGATCTTTAAAACAAACGTTTTTACCTTTAGAACCTATACACACCTGCGACTAATCGATTTACATAGTCGGGCTGGGCAAGGCTACATGAGCATAAGCTCTTTTCACTACGAATATCACTGTTATGCCTGGTTTTCACTAGGTCATATATGACGTCAAATATTGTCAAACAAATGAAAACGGGTTGGCATATTGTGTCAAATGCGTTTGCAGTCAGTTTTGACCACTCGCTGTCATATAAAATGACAGCCATATGAAAACACTCAAACTGTAGTTTGCCAGCGCATTGGACAACATTTGACACACAAAATTCATTTGCCAGCGTGTTGGCAAACTTGTTTCGTTTGTCAAGCTCACAGCTGATTCGCAGGGCCACGGAGCGTGTCAAGGAGCGAAGAGCTAAGGAGCTATGGCTTTTTCACGGAGCGGAGCTGGAGCTCAAATTACAGGTAGAAGCTGGAAGTGGAGTTAAAAATCACTAGCTCTTTATATATCTATATCTGTGGCCACAAGCAATAACCGCTTAAGTCGACTTAAGAAGATTTTGAGTTACATATACCACATTATTCTCCTTTTAAAACTCTATATTTCTGTAAAAACCCCATTCTTATAACTTAATTCAATAAAAAGATATAAATAAAAACATGTAGGTATATTAGGTATATTAAACTTGCTATAACAGCCAAGGTAGATTTATATACTTAATGAAATTTCTGCATGATATTTTGTTTTATTTACAAAATTTGATCGTAACATTGTAAATGGCTCACTGATTTTGCGTCCATGGTTTTTAATCGATTTTTTCTGATTTGTTAAGAAAAGCCTTCGAATAAAAATATAAAAATAAGATTTTCTTTGCACTGCCATAAGCACTCAGATATAAAAAAATTTTATATGTACATATGTGCCTATGATTCATATTTTATGTGCAGAGCAAAGGCACTTTGTATTACAGCTCCCGAGAACTGCCGTAAGAAATCGAAATATACAATAACAAAAGTGTAATGAAAAAAAAATTCAAAATATGAAAGCACTGTAAAAAATTTGTTTTCAAATAATTTTCATATAAAAAATAAAAATAAAAATTTGTATGTATGTGATACTACCATTTGAAAATAAATTCTAAAATAATAGTGGTCTTCATCTAAAGTGATAAAGTAATAAATTTTTAAAGTTTATCAGTTTATCCGCATTTTTACATGAAACCACCTTGGTAAATAATTGTTTAAACTCTTGTCAGTGTCAACTTGATTAATAAATAAAAAAAAACCCAATAAAATAAACAAAAAAAAATGCCGAAGGAAACCACAATTTCTTCTTTTAAATTGAAAAAGTAAAACTGACAATGTGTCAGACTTGAGTTTTACCGAAATTTATAAATTTACGCAACAAAATCGTTCGGTAAAGTGATAAACTTCGCTTAAATATATTTTCATACAAATTTTGACAGATAATTTATTACAATTAATATTTTATCACTTTACCGCATTTACCAGCAGTTTACCACTTTAGATGAAGACCCTTAATATTTTATTGGAATTCATAAAAAAATCTAAATGAGCAAAAAATGTTTCAATGCATATAAAAATTTTGTAGATGTATTGAGCTTTGTACTTTCAATACGAGAGCGTTTAGCAGGCCTGCTATAGAGAATAAAGGTAGGTTTAAAACCGAAGATGGTTTTAAAGCGACCCTAGATTATGCCAAATAGTTCGAGTTTACCTTTATCTCAGGTAAGCGTTGAGCGTCTCTTTTCATCATTAAAAATTGTCGTATCTGATTTAAAACAGTCTTGTCGATTTGAAGCGGAGCCAATATATAAAAAATCGGAGCGAGAACGGAGCCCTATGCAAAAAAAGGATGGGAGCTATTGCCTATATGACACTACGTTTTTTTCTTGTTTTTTTTTTTGGTGTGGAAAATCCACCGAAAGTCAAAATACAAAAACAATCCTTCTGTAGGTTGAAAAAAGACAAAAACTCCCTCAAAAACAATTTGATTGCCATTCAAACTAAATGAAAATAATATCTATTTCAAGAATTAATTTTTTTGGAAATTTGAATTTAAATTACTGCAATAAAAGTTATGAAACTCAGATGGCAGAGTAGCTGTGTATTCCATGTTATAAAGAGAAGCCAGTGCGCAGTATACTTTTTCTTCCGGACATCTTCTTTCCCCTTACGGCCAAAGCAGAAGCTTACAAGAGGCAAATTTAAAATTTGTATTTCCATATATTTTTTATTTTATATATAATTTATTTTATAGTTGTCAACTTAAAACAATTGTCAGAAAAACCTGCCTAGATGGTATTTTGTTGGTATTTCGTTTCGTTTTTTCAATATAGCTTGCTCGCTTGCACCAACGCAAAACTGTATTTGACCATCTCCTTCACTCCAAAAAACCTTGTAGAATACCGGAAAAAAAAAACGTAATGTCATATGGGCATAAGAGCAGCAAAAAATTTTGGAAGCGGAGCAAACGAAAAAATCCTTTGCACCGGGGCCCTGGTTTGTCGAGCGCACAGCTGATTGTGATTGTGCGAGTATTATAAATTTATTTACTTATTTTGTTAATAGTATTTTAATATCAGAAAATGGAAGAGTTATTAGTAAACGATTTCCAAGTTTTTGTGCAACCTAGAAATAGCACCACCACAAGAAAACCACGGGTGAGAAAACTGACCTTGCTGCCCGGCTGTCAAAAGCTTTTACTTCACGTTTGACAGCGGAGATGAAAACGGACTGTCAATCAACTGACACCAAAATTTGACGGCAATCTTTGACCCACACTGCTCTATCGACTTCATGTCAGTTTTTGAAACCTAATGAAAACACATTTGACTCAAAATGACATATTGTCATCTAGGACAGTGATTTGACGTCAGTGAATTTGACCTAATGAAAACCAGGCTTTATTTTTGTAGTCGGCCGACTAATTGGTTGTAGTGTGAATACTTCCATACATTCCCATGCAAATCAAAGCCCGACTAAATCGATTTAGTCGCAGGTGTGAATAGGCTCTTAATTAAGAAGAAACCCTGTTTAATATTATTAAGAAGAGAATCTTGATTTTCATCGGAAAACATAATTAGTCAACTAGTATTTTCCTAGGACTTATTCAGACAAAGGGCAACATTTCATTTCATATAAGTGCAGATGGACATAATAAACTCTTTATATCATGTTCAGACATAAAAATTAATTAAGTCAATTGGGGTTGATTGAACATCTTTAGATTTGGTGTTCAGACATATTTAATTTACTTGGCCCATTTAACAGGTCGGCTCAAGATACATACACACATACACGCCGTGAGCTGAATATCAAACTCTCGTGACCTTAATGTCAAAATTGCAAGGAGGACGAAATAATTTGACATTCATCTCACAATTTTTACCAATCGTAAACACGAATGCATGTATAAAATAAGCAGAAATAAAAACAAATTTGATAGGTGATGAAGAAGAACAAGAATGCAGCTGATCTGACGAACCAACCTGTTTAGTGGACACTGACGCTAATCACATTTCTCTTTTCATGACATTTCATTGTACTTATGAAACAAGCCTTTTAACAGGGTTGCATGCAGAATTGTTCTTCATTAACAACTCATTAATTTCTAATGAAGCATTAACTTGGTCAATTTTTGTATGGTAAATTGAGAATCATTGGGCTTGAAAATTGAATGAAGGCTCTTAATGTTCAATTAAGGTTGTGTCTGAACATAACATTATACCAAGTGCTTCATTAATCGCTTGAGAATTGTAGAAATGTGCAAAGCCGTAGTGAAATTGACGAACGGAGGAAATACATAAGAGCTCTTTTAAAAATAAAAAGTTCTCCCTTTTAATTTCTTGAACATGTAATTGCACGCATAAAACGTGGCTGATGCAATAACTGTTATGCATACTTCTAGTATGTACGAGTATATATGTACATATGTATGTATGTACGCATGTTAAGACGTTTAAAGCAAAATTTGAATTAATAAGGGCTCTTTCAAAAATAAAAAGTTTTCCTTTTTAATAAATTCAAAAAGGTTCAAGTAAAAATTAGAGGATGTCCTTATTGATTTGCTTTATACAAATTTTCTCCTAAAAACAAGCAGATTTCTTCTAACAATTTAATTTTTTTTACAAAATGACATAAAAAATTAATAAACAAGAAGTTATCTCCTCGTTTTCAGACGATATCCTTTTAAATAAATTTAAGAAGAAATTCAAGCTAAAATCCAGAAGAATTTCTAGCAAAAATTTCTTCAATTTTGTCCCCTCTCCCTCTCCTCGGCCAAATAGCTTTTTTAGGTGGCATTCTCTTTGATTGTAGGTGAACTTTTTGGCTCTGTGAATGAAAATAAAAATTGTTCCCGGACAATGAGAGAAATCAATGAACGAAAAATCATAAAGGTCTTTTTGAAGCCATTTACAAACCAATGTATGTATGTATACTATAATTTAATGTTTGTTAAAGGTTTATAAACATTAAAATACGATTTTACCCATGTGTGTATTTCTAGTAATTAATACTTGGTGTATTATACAGGTATTATACACATAAAAAGATAATTCGTGCTTGCGAGTATGTAGGTACACTGTATATTAGGCCGTATCGCCTTATAGGAACGTAAAAGTAAAGTTCGCCGTACGCCCCCGCATATGATGTATTTTTGAAAACATTTCCGGAAAAGTTTTTTATTTTTTTTTTTAACGCCGCTAGATGTCGCTAAAATTTATTTTTCTCATAACTTTGGTATTTATAGTACGATCTCTAAGTTTAATACACCAATGTCTTTGGCTTGAAAGAGCGCTTTATACTATGGAATATTATTAACCCTATGTGTGTCATTGGGGTCACTACCACCCAGTACTTAGTTTATACCACCCTAAAGGTACTGCCAAACGATGCAATGAAAGTGCTTTCTGAAAGTGTCAAATCATTGAAAGAACTTTCATGAGTATCCACACGTCGCAATGAAAGTGCTTTCAGAAAGCACTTTTTACCTCCACTTTCCGAAAACTTTCAGGAATTACTTTTCGATTGTCCACACGGTGAAAGGGAAATGAGTTTTTGAAAGTACTTTCTGGCAGCTGTCAAATTAAATTCAAACAGCTGTGAGAGCAAGACAGATGTAGGAGAGCAAACAGCTTGTTGTGTGACTCACACAGTGTGAGAGCAAACAGCTGTGCGTGGAATGGTGATGGTGGAGACTTTTGTGTTTTTTGTGTTCATATGAAAAATATAACGTGATAATTAATTATTTTAATAATTGTATTTTGTTTATACATATGTATTTTTATAAAGAAAACATATTTACATGCCGGTTCGATCATTTAGACAACACTCGTATCAGCTAGCAACTTTCAGAAAGTAAAACACTTTCATGTAACAATTGAAAGTGAAAAGTATTTCTGAAAAGCATTTTTCTCGCATTAGAAAGTACTTTTTTGGTGGCTACACGAGAAAATTTTACTTTTTCACTTTCTGAAAGCACTTTCATTGCGTCGTCTAACCTAAAAGACCAAAGGAACCGAAAAACCTATATTCCTCAGAATGTTGAACGTGTTTTGTTTCGGGTTTTGCTCAAGCGATCGAAATAATTATTTTGCAAAAGATTAAAGATTTTTGACTACGTTTAACATGCAGACATAAAAAAAGGTACATTAGGGTGGCATAAACTAAGTACTGGGTGGTAGTGACCCCAATGGCGCACATAGGGTTCATAATATTCCATAGTATAAGTCGCCATTTCAAGCCAAAGACATTGGTGTATTAAACTTAGAGATCGGACTATAAATACCGAAGTTATGAGAAAAATAAATTTTAGCGACATCTAGCGGCGTCCAAAATAAAAATTAAAAAAATTTTCCGGAAATGTTTTCCAAAAAGACATCATATGCGGGAGCGTACGGCGAACTTTATTTTTTGCGATAGGGTCTACTGTACATACTTCTGCTATGAACTCCTAAAGTACTCAACCAATTTTTAAGAAATTTTTACTGTGGCTCCAACTGGCATAAAATAGGCTATAAAAAATTCAAAAAATTAACAAACAGGAAAAAAATTACCAAATTACCAAAATCGTTTTAGAGGAAAAAAATACTTATTTTGTTTAATAATAACCAAAGCGGTAACGCTGATATACATATGTATAGCCATATTCGAGCAGCAAATGAACACATTAACACAAGCAAAAGTATCTACCTGTTGATCGAACCAGACAATTCTGTATGTGTGTTTCTGTATATGTACATTTCTCTGTAGCGATGATGTTGTTTTGACCAAATATGTAAACCTTGAAAACATGTTTCTAAAGGTGTTCACCAATATGCCTTCTTAGACACAGACACAGTGGGCGAAATGTTCAGCGAGCGAAAATAAGTACCTAGTTTGAATTTGATCTGCACCAATTTTTTTGTTTTTTTTTTACAAGAAACCATTTCGATAAATTATGTGGCTCCTGTTAATAATAAAGTTTCATTTTAAATCTACAAAATCTACTTACAAAAAAGCTTGTTTGTTTTTGATGTGCAAACATCTTTATTTTTGGTAAGAGTGATTTCAAAAAAAGCGTAAACAACAAGGATGCTCAACAAACTATCAAAATATTTTTCCGTTTGTTAACATGCTATGTTAACGCAACTAAAATGCAAGCGTTAACGTTTTAAACGAAACAAAATCAACAAAAAGGAAATCGGTTTCGTTGAATCGAAAATTAACGTTGAAATTATCATTGAAATGAGCGTTTTTTCGGTTCTCACAATAAGTTGAGAGCGCTTAGTAGCAGCGTAGAGCAACAATGCTCTCAATGATAAACATAGAGCGCTTTGGTGGTTAGTTTGAGTGACAATGCTCTCAGTAATATAGAGCGCTCAACTTTTCAACGTTTCAGCGTTAACGCTTGAGTTTCGTTGACGTTGATAACGAAACAGAAATTATTTTGATAATTTTTATAACGTTGAAAAACTGAGTCGTTTCAACAGAAACGACTTTAACATTTCGGTTATCGTTAATATTAACGTTGCGGTGCATCCTTGGTAAACAACCTTTGTGTTAGTGCGCTGCTGTGCCCGTGTGAATCGCTTGATATTGTCAGTGGTAGGTAGACATGTAAATACTTACAAATGCTTGCACGCATAGACATGCAAATGCAAATATCAACAACAACAGCAACAACGAAGTTGTGGTTTTCTGGAACAATGCGACAAATAACAAAAACGAAAACAAAACCGCAAAAGGAAAAAAGTAAAACAAAATCAAAATCAAAAATAAAACAATCATAGCAGCAACAAAAACAAAAATTAAAAGAAAAAGAAATAAATCAAAAACAAAAACAACAACAAATTTACAAAACACTATATCGTCGTACCATACGAAAACACGCATATTTAAAATTTCTGGCGAAAGCTATCAATAAAAAATTCTGTACAAAAAGTAACAAGTTCGACATTTGGCTGACGAAAAATAGCAAGTTCGACTTTTGGCCGACGAAAAATAACAAAATCGACTTTTGGCTGACGAAAAGTATCAGTAATTATATACTGTTTTTCCATTAAAATTGTTGTTGTTTAAACGAAATTGATAGTCACAAAAAAACGTATGTTAGTTTTGGTATGGTACGACGATATGTAGTCACAGTTTAATCCCAAGAAACCCAGATAGGGAATAAAAATCCAATTTCGGAACTTTTTACACATCAATGTTCATGAGTACTCGGTTACTCAACCTTTAATTTTTTTAAATACATTATCAATGGGAACAACTTCGGTGTATTATTTTTAATGTAATTTTACAAATCAAATACTGGATTTTTCCGTTTGTGTGTCTACAACCTCCACATATGCAGCCCAGTGTGCTAAGCCCACATAATTTAGCTAGCGAATAAATACAAATGCGATTAATAGCCTTTTGAGGGTTCAAAATGAATGCGAACAAAGCTTAGCGTTCCCATCTCTTACTCTTATTTTAGTTGAATCTTGCAAATCAACAAGCTTGACCAGATTTATACATACATACATACATATGTACATATCTAACTCTATGACGGAATCTTTAAATAAATTTACATTTACTTACTGATTTCGTACCCAAAACAAAATCGCCAAACTCATGCCGGTGATTCGCGAAACTTTTTACGGTACGTCACGAGCTAAATTGAAATGTAAAACATATGCAGATCGAACTTTTTATATATGTCATATCTACACTTGCGCAGATATAACTCTAACGGTCTTAGGCAGAGTTTCTGTCCCATTCGAGAGATACTCCTTAATTTTTTTTTTGCTACAAATTGGGTGGATCTATAATTTTATGCCGGATGCCTTTCGGACTATTTTTTGTGAGAAGATTTTTCATTGCAGAAATACAGTCGGAAGCTTTGTCGGCCACAGCCGAGGAATGACCGCTATTTAAAAAACAAACAAAAATAACAGTGCTATACAGCCAAAAAATACTCTAAACGCGACCATCCTATCCAGTGGCGTAGTAACGGGGGGGCGGTTTGGGGACAAACCCTCCCCCCCCCCCCCCGAAAGATTCGTTTTGACCATAAAACCATCTTTGACTTTATTAGCATACATTTCTTTTTCAGGAAAAAATCAATGAGAATAGTAATTTTTCGAAATTGGTAATTCGAAATTTAGCGCTTTTTCACGAAGTATTACTTATAATTCTAGCGTTTGTTGAGCCGTAGGAAAGTGCAAGAACCGCAGGAATTTTACCACAATTTACATTCTTTGTACTTATATTCGCTCTTTTGTGGTAAAATTCCTACGGTTCCTGCACTTCCCTACGGCTCAACAAACGCTACAATTATTATACGGTATTGCTGTTATTAACATGCTAATAACAGAAAAGTAACGCCAATTATTAAAATTTCAAGTTTTCTTTCAATTACTTATCATCTTCATCAAATAATATTAGTATAAACTACAATGGGAATAAATATGCAATGTATAAGAGTATCTGAACTTGAGATTTTACTTAATCTCTGTCAAAATGGAATATTAAAAAACTAAATTATATAAGAACATTATTATTTATAACCGTAGCACATAGGTAGATTTTCAAGTTTTATGCGGCCAAAAATATTTTATTGTGTACATCTATTCCAAATTGCTTGTTTAATGCAAAATTTTAATAATTTGTGTTAAAAGTAGAGCTCTCGATTTTTTTTGAACATTTTCGAGTAGCTCGAACAGTTGTTGTTCAAATGCTCGAAGAGTTGTTTGTTTGTTTATTACCCGTATGTTTGTACGGGCATTTGAACAATTCGGGTATTTTGAAGTTTGTTTCTTTCTTTTGTTTATTATTATTATTTTTTTTCATTATATGTAGTTTTTTTTATTTTTGTTTTTCCGATACACATTTTTTTTGTTTGTAAGCTCGAATGTTTGTACGGGCATTTGAACAACAAACGGGCTTCAAACGAAAACGATCAGATCGAATTGCTCGATACCCGGGTATCTAGGGCTCTAGTTAAAGGTCGATTTTATTGAAAAATATATACAGTGACTCAAAAAAAAAAAAATCATACGCCAGAGTTTTTAAATTTATTTCAAACAGTTCTGTCGAAAATTTGACTCTCTTATTTTCGTTTAAAAATGTAAACAATTTTTCAATAAAAATCGCCTTAAGCAGGATTTCTAAGCTTATGGAAAAATCCGAAAAATCGTAGAAATTTCTAAAAGTGGATTAAAAATTTCAAAGCGCGGCCAGAATTTATAGAAGATTTTGAGGAGATTTCTAAGTGTACTGTTATGTAGCCAACCAATTTTAGTGTAAAAAGTGCTATTCTCAATGCTGTAAAAATTTCCGTCGATTTTAGTAATTTTTTTCTGTAGGGTGTTTGCGTTATATGTACGTGAGACCGTTCCAAATAAAATTTCCGAAAAGCCAATAAAATTTTTCAAAAAGTTGAATGTTGCATATTATCATATTACAATTGAATGAGCTGCAAAATTGCATACTCAAAAATCTTCTGAAAAATGTAGCTTTATAATTCTTAGCCCCTTTTTATGATAAGTACTTCCTTAACTTTGAAAAATTGGAAATACTAAAAATACTGCCTAAAAAGTTAACAATAATCGCTGCTAAATATCTGGGTTACTTTCGAGCATCACCTACATTAACCAAGATATGCGTTAGAAATATAAACATCAAAATTAAATATAAAGCACAAAAAGAAAGTTATTGTAGTAGGTACATATGAAAAACCCTGTATCTAGTAGTGAAGTGCGGCTTTGTGCGACGTAATTTTTTGTCGGCTAACTACTAATTGTACTAGATATCATGTCCGAGGGTTAATTTGACTGAGTCTGACAGAGCAACATAACAAAACCAACATAACCAACATGAAAAAGAGTGATAATTTTTTTTTAAATATCCCAACTTTAAAAGCTTAAAACTATAAACTTAGAATTATTGGAAACCTAGGATATTATTGAAAAGTGTTAATAATTACTTGAACCTTTAGGATTCATCACGATTACTTAAATGAAATGCTTTAAATAATAAATATTCAAGTTAAACTAGCACTTAAAAATATGTAAGAAAAAAACAAAAAAATTAACTTCAGATATGCTAAGTTTCGACCATCTGGGGCAAGTGCAGAGTATGGGGTCGGGAAAAAAGCGATGAATTATTGTTCCCCATTCTATTTCCAATATGTGGGTATGTTTTTTTTCTGTAATTGTAACAATTTTACGAAATTCAATTTTGGGCGCATAAAACTTGAAAATCTACCTATGCGCGTAGATTTCCAGAAGAGAATATGAGACTTACTTTTGAAGTATAGTTAAGGGCCCTTGGCAACTGACAATCTGGCATGTCAAGCAGTGTGTATGTGTGAGTTTTTTTGTGTGTGTTAGTGCAATCGGCAGTCGTCGTGCTACACGTCCTTGTTCGGGCTCGCGTTGATGAGAATCAAATCTTTTAGATATTTGCGTCAATCACCCGACACTCACACATATGTATACACTTCTTAACATTCCAGATTTTAAGTGGCAAAGGGCCTTAAGAGTTTGATATATGTATTATAAGCGATATTTGTGTACTAAAATGTTAAATTATAGTCTGAAAAAATTACATTTCGCTAGCTTAGAGTGCAAACTGTGTAAGTCCACTTTTATGAAAAGGTGTATTTTTATGTAGAACCAAAGAACGTAAATCTATACATTTACGTTCTTTGGTAGAACGCTAGAAAAATCAAATACGCACCGCGCTAAACAAGTCATAGATACTTGTCATATTTCTACTCGTTGTTATTCAGTGATACGCAAATTGTGTAAGTCCAAAATATTTATATGAACAGAAATTTTTTTTTATTTCGATTTTTTTTTCTTTTTTGTTTTTTTGTCTCTCCTACAAAGTTTTAAAAAAGGACTTACACAATTTGCATTCTAAGCTAGCGATTTTTATCATTTGTAAAAAAAATTTTTTTTTGGTAATTTTAATTTTTGTAAATTTTTTACATTGGCTGTGACCTCCCCCCCCCGAAAAATTCTCTAGCTACGCCACTGATCCTATCTATATGTAAAATCGGTCGCTGATTCCGAAAATCGGGTTAATTTTTAATTCTATGGGAAGGTTTTTGAGATATCGGCAATTTACCGTTATTTGGCCAATGGCTCCGCTTAATCCTGTATATCTCTTTAACGCAGTAAGCTATCTTTCTTGGGGTAACACCAAACGAAAGAAAATTAAATTTCCTGACATGCATAAAATATACCCGTGCAGTAGCATTGCGCGACTTGGCTGTATTTACTTGATCGCCTATAACTTTTCCATTTTACCATGGATTTTCCTCGTTGATAGCTTATGAAAAGCAAATTTAATTTTGTTTCGTTTGGTGTCACCCCATAGCTCACTGCGTCAAAGAGATATACAGGATTAAGTGAAGCCATTGCCGATTTTCGGAATCAGCGACCGATTTTACATATAGATAGGATAGTCACGTCCAAAGTACAGACAAAAAATTTCATTTTGTGATCCAGTGTAATTGGGCTTTACTTAATTAGAAAATTATTTTAATTAAATTTATTGGTTTGCCCGTCCTCGGTTCGAACCCACGAGCCCTGGCATGGCAGATGAGCACTCTAGTCACTACGGCCATCGAGCTTTTAATTTATTACAATAAATAGTTTAACCTTTTTAATAACCTAATTGCTTCATGTACATATCGACCCCTTTGTGCGACTTTATCGTAAGGGACAAAAGCAAATTTTACAGGAGAGCATTTTTTTTGGTTTTTTCCTGTTTTTTATTGGCACGAGTATATTTAAATGAAATTGATGATGAATGAATGAATTAATATACTGAACCTGATATTTTTTTCTTGAAAAAATATGCAGTTTGCGTCCACTGGCAAAATTTAGCAAACTTTTAATTCAGAAAGGATGGTACTATATCATTGTTATTGATTTGTGAAAAAATAAATAAAGGTTTGTGCCTTTTTATTGCACATAACTGTCTTTTATACACCAATTTTTTGTTGTTGTTGTAAAAACGTTGCAATCTGTACACAATATACCGCTAGTCCTAGTTTTTAAACGGTTTTATTTAGCTCACCCCGTTTGTTTTATTGTTGGGTCAAATTTAGTAATTCAAATTTCACCCTCTTCCTGTCAACCGATTAATCTGAAATTTTGCACGCATATATAACCCCGATGACAATGCAATATTATGAAAAAAATTCCGATAGGTGGCGCGTGGGTCGCTATATTTACAAAAACCGCATTTATGGTCCTATTTGGCTGAAATTCGGAACATGTATTACTACCTTGAAAAGAAATATTTTCTTAAAAAAAAAATTCCGCTAGGTGGCGCGTGGGTCGCTATATTTACAAAAATCGCATTTATGGTCCGATTTGGCTGAAATTCGGAACATGTATTACTACCTTGAAAAGAAATATTTTCTTAAAAAAAAAATTCCGCTAGGTGGCGCGTGGGTCGCTATATTTACAAAAATCGCATTTATGGTCCGATTTGGCTGAAATTCGGAACATGTATTACTACCTTGAAAAGAAATATTTTCTTAAAAAAAAAATTCCGCTAGGTGGCGCGTGGGTCGCTATATTTACAAAAATCGCATTTATGGTCCGATTTGGCTGAAATTCGGAACATGTATTACTACCTTGAAAGGAAATATTTTCCTAAAAAAAACTTCCGATAGGTGGCGCGTGGGTCGCTATAGAAGCGTTGGACTGCAATAAACTAACGGGCAAGAAACCTTGCAATAATGAAGCACTAAATGAATTAAACAGAATGCGAAATAAAAACTAAAAACTAGAAAATAAAAATAGGTAAAAAAAACTTTTTAAGTTAACGGTTTTATGTTATACATACAGTGCAATGTTTAAGATAAATGTACTAAAAACCAAAAAATAATAAAATAGATACAGTCGTGGGAATTATAAACATTTGCATAGACTATACTAAAATAAAACCGGGGGGCACGTCAATTGTCTACAAATTATCGACTTAATGTGCGATAGAAGAATCGTTTAATTCGTCGTTAGGCAGTTGGCCCGCAGACGGTGAGGAAATTACTTACTATTTTCTTGCTCATGGAAATTCCAATAGTTGTACACTCCATGTTAATAAAAGAGATGTTTCAACTAGTTTATCGTTGGACATTCACACGAGGAATCGTTTCACTGCTCGTAGTTTGTCTTTAATCGACAAAACATATGATAAAAGTACTACTCGCTCACCACTATGAAACCCTAAAACTCGCTTATAATCGAGCTTGCTAGCTTTTTTCCACATTCTAGCCCTACTTATCACACGTCCATCGTTGTCGGTTGAACAACTGCCTAATTATAGTGTAACATTACAAAACAAACATTTTAATCAACGATTGTAGACAATTGACGTGCCACACGGTTTTATTTTAGTCTAGTCTATGCAAATGTTTATAATTCCCACGACTGTATCTATTTTATTATTTTTTGGTTTTTAGTACATTTATCTTAAACATTGCACTGTATGTATAACATAAAACCGTTAACTTAAAAAGTTTTTTTACCTATTTTTATTATGAGGAAAAGTTGAGTATCGAACTAATTAACTGACAGTTGGCATTTGCGCATACCTTTTTCTCAGGACATTTATAGTACTACACGCGCATACTTTATTTGATAACTTCTATACCAAAACAGATATGAAAAAAACTGCAACGCAGAAATGTGGGCAATGAATAGGGCTAGTAAAAAATGCAATATAAAAAAATTTCCTAAAAATTTACATAACTGTTTTTTTATTCGCAGGGACGATATGACAAATACAAGTGTCTTATTCCATACTTTTGCATTTTTAATGATGGGGTCATAGTAATATAGCGAGTGAGTTTCCACCTTTGATTTCCTACCAGCTTTATTCAAAATACTTTTTATATGGGCGATATGATAAATCCGAGCTCAAGAAGAAAGTATAGATTGTCCATTACGATAAAAAAGAAAGCCAATTTTTGGCGCAACTATAAGGATTTCAGCTACAATATTTTACCAGGTGATGCGCTCAGGGATGTAGAATAAATTTGCATCAAAAAGTAAATTTCGGGAAAATTACCCTTACGATAAAATCGCGCAAAGGGGTCGATATGTACATACATATGTACTTAAATATATATACATATGTACAGAGCCCTAACTGTCATAAATGTGTATCCAACAAAACGTAACTTTTATAGGAGAAGTCTTTATTTTTAATTTTCTTTGCATAACTTTTGTATGTAGCCTTTATTCTCTAACTCCGTAACAGCACATTTCGCACCTTTGTATTTTTGGGAGTTGATGCGCGTGATTATAAATTATCGATTGTCATAAAAAAACTAAAATCGATAATTTTGTTGGATACACTTTAATGGCGGTTAGGGCTCGGTATGTCGCTAGCTTAGAGTGCATAGTTGCTAAGTTCACTTTTTTGAAAAATTATGTTTTTGTGTAGAACGCTAGGAAAATTAAATATGCACCACGCTAAACAGGTCTGTGTTACTTGTCTTAATTCTTCTTCTTTTTCTTAACTAGCGCGTAACCGCCTAGACGATTCTGGCCGAGTCCAATAAAGCGTGTCAGCCGTTTCTGTTGCGTGCTGCCTGGCGATAATTGGAAATACGAAGGGAGGACGCGTTATTCATTCTTCACAAGATCTTCCCAACGCAGGGGAGGTCTACCTTCTCTTCTGCCTTTATTCTCTATCCCGGAGCACGCTCATTTACTCTTTGTTAATCAGTTATACGTAAATTTGCTAAGTCTAAGAGGCGAAGAAAATTTGTCAAGTCCAAAATATTTACATGAACAGAATTTTTTTTTATTTCGACATTTTTTTTTTTTAGTTTTTTCTTTCTTATCTCTCACAGTTTGAGAAAAGCACTTAGCCACTTTGCACTCTAAGCTAGTAATGTGTATTTATGAAGTTGATCAAACAAATTTTATGTATAATACTACCGAAATCATTTCAAATAGCAACTATTTTAGGTGCGCTGCTGGCGTTAAAACCGACCGGTGACTTTATTGCTAACGGAAGCCACAAGATAAATTTCACACAAAAAATTGTATCTCTCTCTTTAGTCTAGTACTGCTAACAACAATTGGTTAGTTAAAACTTACCTAGTATAAAACTGGAATGCTTCTTTAATTAAAATTTTTTAATGACAAAACAAGTTAGCATTTTGCGGAAATAAAATCCTCAACACAAAAAAACTCTGAGTTAAAACTGCAAATCGGGTTTGGACCAGTGATGTGATACGTAGGGAAAATTCCCTACATGTAGGGATTTTAGTCGGAAAAAAGTGACCGTAGGGAAAGAAGGACAGATTTTTATAAAATAGCTAAATGTAGTGATTTTTTGGCAAAGTCAAATCAAAATTTGAATTCAACTTTTTTTCACTTCAACACTGACAGTCGATCTTAATAATGAAAATGCTGCGAAGACGAGTTAAATCGCGAACCCTTCAATGACGTAATTGGAGAGGGAATACCGTATAGTGAACTATCTAATAGCTTTGTTCGCGTACTTTCTCCAACAGCATTTCCTCAGCAGCCTCCAACAGCCAGGTGTTGGAGAAAAATGTCACCTATCCTCTCACAAGAGAAAAATATCGTAAGAGGTAAACGAACACAAAATTTGCAGAGTTCAACAGCTTTGGCAAACAGCTGATTTTTATTTACATTCACAAGCCACAAATTCAAAGGATAAAAAGGATTAAAATTAAAATGATAATAAAATTGGTGGAAATTATTGCTGTTAATTATGTATATATGTACATATGTATAACATAAAAATAACAAAATAAAACATAGTTTTTTTCTTATTATTTCTTTTGATTCGTTTTGGTCAGTCTTTTGTCACCTCGCGATAACCTCCTCAATCTAAAAATCGTTCGCATAGGCTCGCAAAAAGGTTTTTTGAAGTTCGGAAATGCATCCGGAACTCTCTTTTACAATAAATCGGCACTGATTGTTCTATATAAATGCTAATGGAGTTACAATTCTGCCTGAAAACAGTGGAGATATATGCACATATGTATGTATCTGCAATACAATTAACTTCATGTTGTTGTTGTTGTAGCCACCAAGACACTCCCCGAAGGTTTTGGGGAGTGTAGGGGATGTGACAGTCCTTTGCCGGATAAATCCGGTACGCTCGGGTACTAGTCCCTTCTGACACTAGCCCGACTGACGTGCGAACGATTTTTTCTGGCCATAATCAACCTTCTAGGCCGGTGGATTTTAGTCGCGTCTTACGCCAGGCATTCCTTACAACGGGTATATTCTAGACCCCCTAACCCGCTGGGATTCGCTGTTACTATCTAATAAATAGGATTTCATTGTAATAATTATCACACTAACAATTGCTTTTCTTTGTACCCATGTCCATACTGTTTTCCACCGCAGTATGTCTTCGCATCTGCTGCCCCGCAGAAGAGATTTCAATTTAATGCACCCGGCCCTGGCCATGCTTTAAAAAAATAACCCTCTATGGACCGATCCACAGTACTTTTGAGTAGAACAAACTTTTGCGTTGGCGGCATTTGGCCGCGCTTTAAAAAAAATAGCCCCAGCCAGCAAAATTTCCTTTCTCGAATTATATCTGCGGAGCGATCGGGAGTGTTATAATTAGTAAAATTAACATCCATAGAAGATTTCCCGAAAGTTCCAGTGGTTTGAAAATAAATACGGCGGGCGCATTATACTGAAGCCGACCCACTGCAGAACTACTCTCGGAGGGTGTGCCACCCACTGCCTAGAGTGGCTGCAATTTTTAAAATCCGGATAATTGGGTTTTAGTTAGAATTTGTTGTCTATCCAGGCTCAGTGAAACTTTCAGGAAATATTCTGTAGATGATAATTCATCTTATCTTAACGCTTTTAACTATTATTAAATTATAATATTAAAGTTCTCCAGAAATAGAATTCTCGCGGCTGAGGGTTATTTTTGTAAAGCGCGGCTGAAGGCAAAAGGTGTTCTATCAAAACAACTGTGGATTGCTCCATGGATATTAATCCAGAAAGAGAATTCTGCCGGCTGAGTGTAATTTTATTGAAGCTCGGCCAAAAGCCGCCAACGCAGAAAGATGTTCTACACATACATACATTAATTTAACAAGGAATGTCTCCTGAACTATAAGCGTCCGGAGGGTAGTACTTTGTTTTTTGTGATCCGTGAGACCACCCCTACCTTCTGGAAAATTAATTGTTATCGGATCGTGGATCATTATATACAAATTTTCCCTCTTTCCAGGCTGGGGATCCAACCCATGACCTCTGGTATGGCAGACTAGCCACTGTCCGCCACACCACAGTGGCCACAACACTCCCCGCTGCACCACAGCGGCCCCGTTAATATATATTCCCGCAAAGGAGATTACAATTTACTAAGGTACATAATATGCATATAAATACTTCGCAAAAGTATGTAACATATTTAATTTATCCATATTTGTTGCCAATTTAGTGTATTTTTCCAATTTTATAATTGATTTGTATATTTTGCAAATCTTGTTACTTGCAAAAATTCAAGTCAGCTGTTGTTTGATCAGCTGTTTTCCTGTTGGAAAATTGCTGTTGGCAAAAATTTGTCCAACAGAATTCAACAGCTTCTCACAAAATGAAATGTCAGTTTTCTCTCTCAGTTGGTTCTCTTCTGTTGGAGATTTGGCGTAAAAAAACGGCGACAAACTGTTTGTTTTTAAAAGTCAAAAAATATCCATAAACGAACAAAGCTAATAACACGATACTTTTAATTAGGGCATCGGAGCAAAAGATTTTTTTTGCTCTGGCTACGCTCTTAGCTCCGAATTTTTTTTTTCCGTTATGACCAACTTGATGGTATTTTGTTGGTATTTCGTTTGGCTTTTTCAATATAGCTTGCTCGCTTACACCAACGCAAAACTGTATTTGACCATCTCCTTCACACAAAAAACCTTGTAGAATACCAGAAAAAACGTAGTGTCATATGGGCTAAAGCAAAGTATTTGACGCAATAAATTTTTTTTATTATTTTTTAGAGAAATGCTGTACCTATGATAGTATCAATGAAATGTTTCGTTCCCTTACATATTTATATGCCTACGTCTACCTACGTATATATCGCACGTTTTATTCAATAGGGATTTAACTAAAAAAAATTTTTTTTGGGAAAACGCAAACAAAATTTTAGAGCCTATACACACTTGCGACTCAATCGATTTAGTCGGGCTTTGATTTGCATGGGAATGTATGGAAGCATTCACACTACCCAGCTAACAATTTTACCCGAAATCTGTTAGATTTCTATCAGATTGTCTGCAAAAAACTCCGAAATCAATAAGTTTTCTGTACGACTTCTTCAAGAGAAATGTATGAAGACGTTGACAGGAATTCTTACAGACATGTCTTGGGAAATTCTGTGTTTTTACAGTGCAGAATTCTGCAATATTTGTCGATGAATCTAACGGATATCTTATAGATATCCCAAGAAATATCGTGAGGATTTCTGATTTAAATGCCGAAGAATCTGATGGATATCTTACAGATATCTAAAGCATTTTCAATTAAAATTCGCATAAATGTAGTGGCAAATTAATTATTAAAGTATTTATTATATGTAAATTAATTTAGATACAAATGTACATATATGTATACATGAGGGCTTAGTCTAAGATCTATTATATGTATTTAAAACGTTTTTTATGCGTTCCGCCAGAGCCGTTAATAAGCTTCCTTGAGTATGGTAACGAACCAGCGATACCTATACATTACCGGATTATTCGCTCACTTTGGCTTCCAATACATGTTTGTGTGTACATAGGCAGCAATCTGCAAAAGCTGACTATATCGGAAATAATAAACAATTGAACCAAGTCCAAATCGGCACAGCTATTATTCCATTGTTTTTTTTTAAGGCCTGACGCTCCATATCCGGCTATCTTTATGTATATATCAAGTTTGTACATATGTATGCATATTTTATATTGCACATTTTGTTTTATTAATTTTTTTTTTTTAATTTTGTACTGATTACAAATAGAAATTTTCTTGTACAAATTCAAAAGAATAAATTGAAAATATTTTGACATATGTATCTGCACGAAATCGGTCCGATATCTATAAGATTTGTCGGATGAGAAAAAAATAATTTCCCCAGAAATTTCTGATAGAAATACCTAAGAAATCCGAAAGATTTGTCCAGATACTCAACTTTTTACTCAGAATATTTTCAGAATTGTCTGAATCAGAAATTGTCTGGCAAAATTGTTAGCGGGGTACATTCAATTAGTCGAACAACTGAAACAGTTGGATTTGCATACAAAAGCCCAATTCGACTAAATCGATTGAGTCGCAATTGTGTATAGGCTCTTATAATTTCAAAGAGTTTCCTTCTACGGCTAACTACAAAATCACTTTTATTTCCGCCATTTTTATCGTTTTGAGTATTTTATAAGACTAGACTCAAAGGCATTACCCAGTTATTGAAATATATCGCAAAATCCCAGAAATCGAAAATTTCGAGTTAAATCCCTATTGCATTAAACGTGCGATATATATGTTACATACAACGCATTAATACATATATTTTTTTATTATAATAATTGTTCAAAACAGTAAATCATCAGCATTTTATTGTAATTTTTTTTGATTTCTTTGAGAGCCAGTGTGTATGCAGTATGCAGTAGAACAGCCGATTTTCATTATTTAGTAAAAGAAAAAACGTTTATCTACTGCCGTGCGGTTTCTTCACTGTTCTTGCATGGAAATAACTAAAAAAAAAAGTGTAGGGAATTACGTAGGGAAAATTTGAAACAAGTGTAGGGAAAAGTAGGGATTTTCCAAAAAAGTATCTACCGTCACTGGTTTGGACCAATCCCCATTTTTTCGGACTCTGAAAAGAATCACGAACCGTTTTTCGTTTGAAATGCGAAAATTTAACCGATTTTCGGAGTAGTTTGCAGCCCTGCTATCAATAAAATCTTTCCGAATGATTTAGTCTTGATTACTTTACATTTAGTTACACAGAAGACTTGCGTATCTGTTATATTGAATTTACCACGATTACAATAGAGAAAGCAGGTTTCAGTAGCCATGGGTAGGTTAGGTTACGTTGGATAAGATCCAGTGATCTGTCACATAAACCATACATTCAGTTTTCGTAGCAGGGAAGTAACTCCGGTAAAGTAGCTATAGCAATAAAACCTATCCCAACACAGAATGTCCAAAGTGGGTCATTCAATATGAGTGATAATTTCTGATTTTCTTAATGTAATTCAAAGTGGAACTATTAATGTAGCCCACAATGAAAACATTTATTTTCAATACCATAAGCTACACCTCATATTAAGATGAGAATAAACGCCCACACAAGCCGCAACCTCAATAACCAACCAAATAAGCTTTACTAAATATGGGTGAGCAATGATGAAGCCAACTCATGCATATACATACATATGTACTACTTAGCATCCCCTTTAACGAATAAACAAATATATTTCGAAAATAATTTGCAAATGACTAAGATTGTTGACACATGTACAGGAACATAAACGGTAATCAGACAAAATTCAAAATTTTCAATAAAACACGTTAACGGCCAAATAAAAGCAACATCCAGTACCGACCAAGAAACTAACAGTATCGAAATCTTTTACATACATACATATGAAGGTACATGCATAAAAAATTGTGCCATAGAAAATTAAAAATAATGGCACATATCGGACGCAAAAAAACAAGTGTTAGTGTAGAACATGACGCGTCTGTCTATATATGTATGTATGAAACAAAAATTCGCTCCCACGCGCTTCCAGATGAGAACGGGGTAATAAAATCATTAGTACAATGGAAAATATATTTGAAAAAAAAAAACAGCTGGAAATTACAGTTGACGCATTTTTGTACTGGCATTTGTAATAGTGTGGTTAGTCAACGCCACAAGCCCGTATACAGTGTCAGCTGATCTGTTCTATTCTATAGGAGTTGTATGTAAACGATTACTCAACGACGGATGACAGTGACGCCCGTATCGCAGAAATGATACGAGTTGTTATTTTTAACGTAAGGGTTGCGTGAGCGCGCGGTCTACACGTTCTCCACTAACCGCACTATGAGGCGTTGAACCAAATAAAGCGGCGCAGGCGGCCTTAACATGAGTTCCAATATTCCATTCTACTCGTAATTACATATGTACGTATGTACTTACATTGTACCGTCTCCCAAAAAAGTTCTACATACGTAATGAGCGGGGGCAAGGCCGTATTTAGGGGGGGGGGGCGGGGGTTTTGGGTGTTTGAACCCCCACGAAATTCTGGTAGATAAATTTTACAAATAATTAATTTGAGAAAATACCAAGAATTTCAGGTACAGGGGAGAGCTGGCATGAACCTGCTGAGGTCAAACCCATTTTTTTATGGTTAGGGTTTTGAGATAACGTAATTTTTGGTTTTTTTGGTTACAACTTCAATCAAAAATTCTTTTCGCTGAAGTTACAAATACCCGCAAACCGTATCTACTCCGTTCGAAAGATAATTAAAGTACGCTTCTAACGACATACCACTTATAAATTAAATTATGTTACATACATTTTCTAAAATTTTAGCATATTTCCTTATAACTGCATAAAAACATTACATGGCTGAAAATTCATTACTAGGGTTATATTAGTGTCTGAATTATAACGTTTTGTGCGTTTTTCGAAAGATCCCATATATGGGATGTGTGCGTTGTTATAGTCCGATTTCACCTATTTTCAATACTAACTTTTCAAAGTCAACATTTTATTGATTTTTTGCGATTATTGAAAAAATGTGGTTTTTATTGGGGTTTTTCTAAGAAGTTGTAAGAACCAGGATAGTTTTATTCTTTTTAAAATTATTCTGTTTTATTGCAAACATTTTAAGCGTAATATTAAAAATATTCGATGAATACTATATTTTTGGCGATTTTTTCCAAATGAAACAATAATAATATTTTATGGTCGAAAAACTCGGCTAGGTGACCCAACTGTATGAAAACGACTTCACAGATCAAAGGACATTAGAGGGAAATATAAAGCTTCCCAAGCACTGTTTGCCAGCATAACAGCAACAGTCTCAAAAAATAATCTGTTGCTGGCTGCGAAAGTTATCATAATTTTTTGAGAACTTTTGAATTTCGATTTCCTTTGAAAATATCTGAAGTCGAAGCACAGAACAGTCGAATATAATTGTTTGTTTATTTGTGCTGTTGCTTTACTGTGTAATTCCAAACAGATCAGTCGACAGCAAAGCACAGATAAACATAATTTTAGTTTTAAGTGCGGCCTTTTAAAATTGTTTTTTTTTTTACATTACAATTTCGATTGTGTTCCCATGAATTAAAAAAAAAAAAACAATAACAACAGTGCTGTAAAAACTCGAAATTATGTTTGCCTTTTGCTGTGCTGTAGAAATTTCCACAATACAGCAACAGTCAACTATAATTTTTTGAAACTTAAAGCTGCGCAGTTGCAGTACAGTAGAACTTTTTATTTTGTATACTTCTGCCGCGCTGTTTATTTTTTAATTTTCAAATGAAAATGAAATTCAATGGAAATGAAAAAAAATGGTTGAAAATAATTTCAAACTCTGCTCAAAAGCCCATATGACACTACGTTTTTTTTCTGGTATTCTACCAGGTTTTTTGTGTGAAGGAGATGGTCAAATACAGTTTTGCGTTGGTGCAAGCGAGCAAGCTATATTGAAAAAAACCCAAACAAAATACCATCTAGGCGATTAAAAACCAACGAGCCAGCTTGTATTTCGGTAGGTTTTTTGGCATTCGGCCGTTTTTTCTGACAATTGTTTCAATTTGACAACTAGAAAATAAATTATATTTAAAATAAAAAATATATGGAAATACAAATTTTTAATTTGCTTCTTGTAAGCTTCTGCTTTGGCCATAAGGGGAAAGAAGAAGTCCAGAAGAAAAATTATACTGCGCACTGGCTTCTCTTTATAACATGGAATACACAGCTATCCTGCCATTTGAGTTTCATAAATTTTTTATTTCAATAATTTCAATTCAAATTTCCAAAAAAATTAATTTTTGAAATTAATATTATTTTCATTTATTTTGAAGTTTAATGTCAATCAAATGGTTTTTGAGGGAGTATTTGTCTCTTTTCAACCTACAGAAGAATTGTTTTTGTATTTTGACTTTCGGTGGGTTTTCCAAACCAAGAAAACCAAGAAAAAAATGTAGTGTCATATAGGCAAAAGACTAAAACAATGACATATCTATCAATTTTAAAAATCGGATGTCAAATAACAAAGTTGCGAAAAAAACAGGTTAGAGTCCAACATAAACTAAAAATCTTGGGGCGGACTTTTACAGCTGAAAACAGCTGGTTTTTTCGTCCATAAAATATTATTTTTTTTTCACTTGGATAAAATCACCAAAAATAAGGTATCCATCGTGTTTGCAATAGCACAGTCTAATCTTTAAATGAATAAAAGTTTCCTGATTTTTAAAACTTCTTATAAAAACCCTAATTTGAAAATCAAAAGTTTTGTAAAAAAAATTTTCTTCTAAATAGCACTTTAGAAACCAGATTTTTTGTTAATTATTTTTATTTAGTGCACGATATAGGTTATATGTTTTTCTAAAAAAAAAAAAAAAAAAAAAAAAAAATCCACAACCCCCACGAAAAAAAATTCCTGGCTACGGCCCTGAGCGGGGGTACATATGTAATGACCAGACCTCCGACACGTCGTCAAATGCAAAATGAATGCCAACACACATTAGATATGTATATGTATGAATTTGATAGCAATTTGGTTTAGTTTGAGATACATTAGTATTCCACCGCTGCACATGGCTATTGGTTGCTAGTCTCTTCGATTGGTCTATGCAGTCATTAGTCAGTCAGTCAGCCGTACTACCTCAAAATCAAATACGTTTACATATACTTATGTACATATACATAAAAACTTATTTCAGTTGACTCAAAGCTCATAGCCGGCTGGCTGAGGCGTACATGCACAGGCGCGCATGCGCTTAGCAGTTTGAAAGCGATTGCCTCAATATAGCCATGGGTAATGGCGCAATTTTTTTGGCGCTGATACAATAACGCCAGCGCCAACCGTGGCGCCAACTCACGGTACTGGCGCAATAACACCTTTAGCGCAATTGTCATCGAATAATCGATAAATAACATTTTTTCGCTTGTTACTGTTTACCATCCCCGTTTTATTTCTTTTGGCGCAATTCTGCTTACATATACGAGGGCACAATTAATTTTAATTTTCATAATCATTTGGAAAAATATTCCGTATATATGTGAAAATATGCTGGAAATTAGAGTCACTTAGATCACTATCAAGCACACATAATTGTGACGTTGTCATACGTATACATATAATATGATGCTGTTATTGGCGTTGTGGTTGCGCCATTTTACACTAGCGCTATATTGGAGCTGGTGTTGGCGCACGAAATTGAGTCAGTGTTATATGGCAATAGCGCATCATTGAGTTGGCGCTACATTGAGTTGGCGCTACATTGAGTTGGCGCTATATTGAGTTGGCGCATTTCCCAAATCGGAGTTAGCGCAATAACACCAGGGTTGGTGTCAGCGCAATTGCGCCGCGCAGCGCAGTGTTACCCATGCCTACCTCAATAGACACATCAACAGTACCAGTATACATACATACATACACATACATACATACACATGTTCATATTGTTTAATTTTACCTTTTGCTCTTTTGAGCTCTAACTTTTCTAGTTAGACCTACTCATGGAGGAACAATAAAGGAGAATGCATAAGATCAGCTGACTTCTTCTTCAATCTTCATAAACACACGAACACAAGCATTTTTTTTGTTGACATATTCCACACACACACGCACCCTAGCATTTCCATAGGGGCCACATCTGTCAAATTCTTCTACATTCCTCTTTGCATGACACTTCTGGCCCCACTATGTATGAAGGTATGTCGTCATGCGTAAACCTTTATTGTTGAATCATGGACCTACTGCAGTTATAGTATCGTGGCAGGCTTATAGCAACGCCAATACAAGGTCCAAACCAAGGCAGATCTATACAGGTAATATAAGCTCAGCAGCTGATTCATTTTCAATTTTGCAAAATTGTCAAATCGTATTGCTTTTATTTTGTTTACTTCCGTCTTGTTTACATTTTCGTACGTGCTTTTTGACGTTTAGACTAGAGATTTTCAACATGGCCGCCGTGCTGTTACCTTTATAGATCTGCCTTGGTCCAAACCCCTTATACCAACACTACTAACACCTGTTTCTTTTATATTGATTCCCGAGTCTGCGCAACACATATCTACACACATCCATACATATCGCAACCTAAAATTTAGGGCCTAAATCATAAAGTGACACAACTCAAAATTCAAAAATTTTCTGGAGAGCCAAAAAACTTTTTTATAGGCAATGATATGGGAAAAGACCACGTAGGTATATTAGTGATGGGCGAGTCCGAGATGTTTAGACAATCGAGAGAATCGCCATCGTTGCAAAATCACAATCGAGTCAAAAGTTGACTCGCTCCTCGACTGCACAATCGAGATGTTTTTGCGATTGTTCCGAGTCGGCGAGTCGGAGGTTGTTTCGATTACATCTCGACTACACAAGCGAGATGTTTTTGCGATTGTTCCGAGTCGGCGAGTCGTAGGTTGTTTCGATGACATCTCGACTACACAAGCGAGATGTTTTTGCGATTGTTCCGAGTCGGCGGGCCGGCTGTTGTTTTGATGATATGTTTTTGTTAATAAAATAAACTGAATGAGGTTTGTTGATAAAGAAAGTAGGATTTTTAATGGAAGTGAGGCAAATACATAAATAAATTAACCAAATTGAAAAATATGCTATACATAGACGCTGCATTATTGCAATCACAACAAAAGAGTGTCGTGCATAATAATAATAATTAATTATTTAAACATTAATAAATTTTCTGAAGTGAGACGCTTATGAAACAAATGAATTTTACGAGTAGCAACAACGGCAATAGATTTGTACCACTCTGTATGTTTTGTAAAGCAATTTTAATATTCAGGCGGTAACAACAATTATTATGTATTTTTTGCAGCGAGTCCGAGATGTTGTAAAAGCCTCCGCACACGAGCATTTGAAATTACGTTGATTAGCCGAAATCACTTTCCGAAATCACGCGCATTCACACACGTTTTTGAGTAATTTCATTTCGTCGGGTTTCAGTTACGCTGTTCCTGCGCCAAATAAAAATTTGTACATGGTCAACTTAAATGAAAATATCATTAATAAAATACTCCCACCAAATTAAATTTTTTATAATTAAGGAATCGCTAATGCAATATACAATGAGAATATATCTAAGAAACCGTCGCGAACAAATTTAATAGCCGTTTTTATTTTAGCGCAGATGTATATGCGCTAAAATAAAACTCAGCTAATGTGAAATATTAGCGATGGGTAAAGGTGTTTTCGATTATAATCGATAAAATTTAGAGAAGAGACCGATTCTAGAGTAATTTCGTGAGTGTTTTCGCCGAAATGCGCATTTCAAGGGTGATTTCAGCTGGCATTTTTGTATGGCAAAACAACGTTATTTAAGGGTAATTAACGCCGAAAACACGATTTTTGCCTAAAACACCCTTAAATCATGCTCGTGTGCGGAGGCTTTAAGGTTGCTTTGAAAACGAGAGGAATCGTTGGCGAGTCCGAGATGTTTTAGCGGTTGTTTCGACTGACGGCCATTTACGACTTGACTCGAATACGAATGAAAACCATCGAGAGCATTCGAGATGTTTCAACAATCGAGAGAATCGAATAAAACATCTCGGACTCGCCCATCACTAAGGTATATTAGTTATTTTTCATTTAAAAAAGACTCTGATGGAAAAGATTTTTTTTTCAGTCAGTAGAGACCGATTTAGTACAGTATTGTTTGGAAGCGTCGATATGTAGGTACCTACATAAATACATACATATGTACACACATATGCATGTACATGCATATATGCATATTCTATTGCTTTGGTAGATTCATAATTAAACATCTTCATCGGTTAGTCACACCAACTGTCAACCTGCATACCCACGTAACTGGTTACAATTCACGCGATTTACTAAAATAGCATTGATTGCACATCAATATTGTATGTACATACCTACAATCGCATAACTAAAAGCCCGTCTCCACATAACTTGATTCGCCAGCGAAACATCTAGGGAAACATCTCGCTAAATAAAAGCCCGTCTCCACATAACTTGATTCACCAGAGAAACATGTAGCAAAACATCTCGCTCAATAACCCGTCTCCACGTGGCTAATCATGATTCAGTTTGACATTTCTCTTTCTTGTTCTTCTTAAATGTTTGTATGTTTGCTTATTTTTGCGTCTTTGCTTTGGTCTGTGTGAGATTTCGATAGATTTTCGATACAAAATTAGAGAAGGCATCGATATCATCGCGTTTGGCAAGAGGACTGAGAACGAAACAAGTGTTTCAATCTTCACTCGCTCTCAGAAATTTGTATGGAAATTGGCGAGTTTCGGCACTGGTTTCCGTGTCGAAACAAGATTGAGAGAAAATGCAGAAAAAAAGAGCGAAACACGTTATGTGGAGACATGGTATAACCCGTTTCCACGTAGCTGATCGTTATTCAGTTTAAAAGCCCGTCTCCACATAACTTGATTCGCCAGCGAAACATCTAGGGAAACATCTCGCTAAATAACCCGTCTCCACGTAGCTGATCGTTATTCAGTTTAACATTTCTCTTTCTTGTTCTTCTTAAATGTTTGTATGTTTGTTTATTTTTGCGTTTTTATTTTGGTCTGTGTGAGATTTCGATAGATTTTCGATACAAAATTAGAGAAGGCATCGATATCATCGCGTTTGGCAAGAGGATTGAGAACGAAACAAGTGTTTCAATCTTCACTCGCTCTCAGAAATTTGTATGGAAATTGGCGAGATTCGGCACTCGTTTTGAGGTCGAAACAAGATTGAGAGAGCGAGTGCAGAAAAAAAGAGCGAAACACGTTATGCGGAGAAATGGTATAAGCGAGTTACTTTAAATTTGTGAATGACATCGTCTCTAGTTGTTTACAAGAATATTACACCATTAACAACTATCTACATAGTTAATTTCCAACAAAATCCATCACAGTCAAGAATGACGAGAATTGAGACAAGCTTATATTCGAGGCTGAATAGAAAAAAGTAAATATGTACATATGTACTCTGAAAAAAAAAAACATTGTAAATCTAAAGACTTTAGCTGTTAAATCCACTACTTTCCGCAGTAGAAATGTGCCCAACGCTCCGTTGTTGTTTCAAAGGTGCGAGCGTTGTTAATTTAAGTCAACCACGGAAACTGTTGGATCAAATACTTTTGCCTTTAAGTTAACAACGGAGATTGTTGGAAAAAATGTTCACCTAAAAATAAAGCTTTGTTTGCATTTTACTCTTCATCTTCTCTCCACCCGAGTCCAACTGCAAATATGTAGCCTCCGCTTATTCTCTTCTTCTTCTCTCCTTCTTATCATTCACTGGTTGCAATCTTTATTTCTTATTCTGCTTTTTCTCCTTTATTTTATATTCTCCTCCGGATTCGAACCATGACATCAACCTGAAATTCTATCCAATCATCACATAGTGGAACGTTGAACATTATAATGAATTGTAGTAACTTATTTATACTTCCCTTTTCCTAAAAAAGAATCCATGAATTATATGAATCATTGTAAAAACAATATTTAAAAAAAAAATTGTTCTCATTGGATTTGTTAACAACGGAAACTGTTGGGTCAAATACTTTTGCTTTTAAATCAACAACTGGGACTTTTGGAGAAAATTTCCTGCTAAAAATAAACTTTTGTTTGGATTTTTCTCTTCATCTGCTCTCCATCATTATTGTTTTTGTTGGTTTTCTCACAAAAAAATGTTTTCTCACAAACAAATTTTAAAAGCAAGCAAATTTTTGAAACAACAGCGCCCGTATTTGGATCAATTGTTGGATCAAAAACTTTTCTGTGAAAACAAATAATTTTGCTGTTGAATCAACGACGGAGATACAACAGCCGAAAGTTGTTGATTTAAGTACGGGCATTTTTTTTTTTTTTCAGAGTACACCTCGAATTTCATAATACGAGAAATTGTTGATATTCATATTTTTTTGAAACAAAAGACAAAATATGTTATCGATAAATCCGCGAAACGAGATTTAATGGAGAACCCGAGTCTCGGTTTTCTCGATCCTTGAATCTCTCGACACTCCCCGAGATCGAATCGTAAGCCCTAGTTTAAACGTGCACGGTGTTACCAAAAATAAATACCTATGTAGGATTATTTAAAACACAGATGTGTACTGGAGTATGTGATCCAATCCTAAGACATTGCCATGTTAATTGGACCATATTTTTTATATGAAATGTGGTAGTTGATGGAGTACTCGCTTGGTTCATCGCGAGTACACCATGGCTGAGTGAATGGAGTAGGAATTTTCAGGGGTATACTTACAAATACATTTATATATACACATTCGCCCACCAGCCAAATAATGGAACGATCATGCTCTAATATGAAATTGAATTCTGCGTAACGTAGCAAGTTATAGCACAGCTGACTTCATTTGTTTAAGTATATGTACATACATATATTTGATGACGTCACTGATAGTTATATAGAAAAATAATGTAAAAACAAAATAAAGAAAAAACAAAGCGCTGCTTAAGATCAATAGTGTCATAATTAAAAAAATCGGATATCATGATATATGTATGTATATGATTCTTTGAAATTTCAGCGCTAGAAAAAATAATATTGATAATTTACTATAGCGGTATGTTCCAATTGAAAGCTTAACCGGTTCATTTGAAATAGTATTATGTGTTTTGAGTTATAACTAGAGCTTACGATTTCTCGAGTTCAAGCGAGACGAGATTTCTCGAAAATCTCGAAAGGCTCGCGAGCTTCTCGACATTCAACTACATCGCAGAAATAGCGGTATAAGCATACTATGCTGTTTCGTAGCTTGTTCTGCTTGTATGTACTTACATGTGTATGAATATTCAGGTTTTTAAAGCACATTCAGACTACATTTTACGTTGATTTGCCGAAATTACTTTCCGAAATTACGTGCGCTCACACACGTTTTTGAGTAATTTATTTTAGCCGTGTTTCAATTAAGGGCCTTTTCACATTACTCGGTACGACATCGGATCGACAATTTTTGCTCGGTATTTCCAGCTTACCGAAACGATTCCGCGTTGCTGTGTTTTTCACACTTGTGGGAATACTTTCGGTGCGTTATCGGCAGAAAATAGGAAAACAAAGATCGAAATTTGCAAAACAAAATTTTTAACTTCAACAAATCACCCAATAATAACAACTAGTATCGCCGGTGGTCGAAATTCGACCAAGCAATTTATTTTTTCAACTTTGTATTGGTACAAAAATTATTCCTTTTCGGGGAGATAAGCAACACTTTCCAAATTCCAGTTGTACCGCAACACTGATTTGCCCTTTTGATGACGGTCCGACGCGAAATCATGGTCAAAATCAAGGCAGATCTAGGAAGATAGGCCCGGTGGTGAGCGCTTTTAAATTAAAGCGACTCTTCAACTGTGTTTACGATATTTGTAAACACGTTTACGATATCTATTTATCTTAACTAAAAATTTTATTTATTAATTATAAAGAAATTAAATAATTTATAGAAAAAATTATATCCCTGTGTGTAATAAGAAATAAATGAAAATAAAAAAGACCTAACATTGAATAAAGTGAAATGGAAACAAAAATTAAATGAAAATAATTGAAAAGTGCACATATGTATGTATTGGCACAATCTAAAGTAAATAATCTAAAGTAAATAAGTGTGGCATCCATATAATAAAATATATTTGAGCGCCAAAAATGGCTTCGGCAAAGTATTCGATAGAGGTTTTAATTTCAATGTATTTGTAATTGGTTGCTCCCTTTTCTCTATCGCACGGCCTACTTCTTGGAACTTTTGAGTTTTCTTGCGCTCTATCGCCCTGGCATTTATAAAAATCATAATAGAAAATCTACAAATCACTCATAGACAAAGATTTCACTCATAGAGCAGAGATTTGAGTAGATTTTTCGAATGCGATCTCAATGTTCATAAATAAACAAAAAGGAAGAGAGAGAGAGAGTGCTTTCAAATTAAAGCAACTCTTCAACTGTGTTTACGATATTTGTAAACAATTTTACGATATCTCTTTCTCTTAACTAAAAACTTTATTTATTAATTATAAAGAAATTAAATAATTTATAGAAAAAATTATATGCCTATGCACTGCTCCTGACTCATACGAACACATCCATATCAATTTTATGTGGATATGAGTATGTTAAATGTGCTAAACAGCCTGGCAATTGTTTGTATGGGAAAAATGTTAGCCTATTAATATATAGATAATGTCTTCTAGCGAAGACGAAGACATCATAACTTGCTACATTTATAGCCGAAACGAGTTTTTTACTGACTTTGTTCTTCTTCTTTTATTACGCCGCAAAAATGTATGCAGTAATTCCTCAAATTTTACTGACCGGTCTTACCGCGCTGCGGTATACCGAAATTAATCCGCTCCGATTTCATGTATGCAACACTAATGTGAAAGTGCCAATTGAAATACATGTGGTCGGTAAGGTTTCGGTATACTTTCGGTAAAAACCAAAAATGTCGATCCGATACCGCACCGAGTAATGTGAAAGCGCTCTAACGCCGATCATGTGCCAGATAAAAAATTTTACATGCGAATGCAACAACAACGATTATAACTAGCAAAATAAAACCAGATAATTTTCTGGTACAATTTATAACCCCGTTAGTCCGAATTTTCACAATTATTTTTTGATTTACTGCTTGCCCAGAATGGTGTGGCTGTAGTACGTAGTAAGAGCTGTCAAAAGTTAAAACAGTACAATTGCATTGCAATGCCCACAATGTGTAGCTGTGTCTGTAGCGTGTAGTTGTGGCTGTAGTAGAAGTCGAGTTAACTTTAACTTTGTAGCGCGCTACAGTGTGACTGCTCAATTTTTTAATGACGGAAATTCGAAATGAAGGACGAAGAAACTGAAAAAATGAATTGAACTTGTAAAAAATAAAGAGTTTTTATGGAATTTAAGGAATCCCCTGTACAAAAATATAAAAAAGATGACATATATGAGATACACTGAGCTACACCATTGTGTTCACATTTTCGAGCGTTACCACAAAATCAGTCATCAGCTGATGTAGTAAGCTATGTAGTCCGTAGCTGTAGTACAACATTCTGGGCAAGCAGTTATACATGTGCTTTTGTTGCCAATTACTATTATAGGGTCTACTCGTATACACGATGCGTCTGATTCAAGAGTCGGTTTAGGTGTATTAGTGAAAATGTGAATGTAGTAGTTTACACCGACATGACTCTAGCATGACTCAATAAAATCAAAACTAGTTTGATATTTTGCTGTGACGCGGCGAGTCAACACGTACACAGATGACTCGCGAGTCAGACGCACTGTGTATAGACCCTATTACATAATTTAGATAAGTCATCAACAGAAGAATCTAATAAAATTAATAATCACAAAAAGACAAACCCATAGCCCATAA
Organism: Urophora cardui; assembly: GCA_960531455.1. NCBI lineage: Eukaryota > Metazoa > Arthropoda > Insecta > Diptera > Tephritidae > Urophora > Urophora cardui. The sequence goes on along the minus strand of OY482671.1, from coordinate 92,408,921 downwards.
TACTAATAATACAATGGCGCTATTATAACTCTGACGAGTTTTATGGCCGAGCTTCTCCCCCAATTCGAGGTGTGCTCCTTTTTGTTTTTCCTACTAATTGGGTGGACCTACAGTTTTATGCCGGCTCCGAACGGCGAATGCATTTTTTGTGAGAAGCTTTTTCATGGCAGAAATACTCTCGGAGGGTATGCCGCCCACTGCCGAGAGGTGACCGCTGCTCTTAAAAAACCCAATAATTGGATTTTTACTAATTAGAAAAATTTGTTTGGCTCGGACCGTGGTTTGAACCCGAGACCTCTGGCATAGCAGGCGAGCACTCTACCCACTGCACCACAGCGACCACGCCCATAGCCCATATTTGACAAAAAAAAAATATCAGTTTTTGCCAGAAAATTTATACATACATATTTGGAATTTAAACACTAGGTTAAATTTAATGAAATTTATATCAATTAAATTTTTTTAATATTGCCTTTTATAATTAAAAGATTTTCAACTTAAATGAAAATAACATTTATAAAATACTCCCACCAAATTACATTTTTTATTATTAAACAAGTAAAAGCGCGGCTGTCTTCGGCCATACCGAAGACTTCATACCTTTCATGAGTGGGGAAATGAAAAGTTACCTATGTATACATAGCCTGATTTAGTATAATTTATAATTTCAATTCTGTTGGTTATTCTGTTGGTGTCTGCGCTATTTAAATGGAGGAGTTATACGACAAAATGTGTATATCTGAACAATCGGTTGTATGGGAGCTATATGTTATAGTGGTTAGATCTTGACAATTTTCGGTAACTCTATTTGGGCTGATATGGGTACAAATACTTCAAAGTTTCATGTTATTATCTTTTCAAATAGAGAAGTTATACCCAAAAATGTCCACATCTGAACAATCGGTTGTATGGGAGCTATATGTTATAGTGGTTCGATCTTGACAATTTTCGCTAACCTTGTTTGGGCCAACATGGGTATAAATACTTCAAAGTTTCATGTCCTTAGCTGTTTAAATGGGGAAGTTATGCAGAAATTCACCCCAAAATTTTCATGTACATATATCTGAATAATCGGTTGTTTTCTATATGTTATAGTGGTCCGATTCGGCCGGTTCCGACAAATGATCAGCTGCATATAACAACATACCTGTATTCCGAATTTCATTCAGATATCTCAAAAATTGAGGGACTAGTTTGCGTTCACACTGACGGACAGACGGACATGACTTAATCGACTCAGCTTGTGATTCTGGGGTGGCTTTCCGTAATTCGATATCGAGCGAAATTCGATACCGAAGCATCGTTTTTGCTTTCCGTAAACACAAATATCGTCACAAACAATTCGACACCACCTTAGCTATCGTTTTGCCTTATCGAATATGTCAACCGCAGAAAAATATAACTTCAAAATTTTAATATTTTTGTGGGTTTAAATCATTTCTTATTTGTTTACAAGTGAGAGCACAGCTTTTGAAAGATAATAAAGGCCTTTCATGCACTTTTTAAAATATTATAAGAAAAGTTTTCCTATCGAAATACAGAAAGTAAAATGGCATCGTCGCTCGTTCGATATCGAATTGCAATATCGAGCCGACGTGAGTCGAATATAGAATTACGGAAAGCCACCCCTGATCATATCGGTATATATTTTGGTGGGTCCCCCACGCTTCCTTCTGGTACTTTCGACAAAAATTTTTTGGCACAAAGTTATAATACCATTTCATTCTCATGAAAGGTATAAAAATCGCTAATGCAATATTCAATAAAGGAATTCGCTATCCATAGCATAACCCTAGCACGTAGCATGGATTGCACGGATTGCAAAGTTTTACAACACACAACAACAAAATAGAGGCGCACAGAAATATGCTAGACCTCAAAAGTATGCCACAGCAAAACGTATGTATGTATGTATACAGGGCCGCCGAGAGAAAATCCGGGCCCGGGATTAAAATAAATACGGCCCTCCATACTAAATGAACAAATTCTAAAAATCAAAATTCAATGAATATATATGTACATAGTTCTAAACTTTAATTTATTTATACATTAATACAGATCAAGTAAATATGTTTACATAGAAATATACATATTAGGGCGGGTCAAATGTATTGTTCAAAAGGCGCATCCAGTTTCCGAATCCATGGGTCATACTGAGTAATAGTGTCCATGGGACCATAGGTCTGAATGAATTCTGTTTAAATACATATTGCTTTATTTGTATGAAATAAATTTCTTTAAATTGGAATACAAATATTTGTTGGTAGGAATTTGGTATATCAAAAGACTGATCCTGCTGAACGCTTTAGTGAACGCAATCGAATTCAACTGTACGAAGCACCAAAGCAAATTTTAGCTGCGCAAGCTTCGTTTGTTTTCGGCGTTTCGGACGGTATGCGATTTTTTGAACTTGTGAGGCAGAAATATCGCGAAATATTGTATCGTTTTATGAAAGAGGGAAAGATTTAGGCCACGGCTAATGATTAAAGTATGTTAGAAATTTAGTTTAATGCCTCTGTTTTTGTAGCGTCCGGAACGCAGTTTAAGTGGCTAAAACAGAGGCATTAAACTAAATTTCTGTCGCTAACATACTTTAATCATTAGCTGTGGCCTAAATCTTTCCTTTTATCATAAAACGATACAATATTTCGCAATAGTTCTGCCTCAAAAGTTCAAAAAATCGTGCGAACATACCGTCCGAAACGCCCAGGAAATACCCATATCGCTGTATAAGAATTTGCATCATACCAAATTTTTCTGTTGCAAGAGAAAACGAATTCAAATTTATGCTGCAAAGTCGACGCCAAAACCAACAATTCCTTAAGTGAGGTGCAGACACGTTAAGAGATTTATAAAATTTGTTGAAATGATGAAAATGATTGCTATCTACGAAAGGTGATTAAAAGTGATGTTTGTTTATTTTCTGTAAGCAAAAACTTGGATATCATTTTGAGATTCCCGGGCCCTCTAAAGCCCGGGCCCGGGGCAATTGACCCCCTCAGCCCCCCCTCTCGTCGGGCCTGTATGTATATTTATTTGCTATGAAGTGTAGGAAATTAATTGCGATCCTGTGTCAGCTGACATTTGCCAATTGCTAATTTCAATTTGAGCATCCGAATTTGGCTTAAAATGTTATATTTTGTGTGTATTTATTAAATTTACTAAAATTATTTATTTATTAAAAAGTCCCTTTGGTAAAAAAGAAAAGCTGCTTCTTAAAACTTTCTACGACTGTGCAATAGGGTGCTCTCGATGTGTTGCATATTTTGGTCTAGGATATTTGCAATCCGTGCTATCATGCAATCGTGCTAGGGATAGTGAATCTCCTAATGAGAATATACTTAAGAAGCCGCCACGAACAAATTTAATACGACTATTAGCGACTGGTAAAGATGTTTTCGATTATAATCGATAAGATTTCGATAAGAGATCGATTGCAGAGTAATTTCGTGAGTAATTTAGCCGAAATGCGCATTTCAAGGGCAATTTCGACTGGCCTTTTTGTATGGCGAAACTAAGTTATTTAAGGGTAATTAAAGCCGAAACAACGATTTTTGCATAAATAACCCTTAAATTACGCCAATATGATAAGATTATGTTTTGACATGGCGGTCGGCGGTATTTTAAATTACGGTGCCTTAATTATCGATATTTTTTTGTTATTTCGTCTCAAATTCGATATTTTCCCAAATTTCTGATTATGTTTCTTCTTCAAGTAATGCCTAAATATATTTATTTTTATACTTCTGTTTTGAGTAGCATTCGCAACTCAGTTTAGGAGGCTAAAACAGCTGCATACATTAAAACAAATTTTGGAGCCAGTACTTATATTCTTGTCGATAAGAAAACGATTAAATTTTTAAAAATGTTCCATGTTTCCATCGAAAGCTATAATACATACATAAGCTTATCCCAATATTTTCATAAAGCTCAGTACATACATTTACATATGTAGATTACGACATAAAATAGCTGTGCCAAAAATAAAACAAATTTTCCAATGAGCTGAGTATCCACTCAAACTTAGGCTTCCTTACTTCTTGTTTTCTTATGATTTCTTATGGATATTCACCAATTATTTGGAACATGAAGCATCAGAACTGTGTACCGATAATTTACACACACATATGTATTCTTTTTATGCTCTGCGTCAGCAGGTCGCTTGGTGTTGGAGATTATTGGTATCCGACTGGCGGCAGACTACCTGTGCGCCTGCGCGCGTTATCGTGATGATGCGACACAAACAACTCTGCAAAAAAGTTTTGCTTATTGTTGACAAAGCAGGGCCCTCACTCTGTAGTTCTATTCGAACGCGAAATTCGATTCGAAAGCACATTCGTATTGTATAGAATATATGGAATAGAATTCGAAAGCGAACGAATTTTTTTTCGAATCGAACTACAGAGTGAGGGCCCTGATGTAAAAAAGCAGTACGCTGGCAGCGCTGCTTCTGTTATGCACTCACTCTGTCTGCTCCTTTCTAATACTTATCTAGGCCTTATTTTGCATGGCGAATAAGCCTTTGGAATAAGGTGTCCTCTCAGAGAGAGAGAGAGAGTACTCCTTATGGCCTGATGACATCAACACGGAAAATCAGCCTTATTTTATGCCTTACGCCATACAAATTTGCTACACTTATAATTTGTAAGCCTTATTTCGTAAGCCTTTAAATCTGCTGTTTTAATTCTTAAATAAGGCTTGGAGTTTTTGGTGGGAACGTAGACTCCAATAAAATCATAAATACATACATATGTATGTACATGAGTCATCAATTACATTATCCCAGCCAGCAAAATCATCGTAAACGAGCTCCTAAACTGATGTTTTCTCGAAGAAAACTCTAATAAAATATCATGTACGAAATCCGTTTACGATTCGCCTACGAATACTGTTTCGCTTTAAAATGTTCATTGCCTACGAGTGTCGTAAATGTATCGAAAAAGCACTCGTATATGAATCTTTTTACGTCCGTTTTTTTATCGTAAATGTAGAAATTTTACAAACATACATACTTACTCTTAAAATATTGAGTTTGAAATTTTCGTTTTCTTTTTTTTTTGACATGATAGAAAAAAGTTTCTTTTGTTATTGTTTTCTTATTCGAGAATAGCTCGTAAATCGCAATGTTCGTAAAATGTACGGAACCTTGCTGGCTGGGATGTTATGCCGACCTCAAGTGTCAACTCTAAAGTAAAGTGGTTTAAGAAAATATATACATATATATTTGTTTATTTATTTAATCCCAGCGTATGCAATACATAAGTAATAATTTGCTTTCTGCTGTAGGTACGTAAATAACTGATACAAAATTAAAAATAAATTCAGTGAAGATAATTAAAGTGAAATACTAAATGTTTTTTTTTTAATTGCAGGAGCATTTAGTTCAGATCTTTGAATTATTTTGTATCCATCAAAAGATTTTTAAAATTTTCATTTCGGTAACACAGACATATCACACCATGGTAAACAAGTCTGTGATACTTGTTATATTTCTACTCGTTGTTATTCAGTGATAAGCAAATTGGCTAAGCCAAAAAGCGAAGAAAATTGTTTAAGTCCAAAATATTTACATGAAAAAAAATTTATTTTTCATTTCGAAATTTTTTATTATTTTTCTCCTGTAAAGTTTGAAAAAAGGATCTTACACGATTTGTACTCTAAACTAGCGATATGTAGTTTCTTAGTTTGATTTGGTCAGTCGTAAAGGATCAGAATTTGCTATTTCAGAATTTGTTTCAATATACATACATATTTGTTATTTCACAGACTTTCAGGCATGCTCGAAAAATTCTGAAGTACTATGTGCATCATAAATTGAACTAAAATGCATCATTCCATTTGAGCTATACATATCTAACTGGTCTACGCCATTTCGAGATGGATTTTAGCGTCAACTGGATTTTGAAAAAATCAATTGGATTTTAGAAACGGAAAATTGAGTTTTATAATGGTGTACAAAGAATGGTGAAAAAAAATATAGAAATGTTGTTAAAAGACAATGCTGAGTTTCTTCATTCTACGAATTTATAAAATTTAAAGATTAATTTCTGGATTACCATTAACAGATAGAAATTGTTATAAGACAATGCTGACTTTCTTCATTCTACGAGTTTATAAAAAGTTAACAATTAACAAAAACACTTTCATGCAATGCCAAATTCAATCACGTGGCTACAAAAGAATCTCAATGATTCAATAAAATTTCAGTTAAGCGACTTTGAATTTACTACGAGACTGCATGGCAGTTATGCTGATTTATGCCAAACAACGGCTATGAGTCACTCTTGCTCCACACTTTACTTATATGTGTATGTATGAATATATGTAAATTAAGCCGTATCACGAAAATAAAGTTTGGGTGTGTCAGTTTTATTTGAACACTTATGTCGAAAAAATATTTGTGATGTAAAAAAACAGCGTTAAAAACAGCTAAATCGCGTTTTTTGTAATAACTTCCTTATTTGATGTCGGATCTCTATGATCTTAAGGTCGCAGAAAAGGTCTCGCTCTGCACTATATTTGGCCCATATAAAGTTTCGACCTCAAAGGTTGTTCTGAGTTTTACCTTTAAAAATTTTGGAGTTACTATCCCTAGATTTTTTTATTTTTATCACTAATACAAAGCTCTCAAAAAACCATGAGGACTCCGCTAAAAAAGTTGTAGCATTTATTCACAAACAAAAAAGTTATACCGTTTTAAAATCAGAGAACCTGTTTTTTGAAAAATTATCCCAAGTTCTTATTTATATGAGGCAGTAACGCCATTTAGTATGAGTTTTTGATTAAAAAGTATTCTAGGTTCCCGCTTGACTTGAGAATGTTGTACCGCGATGGAACAGCTACCAATACTGGATACATGATATGCCAAAAATTATTGATGATTGGACTATTCGTGCTGATCAACATAATTTATATTGAATGATAATGGCTGTAGTGAAGATATGGTAAGTATTCAAGTGGGATCTCTAAGCACAGCGCGCTGGCTTACAACGGCTTCATGATTTCTGCATCCGTGCCTATCGTAAAATCATCCAAGTTGTTTAGAAAAACTGCTAGAGTTCGTTGTAAAATTATACGCGCCTAAAGAGACAATGGAAGTCTAAATGTATTATCAATACTTGCGATGGATGCGTCGTCTGCCCCTAGAAATGCAGTTAATTATTCAGCCTACAATTGAAAACAACGCATTATACTTTAATCCCGAAAACATCTTCTTGTCTATGATACCCGAGACCGAAAATGACGATGTCCTCCAAATTTTGAGATATTTATGAAAGAAGTTTCAGAGCTCTGAAAGTGAGTTCTTCGTCGCTTATATTACTTTGCTCACACTCAAAAGAAAATTAATCAGATTATGGAAAAATGGGAATGATTCGCCACTAAAGACATATTTTCATTGTTTTGAATTTCCTTTACAATTTCCTTTAAAACATTCAGGTTTCGAACGTTTAAAACAAATTGGAATTTATGTGCAGGGTATTCTCTTTCCTCTCATATGCATTTTATATACATATATGTACGTATAGTTTTTTCCCCTTTTCTTTATTTTTATTACCTCAACAATAGTTACTCGGATCGCTTTGTATGTGAAAACTGAAAATGTTTTCTTAAATATCTCGAAAATGGGAGCTAATCCGGATTTTCTAAAAACGTCATCGTAATCTGGAGCCAAAAATTAAGCTGACGTGTTTCGCCGTTTCTCTGCAGTAATTTTTTATAAAAAAAAAACCAGTGTTTCATTTTACAACTTTATAACTTTTTTGTTTGTGAATAAAGGCTAGAATTTTTTTTGGGGATTCTTCATGGTTTTTTGAGAGCTTTGTATTAGTGATAAAAATAAAAAAATCTAGGGATAGTAACTCCAAAATTTTTAAACGTAAAACTCAGGACAACCTTTGAGGACGAAAATTTATATGGGCCAAATATAGTGCTGAGCGAGACCTTTTCTGCGCCATTAAGATCATAGAGATCCGACATCAAATAAGGAAGTTATTACAAAAAACGCGATTTAGCTGTTTTTAACGCGGGCCTAAAAAAAAATTTTTTACACCAAAAATTTTTTTTTCGACATAAGTGTTCAAATAAAACTGACACACACCAAACTTTTTTTTGTCCATATAACGTGATACGGCTTAATGTACAAAGATATACATACATACAGTCCGCACTAGATAAAAACTGATCTTTCTTTGAACTAAAAATTGTACATCAAACCGAAATGTTATTTAAATATATAGGATACATCCCAGCCAACTAGAGGAGTCCGTATTCAGAGCACTCCGTCGTGGAATTATATTGTGAATCTCTTTCGACTTGTCTAAACGTAATTGTCTCTATAAGGCACGGTAGGCAGGAAGCGACGATAGGTTGCATGAAAATGTCGAGAAAAAAGGAAAGTGGGGTTGTGTTATGTGATGTTTATAGATGAAACATCCGTTGAAATTAAAATCCGAGCTGCTCCTTTTTCAAGGATATCCACATTTTTTGTTTTTTTTGAAAGGATCAAATATTGAGGAAATCGAATATTCGCCACCGTCCAAATTTTTCCGATTTCAATACATTATTTGGTCGCTAAGGGATACAAAAAAAGGTATTAAAAAGAAAACAGGACACCTGTAGTGGAAAAATCCAATGTGAACAGGACCTAAAGGATAACCACTGAAATATAAAATAACACAAAAAGTACCCACTTTAATTTGCGTATAACTCCTAAAATGTTAACTCTACGTGAAAATTTCTTATTATATGTTTCATTCAGAATAAATAAAGAAATATTTCTTTAATATACAATTTTGATGTACCTGCAGTGCTTAATGTACTTTTGTGCATCTAAAGTGAAAATTTCAAAAAAAGTACGTTTTTTTTATGGTGCTATTTTAAGTTCAAATATTTTTCTAGTTTATGTAAATATTTTAATCTAATGATCCAACTCTCATTCCTACACATCTCTACGTTAATACTAAAAAAGAGTTAGAGCTGAGATACGCGCTAGCTGTGCACGGTGGGCGGGAAGCAACAATAGGTTGCATGGGAATATCGTAAAAACGATGGCCCAACGAATATGTGCCTAGCTGTGTGCTGGTACTAATTTTCGTTTAAAAAAAATGTTGGAGATTTTATTCACGCTTGCTGTGTGTTTATGAAGTATATTAGAATATCAGTTTACGTAAGTGTTTAGCCGGCGATCGTTTTTTCGATATTTTCATGCAACCTATGGTTGCTTCCCGCCCACCGTGCACAGCTAGCGCGTATTTCAGCTCCAATTCTTTTTAATATTAACGTATAGATATGTAAAAATGAGAATTGGATCATTAGATTAAAATATTTACATAAACTAGAAAAATATTTGAACTTAAAATAGCACCATAAAAAAAACGTACTTTTTTTTGAAATTTTCACTTTAGATGGACCAAAGTGCATTAACCACTGCAGGTACATCAAAATTGTATATCAAAGAAATATTCCTTTATTTATTCTGAATGAAACATATTATAAGGAATTTTCACGTAGATTAACATGTTAGGAGTTATACGCAAATTAAAGTGGGTACTTTTTGTGTTATTTTATATTTCAGTGGTTATCCTTTAGGTCCTGTTCACATTAGATTTTTCCACTACAGGTGTCCATTTTTCTTTTTAATACCTTTTTTTGTATCCCTTAGCGACCAAATAATGTATTGAAATCGGAAAAATTTGGACGGTGGCGAATTTTCGATTTTCTCAATATTTGATCCTTTCAAAAAAAAACAAAAAATGTGGATATCCTTGAAAAAGGAGCAGCTCGGATTTTAATTTCAACGGATGTTCCATCTATAAACATCACATAACACAACCCCACTTTCCTTTTTTCTCGACATTTTCATGCAACCTATCGTCGCTTCCTGCCTACCGTGAAGGGCCTTTTCACATTACTCGGTACGACATCGGATCGACATTTTTTGCTCGGTATTTTCAGCTTACCGAAACGATTCCGCGTTGCTGTGTTTTTCACACTTGTGGGAATACTTTCGGTGCGTAATCGGCAGAAAATAGGAAAACAAACATCGAAATTTGCAAGACAAAATTTTTAACTTCAACAAATCACTCAATAATAACAATAATGTCTTCTAGCGAAGACGAAGACATTATAACTTGCTACATTTATAGCCGAAACTAGTTTTTTACTGACTTTGTTCTTCTTCTTTTATTACGCCGCAAAAATGTATGCAGTAATTCCTCAAATTTTACCGACCGGTCTTACCGCGCTGCGGTATACCGAAATTAATCCGCTCCGATTTCATGTATGCAACACTAACTCGTGAGTTATAATAGCCGTAACGCAACGGATGGAGCTGTCACTTTAATATCTATTGTATGTGAAAGGCATGTGATTGATTACAATGAACGGAAGAAAACGGCGAGAACCGTAAGCATCTGTTGATTTTAGATTTCTTCCGTATTCTTAGGGTAATTTGACAGTTCTCTTTGCTGTGACAAAACAGAATACCGTTAGCAAAAAATTTATTTAAACATTTTATAAAATAAAAATGTGCGAATTCGAGGAAAGACTTAATAACCGCGTGCGTCGTCATGAAATCACCAACAAATTGAAAGTTTTCTGTTTTAAATTGGTAAACAAAGCACAATATTTACAGCTGTGGCAAATGTCAAAGACGGCAGCTAACGCACTATTATAACTGTCTTATGTTTTACACCGTTCTCTATCGGTACGGCTTCCGTCCCGTTCCGCCTATTATAACCAGCGCATAATGTGAAAGTGCCAATTGAAATGCATGTGGTCAGTAAGCTCTCGGTATACTTTCGGTAAAAACCAAAAATGTCGATCCGATTCCGTACCGAGTAATGTGAAAGCGCTCTACAATGAAATATTTTTTCATATTCTCAAAAAGAAAACTTTGCCGATTCGGTCGAAAAAAGCTCTTATATATAGAAAACGAACGTTCTACATCCACAGAGGTAATAGGAGCATGTTTGAAAACGGTTCTTTGTCGACAGGTATGCACCGTATCGAAAATACTAATAATAGCCGTGTTCAGATGAAACTCTATTCGTCGTCAGATGGCTGTTATGCATGAATTTCGTTTGTATAAAACTGTGAACTAGAAAATTACAAAAATAGGCAATATAATGCGAAATATGTAATAAAAAAATGCAAACAACGCAAAATATGTAAAAATATGCATATATGACCAAAATATGCAAAATATGCAAAAACATTTGAATGCCATTTTAAGACAATTTCACGATTCGCAAAGATTGTTTATTTATTTGGCTTTACCTAAATCTAAGAAAAACATGTATTTGCATAGATTTCCATGCCCTAGTAATAAAAAATAAAAAGTATAAAGCTTCGAAGTGATAAATTCATTGGTTAAAATCCAAAAAAGAAAAGACGTATGTATGTATGTATGTATGAGACTCTTCGTACCTACTCACAAAAAATCATATATGTAATACTTCTATATTGCTAACAACCTATAGGTTAGATATATCTAATCAATGTGTTTCAGTTACACTATTCATGAACTCGGTTCCGACTACATATGTAATTTGTGCGCATGCGTCAACACAAGCAAAAGTCGTGTATGTGAATATATGTCACATACACATTTGTAAAATTGTAGTAGCATTACAAAAAAAAAACATAAGGGGGTTAAAAAGAGGTCGTTATTCCCTTCATATAAAAGTTTCATGATCGTTATAAAAACACAAAGCAGTAGATTAAACAATGAAATGCCAATCTTTCGAAAACAAAATAATGTATTTATTATTTCAACGTATTTCACAACCAAATAACTTATGCATACCTACATGCTAAAAAATAAGGCAGATAATTTATATTTTCGTAAATTAAATAAAGTCACAATATATATCGTCGTTTAAATTTCATAACCGCCTAAGTGGAATTGCATAACCGCCTAAGCGGCACTTGTGCCAAAAATAAAATTCGCCAATAATTCAATTTGTTTTTACTTCTGTACGAAGTTGATGCTTTAGTCAACAAAATGATCTACATAGCTATTTAAATTTAAGTTTATACGGAGAAATAAGTTTGAAATTAAGGATTTTTATGCTCTTCTGTAAAATTAATTCATAACGTAGGATAGGATGATTTTATTTTTCTTGGCCAATGATCGTTTAACTAATGATAAAACACGCCTGGCACGCTTTGGCGTAGCAACGTCAGGGGTTCTTACTTCAGAAATAAAACGAGGCTCCCCACGCCGTCTTTTGCCTGTAGGCGTAGTTCTTTCACCTCCGTCATTGTTTTGTGGTTGCATATTAGTTTCTTCGCCTGTTAAATTTTATTTTATCTTTCTGCTTCTAAAGTACTGGCCACAAATGATGACAAAAAACGCACGTTTTCTGCCGTCATGTGCGGCTAGCCAAAATTTACTTACGAATAGCAGAAACATTTCGCTTTCCCATGAGAACGGAAGGAAATGCATTTTTATTTAATAAGCCGCTGTTAATTCTGTTGGTTGGTCCGGCTTTAAAATCATTGGCCGTGAAATGCTGGCTACAAATGCGGACATTCTTTACATTATCTCTTGAGGTTAGGCCACATGCATCCACCCATTTCCTGAAAATGATTTCGTCTTTTGGAAAACTAGGTTTTAAAGAAAAATATCAAAGAAAATTTAAATAAAAATTTAAACTTTTACTCTTCACAAAATACTTACGCATATAGGGATATATTATTAATTTTATTTCTTTTTTTGTTACAAATCAAGCATCGATGCGACATTTTTAATACAATTTTTCTGTTGCTTTCAATATTTTGGTCAGCAATTCACTCAAACGAATAATTATAATATGCCACTCTCTCACGAACGCAAATACACAGTGACAATACATTCAAAAACGAAACGTACAATGCCTCGCACAAATTCGCGAATGCAAAGGAATATTCGCGAACGTTCAATGGGCGCTCTTTGAAATTTCATTTTTATTCATGCATATGTATGTATGTATGTATGTACATATAATATGTACATATAAAATATATGTACCTATTCATACCCAATATGCAGAAGTATGTATGTATGTACATATGTACATATGTACAAATTAATAAAATCTGGACTTATTTTTTGAACTCATGCTCAATTGTTGAAATCCAGTTTTCAAGTAAAATGTATCCAAATATCTTTGTTAAATAAAATACTTATTTCATAGTATCAACATTTTTCTGTGGTTCCCTTTGTTTTTGGAAACAAAAGTTTAACGACGCCCATGGAATCTTGCTTCCCTTTCTAACAGTATATCGTTACTGTGATGTTTGACGAACAAAACAATTGAATACTAGCAATATAGAAGTATTACATATATGCAAAAAATGTAAACAAACTGAAATTATGTACTTACATCAAAATTGTTTTTCATAACGGTACATTTTTCAGGCATACAATTTCTGGAAAAGGTGCGAGTGATGACAAGTAAGCGATTTCTACAAAAACCTGAAAATCGGATATCATGGCTCATACGTCTTTACGGCGCACAGTGGTTCAGCCGCGGAAAAAATTCATTTTTTTCAATACCTAATTTTCAGATTCTAATGATGTAGTTTTATAAAAAAATGTCCAAATATGAACAATTCATGAGTACTTTGGAAAAAATTGATTTTTTTTTACAAAATAATGGTATCAGAAGTCAGAAAAATTTTATTCAACAAAAACTGCTTGAAATTTTTGCTAACTTCAGTTATAAACTTTCCTTATAACTTATATCTATATTGTCCCTGTTGTGAGTTTGAAAGAAAATATAGCACTTCCTTGACTAATTAAAGAAAAAATCAGTGCAATCGACCAAATATTAAAAAAAATATAGGCCAGCGAAAATGGTACTTCATAAATGCTACCTTTTCTAACTTCGATGGACAAAAAGTTTGTGTGCTACAGCGTGCTACACTCGCTAACTGTAATAAAATGAAAGTTTGGAATGTCTTCTATCGATTTCTGTTAAAAATTTTTTCCCATATTTTCCCCAATCGATGTAAACTTGATTTAAATGTCGAAAGTCCCATCAAATTTTGATTAATTTGACAAAATGTAGCATGCTTTGGGCTCATGCGTATATATTAACGTTTAAATCTTATGTGACATTTTTTTGTTTACGAATATAAAGGCACAGAGAGGATTAGATAAAAATGCAGATTGGTAAATTACACACCTAATTTGTTAGAATCAATGGTAATGCAAACAAAAATAACGATAAACACATTCGTCATAACATTGCGGTTTGCAAACAACAATAGCAGTTTAAACATTTTACCAGCTTATTTTAAGGTATTAGATGAAAAAAAAAAATGTTATCCCGACGAAATTGTAATAACAGAAACATATGCTGCTGTTAATTTGCAAAGTTTACTTGATCACACAACAAGAAGACTTATTGATACTTTCTCAGCAGAAAAGTTGAACTCCTTATCATGTTCTGAGTTAATCCTTACTAGTAAATGGGGCTTATGATTTCTAGGCTTATGTTTTCAAGGAAAGTGATAGAATTTCTACCAATACAGATGTTATTAATCGATTACTGACATGTTCTGATCATTAAAAAAGTCCATAAGACGACAACCCAACAAAAAGTGTGTGGAATTGGATCCTGTTGTCAAGGATATGAAATCATTAAACATTTTTCTTATATTTGTTTTTTTTTTCTTTCCATATATACATAGTTATATTTTCGATTATATGTATTATAAATATAATCATTAAGTACATCAAATTTTTACAAGGGCTCTTTTCAGTTACTGAAAATGTATATCTTCATTTGTTTTTGAATAAAAGGTGTAGGAAAAGTGGGTGTGGTTGTTTGCCAATCACGCCTATATTTGGTATTGTCGATATCTTTCATGGCAGTAAATTATGGGTCAAGTTTCGTGAAGATATCTTACTTTTTTGAGCTGAAATTAAAATTTTTGTTTAAAAATTTTTACTATGGGTCCAGGGGAGGTACCCCTAGGGAGTGGCCGATTTCAAAAATTTTTGGTTCTGTCAATGCCTTTAATGAGGGTAACTCATGGACCAAGTTTCGTGAAGATATCTTAATTTTTTTTAGGTGAAACTAAAATTTGTATTTAAATCATTTTTTTATACGTCCAAGGGAGGTACCTCTAGGGATTGACCGATTTCAACCATTTTTTGAAATTTTCTTAATAAGCTCACATATAACCTCTGTGCAATTTCAATGGCCTAGGACCACTCCTTCTATTTTTTTCCGCAAAATGTATGGGGCCGAACCACTGTGCGGCGCATGCGGCTCAATATTCATACACATGTACATTGTACATACATACGTTGTATATTCATGCATTTTTGATTGCGTACAGAATTCATAAACGATTTTATTTCCCAATCTTCATAATTGACTTCCATCATTTAGCCATAAATAAATATCATAATAGGCACTGTAGATAACTACAAATAATATTCGTAATTTATTTGCATTTAAAAGTTTCATTAAAATTAAAGCAATTTTCACGATTTCATTAATTTAAAATTCATTAAAATCCTTTTATAGAGTAACCGAATAAATAATGAAACAGAATTTATTTTGACTCCACATTGAGTGCCAAGTAATTTATTTCCATTTTTTTTATTGAAAAATTTTTTCATAACATTTTTTATTGTTGCAAGTACAAAATTCGAAAATTTATTATTTACATATACAAATGTAAAAAAAAATGTTGTTCAATATGAAAAGGATTTTGGCATGTTTCATTTAAAGCTCGATTTCGATTAAATAAACTTTTCTGAAAACTGCATTAATTTGCGCAGATTCCTGTATAATTTGATTAAAAAGAAATTTAAGGTATCTTGAAAATCCCCGGGTCCAAACTTGAAAATCCGTGACTAAGAAAAATAAAATTCCACTTTAGGCGGTCTTGGTACCTTCCCTATGGCTCGCACTAAAAAACTGAGTACACCATTCGATTAAGCCGATTCGATTTTACATGAGGATATGTATCTTTTGTTTTTTTATTTTTAATTCTGTGGTTTTTTCATATATGAATCTAAACCTAGCATGGAATTTAAAAAAAAAATCGCTGTTTTTGGAGTAGCCCACTCAGTTTTTTTTCTAAAAAAAAAATAAAAATCAGCTTAGTTACCCTACAACATCTTATTTTCATATTCTGTGGCCGGAGGGAAGATCTGAGAAACTTTGCCAAAAAACACGCATCTAATGTACATACATACTTAACTGTTTTAAATATCGCGCCGCCTCCATCCTGCAACAATGTGTTTCATAAAGGAAAGTGTGTTGGCGGGTGTGTAGGCGTAAATGTAGCCAGCAACAGACTAGTAAGCGTAAGCTGAAGCTAAGTTGTTAAACGGGAATACGCTGGCAGCGCTGCTGCTGCTTACACTCATTCTTTCATTTTACAATGTGTGGCGAGCGTAAAAATTGCATGTTGTCGCCGCAGTCCATTTTCAACTGACATGCAATGAAGTGTTAAGTGGTTAAGTGCACACGCTTATCTCATTCCGATATAAATATATATATGTATGTACATGTATAAATGTATGAATAATAACGTTTCAACCCCAGCAGAATATATTTTTTGTTATTGCCGCAACGCTTAAATTGCGCAAAAAATGTGAATTATGTAGCTAAACAAAAAACAGCTTTTTGAAAACATTTATAAGGTAATCAGAGACCACGTAAGACCTGAATATCAGGCCATAATAAGGCATTAATTAACCTTATTTTCCTGGCGGATAAGCCTTACAAATAAGGTGTACTCTCAGAGATTAAGAGTATGGCTTCATAACTTCAACACGTGAAAATTAGGCTTATTTTAAGACTTACGCCAGACAACTTTGCTTCCCTTAAAATTTTTTGGCCTTATTTCCATATGCCTTTAAATCTACTGTAATAATTCTTAACTAAGGCGTAGATTTTTTGCTGGGTACATATCGCGCTCTAAACCATAAACTGACACAACTCAAAATTTTTTGAAATCGAGAGTTTTTCATAAACTGCTACACAGAACATATCTCTAGCGATTGCAAAAAAACGGCTCAATAGGTGTCTCCTTTGACCGAAAAATAACCATTAAACGTGGACCTTTGCCATACCATTACTTGTAAAGAAAAAAAGGTTTTCGGCTCTCCTGAAAATTTTGTAATTTGAATTAGGGTGCGATATACATATGGTCAAGATCGCGAAAAATGTAACCAGAAAAAAATTTTTTTTTGTCGAAATATTATATAAAACGGTGTTTAATATGAAACGTTATTCCGCAAAATACCTGATAAAAGTAAATTTCAGGAAGTTAAAGGTGTTTTTATATGATATTTCTTCATCTTTGCAAACTTATCTCAGAATTTTAAAATTTTTAAGAAGTTCATCATCAGAGAAAATGGCAATAAAATTCTGTCCCGTTGGTTTATTTCGTATTATATCCACTTTGAGGCCTAGGAAATGATTATTATTATTTAAATCCAACCAGATAAAGAGCGAAATGTCTTTGGTTTGCATGTTTGGCTGAAAAGATTAGGGTGGAAAATTTTGTGTAACGTTCCAGTCAAAAATACATATTTTTCTTTTTTTTAGCGGAATGCATTTATATAATGCAATGTACTATATATTTCTTAAACAGGCTTCTTCCCGTGTTGGTGCCGGTAGAAAAAAAGCCTGGAAAAAGGCCGGTAATATGGAATAAAAAATGACCAAACATGTGTAACGTGGCAGTCTTTTTACAGGAAAAATTTAAAATTGTATTAACTAAATTTAAATTTTGTTGAATATGCAACATTGTTTCGCGAAGCACCCGGCATCTCTCATGGCAAGGGGTGACAAATGTTGGTAGTTGACACATTTATTGTCGATTTTAAGAAATTCGATTCAGAACTGAAAATATATGGTCAAAAAATCGACTCCGGGTAAAATAATAAATTATGTTATAATTTCGTATTTATTTTACTTTGATTGGGAAAGTTTATATCTTAATAAATAACTAAAGTAATTATAAAATTCTTCCCAAAGTGCCACATTATGAAAACGGTTTTGTAATGCAATTTTTATGTGATGCATCTTCAATGAGCTGTTGGTATGGGAAGTGTAATACATGCGCTGGAATAACTGTTTCGAAGGTGACTGATTTGGTGGGTGACGTTAGTCTCGATATGCAAGTATCGTGGATGAAATGGAAAAAAAATTGTTGTGTGAGTCGAATGCGAAACGGACTATTGACGGATTTAATTTTTCACGTATCTACGTTGGCACCGCAATTTTGGTAGATAGCTTTAATAAACGTGAGCAGTCTCAAGTATTTAACTTGTACGTTCGCCCAAAGACGAGGTGCAGAAAGCCCATTGGAATCAGCGACAACTTTCCCTTTTCACAACGAAACTTTTAAAGCAAAAGTATTCGTATCAAACAACTTATCGCATACAAAAGAAACTATTGTAACATATCTGTATCATCTGTTAAAAATTTTACCCATCCTCGCAATTTAAAAACAAATTTATAGCAAGTTTAATCATTCATATTCGCAATTAAAATTGTGTTGAACTATTTTGCAACATCACATGGAAAATGATGTGTGGATGGAATAGGTGCCACCGTAAAAAATATTGTTTCAAAACATATTACTGTTGTTGTAAATAATGCATGTGATTTTGTGCTTGCATTTCATATGACTGCATCCAAAATTTCTGTTGAGGAAATTACGGAAAAACAAATTGACTGTGTTAATGATGAGTTGAAAGTTGTTGAGCTTTTCTCAAAAACAAAGTCAATAAGAAATATATCCAGTGCTCACCAAATACAAACGATTAGCAAAAAGATCATTACTTTTCCTAAATCCAAACAAGGATATTTGTAAACTTAAAATGAAGACTTAAAAATGTCCTTTTCTAATAAATTGAATTTTTATTTACTGCTTTGTTCATACAATGTATCGAAGATTCGTACGTGTAACGTGGCAGACAAATTATTGTAACGTGGCAGTCCGCACCTTATTGCTCATAAATCATCTTAAAATGTATTTTTTAGGTACACTGAACCACTCTCTCTATGGGTTTACCTCTTATATGAGACATATAAAAAAAGCAAAAAAATCTGTTGGTTATATTCGCAGATTTTTCGCAAAATGCACAGTAACATCGGAATACACTTCCAAAACTATGTAACGTTCCAGTCCGATGAAATTTGGCTTAACATTTTAGTTACGAAAGGTACAGAGAAATGGTATTATTCAATATGATGCCTCTAGGGAGACTCACGATATGCGCTTACAATATATCATTTTAAAAATATGGTTCCGGAGATATGAGGTTAAACAGTGTACGATTGTAACGTGGCAGTCAAAAATCTTGACCATATATGTATGTAAATAAAAAATCGTATTTGTCGCCTTAATTACTTAAATCGGATGGTGCTCGAAATTTTTAAAGATTTTACTTTTTATATGGTACATATGTATGTATGTATGTACATTAGGCCGTCTCCCGTTATATGGACCAAAAAAAAGTCCACCGTACCACAATGGGTGATTGCGGCCAAAAATAAATTCAAAATTAAAGTATGAGTAAAACCATTTTTTTAAACAGAGATCGACAGATACATCAAATTGTAATAAAAAAGCTTATATAAAAATTTTTGAGTATCTTTTCGTTTAGCCGTACAGGGTGCCCAAAGTTGAGCAAAAAATAGGTCCTTTTATTTCTCAATGAACACACCTCATACAAAACGCTCTTTCTCATTTAACTGTTAACCTACATACACGAATGATACATCGTTACATAGATAATGATTTTCTCTTTCAGAGAAAATAACTTAGTTGTAAATAGCGCTCACTGTTGAATTTATATGAATTTTCAAATATTCACAAAAAATGTCGATGATAAAAAAATTTTCCTCGACTTTGAATAAAAAAATAAAAAAAACAAAAAATATTACCTCCTCAATTTTTTTTTATGCTTTGAAATAATATATTCTTAATCAAACTGCATTTTCACTTTAAAAATCCACTTGCTCCATTTGCTTTTATAATTTTTTTCCCATCTGCCTAAAACTGTGTTTTTGTAAATGCATTAATTATGTTACTTTTGACATTATGAAAAACGTGTATATTTAGGCGACTAATCGAATATTTCTCTATCGTCTTTCAGCAAATGGTCCATACTTTAAAATTATGAGGTAATTTTTTTTATCAGCGTTAATTGTTATCTTTGGCAGCTTTTTTATTTTAGAATATAAAAAAAAAAATTGTTAAAATTGTAAAATTTTAAAATGAAATTAAAAAAAAACAAAAAATATTACCTCCTCAATTTTTTAATATTTGATGCTCCTGAATGTCTTTTAAAAACTGGTTAAATCGAATTTGAGTGGAAAGTAATTATATAAAAGATATTAAGCAGGGAATAGAGCCAAAAAACGTGTTTTTTGCCTATTTGGGCATGAATATCTCAGAAACTAGAAACAATTTCGAAAATCTGACTCCAGACTCAGGTTTATCACACTGAAATCCTTTAGAAAAGTGTAATTTCATTTCCGGTATAAAATTTTTTTGAAATGCGATTTTTTTGTATGAATGTTTTATGATAAATGCTTATAACATACTTAAAAGTGCATATATTTTTAATTTAAAAACGGTGAAGTGCTTTACCCTTTTTCCAAAATGATTACCGCATTTGATTTATATTTCAAAAATGTATACACTAATCAAAATGGAGCATTTTAGCTATAATAGTTAGGAAAATGCTGAAATTTCAAAAATACCGTTATATGGGAGGTGGGCGTATTTGTGGGTGGATTTTGTTCAAATTTTCACAGTTTACTAACTTCAACCAAAAAAGCTTAAGTTCCGAGTTTCAAGATTCTAGCTTAATTATTACTATTTTTGGCCGCGTTTGTATGGAGGTGCCCCCACTGTGCGTACGCCCACTGCATGTAAAACGTCGTCAAAAATTATAAATCTTTTACAAAAGGAGTATTTCGATCGCTTCAGTAGAACTGGAAATAAAACACATTTAACATTCCGAGGAATATAAGATTTTCGTTTCCTGTGTTCTTTCAGATACATTTTACAAAGATTTTGTTCTTAAGAGACTCCCTCTGAAATTTTATGCCGAATAATTTTTTAGAACATTTTAACCATCTAGCACTCATAAGAAAGGGTTATTTTGACACATTGTTATACAGTCAGGAAAAATAGTATCAGTAGTCAGGAAACAGCACTTTTTAGGTTTATTATTATTATTATTATTATTATTATTATTATTATTATTATTATTATTATTATTATTATTATTATTATTATTATTATTATTATTATTATTATTATTATTATTATTATTATTATTATTATTATTATTATTATTATTATTATTATTATTATTATTATTATTATTATTATTATTATAATTATTATTATTATTATTATTATTATTATTATTATTATTATTATTATTATTATTATTATTATTATATTATTATTATTATTATTATTATTATTATTATTATTATTATTATTATTATTATTATTATTATTATTATTATTATTATTATTATTATTATTATTATTATTATTATTATTATTATTATTATTATTATTATTATTATTATTATTATTATTATTATTATTATTATTATTATTATATATTATTATTATTATTATTATTGTTATTATTATTATTATTATTATTATTATTATTATTATTATTATTATTATTATTATTATTATTATTATTATTATTATTATTATTATTAGTATTATTATTATTATTATTATTATTATTATTATTATTATTATTATTATTATTATTATTATTATTATTATTATTATTATTATTATTATTATTATTATTGGCCGCTGTGGTGCAGTGGGTAGAGTGCTCGCCTGCTATGCCAGAGGTCTCGGGTTCAAACCACGGTCCGAGCCAAACAAATTTTTCTAATTAGTAAAAATCCAATTATTGGGTTTTTTAAGAGCAGCGGTCACCTCTCGGCAGTGGGCGGCATACCCTCCGAGAGTATTTCTGCCATGAAAAAAGCTTCTCACAAAAAATGCATTCGCCGTTCGGAGCCGGCATAAAACTGTAGGTCCACCCAATTAGTAGGAAAAACAAAAAGGAGCACACCTCGAATTGGGAGAGAAGCTCGGCCATAAAACTCGTCAGAGTTATAATAGCGCCATTGTATTATTATATTATTATTATTATTATTATTATTTTAAAAAGAAATAAATTAAAATGTCGGCTTACCATTCGTTTCAATAAATCCTCATTTGTTTTTGCGCTCAAATCGCATTGCAGCTCCATGTTGAATCTGAAAATAAATAACAAAAAACAATAAAGTATGTATGTATGATATGTACTTATGTACATATATGTATTAGCTGCCGATTTTTATAAATAGGTATTACTTCATGCAATCATAATAAATCACAAAATATTTGCTATGCTTCTTATAAGCTCTGGTTATTTTCAAAATAACTATCAAATTTTTATGAAATGATTTGTTATAAAATTATAGTTATGTAATACTAGCTCACCCGGCAAACTTCGTCCTGCCCAAAATAGATTTTTTTTTTAATTTCACTTCAAAAATTGTTATTACACCGGTATTATTAACACGCTTTTATTAGCTTCACCTGTATGTATGTATGTATGTATTTATGTATGTATGTATGTAACTTCATCCCATCCTAAAAGTTGCAACATTTAACTAAATTATTATATCTTTCAAACATTCACTTTTATTGTGTTCTCTATATTATTTCTATTCTCCTCCGGATTCGAAACATGACATCAACAGCCCAACGGCATCATATAGTAGGACATTCAACATTATATTTTATGCTTCATTGCGGCTTTTATGTTACCTTTCTTCAAAATAGCCTCTATGAATTTCAATTCACTCCCGTATACAAGCCAATAAGTAACAAGCTTGCAGGGTACGGAAAAACTCACTCACGAACGCTCAAAAATACATTCTTCTCAAATCACAAACAAATGTTCAAAGAAAAACGTATAACCACTCAAATAGCGAGCGAACTAACGCACAACATCCAGCGATCCCTCATAGCGATGGCGATAAACTCAATGCATAAATTCACTCAAAAATAAAGCTTGAAGCTTTCTGTTTTGGGTTTGTTGTATTTGCAATGAAATCAACCGCATGTACAATGTACATACATACATACGTATGCAGAGCAAGAACTGGTTTTGTGTTTTGTGTAACAAGCTTTCTGTTTTGTCGTTGTTGTGTTTGCAATAAAAACAATCGCATGTACATACATATGTATGCAAAGCAAGAACTGGTTTTGTTTGTAATTCATTTAATAGTAAGTGCTGAATCAACGAAAAGGAACCCTAATTACATTTTTATAAAATGTTTTGTAAACGTGAGGTGAAAAAAATTTCTCTAAAAATAAAAAAAAAAAATAAAAAAAAAAAAATAAAAAAATGCGCCACTCGGGACTCGAACCTGAGCTACTTGGTCCGTAGGCAGCATACCTCACCATTACGCTACAAACGTATTCGGAACTTTGTTGTCTAAATTCGAATTTATTCAATCAGGTTTTTTTTTTTTGTTCTTTTCAAATGCTTCACCTCAACTTCTCTTCACTTTCTGATTGTAAAATATAACAAAACGTTTGGGAAATTTTATATTTCCAAACTAGTTTGGAAAACCTTGAATAAAAGGGTTTGGAAAATATTGCATAATAAGCTAGTTTACTTCACTGCATATTGGGATTTTTGGTAGAAGTTATAAATACATATGTATGTAGATCTATTTCGGAGAACACCACATCCCATCAGACTTCTTTTTACTTTTATTCTTGCGTCCGCATAAAACATCCTTTAATGAAAAATTTCACTAAAAAGTTAAAAATAAATAATAGCTTAAAAAAACTAAAAAACACGCTTTAATCTTAAAAATCGTACTAAAAATTGAGAAATAATTTAATTAGAAACAAAATGATGAACGAAAATATAAGTATTTAAGGAAAAGCATGGGGGTGCTCAATAATATTTGAACATGAAAATATTCGATTCGTACAACTAGTACAAAAATATACCTAGTTGCGAAATTAAAGAGTACGATATATGAAATCTCAAAAAAGGCAAAATAAAATTATTAGTAAAAAAACACCGACTTTAAATATTTTTTGACATACTGAGCACCCCACGCTTTTCCTTAAATACTTATATTTTCGTTCATCATTTTGTTTCTAATTAAATTATTTCTCAATTTTTAGTACGATTTTTAAGATTAAAGCGTGTTTTTTAGTTTTTTTAAGCTATTATTTATTTTTAATAGCAAATTAACGATTTTTCACTACTTCATTGTGTATACAACTTCAAAAATATATAATTTTAGTATTCAATTTAGGACTGCACGATACACAACATTTTTAGTTTTCTGTCGTGGAACAAAAATAAATAGCGATGACGGTTTTCCAACACGGGAACACGCCACATAGAGCTGACCATGTGAAAAGCATGGCATTTCTAGGTTTATGCCGCATATTTCCAACGACTGCCCTTGTGACTTGTTAATTGTCATCGCAAATGCAAGTTTAACTAGGAACTGCATACGTTTGAATTGGAAGGGCAAATCTGTTGATGATAAGGTAATCCGGGGAAGTTAGCATTCCTCTCCCTTGAACGGGCCTTTCAAAATGCTTGCCACTATTAAATTGTTCATTAGCTTCGTAACAATCAGTCGTGTACCATTGCACAGTTTGGGAGCATAAAGATTGCGTAGCATAATAACAACAGACCCAACTTTGAGACGCAAGTGATGAGGAGGCATTGCAGAAAATCCAGTGAGTTTAATAACTCTTCATTTTCAACGCGATCAATAGATTTATAAGAACGCAGATCTCCCGGATTTTGAATCGTCCAATTCAAGTCGATGACATTAATATTTTTATACTCAGTTGTACTAGTATTATAGTTTTCATCACATAACGGTGGATTGTAACACCATAAAATAATCGAGATAGATATTGACTTATATATATCAAAATGATCAGGGTGAAATAAGAAATCGATTGAGTCATGTCCGTCCGTCTGTCCGTCCGTCCTTCTGTCTGTACGCACTCTAACTTGCGCAAAAATTGAAATATTTTGATGAAATTTGGAATGTAAGTTGGTATCAGGACTGGCACGGTTGGTATTGAAAATGGGCGAAATCGGATCATGGCCACGCCCACTTTTCATATATAGAAAAAATCGGAAATATAGTATCTCAGTCCCTATTATAGCTAGAGTGATAAAATTTTATGCACATAATGAGCTCGGGCCCTAATGGAGAAATATGGTGAAAGTTAGGAAAATGGGCGGTGCCACGCCCACTTATAAAGGGTCAAACACCGAAAGTTTGAAATGTCATAACTCAGAAACCGTTGAAGATATGTCGATGAAATTGTCTCTGCAGTGCTATCGTGTTGCAGCAAAACTCGCATATTGAAGGTCAATGAAATGGTTTTAACAAACCTCCACAAATGCGGATGACTTCAGACATGCGTTTATCTCATCCGCCGCTGTTGATTTTGGAAGCACGGGTAGTTTTTGTCTGAAGTCGCTCGCCGGCAATATCATCACTGCTCCAAAGCAACGATCATTATTGCACAAATCTCTCAATGTTCGCCATTGTGCACTCATCCCATATGATCAATTTACAGTTTTTTTAAAACTTGTGCCATTGGTGATTGCTTTGAAATATTGCAAACAGGACTTTCGTGTATTTGCAAGTTTAAGCCGGGTATCCACATCACAAGAAATGCTAAAACTCCATATAAAAAAACGCTCAAGAAATAGTCAAGAAATTTTCTTGTGTCAAATTTTCTTTAGGCAGTATCCACTTCACAAGAAAATCTATTACAAATTTTGACGAAAAATGGGGTTGGCAACGCTGGTTTTGCCAAGAAATATATACGATTGTATATATTTCTTGAAGAAAAAATGAAACGTCAAAATTACTTAAGAAATAAATGCCAATTTTTTCTTGAGCAATTTCTTATGATGTGGATACCCAGCTTAAATGGTGAATGTGCCGTTCTTCCACCTTCCAACAGTGTTGCCGCAATTCCGGTAGATGCAAGAGCTAATTCAATACCACTTTGACCACATATAAAGACAATAGGAACGTTTTACCTGTCCCGCCGGGCGCATCGAGAAAAAATATGCCACCGTTTCCATTATCTACAGCATTTATTAGCTGATTGTACGCACTGCTTCGCTGTTCATTCAACAGTGGAAAATTTGTTTGTACTTGTTGTTGCAAGTGAGTTATATCGTAAAGCTGGGTATCCACATCATAAGAAGTTGCTCAAGAAAAAATTGGCATTTATTTCTTAAGTAATTTTGACGTTTAACTTTTTCCCGAACGAAGATAGGAAAGAGTTGAGAAAGCGATATCTTTCGCGATTGAATTAAACTTCTTGAAGTTACTTTTCAGTCACTTCCACGATAATAAATGTTGGCTGGGATCGTATATATTTCTTGGCAAAACCAGCGTTACCAACCCCATTTTTCGTCAAAATTTGTAATAGATTTTCTTGTGAAGTGGATACTGCCTAAAGAAAATTTGACACAAGAAAATTTCTTGACCATTTCTTAAGCGTTTTTTTATATGGAGTTTTAGCATTTCTTGTGATGTGGATACCCTGCTTAAGCACGCTCGCCATGAACGCTTTTAAGGATATTTGGCCTTAAAAATTAAGAACGCATGGGAGTTGCCATGTGCCCTTTTCCCAAAACTACCATTTTTTTTTCATAAGCATGCTATTTATATCGTTAATCCCCTGATCTATTTTCAGGTCCCAACCTTAAACGCTTTTATAGATATTCAGCTTGAAAAGTTAATTTTGTATAGGAGGTGCCACGCCGTCTTTTCTGATAACCCCCACTTTTCTGCGTGAGAAGGGTTTTGATATCACCTATCTCTATACCAATTTTCAGCTCCCTACCTTGAACTCTTTTAGAGATAATAAGCTTTAAAAATTAAGATTGTATGGGAGGTGCCACGCCCACCTAATATTTTTTAATTTTTTCTTCGACTAAACCTTCGCGGGGTAACAACAAACAAACAAGGAAGTATTTGATTTGGTTCAGCCGTTTTCAAGTTTTAGACTTACAATTAAACACCAAATCATTTATGTATATATATATAGATTACAATTTTTTTTGGATGTTGTACCCATTGTATGGATATGACATTCATATTTTATGGATCAGACAGGATTATCCATATATGTATATGGATATGACATCAATATAGTTTTCTTCGTGTAGGATACTTCTTGTTTATTATCTAGTTAATTATAATCCCAAGAAAAAGAGAAAGAGAATAAAAATCCTATTTCGGAACTATTTATTAACACATCGATGTTCATGAGTACTCGCTACTCACGCTTTAATTTTTTTGACACCTATTTTAAGCTAATTTTGTTCTTAGTTTATGCGAAAATGCGAATTTCAATGGTATTTCCGTTTGGCATTTTATATAACGAAACTACGTAGTTTATGGGTAATTTACACGGAAAATACGAATTTCGCTGAAATTACGCCAATTTGAACATGCTTTTACATTGTTCAAGTTTTGATTTCAATTCTGCCGAAACATAGAAGAGGGGCGGTGAGAGGAGCGGAGACGAGCAGACTTGCCTCTGTACTGTAAACTCGTTTGAAGTTAACACTTGTTTGACATTTCTTTTGGCATGTATTTCAAAATACAAAAACAATTTTGCCATACCAAATGTCAAAGTAGAAGTAAATACAAAAATGACGACAAATGTAAAAGCGAACAGAAAACAGAAAAGAGAACGCGAAAAGAGTACCAACAAGAGAAACTTTTTTTTATATGAATGACAAACAAATTTTCCTCTTTTCTATTAAAAATATTTGTTAGTGAAATATATGTACTTCAAAAAGGGAAATTTTCCTCGATCTGGCAACACTGCTTAAGTAAAAAATAATGAAAAAAAACTTTCAAATAATATGTACATATGTAGGTACATACATTTTTAAAAGTTTAACAATTTGGGATACAAAAGATGTATACATTTTACACGGAATTGCAATCTGGAAATGAGATGTTTGTACTAAAATCATAATTTAACAATGTAGGATACAAAGGAAGTAATTGGAAAAGATACAATATTATCCACTAGGTGTTGTTTATACTTAGCTTTTTTCTGTGTTAAAAGCATTCTAGACTTTTCAATTACAACGTTAATTTCAATTTTTATATCCATTCCCAATTAAACTTGCACTCGCATTCGCTTTTGCAGTTGCTGTTGCCTTAACAAGTTTAATTTTTCATTTTCCAAAAATGGGCATCGTACTTAACAGCCAACAAATTTTAGTTTTTATTACTTGACATTTAATTTTTATTATTGCTTATTTATTGTATCTCTGTTCAATGTGATCCGTTTTGGTTATTTCAACTGTGGACTCGAAATACATACATATATACATTATATTGACCACAAATGCAAAAGTGCTGATTTTTTTTGCTCCCCGCGCATTTTCTGATAGCTTGACAATAGAAAATAAGATCTGCATAAAAATCTGACCATCTGTAGTGGGAAATAGCCACGCGCATTTGACCTAAAGTTCAAAAATTTACCTAAAAATTATGCATGGCTTTAGAGACCAATATCTCTTTAAACAATGTTTTTCGGAGAAATAATGTAATAATCGTTTTTATACAAAATGAAACTGGGAACATATTCTCCATATGATATTTATACCTACCGTTATCCTTTCAGGACATATTGAGTCCTTAAAGTGAAATTTAAATTTTTTTGTTTGTTAAAAATGCATAAATATATATTTAAAAACTATACAATTATATAAACTACAGAGAAACCTCTCCTAACGGACACCTCTCATCGGCGGACACCTCCCTCGAGCGGACATTTTTTCATGCACCAAGGTTTAGGTTCAATTTTTAGAACAAATTGCCCTCTCTTAGGCGGACACTCTCTTGGCCGGACGCGGACAGTTATTTACTATTGAATTGAACTAAAAACTTCTATTAAGCGGACACGAACCTCTCGTCAACGGACACTTTGATTTTTTTTTCATAACGAATCACATAAAAACCTCTGTTAGGCGGACACGAATTCCTGTTATGCGGACAAAATAAAAGTATGTATAGCAATATAAAAAAAGTTCGTGGAATGTTCGTTAGGTAAAAAGCGCTACGATGAAAGGGGAATCACCAACTAAAATAAATGTCCGCATGGCTATTGGAATAGATATAACTACATTCACAGGTTTCCAGTTAGATGTTCTAACTGACCAGAATGTAGAAACCATTGAAGATGATAGTACCGATACTGAAAGTATTACCGCTGAAAGTAGGTAATGCAATCAATCTCGAACGAAATGGCTTTGACTGCAGTTTCAAATTTGAAAAGATTTTGCACGGAAGACCTTATTGCATTTGAATTGTTGCAGAAATTTGCAAGCCATCTGCAAAACAATTTTATTTTAAATAAGCAAAAAACCCCTCGTCAATCGACACTTTCGCAATTTTTTAAACACATAATTTCAAAGATATCCCAACATTTCTAGTTCTCAGCAACTTACTAATTGAAATTTAATATGTATGTTAATACTTTATGTATATATGTACATACATACATGTCTATGTATATGTACATATTTATATATTTAAGTGAAATTTTGAAGACATAAGAATCCTTGTTTTTTCAGTGAAATATGAATAAATAAATCCTTTAAAATCCAAAAAATTTCTAATATAGCAACCCACTCCCTTAAGCGGACACCTCTCTTGGGCGGACAAAATTTGTCCGACGGTGAGTGTCCGCCCAAGGGAGGTTTCACTGTATACATCATTTAATAGGTTATTAAAAGTAGTTTTACACATCATAAAAAAAAAAATAAAATAAAAAAAAACACAAACAAAAAAATTTAAATTGCACTTTAAGGACTCAATATGTCCTGAAAGGATAACGGTAGGTATAAATTTCATATGGAGAATATGTTCCCAGTTTCATTTTGTATAAAAATGATTATCACATTATATCATTGTTTAAAGAGATATTGGTCTCTAAAGCCATGCATAATTTTTAGGTAAATTTTTGAACTTTAGGTCAAATGCGCGTGGCTATTTCCCACTACAGGTGGTCAGATTTGTATGCAGATCTTATTTTCTATTGTCAAGCTATTAAAAAATGCGCGGGGAGAGAAAAAATTCAATACTTTTGCAAATCCCATATGTTTTGTGGTCACTCTAATATACATACATACATACATATATATGCATAGTCCATACCCAATCGGAAATTTGAATGCACATCTTAGAAGACACGAATATGAAGCGCTTCCCTTCATTTTCAGAGCGCTTTAGAAACACTCGGAGTGCTCTGAAAAAGCAGTGAAGCGGATATTTGCATAAATACGAGTTAGAAGCATTTTATTTTGTGCAAATTTGTCTTGGAATTTTTACAAATTGGACTTTAAAAAATGCATAATCATGATTCATATTGCCTGCTACAAAACCAGCACTTAATATATGAAAGGAGACCGCTTCATATTCGTGTCTTTTACGATGAGTAGGTATTCAAATTTCCGATTGGGTAGATTGTACATACGTTTGTCTATAAATGATTAAAATTCTGGGCACAGGCCCATTGACAAACTCATTTTTTACTAATTTATGGTAGTACGAATATGCTTAATTGCTTACGCTTGCGGGGAGTTACTTAATGCATGTACATAAGTATACAATAATAGGTTATATCTCCACAAATTCAAGTTTCCTCTTCTTTGAAAACACACCCCAATAATTGGATTTTAATAAATTTAAAAAATTATTATTAGGCGAGCACTCTATCCCCTACAAAATAGCGGCAGCTGCGCTATAAACTCGAGAGAATTAAAATATGTAAAACTATGTATTAAGTATTAAAAGAATCCATTTTTAACGCGCTTATATTAGCTGCATCTGTATGTTTGCTTGTATTGTAACAGACTCCTATTTGCATTGCATACTTTACGGCAAAAGCATACATGTTTCATACATTGCAGTGCACTACCTGGAGTTTGATACTTAAATCACAACACGGCGTCATGTAAATGTATGATCTGGGCCCTATTCCACAAAGAAACTTATCAACTTTGCACTTTGCACTATCGATTTTATTGCAAAGTGAAAAGTGTTTATGTTCCACAATATTCTTTGCAAATCTCACTATGCGTTGCGCTTAGTTTTGCAAAGTCTTTACTAACGGAACTTATTTTTGCAAAGACTTTTCACTCTGTGCATTTATGAGCCGAAAAATAAAAATAGAGAAAAAAATTAGCCGTCCTAAAGGTAATTAAACAAAAAAAAAGGTATTTTAAGTATTTGCTAGTTTTCAAAACAATAAAGTAGGTATTTTTTTATAAAATTATTGTGAGTATTTGGAACATATTTAAGCTTAAATTTCATTTTGAAGGTTAATAAATTACATAGATAAGCGCGTGGGAGGAAGTTTTAAATAAAGCCCAGTCACTGAAACTGGCGTCGGCCCGAAAAACATGGCCTTATGCGAGGGATAGCTTCACTGTTATAAATATTGGAATATTTTTACAACTTTGATTTGGTTTGAAAGAAATTTAAAACTTTTTTTGGGTTAAATTTTGGACCTTCGAAAGTTTAAAAGTTTCTTATACTTTTTTGGTTTAAAATTCAAACTTACAAAAGTTTAAATATGTACTTCTAAGTAGTTTTGGAATAAATTTCATACTTTTTTGGATTTAAACCTTTTAAGGTTTAAATTTTAAACTTTTATTGGTCGTAAGATTTTAGTTCAATGAAAAAATTCTAATTTTTTATTTGAAATTCTAATTTGCTTTTTCGAGAAATAAACAATACCTGTGTTCAATAACAAAAAATTATTACGAATTTTTCTTAAAAAGTGTCATTTTTATATGGAGATCTGTCATTTTTTACGAAAAATTCTTAAAAATTTTTTGTTATTGAACAGAGCTATTATAAAAGGCTCACTTATAGTTATTAGACAATTTGAATGAACGACTGTGTGGCGTTGTTTGAATGGAGAAAAAACAAACACAAAATAATTATGGAAACAGATAAAATGAAGAAGGAAGAAAAGGAGAAAAGGAGGATAGGAAAAAGAAGAAATATGGAAAATGATGAAGGGGATGTTGGTGGTAGAACAATATGGAAGAAAAGGAGAAAAATAAGGTAGGAAAGAAGATACAATAGGGAAAAGCATGAAGAGGATTTGGGAGCAGACATTTTTTTTTTTAATTTAAACTAAAATAAGGTTTAAATGTTAAACTTTTGAAAGTCTTAAAATAAATCTTAATTTGGAATGAAATTTAACCTTAAAAGTTAAAAAATATTTTAAACTTTTCAAGGTTTACATTTTAAGAATTTATCGGTCGTGTCCTATATATCGACCAAACAAGTTTAAAATTTATACCAAAATTTATTTCAGTGTTGTTTGGGCTATGGGAGAGTCGGACATTCGTAAGTAAAACAATTTATTGCCTATACATGCAAATAATTTTATTTGTATCACTTGGTATTTTGTTTATTATCATTATAATATAGTATTTTCGTAAATAAACATTAAGTGAACTTCATATATTTGCTTTTTTTCATATTCACCAACTTTATTTAAAATGAAATCAACTTGTGTTTGTTTTAAAGGGAAGCTCTCTTTAAAATTAAAGCTTTTAACCGCGTCTTCACTATCGTCGAAAAAAAACCCACGTCTTAAAATTTTGAAAAACTTCACTAGTAATAACAATGTGAATTTGCAAAGCGATCGTTTACCTTGCAAATTTTTGACAAACTTATCAAAGTTGGCTTTGCAAACATAGAATTTACAGTTTTTGAGGAACGAAAGAGCGCATTTATTTGCAAAGTCTTTGCAAATTACACTTTTCAATATTAGCTTTGCACTTTGCACAAGATAACGTACGTGGAACAGAAATCGAAAATAGAGTACAAAAACTGCAAAGACTTTTCAAATTACACTTTTCAAATTCAGCTTATAACTTATCAAATTTTACAATTCTGAGGAACACAAAAAATTTTGCAAATTGACGAAAAATTTGCAAAGTGCAAAGTGAAAATTTGATAAATTATTTTGTGGAATAGGGCCCTGATCAGTCAATGCATCGGATTCAAGCGAGCCGGTAAGAAATGATGGAATCTGTCCACAGAAGAAGATCTGCGAAGTTTCATCTTACGATATTTTAAAGATTTTGTTGGTTATTGTAATTCAAAAATAACTGAGCGATATACAAGGTCCATGTATTCAGTACACCATTGTTACATTCAATTTACCTTAATAATGTTTTACTTTTATCAAAAAATCAGTTTGCTTTGAAATAAATAGCTCTAACGTTAATGGAACATATAACTATATTATTAGTTTATTTTGGTTACTTGCTTCTAGCTTTGGTTACTTTTATTTTGTACTAGCAGACCCGCCAGACGCTGTTCTGCCTAAAATTTATTCCTATAAAGTCTAAAGAAAAAGTCCCTGATTACCGAGTTGCTCACCATTATCTTAGAATCGATAGTAATGTCTGCTTAGGAAGCTATCAGTTTAGTCCAGTGGTTTTCAAGTTTTAAGGGATCGAACAAACCACGACTCATTTTTATATACATACATATATAGATTTTGGTAAATTTAAATTTATTTATTGGTAACGCTGGTCGTATGTAGCATTCAGACTGAAATCGGAAATGCTTAAGATTACCGAATGTTTATGTCGCCGTTATGGGCTATTCTCAGTAACGATGAATGTTCATCATAAGAAATGGCATTATACTCGTACTTTACAATGAATTTGAGATTTTTTCGTGGTACGTAAAGTCCCTCACGCGTGCATAGGAAAATCAAACACCAACTAGAAGGCTGCACGAATGGATTCGAAACGGCCAACAAAATATTCGCGGCCGTCCAATTACAGTACCTACTTGTTTCTGTCGTTTTAGAATAAACGCAAGTAGAGCACAACCATAAACAGAACCAATACAATTACTTATTCGTAGCGACAATTACATGACCTTAAAAAGGTTCTGCAAATAGTGTACACTACTTGCGAATACTTCGAATATAATCGAAATATATGTACATATGTACATACATATTTTCATAAACACACATCCAGACGTTGTGTTCAGCCCCTGCAGGGAACTCAATAACTAGTGAGCAAAATTTCTAGTTCCGAACTAGCGAAAATGTGTCAAAAGGGAACTAGATAAATTGTACCAGTTCAGAAGGAGTGAATTGAGTGACAATTATAAGACACACTTTGATTTGTATGCAATTTCAAATTGACAAAAATTCTATGAAAATTTTTTGTTCGTTCAATTGCCGTCGGCTTTGTATATTTCTGCAATTCTCAGATGTTTAGTGAAGCATTTTATATAAAGAGTATTCTATTTGCATCTTTTATGAAATGATATGTTCCCCTAATTATGCTTTTCCGACCCCTCAGGCTTATTTTTAATTTTATTACTTTTTAAATATTATTGTAAATTTTTATTGAATAAATAAATAAAAAATATTAGTTAAAAAAAAAATAAAAAAAAAAAATTATCATCCACCTTGACACCGACAGGATTCGAACCCCGCCCCTCAGATTGAAAGGGACATGCGTTACCCAGTCGGCCATCGCGCCACTTGCATGAAGTGTGTCAAAGGCTGCACTTAAGCGGCAGATGTAAAATAAACGAACTAGTGTAAACTGTAGAATTTAGTACTAGTTCGGAACTATTGAAAATGTAGTGCAGAGGGTGACAATTGACACCGCCTAGGACATCGCGTGTTAAATTCGCCAGTTGATAACATGCAAAAGAGATTTAGCTCGCACTAGTAGTGGCGAAAAATGCACTAGAAGCGACCTAGTTCGGAACTAGAGTTTTTCCCTACAGGGGCAAAATTACGCTGCTAGTGTGAGTGTGTGTATGTGCATATGCATACATCTAGGGCGGGTCGATTGGTAGGGGCCAAAAAAAAAATTAACAGGGACACATCACAATTATAAAAATTTGGGTAATTTCAAGCTTTTTTGCCCAAGAAACCATATGTCTAAAATAAATTTCGAACCAGAGCTTTTTACGATCTACATATTTCCAACTGTTCTATATATTTTAAAATAACTCGGTAACCAATACTTCGATTCTTTTGTTTTTTTCGGCATTAATTAGGAAACTTATTTGGCATATTAAGGTGGTTTTATGAAGGAAATAAAGTTCTCCCGAAATTCGCGGAACAACCCGATTTGGAATATAATACGGAAATCTATACTTAAAATTTTTCCTTAATATATTAAAATTTAGAGGTCGTGCAAATGCCTCCAAATTTCTTTCTCCTTTTATATCAGTGATGATACATAATTTTTTTCAAAGTCCTTAATGAACAAGAAAAACATTTCTTATCATTAAAAAATGGAACATATGTTTGTTGGGCTTTTATTTTTTGGTCCACCTTAATGCCATATGCACATTAAATAAACAAACAAACCAAAGAAGCAACAAGGTTTTGTGAATACTTCATAACATGGTTATTATTATGTTCTATTCTATCGTGGCGAATAGTGTACACTAATCGCTCCAACAGAGCAAATAGAAATAGTACTATTTTTATTCCAAATTAAAAGTATGGGTTATATTCGTATCTGCATTGAAATTGTGCTGTGACTAATTGTACAATGCATAGAGTATTCGCAAATATAGAAGAGGCAAATGGTATTGTGCAGAGGTCTAACACCAACAGTTGGTTGTTTTTGAATCAAATTTTGAAATTGGACGTTATTGAAGCAAATCGTCCATGCGAATTAGGGCCGGTTTCACCATCTCCGGTTAATTTAATCGCTGGTTAATTTGACGTAAATTGTATGGCGAGCTGTCAAATAAATTGCTTAACCGGGCAAAAATCTCTGGTTAAGTGCTTAACCGGAGATGGTGAAACCGGCCCTTAGAAGTTATCAAATAAAGTATGCACGTGTAGTTCTATAAATGTTCTAAGAAAAATGTATGCGCTTACAGGCATACAGGCAAAATAGCAACTGTCAGTTAATTAGTTAGATACTCAACTTTTCCACATACGAACTAGGACTAGCGGTGTATTGTGTATAAATTGCATACGCTTTTACAAAAAAGAAAAAAAATTGTGGTGTATAAAACAGCTATGTGCATTAAAAAGGCGCAAATCTTTATCACGTCACAATGGGTAAAAAAAAAGATGGGTCATAAATCAATAACAGTGATATAGTACCATTCTTTCTGAATTAAAAGTTTGCTAAATTTTGCCAATGGACACCAGGTATCAGTTTTTTTTGCTCTCCTGCAAAGTTACTGAAAAATACATAATAACTGTTTTTTTTATTCGCAGGGACGAAATTCTAAATTAGGGCATTTTTGAAACAAATTTTGAAATAGGGAGATCTTCCACATACATACATACATACCTACATAGGTGGCCTGTAATAACCCTGCAGCGAAATCAACTAGTTGTAAACTAATTGACAACTAGTTGGCCATACAGCTCAACTAGTCAGCCATCTATCTTTTTTCCATATTAGCAACTGGTATTTTTAACACGGTGATGACCTAGGAAATGGCAATTGTCAGTATCCACACCAGCATCATACCACTTGACTGACTAGTCAGTATCCACACCAGTATCATACCAATTTGCTGACTAGTCAGTGTAGATATCAGAACTATACCAGTTGACTGACTAGTTTGACATGCTACTCCAATGAAAATAAAAATTGCAAAATAAAGTTTCTAATACATTTATTTAGTTATTAGAAAATTATATTTAAATTAAAGAATTCAGGCACATTAGATTGTGATCTTGCATATTAAATATTTAGGTAAATTAACATTAATTCATTTAAAAAAAATATGTATACATATGTATAATAACATTATGTTATATGTACATATGTAGGTACCTACGTACATATAGGTATGTCATCATATTATTGCAAACAAAAGCTCAGGCATTGTTCATATTACTAATGTATGTACATACATACATACATTGTGGTCAAAAATATTAATATGCTCCAGTCGCATAATGCTTGGACTTGTAAAAAATTGTTAGAAAATCAAAATTAATGAGGTTCTTCATTAAAAAATTCAGCAACCGTATTGGCTTGTTGAGTTGATTTGATTTTAGAGGCTTTTATAAGTCCGTGCTTTTTTGGAAAAATCGTTTCTTATGTCTCTGGAGAGCCTTCCTTAGTTGCAATTCTGGCTCATCATTAATACTCAGGCTCATTATGGATTCTGAAATGAAGTATCAGAACCGATTAAAGTACGCTCTTTAAAAGAGAACCCTATTTCAAAATCGTCACCTAAAAAAGCCGAATAAAAATTTGTGTGTGCCTTTAAATTGAAAAGAAATTAAGATACTCAGTTGACTTTTGCATTAAGGAAGTAGATGGGCTATCACAGATCTCAGAATTGATGTCAAAACTTGCCGGAGGCTTATAATGTACGAGATATTGTTGTTAAAGTTGTAAAATTTACCAAACTATGGACCCATCCAACAACAATAAAGAAGCTGCTTTACTTTTACTGCATACGTGTTCATTGCAACCTCCAGAAACCCCGGATACATTCGTTTTTAATTTAAAACCTCTTTGGCTGACTAGTTTGGACTTTCGCTGCAGGGAATGTTTTGACGTGGCTACGGCAAATAAATTAATAAAAAGGAAAAAAGTAGGTCAGTATTTTTTCTCATACCCATACACATTATATTTTGGCTTATTTCAATAAAATGAGACGATAACTGATTTGACCATAAGAGGTTTGATATTGCTGTACTTAATTTATTTCCACCCGCGCTAAGCCTTAAAGTTATGTGATGTGATAAGTTCAATAAACTAAGAATTGACTTAGCCGATGACTAAATACAGAATTCTACTACGAGGCTTGTCAATCCCGGGAACCCGGGATTCCTGTGTTTTTAATTTTCGAATATCCCGGTACTAGTCTATGAATAAACATATAACTGCCGTTTTAGTTTTTAAATTCTCTTATCAGAAATATCCCCCCTTCAGTTTGCTGTTGAATTATATATATGTTTTGGAAAATTGTAAGAGAACTTTCCCACTAAATGGGTCCTAGCCCGCTAGAAATAAATCGATTTAGATAAGGCACAACCTCACACACCTCGGTTTGAAAATGCACAATTTTCTTGAATATGCATTAATGGATTCACAACCTGTCATATTACGTCATATCGTCATAAGTCATAATAGTTTGTTGTTGCATTCTAGACTGTATGTGTACTAAATAAATACAATTCTGTACGATATGTTTTTGGATCGTGGTATTTGACCAGCTGTTTCTGTTTACTTCTTCAAAGGGCTTGGGAAAAGTTTTTTAAAACTATTTCTGTACAGTATTTTGATATGACATATGACTTTGTGACACTTTGTGAATCCCCTAAATGTTCCTTCCCATTTACAAATGAATAATCTCAGAGAAAATTATTAAAATCATGAATATGACATATAGCTGCCATACAACCGATTGTTCAGATATTTACACATTGGGGTATAACTTCGGAATTTGGTCAGATAATAGTATGAAACCTTGGAGTCTTGTTTTCTCATGTACATATAAACATCATGAATGAAGAACCTCTTATTACAAGAACCAACAATTACTATTTAAGAATACACGTTCATGAATTAACAACCCCGTAATCTTATAAGAAGAACGATAAATTTCTTTTTAAGATTAAGATACCGAAACATTCTTAGATTTAAGCGATATATAAATAAGATTTTCGGCATCGATTTAACAATTTTCGAGCTTAACAGGCTATTGATAACGAATGGGCTTAAATTAAGGCCGTTCCTCTTGATTTTGTACTGAGTGATTTTCGCTGAGTGTACGCGCAGACTTCAGATTCCGCCATAGGGTATTATGTGTTTTTTGTTTAATGTCCATAGCTGGACTCATGCCGCAAGATTTCAATGATATATCTTTATATTTGACGAAGATATCGCTTAAAATGTTTTTATTAGGCCCCTTTTTAATACTCATATATAAAATTGGACGTGGCGTTAACCGATTTTAGCAATTTTTCGGCCAAAAACTTGCCTATGTAAGTACATCACGCGTACCAAATTTCACCGATATATCTGTTACGTTTTCTGAGTTATGACATATAAAACTTTCAATGTTTGCTCTTTAATAAGTGGGCGTGGCAACGCCCATTTTACAAAATTTCACCATATTTCTTAATAAGGGCCACAACTCATTACGTGGATGAAATATTATCACTCTATGTAGCTATAGCAGAGTATCCACATCACAAGAAATGCTAAAAATCCGTATAAAAGAAAACTCAAGAAATTGAAAAATTTCAATTACAATTACTTGCAAATGTAATTGAAAATCTTCAGTTACAAGTAACTGTAATCGAATGGCATCAATCAAGGCAGATCTAGGAAGGTAGGCTCGTTGGCAAATTCAGAAACTACTTTTTTTATTTACAAAGGTAGAGTGTAATCAGTGTTGCCGCAACCTCAAAAAATTTAGTATCAAAAATTGATACCTTCATGGTTTTTTTCGTATCAGCGAACATTTTTTGGAAATAATGATAACTTTTTTTATTGCATTTAACAATATGTATGTATAATAAATAATAGCTTAAAAAAACTAAAAAACACGCTTTAATCTTAAAAATCGTACTAAAAATTGAGAAATAATTTAATTAGAAACAAAATGATGAACGAAAATATAAGTATTTAAGGAAAAGCGTGGGGTGCTCAGTATGTCAAAAAATATTTAAAGTCGGTGTTTTTTTACTAATAATTTTATTTTGCCTTTTTTGAGATTTCATATATCGTACTCTTTAATTTCGCAACTAGGTATATTTTTGTACTAGTTGTACGAATCGAATATTTTCATGTTCAAATATTATTGAGCACCCCCACGCTTTTCCTTAAATACTTATATTTTCGTTCATCATTTTGTTTCTAATTAAATTGTTTCTCAATTTTTAGTACGATTTTTAAGATTAAAGCGTGTTTTTTAGTTTTTTTAAGCTATTATTTATTTTTAACTTTTTAGTGAAATTTTTCATTAAAGGATGTTTTATGCGGACGCAAGAATAAAAGTAAAAAGAAGTCCGATGGGATGTGGTGTTCTCCGAAATAGATCTACATACATATGTATTTATAACTTCTACCAAAAATCCCAATATGCAGTGAAGTAAACTAGCTTATTATGCAATATTTTCCAAACCCTTTTATTCAAGGTTTTCCAAACTAGTTTGGAAATACAAAATTTCCGAAACGTTTTGTTATATTTTACAATCAGAAAGTGAAGAGAAGTTGAGGTGAAGCATTTGAAAAGAACAAAAAAAAGAAACCTGATTGAATAAATTCGAATTTAGACAACAAAGTTCCGAATACGTTTGTAGCGTAATGGTGAGGTATGCTGCCTACGGACCAAGTAGCTCAGGTTCGAGTCCCGAGTGGCGCATTTTTTTTTTTTTTTTTTTATTTTTTTTTTTTATTTTTAGAGAAATTTTTTTCACCTCACGTTTACAAAACATTGTATAAAAATGTAATTAGGGTTCCTTTTCGTTGATTCAGCACTTACTATTAAATGAATTACAAACAAAACCAGTTCTTACTTTGCATACATATGTATGTACATGCGATTGTTTTTATTGCAAACACAACAACGACAAAACAGAAAGCTTGTTACAAAAAACATAAAACCAGTTCTTGCTCTGCATACGTATGTATGTATGTACATTGTACATGCGGTTGATTTCATTGCAAATACAACAAACCCAAAAGAGAAAGCTTCAAGCTTTATTTTTGAGTGAATTTATGCATTGAGTTTATCGCCATCGCTATGAGGGATCGCTGGCTGTTGTGCGTTAGTTCGTTCGCTATTTGAGTGGTTATACGTTTTTCTTTGAACATTTGTTTGTGATTTGAGAAGAATGTATTTTTGAGCGTTCGTGAGTGAGTTTTTCCGTACCCTGCAAGCTTGTTACTTATTGGCTTGTATACGGGAGTGAATTGAAATTCATAGAGGCTATTTTGAAGAAAGGTAACATAAAAGCCGCAATGAAGCATAAAATATAATGTTGAATGTCCTACTATATGATGCCGTTGGGCTGTTGATGTCATGTTTCGAATCCGGAGGAGAATAGAAATAATAGAGAGAACACAAGAAAAGTGAATGTTTGAAAGATATAATAATTTAGTTAAATGTTGCAACTTTTAGGATGGGATGAAGTTACATACATACATACATACATACATACATACATACATACATACATACATACAGGTGAAGCTAATAAAAGCGTGTTAAAAATAAGTCTGGTGAAGGGATGTGGTGATCTCCGAAATAGATCTATATACATATGTATTTATAACTTCTACCAAAAATATTAATTTTTCACATACATTTTTTCCTTATAAAAAAAAACATTGGTCATGAGAGCTCAAAAATGAAGCCTAAAGGAAAAAATATCAACTAATATGTACTATGTGTATCGAAGCAAAACTATTTCAGTTTTTAATCGGAGATATGCTCTTCTTTATTTGCCTGTGCATATTAACAATGAACAGTCAGCGCTCCAAAATATTCTCATTGTCCTATAATCACTTCCATATTTTTCTTGTATACCAAAAATAGTAAACAACTTCTTGAAAATAAAAATTGCCAAACAGA
This sequence comes from Urophora cardui, assembly GCA_960531455.1. Lineage (NCBI taxonomy): Eukaryota > Metazoa > Arthropoda > Insecta > Diptera > Tephritidae > Urophora > Urophora cardui. The sequence goes on along the minus strand of OY482671.1, from coordinate 92,367,225 downwards.
TGTGAAAGTTACCAAGAAACCAACAGGGAAAAAATTACCTATTTTGGTAATTACCAAGTTCGGCAACCCTGCTATAAGTGCTTTGAAATTGCTTAGCTACTTTTGCTGCATTTGCTTTTGCTTTGCTTTTGCTAACGAAAAGTAAATTAGCAAACTCGGCCAGCCGAGTAAAAAACGAGAACACGATTCATTCGTTTCAGTTTTCAGCTGAGCCGTGTTTGCTTGTATAGTAATACCATGTCTCCACATAACGTGTTTCGCTCTTTTTTTCTGCATTTTCTCTCTCAATCTTGTTTCGACACGGAAACCAGTGCCGAAACTCGCCAATTTCCATACAAATTTCTGAGAGCGAGTGAAGATTGAAACACTCAAGCCGGATTCATCGTTCGAGTTCAGAACTAAAGTTGAATTTGAGTTAACTAATAAAAATAGTTCAGAACTTTTCGGAATTCCTCTCACACTCCGAAAACACAGCAACAACCACATGGCAAAAAAGTTCTGAACTTGAACGATGAATCCGCCTTCATTCATTCATTTCATCATGAATCATCTTGCCAACCTCGATGATATCGATGTCTTCTCTAATTTTGTATCGAAAATCACACAGACCAAAACAAAAATGCAAAATATAAGCAAACATACAAACATTTAAGAAGAGCAAGAAAGAGAAATGTTAAACTGAATCACGATCAGCCACGTGGAGACGGGTTATTTAGCGAGATGTTTTAATAGATGTTTTGTTGGTGAAACAAGTTATGTGGAGACGGGCTTTAATACAAGGCCCGGCAAATCGACTCACGTGAGTTAATGAGTATAACCAGTGTTGCCAGAATATTTTGAAGCTTATAGCTAAATTAAATTAAAAAAATTGCTAAAAATAGCTAAATAATTTTTTTCATAGCTAAAATAAATAGCCAAATTTTTTTTTTTTTTCAAAAATAGCCAAATAATGATTTATTTAAAAAGACGTGACATAAAACAACTTCACATATATGAATATTTATATATACATATATTATATATTGTAGCCATACATATATTTGTTTGTATGTACTTATATATGTACGTCGCATAATAAGATTATTACAATGAAAAAAATCAATTCATTACATATGTATGTATGTATGTATGTACATTCAATTGCAGTATTAAAATAAATTATAATAGCGACTAGTTAATATTTAAACTTTAGTTAAAAATTTGATTCAATAACATTTCAAAAATCATATCTTCTTCATTTAATTCACAGGTTGAATTATTATTAATTGAAGTCATTAATAATATCGTTAGGAATTTTAAAGTTATTACAACATTTTTCAAGCCTTTTTAGACCATACCTAACAGTCAATAGAGAGTTTAACATAAATAATTGCATTCTATTTCTTTGCTTTGTTTTTATTACGTTCATAACAGAAAATCTACGTTCTATTTCTGTATTACTAAGCGATAGGATTAAGCTCCTGCCAGACGATGCAATGAAAGTACTTTCAGAAAGTGAAAAAGTAAAATTTTCTCGTGTAGCCACCAAAAAAGTACTTTCTGAAAGTGTTTTCCGAAATTTCAGCAATTACTTTCTTACGAAAAACTTTCATCGTCTAGCTGCGAGAAAAATACTTTTCAGAAATACTTTTCACTTTCAATTGTTACATCTGAAAGTGTTTTACTTTCTGAAAGCGGTTGCAATCGAGTTGGACTGTTTGCCTACATACGGTGCAATTTATTGTACAACCATGTTGTACAATCTCATTTTGTAAAAAATTACTTTGAGTGAACATGGAATAGGATAATATTTCGCTTGTAGGAAGAGGAAGAACGTACAGCAAAAGTACGATAATTAAAAGAATAAAATATTACACAAAAGTGGTTCCTGCAAGCTTTCCATTTTGCGTTATTTATTCTACAAATATTTATGTTTTTTGTGTTGAATTCGCTTATTTTTACTTATTTTAATTTGATGTGTTCACTTCAAGAATTCTCATAAAATGAAATGTTGAACAACATGCCCCCAAACGATGCAACCAAGTTGTACTACTTGCCAAAACATCAAAACTTTTTGATTTTTCGTACAACCGATACACAACTTCATACAACAGCTCCAAAAACGTTCCGATTTCCAGCGCAACTTGCTCACGTTGTATAAAAAATTGCAAGGTGTGTGGCTAGCATCATCACACTGTGTGAGTCACACAACAAGCTGGTTGCTCTCCTACATCTGTCTTGCTCTCACAGCTGTTTGAATTTAATTTGACAGCTGCCAGGATCCACCAATACAGGTCGGCTCTTCAGATCAGCTGACTTCTTCTTAGCTATCCAATTTCTCTGCTTCTGCATATTCTATACATACATTCGTGTTTACTATTGGTCAAATTCTTCGTTCTCTGAGTTTCTCCATCATTCGCTCGTGAGCTGAATGTCAAATTATTTCGTTCTCCTTTCAGTTTTGACATTCCGTTTGACATTCAGCTCACGGCATGTTTGTGTGTATGTACCATGGACCGACCTGGTAATTGGATCATGACAGCTGCCAGAAAGTACTTTCAAAAACTCATTTCCCTTTCACCGTGTGGACAAACGAAAAGTAATTCCTGAAAGTTTTCGGAAAGTGGAGGTAAAAAGTGCTTTCTGAAAGCACTTTCATTGCGTCGTGTGGATACTCATGAAAGTTCTTTCAATGATTTGACACTTTCGGAAAGCACTTTCATTGCATCGTTTGGCAGGAGCTTTAGAAAATTAAACACAAAAGATTGTAGTTCTTCAAACGGATTTTCGTTAAGAGCATTTCTAAGCTTTCTTACGTCTACCCAAAACTTTATTGTAGAGGTAGTTCCCTTCCATGGGTATGCGTGTAGTTTTTCCATTGCATTTCTAAAATAGTGATTTCCTCCGTGTTAAAGTGATCCTTTTCATCCTTGAAAGTGTCAAATATTTTTGGCTTATTTACAGAAAAAAATTCAATATTTTTTAAAGATTGAATATTCTGCGGTAAGAGCCTATACACACTTGCGATTCAATCGATTTAGTCGAATTGGGCTGTTGTATACAAATCCAACTGTTTCAGTTGTTCGACTAATTGAATGTAGTGTGAATGCTTCCATACATTCCCATGCAAATCAAAGCCCGACTAAATCGATTGAGTCGCAAGTGTGTATAGGCTCTAAGCGTTGGCGGAGTTGCTCAATTAACTTGATAATAAAGTTCTGAAAAATTTTACGAATACACCGTGAAAAGGACGGTTCAAATATCGCGTATGCCAATGGTCATTTGCGAATTCAAATAGCAAAATGGGCAACAACAAAATGTATGGCAGAGTTGCTTTGGCGCACTGCGAAAACCTTATTGCATCCAAGGCAGATCTAGGAAGATAGGCTCGGTGGCGAATTCAGAAACTACTTTTTTATTTACAAAGGTAGAGTGTAATGTCAAAATCAAAGCGAATTCACATCATGACCAATAGGAATGGGCGAGTCTCAAGCGAATTCAGATTTAAACTAAGGCGAATTATTATTTTGACATTACACTCTATTACAATAACAAAATATATGGGAAATTTCTGAATTCGCCACCGAGCCTACCTTCCTAGATCTGCCTTGATTGCATCAACCTTGCATATGAATGCACCAAAAATCGATAAAATAAGGAAGGCATGCCAGACTATCAACTTTTGTATAGTTTGATAATCATAAGGATTAGTATACACTTTCAAGGTTTCATAAACTCGCAGATGACGCATTAGCTTAAAATGATAAACTGATGTGCAAAATAAAGAAATTAAGAAAAATAGCTAAAAATAGCTAAGCTATTAAAAAAAAGCTAACAAAAATAGCTAATAGCTAAACGCAAATATTTGTAGCTAAACGCCAAAAGTTATAGCTAAATCTAGCTACAAAATAGCTAAAGTGGCAACACTGAGTATAACACACATAGGCTTACGCTCTGTGATTCAGTCGTTGTTTATAGGGATGGGCAAATTGGAAAAATATATCGATATATATTATATCGATATTTAAAAAAACATCGATTTATGCCGTGTAAAAACATCGATATATCAATATATCGAAAGGGTCGGCTTTATATTAAGAAACCACGTCCCGCAAAAAACCACTTCTTCACGGGGTTAGAGGTGCTCTCACAGATCTCAAAACAGAAATCCAAACTTGCCGGAGTTTACTAGATATTTGTTGTTAAATTTCGATGAGTCTACAGATATTCTACGAATCCTGAAGTATAAACATAAAAATCATTAAGAATTGCTTGAAGAAGAAAGTAGTGTAAATTCAAGCACCCGAACATTATGGTTATACCACTTCTTAAAAAATGTTCTGGTGTTAGATTCAAAGCGAATCAGAAATGTATGAAAAATATCGAATTTGGCTCGAAATGGCAAAAAATTATCGATTATCGATGCACGCTAATTCAAAATATCGTCGATATTATCGGCTGTACTATTTTAAAAATATCGATATATTGATATATCGATATATATCGCCCAACCCTAGTTGTTTAGACAGCGAAGAAGCAACACAAGGACTGGTTGCGTTGCTTTGTTTGTTATGCGACAGTGTGCCATTGCGTATGTATGACCATGAATAATAAATCACTTTGTACTGCAACCAAATTTTCAAGTTGCAAAATTGCAATGCTTTATTTTTCAATTCATATAATAAAATTTGCTTATTCTTAAAGGTTCTACTAAATCTTCAGTTATAACTTACGCCCCATCCTTGCATACCTTAACAAGTTTAGTTATGTACTTTTGGAAAAATTTCGTAAATGATATCAACTTTCAACTATTTCTCAATGAATATTCTTCAAATAAATTTTTAATGTATATTTTTTACACTAAAAACTCCTTATAGATATTTTTTTATTATTGGAATTTCCAATATTTTACATTGTTGAATCCAAATTAATTTATAAAACATTTTTTTAAGTTAATTTCCAATATTTTAGATTGGTGAATCCAAATTAATTTATAAAACATTTTTTCAAGTTAAAAATTCCTAAGTAATACATTTTTCATTATTATTCAAATATTTATTTTATTTTCAAAACGTTGCTATTTTGTACGTTTGCCCCATATGCTTAGTTCTTACACCACTGTTGCATAAATCTCTCTGTTCTCACTAACACAATCTCAGTTTTAGTTTTGCCGGGGTCTGCTTTAATACCATGTCTCCACATAACGTGTTTCGCTCTTTTTTTCTGCATTTTCTCTCTCAATCTTGTTTCGACACGGAAACCAGTGCCGAAACTCGCCAATTTCTATACAAATTTTTGAGAGCGAGTGAAGATTGAAACACTGTTTCATTCTGAATCATCTTGCCAACCTCGATGATATCGATGTCTTCTCTAATTTTGTATCGAAAATCTATCGAAATCTCACACAGACCAAAACAAAGACGCAAAAATAAGCAAACATACAAACATCTAAAAAGAACGAGAAAGAGAAATGTCAAACTGAATCACGATTAAGGTTCAGACATTGGTGACTTATAAGTATTTCTGTACCGTTAACCTTATAGTAACTTTATCGCTATCCATGTGAGCTGTTAGTGGTGCCGTAAATCTGTAAACAGCTGACACTTGTCGAGGCAGATCTTGGAAGGTAGGCGCATAGGCGAATTCAGAAATTTCCCATGTATTTTGTTATTGCTATTGGTAGATTGTAATGTCAAAATAATATTTCTCCTTGTTAAAATCTGAATTCGCTTGGGACACGCCCATTACTATTGGCCATGATGTGAATTCGCTTTGATTTTGATATTATAATCTACCTTTGTAAATAAAAAAAGAAGTTTCTCAATTCGCCTATGCGCCTACCTTCCTATATCTGCTTTCACAAGCGTCAGCTGTTTACGGATTTAGGGTTGCTAACCAAAATCCAATTGGTCTGTAAGTTAACGATACAGCTACAGAATTACGATAAGGCACCAATGACTAGTAACACAGCTTGTCGTAAGGTTGGTTGAATCAGCTGTTTTATAAGGTTACAGATAAGTCACCAATGTCTGCACTTTTAGCCACGTGGAGACGGGTTATTGAGCGAGATGTTTTGCTACATGTTTCTCTGGTGAATCAAGTTATGTGGAGACGGACTTTTAAGCAAAGCAACGCGATTTGGGGGATTTCATTTTACTTCCAGCAATTAGTTGTGTCTTTGCATTTTTTCTGCTTTTGCTTATTGCATCCTGTTAACGTTACCAGAGTTGAGTGATGGTGAATTACAGATTTGAGAGAAAAGTTGAAAAAATTAGCAGCGCGCTGTAGAATGGAATGTTACTTTTCATTTGTGCACATCTGCTGATATTCTTAGTTTTATTCACATACACCGATTTCACCAATGCACCAAATTCCTAAAACAGCAAAGTAATTTTAAAACTTTCTTATCGAATTTCAATTATAAATAAATTTAAGAATTAAAAAAAATCAATTTAAATTAGTTTCAATTTGACTTTTCTGGGACTAGGGATGGCAACTATAACCGGAAAAACGATTATAATCGGTTAATTTCTTTCGGTTAACGGTTAAAATGTATCGGTTTTTTCCTTTTGATTATTTTTTCGATTAACCTTTTTCCTCTAAAGTCGAAAATAATCGAAAGGAAATAATCGAGAATTACCGCCTTTTCATTTGAGTCCGAATTCAGTTACCTACGGTTTTGTGAGTATATCCAAAAAATCGCAATATACGTTCCCTCCAGCCAGCGTTGCCGTATTGACGATTTTATGCAATGATTTGACGACTTTTCTCAATAAATGACGATTTTTTCGTTTATTGTATATTTTTTTAAGGAAAGTGGCATTATTAAAAATTTAAACCATCTCAGTACAATAATTAAATGGCTATCTTCATGAAATAAATCCTTATATTTTGTAAATTATTTTTCAAGGCAAAATGTTAGTATTAATGAATGATTGATGATGTTATTTAAGTAAGCGCAATGTGCAGATAAATGTGCACAGCTTTTTTTAAATATGATTTCATTTATATACGGATTTGTATTAATTCGTACCTCCTTAAAATTGTTTTTGGGAAAATTTTCCATTAAGGAACAACGCCCTGAAATAAATGACTTTTTCAGCGGGGTAGAGGGGCTCTCACAGGACTTGGAACTGAAATCAAAAATTTCCGGAGGCTTGTAGTTTACAAGATATTTGTTGTTAAGATTTTAAAATTTACCAAACAAAACACGAAAACTACGATTTATTTCCGAGATAAAAGCACGTATTAAAACTAGAAAATGCATATATGTATGTGTGTAGAACAATATTTTGCGTTGGCGGCCTTCAGCCGCGCTTTAAAAAAAATAATCCTCAGCCGACATAATTCTCTGGGGTAATATCTATGGACCCATCTAACCTTAACGACAATTATCTCGTAAACTGTAAACTTCCTGCAAGTTTTGATTTCAGTTTTGAGATATCTGAGAGCCCCTGAAAAGGTAATTTTTTTTTCGTGGTGCGCTTTCTTAGTGGAAAGCCGACACTTTTTTGTTTATAACGTGTTTTTAGTATTGACAATTTTTTCGCTGAAATTACGATTTTTTATTATTATAATAAAAACGAACACACATACATAGTATGTATAAAAATTAGCTTGTTTGTCTTCTTGGGGTACTACGTATTAATTTATCCGTAATTGTAATCGAAAAACGGTTATAATCGGTTAATTCCCTGCGATTATTCGCGATTAATAATCGAACCCTTTCGATTAACCTAAAAAACGGTTAATCGATTATTAAATTTTTTTTGCATCCCTATCTGGGACTCGAACCTGCGCCTCTATGTGCATATCTTTCTGTATTAAAAAATTATAATTCAATAGATGCTTTTGTGTACACACCAATATTGTTATTGTTTTTTTTTGATATGTTTGGGGGACAGTAGGATTTTCGTTGATCAGTCATCAGAGTCTAGCAGCTGCTGTGCCCCGATACACCAAGATGAATGGTGAGGGTTTTGATGCAGCCACCAATTTATTATTGCTCAATAGATGTACATATGTATGTACATACATATGTACATATGTATTGATGCATCATCTATTTGTTCAGAGAGGGTGACAATTAAATTTCATTGGCATAGGTATAGAGATGGTTGATCGTTGCTCATCAACGAGGTTGATGGGTTGGCCATCAACAAGATGAAATGGACAACAAAATGTTTTTACATTTTCAAAATTTCGAAAATTTTAAAATAATTAAAAAATCGATGTGGAAATTGTAAAAATACTCACCGGTTGTAGCAAACTGGTGCATTGTTGTATGGTTTTTAATACAGAAAATGCATTGATGCGCAGGTTCGAGTCCCAGTAAAGTCAAATTGAAATTAATTTTAATTGATTTTTTTCAGGGACCGTAACGATTATCATTTTTATAAAAAAATCATTTTTAATCGTTATAATTTGATTTTTATTTTTTCGATGAAATTTGATCGATATTTTATGATTTTTATTTTTTCGATCAAAAATAATTGTTATTACTGGATTTAAATTTTTCCTATGAAACTTGATCGATATTTTATGATTTTTATTTTTTCGATCAAAAATAATTTTTATTATTGGATTTAAATTTTTCCGATTATAATAAACTCTAAAAACTTGTTTTTTTTGCAAATTTTGTTCTCAAATAGAACTGCACCAATGTTGGCACAATCGTCAACTTCAAGCCATCAAATAAAGGATTCACTAACGTTTGAAAAAGTTTACTACGATCGGAGAAAAAATAAAAAAATATTGATTAAAGTTGATCGGAAAAATTTAAATCCAATTATAACAATTATTTTTGATCGAAAAAATAAAAATCATAAAATATCGATCAAGTTTCATCGGAAAAATTTAAATTCAATAATAAAAATTATTTTTGATCGAAAAAATAAAAATCGTAAATAATGGTTATTTAAAAATTTAAAAAATAAAAATCTTTAGAATAAAGATGGGCTCATATTTGGATAGAATGTGCTAAATCATTGTATCGGCATACTTGCATTTTATTGTTAACGAAGTTTTCATAATGATTTTTTCATCCGAAGAAATGATAATAACGATTAAAATCGGTCCCTGATTTTTTTTAATTTTTAATTTATTTATAATTCAAAATCGATAAGAAAATGGTTAAAACACCAGCGGTTTTGGGAAATTAGTGCATCGATGGAATTGGTGTATGGGAGGAATAATGAGCCATATCAGCAGATGTGCAGAAATTTAATATAACATTCCTTTCTACAGACGAATTCGCTCTACTTCTGTTATTTTAACAGCCAGCTGTGTTGAATTAATATTTTTTATTCACCAGATGCACTAACAGAATTTTGTTGGGTCTCTGGCTTCCACGATTATTCGTAGTTGCAACTTCTCTGTTCATCTACGTTCTCTGTTATTGGCTTGCATACGGGAGTGAATGAATGAAATTCATAGAGGCTATTTTGAAGAGAGGTAACTTAAAAGCCTCATTGAAGCATGGAATATAATGTTGAATGTCCCACTATATGATGTCGTTGGGTTGCATCCCATGTTGATGTCACGTTTCGAATCCGGAGGTGAATAGAAACAATAGAGGAGAGAACACAATAAAAGTAAAGTTAATGTTTCAAAAAAATAATAACTGAGTTAAACGTTTGCAACTTTTAGGAGGGATGAAGTTACATACATACATACATACATACATACATACATACAAGTGAAGCTAATAAAAGCGTGTTAAAAACACTTCAATTTATCAAGAAAGCTGTTTTCGAGCTTTTAATCCGTATAAGAATTTGATACGTCCATTTTTTTTTTTCGTATCACAAAAATTTTTTTTACAAAAACCCTCGATTTCCTTGTATTTCGGGCAATGTGCATACATGAAGACGCGCATTTTCTGCCGTCATGTGTGGCTAGCTTTAGTGAGCCGTGCTCATTCCTTCCATGGGCAGTGATGCCTACTATAAAGTTTTTTGTATTTTCAAAGACCTTCAAAATACATGTTTTTCGTGGCATTCACAGGTTGTTAAAATTTTTAAGAAAATCTTAAAAATGAAAAAGAATCGGTTAATATTCTTTGATTTTGATTAAATTGTATCAAAATTATTTGATGCGGATTAAAAATGTATCAAATTTGTTCTACGGCAAAATAAAAAGTATCTACGTATCTTCGGCTTAAAAAAGTATCACATTTGATACGATTATATCAAAACGGCATGACTGAGTGTAATGTCAAATCAAAGCGAATTCAAATAATGACCAATAGGAATAGGCGAGTCCCAAGCGAATTCAGATTTTAACTAAGGCGAATTATCATTTTGACATTACACTATACCAATTACAATAACAAAATACATGGGAAATTTCTGAATTCGCCGCCTAGCCTACCTTCCTAGATCTGCCTTGGCATCAATTACATTTTTCTTCGGTTTGAGAAAATTTAGTTATACAATTTTTTTTTTGTCTCTATTGTTGTTCTTCTTTTTGTTATTATTATTTTTTTTTGTTTTTTCTTCGTTTTTTTTTTTTTTTTTTTTGTTTTGTTTTGTCAAAAAAAGAGCAAAAAGAAAAAGAAAAAGAAAAGGAAAACAAAAAAGAAAAAACAACAAGAAAAACAATAGAAATAAAAACAAATTGTGCAACTAAATTTTCTCAAACCCAAGAAAAATGTAATTGATGCCATTCCATTACAATTACATGTAATGGAAGATTTTCACTTACATTTACAAGTAATGGTAATTGATATTTTTCAATTTCAATTGAAAAATTTCAATTAACTACCAATTACATACATGTATTATTTGCAGAATTTCATATTTCAATTACCAATTAATGTAATTGTAATTGAAAAAAAAATGTAATTGAAGATGTCCAGGTCTGGTCTTTGTAAAGCAGGGATGGGCACCTCCCATACTTTCACAGCGAAAATCTCTTGAAATATTTGTAGTACAGTACTGAAAATTGGTGTGAGGGCATATGAGACAATTATGTACTCAACGGGTAAAAATGGTGTGAAGGGATATGAGATAATTATGTACTCAGCGGCTGGAAGTAGTGATGGGCGAGTCCGAGATGTTTTGACAATCGAGAGAATCGCCATCGTTGCAAAATCACAATCGAGTCAAAAGTTGACTCGTTCCTCGACTACACAATCGAGATGTTTTTGCGATTGTTCCGAGTCGGCGAGTCGGAGGTTGTTTCGATGACATCTCGACTACACAACCGAGATGTTTTTGCGATTGTTCCGAGTCGGCGGGCCGGCTGTTGTTTTGATGATATGTTTTAGTTGATAAAATAAAGTGAATGAGGGTTGTTGATAAAGAAAGTAGGATTTTTAATGGAAGTGAGGTAAATACATATATAAATGAACCAAATTGAAAAAAATGCTATACATAGACGCTGCATTTTTGAAATCAAAACTAAACAGTGTCGTGCATAATAATAATAACTAATTATTTAAACATTAATAAATTTTCTGAAGTGAGACGCTTATGAAATAAATGAATTTTACGAGTAGCAACAACGGCAATAGATTTGTACCACTCTGTATGTTTTTTAAAGCAATTTTGATATTCAAGCGGCAACAACAAATATTATGTATTTTTGCAGCGAGTCCAAGATGTTGTAGCGATTGCTTCGACTGACGGCCATTTACGACCTGACTCGAGTACGAATGAAAACCATCGAGAGCATTCGAGATATTTCAACAATCGAGAGAATCGAATAAAACATCTCGGACTCGCCCATCACTAGCTGGAAGTGGTAGGTATTAGACAGACCTGTTATTTAATGATTAAAAATTTTAATGATTATTAATTAAAGCATGTTTTGTTGTTGTAACTATTTAATGATTAATTACGATTATTTTCACCTTTTTAATGATTAAAAGTTAATTAAATTATATAAAAAAAATAATTAATCGATTAATTATTTTTAATTGCACAATTATTTAGATTATTTTCAATTATTTTTAATTGCATGATTAACGCAATTACTTGATTATTTTCAATTATTTTTGATTTTTTTTAATTGCATGATTAATACAATTATATGATTATTTCAAATTATCTATGATTTTTTTAATTGCATGATTAATTAATTAATCGATTAATTATTTTTAATTTTTTGTTTCTTTTCAAAACATACATACATATATTCATACATACCCTGCAGCGAAATTAACTAGTTGCAAACTAGAATTATACCAGTTTGCAGGGTACAATCAACTACTTGCCCGACTGTAAATTTCCCATGTAAACATCTGGTATATTTCGTGTGTTAATGTCCTACGAAATGGCAATTGTCTTCCTCTGCATCAGCTCATACCAGTTAAATACCAGTCGAACACATACCAAAAAAAAGTTAGTTCACATATACAGTTGAAGTGCAGCTTTTGACATGCTTAACACAAGTAGTGCGATGGCGCGTTGGTAGGGCGTCTGGCTTCGAATCGACCAGGTTGCGAGTTCGAATCTCGTCGGAGTCAGATGACTAAACTTTTTTTTTTAATTTATTTTTTTTTTTATAAAAATGTAAAAAAATATTCAATAAGTAAAATAAATAAATAAAAATGAAAAAACTGTGGGATCGGAAAACATAGGTAGATAACTAGTATTTTCCTAGGACTTATTCAGACAAAGGGCAACATTTCATTTCATATAAGTGAAGGTGAACATAATAAACTCTTTATACCAAGTGCTTCACTAATCGTTTGAGAATTGTAGAAATATATAAAGCCGTAGTGAAATCGACGAACGGAGGAAATACATCCAATTTGTCTTTTGCATACCAGCTGAACAACTAATATAAAGCAAACTGGTATGTTTTTTCCGTCTTCTACCAGTTGAACAACTAGTTTACTTGCATACCAGTTCACGTTTTCGCTGCAGGGTACATATGCACGTGCATACATACATGTGCTGAGAGTATGCTGTGCGTTTTTCGCTTTAAGCACGAGTCGAACCTAACGTGCGATCACTGCGGGAGGCAAGCAATAGACGATGCATACCACGTATTCTTTGAGTGTGCAAGATTTTACGAATCTAGAAACAAGTTCCGTAGAATATTTGAAGGAGACTATACACCTGAGTCGTTCGTGAAGCATATGCTAGAAAACAAGCCAAAATGGACTGCAACGAGTGATGTAATAGCACACACCATGAAAACACTAAGAAGCCTAGAGAGAATACAGCGAGGCAGTGGCGACTAAATTAGCACTAATTGTATCCCTCTAATCATAGGCACCTCAAGTGGAACGGATACGTAAGTACAGGAGCTCGGCCTCCTGTATCCGTCATTGCGCGTGGTACGGAGCTTTGGCCTCCGCAAACCACGTAACAGTGACCACTTTTGTAAAAAATAAATGGGTGAAGCCTTTTAAGGCAGACTGAGGGCAATAACGCGACCATTACGGACTTTCGAGCCTGGTGCTCAACCCACCACCCGATGGTAGCCTGACGGCAGTACCGGGGCGTTCGGTACGATGACAGTAGAACGTTTAGTGCGGTTAGAGTCCCGCTGAAAGGGTAAAGGCTTTCGATGCTTCCTCCTCGTTAAAAAAAAATATATATATGTATACACATACATACATGTGCACATGCATACATACATACACACATTCATGCACACATACAAACACACATACATGTATATATGTACATACCTATTTTCAAAAATAATTTAAATTATTATTTATTATTATTATTATATATATAGTTGTTTTTGGCGACCTATATACTTTAATAATTTTCCTTCGCTGGCTTCAGGTCAATTGACCTGAAGCCAGCGAAGGAAAATTATTATTATATATATTAAAGAAAATAATCGCACAATTGAAAATAATCAAGCAATTAAAAATAATCATACAATTAAAAAAATTTTGGCAATTAAAAATAATCAAACAATTAAAAATAATTGGGCAATTAAAAATAATCATGCGATTAAAAAAAATTATGTGATTATATGATTATTTCCGATTATTTTTTTAATGGTTAGTAATCATGATTTTTTTTACAATTTTTTTAATTTAATCGATTATTAATTGTCCGCTTAATGTAAGACAATTAAAATAATCATTAAAATTAAAAAATCCAAAAAAATTAATCATTATTAATTTTAATCGGAATTTAACAGGTCTGGTATTAGAAAATCAGGGATGTCTTTGAACTACCAGTAAATACCATGGAAACATTTTAAAACCTTTGTATAACTATAGGATCCCACCTGTTAAGTTGCAAAATAACTAACCAGAAACTAATTTATTTGATAAGAACATAGAAATACTTTTAGGTGATGTGAAAAATATAAGATCTTTATTATCTAAATAATTAACTAAATAATTTCCATAATCAATAAATGCTAATACATAAGTCTAAAAGCACGTGGTGTAAAACCCGCGGCTAACCTCTTGTGTGTTTATAAATAGGCTTTTTGGAATATATTTTCTCCATTTATACTGTTTTTTGTGTAATAAATCTTTCTATACATAACATACAGAAGTGGACAATACAAAATAATGAAGATCAGACATTTATTGCCCCCCTTTCATGAAAGGTATGAAATCTTTGGTACGACTTTACTTACCTTTGTTTTAATAGATTGTTTGCTGCACTGAATTCGATAATGAAAAGTCGGTAATCTTTTGATTGATGGAAATGTAATTTTAATACTTATGTATGTATGAATGTATGTTTTTGAAAATGATTGCAGGGAAGTCACTTTTAAATGCAACTAACACATATTATGAATTACATGAAACGTTTTTTTTGCTGCTTTTATATTTTCTTCGATACTACTGCAGCAATGCCACCCACAACAGCAGTAACAGTTACATATGTACACTTAACAATTGCGGTCAGTGCTGCAACTGAGGTACATATGTATACAAATAAATATACATGCAATAGTAAAAATTAGTTTGATTGATTTGTGGTTTCAACAAACAAGCACTTGCGGCTGAATATCGAATCTCACCGGCGAATATCAAATGTTGCTTTTTGCACAGGAGTAATATTTAATGCAAGAAAGTAGGTAGCTTTATTGGATTACAAAGTGAATATGTATGTACATGTGCATACATACATACATATATATTATGTACATATATACGAAATTATGAAGATAATCTCTAAATTTATATTATTTGCAGAATTTCATAAAAAAAAATTTTTTTTTCAAATATTTTTCACACTTTAGAGCACGGGATGCCAAAATAAAAAAATGTATTTGTTGTAGCTTTAATTACTGTTATTTACTTTAGTTTATTTACTGTTATTGTTGTTTGTAATTAATAGCTGAGCTGCGTTTATACATATGTAGAGCTTAGTATGAGCGCAATCGCACTACCGTCGTTATCGAGTTAACACGATGAACTGAATGATGCAATTGAAATCGTCAGCACAAAATGACTTTGGACTTGGTAAGTAGCTATCAATCCAATCCTATTCCAATGAATAAATATATTTACTTACATCATTTGTATATTTGTATGTAAGCATCTAAAATACGCAAAAATTCCGGCTGGACAGGGGCAGTACAAGGCAAGTCAGAAGGTGGGGTGACTAGTGTAAACAGGCTAACCTCCAGAATATGTTGTCACTATAAAAATGCATCGATCCCACAATATATGTACATATGCATGTATGTATGTACACATGTATCAATTTATGCCTACATATATGAATAATATAGTATGTATGTACATATGTATGTATATCCATACATGTAAACATTAATATGTCTAATAAGGATGTGCCCCAAGCAAATGAATTTTTTTTACTGACTTCCGAATTCTCTAGTTAATTTTAAAATAAAGGCATCATATGTACATTAGACCGTCTCGCCTTATATGGACAAAAAAAAAGTCGACCGTACGCCCCCACCCCCCCTCCCCCCCATATGATTTCTCTTTCGAAAACATTTCTGGAAAAAATTTTTTTTTTTTGGACGCCGCTAGATGTCGCTAAAATTAATTTTTTTCATATCTTCGGTGTTCATGGCCCGATCCTTAAGTTTGATACACCAATCCCTTTGGCTTGAGAGGTGGGTTTCTACTTTATAATGGTATTAACCCTATATGCGCCATTGGGGTCACTTTCAACCAGTACTTAGTTTATACTACCTTAATGTAACTTTTTTTGCCGGCATGTTAAACGTCGTCAAAAAACATTTATCTTTTGCAAAAGAGGTATTTCGATCGATGCAGTAAAACCGGAAATAAAACACATTTAACATTCCGAGGAATATAAGTTTTTCGTTTCCTGTGGTCTTTTAGGTTCATTTTTTCTGAAGATACTCCTACTGAAATTTCATGACGAATAATTTTCTAGAACATGTTAGTCTAGATGTGTACATATCGTCGCTGCGAGCAAAAAAAGAGTTAAGCGCTGTTCAGTAACTTTTCATGAGAGCAAAAACACTGATTCCTGACGTCCATTGGCAAAATTTTGCACAAATTTTTAATTCAGAAAGGATTGTACTAAATGAATGTTATTGATTTATGAAAAAATAAATAGCTTTTTTGACCCATTCCGACTTGATAAAGATTTGCGCCATTTTATAGCATATATAGTGTAAGCAATAAAAAGTCACGCACTTCTTTACACCACGTTTGAGTTAGGCTACTTTAATTTGGGGGCACAGATATGTATGTATGTACATATATTCATTAGGAGGATACACTATCCTTAGAACGATTGCAAGATAGCGCGGATTGCAATTATCCTAGACCAAAAGATGCTACACAATAGGGATGGGACTATTCGAATAAAAATTATTCGAATAATAAATCCTTTTATTCGAAAGGTATTCGTAATTCGAATAATATTTATTCGAATAATTTATTCATATATTCGAATAAAACTATTCGAATATCACTATTCGAATACCATTATTTGCGAATAGCTATTGAATGTATGTATGTATGCTTTTGCTTTGTAAGTACATACATATCTATTAGAAGGCTGCACGAATGGATTCGAAACGGCTAACAAAATATTCGCGGCCGTCCAATTACAGTACCTACTTGTTTCTGTCGTTTTAGAATAAACGCAAGTAGAGCACAACCATAAACAGAACCAATACAATTACTTATTCGTAGCGACAATTACATGACCTTAAAAAGGTTCTGCAAATAGTGTACACTACTTGCGAATACTTCGAATATAATCGAAATATATGTATGTACATACATATTTTCATAAACACACATTAAGACGTTGTGTTCAGCAAAATTACGCTGCTAGTGTGAGTGTGTGTATGTGCATATGCATACACACTAGGGCGGGTCGATTGGTAGGGGCCAAAAAAAAATTAATGGACACATCGCAATTATAAAAAATTTGGGTAATTTGAAGCTTTTTTGCCCAAGAAACCATATGTCTAAAATAAATTTCGAACCAGAGCTTTTTACGATCTACATATTTCCAACTGTTCTATATATTTTAAAATAACTCGGTAACCAATACTTCGATTCTTTTGATTTTTTCGGCATTAGTTAGGAAACTTATTTGGCATATTAAGGTGGTTTTATGAAGGAAATAAAGTTCTCCCGAAATTTGCGGAACAACCCGATTTTCATGCGAATATAATACGGAAATCTATACCTAAAATTTCTCCTTAATATATTAAAATTTAGAGGTCGTGCAAATGCCGTGATGATACATAATTTTTTTCAAAGTCCTTAATGAACAAGAAAAACATTTATCATTAAAAAAATGGAACATATGTTTGTTGGGCTTTTATTTTTTGGTCCACCTTAATGCCATATGCACATTAAATAAACAAACAAACCAAAGAAGCAACAAGGTTTTGCGAATACTTCATAACATAATTATTCGAATATTATTCGAAAAAAGTCCCACTACTACTACACCCTATTGCACTGTCGCGACATGTCGTAGGAAATTTTAAGAAGCAGAATTTCTTTTTTTCCAAAGGGACGCGTTCATCACTCTTTTTAATAAATAAATCATTTTATTTTAGTAAATTTAATAAATACACACAAAACATAACATTGAAATTGAAATTAACAACTGGCAAATGTCAGCTGACGCAGGGTCGCAATTAATTTCGTACTTTTCATAACAAATAAATATACATAGGTTTGGTGTAGCATATTTTTGAAGTCTAGCATATTTCTGTCCGCCTGTCCAACAAACAAGCACAGCAAACAATCTACGCCTTATTTAAGAATTATTACAGAAAATTTTATTATATACATACATATATCTAACTGTCTGAAATAGGACGTTATTGAAACAAATTCTGAAATTTGAAGCAAAATCTGAAATAGGACGTTATTGAAACAATTTTTCAAATAGGGCGTTTTTGAAACAATTTTTGAAATAGGGCGATCTTATTCTCAGCCGTCTATATGTACATGTACAAATATGTATATGTATATCGGAATGAGATAAGCGCGCGCACTTATCCACTGCACACTTCATTGCATGTCAGTTGAAAATGGACTGAGGTGACTATATGCAATTTTTACGCTCGCCACACATTGCACTTTGCTCATAAAAACTCAATTCAATTTCTCTCTCTTTGGGATGTGTTAAAATGAAGTATTAAAACATTTGGAGCACAGAGAATGTGTGCAAGCAGCAGGCTGCACTGCCAGCGCAGGTACTCCAGTTTAACAACTTAGCCTCAGCTTAGGCTTATGAGTCTGTTTGCTGGGTATATACGTACATATGTGCGTATATACATACATATTATCTATATGAATGTCCTTCACACAAACCTTCTCCATAAACTAGTTGCACACAATCATTGGCGTAGTAACGGGGGGGGTTTTGGGGACAAAACCCCCCCCGAAAGATTCGTTTTGTATAAAATTCTTCTGACCATAAAACCACCTTTAACTAAGAGATGATTTACAGGAAAAAATCAATGAGAATATTAATTTCTCGAAATTGGTAATTCGAAATTTAGCGCTTTTTCACGAAGTATTATTTATAATTGTAGCGTTAGTTGAGCTGTAGGAAAGTGCAAGTACCGCAGGAATTTTATCACAATTTACATTCTTTGTACCCATACTCGCTCTTTTGTGGTAAAATTCCTACGGTTCCTGCACTTTCCTACGGCTCAACAAACGCTACAATTACACTACTCGACAAATTTTGATCAACTTTAACCACCAAAAATGAAATAACCAGACCCAGTTTTTGAGATATTGGTAAAAACGTGGAAAACGCCATATATGGAAACATTGCATCACATAAGTGCATCAAAAAGTTTTATTAGACATCGTGGCGATTTGATATCTAGGAGGAGCTGATATAGGGAGCTCCAACAGACATTTTTTGCCTTCACACTCCAAAATTGGTCAAGTAGTTTGGTTACAAAAACAAAAATAATGAAAAAAATTTGAAAAAAATCGAATTTTTTTTAAAGAAATTTCAGATTCGACTGTCCTAAAATCAGAAAAAATCTTAATAATTTCCCTACAAGCTTAGGTGCTGAAAGTGATGAAAATTGTGAGAGATTTCATCAGGACTTAATAGTTTTTGAATGGTGATATCAAGGGTCTTGGTACGAGTATATGATGGGAGACTATTTTTTGGACAATCATACGTGTAACAAATGCAGAAAATCACAAAAGAGTGGTCAAAAGTACTTACTCACATCGCTCATTATTTATCAATAGCGAAATATGGATATTTTTTTATTCAATTAATTTTTTTCCTATTAATCGCTGTTTTGAGAGATATTGTGCACTTCAAAACACGTAATAAATGGAATAAAATAATCTTAAGTATTACTCCTTAATAAAGTTTTATGAATAAACCCAATTTTGTTGTTGAAATTTTACTCTTCCGGAAATGCATATTATTCTTTGTGCAAAATTTCATTCCTTTATGACTTCTAGTTACGCCGATGATATCGACATCATTGGCACTAACACTCGCGCCGTATGTTCTGCCTTCTCCAAGCTGGATAAAGAGGCTAAGAAAATGGGTTTGGCGGTTAACGAGGACAAGACGAAGTACCTCCTGTCATCACACAAAGAAACAGCACGCCTTGGCAGCCACGTCAATGTTGATAGCTACAAATTCGAAACTGTTGAGGACTTCGTCTATCTGAGAACCAGCATTAACACCAAGAATGATGTCAGCACGGAGATCCAACGAAGAATCACGCTTGCCAATAAATGCTACTTCGGACTAAGTAGGCAACTGAAAAGTAAAGTCCTCTCTCGACAAACAAAAATCACACTCTACAGGACGCTCATCGTTCCAGTCCTCATGTACGGCGCAGAAGCATGGACAATTTCAAAATCAGATGAGATGGCACTTGGAGTATTCGAGAGAAAAGTTCTTCGTAAGATTTATGGACCTTTGCGCGTTGGCGTGGGCGAGTATCGACGGAGATTTAACGATGAGCTGTACGAGCTTTACACAGACATCGACATTGTTCAGCGAATAAAGATCCAGCGGCTGCGTTGGGCAGGTCATGTCGTGAGAATGGACGAAGGCGCTCCGGCCAAGAAAGCATTTCTATCGAAACCCGCTGAACGCAAAAGAAAAGGGAGACCTCCTCTGCGTTGGGAAAATCAGGTGGACAGCGATGCTGCCTCCCTAGGTGTTCCCAAGTGGCGCCATGCTGCACGAAACAGAAGCAATTGGCGCGCTCTGTTGGACGCGGCCAGAATCGTCTAGACGGTTAACCATTTCGAACCTCCTGGTACACCATATGTACCACTAAATTTTATTATGGGATAACTCCTAAAGTTTTCACTCAAACTTGAAAAGAATATACTCGGACGAAGCCTGCTGGTTTTTCTAATGGTGCATATAAAAAGGAGCTCATTCGCGCTCACAGTTTACACCATTGGTGGGCAAATGAAATGTAAGCATGTATTGGTAACCGCGAGCGTAAAGTGGCTACCATGGGACAAAGAACATTTGCAGTCAGTTGATTAACAAACAACAGCGAAGCAACATCGTGCACCGCTTGATTGTTTTATGATACTATTTATGTGCGTACCTACATATGTATATGTGTTTGTTCACTGCTTGTTAAATGCTTTCATTCATTAAATAGCGCATAATTTACTATTGCATAAAAAATAAAAGCAAAGCGACGATACGTGTCACCCCTTTGCTTGCTGAAACACAACTGACATGAAAATTCTGTTCTAACACCACTGTGACTCAATTGATTTTTCGCTCTCAACAGCAACTGAAATAAGAGCGTAAGAATACGTGTGCTGAGAGTAACGCTCATATGAGTCAAAATGCCCACCATTGGTTTACACACAGCTTTGAGTGAAACAGCGAAGCATGCGAACGCGTACATTTTTTACAAGTATTAGTTATTCAAAACAAAGTGCAAAGTAGTAAAAAATATATAACAGATAAAGATATTGACTTCGTTTATGAGGATAAGTATTGATAATGACAAATTTTGGATATTTATTATTGTATATTTTGAGTTTTACAAAACTGGTACGTATACGTACCAGCAGTCCTTTATACTGGTACATATGTGTACCAGCAGTACCCTTCGTCAATCTTTACATACTTATTGTTTTTTGTTTTACAAAGAAATAATATGTCGAAAACTTGTGTGAAGATGAAATAGCAAAGACGCTGGATGTTTATGGAGATTATTCTGACGTTGGCAATGAAGGTGGGGATGAAAGTGGGGACTTTTCTGGCGGAAATGCTGATAATTACGAACCGGACTCGAATACGGATAGCGAAAAATCTTTAATATCTTCATCTTTATCTTTCGATAGGGAATCCCATGCAGCTGAAGGTGTAAATGAAAATGAATCGGAAGAATTTTACCAAGAGCTCGAAGATAACATGATTTCCATGACTTCGAACCAAAGGTCATGGCCTTGTCCTCAGCCAAATTTTATACCTAAGAATATTACAAACGAACATCGTGAGTGTAATATAAGTCTCGAAATTCCACGTACTTCGTCACCATTTTCAGTATTTCAAAAAAATTTCCCTCGAAGTTTGTGTGTATATACCGCGAAATGTACAAACGAACGCATTTTTACATTTGGAACCGCAAAACAATCACCAAATATATCGAAAACTGATGCTGGGGAAATAGCAATTCTGCTGGGATATATGTTTGTTATGTCCTACAAGAAAGAAACCGCGGAAAAAAGTGTTCTATCGTCTTTTAATGATTTCCGCTGCGAAATCTTCGGTCATTTATTGCGATCTCCGATGAGAAAAACTTCAATTTATCGATTTCATAATAATATTAGCAGAATCACTAATATTTGAAGATAAGAAAACTGCAACCAGACGTAGGTCTCAAGCAATGGGGCACATATCTGCAGGACAGAAGAATCTGGGCATTATATCTATGCATTTACCAGTTCCTATTAATACTAGAAGACGTTGTGAAAATTTTCGGCGCAACAAAAAGCAAACGAGAACAAAGTAAATGTGCCAGATATGCGATATACCACTTTGCATGGGTTGCTTTGCAAGTTATCAGACTAATAAATCAAATTAATACATCTCCATATTAATTTTAAAAGTATTTTTTCGTGAATATAAATACCTATATTATGTAAAATGCATTATTTGAATAAAATATAAGAAAATATATTCGTTGAAATAATCAATAACTCTTAGCAGATTAAGGACTGATGGTACATATGCTGTACCACACAACAGCACTGGTGGTACAATGGTTTACCACCACCCACACCTTGATAAAAATGGAAATAATTTGAACGTGGATTTTTTAGTTATAAGCTACTTAATTGTGGGAAACTAGTTAAATGTTATATACTCAAGCAGTTGAAAGCCGGTTCGAAAGGGTTAAGCGCCAATCAAGAAGAAGAAGAAGTTACAAAGATGTCACGTTACAAATTTCCAATTTCTGAAAAAAATTACATTTTGATCATTTGTAAAAAAAATTTGAGATTTTTGGTAATTTTTATTTTAATTCTGGTAAATTTTTTACATTGGCTGTGACCCCCCCCGAAAAATTCTCTTACTACGCCACTGCACACAATTCCATCATCTTATAATGCCACCATCACTATCAATATTTCATTAATAGTGATGGTCAGCTGTGAGATGTCTTCCCGTTCAATTTCAATCTATGAACATACATATGTACATATATACACGATTTCGTCTGAAGTTAAAATATAATCGAATCAAATTGAATTATCAATCGCTTGCATAGTAACTACGTATTTAATATATGTACATATGTACGTATACTTTGGCGGGAAGACACTACAATGTGATTTATCCTCAAGCGAACAAGGAATAAATTGTTTGAACAATTGAACAGAGACAGACTTATAAAGACTGAACGTTCAAGGCGGGGTACGTTCACTCACATAATGCATTCTCAAAACTTAAAATATTTGTAGAAAATACTTAATTTTTTTTTAAAGATTTCACTACAAGATGAAAGCTAATCGAATAACTTTCTTCTAATATACATGTACATATGTATAACAATTTATAATTTTTAGACATTTTCATAAAAATAGCCTTTGATTGCAACTTTGGATGCAAGCGATTAATCTACATTTGTACCCTTTCGGGTATACAAATTGAACAATTAGTCTCTTCATAGGACATGCTCGAACAAATGCGATCAATTCGCTCCATATAAAGGGATGTAAAATTGTATTAGTCGCATGCTCCCTTGCGGTTGATCCCGGACAAGTCCCGGATTAATCGCATTTTTGCAGGGTTTCCACAAGAAATACATCCACATAAACATTTTTCTTAATTCTCAATTTGAGATGCATTTAAGAACTAATCTTGTTCTCAAACCTCAAACGTTAGTTATCAAATGCACTTCAAATTTCCCTTGATAGCGTTCTCAAACAAAAAGGCACATTTTTCTCAAACGTTAGTGAAATTTTTGAGAAAATCTTTACTACCAAATTGAGAATTAAAGTTTTCTCCAACGTTTGAGATTTTTTGGCCTGATGTTTATTGGGATGTATACGTACGTAATATGTACATACCCAATAATTGGGGTTTAATTAATTAGACAATTAATTTAATTCAATTTTTACTGTTGGTCCGGATGGTATAGCAGGTGAGCACTATATACAGTGTAGTGCAGGGCTGCTCAACGCTCTCGTATTGAAAGTACAAAACTCAATACATCTACAAATTTTGTACATGCACTGAAAATATTTTCGCTCATTTACATTTTTTTATGTATTCCAATAAAATATTAGGTTTGTTTATTATTAGCTAGTTATGAATAGTTAGCCAAGTTTCGGCTGGCAAATCGTTTCTTGAGTCAAAAAAATAGCAGAAGAGAGCCATAGACAGCTCCAAATTTCAGCTAGTAAAATTTTCACTAGCTGAAATTATTTGCTGGCAAAGTAAGAAACAGCTGTTCAAAAAACGAATACTTTTGATTTTATTACTTTTGAAATTTTCTGAAGTTTTGAAATATAAATAATGAAAATTAAATGTTTGTTTAGAAAAAATAACCATTAACAGTCAAAAATAGCATCCAAATTATTAATCGCTAATTTTTACTATTTTTCCGTTTCTTGATTTTCTGTTCGCTTCGCTCTTTATTAGCGCAATTCTTTCTGTTTTACTCACTTGACAGCTTGCTGCTAGTTTAATAAGAAACAAAGCTATTATTTTAGAATTTATTTTCAAATGGTAGTATCACATACATACAAATTTTTTTTATTTTTTATATGAAAATTTTTTGAATAAAAATTTTTTACAGTGCTTTAATTTTTTGATTTTTTTTTTCATTACACATTTGTTATTGTAAATTTCGATTTCTTACGGCAGTGCTCGAGCTCCTATACAAAGTGCCTTTGCTCTGCACATTCAATATGAATAGGCACATACATATAAAATTTTTTTTATCTGAGTGCTTATGGGAGTGCAAAGAAAATTTTATTTTCATATTTGAAGTGAAAATATGTATCTGTGCCTATGATTCAGAACAAAACAAAAAGTGCCTATGAGGTGAGCAGCCCTGGTGTAGTGACTACACTACAGCGTCCACTTAAGTATACTCATAGAAAAATAGCATTTGAAAATCGAAAATAAAATTTTTATTTTCATAATGCGCCTTTTAAACCAGATCATTATTAATTTAAAAAAGAATAGATTAATATTCTTTGATATTGATTAAAATGTATCAAAGTCCATTAATATTATGTATATGATGCCGATTAAAAACATACCGAAATTGTTCTAGGCCAAAATAAAAAGTATCTACATACGTATCTTGGGCTTAAAAAAGTGTCTGAGTGCATTTCTGCCTAGAGTTGGAAATAATACTAATAATACAATGGCGCTGATGTAACTCTGACGAGTTTTAAGGTTAATCTTCTCTTTCCAATTTGAGGCGGGCTCCTTAATTTTAGTTTTTCCTACTAATTGAGTAGACCTACAGTTTTATGCCTGCTCCGAACGGCGAATGTATTTTTTGTGAGAAGCATTTTTATGGCAGAAATACCCTCGGAGGGTGACCGCTATGTCAAAAACCCAATAATTGGGTTTACATTAATTAGACAATTTTTTTGGTGTTTGTCCGGATTGGGGTTAGAACCCGAGACCTCTGGTATGGCGGGCGAGCACACCTCGCCCACTGCACCACAGCCCCACCCAATAGGTAGGAAAAAAACGAAAGAGCTCAGAGCAAATCTTCTTCATCCTCCGCTCTGTTGTCAGTTCTGGAGTCTGTTAGGTTCCTAATGGCACCTAAGTATATCCCAAGCATAATATTTTGCTCAAACCTTGGGTGGACCGATTTCGTAGTAGTTGACCACTATTGCTGGATCATGGTTCAGTTTCATTCAGTAGGCATACACATGGAACCGATGAATATATGTACGTCATTAATTCTTCTCAACACTATAAAGTAAAAATGCCACATCCTAATAAACACAAAGCGATGATAATATCGTGGCAAATTCGAGATGAATTCGCGGAGGTGAATAGTATTTTTTGGACTCGTATCGAGTTCGAGATGGACTCGAGAAAAACAATAATTAATTTTGTTGAATCTTTACACGATGAAACTCCCTGTTGGGCTTTAATTTACCCTTTAAAACCCCACTCAAGAAATTTAAAAAACTCGGATGATATCGTAGGGAATTCGAGGCGGATTCGTAGAAGAATATTTTCTAGAATATATTTGCCAATGAGCCTGAATCTTGAATCACCAACGATCCGAGAATATAAAAATGCGCGAATCGCTATTGAGACGTGACTGGCCTGGGAATTCGGATTCGCCGATGTATCGTAGCGAAGTATCGCCATATTCAGAGAAGCGAACTCGTCTCAAATTCGAGGCGAATCCATTGTGTTTATTGGGATTGCTTAATTTACTGCAAGTGGATTGGTGGCATGATGAGGACTGTTTGGATTTTTTTATTGAATACACACATCAGTAGAAGGGAAAGTCGTGGCATTAAATACCTAAAACGCATGAAAAATCTATGCACGTACATACTATTAGGTGATTCACAAAGTGTCATAAAGTCATATGTCATATTAAAATATTGTACGGAAATAGTTATAAAAGACTTTTCCGAAGCCCTGTGAAGAAGTAAACAAAAACAGCTGATCAAATACGACGACCCAAAAACATATCGTGCAGAGTTGTATTTATTTAGTACACATATAGCCTAGAATTCAACAACAAAATATTATGACTTATGACGATATGACGCAATATGACAGGTTGTGAATCCCCTATATGTACATATATAGATTGTATACTACATCGATATGTACGCGTATAAAGTCCATCAGAGTTGGGACAAATCATGAATGCAGGTGATACAGATATTCACAGCCATGCCTACATATGTATATACACATATGTACGTAGAAAGTGTCTCAAGGGCAACTTACTTGAACGCGCACCAACCTCGAATAATAAATTTTCAACATTATTCATAACCAAAAATGGTAATGTCGCATTGTCACGTCCTAAAAATGTCCTTGTTATATGGTACTATACCGTAAAGTTTAATTTTGTATGATTACGTAATCTTTATACCTTAAACAAAATAGCCAAGTCGATCAAACATGATCGCACATAAACATACGGTCAATTCCACACAAAACGGTCCTATCCAGAAAAATAAGAATTGACTTTTTTTATTAAATTCATATCTATGTACATATGTACATACATATGTATCTAATATCTCTAAACGAGCAATTCTTGTATATACAGAGAAACCTCTCCTAACGGACACCTCTCATGGGCGGACACTTCCCTTGGGCGGACATTTTATCATGTACCAAGTTTTAAGTGCAATTTTTGGAACAAATTGCCTTCTCTTAGGCGGACACTCTCTTGGCAGAACGCAGACAGTTATTTACCATTGAATTGAACTAAAAACTTCTATTAAGCGGACACGAATCTCTCGACAACAGACACTTTGGGTTTTTTTCATAACGAGTCACACACGACACGAACTCCTCTTAGGCGGACACAGGCCCGCAGAGAGCCGAACCGGGCCCCTGGGACAGTTCGCGTTTATGGGCCCCCCTAAAAAATAAACTCAATCTAGTAAAAAAATAACATACAAAAATTTTTCAATTCACATTGTCAGTTTTATTTCATATACAATAAGATTTACTAGAGCAATTATATACATACATATGTACATAAATGAAATGTTAAAATCATGGAAATAATAGTAGATAGAAAATGGTACTGTTTTTTTAAATTTTTAAAATTTTTTATACCTTAACTCTTTGAAATCAATTTAAACAGGGTTACCAACATTTTTAATTTAAAAAGTAAATATTTCTGAGAAGCTTGGTTCACCACCTTACCAATCGCGGTACTTTGGAAACTCTAAATCAAAGTCGATTTTCCTCAATTTCAATTCACTTTTCTAGGATTTGCCCATGTATAAACAAGGTAAATATTTGATTGGATGCTTATAATTTTAGTTTGGTGATTTGATTAAGTTAAACACTTCAATTTTAAAGCAATTTTTTGTAGCAACAAATTACCTATGTATTTATCTATGAAATCCGCAGAACTTGGGCAGGCAGAAGACGCTGGTATTTCGAGCAATGTGCACACATGAAGACGCGCATTTTTATGGCCTTCTGCCCAAGTTCTGCGCGTTTTCTGCCGTCATGTGTGGCTGGTCTATGTTATTGTTATTGCAGAACACAACTTTACCTACACTAATATTTATAATATTTTTTGTTGCCTACTTTTAGGCGTAATAAATGGCTGTGTCCAAACTAAAACAAAAAAAGTGCCATCCAAACTAAGGTAAAAAAATATTATGAAAAATGTTAATAAATTAATAATAGAAAAGGGTTGTGCTTGAGCTATAAATGGGGTTTGAATCAAATAAAGATAAATTTTAATAAAAAATATCATAAAGTTAAAAATATTTTTGTATTCTGGAGTAGCTAAACTACTAGAAAACTGTCGATTTTCGACAGTAGCAGGAACTCCTAGTGTAATATGAATTTACTTACATATGTTTATTTTTATGTTTGTTAATAGTTATGTATTTTTTTTGATATTTTTTTTTTTTGTTGACTACCGAAACGAATTTTTTGATAAACACGAAACGAAATAATTTTTGTTTTTTTTTTGATATTTCTTAAAACAATATTTTTTTTTTCTAAAAAATTGGCCATTATCCATTTTATTTAAAAAAAATTATATAAGAAAATAACAATATTTAACCCGATTCCACATAAAACTTTGTTCGCTTGGCGTTATGCTATTTTCTATGTCAAACAACGCAAACCTGAAAAACTATGCCACAATGGGCCATATTAATAAAATCCAAGCAAATGCTTTTACTCAAAATTTAAGAAATTTGACATTAATTTGTAATTTCAAAATTTGAGTAAAAGGTCTGAAATCTTAAGCAAAAGCGAATGCTTGGCTTTTATTAATATGACCCATTGTTGTCAAATTTTTAAATTTTGAGTAAAAGTATTTGCTTGGTTTTTATTAATATGGCCCAATGAACGTTGTAACATCACTCAAAAAATATTTATTTTCTAAAAAATTTGTCATTATCCATTTTATTTACAAAAAAATATATAAGAAAATAACTTTAATTAATTACTTTCTGTTTGTGTGAAATTTTAATTTGTTTATTTACATTTGAAGTAAAGGGAAACTGAAAAAAAAATTTCAACGCGCCCAAAAGTTGAGATTTGGGCAACTTTGTGCTTTACGTAACTTCGGCGTTGCGTTACTTTTTGTTATGTGAGAAACCTCATACATATGTAGATACATACATACATGTACCTGTTTTATCCCAGCTATCACGCAGAAAGTGTCACGTAGCGCAACACGAAGTTCTATGTGGCATCAGCTTATGATTTTTCAAAGTTGAATTGGAAACAAATTTTTTTTCGGTTATTGATAAAAATTAACGTTAATGTGCAGCCCTGATTTGAGCAAATGCAGCGATGGACCAAGTGGTCCTGTTCTAGGACATTGGTAATTGAGCCAATTTTTTTTATATAAAATGTGGCAGGCTTGTGACAACTTTATTGCCAAAAGCGACTAATTTATACACGCAGGGTATGTCGACGGCTGAGTAGACTAATTTCAAAACCGCCCTATTTCAGATTTTGGATATTACACTCAGCCGCCGATATTTAAAGCTTATACAGTCTGTATATTGTCACAAAAGCGTTTTTTTAAACCAAGTTTGAAAAAAAAATAATTACACTACTCGACACCAAAAATCACCAAGAATAAAATAATACTTTTCTAAAGCGAAATTTTACGCTGATTCCGAATATCATCTCCATTTTTTTGTGGCAGACCTAGTTTTTGAGATATTGGTAAAAATGTGGAAAAAGCCATATATGCAAGACATTGCATCACATAAGTGCATCAAAAAGTTTTATTAGACATCGTGGCGATTTGACATCTAGGAAGTGGTAGAGGGAGCTCCAACAAACATTTTTTGCCTTCACACTCCAAAATTGGTCAAGTAGTTTGGTTACAATGGCAAAAATAACGAAAAAAAATTTGAAAAAAATCGAGTTTTTTAAAGAAATTTCAGATTCGACTGTCCTAAAATCAGAAAAATTGTATGGGGGACAAAAAGTTAGCCCCCCTATCCTATAGAGAATTTAATTGTGAACATTTTACGACTAATTGTGTAATAATCGGATGTACCGTTATTTATATTTATCTATTTTTATTGAAAGTCCTTATTTTTTTCTGTTTGTGGATTTCTAGACAACAAAAAGCTGCTTTATTTCAAAACTATATAGCAAGGAAAGTAATATGCCGCCTAAAATTCATTTCTAGCATTAACATCTTCATAATTCCCTATAAACTTAGGTGCTGAAAGTGATGAACAGGGTGAGAGATTTTATCAGGAGTTAATAGTTTTTGAATGGCGATATCAAGGGTCTTGGTACGAGGATATGATGGGAGATTATTTTTTGGACAATCATACGTATAACAAATGCAGAAAATCACAAAAGAGTTGTCAAAAGTACTTACTAACATCGCTCATTATTTATCCTCTCTTTAAAATCGTGAAATGCACATATTTTTTTATTCAATTAACTTTTTTTCTATTAATCGCTGTTCTGAAAGACATTGTGCACTTCAAAACACGTAATAAATGGAATAAAATAATCTTGATTATTACTCCTTAATAAAGTTTAATGAATAAACCCGATTTTGTTGTTTTTTTGTTTTTGTTTTTTCTTTTTTTACTCTTCCGGAAAATTTTTGGTTAAGGTCTTTCAATAAAAATTGGTAAATATAAAAAAATGGTACATCCGATTATTGCGAAATTAGTCTTAAAACGTTCACAATTAAATTCTCTATAGGATAGGGGGGCTAACATTTTGTCCCCCTTACAATTTTTCAGATTTTAGGACAGTCGAATCTGAAATTTCTGTAAAAAAACTCGATTTTTTTCGAATTTTTTTTCATCATTTTTGCCATTGTAATCAAACTACTGGACCAATTTTGGAGTGTGAAGGCAAAAAATGTTTGTTGGAGCTCCCTCTACCATCACTTCCTAGATGTCAAATCGCCACGATGTCTAATAAAACTTTTTGATGCACTTATGTGATGCAATGTCTTGCATATATGGCTTTTCCACATTTTTACCAATATCTCAAAAACTGGGTCTGCCACAAAAAAATGGAGATGATATTCGGAATCAGCGTAAAATTTCGCTTTAGAAAAGTATTATTTCATTTTTGGTGGTTAAAGTTGACCAAAATTTGTCGAGTAGTGTTACACTGCTCTACAGCCAAAAAATACTCTGAACGCGACCATCCTATTTATATGTAAAATCGGTCGCTGATTCCGAAAATCGGGCTCATTTTTAATTCTATGGGAAGGTTTTTGAGATATCGGCAATTTACCGTTATTTGGCCAATGGCTCCACTTAATCCTGTATACCTCTTTAACGCAGTGAGCTATCTTCCTTGGAGTGACACTCAACGAAAGAAAATTAAATTTCCTTTTCATCCCTGCTACAACATTTTTCTGTAACTCTTATAGTTTCTGAAATATTGACGATTCAATTTGAATTTTTTCGATTTTTTACGATTTTTTGAAGAAAAAATTGACTTTGTCAGGCAATATCTTTTAAACCAATGTCTTCACCTTCGGTTTTACTCCTTTACGTGAAGCTCCATTCTATTGGGAAAAAGATAAGCTATCAACGAAGAAAATCCATGGTAAAATAGAAAAGTTATAGGCGATCAAGTAAATACATCCAAGTCGCGCAATGCCTCTGCACGGGTATATTCTATGCATGTTATACCAATACCTACACATCTGCAGTAGCAGCACATTGGCAGCGCAGTAGATAAAAGCCCATTTACGGGTATAACATGCATAGAATATACCCGTGCAGAGGCATTGCGCGAGTTGGATGTATTTACTTGATCGCCTATAACTTTTCCATTTTACCATGGATTTTCTTCGTTGATAGCTTATATTTTTCCCAATAGAATGGAGCTTCATGTAAAGGAGTAAAACCGAAGGTAAAGACATTGGTTTAAAAGATATTGCCTGACAAATTCAATTTTTTCTTCAAAAAATCGTAAAAAATCGAAAAAATTCAAATTGAATCGTCAATATTTCAGAAACTATAAGAGTTACAGAAAAATGTTATAGCAGCGATGAAAAGGAAATTTAATTTTCTTTCGTTGAGTGTCACTCCAAGGAAGATAGCTCACTGCGTTAAAAAGGTATACAGGATTAAGTGGAGCCAGTGGCCAAATAACGGTAAATTGCCGATATCTCAAAAACCTTCCCATAGAATTAAAAATGAGCCCGATTTTCGGAATCAGCGACCGATTTTACATATAGATAGGATGGTCACGTCCAAAGTACAGACAAAAAATTTCATTTTGTGATCCAGTGTTATTAGCGAAATTATACACATATGCGGCTATAAAGTCTCTGTTCCCTAATGCGAAGACACCGATTTCTTTGACTTTCGTGATATAGATATGGAAACTAGCCAAAGTGAACCACTTCTTTACTTTACTTCATCAAATAATATTGCTGAATTTTTTAACATGCTTTTATTAGTTTCACCTGTATGTATGTATGTATGTATGTAAACATTGCATGCGTTTAGGCGAAAGCATGTGTATTCATATTCTGAAGTTTTTCAGTGTGAGATGTGCTTATTTTGAATATATACGAGATTCTAAGATGTAATTACCAAGTTTAAAAAAATATCCCATAATCTTGGACGTGGCAATACGAACAAACACACCACTAGCTTCATCAGCTTCAGTTGAGCGAATGTTTTCATTAGCCTTAATTATAAATAATCCAAGGCGGAATTCCTTAACTGATATTTCTTTTGAAAATTTAGTACTAATGAAAGCTAACTCATCATGTTAATGGAGTTGCATGCGAAAAATTTGCAAATGTATGCACTCGTTTTTAATATTTTATTGTTATTAAACTGTTATCTTATATTTACAATGAAATAAAAAAAAATTACAGAATTGAAAAAACAACTGAAAAAGAATTGAAAGTAATTGAAAATCAACTGAAAAAGAATTGAAAATAATTGGAAAAGAATTGCAAAAGAATTGAAAAATGTACGTACTGAGTATCAAGTACCAGTATAATATACTTATACTTGGTAATTGGGCTTTTCAATTACTGAGTACTGGTAATGGTAATTGTACTGGTACTTGGTTTTTTCCAGCTCTGATAAATACATATGTAGGTAGGTATGTGCGTATTTCACGCAATTTTACTGTAAGACAAACTGCAAGTTACGTGTGTAAAATAAATTTTAAAATCTTGTTTACGAAAGCGAATTCAGCTGAATGCCATCATTCTAATTTTGTACATCCATACATATCGCACACTAAATCAAAAAGCGTCACAATTCAAAATTTTTCGAAATCGGGTTTCTTCCATAAATTGGTACACAGAATAGCGGCTGCCAAAAAATCTTTTGCATAAGAGTCTTTTTTACCTGAGAAATAACTATTATACGTAGCCTTTTCCCATATCATTGCATATAAAAATTAAAAAAATTTTTGCCTCTCCTGAAAATTTTTGAATTTTGAGTTGTAACGCTTTTTGATTTAGTGTGCGATATGTATGTACATTAGGGTGGTACCCAAATGTATAGAGACAAATTGTACATCATATTTCGTGAACCTCACCCCTTAGGTCAATGCTAATATAGTCGAAGATATCACATATAAATTTTGGTCCCGATCGGAGATGGTCAAGGATTGTCGCACAGGGATCAAAGTTCATATTACTATATGTACGACACCCCTGAACCGTCTCCGATCAGGCCCTAAATTTATATTTAATATCTTTGTCTAATTTGGTTTTAGGGATCACCCTAAAGTACACATTTATGTATGGCTTTGTTCAGAAACTCAGTTTGAAGCGCAACCTGATTTTGTAGTACAAGCAGAGCGTTCATAAACGTAAATTTTGCATGAAGCGTCGCTCATCACAATCATCAAAAAAATAATTACTGCCGCTGTTGCGTTTCATGCTGCGTTTCTGAACATACCCTATATCATTCTTGCTGAGCGTGCGTAATTCCATGATCTGGGAATGATCTAATTAAGTAGTACAGTACCCAGATTCCAGAAATCGCCATGGCTAATCTCCATCGATAAATTTCGCTAAACTCAAGTTCAGTCAAGTTTTTTTTTGCATATAGGCCGCTCTGGCGCTCATGGCGCTCCATACAAACGGGGCCAAAAATAGTAATAATTGAGCTACACCTTTTCCAGTTTAAGTTCAGAAAGTTACAATTGAACTGCAGAAAATTATAATTGAAGTTCGGAATTTGCAATTGAAGTTCAGAAAATACGGGTAAACGAAAAGAGACTCAAAAAATTGTAAGTAATTAATGTTTTAAGTATTTATTTAAAAAAAAGCAATAAAAGTGAGTCTTATTACTAGCAAATATGCACATATATCTAAATACATACATGTATGTATACTATATAATGTATAATATAATATAATATACATATTATGTACATATATCAAAGTTTTACATTTTTTTTAAACGTACATACACACGCACATGTATCTACCAAAATAAACGAAACGAAATAAACTACTTATTCTATTACACATATTTCCTCTGAAATGTCGCTTATTGCTACTAAACACATGCTTTTTATTTTAATTATCAAAATCACACACTTCATTTAATACAATGCTGAGCTTTTAATAACTACATACCTATGTATGTAAGAGATTCAAATCGCTTAAATTAAAATAAAAACTTAGGAAGAACAGTTTTATTTGTTTGGCAATGCTTGAGATAAGCGATAGCACGTTCTTAGTACAGCAGAAAGCATTTTGTACTAAAATAATAAATCTAATTGCACATTTCATGATTGCTGTTTGGCAAAATATGGAAGAGATTTTCATAGCTTTCGCTTTAAAAAGTGTTATCGCAGCCTAAAGTTTAAATTGCATGGAATGCACTATTCATTGATTACCAATATTATGACCTACATACATACATATCGTCGCTCCGGAAGAAGAAAGACGCATGCCAGTAATTTGTCGACGAAAAAAGCCGCATTAAAAATATGTCGGGGAAAAAGACGCTTTACAAAACATGTCGACGAAGATAGACGCATTAAAAAATATTTCGACGAAAAGAGACGCATTATAAAATATTTCGACGATGAAAGACGCATTAGCATTATTAACTGCGAAGAAAGACGCATTAGCATTAATATTGACAAAGAAAAAAACAAAAATCGAATACGTCTTTCTTTCCTAAAAAATATTTGAACGCGTCTTTCTTTATAGTAAAAAAAGATAAAGCGTCTTTCTTCGTTATCAAAAAAAATAAAGAGTTTCTTTCGAAAAATATCTTTAATGCTTTCTTTGAAATAAAAAAATTTTGCGTCTTTCTTCCTCAACAAAACACTTTGCGTCTTTTTTCTTCTATAGCGACGATATGTACATACATATGTACATATTTGTATATTTGGGTGGGTCAATTTTTTTCACATATCGTGACCCCATATGAAAACTAGCACATTTAAAATTTCTGACGAAAGCTGACAATTAAAAAATTCCGTACGAAAAGTAGCACATTTGACTTTTGGCCGACGAAAAGTAGCAGTAATAATATACTGTTTTTACATTCAAATTGTTGTTTAAACGAAATTGATAGTTTTCGTCAGCCAAAAGTCGAACTTGTTACTTTTCGTCAGCCACAAAAAACGTATGCTAGTTTTCGTATGGTACGACGATATATATTGTTCCAACCAAATTCGGATTCTGCATAAAATTCTAAGAAAGGTCTGCCAGAGCATAGATCTAACACATTGGTGCCTATTGTGATTGTATACATATTTACGCATGCATTGGGCACGCGTCAAAGCTGATACCCGCTCAACAAACAGTACGTAACAAAAGAATGAGATTACATCAAGAATTAAGTGCTGTGCATAAAGTCTTCAGAATTTTAATATTAAGAGGGAAATTGGGTTAAGAAACTTTCAGATTTTTCAATTTTTGCGTATTATTTTCTTCTTTAACAGAAAGTATTTCAACAAACTAAAATGAAAAAAGACAAATAAAGACAATTACAGGTGGCATTTAAACGAATACATGTTATTGTAATTACAATATTTCCATATAAATTTATTTTCAGCTATTAGAATTTTTTTCTTAGAATTTTATGCAAAATCCGAATTTGCTAGGAACAAAATGGCGAAAAAAATCCTCCTATACAAATTGATATGCATAACTATAACTCTATATAATATACATATATGTATATACTATATATGTATGAATGTTCAAATTCATTTAAAATATTTGTTGTTTTTTTTTTGGAAATTCCTATTTCAAATACATATTGCTCCTATAACAAATGCGCATATAAAAAAATACATATTTTTCACTTATTGCTAATCGCTATAATCACTTATTTACATAGCAAATTAAAAATTACATATATGAAACTGTTCATAATAGCATTGGGAATTTATATGCGTGTAATTATACTCTTAACTACTATGTACTACAATTTAATCCTAAAATTCTAGATATGTATATGGAAGAACATTCAGGAAGTCTCGTCGATGTTTCAAATCTCTTAATTTTAAAGCTTAATAAAGTATCATACTTCTAATACAGCGGCTGCAGCGACAGCTGTAAAAATAGGATCCGCTCGGCTCCGCGTTATTGCTGCAACAGAAAAGACACTTGGGTATTTAAGGTTTGAGCTACTCAAACATAGCATAATTTTGAAACACTTTCGAATTGCACTCTAACTAAAATTATACAATTAAGGGTACAGCCAGGCGATGCATGAAAGTACTTTCCGACAGTGAAAAAAAAACAAATTTTTCTTTTTATTTCTTTTAAAACAACAAATACAAAAATTTGAATTTTTCACTTTCTGAAAGTATTTTCTTGCGACGTCTGGCTGTGCCGTAAGTTTTTGTCACTTATGTACATATGTATATGACATGTGTATGTATGAGTAGATTTATCAATCTGTTACACCCAAGTGTACTAATTGTTGCATACAACGTTGCAAATAAGTGGGATCCGGGAACATATTGAATTGAGTTTTGTGATCAACACTATTCCAAATGACAACATCTTCACGACCTGTGGTGACCGAACGGCCAATGGAAAATAATAGACGCCGATCGAAGGCTATTTTAAGGAAACGCAATACTTTGCGTCCTAATGGACAATCAGGTAGATAACAGACACGCGGAAAGCCAACAGCGAAAAAAGCTCGACCGGGATGTGGATGCTCTTCGGTCTGTACGCCAGATGCAATGCTACAAAAGAAATATAAACAGAAGGGGAAATAAATAAATCGAGTTATTATTTCAGTGTATCACATTTAAACCAAATATCTTACTCATAAACGATTTGTATGGTATTTTGACCTTCATGACCCGGCAGACTTTTGCTAATGATACTCCATGACATTGTGCCATTGGGTTGGTTGCCAACTTTCTCGCCATAAACAATACCACAAACTGGACACTCTATGAATAGATTCTGAAAATAAAAATACATATAAAATACATGTTAAAGTTGTTGATTATTATAAAATGGAAGTGTTAGCTGGCTTAGATTCAATAAATAATTGCAATAGAAAGTAACTGCCGTTAGCATCATGAACATGAGGATTAGGTGGGATTATTTGGCGGTCAGAAGAAGAAAAAACACAAAAGCATGAGTAACCAGTACTCATAAGTATTGACGTGTAAGCAGTTCCCAACTCGGACTTTTATTCCCTTTCTGGTTTTCTTGGGATTAAAATACGACTGTATTTTTTTTTTTTTTTTTGTTATTCTCACCGCTGCTATTTTTTTTTGGTGTTTTTGGTTTTGGCTTTTTATTTTTGTTTTTTTGCTGCTTTGGTTTTTGTTTTTTTTTTGTTGTTATTGTGGTTTTTGTTGTTGTTGTAGACACCAAGACACTCCCCGAAGGTTTTGGGGAGCGTAGGAGAGGTAACAGTTCGCTCGGGTACTATGTTGCCCCTTCTGGCACTAGCCCGACTGTCGTGCGAACAATTTTGTTTTGGACATTATCAACCTTCTAGCCCGGTGGATTTTAGTCGCCTCTTACGACAGTCATTTCTTACCACGGGTATATTCTAAGCCCCCTAACCCGCTGGAGGTTGTTTGCTGATATTTTACCATAATATATCGCTAGCTTAGAGTGCAAACTGTGTAAGTCCACTTTATGAAAAACTGTATTTTTATGTAGAACGCTAGAAAAATCAAATACGCACCGCGCTAAACAAGTCTGAGATACTTGTCATATTTCTACTCGTTGTTATTCAGTGATAAGCAAATTGTGTAAGTCCAAAAAGCGAAGAAAATTGTGTAAGTCCAAAATATTTATATGAACAGAAATTTTTTTTTCATTTCGATTTTTTTTTATTTTTTGTCTCTCCTACAAAGTTTTAAAAAAGGACTTACACAATTTGCACTCTAAGCTAGCGATATAGAGTTTTGCATGTCCATACATTTGTATGCATACATGTTCAAACATGTTGCTCTTCTTTATTTTGTCTATTTGTCACGTTGCTGCGACAAGTTCGTTGTTGTTGCTGTTATTTTTGATCTATGCGTGCAAGCATTTGGAAGTACATGTCTACATACCACTGACAATATCAAGCGATTCACACGGGCACAGCAGCGCACTAACACAAAGGACGTTCACACCTTTTTCGAAATCATTTGTACCAAAAATAAAAATGTTTACACATAAAAAAAAAACGCTTCAAGAGAAATAAAAGAAACCTCAAAGTAATACTTCAACAAAGAAATTATCTCACCTTACTCATTTCACTTTGCTGAGCTATAATCATGCCATTTAAACACTGCAAATGCATCAGATGTTGACATCGAGTTAAAGCTATGGTCGGATTTTGCGAATTTTGCACCAACTCTTCCATGCACATTGGGCATGGCTGTGCATTCGGCCATACTGGTGGTTCAGCAACCTTAACAAATCGTGATATCATATCGCTCGCTGGATCAACACCCACAATTGAACCAGCAATTGGCGATTGCTGATTCAAAGATGATGATGATGATGATGCTAATTGTTGTTGGGATTGATGATGGCTACGTTTATTGCTATTATGCAATTGTGCGACAACAGTAACAGAGCCGCCAGCTGTACCAACGGATGGAGCCAAATTCAAAGAGCTCACATGATGTGGCAGGGGTGGAGGTGCTGGCGCACGTTCGCCAAGCGAGGAAGGCGGCATTGATGGCACAAACACTTCATCGCTGCCTAATGAACAGTCAAGTAGGTCATTAACAGATATGGCGAAATTTCGACTACGTAAACTTTCCTTGCTCTCGTGCGAGAGATAAGTGGATACAGTATCAACACTTGGACGTCGTGTAGATTTCATGCTATTAGTGTCCGTGTCCGAAGCTCTTGTGCGCGAACGCGAACGATGTGAGCTCAGCCGACTGCTACGCTGCGATTGCATTGAACCATCGGAACAGCGACTCAAATGACTTTTCATAGAGGCTGATAGTGGAGTCTTCGAATGTGCGAACTGTATACCTAAATGATTGGACGCCACTGATGCATGATGACCACCTTGTGATGAGTGATTGAGACTTTTTGTACTACTGCCAAAGATATTTAAGTTGTTGAGAATGTGACGTAGGTTAGTAGTGGAGATTTCACCATTCTTCTTATTGGATTTGTTTCGATTCTGTGAATGACCATTTGAAGATGTGGATAGGTGAGGTTGGCTGTGGTTGTGGTGGGGCATTTCTTGTTGTTGATGCTGGTTTTGAATGTGATGGCCATGAGGAAGATGTTGACTGGACTGAACTACTGCTATTGAGGGCAATGGTTGCGGCTGTCGGCTTGATAATGAACCTGTGGGTAATCCATTGTTTTTTACGGCTAAACGCGGTTGGATTTGATTTGTATCAACGTGTTTTACAGACGTTTTCGGCAATGTGTTATTGCGTTTCGTTATGTCCTTATAGTAATTTGCTACAGTTTGAAAAATAAATTATACATAATATTATACATATTATTATACATATTATGTATGTTTGTTTGAGAATGAAAAAAAAATACCATTAAATTGTTGCGCTTGCTGTGGCGTTAATTTAACCAATGGATAAGGTGCCTGCTGTGTGCGACGTATGCTTCGTATCGGACCATTTGGCTGCCGAATTTGAGTTAAATTACAAAAATTTATGATATATGGCAAACAAAATCTTGTGTTACATAGATCCAACCGTTGTTCACCCTACATAGAAACAGAAAATATTCTTTAAGATTGAAAAACAAGGGTTTCCGTTTATTTTAAGTGTCTTTACCTTAGTCCAGGCTTCCTCGATTACGCATTGCAGGTGCATGTTAAATGGGTGCCAATCACCTGGACCCGCATTCCCTAGTCGTTCCCATTTGGTACCCTTGCCCGGTGGAGAACTAGGCGCATAAAACATTCTACGCACATTGATTGTAGAGAAGCCTGAGTCCTCTTCGAACTCCTGAGTCATAGTCCGTATATTAACATACAACTGTTCGAGTTGCGGATCGGCATCGCTCAAAAGTACACGAGTTAACTTCTTTGCATGAGCTCGTTCCAAATGCTGCGACACATCTATGAAGTAGAAAATAATATAATGCAAGTGGCTGTTAATATCTAGATTGTAGAAAAATAACAAATGATTGATGTCTAAAGAAGTCAAAGAATGTATGCTTTTCCTATATGAATGAACCATACGTGTTGACGAGTTTGTTTGAGTGGGCATGTTAGTTTGCAATCAGAACATATTTCTTGTACATGTCGTAAATACGTTGGCCGAAGACTTGCACTTATACCTCTGCTTATGGGTAAAGAATTTTTAATTTTGAAAAACAAAAGTACCTAACAGAAGCTGATGGAGATGAATACGCATTTTGTTTTCTTCGATGAGTGTTTTTACCTTTTAAAGATATTTAAATTTTACTATTTACCTGGACTGTATGGCAACCATTTGCCATTTCCACACTCGTACTCCCACACGACCACTGCGTGGGTGGTCGTGCCTGTATTTGCACTAAGCGCACTACCACCAGTTGCACCGCCTCCTACTGCACCCACACCAACGCAACCATGAGCTGCCATTAGCACAAGCTAACCGCAAAAACTTATTATCTGTCTACTTCGTTTGGTTCACCTCGTCATAGCTATCCAAATTACCATCTTTATAGGCATTTATTGTAAGTATTTATGTAGATTATCATTTTACATGTTCATCCATATATGTATACCTACATAATTAGATTTTCTGCGAATTTTTGCCTGGGGAATGACGATCACAAAACAAACACGAAAATCAAAAATGGTGGCTCTTCACTTTCATACAATAGGCTTTCAATCTTTTCTGGTTTAATGTATGTTAACACTTCATTATCTGAGTAACTACCACATAATAATTTTTGTAGAAGTAAAATATTAATTAAGTGTAACTAGATAACGTTATTTTATATATGGATATAATAAATCAAAGCCAATCAAATTAAATTCTACTTAAAATTTATATACGAAAACCGAGCAAAATCAGATTGTCAAAATGATAGAAAGTACGTCGAGCGACATCTAGCTGTTGTTTTTTGAAATTAGAATGACATTAAAAATAGTGACGGGCGAGTCTGATATGTTTTATTCGATTCTCTCGATTGTCGAATGCTCTCGATGATTTTCATTTGTAATCGAGTCAAATGGCGAA
This sequence comes from Urophora cardui, assembly GCA_960531455.1. Taxonomy (NCBI): domain Eukaryota; kingdom Metazoa; phylum Arthropoda; class Insecta; order Diptera; family Tephritidae; genus Urophora; species Urophora cardui. The sequence goes on along the minus strand of OY482671.1, from coordinate 92,325,571 downwards.
TAGTAAAAAACGGTAATTATCTAGTTTCGGTGCATGACTGTGTAACCTAAATCAAACGCAAGTCGTCAATTTAACGCACGCACGCAAATTTTTCATATGCGTTGAACCGAAATTGACTTGCGTGCGTGTTCAGATAAAGAAATAGAAAAATACAGAAAATCAGAGAAAATCTTGTTATTTTGTGGAATATGTACCTAACAGACACGATATCAAAAGCAAGTGTAAATTTTTTTGCAAACAATCACCCACAATGCTTAATTTCAACTGTCACGCAAAACAAAAATTGGGCGTCGAATTTGCTTTTTACGCACGCCGTTCAATTTCGGTTACTCCCATACAAGTTGTATGGGCATGAGAAATTTTTGACAGTAAATTGACGGCGTGCGTTTGATTTAGGTTACACAGTTACCTTTTTGACAAGCGTACATTGAAGCAGCTCCATATTTGAGCCGCTAATTAAAATCTGCTTTTTTCAATCACATCGTCTTTCAAAAACTATTTAAAATGGTGGTGAAAAAGGTACATAAAGATTATAAAACGTGCAAAGTGATGCGTTCGGTCCTGTCCTCGAGCGCAAAAATATCTTGGCTGGTATTTAATTGTGAAAAAAATTTGACTAATTCATTTGTATCTACAGCCTAGGCCAAAGAAGAAGCCAGTTACCAAGAAGGTTGCTCCTGCTCCATTGGCAGTGAAGAAACCAGCTGTGAAGAAGGTTGTAAATCAGCTTTTCGAAAAGCGTCCCAAGAATTTTGGCATTGGTGAGTTTTTTTTTTTTTGCTTTATTTACCTTTTGTCTCTCACAGCAAATGTAAAAAATTTTACCGAATTTAGGTCAAAATGTTCAACCCAAACGTGATTTATCGCGTTTCGTAAAATGGCCAAAATACATTCGGGTTCAACGTCAAAAGGCAGTTTTACAGAAACGTTTGAAGGTTCCACCGCCAATTCATCAATTCAGTCAAGCCTTAGACAAGACGACTGCAGTAAAGCTGTTCAAGCTTTTGGAAAAGTACCGCCCAGAGTCGGCTCTTGCTAAAAAGCAACGTTTGAAGAAAATTGCCGAAGCTAAAGCCAAGGGTAAGGATGTGCAGCCCAAAAAGAAGCCAACTTTCGTACGATCGGGTACAAATACAGTGACAAAATTGGTTGAGCAAAAGAAAGCTCAATTGGTAGTTATTGCTCACGATGTCGATCCTTTGGAGGTGAGTGCGAATAGAAAGTCAACTTTGTGCATCCAATATAATATATATATATATATATTATGTCCTCAATGGTTTAAATGATGTTAAATAAGAATTTCTTCAACTGAAATTATTGTGCCTCTAAGGTAAATAATTGCTTGAGGAATATTGACATGCTGATACAGCGTAAAAAACTGAAGATGTATCACAATTCCTTAGCTAAAATAACGAGATATTTTCTCTTCTTTCAGTTGGTCCTGTTCTTACCTGCCCTTTGCCGTAAAATGGGTGTACCATACTGCATTGTCAAAGGCAAGGCGCGTTTGGGTTTGTTGGTGCGACGCAAAACCTGCACAGCTTTGGCGCTGACAAGTGTTGAGGCCAACGATAAGGCAAACTTTTCCAAGCTATTGGAGGCAGTAAAGACGAATTATAATGATCGTCATGATGAAATCCGCAAGCATTGGGGCGGTGGAATTCTGGGATCCAAGAGTTTGGCTCGAATTGCCAAATTGGAGCGTGCTAAGGCGCGTGAATTGGCACAGAAGCAAGGCTAAGAGAAAATGCTTAAGGCGCGTGTATAAATTTTTTTTATTACAATGGAAATTTGTCAAGCTGGGAATGACAGAGTGAAAGTAAATAAAATAGCTTACACAAAGTAATTTGTTTCATGATTGCCTTTGTTCAGAAACTCAGTTTGAAACGCAACCTGCCTTTGTAGTAGAAGCAGAGCGTTCATAAACGTAAATTTCGCATGAATCGTCGCTCATCACAATAATCAAAAAAATAATTACTGCCGCTGTTGCGTTTCATGCTGCGTTTCTGAACATAGCCATAAGAGCCTATACACACTTGCGACTCAATCGATTTAGTCGAATTGGGCTGTTGTATGAAAATCCAACTGTTTCAGTTGTTCGACTAATTGAATGTAGTGTGAATGCTTCCATACATTCCCATGAAAATCGAAGCCCGACTAAATCGATCGAGTCTCAAGTGTGTATCTATATTATTAATACGCTAACATAAATTTTGTTCCATCTTCTCCGTCGAAACTACTGAACCGATTTTAAAACTAAGGGTCCTATTACGAATTAATACGATACACGCTAAACGCTTGCAGTCGGGTACTTCGTATTACGAAATAATTTCTATCGTGTGAAACCCGATAGACTGTAATGGAAATAAAGTTAACGCATAACTAATTGAACCCTAAACAAATGTCATTCACGATAGTGCACCTAGCGGGCGTGTGGAATTCATAATATGGAAACTCATTTTATACGATACGCTTGCAAGCGGCCGATAGCTATCGTATGACAATCCATAATAAGGGGGTAAGCACAACATTAGAAAGGTATTGTTCTCAAATAGAACTGCGCCAATTTTCATGAAAATTGGTTGGAAAATGCGTCCATAATTGTCGTTGGAAAATTGCCGTGTGGTTGTTGCATGCTTTTGCACACAACAGAGCTGTATCAATGCGCAAGCATACCTGACTGTGCGTTTTCACCAAACTTATCATGCAATTCTGAACATGTTTGGCTGGATGTGGTGTGTAGTTTCAAAGAAGTAGAAACGTAAAAAGTTAGCAAAAGCACTACAACAAAAACATAAAGGCAGGAAATAAGGATAAGAAAGAATAAGTAGGAAAGAAATTGAGGAAAGAAAAGAGCAGAAATAGAAATAAAGAAGTAGGTAGGAGAATTTGGAAGACGAGTAACGACAATAACACCAACAACAAGAACAAAATAGTAGCAGTGACAGTAGCAACAAAAGGCAGCATCAACAGGACCAACAACGGAATAGTAACAGTGGCAATAACAACAAACAATTATACAAAAGAGTTATTGGGCGTTGTAGAGGAGATCCTCCTGATTCTAAATGTAAAAGTCCTGGCTTCCGGAGATGTATAGTTTTTAAGTAATTTGTAGTTAAAGTTGCAAAAAAGTCAAATTTAACTTAACTTTTCTCTGCGACACAATGAAATAGAAACACCGGTGTTGCCACAAGCAGTCGACTATTTCATAATAGTCCAACTCTAATGCACCGTATGCGAATGCGTGTGCGTATGCGCATCTAAACGTTTTCTTGCGTGCGGCCCTGGCTGCTCCAGTGTATGCGCATGGTTGCGTCTATCAATTACACTACATACATATATACAATTCCCGCCATTGTTATTTTTGAAAATACATATTTTACCAATTCGCGAAAGATTTAACAAAATGTATAGTGGATGACGATTTAGAATTGATATTAATTATGATAGGAAGTGTTATTGCCGTATATAAGGAATACTTTAAAATTATTAAAAAAAAAAAGTAACATTCGAGTACGTGATTTGTTTTTGGAAAGGGAAGTTAGTGTTTCTTTAATTTGATGAAAACCCGTGAAGTGGATCAGTTCCAAATTAATAATAATATAATACACTGGCGCTATTATAACTCTGACGAGTTTAATGACCGAGCTTCTCTCCCAATTCGAGAAGTGCTCCTTTTGTTTTTGCTAATTGGGTGGACCTACAGTTTTATGCCGGCCCCGAACGGCGAATGCATTTTTTGTGAGAAGCTTTTTCATGGAAGAAATACACTCGGAGGGTAAGCCGCCCACTGCCGAAAGGTTACCGGTATTTCTAAAAACCCAATAATTGGTTTTTAATTAATTAGACAAATTTTTTTGGTGTTTGAACCCGAGGCCTCTGGTATAGCAGGCGAGTGCTCTACCCATTGCGCCACAGCGGCCACATTGCCAAATTGCTATCCATTGATTTTTATGTATTGTAAGAATTACAGTTGCTTTGCCTTAAAATATCAGACTATAAATTTTGGTTAATACAAATATGTATGTACATATATGCACAACCTCTGAAATCTGGTGTTCTGTTATACCAAGGCGAAAACTGCCTATTCAAAAGAGTACTCATTTCACTTAAATATTTTTTCACAGTTAAACTTATTTAAGTTTCCATTATGTATTTTTACACGGGTAACTACATATGTATATGTAATTTAAATTCATGTACTATGTACATGGATATGCAGATAGTAATTAACATATAATTAATATTAACAATTTCTAAATATATTTAAAACACCTTTTAATTAACATTTCTGCTGGCAAACAAATTTTCACTACTTCACTTTAAATCAATTTAACGAAGTTTTTACGATTAAATATGTATACCGATGTAGCAACCAAATTAATATTGGCTGCGAAACGCATAGAAAACGCATAGAAGTAGAAAGTTTTCAACTTAGCTGCATTCGAATGCGTGTTCGAAATCATCTTCGAATTTTCTATGCGTGTGGTGCATTTACATCCGTGCCACTGGAGTTTGCCTCATTTAAACACAGGTATGCAACACGGCTGTCAGTGACACGCACACGCATACGCATCTGCATACGGTTCATTAGAGTTGCACTATAAGGCCGTCGTCACAGTGGTAAACGAGTTGGGTCGTATTGAATTTTTCTGCGTTGGCGGCCTTCGGCCGCGCTTATAAAAAATAACCCTGGGCTACGCCATCCGTCCGGACGAGTGCCCCAACCGTGGCTACCGCCACGGTGATGTCCTTCTGCGTAGTACACCCTTCAGCGTAGGCGGCCTTCGCCTTTATTTACTCATTTCATTGGCTCCGAATCGCGCACTGCATGCGACCTTATCATGTGACTTACCTTTTGGTAGGTGTGGCATCACCATTATATGTTGGTGGCCATTATTATTATTGAAAAGGTACAAAAGCAGTTGGTCGAACAATTAAAATGTAAAATTCGGCAAAAAAAAATTAATAAAAGGTGTGTGAAAGTGGTTCGAACAGCTTAATAAAGCTACGTGTGAAAATGTAGTAAGGATTACGAGTGTGTTTAATTTAGAAATTTGTGATAATGGGTTAGTTTATTTTTTTTTTTTTTTTTTTTTTGTGGTTTGAAGAATGGCCGGGACATCAAGTCCTCATAACGCCAATTATATCTCGGTGACTGTGATAATAGCAATGTTCAGCACATGCGGGCTAACGGTTTCATGAAAGTACATACAATTAGTTGAAAAAGTATGACCTCATGAGAAAATTCACTTTATGAAGTAGATTAGAGTCCATTTATTGGGATTTCAGCTACTGCGATTTTTCCGATATGTTGATGAAACATGAATTGGTATAATATCCTGAATTGTAGCTGCCAGTCTATTGAAGCTGCAATAATTACATTTGACCTGTAAGCTTTATGATATGTATCATTTGTCAAATGATTTTAATGATGGAGATGTGTAAAAAACGAAAGGATGTGAGTCCAGTTATGTGTCCATTTTTCCAAATATTGATGAAATTGTGGATATATTCAATATGTGTGATGATTGGTGTAGATGAATGATCAACGACAGGTGCAAATAGTGAAATGCACAAATGGGTGATAGCACTTCGTGTGTAATTATGGTTTTATTTGTATATTTTAGTGTAGTCAAAATATTCGTTTAAGTCAAGTCAGGTAGGAAATGAACATAGAAGGGAATGTTTAGAAAGGTAACATTTAAGAGGGAAAATACGGAAGGGAGTAAGTGGAATTAAACAATAAGTGTTATTATAAGTTGTTAATAAGAAAACATTTACAATAATAAAAGGTTATTACTAACGTGTAAAAATGATTAATATAAACATATATTTTATAAAAATTTAAAATTTTGTTTTACAATTTTGTAAAAAACTGACAAGTTGAGAGATCTTGGTTATGTTGTTGCCTCGGAAAATATCTTCGAAGCTATGGTTATGTTTAAAAATATCGTATCTATTTCTAATGGAATTGAAGTTGCTACAAAGAAAAACTTGATGATAGTAGTTATCAGATTGACCACAGGAACATCGTGTGGAGTTAATTGCTTTGATTTTACGTAGATATTGTTTGTCATATGTGTGACCCGTGAATATTCTATTTATGGTTTTGATTTCAGTGGTGGGGAAAAGACTGCCTCTAAACCAGGGGTGGCTCTTTCTGGAGGGAAATGTTGTGGCAAAGAGATTAGGATTTGTGACGGAGTAGTCAAGGAATTCCTGATACCATTTGTCATAGATGTAATTTTTAATAATTTTATTGGCTTCGTCGATGGTTAACGAGTAATCTTTGATTGGACTATTTGAGATTGCTCTTTTGGCTATATCATCAGCTTTTTCATTGCCTGTGATTCCCTTGTGACTGGGAATCCAGACAATGTGTATGTTATAGAATGTGTGATTGGAAATAAGATTATGAATTTTGTACGCAATACTATTGGTAGGTTTAGGATTTTTAAGCGCTTGGCAAGATCCAAGGCTGTCCGTGAAAATTACCAAATTGTTATATTCTTTGTTAATTGCAATTACAATTGCTTCGTTAATAGCTGATAGTTCCCCAAAAACTGACGAAGATTTAAAATTGAAATGAAAACTGTGTTCGGTATTTGAGGTGTGATCAAAGATGCCACAACCAGTGCAGGAGTCGTGTAATGATGTATCTGTGAAAATGATATTAAAAAATTTATTTTTGTAGTTATTAAGAATTTGGGAAAAGTTGGCTTGAATACTTAATTCTGAAAGGTTTGCTTTTTTACCAGGGAAGAGGTTTTCAATTATTGTTAAGTTAGATTTGGGAGGGGTGAGATAGGGGTTGACTTTATCAATTTTGTCAAATATGGTGGAAAATAAGTTGTAAACAGTTGTGTAGCTGGATTTAGTATTTGGATTATTGGTTATTGCGGATTTAATTGGATCATCGAAGGCGAAAATTTTTGTGAGTTCTTTGGCGGTGAGCCAAGTGGATCTTTCGGCTGGGGGAATCTCATTTGCAAGGGCATACAAAAGTGGAATAGGTGTGGAAGGGGTGACTCCTAGGGATCTTCTTAAAAATTTATTTTGGAGTGTGGTAATTTTTCTGATGGACGAACTAGGACTGTGGGACATAGTTGTGTAACAATACTCGACTTTAGATCGGACTAATGTTTTGTAAATATTTATGGCTTTTTGTGGATGAAGACCTGATTTGATGTTTGTGAGCATTTTGAACAGGTTAATGTTGGCGGATGATTTCTGAACTATAGAATTGTAATGGTTGTTGACTGTGGACGAGCAATTGATTATTCTGCCAAGTATTGAGATGTTGGAAATTTGTTTGATGGATTGACCGTCAATGTATAGGTCAATCACCTTTCTGGGACCTTTGTTCATATGTACAAATTGTGTTTTATTTGGGTTGAAAGTAAGGTTTAGTGAAGAACAGCTAGAAGCAAAATTATTGAGTGTTTGTTGTAAATTACATTTGGCATCCGATAAGTTGTTTGCTGCAGATACAAAGAAAAAGTCATCAGCGAATTGAAATATGTGGGTGTTGTTGACACTGCAGTTGTGTAATTTAGCCGTGTATATATTAAAGAGCATGGGGGAGAGTGGGCTGCCTTGAGGTAAGCCATTGTTAACGTGAGTGCTCTGATTGCCAAGCTTGAGAAATCTAGATGAAAAGAAGTTAATTATCCATTCAATGTACAATTCTTCTATTTTAAATTCAAAAAGCAGATTTTTTAATATTGTTAGGTCGACACAGTTATAAGCGTTGGAAATATCTGTGGAGCATAAAAGAACATGTTTTTTTTCCTTCTTGTATATGCTAATCTGATGTAAAATATGGTTTAGACATTTAGAGCATGATTTATTAGGTCTATAAGCGAATGAATTATCGGGTATGATATTGTTGTTTTCGAGAAAATTAGAAATCCTATTTTTGATGCATGAATTAATAATTTTAGGAAGGACAGGAATCAAGGAAATGGGTCTATAATTGTGAACTTCTGATAGGTCGACATTCTTTTTGGGGATAGGAACTATTTTTATTGTTCTCCAGTGGTTAGGGATTTGGTTGGATAAAAAAATATCATTGATAATTGTTTTAAGATTGTTTAATGTGATGTCAGGTAAGGCTCTGATCATGGAGTAGGTTATACCATCAGCATCACCCGCTGAATTTTTCTTTTTGTTGACAATTGTTGTTTTGATTTCTTCAAAGGATAGGGATCGTTCAGGATTAGGTGGGACTGTGATGTTAGGGACATAGGTAGTGGACTGATTGGGAATTTGATTTTTTAGAAGATCCAAAAATTGTTGATTAAGGTTGTCACTCCAAAAGGTATTAGGGTTGGCATTAGGATTGCCTCTGAGAGATTTTACAAACTTCCAAGCTTCCCTGCCTTTGCTCAGATCTAACTCTTCAATTTTTTTATTGAAGTTTTCTCTCTTGGCTTTTTTAACTGTCTTTTTCCATTCTTTTTTTAATTTGATAAGATTTTCAAAGTTTTCGGGACTGGGGACTGTTTTGGATTTACGAAAGGCAATAATTAGAAATCTATAAGCTTTATTTACTTCATCGTTCCACCAAGCTTTTGGAACGTTGTTATTGGTAATTGTATATGTGGCTGCTTTGATTTCTTCGCCAACCCGGTTTTCAAAATCGCTTAAGGAGGTCTCACATTCTAGATCATTTAATGATGACATAAGTTTCTTTTTGGAAAGAAATCTCGTGATATTAATATTGATGTCTTGACTTTCAATTGTGATGGGGTAGTGATGACTGCCGCCTATTCTGGTGAGATCAACTTTCCACTGGCAAGAAAGGTTAGAGTTAATAAAAGCTAGATCTAGAACGGAGCCATGGTCAGAACGTAGGTCTTTTTGGAAGGTATAGGTACCATCATTAAGATTAAGAAAATTGGAATATTGAATTAATTGGGATAGATGCTTGCCTTTGCTGGAATCAATGTAGTCACCCCAGGTGGTAGATCTTGCATTGAAATCCCCGATTAAAAATACATTGCTGAAGGTTTCTAGGAAATTTATTAAAATTGACATTTCACTGGAAAAGGAACTGGTATTGAGATTGGGAGGGAAATATGTGCAACAGATGACAATATTAGGGTTAAGGTTGGTTGTCTGGATAATTAGAATATCAAAAGCGGAATTGTACTCGATTTTTTGAAATTTAATGTTGTGCTTGATGGCAATGGCAACACCTCCATAGCCATCATTTCGGAATTTTTTACAAAGTTTGTAATTAATAAATTTACGATGGGAATTATTGCGTGAAAGAAAGGTTTCACTGAAGCCGGCAAAATCGTAATTATATTTATTTAAATAGAATTCAATAGTATCTAAATTTGCTTTAAGTGATTGGCAGTTATATTGCAAGATTTTCATTGTTAGATTGATTAGAATTATTATTTATTTGCTGAGAATCAGAAAGTGCTAAAAGTGAATTGAACTGGCCCTTTAGGCTTATAATTTTATCTTTAATATTTGGACTATTGATTTGTATTGCTAAGCTATTTGTGATTTTGAATAATTCTGAAATGAGTTTTTCAAAGTTTGAGACAATCCCTTTTTGATATTCAGGGAGCTCGTATACTGGGGTATGCTGAATTCTATTTTTGGGTTTATATGTTTGTGGTGGGGAGGGGTGAGGGATAGGACGTGATAGGGATTTAGAATTGCCCTTCCTGGTAACTGAACTATAAGATCTGTTGACCAAAACTTTATTGACATTTGTGTCAGCATCAGTAGTGTTGTCAGAATTGTTATTATTAATGGCAGGGAATTCGTCATCATTTTCTAGAAGATTGAACCTATTATTAGATCTGGGAAAGTACGTCTCTAGGACCTCTTTTCTCGACAACTTTTTGATTGTTTTTATTTTTAGTATTTTTGCCTCCTTTTCCCATTGTGGGCAGGATTTTCTGTCTTTAGACGAGTGGCCCATTTCACCACAAAGAATGCAGGAGTTGGTTGTACAATTGGCATTAGTGCAATCATTTTTACCGCACATGCAGCAACGTCGTTTGGCTTTACATGAAAAGTCAGTGTGGCCAACTCGACCACATTTCTCACATTGTCTAAGTGGTGGAATAAAGTACTTTACAGGAAGTCTGTTAAAGTTATAAAACACATATTGCGGTATATTTTTACCCTCAAAACCAACTTTTAACGTGGTGGTGGGTTCATATTTTTGGCTTTCGTGGTTGAGGCGATTAAAACGCCTGGCAGACAAAATATTTATGGAGGATGAAGATGAGGCAAATTTGACGAAGTCATCTTCAGTGTAATTGATTGGTACACCTCTGACAACACCAAAAATCTCAAAGGCAGTTCGTGGAATGAAAGGTCTTAAATTTCTTTTTAAGATTTTGTCATTAGTAATAAAATTGTTTGCTGAAAATGTATTTTTGAAAATAATTTTAAAGAGAGTTCTACCTAGTGTGTAAATCTCCTTAATGTCCTTTATTTTCAAGTCTTTAAATTGATTAAAGAAGTCCAGACCATTGTTATATTTTTCTTTTGCCAGGTTTTCATTTTTAGAGCCGTCAACAAGAACAAAAATTTCTCCCTTGAAATTAGTAGGGTACAAACAAATTGGGATGGAGACATTATTTTTGCCACCACTGTCTGATTTTGACTTTGCTTGTAATTCGTCACTTTTTTTGGCGTCATACTCTTTGTTATTGCAGTCTGTCTGCTTAATGCAGTTATCTGCGATTATGCTAGAATTTTCTGCGAGAGCATTCGTGTCAAAAGAAAATTTGGCGCCAAAATCTGTGATATTGCCGCCACGATGTTCCTGGGTAAAAGCTGAGTCATTGATTTGGTTTGATGAGGAGTACCTCATCATACCTCTCTCTCCAAACTCATAGAAGCCCGTTACATTTTCGATAGCCTCAATCTTAGCTCGCTTACCGGAGTCGTTCAACTCCTCTTCCATGAAACTATCATCTGACGCCGCCGACCATCGGGCCGGAGGCGTCGACGTCATATTTAAGGAAATTTTAGGTGCCTTTAAAGACACCTTGCACCTTCTTTCTTTTGGAATTTGAAATTATTTAATAAAACTAAAATAACCAAAGTCTCTCACCTATATATAAGTACAGCACAAAAATTTAATTGAAAGCACAATACACTTTAATAACACAGACACAATTAAGGGATAGGGAACCGTCCGCTCGGTTCCAAAGTCACAGTCCGATTGGGTTAGTTTATTTAACAACAATTTGCTATTATTAATATTAGTAAAATATTTATGAAAGTAATAAATTTAGATAAAGAAAAGTCTCGACTAAGGCACTCTGCACACGGAGCGTACTGCTTTAAGGTCAAACCCCACTACGCTGCCGCGACGATGCAGCTGCGATTCAATTCAATATTCTTTGCATGGATTTAAATGGAGCATATCGCACTACGCTGCAGCAGCGATGCACTGCACGACACTTCGCGACGAAGTTGATCAACTAGGCAAAACTGTCGCGCAGTGCATCTGCAGTGCAGTTACGTTGTCGCATAGTGCGGTATAGCTAACTGCACTTCAAAATATAGTTGCAAATAAAATGGGGGGAAATTTTCCAATAATGCCGCACGCCCCCAAAAAAACGATTTGTACCGTGGGTTAGGGGAGGGGAAGGGTGTTCTGAATCCGTAAAATTTAGGCGCCGGACGTACCTCGTTTTCGAGGAATTTATGGTTAAAGTTTAGTAACTCCATATAAATTCGATAGATAAAGAAAAAACACAGTGCTTTTGCGCAGAACACTTTTCTGCGTTGGCGGCCTTCGGCCGCGCTTATTTAAAATAACCCTGGGCTACGCCACCAAAGTCCGGATATACAACCTAACCGTGGCTACCGCCACGGTGATGTCCTTCTGCGTAGTACACCCTTCAGCGTAATATCTATGGCCCGGTCAACAGTACTTTTGCGGCCATTTCAACTCGCAAAATTGTACAAATACTTACCTTGTACCTATGTCAGTTGTGTGTGTGTGTGTAAAAATAGGTAAAAATTTAACAACTTTAACAAATTCCGGGAAAACCAGGTACGTCCGGCGCCCAAATTTAACAAATTCAGAACCTACTTCCCCTCCCCTACCATCCAGTAAAAGTCATTTTTTTGGGGGCGTGCGGCATTATTGGAAAGCCGACCCTAAAATGGAATTTGACGAGAAAAAATTTATTTTGCTAGTAAGCGAATACCCAGAAATCATGCAACCACATTTTTGCACTTTGTCTAGCATTTTCCACTTCTTTCTTTTCTTCTTCCTCGCATAAAAACGAAATAATAATAACCGCATCAAGTTCGCTTGTGTAGATTTTTTCCAATGTTTTTATACAACTAAACAAAAAATTTGCATCGCAGCTGCAGTTGTAGTGCGGTATACCAAGAGAACTGCAATTGAAGTTGAATCGCAGTTGCATCGTCGCTGCAGCTAGGTGGGGTTTCACCTTTAGACGCGTATTAGATACTACAGACGAAAGCTGTACGCTTTGATGTCGCGCACGTATATTTCAATTGAGGGCTGCACACGAGTCGTCAGCTTCATGCATTCGTCAAAGTATGCTGGCTACATGTCGCTTGGCGTAAAGCAGTGCTGGTAGCTAGGCGTACTACGCTTAGAAAAGAGGAAGAAGAAGATGTTTGTTTACATTTTTCCACTTGGTGGAATTTATGAAAGCAGTAAAATTTGTGTAAAAAATCGGAAAAAATGAGTGTATAATTAAAGAAAATGGAAGATTCCGTAAAATTTTTTATCTTTTCTATTTAAAGCTTCGAAATTTAAGGCAAATACCGTATTATTAATTTGTTTGTTTGCTTTGTGCAGCGAAGTTTCATGTCGCTTCGTGTGCAGATCTTGAGGCGTAGAGAAATCGACGCTACATGAAATGTCTCGTACGCGTCTATGACGATACGCCACGTGTGCAGAGTGCCTTACACACACAAAAAACTCAAATTTAACTAAATCACTCAAAAAAACACTCAATTTGACAATTCAGATTGTAAGTTGCCAAAGGCCTTTAGTGTGAATACCAATTACGCCATTCATCCGGATATTAATTGCCCATCCCTATCTGTCACTTCATTGACAATCAAAGCATTTCCGGTGGCTGGGTTCCTTTACCTTTTTGACAAGCGTACATTGAAGCAGCTCCATATTTGAGCCGCTAATTAAAATCTGCTTTTTTCAATCACATCGTCTTTCAAAAACTATTTAAAATGGTGGTGAAAAAGGTACATAAAGATTATAAAACGTGCAAAGTGATGCGTTCGGTCCTGTCCTCGAGCGCAAAAATATCTTGGCTGGTATTTAATTGTGAAAAAAATTTGACTAATTCATTTGTATCTACAGCCTAGGCCAAAGAAGAAGCCAGTTACCAAGAAGGTTGCTCCTGCTCCATTGGCAGTGAAGAAACCAGCTGTGAAGAAGGTTGTAAATCAGCTTTTCGAAAAGCGTCCCAAGAATTTTGGCATTGGTGAGTTTTTTTTTTTTTGCTTTATTTACCTTTTGTCTCTCACAGCAAATGTAAAAAATTTTACCGAATTTAGGTCAAAATGTTCAACCCAAACGTGATTTATCGCGTTTCGTAAAATGGCCAAAATACATTCGGGTTCAACGTCAAAAGGCAGTTTTACAGAAACGTTTGAAGGTTCCACCGCCAATTCATCAATTCAGTCAAGCCTTAGACAAGACGACTGCAGTAAAGCTGTTCAAGCTTTTGGAAAAGTACCGCCCAGAGTCGGCTCTTGCTAAAAAGCAACGTTTGAAGAAAATTGCCGAAGCTAAAGCCAAGGGTAAGGATGTGCAGCCCAAAAAGAAGCCAACTTTCGTACGATCGGGTACAAATACAGTGACAAAATTGGTTGAGCAAAAGAAAGCTCAATTGGTAGTTATTGCTCACGATGTCGATCCTTTGGAGGTGAGTGCGAATAGAAAGTCAACTTTGTGCATCCAATATAATATATATATATATATATTATGTCCTCAATGGTTTAAATGATGTTAAATAAGAATTTCTTCAACTGAAATTATTGTGCCTCTAAGGTAAATAATTGCTTGAGGAATATTGACATGCTGATACAGCGTAAAAAACTGAAGATGTATCACAATTCCTTAGCTAAAATAACGAGATATTTTCTCTTCTTTCAGTTGGTCCTGTTCTTACCTGCCCTTTGCCGTAAAATGGGTGTACCATACTGCATTGTCAAAGGCAAGGCGCGTTTGGGTTTGTTGGTGCGACGCAAAACCTGCACAGCTTTGGCGCTGACAAGTGTTGAGGCCAACGATAAGGCAAACTTTTCCAAGCTATTGGAGGCAGTAAAGACGAATTATAATGATCGTCATGATGAAATCCGCAAGCATTGGGGCGGTGGAATTCTGGGATCCAAGAGTTTGGCTCGAATTGCCAAATTGGAGCGTGCTAAGGCGCGTGAATTGGCACAGAAGCAAGGCTAAGAGAAAATGCTTAAGGCGCGTGTATAAATTTTTTTTATTACAATGGAAATTTGTCAAGCTGGGAATGACAGAGTGAAAGTAAATAAAATAGCTTACACAAAGTAATTTGTTTCATGATTGCCTTTGTTCAGAAACTCAGTTTGAAACGCAACCTGCCTTTGTAGTAGAAGCAGAGCGTTCATAAACGTAAATTTCGCATGAATCGTCGCTCATCACAATAATCAAAAAAATAATTACTGCCGCTGTTGCGTTTCATGCTGCGTTTCTGAACATAGCCATAAGAGCCTATACACACTTGCGACTCAATCGATTTAGTCGAATTGGGCTGTTGTATGAAAATCCAACTGTTTCAGTTGTTCGACTAATTGAATGTAGTGTGAATGCTTCCATACATTCCCATGAAAATCGAAGCCCGACTAAATCGATCGAGTCTCAAGTGTGTATCTATATTATTAATACGCTAACATAAATTTTGTTCCATCTTCTCCGTCGAAACTACTGAACCGATTTTAAAACTAAGGGTCCTATTACGAATTAATACGATACACGCTAAACGCTTGCAGTCGGGTACTTCGTATTACGAAATAATTTCTATCGTGTGAAACCCGATAGACTGTAATGGAAATAAAGTTAACGCATAACTAATTGAACCCTAAACAAATGTCATTCACGATAGTGCACCTAGCGGGCGTGTGGAATTCATAATATGGAAACTCATTTTATACGATACGCTTGCAAGCGGCCGATAGCTATCGTATGACAATCCATAATAAGGGGGTAAGCACAACATTAGAAAGGTATTGTTCTCAAATAGAACTGCGCCAATTTTCATGAAAATTGGTTGGAAAATGCGTCCATAATTGTCGTTGGAAAATTGCCGTGTGGTTGTTGCATGCTTTTGCACACAACAGAGCTGTATCAATGCGCAAGCATACCTGACTGTGCGTTTTCACCAAACTTATCATGCAATTCTGAACATGTTTGGCTGGATGTGGTGTGTAGTTTCAAAGAAGTAGAAACGTAAAAAGTTAGCAAAAGCACTACAACAAAAACATAAAGGCAGGAAATAAGGATAAGAAAGAATAAGTAGGAAAGAAATTGAGGAAAGAAAAGAGCAGAAATAGAAATAAAGAAGTAGGTAGGAGAATTTGGAAGACGAGTAACGACAATAACACCAACAACAAGAACAAAATAGTAGCAGTGACAGTAGCAACAAAAGGCAGCATCAACAGGACCAACAACGGAATAGTAACAGTGGCAATAACAACAAACAATTATACAAAAGAGTTATTGGGCGTTGTAGAGGAGATCCTCCTGATTCTAAATGTAAAAGTCCTGGCTTCCGGAGATGTATAGTTTTTAAGTAATTTGTAGTTAAAGTTGCAAAAAAGTCAAATTTAACTTAACTTTTCTCTGCGACACAATGAAATAGAAACACCGGTGTTGCCACAAGCAGTCGACTATTTCATAATAGTCCAACTCTAATGCACCGTATGCGAATGCGTGTGCGTATGCGCATCTAAACGTTTTCTTGCGTGCGGCCCTGGCTGCTCCAGTGTATGCGCATGGTTGCGTCTATCAATTACACTACATACATATATACAATTCCCGCCATTGTTATTTTTGAAAATACATATTTTACCAATTCGCGAAAGATTTAACAAAATGTATAGTGGATGACGATTTAGAATTGATATTAATTATGATAGGAAGTGTTATTGCCGTATATAAGGAATACTTTAAAATTATTAAAAAAAAAAAGTAACATTCGAGTACGTGATTTGTTTTTGGAAAGGGAAGTTAGTGTTTCTTTAATTTGATGAAAACCCGTGAAGTGGATCAGTTCCAAATTAATAATAATATAATACACTGGCGCTATTATAACTCTGACGAGTTTAATGACCGAGCTTCTCTCCCAATTCGAGAAGTGCTCCTTTTGTTTTTGCTAATTGGGTGGACCTACAGTTTTATGCCGGCCCCGAACGGCGAATGCATTTTTTGTGAGAAGCTTTTTCATGGAAGAAATACACTCGGAGGGTAAGCCGCCCACTGCCGAAAGGTTACCGGTATTTCTAAAAACCCAATAATTGGTTTTTAATTAATTAGACAAATTTTTTTGGTGTTTGAACCCGAGGCCTCTGGTATAGCAGGCGAGTGCTCTACCCATTGCGCCACAGCGGCCACATTGCCAAATTGCTATCCATTGATTTTTATGTATTGTAAGAATTACAGTTGCTTTGCCTTAAAATATCAGACTATAAATTTTGGTTAATACAAATATGTATGTACATATATGCACAACCTCTGAAATCTGGTGTTCTGTTATACCAAGGCGAAAACTGCCTATTCAAAAGAGTACTCATTTCACTTAAATATTTTTTCACAGTTAAACTTATTTAAGTTTCCATTATGTATTTTTACACGGGTAACTACATATGTATATGTAATTTAAATTCATGTACTATGTACATGGATATGCAGATAGTAATTAACATATAATTAATATTAACAATTTCTAAATATATTTAAAACACCTTTTAATTAACATTTCTGCTGGCAAACAAATTTTCACTACTTCACTTTAAATCAATTTAACGAAGTTTTTACGATTAAATATGTATACCGATGTAGCAACCAAATTAATATTGGCTGCGAAACGCATAGAAAACGCATAGAAGTAGAAAGTTTTCAACTTAGCTGCATTCGAATGCGTGTTCGAAATCATCTTCGAATTTTCTATGCGTGTGGTGCATTTACATCCGTGCCACTGGAGTTTGCCTCATTTAAACACAGGTATGCAACACGGCTGTCAGTGACACGCACACGCATACGCATCTGCATACGGTTCATTAGAGTTGCACTATAAGGCCGTCGTCACAGTGGTAAACGAGTTGGGTCGTATTGAATTTTTCTGCGTTGGCGGCCTTCGGCCGCGCTTATAAAAAATAACCCTGGGCTACGCCATCCGTCCGGACGAGTGCCCCAACCGTGGCTACCGCCACGGTGATGTCCTTCTGCGTAGTACACCCTTCAGCGTAGGCGGCCTTCGCCTTTATTTACTCATTTCATTGGCTCCGAATCGCGCACTGCATGCGACCTTATCATGTGACTTACCTTTTGGTAGGTGTGGCATCACCATTATATGTTGGTGGCCATTATTATTATTGAAAAGGTACAAAAGCAGTTGGTCGAACAATTAAAATGTAAAATTCGGCAAAAAAAAATTAATAAAAGGTGTGTGAAAGTGGTTCGAACAGCTTAATAAAGCTACGTGTGAAAATGTAGTAAGGATTACGAGTGTGTTTAATTTAGAAATTTGTGATAATGGGTTAGTTTATTTAACAACAATTTGCTATTATTAATATTAGTAAAATATTTATGAAAGTAATAAATTTAGATAAAGAAAAGTCTCGACTAAGGCACTCTGCACACGGAGCGTACTGCTTTAAGGTCAAACCCCACTACGCTGCCGCGACGATGCAGCTGCGATTCAATTCAATATTCTTTGCATGGATTTAAATGGAGCATATCGCACTACGCTGCAGCAGCGATGCACTGCACGACACTTCGCGACGAAGTTGATCAACTAGGCAAAACTGTCGCGCAGTGCATCTGCAGTGCAGTTACGTTGTCGCATAGTGCGGTATAGCTAACTGCACTTCAAAATATAGTTGCAAATAAAATGGGGGGAAATTTTCCAATAATGCCGCACGCCCCCAAAAAAACGATTTGTACCGTGGGTTAGGGGAGGGGAAGGGTGTTCTGAATCCGTAAAATTTAGGCGCCGGACGTACCTCGTTTTCGAGGAATTTATGGTTAAAGTTTAGTAACTCCATATAAATTCGATAGATAAAGAAAAAACACAGTGCTTTTGCGCAGAACACTTTTCTGCGTTGGCGGCCTTCGGCCGCGCTTATTTAAAATAACCCTGGGCTACGCCACCAAAGTCCGGATATACAACCTAACCGTGGCTACCGCCACGGTGATGTCCTTCTGCGTAGTACACCCTTCAGCGTAATATCTATGGCCCGGTCAACAGTACTTTTGCGGCCATTTCAACTCGCAAAATTGTACAAATACTTACCTTGTACCTATGTCAGTTGTGTGTGTGTGTGTAAAAATAGGTAAAAATTTAACAACTTTAACAAATTCCGGGAAAACCAGGTACGTCCGGCGCCCAAATTTAACAAATTCAGAACCTACTTCCCCTCCCCTACCATCCAGTAAAAGTCATTTTTTTGGGGGCGTGCGGCATTATTGGAAAGCCGACCCTAAAATGGAATTTGACGAGAAAAAATTTATTTTGCTAGTAAGCGAATACCCAGAAATCATGGATCGCGATCCTGGATCGCGAATTTTTAGAAATTTTGCGATCCGCGATCCGGATCGCAATATTGACAATATGGATTGACTGTGTAGCATGAAAATTTTGTGATCCATCAAAATGCGTGTATATTTAGAAATTTAGAAATCCGCGATCCGGATCGCAATATTGACAATACGGATTGACTGTATAGCATGAAAATTTTGCGATCCATGAAAATGCATGTCTTTTTAGAAATTTTGAAATCTGTCATCTGGATCGCAATATTGCAATAAACGAATTGAAAGTGAAAGTGGGAAAAGGACGGAAGTAAAATATTTTGAATCTCAGAGCGAGAAAAATATCGCAATATTCATATTGAACGTGTAGCACCAGTTTGCGATCCATCAAACCATCAATATGAATCGCGATTCAAATATCGCGATTCATATTGACAGTCTAGCATATGCCTATGAAAGCAGTAAAATTTGTGTAAAAAATCGGAAAAAATGAGTGTTTAATGAAAGAAAATTGAAGATTCCGTCTATCTTTTTTATTTAAAGCTTCGAAATTTAAAGCAAATGCCGTATTATTAATTTGTTTGTTTGTTTTGTGCAGCGAAGTTTCATGTCGTTTCGTGTGCAGATATTGAGGCGTAGGGAAATCGACGCTACATAAAATGTCTCGTACGCGTCTATGACGATACGCCTCGTGTGCAGAGTGCCTTACATCCCCTGAAAGATTCATTTGAAAAACATTAATACTTTTGGAGATATAGCTTTTGGTAGACAGAAGGAAATGTGAGCCTTTGCCTTTTTCTGCTTATTCGAATGTTATTTTTTACCTTTCTCTGTTCACTTCTCACGAAATTGCGGCTTTGTTCAGAAACTCAGTTTGAAGCGCAACTTGATTTTGTAGTAGAAGCAGAGCGTTCATAAACGTAAATTTTGCATGAAGCGTCGCTCATCACAATCATCAAAAAAATAATTACTGCCGCTGTTGCGTTTCATGCTGCGTTTCTGAACATAGCCAAACCCTCCGTATACCGAAAGCCCCTTACAACTTGTATGGGAGTAACCGAAATTGAACTGCGTGCGTAAAAAGCAAACTCGACGCCCAATTTTTGTTTTGTATGACAGTTCCCGTTAAACACTGAAAAAGAAATTTTCAAACGTTAAAAAAATATTATTTCTAAATTTGAGAATCAGTATATATATCATTTGAAAATAAACATATTTTCAAGTGTTCATCAAATAGGGGACGAATCTGTCAAATTCTTCTACATTCCTCTTTGCATGACACTTATGGCCCTACTCCTTGCTAGAATTGTGTGCATAGTGTAAAACGTCTAGTGAGCCAGCTCATCGAAAAATCGAGTAAAAAAAGTCGATATATGGTCGATGTGCCATCGCCAAATGATGGGCAGACCAGCATGGCGGCCAGTTTTGAAGGGCAGTTCAGCATGGCGGCCGGATGTGGTTGTTGTATGAAAAGGGACCATAATGACATGGTCGTAGCAAGCAGGACAGAAAAGCAATTCTGGAATTGGGAATTGAAAAAACCAATTCATAATTCAGAAAGGAAATTAAGGCCGAGTTGCTAAAACGCAATTCCAAGAGAGGGCGTAAACGCCAGCCATTTCACGAATAACATGTGTAATACCATGTCTCCACATAACGTGTTTCGCTCTTTTTTCTGCATTTTCTCTCTCAATCTTGTTTCGACACGGAAACCAGTGCCGAAACTCGCCAATTTCCATACAAATTTCTGAGAGCGAGTGAAGATTGAAACACTGTTTCATTCTGAATCATCTTGCCAACCTCGATGATATCGATGTCTTCTCTAATTTTGTATCGAAAATCTATCGAAATCTCACACAAGCCAAAACAAAGACGCAAAAATAAGCAAAGATACAAACATTTAAGAAGAACAAGAAAGAGAAATGTCAAACTGAATCACGATTAGCCACGTGGAGACGGGTTATTGAGCGAGATGTTTTGCTACATGTTTCTCTGGTGAATCAAGTTATGTGGAGACGGGCTTTAAGAATGTAAAATCAACAACCTACAAAACAGAAAGAAGAAGAGCAACTTATATTGCATTCACGATCGTTATTGGGCCATAAGAACAACTTCAAAATCAGCTGAGCACAGCTGTTCGACCTGTTTTAAACACATCCCAGAGTCATTTCACTGTTCTCCTTACACAATGATTGTGTGACCGAAGGTACTAATCCTGCTAGAATTGTGTGACCGAAAGTACTAACACTATTACAAAAACATAATATTACCAACACATTTTCACTCGTATGTGTTTCTAGCCAAGTTCAAAACCAATGAGATAGATAAGGATAGAATGGAATTTGAAAATACACATACGAGAACGTGATGAATGAAACGGTCACAAAAGTTACCGATGCCCTTAAGAATGTGATAGGAAATATCCCAAAACTTTTGGTCATGCCTGCCGGTCATATGACCGGTCAAATGACCTGCACAGTTCTTGCAGGGAACACTATTACAAAAACCCTGCAGTAAATTTGTTTCACTGCTGAAGGATCAGTGGTGATTCTTTGTTGAATATTCATCACTGTCGTCATAATTCAGTATATTTTTATTTGTTTTTGTTTTTTTTCTGAGGAAAGCAAACCATTTATATGAAAAATTCATCAGTCTTTATATGAAAGTATTCACTGATGCCTCCTCGTCATAGGTGAATTGCATCAGTGATTCATTAAGGATTCATTGCGGATTTTTGCTGCAGGGAATATAATATTACCAACACATTTGCACTCGTATGTGTTCTAGCCAAGTTCAAAACCAATGAGATAGATAAGGATAGAATGGAATTTGAAAATACACATACGGGAACGTGATGAATGAAACGGTCACAAAAGTTACCGATGCCCTTAAGAATGTGATAGGAAATATCCCAAAACTTTTGGTCATGCCTGCCGGTCATATGACCGGTCAAGTGACCTGCACAGTTCTTGCAGGGCTATGTATGAAGGTATGTCGTCATGGGAAAACCTTTATTGTTGAATCATGCTTACAACACATTTGAAAAAAACTTTTTTCGCATTTTGTACATGGAGGAACAATAAAGGGGAATGCATAAGATCAGCTGACTTCTTCTTCAATCTTCATAAACACACGAACACAAGCATTTTTTTTGTTGACATATTCTACACACACACGCACCCTAGCATTTCCATAGGGGCCAAATCTGTCAAATTCTTCTACATTCCTCTTTGTATGACACTTCTCGCCCCACTATGTATGAAGGTATGTCGTCATGCGAAAACCTTTATTGTTGAATCATGATTTTGTACCATTTCACTAATTTCTAGGCACGTCACCAGTCTTGCCGCTCA
Organism: Urophora cardui; assembly: GCA_960531455.1. NCBI lineage: Eukaryota > Metazoa > Arthropoda > Insecta > Diptera > Tephritidae > Urophora > Urophora cardui. The sequence continues at coordinate 92,303,440 of OY482671.1, read as the reverse complement.
AAAATTTCAAAAGGTGGCCCAAAAAATTAAAAAAGTGGCCCCAATTTTATGTTAGCTAAAACACATTTTTATATATTTTTGTGGTTTAATGAAGAAAATGGAATTTAAAATATTCTCTACACTAACGCAGCGTTAATATGATCATTCGTTGAGCAGACGGAATAACCCGAGAATTAAAAAAAAAAACTGTTATAGCGTCCGTTGCGCCATAGGAAGGTGTAAGAACCGTAGGAATTTTACCAAAAAAGAGCGAATATGAGTGCAAAGAATGTAAATTGTGGTAAAATTCCTAAGTTTCTTGCACTTTCCTACGGATCAAAGAACGCTATATGTGTTTGTGTGTGTCTGGGCTACTCCGTGCGTTTTCATTATCTTAACGAACAGACCAAATTTCAAAGTATTTTTAAAAAGGTTCAAATATTGCATATTTTCAAAAACACACATTTTTTTAATACATATGTTGCATATAAATAATTTATTTTATTCAAAAAAACAAACTAAACAAAACACGTATGTATGTATTTACACACAATGTCAACAAATATTTTTTTTTTATTTTTGTTGACTTCCCATTAAACACTGAAAAAGAAATTCTCAAACGTTTGAGAAAATATTGTTTCTAAATTTGAGAATCAGCATATATATAATTTGAAAATAAACATATTTTCAAGTGTTCAACAAACATTTTTAATCAATTTTAGAATAACTTACAACACATTCGAAAAAAAACTTGTTTCGAATTTTGTACCATTTCACGAATTTCATCATGTCAAGGTTTCAAGGAACGAAGACATTTTGTATGTTTGCAAGTTTCAATCAGCGTTCGTTGTTTTACGTGAGCAGTCTCTTAACGTTTGAAATGATGGTTGAAAATGATTGTGTATAATAATGATTCTGTATTTCTTACTCTTATTTTATTTGTTTGTTGCTTTTTGTGAAGTTACACAAACTTTATTAAAGCCATAGTTTGTTTCTCACTTGCGTGTATGCATATTAAAAAAGATATTAATATACTCATGTGACTGTACAAAAGGCACCGGCGAAATTCACCCGCACTGGTAAATGAAAACATCACATCAGAGTACAAATATGTAATACATACATACATCTATTGATTGCATTCCATTTCGTACTAACTTTGAAATTGATTTCAGAAAATGAAATCTATCAAATTGAGAATCAGCCCAAAATCCCATACTAAAAATGTGCCTTTTTGTTTGAGAACGCTATCAAGAGAAATTTGAGGTGCATTTGATAACTGACGTTTGATATTTGACAATAGGGTTACTTCTCAAATGAACCTCAAATTAAAAATGAAGAAAAATGTTTATTGGGTTGCCAGCTGCCAACTTTTCAGAATTACCTACTCGACAAAATACCTCTATTAATAAAAAAAACGCACTAAAAATTACTAAGGAAACTAAAAAAACAAAATAGGTGGCACATAAGCTACGTAAATCGTTTGACAATCGTCGTGACTACGCAACAGGGTGAACGCGAAAACGTAAAATCTTATATAATACCAACTTTTGGGCGCAGGTGAGCGTGAGTGAGTGTGATTGACTGCGTCGCAAAGAGTCACCGCGTTTTGTATAATAAGGGCATAAAATTAATAATTTTCCATTAAATTTTCTTCCATGATTTTGTTTTTGCCTGATGCAGCTTGGTTTTTTACACTTTTCGTTGTAAATTTAAAGTGACAGCCGTTCGTAACGCAAAAACGCAGGAAAAAAGTATCGAGTTGGGCTACTTTCGACGGCGACTACGCTAACGGATTCGTAACGCCGTAGTTTGTAACAGCTTTCGTTGTGAATCAGTGATGCTCAAACGCACACTACCAAATTGTGCGCTTGTGTTGAAATATGAGAGAGCTTGTTGATACACCCAAAAAAATTTCAAAATACGCGATAAGCAAAAATTTTTGGTATTTCGTTTAGTTACATATTTGCTAAACACTCAGCATTACCGAAAATAAAAACTTGTCTTCCCACTCAATATTAAACATCCTAAAATTGTCAATCAACGCGTTCATACATATTACATGCGTAGCAGTCAACAGTCGTTTATCAAGTGATTTGCAAACGCACTTAAATTTTTCACTATGCATAGAGAGCGCTTGCCTTATACGTGTGAGCAAATCCGTGAGAGAGCAATAAAGTCGCCCGCCCCGGGGATAGGAAAAGAACGTCACTGTTGTGAATGCACATGTTCAATATTTTTTGACAGCTACGGCGCTCTTTTTTATAATATAAAATATAAAAAAAATTTTTTGCTAACGGTATTCTGTTTTGTCATTGCAAAGAGAACTGTAAAATTGCCGTAAGAATACGGAAGAAATCTAAAATCAGCAGATGCTTACGGGTCTCGCCGTTTTCTACCGTTCGTTATAATCAATCACATGCCGTTCACATACAATAGATATTAAAGTGACAGCTCCATCCGTTGCGTTACGGATATTATAACCCACGGTATATATATTGAGACGGTAATGCCAGTAGGGGGAATGTCAAATACTGCTTACGTCACAGGACCAATAAAGCCGCGAACAACCAAACAAACACCTGTGCCAATTGCAAAAGGAAATGACGTATGAGGATCTGATACTTTTTTCTAAAACCGAAAGAAATATGACGGCCAGCGAACTGACATGACCTTTTAATTGGATCATGATTATAACCAGCGAGTAAAGGTTCAGACATTGGTGACTTATAAGTATTTCTGTATCGTTAACCTTGTATTAACTTTATCGCTATCCATGAGAGCTGTTAGTGGTGCCGTAAATCTGTAAACAGCTGACACTTGTCGAGGCAGATCTTGGAAGGTAGGCGCATAGGCGAATTCAGAAATTTCCCATGTATTTTGTTATTGCTATTGGTAGATTGTAATGTCAAAATAATATTTCTCCTTGTTAAAATCTGAATTCCTTTGGGACACGCCCATTACTATTGGCCATGATGTGAATTCGCTTTGATTTTGATATTATAATCTACCTTTGTAAATAAAAAAAGGAGTTTCTCAATTCGCCTATGCGCCTACCTTCCTATATCTGCTTTCACAAGCGTCAGCTGTTTACGGATTTAGGGTTGCTAAAACCAAAATCCAATTGGTCTGTAAGTTAACGATACAGCTACAGAATTACGATAAGGCACCAATGACTAGTAATACCATGTCTCCACATAACGTGTTTCGCTCTTTTTTTCTTCATTTTCTCTCTCAATCTTGTTTCGACAAGAAAACCAGTGCCGAAACTCGCCAATTTCCATACAAAATTTCTGAGAGCGAGTGAAGATTGAAACACTGTTTCATTCTGAATCATCTTGCCAACCTCGATGATATCGATGCCTTCTCTAATTTTGTATCGAAAATCTATCGAAATCTCACACGGACCAAAACAAAAATGCAAAAATAAGCAAACATACAAAAGCCGTGTTTCACATACGGTGATCCTAACCCAGATAAAAATTTTTGCATGTAAATGCAACAACAAAGATTTCAGCTCGATTAAACCAGATAAATTGCTGGTTCAATTTCTGATCCGCCCTGTTCGATTTGTTTTTTCCGTGCTGATTTGGCAGCACAGTGCTTTTTTGATTTGGCAGAACTGAAAAGTGACATTTGTGTATGTATACATATATATACATATACCCTGCAGTAAATTTGTTTCACTGCTAAATGATCATTGATCATTCTTTGTTAAATATTCATCACAATCGTTTTGCGTTGGTGCAAGCTATATTGAAAAAACCAAACGAAATATCATCTAGGCGGTTATAAACCCACAAGCCAGATTGTATTTCGGTAGGTTTTTTGACATTCGGCAGCTTTTCTGACAAATTTTTCAATTTGAAAACTATAAAACAAATTATATTTAAAATATATGGAAATACAAATTTCAAATTTGCCTCTTGTAAGCTTCTGCTTTGGCCGTAAGGGGAAAGAAGAAGTCCGGAAGAAAAATTATACTGCGCACTGGCTTCTCCTTATAACATGGAATACATAGCTATCCCGCCATTTGAGTTTCATAATTTATTTCAGTAATTTAAATTCAAATGTCCAAAAAAATAATTTTTGAAATAGTTATTTTCATTTAGTTTGAAGTTTAAAGTCAATCAAATTGTTTTTGAGGGAGTATTTGTCTCTTTTCAACGTACAGAAGAATTGTTTTTGCGCCATTATAACTCTGACGAGTTTTATGGCCGAGCTTCTCTCCCAATTCGAGGTGTGCTCCTTTTGTTTTTCCTACCATTGGACAGTCATATAGGTATGAGGAAAGCAAACCATTTATTTGAAAAAATTCAGCAGCCTTTATATGAAAGCATTCACTGATGCCTCCTCATGATGAATTTCATCAGTGATTCATAAAGGATTCATTTCAGATTTTTACTGCTGGGTATATGTTGTATATGTTTTTTCTTCTTTTTAGTTCTTTGCAAGTGCAGCCAATTTTCATTATGAGCCGGATTGTTTCAGTAAAAATTTATCTTAACCCAGACCCAGATGTAATAACTGAAATGCCCCTAAACATTTAAGAAGAGCAAGAAAGAGAAATGTTAAACTGAATCACGATCAGCCATGTGGAGACGGGTTATTTAGCGACATGTTTTGCTACATGTTTCTTTTGTGAAACAAGTTATGTGGAGACGGGCTTTAACACAGCTTGTCGTAAGGTTGGTTGAATCAGCTGTTTTATAAGGTTACAGATAAGTCACCAATGTCTGCACTTTAAGGGTGAAAACATAATCGGTACGTAATGACACGACATTTCGACAACGACAGTCTCTTGACGTAAAATGTCGGTGCGAAGCCAGCGACTGAAACGTAATAAATGCGGCAACGACCGCCCCTACAGAAGGCTCGTTGCTGCCACATTACAGTTTTTCATTCACAGCTAACAAGTTTTTGGTTCAGATCGTAATTTTTTAATGTAAAATAATAAATTAAATAGTTAAATTTATTAATTTAATGCTTTAAACTGTTATTACATTTGGTTGTGTATAAATACTTCTACTTTTTTTGTAAAGTTTCGTTAGATTTATTGAGTTGTCAAAATATTCATATTTCATAATGCAGTGGCAACTCATCGTCCACTCGTCGTCGTCACCTAAATTAGAAATCGGTCTAAGTTGACGACAACGTAATTTTGTCGGGGACGACGTCGTGCCGCGTCGTCTTTATTATAATTGCTTTCATAAACACACATACACGCCGTGAGCTGAATATCAAACTCTCGTGACCTAAATGTCAAAATTGCAAGGAGGACGAAATAATTTGACATTCATCTCACAATTTTTACCAATCGTAAACACGAATGCATGTATAAAATAAGCAGAAATAAAAACAAATTTGGTTGGTGATGAAGAAGAACAAGAATGCAGCTGATCTGACGAACCAACCTGTTTAGTGGACACTGACGCTAATCACATTTCTCTTTTCATGACATTTCATTTTACTTATGAAACAAGCCTTTTAACAGGGTTGCATGCAGAATTGTTCTTCATTAATAACTCATTAATTTCTAAGAGCCCGTGCACAATTGGCTTTGTCTGCTCCAACTTTGATAGAAAAAACCTTAAAGCAAAGCGAAATTCCAGATGCTTGCTACAATTAACACTTTGACAATTTCCACTTCACTTCTTTGCTTTAATTTATAAACCTGATTTTTGGTAATATATTTGGGGAATTTGCTTTTTTCTGCTTATTCGAATGTTATTTTTTACTTTTCTCTGCTCACTTCTCACGAAATTGCGCGAAATCGCTAAAATAAGTGTAGATATACAAACATACACACACACACACAAGGGGAGATGTTTGCCAAAGTGTAAAAAAGTTGAAAGATGGCTAACTTTATACTTTGCTTTACTCGCTTCACCTCAATTGTGAACATGTCCCTTTAAAAAGCACATGCTGAACAGAACTGTCAAAGCAAAACTCTGAAGCAAAGCGAGGTAGAAGTCAATTGTGCACGGCTTATAATGAAGCATTAACTTTGCCAATTTTTGTATGGTAAATTGAGAATCATTGGGCTTGAAAATTGAATGAAGGCTCTTAATGTTCAATTAAGGTTGTGTCTGAACATAACATAAGAACGCATGGGTTTTAATTTTGACAGACTGTCGTTGTCGCAACGTCGTGTCATTACGGATCGATTCTGTTTTCACCCTAAGCATTGTGGGAGATTGTTTACAAAAAAATTGACACTTGCTTTTGATATCGTGTGTGTTAGGCATGATTCAACAATAAAGGTTTTCGCATGACGACATACCTTCATACATAGTGGGGCCAGAAGTGTCATGCAAAGAGGAATGTAGAAGAATTTGACATATTCGGCCTCTATGGAAATGCTAGGGTGCGTGTGTGTGTGGCATATGTCAACAAAAGAAAAATGCTTGTGTTCGTGTGTTTATGAAGATTGAAGAAGAAGTCAGCTGATCTTATGCATTCTCCCATGATGCAATAATAAAATGGTGGACGCAGCAGAGGACGGCTATATTGTTTTTGGAATAGTAAGCTGTCAAATTATCGTCTTTTGTTTTGATTTTTCCCTCTTGCACGTGTTATTCGTGGAAATAGCTTGTGTGTTCGCTTGTATGTTCGCTGGGGTTTTTTCTGTTTTTGACATTCTTATCTACGGCCGTTCAACGGTAATCGCCTATTCTCTTTTAGCCGCTACGACCATATAGAATTATTGGATCATGCATTCTCCTTTATTGTTGCTCCTTGGTGTTAGGTAGATATTTCACAAAAAAAAGATTTTCTCTGATTTTCTATATTTTTCTATTTCTTTGTCTGCATACGCACGCAAGTCAATTTCGGTTCAACGCATATGAAAAATTTGTGTGCGTGCGTTAATTGACGACTCGCGTTTTTATTAGGTTACACAGTTATACAGGTCGGCTCTTTAGATCAGCTGACTTCTTCTTCTTCAGCAGCTATCCAATTTCTCTACTTCTGCATATTCTATACATGCATTTTTGTTTACTATTGGGTGAGTTTCTAAGACAAAGCTGCTCCGCAACTGTTGAGTGTTTGTCTTAGAAACGCACTGTTGAGTAGTACCGCTCAGCTCAACAGTTGGCAACTTTTCGCCATTTTTTCCATCACAAATTTTGTTCGCTACTTGAGCTCAACATGTTGTGTAGAGCCAAACAGCTGTTGAGCTCAACAGTTGCGGAGCAGCTTTGTCTTAGAAACTCACCCATTGGTCAAATTCTTCGTTCTCTGAGTTTCTCCATCATTCGCTCGTGAGCTGAATGTCAAATTCTTTCGTCCTCCTTTCAGTTTTGACATTCCGTTTGACATTTAGCTCACAGCATGGAGCAACAATAAAGGAGAATGCATAAGATCAGCTGACTTCTTCTTCAATCTTCATAAACACACGAACACAAGCATTTTTTTTTGTTGACATATGCCACACACACGCACCCTAGAATTTCAATAGGGGCGGAATCTGTCTTCTACATTCCTCTTTGCATGACACTTGTGGCCCCACTATGTATGAAGGTATGTCATCATGCGAAAACCTTTATTGTTGAATCATGGCTCACAGCGTGTTTGATGTCCATCATGATCCAATTACCAGGTCGGTCCATGGTACATACACACAAACATGCCGTGAGCTGAATGTCAAACGGAATGTCAAAACTGAAAGGAGAACGAAATAATTTGACATTCAGCTCACGAGCGAATGATGGAGAAACTCAGAGAACGAAGAATTTGACCAATAGTAAACACGAATGTATGTATAGAATATGCAGAAGCAGAGAAATTGGATAGCTGTTGAAGAAAAAGAAAAAGTCAGCTGATCTAAAGAGCCGACCTGTATTGGTGGATCCTGATGTCCATCATTCCCTCGTGAGCTGAATGTCAAATTATCTCGGCCTCCTTGCAGTTATGACATTTCGGTCTCGAGAGTTTGACATTCAGCTGAAGACATATATAGCATATATATGTGTATTTATCATGCACCGACCTGTTAAACGGATCCTGTACGGGAGTGTCTGGTTTTTCACTTTATTTAACTTTTCAGTCAATCTCAATTTGATTATTATCATATACGTCATATACCATGATTCAAATAAAGAAGATTGTGCATTCAGCGGTACCGCTATGCGTTCATCCAAAATTTGACAGAATCAGCTGATTTAGTGACGTAGTAACATAAAATTCTCTGAAATTTATATTAAAAAGCTATTTTAAATAAAGAAAAATGAAGTGCTGCGTATTTATTTGTGTGAATAATAGTTCAACAAAGGTATTTTTTGCCTGTTTGAATATTTTCTTTCTCGTCGATAACGTAGTTGATGACGTACTAACCAAAATGAATAGCCCCGACACATAGCATACGTCAATCCGTCTACGTCGACGTATGTGACTGACAGCTCACGTACTTGACGGAGAGGTCGGCACATAGGAAACGTTGACGGATATACATTAATCAGCTGTTTGATTAACCTTTAACGACAGAGGTGGTGGCAAAAATTTAACTCTTTAGAATATTTTGTAATTTCTCTTTTAAGTTGCCCTCTTGAAATTCAGTTTTCAGTAACTTCACATCTCCTGATAATTATTGACCATTTTGGTTTTATGGAGGAATGTTTTACAAATGAGAAAAAACTCGAAAAGCAAATTGCAAAAAAGTAAAATTCAAGAGTAGCTAAAGGTTAACAATCAAAAGCAATCAGCTGACATAGCGACGGATTGACGTATGCCAAAAGTTGAGTGTTGGGCAACTTTGGTACGTTGCGTCGACGGATCCGTCGTACTTGTACCGATGTGCATTTAAATGCCCACAGTTTACTGAGCTGTCAGTCACATACGTCGACGTAGACGGATTGACGTATGCTATGTGACGGGCCTAGAACCCAGTCTCACGGATGAATATTTTGCTGAATATGGCTGAGTGCACAATCTTCTTTATTTGAATCATGGTCATATACATATACACAGGATCCACCAATCAGGGATGCCACTTTTGGGCTTTTCCTACCAAAACTGGTAGGTTTTATTCCTTTTGGTAGGTTGGTAGGACGATTTGAATTCTGGTAGGTTTTTGCCATTGTTTATACTAAATAGTTTGGTCACTCAAATGGTCTTCTTCTTCTTCAATTTAAAAAATGCGTATGTGTTTGTGCGAAGATGAAGAGAATGAAGGAATCAATGCTGTGCAATTTCGTATAATTGCTGTTACTACCAAAATGGGAGCAAAGTCGTTAGGATTTACTTCGTTTTTACTGAATTTTTTTCTTCACTACGAAAACAATTTTAATAAAAATATATCGCACCCTAAATCATAAGGTGATACAACTCAAAATTTTATTAAATCGACTTTTCATCATAAACCGGTACACAGAACATATCTCTATCGATTGCCAACAAAAAAACTTTTCATTCGGAGTCTCTTTTGACTGAAAAATACGTGGCTTTTTTCCAATTCATTGGTTGTCAAGAAAAAGTTTTTTGGCTCCTGAAAATTTTTGAATTTCAAGTTGTGCCACTTTATGATTTAGTATGCGATATATATTAATTTTTTCCGCATATCGGCCCACGTGCGCATAAAATAACAGATACATGTTTTCATGTTGATTTTACATTTTTAACTAGATAATTTTGCAATTTCAGCTATTTAAATTAACACGGATTTTTTTTGATTTTACCTTAAATTTATTGTTAAATTAACTGGACTGATTTTACAATTTACAAAAATACAATATATCGCACCCTAAATCATAAAGTGACACAACTCAAAATTCAAATATTTTCAGGAGAGCCAAAAAACTTTTTTCTTTACAAGCAATCGTATGGCAAAAGACCACGTATTATGGTAATCTTTCGGTCAAAAGAGACAATTATTGAAAAGTTTTTTTGGCAATCGCTAGAGATATGTTCTGTGTAATATTTATGAAAAAACTCGATTTCAAAAATTTTTGAGTTGTGTCACCTTATGATTTAGGGTGCGATATGTACATTCAATAAAAAAAAAGGTGCTTCGGTATTGCGAGATATGGAAGGACTTCCTCGTGGTAAAATTGCAAACTTTGAGGAGAAAAAAGAAAATATTTTACATTAAAAACTTTTAGAAATAAAAATGCATTTCACTTTTAATTCACCTGAAAACTGAAAATATAAGTGGAAACGCCATTATCACGCACTTCCACTGATGGTAAACTCTTCCCACGACACCAGATTTTCTTTTTATTTAAAAAAAAAAAGAATAATAATTGCGTTTTGCACGAACAGCAGAACTCCAAATGTTCAAAAAAATTGTGTATGTTTCAAAATAGTTTTGAAGTTCTTTTTTTAACATTTTTTTTGTTTATATTGACACTATCATCATGTTAAAGAAACCAAATTCCAAATGACATTTAAGAATAAAATTTTATATTTAATTCATAGCGTATATTTTAAAATTGCTCTATGTTGCATCAACACTAAAATTTTTTTGCATTTACCAAAATGTCAAATGATGTTTAAAAAGCTAAAATCACGTTTGAAAAATCGTGTAATTTGAAAAAAATTGTTGCTATTCTATGTGTAAAGATCGATCATGTTAATCTTACATGAAATAAAATTTGCATATACGCGAATGAAGTAGTAAAGGCAATGGTATCCGTATATTCCCTTTTCTATATTTCTGGAAAAATGTATTAACAGAACAGTACGAGAAAGAGCAACCCTGCTTATACGAAAATGTTCAAAAGGAAAGAAAAAAATTTGAATTCAAACGGCCATTTTGCATGGCGAAACCCAACAAACATTTAGGTTAGATATCGGTTTGAGAATGACTCAAGAACTAGCACTTTTCTAAAATCTCTAACGTTAGAGGACGACTCGAGAAGCTGTCGAGAATCATATCGATCTCAAAAAAAAAAATGGGACATAACTCTCAAATGGAGAAAATTATAATTTCCGAATTGAAATCCAATGTAGTTTTCTAATGAATTCTAATGAGAATTTGCAAATATTTCTTTTTCTAATCAGTCTCCAATTGATTTCTAGTGTGGTTTTCTACCTTCGCTTTGGATTAGAGATAAGTTTGAGAATTACACTCTCTAACACTCTCAGATTGTGTTCGCTGATAAAACGCTGTACCAATTCATACTTTTTGATTAATGCCTGGATGCCTTCGAACGCTTTGGTTGCTTTGGAAACTCTACATTCTCCTACATTTGGATATTTCCCAATTAGCACGAATCCAATGTGGGGAAAAAGTCTCAATTATCAAGTTTATATCCAACATGTTTTTACACTTAAGGTACAATACTTTTCCAAGCTGAACTGAGTGCATAATTAGTATTAATTAAATTCAATCATATTAGCAATAAGTAAACGAAAAAGAGAGTGAAGAATAAAATTTAAAGAGGAATGTATAATTCAACTAATTTTTGTGTATAAAATATTGTTATTATTGTTAAATGCATAACAAAAAAGTGAGCAAATAAGTCAAGCAGACAATCATAATTGTTACATTTTTGTTCCTTTATTTCAATCGGATGAGAGTTTGTTGCTCAAAAGCTTTATTCTGACGGTTGATTTTGGTTGGAGAATATCGATAAAGTTCAAGTCAAATTCCAATATTTTTTTCAAGTGGAGAAACAGAAACATTTTCATATCGAAAAATGGGCTGTTTCTGAATTCAAGTTAAGAATTATTGTTGGAAATTGGAAAATGGATTTGATCTCAATGAAATTCAAATGCATTCAAAAATGCTTATTGGGTAGCAACGATTTGCGTCATGGATATTTCATTTTTGTTTTGAAAAAATAAATGTGTATCTATATTTTTGATACATACAGTAAGTCGCAGTGAAAATGACCCACGTTATGTTGTCCGAAGTTTTATGCAAATAAAAAATTATACACAAACAGATTGAAAAACAAATTTATGTACTTATGTATATTTTAGAATAAACCACAATTTAGAATTTCAAAAAATATTTGATGAACATTATTTTTTAGTTATAAAAATAATAGTTAAGACCGGAAAAGTTCATGAAACGGGCTCACAGTGAAGGTTAGCCACTGAGAGGAATATGCCCTAAAACGGTTTTAATACTTTTTTGCCTTGTTTCAACAGTTCAATTACTCTATCCCTAATATCTAAACTTGTTTGTTTGCACATTGACATCCAAAATACAACTAATGCATCTATTGGCGCACTTGAATTAAATATAATACAAATTTTATTAGCAACCAATGTGTTTTATTCAACTAACAAAACACGATTTTTACGCGCTCTAGCGTGTGTTTTATGATAAGTACACCTTTTAAAAATGGAAAAAAATTGCCTGATCTGTTTTTTTTTATATAATCAACACATAATGTAAAATGTGAACTGTAAAAATATATAAGAGAGAAATCGGTGTTCTAGAGAGAAAGTTTAAGTATTTAAATTGGAGTTGCCAGAAAGCTTGCTTTGATTGTGACGCGTATATACGTGTATGCTTTTGTTTTTCATCATTTCTGGCATGTTGTTGAAACTTTTCCGTCGCAAAAAAATTAGGAAAGTCAAGTAATTGTTAACAAAGATATTTAATAATAAAATGTCTGAATAAATAATGGCTCACTTTCTCTGTGACTCACTGTATCCCCATCAAAACAAACTTCAACCATGGGAATTGTTGTTGCAAAAAGTGACAGGCACATTATGTGTCAATGGGAGAATGGGAAACTAAATAAACCAAATGTGAAGAAGAATCGACCACAGTGTTGTATTCAAACGTAGCAAAATCTTCACAAGAAAATAGCCAAAATTCCGAATAAAATCAATTAAAACTCAAAAATATGTTAATTTTTTGTTATTATCGCTACAAATATAGCATTACAAATTCAATTCACCCAATAATTTTAAAGATTTAAAGATTTCAAAATTTATTTGAATTTTTTTTCTGTAACTTTTGCACAGCACTGCAGGGTGACAGGCACAACATGTCAAAGAGTGTCGCAACTTATAGATATAAACTATGGTTTTTGCCTTCGTTCAACTAACATCACTGATTTGGTACATTTGTCACTTTGCCACAACACTGTTGAGAAAACGTGTCTTCTCAGTAGAGTTTTGTCACAGAACTCTGCTAAATAGAAACGTTTTCGTTTTTACATGGCCGTTTTAATTCTAAGGGTGCCGACAGTCATCAACGAGTCGACCGAACGAATCGAGTACCCGTAAACATAACGAGTTCAACGAATTTCATGCCCGCATGACAACACAAAAATCAGCTGTTTTCTATTTTGAACAGCCGTGTGAGTGTTGCCGTATTTGAAATAATGGGAAGACACAAAAATTTCGCATGAAATACCCAAACTTAGTACCGATATTTATTCTCGATTTAAATTTTTAAATATATTGTTTTCTTTCAGAAAAAAAGACGTAGGAAATTTTAAATAAAAATATGCTCGATTTTTTATTCAAAGTTTTGGTAATTATCTAGTTTAGGTGACATGGTGAAAATTGGTAAATTTTCAAGAACTGGGGTGTCAATCGACGCGTTTTGATCACATGAACACGAATTCGAAGCGGAACTTAATTTTTTAACGCAATAAAAAATTGTTAACAAAAGACGGCGGGGTAAAAACAGTTTTTTGAGTGGTGTGGTCCTGTCCCTCCTCAGGAGTCAGAGTTGCATTTCTGATGCATTTTGTAATTTTCTTGTTGAACAGTGAAAAATAAGTAAAAGAAAATACACTTTTTTGGCAATAAATAAAGGAATAACCATAAGCATTTTTTATTTCGTGCTTACACAAACAATTTTCTAAAATCTGCCTTCGTCGCAATTTTGTTTGCCTGTGTGGATTTTATGACGGAAAATATCAGTTGTTCACTACCCGCTGGCCCGCTATCCGTTGATCCGTTCAAAAATGGTAAAAGGGATAATTTTGAAATAAAAATTACTTTTATTTATCGTAAATTACTCTTTTCTTTTCATTGCCTAATTTCTCATTTATTTGAAAAATACGCTATCCATTTCCTATGTAGCAGGGATATAAAATAACTATTATTTCAGGCAAACATGTACATTTTTCAACTATAACATCATTTATGCAACTTTTTTATTTCATCCTGTGCGAAAAGTTATGATCCGAAAAACATAAAAGTTATAACTGGATAATATCGATTTTAAGTTTATTTGAAACTAAAATAATGGCATTAAAAATGGTTACATGTGAATTAATAACATATACAGAAATGATAATTATTTTCAATAAATGAGCTAAACAATTATCTAATAACTCATATTTCGCTTAAGTAAACTTAAGCGGTTTTTCCTATGAACAAAGATATATTCTATTACATTTTACACTCGCATTGATTTCGTTTAATAATGCAATGAAAAATACCGTTCAAATGTTTTAGTGGCTAAAAAAGTTCGTTCGGCAACACCGCGTTGAGCAAAAGCAATCAGCTGACACGTTGTTATGGGAAAAATCAAAACTCGTTTGATTTCTTCGATACGGGCGGCTATGGGCGTTTATGTCAGCGTCGGTGAGATTTCGTTTACATGCAACTCCCATAAGATAGATCGTGTCAGCTGACACGGGTATGTGCGGGCGTTGATGACTGTTGGAACCATAAATCTTCTTACGTTTCATTCCTCATTATTCCTCAAATGTTATTCCACAAATGTAAATCCTGGGCCCTCACTCTGTAGTTCGATTCGAAAGCGAAATTCGATTCGAAAGTACATTCGTACTGTATAGAATATATGGAATAGAATTCGAAAACGAACGAATTTTCTTTCGAATCGAACTACAGAGTGAGGGCCCTGATTTCCTCCGCACTGAACGAGCAGTGACAGCCACTAATACCCAATCCAACCTTGCCAGAATATCATTAAACGCTAACTCAAGTTTTTGTTTATGTGGGAACGCTGCTTCCTCCTCTTTTCCTTCACATTTTTATCACTCATACTAAAATTACTTGAAATTTGTACAAATAATATTAAATTTAATACCAAAATTTGCAAATAAAAAAAAATAAACAGCGGTAAAAAAACAAAAGTGCCCGGTTACTGCAGGGTGGTCGGTTACTGGCACAGTTACCCTAAATGAATTTGTTGAATATGGTTAAGGGCCGTTTACTCAACCGCTGATTAACGCTAACCACGGTTAAAGTCCGGTTAAACATCATTATCGACTTCATCAAACCATAAGAGCCCGTGCACAATTGGCTTTGTCTGCTCCAACTTTGATAGAAAAAACCTTAAAGCAAAGCGAAATTCCAGATGCTTGCTACAATTAACACTTTGACAATTTCCACTTCACTTCTTTGCTTTAATTTATAAACCTGATTTTTGGTAATATATTTGGGGAATTTGCTTTTTTCTGCTTATTCGAATGTTATTTTTTACTTTTCTCTGCTCACTTCTCACGAAATTGCGCGAAATCGCTAAAATAAGTGTAGATATACAAACATACACACACACACACAAGGGGAGATGTTTGTCAAAGTGGAAAAAAGTTGAAAGATGGCTAACTTTATACTTTGCTTTACTCGCTTCACCTCAATTGTGAACATGTCCCTTTAAAAAGCACATGCTGAACAGAACTGTCAAAGCAAAACTCTGAAGCAAAGCGAGGTAGAAGTCAATTGTGCACGGCTTATAAGAGCCTATACACACTTGCGACTCAATCGATTTAGTCGAATGTTGATTTGCATGGGAATGTATGGAAGCATTCACACTACATTCAATTAGTTGTACAACTGAAACAGTTGGATTTGCAGCCCAATTTCATTCCAACTGAAACAGTTGTACAACTGCTTGATCAGCAAGGAGCCCTTCTACGTATTCACACTTGAGACAATTTAGTCGAACGACTACAACAACAACAGTGATATTCGTAGTGGAAAGAGTTGCCATGCTGACAGCACTACTTTTATTTCACTTTTGGTAAATTGTAGAGATTGAATATTTCAATTAATATTTTCAAAATGTTTAAAAACAAAAGGTTCGTTTCTTATTAACTACACCATTTCCAGATGGATTTTAGAAAGCGTTAACTGGATTTTAGAAAGGGGAAATTGGATTTTAGAAATGTCAATTGGATTTTAGAAAGGGGAAATTGGATTTTAGAAATGTCAATTGGATTTTAGAAAGCGTTAAAAGGATTTTAGAAAACAAAATTGGATTTTTGAAAGCTTGAATTGGATTTCAGAATGTGCGTTTAAAATAAATTTTACACAGAATTTTTCGAATAGAAATTCTTTATTGCGTATGAAAGTATAAATTAATAATTATATAAATTTTCGAAAATCCAATTTACAGTTTCTAAAGTCCAATTTCCCTTTTCTAAAATCAAATCGACATTTCTAAAATCCAATTTTCCCTTTCTAAAATCCATTTGGCTATTCTAAAATCTAATTTCCCCTTTCTAAAATCCAATTGACATTTCTAAAATCTAATTTCCCCTTTCTAAAATCCAATTGACATTTCTAAAATCCAATTTCCCCTTTCTAAAATCCAATTGACATTTCTAAGATCCAATTTCCCCTTTCTAAAATCCAGTTGACGCTTTCTAAAATCCATCTGGAAATGGTGTAGTTATAGACAAGAATTATCTAACTAAGGATATTTACTTCCGTTTTCATATGTTTCTTGATGTTGTTGTTCTCTTCAAATGTCATTAATCGCATTTTAAAATAGAAATAATGAAAATGAAATTTCATGAAAACTATTAATGGCTGATTTTTACTATTTTTCCGTTTCTTGTACTTCTGTTCGTTTCGCCTTTATGAGCGTAATTCCTTCCGTTTTTCTCTTTTCATTTACTTGACAGCTAGTTGCTAGTTTAATAAGAAACAAAGCCAAACAATGTATGCACTTTTTGTTTATTTTATTGTTTTTTATTTATTAATCAAGTTGACAGCTGACAAGAAGGTGCTTTCATGTAAGAATGCAGATAAACTTTAACAATTTAATACTTCATCACTTTATATGAAGACCACTAATGTAAAATTTGCTGAGTAAAATGTGAACATTGGCAACACTATGTCATTGTCAATCGCACGACTATTTAGTCTCAAGTGTGAATAGCTGCCACCGATTCGACTAAATAGTTGGAGTAGTGTGAATACAACAGTCCAATTCGACCAAATCGATTGAGTCGCAAGTGTGTATAGGCTGTAAACATATCATGTGGTCGATAATGCAGTCCACAACTTAACCGGACCTTTGTCCTCCGGTTAGCGTTAATCAGAGGTTGAGTAAACGGCCCTAAATCTCACATTAAAAAAAAATTGGTAGGCTCGAAGCCATTTTGGTAGGTTTTTGGTAGGAAAAAAATTTTCTTAGTGGCATCCCTGCCACCAATACAGGTCGGCTCTTCAGATCAGCTGACTTCTTCTTTTTCTTCAACAGCTATCCAATTTCTCTGCTTCTGCATATTCTATACATACATTCGTGTTTACTATTGGTCAAATTCTTCGTTCTCTGAGTTTCTCCATCATTCGCTCGTGAGCTGAATGCAAGAATTATCTAAAGATAATATAATATTGGATAAGCCTTGGCTGAATGTCAAATTATTTCGTTCTCCTTTCAGTTTTGACATTCCGTTTGACATTCAGCTCACGGCATGTTTGTGTGAATGTACCATGGACCGACCTGGTAATTGGATCATGCATATACATATATGCTGATATATGCAATTGGAAAAATTTCAAGAAACGAATGAAAAAGTGTGTAAGCATAAAAAAAATACGTGAAATTACATAAATGGTAGTTGACAAGGAAATATGTGATGTGAAAAATTGGTATATAAAGGCTAAGATGGTCACTGGCTTGATGAAAACGCCTCATCGCGGTTAGCAATTTGCATTTATTTAGGTGTTTTTAGGGTTTCGGCATACATATACCTATTTACATACATACATAATTATATTTACTTACGATATGTATAGTGAATAGACATCTTGTACATAATATGTATGCATATATTTTGTTATTCTTCGCCACAGCGGACAAAAAACCTTATTTATATATACATATGTACATATATAATAATAGATGGGTTGGCTTTCCAATAATGTCACACTTCCCGAGAAAAACGGCTTTTACTGGGTTGTAGGGGAGGAGGAGTAAGTTCTGAATCAGTTAAATTTAGGCGCCGGACGTACCCAGTTTTCCCGGAATTTGTTAAAGTTGTTAAATTTTTACCAATAACAACCCCAATTCCTCATTTACAAAACAAATTTCACTCTTTATTTTAGTCACAACACAGTATATTACTAATATATTTAATAAATTTTACAATATTGCATTAAAATCACTTTTATTAAAAATGTTGGTAATAGCGACTTCACAGGGTGTACTACGCAGAAGGACATCACCGTGGCGGTAGCCTCGGTTAGGGCACACGTCCGGACGGATGGCGTAGCCCAGGGTTATTTTTTATAAGCGCGGCCGAAGGCCGCCAACGCAGAAAAGTGTTCTGCGGAAATTTACGGATTCAGAACACCCTTCCCCTCCCCTACCTACCGTTAGAAGTCGTTTTTTTGCGGGCGTGTGACATTATTGGAAAGTTTCCCCGTAATATTAATATTAGTAATATATTTAATACATTTTACAATATTGCGTTAAAATCACTTTTATTAAAATTGTTGCTCATAGCGACTTCACAGAACAGCAGGAAGACACGAACACACACACACAACTGACATATTTACAAGGTGTTTATACAATTTTGCGAGTTGAAATGGCCGCAAAAGTACTGTAGATCGGGCCATAGATATTACGCTGAAGGACATCATCGTGGCGGTAGCCACGGTTATGACACACGACCGGACTTGGATGGCGTAGCCTAGTTTTATTTTTTATAAGCGCGGCCGAACTGGGTAAAAGCACTGTGAACTGGGAAATATAATTCTGCCGGCTGAGGGTTATTTTTTATAAGCGCGGCCGAATACCCCAACGCAAAAGCTGTTCTCCGCAAAAGTAGAAGTCGTTTTTTTTGGGGCGTGTGACATTGGAAAATTTCCCCTACATATAAAAGTATTTTCTTTGATAAATAGCAATAATTTAATTAAAATGGGGTATGTTTTATAAATGGTTCGCAGAATCCATGCGTGGAAGACCAACGTTTGAAGACTATCTTCGCAAAAGTCGTCCATGCACCTCTGTTGTCGCGAAAAATATTGACTGAAATGATTTTGTTAAATCGGCATGGGACTTGTAGTGAGATAGAGGCGTCCTTAGGCATTGCGACAAAGCAAATACGTACATACGATTTTGCAATTATCATTTGAATGTCAGAAAGCTTTGCAGTCGTTGAATCCCACATAATTTGAAAGAACAAAAACAGGCAGGTGCCAAGTGGTTAGGGGGCTTAAAATATACCCGTGGTAAGGAATGCCTGTCGTAAGAGCCGACTAAAATCCACCGGCCTAGAAGGTTGGTTATGGCCAAAAAAACGTCCGCATGACATTCGGGCTAGTGTCAGAAGGGCCTAGTACACGAGCGTACCGGATTTATCCGGCAAAGGACTGCCACATTCCCTACACTCCCCAAAACCTTCGGGGAGTGTCTTGGTGGCTACCACAAGGAAATTCTAAAAAAAATCGAGGAGGATCGTCGTATCAAATGTGATACTTTTTTAAGCCTAAGGTACGTAGATACCATTTATTTTGGCTTAGAACAAATTTGATACCTTTTTGATCGGCATCAAATATTATTAATGAAATCTGATACTATTTAATCCATATCACAGAATATTAATCTATTTTTTCCCACTTTTAAGATTTCGAAATTTCAGTTTTTGAGCTAAGAAAAAGTAGGATTACAAACTGTCAATAACTTCGCCATAGCTGTCTCGAATTTTATGTTATTTACTTAATTTCGTTTGGAAAGGATGAAATACCAAAGCAAAAATAATTAAAATCGACGTTCAAGTGAACCAAAATTTCTCTTTATGCGATTTTTGCTGGTTCCTTCTTCGATAGAAGCAAAATGTACCAAAATGGCGAAAAATATCAAATTCTAAACTCTTTTTACATACATAAACATAAAAAAACAAGGAAGGAAGCCTAAGTTTGAGTGGAATCGAACATTAAAGTGCAGACATTGGTGACTTATCTGTAACCTTATAAAACAGCTGATTCAACCAACCTTACGACAAGCTGTGTTACCGGCCGGTCCTAAACTATGCGTCGCCAATATGGTCGCGGGGGACTTGCACAACCCAATGGACGAAGCTACAGGCATGCCAAAACACAGCATTGAGGACCGCCACAGGTTGCCTACTGATGACACAACAACACCACCTTCACCTTGAAACCCAAATGCTCCCTGTTAAGAAACACAACACCATGCTAGACAAGCAATTCTTACTGGGATGCTATAGAAGAAACCACCCAAATAGTCATCTAATTGAGCCAGAACCACCCCCCCGTCATGTCAGGAAACACCTTCTTGACTTACGCAGAGAGGTGGAAAATTACATACCACAACCGCTCAACCCGGCAATCTATAGGCAGGCCCTCAATAAAATCCATTCCGACACAGTTGACAGCTATGTGTCCGTCCGTCCGGCATACCTATTAATCAGAGACCAACCACCACCTATAGCAGATGAAGAGCGCGATCTGCCGCGAGAAACACGAGTTACACTCGCGCAACTCCGATCGGGATACTGCAGCAGACTGAACTCATACAGGTCCAGAATTGATTCAAGCATACCAAACGTATGCCCGGCTTGTGGAGAGTCACCACACGACACCCAGCACCTCTTCACATGCCCCACAAAACCAACCCATCTAACACCACTGTCCCTTTGGACAAACCCCATAGAGGCTGCAACATTCCTCGGTCTACCGTTAGATGAAAATGATGATAGTTTATGACAAAGGTGTGTTGCCTAGGCAGGGCTTAGTACTGCTAATACAACAACAACAAGCTGTGTTACTAGTCATTGGTGCCTTATCGTAATTCTGTATCTGTATCGTTAACTTACAGACCAATTGGATTTTGGTTAGCAACCCTAAATCCGTAAACAGCTGACACTTGTGAAAGCAGATATAGGAAGGTAGGCGCATAGGCGAATTCAGAAACTTCTTTTATTTACAAAGGTAGATTATAATATCAAAATCAAAGCGAATTCACATCATGGCCAATAGTAATGGGCGTGTCCCAAGCGAATTCAGATTTTAACAATGAGAAATATTATTTTGACATTACAATCTACCAATTACAATAACAAAATACATGGGAAATTTCTGAATTCGCCTTTGCGCCTACCTTCCAAGATCTGCCTCAACAAGTGTCAGCTGCTTACAGATTTACGGCATCACTAACAGCTCACATGGATAGCGATAAAGTTACAATAAGGTTAACGATACTGAAATACTTATAAGTCACCAATGTCTGAACCTTTAGATACTCAGCCGTACGCAGGGACCAAAAATAACGGTTATTTTTTCTAGTGTATAAAAATCAGGCCTATTTATTTATTACTTTCCCTACATTTGATACCAATATTCCAGGACATCCGGCTCCACTTTCTCCCCATAACTAACCTAACATCATAACCAATACATCTCTATATAATACTTTTATATTGCTAACAACCTATCTAATCAATGTGTTATATATATAACCCTTCTCAACGCCTTTCATTTGATACCAATTTCGCTCAGAAATATTTTGGGGTGATCCAGCTCCACATTTTGACACATATCTGGGGACTCGACCTAGGAAGGATGATGAGTTGATGTGTAGGTAAAAGCCCTGCTCAACACCTTTCAGTTGATACCAATATCGTCCAGAAATATTTAGGGAAAGTGACAAATAAATAGGCTTGATTTTTATAGCTGACCAAAAAATAAATAAAAATCTGAATAACGGTTATTCAGGCCCAAAACAGTTTTTTGGTTGGTTGCCATAATGGTTATTCAGGCCCAAACAGTTTTTTGATTTAATTTTGGTTATAAGGGCCAAAAAATTTTTTTTCTCATGATAATGGTTAAATATAACCAATTCACCAAATTCTTTAGGGTAATGATTAAATCGTCGTACCATACCAAAACTAGCATATTTAAAATTTCTGGCGAAAGCTATCAATAAAAAAATTCTGTACGAAAAATAACATTTTCGACTTTTGGCTGACGAAAAATAACAAGTTCGACTTTTGGCCGACGAAAAGTATCAGTAATTATATACTGTTTTTACATTAAAATTGTTGTTGTTCAAACGAAATTGATAGTTTTCGTCAGCCAAAAGTCGAACTTGTTACTTTTCGTTAGCCAAAAGTATGGCAGAAGACAGTCTCGCTCTTACTTGTTTTTTTCATAGTTTATATATCGCTTTATACTTCAATAGTGTTATAAGTTATCTAGTAGATATGAATAGGGGATAAGTTATTTGCAATAAAAAATAACTTAAAAAAAAAACAAAAAACATAACTTTTTTTATTTCTAAATACTGAAATACAATAAAAGTGAAATTTACTCTCTACTACTGTTTTCTTTCCATTCCTCAAGGGTAAGCTACATATCGCACGTTTTATGCAATAGGGATTTAACTCAAAAAAATTTTTTTTTGAGAAAACGCAAATAAAGTTTTATAATTTTAAATAGTTTCCTTCTACGGCTAACTACAAAAACACTTTTATTTCCGCCATTTTTATCTTTTTGAGTATTTTATAAGACTAGACTCAAAGGCACGACCCAGTTATTGAAATATATGGAAAAATCCCCGAAATCGAAAATTTCGAGTTAAATCCCTATTGCATAAAACAAGCGATATATTTCGAAATTCGAAACTGAAAAGGTAAGAACAGAGCAGATTAAAGTCTAAGAATAACCGTTCATAAATGAACAACCTGGCAGTATTATTACAAGAACCATCATTAGATGAGTTTTATATCGTCTTCTAGAGAATTAAAAGAAGTATTATGCACCTGTGTAAATTCGTTTATATGCATTTATGAACATTAATATTTGGATTTATTGTCGTAAAAGTAAACTATAAGCCGATGAAGGGCGCAAAAATTATATAAAATAAAAAATACGTTCTACCTATCATAATAAATCACAAGTGAAATGAGTGTATTTAATGACTTCCAACGGCTATGGATGCAGCGTTTTCCACAAAGTTCGCTATCCGATGCGTGGGAGCAAGATGTACGTGCAAGCTTAGAACGGCACAAGCAAAAAATAATCGAATTAACAAAGGAATTGGAACAGGAACAGCTCTATGTTGAATACTTGGAGCGTCTGTTGTCCGATGTCGAGAAGTTTCGTGAATCTGGCGGTAATCCCCCATCACTATTTGAAACTGCTACGACATCTTCAGGCATAATTTTTCACGACGACGCTGAAGATGGGGATGAACAAGTTAATACTGACGATTCTGGTGCTGAGAGTATCATTGTAAGTACTTATTGCATACATACATTTTTAATAAAATATGTTTGTGTATGTATATTTCCGAGATGGCCCCTTTTATGGATCATGATGAATTTCATAAGATTAATAGCGTTTTCGATTCTGGCCAAAATGTCGCCCTTATTCTGCATTTGTTTCGGGCGGTCAAATTTTGTTGGTTCTATTCCAGATATATTCCACACATTTTTTCAGGGTCGTTTGTTTTATTGACAAAATGTGAAACTATCCAAGACTACAGGGCAACATTGTCTGCCCTTAACCTAACTAAGGGGATTGCATTATTTTTGTTTCATGCATCGCATGAAAAATGCTACATTTTCAAAGAGCACAGGGCACGTACTGATAATAGCCGTGTTTTTATTCAAGCGCATATACATCTGCGCTTAAACCTTTGTATGGATTTCTAAGCGCACATCTCTATCCGCGCTTAGTTGTCCATACAAAATTTAAGCGCAGATGTATATAATATAATAATATAATACAATGGCGCTTTTATAACTCTGACGAGTTTTATGGCCGAGCTTCTCTCCCAATTCGAGGTGTGCTCCTTTTTGTTTTTCCTACTGATTGGGTGGACCTACAGTTTTATGCCGGCCCCGAACGGCGAATGCATTTTTTGTGAGAAGCTTTTTCATGGCAGAAATACTCTCGGAGCGTATGCCGCCAACTGCCGAGAGGTGACCGCTGCTCTTAAAAACCCAATAATTGGATTTTTACTAATTAGAAAAATTGTTTTGGTGTTTTGCTCGGACCGTGGTTTGAACCCGAGACGGGTTGGCCAGAAAATGATTATGAGACAAAATTCTGCATTTAAAATTCTGTTTCCAAAATTCGGGATTCAAAATGCTGTGTTACAAAATACTGTATGTCAAAAAGCCGTTTTCAAAATTCTGTTTTTCATAATTCTGTATACAAAAATTCCGCAAAGTCAAAATCTGTTTTTCGTGTAAAAAATCCATTATTGTTTCATGTCGCCCACTTTTATGTCAACAAAAATGCATTTTCCTGTCAAAATGTTGGCAGCATGGTTCGATAATAAAGATTTATTTTACAGAAGTCAACACTCTTTAAAAGGGATAATTATAGTAGGAAAAATTCAATAATCAGGTGTTTAGTAAGTTAACCGCGCCGGGCCGATTTTACAGTGGGGCGTGGCACTGCCCCCTGATCCTATATCCGAAGTCGGTACAGTTCGGAGGCCTATAGTTTCCGAAATATAGGTATTTAAAGTTGCAAAAAATGCCATCCTTAACCCCACTTTTGGGAAGGAATTCTTTGCGGAGTAATATTTATGGTCCGGTCCACAGTGCTTTTGCGCAGAACACTTTTCTGCGTTGGCGGCCTTCGGCCGCGCTTACAAAAAATAACCCTGGGCTACGCCATCCGTCCGGACGTGTGCCCTAACCGTGGCTACAGCCACGGTGATGTCCTTCTGCGTAGTACACCATTCAGCGAATTTTCATTCCAAATATATACAAAATCGGAAATATATATACACAATCGGAAATCCAATTACACATTTGTTTCTTAAAAATCAGAATATGAGTGCCTTATTTTCAACAATAAAAACAACGAAAATTTTTATCCAAAATTATTTGGAAACCAGAATTTTACTTTCCAGGATTATAACCCTTCATAATTATGTCCATCCAGAATTTTGGAATACAGAATTTTGACTCGAAATTATTAAGTAGCGCAGAATATTTTTTAGTTTTTGCCAGAATTTTGTCCCAAAATCATTTTGAAATACAGACATTAGTCACTATCCCACCCGAGACCTCTGGCATAGCAGGCGAGCACTCTACCCACGGCACCACAGCGGCCACGTGTATATGCGCTTGAATAAAAACACGGCTAATGTTGCAATGCAATAATGCAACATTTTCGTTCAAAATTGAAAACGCTATAAATACCTATCTTTCAGAGCTGTAAACTGATTCAATCAATGTTGACTTCATTCATCCATAATTCTCAATGGCCGCTGTGGTGCAGTGGGTAGAGTGCTCGCCTGCTATGCCAGAGGTCTCGGGTTCAAATCACGGTCCGAGCAAAACACCACAATTTTTTTCTAATTAGTAAAAATCCAATTATTGGGTTTTTTAAGAGCAGCGGTCACCTCCCGGCAGTGGACGGCATACCCTCCGAGAGTATTTCTGTCATGAAAAAGCTTCTCACAAAAAATGCATTCGCCGTTCGGAGCCGGCATAAAACTGTAGGTATTCCGAAACAAGAAAAACCGAATCATTGAATCATTAGCTCTGTTCAATAACGAAAAATTTTTACGAATTTTTTCTAAAATGTGTAATTTTTGTATGGAGAACTCTCATTTTTTATGAAAAATTCGTAACAATTTTTCGTTATTGAACAGAGCTATTAACAAACAAATTTATTAATTTTGAATCGCAAATGATTTTAGTATTTTACAGCTTTGCTATCTGTATCTACTCGTATTTCAATTCAATTTTAAAATTTAAAAAATTTTGTTTCTCCTGTAATCTTAATAAAAGTTGTATTAAATTATTTTTTTATTGGGATTTTTGGGGTCGCTATGGTGTAGTGAGTAGAGGGATCTGTTTTTCACGCCAGTACATTATTATTTTACATAATTATAACTTTTAGAAAGTACATATCGTCGTACCATAAAAAAACTAGCATATTTAAAATTTCTGGCGAAAGCTAGCAATAAAGAAATTCTGTACGAAAAGTAGCACATTTAACTTTTGGCCAGTCCCGCTGACTCCAATTAGCGCCGTTTTGATACCACAACTACATATCTACGAAGCCCCTCAGACCTGGCGTCTCCTTGAGTTCTGAGAGGTTGTTGAAGAAAGCTTTGTCAAGGAATTTCATTCTGCACAGAGTGTTATGGTCCAATCTCAATCGGGCCGCGTACGTAACAATAGTACAATGTCCTGTAAATACCGGAGTTAGGTGGGAAATGAAGTCCACAGATTTTTGCACACTGCAGGTCTGAAACCGTTTCCATCTTGGTTTAGCCTCCAGAACCTCCGCCTCTGCGATATCAAGAGCCGAGCCTTGTCTGGCTAGCTCATCAGACATATCATTTTCCTGGGTGTCGCGATTCCCCGGCACCCAGTCAGAGATTGGTATGGAAGTGTACCGCTGAGTTGCGTTGAGAAGGTAACTCCCACTCTGCCTGCCATCTTTGACCCGTCCGTGAAACCTGAAACATCGAATCTCTGATCAAGCTTACCACCTCCCTAGTCCTTCCTAGATGGAAAAATAATATCACAGTTTGTATCGAAGACTGTAATAGGACAGATATAATCTGTTTTCGTGTCCATGTCGAAGTCGGTAACGTGGAGCAGAATACGACAAAAAGATTAATGGGCGGAATAATACAAATCACATTCAGAGCCTTCGTGGGACATGATCTAATTGCCCCTGTGCTCGTAACGCAAGCAGCTCAATGAACTTTCCTCAGCATATCAGCTATATAGCGCATCTCGGTTTCTCTCCACCACACCAGTGATTCGTATCTTAAGATCGGTTGAATAACTGCTTTGTACATCCATGCGGCGAATACTGGCCACAGATCTCACATGTTGCCCAACGTTCTTTTAGGGTCATACAAGGACCCGTAAGATTTTCTAGCTCTATGTTCTGTATTTTGTCTCCAATTAAACTAGAGCTTACGATTTCTCGAGTTCGAGCGAGACTTGGGTTCTCGCGAGATTCTCGAATCTCGAAAATCTCGAAAGGCTCGCGAGCTTCTCGACATTCAACTACATCGCAGAAATAAGCGGTATAAGCATACTATGCTGTTTCGTAGATTGTTCTGCTTGTATGTACTTACATGTGTATGAATATACATATGCCATTTACGCCATTCCCACGTGTATTTCACAAATCAATGCACAAAATTCCCAGTGAAATACAATTACAATTTCATAATATAAAATTTTTTCTTTCCAATGACATACGAGAAATTTTTGATATTCATGTTTTTTGACACAATAGGCGAGTTCCCGTGGCAGTGATCCAGATCCTGATACAAATTTTGCAAGCAAATGCAACAACAATTTGGTGATCCTGGTATTTATATGGATCAAAAAAATCTATTACAATCTATACGGATCCCAAATTGATACAGATAAACACCAGGATTACAAAATTCTTGTTGCATTTGCATGCAAACTTCTTATCCCGATCTGGATCACTGCCACGGGAACTCGGCAAATATGTTATCGAGAAATCCGAGAAACGAGATTTAATCGAGAACCCGAGTCTCGGTTTTCTCGATCCTCGAATTTCTCGACACTGCTCGATTTCGAATCGTAAGCCCTAAATTAAACTAAGGCGTAAAAGTATAGGGGCGTTTAGGACCAAAAAATAAAAATAACACGTAAGGAAGCCTAAGTTCGAGTGGAATCAAACATTAGATACTCAGCTGTAAGCTTTCATTGTTTGCGTTTGCTGGAAACATGGTTTATTTTGAATGAATTTTTATCATTCATCCATCTAAGCGTATAAATATTTTTAGTGCAAAATTTCATTCCTTTATGACTTCTACACCTTTTCCAACAGTACTTCCAAAATCAAAATGTATATTTCGTAAGTCATTACATGTAATTCAAAATAGTAATATTTAATTCAAAACACATAAAAAGTACTTCAAAATATTCAGTTTTATTTCAAAAGTAGTAATATGTACTTCCATACAGATACATTAAATTCATAAAGTATAAAATGTACTTCAAAGAACATTACATTAAATTCAAATATTGTACCAATTTATACATATATGTATGTACATATGTAGATTAAAAAAATATGGTATTCACAGTGTTTTCTGAAACACTTGATGTTTTTCGAAATATGTACACCTTTTGAAGTACATTTTGTACATTTGGAAGTACATATAACGCTTTTTGAAATAAATTTTATATATTTTTAATAACGATTCGCTCATTTTAAATATATTTGGTGTATTTTGAAATTAATGTTACTTAATGGAAGTACATATTACGACTTTTTAAATAAAATTTACTATTTTGAAGTACATAAGTATTATGCTTTTTGAAGTACCACTGATAAAGGTGTAGTTACAACGTAACGTGACATAAATTCCCAAAGGGTGTTCCATATTTCGCTATTTCTCAATTAACTATTTGTCGATTTGTTATGGGCTCCGAAATTTCTTAGATTCCTTTGTCTAAAAGGAGGCGGTGCCACGTCCATTTTCCAAAATCTTTCTGTTTTTGTTTCCGGTCTATTGTGGGACTCATGCTACAAAATTTCAATGAATTATTTTGATATTTGACAAAGATATCGCTTAACATGTGTTTATTGGACCACTTTATAATACCAACATATAAAAGTGGGCGTGGTCGTTAGCCGATTTCACTAAAATTTTGAACATGTGGCTAGCGTAGAACTAAACTGGTCTATCTAACAAAATACAAAATTGGAGAAAACAGATGAAACGCGTTTTAATGCGGTGTGCGATTGTTGATGTATGTTAAGTGAATATTGTAAATTATTATGTTAGCTTAATAGTTAACTTAACATTCTGCATTAAAAAAAAATTATTATAGAAACGTTTTTTATATAATATTTATATGTAACAAGAAAACTTGTTACATAGACCACTTTAGAATTTTCAATTTTTAAGGAAGTTTGAACTACAAATTGAAAATTATATGAATAAAGTAAAAAATATGTGAAAGAAAGTACTTTAATTACAAAAATAACATACACACGTTCGTAAATGATCACCTCTGCATGAAAAGTAACAGTAACCTAGTTTTCTCCACGACGCACAGTGGGCTGAAATTGACAAGTAGGGACATAGGACTTCAATTGTATATTTTCATATTCTATGATATTTTCCCATAATTTTTAGTTATATAACTTTTTTTCGTAAAACCTTGTTTTAAGAAGTTATCAGGCTTTTAGTAATAGATTTACATTAGATGCGTTTATTTGTATGCCATTGTTTAAACCTTCTCAGATCCTACCTCCGGCCCCAGAATATGAAAATAGGTTGTTTTATAGTAAATAAAATTTAAAAAAAATCACTTTTCTAAAAACTAGATGGAGCTACACCAAAAACCGCGCAATTTTCAAGAATTTCAAGGTATGTTTAGTTTAATGTATGAAATAAGTTGAGATTTTGCACAAGATAAAAAATTGTTATCTAGTCGTACGTAAAATTAAGCGCTTAAACGAATGGCGTATTCAGTTTTTTGGTACACTACTCAGGGAAAGTAATATCGCGGCCTAAAGTGAACATTTGTTTTCTTTCTCACGAATCTTCACATTCATGTCCTATATTCTTCCTGATAGCTGAACATTTTTTTTAAATTCAATTACACATAGGGCTGTGTAATTTAATGCAGGTTTCAAAAATACATTCAGATTAAAAATCTAACAATATTTGGACGAGCTCTTGAACTTGAAGTGAAGCAAAGTGGGGTATAATAAGGTATACCAGAATATTTTAAAGAATAGCAGCTACATTTGACTCTAATTTTAGGCTTATATGCATATGGCGAAACGGTTGACACGACAAAATGACTTCACACTGAAGTCCTAAAATATTTTTGGTTTTCACATTATACCCAGCAATGAAAAATGATGCGCAATACTGGCATATGACCCAGTTAGTAATGGAATTCTTAAATTTTACGAACCACGAAAATTAATAAAATAGATAGTACGTTAGACCTTATATATAAATAAATAAAATTAATTATGGGGAAACGCGAGGAATCTGAGTTAACGGCAAACAAAAAATCGAAAAAGATGAAACAATTTTTAACTTTGACCAGCTGTCACTCAACCGGGGTTGGTTCAATCACTAAAAGTTGTATGTCATTAGAAGCGTATTTTAATCATCTACCGAACGAGGTACTGCTTGGGGTTGTCGCATTTTTCTCTTCAGCGAAAATAATAATATTGCCATAAGACCTAGTCATTAATGGAACTATGACTGAAATTGTAAACTTTTCCGAGCTTTTCCGAACCACGAGGACTAGTAAAATATATAGTAAATTAGACCTTATATATAAATATATAAAATTAATTTTGAGGAAATTGAGTTAAGGCAAAATTCTGAATTTTTCCATACATTTTTTTTTTTAAATTTGCTATAACTTTTAAATTAAAGGCTTTATGAAAAGTTATTCAGATACAAAAACCTCATGTAATAAGGTTTAGAATCGAACTCCATAATTAGTTTTTTATTATTAACTAGCTTTTATTTCATGTCTCTATGTCCACTACCGACCAATTTCAGCCCACTGTGCGACGGGCTGGTAGAAAATCTTCTGGATTGTTTTCTGTTTCATCTCTGCGGTTTACATGTGGAAAGACAGGTAAAAGGGGTGATGAATCGGTGGTACAAATTTCAACATTTTTTTTATGTCCTGCATTTTTTTGAATTTCAAAACGCGTATGTCGCTGCCCTGATCTGGTGTAAAATTCTGCAAGAACTATGAAATCATGTAGGTTCACGCTAATCGACGGATTTATATGTTTCACAATAATCATCATTAAACTGCATCACAGATTCACCCTTGACAAATTTTGCCTTTCGCATTTGGGAAATTTTTCCACCGTCGTCTACTATACTCTGGTAGTCCCTGAACATTGGTCGTCGTTCGTCAAATGACATAAATTTCCCCACCATATTATTAACATCAAAAGGAGCATGCTATCTACAATTTTTAACCAATTCCATCCACTCATCTGGTGTAAGATCATACTGGTCTATGGTAGTCTATGCTAGTTGGACCACTTTAGAATTTCTTGAAATGACAAAAGGACGTGAATTCTAAAGTGACATTTTTATCGTTTGGACACTTTGGTGAAGAAATAATACCTACATCAATTTTGCACGGATAAATTTATGATTTTCAAGTTCAAAAATGTGCATAACTCGATTTCTGAAAAAATGTTAGATAGACCAGTTTAGTTCTACGCTAGCCATGTATTACCACAAGTTATAATATTGTATGTGCCAAGTTTCGTCATAATATGTCAATTATTTGTCGAGTTATGGGCTCCGAAATTTCGTAAATCCCTGCTTCGAAAAGGAGGCGGTGCCACGCCCCTTTTCAAACATTTTTGTGTTCTTGTTTTATGACTGTAGTTGGACTCAATCCACACAATTTGAATGATATACTTAATATTTGACAAAGATAACGCTTAAAATGTTTTATTAGGCCCTCTTATAATAATACCTATATATAAATGTGGGCGTGGCCGTTAACAGATTTTGGCAATTTTTGTCCAAAGCTTTGTCTAAGTAAGTACGTCACGCGTAGCAAATTTCATCGATATATCTGCTATGGTTTCTGAGTTATGACTCATAAAACTTTCAAAGTTTGTCCTTTATAAGTGGGCGTTGCACCGCCTATTTTCTAAAAAAAATCCCCATATTTCTTCATAAAGGCCTGAGCTCATTACGTGGATGAAATCTTATCACTCCAGCTATATTAGTGACTGAGATACCAAATTTCCGATACATACTATATCGACGGCTGAGAATAAGATCGCCCCATTTCAAAAATTGTTTCAAAAACGCCCTATTTGAAAAATTGTTTCAATAACGTCCTATTTCAGATTTTGCTTCAAAAACGCCCTTTTTCAGAGAAAATTCCGTATATATTTCTCTGAAATAGGGCGTTTTTGAATAATTGTTTGAAATAGGACGTTATTGAAACAAATTCTGAAATAGGGCGTTTCTGAAGCAAAATCTGAAATAGGACGTTATTCAAACAATTTTTGGGATAGGGCGTTTTTGAAACAATTTTTGAAAGAGGACGATTTTATTCTCAGCCGTCGATATAGTGGCGTGGTCCGATTTCGCCCATTTTCAATATCAACCGTCCCAGTCTGGATACCAACTTGCATTCCAAATTTCATCAAAATATTTCACTTTTTGCGCGAGTTAGAGTGTTTACGGACGGACAATCGATTTCTCTTTTCATCCTGATCATTTTTATCTATATCTGTCTCCATTATTTCACCGTTAGCAAATGACACAAACCACCGTTAGCAAATCAAAGTTATAATACTCAGTGTACTAGTATAGCTGAGTATAAAAAGACTCAGACGTGCCGGAATCTAACTTTGTTCGCCACCAAAAGTAAAGAGGACGATGTCCTCATTCAGAAAAATACTATGGTTTCTCCGTTGTAAAGAAAAAGTTCAACTTCTTGTGCTGCATATCACTTTTTTTGCACACA
This sequence comes from Urophora cardui, assembly GCA_960531455.1. Classification (NCBI taxonomy): domain Eukaryota; kingdom Metazoa; phylum Arthropoda; class Insecta; order Diptera; family Tephritidae; genus Urophora; species Urophora cardui. Next base: position 92,270,858 of record OY482671.1, on the reverse strand, counting down.
TTTATAGTTGTTACCCATGTGATTGTGCATATCATATGCAGCATATGGGTATAAAGTACATACATACATAAAGGTACTGCCGGACGATGCAATGAAAGTGCTTTCAGATAGTGAAAAAGTAAAATTTTCTCGTGTAGCCACCAAAAAAGTACTTTCTGAAAGTGTTTTCCAAAATTTCAGCAATTACTAAAACTTTCATCGTCTAGCTGCGAGAAAAATGCTTTTCAGAAATACTTTTCACTTTCAATAGTTACATCTGAAAGTGTTTTACTTTCTGAAAATTGCTAGCTGATAGAGTGTTGTCTAAATGATCGAACCGGCATGTAAATATGTTGTCTTTATAAAAATACATATGTATAAACAAAATACAATTATTAAAATAATTAATTATCACGTTATATTTTTCATATGAACACAAAAAACACAAAACAAGCTGTTTGCTCTCCTACATCTGTCTTGCTCTCACAGCTGTTTGAATTTAGTTTGACAGCTGCCAGAAAGTACTTTCAAAAATTCATTTCCCTTTCACCGTGTGGACAAATGAAAAGTAATTTCTGAAAGTTTTCGGAAAGTGGAAGTAAAAAGTGCTTTCTGAAAGCACTTTCATTGCGTCGTGTGGATACTCATGAAAGTTCTTTCAATGATTTGACACTTTCGGAAAGCACTTTCATTGCATCGTCTGGTAGTACCTTAAGCAATAATACTTAAGAAATGTGATGATAACGACTTAGAAAATAGCAAAAGCAGTTGCTTTTTATCTTATCTTGGCAAGCATAAGCAGCGATCGTTTTGCAGCGCCACAATCGGCACTCGCACTCACAGGCATCTAGCAGCAGCAACCCAGCACAAAATCTATGCCTTATTTCAGGTTTATTCCGGAAGATTTAAAGGCCTACGGAATAATGTCTGAAAATTCTATGCGAACAAAAGTTGTATGGGCAAAGGCTTAAAATAAGGCTGATTTTCCTGTGTTGATGTCCTCTCTGAGAGGAAACCTTATTACGAAAGCTTATCCGCCATGGGAATAAGGCTTAGATAATCCCTGATAATAAGGCCTTGTGTAATGTCTATATACCTTATAATAAGGCTTATTCTCCATGGTAAAAAAGGCTTAGCTAATTCTCGATAATCAGGCCTTTTGCGGTACTTAAATGCCTTATATAAGCAATAATAAAATTGTTTTTTGTTTAGCTGCGTAATTCGCAATGTATTTTTTTAAGCGTCAACCTTTCCTTCGACAATACGCAATTTTCGACGCACACCACTCATTGTGCTCTCTTTGTCCATGTTTGCACATGAAACAAAACGTTTGGAGCAGAGAGGTTGAGTGCATAACAGCAAGCAGCGCTGCCAGCGCACAATGGTCTCATTTGTAGGGAGAATGGGACAAAACTCAATTTCTCAGAAACGAATAAATCTACTAACACCAAATTATGCACATTTGTTATTTTTTTGGATTTTTGAAAACATTTTGATTATTGAAATTGTTTTGTTGATTTTTTTCGACTTTTGAAAACAATTTGATTATTCAAATTAGGTTTTTTTTAAACTTGTAAAAATCAGGAAAATTTTATTTTTTTTTAATTTTGCCGTTTAATTGCAAACACTTTAACCATAATAGCAAAGGGATCCAATGAATACTTTACTTTTGGCGATTTTTTATATGAAACAAAATGGATATTTTGGAAAAAAAAACTTGGTTAAGTGACCCTACTACATATCGACGGCTGAGAATAAGATCGCCCTATTTCAAAAATTGTTTCAAGAACGCCCTATTTGAAAAAATGTTTCAATAACGTCCTATTTCAGATTTTGCTTCAAGAACGCCCTATTTGAAAATTTGTTTCAATAACGTCCTATTTCAGATTTTGCTTCAAAAACGCCCTATTTCAGAGAAAATTCAATATATATTTCTCTGAAATAGGGCGTTTTTGAATAATTGTCTGAAATAGGACGTTATTGAAACAAATTTTCAAATAGGACGTTCTTGAAGCAAAATTTGAAATAGGACGTTATTCAAACAATTTTTGGAATAGGGCGTTTTTGAAACAATTTTTGAAATAGTGCGATCTTATTCTCAGCCGTCGATATCGTCGTACTATACGAAAACTAGCATATTTAAAATTTCTGGCGAAAGCTAGCAATAAAAAAATTCTGTACGAAAAGTAGAACATTTGACTTTTGGCCGACGAAAAGTAACAAAATCGACTTTTGGCTGACGAAAAATAACAAGTTCGACTTTTGGCTGACGAAAAGTATCAGTAATTATATACTGTTTTTACATTAAAATTGTTGTTGTTTAAACGAAATTGATAGTTTTCGTCAGACAAAAGTCTAACTTGTTACTTTTCGTCGGCCAAAAGTCGTACTTGTTATTTATCGTCAACAAAAGATGAACTTCTTACTTTTCGTCAGCCACAAAAAAAACGTATGCTAATTTTCGTATGGTACGACGATATGTAAACCCGACTTCATAGGTCAAAAGGACATTAGAACGAAATATAGAGCTTCCAAAAATTTTTTGTTTATTTCTGATTGTTTTTGACAATTTTTATCAATATCGTTGTAAAAAAAATATGCACATTTGTACGTATGCAGGTATGTATCAGACTGAGGGCAATAACGCGACTATTACGGATTTAGAGCCTGGTGCTCAACCCACCTCCCGACGGTAGCTTGATGGTTTTACCGGGGGGTAAAGGCTTTAGCTGCTTCCTCCTCATAAAAAAAAAAATAAACAAAATAAATAATAGCTTAAAAAATTAAAAAAAACACGCTTTAATCTTAAAAATCGTACTAAAAATTGAGAAATAATTTAATTAGAAATAAAATGATGAACGAAAATATAAGTAAGTATTTAAGGAAAAGCATCGGGTTCTCAGTATGTCAAAAAAGATTTAAAATCGGTGTTTTTTTACTAATATTTTTATTTTGACTTTTTTGGAGATTTCATATATCGTACTCTTTAATTTCGCAACTAGGTATATTTTTGTACTAGTTGTACGAATCGAATATTTTCATGTTCAAATATTATTAGCTGACAGATCGTAAGCATATTAACACATCGCACATGGGTTGCTAGCTAAAACGCGTACGAAAGGTACTAAATATTTAAAACAAAAACTAAAATTTTTAGTTATACTCCCCTCATCTGCTATTCACAAAAGTGATACACCAGACGAAAGAGGGCAATGAGGAGAGTCCAAAAACATTGGTTGCCCAAGGCAGATCTAGGAAGGTAGGCCCGGTGGCGAATTCAGAAATTTCCCATGTATTTTGTTATTGTAATCGGTAGAGTGTAATGTCAAAATGAATGAATTCGCTTGGGGCTCGTCCATTCCCATTGGCCATGATGTGAATTCGCTTGGCTTTTGACATTACACTCTACCTTTGCATATAAAAAAAGTAGTTTCTGAATTCGCCACCGGGCCTACCTTCCTAGATCTGTCTTGGGGTTGCCTATCAAAATCTAGGGCAAACTGGATGGTTGCCAGCTTTGAAAAGTGCCTAAGTGATTTCTAAATAAAGGAAAAAAAGGGTTAAATCCATGTCGTATAGAAATATGTTGTTAGGAAACATATAGTAAAGTTTCACGAACTTTAATTTCGTGGAATAATTTAACCCGCTAACACCACGAAAGGGTCCTTTTAACCCCCCTTTTTTATACTCAGCTGTACTAGTACACAGAGTATTATAGTTTTAACCACATAACGGTGGATTGTAACAGAATGAAATAATCGAGACAGATATAGACTTATATATATCAAAATGATCAGGGTGAAAAGACAAATCGATTGAGCCATGTCCGTCCGTCCGTCCGTCCGTCCGTCTGTAAACACTCGAACTCGCGCAAAAATTTAGATATTTTGATGAAATTTGGAATGCAAGTTGATATCGAGACTGGGACGGTTGGTATTGAAAATGGGCGAAATCGGACCATGACCACGCCCACTTTTCCTATATAGAAAAAATCGGAAATTTGGTATCTCAGTCACTAATATAGCTGGAGCGATGAAATTTTACCCACGTGTTGAGCTCAGGCCCCTATGAAGAAATTTGATGAAATTTTGGAAAATGGGCGGTGCCACGCCCACTTATTAAGGGTCAAACATTGAAAGTTTTATATGCCATAACTCAGAAACCGTTGAAGATATATCGATGAATTTTGGTACGCATGATTTACTTACCCAGGCAAACATTTTGAAGGAAAATTGTTAAAATCGGTTGACGGCCACGCCCACTTTTATATATGTGTATTATAAAGTGACCTAATAAAAACATTTTAAGCGATATCTCTGTCAAATATAAAGGTATATCATTAAAATTTTATGGCAGGAGTCTAACTACGGACATAAAACAAAAAACATAAAAATTTTGGAAAATGGGCGTGGCACCGCCTCTTTTTAGAAGCAGGAATATACGAGATTTCGGAGCCCAAAACTCGACAAATAATTGAGATATTATGACGAAACTTGGTGTGTACACTTTTATTACTAGTGGTAATACATGTTCAAAATTTTAGAGCAATCGGTTGACGACCACGCCCACTTTTATATATGGGTCTTATAAAGTGACCTAATAAAAACATTTTAAGCGATATCTTTGTCAAATATAAAGATTATTCATTGAAATTTTGTGGCATGAGTTCCACAATAGACCGGAAAGAAAAAGCAGAAAAATCTTGGAAAATGGGCGTGGCACCACCTATTTTTAGACAAAGAAATATACGAGATTTCTTAGCCTATAACTCGACAAATAATTGAGATATTATGACGAAACTTGGTTTATATACTTTTATAACTTGTGTTAATAGTCACGCAAAAATTTATTCAAATCGGTTTATAACCACGCCTACTTTTTAACAAAGATATTTCTGGAACACCCTTTCGGAATTTGTAACGTAACACCTTTGTAACTAGAAGTCATAAAAGAATGAAATTTTGCACAAAGAATAATATTCATACGCTTAGTTGGATGACTGATAAAAATTTTGAAAATGGGCGCGGCTACGCCCACTTTATGCAGCACTTGCTTTATATAAAGTACCTACACCGTGTTTCCATCAAACGCAAACAAACAATGAAAGCATACAGCTGAGTATCTAATGTTCGATTCCACTCGAACTTAGGCTTCCTTACTTGTTTATAATCCGAAAAAAATAGTGTTTTGAAGGTCGATAGAGGGTTGAAATATTCTAGAAAATTATTCGCCATAAAATTTCACTAGGGGTTCCCTCGGACAAAATCTTTGTATAAATAACCCAAAAGGCCACAGAAAGCAAAAAACATATTCCTTTGTTTTTACTTGAAAGAGTTTAAGTGCTTAGCACGAAATTTGCTTAATTAAATTTTTAATTGTTGGGGGTAAGTGGAAAAGAAATTCAACAACTATTTACAGCGAAGATTGAGTGTATAGCTATTTCGCGAAAAACCATTTTCGATCATCAGCACTCTTTTCGGAAGTGGATGCTCCTCACGGGGAACGAACCCGCGATTCGTTCCATCTTCATCCGCAATATTTAGAAATCACTCAGGCACTTTTCAAAGTGTCGATGTGTTAATATGCTTACGATCTGTAAGTTACCACTGTCCATTGGTAAATAACAGATGGGGGGATATATTTGTTCTGCCGTATCTCGGACTATTTGCTTCGATACACATAGTACATATTACTTGATATTTTTTCGTTTAGGCTTCATTTTTGAGCTCTCATGACCAATGTTTTTTTTTATAAGGAAAAAATTTATGTGAAATATTAATATTTTTGATAGCGGTTATAAATACATACATATGTATGTAGATCTATTTTGGAGATCACCACATCCCTTCATCAGACTTCTTTTTACTTTTATTTTTGCGTCCGCATAAAATATCCTTTAATGAAAAATTAACTATAAACTTAAAAATAAATAATAGCTTAAAAAAACTAAAAAACACGCTTTAATCTTAAAAATCGTACTGAAAATTGAGATATAATTTAATTAGAAATAAAATGATGAACGAAAATATATCTAAGTATTTAAGGAAAACCGTGGGGTGCTCAATAATATTTGAACATGAAAATATTGGATTCGTACAACTAGTACAAAAATATACCTAGTTGCGAAATTAAAGAGTACGATATATGAAATCTCCACAAAAGTCAAAATAAAAATATTAAAAAAATAAATAATAGCTTAAAAACTAAAAAACACTCTTTAATCTTAAAAATCGTACTAAAAATTGAGAAATAATTTAATTAGAAACAAAATGAACGAAAATATAAGTATTTAAGGAAAAGCGTCGGGTGCTCAGTATGTCAAAAAATATTTAAAATCGGTGTTTTCTACTAATATTTTTATTTTGACTTTTTTAAGATTTCATATATCGTACTCCTTAATTTCGCAACTAGGTATATTTTTGTACGAATCGAATATTTTCATGTTCAAATATTATTGACCACCCCACGCTTTTCCTTAAATACTTATATTTTTATACTCAGCTGTACTAGTACACAGAGTATTATAATTTTGATTTCCTAACGGTGGATTGTAACAGAACGAAATAATCGAGATAGATATAGACTTATATATATCAAAATGATCAGCGTGAAAAGAGAAATCGATTGAGCCATGTCCGTCCGTCTGTCCGTCTGTACGCACGATAACTCACGCAAAAATCGAAATATTTTGATGAAATTTGGAATGCAAGTTGGTATCAAGACGAGAACGGATGGTATTGAAAATGGGCGAAATCGGACCATGACCACGCCCACCTTCCCTATATAGTAAAAATCGGAAATTTGGTATCTCAGTCACTAATATAGCTGGAGCGATGAAATTTTACCCACGTGTTGAGCTCAGGCCCCTATGAAGAAATTTGATGAAATTTTGGAAAATGGGCGGTGCCACGCCCACTTATTAAGGGGCAAACATTGAAAGTTTTATGAGTCATAACTCAGAAACTATTGAAGATATATAGATGAAATTTGGTACGCGTGATATATTTGCTTACGCAAATGTTTTGACGAAAAATTGCCAAAATCGGTTAACGACCACGCCCACTTTTATATATGGGTATTATAAAGTGACCTAATAAAAACATTTGAAGCGATATCTCTGTCAAATATAAAGATATATCAATGAAATTTTATGGCAAGATTCCAACTAAGGACATAAAACAAAAAACACAAAAATTTTGGAAAATGGGCGTGGCACCGCCTCCTTTTAGGAGCAGGAATATACGAGATTTTGGAGCCCATATCTCGACAAATAATTGATATATTATGACGAAACTTGGTGTATACACTTTTATTACTTGTAGCAATACATGTTGAAAATTTTAGCGAAATCGGTTGACGACCACGCCCACTTTTATATATGGGTATTATAAAGTGGCCTAATAAAAACATTTTAAGCGATATCTTTGTCAAATATAAAGATAATTCATTGAAATTTTGTGGCATGAGTTCTACAATAGACTGGAAACAAAAAATAGAAAAATTTTGGAAAATGGGCGTGGATACGCCCACTTCATGCAGCACTCGCTTTATATAAAGTACACCGTGTTTCCATCAAAGGCAAACAAACAATAAGCATACAGCTGAGTATCTAATGTTCGATTCCACTCGAACTTAGGCTTCCTTACTTGTCGTTCATCATTTTGTTTCTAATTAAATTATTTCTCAATTTTTAGTACGATTTTTAAGATTAAAGCGTGTTTTTTAGTTTTTTTAAGCTATTTTTATTTTTAACTTTTTATTTAAATTTTTCATTAAAGGATGTTTTATGCGGACGCAAGAATAAAAGTGAAAAGAAGTCTGATGAAGGGATGTGGTGATCTCCGAAATAGATCTACATACATATGTATTTATAACTTCTACCAAAAATATTAATTTTTCACATAAATTTTTCCCTTATAAAAAAAAAACATTGGTCATAAGAGCTCAAAAATGAAGCCTAAACGAAAAAATATCAACTAATATGTACTATGTGTATCGAAGCAAAACTATTTTGGTTTTTACTCGGAGATATGCCATTTATTTGCCTGTGCATATTCACAATGAACAGTCAGTGCTCCAAAATATTCTCGTTGTCCTATAATCAATTCCATATTTTCTTGTATACCAAAAAGAGTAAACAATTTCTTCAAAATAAAAATAGCCAAACACATGTGAAAGTTACGAAGAAACCAATTACTTATATTGATGATTATTTTTGATCTTTTTTATTTTTTTTAATGGTAATCAATTAAAATTTATTTTTTTCTGCAAAAGAATTAAAATAATGATTACCAATTAAAAAATAAACAATTTAATTGATTACTAATCCTAATCGGAATTTAACAGGTCTGAGTAAAACATACTTTTCAAAAATTAAGTCCTTACGTTCCTTATACTTTACATGTTTTTTCCAAATGTAAACGCATATGTCTGTATGTATATTGTCTACGAACTTTGCCAATACTTTGCAGTCTACATTCTTGCCTTCGAGAGGTTTTAAAATCGGATCTATCGTGTTCGTAAGCCTAACGGCCTTGAACGAATACCACGTATCAAAAATGAAGCTTCGTGCAAATTTTCAACTTATGTAAATCTCTGAAAAAACAACTCCGATTTACAGATTTAATCGAAATTAAAGTTATATCGAAACAGTATCTACATATATATGTAAAAGGAGCATCTTGGGAAACAAAGCAAAAACATTTTTGTAGACTAGTTACGTTCAATATGATATTTTAAGAAAAAAAGGAAGGAAAAATGTATTAACAGATTTACAGTCCTATTCCGAGCATTACCGAAAAATTACTTTACTGGTAATTTATGTTGCTGAAAATTTTTACCATCTTTTGAATTGGTATTCTGGCACAAATGGTAACGCTGTCAAATCGGGCTGAAAATGGTAACAAAATGTTACCACGTATTGAGGTGGTAACTTAGTTTTCTGCTGCCTGAATACGAAAAGGGTGTTCAAAGTTCCAAATTCTTTATTTCACCAGTAAAATAAATTATGTTACCACACCGGAATAAGGCCGTAAGAGAAGACTTGAACTCAAATTTGCTTATAAGGCCTGGTTCATACTGATCTTTAATCGTTTTTCTTGCGTTTCCATTGTTATCTGGATTATTTTTAACACTTAAACTTGAAATGTGTTGACTTTAACGTTTAATGCGTCTATTGCGTATATGTGAAGATTTTCCATAAAAATCAATATATGTATTTGCTACACATGACAGAAATTTCTTTTTGAAACATCAAAATTTTTTACTTTTTTTGTATTGGACTGGGCACTGAGCAGCGTATTCGTGTTTAATAGCTTTGGCTTCAGCTATAAGCCTAACCTTTTTGTTGGGATTAGCAGAAGTGATCAAACGCCCTGCGATGCCCCTCCCAATAAGCCCTCTAAGAAGGTATATCACAGTACAGCGGTAGTGTTAAAGCTAGTAAAGTTGGTGAATCACGCACTGATAGACGCAACGCGCGTTCGAACACAAAAAATGTTCTCCGTTAAATAGTTTTACGCAACAAAGAATTTTTTTGAGCATAATAACAAACAAATAAACGAAACTAAAAGCATTAGTTCAGGAACACTGAACATACATACGTATCTGATACTTAACAACACGCGTTCGTACGTAAAACTTTTCCTAAAAAGCCCACAGATTGTTCCATGACACATATGTACATACTTAAAAAGATACATATATGTATATGTATGTACATAGAGAGTTTGGCATGCAAGCTGCGTTGCCTACTAAAATTGATTGAGAAACTTTTGAAGGCTTGCAGCGGAGCGATTTGCAATTTGGTTTCGGTCAGTGAGATGGCGCGTTAGAAAAATATTCAAAAAAAAAATTAGCGTATACATGTATAGTTAGTGGAAGGGTGTAAGAAAGATCAATACAAAAATTACGTTTAAAACGCTTATTTCATCGACAAACAATATGAGCGTTGGTTGTCTTAATCAAAACGCATAGAATGGCCCAAGAAAGCCCAGAAAATATAAATACATAGAGGATATGAGAGAGCAAAATGTCAATCTAACTTCCCAGAACTTCCCAGAAAATTTATGCTCTTAAAAGTGTAAATATCATAGCTAAGCGGAACAGAAATTAAAGAATTAAGAAAAAATGAAAGCACACTTAAAATTAATATGTACTTACTAGGGATTCCAATTTTTCCGATTTTTACGATCCCGGGATTTTCGGGATTTATTATTAAAATCCCGGGATCCCGGGATTTATCCCGGGATTTGGACTTTAATTACACAGGCCGACAATATTTCCAAAAAATTTTCTAACTCAAATAAAATTCTACTTTTCTAAAGGATTTCGGTGCGCTGATTCTGAATTTGAAGTCGGATTTTCGGTAATGCGTGTAGGTTTTGAGATATTCGTGTCCAAAGAGATGAAAAATGGGATTTTTTGCTATATTCACTGCTCAATCTGTTAAATTATTTACTTTCATTAAAAGATGATTGCAGCTATTGAAAGAACGATCATTTCTCTTGAAAACAGCGCTTTCCTTTTTCGGGTATCTTATTCGGATATCTACGTTGTCTTCAAAAGAAATGATCGTGCTTTCAATAGATGTAATGAGTTTTTAATGAAAGTGAGTAGTTTTAAAAATATTGAGGAGTGAATATGGCCACAAACTGCGTTTTTCGCCTTTTTGGACATGAATGTCTCAAAAACTACACCGAAATCCTTTTGAAACGTAGAATTTTATTTCTATTACAAAAATTTTTCGACCAGTATTATTTTCCCACATTTGGGGTTGAAAAAAGGAAATATATATTTCGAGGAACGCTACAACTTTAAAGTGCAAAGAAAAATTATTGATATTTCCAAGCTTGCCGAAAAATTCAGAAAATTAATGCAACTTCTGAATAGATAAACATCGGAGGCAAAATTTTGATATGAATTCCGAGTATGCAGCTGCGTATTTAATTTTAGTACAGTGTTGTAAGACTAACAAGTCTAATTAAAATTTTGTTTCCATTTTCTTCCATTATTTACTTTCCATGTGGGAAAATTCCAAAAAACATTTGAGAAATAAATGACTAGGGCATGGAATTTTATGTACTAAAAAATAAAAAATATGCGCATAAAAAATGCAACAAAAACTGAGAAATATGCATGAAAAAAAAAAAAAAAAAAAAAAAAATGCATTAATTCATGTTTATTGAAGTTACAATTGGCGCTTTCGATTCGCCATCAGACAAGCGAGGTCGGATCGAACAAAAATGTTTGAACTCATAATGAGTAGTAGCCATACTCGCTAACTGGTCGATAAAAATTTCCCTCTGCTCACTATCATTCACATATAAATTTGGCAGAGGGAAATTTATAGCCAGCAGAGAAATTGTGAATCGAAAGCGGCTAATAGCTATTAGCTGTGCTACACCAAAAAAATGCAGGGGCTCTCACATGGTTTTTTGGTTTCATCATGGCTCATAAAACACTACCTCATTTGCGGTTTTTCTCCATCACTTCGTTTTTAAATTTTTTGAGTACAAATATAATACAACTCTGAAATTATTGAAATTACAACTTCGAGATGCTATAACTTTCTTGTTTCTTGATCGAATTCAATTTTTTTTCTTTTATTTGAAAGATGCTACCTTTACCTTTCCAACAAGCGAAATAGTTTGCAATTCGACCTAAAAATGACCAAGTTTTGGTCCTTTATTCCAAAAAAAAAATAAAATTTTTCTAAAAATATTGGTTTTCGGCACGTTTTTATTGGATTTTGAAGTTACAAACAATGAGTTTTAAACCTTTATAACAAAATACATAAAATCAGCTTTCCAAAAAGCAAAAGTAAATTAAAATTGATTTAAAATTACGGTAGTAGTGTTTCATAAAGTGAGTAGGCCTTGTTTTTTTTTTTTTTTTATACCTTTCATGAGAATGAAATGGTATTATAACTTTGTGCCAAAAAATTTTTGTCGAAAGTACCAGAAGGAAGCGTGGGGGACCCGCCAAAATATATACCGATATGATCAGAATCACGAGCTGAGTCGATTAAGCCATGTCCGTCTGTCCGTTCGTCCGTCTGTGTGAACGCAAACTAGTCCCTCAGTTTTTGAGATATCTGAATGAAATTTGGAATACAGGAAGGTTGTTATATGCAGTTGATCATTTGTCGGAATCGGACGAATCGGACCCCTACAACCGATTGTTCAGATATGGACATTTTGAGGTATAACTTCTCAATTTTAACAGATAATGACATGAAACTTTGAAGTATTTTTACCGATATCGGCCCAAATAGAGTTACCGAAAATTGTCAAGATCGGACCATTGTAACATATAGCTCCAATACAACCGATTGTTCAAATGTACACATTTTGTCGTATAACTCCTCCATTTAAATAGCTCAGACACCATTTTTTCTAATAAATCCTTCCATAAATAACCCACACAATTGAAATTATAAATTATACGTACTAAATCAGGCTATGTACATTAAGGTGGAGTGAAATCATATGGAGATTTTTTTTTTGTTCTTTTTTTGAACGTACCACGAATGAAAAGTTGCCTTTATACGAGTTAATGAACCCCACAAAATTTTATGGCGATAGGATGACGTTTTGAACTGCCCCCAGCCCCGCAAAGTTGAAAGCAATAAGCACGATCTGGTACAAATATAAAATTTTGAAAATTATAAAATCAAAAAACGAAGTATGAGGATTGATAAAGATGGCTAAGCTGAGTATTAAAGTGAATTTTTTTTTTTGGAAACAACAACAACAAAAGTTATTAAAGGTCAAAGTTTATATTATGCATTTTTTAAATTGCAATTACTTCAAAACTACTGAACCAATTTCAAATATTTTTATACCATTCGATAGGTATTTTGATTGCCTTTAATTTGATATACATTTTATATATGAAAAGTAAGGGGGGTTAAAAGGGGGTTGACCCCCGCAGGGGGGTTATTATGGAACCCACATAAAATGTATATAAAATTGAAGGGAATCAAAATAGCTATCGAAAGGTATAAAAATATTCGCAATCGGTTCAGTAGTTTTTAAGTAATTGCAATTTAAAGAATGCACAATATAAACTATGACCATTAAAAACATTTGTTGTTGTTGTTTCCAAAAAAAAAAATTCACTTTAATACTCAGCTTAGCCATCTCTATCAATCCTCATAATTCGTTTTTTGGTTTGATAATTTTAAAAATTTCACATTTGTACCAGATCGTGCTATTTTTTCAACTTTGTGGGGCTGGGGGCACCTCTAAACATGCGAGTAGGTCAATAAAAGTTTACAGGCTTATTACTGGGCTAGAAATGTGCCGTTCTGGCTTTGGAACAAATTGAATTTCCAAAAAAAATGTTTCACTCCACCTTAATGTACATACATGCATAGGTAACTTTTCATTTCCCCACTCATGAAAGGTATGAAGTCTTCGGTACGGCCGAAGGCAGCCGCGCTTTTACTTGTTTGAATTAACTAAGGGAATATTTATAGTATTTTTTTCACCAACTACAAACGATGTACGTGGAGCCCAATCCTTTTGTTTGTAGTGTAGGCTAATTACTCGGTTGTCCCATTCGCAGAAATAGCATGGATACTTCGTATTTCCACCCTGAATACCATTTAAAATATTGAGTAAAAATTAAAAATTTAAAGTAGGTAAACTGACCAAGTCTGACAAGTAACAAAGAGCACACTCAGATCGCTCTATACTCAGTTTTGTGAAAGTTCATACCTACTTTGTATGCAAATATTAATCTATAAAAAAAAAAAATTTTCAAACACAAAAATAAAGGCTTACTCACTTTATGAAACACTACTACCGTAATTTTGAATCAATTTTAATTTACTTTTGCTTTTTGGAAAGCTGATTTTATGTATTTTGTTATAAAGGTTTAAAACCCATTGTTTGTAACTTCAAAATCCAATAAAAACGTGCCGAAACCCAATATTTTTAGAAAAAATTTTTTTTTTTTTTGGAATAAAGGACCAAAATTTGCTCATTTTTAGGTCGATTTGCAAACTATTTTGCTTGTTTGAAAGGTAAAAGTAGCATCTTTCAAATAAAAGAAAAAAAATTGAATTCGATCAAGAAAAAAGAAAGTTATAGCATCTCGAAGTTGTAATTTCAATAATTTCAGAGTTGTATTATATTTGTACTCAAAAAATTTAAAAACGAAGTGATGGCGAAAAACCGCAAATAAGGTAGTGTTTTATGGGCCATGACGAAACCAAAGAACCATGTGAGAGCCCCTGCATATTTTTTTTTTCTGATTTTGTAGCACTATAGTTAAATAAATTAGGTACAAATATTTTTTAATTCAATTTTGCTCTTACGTTGTACGTTTATACATATGTTTGTATGTTTTTATAGATATGTACATAAATTCAGTCTTGAACATTTCATAATTTGTAAAGGTTAATCCTTATTTAACGATTCATTAGCGTACACAATGAAATATTTTTTTCATATTCTCAAAAAGAAAAATTTGCCGATTCGGTCGAAAAAAGCTCTTAAACATAGAAAACGAACGTTCTAAATCCACAGAGGTAATAGGAGCATGTTTGAAAACGGCTCTTTGTCGACAGGTATGCACCGTATCGAATATACTAATAATAGCCGTGTTCACACGAAACTCTATTCGTCGTCAGATGACTGTTATGCATGAATTTCGTTTGTATAAAACTGTCAACTAGCAAATTACAAAAATAGGCAATATAATGCGAAATATGTAATAAAAAAATGCAAACAACGCAAAATATGTAAAAATATGCATATATGACCAAAATATGCAAAATATGCAAAAACATTTGAATGCCATTTTTAAGCCAATTTCACGATTCGCAAAGATTGTTTATTTATTTTGCTCTACCTAAATCTAAGAAAAACATGTATTTGCATAAATTTCCATGCCCTATAAATGACCAAAAATCAGGAAATAGAAATTATCGAATGAATTTTGCCACAAGCTAAAAGCTTTAAAAATACCTAACGTACGTTTCCTTACAACGCGTACTTCAATACAAAAAAATTTAATTATTAAAAAAAAATCAAAAATTTTAATCCTTACTTTAACTAATTCACTTTTTTATTCTAGCAAAAATGTCGCACTTTCTTCCGGCTGTCACATTTTTTTCTTCTCTTCTACACAGACACAACACTTTTTTGGGGATGTTTGTTCTATTGACAAAATATAAAACTGGCCCGACTACGGGCAACATTTTCTGCTCTTAGCACAAGTAAAAGGTTGCATTATTTTTGTTTCATTAATCACATGAAAAATGCAACACTTTAATAGGGCACATGACACATGTTGATAATGCTGCAATGTAATAATGCAACATTTTCATTCAGAATAGGAAATGCTATTAGTATACAGATCTGAGACCAATAAAAATTATATAAAATATAACTTTTCTTTGCTATAATAGCGGAATATTCTCTCTTTATCTTATCCCGAAAATCCCGGGATAAAATTCTAGCGATCCCGGGATTTTCGGGGTGTCAAAAAGGGCGGGATCCCGGGATCCCGGGATTGGAATCCCTAGTACTTACATAATGTATTTACCCAGCAAATTTATACGCTTAGTCTGGTGGTAGATACAAATTTTGAATATGGGCGTGGCTACGCTCACTTTACACAACACCCGATTTACATAAAATTCACCGTGTTTCCATCAAACTTCCGGACTGATAATGTGGTTTTTTGCGTTCATAAGCTTTTTCGTTGAAATGAGAGTAATTTGGTTACTCTTCTTCATTTTGGCACTTTTCACAAATTAGCTCAAATTTGAAACCGACCTATGTTCATATTACTGACTTTTAACTTCTACTTGTATGGTGTTGTGAAGAGAGAAGAAAGTGTGCTGTGACATATTCCCAACAAACACTGAAGTTAGTTATCGATTTGAGAATGACTCGAGAACTAGCCTCATTCTCAAACCTCTAACGTTAGAGGACGACTCGAAAATCTATCGAGAATCATAGCGTTCTCAAACAAAAGGGTACCTAATTCTCAAATCGAGAAAATTTTAATTCTCGAATTGAATTCTAATGTCCCAACAAACACTGAGGTTAGTTATCGATTTGAGAATGACTCGAGAACTAGCCTCATTCTCAAACCTCTAACGTTAGACGACGACTCGGAAATCTATCGAGAATCATAGCGTTCTCAAACAAAAGGGTACCTAATTCTCAAATCGAGAAAATTATAGTTCTCGAATCGAATTCAAAGCTTTGTCTCCTTTTACATGATTTTTTCATTGTTTAGATTTTATTAGTGTCAAATTGCATATGATTATATATATTGACATGTATATGTTTATCACATTTATAAGAACTGAAATTTAAACTAAATTCAGTCTTATTATTTTAATTAAAGGTACTTGTACTTTTTAATGGAAAACATTGTTCTACGGTAATATTAACTTTACCATTTTTAGTATATAATTTCAATATATCGTCGTACCATACGAAAACTAACATATTTAAAATTTCTGGCGAAAGCTATCAATAAAAAGATTCTGTACGAAAAGTAGAACATTTGACTTTTGGCCGACGAAAAGTAATAAAATCGAGTTTTGGCTGACGAAAAGTAATAAAATCGACTTTTTGGTGACGAAAAGTATCAGTAATTATATACTGTTTTTACATTAAAATTGTTGTTGTTTAAACGAAATTGATAGTTTTCGTCAGCCAAAAGTCGATTTTATTACTTTTCGTCAGCCAAAACTCGATTTTATTACTTTTCGTCGGCCAAAACTTGAACTTTTTACTTTTCGTCAGCCACAAAAAATCTGATGTTAGTTTTCGTATGGTACGACGATATGTACATATGTATATTCAATATATCACAGAAATATATTGAGAATTGATAAAAGGCGTGAGATTTGGCCCCTTCTCTAATCACTCGCTAATCGAATTCTAGTGTAGTTTTCAACTCTAGTTATCGATTTGAGAATATATAGAGAATTACACTAGTTATCTAAAGTAATCTCGACAAAATATCTAACGTTAGAGACTGTGTTTGCTGGGTTAAGAAATCACACTACCATTAAGCAGTGCTGGGCAATTTTATGTACATAAATTTGTACTATGAATGTATGCATTTATGTACTCTTTTAGTTAATAGGTTCTTTTCTTTACTTTAATAGCAAAAACTAACTAACATATCTTACTAGTCCTTGCAACGAAAGTTGTGAGAGTAAAGTGACATTTTCTCTCATTGAGAGATAATAATATAATAATACACTGGCGCTATTATAACTCTGACGAGTTTTATGGCCGAGCTTCTTTCCCAATTCGAGGTGTGCTCCTTTTTAAACGGTTTTATTTAGCTCACCCCGTTTGTTTTATTATTTATTCTTTATTCTTGGGTCAAATTTAGTAATTCAAATTTCACCCTCTTCCTGTCAACCGATTAATCTGAAATTTTGCACGCATGTATAACCCCGATGACAATGCAATATTATGAAAAAAAAATTCCGATAGGTGGCGCGTGGGTCGCTATATTTACAAAAATCGCATTTATGGTCCTATTTGGCTGAAATTCGGAACATGTATTACTACCTTGAAAATAAATATTTTCTTAAAAAAAAAATTCCGCTAGGTGGCGCGTGGGTCGCTATATTTACAAAAATCGCATTTATGGTCCGATTTGGCTGAAATTCGGAACATGTATTACTACCTTGAAAAGAAATATTTTCTTAAAAAAAAAATTCCGCTAGGTGGCGCGTGGGTAGCTATATTTACAAAAATCGCATTTATGGTCCGATTTGGCTGAAATTCGGAACATGTATTACTACCTTGAAACGAAATATTTTCTTAAAAAAAAATTCCGCTAGGTGGCGCGTGGGTCGCTATATTTACAAAAATCGCATTTATGGTCCGATTTGGCTGAAATTCGGAACATGTATTACTACCTTGAAAAGAAATATTTTCTTAAAAAAAAAAAATTCCGCTAGGTGGCGCGTGGGTCGCTATATTTACAAAAATCGCATTTATGGTCCGATTTGGCTGAAATTCGGAACATGTATTACTACCTTGAAAGGAAATATTTTCCTAAAAAAAACTTCCGATAGGTGGCGCGTGGGTCGCTATAGAGGCGTTGGACTGCAATAAACTAACGGGCAAGAAACCTTGCAATAATGAAGCACTAAATGAATTAAACAGAATGCGAAATAAAAACTAAAAACTAGAAAATAAAAATAGGTAAAAAAACTTTTTAAGTTAAACGGTTTTATGTTATACATACATTGCAATGTTTAAGATAAATGTACTAAAAACCAAAAAATAATAAAATAGATACAGTCGTGGGAATTATAAACATTTGCATAGACTAGACTAAAATAAAACCGGGGGGCACGTCAATTGTCTACAAATTATCGACTTAATGTGCGATAGAAGAATCGTTTAATTCGTCGTTAGGCAGTTGGCCCGCAGACGGTGAGGAAAATACTTACTATTTTCTTGCTCATGGAAATTCCAATAGTTATCCATGTTAATAAAAGAGATGTTTCAACTAGTTTATCGTTGGACATTCACACGAGGAATCGTTTCACTGCTCGTAGTTTGTCTTTAATCGACAAAACATATGATAAAAGTACTACTCGCTCACCACTATGAAACCCTAAAACTCGCTTATAATCGAGCTTGCTAGCTTTTTTCCACATTCTAGCCCTACTTATCACACGTCCATCGTTGTCGGTTGAACAACTGCCTAATTATAGTGTAACATTACAAAACAAACATTTTAATCAACGATTGTAGACAATTGACGTGCCCCACGGTTTTATTTTAGTCTAGTCTATGCAAATGTTTATAATTCCCACGACTGTATCTATTTTATTATTTTTTGGTTTTTAGTACATTTATCTTAAACATTGCAATGTATGTATAACATAAAACCGTTTAACTTAAAAAGTTTTTTTACCTATTTTTATTGTTTTTCCTACTGATTGGGTGGACCTACAGTTTTATGCCGGCCCCGAACGGCGAATGCATTTTTTGTGAGAAGCTTTTTCATGGCAGAAATACTCTCGGAGCGTATGCCGCCAACTGCCGGGAGGTGACCGCTGCTCTTAAAAAAACCCAATAATTGGATTTTTACTAATTAGAAAAATTGTTTTGGTGTTTTACTCGGACCGTGGTTTGAACCCGAGACGGGTTGGCCAGAAAATGATTATGAGACAAAATTCTGCATTTAAAATTCTGTTTCCAAAATTCGGGATTCAAAATGCTGTGTTACAAAATACTGTATGTCAAAAAGCCGTTTTCAAAATTCTGTTTTTCATAATTCTGTATACAAAAATTCCGCAAAGTCAAAATCTGTTTTTCGTGTAAAAAATCCATTATTGTTTCATGTCGCCCACTTTTATGTCAACAAAAATGCATTTTCCTCTCAAAATGTTGTTGGCAGCATGGTTCGATAATAAAGATTTATTTTACAGAAGTCAACACTCTTTAAAAGGGATAATTATAGTAGGAAAAATTCAATAATCAGGTGTTTAGTAAGTTAACCGCGCCGGGCCGATTTTACAGTGGGGCGTGGCACCGCCCCCTGATCCTATATCCGAAGTCGGTACAGTTCGGAGGCCTATAGTTTCCGAAATATAGGTATTTAAAGTTGCAAAAAATGCCATCCTTAACCCCACTTTTGGGAAGGAATTCTTTGCAGAGTAATATTTATGGTCCGGTCCACAGTGCTTTTGCGCAGAACACTTTTCTGCGTTGGCGGCCTTCGGCCGCGCTTACAAAAAATAACCCTGGGCTACGCCATCCGTCCGGACGTGTGCCCTAACCGTGGCTACCGCCACGGTGATGTCCTTCTGCGTAGTACACCATTCAGCGAATTTTCATTCCAAATATATACAAAATCGGAAATATATATACACAATCGGAAATCCAATTACACATTTGTTTCTTAAAAATCAGAATATGAGTGCCTTATTTTCAACAATAAAAACAACGAGAATTTTTATCCAAAATTATTTGGAAACCAGAATTTTACTTTCCAGGATTATAACCCTTCATAATTATGTCCATCCAGAATTTTGGAATACAGAATTTTGACTCGAAATTATTAAGTAGCGCAGAATATTTTTTAGTTTTTGCCAGAATTTTGTCCCAAAATCATTTTGAAATACAGACATTAGTCACTATCCCACCCGAGACCTCTGGCATAGCAGGCGAGCACTCTACCCACGGCACCACAGCGGCCACGTGTATATGCGCTTGAATAAAAACACGGCTAATGTTGCAATGCAATAATGCAACATTTTCGTTCAAAATTGAAAACGCTATAAATACCTATCTTTCAGAGCTGTAAACTGATTCAATCAATGTTGACTTCATTCATCCATAATTATCAATGGCCGCTGTGGTGCAGTGGGTAGAGTGCTCGCCTGCTATGCCAGAGGTCTCGGGTTCAAATCACGGTCCGAGCAAAACACCACAATTTTTTTCTAATTAGTAAAAATCCAATTATTGGGTTTTTTAAGAGCAGCGGTCACCTCCCGGCAGTGGACGGCATACCCTCCGAGAGTATTTCTGTCATGAAAAAGCTTCTCACAAAAAATGCATTCGCCGTTCGGAGCCGGCATAAAACTGTAGGTATTCCGAAACAAGAAAAACCGAATCATTGAATCATTAGCTCTGTTCAATAACGAAAAATTTTTACGAATTTTTTCTAAAATGTGTAATTTTTGTATGGAGAACTCTCATTTTTTATGAAAAATTCGTAACAATTTTTCGTTATTGAACAGAGCTATTAACAAACAAATTTATTAATTTTGAATCGCAAATGATTTTAGTATTTTACAGCTTTGCTATCTGTATCTACTCGTATTTCAATTCAATTTTAAAATTTAAAAAATTTTGTTTCTCCTGTAATCTTAATAAAAGTTGTATTAAATTATTTTTTTATTGGGATTTTTGGGGTCGCTATGGTGTAGTGAGTAGAGGGATCTGTTTTTCACGCCAGTACATTATTATTTTACATAATTATAACTTTTAGAAAGTACATATCGTCGTACCATAAAAAAACTAGCATATTTAAAATTTCTGGCGAAAGCTAGCAATAAAGAAATTCTGTACGAAAAGTAGCACATTTAACTTTTGGCCAGTCCCGCTGACTCCAATTAGCGCCGTTTTGATACCACAACTACATATCTACGAAGCCCCTCAGACCTGGCGTCTCCTTGAGTTCTGAGAGGTTGTTGAAGAAAGCTTTGTCAAGGAATTTCATTCTGCACAGAGTGTTATGGTCCAATCTCAATCGGGCCGCGTACGTAACAATAGTACAATGTCCTGTAAATACCGGAGTTAGGTGGGAAATGAAGTCCACAGATTTTTGCACACTGCAGGTCTGAAACCGTTTCCATCTTGGTTTAGCCTCCAGAACCTCCGCCTCTGCGATATCAAGAGCCGAGCCTTGTCTGGCTAGCTCATCAGACATATCATTTTCCTGGGTGTCGCGATTCCCCGGCACCCAGTCAGAGATTGGTATGGAAGTGTACCGCTGAGTTGCGTTGAGAAGGTAACTCCCACTCTGCCTGCCATCTTTGACCCGTCCGTGAAACCTGAAACATCGAATCTCTGATCAAGCTTACCACCTCCCTAGTCCTTCCTAGATGGAAAAATAATATCACAGTTTGTATCGAAGACTGTAATAGGACAGATATAATCTGTTTTCGTGTCCATGTCGAAGTCGGTAACGTGGAGCAGAATACGACAAAAAGATTAATGGGCGGAATAATACAAATCACATTCAGAGCCTTCGTGGGACATGATCTAATTGCCCCTGTGCTCGTAACGCAAGCAGCTCAATGAACTTTCCTCAGCATATCAGCTATATAGCGCATCTCGGTTTCTCTCCACCACACCAGTGATTCGTATCTTAAGATCGGTTGAATAACTGCTTTGTACATCCATGCGGCGAATACTGGCCACAGATCTCACATGTTGCCCAACGTTCTTTTAGGGTCATACAAGGACCCGTAAGATTTTCTAGCTCTATGTTCTGTATTTTGTCTCCAATTAAACTAGAGCTTACGATTTCTCGAGTTCGAGCGAGACTTGGGTTCTCGCGAGATTCTCGAATCTCGAAAATCTCGAAAGGCTCGCGAGCTTCTCGACATTCAACTACATCGCAGAAATAAGCGGTATAAGCATACTATGCTGTTTCGTAGATTGTTCTGCTTGTGTGTACTTACATGTGTATGAATATACATATGCCATTTACGCCATTCCCACGTGTATTTCACAAATCAATGCACAAAATTCCCAGTGAAATACAATTACAATTTCATAATATAAAATTTTTTCTTTCCAATGACATACGAGAAATTTTTGATATTCATGTTTTTTGACACAATAGGCGAGTTCCCGTGGCAGTGATCCAGATCCTGATACAAATTTTGCAAGCAAATGCAACAACAATTTGGTGATCCTGGTATTTATATGGATCAAAAAAATCTATTACAATCTATACGGATCCCAAATTGATACAGATAAACACCAGGATTACAAAATTCTTGTTGCATTTGCATGCAAACTTCTTATCCCGATCTGGATCACTGCCACGGGAACTCGGCAAATATGTTATCGAGAAATCCGAGAAACGAGATTTAATCGAGAACCCGAGTCTCGGTTTTCTCGATCCTCGAATTTCTCGACACTGCTCGATTTCGAATCGTAAGCCCTAAATTAAACTAAGGCGTAAAAGTATAGGGGCGTTTAGGACCAAAAAATAAAAATAACACGTAAGGAAGCCTAAGTTCGAGTGGAATCAAACATTAGATACTCAGCTGTAAGCTTTCATTGTTTGCGTTTGCTGGAAACATGGTTTATTTTGAATGAATTTTTATCATTCATCCATCTAAGCGTATAAATATTTTTAGTGCAAAATTTCATTCCTTTATGACTTCTACACCTTTTCCAACAGTACTTCCAAAATCAAAATGTATATTTCGTAAGTCATTACATGTAATTCAAAATAGTAATATTTAATTCAAAACACATAAAATGTACTTCAAAATATTCAGTTTTATTTCAAAAGTAGTAATATGTACTTCCATACAGATACATTAAATTCATAAAGTATAAAATGTACTTCAAAGAACATTACATTAAATTCAAATATTGTACCAATTTATACATATATGTATGTACATATGTAGATTAAAAAAATATGGTATTCACAGTGTTTTCTGAAACACTTGATGTTTTTCGAAATATGTACACCTTTTGAAGTACATTTTGTACATTTGGAAGTACATATAACGCTTTTTGAAATAAATTTTATATATTTTTAATAACGATTCGCTCATTTTAAATATATTTGGTGTATTTTGAAATTAATGTTACTTAATGGAAGTACATATTACGACTTTTTAAATAAAATTTACTATTTTGAAGTACATAAGTATTATGCTTTTTGAAGTACCACTGATAAAGGTGTAGTTACAACGTAACGTGACATAAATTCCCAAAGGGTGTTCCATATTTCGCTATTTCTCAATTAACTATTTGTCGATTTGTTATGGGCTCCGAAATTTCTTAGATTCCTTTGTCTAAAAGGAGGCGGTGCCACGTCCATTTTCCAAAATCTTTCTGTTTTTGTTTCCGGTCTATTGTGGGACTCATGCTACAAAATTTCAATGAATTATTTTGATATTTGACAAAGATATCGCTTAACATGTGTTTATTGGACCACTTTATAATACCAACATATAAAAGTGGGCGTGGTCGTTAGCCGATTTCACTAAAATTTTGAACATGTGGCTAGCGTAGAACTAAACTGGTCTATCTAACAAAATACAAAATTGGAGAAAACAGATGAAACGCGTTTTAATGCGGTGTGCGATTGTTGATGTATGTTAAGTGAATATTGTAAATTATTATGTTAGCTTAATAGTTAACTTAACATTCTGCATTAAAAAAAAATTATTATAGAAACGTTTTTTATATAATATTTATATGTAACAAGAAAACTTGTTACATAGACCACTTTAGAATTTTCAATTTTTAAGGAAGTTTGAACTACAAATTGAAAATTATATGAATAAAGTAAAAAATATGTGAAAGAAAGTACTTTAATTACAAAAATAACATACACACGTTCGTAAATGATCACCTCTGCATGAAAAGTAACAGTAACCTAGTTTTCTCCACGACGCACAGTGGGCTGAAATTGACAAGTAGGGACATAGGACTTCAATTGTATATTTTCATATTCTATGATATTTTCCCATAATTTTTAGTTATATAACTTTTTTTCGTAAAACCTTGTTTTAAGAAGTTATCAGGCTTTTAGTAATAGATTTACATTAGATGCGTTTATTTGTATGCCATTGTTTAAACCTTCTCAGATCCTACCTCCGGCCCCAGAATATGAAAATAGGTTGTTTTATAGTAAATAAAATAAAAAAAAAATCACTTTTCTAAAAACTAGATGGAGCTACACCAAAAACCGCGCAATTTTCAAGAATTTCAAGGTATGTTTAGTTTAATGTATGAAATAAGTTGAGATTTTGCACAAGATAAAAAATTGTTATCTAGTCGTACGTAAAATTAAGCGCTTAAACGAATGGCGTATTCAGTTTTTTGGTACACTACTCAGGGAAAGTAATATCGCGGCCTAAAGTGAACATTTGTTTTCTTTCTCACGAATCTTCACATTCATGTCCTATATTCTTCCTGATAGCTGAACATTTTTTTTAAATTCAATTACACATAGGGCTGTGTAATTTAATGCAGGTTTCAAAAATACATTCAGATTAAAAATCTAACAATATTTGGACGAGCTCTTGAACTTGAAGTGAAGCAAAGTGGGGTATAATAAGGTATACCAGAATATTTTAAAGAATAGCAGCTACATTTGACTCTAATTTTAGGCTTATATGCATATGGCGAAACGGTTGACACGACAAAATGACTTCACACTGAAGTCCTAAAATATTTTTGGTTTTCACATTATACCCAGCAATGAAAAATGATGCGCAATACTGGCATATGACCCAGTTAGTAATGGAATTCTTAAATTTTACGAACCACGAAAATTAATAAAATAGATAGTACGTTAGACCTTATATATAAATAAATAAAATTAATTATGGGGAAACGCGAGGAATCTGAGTTAACGGCAAACAAAAAATCGAAAAAGATGAAACAATTTTTAACTTTGACCAGCTGTCACTCAACCGGGGTTGGTTCAATCACTAAAAGTTGTATGTCATTAGAAGCGTATTTTAATCATCTACCGAACGAGGTACTGCTTGGGGTTGTCGCATTTTTCTCTTCAGCGAAAATAATAATATTGCCATAAGACCTAGTCATTAATGGAACTATGACTGAAATTGTAAACTTTTCCGAGCTTTTCCGAACCACGAGGACTAGTAAAATATATAGTAAATTAGACCTTATATATAAATATATAAAATTAATTTTGAGGAAATGTGAGGAAATTGAGTTAAGGCAAAATTCTGAATTTTTCCATACATTTTTTTTTTTAAATTTGCTATAACTTTTAAATTAAAGGCTTTATGAAAAGTTATTCAGATACAAAAACCTCATGTAATAAGGTTTAGAATCGAACTCCATAATTAGTTTTTTATTATTAACTAGCTTTTATTTCATGTCTCTATGTCCACTACCGACCAATTTCAGCCCACTGTGCGACGGGCTGGTAGAAAATCTTCTGGATTGTTTTCTGTTTCATCTCTGCGGTTTACATGTGGAAAGACAGGTAAAAGGGGTGATGAATCGGTGGTACAAATTTCAACATTTTTTTTATGTCCTGCATTTTTTTGAATTTCAAAACGCGTATGTCGCTGCCCTGATCTGGTGTAAAATTCTGCAAGAACTATGAAATCATGTAGGTTCACGCTAATCGACGGATTTATATGTTTCACAATAATCATCATTAAACTGCATCACAGATTCACCCTTGACAAATTTTGCCTTTCGCATTTGGGAAATTTTTCCACCGTCGTCTACTATACTCTGGTAGTCCCTGAACATTGGCCGTCGTTCGTCAAATGACATAAATTTCCCCACCATATTATTAACATCAAAAGGAGCATGCTATCTACAATTTTTAACCAATTCCATCCACTCATCTGGTGTAAGATCATACTGGTCTATGGTAGTCTATGCTAGTTGGACCACTTTAGAATTTCTTGAAATGACAAAAGGACGTGAATTCTAAAGTGACATTTTTATCGTTTGGACACTTTGGTGAAGAAATAAGACCTACATCAATTTTGCACGGATAAATTTATGATTTTCAAGTTCAAAAATGTGCATAACTCGATTTCTGAAAAAATGTTAGATAGACCAGTTTAGTTCTACGCTAGCCATGTATTACCACAAGTTATAATATTGTATGTGCCAAGTTTCGTCATAATATGTCAATTATTTGTCGAGTTATGGGCTCCGAAATTTCGTAAATCCCTGCTTCGAAAAGGAGGCGGTGCCACGCCCCTTTTCAAACATTTTTGTGTTCTTGTTTTATGACTGTAGTTGGACTCAAGCCACACAATTTGAATGATATACTTAATATTTGACAAAGATAACGCTTAAAATGTTTTATTAGGCCCTCTTATAATAATACCTATATATAAATGTGGGCGTGGCCGTTAACAGATTTTGGCAATTTTTGTCCAAAGCTTTGTCTAAGTACGTCACGCGTAGCAAATTTCATCGATATATCTGCTATGGTTTCTGAGTTATGACTC
Source organism: Urophora cardui (assembly GCA_960531455.1). Taxonomy (NCBI): domain Eukaryota; kingdom Metazoa; phylum Arthropoda; class Insecta; order Diptera; family Tephritidae; genus Urophora; species Urophora cardui. Next base: position 92,244,157 of record OY482671.1, on the reverse strand, counting down.
ATAAAACTTTCAAAGTTTGTCCTTTATAAGTGGGCGTTGCACCGCCTATTTTCTAAAAAAAATCCCCATATTTCTTCATAAAGGCCTGAGCTCATTACGTGGATGAAATCTTATCACTCCAGCTATATTAGTGACTGAGATACCAAATTTCCGATACATACTATATCGACGGCTGAGAATAAGATCGCCCCATTTCAAAAATTGTTTCAATAACGTCCTATTTCAGATTTTGCTTCAAAAACGCCCTTTTTCAGAGAAAATTCCGTATATATTTCTCTGAAATAGGGCGTTTTTGAATAATTGTTTGAAATAGGACGTTATTGAAACAAATTCTGAAATAGGGCGTTTCTGAAGCAAAATCTGAAATAGGACGTTATTCAAACAATTTTTGGGATAGGGCGTTTTTGAAACAATTTTTGAAAGAGGACGATTTTATTCTCAGCCGTCGATATAGTGGCGTGGTCCGATTTCGCCCATTTTCAATATCAACCGTCCCAGTCTGGATACCAACTTGCATTCCAAATTTCATCAAAATATTTCACTTTTTGCGCGAGTTAGAGTGTTTACGGACGGACAATCGATTTCTCTTTTCATCCTGATCATTTTTATCTATATCTGTCTCCATTATTTCACCGTTAGCAAATGACACAAACCACCGTTAGCAAATCAAAGTTATAATACTCAGTGTACTAGTATAGCTGAGTATAAAAAGACTCAGACGTGCCGGAATCTAACTTTGTTCGCCACCAAAAGTAAAGAGGACGATGTCCTCATTCAGAAAAATACTATGGTTTCTCCGTTGTAAAGAAAAAGTTCAACTTCTTGTGCTGCATATCACTTTTTTTGCACACATTTATAGTTGTTACCCATGTGATTGTGCATATCATATGCAGCATATGGGTATAAAGTACATACATACATAAAGGTACTGCCGGACGATGCAATGAAAGTGCTTTCAGATAGTGAAAAAGTAAAATTTTCTCGTGTAGCCACCAAAAAAGTACTTTCTGAAAGTGTTTTCCAAAATTTCAGCAATTACTAAAACTTTCATCGTCTAGCTGCGAGAAAAATGCTTTTCAGAAATACTTTTCACTTTCAATAGTTACATCTGAAAGTGTTTTACTTTCTGAAAATTGCTAGCTGATAGAGTGTTGTCTAAATGATCGAACCGGCATGTAAATATGTTTTCTTTATAAAAATACATATGTATAAACAAAATACAATTATTAAAATAATTAATTATCACGTTATATTTTTCATATGAACACAAAAAACACAAAACAAGCTGTTTGCTCTCCTACATCTGTCTTGCTCTCACAGCTGTTTGAATTTAGTTTGACAGCTGCCAGAAAGTACTTTCAAAAATTCATTTCCCTTTCACCGTGTGGACAAATGAAAAGTAATTTCTGAAAGTTTTCGGAAAGTGGAAGTAAAAAGTGCTTTCTGAAAGCACTTTCATTGCGTCGTGTGGATACTCATGAAAGTTCTTTCAATGATTTGACACTTTCGGAAAGCACTTTCATTGCATCGTCTGGTAGTACCTTAAGCAATAATACTTAAGAAATGTGATGATAACGACTTAGAAAATAGCAAAAGCAGTTGCTTTTTATCTTATCTTGGCAAGCATAAGCAGCGATCGTTTTGCAGCGCCACAATCGGCACTCGCACTCACAGGCATCTAGCAGCAGCAACCCAGCACAAAATCTATGCCTTATTTCAGGTTTATTCCGGAAGATTTAAAGGCCTACGGAATAATGTCTGAAAATTCTATGCGAACAAAAGTTGTATGGGCAAAGGCTTAAAATAAGGCTGATTTTCCTGTGTTGATGTCCTCTCTGAGAGGAAACCTTATTACGAAAGCTTATCCGCCATGGGAATAAGGCTTAGATAATCCCTGATAATAAGGCCTTGTGTAATGTCTATATACCTTATAATAAGGCTTATTCTCCATGGTAAAAAAGGCTTAGCTAATTCTCGATAATCAGGCCTTTTGCGGTACTTAAATGCCTTATATAAGCAATAATAAAATTGTTTTTTGTTTAGCTGCGTAATTCGCAATGTATTTTTTTAAGCGTCAACCTTTCCTTCGACAATACGCAATTTTCGACGCACACCACTCATTGTGCTCTCTTTGTCCATGTTTGCACATGAAACAAAACGTTTGGAGCAGAGAGGTTGAGTGCATAACAGCAAGCAGCGCTGCCAGCGCACAATGGTCTCATTTGTAGGGAGAATGGGACAAAACTCAATTTCTCAGAAACGAATGAATCTACTAACACCAAATTATGCACATTTGTTATTTTTTTGGATTTTTGAAAACATTTTGATTATTGAAATTGTTTTGTTGATTTTTTTCGACTTTTGAAAACAATTTGATTATTCAAATTAGGTTTTTTTTAAACTTGTAAAAATCAGGAAAATTTTATTTTTTTTTTTTAATTTTGCCGTTTAATTGCAAACACTTTAACTATAATAGCAAAGGGATCCAATGAATACTTTACTTTTGGCGATTTTTTATATGAAACAAAATGGATATTTTGGAAAAAAAAACTTGGTTAAGTGACCCTACTACATATCGACGGCTGAGAATAAGATCGCCCCATTTCAAAAATTGTTTCAAGAACGCCCTATTTGAAAAAATGTTTCAATAACGTCCTATTTCAGATTTTGCTTCAAGAACGCTCTATTTGAAAATTTGTTTCAATAACGTCCTATTTCAGATTGTGCTTCAAAAACGCCCTATTTCAGAGAAAATTCAATATATATTTCTCTGAAATAGGGCGTTTTTGAATAATTGTCTGAAATAGGACGTTATTGAAACAAATTTTCAAATAGGACGTTCTTGAAGCAAAATTTGAAATAGGACGTTATTCAAACAATTTTTGGAATAGGGCGTTTTTGAAACAATTTTTGAAATAGTGCGATCTTATTCTCAGCCGTCGATATCGTCGTACTATACGAAAACTAGCATATTTAAAATTTCTGGCGAAAGCTAGCAATAAAAAAATTCTGTACGAAAAGTAGAACATTTGACTTTTGGCCGACGAAAAGTAACAAAATCGACTTTTGGCTGACGAAAAATAACAAGTTCGACTTTTGGCTGACGAAAAGTATCAGTAATTATATACTGTTTTTACATTAAAATTGTTGTTGTTTAAACGAAATTGATAGTTTTCGTCAGACAAAAGTCTAACTTGTTACTTTTCGTCGGCCAAAAGTCGTACTTGTTATTTTTCGTCAGCCAAAAGTCGAACTTCTTACTTTTCGTCAGCCACAAAAAAAACGTATGCTAATTTTCGTATGGTACGACGATATGTAAACCCGACTTCATAGGTCAAAAGGACATTAGAACGAAATATAGAGCTTCCAAAGATTTTTTGTTTATTTCTGATTGTTTTTGACAATTTTTATCAATATCGTTGTAAAAAAAATATGCACATTTGTACGTATGCAGGTATGTATCAGACTGAGGGCAATAACGCGACTATTACGGATTTAGAGCCTGGTGCTCAACCCACCTCCCGACGGTAGCTTGATGGTTTTACCGGGGGGTAAAGGCTTTAGCTGCTTCCTCCTCATAAAAAAAAAATAAACAAAATAAATAATAGCTTAAAAAATTAAAAAAACACGCTTTAATCTTAAAAATCGTACTAAAAATTGAGAAATAATTTAATTAGAAACAAAATGATGAACGAAAATATAAGTATTTAAGGAAAAGCATCGGGTTCTCAGTATGTCAAAAAAGATTTAAAATCGGTGTTTTTTTACTAATATTTTTATTTCGACTTTTTTGGAGATTTCATATATCGTACTCTTTAATTTCGCAACTAGGTATATTTTTGTACTAGTTGTACGAATCGAATATTTTCATGTTCAAATATTATTAGCTGACACATCGTAAGCATATTAACACATCGCACATGGGTTGCTAGCTAAAACGCGTACGAAAGGTACTAAATATTTAAAACAAAAACTAAAATTTTTAGTTATACTCCCCTCATCTGCTATTCACAAAAATGATACACCAGACGAAAGAGGGCAATGAGGAGAGTCCAAAAACATTGGTTGCCCAAGGCAGATCTAGGAAGGTAGGCCCGGTGGCGAATTCAGAAATTTCCCATGTATTTTGTTATTGTAATCGGTAGAGTGTAATGTCAAAATGAATGAATTCGCTTGGGGCTCGTCCATTCCCATTGGCCATGATGTGAATTCGCTCGGCTTTTGACATTACACTCTACCTTTGCATATAAAAAAAGTAGTTTCTGAATTCGCCACCGGGCCTACCTTCCTAGATCTGCCTTGGGGTTGCCTATCAAAATCTAGGGCAAACTGGAGGGTTGCCAGCTTTGAAAAGTGCCTAAGTGATTTCTAAATAAAGGAAAAAAGGGTTAAATCCATGTCGTATAGAAATATGTTGTTAGGAAACATATAGTAAAGTTTCACGAACTTTAATTTCGTGGAATAATTTAACCCGCTAACACCACGAAAGGGTCCTTTTAACCCCCCTTTTTTATATTCAGCTGTACTAGTACACAGAGTATTATAGTTTTAACCACATAACGGTGGATTGTAACAGAATGAAATAATCGAGACAGATATAGACTTATATATATCAAAATGATCAGGGTGAAAAGACAAATCGATTGAGCCATGTCCGTCCGTCCGTCCGTCCGTCCGTCTGTAAACACTCGAACTCGCGCAAAAATTTAGATATTTTGATGAAATTTGGAATGCAAGTTGATATCGAGACTGGGACGGTTCGTATTGAAAATGGGCGAAATCGGACCATGACCACGCCCACTTTTCCTATATAGAAAAAATCGGAAATTTGGTATCTCAGTCACTAATATATCTGGAGCGATGAAATTTTACCCACGTGTTGAGCTCAGGCCCCTATGAAGAAATTTGATGAAATTTTGGAAAATGGGCGGTGCCACGCCCACTTATTAAGGGTCAAACATTGAAAGTTTTATATGCCATAACTCAGAAACCGTTGAAGATATATCGATGAATTTTGGTACGCATGATTTACTTACCCAGGCAAACATTTTGAAGGAAAATTGTTAAAATCGGTTGACGGCCACGCCCACTTTTATATATGTGTATTATAAAGTGACCTAATAAAAACATTTTAAGCGATATCTCTGTCAAATATAAAGATATATCATTAAAATTTTATGGCAGGAGTCTAACTACGGACATAAAACAAAAAACATAAAAATTTTGGAAAATGGGCGTGGCACCGCCTCTTTTTAGAAGCAGGAATATACGAGATTTCGGAGCCTAAAACTCGACAAATAATTGAGATATTATGACGAAACTTGGTGTGTACACTTTTATTACTAGTGGTAATACATGTTCAAAATTTTAGAGCAATCGGTTGACGACCACGCCCACTTTTATATATGGGTCTTATAAAGTGACCTAATAAAAACATTTTAAGCGATATCGTTGTCAAATATAAAGATTATTCATTGAAATTTTGTGGCATGAGTTCCACAATAGACCGGAAAGAAAAAGCAGAAAAATCTTGGAAAATGGGCGTGGCACCACCTATTTTTAGACAAAGAAATATACGAGATTTCTTAGCCTATAACTCGACAAATAATTGAGATATTATGACGAAACTTGGTTTATATACTTTTATAACTTATGTTAATAGTCACGCAAAAATTTATTCAAATCGGTTTATAACCACGCCTACTTTTTAACAAAGATATTTCTGGAACACCCTTTCGGAATTTGTAACGTAACACCTTTGTAACTAGAAGTCATAAAAGAATGAAATTTTGCACAAAGAATAATATTCATACGCTTAGTTGGATGACTGATAAAAATTTTGAAAATGGGCGCGGCTACGCCCACTTTATGCAGCACTTGCTTTATATAAAGTACCTACACCGTGTTTCCATCAAACGCAAACAAACAATGAAAGCATACAGCTGAGTATCTAATGTTCGATTCCACTCGAACTTAGGCTTCCTTACTTGTTTATAATCCGAAAAAAATAGTGTTTTGAAGGTCGATAGAGGGTTGAAATATTCTAGAAAATTATTCGCCATAAAATTTCACTAGGGGTTCCCTCGGACAAAATCTTTGTATAAATAACCCAAAAGGCCACAGAAAGCAAAAAACATATTCCTTTGTTTTTACTTGAAAGAGTTTAAGTGCTTAGCACGAAATTTGCTTAATTAAATTTTTAATTGTTGGGGGTAAGTGGAAAAGAAATTCAACAACTATTTACAGCGAAGATTGAGTGTATAGCTATTTCGCGAAAAACCATTTTCGATCATCAGCACTCTTTTCGGAAGTGGATGCTCCTCACGGGGAACGAACCCGCGATTCGTTCCATCTTCAACCGCAATATTTAGAAATCACTCAGGCACTTTTCAAAGTGTCGATGTGTTAATATGCTTACGATCTGTAAGTTACCACTGTCCATTGGTAAATAACAGATGGGGGGATATATTTGTTCTGCCGTATCTCGGACTATTTGCTTCGATACACATAGTACATATTACTTGATATTTTTTCGTTTAGGCTTCATTTTTGAGCTCTCATGACCAATGTTTTTTTTTATAAGGAAAAAATTTATGTGAAATATTAATATTTTTGATAGTGGTTATAAATACATACATATGTATGTAGATCTATTTTGGAGATCACCACATCCCTTCATCAGACTTCTTTTTACTTTTATTTTTGCGTCCGCATAAAATATCCTTTAATGAAAAATTAACTATAAACTTAAAAATAAATAATAGCTTAAAAAAACTAAAAAACACGCTTTAATCTTAAAAATCGTACTGAAAATTGAGATATAATTTAATTAGAAATAAAATGATGAACGAAAATATATCTAAGTATTTAAGGAAAACCGTGGGGTGCTCAATAATATTTGAACATGAAAATATTGGATTCGTACAACTAGTACAAAAATATACCTAGTTGCGAAATTAAAGAGTACGATATATGAAATCTCCACAAAAGTCAAAATAAAAATATTAAAAAAATAAATAATAGCTTAAAAACTAAAAAACACTCTTTAATCTTAAAAATCGTACTAAAAATTGAGAAATAATTTAATTAGAAACAAAATGAACGAAAATATAAGTATTTAAGGAAAAGCGTCGGGTGCTCAGTATGTCAAAAAATATTTAAAATCGGTGTTTTCTACTAATATTTTTATTTTGACTTTTTTAAGATTTCATATATCGTACTCCTTAATTTCGCAACTAGGTATATTTTTGTACGAATCGAATATTTTCATGTTCAAATATTATTGACCACCCCACGCTTTTCCTTAAATACTTATATTTTCGTTCATCATTTTGTTTCTAATTAAATTATTTCTCAATTTTTAGTACGATTTTTAAGATTAAAGCGTGTTTTTTAGTTTTTTTAAGCTATTATTTATTTTTAACTTTTTATTTAAATTTTTCATTAAAGGATGTTTTATGCGGACGCAAGAATAAAAGTGAAAAGAAGTCTGATGAAGGGATGTGGTGATCTCCGAAATAGATCTACATACATATGTATTTATAACTTCTACCAAAAATATTAATTTTTCACATAAATTTTTCCCTTATAAAAAAAAACATTGGTCATAAGAGCTCAAAAATGAAGCCTAAACGAAAAAATATCAACGTACTATGTGTATCGAAGCAAAACTATTTTGGTTTTTACTCGGAGATATGCCATTTATTTGCCTGTGCATATTCACAATGAACAGTCAGTGCTCCAAAATATTCTCGTTGTCCTATAATCAATTCCATATTTTCTTGTATACCAAAAAGAGTAAACAATTTCTTCAAAATAAAAATAGCCAAACACATGTGAAAGTTACGAAGAAACCAATTACTTATATTGATGATTATTTTTGATCTTTTTTATTTTTTTTAATGGTAATCAATTAAAATTTATTTTTTTCTGCAAAAGAATTAAAATAATGATTACCAATTAAAAAATAAACAATTTAATTGATTACTAATCCTAATCGGAATTTAACAGGTCTGAGTAAAACATACTTTTCAAAAATTAAGTCCTTACGTTCCTTATACTTTACATGTTTTTTCCAAATGTAAACGCATATGTCTGTATGTATATTGTCTACGAACTTTGCCAATACTTTGCAGTCTACATTCTTGCCTTCGAGAGGTTTTAAAATCGGATCTATCGTGTTCGTAAGCCTAACGGCCTTGAACGAATACCACGTATCAAAAATGAAGCTTCGTGCAAATTTTCAACTTATGTAAATCTCTGAAAAAACAACTCCGATTTACAGATTTAATCGAAATTAAAGTTATATCGAAACAGTATCTACATATATATGTAAAAGGAGCATCTTGGGAAACAAAGCAAAAACATTTTTGTAGACTAGTTACGTTCAATATGATATTTTAAGAAAAAAAGGAAGGAAAAATGTATTAACAGATTTACAGTCCTATTCCGAGCATTACCGAAAAATTACTTTACTGGTAATTTATGTTGCTGAAAATTTTTACCATCTTTTGAATTGGTATTCTGGCACAAATGGTAACGCTGTCAAATCGGGCTGAAAATGGTAACAAAATGTTACCACGTATTGAGGTGGTAACTTAGTTTTCTGCTGCCTGAATACGAAAAGGGTGTTCAAAGTTCCAAATTCTTTATTTCACCAGTAAAATAAATTATGTTACCACACCGGAATAAGGCCGTAAGAGAAGACTTGAACTCAAATTTGCTTATAAGGCCTGGTTCATACTGATCTTTAATCGTTTTTCTTGCGTTTCCATTGTTATCTGGATTATTTTTAACACTTAAACTTGAAAGGTGTTGACTTTAACGTTTAATGCGTCTATTGCGTATATGTGAAGATTTTCCATAAAAATCAATATATGTATTTGCTACACATGACAGAAATTTCTTTTTGAAACATCAAAATTTTTTACTTTTTTTGTATGGGACTGGGCACTGAGCAGCGTATTCGTGTTTAATAGCTTTGGCTTCAGCTATAAGCCTAACCTTTTTGTTGGGATTAGCAGAAGTGATCAAACGCCCTGCGATGCCCCTCCCAATAAGCCCTCTAAGAAGGTATATCACAGTACAGCGGTAGTGTTAAAGCTAGTAAAGTTGGTGAATCACGCACTGATAGACGCAACGCGCGTTCGAACACAAAAAATGTTCTCCGTTAAATAGTTTTACGCAACAAAGAATTTTTTTGAGCATAATAACAAACAAATAAACGAAACTAAAAGCATTAGTTCAGGAACACTGAACATACATACGTATCTGATACTTAACAACACGCGTTCGTACGTAAAACTTTTCCTAAAAAGCCCACAGATTGTTCCATGACACATATGTACATACTTAAAAAGATACATATATGTATATGTATGTACATAGAGAGTTTGGCATGCAAGCTGCGTTGCCTACTAAAATTGATTGAGAAACTTTTGAAGGCTTGCAGCGGAGCGATTTGCAATTTGGTTTCGGTCAGTGAGATGGCGCGTTAGAAAAATATTCAAAAAAAAAATTAGCGTATACATGTATAGTTAGTGGAAGGGTGTAAGAAAGATCAATACAAAAATTACGTTTAAAACGCTTATTTCATCGACAAACAATATGAGCGTTGGTTGTCTTAATCAAAACGCATAGAATGGCCCAAGAAAGCCCAGAAAATATAAATACATAGAGGATATGAGAGAGCAAAATGTCAATCTAACTTCCCAGAACTTCCCAGAAAATTTATGCTCTTAAAAGTGTAAATATCATAGCTAAGCGGAACAGAAATTAAAGAATTAAGAAAAAATTAAAGCACACTTAAAATTAATATGTACTTACTAGGGATTCCAATTTTTCCGATTTTTACGATCCCGGGATTTTCGGGATTTATTATTAAAATCCCGGGATCCCGGGATTTATCCCGGGATTTGGACTTTAATTACACAGGCCGACAATATTTCCAAAAAATTTTCTAACTCAAATAAAATTCTACTTTTCTAAAGGATTTCGGTGCGCTGATTCTGAATTTGAAGTCGGATTTTCGGTAATGCGTGTAGGTTTTGAGATATTCGTGTCCAAAGAGATGAAAAATGGGATTTTTTGCTATATTCACTGCTCAATATGTTAAATTATTTACTTTCATTAAAAGATGATTGCAGCTATTGAAAGAACGATAATTTCTCTTGAAAACAGCGCTTTCCTTTTTCGGGTATCTTATTCGGATATCTACGTTGTCTTCAAAAGAAATGATCGTGCTTTCAATAGATGTAATGAGTTTTTAATGAAAGTGAGTAGTTTTAAAAATATTGAGGAGTGAATATGGCCACAAACTGCGTTTTTCGCCTTTTTGGACATGAATGTCTCAAAAACTACACCGAAATCCTTTTGAAACGTAGAATTTTATTTCTATTACAAAAATTTTTCGACCAGTATTATTTTCCCACATTTGGGGTTGAAAAAAGGAAATATATATTTCGAGGAACGCTACAACTTTAAAGTGCAAAGAAAAATTATTGATATTTCCAAGCTTGCCGAAAAATTCAGAAAATTAATGCAACTTCTGAATAGATAAACATCGGAGGCAAAATTTTGATATGAATTCCGAGTATGCAGCTGCGTATTTAATTTTAGTACAGTGTTGTAAGACTAACAAGTCTAATTAAAATTTTGTTTCCATTTTCTTCCATTATTTACTTTCCATGTGGGAAAATTCCAAAAAACATTTGAGAAATAAATGACTAGGGCATGGAATTTTATGTACTAAAAAATAAAAAATATGCGCATAAAAAATGCAACAAAAACTGAGAAATATGCATGAAAAAAAAAAAAAAATGCATTAATTCATGTTTATTGAAGTTACAATTGGCGCTTTCGATTCGCCATCAGACAAGCGAGGTCGGATCGAACAAAAATGTTTGAACTCATAATGAGTAGTAGCCATACTCGCTAACTGGTCGATAAAAATTTCCCTCTGCTCGCTATCATTCACATATAAAATTGGCAGAGGGAAATTTATAGCCAGCAGAGAAATTGTGAATCGAAAGCGGCTAATAGTTAAATAAATTAGGTACAAATATTTTTTAATTCAATTTTGCTCTTACGTTGTACGTTTATACATATGTTTGTATGTTTTTATAGATATGTACATAAATTCAGTCTTGAACATTTCATAATTTGTAAAGGTTAATCCTTATTTAACGATTCATTAGCGTACACAATGAAATATTTTTTTCATATTCTCAAAAAGAAAAATTTGCCGATTCGGTCGAAAAAAGCTCTTAAACATAGAAAACGAACGTTCTAAATCCACAGAGGTAATAGGAGCATGTTTGAAAACGGCTCTTTGTCGACAGGTATGCACCGTATCGAATATACTAATAATAGCCGTGTTCACACGAAACTCTATTCGTCGTCAGATGACTGTTATGCATGAATTTCGTTTGTATAAAACTGTCAACTAGCAAATTACAAAAATAGGCAATATAATGCGAAATATGTAATAAAAAAATGCAAACAACGCAAAATATGTAAAAATATGCATATATGACCAAAATATGCAAAATATGCAAAAACATTTGAATGCCATTTTTAAGACAATTTCACGATTCGCAAAGATTGTTTATTTATTTTGCTCTACCTAAATCTAAGAAAAACATGTATTTGCATAAATTTCCATGCCCTATAAATGACCAAAAATCAGGAAATAGAAATTATCGAATGAATTTTGCCACAAGCTAAAAGCTTTAAAAATACCTAACGTACGTTTCCTTACAACGCGTACTTCAATACAAAAAAATTTAATTATTAAAAAAAATCAAAAATTTTAATCCTTACTTTAACTAATGCACTTTTTTATTCTAGCAAAAATGTCGCACTTTCTTCCGGCTGTCACATTTTTTTCTTCTCTTCTACACAGACACAACACTTTTTTGGGGATGTTTGTTCTATTGACAAAATATAAAACTGGCCCGACTACGGGCAACATTTTCTGCTCTTAGCACAAGTAAAAGGTTGCATTATTTTTGTTTCATTAATCACATGAAATATTCAACACTTTAATAGGGCACATGACACATGTTGATAATGCTGCAATGTAATAATGCAACATTTTCATTCAGAATAGGAAATGCTATTAGTATACAGATCTGAGACCAATAAAAATTATATAAAATATAACTTTTCTTTGCTATAATAGCGGAATATTCTCTCTTTATCTTATCTCGAAAATCCCGGGATAAAATTCTAGCGATCCCGGGATTTTCGGGGTGTCAAAAAGGGCGGGATCCCGGGATCCCGGGATTGGAATCCCTAGTACTTACATAATGTATTTACCCAGCAAATTTATACGCTTAGTCTGGTGGTAGATACAAATTTTGAATATGGGCGTGGCTACGCTCACTTTACACAACACCCGATTTACATAAAATTCACCGTGTTTCCATCAAACTTCCGGACTGATAATGTGGTTTTTTGCGTTCATAAGCTTTTTCGTTGAAATGAGAGTAATTTGGTTACTCTTCTTCATTTTGGCACTTTTCACAAATTAGCTCAAATTTGAAACCGACCTATGTACATATTACTGACTTTTAACTTCTACTTGTATGGTGTTGTGAAGAGAGAAGAAAGTGTGCTGTGACATATTCCCAACAAACACTGAAGTTAGTTATCGATTTGAGAATGACTCGAGAACTAGCCTCATTCTCAAACCTCTAACGTTAGAGGACGACTCGAAAATCTATCGAGAATCATAGCGTTCTCAAACAAAAGGGTACCTAATTCTCAAATCGAGAAAATTTTAATTCTCGAATTGAATTCTAATGTCCCAACAAACACTGAGGTTAGTTATCGATTTGAGAATGACTCGAGAACTAGCCTCATTCTCAAACCTCTAACGTTAGACGACGACTCGGAAATCTATCGAGAATCATAGCGTTCTCAAACAAAAGGGTACCTAATTCTCAAATCGAGAAAATTATAGTTCTCGAATCGAATTCAAAGCTTTGTCTCCTTTTACATGATTTTTTCATTGTTTAGATTTTATTAGTGTCAAATTGCATATGATTATATATATTGACATGTATATGTTTATCACATTTATAAGAACTGAAATTTAAACTAAATTCAGTCTTATTATTTTAATTAAAGGTACTTGTACTTTTTAATGGAAAACATTGTTCTACGGTAATATTAACTTTACCATTTTTAGTATATAATTTCAATATATCGTCGTACCATACGAAAACTAACATATTTAAAATTTCTGGCGAAAGCTATCAATAAAAAGATTCTGTACGAAAAGTAGAACATTTGACTTTTGGCCGACGAAAAGTAATAAAATCGAGTTTTGGCTGACGAAAAGTAATAAAATCGACTTTTTGGTGACGAAAAGTATCAGTAATTATATACTGTTTTTACATTAAAATTGTTGTTGTTTAAACGAAATTGATAGTTTTCGTCAGCCAAAAGTCGATTTTATTACTTTTCGTCAGCCAAAACTCGATTTTATTACTTTTCGTCGGCCAAAACTTGAACTTTTTACTTTTCGTCAGCCACAAAAAATCTGATGTTAGTTTTCGTATGGTACGACGATATGTACATATGTATATTCAATATATCACAGAAATATATTGAGAATTGATAAAAGGCGTGAGATTTGGCCCCTTCTCTAATCACTCGCTAATCGAATTCTAGTGTAGTTTTCAACTCTAGTTATCGATTTGAGAATATATAGAGAATTACACTAGTTATCTAAAGTAATCTCGACAAAATATCTAACGTTAGAGACTGTGTTTGCTGGGTTAAGAAATCACACTACCATTAAGCAGTGCTGGGCAATTTTATGTACATAAATTTGTACTATGAATGTATGCATTTATGTACTCTTTTAGTTAATAGGTTCTTTTCTTTACTTTAATAGCAAAAACTAACTAACATATCTTACTAGTCCTTGCAACGAAAGTTGTGAGAGTAAAGTGACATTTTCTCTCATTGAGAGATAATAATATAATAATACACTGGCGCTATTATAACTCTGACGAGTTTTATGGCCGAGCTTCTCTCCCAATTCGAGGTGTGCTCCTTTTTGTTTTTCCTACTGATTGGGTGGACCTACAGTTTTATGCCGGCCCCGAACGGCGAATGCATTTTTTGTGAGAAGCTTTTTCATGGCAGAAATACTCTCGGAGCGTATGCCGCCAACTGCCGGGAGGTGACCGCTGCTCTTAAAAAACCCAATAATTGGATTTTTACTAATTAGAAAAATTGTTTTGGTGTTTTGCTCGGACCGTGGTTTGAACCCGAGACGGGTTGGCCAGAAAATGATTATGAGACAAAATTCTGCATTTAAAATTCTGTTTCCAAAATTCGGGATTCAAAATGCTGTGTTACAAAATACTGTATGTCAAAAAGCCGTTTTCAAAATTCTGTTTTTCATAATTCTGTATACAAAAATTCCGCAAAGTCAAAATCTGTTTTTCGTGTAAAAAATCCATTATTGTTTCATGTCGCCCACTTTTATGTCAACAAAAATGCATTTTCCTCTCAAAATGTTGTTGGCAGCATGGTTCGATAATAAAGATTTATTTTACAGAAGTCAACACTTTTTAAAAGGGATAATTATAGTAGGAAAAATTCAATAATCAGGTGTTTAGTAAGTTAACCGCGCCGGGCCGATTTTACAGTGGGGCGTGGCACCGCCCCCTGATCCTATATCCGAAGTCGGTACAGTTCGGAGGCCTATAGTTTCCGAAATATAGGTATTTAAAGTTGCAAAAAATGCCATCCTTAACCCCACTTTTGGGAAGGAATTCTTTGCAGAGTAATATTTATGGTCCGGTCCACAGTGCTTTTGCGCAGAACACTTTTCTGCGTTGGCGGCCTTCGGCCGCGCTCAATCAATGTTGACTTCATTCATCCATAATTCTCAATGGCCGCTGTGGTGCAGTGGGTAGAGTGCTCGCCTGCTATGCCAGAGGTCTCGGGTTCAAATCACGGTCCGAGCAAAACACCACAATTTTTTTCTAATTAGTAAAAATCCAATTATTGGGTTTTTTAAGAGCAGCGGTCACCTCCCGGCAGTGGACGGCATACCCTCCGAGAGTATTTCTGTCATGAAAAAGCTTCTCACAAAAAATGCATTCGCCGTTCAGAGCCGGCATAAAACTGTAGGTATTCCGAAACAAGAAAAACCGAATCATTGAATCATTAGCTCTGTTCAATAACGAAAAATTTTTACGAATTTTTTCTAAAATGTGTAATTTTTGTATGGAGAACTCTCATTTTTTATGAAAAATTCGTAACAATTTTTCGTTATTGAACAGAGCTATTAACAAACAAATTTATTAATTTTGAATCGCAAATGATTTTAATATTTTACAGCTTTGCTATCTGTATCTACTCGTATTTCAATTCAATTTTAAAATTTAAAAAATTTTGTTTCTCCTGTAATCTTAATAAAAGTTGTATTAAATTTTTTTTTTATTGGGATTTTTGGGGTCGCTATGGTGTAGTGAGTAGAGGGATCTGTTTTTCACGCCAGTACATTATTATTTTACATAATTATAACTTTTAGAAAGTACATATCGTCGTACCATAAAAAAACTAGCATATTTAAAATTTCTGGCGAAAGCTAGCAATAAAGAAATTCTGTACGAAAAGTAGCACATTTAACTTTTGGCCAGTCCCGCTGACTCCAATTAGCGCCGTTTTGATACCACAACTACATATCTACGAAGCCCCTCAGACCTGGCGTCTCCTTGAGTTCTGAGAGGTTGTTGAAGAAAGCTTTGTCAAGGAATTTCATTCTGCACAGAGTGTTATGGTCCAATCCCAATCGTGCCGCGTACGTAACAATAGTACAATGTCCTGTAAATACCGGAGTTAGGTGGGAAATGAAGTCCACAGATTTTTGCACACTGCAGGTCTGAAACCGTTTCCATCTTGGTTTAGCCTCCAGAACCTCCGCCTCTGCGATATCAAGAGCCGAGGGGTGCGTTCAGCTGGACCCCCCACTCAATGGATTTGAAAATTGATAGGCTAGGATTTATGTGCTTTTTATGTGCTAATTTCGTCCCCCAACAAAAAATTTTGTGCTCGAATTTTAAGGGTATTTTTTAAAAAATCAAAAGTGGGGGGTCCAGGTGAACGTTCACCTAGACCCCCCCCTCAATGGATCAAGATGGTAATAACATAAAATGAATTAGATATTTATGTGCTAATTTCGTCCCCCAACAAAAAATTTTGTGCTCGAATTTTAAGGGTATTTTTTAAAAAATCGAAAGTGGGGGGTCCAGGTGAACGTTCACCTAGACCCCCCCCTCAATGGATCAAGATGGTAATAACATAAAATGAATTAGATATTTATGTGCTAATTTCGTCCCACAAAATTTTTTTTTTTTTTTGCTTAAATTAAAAAAAAAATTTCACTTGGGAAGTGGGAGATAGGTGAACAGTGTACAAAACCAACTATATAATCTATAGTTAATATAATATTGATGTACTAATTACCTACACCAACAAAAAAAAGTTTTTTTTTTTTAAATAAAAGACTATTTAGTATTTTTCTTATCTTAACTGCATGTTTGCTTGCATGTATGCACATATGTACATACATGTGTATATATGTACATCCATATGTAGCCGGCTCCTTTTTGCATTGCATACTTTGCGGAGAAACGTGTGTACATACATGTGTATGTGTGTATGAGAGCTTTCATATGACATTAAAAGTGGGAGCTGAGATTATCAAAATTGTAATATTATATTATGGACACAATATTTATGTGCTAATTTCGTCCCCGAGGAAATTTTATTTTTCCAACGTTTTATATGAGTTTTCATATGACTCCAAAAGTGGGGGGTCTGGATGCAACTTCTACCCTATGTTATGTATCAAGATATTGATAGTATAATATGAATACAATATTTATGTGCTAATTTCGTCCCCGAGGAAATTTTATTTTTCCAACGTTTTATATGAGTTTTCACATGACTCCAAAAGTGGGGGGTCTGGATGCAACTTCTACCCTATGTTATGTATCAAGATATTGATAGTATAATATGAATACAATATTTATGTGCTAATTTCGTCCCCGAGGAAATTTTATTTTTCCAACGTTTTATATGAGTTTTCATATGACTCCAAAAGTGGGGGGTCTGGATGCAACTTCTACCTTATGTTATGTATCAAGATATTGATAGTATAATATGAATACAATATTTATGTGCTAATTTCGTCCCCGAGGAAATTTTATTTTTCCAACGTTTTATATGAGTTTTCACATGACTTCAAAAGTGGGGGGTCTGGATGCAACTTCTACCCTATGTTATGTATCAAGATATTGATAGTATAATATGAATACAATATTTATGTGCTAATTTCGTCCCCGAGGAAATTTTATTTTTCCAACGTTTTATATGAGTTTTCATATGACTCCAAAAGTGGGGGGTCTGGATGCAACTTCTACCTTATGTTATGTATCAAGATATTGATAGTATAATATGAATACAATATTTATGTGCTAATTTCGTCCCCGAGGAAATTTTATTTTTCCAACGTTTTATATGAGTTTTCACATGACTCCAAAAGTGGGGGGTCTGGATGCAACTTCTACCCTATGTTATGTATCAAGATATTGATAGTATAATATGAATACAATATTTATGTGCTAATTTCGTCCCCGAGGAAATTTTATTTTTCCAACGTTTTATATGAGTTTTCATATGACTCCAAAAGTGGGGGGTCTGGACGCAACTTCTACCCTATGTTATGTATCAAGATATTGATAGTATAATATGAATACAATATTTATGTGCTAATTTCGTCCCCGAGGAAATTTTATTTTTCCAACGTTTTATATGAGTTTTCATATGACTCCAAAAGTGGGGGGTCTGGATGCAACTTCTACCCTATGTTATGTATCAAGATATTGATAGTATAATATGAATACAATATTTATGTGCTAATTTCGTCCCCGAGGAAATTTTATTTTTCCAACGTTTTATATGAGTTTTCATATGACTTCAAAAGTGGGGGGTCTGGATGCAACTTCTACCCTATGTTATGTATCAAGATATTGATAGTATAATATGAATACAATATTTATGTGCTAATTTCGTCCCCGAGGAAATTTTATTTTTCCAACGTTTTATATGAGTTTTCATATGACTCCAAAAGTGGGGGGTCTGGATGCAACTTCTACCCTATGTTATGTATCAAGATATTGATAGTATAATATGAATACAATATTTATGTGCTAATTTCGTCCCCCAACAAAAAATTTTGTGCTCGAATTTTAAGGGTGTTTTTTAAAAAATCAGAAGTGGGGGGTCCAGGTGAACGTTCACCTAGACCCCCCCCTCAATGGATCAAGATGGTAATAACATAAAATGAATTAGATATTTATGTGCTAATTTCGTCCCACAAAATTTTTTTTTTTTTGCTTAAATTAAAAAAAAAATTTCACTTGGGAAGTGGGAGATAGGTGAACAGTGTACAAAACCAACTATATAATCTATAGTTAATATAATATTGATGTACTAATTACCTACACCAACAAAAAAAAACTTTTTTTTAAATAAAAGAGTATTTTGTATTTTTCTTATCTTAACTGCATGTTTGCTTGCATGTATGCACATACATACATGTGTATATATGTACATCCATATGTAGCCGGCTCCTTTTTGCATTGCATACATTGCGGAGTCACGTGTGTACATACATGTGTATGTGTGTATGAGAGCTTTCATATGACATTAAAAGTGGGAGCTGAGATTATCAAAATTGTAATATTATATTATGGACACAATATTTATGTGCTAATTTCGTCCCCGAGGAAATTTTATTTTTCCAACGTTTTATATGAGTTTTCATATGACTCCAAAAGTGGGGGGTCTGGATGCAACTTCTACCCTATGTTATGTATCAAGATATTGATAGTATAATATGAATACAATATTTATGTGCTAATTTCGTCCCCGAGGAAATTTTATTTTTCCAACGTTTTATATGAGTTTTCATATGACTCCAAAAGTGGGGGGTCTGGATGCAACTTCTACCTTATGTTATGTATCAAGATATTGATAGTATAATATGAATACAATATTTATGTGCTAATTTCGTCCCCGAGGAAATTTTATTTTTCCAACGTTTTATATGAGTTTTCACATGACTCCAAAAGTGGGGGGTCTGGATGCAACTTCTACCCTATGTTATGTATCAAGATATTGATAGTATAATATGAATACAATATTTATGTGCTAATTTCGTCCCCGAGGAAATTTTATTTTTCCAACGTTTTATATGAGTTTTCATATGACTCCAAAAGTGGGGGGTCTGGATGCAACTTCTACCCTATGTTATGTATCAAGATATTGATAGTATAATATGAATACAATATTTATGTGCTAATTTCGTCCCCGAGGAAATTTTATTTTTCCAACGTTTTATATGAGTTTTCATATGACTTCAAAAGTGGGGGGTCTGGATGCAACTTCTACCCTATGTTATGTATCAAGATATTGATACTATAATATGAATACAATATTTATGTGCTAATTTCGTCCCCGAGGAAATTTTATTTTTCCAACGTTTTATATGAGTTTTCATATGACTCCAAAAGTGGGGGGTCTGGACGCAACTTCTACCTTATGTTATGTATCAAGATATTGATAGTATAATATGAATACAATATTTATGTGCTAATTTCGTCCCCGAGGAAATTTTATTTTTCCAACGTTTTATATGAGTTTTCATATGACTCCAAAAGTGGGGGGTCCAGGTGAACGTTCACCTAGACCCCCCCCTCAATGGATCAAGATGGTAATAACATAAAATGAATTAGATATTTATGTGCTAATTTCGTCCCCCAACAAAAAATTTTGTGCTCGAATTTTAAGGGTATTTTTTTAAAAAATCGAAAGTGGGGGGTCCAGGTGAACGTTCACCTAGACCCCCCCCTCAATGGATCAAGATGGTAATAACAAAAAATGAATTAGATATTTATGTGCTAATTTCCACCCCCCACTTTTGGAGTCATGTGAAAACTCATATAAAACGTTGGAAAAATAAAATTTCCTCGGGGACGAAATTAGCACAGAAATATTGTATTCATATTATACTATCAATATCTTGATACATAACATAAGGTAGAAGTTGCGTCCAGACCCCCCACTTTTGGAGTCATATGAAAACTCATATAAAACGTTGGAAAAATAAAATTTCCTCGGGGACGAAATTAGCACATAAATATTGTATTCATATTATAGTATCAATATCTTGATACATAACATAGGGTAGAAGTTGCATCCAGACCCCCCACTTTTGAAGTCATATGAAAACTCATATAAAACGTTGGAAAAATAAAATTTCCTCGGGGACGAAATTAGCACATAAATATTGTATTCATATTATACTATCAATATCTTGATACATAACATAGGGTAGAAGTTGCATCCAGACCCCCCACTTTTGGAGTCATATGAAAACTCATATAAAACGTTGGAAAAATAAAATTTCCTCGGGGACGAAATTAGCACATAAATATTGTATTCATATTATACTATCAATATCTTGATACATAACATAGGGTAGAAGTTGCATCCAGACCCCCCACTTTTGGAGTCATGTGAAAACTCATATAAAACGTTGGAAAAATAAAATTTCCTCGGGGACGAAATTAGCACATAAATATTGTATTCATATTATACTATCAATATCTTGATACATAACATAAGGTAGAAGTTGCATCCAGACCCCCCACTTTTGGAGTCATATGAAAACTCATATAAAACGTTGGAAAAATAAAATTTCCTCGGGGACGAAATTAGCACATAAATATTGTATTCATATTATACTATCAATATCTTGATACATAACATAGGGTAGAAGTTGCATCCAGACCCCCCACTTTTGGAGTCATATGAAAACTCATATAAAACGTTGGAAAAATAAAATTTCCTCGGGGACGAAATTAGCACATAAATATTGTGTCCATAATATAATATTACAATTTTGATAATCTCAGCTCCCACTTTTAATGTCATATGAAAGCTCTCATACACACATACACATGTATGTACACACGTGACTCCGCAATGTATGCAATGCAAAAAGGAGCCGGCTACATATGGATGTACATATATACACATGTATGTATGTGCATACATGCAAGCAAACATGCAGTTAAGATAAGAAAAATACTAAATACTCTTTTATTTAAAAAAAACTTTTTTTTTGTTGGTGTAGGTAATTAGTACATCAATATTATATTAACTATAGATTATATAGTTGGTTTTGTACACTGTTCACCTATCTCCCACTTCCCAAGTGAAATTTTTTTTTTAATTTAAGCAAAAAAAAAAAAATTTGTGGGACGAAATTAGCACATAAATATCTAATTCATTTTTTGTTATTACCATCTTGATCCATTGAGGGGGGGGTCTAGGTGAACGTTCACCTGGACCCCCCACTTTCGATTTTTTAAAAAAATACCCTTAAAATTCGAGCACAAAATTTTTTGTTGGGGGACGAAATTAGCACATAAATATCTAATTCATTTTATGTTATTACCATCTTGATCCATTGAGGGGGGGGTCTAGGTGAACGTTCACCTGGACCCCCCACTTTTGGAGTCATATGAAAACTCATATAAAACGTTGGAAAAATAAAATTTCCTCGGGGACGAAATTAGCACATAAATATTGTATTCATATTATACTATCAATATCTTGATACATAACATAGGGTAGAAGTTGCATCCAGACCCCCCACTTTTGAAGTCATATGAAAACTCATATAAAACGTTGGAAAAATAAAATTTCCTCGGGGACGAAATTAGCACATAAATATTGTATTCATATTATACTATCAATATCTTGATACATAACATAGGGTAGAAGTTGCATCCAGACCCCCCACTTTTGGAGTCATGTGAAAACTCATATAAAACGTTGGAAAAATAAAATTTCCTCGGGGACGAAATTAGCACATAAATATTGTATTCATATTCTACTATCAATATCTTGATACATAACATAGGGTAGAAGTTGCATCCAGACCCCCCACTTTTGGAGTCATATGAAAACTCATATAAAACGTTGGAAAAATAAAATTTCCTCGGGGACGAAATTAGCACATAAATATTGTGTCCATAATATAATATTACAATTTTGATAATCTCAGCTCCCACTTTTAATGTCATATAAAAGCTCTCATACACACATACACATGTATGTACACACGTTTCTCCGCAATGTATGCAATGCAAAAAGGAGCCGGCTACATATGGATGTACATATATACACATGTATGTATGTGCATACAAGCAAGCAAACATGCAGTTAAGATAAGAAAAATACAAAATACTCTTTTATTTAAAAAAAACTTTTTTTTTGTTGGTGTAGGTAATTAGTACATCAATATTATATTAACTATAGATTATATAGTTGGTTTTGTACACTGTTCACCTATCTCCCACTTCCCAAGTGAATTTTTTTTTTTAATTTAAGCAAAAAAAAAAAATTTTGTGGGACGAAATTAGCACATAAATATCTAATTCATTTTATGTTATTACCATCTTGATCCATTGAGGGGGGGGTCTAGGTGAACGTTCACCTGGACCCCCCACTTTTGATTTTTTAAAAAACACCCTTAAAATTCGAGCACAAAATTTTTTGTTGGGGGACGAAATTAGCACATAAATATTGTATTCATATTATACTATCAATATCTTGATACATAACATAGGGTAGAAGTTGCATCCAGACCCCCCACTTTTGGAGTCATGTGAAAACTCATATAAAACGTTGGAAAAATAAAATTTCCTCGGGGACGAAATTAGCACAGAAATATTGTATTCATATTATACTATCAATATCTTGATACATAACATAAGGTAGAAGTTGCGTCCAGACCCCCCACTTTTGGAGTCATATGAAAACTCATATAAAACGTTGGAAAAATAAAATTTCCTCGGGGACGAAATTAGCACATAAATATTGTATTCATATTATAGTATCAATATCTTGATACATAACATAGGGTAGAAGTTGCATCCAGACCCCCCACTTTTGAAGTCATATGAAAACTCATATAAAACGTTGGAAAAATAAAATTTCCTCGGGGACGAAATTAGCACATAAATATTGTATTCATATTATACTATCAATATCTTGATACATAACATAGGGTAGAAGTTGCATCCAGACCCCCCACTTTTGGAGTCATATGAAAACTCATATAAAACGTTGGAAAAATAAAATTTCCTCGGGGACGAAATTAGCACATAAATATTGTATTCATATTATACTATCAATATCTTGATACATAACATAGGGTAGAAGTTGCATCCAGACCCCCCACTTTTGGAGTCATGTGAAAACTCATATAAAACGTTGGAAAAATAAAATTTCCTCGGGGACGAAATTAGCACATAAATATTGTATTCATATTATACTATCAATATCTTGATACATAACATAAGGTAGAAGTTGCATCCAGACCCCCCACTTTTGGAGTCATATGAAAACTCATATAAAACGTTGGAAAAATAAAATTTCCTCGGGGACGAAATTAGCACATAAATATTGTATTCATATTATACTATCAATATCTTGATACATAACATAGGGTAGAAGTTGCATCCAGACCCCCCACTTTTGGAGTCATATGAAAACTCATATAAAACGTTGGAAAAATAAAATTTCCTCGGGGACGAAATTAGCACATAAATATTGTGTCCATAATATAATATTACAATTTTGATAATCTCAGCTCCCACTTTTAATGTCATATGAAAGCTCTCATACACACATACACATGTATGTACACACGTGACTCCGCAATGTATGCAATGCAAAAAGGAGCCGGCTACATATGGATGTACATATATACACATGTATGTATGTGCATACATGCAAGCAAACATGCAGTTAAGATAAGAAAAATACAAAATACTCTTTTATTTAAAAAAAAGTTTTTTTTTGTTGGTGTAGGTAATTAGTACATCAATATTATATTAACTATAGATTATATAGTTGGTTTTGTACACTGTTCACCTATCTCCCACTTCCCAAGTGAAATTTTTTTTTTAATTTAAGCAAAAAAAAAAAATTTTGTGGGACGAAATTAGCACATAAATATCTAATTCATTTTATGTTATTACCATCTTGATCCATTGAGGGGGGGGTCTAGGTGAACGTTCACCTGGACCCCCCACTTCTGATTTTTTAAAAAACACCCTTAAAATTCGAGCACAAAATTTTTTGTTGGGGGACGAAATTAGCACATAAATATTGTATTCATATTATACTATCAATATCTTGATACATAACATAGGGTAGAAGTTGCATCCAGACCCCCCACTTTTGGAGTCATATGAAAACTCATATAAAACGTTGGAAAAATAAAATTTCCTCGGGGACGAAATTAGCACATAAATATTGTATTCATATTATACTATCAATATCTTGATACATAACATAGGGTAGAAGTTGCATCCAGACCCCCCACTTTTGAAGTCATATGAAAACTCATATAAAACGTTGGAAAAATAAAATTTCCTCGGGGACGAAATTAGCACATAAATATTGTATTCATATTATACTATCAATATCTTGATACATAACATAGGGTAGAAGTTGCATCCAGACCCCCCACTTTTGGAGTCATATGAAAACTCATATAAAACGTTGGAAAAATAAAATTTCCTCGGGGACGAAATTAGCACATAAATATTGTATTCATATTATACTATCAATATCTTGATACATAACATAGGGTAGAAGTTGCGTCCAGACCCCCCACTTTTGGAGTCATATGAAAACTCATATAAAACGTTGGAAAAATAAAATTTCCTCGGGGACGAAATTAGCACATAAATATTGTATTCATATTATACTATCAATATCTTGATACATAACATAGGGTAGAAGTTGCATCCAGACCCCCCACTTTTGGAGTCATGTGAAAACTCATATAAAACGTTGGAAAAATAAAATTTCCTCGGGGACGAAATTAGCACATAAATATTGTATTCATATTATACTATCAATATCTTGATACATAACATAAGGTAGAAGTTGCATCCAGACCCCCCACTTTTGGAGTCATATGAAAACTCATATAAAACGTTGGAAAAATAAAATTTCCTCGGGGACGAAATTAGCACATAAATATTGTATTCATATTATACTATCAATATCTTGATACATAACATAGGGTAGAAGTTGCATCCAGACCCCCCACTTTTGAAGTCATGTGAAAACTCATATAAAACGTTGGAAAAATAAAATTTCCTCGGGGACGAAATTAGCACATAAATATTGTATTCATATTATACTATCAATATCTTGATACATAACATAAGGTAGAAGTTGCATCCAGACCCCCCACTTTTGGAGTCATATGAAAACTCATATAAAACGTTGGAAAAATAAAATTTCCTCGGGGACGAAATTAGCACATAAATATTGTATTCATATTATACTATCAATATCTTGATACATAACATAGGGTAGAAGTTGCATCCAGACCCCCCACTTTTGGAGTCATGTGAAAACTCATATAAAACGTTGGAAAAATAAAATTTCCTCGGGGACGAAATTAGCACATAAATATTGTATTCATATTATACTATCAATATCTTGATACATAACATAGGGTAGAAGTTGCATCCAGACCCCCCACTTTTGGAGTCATATGAAAACTCATATAAAACGTTGGAAAAATAAAATTTCCTCGGGGACGAAATTAGCACATAAATATTGTGTCCATAATATAATATTACAATTTTGATAATCTCAGCTCCCACTTTTAATGTCATATGAAAGCTCTCATACACACATACACATGTATGTACACACGTTTCTCCGCAAAGTATGCAATGCAAAAAGGAGCCGGCTACATATGGATGTACATATATACACATGTATGTACATATGTGCATACATGCAAGCAAACATGCAGTTAAGATAAGAAAAATACTAAATAGTCTTTTATTTAAAAAAAAAAAACTTTTTTTTGTTGGTGTAGGTAATTAGTACATCAATATTATATTAACTATAGATTATATAGTTGGTTTTGTACACTGTTCACCTATCTCCCACTTCCCAAGTGAAATTTTTTTTTTAATTTAAGCAAAAAAAAAAAAAAATTTTGTGGGACGAAATTAGCACATAAATATCTAATTCATTTTATGTTATTACCATCTTGATCCATTGAGGGGGGGGTCTAGGTGAACGTTCACCTGGACCCCCCACTTTCGATTTTTTAAAAAATACCCTTAAAATTCGAGCACAAAATTTTTTGTTGGGGGACGAAATTAGCACATAAATATCTAATTCATTTTATGTTATTACCATCTTGATCCATTGAGGGGGGGGTCTAGGTGAACGTTCACCTGGACCCCCCACTTTTGATTTTTTAAAAAATACCCTTAAAATTCGAGCACAAAATTTTTTGTTGGGGGACGAAATTAGCACATAAAAAGCACATAAATCCTAGCCTATCAATTTTCAAATCCATTGAGTGGGGGGTCCAGCTGAACGCACCCAGAGCCGAGCCTTGTCTGGCTAGCTCATCAGACATATCATTTTCCTGGGTGTCGCGATTCCCCGGCACCCAGTCAGAGATTGGTATGGAAGTGTCCCGCTGAGTTGCGTTGAGAAGGTAACTCCCACTCTGCCTGCCATCTTTGACCCGTCCGTGAAACCTGAAACATCGAATCTCTGATCAAGCTTACCACCTCCCTAGTCCTTCCTAGATGGAAAAATAATATCACAGTTTGTATCGAAGACTGTAATAGGACAGATATAATCTGTTTTCGTGTCCATGTCGAAGTCGGTAACGTGGAGCAGAATACGACAAAAAGATTAATGGGCGGAATAATACAAATCACATTCAGAGCCTTCGTGGGACATGATCTAATTGCCCCTGTGCTCGTAACGCAAGCAGCTCAATGAACTTTCCTCAGCATATCAGCTATATAGCGCATCTCGGTTTCTCTCCACCACACCAGTGATTCGTATCTTAAGATCGGTTGAATAACTGCTTTGTACATCCATGCGGCGAATACTGGCCACAGATCTCACATGTTGCCCAACGTTCTTTTAGGGTCATACAAGGACCCGTAAGATTTTCTAGCTCTATGTTCTGTATTTTGTCTCCAATTAAACTAGAGCTTACGATTTCTCGAGTTCGAGCGAGACTTGGGTTCTCGCGAGATTCTCGAATCTCGAAAATCTCGAAAGGCTCGCGAGCTTCTCGACATTCAACTACATCGCAGAAATAAGCGGTATAAGCATACTATGCTGTTTCGTAGATTGTTCTGCTTGTATGTACTTACATGTGTATGAATATACATATGCCATTTACGCCATTCCCACGTGTATTTCACAAATCAATGCACAAAATTCCCAGTGAAATACAATTACAATTTCATAATATAAAATTTTTTCTTTCCAATGACATACGAGAAATTTTTGATATTCATGTTTTTTGACACAATAGGCGAGTTCCCGTGGCAGTGATCCAGATCCTGATACAAATTTTGCAAGCAAATGCAACAACAATTTGGTGATCCTGGTATTTATATGGATCAAAAAAATCTATTACAATCTATACGGATCCCAAATTGATACAGATAAACACCAGGATTACAAAATTCTTGTTGCATTTGCATGCAAACTTCTTATCCCGATCTGGATCACTGCCACGGGAACTCGGCAAATATGTTATCGAGAAATCCGAGAAACGAGATTTAATCGAGAACCCGAGTCTCGGTTTTCTCGATCCTCGAATTTCTCGACACTGCTCGATTTCGAATCGTAAGCCCTAAATTAAACTAAGGCGTAAAAGTATAGGGGCGTTTAGGACCAAAAAATAAAAATAACACGTAAGGAAGCCTAAGTTCGAGTGGAATCAAACATTAGATACTCAGCTGTAAGCTTTCATTGTTTGCGTTTGCTGGAAACATGGTTTATTTTGAATGAATTTTTATCATTCATCCATCTAAGCGTATAAATATTTTTAGTGCAAAATTTCATTCCTTTATGACTTCTACACCTTTTCCAACAGTACTTCCAAAATCAAAATGTATATTTCGTAAGTCATTACATGTAATTCAAAATAGTAATATTTAATTCAAAACACATAAAATGTACTTCAAAATATTCAGTTTTATTTCAAAAGTAGTAATATGTACTTCCATACAGATACATTAAATTCATAAAGTATAAAATGTACTTCAAAGAACATTACATTAAATTCAAATATTGTACCAATTTATACATATATGTATGTACATATGTAGATTAAAAAAATATGGTATTCACAGTGTTTTCTGAAACACTTGATGTTTTTCGAAATATGTACACCTTTTGAAGTACATTTTGTACATTTGGAAGTACATATAACGCTTTTTGAAATAAATTTTATATATTTTTAATAACGATTCGCTCATTTTAAATATATTTGGTGTATTTTGAAATTAATGTTACTTAATGGAAGTACATATTACGACTTTTTAAATAAAATTTACTATTTTGAAGTACATAAGTATTATGCTTTTTGAAGTACCACTGATAAAGGTGTAGTTACAACGTAACGTGACATAAATTCCCAAAGGGTGTTCCATATTTCGCTATTTCTCAATTAACTATTTGTCGATTTGTTATGGGCTCCGAAATTTCTTAGATTCCTTTGTCTAAAAGGAGGCGGTGCCACGTCCATTTTCCAAAATCTTTCTGTTTTTGTTTCCGGTCTATTGTGGGACTCATGCTACAAAATTTCAATGAATTATTTTGATATTTGACAAAGATATCGCTTAACATGTGTTTATTGGACCACTTTATAATACCAACATATAAAAGTGGGCGTGGTCGTTAGCCGATTTCACTAAAATTTTGAACATGTGGCTAGCGTAGAACTAAACTGGTCTATCTAACAAAATACAAAATTGGAGAAAACAGATGAAACGCGTTTTAATGCGGTGTGCGATTGTTGATGTATGTTAAGTGAATATTGTAAATTATTATGTTAGCTTAATAGTTAACTTAACATTCTGCATTAAAAAAAAATTATTATAGAAACGTTTTTTATATAATATTTATATGTAACAAGAAAACTTGTTACATAGACCACTTTAGAATTTTCAATTTTTAAGGAAGTTTGAACTACAAATTGAAAATTATATGAATAAAGTAAAAAATATGTGAAAGAAAGTACTTTAATTACAAAAATAACATACACACGTTCGTAAATGATCACCTCTGCATGAAAAGTAACAGTAACCTAGTTTTCTCCACGACGCACAGTGGGCTGAAATTGACAAGTAGGGACATAGGACTTCAATTGTATATTTTCATATTCTATGATATTTTCCCATAATTTTTAGTTATATAACTTTTTTTCGTAAAACCTTGTTTTAAGAAGTTATCAGGCTTTTAGTAATAGATTTACATTAGATGCGTTTATTTGTATGCCATTGTTTAAACCTTCTCAGATCCTACCTCCGGCCCCAGAATATGAAAATAGGTTGTTTTATAGTAAATAAAATAAAAAAAAAATCACTTTTCTAAAAACTAGATGGAGCTACACCAAAAACCGCGCAATTTTCAAGAATTTCAAGGTATGTTTAGTTTAATGTATGAAATAAGTTGAGATTTTGCACAAGATAAAAAATTGTTATCTAGTCGTACGTAAAATTAAGCGCTTAAACGAATGGCGTATTCAGTTTTTTGGTACACTACTCAGGGAAAGTAATATCGCGGCCTAAAGTGAACATTTGTTTTCTTTCTCACGAATCTTCACATTCATGTCCTATATTCTTCCTGATAGCTGAACATTTTTTTAAATTCAATTACACATAGGGCTGTGTAATTTAATGCAGGTTTCAAAAATACATTCAGATTAAAAATCTAACAATATTTGGACGAGTTCTTGAAGTTGAAGTGAAGCAAAGTGGGATATAATAAGGTATACCAGAATATTTTAAAGAATAGCAGCTACATTTGACTCTAATTTTAGGCTTATATGCATATGGCGAAACGGTTGACACGACAAAATGACTTCACACTGAAGTCCTAAAATATTTTTGGTTTTCACATTATACCCAGCAATGAAAAATGATGCGCAATACTGGCATATGACCCAGTTAGTAATGGAATTCTTAAATTTTACGAACCACGAAAATTAATAAAATAGATAGTACGTTAGACCTTATATATAAATAAATAAAATTAATTATGGGGAAACGCGAGGAATCTGAGTTAACGGCAAACAAAAAATCGAAAAAGATGAAACAATTTTTAACTTTGACCAGCTGTCACTCAACCAGGGTTGGTTCAATCACTACAAGTTGTATGTCATTAGAAGCGTATTTTAATCATCTACCGAACGAGGTACTGCTTGGGGTTGTCGCATTTTTCTCTTCAGCGAAAATAATAATATTGCCATAAGACCTAGTCATTAATGGAACTATGACTGAAATTGTAAACTTTTCCGAGCTTTTCCGAACCACGAGGACTAGTAAAATATATAGTAAATTAGACCTTATATATAAATATATAAAATTAATTTTGAGGAAATGTGAGGAAATTGAGTTAAGGCAAAATTCTGAATTTTTCCATACATTTTTTTTTTAAATTTGCTATAACTTTTAAATTAAAGGCTTTATGAAAAGTTATTCAGATACAAAAACCTCATGTAATAAGGTTTAGAATCGAACTCCATAATTAGTTTTTTATTATTAACTAGCTTTTATTTCATGTCTCTATGTCCACTACCGACCAATTTCAGCCCACTGTGCGACGGGCTGGTAGAAAATCTTCTGGATTGTTTTCTGTTTCATCTCTGCGGTTTACATGTGGAAAGACAGGTAAAAGGGGTGATGAATCGGTGGTACAAATTTCAACATTTTTTTTATGTCCTGCATTTTTTTGAATTTCAAAACGCGTA
This sequence comes from Urophora cardui, assembly GCA_960531455.1. Taxonomy (NCBI): domain Eukaryota; kingdom Metazoa; phylum Arthropoda; class Insecta; order Diptera; family Tephritidae; genus Urophora; species Urophora cardui. The sequence goes on along the minus strand of OY482671.1, from coordinate 92,213,220 downwards.
TGTCGCTGCCCTGATCTGGTGTAAAATTCTGCAAGAACTATGAAATCATGTAGGTTCACGCTAATCGACGGATTTATATGTTTCACAATAATCATCATTAAACTGCATCACAGATTCACCCTTGACAAATTTTGCCTTTCGCATTTGGGAAATTTTTCCACCGTCGTCTACTATACTCTGGTAGTCCCTGAACATTGGCCGTCGTTCGTCAAATGACATAAATTTCCCCACCATATTATTAACATCAAAAGGAGCATGCTATCTACAATTTTTAACCAATTCCATCCACTCATCTGGTGTAAGATCATACTGGTCTATGGTAGTCTATGCTAGTTGGACCACTTTAGAATTTCTTGAAATGACAAAAGGACGTGAATTCTAAAGTGACATTTTTATCGTTTGGACACTTTGGTGAAGAAATAAGACCTACATCAATTTTGCACGGATAAATTTATGATTTTCAAGTTCAAAAATGTGCATAACTCGATTTCTGAAAAAATGTTAGATAGACCAGTTTAGTTCTACGCTAGCCATGTATTACCACAAGTTATAATATTGTATGTGCCAAGTTTCGTCATAATATGTCAATTATTTGTCGAGTTATGGGCTCCGAAATTTCGTAAATCCCTGCTTCGAAAAGGAGGCGGTGCCACGCCCATTTTCAAACATTTTTGTGTTCATGTTTTATGACTGTAGTTGGACTCAAGCCACACAATTTGAATGATATACTTAATATTTGACAAAGATAACGCTTAAAATGTTTTATTAGGCCCTCTTATAATAATACCTATATATAAAAGTGGGCGTGGCCGTTAACAGATTTTGGCAATTTTTGTCCAAAGCTTTGTCTAAGTAAGTACGTCACGCGTAGCAAATTTCATCGATATATCTGCTATGGTTTCTGAGTTATGACTCATAAAACTTTCAAAGTTTGTCCTTTATAAGTGGGCGTTGCACCGCCTATTTTCTAAAAAAAATCCCCATATTTCTTCATAAAGGCCTGAGCTCATTACGTGGATGAAATCTTATCACTCCAGCTATATTAGTGACTGAGATACCAAATTTCCGATACATACTATATCGACGGCTGAGAATAAGATCGCCCCATTTCAAAAATTGTTTCAAAAACGCCCTATTTGAAAAATTGTTTCAATAACGTCCTATTTCAGATTTTGCTTCAAAAACGCCCTTTTTCAGAGAAAATTCCGTATATATTTCTCTGAAATAGGGCGTTTTTGAATAATTGTTTGAAATAGGACGTTATTGAAACAAATTCTGAAATAGGGCGTTTCTGAAGCAAAATCTGAAATAGGACGTTATTCAAACAATTTTTGGGATAGGGCGTTTTTGAAACAATTTTTGAAAGAGGACGATTTTATTCTCAGCCGTCGATATAGTGGCGTGGTCCGATTTCGCCCATTTTCAATATCAACCGTCCCAGTCTGGATACCAACTTGCATTCCAAATTTCATCAAAATATTTCACTTTTTGCGCGAGTTAGAGTGTTTACGGACGGACAATCGATTTCTCTTTTCATCCTGATCATTTTTATCTATATCTGTCTCCATTATTTCACCGTTAGCAAATGACACAAACCACCGTTAGCAAATCAAAGTTATAATACTCAGTGTACTAGTATAGCTGAGTATAAAAAGACTCAGACGTGCCGGAATCTAACTTTGTTCGCCACCAAAAGTAAAGAGGACGATGTCCTCATTCAGAAAAATACTATGGTTTCTCCGTTGTAAAGAAAAAGTTCAACTTCTTGTGCTGCATATCACTTTTTTTGCACACATTTATAGTTGTTACCCATGTGATTGTGCATATCATATGCAGCATATGGGTATAAAGTACATACATACATAAAGGTACTGCCGGACGATGCAATGAAAGTGCTTTCAGATAGTGAAAAAGTAAAATTTTCTCGTGTAGCCACCAAAAAAGTACTTTCTGAAAGTGTTTTCCAAAATTTCAGCAATTACTAAAACTTTCATCGTCTAGCTGCGAGAAAAATGCTTTTCAGAAATACTTTTCACTTTCAATAGTTACATCTGAAAGTGTTTTACTTTCTGAAAATTGCTAGCTGATAGAGTGTTGTCTAAATGATCGAACCGGCATGTAAATATGTTTTCTTTATAAAAATACATATGTATAAACAAAATACAATTATTAAAATAATTAATTATCACGTTATATTTTTCATATGAACACAAAAAACACAAAACAAGCTGTTTGCTCTCCTACATCTGTCTTGCTCTCACAGCTGTTTGAATTTAGTTTGACAGCTGCCAGAAAGTACTTTCAAAAATTCATTTCCCTTTCACCGTGTGGACAAATGAAAAGTAATTTCTGAAAGTTTTCGGAAAGTGGAAGTAAAAAGTGCTTTCTGAAAGCACTTTCATTGCGTCGTGTGGATACTCATGAAAGTTCTTTCAATGATTTGACACTTTCGGAAAGCACTTTCATTGCATCGTCTGGTAGTACCTTAAGCAATAATACTTAAGAAATGTGATGATAACGACTTAGAAAATAGCAAAAGCAGTTGCTTTTTATCTTATCTTGGCAAGCATAAGCAGCGATCGTTTTGCAGCGCCACAATCGGCACTCGCACTCACAGGCATCTAGCAGCAGCAACCCAGCACAAAATCTATGCCTTATTTCAGGTTTATTCCGGAAGATTTAAAGGCCTACGGAATAATGTCTGAAAATTCTATGCGAACAAAAGTTGTATGGGCAAAGGCTTAAAATAAGGCTGATTTTCCTGTGTTGATGTCCTCTCTGAGAGGAAACCTTATTACGAAAGCTTATCCGCCATGGGAATAAGGCTTAGATAATCCCTGATAATAAGGCCTTGTGTAATGTCTATATACCTTATAATAAGGCTTATTCTCCATGGTAAAAAAGGCTTAGCTAATTCTCGATAATCAGGCCTTTTGCGGTACTTAAATGCCTTATATAAGCAATAATAAAATTGTTTTTTGTTTAGCTGCGTAATTCGCAATGTATTTTTTTAAGCGTCAACCTTTCCTTCGACAATACGCAATTTTCGACGCACACCACTCATTGTGCTCTCTTTGTCCATGTTTGCACATGAAACAAAACGTTTGGAGCAGAGAGGTTGAGTGCATAACAGCAAGCAGCGCTGCCAGCGCACAATGGTCTCATTTGTAGGGAGAATGGGACAAAACTCAATTTCTCAGAAACGAATGAATCTACTAACACCAAATTATGCACATTTGTTATTTTTTTGGATTTTTGAAAACATTTTGATTATTGAAATTGTTTTGTTGATTTTTTTCGACTTTTGAAAACAATTTGATTATTCAAATTAGGTTTTTTTTAAACTTGTAAAAATCAGGAAAATTTTATTTTTTTTTTTAATTTTGCCGTTTAATTGCAAACACTTTAACTATAATAGCAAAGGGATCCAATGAATACTTTACTTTTGGCGATTTTTTATATGAAACAAAATGGATATTTTGGAAAAAAAAACTTGGTTAAGTGACCCTACTACATATCGACGGCTGAGAATAAGATCGCCCTATTTCAAAAATTGTTTCAAGAACGCCCTATTTGAAAAAATGTTTCAATAACGTCCTATTTCAGATTTTGCTTCAAGAACGCCCTATTTGAAAATTTGTTTCAATAACGTCCTATTTCAGATTTTGCTTCAAAAACGCCCTATTTCAGAGAAAATTCAATATATATTTCTCTGAAATAGGGCGTTTTTGAATAATTGTCTGAAATAGGACGTTATTGAAACAAATTTTCAAATAGGACGTTCTTGAAGCAAAATTTGAAATAGGACGTTATTCAAACAATTTTTGGAATAGGGCGTTTTTGAAATAGTGCGATCTTATTCTCAGCCGTCGATATCGTCGTACTATACGAAAACTAGCATATTTAAAATTTCTGGCGAAAGCTAGCAATAAAAAAATTCTGTACGAAAAGTAGAACATTTGACTTTTGGCCGACGAAAAGTAACAAAATCGACTTTTGGCTGACGAAAAATAACAAGTTCGACTTTTGGCTGACGAAAAGTATCAGTAATTATATACTGTTTTTACATTAAAATTGTTGTTGTTTAAACGAAATTGATAGTTTTCGTCAGACAAAAGTCTAACTTGTTACTTTTCGTCGGCCAAAAGTCGTACTTGTTATTTTTCGTCAGCCAAAAGTCGAACTTCTTACTTTTCGTCAGCCACAAAAAAAACGTATGCTAATTTTCGTATGGTACGACGATATGTAAACCCGACTTCATAGGTCAAAAGGACATTAGAACGAAATATAGAGCTTCCAAAGATTTTTTGTTTATTTCTGATTGTTTTTGACAATTTTTATCAATATCGTTGTAAAAAAAATATGCACATTTGTACGTATGCAGGTATGTATCAGACTGAGGGCAATAACGCGACTATTACGGATTTAGAGCCTGGTGCTCAACCCACCTCCCGACGGTAGCTTGATGGTTTTACCGGGGGGTAAAGGCTTTAGCTGCTTCCTCCTCATAAAAAAAAATAAACAAAATAAATAATAGCTTAAAAAATTAAAAAAACACGCTTTAATCTTAAAAATCGTACTAAAAATTGAGAAATAATTTAATTAGAAACAAAATGATGAACGAAAATATAAGTATTTAAGGAAAAGCATCGGGTTCTCAGTATGTCAAAAAAGATTTAAAATCGGTGTTTTTTTACTAATATTTTTATTTCGACTTTTTTGGAGATTTCATATATCGTACTCTTTAATTTCGCAACTAGGTATATTTTTGTACTAGTTGTACGAATCGAATATTTTCATGTTCAAATATTATTAGCTGACACATCGTAAGCATATTAACACATCGCACATGGGTTGCTAGCTAAAACGCGTACGAAAGGTACTAAATATTTAAAACAAAAACTAAAATTTTTAGTTATACTCCCCTCATCTGCTATTCACAAAAATGATACACCAGACGAAAGAGGGCAATGAGGAGAGTCCAAAAACATTGGTTGCCCAAGGCAGATCTAGGAAGGTAGGCCCGGTGGCGAATTCAGAAATTTCCCATGTATTTTGTTATTGTAATCGGTAGAGTGTAATGTCAAAATGAATGAATTCGCTTGGGGCTCGTCCATTCCCATTGGCCATGATGTGAATTCGCTCGGCTTTTGACATTACACTCTACCTTTGCATATAAAAAAAGTAGTTTCTGAATTCGCCACCGGGCCTACCTTCCTAGATCTGCCTTGGGGTTGCCTATCAAAATCTAGGGCAAACTGGAGGGTTGCCAGCTTTGAAAAGTGCCTAAGTGATTTCTAAATAAAGGAAAAAAAGGGTTAAATCCATGTCGTATAGAAATATGTTGTTAGGAAACATATAGTAAAGTTTCACGAACTTTAATTTCGTGGAATAATTTAACCCGCTAACACCACGAAAGGGTCCTTTTAACCCCCCTTTTTTATACTCAGCTGTACTAGTACACAGAGTATTATAGTTTTAACCACATAACGGTGGATTGTAACAGAATGAAATAATCGACACAGATATAGACTTATATATATCAAAATGATCAGGGTGAAAAGACAAATCGATTGAGCCATGTCCGTCCGTCCGTCCGTCTGTAAACACTCGAACTCGCGCAAAAATTTAGATATTTTGATGAAATTTGGAATGCAAGTTGATATCGAGACTGGGACGGTTGGTATTGAAAATGGGCGAAATCGGACCATGACCACGCCCACTTTTCCTATATAGAAAAAATCGGAAATTTGGTATCTCAGTCACTAATATAGCTGGAGCGATGAAATTTTACCCACGTGTTGAGCTCAGGCCCCTATGAAGAAATTTGATGAAATTTTGGAAAATGGGCGGTGCCACGCCCACTTATTAAGGGTCAAACATTGAAAGTTTTATATGCCATAACTCAGAAACCGTTGAAGATATATCGATGAATTTTGGTACGCATGATTTACTTACCCAGGCAAACATTTTGAAGGAAAATTGTTAAAATCGGTTGACGGCCACGCCCACTTTTATATATGTGTATTATAAAGTGACCTAATAAAAACATTTTAAGCGATATCTCTGTCAAATATAAAGATATATCATTAAAATTTTATGGCAGGAGTCTAACTACGGACATAAAACAAAAAACATAAAAATTTTGGAAAATGGGCGTGGCACCGCCTCTTTTTAGAAGCAGGAATATACGAGATTTCGGAGCCCAAAACTCGACAAATAATTGAGATATTATGACGAAACTTGGTGTGTACACTTTTATTACTAGTGGTAATACATTTTCAAAATTTTAGAGCAATCGGTTGACGACCACGCCCACTTTTATATATGGGTCTTATAAAGTGACCTAATAAAAACATTTTAAGCGATATCTTTGTCAAATATAAAGATTATTCATTGAAATTTTGTGGCATGAGTTCCACAATAGACCGGAAAGAAAAAGCAGAAAAATCTTGGAAAATGGGCGTGGCACCACCTATTTTTAGACAAAGAAATATACGAGATTTCTTAGCCTATAACTCGACAAATAATTGAGATATTATGACGAAACTTGGTTTATATACTTTTATAACTTGTGTTAATAGTCACGCAAAAATTTATTCAAATCGGTTTATAACCACGCCTACTTTTTAACAAAGATATTTCTGGAACACCCTTTCGGAATTTGTAACGTGACACCTTTGTAACTAGAAGTCATAAAAGAATGAAATTTTGCACAAAGAATAATATTCATACGCTTAGTTGGATGACTGATAAAAATTTTGAAAATGGGCGCGGCTACGCCCACTTTATGCAGCACTTGCTTTATATAAAGTACCTACACCGTGTTTCCATCAAACGCAAACAAACAATGAAAGCATACAGCTGAGTATCTAATGTTCGATTCCACTCGAACTTAGGCTTCCTTACTTGTTTATAATCCGAAAAAAATAGTGTTTTGAAGGTCGATAGAGGGTTGAAATATTCTAGAAAATTATTCGCCATAAAATTTCACTAGGGGTTCCCTCGGACAAAATCTTTGTATAAATAACCCAAAAGGCCACAGAAAGCAAAAAACATATTCCTTTGTTTTTACTTGAAAGAGTTTAAGTGCTTAGCACGAAATTTGCTTAATTAAATTTTTAATTGTTGGGGGTAAGTGGAAAAGAAATTCAACAACTATTTACAGCGAAGATTGAGTGTATAGCTATTTCGCGAAAAACCATTTTCGATCATCAGCACTCTTTTCGGAAGTGGATGCTCCTCACGGGGAACGAACCCGCGATACGTTCCATCTTCATCCGCAATATTTAGAAATCACTCAGGCACTTTTCAAAGTGTCGATGTGTTAATATGCTTACGATCTGTAAGTTACCACTGTCCATTGGTAAATAACAGATGGGGGGATATACTTGTTCTGCCGTATCTCGGACTATTTGCTTCGATACACATAGTACATATTACTTGATATTTTTTCGTTTAGGCTTCATTTTTGAGCTCTCATGACCAATGTTTTTTTTTATAAGGAAAAAATTTATGTGAAATATTAATATTTTTGATAGCGGTTATAAATACATACATATGTATGTAGATCTATTTTGGAGATCACCACATCCCTTCATCAGACTTCTTTTTACTTTTATTTTTGCGTCCGCATAAAATATCCGTTAATGAAAAATTAACTATAAACTTAAAAATAAATAATAGCTTAAAAAAACTAAAAAACACGCTTTAATCTTAAAAATCGTACTGAAAATTGAGATATAATTTAATTAGAAATAAAATGATGAACGAAAATATATCTAAGTATTTAGGGAAAACCGTGGGGTGCTCAATAATATTTGAACATGAAAATATTGGATTCGTACAACTAGTACAAAAATATACCTAGTTGCGAAATTAAAGAGTACGATATATGAAATCTCCACAAAAGTCAAAATAAAAATATTAAAAAAATAAATAATAGCTTAAAAAACTAAAAACACTCTTTAATCTTAAAAATCGTACTAAAAATTGAGAAATAATTTAATTAGAAACAAAATGAACGAAAATATAAGTATTTAAGGAAAAGCGTCGGGTGCTCAGTATGTCAAAAAATATTTAAAATCGGTGTTTTCTACTAATATTTTTATTTTGACTTTTTTAAGATTTCATATATCGTACTCCTTAATTTCGCAACTAGGTATATTTTTGTACGAATCGAATATTTTCATGTTCAAATATTATTGACCACCCCACGCTTTTCCTTAAATACTTATATTTTCGTTCATCATTTTGTTTCTAATTAAATTATTTCTCAATTTTTAGTACGATTTTTAAGATTAAAGCGTGTTTTTTAGTTTTTTTAAGCTATTATTTATTTTTAACTTTTTATTTAAATTTTTCATTAAAGGATGTTTTATGCGGACGCAAGAATAAAAGTGAAAAGAAGTCTGATGAAGGGATGTGGTGATCTCCGAAATAGATCTACATACATATGTATTTATAACTTCTACCAAAAATATTAATTTTTCACATAAATTTTTCCCTTATAAAAAAAAACATTGGTCATAAGAGCTCAAAAATGAAGCCTAAACGAAAAAATATCAACGTACTATGTGTATCGAAGCAAAACTATTTTGGTTTTTACTCGGAGATATGCCATTTATTTGCCTGTGCATATTCACAATGAACAGTCAGTGCTCCAAAATATTCTCGTTGTCCTATAATCAATTCCATATTTTCTTGTATACCAAAAAGAGTAAACAATTTCTTCAAAATAAAAATAGCCAAACACATGTGAAAGTTACGAAGAAACCAATTACTTATATTGATGATTATTTTTGATCTTTTTTATTTTTTTTAATGGTAATCAATTAAAATTTATTTTTTTCTGCAAAAGAATTAAAATAATGATTACCAATTAAAAAATAAACAATTTAATTGATTACTAATCCTAATCGGAATTTAACAGGTCTGAGTAAAACATACTTTTCAAAAATTAAGTCCTTACGTTCCTTATACTTTACATGTTTTTTCCAAATGTAAACGCATATGTCTGTATGTATATTGTCTATGAACTTTGCCAATACTTTGCAGTCTACATTCTTGCCTTCGAGAGGTTTTAAAATCGGATCTATCGTGTTCGTAAGCCTAACGGCCTTGAACGAATACCACGTATCAAAAATGAAGCTTCGTGCAAATTTTCAACTTATGTAAATCTCTGAAAAAACAACTCCGATTTACAGATTTAATCGAAATTAAAGTTATATCGAAACAGTATCTACATATATATGTAAAAGGAGCATCTTGGGAAACAAAGCAAAAACATTTTTGTAGACTAGTTACGTTCAATATGATATTTTAAGAAAAAAAGGAAGGAAAAATGTATTAACAGATTTACAGTCCTATTCCGAGCATTACCGAAAAATTACTTTACTGGTAATTTATGTTGCTGAAAATTTTTACCATCTTTTGAATTGGTATTCTGGCACAAATGGTAACGCTGTCAAATCGGGCTGAAAATGGTAACAAAATGTTACCACGTATTGAGGTGGTAACTTAGTTTTCTGCTGCCTGAATACGAAAAGGGTGTTCAAAGTTCCAAATTCTTTATTTCACCAGTAAAATAAATTATGTTACCACACCGGAATAAGGCCGTAAGAGAAGACTTGAACTCAAATTTGCTTATAAGGCCTGGTTCATACTGATCTTTAATCGTTTTTCTTGCGTTTCCATTGTTATCTGGATTATTTTTAACACTTAAACTTGAAATATCGCAAAATTCAGAATGCACTTACATATTTATGGTTTTATGTCATTATGTCTTTCGGACGTCCGACAAATGTTTGCCACAAATTTTTTTGTAAATGTGTTGACTTTAACGTTTAATGCGTCTATTGCGTATATGTGAAGATTTTCCATAAAATTCAATATATGTATTTGCTACACATGACAGAAATTTCTTTTTGAAACATCAAAATTTTTTTACTTTTTTTGTATGGGACTGGGCACTGAGCAGCGTATTCGTGTTTAATAGCTTTGGCTTCAGCTATAAGCCTAACCTTTTTGTTGGGATTAGCAGAAGTGATCAAACGCCCTGCGATGCCCCTCCCAATAAGCCCTCTAAGAAGGCATATCACAGTACAGCGGTAGTGTTAAAGCTAGTAACGTTGGTGAATCACGCACTGATAGACGCAACGCGCGTTCGAACACAAAAAATGTTCTCCGTTAAATAGTTTTACGCAACAAAGAATTTTTTTGAGCATAATAACAAACAAATAAACGAAACTAAAAGCATTAGTTCAGGAACACTGAACATACATACGTATCTGATACTTAACAACACGCGTTCGTACGTAAAACTTTTCCTAAAAAGCCCACAGATTGTTCCATGACACATATGTACATACTTAAAAAGATACATATATGTATATGTATGTACATAGAGAGTTTGGCATGCAAGCTGCGTTGCCTACTAAAATTGATTGAGAAACTTTTGAAGGCTTGCAGCGGAGCGATTTGCAATTTGGTTTCGGTCAGTGAGATGGCGCGTTAGAAAAATATTCAAAAAAAAAATTAGCGTATACATGTATAGTTAGTGGAAGGGTGTAAGAAAGATCAATCCAAAAATTACGTTTAAAACGCTTATTTCATCGACAAACAATATGAGCGTTGGTTGTCTTAATCAAAACGCATAGAATGGCCCAAGAAAGCCCAGAAAATATAAATACAGAGAGGATATGAGAGAGCAAAATGTCAATCTAACTTCCCAGAACTTCCCAGAAAATTTATGCTCTTAAAAGTGTAAATATCATAGCTAAGCGGAACAGAAATTAAAGAATTAAGAAAAAATGAAAGCACACTTAAAATTAATATGTACTTACATAATGTATTTACCCAGCAAATTTATACGCTTAGTCTGGTGGTAGATACAAATTTTGAATATGGGCGTGGCTACGCTCACTTTACACAACACCCGATTTACATAAAATTCACCGTGTTTCCATCAAACTTCCGGACTGATAATGTGGTTTTTTGCGTTCATAAGCTTTTTCGTTGAAATGAGAGTAATTTGGTTACTCTTCTTCATTTTGGCACTTTTCACAAATTAGCTCAAATTTGAAACCGACCTATGTACATATTACTGACTTTTAACTTCTACTTGTATGGTGTTGTGAAGAGAGAAGAAAGTGTTATATTCCCAACAAACACTGAAGTTAGTTATCGATTTGAGACTGACTCGAGAACTAGCCTCATTCTCAAACCTCTAACGTTAGAGGACGACTCGAAAATCTATCGAGAATCATAGCGTTCTCAAACAAAAGGGTACCTAATTCTCAAATCGAGAAAATTTTAATTCTCGAATTGAATTCTAATGTCCCAACAAACACTGAGGTTAGTTATCGATTTGAGAATGACTCGAGAACTAGCCTCATTCTCAAACCTCTAACGTTAGACGACGACTCGGAAATCTATCGAGAATCATAGCGTTCTCAAACAAAAGGGTACCTAATTCTCAAATCGAGAAAATTATAGTTCTCGAATCGAATTCTAATGTAGTTCTCTAATGAGATTCTAATCAGAATTTGCAAATACTTCCAATTGAAATGAAAAACAAAGCTTTGTCTCCTTTTACAAGATTTTTTCATTGTTTAGATTTTATTAACGCAATATGTGCCTAAATTGCATATGATTATATATATTGACATGTATATGTTTACCACATTTATAAGAACTGAAATTTAAACAAAATTCAGTTTTATTATTTAAATTAAAGGTACTTCTTGTACTTTTTAATGGAAAACCTTGTACTACGGTAATATTAACTTTACCATTTTTTAGTATCTAATTTCAATATACATATGTATGTATGTTCAATATATCACAGAAATATATTGAGAATTGATAAAAGGCGTGAGATTTGGCTCCTTCTCTAATCACTCTCTAATCGAATTCTAGTGCAGTTTTCAACCCTAGGTATCGATTTGAGAATATATAGAGAATTATACTAGTTATCTAAGGTAATCTCGACAAAATTTCTAACGTTAGAGACTGTGTTTGCTGGGGTAGTTCTCTAACGAGATTCTAATCAGAATTTGCGAATACTTCCAATTGAAATGAAAAACAAAGCTTTGTCTCCTTTTACATGATTTTTTCATTGTTTAGATTTTATTAGTGTCAAATTGCATATGATTATATATATTGACATGTATATGTTTATCACATTTATAAGAACTGAAATTTAAACTAAAGTCAGTCTTATTATTTTAATTAAAGGTACTTGTACTTTTTAATGGAAAACATTGTTCTACGGTAATATTAACTTTACCATTTTTAGTATACAGTCGAGTCCGGATATAGTGAACTAATTTTTGCATGGCTTGTTCATAGTATCCAGGCTGTTCACTATATTAAGGTTGATATTTTTTTTTAAATAACATAGTTTATTTGATAAAAATTCATGTCTGTAAATGTAAGATTAACATATCATTAGAATTAATTAATACTTTGGAAAATACAAATGTTTATTTAAAAAATTCGCGAATAGATGTTTGCTTCTTGCGTTCGGAAAGTGATTTTTGGACCGCTTTCTCGCGCAGACTTGTCAATGCTAGCATGCCAGCAAATCAGTACTGTTGACTTCAGGTCATGCGATTACGAGAACACTGGCATCAAATTGAATCAGATTTTCCAGGAATAAACATAAAATGAGCATTTTCGAGGAATACCCGATTTTACATACATATTTCTGGTTAATTTTTGTTTTTTGTGTGTCACTTCATGCTTACTTTTGTGTTTAAAATTTTGTTCACTATATCGAGGTATTCACTATAGCGGGGGTTCACTATATCCAGACTCGACTGTATAATTTCAATATATGTACATTAAGCCGTATCACGAAAATAAAGTTTGCGTGTGTCAGTTTTATTTGAACACTTACGTCGAAAAAATATTTATGGTGTAAAAATTTTTTTTTTAGGCCCGCGTTAAAAACAGCTAAATCGCGTTTTTTGTAATAACTTCCTTATTTGATGTCCGATCTCTATGATCTTAATGTCGCAGAAAAGGTCTCGCTCAGCACTATATTTGGCCCATATAAAGTTTCGACCTCAAAGGTTGTTCTGAGTTTTACCTTTAAAAATTTTGGAGTTACTATCCCTAGATAATTTTATCACTAATACAAAGCTCTCAAAAAAACCATGAGGACTCCGCTAAAAAAGTTGTAGCCTTTACTCATAAACAAAAAAGTTATACCGTTTTAAAATCAGAGAACCTGTTTTTTGAAAAATTATCCCAAGTTCTTATTTATATGAGGCAGTAACGCCATATAGTATGAGTTTTTGATTAAAAAGTATTCTAAGTCCTCGCTTCACTTGAGAATCTTGTACCGCGATGGAACAGCTAGCAATACTGGATACATGATATGCCAAAAATTATTGATGATTGGACTATTCGTGCTGATCAACGTTATTTATATTGAATGATAATGGCTGTAGTGAAGATTTGGTAAGTATTCAAGTGGGATCTCTAAGCACAACGCGCTGGCTTACAACGGCTTCACGATTTCTGCATCCGTGCGTATCGTAAAATCATCCAAGTTATTTAGAAAAACTGCTATAGTTCGTTGTAAAATTATACGCGCCTAAGAAGAGACAACGGAAGTCTAAATGTATTATCAATACTTGCGCTGGATGCGTCGTCTGCCCCTAGAAATGCAGTTAATTATTCAGCCTACAATTGAAAATAACGCACTTTACTTTAATCCCCAAAACATCTTATCTATGATAACCGAGACCAAAAATGACGATGTCCTCCAAATTTAGAGATATTTATGAAAGCAGTTTCAGAGCTCTGAAAGTGAATTCTTCGTCGCTTATATTACTTTGCTCACACTCAAAAAAAATTACTCAGATTATGGAAAAATGAGAATGATTCGCCGCTAATGACATATTTTCATTGTTTTGAATAAAATTTTCTTTCAAAACGTTGTTTTTATTCCTTGATTTAAAGAAAATTGTACATCAAAACAATGAAAATGAGTCTTAAGCGCCGAAACATTCCCATTTTTCCATAATCTGGGTAAGTTGTTTTTTCAGTGCAGGTTTCGAACGTTTAAAACAAATTGGAATTTATGTGCAGGGAATTCTCTTCCTTCTCATATGCATTTTATATACATATACTATGTACGTATAGTCTTTTCCCCTTTTCTTTATTTTTATTACCTCAACAATAGTTACTCATACGCCCCCACATCGGATCGCTTTGTATGTGAAAACTGAAAATGTTTTCTTAAATATCTCGAAAATGGGAGTGCATACACTGCACTTCTAAAAACGCCATCGTAATCTGGAGCCAAAAATTAAGTTGACGTGTTTCGCCGTTCCTCTGTGGTAATTTTTTTTATAAAAAAAACAAGTGTTTCATTTTACAACGTTATAACTTTTTTGTTTGTGAATAAAGGCTAGCTTTGTATTAGTGATAAAAATAAAAAAATCTAGGGATAGTAACTCCAAAATTTTTAAAGGTAAAACTCAGGACAACCTTTGAGGTCGAAACTTTATATGGGCCAAATATAGTGCTGAGCGAAACCTTTTCTGCGACATTAAGATCATAGAGATCCGACATCAAATAAGGAAGTTATTACAAAAAACGCGATTTAGCTGTTTTTAACGCGGGCCTAAAAAAAAAATTTTTACACTAAAAATATTTTTTCGACATAAGTGTTCAAATAAAACTGACACACACTAAACTTTTTTTTGTCCATATAACGTGATACGGCTTAATGTACATATGTATATTCAATATATCACAGAAATATATTGAGAATTGATAAAAGGCGTGAGATTTGGCCCCTTCTCTAATCACTCGCTAATCGAATTCTAGTGTAGTTTTCAACTCTAGTTATCGATTTGAGAATATATAGAGAATTACACTAGTTATCTAACCCGGCGTCTCCTCAAAACAGAATTCTGTCATCACCAGCACCATTATAACATAGATTTCAAATGGAGACCGCCTCTGTCTTCTGGTATAACAGAGATGCCAAGGCAATTGCTTTAACAAGATTGCCTTAACATGAGCTGTCAGTTTGATGATTTGACAGCTAATTTTTCATTTCAACGAAAAATTCACAGTGGCAACATCTCCACATTGAACGTGAAATTTCGCACGGCGTCCATTTGGCTTGATTGTTTGGGCTTAAAAAATAAATAAAAAGGACATTAAGTGCATATATACAGTTTGCGAGCATCATCGCCAATTTTAAACAATTTTTTTTTTAACTTTCTAAGTGCTTCTGCGTACACGGCATGCCAATTCGGCGCCATTTTGCGAATTATGTCTAACATAATGAAGTGCCCACGCATATGAAAACATGGATTTTAGACATAATAATGTTCGACAAAAGTAACAGAATTTATGTTTTGTGGAGTTTCGGCGTAAAGTAATCTCGACAAAATATCTAACGTTAGAGACTGTGTTTGCTGGGTTAAGAAATCACACTACCATTAAGCAGTGCTGGGCAATTTTATGTACATAAATTTGTACTATGAATGTATGCATTTATGTACTCTTTTAGTTAATAGGTTCTTTTCTTTACTTTAATAGCAAAAACTAACTAACATATCTTACTAGTCCTTGCAACGAAAGTTGTGAGAGTAAAGTGACATTTTCTCTCATTGAGAGATAATAATATAATAATACACTGGCGCTATTATAACTCTGACGAGTTTTATGGCCGAGCTTCTCTCCCAATTCGAGGTGTGCTCCTTAACTTTTGTTTTTCCTACTAATTGGGTGGACCTACAGTTTTATGCCGGCTCCGAACGGCGAATGCATTTCTTCATGGCAGAAATACACTCGGAGGGTATGCCTTCCACTGCCGAAAGGTGACCGCGATTTCTAAAAATCCAATAATTGGATTTTAATTAGAAAAATTTGTTTGGTGAGAGATGTTAGCAAAAAAGTTAATAAACACG
The DNA here is from genome assembly GCA_960531455.1 of Urophora cardui. NCBI lineage: Eukaryota > Metazoa > Arthropoda > Insecta > Diptera > Tephritidae > Urophora > Urophora cardui. Next base: position 92,197,282 of record OY482671.1, on the reverse strand, counting down.
AAATTAGGGGTCCGTTCAGCTGGACCCCCACTCAATGGATTTGAAAATTGATAGGCTAGGTTTTATGTGCTTTTTATGTGCTAATTTCGTCCCCCAACAAAAAATTTTGTGCTCGAATTTTAAGGGTATTTTTTAAAAAATCAAAAGTGGGGGGTCCAGGTGAACATTCACCTAGACCCCCCCCCCTCAATGGATCAAGATGGTAATAACATAAAATGAATTAGATATTATATATATATATAAAAGTTTTTTTTTTTAAATAAAAGAGTATTTAGTATTTTTCTTATCTTAACTGCATGTTTGCTTGCATGTATGCACATACATACATATGTATATATGTACATCCATATGTAGCCGGCTCCTTTTTGCATTGCATACTTTGCGGAGAAACGTGTGTACATACATGTGTATGTGTGTATGAGAGCTTTCATATGACATTAAGAGTGGGGGCTGAGATTATCAAAATTGTAATATTATATTATGGACACAATATTTATGTGCTAATTTCGGACGAAATTTCATTCAGTTCATTTTATGTTATTACCATCTTGATCCATTGAGGGGGGGTCTAGGTGAACGTTCACCTGGACCCCCCACTTTTAATTTTTAAAAAAATACTCTTAAAATTCGAGCACAAAATTTTTTGTTGGGGGACGAAATCAGCACATAAATATTGTATTCATATTGTACTATCAATATCTTGATACATAACATAGGGTAGAAGTTGCATCCAGACCCCCCACTTATGAAGTCATATGAAAACTCATGTAAAATGTTGGAAAAATAAAATTAGCACATAAATATTGTGTCCATAATATAATATTACAATTTTGATAATCTCAGCCCCCACTTTTAATGTCATATGAAAGCTCTCATACACACATACACATGTATGTACACACGTTTCTCCGCAAAGTATGCAATGCAAAAAGGAGCCGGCTACATATGGATGTACATATATACATATGTATGTATGTGCATACATGCAAGCAAACATGCAGTTAAGATAAGAAAAATACTAAATACTCTTATTTAAAAAAAAAACTTTTTTTTTGTTGGTGTAGGTAATTAGTACATCAATATTATATTAACTATAGATTATATCATAGATGCTCATGCCTATCATAGTTTATATCTATAAGTTGCGACACTCTCAGGTGGTCGTTTGGCATGTTGTGCCTGTCACCATGCAGTGCTGTGCAAAATTTACAGAAAAAAAATTGAAATGAATTTTGAAATCTTTAAATCTTTGAAATTATTGTGTGAATTGAATTTCTAATGCTATATTTGTAGCGATAATAACAAAAAATTAACTTATTTTTGAGTTTTAATTGATTTTATTAGCAATTTTGGATATTTTCTTGTGAAGATTTTACTACGTTTGAATACAACACTGTGGTCGATTCTTCTTCACATTTGGTTTATTTAGTTTCCCATTCTCCCATTGACACATAATGTGCCTGTCACTTTTTGCAACAACAATTCCCATGGTTGAAGTTTGTTTTGATGGGAATACAGTGAGTCACAGTGAAAGTGAGCCATCATTTATTCACAAATTTTTATTATTAAATATCTTTGTTAACAATTACTTGACTTTCCTAATTTCTTTGCAACGGAAAACTTTCAACAACATGCCAGAAATGATGAAAAACAAAAACAATCAAAGTAATTCTTCTAGCAGCTCTAATTTAAATACTTAAAGTTTCTCTCAAGAATTATTATTTTTCTCTTATATATTTTTACAGTTCACATCTTACTTTATGTGTTAATTATAGGTATACACAATCTATATAAAAGGGGATTCAGGCAATTTTTTTCCGATTTTAAAAGGTGTACTTATCAGACAATATACGCTAGATCGCGTAAAAATCGTGTTTTGTTAGATGAATAAAACACATTGCATGCTAATAAAATTTGTATTATATTTAATTCATTAGGGATAGAGTAATTGAACTGTTGAAACAATGCAACAAAGTATTAAAACCGTTTTAGGGCATATTCCTCTTAGTGGCTAACTTTCACTGTGAGCCCGTTTCATGAACTTTTCAATCAAATATTTTTTGAAATACTAAATTAAGGTTTATTATAAAATACACCTAAGTATATAATCTTGGTTTTCAATCGGTTTGTGTATAATTTTTTATTTTCATAAAACTTCGGACAACAAAACGTGGCTCATTTTCACTGCGACTTACTGTATGTATCAAAAATATAGATACACATTTATTTTTTCAAAACAAAAATGAAATATCCATGATGCCAATCATTGCTACCCAATAAGCATTTTTGAATGCATTTGAATTTCATTGATTTGACTTGAATTCTATCGATATTCTCCAACCAAAATCAAACGTCAGGATAAAGCCTTTGAACAACAAACGCTCATCCGATTGAAATAAAGGAACAAAAATGTAACAATTATGATTGTGTGTTTAACTTATTTCCTCACTTTTTTGTTATGCATTTAAAAATAGTAACAACATTTTATACACAAATATTAGTTGAATTATACATTCCTTTTTAAATTATATTCTTCACTCGTTTTTAGTTTATTTATTGCTAATATGATTGAATTTAATTCATGCTAATTATACTCTCAGTACAGTTTGGAAAAGTGTTTTAACTCAAGTGTAAAAACATGTTGGATATAAACTTGAGAATTGAGACTTTTCTCCAACATTGGATTCGTGCTAATTGCGATCTATCCAAATGTGGGAGAATGTAGAGTTTCCAAAGCAACCAAAGCGTTCAAAGGCATCCAGGCATTAATCAAAAAGTATGGATTGGCACAGCGTTTTATCAGCAAACACAATATCTACTGGTAGAGAGTTTAATTTTCAAACTTATCTCTAATCCAAAGCGAAGGTAGAAAACTACACTAGAAATAAATTGGAGACTGATTAGAAAAATAAGTATTTGCGAATTCTCATTAGAATCTCATTAGAAAACTAAATTTGATTTCCATTCGGAAACTATGATTTTCTAAATTTGAGAATTATGTCCCATTTTGTTTGAAATCGCTAGGATTCTCGACTGCTTCTCGAGTCGTCCTCTAACGTTAGAGATTTTAGAAAAGTGCTAGTTCTTGAGTCATTCTCAAACCGATATCTAACCTAAATGTTTGTTGGGTTTCGCCATGCAAAATGGCCGTTTGAATTCAAATTTTTTTCTTTCCTTTTGAACATTTTCGTATAAGCAGGGTTGCACTTTCTCGTACTGCTCTATTACTACATTTTTCCTAGAAATATAGAAGAGGGAATATACGGATACCAATGCCTTTACTACTTCGTTCGCGTATATGCAAATTTTAATTCATGTAAGATTAACACGATCGATCTTTACACATATAACAGCAACAATTTTTTTCAAATTACACGATTTTTGGAACGTGATTTTAGCTTTTAAAACGTCATTTGAGATTTTGGTAAATTCAACCAAATTTTAGTGTTGATGCAACATTAGGCAATTTTAAAATAATGAATGAATCATATCAAATATAAAATTTTATTCCTAAATATCATTTGGAATTTGGTTTATTTAATATGATAGTGTCAATATAAATTAAAAAATTTTAAAAAAAGAACGTCAAAACTATTTTGAAACATACACAATTTTTTTTTTTTGAACATTTGGAGTTCTGCTTTTCGTACAAAACGGAATTATTATTTTTTAAATGAAAAGAAAATCTGGTGCCGTGGGAAGAGTTTAGCGTCATTGGAAGTGCGTGATAATGGCATCTCCATTTATATTTTCGGTTTGTAGGCGAGTTAAAGGTGAAACGTATTTTTATTTCTAAAAGTTTTTAATGTAAAATATTTTCTTCTTTCTCCTCATAGTTTGCAATTTTACCAGGAGGATATCCTCCCATATCTCCCAATACCGAAGCACCTTCTTATATTGAATGTACATAGGTACATATATTGTATTTTTGTAAATTGTAAAATCAATCCAGTTAATTTAACAATAAATTTAAGGTAAAATCAAAAAGATATTATTGCTAATTTAACGCGACCATTCCGTGTAAATTTAGCTAGCTTAAATTGCAAAATTATCTAGTTAAAAATGTGAAGTCAACAGCAAAAATCAATATTATTTTAATGTTAGTTCTGCACATTTATCTGTTATTTTGTGCGCACTTGGACCGATATGACCAAAAAAATTAATATATGTATATCGCACCCTAAATCATAAAGTGGCACAACTCAAAATTCAAAAATTTGCAGGAGGCCAAAAACTTTTTTCCTTAACAAGCAATGACATGGCAAAAGGCGACGTATAATGGCTATTTTTCAGTCAAAAGAGACCCGAATGAAAAGTTTTTTTGTTGGCAATCGTTAGAAAAGTCGATTTTAAAAAAATTTGAATTGTGTCACTTTATGATTTAGGGTGCGATATATTTTTATTAAAATCGTTTCGTTGTCAAGAAAAAAATTCAGTAGAAACGGAGTAAATCCTAACTAATTTGCTCCCATTTTGGTAGTAACAGCAATTCTACGAAATTGCACAGCATTGATTCCTTCATTCTCTCGATTTTCGCACAAATACAAATGCATTTTTAAAAATGAACAAGAAGAAGACCATTTGAGTGACCAAACTATATAGTATAAACAATGATGCCTATGCCCTTGAATCACATTTGTTTTTGTTTTTCCCCCCAGACATAGGCACAGATACAAATTCGCCCAATGAATATAAAAATAAAATTTTCTTCCCCTGCCATATGCCCACAGGTATAAAAAATTTCAAATGAATGTGATTGAGTTTCTTATGGGAAGGGCGAAGCTACGTTAGCGTCGCCCTTCTCATATGAAGCTACGTTGGCGTCGCCCTTCCCATATGAAATTGAAAATTACACTAACAAATTCAAAATAAAATTTTTTTGAAAAAATTGAATTCTTGAATTGAAAAGCGACGTAACTCAAAACCCAAATAATTATGAAAGAAATAGAAGAAATGCAAGAAACCCTTTTTCTTTACAAACGAAGGTTTGAAGTAAAACCTTGGGTAATGAAGAAGACTCTTGCTGGGAGGAGACTAACATTTAGCAGTCCCTAAAGACGTTATTCATGGATTCAAAAAATTTTGAGTTGTGCAATTTTTTGATTTAGGGTGCGATTTGTAGGCAAACGAAAAAACTGAAAAAAATTTCTAGTTAATATTGAAAAATGTGTGACAAAAGTGTATTTCAAATTATTTGAAGAAAAATAAAAGTAGATTTTAGTAAGAAGAATAGGAATTAGAACTTGTTTGCTGAAATATTATTGCGAGTCGCAGTCTATGCTAATTAATTATAGGTACGTATATAAATTAATAATAAGTATCCACTCATAAGAAATGAAATTTTAAATACTTATCCATGTTCGGCAGCACATATATTAGCGAAAAGCTTTAAGTTCATCAAAACAAACCAAAGAAACCTTTTATCACAAAAGCATTTGGAAGCAATTCTGCAATTATCCAACTCTGATTCGACAATAAATATTGACAATTTAATAAACAGCCTTGAATAAACTTATCACTTATTCTTATTATGTATTATGTATGTGGCCGCTGTGGTGCAGTGGGTAGAGTGCTCGCCTGCTATGCCAGAGGTCTCGGGTTCAAACCACGGCCCGAGCCAAACAAATTTTTCTAATTAGTAAAAATCCAATTATTGGGTTTTTTAAGAGCAGCGGTCACCTCTCGGCAGTGGGCGGCATACCCTCCGAGAGTATTTCTGCCATGAAAAAGCTTCTCACATAAAATGCATTCGCCGTTCGGAGCCGGCATAAAACAGTAGGTCCACCCAATTAGTAGGAAAAACAAAAAGGAGCACACCTCGAATTGGGAGAGAAGCTCGGCCATAAAACTCGTCAGAGTTATAATAGCGCCATTGTATTATATTATATAATATGTAGATATATTTTTTTTTATATGCACGAGTTCATATCTTAATTTAATATATATGTAGATACATTTGTATAAATAAAATATTTTGTAAATATTGTACATATGTATGTTGTATGCAAAATTTTCCAATGGTACAATAAAAATTTACTTGTAGTTTGTAACTTTTTTTAAATCTAACACAAATTTTTTCTGAGTGCACTAATAAATTTTTGTAGATGTATTGGAGTTTCCCCATTCAATACGAGAGCGTTGAGCACCCTTGGATTATATAGTTGGTTTTGTACACTGTTCACCTATCTCCCACTTCCCAAGTGAAATTTTTTTTTTAATTTAAGCAAAAAAAAAAAAAATTTTGTGGGACGAAATTAGCACATAAATATCTAATTCATTTTATGTTATTACCATCTTGATCCATTGGGGGGGGGGGGGGGGTCTAGGTGAACGTTCACCTGGACCCCCCACTTTCGATTTTTTAAAAAATACCCTTAAAATTCGAGCACAAAATTTTTTGTTGAGGGACGAAATTAGCACATAAATATCTAATTCATTTTATGTTATTACCATCTTGATCCATTGAGGGGGGGGGGTCTAGGTGAACGTTCACCTGGACCCCCCACTTTTGATTTTTTAAAAAATACCCTTAAAATTCGAGCACAAAATTTTTTGTTGGGGGACGAAATTAGCACATAAATCCTAGCCTATCAATTTTCAAATCCATTGAGTGGGGGGTCCAGCTGAACGCACCCCGAAATTAGCTAACTTGGCTTGTTTTCCATGGTTTGGGATAAATTTGCTTTCTGCATCCATTTTTGCCTCTTAAAAAAATAACTAAATTCATTCAATGTTTACTTTTTTATTTAACACATATTTGCGTTGACATTTCTTCTTCGTTCTACTGGTAACTTGCCAATGGAAATTTGGCCAGTAAAGAACGTTAGTGGAACTGCCATTTGCGCTTTCTCAATTTTCGTTCAGGTCGCTCTCTTTTGCTGGAGAGAAAGTAAAGAAACACGAATTAGCTGTCAAATGTAAATAATTAGTGATAATTATTTATTAGTTAGATAAACACTCCTAATGTTGGGTGGCTCTAGTAATGTCCTTCAACTGGACTTTAAACGAAAAGTTAAGAAAATAGTAAAAAAACTGTCAACAGACTATCGCTAAAAAGTCGAAAGAAAAACAAGTATATTTTAATTAAAAAACACGCGCACAACTACACCACTACACCAACGAGAAAGGGGCGAGCTCCTGTTGCTGCAATGTCATCTTTCAAGGAAAAATTTCGTCTGTGGACAAGAGGGGTAAAGTTTAAATTGGTTCTTTTATTGTTTTCGAGCTTAACATATGTCATAAGCCTTGCCAAGCATACGAAGACTACATACTTAGAATTTCCAATATTCTCCCAAAATCTGGAGTTAGGGGCTAAAATCCCCTTTTGATAGGTTAAGTCATATATTGTACCATAACTTCTCCCTTTATCCCATCAACATGATTTTGATGTCGTTGAATAGAAAATTCGACATTAATCAATTTCTACTGTGAAATTTTTCATAATAAAATTATTAATTTTGTACTTACTTTAGCAATATTAGTATGAAAAATTTCACAGTAGAAATTGATTAAAGTAGAATATCCTAGGAATGTCTACGCGGATATGAAAAAGTTATACATATGTCATTGAAAACATAATTAACAGGAGATTCTTTCAAAATAGTCTTACATGTACACTGGTTAACAAATTCATAGAGAAATCTGGTTAATGAAAAAAATTTAACAAGAAATTGAATTTGTGACATTTTTTTACAGTTTATCTGGCATTTATGAAGATATATTAACGATTCACATTTTGTTGAAAGCGGCGAAATATCATGGTACAATACATGACTTAACCTATGAAAAGCGGTTTTTGTCACCTTCAGATTTTGGGGGGTATATTGCAAATTCTAAGTATATACCTACTTATGCAGTTTTGTATAGGTACTTGTCTATAGCTTGTCTATAGTACTTTTTCACTGTCACAGTGTTATTATTATTTAATGTTAATTTTTTTGATCACAAATAAGTACGAGTATTATGTTTTGATTTTAATTTTTTTTTACTCATGAATAATTATTGTTTCTTGATTTTTGAGGTTATCTATAAATGTATATAATATAGGAGATTCACAACCTGTCATATTACGTCATATCGTCATAAGTCATTATATTTTGTCGTTGCATTTTATGCTGTATGTGTACTAAATAAATACAACTCTGCACGATATATTTTTGGGTCGTGGTATTTGATCAGCTGTTTTTGTTTACTTCTTCACAGGGCTTCGGAAAAGTTTTTTATAATATTTTAATATATGAAAAAACTAATTTTTGCGTCATTAATTAGAGACTAATTTAGCCACAAGTCCGATTTCGATATCTCAAAATTTCAATAGGGCGTTTCGTTAAGGTGACACACATACATATCGTCGCTCCGGAAGAAGAAAGACGCATGCCAGTAATTCGTCGACGAAAAAAGACGTATTAAAAATATGTCGGGGAAAAAAGACGCTTTACAAAATATGTCGACGAAGATAGACGCATTAAAAAATATTTCGACGAAAAGAGACGCATTATAAAATATTTCGACGAAGAAAGACGCATTAGCATTATTAACTGCGAAGAAATACGCATTAGCATTAATATTGACGAAGAAAAAACAAAAATCGAATACGTCTTTCCTTCCTAAAAAATATTTGAATGCGTCTTTCTTTATAGTAAAAAAAAATAAAGCGTCTTTCTTCGTTATCAAAAAAAATAAAGTCTTTCTTTCGAAAAATATTTTTAATGCGTCTTTCTTTGAAAAAAAGTTTCCGTCTTTCTTCCTCAACAAAACAGTTTGCGTCTTTTTTCTTCTATAGCGACGATATGTACATACTTGGGTACAAAAAATCCACAAATATTTGAGGGGAAAAAATTAATTTTGCGGTATTAATTAGGGACTGGACTCTCATTTAGAGATGACTTAGGGAAACATTGATCAATGAGCATTAAACTTCATTTCCTGAATTAGTGGAGGTCTCCCCTTTTTTCTGTGCTCAGCGGGTTTCGACAGAAATACTTTCTTGGCCGGAGCACCTTCTTCCATTCTCAAGACATGACCTGCCCAACGGAGCCGCTGGATCTTTATTCGCTGAACAATGTCGATGTCTGCGTACAGCTCGTACAGCTCATTCTTAAATCTCCGCCGATACTCGCCCTCGCCAATGGGAAAAGGTCCATAAATCCTCCGAAGAACTTTCCTCTCGAATACACCAAGCGCCATCTCATCAGCTTTTGATATAATCCATGCTTCTGCGCCGTACATGAGGACTGTAGAGTGTGATTTTGGTTCGTTGAGAGAGGACTTTACTTTTCAATTGCCTACTTAGTCCAAAGTAGCATTTATTGGAAAAAAATAAGAAAGCTCATAAATATTTAATACTTTCAATTTATTTATTACTGTCCCTATTACTGACTACAAAAAAATCAGAGCCTCAAAAGAATTTGAGATCAATGATTTCAATTAATTGTGAATTTATGGAGAGCCAAAAATCTGTTTAAATTCTAGTAATCTTTATACCTATATATTACGCTAAGCGATTTTTTGTACGCACCATAACTTTAATTAACACCGTTATACCGATTTTCGAAAATGTGGTGTCAAATGAAAGGGCTTGACCTGTAGATGTGCATGAAGGTTTAATTTTTTTGAAAAGAGTTGCCTGCTGTTTGAAAATTTAATTTTCCTGTATAGTTTGTTTGATTTTTAAATTTGAGGTGGCATATGAAAGGGCTTGATCTGATAATGAGTAATTTAGTAAAATTTTGAAAAAGGGTTGCCACCTGTTTAAAAATTCAGTTTTACGCTATAGTTTGTTTGATTTTTAAATTTGAGGTCTCATATGAAAGGGATTGGCATGGAAATGAGTAATATATTAAATTTTTTACAAAAAGGTTGCCACCTGTTCAAAAATACATTTTTACGCTACAGTTTATCTCATTTTTAAATTTGAAGTGTCATGCAACGCACTCAAGAAGGGTAATAAAAGGAAAGGGAAGTGGAAAATGAAAGGGACGGATATGGCGAAGGAAAGGAAGCGAAAGAGGAAAGAATACGGAAAATAAAATGGATAAAGGGAAAGAAAGCGCAAATAAAGGAGAAAGGGGAAGAGAAAGAGAACTAGAAAAAAAGAGGAGCGCGCCAAATGGCCTTTTGGAGGTCGCTTTAAGGTTACCATAGTCTAGAAAAATATTCGGCACAAAACTTCACTATGGGGCTCCTCGGACAAAATCTTTGTATAAAAAATCTTGGTCCATAGAAAATAAAAATAACCAGTACCTATGAAAAATATTCGGCACAAAACTTCACTATGGGGCTCCTCGGACAAAATCTTTGTATAAAAAATCTTGGTCCATAGAAAATAAAAATAACCAGTACCTATGAAGGTATATCAAACAATTTTCAAATGTGGCAATAAGTTGTCTTCCACCCTCAAATTATCGCACTGTGTAATTGAAAGCCACAGCATCGCGTGGCCGGGTTTACTAGTATAATATAATACACTGGCGCGTTTATAACTCTGACCAGTTTAATGGCCGAGCTTCTCTCCAAATTCGAGGTGTGCTCCATAACTTGAAATTTTCCTACAAATTGGGTGGACCTACAGTTTTATGTCGGCTCCGAACGGCCAATGCATTTATTTGAAGAACCTTTTTCATGGCAGAAATACACTCGGAGGGTATGCCGCCCACTGCTATTTTTAAACCCCAAATAATTGAGTTTAAATTAATGAGAAAAATTTCTTGGTGTTTGTCTGGACTAGGGTTAGAAACCGAGACCTCTGGTATAGCAGGCGAGCACTCTACCCACTACACCACAACGGCCAAATTCTAGTATTTAAGTAAATATATGAATGAAATATTCTTATGAATATAACTAATCGACCCCCCAATATATCAACTATGTATTTAGTTCTTATTTTCACTAATAATAAATATCTCAACGATATTTTTTTGAACAGAAATCAAGTTTAAATTTGCGAGAAGGTCACAATGAGAACAAAGATAAAAGCAATAGATTATCGCTAAATACTGATAACAAATACGCTGACTCTAGTGGTGGAAGCGGTGGCGTATCGAAACCAGCAAACAAAGTCGTTGGCGATTTATACGCTAGTAGTAATAGTAAGAGCGCTAATGGAAGACAAAGCTTTGAGCACGAAGACAAAGACGCAGGTACCGAAAAGGATAACCGACAGGATCACGAAAACGGGGCATTACATCAATGTATTAATGAGTTGGCTGCCTCTTTCGGCAACCATTCTGTTGGACTTTTCGGTGATGCAGTTCGACATTCTGCATTGGAGGACATCAATGAATCGGTGGTAGCATCGACCAGTGATTCATCACAAAAAATGTCAAATGCGACGCTGTCGTCGGCGTCAACGTCATCGACATCATCATCAATGCAAAAGACATCACATTTTGTAACTGTAATAGAGGTGAAAGAGAGTAAGACAAGCATGGATGCTGAATTGGATACCGGATTAGTGGAGAGTGGTGAGACGATACAGGGCACCAGCAGCAGCACTCCAACACTAAGCAGTTTTGAACGTAAGTCTTCTTCTTCGGTTAAGGTAGAACCAACAGCACCGCCATTATCCCCTGCACTAACGACATCGCCGTCCATGTCAACCTCAACATATGCAGCGCAATCGGATCCTAAAAGGAAAATGCCGCCAAGGTAAATATACATCATATTAAGATAAGATATCGTCTTTTGTACTTTGTACTTGTTTTCTCCTTAAGACCACCACCAAAAAATATTCGACGTGTCGAGCCACCCACTATACCCGGACAACTTTCGCCATCCCCTAAAAGGGACGCGCCTTTTATGGGCAGCAGTATGCCTTTGCCTAGCACATCTGGCAGTCTTTCTTCATCCGAAAGCCCTGGAAATTCACTGGAACGTAATATAAAACCTTCAGATATATTGCGGCAAAAATCACCCGATTCCGTGGAAGGTAAAATTTTAGCATCAAATAGAAAAACAACATCGGATTTAGGCAAATTCAATCCGGCTGATTTAATGGAAGAATTGGGACGTAAAGTTGGTAAATCGGAGAGCTTAGAAAAAACAAAACGCTCCGATATGACGTCTACACAAAGTCCTACCGGTAGCTTGGGACGAACTGCGGGCGCGCAGGGTCGTAATATAACGGGTGTTCGGACAAGTGGTAGCGCAGTAAGCGCCTCACCTACCGGTAGCTTGAGTAAACCTTCAAAAATTGCTGCAGCCGATAGTTCTTCATCCAACAGTTTAGAAAAGAAGTCACGGTCTTCTCTACAGGCGGCTGATTGTGAAGACGGGCAAGCCCAGAACGTTGGTTCAAAGGAATCGTTAGCATCGCAAGGCATATCGGAAATTGTGAGTATAAATGATTCTGTTTTAAAAAAAGTTTTCATTACCATTAATTTTATTAGTGCTAGTGGAAAAATTTTCCACCACCAATAGTAATGGGGGCAAAAATTTTCCACTACATAAAATTTAGTGGTAGTGGAGGCTAGAAATTTTATTGGTGTTAAGTTAGCGAAGTACCCGTGGCAGATCTGATCGGGAAGGAGAGTATAATTAGTACCTAATTAATCCAGAAAAAATTAATTTGATCCCTCAAAATTTCTCGCACTTTTGGGTGTTTGATACCTACAAATGCATAATATTGCATATTTCAAGGGAAAGAGCATATTTCAGCATATTTTCGCAATTAAAGCATATTGTGTGACATAATTACCTTATTAAATTAAATTACCACAAAAGTTTTATTCCCTCGTTTTATCTAATATTAAATTTTTTTTTAAAATAGTTCCACCGTTTTAAAGCATATTCATGACACTTGAAAGGAGCGTTTTGTCTTTTCGGATATGCATATATGTGTGTGTAGAACACCTTTTTGCGTGGGCGGACTTTGGTCGCGCTTTTAAAAAAATAATAATATCTAGGGCAACAGAAAATATGCGCTAAAAAATTCGTTTTTAGCGCTAAAAATATGTCCTTAAAAATATGGTTTAAGCGCTAAAAATATGCTCTTAAAACTTGGTTTAAGCACTGAAAATATGCCCTTAAATTTTTTTTTATATCTATATATATAAAAATCTCATGTAACATTCTTTGTGCGCGATAAACTTTTAAACTACTTAACCAATTTTGATAATATTTGGCAGTAACATGTAATTGTGCTCCAATTGAGTAGTCAAATAGTTTTTATTTAAATTTTTGGTCAAACAGCGTAAATTTATGTAAAAATGTGTAAAAAACCAACCAAAATTAGCTTTATACGGCCATAAATCAAAACCGGATCAACCGATTTAAATATTTCTTCTTGGAAATGAAACTTTGAACCTTTCACTAAAGTTCTGCATTCAAAAAATTAATAAATTCTCTTTTTAAATAACAAAAATATTATAAAGAATAGTATCAATTTTTGAAAAAAGAGTCATGCGCATGGTTGGTCGCCACAAGCAATCGTTAAAGCAGAAGACAAAACAATGAGAACAATACATACCTACGTACATATGTACATAAGCAAAGAAATGACACGAAAATACATACATATGTATATACGACCAAAAGTAAAGCAATTCGTTTAAATGATACAAACGGATTCGATTCGTTTTGCATGCAAATGGTAGGTTCGATTAACATTAAAATGTTTTGGTTTTTGAATATCACATTATTTTTCAATTTATTTACAATATCTGGAAAGGTAAGTATTTTCCTAATATTATGAACAATCATTTTTCTTTTACAACAGAAATGAAAATTGGAAAATTATTTTTAAAGTTTGACCTCAGATATGTAAATACCTATTTTTGTCTATTTACGTATATCTGTAACCGAATTTTTCATACCCAAAACCTCTGGAGTGCTCTGGCCTTAGATTCATACATATCTCTATCTACGTACATCTATATATATAAAAATCTCATGTAACATTCTTTGTGCGCGATAAACTTTTAAACTACTGAACCAATTTTGATAATATTTGGCAGTAACATGTAATTGTGCTCCGATTGAGTAGTCAAATAGTTTTTATTTAAATTTTTGGTCAAACAGCGTAAATTTATGTAAAAATGTGTAAAAAACCAACCAAAATTAGCTTTATACGGCCATAAATCAAAACCGGATCAACCGATTTAAATATTTCTTCTTGGAAATGAAACTTTGAACCCTTCACTAAAGTTCTGCATTCAAAAAATTAATAAATTCTCTTTTTAAATAACAAAAATATTATAAAGAATAGTATCAATTTTTGAAAAAAGAGTCGTGCGCATGGTTGGTCGCCACAAGCAATTGTTAAAGCAGAAGACAAAATAACGAGAACAATACATACCTACGTACATATGTACATAAGCAACGAAATAACACGAAGATACATACATATGTATATACGACCAAAAGTAAAGCAATTCGTTTAAATGATACAAACGGATTCGATTCGTTATGCATGCAAATGGTAGGTTCGATTAGCATTAAAATGTTTTGGTTTTTTGAATTTCACTTTATTTTTCAATTTATTTACATTATCTGGAAAGGTAAGTATTTTCCTAATATTGTGAACAATCATTTTTCTTTTACAACAGAAATGAAAATTGGAAAATTATTTTTACAGTTTGACCTCAGATATGTATATACCTATTTTTATCTATTTACGTATATCTGTAACCGAATTTTCCATACCCCAAACCTCTGAACTGCTCTGGCCTTAGATTCATACATATCTCTATCTACGTACATCTTCTATCTATCTATATATATAAAAATCTCATGTAACATTCTTTGTGCGGGATAAACTTTTAAACTACTGAACCAATTTTGATAATATTTGGTAGTAACATGTAATTGTGCTCCGATTGAGTAGTCAAATAGTTTTTATTTAAATTTTTGGTCAAATAGCGTAAATTTATGTAAAAATGTGTAAAAAACCAACCAAAATTAGCTTTATACGGCCATAAATCAAAACCGGATCAACCGATTGAAATATTTATTCTTGGAAATGAAACTTTGAACCTTTTACTAAAGTTCTGCATTCAAAAAATTAATAAATTCTCTTTTTAAATAACAAAAATATTATAAAGAATAGTATCAATTTTTGAAAAAAGAGTCGTGCGCATGGTTGGTCGCCACAAGCAATTGTTAAAGCAGAAGACAAAATAACGAGAACAATACATACCTACGTACATATGTACATAAGCAACGAAATAACACGAAGATACATACATATGTATATACGACCAAAAGTAAAGCAATTCGTTTAAATGATACAAACGGATTCGATTCGTTATGCATGCAAATGGTAGGTTCGATTAGCATTAAAATGTTTTGGTTTTTTGAATTTCACTTTATTTTTCAATTTATTTACATTATCTGGAAAGGTAAGTATTTTCCTAATATTGTGAACAATCATTTTTCTTTTACAACAGAAATGAAAATTGGAAAATTATTTTTACAGTTTGACCTCAGATATGTATATACCTATTTTTATCTATTTACGTATATCTGTAACCGAATTTTCCATACCCCAAACCTCTGAGCTGCTCTGGCCTTAGATTCATACATATCTCTATCTACGTACATCTATATTAAAGACCTGCGCAAGCTCACTCGCTTTTCTTTGAACACTGTGTGATTCGGTGTCATTGCCAATGTTATGCTTGATTCGGTTTAACATAAGATCAGCACTCGCACGACAGTATATGCTAGCATGAGTTGAGTGACAATGCAGTTTGCTCATTTCCATTTAGCCATGAACACACAGGCTTGAGTATATTTTCTGTGCCTTGCGAGTAGTGTGCGAGAGGACAGTAAAAGCACTAGAAAAATAAACGAATCAACCGAATCATTCTAGTACTTAATAAAAAGATATACGGCATGGTAGGTTGTGTGCTCCCTTTCATGCAAGAGGTTCCAGGTTCAAACCCTGGCGCGGACAAATATCAAAAATTAGTTTTAAATAAAATTAGAACATTTCTTTTTTGTTGTTTGCTTTTCCGACAGGGTAGGATTGCGATGTATTGTGGAACGAATTTCCGTTCTCACGAAACGAAATCAGATACTGAAGATGGCACATAGCCGAAACCGGTTTATAACCAAATCAAACTTGACAAGGGATGACGGAAATTCGTTCCACAATAAAATTAGAACACTTTTTGTAATAAAAAATATTTTTATTAAAGGTACATATTTGTTTTTATAGGTACAAAAGCACATTTTATTAAATTATAATACTTTTTGTAACAAAAAATTATTTTTATTAAAGGTACATTTTATAGATACAAAAGATGAAATAAAACAAGTAAAAGCGCGGCTGTCTTCGGCCGTACCGAAGACTTCATACCTTGGGCCCATATGGGTACAAATACTTCAAAATTTCACACCGTTAGCTGTTAAAATGGAGGAGTTATACACCAAAATGTCCATATCTGAACAATCGGTTGTAGGGGAGCTATATGTTATAGTGGTCCGATCTTGACAATTTTCGGTAATCCCGTTTGGGCCCATATAGGTACAAATACTTCAAAATTTCACACCGTTAGCTGTTAAAATGGAGGAGTTATACACCAAAATATCCATATCTGAACAATCGGTTGTAGGGGAGCTATATGTTATAGTGGTCCGATCTTGACAATTTTCGGTAATCCCTTTTGGGCCCATATGGGTACAAATACTTCAAAATTTCACACCGTTAGCTGTTAAAATAGAGGAGTTATACACCAAAATGTCCATATCTGAACAATCGGTTGTAGGGGAGCTATATGTTATAGTGGTCCTATCTTGACAATTTTCGGTAAACCCGTTTGGGCCCATATGGGTACAAATAATTCAAAAATTTCACGCCGTTAGCTGTTAAAATGGAGGAGTTATACACCAAAATGTCCATATCTGAACAATCGGTTGTAGGGGAGCTATATATTGTAGTGGTCCGATCTTGACAATTTTCGGTAACCCCGTTTGGGCCCATATGGGTACAAATACTTCAAAATTTCACACCGTTAGCTGTTAAAATGGAGGAGTTATACACCAAAATGTCCATATCTGAACAATCGGTTGTAGGGGAGCTATATGTTATAGTGGTCCTATCTTGACAATTTTCGGTAAACCCGTTTGGGCCCATATGTGTACAAATAATTCAAAAATTTCACGCCGTTAGCTGTTAAAATGGAGGAGTTATACACCAAAATGTGTATATCTGAATAATCGGTTGTTTTCTATATGTTATAGTGGTCCGATTCGGCCGGTTCCGACAAATGATCAGCTGCATATAACAACATACCTGTATTCCGAATTTCATTCAGAAATCTCAAAAACTGAAGGACTAGTTTGCGTTCACACAGACGGACGGACGGACAGACGGACATGGCTTAATCGACTCAGCTCGTGATTCTGACCATATCGGTATATATTTTGGTGGGTCCCCCACGCTTCCTTCTGGTACTTTCGACAAAAAATTTTTGGCACTAAGTTATAATACCATTTCATTCTCATTAAAGGTATAAAAAATCACATTTGCGAAACACATCTTCGTTACCAAAAGAAAACAAGTATTTTTACATACGAAAATCTATATATATTAGGGCGGGTCAATTTGTACTGTCGGAAAAAAACCTACTTTGTTTCGCCCACAGCTGCATTCTCTGGTCAATTCTGAACAAAAAAGTCCAAAGGAGCATAGTTCTAAAATGGAGTTTGACCCTCCGCAACTTTCATTTTAGATAGTCATCCCTAAAATTTTTTTTTACATTTGTTAAAAAAATGTAGTTGAAGATACTCAAATTAAATTTTGAGATTTATTTGAGTTGAACAGATCCGTCGGCCGACACATTATCACAAAATTTAATCAATTTGGGTAAAGTTTACAAACGGCGAAGAATTCACTATCAGAGTTCTTAAACTTCTTTCCTATATATCTCGAAATCAAAATTTCTTACGGATATTCTGAAGTTGATGTGTTTCGGCGTTTCACTTAGATATTTCAAACTTTTAAGATATACCTGTTGTAACATAAAATAATTGGGAGAAATTCTAAAGAAGGGGTTTGGAAAATTAATGTATTTCCCTAAAAAATAGTCAAATTGCATACTTATTTATTCAAATTGCTATTGCTGTAAACTACAAAATTTTGCGATAAATTTTCAAATAGAAAACTATGTCGATTGTCGCGGTAAGTTTTTAAACGTAGAAAAAGATCGTTCCACGTCAACTGAAGGTATCGGGGCGTATTTAAAAGCAAGAATTTCAGTCACTGTGTAGCGTGTTGTGCTACACGTTCAATATGAATATTGCGATATTTTTCTCGCTCTGAGGTTCAAGATATTTTACTTCCGTCCTTTTCGCACTTTCACTTTCAATTCGTTTATTGCCAATATTGCGATCCGGATCGCGGATTTCAAAATTTCTAAATATACACGCATTTTGGTGGATTGCAAAATTTTCATGCTACACAGTCAATATTGCGATCCGGATCGCGGATTTCAAAATTTCTAAACATTTTGCGATCCAGAATCGCGAGCCATCAATACTCGATGCTACACTATCAATATGAATCGCGATCCACGGATTTCATCAATATACATATATTGACCGTCTGACGTATGCCTATGTATGTACTCTGAAAAAAATACCCGTAGTTAAACCAACAACTTTCGGCTGTTGAATCTCCGTCTTTGATTCAACAGCAAAAGTATTTGTTTTTACAGCAAAGTTTTTGATCCAACAATTTATTGAAAAACGGGCGTTGTTGATTCAAAAACTTGCTTGCCTTAAAAAAATTTTTTGTGAGAAAATATTTTTTGGTGAGAAAACCAACAAAAAAATAATGATGGAAAGAAGATGAAGAGAAAAATCCAAAAAAAAGTTTATTTTTAGCAACAATTTCCTCCCCGTTGTTGATTTAAAGGCAAAAGTATTTGACGCAACAGTTTCCGTTGTAAACAAAACTAATGAGAACAAATTTTTTTTTAATTTTGTTTTTACAATGATTCAAATAATTCATGGATTCCTTTTTAGGAAATGGAAGTATAAATAGGTTACTAGAATTCAATATAATGTTGAATGTTCCACTATGTGATGATTGGATAGAATTTCAGGTTGATGTCATGGTTCGAATCCGGAGGAGAATATAAAATAAAGAAGAAAAATCAGAATAAGAAATAAAGATAGCAACCAGTGAATGATAAGAAGGAGAGAAGAATAGGAGAACAAGCGGTTTGCAGTTGGGACCCGGGCGGAGAGAAGATGAAGAGTAAAATGCAAACAAAAATTTATTTTTAGGTGAAAATTTTTTCCAACATTCTCCGTTATTGAATTCTTTAAATCAACAACGCTCGCACCTTTGAAACAACAACGGAGCATTATTGGGCACATTTCAACTGCGGAAAGTAGTTGATTTAACAGCGAAAGTCTTTAGATTTACAACGTTTTTTTTTTTCAGAGTAGATACACCGCTGATTCGTGTAGCACATGAGTTGAATTTTCTGAAGTGGGCCACTTTTTTTCGAAGTTGTACTATCTTTCTGAAACTTTTTTGTATAGTTCACAACAACAACAAAAAAAAATACGTTTGGCCCAGTTTTTCGAAATTCGAATTATTTTCAAATTTATGGCTATCAACACTTTTCGAAGTTCCTCAGTTTTTGCCGATTTTCTCACGATTGGTCAAACCTATTTTGCTAAATTTTGATATATATATAAAAGATGATATCTTCTAAAAACCAAACTGCATTTCTTATTTCTGCAAATAATTTTTTTTGCAAACATTATTCGCAGTTTTTATGTACTGGACCATGGTCGGATGGCGTTTTTGTATGGTGTTGTTGGGCATTCCATTAGTAACTATTAGCAAAAAAAAAATTTTGGGGCACTTTAAGGGAGCGGGAGTTATGCATGCTTTAATTCATTATTCGTAGTACTCAGTAAGTAAAAAAAAATATTTCATACAAAAATAACAAGTCTGTAAAAAATGTAAGTAACTCCCGCGCCTTTAAAGTGCCCCAAAATTTTTTTTTACTAATAGTTACTAATGGAATGCCCAACAACATCATATAAAAGCGCCATCTGACCGCGGTCCAGAACATAAAAATTGCGAATAATGTTTGCAAAAAAAATTATTTGCAAAAATAAGAAATGCACTTTGCTAGAAGATATCATCTTTTATATATATATCAAAATTTAGCAAAATCGGTTTGACTTTGAAAATAATTCGAATTTCGAAAAATTGTTAAATACGTATTTTTGTTTAAGCGTTGTGAGCCATACTACCCACTTTCATTAAAATACATGGCCGTCGAAAAAATTTTAGGTGGCTCACTTCAAAAAATTCAACTCACATTTGAATGAAGCATTTCGAAAATTATTAAGCTCGCCTTGAACTTGTCAGACTAAGAGGAATGGCAAATAGTATGCGCATATACAAAACAAAGTTGCCAGAGTACAAAATTTGAATAAAAACAATTTTACGAGCGAGATAGAAAAATACGACGAAATACTATGCTAAAATATGAATTTATAGCAAAATATGCCAAAAATATGCAAATAAGTCAAGATATGCAAAAATAAGCCTTTTGACCTAAATATGCGAAAATATGCCCTAACAAGTTAGGCTTATTCTCTTCGTCTTGAGCTAAAACGCCGATATATATTTATCATATGTAAATAGGACTGCAACAGAAAAATATGCATTTGCATATCTTCTGTTGCCCTAATAATATCTATTGACTCATCCAACTTTTACAACAAATATCTCGTAAACTATAAGCCCCCGGCAAGTTTTTACTTCAGTTTTGAGATCTGTGAAAGTCCCTCTGAATAAGTGATTTTTCTCTGGGGCGCTTCTTTAATGGAAAGCCGCCTCTAAAATTTTTGAAGAAAATCTTAAAAATTAAGAAGAATTAATATTCTTTGATATGGATTAAAAAGGCATCATTAATATTATTTTATGCCGATTAAAAGGTATAAAATTTGTTCTGGTTACTAACTTAATTGGCACGTAATCGTCTAGACGATTTTGGCCGAGTCTAATAAAGTACGCCAGCTATTTCTGTTTCGTGCAGCATGGCGCTATTTGGGAATACTTAAGGAGTCAGCATCACTGTCCACCTGATCTTCCCAACGCAGTGGAGGTCTTCCTTTTCTTCTGCGTTCAGCGGGTTTCGATAGAAATACTTTCTTGGCCGGAGCACCTTCATCCATTCCCACGACATGACCTGCCGCGCGCAGCTGATGGATCTTTATTCGCTGAACAATGTCGATGTCGGTGTAAAGTTCGTACAGCTCATCGTTAAATATCCGTCGATATTCGCCATCGCCAACGCTTAAAGGTCCATAAATTCTCCGAAGAACTTTCCTTTCGAATAGTCCAAGCGCCATCTCATCTGCTTTTGGTTCTAAGTCAAAATAAAAAGTATCCAAAGTATCCAAAGATACTGGCTTAGAAAAGTATGTCATTTGATACTGCTGGATCAAAACGACAATACTGGTTGAAAAGTTGAGCGCTCTATATTACGTCGCTCCAAAGAGCTATCAAAGCGCTCTCTATGTATCATTGAGAGCACAGTCGCTCTACGCTGCTACTAAGCACTCTCAACTCATTGTCAGAACAGAAAAAACGTTTGTTTCAACAAAAATTTCAACGTTAATTTTCGTTTTAATGTCAACGATTTCCAGTTTGTTTTGTTTATAACTGATGAATTTCGCTGTGAAAATTCCTCTATTTAGATTTCGAAAGCGAAGCAAATGAAATATAACGATTTTTTGTGAATTCCATGAATGTAAACATGTACGTTGGGGCGTCTCGCGTTATATGGACCAAAAAAAGTCCACCGTATTCTTTTTTTGATTTCTTTTTCGAAAACATTTCTGGAAACATTTTTTATTTTTTTTTTTTTTGACGCCGCTAGATGTCGCTAAAATTCATTTTTCTCATATCTTCAGTATTTATGGTCCGATCGGTAAGTTTGATACACCAGTCTCTTTGGCTTGAGAGGAGGGTTCCTATTCTATAATTGTATTAACCCTTTGTGCCCACTGGGGTCACTTCCACCCAGTACTTAGTTTATACCACCTTAATGTAACTTTTTTTTGCCGGCATATTAAACGTCGTCAAAAAACATTAATCTTTTGCAAAAGAGGTATTTCGATCGACGCAGTACAACCGGAAATAAAACACATTTAACATTCAGAGGAATACGCTTCCTGTGGTCTTTTAGGTTCATTTTACAAAGATTTTTTCTGAAGGGACTCCTACTACATATTTGAGATCAGCAATATCCGAAGATCACCTCACTCAAAGTACATCGTGATGCCAAAATCGAACCGCAAATAATTTTGAAAGAGCTTGTTTCTGTTCCACGCAGAGTTGAATTATTAAATAATTATAACTGAATATAACTTTTGACAATAAAATTTCCGTACTCCGAAAATATGTTTAATTTTTATCTCACGTAACTTGAGTTTGAGCGATAATTCGACACAATACCATCTACGATCCATAGTCGATCAGCAGTCGATTATCGATCTCAGGCGAGACTCGCAATAGGGGTCTGAATAGAAGTTTTGCTTATTTTGTCTATGAATGCCAGTAGCATTCGGTACTAATTTTTTTATACTATAGTTATTTAATGTTTTTATTTTTATTAGATCAAAAGCTATGAATCAGTTTCATCTCTGGGCTCAGATTGCGCAAAGGCTCCACAACACACAGACAATGAACCATATTATGATACAGTTCCACTGGATAATGGTGATGGTGAATATGTTTACATCAAACCTGGAGGCACTGGTTCATCGTCTAGTCGTGATGACCTATCCACACCTGGCAGTACACTACCCATAAGTTCAACTACACACCTTAGCAGTCAAGCGAGTGTAACTGACCCCGAGTCTCCAGGTCGTGGTTCAAACTATGTAAACATTGATTACTTTCTGCAGTGAGTATATATAATATAATTATATGTACCTATACTTTAGACCGGTGCGAATTACTTACCTACCCAGCAAACAGTCTCTAACGTTAGAAATTTTGTCGAGATTACCTTAGATAAATAATAGCTTAAAAAACTAAAAAACACGCTTTAATCTCAAAAATCGTACTAAAAATTGAGAAATAATTTAATTAGAAACAAAATGATGAACGAAAATATAAGTATTTAAGAAAAGCGTGGGGGTGCTCAATAATATTTGAACATGAAAATATTCGATTCGTACAACTAGTACAAAAATATACCTAGTTGCGAAATTAAAGAGTACGATATATGAAATCTCAAAAAAGTCAAAATAAAATTATTAGTAAAAAAACACCGATTTTAAATATTTTTTGACATACTGAGCACCCCACGCTTTTCCTTAAATACTTATATTTTCGTTCATCATTTTGTTTCTAATTAAATTATTTCTCAATTTTTAGTACGATTTTTAAGATTAAAGCGTGTTTTTTAGTTTTTTAAGCTATTATTTATTTCTTCTATAGCGACGATATGTATGTGCCAGCACCCAGTAAACACTCGGAGTCATAAGTTAGTCAGAAATGAAGCCTAAACACTCATTATGAGCACATTTTAGAGCCAGAAATGTATTTATTTCTGTTCTTAAGGTGATTGCCCGATATGAGCCTAATTTCATACATCATATGAGCCTGAATAAGAGTGATAAAAGGACTCATATTTATGGCTCCTTTAATTTCTTTTGTGACTAGTGAAACCAAAAAAAAACTTCTTTATTTTTGCATTTTCCTTCCCCTGTCTCAATTCTCTTCATCATCTCTCTCCGTTCACCCCCGCTTATTCCCCTCTTCTCTCATTGCGGAACCCTTTTCAACTTCATTGCTTGCTTTATACCATGTCTCCACATAACGTGTTTCGCTCTTTTTTTCTGCATTTTCTCTCTCAATCTTGTTTCGACACGGAAACCAGTGCCGAAACTCGCTAATTTCCATACAAATTTCTGAGAGCGAGTGAAGATTGAAACACTGTTTCATTCTGAATCATCTTGCCAACCTCGATGATATCGATGTCTTCTCTAATTTTTTATCGAAAATCTATCGAAATCTCACACAGACCAAAACAAAAACGCAAAATATAAGCAAACATACAAACATTTAAGAAGAGCAAGAAAGAGAAATGTTAAACTGAATCACGATCAGCCACGTGGAGACGGGTTATTTAGCGAGATGTTTTGCTAGATGTTTTGTTGGTGAAACAAGTTATGTGGAGACGGGCTTTTATAGTTTTGTCTATTTGTATTCTCCTCCGGATTCGAATCTGAACTCAACCTGAAATTCGATCCAACGATATCATATTGTGGAACATTCAACATCGTATTGAACTTAAGTGTTACTTTTATACTTCCCCTTTTTCGAAACAGCATCTATGAATTACAATGATTTATTAAAAAAATAAAAAAAAATTAAAAAAAAAAATAGTATTATGAAGCGATTTGCCGTCATGCCTTGTCAAGTTTCAAAGCAAGCAACCAAAAAGTAATAAAAAAAATTTCCTAAGCTCATATTTAACACATACATATTTCGGATTCATATCGGACTCCAAGAATGTTTGCTGGGCTGATCGATTTTAATAAAATACAATTTACACTCTTAAATTGTATATGCATTAATTTAATGGCTCTTTTAAATTAAAGCGCTGCAATAAAACTACGATTCTCATTACTGTATGACAATTATAAAATTGAAAATAATATGTACATATGTATGCATATATCGTCGCACACTGGTCAGCCCGCATACACAAAAGTCAAAAATGTTGGTGCTTGAAAAAGAAACTTCTGTCATGCATTTACGTGGGAAATATATTGAATTTTATGGAAAACCTCCTTCTATGCGCAATAGCCACCATTAAATGTTACTTTGGCTCATTTAAAGTCACACACATTTGAAAAAAAAATTTCTGGAAAAAGTTTGTGTAAATGAGTGTATTATGATTTTTGCGATATTTCAAGTTTGAGTGCTAAAAAAAAATGCGGATAACTATGGAAACGCAAGGAAAAAGTATGTTTCATGATTTAGCGAAAGAAAACAGTGAAAACAATTTATTTTTAGCAAAATACAAGATGAAGAAATCTTGGCTTTTCTATGAGCGCGCTCGAGCATAATTTTCAAGCATTAGCATTTTCATTTAAACTTTTAACAATTAAGGACCACTCTGGACCAGGTCTTATAAGCAGATTCGAGTTCTTTCAAGTCTTCTCTTAAGAAGCCTGTTTTTACATTTTTCCCTTTTTTTCCCTTTTTCTTAAAATATGATATTAAATGTAACTAGTCTATACAAAATATTGTTGCCCAAGATGCTCCTTTTACGTATTTTTGTACATTGTACATCGACTGTTTTCGATAAAACTTCATTTTCGATAAAATCTGAGTAATTGAGTTTGGTCCCACTCTCCATACAATTTTTTTTTTTTGATCCCGCGAAATATCGCGGAAATATTTTTTTTTAATTGTAACTTTGTTATTTGACATCGGATTTTTAAAATTGTAACGTCATTAGTTTAGTCTTTGGCAGCTCTATATTTCCTTCTAATGTCCTTTTGACCTATGAAGTCATTTTCACATAGTTAAGTCACCTAACCAAGTTTTTCATCAAAAATATCCTTTTTGTTTCACAAGAAAAAAATCGCCACAAATAAAGTATTCATCGGCTCTCTCTAAAATTACGCTTAAAGTCTTTGCAATTAAATGGGCAAATTTTTAAAAGAATAAAACTCTCCTGATTTTTACCACTTTTTATAAAAAAATTAATTTGAAAATCAGTTTTTTCAAAAATCGCAAAAAATCCACAAAATTTTGACTTTGACCAGCACTCACTCAGCGAGTTTTTATTAAACCACTAAAAGTTATATGTCGTTCGAAGCGTATTTTAATTGCCTTTGGAACGAGATACTGTTTACGTTTATCGCATTTGTAACACCAGCGAAAATAATTTTTGAATGAAGTGATAACCAAAACACACAAAATTACCGTTATCTCAAAAACCTAACCATAAAAAAAATAAAAAAAAATAGTTCCAAGCTCAGCAGGTCAATTCCTATCCTCCCCCATTCCTGGTTTTCTTGGTATTTTTTGGCTGCAAACTAGTCTTAGTGGTGGGCGTGGATTACAACATATATGCTTTTAATTTTTCTGAAAGATGAGTCGTATAGTGGGACACCAATGTGCCAAATTTGGTTTCGGTAGGTCTATCAGCTTCCAAGAAATTGAGTTTTGTCCCACTCTCCATACAAATGAGACCAGTGTGCGTCGTACCAAACGAAAACTAGCATACGTTTTTTATGGCTGACGAAAACTATCAATTTCGTTTAAACAACAACAATTTTAATGTAAAAACAGTATATAATTACTGATACTTTTCGTCAGCCAAAAGTTGAACTTGTCATTTTTCGTCAGCCAAAAGTCGAACTTGTTATTTTTCGTCAACCAAAAGTTAAATGTGGTACTTTTCGTACAGAATTTTTTTATTGCTAGCTTTCGCCAGACATTTTAAATATGCTAGTTTTCGTATGGTACAACGATGTGTACATATACATACATGCATACATATTAATTACATTGAAGCAACCCTGCAAAAAATGCGATTAATCCGGGACGTGTCCGGGATCAATCGCAAGGGAGCATGCGACTAATACAATTTTACATCCCTTTATATGGAGTGAATTGATCGCATTTGTTCGAGCATGTCCTATGAAGAGACTAATTGTTCAACTTGTATACCCGAACGGGTACCAATGTAGATTAATCACTAACATACCGAACGGGTACAAATGTAGATCAATCGCTTTCATCCCGAACGGGTACGAATGTAGATTAATCGCTTTCATCCCCAACGGGTACAAATGTAGATCAATCGCTTTCAGCACGAACAGGTACAAATGTAGATTTTTCCTTAAAAAATTGTAAATGTTCAAGCATATTTAAATAAAGATTATATGTACTTTTGTAAAAAAATCTCAATAAATAAATTTAAAAAATTGTAAGTTTTGAGTATGCATTATATGAGCGTAATGTAAAGGATTTTTTCATAGGATATTTTAGGCAACATTTTGTTAAAATTGTTATTAAAAAAGGGTGTTCAATTCGTTTTACCGGTTGTTCTACAATTTTTTGAATACATTGCATATTTTTGTAAAATTTCTACATTTAAGGAGTCTAGATTTGTACCTGTTCGGAATGAAAGCGATTAATCTACATTTATACCCGTTCGGGATGAAAGCGATTGATCTACATTTGTACCCGTTCGGGATGAAAGCGATTAATCTACATTTATACCCGTTAGGGAACAATTGGTCTACAATTAGTCTACATTTATACCCGTTCGGGAACAATTGGTCTACAATTAGTCTACATTTATACCCGTACGGGAACAATCGGGGACTAATTGTGGACCTATTGTTCTCGAAAGAGATCAATCCGGGACAAATATCTTTCGGTATTAATCGCACATTTTTTTGCAGGGAAATGTCAGAATGACTACCGAATTTTTTCTGCATTTTACATACGTACATACAATAGACCGTATCACAAATAAATAATAGCTTAAAAAACTAAAAAACACGCTTTAATCTTAAAAATCGTACTAAAAATTGAGAAATAATTTAATTAGAAACAAAATGATGAACGAAAATATAAGTATTTAAGGAAAAGCGTGGGGTGCTCAGTATGTCAAAAAATATTTAAAATCGGTGTTTTTTTACTAATAATTTTATTTTGACTTTTTTGAGATTTCATATATCGTACTCTTTAATTTCGCAACTAGGTATATTTTTGTACTAGTTGTACGAATCGAATATTTTCATGTTCAAATATTATTGAGCACCCCCACGCTTTTCCTTAAATACTTATATTTTCGTTCATCGATTTGTTTCTAATTAAATTATTTCTCAATTTTTAGTACGATTTTTAAGATTAAAGCGTGTTTTTTAGTTTTTTAAGCTATTATTTATTTTTGACTTTTTAGTGAAATTTTTCATTAAAGGATGTTTTATGCGGACGCAAGAATAAAAGTAAAAAGAAGTCTGATGGGATGTGGTGTTCTCCGAAATAGATCTACATACATATGTATTTATAACTTCTACCAAAAATCCCAATATGCAGTGAAGTAAACTAGCTTATTATGCAATATTTTCCAAACCCTTTTATTCAAGGTTTTCCAAACTAGTTTGGAAATACAAAATTTCCCAAACGTTTTGTTATATTTTACAATCAGAAAGTGAAGAGAAGTTGAGGTGAAGCATTTGAAAAGAACAAAAAAAAAGAAACCTGATTGAATAAATTCGAATTTAGACAATAAAGCTCCGAATACGTTTGTAGCGTAATGGTGAGGTATGCTGCCTACGGACCAAGGAGCTCAGGTTCGAGTCCCGAGTGGCGCATTTTTTTTTTATTTTTATTATTTATTTTTTTTTTTTAGAGAAATTTTCTTCACCTCACGTTTACAAAACATTGTATAAAAATGTAATTAGGGTTCCTTTTCGTTGATTCAGCACTTACTATTAAATGAATTACAAACAAAACCAGTTCTTGCTTTGCATACATATGTATGTACATGCGATTGTTTTTATTGCAAACACAACAACGACAGAACAGAAAGCTTGTTACACAAAACACAAAACCAGTTCTTGCTCTGCATACGTATGTATGTATGTACATTAGAGTGGCCCTTATTTTCGAAAGTCGGAAATTTGCAGGTGTTACCCCCTCATATGTTCTTGTTTAATAAAAAAATAATACACTGAAAATTTTGGCCCGATTGTAACCCGTGTCTAACCCGTGCCACAGTGAGTTGAAGTTGAAAAATTACCAACATCACTTTTAGTAAGCGCTGCTTTTGGCTATGCCGCGATATATATATTTATGTGCGTAGGTATAGCCGAAAACCCAACTCTGAGATGTTTACAAGTTTAAACTTGCATAAAATTAATCAAAATACTTTTATTATTTTACCGTTACAATTGCTTGAGTAACAATAATCGTAGAAGATGTATGTACGTATGTATGTAGATGACATTAAATTTTGATATTACGTATGTATGTATAAAGCAACATAGTACAACAAAAAAATCAAATATTTCACCTAAGAGTTATGTATTAATTTAAAATCGTACTATATATTCTTTTCTTTCAATACAATAATTTTAAAACGTGCAACTGGGGAAGTCAGTTAACTGAAAACTGAAGCACATGCCACACATACATAGGTACCTTTTCAGCACATGTGAGACAAATTAGATTTTAACAAACATAGCAAAAGTGAGTACCTATCTGTCGGCATTGGGGAAGTTTGTGTCCATATCATGGTCACTTTGCGCGTAGTTAGTGTAACTACCGTTTGAAAATGCTTCACAAATATAATATTGAGACGGTCCAGCACTATTCATGATACAGTCCTCAATGTCGGTTTCCCATTCATCTTTCTCGAGTAATTTTCTAAGAATTTCATCCGAAGAGGCACTTAGAATATTGAAAGTTTCCAATTTTCTTCATTTGCACACCATTTTAGTTGAATTCTGATATAAAAAAAATAGTAAGAAAAGTCCCAAGTTGTCACAAAAACCACATCCCTAAGGTCCCTGGACTGTGGTATTTAGGTTCTTTTGTCAATGGACCTTCGAAATAATATTTTTTGCAGACTTTCTAAAAAGGAGTAAAAGCGACCTCATCGTCCGGGTGTTAGAGGGCTAAAGTAGTCTACAAAGTTACAGCTATTGCAATTGTTTGATGGTTTTACTATGTGGATATTGGTCTTTCATTCTGTGTGAGAATTAGCTTGCTCAAACGTGCAGTTGCAAAGTGTTATAGAAAAAAATACCCAAATTGTCAGCAGCAAACGCTGGTGCAGTGAAATATGTATCTCCCAAATAAAGTAACTCGACAAAAAAAATGAAAAAACTGCAAATAGTTTCATACAAAATAGGGAATTATTTCGTTATGAAATAACTCGCAATATGTTGGAACTTATTTCATTTCCTCCTTTGGGAGTTATTTAATTCCTTTTATGTGGGAGTTATTTCACTGCTCCGCAAACGCTTTCAATGGATTTTCCAGAGGATTAAAGTTCTGAATTGTATTTCTTATTTGTGTATGCATGTACGAGAATCTACAATTACGCTAATAGAGGGCACTTATTTTTAAAATTTCCCATATAGATATGTATGTATGATTACCTACATGAAAAATATGCATTAAAAATTTCAATTTTCTTAAATTGTTTGCATATATATATGAGTAAATAAGGATCCATGACATTTCAATACTTCAATATATAGAATATCAGTATATTTTGTTTATAAATAATTTATTTGTGGAAATAATAATAATAATAAATAACAACCTTGTAATCTACTACAATTCAAAAATATTAGAGAATTCGTCCAATATAAACGTCCACCCAACCATATAACCCTTGGTTTATTATTTCAACACATTGTGGCACGGGTTAACGTTGACCAATCGAGCAAATATTAAACGGGGAATATTTTCTTCCTACATGAAACCATTTCAGGGGGTAACGTCTCAAAAAAGTCGAAAAAAAATTTTTCCATAGGCGTAAGGGCCACTCTAATGTACATTGTACATGCGGTTGATTTCATTGCAAATACAACAAACCCAAAACAGAAGCTTCAAGCTTTATTTTTGAGTGAATTTATGCATTGAGTTTATCGCCAACGCTATGAGCGGTCGCTGGCTGTTGTGCGTTAGTTCGCTAGATATTTGAGTGGTTATACGTTTTTCTTTGAACATTTGTTTGTGATTTGAGAAGAATGTATTTTTGAGCGTTCGTGAGTGAGTTTTTCCGTACCCTGAAAGCTTGTTACTTATTGGCTTGTATACGGGAGTGAATTGAAATTCATAGAGGCTATTTTTAAGAAAGGTAACATAAAAGCCGCAATGAAGCATAAAATATAATGTTGAATGTCCTACTATATGATGCCGTTGGGCTGTTGATGTCATGTTTCGAATCAGGAGGAGAATAGAAATAATAGAGAGAACACAAAAAAGTGAATGTTTGAAAGATATAATAATTTAGTTAAATGTTGCAACTTTTAGGATGGGATGAAGTTACATACATACATACATACATACATACAGGTGAAGCTAATAAAAGCGTGTTAATAACTAGTGTAATATATCGCCCGTTTTATGCAATAGGGATTTAACTCGAAATTTTCGATTTCTGGGATTTTGCCATATATTTCAAAAACTGGGTAGTGCCTTTGAGTCTAGTCTTATAAAATACTCAAAAAGATAAAAATGGCGGAAATAAAAGTGATTTTGTAGTTAGCCGTAGAAGGAAACTATTTGAAATTATAAAACTTTATTTGCGTTTTCCCAAAAAAAAATTTTTTTGAGTTAAATCCTTATTGCATAAAACGTGCGATATATTCTCAAATCGATAACTAGGGTTGAAAACTACACTACATAGAATTCGATTAGCGAGTGATTACAGAAAGAGCCAAATCTCACGCCTTTTATCAATTCTCAATATATTTCTGTGATATATTGAATATACATTAAGGTGGAGTGAAAACATATAGAGATTTTTTTTGTTCTTTTTTTGAACGTACCAGCAAAGAAAAGTTGCCTTTATAGTATAAAGTTTATACGAGTTAATAAACCCCAGAAAATTTCATGGTGATAGGATGACGTTTTGAACTGCCCCCAGCACCGCAAAGTTGAAAGCAATAAGCACGATCTGGTACAAATATGAAATTTTGAAAATTATAAAATCAAAAAACGAAGGTTGAGGATTGAGGATTGATAAAAATGGCTAAGCTGAGTATTAAAGTGAAATTTTTTTTTGGAAACAACAACAACAAAAGTTATTAAAGGTCAAAGTTTATATTATGCATTTTTTAAATTGCAATTACTTAAAAACTACTGAACCATTCGATAGGTATTTTGATTCCATTTAATTTGTTATTTCGTTTTTTGATTTTATAATTTTAGAAATTTCACATTTATACCAGATCGTCCTATTTTTTCAACTTTGTGGGGCTGGGGGCACCTCTAAACATGCGAGTAGGTCAATAAAATTTTACAGGCTTATTACTGGGCTAGAAAGGTGCCGTTCTGGCTTTGGAACAAATTGAATTTCCAAAAAAAAATTTTCACTCCACCTTAATATATGTACATACATATATTGAAAATAGATACTAAAAAATGGTAAAGTTAATATTACCGTAGTACAATGTTTTCCATTAAAAAGTACAAGAAGTACCTTTAATTTAAATAATAAGACTGCATTTAGTTTAAATTTCAGTTCTTATAAATGTGGTGAACATATACATACATGTGAATATATATAATCATATGCAATATAAGGAACATACATATTGCGTTAATGAAATCTAAACAATGAAAAAATCATATAAAAGGAGACAGAGCTTTGGTTTTCATTGCAATTGGAAGCATTTGCAAATTCTGATTAGAATCTCATTAGAGGACTACATTAGAATTCGATTCGAGAATTATAATTTTCTCGATTTGAAAATTATGTCCCCTTTGTTTAAGAACGCTATGATTCTCGATAGATTTTCGAGTCGTCCTTTAACGTTAGAGGTTTGAGAATTAGGCTAGTTCTCGACTCATTCTCATTCTCGATCAAGTTACGCAATACGAAAATACAACGCAATCGACTCAATCGAAAAGGATCTATTCTCCTGATAATCGACACTCGCAATAGGGGTCTATATATCTATCTCGAGTATTTATGGTGTTACAATCCACCATACTCTGTGTACTACGTAAAGCTTAGTATAAACAGGGAGCAAAACGGTTTGAGGGTTTTACTATGTGGCTAGTGGTCTTTAGTTCTGCGTGGGAATTATTCCGCCCCCAAAAATGCTGTTGCACAGTGTAAATAATCAGCCATTTGTATAGGGTATAGACTTGTGTTGCAATTTGAATTTGGTTCGTTCCCCACACAAGTAAATATCGACATACCTACAGTAATCATAACACTGGATCACAAAATGAAATTTTTTGTCTGTACTTTGGACGTGACTACCCTATATATATGTAAAATCGCTGATTCCGAAAATCGGGTTCATTTTTAATTCTATGGGAAGGTTTTTGAGATATCGGCAATTTACCGTTATTTGGCCAATGGCTCCACTTAATCCTGAATGTGTTTAACGCAGTGAGGTATCTTCCTTGGGGTAACACCAAACGAAAGAAAATTAAATTTCCTTTTCATGGCTTCTATAACATTTTTCTCTAACTCTTATAGTTTCTGAAATATTGACGATTAAATTTGAATTTTTTCGATTTTTTACGATTTTTTGAAGAAAAAATTGACTTTGTCAGGCAATATCTTTAAAAACCAATGTCTTCACCTTCGGTTTTACTCCTTTACGTGAAGCTCCATTCTATTGGGAAAAAGATAAGCTATCAACGAAGAAAATCCATGCTAAAATGGAAAAGTTATAGGCGATCAAGTAAATACAGGCACGTCGCGCAATGCCTCTGCACGGGTATATTCTATGCATGTTATACCCGTAAATGGGCTTGTATCTACTGCGCTGCCAACGTGCTGCTACTGCAGATGTGTAGGTATTGGTACAATAAAAATGAACCCGATTTTCGGAATCAGCGACCGATTTTACATATAGATAGGATGGTCGCGTTCAGAGTATTTTTTGGCTGTAGAGCAGTGTAATTATTCCCTTTCTTTAGTCAAAGCAATGAAACGCGGTCAAGTTCTTTGGACAGCGATGGAGAGTATGAGGGACCGCCTATAATGCGAACGATCTCACATGATGAGCAGAATTCCCAAACGCCCGCTTCGCTACGGAAGGTAATATTCATTTACAAATGAGTATTTTATTATTATTTGAATGAAGTATGTACAAATAATATTTTTTAATTAAGATAAATATGAAAATTTAAAACGATATTTTGATGGACCTTTAAATATATCTATATGTATTTGTTAATAACATTTATTTGTTCCAAAAATATTTATTAAGACGTGCAATATATTTCTACCGCCAAATTTAATCGCGGCAGAGCTGTTGATTTTATTCAAAACGTACACAATGGTGTCATGCACACTACACAGATTTTAGCAAAGTAGTTTCCATTAATTTGGTCACCCTTGTATTTAACCCGGTATTCTCAAGTTGGAACTCTTCCTATCTGTTATTGTAACATTAATAGAACTTACAATTTAATGCACATACATACATAAGCTAGAAGTACGCTTCAAAGAATATGCGGAAGTGACTATTCACCTGAGTCGCTCGTAAAGCACATGCTAGAAAGCAGTTCAAAGTGGATTGCAGCGGGTGACAGTTAGGGTGTCCCGTTCATGTATGAAAAAAAGTTTTTTTCGAGCTACGCTATCGCAAGAGGTATCAAAAGTTGCGTAATTGAATACAGATCACAATAAAAGTAAAAAACCCGGAATTGAATTCGATCTTGAGGGCTCTACCGAGATCTAAAATTTTTTTAATTTCATTTAGAAACCTAAACTTTAGAGCTAAAATAATAAAATTGTCATACTCAAAAGTTATTTTATTATTGAGATTAACCATATAAGTACAGAGAAACAAATGTATTGCAGTTAATTAATTTAAAAAACTTAGAATTCAAATATATTTTTTTGTCCAAATTTTGGTATTTCTGCTTGAGATTGCGACTATAGTATTTTTTAAGATTTGTTGTTATTGCTGCCACTACTATTTTGTTGTTGCTATTATATACTAATTATTCTAGGTACCTACTTATTTCATATATTCCCTGTATATTTACTCTTTCCTACTTATTTTTTATAACGTATGTATTCCTTGTCCTTTTTGTTTTTGGTATCGTGCTTCTTGTTTATGTTTTTACTACTTTGAAACTACACACCACTTGCAGCCAAAAATGTTCAGAATTTGCAGAAAGGGCGCTATTCTTGGCTTTTTGGCTTTAAATCTTTTAAAACTAACATTTTTCGAACTGTGGGAGATTTCATGTTTAAATAAAACTAATTTTTTTTGTCATGGAAAGACATAACGGGTCCTTTCTTACAAATATCTGTATATTCCTTTGAACCAGTGGGGATATTTTTGGCTTCCGTCCGCGTGTTTATACTTTTGGATTATATTTTACAGCATTTTCCAATATTATTTCAAAGCAATTTCACATTTCGTCAATTTCCCGGCACGAAAAACAGTTATTTTGGAGATTTTTTCGTTTTGCTATAAGTTGAATAGTGCAGGGGTCTCCTCGACCCATTCTGACCTAGTACCATTAAACCTAGTATATTATAAAACTTTATTTGATATTCAGTGAATTAGTTTTTTATTATCTACAAAAATCTCCACCCTTCCGAAAAAAATTTTAATTTAAATTTGGTATCCCTATTATTTTTCACAAGCTGAAACTCACTCACTCCATAAAATCATCAGCCATTATGAAACGACACAAAAAATGGCCAATTAAATAACTGTTCCTTACTTCGGAGATATCTGAGCAAGAAATTAATGATTAAGTTTTGACCATTGTTTAGAAATTGAAGCAGGATCGATCTTTGAAATATTTCAAGGCAAGTGTCCCTATTATTTTTCATATGACTGTACTACCTAAAAAAATTAATTGAATAAAGAATTTTTAACTGAATTATTTTTAAAATAAAAAAAAAGTGCTGCAAACCTATTTCTGTGTTCAGGGGATTTTTGTCTATCTGATATGACTTTCGTTTAAATAAATTAAATGAAATAATTTTAACATAATTCGTTTTAGTAAAGTACATTATTCATATAATTTTAATTGCGAATTCTGTAAGGCTGCGAAAGAAAAATTTATGTTAGTGTAAATATGTGTATATTTGAATTTAATGGATGTTTTTTTTTTTTTTTGCATGTTAGACATAATAAAAAATAATATATAGTTATGAAGTTAAAGCATTTTATTTTATATGAAGTTTTAATAGTTTTTCTCTGAGATGATACTTAAAAACAATATACATATATTATTCTGTTTTTACGATCAACATTTTTTTGACCTCGCGGGAATACTGAACGTATGAAAACCCATTTTGCGGTGAAAACACTGCATACTAGTACCTTCGCCCAGGGCTTGTAGTCTCTTCTAAATCTTTTTTTGTTTTTTTTTTTAATCGAACTGATTCTCCACGATTGAAAGGCAAATAAAATGCAGAAGCTGCATCAAACCCATTGTAGAGAATATGTGTATGAACGAGTATTTTCATTGTAACTACATGGAATTCAGATTTTTGCACTTAAAAGTAAGTTGCATAAAAAATTAAGCGAATAGAACTTATAAGAACGAAAAGAATTACAAAGTAAGCATGCAAACAATATTCGGATGTAATATATGTTGTGGTGAGTGGGCGTTCTGCATAAATGACAAAACCGCAAAACTTTAAAGATCGGTAGAGCCCTGAAGATCTAATTGTATTTAGTTTTTAAAACTTGTTTCGTAATTTGCGATCAAAACCGCAAATTTTGAGGGGTCTTGCGTTAAGGAAATCCAAAAAAAAATATTTCGGGACACCCTGGTGACAATAGCAGGCACGATGAAAACACTGAGGAGCCTAGAGAGATTACGACGAACCAGCAGCGACTAAATATACCGGCGGCGTGTCAGATTATTCTGGTAATCATAGATACTTTGCGTGGAACGGATACGTACAGGAGTTCAGCCTCCTGCATCCGTCATATTTTGTGGTGCAGAGCTTTGGCCTCCGCAGAGCAACTAACAGTGACCACTTTGAGTGGAACGGGTACGTACAGGAGCTCGGCCTCCTGCATCCGTCATCGCGCGTGGTGCAGAGCTTTGGCCCCCGCAGACCACCTAACATTGTGAATTTTGAATGAAACGGATACGTACAGGAGCTCGAGGGCAATAACGCGACCATTACGGACTGCGAGCCTAGTGCTCAACCTACCTCCCGACGGTAGCTTGACGGTAATACCGGGAGGTTCGGTACGATGACAGTAGGAGGTTTAGTTCGGGTTAGAGTCCCACACTGACGGGGTAAAGGCTTTCTAGTCCGGGAGCCAGCTGGCATTTTTGACGACCAATATTAAGAGCACTAAGATTTTGTAGAATAGTTCTTTGAATACTCCTGGTAAAGGAAGTGAACGTCAGCTGGCGCATTTGCGGTGGGTGTGGCCGCGGCAGCCACCCAAAACCGCAAAATTTCGAGAAAAAAAAACTCATATTAAGAGCACTGAGACTTTGTGTGTACTTTGTTTTTGATGCAAGGAAACAGAAAAAACTAATCAGCTGACTTTGGGGTGGGGGGAAGTACGTCAGCTGCGCCCCCCAACATGTCAAAAATAGGCGAATTCTGAAGTCATATTAAGAGAGCTGAAATTTGAGGAGGTGATAGTAGACGGTACCAGTTTAACAAAAAAAAACGTCAGCTGCAGTTTCCGTGGTGGAAAAGTGCTCGCTTTCGTGGTCGCTGGAGTCCATGTCGATCGTCGGAATCCGAGCCATGCGTTCGTCCTCATCTGTAGGAAAACATAATAAATAATATATTATAATATATAATTATGCATAAAAGTAGCATAACATAATAATAAAACGATGCAACTATTGTGACGTGGTGTAATACTTTTTCTTCCTTGATTGTAACATCGCCGGCAGAAGGGGGTAGCTGTTCGCCACCGAACCATTTAAATACATAATCAGCAAGAATAAAATAATACTTTTCTAAAGCGAAATTTTACGCTGAATATTATCTCCATTTTTTGTGGCAGACCCAGATTCTGAGATATCAGTTAAAATGTAGAAAAAGCCATATAAGTATGCAAGACTTTGCTCACATAAGCCTCATCAAAAAAAAAGTATTAGCCATTCACATCCAAGGGAGCTGGTAAAGGCAGTTCCAACAAATATTTTTTGCCTTCATACTCAAAATTGGTCAAGTAGTTTGGTTACAATAGCAAAAAAATCGAATTTTTTTAAAGAAATTTCAGATTCGATTGTCCTAAAATCATAAAAGCTGTATAGGTGAGAAAAAATTAGTTTTAAACAAACTGCTTGTGGACATCTAGGTAACAAAAAGTTACTTTATTGCAAAATTATGGAGCAAACAAATTTAATATGCCGCCTAAAATTAATTGCTTCACATCTTGATAATTTCCCTACAAATTTAGGTGCTGAAAGTGATGAATATGGTGAGAAATTTCATCAGGACTTAATAGTTTTTGAAAGGCGATATCAAAGATCTTGGTAGGAGCACTCAGAAAAAGAAACATCAACACGATTCGTGTAAAATTAACACGACCGATCTTTACACGTAGAACAGCAACAATTTTTTTCAAATTACACGATGTGTGAAACATGACTTTTAATTTATAAACGTCATCAGACATTTTGGTAAATTCTTTTTTTTTTTTTTTTAGCATCCAATATATTTTGCCAAGTGTATAAATAAAATACATCTAACAATTTTGTGGTTCGTTAAAAGTAATTAGTAATTAATAATGACTTAATAAACATGGTGGGCATGTATGGATTGCTCTCAGTAGTGCATCCATTTATTGTAGTGCATCAGCAAAGATCTGTAAATGATTTTCTTTTGAGGCGTACGAAATTGGTTGGTCTTGCCGTCAGGGCTAGAACGAGTGGGTTGGGGTGAGCTAATATTCTCATTTTGTATGATGCAGCATACTTTCTGATTTCTTGAGAGATAGTAGGTATCTTTAGGTCACGATGTAGTTGGTCGTTCGTGACGTAGTAGGGCGCATTTACAATCATTCTAATGGTTTTCGATTGGAATCTTTGGAGAATCTCTATATTTGAGTTTGCTGCGGTTCCCCATAGCTGTATGCCATAGGTCCAAATGGGTTTTAAGATAGCTGAGTAGAGCAGGAGTTTGTTGTCGATTGATAGTTGGGAGTTTCGATTCATGAGCCAATAAAGATTTCTCAGTTTTATACCAAGAGCTTTTCGTTTGGTGAATATGTGGGTTCTCCATATTAGTTTTCTGTCGAGATGCATACCCAGGTACTTTGTTACGTCACTTTGCGGTATATCAATGCCATTGAGTTTTACGGGTGGGCAAGTGTTACGTCTAGTGGTAAACGTCACTTGAACAGATTTTGATTCATTTGACTTTATCCGCCAGTCTTTCAGCCAATGGGTAATTTTATTTAAACTTCTTTGAAGCTTGAGTGAGGCGACGTTAGGGTTGAGGTCTGAAGCCAGTACAGCAGTGTCATCGGCAAAAGTGCCGATAGTGACTCCTTCTGCTATTGGGAGGTCGTATGTGTAAAGTAGGTACAGTATTGGGCCCATTACACTACCTTGCGGGACGCCTGCTAAGCTCTCGTAAAGCTCAGACTGCTCTGCTCCTTCTTTGACGAAAAAGTAACGATTTTTTAGATAAGATTGGTAAATTCAACCAAATTTTATTGTTGATAAAACATGAAGCAATTTTAAAATATACAAGATGATTCAAATATAAAATTTTATTCCTAAATGTCATTCGGAATCTGTTTTATTTAACATGACGATAGTATAAATACAATCTCCAAAAAGTGTTAAAAAAAGAATGTCAAAACAATTTTGAAACAAAGACAATTTTGTTTTCCAAGCTTTGAAGTTCTTCTGTTCGTGCAAGAGGAATATTATTTATTTATTTAATTTTTTTTAAATGAAAATAAAGTTTTGCGGTTTTGAATTAATGAGCAAATATTTGCGGTTTACATGTGAGTTAAAAGAGGATTGCATTTTTGTTTTCTGAAAGTGTTTGACCTAAAATATTTTCTTTTTCCTCCTAATAGGGTATTTTAAACAATGATCATTCAATGTTTGCCACAAGCCTCTAACTTTTACCCATTACTAACAAGGAGAAGCGGCCCTCAGAGCCGCCTTACTATCGCAGTAAAATGCTATCCTGTTTCCGACACCGGCACTTTCCGTTTCCAGTAGAGCCTTGCAGGCTTTCTGTATAGCGAAAACTTCGGATTCCCAACTCTCGCAGTCTAAGAGCATCTTGAGATGCCGCTTCCTTAACAATAAGTGTACATTTATAACTAGCTTAGCGAATGTTATACATATACATAAATATTATTTAATTTAATAAAAATATACTTTTTAATTTATAAAATCAGTCAACATCTGGTTAATTTAACAATAAATTTAAGATAAAGTCAAAAAGATGTTATTGTTAATTTAACACGGCCATCTCGTGTTAATTTAACTAAAAAATCATGTTAAATCAACATTAGATCATGTAAATTTTTTAAAGATTTTAGTGTTAATTCTACAG
The DNA here is from genome assembly GCA_960531455.1 of Urophora cardui. Lineage (NCBI taxonomy): Eukaryota > Metazoa > Arthropoda > Insecta > Diptera > Tephritidae > Urophora > Urophora cardui. The sequence continues at coordinate 92,157,089 of OY482671.1, read as the reverse complement.
TTATAATCGTGTTAAACTAACACTTGACAGTAGTGTTAAATTTACACGTTTACAGGATGGCATACATTGACAATCGTGTTGAAAAAAATTAACCACAAAATTTGTTGATTTTTGGTTGATTTCACACGATTTTTTTTCTGGGTGAGGATATGATGGGAGATTATTTTTGGACAATCATACGTGTAACAAATCCAGAAAATCACAAAAGAGTATTCAAAAGTAATTACTCACATCTAATAAATTTTTTTGATGAGGCTTATGTGAGCAAAGTATAGCATACTTATGTGGTTTTTTCTACATTTTAACTGATATCTCAGAATTTGGGTCTGCCACAAAAAATTGAGATAATATTCAGCGTAAAATTTCGCTTTAGAAAAGTATAATTTTATTCTTGCTGATTATGTATTTAAATGGTTCGGTGGCGAACAGCTACCCCCTTCTGCCGGCGATGTTACAATCAAGGAAGAAAAAGTATTACACCACGTCACAATAGTTGCATCGTTTTATTATTATGTTATGCTACTTTTATGCATAATTATATATTATAATATATTATTTATTATGTTTTCCTACAGATGAGGACGAACGCATGGCTCGGATTCCGACGATCGACATGGACTCCAGCGACCACGAAAGCGAGCCAGAATTTGAGGGCGATTATAAGGAATATTTGGAATAACATTATTGTATTTTTTTACATAAATGCTTAAATATTGAATTAAATAATAATTTAGTGGTCTATAACACAATTAAGCACGAGAGCGAAGTAGCCGCTTCCGTGATATAGGCGTAGCGCGCGCGCATATAGGTACGCACTATTTGATTAATAAAAATACATAGTTATTCGATATTAAGAAAGCTAAAACTTCGTAAACTAACAGTTATCAGTAAGATTTAAACGAAAAAAATTGCCAGCTGAAGTTTTCGCAGCGGAAAAGTGCTCAGCAGATGCAGTAAAAGCATGCATCGCGCCCGCGCCCATAACGATGCGCCGTATCTTTAGGTCGCCAGCTGAGCACTTTTCCACCACGGAAACTGCAGCTGACGTTTTTTTTTTGTTAAACTGGTACCGTCTACTATCACCTCCTCAAATTTCAGCTCTCTTAATATGACTTCAGAATTCGCCTATTTTTGACATGTTGGGGGGCGCAGCTGACGTACTTCCCCCCACCCCAAAGTCAGCTGATTAGTTTTTTCTGTTTCCTTGCATCAAAAACAAAGTACACACAAAGTCTCAGTGCTCTTAATATGAGTTTTTTTTTCTCGAAATTTTGCGGTTTTGGGTGGCTGCCGCGGCCACACCCACCGCTACCATGGCAGCTGACGTTCACCTCGTTTATTAGCAACACGAGGGCAACATTACCTGAAAATCTTAGCTCTCTTAAAATGTGTCACTCAAAATGCCAGCTGGCTCCCGGACTATTCGATGCTTCTTCCTAACAAAAAAAAAAACATACATATCGCTAGCTTATAGTGCAAACTTTGTAGGTGCAATACTTACATAAACAGATTTTTTTTTTTCATTTCGAAGGGCACGGTCTCACACCATCTCATGCGCTCAAAATTGGATTGGTACAGAGTCAGGCGTGCACGGCATGCAACGGGGACGATTCTGTAGGCACGCTGGAACACCTTCTTTGCCAATGTCCAGTTTCCGGCAGACTACGATTTAACTGTCTCGGCTCTGCACACTTCACGTCTCTAGAGAGCAATGCAGACTGGGAAAGGACCATATGTGGTCTATTTGAGGGGTCTTCAGACCTCAGCCATTTCAACCTAACCTAACAATTAAATGGCGATGGCGAACGGGACAAATATAGAACACATTTTTAGGCGTTATTAGAAAAGTGCAAAACAGCGAATTTCGGTCCAATATTTCAAAAGTAATGAATAACGACCAGTGTAGAATAACGTAGCATTCGTTCGATTTTTATAAGCTTAGGAAAAATTGTAACGGGACATAATTTCCCATCTGGGATTATAACGATTAGTTCAAGTAATTTAAATTCAGAATTATATTAGAAACGTTCTATTAGATTAAATGGAACTGCTATACCCCAAAATGTCTATATCTGAACAATCGGTTTTACGGGAGCTATAAGTTATAGTGGTCCGATTTAGTTGATTCCGACTATGATCAGCTAGTTGTGAAAAGATGCCCACATACCGAATTTCTCTAATATATTTTGAGAAATACCTCATGGTGTACTTTTCTATGGATTCCCTCATATATACATACGTACAAAATAAATTTTCGGTGCTCATTCATACACTGTAACACGTGGATAATTAACAGCGAAAATTTTACACATTATTTTGCTGCGCTACATTGTAACAAATGCATTATAATAAATGATTTTGTATTTTTGGAACAAATACCCTACCAGACAGATGAGCATATTATAGGTATTTATATGAGCATTGACATTAATGGCTACAGTCCTTAAAAAAGTAGTCAATTTTGTTCAGGCCGCGTGAAAAAAGTGAGCACTTCTCCTCCCAAGTTTATATGCCATCTCTTTTTTACTAATGGTATACTTACATAACCAAATAATATATCTTACACGTTCTAACAGAGCATGTAAATCATCATTAATATACTGACAAAGTACTTTGCGCTAGCAACAAAACTGTTGAATGTTTACATCAAAAACACCATGCACCAAATGACAAAAGTTCTGAAAAAAGTCCTCAAAAATTACTCGCACCGAATGCTAAAAGTGCTGACAATTTTCACCAAAAACTACTCACAGCGAATGCTAAAAGTGCTGAAAAATTTCACCAAAAACTACTCAAAGCGAATGCTCAAAGTGCTAAAAAATTGCACCAAAAACTACTCAAAGCAAATGCTAAAAGTGCTGAAAAAATGTACTCACATGCGTTCCCGGAAAAATAAAATAGATTCAAATTTTGCTATTTTCATCTCAAAATTAAACAATTTTATTGAAAAATTTTCTTAGATACTAAATTTAATTTAAATAATTATAAACAATCAATTGCAATGCAAACAATGAATGCATTGCATCGTTTCGTATAGAGCTAGTAGATACATATACAAATTTTGTAAAATGCAACCAATTTTTTAATTAATAAAAAGTTACTGTTGCAATCGTTTGCCTATCTAAAAACTACATGCATATATACTTAACTATTTTACCTGGTAGGGAGTTTCCAATTTCAACCGTCAGCTTACCTTTATCGGTGCCATAGCCAATCAAATGAATTTTGATGCACTATTCCATACGTTCTACGGCGCAGCATCGGTGTCTGTTTGCTGTTGTGTGAGCACAGCCGTACGGGTAAATTTATTGCTCTGGCGGTGGTGAACTATTTTCCGGCATAATGGGCGGTGTTGTGGTAGCAAATTCTGGCTGAACAATTACCAAAATTGGCCATTGCTGCAGGATCCATGGACTAGCTGCCGCGGTTGAATGTGATGTGATTCTGTAAAATTACATGACCATCTTCAAGCTCTGCAATTAAGATGAAAAATTTATGAGTATAAATAAAGCCCAAATTGTGTACATTGCAACTTACCTATGTCGGATGATAGTTTTTAAAATTTGTTATTTTGTGCAACGCTTTTTGTTATTGAAAATATTTAAAATTTAATTTTTTTTTCAATTTTTTCCATCACCGTTTGACGTTTCTTTCGTATTTATTTTCTCCGGCCGACTGTCGAATTTTTTGAATAATATGTGCTCTCGCTCTAACATATTACTTTTTTCCATTTTACTACTCTTATTGAGGGAGAACATACAAACCAAATCAAACAAACAAATGTGGGACTGTTCTAGTGGGCAAGTCAACTAATCAAAAATGTACTCATTTTCAAGGACTTTATCAAAAAGTGTTCAGCCTTGTCTGGTAGGGTAGCGACTAATCCATATTATTTAACAATTTCATTTATATTTTAAATCAGTTAAGATCCACACTTACTAACTATGGATTTCTAACTTTTGTTCTTAATTTTTCCTTCAACAGAATTTAGTTTCAGCAATACTTGTGAGTATTTCATGTACTTAGTGTAATTTTTTATAGTAGTATTAGTTTTTTCCGGGTTATTGAGAAAAAATGCATTTTGTCAATCGGTTACGCCAATGGGCAAGAAAGTTTTATTTTCAATCCATCTGGCGTGAATATAATTCTAATAAGTTTTAAACAGATCTTCTCGAGTAATTCACCACTTGGAAATGTGATCTAACGGATTAATGGGACCGATTCGTATTAACAATATGTTTAAAAGTTGCATAAATTTCTGATTTAATGACCGACCAAATAATATTGCTTTTTTTCTCAAATTTCCCGTACATGTAGTGCTTGTTTCAACTTAATAACACTACCCGACAAAAAAAAATATCTTCGATATTTGATATATGATTCCTATGTAGAATTTTCTGCTGATTCCAAACATGTAATCAGATGGTTCAAAAGTAGAACAATTTTCGAGATATTGTGAAATTTCAGTTTTTGAGCTAAGATTAAAAGTTGGATTACTAATTTTTCAATATCTCCACCATTACCGTCATTTTTACGTTATTTAATTTCGTTGAGAGGATAAAATACCCTTTCCAACAAAGCATAATTAAAATTACCGTTAAAGTGACGGAGTTATGGCGAACAAGATTTTTTTTAATGAAAATTATCAGGTTTTATCGACATTCATCTTTTCGAATTTTTTTTTACGAAATATTAAATAACCTGGTTTCACATTTTGAGTCAATAGCCTATTTCTTAATGAACATTTTGGCTCTTTCCGGATTATAATCAGTAGAAAAATGGCAATGTTATAAGATATTAAGTGCAGAAACCTATATTTATATTTTCATTGAACTTTAAGATCTTGCAATTGTAAACGACTATAACAATAAGACTAGTTTACAGCAAAAAATACCAAGAAATCAGGGTATAGGGGAAAATTGGCACGGGCCCCTGAGCTCAAAACTATTTATTTTTCTATTTTGTATAGTTAGGTTCTTGAGATGATGGTAATTTTATGTTTTTTTTTTTTGTTATCACTTCATTCAAAAGTATTGTTCGCTAAAGTTACAAGTGCGATAACAGCTAGCAGTACCTCGTTCAAAAGGTACATACAACTTGTAGTGATTGAATAAAAACTCGCTGAGCGATAGCTGGTCAAAGTCAAAATTTTGTCGATTGCGGTTTTTTTAATTTTGATTTTAAAAATTGGTTTTTTATAAGTTGTGAAAATCAGCAAAATTTTTATTTATTTTTTAAATTAGCATATTAAGCTGCAAACACTAAGCGTAATGTTACCAAGATCCCATTAGTACTTTATTTTTATCAATTTTTTCAGGAGAAAAGAAAATATTTTATTGCCGAAAAACTTGGTGACACAACTATGTGAAAAGACTTCATAGCTCAAAAGGACTTTAGAGCGATATAAGAGCTCCACAAGACTGAAATAATGGCATATAAAAAAAAATAATAGTTTCGCGGGATAAAAAAAAAATCGTTCCAAAACCCTCCCAACGTAAGCTTTAAATATAAGTGCTGACTTTTACAACGGTGAGCGTTCTCACTAAGAAATAAAAAAAATACAATTGGGATACCAAGGAATGATGGGCCATTTTTGCTGGTTCCTTCGAGAAAAACAAAATGTACCTAAACATTTTTAATGTAATATATTGTGGAATGATTTTCCGTCATCCCTTGCCAGGTTTGGTTTGAAGGCAAACCGGTATCGGCTAATATGCGCCATGTTGTTGTTGTAGCCACCAAGACACCCCGGAGGTTTTGAGGAGTGTAGGGGAATAGGGGAAGTAACAGTCCTTTGCCGGATATATCCGGTACGCTTGGGTACTAGTCCCTTATGACACTAGCCCGACTGTCGTGCGAACGATTTTTTGGTCATTATCAACCTTCTAAGCCAGTGGATTTAGTCGCCTCTTACGACAGGCATTCCTTACCACGGGTATATTCTTAGCCCCCTAACCCGCGCCATCTTCAGTGTCTTTTCATTCTAAACACAACACGTGGCTGGTACTAATTTGTATGTGGAAAAGTTGAGTATCGCACCAATTAACTGCATATCTATGTACCTTTTTTCAGAACATCTATAGTACACGCACATATGTAGCTGTACATTATATGCGTTTTTTGATCTAACATACCCCTCCGGCCACAGAATATGAAAATAGGATGTTGTGGGATAACTAAGCTGATTTTTATTTTTTTTAGAAAAAAACTGAGTGATAGGTTTAGATTCATATATGAAAAAAAACCACAGAATTAAAAATAAAAAAAAAACAAAAGATACATATTATTATGTAAAATTAACGGCTTAATCGAATAGTGTACTCAGTTTTTTAGCGCGAGCCATAGGGAAGGTACCAAGATCGCCTAAAGTGGAATTTTTATGTCACGGATTGGACCCGCCTCTTATTAGACAAATGAATCTATGAAATTTCGGACCTCATAACTCGATATATGTGCATGCCCTTCAGAAATGTGTAACGTGATATCTCTGTAACTAAAAGTCATAAAGGGATGAAATTTTATACTAACAATAATATTTATACGTGTAGTCGGATGATTGATACGAATTTTCAAAATGGGGGTAAAATGGAAGAGTTATAGGCGATCATGCATATACAGCCAAGTCTTGCGGAATGCCACAGCACGGGTACATTCTATGCATGTTATACCCGTAAATGGGCTTGTATCTACAGCGCTGGTACTGCACTGCCACTGCACAATATATGTATATTGTATATCCGTATAGTGGCATTGCGCGACTTGGCTATATTTACATGATCGCCTATAAATTTTCCATTTTACCATGGATTTTCTTCGTTAATAGCTTAAAAATGAAAAAAACAAAAGATACATATTATCATGTAAAATTAACGGCTTAATCGAATGGTGTACTCAGTTTTTTAGCGCGAGCCATAGGGAATGTACCAAGATCGCCTAAAGTGGAATTTTATTTTTTTTAGTCACGGATTGGACCCGCCTTTTTATTAGACAAAGGAATCTACGAAATTTCGGACCTCATAACTCGATATATGTGCAAAATTTTAGCGAAATCGGTTTATAACCACGCCTCGACTACTTTTTAATAAAAATGTTTCTAGCATGCCCTTCAGAAATGTGTAGCGTGATATATCTGTAACTAAAAGTCATAAAGGGATGAAATTTTATACTAACAATAATATTTATACGTGTAGTCGGATGATTGATACGAATTTTCAAAATGGGGGTAAAATGGGAGAGTTATAGGCGATCATGCACATACAGCCAAGTCTCGCGGAATGCCACAGCACGGGTACATTCTATGCATGTTATACCCGTAAATGGGCTTGTATCTACTGCGCTGGTACTGCACTGCCACTGCACAATATATGTATATTGTATATCCGTATAGTGGCATTGCGCGACTTGGCTATATTTACATGATCGCCTATAACTTTTCTATTTTACCATGGATTTTCTTCGTTAATAGCTTATCTTTTTGCACGTGTACATTCTATGCATTCTTTTAAATGGTTTTCGGTTTGGTTTTTTGAATTTCAAAATAAAAATGGTTCGGTTCGTGGTTCGGTTCAAAACCGTTTCGGTATGAACCGGTTTGCAGCCCTGATAATATTAAAAAAGAAAATGAAGATTGTGATAAAAAAATAAACATATGTATATGTGTATGTAGTTTTGTTCATAAGATCTCTTATAACATTGTAATTTTTCTACTGATTATAATCCGGAAAGTGTCAAAATGTTCACTTAGAAAGAGGCTATTGAATCATATTGTGAAAACAGGAGGATATTTAATAGTTATTTCTTAAAAAAAAGCTATTGTCCACCATAACTCCGTCAATTTAACGTCGATTTTAATAATTTTTGCTTTGTTGGAAAGGGTATTTTATCCTCAAAATCGAATGGTAATTGCTACTATTCTACTTTTGAACCATCTGATTACATATTTGGAATCAGCAAAAGTTCTACACAGGATTCATGTATAAAATGTCGAGGATATGTAAATTTTTGAAACTTTTTCGGGTAGTGTAATTTATTAACGGAAACAAGCAATATGACAAAAATAATTTTGGTATTTAACATGTCATGAAAGAAGCTTTAGAGAGACTAACCATAATTAAGTTTATGAATTCATTAACAAGCTGATGACTTTGAAATAAAAAAAAAGTTGAGAGTTTAATATTTCATTCGTAATTTTTTTGCGGTATTAATTGATGGCTTCTAGTCGATATTACTAATTCGGAAAAATTACTTACAACCAATACAAAAAGGTGCGTTAATTAAATTACAAATACTTGAAAATTAATGAAGATTTCGAAAAAAATGTGTTTATCTGCAAATTCTGAAAATTTCATGGGTCCAATTGCCGATGCAAATGAAATGAAAAATCAATATTAACCTACCCCACAAAAAAAATAATAAATAAATAGTAAATTTTTTTTATTATTTATTTGTGCTGAGGTTTTGTTTGCTAGGGCTTTTTTAGAATGACTATTTTCCAAAATAAAAGTGCGCTAAGGCTTTTAATATTAATTGAAAATAACAAAATATTGGCGTTAAAAATAAACGAAAAGAAAACACAGGGATTAACCAAAATCTAAATGAAAATATTTACATTTGCAAGCTATTTCTTGGAAAATCAAGTCTTCGATGGTTGTGTTCAGTTGTTCAGCTGATGGACTTCGATTTATCTTTGAAAGGAAACGAGTGAACTAGGGCCTTTTCCTAAATTAACAAAAACTTCGTTATTTTTAATCGTAAGATACCCATTGTTATTAGCGATATGTATTTATTTGTTCCATTTAGACAAATAACAAAAATTGCAAAATTAAATGTAAAATTTCTAGGTATCTGGCAATGCACGTGGAGCTAAAATCCGATCTATATTGAGTAGTATCATACAAAGTGAAACAATATATGTGGAATGCTTAAACAAAATGATACAGGTACGTAACTATATGACAAGAAATACACATATATACATATGTATGTATATATCGCACTTTTTATTCAATAGGGATTTATCTCGAAATTTTCGATTTCTGGGATTTTACCATATATTTCAGTAACTGAGCCATGCCTTTGAGTTTAGTCTTATAAAATACTCAAAATGATAAAAATGGCGGAAATAGAAGTGATCTTGTAGTTAGCCGTAGAAGTAAACTCTTTCAAATTAGAAAAGTTTGTTTGCGTTTTCCCAAAAAAAAAAAATTTTTTGAGATAAATCCAATATATTGAATAAAACGTGCGATATGTATACATTCATAAATATACCCCGTAGTAAAAATCTGAAGTGAGGAGGCATCAGTGAATATTTTCATATAAATGGGTTGCATTCCTCAGTGATTTTATTGAGGAGCACTGCATGACTGATCAGCGCTGACTTCTGCTGAACGGTGTGCAGTAAACAAAAAAAATTGGGAGAGCTCCTTTTAGAATTTGAAAAAAAAAAATCGAAAATAGGAATCATCACTGCTGAATGTGTGATGTATACTTGATGATATGTAATGGAAGAGGACTTGCTGACTACTGATGATTGTTAGGCTTTTGCTTGCTTTCCTGACGTGCTGGACGTGTAGATGGTCGTCGGCCCGCTGCCACACGCACACCTATGTATTTTACCCACAAACGACAACTTCGAAGTACACTCATTGGAAGGTTGCAATATTCTTTTTGTCCTTTTTATTTCACGATAAATTGATCATTTAATATTCGAGATAATTGAAAAAAAATTTTTTTTGTTTTACTTTCAACTTTTTCGAAAATGTGAAAGAAAATAACTGTGAAATATTAAAATTGTGATGACCGTCTGATGAATTTTCAATTAAGAATCATCAATGATCATTCAGCAGTGAAATACATATATTTACTGAAGGCTATGTGTTTGACATTTCAAACTCTTCTATAATCTTACAGTATAAGAGAGCAATACACGCAACACTCGGCACATCGCAGCCTGTAATCAAGGAGGAAGAAGAGAATACCATTTTCTTTAAAATCGACGAATTATACGATGTACATACACAATTTTTAAGCGATCTTAAAACGATAGTAGCACACGAAGGTGGTGATGTTCTAATTGGTGAACCATTTAAACGATTAGCAGAAAGTTTCAATTTGTATAGTGCATTCCTCCATAACTATGGCCAAGCCATCGAGACAGTGAAAAAATGTAGCGCCAACAATCCACAATTTAAACAAATTGTCTCAACTATCGTTGTCAATTTACACACAGAACAATCGCTAACGCTGGAGGATTTACTACATAAACCGGTGGCGCGAGTTCAAATCAATGCTTTAGTCTTCAACGATTTACTCCGGGAAACACCACCAAATCATCCAGACCATCAGCCATTGCGTCAGGCACACAAAACCATACATTTGTTCTTGAAGCAATTCAATGTGGTGAACCAACGTTTACCCTCTGAATCAAATAAGAATCTGAGGCGTATGGTTAAGAATTCGTTTATTGTTGAGCTGGTGGATGGGCATCGCAAGCTGCGACATCTTTTCCTATTCAATGATGTTATTGCTTGTGCTAAGTACAAGGCATCGGGTCGTGATCGCATCGACTATGAACTCAAATGGTTTATTCCAATGAAAGATGTCATTGTATTTGAAGAGACAGAGGGCGGCGCTGATCTCAAAGAATCTAGTCCTGCAAATATTTTGCAATTGAAAACGCAAGCGTGCACAGTACGAGATCAATTGTTGCTCGAAGAGAAAGATGAAAAAGGACGAAAATCGAATGGATTGCGTTCAGGTGATAAATATCGTCGTAAATTGGCTGATTTGGAGTCACAATTAGTATTGGCTTCACCGAATTTAGTCTTCCGAATTGGCAATAAGGCAACTAATAAGACAATTACGTTCTTCTTAAGTTCGGATTTTGAGCGAACACAATGGATTGAATCTATAATGTCACTGAAGGTGAATAAGGAATACTCCGTGGTAGTCATATTTTCATTATTCCTTTCCTTTATTAATGGTTTTTTTACTCTTTATTCAGCAAACTTGTAATATACCTGGCGCGAATACAATAAACGCTTTGGAAGTACACGCTTTTATCGTAGCCATGCAAAAGGGCATGAAAACGGAAATGGGCTCATATTTAATGCGAAACACCAACGATGAAAGTTTATTAGTCGGTGATCTGCATATAACTGTACAAGGCCTGACAGGCCTGGATCAACCTGCTGATTTGTATGTTTGCATTGAAGTTGATTCTTATGGCCATTACTTCCGGAAAGCCACCACAAAAATGGTGTGCCGCAGCATCAGCCCTCTGTGGAATGAAAGCTTTGTATTGGAATTGGAGGGTAGCCAAAATGTGCGTGTACTTTTATATGAAGCACATGATCGACCAAAATTACGTGCGAAGCATGTACTAAAGGTATGTTGTCCATCGGAAAACCATATATTTTTTTGACCGAGAAAGTGGTAACTTTCATAGTTATACCACAGTGATCTTATAGCCCAGTTAGTCGAGAACGTGTGGTCCGCTCGCTGACGCAAACGCCCGTATGCAATTTTTAGGATTTTTTGAGCCCGTAGCAATCAGCTGTTTTACTCACACATATTTACATATATATATAGTTTGTTTACATTTTGGCAGGGTTGCCATTTAGTCATTTTTGAACAAACAAGATTTTTACTAATCTTCAAAGTGTTATGCGGATTACTCTTCAATACACAACTGTGCATTATTTGCCAAATGACAAGAAAATACTAATTTAATCGTTTTTAAAGTTGTCGTTGACGATTTTTTTTTATTAATTTAGTTACTTTTTTACGGCTTAGTTGGTAATTAAAACACATTTTTCTTGTAATTTTGTTGCTGCCCAATATATTTCCATCACACCTTGGTGATAGTTATCAAGGACTAAAACATAAAATAACGAAAAACACAGTCAGAACATTAAATTTACAATTGAAAATCCATAAAAAAATTATATTGGGAAGCAACAAGATTCTCACAAAAATCTGTGTTTAATTAAGAAATCTGTACTGAGTTTCTGTAACTCATATCTTTTCTAGTATAAATAGGTGGTGACATGGTGGTGTGGATCGTATTAGTGTGACATCACTTTAATTGATTTTGTTACAGAAACTCAGATTTATTGTGGCAATTTATAACTTTTTAATGTGGAAAAATTGCAGAAGAAGACCACCAAGAGTTATCAATTAAGAAAATACCGCCACCATTGTGGATAAATACAATTTTTGCTTTAATTTTCAGTAATATCTTTATTTATTAGGAGTGTTCAATATCTCAAAATTTTTACATATTTTTACGAATAGTTACGAATTTATGTTCAATAACCCAAAAAATTCGCAAAAGAGAGCCAAATTGAGAGAGTAAGACCTCGAGAGAGTTGATAAACGCTGCAAGTAAAATTTTCACTTGCAACTACTAGCAGCTTTAAAAAAATAGAAATGTCAAAAATATATGATCACAAAAATTTCAATTGGAAATATACAAACATTTTAAACGTAAATTTCTAATTGTGTACTAAATAAGTCAGCGCAAAAACGAATCTTGATGATGTTGTGCAATAGCCAAAGTAGAATTTTGTTTTCCTAATTCAGTTATTTCCAATTTCAATTACAACCTAACCTAAAAATCAAGTCAAAACAGCGTATCAGCTGTTTTCTTGCGAATGTTTACGATTTTGTGTTCAATTACTTTGGTTGATAATTTTCTCTTTTTCTCGTTTTTACTCTTAATTTGACATTGACGCTCTTTTTGCAAGTACTTGCAAGTAAAATTGTTGAACAAAGCTATTATCTTGTTATTATATATATATATATACATTTTGTTTGGGATTAAAAAAAAATTTATAAACGTTTTCTTTCCTTTCTTTTTAAAAATTAAAGTAATAATAAATGGTTCGTTTAAGTAGACATACTATCTTTTCCATGTGAACACATATATGTATATTCGATAACATTTTACAATCTTGTTGAGTTAGTTGTATAATGCTGTGAAAATTACTGTTTATATATTTAATAACTAAAAATGTTCAACTGGCAACCCTTCTACCTTGCAACCATGCGAGCGATCAGCTGCCACGTTTTTACGTAAAAAATCAAAATGATTTTGATTTCTGCGGTACGAGCTTCTGCGTCGTACGTCGTTGAATAATCGGTTACATACAAATCCCATTAAATAGGTTGGATCAGCTGACACGGTACACGGGTTTACGTTCTCGACTAACTGGGCTAGTAGATTCGGGGACGTAACGGTTATAAGAGAAATGGGGTAAAAGTCATACTTTACTATTACGCTGAAGAATTTGGTGAGTTGATTGTACCCAGTAGATAATTTCAGGGATAAGCAGCACTTCTAAAAGGTCTTCTTGAGTAAATGGAGGTTTGCCGTTTTCCCTTACCTGTTCCTTTTTTTTTTGTATGGAGTGGCACAAACTGAAGACCTTCCGCTTCTCTTTCGCACAGAAGGACTTTTAGAAAGGCCTTCCTAATTCGCTGCCTACGGAAGGGCGTTTAGAAGCACGGAAGCCTTCATTGGTTTGCTACGTGTAGAAATTCTACTCTCTTCATAAAGAAATACATACATATGTATTTATGGATATTAATACGATTAAATTCAAGTGTTTACTTTAAAATAAATCAGAGATACCAAATAACGGTTAACCAGAAAAAACCAAAGCATATTATTCAGAGGACAACCTTTTGCGCTGTGTTTAAAATGTTTTCCTCAGTAATAAATGCCAAATGTGGTGGCTGTTGTGGGTTTCAACTGAGATATATGTTTATGGTAAAAAATAACTCTTATTTGGTGTGATTTAAAATTGAGATTTATTCAAAAGATTGAATAATAACCAGGGACGGTAATATTATAAGCAAGGATGGAAAATAATTATAATAGACGGTAAACTTATAATTGGAGGTCGACTTCCAAACCACAGTTCCATATTTTCAGCCGAATCCACAGCCAGCCTACAAGCAGTAAAGTATGCTTCGTGCACGAAAGGTAAATTTGTCATATTCACAGACAGTCACTCTGCCGTACTAGGACTCAAGAACATTTACAACAAAAACCAAGTGATCGAACAAATCAGGGACATCTTAATAGAAAAAACTGGCAAATCAAAATTGTATGGATCCCGGGGCACAAGGGGATCCCGGGAAACGAGTATGCCGACAACGCTTCCAAGAGTTTACATCGGTCCCCTATGATTACATTTGCCCCTCCCTCAAAGCAAGACATACGCACCCTTGTCAACAATAACTTCTCCCTGCACAAACTCAGCACGCTAGACAACTTTAATCATCCCTACAATAGCATCAACCCGCAATGTAAAAAATCAGTCTTTCCCTCCACTCTATCCAGACCCCAAACCAGCATTTTTACCCGCCTGAGAATTGGTCACTGCAAATTAACACATCAGCACCTCCTTACCTCCACACCCGCTCCTCTTTGTCCTTTCTGTAGCAATACACTAACCACGCTACACATTTTAGACAACTGTCCAGCAATAGAAAGCGTAAGGTTATCCAACTTCAATTCCGTCCTTCCTTCCTCACTTCTCAGTAATATTACAACAAACAATGTAATAAAGATTTATAATTTTATAAAAGAGATGAATTTACTTAAAACCTTGTAAATATATGTACATATATAATAATGATTACTTGTACAGACTTATGTATTAAACAAAAGCACTGTAGGCCTAAGTAGCTAATGTGCTATACTCATTAGTGTAATATTGTATATTGCCCTAATAAATAATAATAATAATTATAATTTTTAAAATTTTTACCAAAAAAATCAGTATGTTCCCACTATCATAAAATAATTTTGAATATGTCGTTATATTTATATTTGTGAAATCTGTGGTAATCTGCAATGATTTTTATTTTAAGAGTTTTATATGTACATAAAAATCGAAAGTAATAATTATAGCTTGAGTATCATTTTTTTGATCACGAATAAGTATTATGCTACGATTTTAATTTTTTTTACTCAAGCATAATTATTATTTCTTGATTTTTACTTTTTTCCATTAGAAATAATTATTACACTTGATTTTTTCCCTCAAAGCATAATGATTATGTGAAATTTTTATTTTTTTTTACTCAAGAATAAAAATTAGTCTGATTTTTAATTTATCTAGGGATAGGGATAGAGATTGAGATTGAGCTTGATATTGAGCTTGATATTGAGATTGAGCTTGAGATTAAGATTGAGATTGAAATAGAGATAGGCATCGGGGGAAGTAGGTTTGTCGCGGCGAATATAACTATAACTTTTATTCAGAGAATAGACAATCATATATATTATTTCTAATTGGTGTTTTTATGCAAATATCCCTTTTTCTGCTCACATAATTTACCAAAATTAATAAGTAAGGCATCGTTTTAAAGGTATAAATTAGCTATGCATGTGAAACGGTGTTTTATTGGGCGTGGTACTTTTTTTAATAGTATTTTGCAAAATAAAATGTTTAAATTTAAACTAAAAGATTTGCGCCTAAAAGTATGCTTTCGGAATTATTTTATTCTAACAAGAGTGCAGAGTTAAATACAAATTTCAAATGCAGATGTCGCTCCAGTTGTACAGTCGTGTATATTTTAAAACACTTTTATAAGCTTCAGCTGTATGAATATTTGAAAATTTTTGAAATTTGCTCGAATTTTCAGAATTTTTGTGTAAGCTTGGAGACACTGATTTACACATTTTCCATCGAAGAAATACGTATACTTTTATGAGAAATTAGCAAATTAGTGTTATCTAGCTGATAAATTTTATGCATCTGGAGCATTTTGTCCATTCTTTAATGGAATTGGGGCACCTCCAAATAAAGGACAAGGCCAATAATATTTTGCAGTCTTACTTTTGTTTTAGAAAGGCAACGTTCTGCAGGCCAATCAATAATGATTTCAAAAAAAAGCCCCAATTCCCTCCGCCCTAATATACATATATAAAAATATATGTAAAATATATAAAAATATAATACAACCTATATAGGTATAATAAAAGCATTTTATGCGATATATTTTTCAAACATATGTAGGCAATTCATTGAAAGTTCCATAAGTTCCACTGTAGACATAAAACCATATAAATATGTTTTTTTTTTAAATGGGCGTGACAACACAAACCATACTGACTGGCGCCACGTATATTTTATTTTTTGCGCAAGATGCGCACGGGTCCAGCTAGTTTTTTTATTATTCGCATTAAGATGGGCTCTAAGATAATGGTTAGCAATACGGTAATCAATAACTTTTCTTTAGGCTTCATAGGAATAAATTTTAGCAGAACAACGTGTTGTTGTTATAGCAGTACTAAGCCCTGCTTAGCCGGCACGATAGGCTCATAGATCGTCAGGCTCACTTAAAGGGAGGCCCAGGAATGAGGCAGCGTTTTTTGGGCTAGTCCATAGGGACAGGGAGGTTAGGTGAGTAGGTTTGAGTGGACATGAGAACAAATGCTGTGTGTCATACGGCGTCTCTCCACATGTCGGACATGTATTAGGTATGTCAGTCGATTCTGGCCCTATATGAGTTCAGGCGGATGCAAAGGCCTGATCGTAGTTGCGCTAGGATGACGCGTGTTTCGGCAGTTGCAATTCTTCTTCTGCTATGGGGGTGGTCTGCCGGGTCAGCTAGTCTATATATATAAAAATCAAGCCCATTTCTTTATCACCGGCTTTCGCCCAAACGCGTGGAGGGATTTTGACCAAATTTACACACCAGCTGAGTACCTTGCCCTAGATGGTTTATATGCATATGTTTTTCAAATCCGGAAGTCGGTTCCCTAGATATAGGTCAAAAAGTCAAAACGTGGATCTGGCTTTCCCCTGAATATTTTGGTCGATATTGGTATCAAATGAAAGGTATTGAGCAGGGAATTTACAGAGAACAGTACTCATTCTGATTCCTAGGTCGGTTCTCCAGATATGGGTCAATACGAGGAGCCGGATGACGCTCGAATATTTCTGAGCGATATTGACATCAAATGAAAGGTATTGATGAGGACTGGAATATAGAACCCTTCTTATTGTGATGCCTAGGCCAGGTCTCCAGATATGGTCAAAACGTGGACACGATGACCCTCGATTATTTCTGAGCGATATTGGTATCAAATGAAATGTACTGATGACTTCGACACAGAACTATTGTAATTGTGATATATAGGCCGGGTCCCCAAATATGGGTCAAAACGTGGACCCGGATAACCCCGGAAGATTTCTCAGCGGTATTGGTATCAAATGAAGGGTGTTGAGCAGGGATTTTATATAGAAATGAACTTATTACGTTTCCTAGGTCGGGTCCCAAGATGTGGATCAACATGTGGACCCAGATAACACCGGGAAATTTCTCAGGGATATTGGTACCAAATGAACAGTGTTGAGCAGAGAGATGAACTCATTATGATCCCTAGGTCAGGTTCCCAGATGGGGGTCAAGACGTGGAGGCGAATGGCCCCGGAAAACTTCTCAGCGATATTGGTATCAAATGAAAGGTGTTTAGCAGGGATTTTACATAGAGAACTGTGAACTGTGAACTTCTGAATATACATATAAACTTTTTTCCTTCACTTCTTTAAACTTATCTGACTTTTGCTGAGCTTTGCAGCCCGAAGTAATTTCGGCTTCTAGATACTTCCAACTTATTTTAAAGTGTGCCGTTTTTCGCTTCAAATGCCTATAATAGAAAGTGAGCCAAAGCAATGCTTGGCCGGGTACAGCTAGTACACATTATAATATTTTATTTTTCAGCGAGTTATTCGCGGAAAATTTTCTTAACTCTTTTATACATTTTTAAATAACTCGGTATCCAATGCTATTTTGCAAATATTTAACTTTTGAGTTATGAAATTTTTGAAATTTCAAAAACTGACCACCACATCTTGTTGCCAAATAAGTTTTCCTAACTAATGCCGAAAAAATAAAAGAATCGAAGCATTGGTTACCGTGTTATTTAAAAAAAATATAAAGCACCACATTTTTATAAAATTTCGGCTGTTTTTTAATACGAACAAAAAAGGGATAAAGACATCAAGTGGGCAAATTTTTTAAAATATCAATTTTTTCCTGCAATTTTCTTTTTAAACTTATCTGACTTTTGCTGAAGTCTTGCAGCCCGAGGAAAGTTGGGTTTCTGGATACATCGAACTTATCTTAAATTTCGGCATTTTTCGCTTTTAATGCCTATAATAGGAAATCGGCCAAAGCAAATCTTGGCCGGATACAGATAGTTTTTCATAAAATAAAACTCAAAACGTCATACAGCCTGAACCATAAGGGGTTTTGGCTTAAAATATTGCATGCTCACACCTTCTAGTCCACTCCAACTACGTCCGAAGATGTTTGTTCTTATAATGGTTATTTATAACCAATATTTTAATTCATCAATTTTAATAGTTAAATCCGACCATTACTTCGTTTCTTATAACCGTTACGTCCCTGATTTTCGGTCCCTGCTTGGAATCTGCACCAATGTTACTATAACAACTCAGCTTAAATATTTTAACAAAAAATTCTAATACTACAGCTTAGTCGCAGTTGGTTGCAGGAAACCCCTACGCCACGTATACTAAAACTCGGCGAGACAATAACGCTGAATACAATTCTGCGATTTGTACCCGGCGAAGTGACCTTACGACGTGTGCCTACATCAAAACCGGGTGCACTCTTCGGTGCCAAAATGAGCCAAGTTTTAAAGTGAGTATATAATTTATTTTACTCGAATTTGTTTATTATAATCAAAAAATAGTTTCCATAAACAAATACTTAAACAATATAACATTTTATGTACGACTTTACTCATCTCTTTACTCTAAATAGACGTGAAAAGCGTGACATTCCATTCATAATTAGTGCCTGCATACGGGAAGTGGAACGACGTGGTATGTCCGAAGTGGGCATATATCGTGTGAGTGGTTCAGCCTCCGATTTGGCCAAATTGAAAAAGTCGTTTGAAACAAGTATGTTAATTTAATTTTTTGTATTATTATTGTTAAAATTTTTACTTACTAACTTTTTAAGCAATTAAAATAAAATTAATTAAATGGTTGTTTCAGATGCCTATGAGGCTGAGCAGCTGCTAAAAGATGTTGATATACACTCTGTAACGGGCATATTGAAATCATATCTGCGGGAACTGCCCGAAGCATTGTTCACCGATGCACTCTATCCAAAATTTTTTGAAACATTCAGCGCTTTTAACAATACTAACGAAACGGCACGTATTAACGAACTACTCAAAGTATTTGAAGAACTGCCGCAGTCAAATAAGGCATCGATTAATCATATATTGGATCATCTAATTAGGTAAGGCCAGACCTGGGCATTCTCAATTACATTTTTTCAATTACAATTACTTGGAATCGCTTCAATTACATACATATTTCTTGGGTTTGAGAAAATTTAGTTATGTACACAAATGTTCTTTGTTTTTAATTTTGCAGCACAAAAAGGGCCAAGATTTCATAAAATTTTGGTTAAAGGCTTCTAAGATGCTATTTCTGATGGTAAACACCATTTCAGTCGATACTTAAAATGTTTGAAAGCCTTGTTATAGCAAAATCCGTGCCAAGCACTAAAAACTCTTTCAAGTAAAATTCTTAACGTTGTTTGGCATATAAAGAAAACACCAACAACAAATGTTCATTGTGAACTGCCTACAACAAAAATCCAACACGCTTGAGTTGAATATATGCAAAGCATATACACACAAACGTTAATGTTGAAAATGAAAAAGGCAAAAGTGGGAAAAATTCAACAGCTTGCATAGAGTCTCAATGGTCGAGCGTGTAAAAGCGTTGGGTCATTGCGGCTGAAGATGGAATGTATCTCGGGTTCAATCCTCTTGAGGAGCATCCACTTCCGAAAAGAGTGCTGATGATCGAAAATGGTTTTTGGTGAAATAGCTATACACTCAACCTTCGCTGTAAATAGTTGTTGAATTTTTTCTCGGATGTTTCTCGGATTTTTTCTCATTGTTATAACAACATTTGTTACTTCTAATCTCATATTTTAAGAAACATATATTTGTGTTCAATATTTATTTATTTTTTTTCATACAAGCTGCGACCAGTCTAATATTCACGTTACAACCGCAATTTTTTTTTTATTTTTTTGTTTACTTTTTGGAAATTGCAATTCGAGCGGCAAAAATACAAAAATTACCCTCGGAAAAATAAAAATAGTGCGTTGAATATACATTTGTCCACTTTTCGTCGTGTCGTTGAGAACATCGACTTCGTGAGATTCAATAAAACTTAAATAAATATCTGATATACATACATATATGTATAGTTAATTTAGCCATAAGACCAAATTTTATTGTTCTTATCACACACTTACCGTTGCGGACATTACTATTTTCACAATATATTTTTCAGGGATGGAAAATAATTGTTATTTTTGAAATTTCATATCAAAAAGTCAAAGGAAAAGGGTTAATATTTTTAACATTTATATATACCATTGTGATGCTCGTTTTCCACAGATGGACAATCCGATGAAATTTTTTTTTTTTTTTTTTTTTTGACTTTTATCGAAAAAGTAAAAAAATAACTATTAAATTTTGACTTTTATTTTTTAAGTCAAAATGGCGTAGACCAATGATTATTGGTATCTGGGTCATATTTGGTATATGGGTCAATGCATATACCAATACGGAAACGAATGCGTATATCGCCATTACGTCAAAAATAAAAGTCAAAGTTTAATAGTTATTTTTTGAGTTTTTCGATAAAAGTCATAATCGTTACGGTATATCAAAAAAGCGTATTTTAGAGAAATATTCCAAGTCCCTGTTTACATATATACGACAATAAATATAAGTGCTACCAGTTTTTCTGTAATAAAACGAAAACTGATTTTTGCGTCTCAGAAAGGGATTAAAAATTTCAGAAATACGTAATTACAAAGGCATAATACTTTGTAATATAAAACTCAATAGAGCACAAACAAAAGTTAAAAAAACAAGTAAGGAAGCCTAAGTTCGAGTGGAATCGAACATTAGATACTCAGCTGTATGCTTTTATTGTTTGTTTGCGTTTAATGGAAACACGTTGTACTCTATATAAAGTGAGTGCTGCATAAAGTGGGCGTAGCCACGCCCATTTTCCAAAATTTTTATCAGTTATCCAACTAAGTATATGAATATTATTATTTGTGCAAAATTTCATTCCTTTACGAGTTCTAGTTACAAAGATTTCACGTTAAAAATTCCCAAAGGGTGTTTCAGAAATATCTTTGTTAAAAAGTAGGCGTGGTCATAAATCGATTTCAATAAATTTTTGCGTGTCTATTACCACAAGTAATAAAAGTGTACACACCAAGTTTCGTCATTATATATAAATTATTTGTCGAGTTATGGGCTAAGAAATCTCGTATATTCCTGTTTCTAAAAAGAGGCGGTGCCACGCCCATTTTCCAAAATTTTTGTGTTTTTTGTTTTATGTCCATAGTTGGACTCCTGCCATAAAATTTCAATGATATATCTTTATATTTGACAGAGATATGGCTTAAAATGTTTTTATTAGGCCACTTTATAATACCCATATATAAAAGTGGGCGTGGTCGTCAACCGATTTTGGCAATTTTTCGTCCAAACATTTGTCTAAGTAAGTATATCACGCCTACCAAATTTCATCGATATACCTTCAACGGTTTCTGAGTTATGACTCATAAAACTTTCAATGTTTGCCCCTTAATAAGTGGGCGTGGCACCGCCCATTTTCCAAAATTTCACCAAATTTCTTCATAAGGGCCTGAGGTCAATACGTGGGTAAAATTTCATCACTCCAGCTCTATTAGTTACTGAGATACAAAATTTCGGATTTTTACTATATAGGGGAGGTGGGCGTGGTCATGGTCCGATTTCGCCCATTTTCAATACCATCCGTTCTCGTCTTGATACCAACTTGCATTCCAAATTTCATCAAAATATCTCAATTTTTGCGCGAGTTATCGTGCGTACAGACGGACAGACGGACGGACATGGCTCAATCGATTTCTCTTTTCACCCTGATCATTTTGATATATATAAGTCTATATCTATCTCGATTATTTCATTCTGTTACAATCCACCGTTAGGAAATCAAAACTATAATACTCTGTGTACTAGTACAGCTGAGTATAATAATCACTCTTATTACGGTTGTCGTCGTCGACACTAAACCCCTGCAACGATTCACTCATTCGACGATGTAAGCCACTCGCATAAAACGGCGTGAGCCGATCTGCATAACATTGGCTCAACATGTGAGCGAAAGAGCTTGTAAATAGAGCGTAAGTGTTTCTGCACTGCACGTCAACAAAAAGAGATATGCCCTCATTCACTCATAACTTGAAAAGCAATTGAGTTGAATGACAAATGATTCGTAAGGCAATAGATTCGAAAGGCAATAGATTCGGAAGGCTTGAAACATGCAACTGAGCTATGTATGTATGTATGTACATACGTAACGAATGCGAGTAAAAGAGGAATTATAATAGTATACATATATATGTAAATACATATGTACATACATAAATACATAAAGCGCTTTACTAAAAAAATGCGAAATAAGAAATACATAGTAAAATTGTAGCATTGGATACTAGCTCATACCTAAATTCATATATAATTAGTATATCAGCCAAATACTATTACTACAACTATAGTAAATATTTATTTTATTAAAATATATACATACACACATATACATATATACATATATTTCATTTAGTTTAACTAATCAATATAATTACAATAAAACAAATGTATGTATGGACATATATATGTTCATATGTACATATGTATATACATAAGTACAAGCTATCAAATTAATGTACATATATGTATGTATACACAAATAAGTAGAAACTTATTTCTTCCATTGCTGCGTCGTTTTACTTCACTGCATTCACTCAAACAAACTAGAATGATTCGGTTGATTCGTTTATTTTTCTAGTGCTTTTACTGTCCTCTCGCACACTACTCGCAAGGCACAGAAAATATACTCAAGCCTGTGTGTTCATGGCTAAATGGAAATGAGCAAACTGCATTGTCACTCAACTCATGCTAGCATATACTGTCGTGCGAGTGCTGATCGTATGTTAAACCGAATCAAGCATAACATTGGCAATGACACCGAATCACACAGTGTTCAAAGAAAAGCGAGTGAGCTTGCGCAGGGCTTTAGTCGACACTCACTCGACGGTGTCGGCGACGACTTATCAAAATTGGTATTACGTATGGTAAAGTCGATAGCTTGTGACAACTATCGAAACATATTTGGTATCAGCTAAGTCGACGTCGACGGTCACTCGTTGCCATTTTCGTCGACGCTGCGTTTAATGGTGACAAGAAGAAAATTTAGTATGTATACATTTTTGTTTTTAAAATTTTATTACGGGAGTATTAAAATTAGTAGAACTAACATCCGCAGAATATTTCCTGCTAGTTTCATTGAAAAATTCCCACTAGTTTAAAAATAAATTCGGTGAGCGCACATACCGAAGCCGACTCAAAGGTTTTCAATGGGGCGATACCAACTAATTTTTTACAACATTGAGAAGCAATCACCATTAAATTGAATACCTTGGCACTTCCTTCAGGAGAGATTTAGGAGAAAACTAATTTATTAAATATTTATGTACATATGTATGTATATATTTCAACTAAATTTTTCTTTTATTTCTTAATTACTCGAGCTCTTCATTGCTATGTTCATCGCTAAAACTTGATGAATCATATGCAAAATACATTTATAATAAAGAAATAAATTATCAAAATAGCACAAATAAAAAATACAGAAAAATTTGCGCACAGATTGTAAATAAAATCAAACAGCTAGTGCAGAAATTATAGGGATGGTACTTTCGTCATTCGGTTTACCGATAAACAGTCGACGTCGTCTCAATACGCCTAGCTAATACCGATTTTGCGTCGATGTGACGACGACGTGATGTCGACTGAAAAGTGACAACGACGTCGACGACGACAACCGTAATAAGGGTGAATAATCGACCACAAACTCACCTCCGATGCTACTGAGAGATTTAAGAAAAAGGCAAATAAATAGAGGAAATACGTGACTTTGAAAAGTTAATAAGAGAGTTCACATTTTTGCAATAAAAATGAAGAAAAGCATTAATGTTTGCTCCTTTACAAGATAGACTGAGATTCCTCGATTACAACTAAATTGCACAACTAAAGCAACTTTAATTTTTCGGGTTCTGGTTGACTTTCTGGGAAATACCCACATGCAAACATATGTACATATCGTCGTACCATACGAAAACTAGCATACGATTTTTTGTGGCTGACGAAATGTAACAAGTTCAACTTTTGGCTGACGAAAACTATCAATTTCGTTTAAACAACAATTTTAATGTAAAAACAGTATATAATTACTAATACTTTTCGTCAGCCAAAAGTCGATTTTGTTAGTTTTCGTCGGCCAAAAGTCAAATGTTCTACTTTTCGTACAGAATTTTTTTTTTTTTTTTTGATAGCTTTCGCCAGAAATTTTAAATATGCTAGATTTCGTATGGTACGACGATATGTACTATGTTCAATTCATATGTACAGATTTCGTTTTACATTCATATCAATCTTTTTCCTCATATTAAATTTTCCTCTTACAGAGTGCATCATCAAGAAGCAGACAACAAAATGTCACTACATAATTTGGCAATGGTATTTGGTCCAACATTATTACGACCGGGTCAAACGCAGGCCAAACAGAAGGACTTACTGGCATCCAGCACAGTTGATGTTATGGCACAGGCTGGTATACTCTATTGTTTCCTGCAGTCACGCATTAAGAAGGAATAAAAGGATTACATGAGACGAAACATTGAAGACGTTTGAAACGTCAACAAAGTTAAAATATTGAGCCCCAGGGAATGTAGAAAATAATGCATATATTTTTGTAGCGAAAAAAAACAAAGGAAAGAACAAAAAAGCGCCTTTACTATATGCAAGCGCAGCATCTGCGTAAATGAAATTATTCTTATAACCATATAGCTTTCGTTATAATTGTATTTGACTATGCATGCATGTACATATACATACACATATGATACGTATGTATAAACATATGATAAGCATCACTAAAAGTGACCGGCAAGGTTATAAGAATGGCGGGAAGCGGGATTTAGGTGATTTGAAAACTGTATAACGTATGGAAATCCCTTTCTAAGCAACGCGCTCCCTAGAAAAGGAAGGCATTTTCTTGGGTGTATTAGGAGGTACATATATATATACATATGTGTGTGAACGAATTGTGCCCCTAAAATATAAATTTGATAAAACATACAATATACATAATATTAATTATACATACATATGTATAAAAAAATGTTGAAAATTGAAAAATAAAAATGCTCTTCAACATACGCATTGCCATAATTTTCAAAAGTAATAATTACACCAATATTTATCTACAAATTCTACACCATGCAAACAACATAAAAAGCACCGCTAAAACTACCACTGAAAGCTTATTAGAATTTAGATGAAATGTAAAACACACCTGCACATTCATACACTTATCCACACATATGTACGTACAACAGAACTGAGAAAGATGCATACATACATTTTGAAATTAATCAAAATTCACATGTTAGTTCAAATGTAACGCAGATTATGAGAATTGACTTTGAAAACGAACGATTTGAATTGCTTTTATTGCATAAAATTATTGAAGTGAATGTCAGCAAAACGTTTTTTAGTTTTAATTTAAGGTAACAATTTTGTTTTTCTTAATTCGTGAATTATGCATTCATGAATTCCAAAAGTATATTTACCGAAATTTCTAATTTTTAACTTTCCTGCTTAAAGTACATATGTACAATAATAGCGAAAAAAAAACAAAAATTTCTACTCAATAAAATACATATTAATACTTGGAATTAACAGTATTTTCAAATCTTTTTTTTTTTTAATTCTCCAATGTTGAAATATTTAATGCATTTTTCCCGGCTCCCGGAAATATATAAAAGATAAAAAAATTTAATTAAAGTTGAAAATTTAATTGCTCAAGAATACATTTCGTTAAGATTATTAATATTTATATCTATTTGTGTTTGGCATATGGCTTGGTCTGCGAAATATTACGCTCGATATAGAAAGAAGCACGAAAGCAGTTGATTTGGAAAAAAAAGTAAAATAATTTTCTATAGAGAGACGGAAAATATGATAAAAAAAATTGATTTTGAGTTTTTGATGGATTGTGTACCAATTGAATATCGACGGCTGAGAATAAGATCGCCCTATTTCAAAAATTGTTTCAAAAACGACCTATTCCAAAAACTGTTTGAATAACGTCCTATTTCAGATTTTGCTTCAAGAACGCCCTATTTGAAAAATTGTTTCAATAACGTCCTATTTCAGACAATTATTCAAAAACGCCCTATTTCAGAGAAATATATATGGAATTTTCTCTGAAATAGGGCGTTTTTGAAGCAAAATCTGAAATAGGACGTTATTGAAACAGTTTTTCAAATAGGGCGTTATTGAAACAGTTTTTCAAATAGGGCGTTTTTGAAACAATTTTTGAAATAGGGCGATCTTATTCTCAGCCGTCGATATATTAAGGTGAAAGGTGTATAATGTTCCCTTATTACTATGTACCGCAAAATCCTTCCGTGTTATGAAAAAATAGTATTAAATACGAATACATTTTAGAAAGTCTCTATGATTTTAAATATACACATTCAAAATTCTCTATATCTTTTTCTAATTTGTGGCTTAATACGAAATATTCACATAGCCCTGTGTGAAAGTGGACTACTGCTATGTTTTGACTGTTCTTAAAACATAAAGCTTTAACCGAATCAATCGCTGAGCGATTTTCGCCTGACTTGGCAATGATATTTTTCTGAGAATATCGCCCAAAATTCATTATTTAAGGCGTTTGCTATAAAAACGAGTTCATTCCATATATTTCTGGTCCACTTGTTTGCATACATTTTTTGAAAGTTTAATAGGGTCCTTCATTTCTCCATTATCCAAATTAACTGCCTTCTGTAAACTAAAATCGTAATTTTTTAAACGTTAACTTTGAATCAAATTATGAAGCATGGACTATAGAGCGCTATACATATACACACAATTATAATTATATTATCATGGTTACTTATTAAATCTTCAAATGCTATGCGAAGGTATTACGTACATAAATTTATAAAAGAAAAAAATTAATTAGGCTAAACAAATTAATTTATTTTTTACCATTATGTAATATTGTATATACAAAATTATGTATGCACATTTATGCTTATTTACTTTCTACTCTGTCTACCTATGACCTATTGTATTTTGTAGCAGATTTAACAAAAAAAAACTAATATACATTCATATGTATATATTATATTATATATATATACATATATACCCTGCAGTAAAAATCCGCAATGAATCCTTAATGAATCACTGATAAAATTCACCTATGACGAGGAGGCATCAGTGAATACTTTCATATAAAGACTGATGAATTTTTCATATAAATGGTTTGCTTTCCTCAGAAAAAAAACAAGAACAAATAAAAATATACTGAGTTATGACGACAGTGATGAATATTCAACAAAGAATCATCACTGATCCTTCAGCAGTGAAACAAATTTACTGCAGGGTATATAAATAAAACACTTAAAAAATGTATTTGCTTTTTTTCTACGTAACCTTGTCATCTCATCTTCTACTCCTCATCATTATATTCGCCATCGCCATCACTATTCGTCGTTGCTACATGATCTGTTATATTAAATACAGATTTTCTACTTCGTTTAACCTCATTTGTACTGGCATAATATTGCGATGCTGCACGTTTACGTATCTCTTCAACGTCTTGATCGGTTGTCGAAGCCCATTCCAACACCAAGCGTCGTCCATATAAATGCGTACTCTGGCTAAGTGCGTCGAATGCTCTTTTGGCATCGCTTTTCGTTACGAAATCAACGAAACCAAAACCGCGATGTGTTTCGGCGCCGGGTGTCATTTTCATTGGCAATCGTACTGAACGAAGTTCACCAAATGCTCTGCGAAGGAAATCAAAAATAGAAAAATTACCAAAAGCGTAAAGTTTTACAAATTTCAAAGCTTACTTAAAGATTTCGCGCACTTCTTTCACTTTGACCTGGAAGGGTATATTTCGTACGAGTAGTTTTGTGCCTGTTTGCTGTGTTTTCGCCGTCGGCTTTCGTGGGATATGCGCAGGCGTTCTGCAGGTAAACAAACATAAGCATAACTGAGTATACAAATAGGCATATAAAAAATTAGATCAATCAAGCGATATGTTTCACATGATAAAGCTGCAAATTTGCCCGACATGTCCTTATGTTATGGCACAATTTCTACCGTTAACTAGAAACCATCCAATTATCTGAGTGTTTGACATGCATCCAAACAATTTAGAAATGTAGGAAGTTGGGACTGTGGCGGGAAACTCGCATCACTATGACGCAACTACTCTGCAAGACGGGCGGCAGATTAAACTTCGATAAAGCCGAAATCTTTACTAATCTAAGATCATTATCTCCTTGTAGACATTTAATTTAAGTGCAGTCTGAGACTAAGTACGCCGACCAGGCAGAGCTTACATACGTTATAAACTTTAGGTTTCATCAAAATAATATTTTATGCATATAATTTTTATTAAAAGTATACTTACTTTAATGTTCGATCGCTGCGCTTCAATTCAACCTGATTGCCATCGATTTGGGTAAATTGCATTTCTTTTAATGCCTTTTCAGCCGCTTCCGACGATTTAAATTGTATAAAGCCATAACCCATTGAAACACGATTTCTTGGATTTTTTTGATCTTTACGCTTGGCGATTTCAATCAAGTGAATTGCGCCCAAGTGCTTAAAATGATTTCTTATTGTTTCGGAAATGGTTTTGAAATTCAAATTTCGTAAGAACAAGGTAGTATTCGGTTCTGGAGGTTCATCGTTGGCTTCTTCTGAGCCGTCTACCTCACTATTCGTTTCAGTTTTTTGTGTTTGATTCTGCTCTTTTCGTTCGACTTCCTCATATGTTTGCTTTTCTTCTTTAACTTGAGCGTCATCTTCTGTATCTTTTTGTTTGGGTATTTTTGGTTCGCCTTGCAGTGTTGTCGTAAAGGTTTCATCCGGCGCCCATTCCAAGTAAAGTGGCACATTTTTGAATTTGCTGTATGCCAATTTTTTAAACGCTTGTTTCGCTTCGGACGGTTCGCAGTACTCTATCAGCGCCGTAACGCCACTTGGAGGTAATATTAAACGTCCAATTGGTCCGAATTTGGCGAATAGGGGGGTTAGTTCGGACACCGTTGTATCAGCGGGTAAATTTTTTGCCAAAATAATGGTTTTAGAGCGTTTCACCGTAGGAGTGTCGAATGCTCTCAACCGAACACCATTTTCTTCGAGAAACTTTTTCATTTCTATAACAATTTGCGTCTCGCCCAAGGCAATACGCACTGCAGCACTGGAACCACCTTCATTGGTATCTAAGACCTAAAGAAGATGGTATTTTAATGTTAGACAAGTTAGGTGGTAGACGAACCTAAATATCAGCTTTTTCTCATTTTCTAAGGAATGACAATAGGTCATAAAACAAGAGTAAAGCACGAGGGCGTTATAAGTGGCCAAAACTATTAGCACGGAAGAGAAATATTCATGTTAGATAATAGTAGGCATTAAAATTTTAAAACATTGAGTATTCAGATTCATCAGTTGCACCCTTCTAAAGGCCAGAATAAACGCAACCTAGGTGATTCCATTCTACCAGGGGATAGTAGAAACACACACCAGAAAACGACACTGAATGGATGCTCCTTTATTATCTAATGGACAAGCTAAGAAGGATGCAGAGATTGAAAATCATTGCCAAACATAAAAGACCTTTGGATTTTTCACAGAGACAAAAACAAAAATATTTGAAAATAAAAATTTTTGTATGTGATAAAAACTTGAAATCAATGCCCAACAGACCAGGAAGTAAGCGAAATGTAATAGGACTTGAGAACAAGCTTATAACAATTGTCCATTGTAAGCTTATTGGAATACAGTTTTTATAAGCTTAATTGTAAGCTTATTCACAAGCATGATTGTAATAATTGAGGAACACAAGCTTGAAAACAATATTACAATAAGCTTACTTTACACTTGCAATGAAAGCTTAAAAAACTATTAATAATAAGATTGTTTTAAGCTTGCTGTAAAATTTTTTAAATTTTGGTTTTACAATGATTCATATAATTCATTATTCCTCTTTCGGAAAAGGGAAGTATAAAAGCCTCAATGAAATTCAATATAATGTTGAATGTCCTACTATATGATACCGTTCAGGTTGATGTCATGGTTCGAAACAGGAGGAGAATATAAAATAAAGAACATTGCAGTAAAGGTGAAGAAGGAAAGAAAATGAAAAGAAAAATGCAAATAAAAATTTATTTTTTTTTGTTTTTTCTACTATTTATACATACAATTGTATTTATAAGCTTACAACAAGCTTTCACAAGTAATATTTTTCTACAATTACATTTGTAAGCTTATAAAAAGGGTGCCGTTTTGATTTTTCTACAATTGTTCTTAAGACTTTTTCAATACTTTACACAAGCTTTCCTCAAGCTTAACGCTTATATTTGTAAGCTTGTTATAATATTATTCTCAAGCCCTTTGGTCTATTGGGTGGTTACGTTCAGAAGTCGCAACGGTTGAGCACCACTGTTTATAATTATCCCCAACGTAATCGCCAATAATTTCGCGGCTTTGAAACATTTTTATACACTGAAATCTAAATTGGTTATGCATATGGAAAATGTTTGTAACGGGTCATGGTCATGGTATAAAAAATACAGGTATGTGCATTGTCATTTTGACGCTGTCTTTTTGATTAAAAAGCAGATTTTTCAAGTTTGATCTTATGTCAGTTTTGGAGTATAGCGATGCCAGACTTTTATTTTTTGAATGCGTAGATTTTTGTGTGAAAGTTTGGGTATTTCAGGAGTCAAAGGACAGAAATAGAAAGGGCACTAGTGAGCGGATTTATGGAACTTCCGGTAGCTCCTCTTCGCTCACTCTACAAATCTTCATCCACTCTCCGCGAATAAAGGGTATCGTCGCCATATTTGGTATTATTGCACCGCGGAAATAAGCAACTCATATTGTTAAAATCTAGGGTACATATATTTTTGTAATTGGATTGGACATATGTACATACATACATATATAGACTGAAATGCTCACTTGGTATGGTGGTGTACATACATATCGTCGTGCAAAACCGCGTGACATTTTTGCCAAAAATGAGATTTCATCAAAAATACATTCTTGGCGTCCGTCCCCATCCATTCATGCAACAATTTTGAGATTCACACAAAGCAAATTCCAAAAATCTACCTTGGTTTGGATGTGGGTTTGCAAAATTCCGAACCGTTTTGAATTAAAACAGTTTTTACTGTCTCCTGTAAAATTTGGGTAGTAGCGGATACGCGGTATTACACTTTATGCGACGATATGGAGTTATAATAGATCAATCTCCAAAACCTCCGCAAACTATATACCAGAGTGATCACAAAGCTTAAATTAAGTGATCGTAACTACTAAACTAAATTAAAAACTCACCGAGAATACCGGAAAGGGGCTACTTTGTAGTACGGCTAAACTGATATTCCGCGAAGTAAAAATGCGAAATGAATCTTTTATGAATCACTGATGAAATTCATCTATGACTGAGGAGGCATCAGTGAGTATTTTCAAATAAAGACTGCTGAATTTTTCATATAAATGGTTTGCTTTTTTCAAAAAAAAAAAAAATAATAATAATAAAAATTGTACTCAGAAGAAACATTAATGATCATTCAGCAGTGAAACAAATTTACTGCAGGATGTGTAATTTTTTCAAATTGAAAAAATTTCTTTCAATTCAAATTGAAAAAATTCGTTACTATGAATACCATGGTTACAATTTATTTTTAAAACAAAGCAGTGAAAAATGCCATTAATGGAGGATTTTTATCATTGAGTATGGCAGCACGAAATGTCATAATCTGCTTAATTGTCAGGTGGTTAATATGGCGACGAAAACTTGACGTTTGTTTTACCTGGTATACTTATACCATGGGTCATGGTATAAAAAATACAGGTATGTGCATTGTCATTTTGACGCTGTCTTTTTGATTAAAAAGCAGATTTTTGAAGTTTGATCTTATGTCAGTTTTGGAGTATAGCGATGCCAGACTTTTATTTTTTGAATGCGTAGATTTTTGTTTGAAAGTTTGGGTATTTCAGGAATCAAAGGACAGAAAGAGAAAGGGCACTAGTGAGCAGATTTATGGAACTTCCGGTAGCTCCTCTTCGCTCACTCCACAAATCTTCATCCACTCTCCGCGAATAAAGGGTATCGTCGGAAATTGGAAAAATTTTATATCACCGTCTTTGCAGCCATATTTGGTATTATTGCACCGCGGAAATAAGCAAATCATATTGTTAAAATCTAGGGTACATATTTTTTTGTAATTGGATTGGACATATGTATATACATACATATATAGACTGAAATGCTCACTTGGTATGGTGGTGTACATACATATCGTCGTTTAAAGTGCAAAACCGCGTGACATTTTTGCCAAAAATGAGATTTCATCAAAAATACATTCCTGGAGTCTGTCCCCATCCATTCATGCAACAATTTTGAGATTCACACAACGCAATTCCAAATAATGACACAGTTTCAAAACCGCTTTTTTTAAGGAAATTTTTCGAACCAATACCGCGAATAATAGGTGTTATTGCTTTATAACTGTACTGTAATGTACTAAAGTTGATTATACTTTCATAAACACGAAATGGATTATAACTTTGCTTTATTGAAGAAAAGTTTTTACGTACGCCTGCAAAACCGCCTATACGTCACTATTGAACAAAATAAAAGACGGAAACCCGCTTATAAATACATAAGTAAGCCAATAACTGCACATTTAACTGTTTTTCGCCAAAATGATATTTGGATTAAGAATATAATCCAAAAATCTACCTTGGTTTGGATGTGGGTTTGCAAAATTCCGAACCGTTTTGAATTAAAACAGTTTATACTGTCTCCTGTAAAATTTGGGTGGTAGCGGATATGCGGTATTGCACTTTATGCGACGATATGGAGTTATAATAGATCAATCTCCAAAACCTCCCCAAACTATATACCAGAGTGGTCACAAAGCCCAAATTAAAAGTGATCGTAACTACTAAACTAAATTAAAAACCCACCGAGAATACCGGAAAGGGGCTACTTTGTAGTACGGCCAAACTGATATTCCGCGAAGTAAAAATCCGAAATGAATCTTTTATGAATCACTGATGAAATTCATCTATGACTGAGGAGGCATCAGTGAGTACTTTCAAATAAAGACTGCTGAATTTTTCATATAAATAGTTTGCTTTTTTCAAAAAAAAAAATAATAATAATAATAAAAATTGTACTCAGAAGAATCATCAATGATCATTTAGCAGTGAAACAAATTTACTGCAGGATGTGTAATTTTTTCAAATTGAAAAAATTTCTTTCAATTCAAATTGAAAAAATTCGTTACTATGAATACCATGGTTACAATTTATTTTTAAAACAAAGCAGTGAAAAATGCCATTAATGGAGGAGTTTTATAATTGAGTATGGCAGCACGAAATGTCATAATCTGCTTAATTGTCAGGTGGTTAATATGGCGACGAAAACTTGACGTTTGTTTTACCTGGTATACTTATACCATGGTAACGGGTAAACTCAAAAACTACTGGACCGATTTTAATAATTATTTTTTTAAAATATCATAAATGGTAAACACACCAGAGTGGTATATTTTATTTTGAGCATTTCCGAGAATTTAATACCTTTTCCCCGGTTTTAAAATTTCGAAAAATTCAACAAAGCGCAAGCATAGCCAGATTCTTTTGGTCAACTACCCTGTTCAGTGTCGTGCGCGGCAGAACAGTGATTGTTTTTGCACAATTCATTGTTTGGGTATGTTCAGAAACGCAGCATGAAACGCAACAGCGGCAGTAATTATTTTTTTATGCGAAATTTACGTTTATGAACGCTCTGCTTGTACTACAAAAGCAGGTTGCGCTTCAAACTGAGTTTCTGAACAAAGCCTTTGCAAAAACCTGTTTGATTACATGTCCATTAATAATAATAATAATAATACAATGGCGCTATTATAACTCTGACGAGTTTTATGGCCGAACTTCTCTCCCAATTCGAGGTGTGCTCCACTTTTTGTTTTTCCTACTAATTGGGTGGACCTACAATTTTATGCCGGCTCCGAACGGCGAATTCATTTTTTGTGAGAAGCTTTTTCATGGCAGAAATACACTCGGAGGGTATGCCGCCCACTCAATTTGAGTGGTAGTTGAAAATGAGTGGTAGTTGAAAAATGCCCATCTTTGCTTTTAATTTGTATGAAAACATTAAAAGTTCATTAAATTACTGTATCCCCCGCTCAATCGGTAGTAATATGGTAAAGATATCACACATAAATTTTGGTCCCGATTGGTGGCGGTTAAGGCGTGGCGCATTGAGGTCAAATTTCAGAAGACTATGAAGGGTGGAAAAAACAAAATACATTTTTAATTATCTAATACCCAAAATCAACACTTCTATACCCAAGGATAACAAATATAAATTTTTGTCCCGATTGATGACGGTTTAGTTGGTGTTTCACGTGGGTCAAAGTTCAGATTATCATATGCGACACTAAAAATGTTTATAGTAAGTCTTCTATGGGATGACTCCATTATATTTTTGAACGATATTGGTATCAAATAAAAGGTGGTGAGCAGAGCTTCAACTTGGGGCTATTTCCGATGTAATGCCCAACCCGGTGCTCTGAGCTAAGGCAAAGAAAAGGGAAAATGAAAGGGAAATCGTGGGGAACGGAGTGGGAGAGAGGGTCGAAGTTGAAGAAAGAGCAGAGAAAATAAATAATAGCTGAAAAAAAAACTAAAAAACACGCTTTAATCTTAAAAATCGTACTAAAAATTGAGAAATAATTTAATTAGAAACAAAATGATGAACGAAAATATAAGTATTTAAGGAAAAGCGTGGGGTGCTCAGTATGTCAAAAAATATTTAAAATCGGTGTTTTTTTACTAATAATTTTATTTAGATTTTTTGAGATTTCATATATCGCACTCTTTAATTTCGCAACTAGGTATATTTTTGTACTAGTTGTACGAATCGAATATTTTCATGTTCAAATATTATTGAGCACCCCCACGCTTTTCCTTAAATACATACTTATATTTTCGTTCATCATTTTGTTTCTAATTAAATTATTTCTCAATTTTTAGTACGATTTTTAAGATTAAAGCGTGTTTTTAGTTTTTTTCAGCTATTATTTATTTTTGACTTTTTAGTGAAATTTTTCATTAAAGGATGTTTTATGCGGACGCAAGAATAAAAGTAAAAAGAAGTCTGATGGGATGTGGTGTTCTCCGAAATAGATCTACATACATATGTACATATTTATAACTTCTACCAAAAATCCCAATATGCGGTGAAGTAAACTAGCTTATTATGCAATATTTTCCAAACCCTTTTATTCAAGGTTTTCCAAACTAGTTTGGAAATACAAAATTTCCCAAACGTTTTGTTATATTTTACAATCAGAAAGTGAAGAGAAGTTGAGGTGAAGCATTTGAAAAGAACAAAAAAAACAAGTAAGGAAGCCTAAGTTCGAGTGGAATCGAACATTAGATACTCAGCTGTATGCTTTCATTGTTTGTTTGCGTTTGATGGAAACACGGTGTAGGTACTTTATATAAAGCAAGTGCTGCATAAAGTGGGCGTAGCCGCGCCCATTTTCAAAATTTTTATCAGTTATCCAACTAAGCATATGAATATTATTCTTTGTGCAAAATTGCATTCCTTTATGACTTCTAGTTACAAAGATGTCACGTTACAAATTCCCAAAGGGTGTTCCAGAAATATCTTTGGTAAAAAGTAGGCGTGGTCATAAACCGATTTCAATAAATTTTTGCGTGTCTATTAACACAAGTTATAAAAGTGTATAAACCAAGTTTCGTCATAATATCTCAATTATTTGTCGAGTTATAGGCTAAGAAATCTCGTATATTCCTTTGTCTAAAAGGAGGCGGTGCTACGCCCATTTTACAAAATTTTTATATTTTTTGTTTCCGGTCTATTGTGGAACTCTTGCCACAAAATTTCAATGAATTCTTTATATTTGACAAAGATATCGCTTAAAATGTTTTTATTAGGCCACTTTATAGTTCCCATTTCGCTAAAATTTTCAACATGTATTACCACAAGTAATAAAAGTGTACACACCAAGTTTCGTCATTATATATCAATTATTTGTCGAGTTATGGGCTCAGAAATCTCGTATATTCCCGCTTCTAAAAAGAGGCGGTGCCACGCCCATTTTCCAAAATTTTTGTGTTTTTCGTTGTATGTCCGCAGGTGGACTCCTGGCATAAAATTTCAAAGATATATCTTTATATTTGACAGAGATATCGCTTAAAATGTTTTTATTAGGTCACTTTATAATACCCATATATAAAAGTGGGCGTGGCCGTCAACCGATTTTGACAATTTTTCGTCCAAACATTTGCCTAAGTAAGTATATCACGCGTACCAAATTTCATCGATATATCTTCAACAGTTTCTGAGTTATGACTCAAAAAGCTTTCAATGTTTGCTCCTTAATAAGTGGGCGTGGCACCGCCCATTTTCCAAAATTCCATCAAATTTCTTCTTAGGGGCCTGAGCTCAACACGTGGGTAAAATTTCATCACTCTAGCTATATTAGTGGCTGAGATACCAAATTTCCGATTTTTTCTATATAGGAAAAGTGGGCGTGGTCATGGTCCGATTTCGCCCATTTTCAATACCAACCGTCCCAGTGTCGATACCAACTTGCATTTCAAATTTCATCAAAATATCTCAATTTTTGCGCGAGTTAGTGTTTACAGACGGACGGACGGACAGACGGACGGACGGACGGACATGGCTCAATCGATTTCTCTTTTCACCCTGATCATTTTGATATATATAAGTCCATATCTATCTCGATTATTTCATTCTGTTACAATCCACCGTTATGTGATTAAAACTATAATACTCTGTGTACTAGTACAGCTGAGTATGAAAAAGAAACCTGATTGAATAAATTCGAATTTAGACAACAAAGCTCCGAATACGTTTGTAGCGTAATGGTGAGGTATGCTGCCTACGGACCACGGAGCTCAGGTTCGAGTCCCAAGTGGCGCATTTGTTTTTTTTTTTTTATTTTTTATTTTTTTTTTTAGAGAAATTTTTTTCACCTCACGTTTACAAAACATTGTATAAAAATTGCTTTCCAAACGTGAAATGCAATTATAGAATTAGGGTTCCTTTTCGTTGATTCAGCACTTACTATTAAATGAATTACAAACAAAACCAGTTCTTGCTTTGCATACGTATGTATGTACATGCGGCTGATTTTATTGCAAATACAAAAAACCCAAAACAGAAAGCTACAAGCTTCATTTTTGAGTGAATTTATGCATTGAGTTTATCGCCATCGCTATGAGCGATCGCTGGCTGTTGTGCGTTAGTTCGCTCGTTATTTGAGTGGTTATACGTTTTTCTTTGAACATTTATTTGTGATTTGAGAAGAATGTATTTTTGAGCGTTCGTGAGTGAGTTTTTCCGTACCCTGAAAGCTTGTTACTTATTGGCTTATATACGGGAGTGAATTGAAATTCATTGAGGCTATTTTGAGGAAAGGTAACTTAAAAGCCGCAATGAAGCATGAATTATAATGTTGAATGTCCTACTATATGATGCCGTTGGGCTGTTGATGTCATGTTTCGAATCCGGAGGAGAATAGAAATTATAGAGAGAACACAATAAAAGTGAATGTTTGAAAGATATAATAATTTAGTTAATTTAGTTAAATGTTACAACTTTTAGGATGGGATGAAGTTACATACATACAAACATACATACATACAGGTGAAGCTAATAAAAGCGTGTTAAAAAAAGAGAAAGGTAGAGGGAAAAACTCATTGTCACATAAAACTATTATTCGTCATTGCGAAGCGGGACGCGCAAGAAAGTGAAAATTTAAAATTTTTGCATTTGTTTTTTAAAAGGAACAAATGTGCTACGTCCAATTTTTATCAAAACTAAGATTTTAATGCAGTAAGATGGTACAACTTAAATTACATCGTCTGCCAAAAGTTACCATAATGTCTGTTTTTCGTGTTCTAATGCAGTGTTATACCAATGTGCTAAGTCCACAAAAAAATTTTTTTTTAAATCTACGTGCTAAGTCCAGGTGAAAATAAAAAATTATTGTTTTTTTTTTAAATTTTTTTTTTTGTAGAATGATATACAATTATTAATACATTGCTTTAATAAGCATGGCTTGGGACTGTAAACATTAATAACACTCTGTGACAAAATAAAAAAAAAATTGTAAGTACTTTTTTCGAGGTTAACATATGTTATAGGCCTTACCAAGCTCGCGAAGACTGCATACTTAGAATTACCAATACATCCCCAAAATCTGGAGTTAGGAGCCAAAAACCCCTTTTTTATAGGTTAAGTCATATATTGCACCATAACCTTTTCTGGTTATCGCATCAACATGATTTTAATGTCAAT
This sequence comes from Urophora cardui, assembly GCA_960531455.1. NCBI lineage: Eukaryota > Metazoa > Arthropoda > Insecta > Diptera > Tephritidae > Urophora > Urophora cardui. Next base: position 92,118,478 of record OY482671.1, on the reverse strand, counting down.
GGAATGACGCTTTTAAAATTTCACAGTAGTAATTGAATAAAGTAGAATATCTTAGGAACGCCTACGCGGATATGCAAAAGTTATATGTCGTTGAAAACAGAATTAACATGAGTGGGTTTTAAAGTTGTTTTACATGTACACTGGTTAACAAATTCATCGAGAAATCCGGGATTAAAAATGAAAAAACTAAACAAAAAAATTTATTTGTATCTATACATATATTTTAATTTAAAGATAAATTAAAAGTGGCGAAATATCATCTTTTCATCGATATCAAAACAATGTTGATGGAATAAACAGAGAAAATGTTATAGTATAATATATGATTTAACCTATCAAGAGGGGGTTTTTGGCCTCTATCTCCAGATTTTGCGGGTGTATTGGAAATTCTAAGTATGCAGTTTTTTATACTTGACTAGACCTACAGCTTGAGGTATGTCTCGCTAAAAGTACTTTTTCACTGTCACACAGTGTAATTTGCGGGAATGGCTAGCTTTCCCACCAATTTGATGAGCAAACTAGTTTACGGTACTTCTTACATTTTTTATTATAATTAACCCATTAGTGGTCAAAGCACATCTACAATAAATATAAAATATATCATTGGGTGTTCCCAAATTGGCACGGCAACCACTAATGGGTTAAGACTGTTCGGCACACAGATAATTTGTACAAATTTTCCTGAATCCTGTTCGGCACTCTACAAACTTTGCATGGAGAGAGCGCATTTTGACATTTCATTTGGAGAGAAAGTTACAAGTTTTTACGGAGTCTATTTGACTCAGTAAAGATTTGCAATTTAAATACAGCTGATCTTGACATAGAATTTTCGGCCTGGAAAACAATTTCAAATTTTTATAAAACTGCATTAATTTTTAAAAATTTGGAGAAAATTTCGATATAATGCCCCGACCACGGAGTTTTTTCATTGTTTGGGTGGTACGGGGGTTCATATATGTACATAGATCACTAAAATGGAAACCAAATCTTTTTGACACATATTTTAAGTAAAATTAACATCCACAGAACATTTCCTAAAAGTTTAAATGAAAAATTCTCAGTTATTTGGAATAAATACGGCGGACGCATTATATCGAAGCCGACCCAATATGTTTTAAGCTACATGTGTGTTACATAACATCGATATTATCGACGCCTGAGTAAAAGGTCGCCCTATTTCAAAGGTTGTTTCAAAAACGACCTACATATTTCAAACATTTTTTTCAATAACGTCATATTTCAGATTTTGCATCAATAACGCTCAGAATTTGTTTCAATAACGTCCTATTGCAGAAAATTTTTCAAAAACGTCCTATTTCAGAGAAATATATATGGAATTTTCTCTGAAATAGGTTGTTTTCTGAAATAAGACAAAATCGGATTTCGTTAGTTCGAAGTTAGGTTTTTTGTCTCACCTGAAACTTACAAAAAATGGACTTAGCACATTTGCTCACGAAGCTAACGATATATACATGTAAATAACACAAGCGCAACAATTTGGCCGTCAAGCTTTGATTTCCAATTGAAAATACATTGCGAGCATATCTAACTAGCAATAAAAAATTATCCATAACATTGATAAGAAACTATACTTGTGGAAATGTATACCTTTTCCTTAGTTGTATCGAAACGTTTAGCTAAAATTTCAGCTACTGCATTTGGGCCTAAAAAGAGCGTATTCCAATTAACTGATTGCTGTGCAGACTTCTTCAATTTCAAAGCCTTTTTTTGTTTAAACGTTAACGTTTCATCATTTTCATCAGTTCTTTGATCAAAATCTCTACATTTGCCGGGTATTAGATGTAACAATCGTCCATGGAAATCCGTACCATCCAATTTGTTAAATGCATCCAATGCATGTTCGGGCATTACAAATGTGACTGTTCCAAAACCTTTTATTTGACGCGTCACCGTGTCCACGGGTACATTTATCTCCGCTACAGGACCAAACTTTTCAAACAACTTTTGCAAATCATTTTCTGTGACAGTATATGCTAAATTACGAAAGAAAATACGTCCAGATTCACCAATATTTTCTTCATTAAGTATACTTTGTTGTTGTTGCAACCATTTTGGATTGACTTGATCCAATTTATGAAGTTCCGTGGTTTTCTCGCCCATGTCTCCTTTCGTTTTGGTTATTTTATTTTTTTCAGTAAAATCTGAGAAAAATACTTGCTTTCCTTTGATAAAACCTTTATTTTTTAGCATGGCTTTGGTCATTTCTTTTTCGGTTTTAAACCCAACATAACAGAATCCATGTACATTTATTGGCAAACGTACCGAATGCGGCTTAAGGGGTTTAAAGAATTTCAAAATATCTTGGCGTTTCGTCTTGTAAGGAACATTGTGAATTTTTATGGTAAATAAATCAAGCGAAGATTTTATCTTCGTTTTTTTACTGTCCTTAACTAACGCTGTGGACTTGGCTATAAGATTTTTCATATAATCCAAATCGCTGATCGGTTTTTCAGCCAGCTTTTCATCTTCTGCCTCATCTTTATCAGCAACTTGTGTACCCTCGCCTTTATCATTATCTTCTTCACTTTTCGTAGCTTTATTGGCCGTATTTAACGCAGCATCGGCGTCGAGATCACCAGCGTCATTTGCCCATAGCGTACGCTTTCTGTCGTGAGCTTTCATGAACTCTTGAAAATCGGGATCATCCTTATGTTTAGCTAGAATGTCGTCAAAATGGGAATTTTTTTTCTTGTTCGTAATCTTATTATCATTCTCTTTTTCTAGGACCTTTTGAGTAGTTTTAGTTTCATTTTCAGCCTTTTTACCACTTTTACTACGTGCTTGTGGCTTATCTTCACTTCCTAAAGCGGCGCATTTTTCCACCTTTATACGACTTGTTTGTATGCATGTATTATTAAAAAATTTAATCGCATCTTGAGCGTCCTCCTCATTCTGATATCCAATAAAGCAGAATTGTCGAAATTTTCCATCATGTGTATATTTTAGTTGCATATCGGTAATTGTGCCTTTGGTGCCAAAGAGGTTGCGCAGTTTCTCCTCGTTTATCTGAGATTTTTTCACTTGGTTACATTTGAAAAACAACAAACAACATACTCACATTTTTTGGCAACTGCTTCACTATAATTCGAGACATTTTTATTTATATTATTCTTTGTTTTTACAGTATTTCTGAACTTGTTCTGAACAAAGGGAACCAAGGGAAATGCGCTTTGTTTACATTTTGCACCGCACGTGAAATCAACTGTCACACCAGCGTTAAAGCTGGTTCAGATTGGCAAGGTTTTATGATTTAAAAGCCCGTCTCCACATAACTTGTTTCACCAAAGAAACATGTAGCAAAACATCTCGCTAAATAACCCGTCTCCACGCAGGGTTGCGTGATTTTGATTTGACTGAATCACTAATCAAAAATATTTTCTGATTCTTGATTTAAAATATTTTCAAATCAAAGATAATTTTTATTTGTGATTCGTTTCAAAAAAGAATCAGAAATACCCTTTGATTCGTGATTCAAACTATTTTCAAATCAAAGATAAATTTTATTTGTGATTCGTTTCAGAAAAGAATCAGAAATACCCTTTGATTCGTGATTCAAACTATTTTCAAATCAAAGATAAAATTGATTTGTCATTCGTTTCTTAAAAGAATCAAAAATCTTTTTTGATTCTTGATTCAAACTTGATTTCGAATCAAGATTCTTAATAAATTTTTGATTCGAATCAAATTTTTGATTCGAATCAAATTTTTGATTCGAATAAAATTTTTGATTCGAATAAAATTTTTGATTCGAATAAAATTTTTGATTCGAATCAAATTTTTGATTCGAATAAAATATTTGATTCGAATAAAATTTTTGATTCGAATCAAACTTTTGATTCGAATCAAAAAATTATTTTGAATCAAAACTTTATTTCAAATAAAAAAATACTTAGTACGTGATCCCACCACCCCCGCGAGTTGAAATGCAAAAAATTAAAATTTCAACAAACGTCTACGTTGTATGGGAGGAAATGCAAGCAGATTTTCGCAGTTGCTTAGCCAAGCATTTGTGCATACATATGTATGTATATACTTACATACATATATGTAGGTATATAACGAATAAATGAATGAAAGGATGAATGAATTATGGTTAGGTGTATGCATACAAAGAGTGGTTTCGATATGTAAATATGTATGTGCATACGTTAGGCTGGGTCAATTTTCTAAGCCATACTGTTCGTAGAAAAATCGGATTCTGCATTAAATTCTATGAAAAATGTCTTCTAGAGCATGCCTCTAATATCAATTTCGAGCTTGCCCATTTTCGATTGAAGTTTACTGGGTATGTAGAATTGTTTTAAGTATAGTAACCCATATACTTTTAAATTCAACCAGTGGTTTTCAATTATTCTTTTTCATTGTTACTTAAACGACTTTTAATAATGCATGTATATAAGAGTTTGATTTCGTTGTTGTGGTTTTGTTGAAAAACGAAAATATTAAAAACAACTCCCATTCGTTTTTTTGTTTCTTAACCCTCTCAGCATTAGCTTAAAATTTAGGGGGGACTTTTATAACTTTTTTTTCGCATGGGGACCAACACTTACCTCCTGACTTCATTTCCATATAAAATACAGATGTAATCTAACACATACATATGTACATACTTACATATATATGATGTATGTACATATGTACTTACCCCTTAATATGTAAATGAATATACATACATATGTAAATTTCTCTTATACATATCCACACACATGTACTTACTTATGTACTTATATTTTATATATTTTACATACATTGAATGAACCCAAAAAAAGAATAAAATAACAGAATTTAAAAATAAATAATAATAATGCATTTACCCAAAATGATCTCGTACTAAAAGTATCTTTTATTTGAAATACATATATTTTAGATTCACTATAGGTACATACATATGCATATTTTAAACCCGTTCAAATTAAACGAAAGTGGTTTGAAGTGTTGCTTTACGAACAGCAATTCAATCAGTGAATTTATTGGTAAAATTGATTCTTATTTACCTATACACAAAATTTCTTATGTACTACTTATTTACTATAATACATGTACATATATCTACTCTAATTCTTACTTATATGTAGATATGTACATACATATGTACATACCCTGTAAGACAGGAATGATGGAAACTCCAACGCATTCTCAGCAAACACTAACACATATAGCAGTGATAGTCATTTGATACATCATTTGGAGAACACATAAATCACATTTTTCATACCGTCCATATAAAAATGATGGAAACTTGTAGGCAGTGTGTGACAGAAATTTCCATCAAACGTGCACCTCAAATGATATATCAAATGACTATCACTGTGTTATAGGGTATATACATACATATGTATGTATGCATATGCACCCAAGTGCCCCCTGCAAAAAAGCCGAGTACCCCATGCACGCGTGTATAGAGTACTCGCTATGGACCAACCGAGTACTCCTCAACCTGCCACATTTCATATAAAAAATATGGTCCATTTAACATTGCGATGTCCCAGGCAGGGATCACATACTCCCATTTCCGCATGACACCCGAGTAATCCAAGGATTACCCACATGGGATTAATTTACGGAGTAGGTACTAAAATTAATGAAATTTAATAATCTCTGAACAGTTTTGAAAGACTGCCAATTCAATTTACATACATTCATAAGTAAGCTTTTCTTTAGTTAAAATAAAATAATAAAATTTTTCTACCGCAATCACCAGCATTTTTTGTGTCGCGTAATTTTTTCGATACATCGAACATCGATGTATCGATGTTGGTCCTCAAAATTTGCATCCCTACCCTTTATTACTGAATCGTGCACGTTCAAACGAGCATGCACCCTGCAAAAAAGCCGAGTACTCCATGCACGCGTGTATAGAGTACTCGCTGTGGACCAACCGAGTACTCCTCAACCTGTCACATTCCATATAAAAAATATGGTCCATTTAACATGGCGATGTCCTAGGCAGGGATCACATACTCCGATTTCCGCATGACACCCGAGTAATCCAAGGAGTAACTACATGGGATTAATCCATGGAGTACCTACATGGGATTAATCCATGGAGTAGGTACTAAAATTAATGAAATTTAATAATCGCTGAACAGATTTGAACGACTGCCAATTCAATTTGATTATTAGGATTACATACATATATAAGTAAGCTTTTCTTTAATAAAAATAAAATAATAAAATTTTTCTAGCGCAATCGCCAACATGTTGTGTTGCGTTCAATGTCTATTTATTACCAGATCGTGCACGTTCAAACGAGCATGCATACATACCCTGTAGGGAAAATCTCTAGTTCCGAACTAGGTCGCTTCTAGTGCATTTTTCGACACTACTAGTGCGAGCTAAATCTCTTTTGCATATTATCAACTGGCGAATTTAACACGCCGATGTCCTAGGCGGTGTCAATTGTCCCTCTCTGCACTACATTTTCGATAGTTCCGAACTAGTACTAAATTCTACAGTTAACACTAGTTCGTTTATTGGCACAATTTCGATAGTTCTGAACTAGCTACAAGTACCTACAAATTCTACAGTTTTGCATCTGCCGCTTAAGTGCAGCCTTTGACACACTTCATGCAAGTAGCGCGATGGCCGACTGGCTAACGTATGTGCCTTTCAATTCGAGGGGCGCGGGTTCGAATCCTGTCGGTGTCAAGGTGGATGATATTTTTAAAAAATTTTTTTTTTAAACTAATATTTTTTTATTTATTTATTTAATAAAAATTTACAATATTATTTAAAAAGTAATAAAATAAAAAAAAAAAATAGAAATAAGCCTGAGGGATCGGAAAAGCATAATTAGGGGAACATTTCATGTCATACAAGATGCAAATAGAAAACTCTTTATATAAAATGCATCACTAAACATCTGAGAATTGCAGAAATATACAAAGCCGATGGCAATTGAACGAACGAAAAATTTTCATAGAATTATTGTCACTTCGAAATTGCATACACATCAAAGTGTGTCTTATAATGGTCACTCAATTCACTCCTTTTGAACTGGTGAGGGTCTAACTACAATTGATCTAGTTCCCCTTTGACACCTTTTCGCTAGTTCGGAACTAGAAATTTTGCTCACTAGTTATCGAGTTCCCTGCAGGGTATGTACATACATACATACATACAAATGTACGCACTTGCTTCGTCATTATCGCGATATACATATATTCGGTTTTTGTAGCAATGTTCGGCTAACTACGAGCCGATGCAGATAAACGAGTCGCTTGCTTGGGTCTATGTTTATGATCACTTTGAAAGTACTCCTACCTACCGCAAAATGGATCATATAATCCTATGATTTTTACAGGGCCTATGCACATCCATACATATGTATGTATGTACGTACGGCGTAGCACAAGCGTAAATACGACAGTCAGAAATATGTATATATGTACATACATACATACACATATATATATTTGGCGTCAGCATACAATTTGGCTGTTGTTGCACTTTTGGTGCATTTTATACATTTTTGTGTTTTAAGTTACCGAGAAGGTACTTGAATAATTCTGATATGCTACAGTATTTTTGATTCTAAATAAATTTTTGATATTTTTTGAATCAAGAATCAAAAAAGATTTTTGATTCTTTTGAGAAATGAATCACAAATCAAATTTATCTTTGATTTGAAAATGGTTTCAATCACGAATCAAAGGGTATTTTTGATTCTTTTTTGAAACGAATCACAAATAAAAATTATCTTTGATTTGAAAATGGTTTGAATCACGAATCAAAGGGTATTTTTGATTCTTTTGAGAAATGAATCACAAATAAAAATTATCTTTTATTTGAAAATAGTTTGAATCACGAATCAAGTTGATTCTTTATTTGAAAGTTGATTTAAAATCAAAATTGATTCGAATCACGCAACGCTGTCTCCAGGCAAAAATCGTTAAAGCTGATGCCAGATAGAACTTCGTATTGCGCTACCTGAAAATTTCTCCGTGACAGCTGAGATAAAATACATGAATCTATATGAGGTTCCTCACATAACAAAAAGTAACGCAACGCCGAAGTTACGTAAAGCACAAAGTTGCCCAAATCTCAACTTTTGGGCTCGTTGAAATATTTATTCAGTTTCCCTTTACTTAAAATGTAAATAAACAAATTTAAATTTCCCACAATTAGAAAATAATTTAATAGATTTTTATTTTCTTATTTATTTTTTTTTGTAAATAAAACGGAGGATAACAAATTTTTCAGAAAAAAAATATTTTTAAAGTGATGTTACAACGTTCATTGTGGCATAAGCTTTAAACAGAACCAATCGCCGGACGTGTTTTCGCCTGGTGCGGCGATGACATTTGTTTGCGAATATCGCCTAGTAAAACAGAATCAAGGTGAAATTTCCATATGCATATTTTTATAATTACGATGTTTCCTTACCACTTCCATTGACTCTTCTCTTCTGTCCATATTTTCAATTTTTTCCACATCAAAAAACGTATATTTTTATTTATTACACGTTTTTATCAAGTTCCAAATAACGTTCTAACGACATAAGCTGTCAAGGCATGGTGAAATTATATGTATATGGTGGTGGTAAATGGGCAACAACAAAATTTACTGTTATGTACTGATCTGTCAAATGCAAAAACACGTGTTTTTCTTTGTTTTGTTTACTTATTGAAATTCGTGCAATTTATGAATCGGCTCGAAAAGTTTCTTCAAAATGGCTGACAAGCGTTCACCGCTTGAAATAATGAAAAATAATTGTATAATTATCAACACAGAAATCACACAAAGTGTATAATAATATAATAATAGCCTCAGAAAAACTAGTTGCATACGCGATTTCAATACTTTTCTCGGAAATATGTATAGAAGACATAAAGCAAAACAATGATGGCTGAAAATTTGGCACATTTGTCCATCAGCTGATTAATAAGTAAGAAGCATAATTTCATTTGATTCCACCATTATAATTCCACCATGCTGTCAAGGTAGATTTACCAGGTAGACTCGGTGGCGAATTCTGAAACTACTTTTTTTATTTACAAAGGTAGTGTGTAATGTCAAAATCTAAGCGAATACACATCATGGCCAATAGGAATGCGCGAGTCACAAGCGAATTCAGAATTTAACCACGGCGAAATATAATTTTGACATTACACTACCAATTACAATAACAAAATATATTGGACATTTCTGAATTCGTCATCGAGCCTACCTGTTAAATCTGCCTTGAGTGAATGAACAGCTGTTGGTTTGGCATTGCCGGACTTGTACTTCATAATTTCATGAAATGATGGCGAAATTCATGGATAATTTTCGTGAACAATTAAATTCATGAAAATTCGTTTATGCAGCGAAAATTCATGAAATGATTTCATGAATTTGCCAACGTATAAACGTAGTAATACATTGAAACGGGAAATTGACGATTTTTTCGTTGAAAGACGAGTTTTTATGCCGCCCATCAACCATACAATTTATCGTACTACACCGTCATACGATAAATCGCATGCTTCGCCACCAACTTTCCAACTTCTACGTCGATTTACCATCAAACATCATTTTTACCAACGCGTTGAAGAGTAAACAACTAGCCAATGCATACGGATTGTACATGTAATAATGAAAAAAACCCTAATTTTTATGTTATAAAAATATATAAGTTAACTGTTCTCATTTTTCGCACTTAATATTGCACATGTGGAAATATTTTTGTATCAATTTATTAAATTTTGCCACTTTTATTTCTTATTTCCAACGCGATGCTTTTACTTCAGCGAGAAAAAAATATTGAAGTTTGTCAAACATACCCACTAACCTTCCAATTTGTTGTACAACGCGACAAAATATCAAAATCGATTGATCTTCATCCAACTTGCAGTCAAACTTGTACAACAAGCCCACTAACCTGACGATTTGTTGTACAACGAGGCCAGGTCGTACGAGAAATTGTATGGTTAGTGGGCTGCATTATTTGAAAATTACGATTTTTCTTAAAAAAAAAAAAAATTGGGCAACGCTGAATCCTAGTACTTTGAAGAAACCAAAAACATAGGTAACCCCTCACACAGCTGATTATGAAAACTTTGAACCACAAAAAAAAAGCTTGGAAATATTCGAAATTTGGTTGTGTATTTATCTAAATATTAATTTATATAAATACTTATACATATCTATTGGTACCAACATTATATAAAATACCTGAGGGATCACCTATATTTTCAATAACACCATAGAGGCTTGTTAAAGAGGAAACGGCTAATTGACTACGCTGGATAGGAATCCATAAAACAAAACGTCATTGATGTAAAAGTTAAATAATTTTTTTGCTATAAAAGATAATAGAATCCAGAAAATAATACACTAAGAATATAGATCACACATCGATTTAATGTCACATTCGCTTTTGCGATGCCTTAATCGGGGTGGTGTAGGTGGTGTGTTAAATGTAACCAATAACGCTACCAAATTATCACTGCCAACGTCGTCTTCGTCGCTAATGTTATGTGCCCCAGGCGTAGCAAATTATTCGCGACGCAGTGATCCGAAGAACTTTGATAGCGTTTTTAAGGTTGTCAAATCGAAAGGACGCGTGGAAAGTAAACAAAATATGTACCCACAACACTGTCGCAATTTGCAATAATCGCTTAAGTCGAAAAATATGATTTCGAGATAAATTGATTTTTATATTCGGAACCATTTCATAATAAATCATAAATGTCTATTAAAAACTATGGACGCAAAATCAGTGAGTCATCCACAATGTTACGAACAAATTTTGTAAATAAAGCAAAATGTAATGTTGAAAGTTGATTAAGTATGTATGTATATACATCTACCTTGGCTGTTATAGCAAGTTTAATCTTTTGATTGAATTAAGTTATAAGCATGGGGGTTTTACAGAAATATAGCTTTAAAAGGGGAATAAAGTGGTATATATAACTAGAAATCTTCCCAAGTCGACTTAGCGGTTATTGCTTGTGACCACAGAATTATTTTGTTCAACACTTTATTAAAAACAATTTAGATGACTCTGATTTTTTGGGCGTGGAATGTGGACCGAATTGGGAGTTACTAGCACCTAGAGGAAATCGTTTCTATTTTCCAAATGCAGTTGGTCCAGCGTGGCAAAATGCAACAACAACTATAACATTGGAGGCACCCTTGGAATCAATTGTAGATTTTGATGGAAAGGTATTATGGGCTAAAGTAGGTATAAGCTTTGCTCGCGTAATTTTTTTTTCAACAGCCTCCAATAGGAAAATAACATCTGCATTGAAAGCTAACAGCTGATAGCATACAATCAAAAGCATAATTTTTCTTATTTGGACCTATGTCCATAGGGTTTTATAACATATTTCCTTACGAGTTCCGCTCTGCAGATGTTCCTGACATACTTGTTTTATTTTCATTCATTAAACTAATACATATCCTGGAAAAAATATTAAAATTTACTATACATAGTAAATTAGTCAGGGGTTGCTTGATCATCTATATTCTTGTTGGCAAAAATTTATACCTCATATTTTCTAATAACTAACAAAATATCCAACGCGAAAAAAACTTATACAAACATTTGCAATTGAAAGCAAAATTTTTTAGATTCCGAATTCTATTTGTAGCAAACAAAACAGAAGGCAATGCTTGAATTCACGGTTGGTGAATGTCCATCCTTAATAAGAAAATCATTGCACGAACTTTTTCCAGCTCCCGAAGTAGTTTCAAGTGAAAAAATAGCTTTAATGACGCTGCGGTTCTCCGGTGATAACGAACAAGGCGCCAGAAAGGTTAGTTAAATACATAAATAAATTACTAAAAATAGTCATTTGTATTTTTGTACTAATTTTCTCATACTTTATATAAACTATATATTCAGGATTGTTAAGGCGCTTTCAATTCACAAATTCCCTGCCCGGTATACATATATATACAAGTTTTTAGCAACCATCTAGCGAGTCGCATACTAAAATAAACTAGAACTAACTAAAACTAGTCAACGATTTTCTATATTATTACATAGCAGATGACTTCTTAATTTACATACATTAGAAAATATGTTTAGTTCCAAAGAAATATACACAGATTTAAACAATTTGAGAAACCATTCACGACATATTTCGCTGCAGTAAATATATTACTATGCATAATGATCACTGATGATTATTTATTTAGCATTTATCAATGTTTCAAAATGTTGATTACAAAATCGATGATGGTTGCATACATGTAAGGGGGTAATGAACACCACCTCATATAAACATCTGTTATATATTTCCATATACAGAGCCGCAATTGTGTAATGAATGTCTTGACATTACGTACAAAGTAATCAGTATAGTGAAATGTTCATCAAATGAACACACAGTCCATTTTTTAGGACTGAGCACACTTTTATATATTGTATGAACTCCATACATATGTATACCTTTTGGTATATATACATACATCGTTGGAGAGATGTAATGTTTTTTTTTGTTTTTTTTATATGGTGAAAGATGCGGCTGAACAAATATATTCCCTCATCTGTTATTTATCAATTGACAGTGGTAACTGACAAATCATATGCATATTAACACATCGCACTAAAACTAAAAATTTTAATTAACATTATATATGAAGTTTAGAGGACGACTCGAGAAACAGTCAAAAATCATAGCGTTCTCAAACAAAATGAGACTTTAATACTCAACTCGAGCAAATTATAATTATCGAACCGAACTACATTAGATAGTTCTCTAATTAGAATTTGCATTCATTTCGTAGACATTGAGAATGTAGTTTCCAATTGAATTCTGGTGTAGTTTTCTACCTCCGCTTTCGATTAGAGAATATTTAGAGAACTACATTAGTTGTCTAATGTAGTTTCCACATATTATCTAATGTTATGGACTATGTTCGCTAGGTAGCAATAGTTTTATTTTTCGATATGGGCAACACATACGATCAATTAGTGAAACATCATTACGATGCAGTCCTTGTACCTTTTAGTGAGACTTTGCAACTTTGAGTAGTTAAGCGACGCGGGTCAACTATACAATGTTTGATCTGCTCAGTGCATAACATTAACATTAAGCTACATGAAAGAGGTTTGGTGTTAGTTAGGTAAACAAACAAGAAAACTCGGCTGTAATCTTTGCGGGGAACTTTATAATTTAAGATCAATCAGCCGTATTATATAGTATGTATCCGATATAATATATTATAAATATGTACGGTTAATACGGTGAATCAGTTTTATTAATATTGAAGACCTTTTGCAGTTTGTTTTGGCAGCACGTGAAATTACTGCACGGTTGCGCCTGCATGGATATTGGGCCGATTTTATGAATCCATTTAGTGGGAAACCCTTTTATTCTTGGGCAAATGGAAAAAACCTTTATACAGTGGACGATCGTTTCAGGGGACTAAATATGAAGCTAATTAAGAAGAATCACTGCATGGTAATCAGCACTGAGGATGGCGAAGCCACATTTTCTGGTGCCATTTATACAAATGCTCCATGTGACTTTTTACAAATTAAATCACTTATTGACGAGCAAGTTTAGTCAAAGGAAAATAGTTCGCCTCACTTGTAAGTTATGAATTCAAAATTGTTATTAGTGCTAATTAAATAAATGTATCGTTTGATTTAGTTCAAGATTTGCAAAGCTGTAAATACGATAACCTTTTCATTTTGTTCTTGTTGTATTAGCAGTACAAAACCCCGCCTAGGCAACACACATTTATCACAAACTCTCGTCAATATCATCTAACGGGAGACCCAGAAAAGTGGCAGCTTCTTTGGGGTTTGTCCAGAGGGGCATTGGTGTTAGATGAGTTGGTTTTGTTGATGTGAAGAGGTGCTGAGTGTCGTATGGTGACTCTCCATATGCCGGGCATACGTTCGGAACCTGTAAGAGTTCAGTCTGCTGCAGTATCCAGTATGTAGTATTCAACTCGTGTTTCACGCGGTAGTCTTCTTCTGCTACTAGTTTTGGTTGGTCTCTTATCAATAGGTATGCCTGACGGACGGACACATAACTGTCATTTGTATGTTGCTATTAATGTTTCTCTATCTTTGCCCCATGCGCTGCCGGCTAGCGATTTGAGAATTTTGTTGCGTCTTTGTACCAGGGCTGCGCATTAACGTTATTTTTTATCAATAACCGAAAAAATATTTTGTTTTCAATTCAACTTTGAAAAATTTTAACGTTAAGTGCTGAACAAAAAAATACTGTTTTGATAATTATCAAAAAAATTATGAAAAGAAATTTCGTTTTGTCGATTATCAAAAAACAAATATTGAAAAAATTTTGTTTCGGTAGCCAACAAAAAAAAATTATCAAAAAAATAACGTTAATAAAAATTCAAAGTAAAATGAAGCCGTAAGCCCGAAACAAATTTTTATTATTATTTTGTTTTTGATAATCAACGAAACAAAATAATTTTGATAATTTTTTTTTTGATAATCAACGAAACGAAATAATTTCAATAATTTTTATTTGATATTCAACAAAACAAAATATTTTTGTTGATATCGTTGTGCAGCCTTGCTTTGTACTTTGTTAGCAGTCGTGCACGGAAAAAATTGTATTGATGTCACATCCATATTTATGGATAATCCTGTCTGATCCATAAACTATGGATGTCATATCCATATAATCCATATCCAAAAAAAAAATTTAATATATTATTTGGACGTTTGCGCATCCTTCTGAATACTCGACGCTTAGCCTTGTATTCCGGCTAACCTTGCCGTGTTGGTTTCCATTCACTTTTCTTAGCCTAATTCCATGTGTATAATATCCCATAAACTAATTTTTGATTGGTAATGCAAACCACACTTGCATTCCCATTCTCTACTGAATGGTTGTGCAAATCACATCGCATACGAAATTAAAGCTTATGCTATTTTTCCTTTACATATATTTTAACCCTTTTTCCTTTTAAAAATCACTCAGGAAAAATTTTGCAAATTTTAAATAGCAATAAAAAAAATCTGACCTCAGGACAAAACGGTTTGGGGGTTTTACTATATGGAAAAATGATTTTTCATTATGTGCGGGAACGACAACAACCATAAATTTTTTTCACAATGCAATCTCTGTACATTAGGCCGTCTCGCCTTATAGGGACGCAAAAATAAAGTTCGCCGTACGCCTCCGCATATGATGTCTTTTTGGAAAACATTTCCGGAAGTTTTTTATTTTTTTGGACGCCGCTAGATGTCGCTAAAATGTATTTTTCTCTCGCATTGATGCATCATAAAGTTGGCCGCCTTATACTGTATATATATATGAATATTAAAAGAAGGACGTTCACGTATATCCGAAATAAAGTGCAGATTATATATAGCGCGGTTTATTCAGTAACAATTTTTTCACAATGACGCTCTACTTCTTTCAACTTATTAATTAACAATTGCAGTTCTTCTGTGCTACATACAAATTCCACAATAGTTTCACGTCTGCCGCTTGTCTCATGATAGCGTCCAAGATTTACATGAAAACTCACCTCGCCCGAACTGCAATCTGAAGTTGACGACAAGACATCGGCCATAATTCGCCATTGCACATCGGTAAAATGTGGAAAATCGCTGCCTATATGCGGTTGACCTAAAGTGAAATCTTTACGTTGCTCCTTATATGTACGCACCAGTTCTTCCATGACATCTGGATGTAGTTCGAACTTTTCCAATTGGGAACGAAAAGCGCTGGCATCATAACCATGCTTGGTGGACTCAATCAGCAGAGAAGCTACGGCATATTCACTGAGCTTTACCTTATCCGCATCGATCGCATAGATATCTGGGACGGATGGAACACCTTTAAACCGTAAAGGACATTTTTTATACATATATGTTTATTCTAGAATCTAGATATATATATGTACATATTTACATATGTATGTACGTACTTGCCACCGAAGAAAGTATATGCTTGACTGTGTTTGCTATTAATTTCTTCGTATTGTCCAAGTTTATTTCATTTGCCAAATGCTGTAGACCTTTTACAACAGGCTCGGATAGCTCCATATGTATAGGTACTTTGTCAGACGTTCCTTTATTTACATTATTAAATTTATACAGGTTAACTTACTAAACAGCTGATTATTAATAGCCTCTGCACATTGGCATGATTTAAGGGTAATTTGGCAAAAATCGTTGTTTCGGCTTTAATTACCCTTAGAGCGCTTTCACATTACTCGGTGCGGTATCGGATCGACATTTTTGGTTTTTACCGAAAGTATACCGAAACCTTACTGACCACATGTATTTCAATTGGCACTTTCACATTAGTGTTGCATACATGAAATCGGAGCGGATTAATTTCGGTATACCGCAACGCGGTAAGATCGGTCAGTAAAATTTGAAGAATTACTGCATACATTTTTGCGGCGTAATAAAACAAGAAAAACAAAGTCAGTAAAAAACTCATTTCGGTTATAAATGTAGCAAGTTATAATGTCTTCGTCTTCGCTAGAAGACATTATTGTTATTATTGAGTGATATGTTGAAGTTAAAAATTTTGTTTTGCAAATCTCGATGTTTGTTTTCCTATTTTCTGCCGATTACGCACCGAAAGTATTCCCACAAGTGTGAAAAACACAGCAACGCGGAATCGTTTCGGTAAGCTGAAAATACCGAGCAATAAATGTCGATCCGATGTCGAACCGAGTAATGTGAAAAGGCCCTTAAATAACGTTGTTTCACCATACAAAAATGCCAGCTGGAATTACCCTTGAAATGCGCATTTCGGCTAAATAACTCACGAAATTACACTGGAATCGATCTCTTCTCTAAATTTTATCGATTATAATCGAAAACACCTTTACCCATCGCTGATATTTCACATTAGCTGTGTTTTATTTTACCGCATATACATCTGCGTTAAAATAAAAACATGGCTATTAAGTTTGTTCGCGACGGTTTCATATATATATTCTCATTGTATATTGCATTACCGATTCTTTAATTATAAAAAAATTAATTTGTTGGGAGTATTTTATTAATGATCTTTTCATTTAAGTTGGCCATGTAAAAATTTTTATTTGGCGCAGGAACAGCGTAATTGAAACACGACTAAATGAAATAACTCAAAAACGTGTGTGAATGCGCATGATTTCGAAAAGTAATTTCGGCTAATCAATGTAATTTCAAATACAATGTGCAGAGGCTATTAAGGGTAATTAACGCAAAAATCGTTGTTTCGGCGTTAATTACCCTTAGAGCCTATACACACTTGCGACTCAATCGATTTGGTCGAATTGGACTGTTGTATTCACACTACTCCAACTATTTAGTCGAATCGGTGGCAGCTATTCACACTAGAGACTAAATAGTCGGGTGATTGACAATGACATAGTGTTGCCAATGTTCACATTTTACACAGCAAATTTTACATTAGTGGTCTTCATATAAAGTGATGAAGTATTAAATTGCTAAAGTTTATCAGTTTATCTGCATTCTTATATGAAAGCACCTTCTTGTCAGCTGTCAACTTGATTAATAAATAAAAAACAATAAAATAAACAAAAAGTGCATACATTGTTTGGCTTTGTTTCTTATTAAACTAGCAACTAGCTGTCAAGTAAATGAAAAGAGAAAAACGGAAGGAATGACGCCCATAAAGGCGAAAGAACAGAAGTAAAAGAAACGGAAAAAATAGTCAAAATTAGCCATTAATAATTTCCATGCAATTTCATTTTCATTATTTCTATTTTAAAATGCGATTAATGACATTTGAAGAGAACAACAATATCAAGAAACACATGAAAACGGAAGTAAATATCCTTAGTTAGATAATTCTTGTCTATAACTACACCATTTCCAGATGGATTTTAGAAAGCGTCAACTGGATTTTAGAAAGGGGAAATTGTATCTTAGAAATGTCAATTGGACTTTAGAAAGGGGAAATTGGATTTTAGAAATGTCAATTGGATTTTAGAAAGGGGAAATTGGATTTTAGAATAGCCAACTGGATTTTAGAAAGGGAAAATTGGATTTTAGAAATGTCAATTTGATTTTAGAAAAGGGAAATTGGACTTTAGAAACTGTAAATTGGATTTTCGAAAATTTATATAATTATTAATTTATACTTTCATACGCAAATAATAAATAAAAAATTCTGTGTAAAATTTATTTTACACGCACATTCTGAAATCCAATTCACGCTTTCAAAAATCCAATTTTCGTTTTCTAAAATCTTTTTAACGCTTTCTAAAATCCAATTGACATTTCTAAAATCCAATTTCCCCTTTCTAAAATCCAATTGACATTTCTAAAATCCAATTTCCCCTTTCTAAAATCCAGTTAACGCTTTCTAAAATCCATCTGGAAATGGTGTAGTTAATAAGAAACGAACCTTTTGTTTTTTTTTTAACATTTTGAAAATATTTAATCTCTGCAATTTACCAAAAGTGAAATAAAAGTAGTGCTGTCAGCATGGCAACTCTTTCCACTACGAATATCACTGTTGTTGTTGTAGTCGTACGACTAAATTGTCTCTAGTGTGAATACGTAGAAGGGCGCCTTGCTGATCAAGCAGTTGTACAACTGTTTCAGTTGGAATGAAATTGGACTGCAAATCCAACTGTTTCAGTTGTACGACTAATTGAATGTAGTGTGAATGCTTCCATACATTCCCATGCAAATCAACATTCGACTAAATCGATTGAGTCGCAAGTGTGTATAGGCTCTTAAATAACGTTGTTTCGCCATACAAAAATGTCAGCTGCAATTACCCTCGAAATGCGCATTTCGGCTAAATAATACCATGTCTCCACATAACGTGTTTCGCTCTTTTTTTCTGCATTTTCTCTCTCAATCTTGCTTCGACACGGAAACCAGTGCCGAAACTCGCCAAATTCCATACAAATTTCTGAGAGCGAGTGAAGATTGAAACACTGTTTCATTCTGAATCATCTTGCCAACCTCGATGATATCGATGTCTTCTCTAATTTTGTATTGAAAATCTATCGAAATCTCACACAGACCAAAACAAAAACGCAAAATATAAGCAAACATACAAACATTTAAGAAGAGCAAGAAAGAGAAATGTTAAACTGAATAGCGTTCAGCTACGTGGAGACGGGTTATTGAGCGAGATGTTTTGCTACATGCAAGGCAGATCTATACCGGTAATATAAGCTCAGCAGCTGATTCATTTTCATTTTGGCTAAATTGTCAAATCGTATTGCTTTTATTTTGTTTACTTCCGTCTTGTTTACATTTTCGTACGTGCTTTTTGACGTTTTAGACGAGAGATTTTCAACATGGCCGCCGTGCTGTTACCTTTATAGATCTGCCTTGGCTACATGTTTCTCTGGTGAATCAAGTTATGTGGAGACGGGCTTTTACTCACGAAATTACTCCGGAATCGATCTCTTCTCTAAATTTTATCGATTATAATCGAAAACAGCTTTACACATCGCTAATATTTCACATTCAGGCCTGTCGCAGAATCGACTTTCATGTTCGAATCGATTTTCTTCTTGGTTTTAGGTGTCGCAGAATTAAAAATTGTCGATTTTCTTATCGGAAATAAAACGGTTACTAGAACGCTACCGTTTTTGGTTTAAAACAAGCTGTCATTTAGAAATAAGTTTTTAAAACTTTATAATAATGTTAGTAAAAGTATAATTCAGTAGGAAAGCCATTTTATTATTGAAAACTTAAACAATATACGTTTCTATTTCTAGGAGAAAACATATAGCCGTGGGAAAAAACTAAGCAGTTGGTTTTTCCTTCTAATATGTTATCTCTTTTCAACTAATAGTATTCCACATAAATAAAAATTGTATCTGTTTCGCTCTAACAAATTACCACATGCATTATTTATACGCTTACATAATTCTCATCGCTAACGACCGTACTGCTTACCATCCTTTTTTTTTTTTAAATTAAGAGAAAGTAATTTTATTGGATTTTTAATATTTTTTTAAAGATTTGTTAACAAAAAACATACGCGAATTCAAGAATTTCACGAAAAAATGCCTGCATAAACGTAATTTCATCTATTAATACAGATCATGAATCAAATTCATGAATTCCTACACGAATAATAGTGCAACTCTAATGAACCGTATGCAGATGCGTATGCGTGTGCGTGTCACTGACAGCCGTGTT
Organism: Urophora cardui; assembly: GCA_960531455.1. Classification (NCBI taxonomy): domain Eukaryota; kingdom Metazoa; phylum Arthropoda; class Insecta; order Diptera; family Tephritidae; genus Urophora; species Urophora cardui. The sequence continues at coordinate 92,098,398 of OY482671.1, read as the reverse complement.
GCATACCTGTGTTTAAATGAGGCAAACTCCAGTGACACGGATGTAAATGCACCACACGCATAGAAAATTCGAAGATGATTTCGAACACGCATTCGAATGCAGCTATGTTGAAAATTTTCTACTTCTATGCGTTTTCTATGCGTTTCGCAGCCAATATTAATTTGCTTGTAACGCCGAAACGATTATCGCTGAAATTACGTCAATCTTAACATGCCCTTAGGCATACGCTACACGGTTAATATGAATCGCGATATTTGTATCGCAAACTAGTGCTACACGTTCAATATGAATATTGCGATATTTTTCATGCTCTGAGGTTCAAAATATTTTACTTCCGTACACGTATATTGATAGATCGCAAAATTTTTATGCTACACAGTTAATCCATACAGTCAATATTGCGATAAAGATCGCGGATTTTAAAATTTCTAAATATTTTGCGATCCAGGATCGCGATCCATCCATACTCTATGCTACACCAAGGTTGATACATAAGGTTATCTTGGTAGAAACAGCTGACTATTTCTTTCATTACTTAAATTGTCAAACTTTATGTGTCTGTTGCTTTCCTTGTACGCATGTGTTGCTTGGCCAATTGAAAATGGACGTTTGACTATGGAGATAGCAAAATGGGCAACAAAAAAATGTATTGCAGGGTTGCTTTTCCGCACTGCGTTAACTTTATGTATCAACCTCCCTGCAGTAAATTTGTTTAACTGCTGAATGATCATTGATGAGTCCTTGTTGAATATTCATCACTGTCGTCACAACTGAGTATAATTTTTATTTTTATGTTTTTTTTTCTGAGGAAAGCAAACCATTTATATGAAAAATTCATCAGTCTTTATATGAAAGTATTCACTGATGCCTCCTCGTCGTAGGCAAGAATTATCTAAAGAAGGATATCGCAGTAGATAAGCTGATTGGAATTGTGTATGTATACTAAAAAGTGTGAATGTCAGACAAAACGAATTGGCAAAAATTTTTCCTTGATATTAATTTCTCTTCTCTTTCACATTGACATTTTTAAAGAAAACACACACATAAAAACGGAAGTAATATAACCTCTATTTGGATAAGCCTTGGTCGTAGGTGAATTGCATCAGTGATTCATTAAGAGCCTATACACACTTGCATTCAATCGTTTTAGTCGAATTGGGCTGTTGTATGCAAATCCAACTGTTTCAGTTGTTCGACTAATTGAATGTAGTTTGAATACTTCCATACATTCCCATGCAAATCAAAGCCCGACTAAGAGCCTATACACACTTGCGACTCAATCGATTTAGTCGAATGTTGATTTGCATGCGAATGTATGGAAGCATTCACACTACATTCAATTAGTCGAACAACTGAAACAGTTGGATTTGCAGCCCAATTTCATTCCAACTGAAACAGTTGGACAACTGCTTGATCAGCAAGGCGCCCTTCTACGTATTCACACTAGAGACAATTTAGTCGAACGACTACAACAACAACAGTGATATTCGTAGTGGAAAGAGTTGCCATGCTGATCGCGGATTTTAAAATTTCTAAATATTTTGCGATCCAGGATCGCGATCCATCCATACTCTATGCTACACCAAGGTTGATACATAAGGTTATCTTGGTAGAAACAGCTGACTATTTCTTTCATTACTTAAATTGTCAAACTTTATGTGTCTGTTGCTTTCCTTGTACGCATGTGTTGCTTGGCCAATTGAAAATGGACGTTTGACTATGGAGATAGCAAAATGGGCAACAAAAAAATGTATTGCAGGGTTGCTTTTCCGCACTGCGTTAACTTTATGTATCAACCTCCCTGCAGTAAATTTGTTTAACTGCTGAATGATCATTGATGAGTCCTTGTTGAATATTCATCACTGTCGTCACAACTGAGTATAATTTTTATTTTTATGTTTTTTTTTCTGAGGAAAGCAAACCATTTATATGAAAAATTCATCAGTCTTTATATGAAAGTATTCACTGATGCCTCCTCGTCGTAGGCAAGAATTATCTAAAGAAGGATATCGCAGTAGATAAGCTGATTGGAATTGTGTATGTATACTAAAAAGTGTGAATGTCAGACAAAACGAATTGGCAAAAATTTTTCCTTGATATTAATTTCTCTTCTCTTTCACATTGACATTTTTAAAGAAAACACACACATAAAAACGGAAGTAATATAACCTCTATTTGGATAAGCCTTGGTCGTAGGTGAATTGCATCAGTGATTCATTAAGAGCCTATACACACTTGCGATTCAATCGTTTTAGTCGAATTGGGCTGTTGTATGCAAATCCAACTGTTTCAGTTGTTCGACTAATTGAATGTAGTTTGAATGCTTCCATACATTCCCATGCAAATCAAAGCCCGACTAAGAGCCTATACACACTTGCGACTCAATCGATTTAGTCGAATGTTGATTTGCATGCGAATGTATGGAAGCATTCACACTACATTCAATTAGTCGAACAACTGAAACAGTTGGATTTGCAGCCCAATTTCATTCCAACTGAAACAGTTGGACAACTGCTTGATCAGCAAGGCGCCCTTCTACGTATTCACACTAGAGACAATTTAGTCGAACGACTACAACAACAACAGTGATATTCGTAGTGGAAAGAGTTGCCATGCTGACAGCACTACTTTTATTTCACTTTTGGTAAATTGCAGAGATTGAATATTTCAATTAATATTTTCAAAATGTTTAAAAAAAGGTTCGTTTCTTATTAACTAGAATTATCTAACTAAGGATATTTACTTCCGTTTTCATGTGTTTCTTGATATTGTTGTTCTCTTCAAATATGTCATTAATCGCATTTTAAAATAGAAATAATGAAAATGAAATTGCATGGAAATTATTAATGGCTAATTTTTACTATTTTTCCGTTTCTTGTATTTCTGTTCGTTTCGTTCTTTATGGGCGTAATTCCTTCCGTTTTTCTCTTTTCATTTACTTGACAGCTAGTTGCTAGTTTAATAAGAAAGAAAGCCAAACAATGTATGCACTTTTTGTTTATTTTATTATTTTTTATTTATTAATCAAGTTGACAGATGACAAGAAGGTGCTTTCATGTAAGAATGCAGATAAAGTGATAAAAGCAATTTAATAATTCATCACTTTATACGAAGAGCACTAATGTAAAATTTGCTGTGTAAAATGTGAACATTGGCAACACTATGCCATTGTCAATCACCCGACTATTTAGTCTCTAGTGTGAATAGCTGCCACCGATTCGACTAAATAGTTGGCGTAGTGTGAATACAACAGCCCAATTCGACTAAATCGATTGAGTCCCAAGTGTGTATACCCATTAAACACTGAAAAAGAAATTATCAAACGTTTGAGAAAATATTGTTTCTAAAGTTGAGAATCAGCATATATATCATTTGAAAATAAACATATTTTCAAGTGTTCATCAAACATTGTTTATCAATTTTAAAATAACTTACAACACATTTGAAAAAAAAAAACTTGTTTCGCATTTTGTACCATTTCACGAATTTCAACATGTCAAGGCTTGAAGGAACGAAGAAATTTTGTGTGTTTGCTAATTTCAGTCAGCGTTCGTTGTTCTACTCGAGCAGTCTTTTAACGGTTGAAAATGACTGTGTGTAATAATGATTCTGTATATCTTACTCTTATTTTATTTGTTTGTGGCTTTTTGTGAAGTTACACAAAATTTAAGAAAAACAGTTTGTTTCTCACATGTGTGTATGCATATTAAAAAAGATATTACATACTCATGTAACTGTACAAAAGGTACCGGCAAAATTCACCCGCACGGGTAAATGAAAAACATCACATCAGAGTACAAATATGTACGAGTAATATATATGTACATACATTTATTTATTCCATTCCACTTCTGCGCTCAAAACACAAACTTTCTCACTATCCCTCAATTTTTCTGTACTCTAGAGTACAAATATGTAATACATACATACATCTATTGATTGCATTCCATTTCGTACCACCTTTGAAATAGGTTTGAGAAAATGAAATGAATCAAATTGAGAATCAGCCCAAAATCCCATACTAAAATGAGCCGTTTTGTTTGAGAACGCTATCAAGGGAAATTTGAGGTGCATTTGATAACAAACGTTTGATATTTGACAATAGGGTTACTTCTCAAATGAACCTCAAATTGAAAATGAAGAAAAATGTTTATTGGGTATGCTCTAAATCGATTGATTCGCAAGTGTGTATAGGCTGTAAGGATTCATTGCGGATTCTAGTGATGGGCGAGTCCAAGATGTTTAGACAATCGAGAGAATCGCCATCGTTGCAAAATCACAATCGAGTCAAAAGTTGACTCGCTCCTCGACTACACAATCGAGATGTTTTTGCGATTGTTCCGAGTCGGCGAGTCGGAGGTTGTTTCGATGACATCCCGACTACACAAGCGAGATGTTTTTGCGATTGTTCCGAGTCGGAGAGTCGTAGGTTGTTTCGATGACATCTCGACTACACAAGCGAGATGTTTTTGCGATTGTTCCGAGTCGGCGGGCCGGCTGTTGTTTTGATGATATGTTTTAGTTGATAAAATAAACTGAATGAGGTTTGTTGATAAAGAAAGTAGGATTTTTAATGGAAGTGAGGCAAATACATAAATAAATTAACCAAATTGAAAAATATGCTATACATAGAAGCTGCATTATTGCAATCACAACTAAACAGTGTCGTGCATAATAATAATAATAATAATTAATTATTTAAACATTAATAAATTTTCTGAAGTGAGACGCTTATGAGACAAATGAATTTTACGAGTAGCAACAACGGCAATAGATTTGTACCACTCTGTATGTTTTGTAAAGCAATTTTAATATTCAAGCGGCAACAACAATTATTATGTAGTTTTTGCAGCGAGTCCGAGATGTTGTAGGGTTGCTTTGAAAACGAGAGGAATCGTTGGCGAGTCCGAGATGTTTTAGCGATTGTTTCGACTGACGGCCATTTACGACTTGACTCGAATACGAATTACCACCATCGAGAGCATTCGAGATGTTTCAACAATCGAGAGAATCGAATAAAACATCTCGGACTCGCCCATCACTAGCGGATTCTTACTGCAGGGCTTGTGCTACACGGTCATATGAATCGCGATCCATGGATTTCATCTATATTGACCGTGTAGCGTATGCCTTAGGGTGCGATCTGTTTATTTTTGTAGAATTCCAGCATGACAATTGTTCCTGTAAGTTAATGTAGAAAGTGTGGCAATTGTAGCAATCATTTGGAGTTTCTCTTTGCTTTACAGTTTTTTCTACCAAAGTTTAAGCGCACAAACCCGATTGTGCATTGGCTACAAGGCCGTTAATGAGTAAAGAAAATAACTTGCGACCGCTCAACTCTGCATTAGTGAGTTCGAGATGACTGTGCCAATAGCTGTAAGATTGCTGCGTCCATTCTCAAATATTTTGCTGCTCAACCCAACGCGTAGCTTCAATAGTCTAATCGATTTGCATCCAAAAGTGAAACGATCACTTCAGCGTGGCGATGCCATTGTGGCTTTGGAATCAACAATTATAACGCATGGGATGCCATATCCACATAATATCCAGACGGCACTGGGAGTGGAACATCTAATTGCCGATAATGGGGCATTAGCGGCAACTATTGCCATTATTAACGGACGTATTAAGGTGGGTTTAACGTCAGAGGAAATAGAGCAATTGGCGGTAGCAGCAATCAATCCCAATACAGATGTAATAAAATGTTCCAGACGTGATCTGCCGTATTTAATTGCGAATAAAAGGAGCGGTGGTACGACTGTAGCTGCTACAATGATTATTGCACACATGGTGGGAATAGATATATTTGCAACTGGTGGTATAGGTGGAGTACATCGTGAAGGCCATATAACGATGGATGTATCAGCCGATCTTATAGAGTTGGGGCGCACACCAGTAACGGTAATATCAAGTGGAATTAAATCCATTTTAGATGTACCACGAACACTAGAGTTTTTAGAAACTCAAGGAGTATGTGTCGCTAGTTATCAAGTCTCCAACTCAATATTCCCAGATTTTTATACACGAGATAGTGGCTGTAAAGCACCATACAATCTTGATGGCCCAACAGAAGCGGCTGCTTTAATAAATTCTCTAAAGGAATTGAAACTGAAATCGGGAATCTTGATTGGTGTACCTATACCAGAGGAATTCGCTGCGGATAAAAATTTGATAGAAGTAGCCATCGACAAAGCAATTTCGAAAGCCCGTAATCAAGCAATCACCGGTAAGCAGGTAACACCGTATTTGCTTTCAGCAATTACTAGTATAACAAGCGGCCAGAGTCTTGAGGCAAATATAGCACTGATAAGAAACAACGCAAGAACAGCTGCACAAATAGCGTACGAGTTGGTTAAGACAAAAAAGGAGAAAACTTCTGATGGAATCACGCACACAGCTGGATCGCCATCCAGTTCAACATCGGTTCCATTTTTAATTGGAGCTTCAGCGTTAGATCTTTCCTTAACGATGCTCGACGATATTCCATCAACGTTGGACGGTGCTACCTATCGAGCTCAACCCGCCCAATCACCAGGTGGTGTGGCACGCAATATTGCAGAAGGCATCTTTAAGTTGCATGGCTCAAGTAATTTTCTCTCCATGGTGGGTAATGATCATCTTGGTCGCAGTCTACTTGAAATGATGCCGAAGCAGATTGGAGAATTAATTGCGGTGGACGAAGAACTGACCACTTCCTTATTCACGGTGGTAATTGATAAGAAAGGTGATTGCAAAATCGTTTTGGGTAATACGGATATACATTCGAATATAACATCCGAAATGATTCTACAGCATGAGGATCAGTTAAGTAGCGCTCCCTTAATTGTAATGGATGCCAATATATCGCCAAAATCTATGGAATGTATTCTACAACTAGCTAAGAAACATCAGAGGCCTGTATTTTTCGAGCCCACAGATATGAGAATTGCACACAAGCCATTCGCCTTGTCTGGACAACTGACAAAGCAAATTAAGTTTATATCACCAAATATTTACGAATTATATTCAATTATAGAAACTATTACCAAAAGAACTATACCGTTTCGATCGATAGATACCAAAAATATTACAATGGATGAAATAAAAAGTTTGCTGGCGCTGGTAAACGATCAATTCGACTGCATTGCGCTGACGTTGGGAGCACAAGGTGTAGTGGTGAGCTTGAGGAGAGATATCGCTGAAGCTGGTAAACCCTTATTTGAGGCAACCACTGGAAACTATTTACCACTGATGCAGACAATAAATACAAAAAGTTTTCATTCAATTCGATTTTACCCTGCACCAAAAGTAGAGCATATAAAAAATGTTTCGGGAGCAGGTGATAGTTTTACCAGCGGGTATATAACCGCATTATTACGGGGCTATAATATGAAGAAATGTGTAGCATTTGGATTCCTCGCAGCTGAACGCGCTTTGCAATCTCATTCAGCAGTACCTATACGCTATTTCAGAGATGATGCAGATGAATCAGTATGTTTACATAATACTTTAAGGAACCTGAAAGAAATCATCTTGTGAATTAACCATCGATTCGACCAAATGGCTGTGTTGTTTTTGCCCAGGTTCTGAGGCTTTTAATTAGTGATTAGTAGGACAACTTTAAAGTATTTGCTGAATAATGCTGATGCTGTATATTTATATGATAACGAGCATATTTTAGAAGCTTTTACTATACATGCCTTTTTAAACACGCTTTTATTAGCTTCACCTCCACATGTATGTATGTATGTATTTTTGTAAGTTCATCCCGTTCTAAAAGTATGAAACATATTAACTAATATTATATTTTTCAAATATTCACTTATTGTGTTCTCTATTATTTATGTTCTCCTCCGGATTCGAGCCATGTCATCATCGTGAGATTCAGTCCAACGGCATCATATAGTGGGACATCCAACATTATATTGCATGCTTCCTTAATGATTTTATACTTATCTTATTTCAAAAAGGCATCTATGAATTACTGCTCACTGACGTATGCAAAACAACAAGTTATGGCTATGTTCAGAAACGCAGCATGAAACGCAACAGCGGCAGTAATTATTTTTTTGATGATTGTGATGAGCGACGCTTCATGCAAAATTGACGTTTATGAACGCTCTGCTTCTACTACAAAATCAGGTTGCGCTTCAAACTGAGTTTCTGAACACAGCCTTTATAATGAGAAAGCTTCTGTTGTTTTTACTGTATTTACAAATACATATTTCAATGAAAACAACAGGATGTACATACATGTGGTTGTGTATTTTGTTTGTAAAAATTCTATTAAATATAATCTATACGATACGGGAAGAGCTCAGGATTGAGGAAATTACAATGAGGGAGCAACACTGGCGGCAATCTGCTGGAATGCGCCAGGCAAAACTGTTGCTGGGAGGGTACAATAAAAGACGATTCAAGGAGATTATAGACCTCCCCAAGAGCAAACTGAGAATCCTGACCGGACTCTTAACTGGTCACTGCAGACTCAAAAGCCATATGCACAGAATAGGCATCTACTCGAGTAGCCCGTGCCGGTTCTGTGATATGGAAGATGAGACCGCTGAGCATATTCTCCTCGAATGCACGGCCATATCTAGAAGGAGACAGAGGACACTTGGGCAATATCAGCTTGAGAGTAGCCAAATACCAGCCCTAAAGCCAAACGCAATACTCAAATTTGTATGTGAGATTGGCCTAGAGGAGGTATTATAATGAGTGGGAGGGCACAATAGACCCATAGGTCGCGGTGCGTTTCATCCTCCGAATAACTATCTATCTATTTATATAACAGGCAATGCTTGTTCTTGTTAGTAGAGTTTGTTTATCGACAGGCTCATCCGATTGGTTTTTATTTTGGTTGTTTGGTCGTTTTTATTTTAATAATTACTTCATTTTTGAGATCTTTTTTAAGAAAAATTGGGGTGATAAATGAATATTTTTGTTAGAAGTTATAAATAGACTGCGGATCTTTATGCAAAAAATTTAAAATGATTTATTAAGAGTTATATTGATTCAAAACTATACATTCACATTCCAAATCGAATTTTCTTGCTCTGTTTTGGATATGCAAAATATATGCAAATTAAAAGTACACCTTTTTTACATCAGATATACACAATAAGTAAAGTATAGTTGAATGCAAAAATCATATGTTCTATGCTGAATCTTTTGTTCTATGCAAATATAAAACCCATTAACACCCAAAAACAAACTGCAAAGGGGAACTAATTTTTATTATAATAATTTTTAATGTAAAGAGGTAATTTTAGTTGTAGTTAAGACCACAATATACTACAAGTGTTTTCTCCACATTTTCAATGGAAACATTGTGACTCTTATCGTTTAAGATCCGTTTATATGCTGAATATGAACGCTCAACATCACAAGATGTAACCGGAGCATACTTAAATTCGCTCCAAAATTGACTGGGAATCTGTATTCCAGTTTCTAATATTTTGTTGTCACCTGAAAGTATTTTGGCTACTCCTAATATGACTTCAAAAGCAGGTTCTTTTTTGGTAATAGCTTCAATTTTGACCAAAACTATTTGCCCACATGATTCTGACGTAGCGTCAAGTCCTTCAAAAGCTTCTGTTATTTGGGCCATTGAAGCCATTAGGGGAACTCCGGGAGACTCTAACTTGCGGATTAAAACTGCTAAACCTCAATTATTATGCAAATATGCAAGTTATATGCAAATATGCAAGTTATATGCAATATGCAAAATATGCAGAAATAAATATGAAAATTTAGAATATTTTGTTAATAACTTTCATTTTTCTCTTTGGAACCATATCGCTATCTCTTTTCCTTAAAAATATGCAATTGCATAAAGATCCGCAGTCTAGTTATAAATCTATTTTGGAGATCTCGCCACATCTCTTCATCAGACTTATAAATTTTCACGGAAAAACGTGGGGTGCTCAATAATATAAGAACATGAATATATTCGTTTCGTACAACTACACCATTTCCATATGGATTTTAGAAAGCGTCAACTGGATTTTAGAAAGGGGAAATTGGATTTTAGAAATGTCAATTGGATTTTAGAAAGAGGAAATTGGATTTTAGAAATGTTAATTGGATTTTAGAAATGTCAATTGGATTTTAGAAAGGGGAAATTGGATTTTAGAAATGTGAGTTGGATTTTAGAAAAGGAAAATTGGACTTTAGAAACCGTAAATTGGATTTTCGAAAATTTATATAATTACGTATATCTACATTATACTTTCATACGCAATAAAGAATTTCTATTCGAAAAATTCTGTGTAAAATTTATTTTATACGCACATTTTGAAATCCAATTTACGCTTTCGAAAATCCAAATGACATTTCTAAAATCCAATTTCCCCTTTCTAAAATCCAACTGACATTCCTAAAATCCAATTTCCCCTTTCTAAAATCCAATTGGCATTTCTAAAATCCAATTTCCCCTTTCTAAAATCCAATTGACATTTCTAAAATCCAATTCTCTCCTTCTAAAATCCAATTGTTTTTTCTAAAATCCAGTTAACGCTTTCTAAAATCCATCTGGAAATGGTGTAGTACAAAAATACTTAGATGCGAAATTGAAGTGTTCAAAATAAAAATATTAGTAAAAAAATACCGATTTTAAATATTTTTTGACATTCTGAACACCCGAAGCTTTTTCTTAAATATGAACTTTTATTTTCGTATCATTTTGTTTCTATATTAAATTATTTCTCAATTTTTAGTGCAATTAGCTATTATTTATTTCAAGTATGACTTTGTTCAGAAACTCAGTTTGAAGCGCAACCTGCTTTTGTAGTAGAAGCAGATCGTTCATAAACGTAAATTTTGCATGAAGCGTCGCTCATCACAATCATCAATAAAATAATTACTGCCTCTGTTGCGTTTAATGCTGCGTTTCTGAACATAGCCTATATTTCTCTCATGGGAATCGTTGTCACCTTTTGTTCAGTAATAAAAGAAATGAAGGTCGATACCTTTACGCACATTTCATTTTTATGGGAAATTTTCTATCGCTTGCTGGCTCACTGTCGATTTTGAAATGCATTTTACTATATTTTAAATAACACGACCTTGCAAATTCTTACATACATACATCGTTAATGTAACATTTGAAATTGTAAATAATGCGTCCAACAGCACTTCATCACTTGTATCTGTTCCAAAGCACTAGTAGGCCCACCTGTAAAAAAAATTTAAATATTGTAAGTATAAAAGTAATATCAACTATTAGAGTGAAATCTAACAATAAACACTCAGCTGTATGCTTTTTTTGTTTGCGTTTGATTGAAAAAGAGGCGGTGAAATACCCAATTTCAAAACTTTTTATGTTTTATGTCTATACACTATGGTTTAAAATTCAGTTTTTCAGGAATAAAATAGTTAGAGTTAAGATATCGGTCTAAAACTTTTCATAGGGTATTTAAAGGTAAAAGTAATGTCTCATGACGAAAATGGGCGAGCCACACGCCCATTTTTCGCTTCTGCTGCCATACATAGGGGAAACTGTAATTTATGTTGAATTTCAAATAGAGATAACAATTTACTTTTCTAAAGGTTACCGATACGTTGAACCTGAATCTGAAGTCAGATTTACGATGCTATTGTTATCTTAAGTTTATTAACTTTGCGATAGGAAATTTTAAAGTTTTTTATTTTTTTTTAGCAAATTAGTGAAATTAAAATAACAATATCTCAGGTACTAAAGCAGATATCCGAAAAAGTGTAACGTTATTTTCAAGAGAAATTATTAGGTTTTTAAACCCTATATATAAACGAGTTTTATATTTTTATTATTATCAATATAAAATTGTAAAGTATCGCTATTCGAAGTTTACTTTGCTCTGAAAAAAGTGAAATTGTAGCCTCGCTCGCAAACTCCCGCAGATAAAATAACATTTGCATTAAAGAGGACACTATTAGCTGTAACTACATATATAATTTGTATTGATCCTATTTGATCCAACTTATTTATATTATATTTAACACAGAAAAAACTCACAAAAATCAAAACACAACACGGCTTATTTAAACTCAAAAACATAGCTCAAAAATACATTAACTAATAATCGAAATCCAATTTCCCCTTTCTAAAATGCAACTGACATTTCTAAAATCCAATTTCCCCTTTCTAAAATCCAGTTGACGCTTTCTAAAATCCATCTGGAAATGGTGTAGAAACTTATATTTTACTTTAAAAATTTGTCCATTAAACAGTGGGCGTTTCACCGACCATTTTCGAAAATTTCAATTTATGTATTTCCTTATAACTGCATAAGGCCACTGGATGGATGAAATTTCACAACTAGGGCTATATTGGGTGTTTTTCGATATACACATATATAGGAAAGTGGAAATGGTTATCATCACATTTCACCATTTTCAATACCAACCTGCTCTGTCCCGATAAGAATATGTATACCAACTTTCATACAAATATTTAAATTGTTGCGCAAGTTAGAGTGCGTAAGGACGGACATGGCGCTCAACACCCTGATAATTTTGTTATATATGTAAAAGTCCATATCTATCGATTATTTCAAGGTGTTACGTACTACTGTGTACAATGTACAGTAGGCTGGTCCTTAAAATCAAAATCTTCGGTCTCACACCCTACATCGGTAGATAGATAGATTTTGTTGGGGATTTTACTGCGACCACTTGGTCTTTTGTACTCTCTTCTCGATCACATTATCTCATCTAATCCGAGCTCCTCCAGAAATCGAAGGATAGCGCTCGGCTTTACAGACTGAATGTGCCACTGACCTATAGGCCTTTTGCTATGAATGTCTCAAGCCCTATTGGTTTGGATGCCGCCGCTTGACCGGCCAGGCTGTCCGCCTGCTCATTGCCCTCTATTCTCATATGGCCTGGAAACAAGGCCAGTTGGATGGAGTTCCGAGTTGCCAGTTCATTCAGACTATTTACGCACGTTGATGATTTTATCTCGAAGGAAGAAGTGCTTTAACTGCTGCCCGACTATCATTTAATATAACTATCCTTTAATTTGGGTACCCAAGTCGCAGTAACAACCTTCATGGGTAGACAGACCTTTCACCTGGACTAAATATTCCTGCCCTTATACCCTCAAGAGTTTGCTGGTAGCTCTCGATATTAGAGACGCTCCATGATTTTTATCTCCAAGCTCTTAAACCTCTTCGAAATTTCTAACGTTTATATCATCTCTGGGAAATTGAGAGCGGGAGTTTCCCCTCAACTTGACCATGTTTTACGACGATACAACTTTGCCTTTCCATAGCCTTCCCTTACTACCCAACAAGCATTCCTGTAAGCGTTTTTGAAAATAACTTAAAGTAAGCTTGCTACTATAAGTGTTTTGTACATTACATCAACATCACAAGATGTAACCGGAGCATACTTAAATTCGCTCCAAAATTGACTGGGAATCTGTATTCCAGTTTCTAATATTTTGTTGTCACCTGAAAGTATTTTGGCTACTCCTAATATGACTTCAAAAGCAGGTTCTTTTTTGGTAATAGCTTCAATTTTGACCAAAACTATTTGCCCACATGATTCTGACGTAGCGTCAAGTCCTTCAAAAGCTTCTGTTATTTGGGCCATTGAAGCCATTAGGGGAACTCCGGGAGACTCTAACTTGCGGATTAAAACTGCTAAACCTCAATTATTATGCAAATATGCAAGTTATATGCAAATATGCAAGTTATATGCAATATGCAAAATATGCAGAAATAAATATGAAAATTTAGAATATTTTGTTAATAACTTTCATTTTTCTCTTTGGAACCATATCGCTATCTCTTTTCCTTAAAAATATGCAATTGCATAAAGATCCGCAGTCTAGTTATAAATCTATTTTGGAGATCTCGCCACATCTCTTCATCAGACTTATAAATTTTCACGGAAAAACGTGGGGTGCTCAATAATATAAGAACATGAATATATTCGTTTCGTACAACTACACCATTTCCATATGGATTTTAGAAAGCGTCAACTGGATTTTAGAAAGGGGAAATTGGATTTTAGAAATGTCAATTGGATTTTAGAAAGAGGAAATTGGATTTTAGAAATGTTAATTGGATTTTAGAAATGTCAATTGGATTTTAGAAAGGGGAAATTGGATTTTAGAAATGTGAGTTGGATTTTAGAAAAGGAAAATTGGACTTTAGAAACCGTAAATTGGATTTTCGAAAATTTATATAATTACGTATATCTACATTATACTTTCATACGCAATAAAGAATTTCTATTCGAAAAATTCTGTGTAAAATTTATTTTATACGCACATTTTGAAATCCAATTTACGCTTTCGAAAATCCAAATGACATTTCTAAAATCCAATTTCCCCTTTCTAAAATCCAACTGACATTCCTAAAATCCAATTTCCCCTTTCTAAAATCCAATTGGCATTTCTAAAATCCAATTTCCCCTTTCTAAAATCCAATTGACATTTCTAAAATCCAATTCTCTCCTTCTAAAATCCAATTGTTTTTTCTAAAATCCAGTTAACGCTTTCTAAAATCCATCTGGAAATGGTGTAGTACAAAAATACTTAGATGCGAAATTGAAGTGTTCAAAATAAAAATATTAGTAAAAAAATACCGATTTTAAATATTTTTTGACATTCTGAACACCCGAAGCTTTTTCTTAAATATGAACTTTTATTTTCGTATCATTTTGTTTCTATATTAAATTATTTCTCAATTTTTAGTGCAATTAGCTATTATTTATTTCAAGTATGACTTTGTTCAGAAACTCAGTTTGAAGCGCAACCTGCTTTTGTAGTAGAAGCAGATCGTTCATAAACGTAAATTTTGCATGAAGCGTCGCTCATCACAATCATCAATAAAATAATTACTGCCTCTGTTGCGTTTAATGCTGCGTTTCTGAACATAGCCTATATTTCTCTCATGGGAATCGTTGTCACCTTTTGTTCAGTAATAAAAGAAATGAAGGTCGATACCTTTACGCACATTTCATTTTTATGGGAAATTTTCTATCGCTTGCTGGCTCACTGTCGATTTTGAAATGCATTTTACTATATTTTAAATAACACGACCTTGCAAATTCTTACATACATACATCGTTAATGTAACATTTGAAATTGTAAATAATGCGTCCAACAGCACTTCATCACTTGTATCTGTTCCAAAGCACTAGTAGGCCCACCTGTAAAAAAAATTTAAATATTGTAAGTATAAAAGTAATATCAACTATTAGAGTGAAATCTAACAATAAACACTCAGCTGTATGCTTTTTTTGTTTGCGTTTGATTGAAAAAGAGGCGGTGAAATACCCAATTTCAAAACTTTTTATGTTTTATGTCTATACACTATGGTTTAAAATTCAGTTTTTCAGGAATAAAATAGTTAGAGTTAAGATATCGGTCTAAAACTTTTCATAGGGTATTTAAAGGTAAAAGTAATGTCTCATGACGAAAATGGGCGAGCCACACGCCCATTTTTCGCTTCTGCTGCCATACATAGGGGAAACTGTAATTTATGTTGAATTTCAAATAGAGATAACAATTTACTTTTCTAAAGGTTACCGATACGTTGAACCTGAATCTGAAGTCAGATTTACGATGCTATTGTTATCTTAAGTTTATTAACTTTGCGATAGGAAATTTTAAAGTTTTTTATTTTTTTTTAGCAAATTAGTGAAATTAAAATAACAATATCTCAGGTACTAAAGCAGATATCCGAAAAAGTGTAACGTTATTTTCAAGAGAAATTATTAGGTTTTTAAACCCTATATATAAACGAGTTTTATATTTTTATTATTATCAATATAAAATTGTAAAGTATCGCTATTCGAAGTTTACTTTGCTCTGAAAAAAGTGAAATTGTAGCCTCGCTCGCAAACTCCCGCAGATAAAATAACATTTGCATTAAAGAGGACACTATTAGCTGTAACTACATATATAATTTGTATTGATCCTATTTGATCCAACTTATTTATATTATATTTAACACAGAAAAAACTCACAAAAATCAAAACACAACACGGCTTATTTAAACTCAAAAACATAGCTCAAAAATACATTAACTAATAATCGAAATCCAATTTCCCCTTTCTAAAATGCAACTGACATTTCTAAAATCCAATTTCCCCTTTCTAAAATCCAGTTGACGCTTTCTAAAATCCATCTGGAAATGGTGTAGAAACTTATATTTTACTTTAAAAATTTGTCCATTAAACAGTGGGCGTTTCACCGACCATTTTCGAAAATTTCAATTTATGTATTTCCTTATAACTGCATAAGGCCACTGGATGGATGAAATTTCACAACTAGGGCTATATTGGGTGTTTTTCGATATACACATATATAGGAAAGTGGAAATGGTTATCATCACATTTCACCATTTTCAATACCAACCTGCTCTGTCCCGATAAGAATATGTATACCAACTTTCATACAAATATTTAAATTGTTGCGCAAGTTAGAGTGCGTAAGGACGGACATGGCGCTCAACACCCTGATAATTTTGTTATATATGTAAAAGTCCATATCTATCGATTATTTCAAGGTGTTACGTACTACTGTGTACAATGTACAGTAGGCTGGTCCTTAAAATCAAAATCTTCGGTCTCACACCCTACATCGGTAGATAGATAGATTTTGTTGGGGATTTTACTGCGACCACTTGGTCTTTTGTACTCTCTTCTCGATCACATTATCTCATCTAATCCGAGCTCCTCCAGAAATCGAAGGATAGCGCTCGGCTTTACAGACTGAATGTGCCACTGACCTATAGGCCTTTTGCTATGAATGTCTCAAGCCCTATTGGTTTGGATGCCGCCGCTTGACCGGCCAGGCTGTCCGCCTGCTCATTGCCCTCTATTCTCATATGGCCTGGAAACAAGGCCAGTTGGATGGAGTTCCGAGTTGCCAGTTCATTCAGACTATTTACGCACGTTGATGATTTTATCTCGAAGGAAGAAGTGCTTTAACTGCTGCCCGACTATCATTTAATATAACTATCCTTTAATTTGGGTACCCAAGTCGCAGTAACAACCTTCATGGGTAGACAGACCTTTCACCTGGACTAAATATTCCTGCCCTTATACCCTCAAGAGTTTGCAGGTAGCTCTCGATATTAGAGACGCTCCATGATTTTTATCTCCAAGCTCTTAAACCTCTTCGAAATTTCTAACGTTTATATCATCTCTGGGAAATTGAGAGCGGGAGTTTCCCCTCAACTTGACCATGTTTTACGACGATACAACTTTGCCTTTCCATAGCCTTCCCTTACTACCCAACAAGCATTCCTGTAAGCGTTTTTGAAAATAACTTAAAGTAAGCTTGCTACTATAAGTGTTTTGTACATTACATTCTTAAGCTTACTTTAAATGTTTTCAAATAAATCTTTTGTAAACATTGAGAGCGCATGTTTATAAAACCGTTAATTTTAAAAGTGAAATGCAAGTGTTTGAAAAATAGCTTGAAGTAAGTTTACTAAAAGAAGAGTTAAATAAGCTTTTACAATATTAAGCTTATTTTTAAATAAACCTATTGTATGTGTTGAATAGTTGACGTAAGAAAAATTTTCCTATTAATAAAAATTAAATATATTCATTAGGGAATGTTTTGAAAATATATACAAATAAAGTATAGATAACGCCCTGACAGTTTGGTCCCGGTGAAGTTGCCAAATAGATTTTTTATTTGCAGAGCAGCCAACATAAATATTTAGACTAGAAATGTGAAGCTACGATATTACTTTTATTGACGATACATAAATCTTCACTTATGGTAATGTTGTTTGAGAGCTACCTTTCTAATGGTGTTCTTAGTTTTAAAATCGGTTCAGTAGAATCGACGGAGAATATGGAACAAAAATTTATGTTAGCGTATTAATAATATGGATGTAGATACACTTACAATTTCACAACTTTGTCTTTGCCACCCGATGCCACACGGCTACCATCTGGCGCCCAATCAACAGCAAATATTTCGTCCGCATGCCCCGGTAGCTCCTGTGCCAGTTTCTTAGTTTGAACACTCCATACTTTTAACGTTGAATCTTTACTACCACTAACTATTAATCGCGAGTCCGCAGACCATGCTATTGTATAAGCAGCTTGAACATGGCCCCTCAATGTAGCTATAAATTGACCATCTTGAGCACGCCATAAACGTATTGATTTGTCGAATGAAGCGGAGGCAATTAGTTTAACATCGGGTGAATACTTAACATCATTCACGACATTTTGGTGACCGGTCATGCGTTGAATACATTTATTTTTATTTGAATTCCACAAATAGAGTGTGAAATCGTCTGAGCACGACACCAGGGATTCAACTCCATCGGCACAAACTTTTTTAAATCTTTGCAAAGCCATCTCTGTTAGTTCTTCCTCTAAAACGAAAACAAGGAAACCTTTTTCAAAAATGAAGGTATGCCACTAAGTCAATTAAGTTATATTTAAACTAATATTTATGAAAACTTATTTACTGATGTCTTATGCAACCACTCACTACGTTTTTTGTTTAATTAGACGATAAAAAAATAATATAAATTAAAAACTAGGAAAACCTAGCCTAATTAGCAAAATTTTTTTTTCCCGAAATAAATTAAAAACCTGCCGTGGTGTGACTTTTTCAACATGATTTTCGTATTCAGCGTCCCAAATGTGCTACTTTTCGTGAAAAATTTTTTTATTTCCAGCTTTCGTCAGAAATTTTAAGTGTCCTAGTTTTCATATGGTACCAAGATACGTATATACATACCAGAGTTGTAAAAAGCTGCAATAAATCGTCCCAGCAATCATTCATTGTTCTACCAGTTTTATTGCAATGAAAATTTATTGCAGTTTTTTGATTGTAAAAATTGCAATTTGAAATAATTTGTGTTCCATAGATTGCAATAAACATTTGTAAACAATTTTTGATTGTAAAATAACTACAATCAGCAATAATTTACCTTCCATTTATTGCAATAAACGTTTATTGAAATCTTAGGGGATCAAGTTCATTGCAATAAAATTTATTGAAATTTTTTGATTGTAAAACTTTTCAATACAATAATTTACAAAAATTTCATTGCAACATTTCTCATAAATCATTTTCATTGTAAAAATTACAATAGCAATAATTCTATTGTAATAAATTTTCATCGTAAATCAAATTTGATTGAAAAATGTTTGATTGCAAGGCTTGCAATAGCAATCATTTTCCTCATAACTTTATACGAATGTATTGGGTATGAGGAAAGGCAAGCGCCTGGGTAATTCGAGTAATACCCGACATTCATATGACATGGTTTGCCGCGTAATAACCCATTTCCCGGGTACATATGTATGTATGTACGTTAGGGTGTCCTTAAAATTAGATTAGCGATTTTCTTCGATCTCACCCCTACATCGTTCACAGCATGATCAAAGATACCATAAAAAAATGTTGGTCCCGATCGGAGACGGTTAAGGGGTGTCACAAACATGTCAAAGTTTAGATAACCATATGGGACCACGGGCGACACCCTTTAACCGTCTCCGATCAGGACCAAAATTTATATTTGGTATCCTTGAGTACAAGACTATCGACTTTGGCCATTAGATAAAAAAAATTAATTAAATTCTTTGGTCTTTATATGGTAGTCTGAACTTTGACCCATCCGCGACAACCCTTAACCACCTCCGATCGAGACCAAAATTTGAATTTAGTATTTTTGAGTACAGGACAATCGATTTGTGCATTAGATATGCAAACAATTAAACTTAAATTTTTGAGCCTCCATAGAGTTTTCTGGACTTGGGCATCTGTGCGACACCCCTTAACGGTTTTCGATCGGGACAAAAATTTATATGTGGTATCTTGGATTATATTAGCATTGACCTAGGGGGTGAGGTTGAGAAAATATTCTATGTAACCTAATGTACATATTGGCACACGGTACTGGTAATATTCGCAGTCGTCAATTTGTATAAGGTCTGGATGATAAGATGATGAGAAAGAGGATGAGGGTGCGGATGGGGATAAGTATATATATATTTATGTTAAACAACCATACATACATACTAGTAGTGGGACTTTTTTCGAATAATATTCGAATAAATGTTATTCGAATAAACGAATAATATTATTCGTGGGAAAAAATTCGAATAGTACTATTCGAATAGTATTATTCGAATAGTTATTATTCGAATAGTAGTTATTCGAATAGTATTTTTCGAATAGTGTTATACATATATACATACATAGTAGGTATATGCCCTGCAAAAAAATGTGCGATCAATCCCGAAAGAGATTTGTCCTCGATTGATCTCTTTCGAGAACAATCAGTCCACAATTAGTCCCCGATTGTTCCCGTACGGGTATAAATGTAGACTAATTGTAGACTAATTGTTCCCGAACGGGTATAAATGTAGACTAATTGTAGACCAATTGTTCCCTAACGGGTATAAATGTAGACTAATCGCTTTCATCCCGAACGGGTATAAATCTATCAATCAATTGTAGAACAACCGGTAAAACGAATTGAACACCCTTTTTAATAACAATTTTAACAAAATGTTGCCTAAAATATCCTATGAAAAAATCCTTTACATCACGCTCATATAATGCATACTCAAAACTTACAATTTTTTAAATTTATTTATTGAGATTTTTTTACAAAGGTAAAACATTATATAATCTTTATTTAAATATACATGAATATTTACAATTTTTTAAGGAAAAATCTACATTTGTACCCGTTCGTGCTGAAAGCGATTGATCTACATTTGTACCCGTTGGGGATGAAAGCGATTAATCTACATTCGTACCCGTTCGGGATGAAAGCGATTGATCTACAGTTGTACCCGTTCGGTATGTTAGTGATTAATCTACATTGGTACCCGTTCGGGTATACAAGTTGAACAATTAGTCTCTTCATAGGACATACTCGAACAAATGCGATCAATTCACTCCATATAAAAGGATGTAAAATTGTATTAGTCGCATGCTCCCTTGCGACTGATCCCGGACACGTCCCGGATTAATCGCATTTTTTGCAGGGTGTACACACGTGCTCGCTTTTTGTGCATAGACATGTAGGTATATGTACATATGTGTTTGTATGTTATAAATATCCCTGCAAAAAATGCGATTAATCCGGGACGTGTCCGTGATCAATCGCAAGGGAGCATGCGACTAATACAATTTTACATCCCTTTATATGGAGTGAATTGATCGCATTTGTTCGAGCATGTCCTATGAAGAGACTAATTGTTCAACTTGTATACCCGAACGGGTACCAATGTAGATTAATCACTAACATACCGAACGGGTACAAATGTAGATCAATCGCTTTCATCCCGAACGGGTACGAATGTAGATTAATCGCTTTCATCACCAACGGGTACAAATGTAGATCAATCGCTTTCATCCCGAACGGGTACAAATGTAGATCAATCGCTTTCATCCCGAACGGGTACGAATGTAGATTAATCGCTTTCATCCCGAACGGGTACAAATGTAGATCAATCGCTTTCATCCCGAACGGGTACGAATGTAGATTAATCGCTTTCATCCCCAACGGGTACAAATGTAGGTCAATCGCTTTCATCCCGAACGGGTACGAATGTAGATTAATCGCTTTCATCCCCAACGGGTACAAATGTAGATCAATCGCTTTCATCCTGAGCGGGTACAAATGTAGATCAATCGCTTACATCCCGAACGGGTACAAATGTAGATCAATCGCTCTCATCCCGAACGGGTACGAATGTAGATTAATCGCTTTCATCCCGAACGGGTACAAATGTAGATCAATCGCTTTCATCCCGAACGGGTACGAATGTAGATTAATCGCTTTCATCCCCAACGGGTACAAATGTAGATCAATCGCTTTCATCCTGAGCGGGTACAAATGTAGATCAATCGCTTACATCCCGAACGGGTACAAATGTAGATCAATCGCTTTCATCCCGAACGGGTACGAATGTAGATTAATCGCTTTCATCCCCAACGGGTACAAATGTAGATCAATCGCTTACATCCCGAACGGCTACAAATGTAGATTAATCGCTTTCATCCCCAACGGGTACAAATGTAGATCAATCGCTTTCATCCTGAGCGGGTACAAATGTAGATCAATCGCTTACATCCCGAACGGGTACAAATGTAGATTAATCGCTTTCATCCCGAACGGGTACGATGTAGATTAATCGCTTTCATCCCCAACGGGTACAAATGTAGATCAATCGCTTACATCCCGAACGGGTACAAATGTAGATTAATCGCTTTCATCCCCAACGGGTACAAATGTAGATCAATCGCTTTCATCCCAAACGGGTACAAATGTAGATCAATCGCTTTCATCCCAAACGGGTACAAATGTAGATCAATCGCTTCCAGCACGAACGGGTACAAATGTAGATTTTTTCAAGTTGTTCGCCAAGGCAATTTTTATAACAATCTTTAAAAAATTATAAATGTTAATGCATATATAAATAAAGATTATATAATGTTTTACTTTTGAAAAAAAAATCTCAATAAATAAATAAGAAAATTGTAAGTTTTGAGTATGCATTATATAAGCGTAATGTAAAGGATTTTTTCATAGAATATTTTAGGCAACATTTTGTTAAAATTATTATTCATCATTGTTATTAAAAGAAAGGGTGTTCAATTCGTTTTACCGGTTGCTCTACAATTTTTTAAATACATTGCATATTTTTGTAAAATTTATACATTTCGGGAATCTAGATTTGTACCCGTTCGGAATGAAAGCGATTAATCTACATTTATACCCGTTCGGGATGAAAGCGATTAATCTACATTTATACCCGTTAGAGAACAATTGGTCTACAATTATTCTACATTTATACCCGTTCGGGAACAATTGGTCTACAATTAGTCTACATTTATACCCGTACGGGAACAATCGGGGACTAATTGTGGACCGATTGTTCTCGAAAGAGATCAATCGAGGACAAATCTCTTTCGGGATTGATTGAACATTTTTTGCAGGGATGTATGTGGAGATATATGTATGCACGTGTGAAGGGAAGTGGATGGTTTTTTGTTATTGTATGTACATATGTATGCTTTTGGTTTTTGTAGCGCCTAGTTAGTAAATTTGGAAGTGCACGCTGGTTTGTACGAGTGTACATATTTATATGCATAATTTGGGAATTCTCGTTAGTAGGTAGAACTGTCTTTATGTTTGTAGGTGCAAGGAATTCCATAAAGAGTGACAAAAAAAGCAAACACTATGTACCTACTAGACATATACGCCGACAGTGATTCCGGCGGCGGCGGCGCTATTCCAAAAACATTTCGGCGGCGGCGGCGACGCCGGCGCGCCTGCCCCTAATCTACAAATCACAATCCTTATTCAAATATTAATTTTATTTAGTTACCTTAATATCGCTGGCTGAATGGAATAAATAAACTAATTTCCACCTTAAATTGTTGAAACTTTTTTATTAACAGCAAAAAACAAGTGTTACATAAACTAAAACATAAAATAAAGAAAATAAATATTAAAGAATATACACAAATCCATATGTAAGGCTAAATTTAAATTCATTTGCTTATTTTGTATGATAATAAACATGCATACATATATTTACATATTTATATATATATAAGGCACTTTAAAAAATATATATGTATATACAGTGTTGGAAAAAATAATAGGGACAAAATTTCGCAATTCTCCATTTATTTCATTTTAAGACCAAATAATATTTACCATATATTGATGCTTACACGGAGATGACATGCTTCAATGACTCTGGGGTGGTTTTTGTATAATAATTTAATTTTTATGAATAAAAATAATGAAATGTATAATTTAAGTTGGAAATAATAATAGGGACAAACTTTAAATTCGATTGTTTTTTCAAATAAACTACAATATTACTGCTGCAGCTAGATTTAAACCAGGGATTATCAAACTAACATTCTCACATATTGTGCATGTGTTAAAAGCACAAAAAGCTCTTGCCTACACCCAAAAAAAACTCAATCATGGTCGAAGACTAAAATTTTGAAATTGGAAATGGATATTATTATTAACTTCACAAAAAACACAAACCAAAAAAATGTGAATAAAAAATAAGAGCAAAAAATGAAAAATCTTTATTACTAAAAAAAATATTACGTAAAAATATTGTATCATGTTTATTATTATGTTTCACCATGTCAATTAAAATTTGGTCGATATTTCGAACTGGATCTGAAATATAAATCTTAAAGTCTTCAAAGTTTTTTAAATTTTAATTGACAGTGAAAAAGTTTGTTTTATTTTTAACACGCTTTTATTAGTTTCACCTGTACGTATGTATGTGATTTCTAGCTGCTGTCTAAATATATGCAACATACTTACTAATGAGATTAGGCTATAACCACCGCTATGTTCCAACAGATGGCGCGCGTGCATTTATATTTTTAAAATATTCACTTATTTAATAATTAACATGAAACAATTTCGTTTATATTTTTTTTGGCGGAATTGAACTTGATAATAAAATAAAAAATTTATATTTCTGATTCAATTCGAAATATCGACCAAATTTAATTGGCATGGAGATTTTATTTTTTATTTTTTAATAACTGACATGAAAAGATTTCGTTTATATTTTTTGGGCGGAAATGAACTTGATTATAAAAAAAAAATTATGTATAAAATTTATAGCTCAAATATTGGAAATATCAACCAAATTTTAATTGACATGGAAAAACTTTATTTTATTTTTTGATAACAAAATAAAAAAATTATGTCTTGAAATCGCGCTACTGCAAAAAGAACACAAACAAAATAAGAGCAAGAAAATAAAGCCATTATACCTACCTACTAAAAATATTACGTAAAAAAAACGAGATAAAAAAAACCACCCCCAACGCACAATCATTTACAAGCGTTCAGAGACTGCGCGAGCAACACAACCTGCTAGCTCAACAGCCTAACCACTGTAGAACTGTAGGCAAGCTTTGAGATGGGATTTTGGGAAATTCACCAAAATTGGTTCCATTGACAGAAAAGGGTTGCCAGCGTTACGAAAATATGTGAAAAAAAATATTTTAAGATCGTGGTAGAGTTGTATAATAAATAATTATATCAAAGTGCACTCTTTAAAACAGATTGGGAAAGTGTTTTTAAGTGATCAACGAAGGATAGCTGAAGTTAAAAGTTAGTTTTGTTTTGTTTCCAAGCTCTAAAATTTTTTAGAGCAATTCAAATGCAGCTCTGTGCTGCTACTGTCCGCTATATTCACCTAAATGGGTTCCGTCATTTTTTCTTTTTCACCTAACCTTGCCTACAGGTCTACAGTGGCCTAACGCTGACTAGAAATCGTTGAACAAAAATTTGCCAACAAACAAAATTTCTTTTCGTGTACGAAGAGTTGTGTAGTGTCGGTGTGAGGCTGTTGGTGTGAAAGCTACAAAAAGCTTTTGCACGCGTGTATAGGGAAAACAAACTCTGATTTAAACTAATGTTTAGTTGAAGCTCCTTTATTTTTTATAACTTCCTTACTTCTTCGTGGCATAGGGTTGACCAAATCAGCGCAATTTGCAACTGGTATTAAGTACCAAGCTTCTTTAATTTTTTTTCCATAACTCTTGCTTATTTTTCGCTTTTTGATCCCCCATCGACTTCTTTAATATTCCCTATAGGGCTGAGGTTCGACAACTGTGAGGGCTACTCAAAAACAGCAACTTTCTTACGTTCAAACTATGAGTTTTCGATTCTGGAGGCATGTTTGGGATCATTTTCGGCATCTAATGATATCAAGGAGGGTTGAAATGGTACAGTTTTGAGTAGAACAATTAGCAACAGACCTCGAGAAGTAGGACTAAATGGAAGAGATCCAAGAAAAGTTCCGTATCTGAGAAAAAATTATGTAAGCCAACGAACTGAAATTTTCCAGTAGCTTAAATTCTTTAGGACTGAGGCTAGTAAAGTAGGGAACAGCCAAAGTTTTTGTTAATAACTTTTAACCGGCAAAAAATAAAACATTTCCGCATTCAGCTTCGTGTTCCTGAGGTCAAAACACGTCGATTGGTTCCTTTTTTTTTTTTTTTAATTTTGAAGAACTTTCGCAGTTAGCAAAACTAGGAAAATATGTACACTTCTCGCTCCATACGGTTATGGCGAGCCAGCGCACGCCGCCGCGCCGATACGCCGATTTCACGGATTATGGCGGCGGCGGCCGATTATGAAGGTAATCGGCGCGGCGGCGTCAATCGGCGGCGTATATGTCTAGTACCTACATACCTAGGTATCTTATAGCGTTTTCTTTTCTACACAAAAGGGTTGTCATGGCGAAGCGCAATAATAGCTCAGATTTGCACTACACCCTGTCGAATTGCCGTCCTCTTCGTATTCAGTGCAGCCCTTCACATATGTATGTACAATAGAATACACTCTAAATGTCACAATTGTGTATACTTTAGCTTTTCTGGTATGACGCAATCTATATAATACATATTATGTGTGCTAGAAAGAGACATAAAAGGTATACTTTTTATTCGTTATTGTTATTGATCAGCTGTTTGACAGGGTCATTGTATGCCCCGTCGATAGCACAGAGGGCAAGAAATCTTGCCCTTTCGAATTTTTTTAGGATTGCCCTTTGAGAAAAGATAGCGATGTGGACTGCGATGATTGCACTCATTTAACAAAAGAACACAACTTTTTGAAGGCACTACATGAGTGCGACATTTTTGTGTAGAAAAGAAAACGCTATTAATTGTGGTTAGGGTAGAGGCATTCGTTTTGGGCTATAATACCATATTAAAAAAATTGTTGGAAAGAATTCGAAGAAAAGCGGAATTTCTAAAGTTTTCTTAGGACAGGAATTATGCAAAATACTTCTGAGAGCCACTGTATGTATGTAAATATGTATGCAAAAAACCTTAATGCTATTAAACGCATTTAATATAACCATTATTAAAAAAATTAACGGCTTACAACAGTATATGGGCAATTCCAGAATGTCGAACGTGACGTTCGCACATATTTAAAGCTCAACGAAGTATGCATAGCGTTGAATATTTTTCCTCTGATTTTCATCTTTAGAAAGCACTTGAGCAGCACTATAATCGATGCAAATAAGAAGTAGTATCGGTTTCAAGCTTCTGAGATATTATCATTTAAAGAGTGATGGCGAACGTGACAAAAAGAAAATCAAATTTGTACCTAGATGCTATCAGAAAAGTTCAAAATTCTGCTAATTTTGGTCCATCATTTAAGAAGTAACGATTAGAGATCAAAGTAGAATAATGTAGCTCTCCACTGATGGTTTTATCGTGAAAATATATGCACTAGTTGGATTTTTATAACCTTAGGAAAAAATCTGTAACGTGACATGGCGAACGCGACAAAATTTCGCATGCGTGGTCATAACGATTAGTTCAAGTAATTTAAACTTTGAATAAGTTAAATGGACAAAATTTTCTATTTTTTCGATGAAGATAATTGTACACTAGCACAAATAGTGAACATAAGTACAATAGTTAAGGGGAACGCGTAAAATCGCGCAAAAATGAAATTCTATATTGCTAAATATTTTGAAAGTCCGCCCCTAAATTTGAAGCTTATGTTGAGAGGGTTAAGGGACATAAAAAAAATTTTTTTTAATCCCGCGAAATACCGCCGAAATAGTTTTTTTCCTGTAACTTTGTTATTTATCATCCGATTTTTAAAATTGATAAGTTATTATTTTCGTATTTTGAAGCTCTACATTTCCTTCTAATGTCCTTTTGAGCTCTGAAGTCGTTTTCACATAGTTGGGTCAGCTAACTTATTTGAATGTCCATGATAAGTTTTGCCATATGAAAGTGCGTCAAAATTCATGACAATGTTACCTTGAAACGGTTTTACTAAATTAATAAACAAAGAAGTTACGTCACGACGAATATTTAACGTAGCTATTATTTAACTAATTTTTTTAAGCAATTCAGTATATGTAAAGCTGTAAAAGTCCGACCCTAAATTTGAAGCTTATATTGAGAAGATTAAAGGCAAAATTTGTATTTTTTCTGATCCCGCGAAATACCGCCGAAATAGTTTTTTTTATTGTAACTTTGTTATTTGACTTCAGAGTTCAAAAGGACATTAGAAGGAAGTCTAGAGCTTCGAAATACGAAAATAATGACGTATCAATTTTAAAAATCGGATGATAAATAACAAAGTTACAAGAAAAAAACAATTTCGGCGGTATTTCGCGGGATCAAACAAAAATTTTGTTTTTGTCCCTTAACCCTCTCAACATAAGCTTCAAATTTAGGGGCGGACTTTTACAACTTTTTTATTTCGTATGGGGACCAACTCAGTCTAATATATATCCTTATCCCCATCCGCACCCTCATCCTCTTTCTCATCATCCTATCATCCAGACTTTATACAAATTGAAGACTGCAAATATTACCAGTACCGTGTGCCCGGCACCATCCAATATGTACACAACTACATACATTTGTATGTACCCGGGACATGGGTTATTACGCGGCTAAGCGTGTGATATAAATGCCCGGTATTACTCGAATTACCCAGGCGCTTGCCTTTCATCAGACCCAATGCATACGTATAAAGTTATGAGGAAAATGATTGCTATTGCAAGCCTTGCAATCAAACATTTTTCAATCAAATTTGATTTACGATGAAAATTTATTACAATACAATTATTGCTATTGTAATTTTTACAATGAAAATGATTTACGTTTGAACTTTATTGCAATGAAAAATTTTGTAAATTATTGTAATGAAATGATTTACGAGAAAAGTGTATTGCAATGAAATTTTCTTAAATTATTGTAATTGTAATTTTTACAATTAAAATGATTTACGGTGAAAGCTGATTGCAATGAAACTTTTGTAAATTATTGCAATTCTAATTTCTGAAATCAAGATGATTCATGGTGAAGGTCAATTGCAATAACATACTTCTAAATTTTTTAAATTTTTATTTTTACAATCAAAAAATTTGCTAGCAATATGATTTACAATCAATGTTGCTTGCAATAATATACACTTTTTATGATTGCAATACAATCTGATTGCAGCGTTTTACAGCTCTGATACATACATACTAGCAAATACCCGCCTCACTTCGCTGCGACAAATCTCACGATGCCACTCCCTTCCCTATCGGTCTCCCTCCACTCCGCATTTCCCATTCCCCCTATCTCTTCCTCCCGATATACTACTGCCTCTCCCCTTCTCCCTTTACTTATCAACAACATTCCATGGCCATCCGCAGTGTTGCCGCTCAAAAATTTTAAAAGGTGGCCCAAAAAATTAAAAAAAGTGGCCCCAATTTTTTTTTTAGCTAAAACACATTTTTATATACTTTTGTGGTTTATTTAATGCTTAAAGAAAATGGAATTTAGAATATTCTCTGCACTAACGCAGCGTTAATATGATCGTTCGTTGAGAAGACGGAATAACCCGAGAAAGTCATGGAATTAAAAAAAACTGTTATAGCGTTCGTTGAGCCGTAGGAAAGTGCAAGAACCGTAGGAATTTTACCAAAAAAGAGCGAATATGGGTGCAAAGAATGTAAATTGTGGTAAAATTCCTACGTTTCTTGCACTTTCCTACGGATCAACAAACGCTATATGTGTTTGTGTGTGTCTGGGCTGCTCCGTGCGTTTTCATTATCTTAACGAACAGCCCAAATTTCAAAGTATTCAAGGGTAGTGTTGGCAAACAAATTAAATAAAGAATCTTTCGAAACGGAGAGTTGCCAATGCAAAGTAAAATAGTAACAAAGAGGTTTTTTGTTCTTATATTTAAGAAAAAACTAAAAATTATTTAATAATTATAGTTTTGAAAGTAAAAAAGGACCAAAAGTGGACCGAACTTTTAAAAAGGTTCAAATATTGCATATTTTCAAAAAGTGGGGTTCAGGTGGCCTGGCTTTAAAAAAGGTTCAAATTGCCACTTTAGTGGCCCAAACGGCAACGCTGGCCATCCGGGTCTACATATCGATGTACATATGTATATCATGATTACTACTATCTATTGTATAAAAATAAATGCGTGTCTGTCGTGTGCTACGAAGAGCGAAGTACTCAACTGTAGGCATTCGTTTATTCTTTATATTCATACAACATCTGCTCGATGCCGACGTAGTACAACCAGGGATGCCACTAAGAAAATTTGTTTCCTACCAAAAAACTACCAAAATGGCTTCGAGCCTACCAATTTTTTTTTAATGTGAGATTTAACCATATTTAAAAAATCATTTAGGGTGACTGTGCCAGTAACCGACCACCCTGCAGTAACCGGACACCGCTTAAAATAAAAAAAAACTTCATTTTATTTATTTTTTTTTTTTTAAACTTTAGTATTTTATTATTTGTACAAATTTCACTTAATTTTAGAATGAGTGATAAAAATGTGTAGGAAAAGCGGAGAAAGCAGCAGTTTCCAGATAAACAAAATCTTGAGTTGGCGTTAAATGATATTCGGACAAGGTTGGATTGGGTATTAGTAGCTGCCACCGCCAGTGCCGAGGAAATCAGCATTTACATTTTGTGGAATAACATTTGAGGAATAATGAGGGCAAGCAACTGATCCCGAAGGAAAGGTAAGAAGATTTATCTAGGGAAATAGCGGACATTGTTTCCACTTGGTACAGTAAACACATTTACTACCTGGGTAGGCCTAATGGCTTGTTGTTATACCAAATGGAGCTCTTTATTACACAACATGTAGATGAACCACCTTGTTTGCTTCATATAGCGTAAAATGTCAGATGCCTTTCTGTTTTCAATTTCCTCCAGTTGTGTCTGTGGGGGGCAAGTTTATATGAAGCTCAAAGAAAACGTTTCTATTTTATGACAAAACTCTACTGAGAAGACACGTTTTCTCAACAGTGCTGTGGCAAAGTGACCAAATGTACCAAATCAGTGATGTTAGTTGAACGAAGGCAAAAACCTACCAAAATTTAAATCGTCCTACCAACCTACCAAACGGATTAAAACCTACCAGTTTTGGTAGGAAAAGCCCAAAAGTGGCATCCCTGAGTACAACTTGTAGTTGTACACTTTTGTTCTGCTGTGTTCTCACTGTATGAATATACCCGAGCTCTTTTTTTCACTGCATGGTGTAATAATACAGGTGACGTAAATAGAATAGTGCGACACTATTCTCAAATAGTACTTACTTACTACTTACTTAATTGGCGCGTAACCGTCTGGACGATTTTGGCCGAATCCAACATAGCGCGCCAGCCATTTCTGTTTCGTGCAGCGTGGCGCCATTTGGGAATACCTAGGGAGCCAACATTACTGTCCACATGATCTTCCCAACGCAGTGGAGGTCTCCCCTTTCTTCTGCGCTCAGCGGCTTTCGACAGAAATACTTTCTTGGCCGGAGTACCTTCTTCCATTCTCAAGACATGACCTGCCCAGCAGTGCGCTGGATCTTTATTCGCTGAACAATGTCGATGTCTGCGTACAGCTCAAAGGTCCATAAATCCTCCGAAGAACTTTCCTCACGGATACTCCAAGCGCCATCTCAACTGCTTTTGATATAGTCCATGCTTCTGCGCCGTACATGGGGACTGGAACGATGAGTGTTCTGTAGAGTGTGATTTCGGTTCATCGAGGGAGGACTTTACTTTTCAATTGCCTACTTAGTCCAAAGTAGCATTTATTGGCAAGAGTGATTCTTCGTTGGATTTCTGTGCTGACATTATTTTTGGTGTTAATGCTGGTTCCCAAATAGACGAAGTCCTTAACAGTTTCGAATTTGTAGCTATCAACATTGACGTGGCTGCCAAGGCGTGCTGTTTCTTTGTGTGATGATAGGAGGTACTTCGTCTTGTCCTCGTTTACCGTCACACCCATTTTCTTAGCCTCTTTATCCAGCGAAGGCAGAACATACGGCGCGCGTTTTATTGCCAATGATGTCGATGTCATCGGCGTACGCCAGCAGTTGAACACTCTTGTGGTATAAGATGTTTCCTGCACGGTGGAGTTCTGCAGGTCGTATTATCTTTTCCAGCATCAAGTTGAAGAAGTCACACGAAAGGGAGTCACCTTGTCTGAAACCAGGGTTGGGCACAGTGCATTCAGTTTTGATTGCATTCAGCCTTGCATTCTCCAATCACTGATGAGTGGTAGTGAAAATTTGATTTGCATTACCATTCACTATTGAATGGTAATGCAAATGTGGCTTGCGCTACCATTCAGTAGTGAATGGTAATGCAAATGTGGCTTGCACTACCATTCAGTAGTGAATGCGAATGCAAATGTGGCTTGCACTACCATTCATTGCATTCCCACTACAAGTGTGATTTGTGAAAACCTATGATCGTAGTTTAGGCATGAAGTGGCCAATCTATTTAATAACGGGAAGGAAGTTTGTGAGATATTCTACACATGGAATTAGCTTAGAAAATTGATAATTTTATATTAAAGATGAAATATGTTTATGTTTTTTAATTAATGTTTTTGTGTAGTATGAAGCTTCAGCTATCAGATCATGTCAAAAATTTTCAAATGAATTCGAAAAAATAGGCGAATTTCCAATATTTTCTCAACAAATGCCATATGCAAAATACCTCTGTGAGCCACTGTATAAGTATAAGTATTTTTTTACCTACGTGTTTAAAAGAAATTTATTAACAAAATTTTATAACAACCACAAATCATACTTGTAGTGGGAATGCAATGAATGGTAGTGCAAGCCACATTTGCATTACCATTCACTATTGAATGGTAATGCACTTTGAATGGTAATGCAAAAATGCCCATCCTTGTCTGAAACCTCGTTTGGTCTCGAACGGCTCGGAGAGGTCCTTCCGAATTCTGACGGTGCTGGTGGTTAGTCAACGTCATTTGGCATAGCCGTATAAGTTTTGCAGGGAAACCAAATTCAGACATTGCGGCATATAGGCAATTCCTATTCGTGCTATCAAAAGCGGCTTTAAAATCGACAAAAAGATGGTGTGTGTCGGTTCCTTTTTCATGAACTTTCCAGGATTTGGCGTATTGTGAAAATCTAGTCGATGGTAGACTTACCAGGTCTGAAGCCACACTGATAAGGTCCAATCAGCTTGTTGACGGTGGGCTTCAGTCTTTCGCACAATACACTTGCTAAGACCTTGTATGCGATATTCAGAAGGCTTATCCCACGATAATAGGCGCGTACTGTAGTCTCCTTTTTTATGGATTCGGCAGAGCACACTTAAGTTCCAATCGTCGCCAGCATCTCAAGCTCTTCACACTCGCGCCTTTCGGCCTCCCTTTTCTTCACTCGAAAAAGGAGCCTCTCCTCCCTCTTAGCCGTCCGATAGTGCTCCCATACGCTTCGTGTTGCGCCCGCGCGCAATGTAGCCCTGTAGGCGGCGTTCTTTCTTTCCGAGGCGTAGTGGCATTCCCTATCGTACCAAGTGTTTTTTCTGCGGGCTCGCTGGTATCCAATAGTTTCCTCAGCGGCGGTAAGAAGTGAACGAGCGATGCGCTCCCATTCAATATATCTACCCAATCCCAACGGATATGGCGATCCAGGTATTGCAATTTTCGGAGTTGTGCCTCTGTAAAAATATTTTTGACACCTTTTAATATTGCTTCATCTCGTGCCCTTTCGGCTTTTAGATTGCTATTTTCGCTTTCTAGAAGCTTTATTTGCAACTTTAATCTTGCTATCTGAAGAAGCATTGGATCCTTGGAAACATATTGCTTGTTAGAGCGAAAACCGTTTCCAAAAAACTTTTTAAATAATAATACATACGGATAGTGATATGTTATGTTTGTATTGCATGTTCGCGCTTTTCACAAATACCATAGTTTTCGGAATCCCAAGATAAGGGACACCACAGGCATCGGCACTGCTTCCTTTGTCAGCAAGCGTCGTTTTGCTGGGTTATGCGGTTGCCGAAAATCGCATTCGGTAAAATGCAGCTCGCACACTTTTGAATTTTGTGTGAGCATCACACCGCGGCTTTCCCTATCAGAATCATATCTGGGTCTGGGAGTGCCAAACGCCGCCCATGGTTTTCTACAACGGGCGTAGCTTGTTTTTGGCATTTTTGAAATGACGAGAAAATTTAAATTTTAACGATTTTTCTTCATAAATGTATACATATAATAAAATTGTAACAGGTCGCTGTCTGTACATTGAAGATATTCAAGAAAAACTGATAGGAGAGGTCGTTATTGGACCAGCGGAACCCAAATCTACATTTTTTTAGAATTTTTGTCTGTCCGTCTGTATGATTGTCCGCGCATCACGCAAAAACTACTGAATAAAATTGCATGGAACTTTCACCATTCTATCACTTATCGTCTAACTTTAAACTTAGGACAACTTTCTTTTTGATATCTCATCCAGTTCCCGACTTATTGACCAAAATGTGGGAAAATGTTACCAAAAATGTGGTTTTTTGACCATAACGCCCGCGTCACACAAAAAACGACTACATGGGAATGAATGAAACTTTCAATAATAATTTTCTAGACGTCTCTCCTAAAATTTAAGATATCTTTCACCGCGATATCTTACCCGGTTCCTAATTTATTGACCTAAATGTGGACCCAGGGTGACTGTTAAAAGGGACAGGGATAAGGATATCCTTATTGATATAATAACAATATTTGTATAAATTCTTGTGTAAACTTACATACATCATATGTAATAATAATATATAACCGATGAAGAGCGGATATCGCACTTAAAAAAATATTCGTATTTCTGGCAGGAGACCGACGATATGTACATATGTACATATCGAGCCGTATGCGCCGGAAAGTTGTAAAAGCTAAATTCAAAAATGTTCAGGAGAAGGCATGGTCAAAAACGAACAGAAAATCAAGAAACGGAATAATAGTAAAAATTAGCGATTAGTAATTTGAATGCTATTTTTGACTGTTAATGGTTATTTTTTCTAAAAAAAACATTTAATTTTCTTTATTTCTATTTCAAAAATTCAGAAAATTTCAAAAGTAATAAAATCAAAAGTATTCGTTTGTTTATTTTTTCAACAGCTGTTTCTTACTTTGGCAGCAAATAATTTCAGCTAGGAAAAATTTTACTAGCTGAAATTTGGAGGCTCTCTTCTGCTATTTTTTTGACTCAAGAAACGATTTGCCAGCCGAAACTTGGCTAACTATTCATAACTAGCTAATAATAAACGGACCTTGTATTAGCCACCGTAGCGATTTGGCATCTAATAAGAACTGGTAAAGAGAATTCCAACAAACATTTTTTGCCTTCACACTTAAAAATTGGTCAAGTAGTTTGGTTACAATGGCAAAAAGAATAAAAAAAATCTATGTTTATATAAGGAATTTCAGATTCGAATCCTATCTATCCTATAAAGAATTTAAATGTGAACATTTTGAGACTACTTTTGAAATAATGGGATGTATCAGTATTTATATTTACCTATTTTTATTGAGAGTTCTTAACCTAGCATTTTCCGTTTCTTTATAAAACTTTATTAAGGAGTAACATCATATATATTATTTCTAATTGGTGTTTTTTTGCAATCCCTTTTTCTGCTCACATAATTTACCAAAATTAATAAGTAAGGCATCGTTTTAAAGGTATAAATTAGCTATGCATGTTAAACGGTGTTTTATTGGGCGTCGTACTTTTTTTTAATAGTATTTTGCAAAAATAAAGTTTAAATTTAAACTAAAAGATTTGCGCCTAAAACTATGCCTTCAGAATTGTTTTATTTTTACAAGAGTGCAGAGTTAAACACCAATTTCAAATGTAGATGTCGCTGCAGTTGAACAGTCGTGTATATTTTACAACACTTTTATAGGCTTCAGCTGTGTTTCTATGTAAACATCACATTATTTTAGGCGAACACGTGTGTATACCTACGCTGAATGGGGGGTTTTCAGCATGGGATGTGCTTATTTATACACAGCTGTACGTAGTACAAGACCATAAAATAATTGAGATAGATATGGACTTACTTAAATCAAAACGATCAGGATGAAAAAAAAAAATTGATTGAATGGCTGGCCGTACATAATCCAATTGGCGCAAAAATAGAAATATTTTTATTAAATTTTTTACACAGATTCTAATGGGATCAGAGAAGGTTGGGGTTGAATATAAGGCATATGTAAACACGTAAAACATGATAATTAAGTCACTAATAAAGCGCGAGTGATGGAATTTCATCCGTGCAATGACCTTATGCCGTTATGAGGAAATATGCTGAAATTTAAAAAAAATGGGCCAAGAGGGGCAAATTTTCAAAGATTTATAAGTCAAAACTGTAGCAGATAAATCGATTAAGCTTCGGCCACTGATTTGCTTGCCAAGGCAAACGTGTGGAAAAAGTGAAGTTCTGATGAAATCTCTCACCATGTTCGTCACTTTCAGCATCTATGTTTGGAGGGTAATTATCGAGATTCAAGAAATTAATTTTGGAGAAATTTCAGAAATACACAACCAGTTTGTTTAAAACTGCAGTAACAAAAGGGACCCTAACTATCGTGAAATCGTTAGAACTTTATTCCAAAATTATGGATCAATAAAATGCAATATGCCGCACAAGAAAACCATATTGGTCATCGATATGTAATAAAATACAAAGTAGAAGTCTTCAAAGTGATAAAACCCTTGGTTAAATTCCAACAAAACCCCGTTAAATTTGTTTATTAGTCACTAGTCTTCAATAATTTTAAAACAAGGGTGCTCAACGCTCTCGTATTGAATGGGGAAACTCCAATACATCTACAAAAATTTATTGGTGCACTCAGAAAAAATTTGTGTTAGATTTAAAAAAAGTTACAAACTACAAGTAAATTTTTATTGTACGAAATTTTACATACTACATACATACTTATGTACAATATTTACAACATATTTTATTTATATAAATGTATCTATATATTAAATTAAGATATGAACTCGTACATATAAAAAAAATGTATCTACATATTACATAATAATAAGTAATAAGTTTATTCAAGGTTATTTAATAAATTGTCAATATTTATTGTCAAATCAGAGGTGAATAATTGCAGAATTGCTTCCAAATGCTTTTGTGTTAAAATGTTTCTTTGGTTTGTTTTGATTAACTTAAGGCTAGAGAAGGCTTTTTCGCAAATATACATATGTGCTTCCGAACATGGATAAGTATTTCAAAATTTTATTTCTTATGAGTGGATAGTTGTCATATTTTATTTTTGTCATATATGTAACTTACCTTAATTATTAATTTATATACGTACCTATAATTAATTAGCATAGACTGCGACTCGCAATAATATTACAGCAAAAAAAGCTCTAATTCCTATTATTCTTATTAAAATCTTCTTTTATTTTTCTTCAAATAATTTGAAATACACTTTTGCCACACATTTTTCAATATTAACTAAAAATTTTGTTCAGTTTTTTCGTTTGCCTACAAATCGCACCATAAATCAAAAAACTGCACAACTCAAAATTTTTTGAATCCATGAATAAAGGGTTTAGGGACGGCTAAATATTAGTCTCCTCCCAGCAACAGCCTTTTTCCTTACCCAAGGTTTTACTTCAAAGCTTCATTTGTAAAGAAAAAGGTTTTCTTGCATTTCTTTTTTATTTATTTGGGTTTTGAGTTATGTCGCTTTTCAATTCAAGAATTCAATTTTTTCAAAAAAATTTTATTTTCAATTTGTTAGTGTAATTTTCAATTTCATATGGGAAGGGCGACGCAACTCAATCACATTCATTTGAAATTTTTTATACCTGTGGGCATATGGCAGGGGAAGAAAATTTTATTTTTATATTCAAAGGGCGAATTTGTATCTGTGCCTATGTCTGGGGGGAAAAACAAAAACAAATGTGATTCAAGGGCATAGGCATGAGCATCTATGTTTTAAAAGGAAAAAGACGTAAAAGCCACTTCGTACTCACAAAAAAAGTAAACAAACTGAACTTATGTACTTAATCAAAATTGCTTTTCATAAGGGTACATTTTTCAGACATAAAATTTCTGGAGAAGGTGTGGGTGATGACAAGTAAGCCATTTCTACAAAAAAGTGAAAATCGGAAATCATGGCCTTTACGATTTACGGCTCGATATGTATTTGTTTGATTTTGTTTTCAACAGAGATGGGACATATCTAGTAAAGATAATTCGGGCACGCTATGAATTTTTCGAGGTTAGCTCTCGTTTAGGAGATATTTGACTTTGAAGCTATGTCCGTCTGTACGTATTGTTCGTCGGTTTGAATGCAAACTATGCCCTCAATTTGTGAGATATCAAATTTAAACACGGTATACGAGTATATTGATTGATGAAAATGGTGTTAAAGTATGCATATAATATCCCTGCAGTAAATTTCTTTCACTGCTGAATGATCATTGATGATTCCTTGTTGAATATTCATCACTGGGTGAGTTTCTAAGACGAAGCTGCTCCGCAACTGTTGAGCTCAACAGTTGCCAACAGTTGTGTGTGAGTTAAACAGCTACGTCTTAAGCATAGTTGTAGAAAACATGGCGAAAAGTTGCCAACTGTTGAGCTGAGCGGAACTACACAACAGTGCGTTTCTAAG
Source organism: Urophora cardui (assembly GCA_960531455.1). NCBI lineage: Eukaryota > Metazoa > Arthropoda > Insecta > Diptera > Tephritidae > Urophora > Urophora cardui. The sequence continues at coordinate 92,059,994 of OY482671.1, read as the reverse complement.
ACAAACACTCAACAGTTGCACAACAGCTCTGTCTTAGAAACTCGCACACTGTCATCATAACTGACTACAATTTTTATTTTTTTGTTTTTTTTTTTCCTGATGAAAGCAAACCATTCCCAACAAGCATTCCTGTAAGCGTTTTTGAAAATAACTTAAAGTAAGCTTGCTACTACAAGTGTTTTGTAAGCATTTACATTCTTACTTTCGTATTTTGTGGAATTGCTGCTTAATTCAATTTAATATGAGCAAAAATATAACAGCAGTTAGAAAGAGTGCCCGCAATGCTCACTCCCCCCGCGGAACACCTGTACAAAACTTGCAATTAAGAGATGTAAGCAGCCCATCAACTATTAGTGTGCTTAAGAGGCTGGAAACAACAATAGCTGACATACTAACTAAACTGAGGGAGAGTGAAGAGCGAGTGATGCAGAGAATGGATGAATTCTCTTCAGAACTTATTGCACACAAACAAACATTGCAAAATTTGGAAGATAGAGTTGGTAGGCTTGAACTGTCAAGCGGAAATGATGAGCAAAGAGGAGAGATGAAACAACTAAGAATGCATTTGGATGAGGTGGAAAATGCAATGGTGTCAACAGACATAATAATTTATAATGTCCCGCATGCAACTGACGAAAATATACCATCTATTTTCTCTGAGTTGTGTTCAACGATGAACCTGGAGCCATTGCCATTGCGATCAACGTTTCGTGTGCGGACAAAAAATAATAACAACAATGGAAAGCCCTCTCCAATAATTGTGAAGTTAAACTCGCCTCATGACCGCTCTCGTTTTTTCATGGCAGTTGCTTCATTTCTTAAATCTGGTCGAAAAACTCTTACTCTCCGTAATATTGGATTTAACTCAGAGGAAAAGATATATATCCATGAGTGTTTAACAAAAAAGAACCGTGAGCTTATGCGAATAGCTATGCATATGAAGAAACAAAAAAAACTTGCCAGTGTGTTTTCTATTCGGGGATACATTTTTGTGAAAAAGTTTGCTGATAGTAAAGGAATCAAAATCTTAGACCGTGAAAGCGTTGATCGATTGGCAGCTGCTACTTAAGATTAGCATATGTATGTTTTATACTATTGAAATGCGATTATATGTTTTTCGTCTGTTTTTGTGCTTGTGTACATTCCTGAAAATGTCAAACTGTGCTTACTTCTTACTCTTTAATTTCGTCTCTCCTTTTCTTTTTCTTTTTCATTTTACCTTTGCAACTGACCGTTTTCTAAGCATCTCAAACTGTGATTGGTATGATTTATAGTAAGAATAGTTACACTGGCGGTGATAATCTTAGGCTGGGTATGAAGCTTGTGTGTGAATATAATATTGGCTTTAATATTTGTCACTTTAATGCGCGGAGTTTATCTGTTGAAAAACTGGAATATTTGAATTATATTTTCAGTGATGTAAATGTTGATGTGGTATGTGTAACAGAGACATGGTTCAAGCCTTCTATAAGCAACATGTCGTATGCTCTTTGTGACTTCACGCTTTTAAGAAACGACAGGTCTACCGGCCACAGAGGGGGTGGCATAGCTATATATTTTAAATCTAGTCTTCAAAGTAAAGTTCTGCACAAATCAGTATCTCAAGATGCTATTGAAAATATGTTTGTAGAGTTCAGTGATGGTGTTCAAAAATGTCTCGTTATATGTGTCTACAATCCCCATAAATCCAATGACCTGAGCCCAATCTTTACCAAAATTTCTGAATTTGCTTTGAGCTATGTAAATGTTCTCATATGTGGTGACTTCAATATCGATGTACTATTGAATAATGCGAAGTGCAAGGAGTTAATCGATAACGTAAACAGTTGCGGCTGCAATATTGTCAACGAATTTGCAACACGTTTCGCTCCGCACTGTAAGCATGCATGTTGGATATCTTCGGTGTAAGTGATATAAACAAAGTCAAGCATATAGATCAATTCCCCTTAGTTGGAGTCTCTGACCACGAGATTATATTCCTATCATATAATCTGGTTTTTAACAAGGGTAAAACAAATGGCAACCTCACGTTTAGAGACTATAAGAACGTAGACATGGCTGAACTAAACTATGAATGTGTTTCGCTCGACTGGAGCTCGTGCTGGTTCTATTCAAATGTTGACGACAAATTAGATGAGTTCAATAGGCACGTAAAATATTTATACGATAAATTTGTTCCTATACGTACTGTTAAAGTGAATAGTTATAAAAAACCGTGGTTTACAAAAATAATTCAAAATCTAATTAGAGATCGTAGCAAAGCGTATAAATGCTGGAAAAGGAACCCAACTGATGATTGCTGGTACTCGTATAAAATGCTGAGAAACAGAGTTACAAATGAGATTAGGCGCAGCAAACGAGTTTACTTAGAAAATAAATTTAGTGCGAAGCTGCCCTCAAGAACGTTGTGGAAAAATTTAAAGTCACTAGGCGTAAGTGCTGGTAATTCCACACCATGTAAGATTGATCCTGATGAGCTTAACAATTACTTCATTAGTGCTGGTAAAATCGAAAATTCTCACTCCTTCAGTTTAACTGATTCGTTAATTTACCAAACCACACGCGAATTTTCTTTTGACCCAGCTACTGAAGATGAGGTTGCAAAATGTATTTTTGCGATAAAATCCAATGCTATTGGTGTAGATGGAATCAGTTTACGTTTCATTAAGCTCATTATCCCGCATATTCTTTCAGCTCTTACTCATATATTTAATTTTTCCATAACGTCTTCTTCTTTCCCAAATCTTTGGAAGGTTGCAAATATAATTCCTGTCGCTAAAAGTGACTCCTGTGTCTCTCCTAAAAACTTTAGGCCTATCAGCATCCTACCTGCTTTAGCTAAAGTGTTTGAAAAGTTCATGTCCTTACAAATAGTTAAATTCTTGAATAGCCATAATTTGTTGAGTGAATCTCAGTCTGGTTTTCGATCAAATCACAGTTGCTCTACGGCCGTAGTAAAAGTTATCGAAGATATCCGACCTGCTTATGATAGTAAACTATTAACTATTCTTGTGTTATTAGATTTCTCAAAAGCTTTTGATACTGTACAGCATGATATTCTTCTAGCAAAACTTAAACATTATTATGGATTTAGCCATTTATCACTTAAATTTATGGATGCATATTTATCGAACAGATACCAACAAGTGCAATGTGCAGATTCCACTTCATGCCGAAGCAAAATTACGACTGGTGTGCCGCAAGGTTCGATCCTTGGCCCCATACTCTTCAGTCTATTTGTGAACGACATTGTGTATTGTTGCAAAAATACGTATATTCACCTTTATGCAGATGATGCGCAGATTTACTGCTCGCGACCAACCGGACTGGGGGAAGACCTTGTGGCTCGACTGAATGAAGACCTGAAGAGAATCGAAGTCTGGGCAAGAGCAAATAGCCTGTGCCTAAATGCCTCTAAAACACAGGTTCTACCCATCTCCGCACAATATTTTGACCTTGACTGTCTATCGCCGATCATGTTGGGTGGGACTCAACTGAAGTTTAGTTCTGTTGTTACCAACCTCGGCTTCAGAATGAACTCGCGATTAACCTGCACTGATCATATCAACAATTGCATTTCCAAAATTTACTATACATTAAGAAATCTGTGGCATACATGTTATTGTTTGCCGAAACACACAAAACTGAGACTTGTGCAATCGCTTATTGTGCCTCATATTTCTTATTTTGAAATAGTCTATGGCAGCCTTGATGTTAAATCAAAGAACAAAATTACAGGAGCTTTAAACAATGCAGCGAGATTCATTTATTGTAAGAAGAAATTTGATCACATATCATCTTTTACAAACAATATTCTAGGTGGCAACGTGGAAAATTATCTTAAATATCGAAATGTTGTATTTTTATTTAAATTGATCAAAAGTCGTAAGCCTGAATATGTATCTGTATAGGCAACTGAAATTTGCACAGTCAGCTCGTACCAATAATATCATTATACCTAAGCATGCAACTTTGGTAGCCTCAAGATTTTTCTTTGTCAGTGTGATAAGCGTATGGAATTCATTACCTGTTTCAGTAAGATATTCAAAAACAGTTCGATGCTTCAAAACGTCAGTTGCAAATCTGTTAGGGCTATAATAAACCTTCTTATATGCTTATCTCTGCATTCTATATAACTTGTTTAGAGTAACTTTCAAAATACAGTCATGTTGACTTTCTACTTATATATCTGTGTTCATATGGAACAGTAGCTTAAGTTTACTTAAGGAAAAAATTGGTTAGTTTTCAAAAAGTTGAAATAATGCATCTTAGGGAGTACATTCTGCAGTTTTTGTTTAAACTTTTTCTCGGGCTTTCAACGAGCTTCAGTCTCAATGATTTTACTTAACAATCCTGTGAGAAGAACTGCTAGAAAATTACCCAAATTGAGGAGTATCTTGAAAATTTGCCTTTCGACATAAGCTACTGTTCGATATGAACACAGATATGTATACATATATTATAAACATAATTTTTATCATAAATATCTTAGTTTAAGTTTGATCTTGTCACTTAATTGATATATTTGTACGCTTAAAAACTTAATGTTTTACTGTACTTATGAAGTTAATAAATTACAAATAAATTACAAATATGATCAATATTATATGTTTTCAAATAAATCTTTTGTAAACATTGAGAGCGCATGTTTATAAAACCGTTAATTTTAATAGTGAAATGCAAGTGTTTGAAAAATAGCTTGAAGTAAGTTTACTAAAAGAAGAGTTAAATAAGCTTTTACAATATTAAGCTTATTTTAAGCTTTTTTAAATAAACCTATTGTATGTGTTGAATAGTTGACGTAAGAAAAATTTTCCTATTAATAAAAATTAAATAAAATACCTTAGACAAATGGCTATATGTGCAACAGTGTATAGGTTAGTTTTATTAAAACTTACGGTTGTTTTAATAGGAATATATGCTTTTATGTTTCATTTTTATTAAAGTAAACTATATAAATAAAAAATTTTTTAGTAACCACATTTTAACTAGAAAAATTAAAAAAAAAAATATATTTCCTTCATAGAAAGTGGCTATATGGCTAGCGTAGAACTAAACTGGTCTATCTAACATTTTTTCAGAAATCGAGTTATGCACATTTTTGAACTTGAAAATCATAAATTTATCCGTGCAAAATTGATGTAGGTCTTATTTCTTCACCAAAGTGTCCAAACGATAAAAATGTCACTTTAGAATTCACGTCCTTTTGTCATTCCAAGAAATTCTAAAGTGGTCCAACTAGCACAGACTACCATAGACCAGTATGATCTTACACCAGATGAGTGGATGGAATTGGTTAAAAATTGAAATTTGTACCACCGATTCATCACCCTTTTTACCTGTCTCTCCACATGTAAACCGCAGAGATGAAACAGAAAACAATCCAGAAGATTTTCTACCAGCCCGCCGTGGAGAAAACTAGGTTACTGTTACTTTTCATGCAGAGGTGATCATTTACGAACATGTGTATGTTATTTTTGTAATTAAAGTACTTCCTTTCACATATTTTTTACTTTATTCATATAATTTTCAATTTGTAGTTCACACTTCCTTAAAAATTGAAAATTCTAAAGTGGTCTATGTAACAAGTTTTCTTGTTACAAACAAATATTATATAAAAAATGTTTCTATAATAATTTTTTTTTAATGCAGAATGTTAAGTTAACTATGTATTAAGCTAACATAATAATTTACAATATTCACTTAACATACATCAACAATCACACACCGCATTAAAACGCGTTTCATCTGTTTTCTCCAATTTTGTATTTTGTTAGATAGACCAGTTTAGTTCTACGCTAGCCATATGTGCAAAATTTTCTTTACATCAAAATTTTAGAATTTCCCTCAATGTATTTCTGTATTGAGGAAAATCCTTTCGCAAAAGCATAAAAAGAAGGATTTTGCATTATCAAACAAGTGGTAACATCTAGAGTTACGTGTGCGCCCCTTCAGGTCATTCAGTGACCGTCAGTGTTATTTTGTGCGCAAAAGCTGATTTTTATTAAATTCGTATAAAAATGAAAGAGTGAAAGCTTCGGTAAGTATTTTAATTCCAATATTTTATTATTTGTGATATATTTGCAGATTAATATATGTATGGTTTAGAGCCAAATCGCCTGACACAAAGCCAAATAGAGTATATTATTGATAATGATGTGGATGTTGATGAGTGTAGTGAAGTTGAGGGCGAAGACAATATAGTCGATTAGTTTGAGCCCGATGGTTCTTCTTACGAATATGCAGGAAGTAATAACGACGAATTAAATGACCTTGTATTGGAAAATGCAGGTAGTACCCACTCCCGTGTATTATTCCACAGATAGAAATATTGAGTGGTCAACGTAGCCGATTAGGCAGAATAGTGGTAGGACCACAATAGAAAATATAATTTACCGAAACAGCTTCTATAATTCTACAAAATCAGAAGTGCATACAACTGACCAACTTGTTGAAACATATGCATACAAAAGACAATGTATGGACAAAATCGTACAGAGTTACCCTTTCCACAATCTTTGGTCTTGAACATAAAAATTAAAAATATATTAAGTATATGCATTTAAATAAGTGTATAAACCGATAAATAAGCAATTGAACTAATACATTTTGAAAATTTTCATTGAAATTATACTTCCATATCGATATATATGAAAAAAACAGGTAAGGTCATTCCGTGACCTTAATGTCACATGCGTAAGTTTTTTTGAATGTAACAGAAGGGTTAAAGGCATATTGTCCGATTCAAAAAAAGTTTCGTTGCCCGTGCGACATGAACGGGCACATTATCCTCATAAATCCAACCGTGACCATGGTAGACCTCTTCAAATGGAATCATTTCAGTATACAGTAGCTCTATATATGATTATCTATACATTCGGCTCGCTAAGAAGCATATGTGGGACTTGCCTGAAGCACTTAAGGCAGCCTATAAATAACATAAGGGTGCCACCACCATGGATTCGTTCGAAGTAAGTCTATGGTGGATGTCGCGTATACGTCCAATATTTGTGGTAAATGTCTGGACCATTAAGATTAAACTTCTTTTTGTCATTAAAAATTACATTTTCAAATTCTATGTCCCAAAATTCGTATTTTTGTAAAAGGCGATTCGGACATTTTCGTTGTGCTTAGTTAGACGAGGTTTAGATACCTTTGATTGATATTGAAGCTGCAAGTCGTGGGTCAGAATTTGTTGGAAACGCTACCTGGTAACATTAAGATTTAATTCGGTTTTAATTTTGATGCATGTCCTGTGTAACTAATGGCCGAATTCGGCGTTTAGTTTGCTCGACAATGATAGTTTTTGGAGCGGTCCGTCTGCAAATTGCATAGTCCAGGCAACTTTTCGAAAAATTTGAAATGGTGGTACGGTGTCGGTTTGTAGCAGACGTTATATGACCGATTCTCATCCCGCCTTCATGCATTCCCCTGATCCTATCCTGCTCCTCAATAGAAATATCTGTTCCCCGCGCGATTATTAACTAATAAATAATAGTTTCAATTTAAAATGTGCAACGTATTGGGTTTTATGTCGACAAAATGCGTTATTTTTCAGTTACAGGCACTTGGATAGCTACGACTCCGTCGGCAAAGTCATTTCAGACCAATAAAGCATTATGCACATATAGCTATTTTCTATTGAACTCTCGACACTTTCCAGTAAGCTAAGGATATTAGATAGGGTTGGTCCCCATACGAAAAAAAAAGTTGTAAAAGTCCGCCCCTAAATTTGAAGCTTATGTTGAGAGGGTTAAGGAACACAAAAAAAATTTTTTTTTGATTCCGCGAAATACCGCCGAAATCGTTTTTTTATTGTAACTTTCTTATTTTTCATCCGATTTTTAAAATTGATATGTCATTATTTTCGTATTTTGCAGCTCTACACTTCCTTCTAATGCTCTTTTGAGCTCTGAAGTCGTTTTCACATAGTTGGGTCAGCTAACTTACTTGTATGTCCATGAATCCTCTTTGTTTTGCCAAATGAAAGTGCTTCAAAATTCATGACAATGTTGCCTTTAAAGGGTTTTACTAAATTAATAAACAAAGAAGTTACGTCACTACGAATATTTAAGGTAGCTATTATTTAATTTATTTTTTAAGCAATTCAATATATGTAAAATTGTAAAATTCCGACCCTAAATTTGAAGCTTATATTGAGAGGATTAATGGACAAAAAAGAATTTTTTTTCTGAACCCGCGAAACTCCGCCGAAATGTTTTTTTTTTTCTTGTAACTTTGTTCTTTAACATCCGATTTTTAAAATTGATACGTCATTATTTTCGTGTTTCGAAGCTCTATATTTTCTTCTAATGTCCTTTTGCACTCTGAAGTCAAATAACAAAGTTACAATAAAAAAACTATTTCTTCGGTATTTCGCGGGATCAGAAAAAAGCTTCAAATTTAGCTTCGGACTTTTACAACTATACATATACTGAATTGCTTAAAAAAATTAGTTAAATAATATCTACGTTACATAACTTCTTTGTGACGTAACTTCTTTGTTTATTAATTTAGTAAAACCGTTTCAAGGCAACATTGTCATGAATTTTGAAGCACTTTCATTTGGCAATACAAAGAGGAAAATTCATGGACATACAAATAAGTTAGCTGACCCAACTATGTGAACACGACTTCAGAGCTCAAAAGGACATTAGAAGGAAGTGTAGAGCTTCAAAATACGAAACTAATGACGTATCAATTTTAAAAATCGGATGATAAATAACAAAGTTACAAGAAGATAAGTTAGATATATCTTTTGCACATATAGCCATTTGTCTAAGGTACGTGTGGATGCTCAATAGTTAATAGCGGTGAGTCCAATATACCGCGCGAAAACTCATTAGGTGAGTATTCAGTTTAATTGCTAATGAATTTGTACCTTCTATTAATCTCTTTTTGTTTTTTTATAGCATTCCAATCTCTCATTGTGCCGTAGCAAAAGTTGAGGAAAAAAACAAAGCCGTCCTTTTACGGATACCAGGGCCGTGCGCAGGAATTAGCCTTGGGGGGGTTTTTAATTTTGGTTTGCATTCGCATAAATTTTTCGCTAAGATAAACATATTTGCTGAAACAGATATCCAGACCCATACACCATAAATTTAAATGTTCTCTAACTTTTCTGAAACTCATTATGATTCATCAAAACCTAGTTAACCCGGTCCTGCATAGTACACGGAAAGAATTTTTTACTAGAATCTATGCCGAGACAAGAAAAATTAGACTTGATTTTGAACTTAGAAAATAATTTCTTAATATCAAGAAAATCCAAGAAAATTGGATTTTAAATAAATAAGTAAAAATTTTCTTGCTTCAAGTGAAATTGGATTTTAATTAAATAAGAAAACATTTTCTTGCTTCAAGTAAAATTGGATTTTAAATAAATAATTTACTTAGGGTAAGTGTTTTTTCTTGTTTTTTGAAATAAATAATTAAGAAATTATTTTTTTGTTGCAAGTAAAACTTTTCTTATACGAGCTTAAGTTAGTAATGGCCTGGTTATGCTTACAATGCTGCTGGTCGAGCACCGTGAAATTGTTGTTGTGCACTCCGACGGTGAGAGAATTTTCGGACTCTCACATCCAGCAAATCTGCTGTGTGAAACAGGCAGCCAGCAGTCGAAGTTTCGGGGGTAATAATGTGTTATGTTGTGTATGTGTTCAGTAATAATCATGTGTTATGTTGTGTATGTGCGCTCCAATCATCAATGTAAACATAACCACCTCTCCCAATCACGAAATGTTTCCGATTTTGATTGGCAATGTTGATTGGTACCATAACCACAGCATTAGAAAATATTAAATATTAAATTAAGTAAATATTTTCTAAAAATATTAAAAACGTAAAAAATAAGGAAAATTAAAACTAATCATGAGGGATTAGAAAACCATAATTAGTCAACTAGTATTTTCCTAGGACTTGTTTATTGAAATGACAACATTTTATTTAATATAAATGAAGATGCAAATAGTGAACTCCTTATACCAAATGCTTCACTAACAATTTGAGAATTGCAAAAATATTCAGAAATATGCAAAGCGGATGGCAAATTAAAAAAATACATGTAACTTTGGAAATGCAAATTCAGCAAGAAAAATTTTACGTCGCTCATGAAAACGTTTTCTTATTTATTTTACATTTTTTTCGCTTTATTTTGTTGTTCCAATTCGTCGAAACACAATTTTCTTAAATTCTTCTTGATATTAGCAAAAAGATTTTCTTCATTTAAGTAAATTTAAGAAAAGATGTTCTTATTTATTTAAACATTTTTTTTTTTAACATTTTTTTCTATAGATTTTGTTAGTGTTCTTGAATAAGAAAATAATTGTCTCATTTTTGGAAAACTCAATTTCTTATTTCCAGTAATAATTAAGTAAATTTTTCTTATTTTCCTAAAAATTTTCTAAATTGAATTCAAGAAATCATTTTTCTTGATTCAAGTATACAAATTTCTTTCCGTGTACTGTTTACAGTACTTGTTAATTGAAACTGCTCACTGTTTTCACAAAATGAACATTTTTTGTTATCAGTACAATTTTTTTAAAAATGCCAAACGAACATATGCTACACAACTTTGTAATTTCGGAAAGCTCCAAGTGCAATTCAAAGTGCCGAACTTATGTATTGGCCAACCTTATTTTTTGCAACTTTCACCAATTTCTTCTTCCGTAAAATTATTGTAACTAATTTTGTCAAAACTTATGAGTCAAGATTCAATGCAAAATTTATAAACTGTATTTTGAAAATTTTTGCAAAATCATTGCAACTTAGATTTGGTCATGGGGGGAGTTTTAACCCCCAAACCCCCCCCCCCCCCCCGTGCGCACGGCCCTGACGGATACTAAAAGAAGTAACATCGCTAAGGAGAGAAGTAGGTGAGCTTAGGAAATTCATGCCAGGAGGTTATCCAATCGTTATGCCGAAGGAACCATTTAGCAGCCTAGAAAATTTACTTTCATATGAAAAAGAAATTTAGCAGGACGAGGAAAAGTTTCGTCAGCTGGTAAGTTTTATAAGTAAAAGATATATATGTATATATACTAGGCTATATCAATTTTCTAAGCCATAGTATTGCTAGCAAATTCGGATTCTGCATTAAATTCTATGAAAAAAAAGTTGTCTGGAGCATGCTCGAAATTGATTTTAGAGGCATGTCTAGATGACTATTTTTATTAGAATTTGATGCAAAATCCGAATTTGCTAAGTACACTGTGGCTTATAATCAGCCCATAAAAATTTATCCACCCTAATATGTACTAACAGCATGCGTTTAAGAAAATTAGGTTTGTAACTTTGGTTTGCATATTTTAATATGTTTCAGAAAATGGATTTCAAAGCTGCATCCTCTTCTGCGGCAAAATCGTTTGTAAAGCGAGAGTGGAGCGTGGGGAAAAATAATGACGGATGCAATGGCTCAAAAATTTTCATGGAGAGGGACCGAAACTAAAATTTGCGCTCGCAGTCTAACTATTGGATTACCTATATGCCGTAAGTACATATATAAAATCACTCAATAATAAACTATGTATGTACATACAACTGCATGCTATGGCGTATGAGCAAAATTTTGTGGTATTTTTACCTAAGTTTCAATAATAGATTCTATAAAATAAATATGTAATAAAAAAACTGTATGCCATGGCGTATGAATACCATTTTCAGATAAAATGTTACTCATACGCCGTGACATACAGTTGTTTCGTATGTAATTTATTATTATATTTAGGTAACAAAACGGAGAAACTTATATACTTTGGTTGCATATACTTACATACGTATATACATATGTACAAATTTTTCTGAAATTCTTTTCAGAAATGATGAAATTACAATTACTGTAATCGTAATCGTAGTTACAAAAATAAGGATTACTGTAATCGTAATCGTCAAAAACTTGAAATTACAATTACTGTAATCGTAATCGTCGTTACAAAAATTACGATTACTGTAATCGTAATCGTAAAAAACTTGAAATTACGATTAATGAAGTGAGTAGGTTTGAGTGGACATGAGAAGATGCTGTGTATCATGCGGCGTCTCTCCACATGCCGGACATGTATTAGGTATTTCGGGATAGATTCTGGGCCTATATGAGTTCAGGCGGCTGCAAAAGCCTGATCGTAGTTGCGCTAGGGTGACGCGTTCTTCTCTCGGCAGCTCCAATTCCTCTTCTGCTATGGGGGGTGGTTGGTCTCTCAATATTCTGTATTACGGACGGACTGAAACGATCGGATTCTGGTTGTTTAGTTTGGTTGAACGGAAATGTGTTAGCGCGGGGCAGTCGATTAGAAGGTGGTTGACGGTGATTTGAATGTTGCAATGCTGACAGATGTTGTTTTGTCTGCTGAGGAGGTGTGAATGTGTTTCGATTGTGTGCCCAAGTCGAAGGCGGGAGAAAGTGATAATTTTCTTTTTGTCTATTGATGTGGGATAGGTTACCGATGTGTTGTCTGGATTTATATTGGAGTAGTGGTAGTGACGATTCTGGGCTCTTTGTGCGTTTAGGTATATCTGTGTATTTTGCAGACAAGATCTGCGGAGATCTACTTTTTCAATAATTGGACTTGCTGTGGTGGGTGATTTGCACGCGAGCTTGCGGCCTTGTCTGCTAGCTCGTTGCCAATAATTCCTACGTGGCCCGGTATCCAGACAATTACGGAACGGTTAGGACCTTGTAGAAAGTCCCGGATGATGTTGATTGTATTCCAGTTTACATTTGTAGTGTTTCTAATCGCTTCTAATACCGCAAGGCTATCGGTGAAAATTACGGCTTTATTGTTGTTTCTCTGGGCTATTTCTAGGGCGTCTAGTATGGCAGCGGCTTCCGCTGTGAAAATTGATGTATTAGATAGCATTGTGCGGTTTGATAGTGTTTGTCCGTTTGAGTCGACTACTGCATATGCAGTGTTGTGTTCTTCTTTTGATGCATCTGTGTAGTAGATTGGGCCGCTTTGAAATTGGCAAGTTGTTGTCGAAATAGCTGTTGGTATGTGGAATCCGGTGTTACATCTTTTTTGTGAATTGTTAGATCAGTGTGGCAGGAGTTATGATCGAAAGACCACGGTGGGTATCTGTTGTGTGTTGTTTGATGAGGTGTTGGATGTCGGTGCAAGAAGAAGAAGAATGTTGTATATGGCTGATGGGATTTTTGGAATTTTTTTGCACTGAATAGCGTTTTTAGCATCCTTGTTTATTATTGATTGGTGATCACACAGTAGCTTCGCAAGAAATTTGTGTCTGTTTTCTGTGATTCTGTCTTCTATCGAAGGAAGACCTGTTTCTGCCAGCATGTTGCTTATCGGGGTGGTGGGGAAAGCTTATATGGTGCTTCTGATTGCTTGTTGGTATGGAGGTTTAATGACATTGAGTGAGGTTTTTGGGCTGTTTCCATATAAAAGTAAGCGGTAATCTATTTTGATAAGGATTAATGTTTTGACTAGGTATGTGAGTGTGTTTGTGTGTGTGTGAAGCTCCGTCCTGCTAGATAGCGCATGAGGTTGGTCCTGCTTATGAGTGACTTCTTTAGGTGCGTAATATGGTTGTTCCATCTGTAATTTTTGCTGAAGACCATACCCAGGATTTTATGTTTTTCAACGAGTTTGATATGGTTGTTTCCAATGTTTAAGTCTGTTGGGTTGCAGTTGTGTTTGCGGCAGATGTGCAGGATGCATGACTTAGTGAAATTGATTTTGGCTCCGGCTATATTTGCCCATTCGCAGATTTCGTTAATTACGTTTCGGAAAAGCGTGTTATTGTTTGCATTGTTGTTGCTTTTGGCTAAAATGTATAGATCATCGGCATATATGCAGTGGTCGAGTTGTTTGAATTTGTATATGATAGTACTGATCCTGTGAATTGTATCAGTGATTCATTAAGGATTCATTGCGGATTTTTACTGCAGGGATGCTTTAAAATTCTAACAAAAAGGTTGCGTATACGTCAATACATGATCAAAAAAATAATACCAAGGCTATAATTAATTATTACTTTCGATTTTTTTGTATGTACATATGTATAAAACTCTTAAAATAAAAATCATTGCAGATTACCACAGATTATACGAAGATAAATATAGTGGCATATTAAAAATTATTTTGTGATAGTGGGAACATACTGATTTTTTCAGTTTTCAAAACTGAAAAGCAAACTTGCCGGAGGCTTATAGTTCCCGAGATATTCCTTATTAAAGTTGTGAAAATACTACGCAGAAGGACAACACCGTGGCGGTAGACACGGTTGGGGCACACGTCCGGACGGATGGCGTAGCCCAGGGTTATTTTTTATAAGCGCGGCCGAAGGCCGCTAACGCAGAAAAGTTTATTCTTTTGCGAAATTTTCGCTAAACTGCATGTGTGGTGCAATTTGTATGGGAAAATCGGGAACTTTAACAGCAAATATCTCGAGAACTATAGGCCCCCGGTAGGTGGGGTCTTCAGTTTTGTGATCTGGGGGCTCCCCCCTACCCTCCTAAAAAACCGTTTTTTTCTAGACGTGGGGGACGTCTAAAATTTTACCTATCTCGGAAACCATAAGCCTCCGGCACCCCTGTATAAGCCATTTTTCTCGGGGCGTGCTGGAATAATGGAAAAATTTCCCAAATATGTAAATATTTTTTTTTTCTGTTCCTGCCTTAAATTCGTTCAGAGTTAAATACATATGTATATGTATGTATATTCGCGTCAGATTATTTTTATTATTACCACTATTGTAAAAAGATAAAAAGGTATGAAGGGTTATTAGAGAAATGAATACTCACTGGGGATGACCACATATTTTCGGTTACGATCCGTAACCGGGTGGAACGGACCTGTACGCAAAACATAATCCGTATTAAGCGCTATATTATTTACCCAGTGGGCGTGACCAGAAAATGTCCGACACAATACACCGTCACTAGCTCGCCACATCTTGACTGTACGATCTTTGGATGAAGTGTAAATGAGTCCACAACCACCCCATCTGACAGCTGTTACCGCACCAGAGTGACCCGCAATATTGAGCACACATAGACACAAAACTGTATCCCAAATACGGCAGTCACCATCACTACCTGCACTAGCTAACCGCCGACATTCGGCATCCTGATGATATGGCTCCCAACTCAAGCAATTTATCCATTTTTTATGCCCGCTCAATGTGCGTCCTAGCTGTTTGCCATTCGTTGGATCCCACAGTATGATATTGCCTGCCTTGCACGCACTCGCCAATTTTTTACCATCTGGAGACCACGCAACACACATCACCCATTGTTTATGACCGGCGCATGTATGATGTGGTGTCTCTGTGGTTAGGTCCCATAAGCGTACGGTTGTGTCACCTGAACCACTGGCCAAATGCTCACCATCTGGACTAAAGCTAATGGAAATAACAGCTTCCGCATGACCGGGCATGGAGCTTGTGCACCGAGTGACGGGACGGACTTTAAAAACCGCCTGTGGCTGATATACGATTTTAATCACATTTTCTGTGTCAATTTCATTAAAATTTAATGTACTGCTAAGTGTTTTCTTAATTTCCTCATTGTCCACGAAAAAGAGATATGGCGTAGGCTCCTCATTTTTTAACAAAGCATTACAAATGAGCCCCAACTGTTCTACTGTTACAGCCACTGGTAGATCAATAGGCGGTCCAGCCTCTTCACCTGTGTCAGACACAAGACGCGCCTGCACTGTTCGTCCATCATCTCTTTGCTCTTCGTCCCATTCCATTTTTTGGAGTTTGGACATTTTCATAAAAAATTATTGCACAAAGGTCAACAAAAAATTAACACGTGCATACAAGGTTAGGGATGCAAACCATAGTGTATAGCATACAGTGAAATGGCTCTGGGATGCGTAGCCGAAATTCGATACAAAAAAAGACGATAAATCATCGAAAAATATCAAAATCGGGGACAGATTGGTATGGCGGCGACTTCCGGGGGTACAGATTGGTATGGCGGCCGGATGAGGTTGTTGTAAGAAAAGGGACCATAATGACAAGGTCGTAGCAATCAAGACAGAAACGCAATTCCGGAATTGGGAATTGAAAAAACCAGTTCATAATTCCGAAAAGAATTTAAGGCTGAGTTCCTAAAACGCAATTCCCGGTGATAGCGTAAACGCCAGCTATTCCACGAATAACATGTGCAAGAATGTAAAATCAACAACCTACAAAACAGAAAGAAGAAGAGCAACTTCTATTGCTTTCACCATCGTTATTGGACCATAACAGCAACCCTGAAATCAGCTGAGCACAGCTGTTCGACATTTTTAACACACATCCCAGAGTCAAGTCACTTGTATCCATTCACAATGATGCAAACGACGAAAATTCGATGTTTAACATCGATGTTTGAAAATTACTCAGTATCGAAAAATCGCCGATACATCGGCTACGTTCAGAAGGCGCAACCGTGGCGCAACAGTTGCGCAACTGTTGTGTTTTATCTTCTGAACGCAACGTTGAGTATTTCCGATCAACACAACATGTTGTGATTTTGGAGACTTTTTTCCATCATAAATTTTTTACGCTCACTTTACACAACATGTTGAGCTTACGATTTTGACATATGTACAAAAATATAAATAGTGTTTATGAATTTTGGAATGTAATAAAAATGGTTCAAAGCCGCGAAATTATTGGCAATTACGTTGGGGATAATTAAAATACTAATTTGTTTATTTAATGTATCAGCTCGTTCAGAAGGCGAAAATTGTATCACTTTCCGATTACTGATATCTACACAACAGTTGTGCTTCACCGTTGCGCCTTCTGAATGTACCCATCGATGTCAACTCTGACGATATTTAACTCTTGTTTTAAGCTTAGTATCGACCTCTCAAGAAACGCAAAAGTTCTATATAAAATGACGTACAAGAAATGCTCAAGAAATTTTTCTTGTGAAACTTTCTTGAGCGAGTATCGACCTCTCAAGAAATTTAATACACTTTTTTACCACTATTTTTCAACATAATGCGAACACAGCAACACAGGTTTTGCCAAGAAATATATCATCGAGCATTTATTTCTTAAAGAAAGTTTGACGTCTGTTGGCTTTTGTTACATGTTGATAAAAATGGTGGTGAAAATGGAAAAATTAATCGGAAAAAATATAGTGCACAATTTTTGTAATGATGCAAAGCGGAAGTTGACACCAATTTCTTACATCTACTTCCATTCCGGCCATCAATATACCACAGTTTTGCAGTAATATAATGTCATCCTCGTCGCTTTCGATGATTTCCTAAAATAACAACAAAATAAAACTATTGAAAACAAATATTTAAAGCTTTTATTTAATGTTTTTTAAGAACCTATCAATTTCTCATGTTTACAAAATGGTTTATTTTGTTTACGTGTTTGATGTTCTTCTTCATTTCACTTGGTATTCACGGTGGATTACTAAACGTCAAAATTTCTTGCCTACTACTATTTTTTACTCAAGAAATAAATCCAAAAATTTCTTGAGCTGTTTCTTGAGAGGTCGATACCAGCCTTTAAGCGCTAAGCGTCATGACGTACGTCGTTTTCGACTGACAGGACGTACGTAGCGGAAAGAGTGGCACATAGAATATGTGTTCGGTGAATGCACTAAAAGTGTAGGGTTGAACAATATCAGACATTTGTCACAGAAGTTTTAGTTATAGGCGTCAAAAAACGAAAATTAAAGAATTGCTAAGAGCAAAATCGCATGGAATATGTATTAATAGTATTAATTTAATACTAATATTTAATTTTAAGTTGGTTACAAAACACAGTTCTGCACAGCTTAGTACAAAAACGAGTTATCGAACGCAATTTTCTGCATTAGAGTTCTCTAATGCCCTCACCGAACACATCTTATATCGCTGACGTACGGCAAAATAGAAAATTGGCAAAGTTTAGGCCCGTCATAGCCCCGACACATAGCATACGTCAATCCGTCTACGTCGACGTATGTGACTGACAGCTCACGTACTTGACGGAGAGGTCGCCACATAGGAAACGTTGACGGATATACATAAATCAGCTGTTTGATTAACCTTTAACTACAGAGGTGGTGGCAAAAATTTAACTCTTTAGAATATTTTGTAATTTCTCTTTTAAGTTACCCTCTTGAAATTCAGTTTTCAGTAACTTCACATCTACTGATAATTATTGACCATTTTGGTTTTATGGAGGAATGAGAAAAAACTCGAAAAGCAAATTGCAAAAAAAGTAAAATTCAAGAGTAGCTAAAGGTTAAGGATCAAAAGCAATCAGCTGACATAGCGACGGATTGACGTATGCCGAAAGTTGAGTGTTCGGCAACTTTGGTACGTTGCGGCGACGGATCCGTCGTACTTGTACCGATGTGCAGTTAAATGCCCACAGTTTACTGAGCTGTCAGTCACATACGTCGACGTAGACGGATTGACGTATGCTATGTGACGGGCCTATGACATAGCATACGTCAATCCGTCTACGTCGACGTATGTGACTGACAGCTCACGTACTTGACGGAGAGGTCGCCACATAGGAAACGTTGGCGGATATACACAAATCAGCTGTTTGATTAACCTTTAACTACAGAGGTGGTGGCAAAAATTTAACTCTTTAGAATATTTTGTAATTTCTCTTTTAAGTTGCCCTATTGAAATTCAGTTTTCAGTAACTTCACATCTCCTGATAATTCTTGACCATTTTGTTTTATGGAGGAATGTTATACAAATGAGAAAAAACTCGAAAAGCAAATTGGAAAAAAAGTTAAATTCAAGAGTAGCTAAAGGTTAACAATCAAAAGCAATCAGCTGACATAGCGACGGATTGACGTATACCAGAAGTTGACTTTTGGGCAACTTCGGTACGTTGCGGCGACGGATCCGTCGTACGTGTGACGACGTTCGTTTAAATGCCGACATTTTACTGAGCTGTCAGTCACATACGTCGACGTAGACGGATTGACGTATGCTATGTGTCGGGGCTAGTATGCCGGATCCGGCGACTGATACGTTGCCAATGTTGTGTTGCACGAGCAAAACATACACAGTCTACTCAGCTGTCAGTTTCTTCCTTGTCCGTCATGACGGAGAAGTACTGATTCTGCTTAGCGCTTTAGTCAGTGGTAATTAGGGACACGATATCGAATCAAAAGCATCGATCTGGTACTCATTTAAAATATCGGTTAAAAAGAATCGCGAACCCGATAATATCGAAACTAAACTACTCGATACTCAAAGTATCGGTATCGAAAGCGGTAATTTTCTGGAAGGTGCAACCTTAAAATTTCCTTTAAAATAGTTAAAAGAGGGACCAATCGACGCGTTCTGACCTCTAGATTATGAATTCGAAAGCGGAAATAAAAGATTTTTCCACATTTAAAAGATATTTATTAAAACGGTTTAAAGTTGCACCGTCTTCTAGAAAGTTACCAAAAACGCAATAAAACTGCATCCTGATGCATACGCATATCGCTGTATTAGTTCTGATTCCATGGCATAGTATGCCATAGCTGGTTCCAAAGTTTTGATTTTGACGTAAATCCTTTTCCAACTCATAAGAATAGTTCAAGCTGATTAAAAAAACTATACAAGTTTATTAAGTTCTTGAAAAAATTTTTTACAAACCAACAGCTTTTACAAAACAACAGGTGTGTTTAATGCAATCACAGTTGTAAAAAGATATTTGCAAAATATTTAGTATTTTGAAAAATAAACATCTTAAATAACATTGACAATTCATTTTCATTGAGATTATATGTATCCATCATTGAATTTTTTTTGGAAATTTGAATTTAAATTATCGAGACAAAAAAATGATGAAACTCACGTGGCAGAATAGCCGTGCATTCCATGTTATAAAGATAATCCATTGCGCAGTATGATTTTTCTTCCGGACTTCTTCTTTCCCCTTACGGCCAATGCAGAAGCTTACAAGAGGCAAATTTAAAGTTTGTATTTCCATATATTTTATATTTTAAAAATAATTTATTTTATAGTTGTTAAAATGAAACAGTTGTCAGAAAAAAGTGCCGAATGTCAAAAAACCTATCGAATTACAAGCTGGCTCATTGGTTTTTAACTGCCAGGATGGTATTTCGTTAGTTTTTTCCAACATAGCTTACTCCCTTGCACCAACACAAAACTGTATTTGACCACCTCTTTCACACAAAAACCCTTGTAGAATACCGGGAAAAAACGTAGTGTCATATGGGCATTAATGGAAAACAGACCCTTTTTTTGTTTATAACGTGTTTTTAGTAAAATGAGAAAGAAAAAATATATTGACGATTTTTTTCGCTGAAATGAAGATTTTTTTTTGCAAACGTCAAATTATCGTATGAAAATGAAAAATATATAATCCTATATCTCCAGTTATCATTATTTCTATCGCATGGTAATTGCAAATTCTAAGCAAGTTTCGGTGGTAAGTGTCGTTAAGCCTCGTTTGATGTGAAAATCAATAAACAAATTTGGGTAACTTCTTACAACTTCATACAAAAAACCTTACGAAGTAGCCCAAACCTGCAATTATTTCAGCACGTGGATCAGACCTATTTTTCGATATGTACCAGTGCTTGTGCATTTTTCGGCACTTTAGGAAGCAGCTTGTCACTTCTGCACACTCGACCGATTTTCGGCACTATTTTGAGTTGCATAATTTTTTGGACAAATATGAAACAATTTTAATTTTCCATCACTGAATGTACTCATTTGTTCGATACCGTGGTTGAAGTACTCGATACCAAAAAATATCGTCGCAAAAGAATCGAGTAAAAAGTATCGGTATCAAATGCAAAAAATATCGATTTGGTATCGTATCGTATCGAAATTCGTGTCCCTAGTGGTAATTTATACATAAACATAATAAATTCTCCACAGGCTGGTAATGTGACTCCACATTACGTGCCGAATTTCCATGAGAGAGTACCCAACAGCCAATCAATTATAATTATCATCAAATCCACCGGAGCCATATATTTTTCGAACAATTTAGCTGAAAAAAAACATCGATGTATCGATGGTTTTCTTCCGATGTTTTTTTAAGGCCTCTGGCAACTTACAAGCTTGCATGACAAGCAGTGCATATGTGTTAGTGTTTTTTTGATGGTGTGAGTGCAATCGGCAGCCGTCGTGCTACACGTACTCGTTGTCGGCTAGCTATCTGCTCGCGGCGACGAATATCAAAAATTTTTGATATTTGCGTCAATCACCCGACACTCACACATATGCACTGCTTGTCATGCAAGATTGTAAGTTGCCGAGGGCCTTTAGTATCGATGCTAATTTTTTCGATTCATCGAACATCGATGTATTGATGTTGGTCCTCAAAATTTGAATCCCTCTACAAGGTTAGAGATGGGAGAATTAATAAGGTTGTTCTCTCTGTGTGCTTTTGGCCTGACAAATTTGCCGAGATGACATAAGGCACTCTGCACACGGAGCGTACTGCTTTAGACGCGTATTAGATACTACAGACGAAAGCTGTACGCTTTGCTGTCGCGCACGTATATTTCAATTGAGGGCTGCACACGAGTCGTCAGCTTCATGCATTCGTCAAAGTATGCTGGCTACATGTCGCTTGGCGTAAAGCAGTGCTGGTAGCTAGGCGTACTACGCTTAGAAAACAGGAAGAAGAAGATGTTTGTTTACATTTTTCCACTTGGTGCAATTTATGAAAGCAGTAAAATTTGTGTAAAAAATCGGAAAAAATTAGTGTATAATGAAAGAAAATGGAAGATTCCGTAAAAATTTTCATCTTTTCTATTTAAAGCTTCGAAATTTAAAGCAAATACCGTATTATTAATTTGTTTGTTTGTTTTGTGCAGCGAAGTTTCATGTCGCTTCGTGTGCAGATCTTGAGGCGTAGAGAAATCGACGCTACATGAAATGTCTCGTACGCGTCTATGACGATACGCCTCGTGTGCAGAGTGCCTAAGTGTGATAAATTTTCCGAGCACAACAACAAAATACACGTCTTGTCAAATTTGGAGCTTCGGCAAATTTCTCATACCCTAACCCGTGATATTTGATATCATGAGAAAAATATCACGGGAAATGCAACCATGTTATTACATTCACAATAGTCTTCTATGAGAAGTGAGTTTGAATTTATGTTTCTAGTTCTTTTTTTTTTAAGTATTTTATTTTATTCAGATAAAAAATTAATTGATTGGAAATTGAAGCAAGCAAAGCAAAGCGACAACAGTCGTATAAAGAGTGGAGATAATATGGCTTACATGCTAGTTCACAATGAAGTCAGTTCGAATTTTATTTTCTTAAAGCTGCGCTCTCTCTGTGTAAGAAATTTCTCAAGATATCATGAATCATGATATGTCGGCAAAAAGATTAGTCTGAGAGAACAACCTTATTGTAAAAGTACAAGAGATCCAGCTCATCGAAAATCGTTAAAAAAAAGTCGATATGTCATCGGCAACTGTCAAAATCGGGTAAAGTTTGGCAAGACAGAAACGCAATTCTGGAATTGGGAATTGAAAAAACCAATCCATAATTCCGAAAAGAAATTAAGGCCGAGTTGCTAAAACGCAATTCCCGGAGAGGGCGTAAACGCCAGCCATTCCACGAATAACATGTGCAAGAATGTAAAATCAACAACCTACAAAACAGAAAGAAGAAGAGCAACTTCTTTGCCTTCACGATCGTCATTAGGCCATAACAACAACTTCAAAATCAGATGAGCACAGCCGTTCGACCTCTTTGACACACATCCCAGAGTCAATTCACTGTTCTCCACACACTATGGAATTATAGCCCGTGCACAATTGGCTTTGTCTGCTCCAACTTTGATAGAAAATCCTTAAACCAAAGTGAAGTTTCAGATGCTTGCTACAATTAACACTTGGACAATTTCCACTTCACTTTTTTGCTTTAATTTATAAAACTGATTTTTGGTAAACTATCTGGAGAATTTCCTTTTTTCTGCTTATTCTAATGTTATTTTTTACTTTTCTCTGTTAACTTCTCACGAAGATGCGCGAAATCTCTAAAATAAGTGTAGATATCCAAACGACAAATACACACATACACACTCCAGCAGATGTTTGTCGAAGTGTAAAAAGTTGAGACATGGCGAACTTTATACCTTCTTTACTCGCATCACGTCAATTGTGAACATGTTCCTTTGAAAAGCACATGCTGAACGGAATTGTCAAAGCAAAACTGAAGCAAAGCGAAGCAGAAGTCAATTTTGCACGGGCTATTAATAGGAAAGGCGGTTAGCGTTGGCGATATATCGTCGTACCATACGAAAACTAGCACTTAAAATTTCTTTCATAGAATTTCTTTGTAAAACATTTTGAAAGTGCTAGTTTTCGTATGGCACGACGATATATCGATATATCTAACGAAACTTTACAAAAAAAAAGCAGAAGTATTTATACACAACCAAATATAATAACAGTTTGAAGCATTAAATTAATAAATTTAACTATTTAATTTATTATTTTACATTAAAAAATTACGATCTGAACCAAAAATTTTTTAGTTGTGAATTAAAAACTGTAATGTGGCAGCAACGAGCCTTCTCTAGGGGTGGTCGTTGCCGCATTTATTATGTTTCAGGCGCTGGTTTCGCACCGGCATTTTTACGTCAAGAGACTGTCGTTGTCGCAGCGTCATGTCGTTCCGCATCGATTCTGTCAAAATTAAAACCCATGCATTCTTATGCCGCTCATTAACCATACAATTCATCGTACTACACCGTCGTACGATAAATCGCATGCTTCGCCACTAACGTTCCAACTTCTACGTCGATTTACCGTCAAACATCATTTTTTCCAACGCCTTGAATAGTAAACAACAAGCCAATGCATACGGATTGTACATGTACACAGTAAAAAATGATAGTTTATTTCTAATATCATTTGGTACTTAATTTAATCATTCTTGGAATTAAATATGAATTTTAATGCCAAAAAGTCTTATTTTGAAACTATGAGAAGTTTTACAATTTTGTTTAATCCACAATAGTTTCAAAATAAAGCCTTGAAAAGTATTAAAATTCTCTCTCGAGAGGTTTAATTACTTATATTTTAAGAAAAAATCCTGAAAAGTATAAAAACTTTCTCTTTCTCTCTTTTGGTTTGAAATCAAAACCAAAAAAATATTAGAAAAAATGTGTCAAAATAAATAAATACAAAATGTTTCTTAAAGTAAAATACGATGGAGAAATAAAATTCATTAAAGCAAAGCGAATTGTTCATGGCTGACGAAACAATTGTATCAAGTGAGTAATACAGGATATTAATTAAATATTATGAGGGTAAATTTTGTTTTATTTTATTTTTTTCAGTCTTAAGGCATCTGATGGTCTCCCTAGATACGTCAATATCCCTGCAATACCGCGACAGTGTCGAAATTTATGTGGTAAATTTAAACGAAAATGAAGGTAGTGTGTTTAACACGTTGGCTGCCAGTGTATCACCGGTGATCACGACAAAAAACTAGATCCAGGTACCAGGAAAAAAATAACTTTTTGTTTTTGTATTATGGCGGGATTTTTACCAAGAGTAAAAGCCACGCTTCCGACGCGTCTGAGCAAGTTTTTAAGCTGTAACACCTGGCGAGCATCTGCTTTTTTATTTTATAATTTTATCTAAATTTTAAGCGCCTAGGCGTGTATCACCGGTGGTACACTGGCACCTGGGGGTGGTTTTTCATCGTAATCAACGGTGATCCACTGGCAGTGAACGCGTTAAATTCGACAAGGGAGCAGCCCATTCTAGTTTTCTTGTATTATCGAGGAAAACAAAACAACAAAGACTTTATGTGATAACTCATGTCGTTGTAATATAATATTATTTCAAATAAAATAAACATTTTGTTTTGATTTAATACCAAAAAGGTATAGAATTCATTCCATTTTAACTATTTTTAATACCAAAAATATTGTAAAAATAATCAAAATTTGGTTTTGATTTAATACCAAAAAATTATAGTATTTATTCCAATTTTGGGATAGATCTTATACCATTTCAACTATTTTTAATACCAGAAATATTCTAAAAATAATCAAAATTTGGTTTTGAATTAATACCAAGAAAGTATTAATTTGACAACAAGAATAATTTCTGTCTCTATATATTCTCTTCTTTTTTTTAAACCAGTATGGTTTTATTTTATGCTTTTTGGCATTGTTATATATAAATACCAAAATGGTATTAAAATTAAACTAAAATTTTTACTGTGTAATAATTAAAAAATGCTAATTTTTATGTTATAAAAATATATAAGTTAACTATTCACATGTGGCAATATTTTTGTAGTAATATATTAAATTTTGCCACTTTTATTTCTTATTTCCAACGCGATGCGTGCGATGATTTCACTTCAGCGAAAAAAAAAATTATGAAGTTTGTCAAACATTTCCACTAACCTTCCAATTTGTTGTACAACGCGACAAAATATCAAAATCGTTTGATCTTCATCCAACTTGCAGTCAAACTTGTACAACAAGCCCACTAACCTGACAATTTGTTGTACATAAAATAGCATTCTACCCAAAATCTCACCAAACAGACCTAATATAACCCAGCCAGCCACGTCATCATGATCTCATAATTCTATATGGTCGTAGCGGCTAAAAGAGAATAGGCGATTACCGTTGAACGGCCGTAGATAATACCATGTTTACATATAACGAGTGTTAAGCAGTTACATCGTCGCAATCAGCATTTTGTATTTATTTAAATATATCCGGCAACTACACGCATTTTGACATAAATATGACATAATTTTGAAATTAAACTGAAGTTTTAAATATTTGTTTTGTAAGTCGCCCTGTAACATTCCTTTTTTATAATCGTATTCAAGAGAGGCCCCGTTTGTATGTAGTATTTGAAAGCAACGCTACCATTTAATCATTATAAAAAAAACAATTGCAACGAAAAGGAATGTCGCAGGGAAAGAATAGCAAATAAGTAAGATATATTCAATGAAATTATATACTTATATTTTATTAACTTTGTATTCTCTAATGCAGATAATAAACTCCTAAAATTTGTTTTCAATAACTAAAACGGAGTTCGTGTTATTTTTGCTTAATTCCCAACATCTTTATTATTTATTTGAAACATCCCAACTGGAACGCGTGTATGCCACGACGGAGCGAGCGATTGAAGAATCGTAGCCACAAAATGTCCTCTCCCTCCCCAGATCATAAGGAAGACTCATATAGCGACGAGCATGAAAAAACAATTGTCGAAAAAAGTGAGGCTACAGAGCTGCACAACAAAATTGTAGAGCTGCAGCATTTGTTGCAAGAATCTAATAAAAAGAACTCTAAACTCGAACAGATGCTTGCACTTTCCGCGGCACCCCCGTATTCGTCCACACAGGTTCCGACTCCGTCAACATTATCTTCATTAAGTTTACCAAGCTACTCAGGAGATAACCAATTCTATTCTCATATGTCGCCGATTTCACTCCATATGCCTGCACCCGCCACGTCAACTGTGCCGACGTATATTACTGCAGGATATGGAGTGATCAAATCCGGTCATGCCACGTCAACTCCGCCGACGAAACCAACCATTTTCTCAACGTCAATTATGCCGACGTATTCAAACATCAACGCCACGTCAACTTTGCCGACGTATTCAAACATTAACGCCACGTCAACTGTGCCGACGTATTCAAACATCAACGCCACGTCAACTGTGCCGACGTATTCAAACATCAACGCCACGTCAACTGTGCCGACGTATCCAAACAGCAACGCCACGTCAACCGTGCCGACGTACTCAAGCATCCATGCCACGTCAACTCTGCCGACGTACCTTGCCGCAGGACATGTAACGATTCCAACTTTTCACGCCACGTCAAATATGCCGAAGTACCAACAAACATTCATGCCAGCAGAACCAACATCAAACTTGATGACAACTACTACAATGCCTCATCTGTGGTCAATAGGAAGCCAAGGAGATCCCAACCTACCAACAAATCCAACACAGGCTAATAGCCACATTATACGTAAGTTACAAGATCTTCCAGAATTTTCAGGTCTACCCGAGCAATGGCCCATGTTTGCCATAGCATTCAAGGAAACAACAGAAGCCTATCGCTACACAAACCTGGAAAATTTATCACGCCTACAGAAAGCACTAAAGGGTGTGGCTAAAGCAAAGGTTGAAGCTTTTTTAATACATCCAGATAGCATCAATATGGTGATGTGCACACTTGAAATGCACTATGGCCGGCCGCAAATACTGATAAAAAGTCAATTAGCAAAAGCAAGATCTTTTCCTTCGATAACTAATTCAAGAATTTCGGAAATAGTAAACTTTAGCACAATGGTATCGAACTTAACAGCCTTTTTACAAAATGCTTGCGCGACGCCTCATCTATGTAACCCAACGCTTTTGGACGAACTTGTAGGTAAGTTGCCGCTATCGAAGAGGGAAGAATGGGCTCGTTATATATATGCAAACGGTATGCAATATCCAAGTGTAATAGAATTTAGTCAGTGATTGCAAAATGTTGCAATGTTCATAGCAGCTGCCATTGAAACCGAACAAAATAGAATCGAAGAAACTCCCAACGTAAAAAGAGACAGAATTTCTAAGCCAACATATGCAATTATCAACGACGATAAAGCGCCGGAGTGTCTTTTATGCAGTGAACAACACAATATTTGTAAATGTGTTAAATTTCAGAATAGCTTCGTTGGTGAACGATGGAGAATTGCTAAAACAAATCGCCTTGGTTTTTGTTGCCTTAGTGGCGGCCACAGCGTAACAAACTGTAATATTAAACGCGAATGTGGAATTAATTCTTGCAAAAAATATCACCATCGATTGCTGCACGAAGAATGTAAACAAAAACCAGATGAAGACAAGATAAGCAACACAAAGAAAACGTCAAATGAAGTAAACGCGGCGAATTCAGCTGACACAACATCGAGCGTTGCCACTATTTGTGGAAATGAATTTAGTAAGAAAACACTATTTAAGTTCGTACCAGTAATATTAAAAGGGCCAAAGGGATGCCGTAAAGTGATGGCATTTATCGACGATGGCTCAAAAATATCTCTTATTGAAGAACAAATTGCTAAATCAATAGGGATAAAGGGACCATCTGATTTATTGTCACTTAGATGGATAGGGGGTAAGACTACGAGTGAAATGTCTCAAAGATTGAATTTAGAGATTTCAGGTACAAATGGTAATGCGAATACGTTTGAAATGAAAAACGTAAGAACAACAAAAAAACTAGAACTACCGTCACAGACATTAGATTTGGAAAAATTTAAGAACAAATATGCTGTGTTGAATGATTTACCAATCGAGGACTATTTTGATGTCGTGCCGCAAATGTTAATAGGCATTCCGCACATACAGCTTGTACGTCCGATAGATATAATCAATTTAGACGAACATTTCGCCGTTCATAAAGCAAAACTGGGCTATATGGTTTTTGGTTCGAAGGAAGATAATTCCGAGACATTTGTTTGCCGTATCGATTACGAGAAAGAAAATGTAGCTAAAATACAACAACAAATATGCGACTACTTTACCATCGAAGATTTTGGTGTAAAGCCACTACAACCAGTTGTTTCTGAAGCTGATAAGCGAGCTGAACAGATTCTTTCAGAAACAACGAAACGAGTTGGAAATCAGTATGAAACTGGTCTCCTTTGGAAGGAAAATCATATCGGATTTCAAGAAAGCTTTTCTATGGCTTTAAATCGCTTGCAAATGATTGAGAAAAAGATGAAGAAAGACGTCGATTTGGCTGTGTGGTATGAAAATATAATAAAAAGTTACATTGAGAAATCGTATGCAAGAAAACTATCAAAAGAGGAATCTGCAATTGTGAAACCGCATACGTGGTACTTGCCGCATTTTTCTGTATGCAACGTAAATAAGGGAAATAAGAGACGTTTAGTTTTTGACGCCGCTGCATCGATAAACGGCGTGTCCTTTAATTCAAGACTGATGAAAGGCCCAAACGCATACCAGCCGCAACCACTTACAGGAATCCGGTTTAAGTTCCGTCAAGGTAAAATTGGTGTTTGCGCAGATATACGTGAAATGTTTCACCGCGTAAAAATATTGGACGACGATCAGACCGCACAAAGATTTTTATGGAGAAGCGGCGACCAATCGGTAGAACCTGATACCTACGTAATGAGCGCGATGATTTTTGGATCAGTAAGCTCGCCATGTTCAGCGCAATACGTAAAAAACATAAATGCTGAAAATTGTGCCGGATCACGTGAAAGAGCCAAGGAAGCTATAATTAAACGTCATTATGTAGACGATTATGTCGATAGTTTCGACAGCATTAGCGAAGCCATAGAGGTGGCTACGGATGTTTTAGATATCCATAAGGAAGCTGGCTTCGAGCTTAGAGGATTTATTTCCAACTCTGCCCAAGTTCGCGATACGCTGAATTGGACACCAGTAAATGAACTCAATAATGGTTTAACGAGCATGTTTAATAACGAGCTGACTACAGAAAAGGTACTGGGTATGTATTGGCGCCC
The DNA here is from genome assembly GCA_960531455.1 of Urophora cardui. NCBI lineage: Eukaryota > Metazoa > Arthropoda > Insecta > Diptera > Tephritidae > Urophora > Urophora cardui. The sequence goes on along the minus strand of OY482671.1, from coordinate 92,030,549 downwards.
GGAAAAAGATGAGCTATGTTTTGTATTAAAGTTTGCTAAAGTTTCACCAGCAGTTTTGAGCGCCCATCGCCGTCCAACCAAAAGCGAGGTACTGAGCCTCACGATGTCCATATATGATCCGTGCGGATTATTGGCAAATGTAGTTATTAAATCAAAAATACTCTTACAAGAATTGTGGAGAGTAAACGTAGGTTGGAACTCGCCAATTCCAGATGATATTTACCGTAAATGGTACGACTGGTATCTGGACTTGGTGAACGTAGAAAGTATAAGCGTACCAAGATGTTACCACAGCAACTTTACTGATCCGAAATCTAAAATCGATCTGCACATCTTTGTGGATGCAAGTGAATTAGCATTCTCAGCAGTGGCGTATTGGCGAATTTGCGTTCTAGAAAAGGTTGATATAGTGTTTGTGACTGGGAAATCGAGGTGCAGCCCTATCAAACCTTTGTCGGTACCCAGATTGGAGCTTCAAGCAGCAGTATTGGGTGTTAGGCTGAAGAATGCCATAGTTGAAAGTCACGACGTAAAGCCGCAAGAGATAGTTTTCTGGTCTGACTCCAAAACGGTAATAAATTGGATAAATTCCGACTGTCGTTGTTACAAGCAATTCGTGGCACATCGCATCGCCGAAATTTTAGAGGCGACAAATGCCGGTCAATGGAGAAGGGTACCCGGATCACTTAACCCAGCAGATGAGGCAACCAGACTAAAAACAAAAAAACCAACGAATAGTTCACTTTGGATAACCGGTCCGCCATTTTTGAAGCTTCCAGAAGATAAGTGGCCCTCTATGCCAGCGGATATGAGCGAGCGGGATAGCGCGAATGAAACACGCCTAAAGAGTTTACTAACAGTTTCCGAGAACAAACAATGTATTGAATTCGCAAGATACTCAAAATATTCGAAGCTTTTAAGAGTGGTATGCTGGGTTCTTCGCGCGATTTCTAAATTTAAAGAGAAAGGTAAAATCGATCAAGGAAATCGAAATTTATCGGCTGAAGAGCTTAAAGTAGCCGAAATCGAAGTTTGTCGTTTGGTCCAAAAAGAAATCTTTGCCGAAGAGATACAGTTGTTGGTGGAAGGAAAGTCCTTGCCGAAAAGTAGTACAATTTATAGTTTAACGCCGATATTGGACGAAGAAAATATTTTACGTTTGGCAGGCCGTATTGATGGAGCGAAGTGTGTTTCCGAATATACAAAGCGGCCTATAATTCTACCGAAGGGTCATCCTTTAACTGCATTGATTGTGCGTCACTTTCATGAGTTATATCAACATCAAAATCAAGAGACTATTTGTTCGGCGATTCGTTGCAAGTTTTGGATACCATGCATAAGGCAACAGGTTCGATCGGCCAAAGCAAACTGTCAGCTATGTAAAAATATGTCTGCTGTGGCAAAGCCACCGCTCATGGGACAGTTGCCGGAAGACCGCCTCACTCCATTTATCAGACCTTTCTCTTACACCGGCCTCGATTATTTCGGTCCATTCGTAGTGACAATAGGACGACGCCATGAGAAGAGGTGGGCGGCTCTTTTCACGTGTTTGTCTATTAGAGCAATACACATTGAACTTGCCAAGGATCTATCAGCGGACTCGACAATAATATGCCTAAGGAATTTTATGAATCGCAGAGGCGTACCCGTACGAATCAGGAGTGACAGAGGCACCAATTTCGTTGGAGCAAGTAAGGAGGAGTTGGCGTTGATCGATTGGCACGTGGCGGATGAATGTGCAAAGCGGGGCGTGGAGTGGGTATTTAACACCCCTGCTAATCCATCAGCTGGCGGAGCTTGGGAACGAATGGTACGTTCGGTCAAACGAGTATTATATTTTGTGCTAAAAGAAAAGGCTCCACAGGTGGAAACTTTAATGTCATTGCTTATTGAGGCCGAGAACCTGGTCAACTCGCGTCCTTTAACCCATCTCCCGTTGGAAAGTGACAGCGCCGATCCTCTAACGCCAAACCATTTTCTGCTTGGTGGTCCGAACTTTGTGCAGACACCTACGGTGAACGAGCAAGTTTGCTTGCGTAAACAGTGGCATATTCTTCAACAACTTAAGCAAACGTTTTGGAAAAGATGGGTTTTGGAATATCTTCCAGAACTAACACGTCGGACGAAATGGCATGCATCAGTAAAACCTATTCAAGTTGACGACATTGTGATTATTTGTGACGATAACGAAGCTCGTGGTGAGTGGAAACGAGGAGTGGTGACTGAAGTTTTTCCAGCACCTGACGGACAAGTAAGATCCGCCACAGTGAAGACATCTGTTGGTTACCTACGTAGGCCTGCTTCTAAACTTGCTGTACTAGACTTAATTGGTGAATCTGGATCCCGACCAGATTCACGGGCGGCGGGATGTTAAGCAGTTACATCGTCGCAATCAGCATTTTGTATTTATTTAAATATATCCGGCAACTACACGCATTTTGACATAAATATGACATAATTTTGAAATTAAACTGAAGTTTTAAATATTTGTTTTGTAAGTCGCCCTGTAACATTCCTTTTTTATAATCGTATTCAAGAGAGGCCCCGTTTGTATGTAGTATTTGAAAGCAACGCTACCATTTAATCATTATAAAAAAAACAATTGCAACGAAAAGGAATGTCGCAGGGAAAGAATAGCAAATAAGTAAGATATATTCAATGAAATTATATACTTATATTTTATTAACTTTGTATTCTCTAATGCAGATAATAAACTCCTAAAATTTGTTTTCAATAACTAAAACGGAGTTCGTGTTATTTTTGCTTAATTCCCAACAACGAGATTATCAGAAAATCCCGATTCGCAAATCTACCCGTTTACATATAACATGAAATCTAGATTTGCTGGGAGAGGGATTGTCAACTGTCAATTTTCCTTACCTGCATGACCCAATAATAGGCCCGTCACATAGCATACGTCAATCCGTCTACGTCGACGTATGTGACTGACAGCTCACGTACTTGACGGAGAGGTCGCCACATAGGAAACGTTGGCGGATATACACAAATCAGCTGTTTGATTAACCTTTAACTACAGAGGTGGTGGCAAAAATTTAACTCTTTAGAATATTTTGTAATTTCTCTTTTAAGTTGCCCTATTGAAATTCAGTTTTCAGTAACTTCACATCTCCTGATAATCTTGACCATTTTGTTTTATGGAGGAATGTTATACAAATGAGAAAAAACTCGAAAAGCAAATTGGAAAAAAAGTTAAATTCAAGAGTAGCTAAAGGTTAACAATCAAAAGCAATCAGCTGACATAGCGACGGATTGACGTATACCAAAAGTTGACTTTTGGGCAACTTCGGTACGTTGCGGCAACGGATCCGTCGTACCTGTGACGACGTACGTTTAAATGCCGACATTTTACTGAGCTGTCAGTCACATACGTCGACGTAGACGGATTAACGTATGCTATGTGTCGGGGCTATAATAATATGGTCGTAGCAGTCAAAAGAGAATAGGCAACTACCGTTCGATGGCTGTTTTCACGAATGTAAAAAGCAGATATTTTGTTTTTATTTATCTTGAAAAACGCTAGCAAACACACAAGCTTTTGCACGATTAACACGTTAAAGAAAGTATAATTAAAAAAAAAGACGATCATTTCATAACCTATAAAACAGAAAGAAGAAGAGCGACTTACTATTGCGATACGATTCTTGTTGGGCCATGCTTACTGGCGTCCATTTTGTTTACTTCTCATTTTGACGTTTCTCCCAAATTCGCCAAAAAAAATATCGATAACACGAAGAACACAGGGTTGCATTGAGAAAACTATCGTGATAATCTCGAGATTCATTTTAAATCGCGAATTTTTGGTAGCGGATTTTTGTACGGCAAACCTCGAATTTCAATCGAAGATTTTGTGTCAACCTCGAAAAAAGTAGATAATCTCGTATATGTAAATGGCATATAAGAATGTCAAAAACAGAAAAAACGCCAGCGAACACACAAGCTATTTCCACGAATAACACGTGCAAGAGGGCAAAATCAAAACAAAAGACGATAATTTGACAGCTTACTATTCCAAAAACAAAATAGCCGTCCTCTGCTGCGTCCACCATTTTATTATTGCATCATGCACGTCATGCGCTGGTTATAATAGCGGAACGGGACGGAAGCCATACCGGACGTCAGACTGTCAAATCGCAAACTGGTGCTACACGTTCAATATGAATATTGCGATATTTTTCTCGCTCTGAGATTCAAAATATTTTACTTCCGTCCTTTTCACACTTTCACTTTCAATTCGTTTATTGCCAATATTGCGATCCAGATCACGGATTTAAAAATTTCTAAAAATACATGCATTTTGATGGATCGCAAAATTTTCATGCTATAAGGCTGGTATCGACCTCTCAAGAAACAGCTCAAGAAATTTTTGGATTTATTTCTTGAGTAAAAAATAGTAGTAGGCAAGAAATTTTGACGTTTAGTAATCCACCGTGAATACCAAGTGAAATGAAGAAGAGCATCAAAAATGTAAACAAAATAAACCTTTTTGTAAACATAAGCAATTAGTAAGTTCTTAAAAGACAGTAAATAAAAGCTTTAAATATATGTTTTCAATAGTTTTATTTTGTTGTTATTTTAGGAAATCATCGAAAGCGACGAGGATGACCATATATTACTGGTAAACTGTGGTATATTGATGGCCGGAATGGAATAAAATATGAGAAATCGATGCCAACTGTGCCCTTGCATCATTAGAAAAATTGTGCATTCTATTTTTCGTTTCTTTCTTGCCATTTTCACTAACGATTTCCACGATTTTTTTTCAACACGCAACAAACGTCAAAATTTCTTTAAGAAATAAATGCTCGATGATATATTTCTTGGCAAAACCTGTGTTGCTGAGTTCGCATAACGTTGAAACATAGTATTAAAAAAGAGTACTAAATTTCTTGAGAGGTCGATACTCGCTCAAGAAAGTTTCACAAGAAAAATTTCTTGAGCATTTCTTGTACGTCATTTTATATGGAACTTTTGCGTTTCTTGAGAGGTCGATACTAAGCTATACAGTCAATCCGTATTGTCAATATTGCGATACAGATCGCGGAATTCTAAATTTCTAAATATACACGCATTTTGATGGATCGCAAAATTTTCATGCTACACAGTCAATCCATATTGTCAATATTGCGATCCGGATCGCGGATTGCAAAATTTCTAAAAATTTGCGATCCAGAATCGCGATCCATCAATACTTGATACTACCCAATATACATTTTTCTTCATTTTCAATTTGAGGTTCATTTGAGAAGTAACCCTATTGTCAAATATCAAACGTTAGTTATCAAATGCACCTCAAATTTCCCTTGAAGGCACGTTTTTAGTATGGGATTTTGGGCTGATTCTCAATTTGATTCATTTCATTTTCTCAAACCTATTTCAAAGGTGGTACGAAATGGAATGCAAACAATAGATGTTTGTATGTATTACATATTTGCACTCTATAGTACAGAAAAATTGTGGGATAGTGAGAGAGTTTGTGTTGTGAGCGCAATGGAATGGAATAAATAGATGTACATATGCATGTACATATCGAGCCGTATGCGCCGGAAAGATGTAAAGGCCATGATTTCCGATTTTCACTTTTTTGTAGAAATGGCTTACTTGTCATCACCCCCACCTTCTCCAGAAATATTATGTCTGAAAAATGTACCATTATGAAAAGCAATTTTGATGTAAGTACATAAGTTCAGTTTGTTTACTTTTTTTGTGAGTACGAAGTGGCTTTTACATCTTTTTTGCTTTTCAAATTATTGAAGACTAGTGACAAATAAACAAATTTAACGGGGTTTTGTTGGAATTTAACCAAGGGTTTTATCACTTTGAAGACTTCTACTTTGTATTTTATTACATATCGATGACCAATATGATTTTCTTGTGCGGCATATTGCACTTTATTGCTCCAAAATTTTGGAATAAAGTTCTAACGATTTCACGATAGTTAGGGTCCCTTTTGTTACTGCTTAGGGCAGTTTTAAACAAACTGGTTGTGTATTTCTAAATTTTCTCCAAAATTAATTTCTTGAATCTCGATAATTTCCCTCCAAACGTAGATACTGAAAGTGATGAACATTACTAGAGATTTCATCAGAACTTAATAGTTTTTGAAAGGCGATATCAAGGATCTTGGAACAAGGATATGATGGGAGACAAATCCAGAAAATTACAAAAGAATAGCCAAAAGTACTTACATCCCTCATTATTTATCCCCTCCTTAAAATCGCGAAATGCATTAATTTTTTTATTCAATTAATTCTTTATCCTATTCATCGCTGTTTTGAGAAACATTGTGCACTTCAAAACACGTAATAAATGGAATGAAATAATCTTGAGTATTACCCCTTAATAAAGTTTTATAAAGAAACGAAAAATGTTAGGTTAAGAACTCTCAATAAAAATAGGTAAATATAAATACTGATACATTCCATTATTGCAAAAGTAGTCTCAAAATGTTCACATTTAAATTCTTTATGGGATAGATAGGAGTCGAATCTGAAATTCCTTATACAAACTTAGATTTTTTCATTCTTTTTGCCATTGTAACCAAACTACTTGACCAATTTTTAAGTGCAAAGGCAAATAATGTTTGTTGGGATTCTCTTTACCAGTTCTTATTAGATGCCAAATCGCTACGGTGGCTAATACAATTTTTTATGCACTTACATATGTATGTATATACGGTTTTTTCTACATTTTTGTCGATATCTCAGAAACAGGGTCTGCCACAAAAAAATGGATATGCTATTCGGGATCAGCGTTAAATTTCGTTTTAGAAAAGTATAGTTTTATATTTTTGGTGGTTAAAGTTGATTAAAAATTGTTGAAAAGCAGAAAAAAAAAAATAAGAAATAAAGAAATGAAAGTAAAAATTTTTTTAAAAAACCCTCTCCTGAACATTTTTGAATTTGGCCTTTACATCTTTCCGGCGCATACGGCTCGATATGTACTACATATTTGTACTCTGATGTGATGTTTTTCATTTACCCGTGCGGGTGAATTTTGCCGGTGCCTTTTCTACAGTTACATGAGTATATTAATATCTCTTTTAATATGCATACACACATATGAGAAACAAACTATGTTTTTTGTAAATTTTTTGTAACTTCACAAAAAGACACAAACAAATAAAATAAGAGTAAGAAATACAGAATCATCATTACACACAATCATTTTCAACCATCATCATTTTAACCGTTAAAAGACTGCTGGAGTAGAACAACGAACGCTGACTCAAATTTGCAAACACACACAATTTCTTCCTTCCTTCAAGCCTTGACATGTTGAAATTCGTGAAAAATTCGTACAAAATGTGAAACAAGTTTTTTTTATGAACACTTGAAAATATGCTTATTTTCAAATGATATATAAGCTGATTCTCAAATTTAGAAACAATATTTTCTCCAAACGTTTGAAAATTTTTTTTTTTTTTTTTATGAATTTAGGTTACTCCTTTGAACGCGGTAAGGAGGATTATTTGGCCACACCCGGTGGGTTACAACGCCATGACTAATTATGTTAAATAGGTAGCTTGATTAATATTTGTTTGCTATATTTTCCGATTGATTATAATCAATTAGGTATAGGCTATTTTTGGTTTCTTAAAATTTCTTTTTCAGTGTTAAATGGGTACACTGTCAATATGAAACGCGATCGACGGATTTCATCAATATATATTGACCGTCTGACATATGCCATAGAGAACGGTGACAAACGTAAAGCGCTGGTTATAATAGCGGAACGGGACGGAACCCGTACCGATAGAGAACGGTCACAAACGTTAACTGCCGTCTTTGATATTTGCCACAGCTGTAAATATTGTGCTTTATTTACCAATTTAAAACAGAAAACTTTAAATTTGTTGGTGATTTCATGACGACGCACGCCGTTATTAAGTCTTTATAATAGTTGTATTCGCTTACTTTTTCCAGCAGCTTTTCTCTGTCTGCCTCTATCATGTTATGGTTTGCTATCGATATCAATGCTGATATCGATCATAAACGGGTTAAATTCGGTTGCTCAATTCTGTCGGGGTGGCAGTACCACTATTTCAATAGCTTCCTTCTTAGTAGTTCCCAATAACTTCCAATTAATAATGGCCGACGTGCTGACATGGTGAAGAAGAATGGTGACGCGTGGCCAAACATGAAAGGTAGTCGCATGCATGGTTCAATTATAGAAGGTTTTTGCAGTACTATATACGGACATACATACATACACCCTCCATGTAAATTGGTTGTGTATTCCGTGATGCTTCTGTCAAAATCATAGCCGCCATCGTAGAAATCATACTGCGTCAAGATCAAAATTGTCATAAGTTTTGACACAAGCACCACAATATGGGAAAAAAATAGGGAAAAGTCTGCAATCAGCTGGTTAGTAGGTTAACCTTCTATAAATTAGCCTTGGTCGCATGTGAAGGAGAATGAGGTTGTATTATAGGGGTGATCTCGATAGAACAGCTTACAATTCATTTTTTTTTTTCTTAGCGTCAGTAACTTTGCTGTTCGAGTAATTTCATTTACCAACTATGGTGTTCTAACAATAATAACGATTCTTATTTTCTCATCCAGTTACTAGACATTCCAAATGCGAAATTTTTCTGCGCTCAAATCCTGTAATTAATTCCCTTTTCCACCACCAAACGTTTAAACAAATTTTAAGTGAGTGGGTTTATCCGAAATTTACATTGATTTTTTTTCTTCTTTATTCTTCGAGATGATTATATGGTATTGCTTCATTTTTTTTTGATCCCGAGCTTTATAGATCGCGCATAAATTTTTCTTCAAATCTGGCAAGCTATCGAGCCGACCTCTATGAGTAGGCATCATGAGAAATTTCCCCTCCGAATCTTTACAATCGTTCCAATGGCGGAGATGCACAAGTATTGGTGATGGACAAACTGGTTCTCCCAGGGTTGCCATGAACACTTCGAATGTGAAAATACGTAACACGTGATTATTCGGATACTTGGTACTTTCAAATGCATATTTTATAAAATATTCTCATGCGCTCCATACAATTTTAAATTTTACATAGTTCACAGAAAATTAATTAATTATTTACCGCATGTTTATACTATTGTTTCATTAATCAGATTTTCCTGTCTCTTACCCTTTTTATAATTTGAGCGTAAGACAACAATGTCTATTAATATTCCTAACGTACACTAATAGAATTTTACAGTAGCAAATTTACTAGGGCACGAATATAAGCGATTAATTTGAGATAGTTTCATGGAAAAAATGCTTGAGGCATTTTATTCCGAAAGTTTTGGTATTTTTATTTGTGTAACATGGCAATCGCATTCCATCTCGCTTGTGTCATTGCTAGCGTCATACCATGATATAGACATTCGGGTAACCGTAAAGTCACGCCACTATTATGCACACGTCACTACACCACTGCAGGCGAGATGAAAAGTAAACGGGACTCTTCCAGATGAAGACAGAAGAAAGATTTTTTCATCAACAGCAGCAGCAAAAGTTGGATAGAATTTTATTATTCGTGGAATTACAAATTTTTGAGTGGTGAATCACAATTAAGAAAAGATTGTTTAAAAAAAAAAAAAAAAAAAAAAAATCCAAGAAATATATACATAAAAAAAAAACAGTTTTAAAACCAGAAATTGGCTTTTTTTCGGTTTATTCGCCTGCATATTTCAAACCAAAAAAGTGCAATCCGCAAAACAAGAAAACAAGCAGCAACAATCAAGTTTTAAACAAGCAAGCGAATTTGGTTTTTAATTTCCAACTTTTTCGTTTGGTTTTCTTTTGTTTTGGAATTTGCTGCAAACAAAATCAATCAACAATTTAAAACATTTAAGCAACAGCTAACACTTGCCCATTTTGTAATCGCTCAGAAGGAGTTTATCTATTGGAAAAAGCAGTGAGAACAACAACAAAAAAATAAAAGCACAAAGTCGCATTGTAAATTGACTGGGTACGAGGCGTGCATTGGATTTGGAACAAACATTTGCGGTCGGACGTAACGTGTTTAATTTGATTTTGGTGTGAATTGTTTTGCGCATCCCAAGCAGGGGAGTTAACTTGTTTTATATGACTTTGAAAGAATAAGTGAAACACCAGTATTTAAAGGAGCACCGCCAAGTCCACCTCAACGGAGCAAGTTGGTTAGTTCGTGCATGAATTTACATAGGCGATATTTAAGTCATAGGACCTCAAAATTTTCCAGTAATAGACATCGGAAGCTGCAACCTTTTAGAGAAACGTGAGCCAATCGCACACGTTTTCCGCAATTTTTCCAAATATTTATATTAAAAGAGAAAAAAAACAACGAAAACAAAATAGCTACAAACAACCAGCAAATCGGCAAATGAGCATTGTCTTATTTTAATTACTTAAATCGTAGCAAAGCCAAACATAAAAACAACAACAACAGCCAAGTAATTATTTGCGAAGCGCACATTGACTTTGCCACTAAAAGCAACCACAACAACAACAACATAAACGGTAATTCGTACAGCTACAGTAATAGCAATAACAATCAAAACAACAACAACAACGTTGAAACGATTGTCAACAACAACAATCGCTATAACGAGCAGCACAACCAGTAACAACAGCAGCGAACAACGGTGGCAGCTTTAGCAGCAGATCGGTGGCACCAACACTAAAGGTGCACCGCAACGGGTGGTGAGTCAGGCAACGGGTGCATTAGAAAATATGTATATATATTAACGTAGTTAATTAAATTAGAAACAAAAAGGGAAATGGTATACGTTATTTTGGTATAGAGCATATGAAAATATGCATACATGTGTACACACAAATATTGATACGTATGTGTTCATATCAGAGTTGGGCAGAAGGAAAACCAAAAAGTGTTCAAATAACCAATGGTGGATGAATAATTCCTTTGATCTTTATAATAGATAATTTCGTTTATTCGAACAAGAGAGCTATTCGAATAACTGATATTTTCGTTTACATACGGTTGTTCATCATTTATACGTATGTACGTGTACATATATATATGTATATATGATTTTGACTATCGCTCAGTTGTGTCCTCGGTTTGCCCTGAGCTTTAATTTACCTTGTGAAACAAGAAATAAAGTCCGGAATGATTGTCCGTAGAGAGTTTATCTGAATGAAACCTTTAAAAAGGGATACTTTTTTTTAAATAACCACCTAAATAAAAGAATTTATTCGAATAATGCCCAAGTCTGGTTCGTATGGATTTGTGTGTATGTATAGTGCAGACAACGAAATTTAAATAGAGGTTAATTATAGTAATTCAATTGGGAAACAGCGGTAGAAAAGAATACTAGTTTTGGCAAACGAAAATTTTTTTTTATATGCAGTGTCTTGTACATGTAGGTATATAAAAGTGGTTTAATACACTCTGAGTGATGTGAAAAGAGCAACAGTCATATGTATGTACATAGGTAGACATATACATATACATACGTGCATGCTTAAGTACATAGCAGAAAATTTTTTTTTTTCCTTTCTGAATGTAATGTTGAGCTAAGGCACCACTCGGTTCGAATGTAGGTGGAAACATGAGTATATGACGCTGCCCGAGTGCGCTTAATTCGCATCAATTTTGATTCACGTGTGTACATACAAATGGCCATCTACTACGTATACATATGTACTACCAAAAGAACCATGAAATTCCGCTGTAAGGAATAATAGTATACATGCATAATTGGTGTATAAAACAAGGATACAAGAATATTATTTTGATGACATTTGTATTAGTTAGATGTAATAAAGGGGGGGACTGTGTAGGAGAATATAACAAGCCAGCGTAAATTAAAGAACCCATAAAACAAACAATAAAGATAATATACATATATAGGCCGCCAATGATATTATATAAAAGCAATGACCAAAAGTTCCCGTCACGAACTCCCTATTCCATTTTAGCTTACTTTATACTACATACATACTTGTAAGATCTTCAAAAGAAAAGAATTTTTTTTCCGTTCATTAGAGTTAACCTAATTAGTCTAAATTAAAATACAACTTCAATGTATCTACTCTTCGAGCCACGTTTCACAGAGTGGGCTTAGAACGTAAGCTAATTAAAATAAAGTAATTGTAAGGTTTTTTTTGTACTTACATATATACAAACATATATGCAATCTATGTTTGATTCGACTCTACGTAACGGCATATACTTATATTTGTAAGCGCGGCTATTCCGTTTTATTTAGTAGTTAGTTCATATCAGGCTTAGTAGATCAATAAGCACTATATTAAACTATATATGGCACTAAAAGGAACTATACATGGGACATAGGGGCTTTCTTTTTTATATATACCCAAAATGAATTATAAATAAATTGTAAAATGAAAATGGGAGTGCTGGCCTACTTTATTTAAAAAGGCATTAGGGATTTCAGGAATGGGGTCATCAAAACATAGGTGCACTGATGACCATGGATGAGGGTGGGTCGATAAGCACCGACGCTGCAACAACACCGGCGGCGCATAATAATACGGGGTCATCAAAACATAGGTGCACTGATGGCCATGGATGAGGGTGGGCCGATAAGCACCGACGCTGCAACAACACCGGCGGCGCATAATAATTACGGGGTCATCGAATTTAAGGTGCACTGATGACCAAGGATGAGGGTGGGCAGATAAGCACCGACGCTGCAACAACACCGGCGGCGCATAATAATATGGGGTCATCGAATCGTAGGTGCACCGATGGCCATGGATGAGGGTGGGTCGAAAAGCACCAGCGCTGCAACAACACCAGCGGCGCACCACAGGTAAGGGGTTACTGATATTCGGGTGCGACAGTAACCATGGATTAGGGTGGGACAAAAACGCACCGGCGCTGCAACAACATCAGCAACGCCACCCCCTTGTGAGTTCGGCCTTTAACTTTTTTTTTGATTGTTCATATATTTTAAATTTCAGCTTCTTTTATGTATTTTCAGATGCCTGGTAATAACCGGTCCTTCCGGTTGATTCAAATTAAATTCAAATTTAACGATTTTTTTTTGCGATATAAGTATTCAAATTTAAATTCACTTTGACAGTTTTTTTTTGACAGTGTTTATTCAAATTTAGTGCATATCGATTTCAACGTACATTCAAATTTAAATTTTGGTACAACGATTTTTTTTCTCGTCCGTCCGCGGTTATTTAAATTTAACGTGCGCTCATCTATTTTAAAATTTTCCCGTCGATTGTCAGTATTTCCGTCCGATTTAAATTTCGGTTTAGATGTTTTGCTAACGTTCGTCTGACTTTAACGTACATATGTACGTTCAAAATTCATATTCAAATTTTAACGACATTTTCCCTCGGTTTGCATTTATTTAAATTTAACTGATGCCTGGCCTCTTGAATTTGGATTTTTCGGGTTATTTTGAATTTTCGAATTTTTCAACGGTCCGTCCGTGGCATCCGGCTAAACCGGATGTTGTTTTAGTGTGATTTTACTCGTTTGGTTTGAAAAGGCATGATATGAATTTTTTTCTGTTTATGGCGCAGGACAGCAATGTAGGCAAGAACCCCGCCCAGCCGACAATGACTAGCCACAGTGCAACCCTAGATCATGCCGACCGCCATGCATTGCCGCTCCACTCGATTGTAGATCGTAATCGATAGTCGAAAACGTGTACCATAACAGATGGCGCCCAACGTGGGGCCTTGGGGTGCTGGCTTCGGTGGTTTTCTGGTCGTTCAGTGAAGTTTCATTATTCCGCAAGTCCCAGATTGGCAGCCTCAGTAGCCGCCACTGCGTTGCGGCGGGATGATGAGATTGATCGGGATGATTGGAAATCATTGGTGTTAGCGGCTCAGGGCTCCATGAGACTTTACGTCACCTAGTCTGTTTGTTTTTCTTTTGCATTTCACCCGGAGAGGCAGTGTTTAACGCACTTAATTTTTTTTTGTAGTTTAAATATTAAATTTGGTTTCACTGTCGTCCGAGGGGCATGTCCGCTAGATTCAGTATTTTTTTTTTATTTCTTTTTGCCGAATATGTCTTTTGTGCAGTTTTGTGTATCGGATTTTTTTTCTTTTGGGGCCCAGCTTATCTCGCGTCGGAGTTGGCTGGATCCTAAGCTAGCAATCCTTCTTCGCAAGTCTGGGGTAGCGGCTTCAAACCGTGCCTTTCATTGCGGCGGAGCCAAGGATGTTGGTCATAAGGGAAATTCGTCCTTTTTATTTTTTTTGTTTTCGTGATTTTTTTTTGCAATTTAGGCTTCAGCCATCCCGCGTCTGAGTTGGTTGCACCTAGCGCCACTTTCATTGCGATGGGTTGGTCTGAGACCTGAATTAGTACTTTTCATCTCCGCAAGTCTGGGGAAAGCAGCCTCTAGCTGTTCCTTTCATTGCGGCGGAGATTAGGAGGGTATTTTGCAAATTTCTTTTGTTTTGTCTTTTTTTTTGTTATGCGATGCAGGCCTCAGTTCATCTCATGCCTGAGTTGGGTGCCTTGGAACATTTAGCACCACTTCATGGCGATGAGCTGAGCTGAGACCCAAGGATGTATTGTCTATCTCCGCAAGTCTGGGGAAAGCGGATTCAAACCGTTCCTTTCATTGCGGCGGAGATAGGTTAGTATTTCGCAAAATTTGAATTTTTTTTTTATTGCTAACTATCTTTAGTTAGCCAGCCTGTCTCAGGGATTTAGCTTCCGAGCAACCCTGCATTGCGGTTGGTGCGCTGGAGACCAGTTGGCACACACCGTCTTAATTTTTTTTGTGTTTTTATTTTTCAAGGGGGTTATATTTTTTTTTATACTGTAACCTGTGCCTTTTATGATGGGAGGTCAGCATTCCCATTGAATAACGAACATATATATATATTTTGCATTGAATATCTTTTTACATTTACATATACACGTATATGAACACGTTTATTTATACAAATATTTTTTTTTATATAAGCGAAGTCATTTTGAATCGATATTGTTAGTTAAAATTTAAGATAATTTTTGTTTTGAATCGCAAATAATTATTACAATTATTGCTTGATTTTTCCACCAAACGAGACAATTAAAGTTTTATTACTTTTTCGGATGTGACATAATTTTGTACCGGCATACTGTGTAACCTAAATCAAACGCACGCCGTCAATTTACTGTCAAACATTTCTCATGCCCATACAACTTGTATGGGAGTAACCGAAATTGAACGGCGTGCGTAAAAAGCAAATTCGACGCCCAATTTTTGTTTTGCGTGACAGTTGAAATTAAGCATTGTGGGTGATTGTTTGCAAAAAAATTGACAGTTGCTTTTGATATCGTGTCTGTTAGGTACATATTCCACAAAATAACAAGATTTTCTCTGATTTTCTGTATTTTTCTATTTCTTTATCTGAACACGCACGCAAGTCAATTTCGGTTCAACGCATATGAAAAATTTGCGTGCGTGCGTTAAATTGACGACTTGCGTTTGATTTAGGTTACAGAGATAGAGATTCAAATAGCAAATAATCATTATAAATAATTGCTGAAAGTTTCACCAAACACAAAAACCAAAGTTTTGTAATTTTCTTTCGGATGCGAAATAATTTTGAATCGAGTTAGAGATTTAAATTTCGGTAATTGTACAAATAATTGCATTGGAGCTTTGACACCAAACGTGACTTATTCAAGCAGTTAATTGCTTTAGATTTCATACAACCGTTCAAGCGTGCCTTGTTGTTTTTTTAGCGCTCAAACGTTTGATTTTTTTTGTTGAAAATGTCGCAGAATAGTCAGCAGTCGGCTGAACGCAGGCAAACGAGGAGTTCGACTAGAGGTAGTGGTTCTAAAAACAGAGGTAGCGGGGTATATTATAGAGGAGGAGGAAGTAGAGGTGCAACTCCGAAACCCCCAGCGAGCCGACCTTTAGTAATGCATTCCCCAATAGTCAGCCGGACAACAGTAGATCCATTCAGGGATGTCCCAAATAATGACCCTTCGGGAAAATATGATAGACCGACTAGTGCAAATATCCTCGATCTAGACAGTCTTATTAGGAATATGCCGGATCCGCCTGAGCAATGCGCGACAAATACTGTAGACGAGGCTAGCGCTTTACCACAAGTTCGGTTACAACCAAACGTTTACAATGATAGGGCTTCCAACCAAGAGACCCATCCCGAAGTGTCTCCCTTGAATTCGTGGGTACATGTCCTGCATCAGTTATTCCAAACGTCACAAGAAGAACTGCGCCATGAGATGAGAGCTATTAGGGAAAATGTGAATACCCTGAACGCTGCAGTCGCAGCCTCTCGAACGGCGGCGGATTTTATTAGGAGTGATGCTAGACGTGATACTAGGGAAGATGCTAGGCAGCAGCCGAACCAAGCGCAGACTTTCGTTAGTAATTCGATTATTCCCACACCTAGTAATACGGTTGTGAAACCACAAGACTGGAAGATTTCTTATGACGGTACTGGTAGCGTTTCAGATTTTTTGTTTAAATTGGACACCTTGCGTGAGCGCACACAATGTTCGGAAGATCAGATTATGGCCAGTTTTCACCTTTTTTTGTCAGGACGTGCTGAAGAATGGTATTGGTTATTTACCAAACAAAATTCCAACGCAAACTATCCATTTTTGAGTTATTCTTTAAAACGGGAATTCGGCACCCTGAAGACGGACCATGAGCTGATGATGGAAATATCAGTGCGCAAACAAAAACCAAACGAGACTTACGACGTTTTCCACACGGACATTCTGGCATTAAACGCGAGACTTAGAGAACCCATGTCTGAGGCCTTGCTTATTGATATCATCAAACGCAACGTTAATGGTAATTTGAAATTAATGCTCTTTAACGCAAGTGTAAGGAACCTGCATGACCTACGCGATGTAGCTCGACGGGGCGAGCAGGTGCTGAAAGAGAGCAGGAGCTTAGTATCAAATTATCATAGGCCGAGCGTAAACGAAGCGCGTGCCCTAGCTCCGGAATGTAGGATTGAAAGTGAGGATTATATAGTAGATCCACAGATAGAAGCACTGAATTATCGTCGCATGGGTAAGCCAGACTACTCAGGGATTAAGTGTTGGAATTGTCAGACAATGGGTCACTCCTATATATACTGTGAGGAGCCAATTAAATCTCAGTTTTGTTTCAAATGCGGTCAGAGAGGAGTGTTGACTCCGAAGTGTCCCAACGACCACCGTGGTCAGGGAAACCGTTATCCGAGCGAGAGGAAAGAGGGGGAAACTCGTTCGGGACTATAGCCCCTACTTCAGTCAATACCCAGGCAATCGTCGCGAGTACTGAGCCTAGTCCACTTTCGGCCAGATCCGCGAGTAGTCAACCAACACCAATAGTAACTTTCCCTGATAGTACGGATAACTCAAATAGTTCAGATTCAGATGGCCCAACTTCGTCACAAACAAATTCTCGGCCAGTTCGTATTTTGAAAGCTTCAGTTAGAAATGTTAGTTGCCAGACCATTTTCCGGCCCAGTTTAGAAGAAAGAGAACAAAACTATCAATTGGTTAGGTCAAATATTTTCACGAATGATTCCCAACCATATCCACCCGAAAAAATTTTGCAGTGTAGGAAGAGATATAGCAAACGTGTCCAGGTGCGTAAGCTTTTGGAAAGCACCACACTCGTCCTTAAAGACGATGAAAGACCAATGATTAGGGTGAGGATAGGAAATGGATCACTTGTGGGGTTATTGGATTCAGGAGCCAATGTCTCTATTCTGGGTAAAGACTGTTTGAAATTTTTAGAAGAGAACAATCTCAACTATAAGGAAATGAATGAATGTATATATACGGCAGGCGGCGACAAACGGAAGATAATAGGGTGTAGTTCATTGCCTGTCACTTTTAAAAATACAACAAAATCTATATCCTTTTACCTTGTTCCTTCGCTTCTCCAGGAAGCCTACTTCGGGGTAGATTTTTGGAAAGCATTTGCTTTAGCTCCCGAAATATTTCCAAGTGTATCTTGTCTAGAAGCAAAGGAAGATATAGAAGAAGGTCCCAATTTTCATGATTTAACTCCATCCCAGAAGTACGATTTGCAAAAAGTTATTGAAATGTTTCCGTCGTTTGAAAAGTTAGGCCTTGGGCAAACACAGCTGGTTGAGCACCATATTGACACGGGTGACGCAGTCCCAATTAAAAGCAAACATTTTCCTCTTTCGCCACCAAGGCAGGCTGAAGCCTACAGCGAAATTGATAGATTATTGAAAATGGGAGTCATCGAGGAGTCGAATTCGCCATGGTGTAGCCCAGTTGTCTTAGTACGGAAACCTGGTAAGGTTAGACTCTGCATTGATTCTAGGAAGGTAAACGCCGTTACGAAAAAGGACTCATATCCGCTGCCGCATATCAACGGGTTATTGAGTCGTTTAAAGGATACGCACTTTATTAGTGGTATCGACTTAAAAGACGCGTTCTTCCAAATTAAACTAACTGAGTCGTCAAAAGAGAAGACAGCGTTTGCGGTGCCAGGTAAACCCTTGTACCATTACAAAGTTATGCCCTTTGGGCTGTGTAACGCGCCGCAAACAATGAGTCGACTCATGGACAAAGCAATTCCCTCGTATATGCGAGAACACGTTTTTGTTTATTTGGACGACCTGTTGGTATGTAGTGCGGATTTTGACGACCACATCAAACTTTTAGCAGATGTAGCGAGGTGTTTGAAAAGTGCAGGCCTTACAATTAATGTGAGAAAAAGTAAATTTTGCCAGAGAGAGATTCGATACTTAGGGTATGTTATAGGCAGTGGGTGTTTGAAAGTGAATCCAGAGAAAATCGAGGCAATGCAGAATTTCCCCATTCCCAAATCTCCTCGACAGGTTCGCAGATTTGTGGGTATGGCAAATTGGTACAGGGCATTTATTACCAATTTCGCTGATTTAGCAGGCCCTTTAACAGATTGTTTACGTAAGTCACCTGGTCCTTTCAAACTAACTCCAGAAGCAGTAGAGGCCTTCGAAAAACTTAAAGTAGCTCTGAGTTCCGCCCCAGTCTTAGCTCAACCTGATTTTTCCCGAGAATTTGTCATTCAATGTGATGCTTCCAAAATAGGAGTAGGAGGCGTGTTATTCCAGGTCGATGATAATGGTGCAGAGCATCCAATAGCTTTCGTTTCAAAAAAATTAAATAATGCTCAACGCAACTATACAGTCACCGAGCTGGAATGCCTCGCCGCAATTGTTAGTGTCAAACGTTTCAGACCCTACGTTGAAGGGCTGCCATTTCGTATCATCACGGACCACTCAAGCCTTAAATGGTTGATGACGCAAAAAGACCTTAGTGGTAGGTTAGCTAGATGGTCACTGTTACTACAGAGATATGATTTCGAAATGCAGCATCGTAAGGGGGCTCTGAACGTAGTACCGGACGCTCTGTCGCGTTTTGACGTTGACGAGTTGACTTCATCTCCCGCGCCTTACGAAATAGACTTAGACTCATCCGAATTTAGAGCCAATGAGTATCTGGATCTTATCAGAACAATTACAGTAAACGGTGAGGCTCTCCCGGATTTGCGTGTCAGAGGCGGGCTGATTTTTAAAAGGGTTAAGTTTCGAAAAGGTGTGGAGGGTGAAGAAGACTCGTTATGGCGGTTGTGGTTACCCCAAAGACTCAGGGAGGAAGCAATACGAATGGCACATGACGCAGTTAGGAGTTATCACGGAGGTTGGCAAAAGACATTGGAACGGGTTAGGTCGAAATACTTCTGGCCACAACAAGCTAGGGACGTTAGAGATTATGTGAAGGATTGTGACACTTGCAAGGCTGTAAAAGCAACGAATCAGCAGTCAAGACCACCTATAGGAAGCGCTATTGTTACAGAGAGACCTTTTCAGCGCTTATATTGCGACTTCTTAGGACCTTATCCGAGATCCAAACGTAGGAACCAGTTTCTTTTTATTATTTTAGACCATTTTTCAAAGTATGTGTGGCTGAAGCCAATGCAGAGAGCGACAACTATTAATGTAATGAATTACTTCGGTACAGAGATTTTTCCAGCTATAGGGGTCCCAGAATATATCCACAGCGATAATGGGAAACAATTCGTCTCAAAGGAAATGAAAGCGTTCTTTGAAAAGTATGGTGTGACGCATGTTAGAACAGGAGTATATTCCCCACAAGCTAATGCGTCCGAACGCGTGAATAGAGAGATAGTATCCAAGATAAGAATTTTCCTAAAAGATAAGCAGGATCATACGGACTGGGACAAACACATACCCGAAATTTTAGCAGTTCTAAGAAGCGATTTTCATACATCAATTCAGTGTTCTCCGTACTTTGCATTATATGGTCAGAATATGGTCCAACACGCATCCGCGTATAAGTTATTAGAAAAATTGGATAGCCTTAAAGAAGATTGCGTACCGATAGTGAGTAGGGCTGATAGGTTAACAGGGATCCACGAGCAAATCCGTAAAAACTTAGCGCAGGCAAATGATAGAGTCAAGCAGGTTTACAATAAGCGCTCTAGGCTTGTGAATTATAGGGAAGGTCAGGAAGTATTTAGAAGAAATTTTGCCTTGAGTAACTTCAAACAGGGCATAAACGCGAAATTCCTGCCAAAATATATTAAGTGTCGAGTGCGTGGAAAAGTGGGCAATGCACTGTATGACTTAGAAGACTTAACAGGGAGATTAATAGGACGATTCCATGCTTCTGATATTCGTCCTCAATAAGGCTCCGCTGGGCGTCTTGGCGGTCGGGGACAATTCGCCCAGTATTCTCCCCGAGCAGTTATAATAATAGGTGGATCACAAGCGCTCCCATCGGGAACCGTGGACCATCTAGCAGTCCATATTCCAATTGGTCTGCTTATGCGGAGTTTTGACGAGTTCTCCCATATAAAAATGTCTATTTAAACGGAGTATTGATGACTTTCCTGCTAAAGTTTTTTTTGTCCAGCTTCGCGAGGTTAGGGACCATAGACCAGCTGATAGGGTGATGGTATTCGGAGTTTAGACGCGTTCTCCTGTAAAAAAATGTCTAAGGCCGCGAAGCCTTAAAATAAGAAACAAAATAATTTAACTTTTTTTGTAAAGCCCATTCCGGGGGGCGAGAATCCAGCGGACCAAGGGTCTTTTTCAAGACCGCCTGTCCTGGGTCCAGCGTGCGGGGTTGGATCAGCCGGGGGGGACAGGTTCTTAAGACCGACCAAGTTCGGCACCTAGGAGAAGGGCTCCTAGGGGGGAGTAGGCTTCTCTGGCCTAAGCCAATAGAGAATTACCGCAACACCGGACTTACGCATCTTGGTTTCTTTTTACCAAACGAATTTTTTTATCATACCTGACTTTCAATTATTCTCGGATTTTCATACACTACTAGATTGCACGTTCATATAGCATACGTTTTTTTTTGGTATCACCTGATGGAGCCTCTGTTGCCCGGTTAGCTGTGGTAGAATTTGAGACTCTTATCTAGGGGTGAGTCGTGCCCCACGTAGTTAACAGTTGAGTATTATCGCAACAACCTTACAGGCAAACCATTTTTCCTGTTCGCTCCCTCGTCAGGTCTTCGAAGCGAAGCAGGCCTGTTATGGTTTGCTATCGATATCAATGCTGATATCGATCATAAACGGGTTAAATTCGGTTGCTCAATTCTGTCGGGGTGGCAGTACCACTATTTCAATAGCTTCCTTCTTAGTAGTTCCCAATAACTTCCAATTAATAATGGCCGACGTGCTGACATGGTGAAGAAGAATGGTGACGCGTGGCCAAACATGAAAGGTAGTCGCATGCATGGTTCAATTATAGAAGGTTTTTGCAGTACTATATACGGACATACATACATACACCCTCCATGTAAATTGGTTGTGTATTCCGTGATGCTTCTGTCAAAATCATAGCCGCCATCGTAGAAATCATACTGCGTCAAGATCAAAATTGTCATAAGTTTTGACACAAGCACCACAATATGGGAAAAAAATAGGGAAAAGTCTGCAATCAGCTGGTTAGTAGGTTAACCTTCTATAAATTAGCCTTGGTCGCATGTGAAGGAGAATGAGGTTGTATTATAGGGGTGATCTCGATAGAACAGCTTACAATTCATTTTTTTTTTTCTTAGCGTCAGTAACTTTGCTGTTCGAGTAATTTCATTTACCAACTATGGTGTTCTAACAATAATAACGATTCTTATTTTCTCATCCAGTTACTAGACATTCCAAATGCGAAATTTTTCTGCGCTCAAATCCTGTAATTAATTCCCTTTTCCACCACCAAACGTTTAAACAAATTTTAAGTGAGTGGGTTTATCCGAAATTTACATTGATTTTTTTTCTTCTTTATTCTTCGAGATGATTATATGGTATTGCTTCATTTTTTTTTGATCCCGAGCTTTATAGATCGCGCATAAATTTTTCTTCAAATCTGGCAAGCTATCGAGCCGACCTCTATGAGTAGGCATCATGAGAAATTTCCCCTCCGAATCTTTACAATCGTTCCAATGGCGGAGATGCACAAGTATTGGTGATGGACAAACTGGTTCTCCCAGGGTTGCCATGAACACTTCGAATGTGAAAATACGTAACACGTGATTATTCGGATACTTGGTACTTTCAAATGCATATTTTATAAAATATTCTCATGCGCTCCATACAATTTTAAATTTTACATAGTTCACAGAAAATTAATTAATTATTTACCGCATGTTTATACTATTGTTTCATTAATCAGATTTTCCTGTCTCTTACCCTTTTTATAATTTGAGCGTAAGACAACAATGTCTATTAATATTCCTAACGTACACTAATAGAATTTTACAGTAGCAAATTTACTAGGGCACGAATATAAGCGATTAATTTGAGATAGTTTCATGGAAAAAATGCTTGAGGCATTTTATTCCGAAAGTTTTGGTATTTTTATTTGTGTAACATGGCAATCGCATTCCATCTCGCTTGTGTCATTGCTAGCGTCATACCATGATATAGACATTCGGGTAACCGTAAAGTCACGCCACTATTATGCACACGTCACTACACCACTGCAGGCGAGATGAAAAGTAAACGGGACTCTTCCAGATGAAGACAGAAGAAAGATTTTTTCATCAACAGCAGCAGCAAAAGTTGGATAGAATTTTATTATTCGTGGAATTACAAATTTTTGAGTGGTGAATCACAATTAAGAAAAGATTGTTTAAAAAAAAAAAAAAAAAAAAAAATCCAAGAAATATATACATAAAAAAAAAACAGTTTTAAAACCAGAAATTGGCTTTTTTTCGGTTTATTCGCCTGCATATTTCAAACCAAAAAAGTGCAATCCGCAAAACAAGAAAACAAGCAGCAACAATCAAGTTTTAAACAAGCAAGCGAATTTGGTTTTTAATTTCCAACTTTTTCGTTTGGTTTTCTTTTGTTTTGGAATTTGCTGCAAACAAAATCAATCAACAATTTAAAACATTTAAGCAACAGCTAACACTTGCCCATTTTGTAATCGCTCAGAAGGAGTTTATCTATTGGAAAAAGCAGTGAGAACAACAACAAAAAAATAAAAGCACAAAGTCGCATTGTAAATTGACTGGGTACGAGGCGTGCATTGGATTTGGAACAAACATTTGCGGTCGGACGTAACGTGTTTAATTTGATTTTGGTGTGAATTGTTTTGCGCATCCCAAGCAGGGGAGTTAACTTGTTTTATATGACTTTGAAAGAATAAGTGAAACACCAGTATTTAAAGGAGCACCGCCAAGTCCACCTCAACGGAGCAAGTTGGTTAGTTCGTGCATGAATTTACATAGGCGATATTTAAGTCATAGGACCTCAAAATTTTCCAGTAATAGACATCGGAAGCTGCAACCTTTTAGAGAAACGTGAGCCAATCGCACACGTTTTCCGCAATTTTTCCAAATATTTATATTAAAAGAGAAAAAAAACAACGAAAACAAAATAGCTACAAACAACCAGCAAATCGGCAAATGAGCATTGTCTTATTTTAATTACTTAAATCGTAGCAAAGCCAAACATAAAAACAACAACAACAGCCAAGTAATTATTTGCGAAGCGCACATTGACTTTGCCACTAAAAGCAACCACAACAACAACAACATAAACGGTAATTCGTACAGCTACAGTAATAGCAATAACAATCAAAACAACAACAACAACGTTGAAACGATTGTCAACAACAACAATCGCTATAACGAGCAGCACAACCAGTAACAACAGCAGCGAACAACGGTGGCAGCTTTAGCAGCAGATCGGTGGCACCAACACTAAAGGTGCACCGCAACGGGTGGTGAGTCAGGCAACGGGTGCATTAGAAAATATGTATATATATTAACGTAGTTAATTAAATTAGAAACAAAAAGGGAAATGGTATACGTTATTTTGGTATAGAGCATATGAAAATATGCATACATGTGTACACACAAATATTGATACGTATGTGTTCATATCAGAGTTGGGCAGAAGGAAAACCAAAAAGTGTTCAAATAACCAATGATGGATGAATAATTCCTTTGATCTTTATAATAGATAATTTCGTTTATTCGAACAAGAGAGCTATTCGAATAACTGATATTTTCGTTTACATACGGTTGTTCATCATTTATACGTATGTACGTGTACATATATATATGTATATATGATTTTGACTATCGCTCAGTTGTGTCCTCGGTTTGCCCTGAGCTTTAATTTACCTTGTGAAACAAGAAATAAAGTCCGGAATGATTGTCCGTAGAGAGTTTATCTGAATGAAACCTTTAAAAAGGGATACTTTTTTTTAAATAACCACCTAAATAAAAGAATTTATTCGAATAATGCCCAAGTCTGGTTCGTATGGATTTGTGTGTATGTATAGTGCAGACAACGAAATTTAAATAGAGGTTAATTATAGTAATTCAATTGGGAAACAGCGGTAGAAAAGAATACTAGTTTTGGCAAACGAAAATTTTTTTTTATATGCAGTGTCTTGTACATGTAGGTATATAAAAGTGGTTTAATACACTCTGAGTGATGTGAAAAGAGCAACAGTCATATGTATGTACATAGGTAGACATATACATATACATACGTGCATGCTTAAGTACATAGCAGAAAATTTTTTTTTTTCCTTTCTGAATGTAATGTTGAGCTAAGGCACCACTCGGTTCGAATGTAGGTGAAAACATGAGTATATGACGCTGCCCGAGTGCGCTTAATTCGCATCAATTTTGATTCACGTGTGTACATACAAATGGCCATCTACTACGTATACATATGTACTACCAAAAGAACCATGAAATTCCGCTGTAAGGAATAATAGTATACATGCATAATTGGTGTATAAAACAAGGATACAAGAATATTATTTTGATGACATTTGTATTAGTTAGATGTAATAAAGGGGGGGACTGTGTAGGAGAATATAACAAGCCAGCGTAAATTAAAGAACCCATAAAACAAACAATAAAGATAATATACATATATAGGCCGCCAATGATATTATATAAAAGCAATGACCAAAAGTTCCCGTCACGAACTCCCTATTCCATTTTAGCTTACTTTATACTACATACATACTTGTAAGATCTTCAAAAGAAAAGAATTTTTTTTCCGTTCATTAGAGTTAACTTAATTAGTCTAAATTAAAATACAACTTCAATGTATCTACTCTTCGAGCCACGTTTCACAGAGTGGGCTTAGAACGTAAGCTAATTAAAATAAAGTAATTGTAAGGTTTTTTTTGTACTTACATATATACAAACATATATGCAATCTATGTTTGATTCGACTCTACGTAACGGCATATACTTATATTTGTAAGCGCGGCTATTCCGTTTTATTTAGTAGTTAGTTCATATCAGGCTTAGTAGATCAATAAGCACTATATTAAACTATATATGGCACTAAAAGGAACTATACATGGGACATAGGGGCTTTCTTTTTTATATATACCCAAAATGAATTATAAATAAATTGTAAAATGAAAATGGGAGTGCTGGCCTACTTTATTTAAAAAGGCATTAGGGATTTCAGGAATGGGGTCATCAAAACATAGGTGCACTGATGACCATGGATGAGGGTGGGTCGATAAGCACCGACGCTGCAACAACACCGGCGGCGCATAATAATACGGGGTCATCAAAACATAGGTGCACTGATGGCCATGGATGAGGGTGGGCCGATAAGCACCGACGCTGCAACAACACCGGCGGCGCATAATAATTACGGGGTCATCGAATTTAAGGTGCACTGATGACCAAGGATGAGGGTGGGCAGATAAGCACCGACGCTGCAACAACACCGGCGGCGCATAATAATATGGGGTCATCGAATCGTAGGTGCACCGATGGCCATGGATGAGGGTGGGTCGAAAAGCACCAGCGCTGCAACAACACCAGCGGCGCACCACAGGTAAGGGGTTACTGATATTCGGGTGCGACAGTAACCATGGATTAGGGTGGGACAAAAACGCACCGGCGCTGCAACAACATCAGCAACGCCACCCCCTTGTGAGTTCGGCCTTTAACTTTTTTTTTGATTGTTCATATATTTTAAATTTCAGCTTCTTTTATGTATTTTCAGATGCCTGGTAATAACCGGTCCTTCCGGTTGATTCAAATTAAATTCAAATTTAACGATTTTTTTTTGCGATATAAGTATTCAAATTTAAATTCACTTTGACAGTTTTTTTTTGACAGTGTTTATTCAAATTTAGTGCATATCGATTTCAACGTACATTCAAATTTAAATTTTGGTACAACGATTTTTTTTCTCGTCCGTCCGCGGTTATTTAAATTTAACGTGCGCTCATCTATTTTAAAATTTTCCCGTCGATTGTCAGTATTTCCGTCCGATTTAAATTTCGGTTTAGATGTTTTGCTAACGTTCGTCTGACTTTAACGTACATATGTACGTTCAAAATTCATATTCAAATTTTAACGACATTTTCCCTCGGTTTGCATTTATTTAAATTTAACTGATGCCTGGCCTCTTGAATTTGGATTTTTCGGGTTATTTTGAATTTTCGAATTTTTCAACGGTCCGTCCGTGGCATCCGGCTAAACCGGATGTTGTTTTAGTGTGATTTTACTCGTTTGGTTTGAAAAGGCATGATATGAATTTTTTTCTGTTTATGGCGCAGGACAGCAATGTAGGCAAGAACCCCGCCCAGCCGACAATGACTAGCCACAGTGCAACCCTAGATCATGCCGACCGCCATGCATTGCCGCTCCACTCGATTGTAGATCGTAATCGATAGTCGAAAACGTGTACCATAACAGATGGCGCCCAACGTGGGGCCTTGGGGTGCTGGCTTCGGTGGTTTTCTGGTCGTTCAGTGAAGTTTCATTATTCCGCAAGTCCCAGATTGGCAGCCTCAGTAGCCGCCACTGCGTTGCGGCGGGATGATGAGATTGATCGGGATGATTGGAAATCATTGGTGTTAGCGGCTCAGGGCTCCATGAGACTTTACGTCACCTAGTCTGTTTGTTTTTCTTTTGCATTTCACCCGGAGAGGCAGTGTTTAACGCACTTAATTTTTTTTTGTAGTTTAAATATTAAATTTGGTTTCACTGTCGTCCGAGGGGCATGTCCGCTAGATTCAGTATTTTTTTTTTATTTCTTTTTGCCGAATATGTCTTTTGTGCAGTTTTGTGTATCGGATTTTTTTTCTTTTGGGGCCCAGCTTATCTCGCGTCGGAGTTGGCTGGATCCTAAGCTAGCAATCCTTCTTCGCAAGTCTGGGGTAGCGGCTTCAAACCGTGCCTTTCATTGCGGCGGAGCCAAGGATGTTGGTCATAAGGGAAATTCGTCCTTTTTATTTTTTTTGTTTTCGTGATTTTTTTTTGCAATTTAGGCTTCAGCCATCCCGCGTCTGAGTTGGTTGCACCTAGCGCCACTTTCATTGCGATGGGTTGGTCTGAGACCTGAATTAGTACTTTTCATCTCCGCAAGTCTGGGGAAAGCAGCCTCTAGCTGTTCCTTTCATTGCGGCGGAGATTAGGAGGGTATTTTGCAAATTTCTTTTGTTTTGTCTTTTTTTTTGTTATGCGATGCAGGCCTCAGTTCATCTCATGCCTGAGTTGGGTGCCTTGGAACATTTAGCACCACTTCATGGCGATGAGCTGAGCTGAGACCCAAGGATGTATTGTCTATCTCCGCAAGTCTGGGGAAAGCGGATTCAAACCGTTCCTTTCATTGCGGCGGAGATAGGTTAGTATTTCGCAAAATTTGAATTTTTTTTTATTGCTAACTATCTTTAGTTAGCCAGCCTGTCTCAGGGATTTAGCTTCCGAGCAACCCTGCATTGCGGTTGGTGCGCTGGAGACCAGTTGGCACACACCGTCTTAATTTTTTTTGTGTTTTTATTTTTCAAGGGGGTTATATTTTTTTTTATACTGTAACCTGTGCCTTTTATGATGGGAGGTCAGCATTCCCATTGAATAACGAACATATATATATATTTTGCATTGAATATCTTTTTACATTTACATATACACGTATATGAACACGTTTATTTATACAAATATTTTTTTTTATATAAGCGAAGTCATTTTGAATCGATATTGTTAGTTAAAATTTAAGATAATTTTTGTTTTGAATCGCAAATAATTATTACAATTATTGCTTGATTTTTCCACCAAACGAGACAATTAAAGTTTTATTACTTTTTCGGATGTGACATAATTTTGTACCGGCATAGAGATTCAAATAGCAAATAATCATTATAAATAATTGCTGAAAGTTTCACCAAACACAAAAACCAAAGTTTTGTAATTTTCTTTCGGATGCGAAATAATTTTGAATCGAGTTAGAGATTTAAATTTCGGTAATTGTATAAATAATTGCATTGGAGCTTTGACACCAAACGTGACTTATTCAAGCAGTTAATTGCTTTAGATTTCATACAACCGTTCAAGCGTGCCTTGTTGTTTTTTTAGCGCTCAAACGTTTGATTTTTTTTGTTGAAAATGTCGCAGAATAGTCAGCAGTCGGCTGAACGCAGGCAAACGAGGAGTTCGACTAGAGGTAGTGGTTCTAAAAACAGAGGTAGCGGGGTATATTATAGAGGAGGAGGAAGTAGAGGTGCAACTCCGAAACCCCCAGCGAGCCGACCTTTAGTAATGCATTCCCCAATAGTCAGCCGGACAACAGTAGATCCATTCAGGGATGTCCCAAATAATGACCCTTCGGGAAAATATGATAGACCGACTAGTGCAAATATCCTCGATCTAGACAGTCTTATTAGGAATATGCCGGATCCGCCTGAGCAATGCGCGACAAATACTGTAGACGAGGCTAGCGCTTTACCACAAGTTCGGTTACAACCAAACGTTTACAATGATAGGGCTTCCAACCAAGAGACCCATCCCGAAGTGTCTCCCTTGAATTCGTGGGTACATGTCCTGCATCAGTTATTCCAAACGTCACAAGAAGAACTGCGCCATGAGATGAGAGCTATTAGGGAAAATGTGAATACCCTGAACGCTGCAGTCGCAGCCTCTCGAACGGCGGCGGATTTTATTAGGAGTGATGCTAGACGTGATACTAGGGAAGATGCTAGGCAGCAGCCGAACCAAGCGCAGACTTTCGTTAGTAATTCGATTATTCCCACACCTAGTAATACGGTTGTGAAACCACAAGACTGGAAGATTTCTTATGACGGTACTGGTAGCGTTTCAGATTTTTTGTTTAAATTGGACACCTTGCGTGAGCGCACACAATGTTCGGAAGATCAGATTATGGCCAGTTTTCACCCTTTTTTGTCAGGACGTGCTGAAGAATGGTATTGGTTATTTACCAAACAAAATTCCAACGCAAACTATCCATTTTTGAGTTATTCTTTAAAACGGGAATTCGGCACCCTGAAGACGGACCATGAGCTGATGATGGAAATATCAGTGCGCAAACAAAAACCAAACGAGACTTACGACGTTTTCCACACGGACATTCTGGCATTAAACGCGAGACTTAGAGAACCCATGTCTGAGGCCTTGCTTATTGATATCATCAAACGCAACGTTAATGGTAATTTGAAATTAATGCTCTTTAACGCAAGTGTAAGGAACCTGCATGACCTACGCGATGTAGCTCGACGGGGCGAGCAGGTGCTGAAAGAGAGCAGGAGCTTAGTATCAAATTATCATAGGCCGAGCGTAAACGAAGCGCGTGCCCTAGCTCCGGAATGTAGGATTGAAAGTGAGGATTATATAGTAGATCCACAGATAGAAGCACTGAATTATCGTCGCATGGGTAAGCCAGACTACTCAGGGATTAAGTGTTGGAATTGTCAGACAATGGGTCACTCCTATATATACTGTGAGGAGCCAATTAAATCTCAGTTTTGTTTCAAATGCGGTCAGAGAGGAGTGTTGACTCCGAAGTGTCCCAACGACCACCGTGGTCAGGGAAACCGTTATCCGAGCGAGAGGAAAGAGGGGGAAACTCGTTCGGGACTATAGCCCCTACTTCAGTCAATACCCAGGCAATCGTCGCGAGTACTGAGCCTAGTCCACTTTCGGCCAGATCCGCGAGTAGTCAACCAACACCAATAGTAACTTTCCCTGATAGTACGGATAACTCAAATAGTTCAGATTCAGATGGCCCAACTTCGTCACAAACAAATTCTCGGCCAGTTCGTATTTTGAAAGCTTCAGTTAGAAATGTTAGTTGCCAGACCATTTTCCGGCCCAGTTTAGAAGAAAGAGAACAAAACTATCAATTGGTTAGGTCAAATATTTTCACGAATGATTCCCAACCATATCCACCCGAAAAAATTTTGCAGTGTAGGAAGAGATATAGCAAACGTGTCCAGGTGCGTAAGCTTTTGGAAAGCACCACACTCGTCCTTAAAGACGATGAAAGACCAATGATTAGGGTGAGGATAGGAAATGGATCACTTGTGGGGTTATTGGATTCAGGAGCCAATGTCTCTATTCTGGGTAAAGACTGTTTGAAATTTTTAGAAGAGAACAATCTCAACTATAAGGAAATGAATGAATGTATATATACGGCAGGCGGCGACAAACGGAAGATAATAGGGTGTAGTTCATTGCCTGTCACTTTTAAAAATACAACAAAATCTATATCCTTTTACCTTGTTCCTTCGCTTCTCCAGGAAGCCTACTTCGGGGTAGATTTTTGGAAAGCATTTGCTTTAGCTCCCGAAATATTTCCAAGTGTATCTTGTCTAGAAGCAAAGGAAGATATAGAAGAAGGTCCCAATTTTCATGATTTAACTCCATCCCAGAAGTACGATTTGCAAAAAGTTATTGAAATGTTTCCGTCGTTTGAAAAGTTAGGCCTTGGGCAAACACAGCTGGTTGAGCACCATATTGACACGGGTGACGCAGTCCCAATTAAAAGCAAACATTTTCCTCTTTCGCCACCAAGGCAGGCTGAAGCCTACAGCGAAATTGATAGATTATTGAAAATGGGAGTCATCGAGGAGTCGAATTCGCCATGGTGTAGCCCAGTTGTCTTAGTACGGAAACCTGGTAAGGTTAGACTCTGCATTGATTCTAGGAAGGTAAACGCCGTTACGAAAAAGGACTCATATCCGCTGCCGCATATCAACGGGTTATTGAGTCGTTTAAAGGATACGCACTTTATTAGTGGTATCGACTTAAAAGACGCGTTCTTCCAAATTAAACTAACTGAGTCGTCAAAAGAGAAGACAGCGTTTGCGGTGCCAGGTAAACCCTTGTACCATTACAAAGTTATGCCCTTTGGGCTGTGTAACGCGCCGCAAACAATGAGTCGACTCATGGACAAAGCAATTCCCTCGTATATGCGAGAACACGTTTTTGTTTATTTGGACGACCTGTTGGTATGTAGTGCGGATTTTGACGACCACATCAAACTTTTAGCAGATGTAGCGAGGTGTTTGAAAAGTGCAGGCCTTACAATTAATGTGAGAAAAAGTAAATTTTGCCAGAGAGAGATTCGATACTTAGGGTATGTTATAGGCAGTGGGTGTTTGAAAGTGAATCCAGAGAAAATCGAGGCAATGCAGAATTTCCCCATTCCCAAATCTCCTCGACAGGTTCGCAGATTTGTGGGTATGGCAAATTGGTACAGGGCATTTATTACCAATTTCGCTGATTTAGCAGGCCCTTTAACAGATTGTTTACGTAAGTCACCTGGTCCTTTCAAACTAACTCCAGAAGCAGTAGAGGCCTTCGAAAAACTTAAAGTAGCTCTGAGTTCCGCCCCAGTCTTAGCTCAACCTGATTTTTCCCGAGAATTTGTCATTCAATGTGATGCTTCCAAAATAGGAGTAGGAGGCGTGTTATTCCAGGTCGATGATAATGGTGCAGAGCATCCAATAGCTTTCGTTTCAAAAAAATTAAATAATGCTCAACGCAACTATACAGTCACCGAGCTGGAATGCCTCGCCGCAATTGTTAGTGTCAAACGTTTCAGACCCTACGTTGAAGGGCTGCCATTTCGTATCATCACGGACCACTCAAGCCTTAAATGGTTGATGACGCAAAAAGACCTTAGTGGTAGGTTAGCTAGATGGTCACTGTTACTACAGAGATATGATTTCGAAATGCAGCATCGTAAGGGGGCTCTGAACGTAGTACCGGACGCTCTGTCGCGTTTTGACGTTGACGAGTTGACTTCATCTCCCGCGCCTTACGAAATAGACTTAGACTCATCCGAATTTAGAGCCAATGAGTATCTGGATCTTATCAGAACAATTACAGTAAACGGTGAGGCTCTCCCGGATTTGCGTGTCAGAGGCGGGCTGATTTTTAAAAGGGTTAAGTTTCGAAAAGGTGTGGAGGGTGAAGAAGACTCGTTATGGCGGTTGTGGTTACCCCAAAGACTCAGGGAGGAAGCAATACGAATGGCACATGACGCAGTTAGGAGTTATCACGGAGGTTGGCAAAAGACATTGGAACGGGTTAGGTCGAAATACTTCTGGCCACAACAAGCTAGGGACGTTAGAGATTATGTGAAGGATTGTGACACTTGCAAGGCTGTAAAAGCAACGAATCAGCAGTCAAGACCACCTATAGGAAGCGCTATTGTTACAGAGAGACCTTTTCAGCGCTTATATTGCGACTTCTTAGGACCTTATCCGAGATCCAAACGTAGGAACCAGTTTCTTTTTATTATTTTAGACCATTTTTCAAAGTATGTGTGGCTGAAGCCAATGCAGAGAGCGACAACTATTAATGTAATGAATTACTTCGGTACAGAGATTTTTCCAGCTATAGGGGTCCCAGAATATATCCACAGCGATAATGGGAAACAATTCGTCTCAAAGGAAATGAAAGCGTTCTTTGAAAAGTATGGTGTGACGCATGTTAGAACAGGAGTATATTCCCCACAAGCTAATGCGTCCGAACGCGTGAATAGAGAGATAGTATCCAAGATAAGAATTTTCCTAAAAGATAAGCAGGATCATACGGACTGGGACAAACACATACCCGAAATTTTAGCAGTTCTAAGAAGCGATTTTCATACATCAATTCAGTGTTCTCCGTACTTTGCATTATATGGTCAGAATATGGTCCAACACGCATCCGCGTATAAGTTATTAGAAAAATTGGATAGCCTTAAAGAAGATTGCGTACCGATAGTGAGTAGGGCTGATAGGTTAACAGGGATCCACGAGCAAATCCGTAAAAACTTAGCGCAGGCAAATGATAGAGTCAAGCAGGTTTACAATAAGCGCTCTAGGCTTGTGAATTATAGGGAAGGTCAGGAAGTATTTAGAAGAAATTTTGCCTTGAGTAACTTCAAACAGGGCATAAACGCGAAATTCCTGCCAAAATATATTAAGTGTCGAGTGCGTGGAAAAGTGGGCAATGCACTGTATGACTTAGAAGACTTAACAGGGAGATTAATAGGACGATTCCATGCTTCTGATATTCGTCCTCAATAAGGCTCCGCTGGGCGTCTTGGCGGTCGGGGACAATTCGCCCAGTATTCTCCCCGAGCAGTTATAATAATAGGTGGATCACAAGCGCTCCCATCGGGAACCGTGGACCATCTAGCAGTCCATATTCCAATTGGTCTGCTTATGCGGAGTTTTGACGAGTTCTCCCATATAAAAATGTCTATTTAAACGGAGTATTGATGACTTTCCTGCTAAAGTTTTTTTTGTCCAGCTTCGCGAGGTTAGGGACCATAGACCAGCTGATAGGGTGATGGTATTCGGAGTTTAGACGCGTTCTCCTGTAAAAAAATGTCTAAGGCCGCGAAGCCTTAAAATAAGAAACAAAATAATTTAACTTTTTTTGTAAAGCCCATTCCGGGGGGCGAGAATCCAGCGGACCAAGGGTCTTTTTCAAGACCGCCTGTCCTGGGTCCAGCGTGCGGGGTTGGATCAGCCGGGGGGGACAGGTTCTTAAGACCGACCAAGTTCGGCACCTAGGAGAAGGGCTCCTAGGGGGGAGTAGGCTTCTCTGGCCTAAGCCAATAGAGAATTACCGCAACACCGGACTTACGCATCTTGGTTTCTTTTTACCAAACGAATTTTTTTATCATACCTGACTTTCAATTATTCTCGGATTTTCATACACTACTAGATTGCACGTTCATATAGCATACGTTTTTTTTTGGTATCACCTGATGGAGCCTCTGTTGCCCGGTTAGCTGTGGTAGAATTTGAGACTCTTATCTAGGGGTGAGTCGTGCCCCACGTAGTTAACAGTTGAGTATTATCGCAACAACCTTACAGGCAAACCATTTTTCCTGTTCGCTCCCTCGTCAGGTCTTCGAAGCGAAGCAGGCCTGTTATGGTTTGCTATCGATATCAATGCTGATATCGATCATAAACGGGTTAAATTCGGTTGCTCAATTCTGTCGGGGTGGCAGTACCACTATTTCAATAGCTTCCTTCTTAGTAGTTCCCAATAACTTCCAATTAATAATGGCCGACGTGCTGACATGGTGAAGAAGAATGGTGACGCGTGGCCAAACATGAAAGGTAGTCGCATGCATGGTTCAATTATAGAAGGTTTTTGCAGTACTATATACGGACATACATACATACACCCTCCATGTAAATTGGTTGTGTATTCCGTGATGCTTCTGTCAAAATCATAGCCGCCATCGTAGAAATCATACTGCGTCAAGATCAAAATTGTCATAAGTTTTGACACAAGCACCACAATATGGGAAAAAAATAGGGAAAAGTCTGCAATCAGCTGGTTAGTAGGTTAACCTTCTATAAATTAGCCTTGGTCGCATGTGAAGGAGAATGAGGTTGTATTATAGGGGTGATCTCGATAGAACAGCTTACAATTCATTTTTTTTTTTCTTAGCGTCAGTAACTTTGCTGTTCGAGTAATTTCATTTACCAACTATGGTGTTCTAACAATAATAACGATTCTTATTTTCTCATCCAGTTACTAGACATTCCAAATGCGAAATTTTTCTGCGCTCAAATCCTGTAATTAATTCCCTTTTCCACCACCAAACGTTTAAACAAATTTTAAGTGAGTGGGTTTATCCGAAATTTACATTGATTTTTTTTCTTCTTTATTCTTCGAGATGATTATATGGTATTGCTTCATTTTTTTTTGATCCCGAGCTTTATAGATCGCGCATAAATTTTTCTTCAAATCTGGCAAGCTATCGAGCCGACCTCTATGAGTAGGCATCATGAGAAATTTCCCCTCCGAATCTTTACAATCGTTCCAATGGCGGAGATGCACAAGTATTGGTGATGGACAAACTGGTTCTCCCAGGGTTGCCATGAACACTTCGAATGTGAAAATACGTAACACGTGATTATTCGGATACTTGGTACTTTCAAATGCATATTTTATAAAATATTCTCATGCGCTCCATACAATTTTAAATTTTACATAGTTCACAGAAAATTAATTAATTATTTACCGCATGTTTATACTATTGTTTCATTAATCAGATTTTCCTGTCTCTTACCCTTTTTATAATTTGAGCGTAAGACAACAATGTCTATTAATATTCCTAACGTACACTAATAGAATTTTACAGTAGCAAATTTACTAGGGCACGAATATAAGCGATTAATTTGAGATAGTTTCATGGAAAAAATGCTTGAGGCATTTTATTCCGAAAGTTTTGGTATTTTTATTTGTGTAACATGGCAATCGCATTCCATCTCGCTTGTGTCATTGCTAGCGTCATACCATGATATAGACATTCGGGTAACCGTAAAGTCACGCCACTATTATGCACACGTCACTACACCACTGCAGGCGAGATGAAAAGTAAACGGGACTCTTCCAGATGAAGACAGAAGAAAGATTTTTTCATCAACAGCAGCAGCAAAAGTTGGATAGAATTTTATTATTCGTGGAATTACAAATTTTTGAGTGGTGAATCACAATTAAGAAAAGATTGTTTAAAAAAAAAAAAAAAAAAAAAAATCCAAGAAATATATACATAAAAAAAAAACAGTTTTAAAACCAGAAATTGGCTTTTTTTCGGTTTATTCGCCTGCATATTTCAAACCAAAAAAGTGCAATCCGCAAAACAAGAAAACAAGCAGCAACAATCAAGTTTTAAACAAGCAAGCGAATTTGGTTTTTAATTTCCAACTTTTTCGTTTGGTTTTCTTTTGTTTTGGAATTTGCTGCAAACAAAATCAATCAACAATTTAAAACATTTAAGCAACAGCTAACACTTGCCCATTTTGTAATCGCTCAGAAGGAGTTTATCTATTGGAAAAAGCAGTGAGAACAACAACAAAAAAATAAAAGCACAAAGTCGCATTGTAAATTGACTGGGTACGAGGCGTGCATTGGATTTGGAACAAACATTTGCGGTCGGACGTAACGTGTTTAATTTGA
This sequence comes from Urophora cardui, assembly GCA_960531455.1. Classification (NCBI taxonomy): domain Eukaryota; kingdom Metazoa; phylum Arthropoda; class Insecta; order Diptera; family Tephritidae; genus Urophora; species Urophora cardui. The sequence goes on along the minus strand of OY482671.1, from coordinate 91,993,892 downwards.
TTTTGGTGTGAATTGTTTTGCGCATCCCAAGCAGGGGAGTTAACTTGTTTTATATGACTTTGAAAGAATAAGTGAAACACCAGTATTTAAAGGAGCACCGCCAAGTCCACCTCAACGGAGCAAGTTGGTTAGTTCGTGCATGAATTTACATAGGCGATATTTAAGTCATAGGACCTCAAAATTTTCCAGTAATAGACATCGGAAGCTGCAACCTTTTAGAGAAACGTGAGCCAATCGCACACGTTTTCCGCAATTTTTCCAAATATTTATATTAAAAGAGAAAAAAAACAACGAAAACAAAATAGCTACAAACAACCAGCAAATCGGCAAATGAGCATTGTCTTATTTTAATTACTTAAATCGTAGCAAAGCCAAACATAAAAACAACAACAACAGCCAAGTAATTATTTGCGAAGCGCACATTGACTTTGCCACTAAAAGCAACCACAACAACAACAACATAAACGGTAATTCGTACAGCTACAGTAATAGCAATAACAATCAAAACAACAACAACAACGTTGAAACGATTGTCAACAACAACAATCGCTATAACGAGCAGCACAACCAGTAACAACAGCAGCGAACAACGGTGGCAGCTTTAGCAGCAGATCGGTGGCACCAACACTAAAGGTGCACCGCAACGGGTGGTGAGTCAGGCAACGGGTGCATTAGAAAATATGTATATATATTAACGTAGTTAATTAAATTAGAAACAAAAAGGGAAATGGTATACGTTATTTTGGTATAGAGCATATGAAAATATGCATACATGTGTACACACAAATATTGATACGTATGTGTTCATATCAGAGTTGGGCAGAAGGAAAACCAAAAAGTGTTCAAATAACCAATGATGGATGAATAATTCCTTTGATCTTTATAATAGATAATTTCGTTTATTCGAACAAGAGAGCTATTCGAATAACTGATATTTTCGTTTACATACGGTTGTTCATCATTTATACGTATGTACGTGTACATATATATATGTATATATGATTTTGACTATCGCTCAGTTGTGTCCTCGGTTTGCCCTGAGCTTTAATTTACCTTGTGAAACAAGAAATAAAGTCCGGAATGATTGTCCGTAGAGAGTTTATCTGAATGAAACCTTTAAAAAGGGATACTTTTTTTTAAATAACCACCTAAATAAAAGAATTTATTCGAATAATGCCCAAGTCTGGTTCGTATGGATTTGTGTGTATGTATAGTGCAGACAACGAAATTTAAATAGAGGTTAATTATAGTAATTCAATTGGGAAACAGCGGTAGAAAAGAATACTAGTTTTGGCAAACGAAAATTTTTTTTTATATGCAGTGTCTTGTACATGTAGGTATATAAAAGTGGTTTAATACACTCTGAGTGATGTGAAAAGAGCAACAGTCATATGTATGTACATAGGTAGACATATACATATACATACGTGCATGCTTAACTGTGTAACCTAAATCAAACGCAAGTCGTCAATTTAACGCACGCACGCAAATTTTGCAAATGCGTTGAACCGAAATTGACTTGCGTGCGTGTTCAGATAAAGAAATAGAAAAATACAGAAAATCAGAGAAAATCTTGTTATTTTGTGGAATATGTACCTAACAGACACGATATCAAAAGTAAGTGTCAATTTTTTTGCAAACAATCACCCACAATGCTTAATTTCAACTGTCACGCAAAACAAAAATTGGGCGTCGAATTTGCTTTTTACGCACGCCGTTCAATTTCGGTTACTCCCATACAAGTTGTATGGGCATGAGAAATTTTTGACAGTAAATTGACGGCGTGCGTTTGATTTAGGTTACACAGTAAGTACATAGCAGAAAATTTTTTTTTTTTCTTTCTGAATGTAATGTTGAGCTAAGGCACCACTCGGTTCGAATGTAGGTGAAAACATGAGTATATGACGCTGCCCGAGTGCGCTTAATTCGCATCAATTTTGATTCACGTGTGTACATACAAATGGCCATCTACTACGTATACATATGTACTACCAAAAGAACCATGAAATTCCGCTGTAAGGAATAATAGTATACATGCATAATTGGTGTATAAAACAAGGATACAAGAATATTATTTTGATGACATTTGTATTAGTTAGATGTAATAAAGGGGGGGACTGTGTAGGAGAATATAACAAGCCAGCGTAAATTAAAGAACCCATAAAACAAACAATAAAGATAATATACATATATAGGCCGCCAATGATATTATATAAAAGCAATGACCAAAAGTTCCCGTCACGAACTCCCTATTCCATTTTAGCTTACTTTATACTACATACATACTTGTAAGATCTTCAAAAGAAAAGAATTTTTTTTCCGTTCATTAGAGTTAACTTAATTAGTCTAAATTAAAATACAACTTCAATGTATCTACTCTTCGAGCCACGTTTCACAGAGTGGGCTTAGAACGTAAGCTAATTAAAATAAAGTAATTGTAAGGTTTTTTTTGTACTTACATATATACAAACATATATGCAATCTATGTTTGATTCGACTCTACGTAACGGCATATACTTATATTTGTAAGCGCGGCTATTCCGTTTTATTTAGTAGTTAGTTCATATCAGGCTTAGTAGATCAATAAGCACTATATTAAACTATATATGGCACTAAAAGGAACTATACATGGGACATAGGGGCTTTCTTTTTTATATATACCCAAAATGAATTATAAATAAATTGTAAAATGAAAATGGGAGTGCTGGCCTACTTTATTTAAAAAGGCATTAGGGATTTCAGGAATGGGGTCATCAAAACATAGGTGCACTGATGACCATGGATGAGGGTGGGTCGATAAGCACCGACGCTGCAACAACACCGGCGGCGCATAATAATACGGGGTCATCAAAACATAGGTGCACTGATGGCCATGGATGAGGGTGGGCCGATAAGCACCGACGCTGCAACAACACCGGCGGCGCATAATAATTACGGGGTCATCGAATTTAAGGTGCACTGATGACCAAGGATGAGGGTGGGCAGATAAGCACCGACGCTGCAACAACACCGGCGGCGCATAATAATATGGGGTCATCGAATCGTAGGTGCACCGATGGCCATGGATGAGGGTGGGTCGAAAAGCACCAGCGCTGCAACAACACCAGCGGCGCACCACAGGTAAGGGGTTACTGATATTCGGGTGCGACAGTAACCATGGATTAGGGTGGGACAAAAACGCACCGGCGCTGCAACAACATCAGCAACGCCACCCCCTTGTGAGTTCGGCCTTTAACTTTTTTTTTGATTGTTCATATATTTTAAATTTCAGCTTCTTTTATGTATTTTCAGATGCCTGGTAATAACCGGTCCTTCCGGTTGATTCAAATTAAATTCAAATTTAACGATTTTTTTTTGCGATATAAGTATTCAAATTTAAATTCACTTTGACAGTTTTTTTTTGACAGTGTTTATTCAAATTTAGTGCATATCGATTTCAACGTACATTCAAATTTAAATTTTGGTACAACGATTTTTTTTCTCGTCCGTCCGCGGTTATTTAAATTTAACGTGCGCTCATCTATTTTAAAATTTTCCCGTCGATTGTCAGTATTTCCGTCCGATTTAAATTTCGGTTTAGATGTTTTGCTAACGTTCGTCTGACTTTAACGTACATATGTACGTTCAAAATTCATATTCAAATTTTAACGACATTTTCCCTCGGTTTGCATTTATTTAAATTTAACTGATGCCTGGCCTCTTGAATTTGGATTTTTCGGGTTATTTTGAATTTTCGAATTTTTCAACGGTCCGTCCGTGGCATCCGGCTAAACCGGATGTTGTTTTAGTGTGATTTTACTCGTTTGGTTTGAAAAGGCATGATATGAATTTTTTTCTGTTTATGGCGCAGGACAGCAATGTAGGCAAGAACCCCGCCCAGCCGACAATGACTAGCCACAGTGCAACCCTAGATCATGCCGACCGCCATGCATTGCCGCTCCACTCGATTGTAGATCGTAATCGATAGTCGAAAACGTGTACCATAACAATCACTCTCTATCTCGCCAAAAACGATTTTTCCTCCCACCAGAGATAATTATCCAAAAAAGTAAAAAAATGCAAATCTATTCAAATCTTGCAGCAAAGACGAACAGCTGATCAAATTAAAACTATAAGAATTAACAAAATATAAACAAATCCTATTTTTACAAAAATTTAGATGAAATTTGTATTACTTTAGCTTAGTTTCAGCAGTAGATTATGCATGCATTATATTTTACTAATAAAGAAACATGTATGTATGTACATATACATATAACAATGGAGTTGCGACTGCCTGATGGCATTGCATATTGACGTGCATACATACATGCATACATATAAGTTAGGTAACCGGCGGACTTCCTACATTAAGCAACAAACATACAATGCTGCTGTTATCATCCGAAATTTAGCTCAAGTACAGATGCAGACATAATCAAATGTTATTTATTTACATCTTTCATAATTAATTCGTCCATATTTAACTTTTTTAATTTTGAATTTCAATTTTGCAATTTTCGCAAATTACAAACATATGTTTTTTCATCAGCTGTTTTGCTGCTGGACAAATGTGATGGAAAAAATTTGTCAAGCAGAATTTTGCAGCCTCTCACAAAAATAAACGTCACTTTACTCTCTCATTTCCATCACTTCTGCAATTTTTTTGCGTAAAAAAATGGAAAAAGCGGATATTTGTTGCAAAATTGTAATAAATTGCAACAAATTGCTGTACGCGAGTACACCTATTATAAAATATGAAAAAAAAAATGTTTGCTAACGGTATTCTGGAAGAAATCTAAAATCTACAGATGCTTGCGGTTTTCGCCGTTGTCTACCGTTCATTATAATCAATCACATGCCGTTCACATACAATAGATATTAAAGTGACAGCTCCATCCGTTGCGTTACGGCTATGATAACCAGCGAGTTACAGTAACGGACCTAGTAACGTTACGACAACGCCTACCCAATTTGCTAGTTACATTTGCAATAAAATTCTTAATAGTGAATCAAAAAACGTACTCAAAAGTTTTGTGTGCGTGTGATTACCTATCACCTTCTGCCACAAGCACATGCTTTCTCTTTTCTATTCTTCTTATATTGAAGCTATTGAACAAAAGAGATGCAATATATTGTGTAGGACAAATATCACTTTTTTTCTCGCACATTTCAAAATTTCGTTCGATTGTGTTAGCGAAAAATGCTGTAATTAATGCCATTCAGCAACGACCCGGTCTGCTTTATTTTCAGTTTCTTTCACATATGAAAAAATTGCAAAGAATTAATTGACAATATGTTTTTTATAATTTTTTGAACTTTTGTTTTTTCTGTTGTTTCTATTATTGAAGTTTTGCATCTTCTTGTTCCTAAATGTTGTACACATATTTCATTTAATATTAGCATTTAAAAAAAATTAAAAAGTTAGGCTTGCTATTGATATCGTTAATCTCCTGATCAATCAGGTCCCAACCTTAAACGCTTTTATAGATATTCAGCTTGTCAAATTAAGTTTGTATGGGAGGTGCCACGCCCACTTTTCCGATAACCCCCGCTTTTATGCGTGGCAATGGTCTTGTTATCATTTAGCTCTATACAAATTTTTAGCTCCCTACCTTGAACTCCTTTAGAGATAATAAGCTTGAAAAGTAAGATTATATGGCAGGTACCACGCCCCCTTTTCCGATAACATACACTCTTATGGGAAACAATTGTTTTGATATCATGTAGTTCTGTACCAATTTCCAGGTCCCTGCCTTAAATCCTTTTAGAGATATTCAGCTTAAAAAATTAAGTGTGTATGGAGGTACCACGCCCTCCTAATATTTTTTAATTTTTTCATCGACTAAACCTTCGCGGGGTAACAACAAACAAACCCCCCTGAGGAAGTATCTGATTTGGTTCAGCCGTTTTCATGTTTTAGCGTTACAATTAAACACCAAGGGCCGTAGTCATAGTCGTTCACTAAAATCGGTTTTACACAGCTATTCTACAATCCCTCGGAACTCCGATCGCGGCGACGCCGACTGCTACGACAAAACGAAAATTGGTATTCTGGTTTACGACGTTTCGAACATAAGTGTTGTTAAGTGTTAAACTATGTTCGAATCAGTGTTAGATAGCGTTTATGCGAAATAATATGTATTTTTTGACAGCACATTTGTATTTTTGACAGCAAATTTATATTTTCAGTAAATTTTAGCTTAAATTTTCAGAAAGAATATATGAAATGGTTAAAAAATGGATTCCATTGCTGCAGCAGCTTTTATAGTGGAAAAATAAATGGAAGAACAAAGGAATTTAGGCATTAATTTTAATTAAATTTTTTAAAATATTGCTTTCTATTATAAAAAAAAAAGTGCCAACATATATGAAAACGGCATTTATAGAATACTGTCACCAAGTTTCATGAGAGAATATCTTGTAATTCGGAAATTAACACCGGATAAGCTTGGGTAGAATGAACCAATTTTATTTATTTACAAACTACTAGAAATTTTTCAGTGAAACTTTTAGGAAATATTCTTTGGATGATAATTCATCTACCTTTAACGCTTTCAACTATTATTAAATTATAATATTAAAGTTTTCCAAAAGGAGAATTCTGCCGGCTGAGGTTTTTTTGAAGCGCGGCCGAAGGCCGGTGACACAAAAAAGTCTTCTACATACACATTGCTTTAACAAGGAATATCTCTTGCACTATAATCGTCTGGCGAGAGCGACTTTTTTTATGATCTGTGATAGGATCGTGGTTCATTATATACAAATTTTCCCTTAACACCAGTGGTACATTATTGCGATTCCCACTTTAACTATTAGTAATTTAAAAATAATGAAAAAACTGGACTCTGTGAACTCAAGGGCAATGAAATTGCCAACTTTAGTGAAAATAACATTTACAGCTTATTCCAACAAAGTTTCATGCGAAAACCTCTTGCAGTTGGTTTGTTTTACACTATGTATTTATAGTAATATGTTATATTGATGCAATCCATGGATGACGCTCCACACTGGTCGCATATCAACAAGTTTTTATGGATCGCAAAACATAAAAGCAAATTTGAGATCCAGGTTGCGATCAATCAAGTCATGAATATGTACATATCGTGTAGCAGGAATTTTGTGACTCGCCAGGACGCGTTGAGCATGAACGGATATAGAAAGTGAGCACGTTTCTTCGATTTGTTAGTTTTCCGTGCAAATGTTTGTAAATCATGTTGCAAGGCGATATTTTAAATCTTTAAAAAGACACAGTCAGGCAAAAATGCTTAAAGGAGTACATCTAGGCACAGAAATTATGCCCGACTTGCGCTACCCACTCATATTACATGATCGTAGTAAAAATACACAATTAAAATTATTTTCAGAAGCTTTTATTAAACAATAATATATAAATATTGCTAAAAAGGATAATAAATTTTATTATTAAATAAAAGTTCAATACGTTGCAACTCCTTGTACTTATTTCCCTCTATTCAGTCTATTGTACTAAAGCAGATTCCTTTTGTTCACTTATTTTGCAAAGAAAAGGCCAGTAGCATAGCTAAACCAAGCCCGTTTTGTATAATAATGTTGCATAAAGTTAAAAATCATAGTTTAATTACATTATATTGGTAATATTTCCAAAAATAATCAAAATTTCTATTGCCTCCGACACACAAAAGCTGACGGAAAAAATCGCTCCGATAAACTGTCAAAAATCCGATCCATCGTGAACCAGAATGCCGATTTCCGAACTTCGAAAAAATCTGACGTTTATCGGACGTCAATCGAATTGCAGAATGCCATTTGATCCGATTCACCTCCGATGAAAGTGGATCGTAAACCGGAATAGATGTGTTAGTTAAAAACGGTATTAAATTTAGAATGACGTTTAAAAGAGTGGTGTGTCATAGACCAGTTAGAACAACGTTTTTGCTAAAATGAAACGGAACAGGGTTACCCATATAAAATAATAAGAATCGCTCTGTAATTTTAAGAAATTTCGAGTGTTTTAAAAGTTCACCCTGTGTCAACTTTTAAATTGAAAAGAAAAAAGTAAGCGCATCTATCTATTCGACTTTTGATGTTTGCATATTTTAACTTAATCGTATATTTAAAATACGCTAAAAAACAACTAAAAGTGAGTTAAACTACAAAATTCATATAAATCAAAATGAACTTGTGATTTTAGGGAGGAAAGCTTGTCTGCGGGAAAGCATTGAGTGTCACCTGCATATTTATTATAATGTCTTCTTTATACGTTTTATTTATTTATTTTTTATTGTATTCACGTACTCTCTTTCTATTTTTATAGTTTTCATGACGAATTCCCAGCTTAGAACAATATTTTAAGATTTTAAAATGACATTCACCTCATTTTAAAATTAGAACGCTGTTTTAGTGATAAAACTGATTTTAAGTCGACTATGAGAGATATAATGGCGTCTATGCTAGCATCATTCTAAGTGTGTTAAAACACTGTTTTAAATCGACTATGACTACGGCCCCAAATCATTTTTATATATATAGATTAGGTTATAACCACTGCTAAGTTCCAGCAGATGGCGCGCGTGTATTTATATTCAATTTCTATGCAGTCATTTTGTGTGACGCCGGTGTTATGGTAAAAAACCACATTTTTGGTCACATTTTCCCACATTTTGGTCCATAACTCGGGAACTGGATGAGATATCCAAATGAAAGTTGTCCTAAATTTTAAGTTACACGTTAAGTGATAGAATGGTGAAAGTTTCATGCAATTCTATTCAGTAGTTTTTGCGTGATGCGCGCACAATCATACAGACGGACAGACAGACAGACAGAATTTACAATGTTATTATATGTATACATATAGATAAATTTCACATTTATCTTACACAATCTTTAGTTTTTAGATAACCGGAAACGAAACTGGGTGAAGGAGATTTTAAGTTAGGTTAGGTTAGGTTAGGTTGAGGTGGCTGTCTCCGCAATTCATGAAAGCGGGGACACACTTAGGCCGAGGTGGCCCATTGTGATACCACACGGGAGCCCTAGCTTCCTTATCCCTATTTACAAACCTTTCCGGAAAAAGTAGATTCAAAAGTATGATAAGATTAGATGCCCGTGAAGCTAAACCAGCGCGTTTGTTTCATGAAGCGCAGAAAATCTAGTGTCCTTGCATTTTCCATCTCCGCCAGGCACTCGAAAAAGTGTTTATGGAGGAAGCGGTACCTGGATAGCGACAGTGCGGGGCACTGGCATAGATAGTGCTCAACACTCTCTATTTTCTACACGTCCCTACAGCTGCGGCAGAAGTCGTTTTTATATAGGCCCATGCGAGAGGCGTGAGTGCCCATAAGACAATGGCTTGTTAGAAGTCCCACCAGCGGACCTATAGAGAGCCGATTCAGATGCAGCACCGATACAGACCTAGCCTCATCCAGTCTAGGCCAGATTTGCCTAGAAATCACACAAGTTGACTCCTTGGCCCATCTAGCGTTAGCCTGTTCAATGGAGCGAGATCTCAACCAATGCTTGCATGAGTTAAGCGGGGGGCCAACCCATGTCGCAGATGTGATATCCTGCAAGCTTGTGCCTTCCCTTGCTAACTCATCTGCAATGCAGTTGCCCCGAACGTTGCTATGGCCTGGAACCCAAATGACGTTCAGGTCGCACCTTTCGGCTAGTTTGTTCAAAGACTCCCTACATTTCATTGCAACTATAGATGTAGTATTGTTACTCTGTAAGGATTTTATGGCAGCTTGGCTGTCAGAGAAGATTTTGATAGAATTTATGTCTGGCAGATCTGTCAGGCGACGAGCTGCTTCCCATATGGCTATGAGCTCAGCCTGATAGACGCTGCAGTGATCAGGTAGGCGCAAACTTACTTTCAGATGAAGCTTTTCGCAGAAAAACCCACTTCCAACTCTATTGTTCAATTTAGAGCCGTCCGTGTAAAGGTGCAGTGTATTAGGGTCGGGATCCCCAAGTTCTTCCACTCGCTCCTCTCCGGGATTCTTGTGGAGAATTTGTTATCCCAACAAAAGGCTGGTATTGCATAATCCAGCTTTAGAAAATTGGCAGGGACGTTACTAAGAATTTGAGCGTGCCCGAATCTGGTGGTGGGTTCGGTTGCATTGAGCCTTGCCGCGTTGCAGCTGGCAATGAGTTTCCCCTGTATATCCGTGGGGAGAAGAAATAGGATGGTTTCGAGAGCTTTAGTTGGGGTGGAGGGAAGGGCTCCGCTAATAAGCATGGAAGCCATTCGCTGCACTCTAGTTAATTTGCTCTTATTGGTTTCGAGTTCCAGTGCTGGCCACCATATGGTGACTGCATAGAAGAGAATAGGTCGCACTACCGCTGTGTACAGCCAATGGACGATTTGGGGGTTAAGTCCCCATCTCTTGCCTATCGCTGATTTACATGCGTAAAGTGCTAATTGGCTTTTTGGGATCGTACTTCTACGTTCCGTTTCCAGTTTAGTTTTCTGTCTAGAATAACACCAAGGTATTTAACCTCGGTAGAGAGTTTAATCTCCTTCCCATTTATGGACGGAGGTTTGAATTCACTGAAACATGGCTCAAACCACATACATTTAATTCCGAAATATTTAGTAGCATGTACCAAGTATACAGGAATGATCGTTTAGACAGAGTCGGTGGGGGTGTATTGCTAGCCGTACATTCTTCAATACCATCTGAAGAAATTGATGTAAACATCGTTCTACCTTTTGAATTTAAATGCATCCGCATTAAGGTCGGCAAAGGTCACACTTATTTTGCAATATGTTACATTCCTCCCTCGTCTATCAGTATATTTACAACTTATTTCTTCACTTAAATTTCTTATCTCTAGAATGACACAGTTAGATTCAATAATCGTCTAAGGAGACTTTAATCTTCCCCACATTTCATGGCGCATTGCTGATCATAATACTGTGCCACTTACATCTAATATTAACAATACCACTTTCATTGAAGAAATATCTGACCTCTGTCTACATCAAATCAATACTATTAGAAACGAGTTTGGGAAAATGCTTGACTTAATTTTTGTAGATGATGTATCCAATTATACTGTAAGCAGGGCTAATGCCCTGGTATCACCTGTTGATGTTTACCATCCTCCTTTAGAGTTGGTTTACGAAATTATAAATAACGATAACCGTGGTAACGTAAAAGAGTTTAACTCTGAGTCTAGTTTTTGTTACAATTTTTCTAAGGCAAACTATAATAAACTTAATAAAGAACTCTCAAGATTGGTATGGCCAGACTATAATGGAAACGTCGATCTAAATGTTTTGCATTTCAATAACACGATTCTTAACCTTTTTGAGAAATACGTACCGAAATATAAACGCAAATATAATGAACCTTTGTATCTTTGGGCCACTAGAGAGTTAAGAGCTTTAAAAAATAAAAAATCGCGCTTCTTTAAAATATATAAGAAGACTGGTTCTCAAAAGGATTATATGAAATACTCAGTTCTGCGTCATAAGTACTCACTTCTGAACAAAAAGTGCTATAAGTCTTATATATTTAAAATGAAAAAGAACATTTTTTCCAACCCGAAATCGTTTTATGGTTTTGTAAACTCGAAACGTAGAGTAATGGGATTCCCATCATCTATGAGATATCGTGATAGTGATGCCAGTGATAGCCAAGATGTCGCGAACCTTTTTGCCCTCTTCTTTGAATCAAATTATTCCAATACTAATGTTAGCTTTAATGAATACCCGTATCAAGTTTTTCAGAATAACACATTTGAATGCCCTTTTATAGATCCCGAAGAGGTATTATTTTTGCTTAAAACAATAAAGAAGTCCATAAACTACGGACCAGATATGATTCCTTCAATATTTTTAAACAAATGCGCCGAGTATATTTACCAGCCATTATCCTCACTATTTAGGGCCGTTTACTCAACCTCTGATTAATGCTAACCGGAGGATAAAGGGCCGGTTAACTTAGGGACTGCGTTATCGACCACACGATAAATACATGGTTTGATGAAGTCGATAATGATGTTTAACCGGACTTTTACCGTGATTAGCGTTAATCAGCGGTTGAGTAAACGGCCCTAAGGGCCGGTTAAACATCATTATCGACTTCATCACATCATACATTTATCATATGGTCGATAATGCAGTCAACAACTTAACCGGACCTTTATCCTCCGGTTAGCGTTAATCAGAGGTTGAGTAAACGGCCCTTAATCTGTCTATGAAGTCAGGAATTTTCCCAAAAGCGTGGAAAGAATCTTTTATTATTCCTCTACATATATCTGGAAGTAGATCTTCCATCGAAAACTATCGCGGCATAGCAAAGCTTTGTTGCTTTTCTTGCATGCATGTGTTGCTTGGCCAATTAAAAATGGACGTTTGACAATTGAGATAGCAAAACGGGCAACAAAAAATGTATATCACCGTCGTACGATAAATCGCATGCTTCGCCACCAACGTTCCAACGTCAACGTCGATTTGTCGTCAAACATCATTTTTACCGACGCTTTGTAGAGTACACAACAAGCCAATGCATACGGATTGTTCTGGCTCTACATGTAATAATTGAAAAAAATGCAAATTTTTGTATTATAAAAATATATAAGTTAAATGTTTACATTTTTCACACTTAATATTGCACATTTTGGCAATATTTTTGTAGCAATTTATTAAGTTTTGCCACTTTTATTTCTTATTCCAATATGATGCGCGCGATGATTTCACTTCAGCGAGAAAATAATAATAAAGTTTGTCAAACATATTCACTAACCTTCCAATTTGTTGTACAACGCAAAAAAATATCAAAATCGTTTGATCTTCATCCAACCGTCTGTCTAATTGGCACAACAACCCACTAATGTGACGATTTGTTGTATAACGAGCCCAAGTCGTACGATGAATTGTATGGTTAGTGGACCCTTTAAGAATCGAAAAAAATCTCGGACTCGCCCAACTCTAAAACGAACTAGTTTATGAACTACCCATCCTGTATTTATTATGAAATGGTGATGGGCAAATTGGAAAAATATATCGATATATCCATTAAGGAAGCACTTTTTCACGGGGTTATAGCATGTTCTTGGTGAGCCTGCGTTTTGCGTTTCGGAGGCATTTTTGCGTTTAGTCCAAAACGCAACATTAAATGTTACATTTCTCCATACAAATGCCACCACCAAAATGCAACTTAACGCGACTATTTTTTTGCGTTTTGAATGCTAACGCAGAAAGCAACCCTGAAATCTTCGAAAAAATTTGCATTCGAATGGAAAATAGTGGCAACACTCTGGCAATACAAGAACGAAATACCTACAAGATTACGCATATAGAGCAGCATGAGCATGGGTACACGAGGTCCATGATGACGTCACTCTACATGTAATGAACGAAAGTAAACAAAACAGAGATCAAAATTAATACCAAAGCGGTTGGTACGTTTGGTTTGCAAAATTAGTGTATTATATTATTACATATTTTGCAAATTCTTGTTCTATATTTTTAATTTGACAAAACAAAAAAATAAACCTCAACACCTGATTGCGTAATCTGGGATATTTGCTCCGTTTGTTTCGAACTTCTCAAATGCGCATTTACAAAACGCGGCAGCATGAACACTTTTCGAAAAGCCATCTTCGAAAATGCAAAATGTTGCGTTTCAAATCCAGCATGAATATAGTATTAGCGGTACTCTCACAGATCTCATAAACATAAGAATCATTAAGCCAGGGCTGCTCACCTCATAGGCACTCAAATCACAATTGTTTTTGTTTTGTACCGAATTATAGGCACAGATACATATTTTCACTTCAAATATGAAAATAAAATTTTCTTTGCACTGCCATAAGCACTGAGATATAAAAAATTTTTATATGTATGTGCCTATGATTCATATTGAATGTGCAGAGCAAAGGCACTTTGTATAGGAGCTCGAGCACTGCCGTAAGAAATCGAAATTTACAATAACAAATGTGTAATGAAAAAAAAAATCAAAAAATGAAAGCACTGTAAAAAATTTGTATTCGAAAAATTTTCATATAAAAAATAAAAAAATTTTTATGTATGTGATACTACCATTTGAAAATAAATTCTAAAATAATATTTTATTGGAATTCATAAAAAAATTTATATGAGAAAAAAAATTTTTCAGTGCATATACAAAATTTGTAGATGTATTGAGCTTTGTACTTTCAATACAAGAGCGTTGAGCAGCACTGCATTAAGCATTGCTTGGAGAAGAATGTAATGGAAACTCAAGCACCGCGCATATATGGTTATGCCACTTCAAAAAATTTTCTTCTTTTAAATTCAAAGCGAATCAGAAATACATGAAAAATAGACATAAGTGCAGAATAGCTACATTTTGCAAATCGAAAAAATTTATATTGGGATCGATAAAGCTTCTCAAGGTGAGTTTAAAAATATATTTTTTTTTTGGTGCAAATATATAAGTTGGGAGTTAGGAGCGGTCAAAATTTCAAAAATGTAGCTATTCTGCACTTGTTCCGAAAAATATCGCATTTTTCACGAATTGGCCAAAAATTATCGATTATCGATGCATGCTAATTGAAATTATCGGCGATTTTATCGGCTGTACTTTTTTAAAAATATCGATATATTGATATATCGATATATATTGCCCAAATCTATTATGAAAGCAGTTTGATTCAATCTGATTCAATCCAATCTGAAAACAAAAAAAGATTCGCTTAAAAAGCAAAAAATGCAATGCCGCGCTTGTATGCAACTTGGCCATCAATTTGTTAACATGACCTTCGTAGTTTCAAAGGACAATAAAACATTGTATGATTACTACAATGTGTGTACGCAGTTGAATGCATCACCCACTGATAAACTTCCAAATACTTTATGTTCGAAGTGTTCCGAAGCGGTGCAAGCGGCCTTTACATTTAGGAGGAAAGCGCTGAAATCTGACAAGAAATTTCGGGACGCTTTAGAAAAAGCTGAACGAGGGGTCAAATACAGTCATGTTGAAGAACAAATAGAGGATCTAGAGGTATGTAGATATGTGCAATTTTAGATCAGTGTCTTCATAAACCATATACCGCCAAGTTGCCCCTCACGGGCAAATAAGCATCACACATTCTGGGAAAATGCTGCACGCCCCAAAAAAACGACTTCTACCGGTGGTTAGGGGAGGGGTGTTCTGAATCTGTAAAATTTAGGCGCAGGACGTAGCTCGTTTTCAAGGAATTTATGGTAAAAGTTTAGTAACTCTCCATATAAATTCGATAGATAAAGAAAAAACACAGTGCTTTTGAGCAGAACACTTCTCTGCGCTGGCGGCCTTCGGCTGCGCTTTTAAAAAATAATCCTGGTCTACGCCATCCAAGTCCCGTCGTGTGTCATAAACGTGGCTACCGCCACGGTGATGTCCTTTTGCGTATTACACCCTTCAGCGTAATATCTATGGCCCGGTATAAAGTATTTTTTCGTCCATTTCAACTCGCAAAATTGTACAAACATTTACCTTGTACCTATGTGAGTTGTGTGTGTGTACTCGCTCCTCTGTGAAGACGCTATTAGCAACATTTTTGGTAGAAGTGATTTTAACGCGATATTTCAAACTTTATTAAATATCGTCGGTCTCCTGACAGAAACACGAATGTGAAATTTTTTCTAAGTGCGATGTCTGCTCTTTATCGGGTATATATTGATATAATAACAATTAGTATTTGTATATATGCTTATGTACATACAAGTACATATTATGTATGTATGTTTACACAAGAAATTATACCAATATTAATTGTTATTACATCAATATATACCCGATAAAGAGCAGACATCGTACTTAGAAAAAATTTCACATTCGTGTTTCTGGTAGAAGACCGACGATATAAACTAATATACGTGGTGTGAAAGGTGTAAACATTTGTTATTTACTAAAATAAAGAGTAATTTGTTTTTTTTTTTTTGTTTTGTTTGAATGAGGATTTGGTATTGTTACCGGCAAATATTTAACAACTTTAACCAGTTTCGGGAAAACTAGGTACGTCATGCGGCTAAATTTAACAAATTCAGAACCTACTTCCCCTCCCCTACCATCCAGTAAAAGTTATTTTTTTGGTGGCGTGCGGCATTATTGGAAAGCCGACCCTATTAAAGATATTTTTTTCTTTTTTGTAATTGATTTCAGGAAATTGAAGCACCCAAACATGATCCTTTGTACGTCTCTGAACTTATAGAACACGAATCAGTGCAATCAACATTATCTAATTCAAGTGAAGTACATGATTTACTTGCAACGGATATAAAAACTGAGCCTGCCGTGGAAATATGTGATTATAAACTCGATGAGCAAATTGTATATGATAATTCTGAGAAATTGATACAAGATGTTGGCCAAAATTTTGGAAAAGACAACCTGGAAGGTTCTGCAACTCATACTAAACTGGAAGAGCAATTCGAATCTGATAATGATACAGATAATAAGACATTTGATTGTACCATTTGCGAAAGGCCATATAAACGGAAAAAGTCACTCAGGAAACATATACGAACCAAACATCCAGAGGCTGATCTAGTTTCGATCTTAGGCACCACAAAACAACGAAATTCTAATGCTGAATGCGAAACCATCAGATTAGAGGAAGGAGAAAAAGAATACCCCAACAAATTACTGTCAACCCAAATTTCAGATCAACAGAATGATGACAAAAGCAGATTAAAAATGGAAGGAAAATATATATGCTCGGTTTGCCGTAAGTATGGAAAATAATGGAAATAAATATTTTCTCCTGCTTATAAGTACCAACGGAAATTCATCTAACCTAAATAGGCAGAAATAATTTCATTAGCAAGTGGCAAAGTTATGATTTTCAATGAATTTTTATTCTTTTTTAGCTCGTGAATTCTCCAATGAAAGGGTTGTTAAAGCTCACGAGAGATATTTTCACTTCCGGGAAGTAAAAATGGTGGAATGCACTTTATGCCAAAAAAAATTCAAATCAAGTTATATTAAAACTCATGTTAAGGTTGTTCACAACTCAAAAAGCAAGATAACTTGTGACATTTGTGGCAACTCATTTAAAAGCCATTCTTACTTAAAGAGCCATAAACTATTACATTCCGGAGGAAAGTTTCCATGCACCATATGCGGCAAAAAGCTAGTGCATCAAATTGAGCTTAAGGTGCATATGCGTTACCATACTGGCGAGGAACCGTTCGCATGTAATTTATGTGATAAACGCTTTAAAACACGAGCAAAATTGAATTACCATATGGATAAGCATGTCGGCTTCAAACGAAAATGCAAGGAATGCGGCAAAGAATTTAACAGCGTTGCGCAATTGAAAGTTCATTCGTACAAACACACAGGCATGCCATATCGTTGCTTTGTATGTAATTATGGATGTCCGCTACGTGATGTGTAAGTATTTTGTTTGATTTTCAATTATTTTTTTTGCTACATAATGCGGCATTTACACGTGTCGATTTTTGCCGACTGGGAATTCGACTGAGAAATCGACTAGGCAAAAGTTGAACGCAAGTCTACTCTGAGCTAGTTGACTTTTGTCAACTGAGCTATTTACACGGGGTTTGGTTGATCGACAAAAATCGACTAGCCCAATAAACACTGAGGTTAGTTATCGATTTGAGAATGACTCGAGAACTAGCCTCATTCTCAAACCTCTAACGTTAGAGGACGACTCGAAAATCTATCGAAAATCATAGCGTTCACAAACAAAAGGGTACCTAATTCTCAAATCGAGAAAATTATATTTCTCGAATCGAATTCTCTAATGAGATTCTAATCAGAATTGGCAAATACTCCCAATTGAAATGAAAAACAAAGCTTTGTCTCCTTTTACATGATTTTTTCATTGTTTAGATTTTATTAGTGCCAAATTGCATATGATTATCTTCTCTCTTCTTCTATTATATAAAAATAAGTCGCATTTTCCTACCTGATGATTTAACTTCAGAACGGCTGGACTGAATTAAATGAAATTTTGCACGTAGTTTTCGATTGAGCCCGACATGGTTTATGGCCAAAAAAAGTATAAGAATCCGGGAAGGTTTTGGAGATATTCCACAAAATGTGGACCAGGGTAACCCTATAACGGGTTCGTACGATATGGGTATCAAATGAAAGGTGTTGACGAGTGCTTGAACAAGGTGTAGTTATTGGTCCCATATAAGGCCCCGTATTCGAGGTATTTCATGAAATATGAACCACGTGTGACCCCAAACGGGTTTTCTACAAAATGGGTATCAAATAAAAGGTGTTGGTGAGTATTTAAAAAAGAGGTGATTTCCAACACCCTATGCGACCCATTTTCCGACATATCGACCAAAATGTGGACCAGGGGTGACCCTATAAAGTCTGGAGGGATAGAATAGGCATAGGGATAGGGCTAGAGATGTGGATAGGGATAAGGATAGGCATGGGGATAGGCATAGGGATAGGGATAGGGATATTTACAGGGACAGGGACAGGGTCAGGGATAGGAATAGGAATAGGGATAGGGTTAGCGATAGGAATAGGAATAGGGATAGGGATAGGTATAAGGATAGGGATGGGGATAGGGATACGGATAGGGATAGGGATAGAGATAGAGATAGGGATAGGGATAGGGATAGGGATAGGGATAGGAATAGGAATAGGGATAGGGTTAGCGATAGGAATAGGAATAGGGATAGGGATAGGGATAGGAATAGGTATAGGTATAAGGATAGGGATAGGGATGGGGATGGGGATAGGGATAGGGATAGGGATAGGGATAGGGATAGGGATAGGGATAGAGATAGAGATAGAGATAGGGATAGGGATAGGTCTAGGCATAGGGATAGGCATACGAATAGGCTGGGGGATAGGGATAGGGACAGGGACGGGGACAGGAATAGGAATAGGAATAGGAATAGGAACAGGGATAGGGTTAGCGATAGGAATAGGGATAGGGATAGGGATAGGGCAACACGGTAATCTAGGACTATTCCTTTAGGCTTTATAGGAATAAATTTTAGGCAGAACAACGTCTGGCGGGTCAGCTAGTATACTTATATTCGCATGTATGTATCAGCCCTATCATGAACTTCATGTGAAAAATTTCCCTCGAAATATATAAAGCAAAACAATAACAATTTTTCACATTTTGTTTTTGTTTTGCTTTGTAATTTTTGGGAACATTTTGTTCACATGAAGTTCACGATAAGGCTGTATATGTTTATCACATTTATAAGAACTGAAATTTAAACTAAATTCAGTCTTATTATTTAAATTAAAGGTACTTCTTGTACTTTTTAATGGAAAACATTGTGCTACGGTAATATTAACTTTACCATTTTTTAGTATCTAATTTCAATATATGTATGTATATTCAATATATCACAGAAATATATTGAGAATTGATAAAAGGCGTGAGATTTGGCTCCTTCTCTAATCACTCGCTAATCGAATTCTAGTGTAGTTTTCAACCCTAGTTATCGATTTGAGAATATATGAAGAACTAGCTGACCCGCCAGACGTTGTTCTGCCTAAAATTTATTCCTATAAAGCCTAAAGGAATAGTCCTAGATTACCGTGTTGCCCTATCCCTATCCCTATTCCTATCGCTAACCCTATCCCTGTTCCTATTCCTATTCCTATTCCTGTCCCCGTCCCTGTCCCTATCCCTATCCCCATGCCTATTCGTATGCCTATCCCTATGCCTAGACCTATCCCTATCCCTATCCCTATCCCTATCCCTATCCCTATCCCTATCCCTATCTCTATCCCTATCCCTATCTCTATCCCTATCCCTATCCCTATCCCTATCCCTATCCCTATCCCTATCCCTATCCCTATCCCTATCCCTATCCCTATCCCTATCCCCATCCCCATCCCCATCCCTATCCTTATACCTATCCCTATCCCTATCCCTATCCCTATTCCTATTCCTATCGCTAACCCTATCCCTATTCCTATCCCTATCCCTATTCCTATCCCTATCCCTATCCCTATCCCTATCCGTATCCCTATCCCCATCCCTATCCTTATACCTATCCCTATCCCTATTCCTATTCCTATCGCTAACCCTATCCCTATCCCTATTCCTATCCCTGACCCTGTCCCTGTCCCTGTAAATATCCCTATCCCTATCCCTATCCCTATGCCTATCCCCATGCCTATCCTTATCCCTATCCCTATCCACATCTCTAGCCCTATCCCTATGCCTATTCTATCCCTCCAGACTTTATAGGGTCACCCCTGGTCCACATTTTGGTCGATATGTCGGAAAATGGGTCGCATAGGGTGTTGAAAATCACCTCTTTTTTAAATACTCACCAACACCTTTTATTTGATACCCATTTTGTAGAAAACCCGTTTGGGGTCACACGTGGTTCATATTTCATGAAATACCTCAAATACGGGGCCTTATATGGGACCAATAACTACACCTTGTTCAAGCACTCGTCAACACCTTTCATTTGATACCCATATCGTACGAACCCGTTATAGGGTTACCCTGGTTCACATTTTGTGGAATATCTCCAAAACCTTCCCGGATTCTTATACTTTTTTTGGCCATAAACCATGTCGGGCTCAATCGAAAACTACGTGCAAAATTTCATTTAATTCAGTCCAGCCGTTCTGAAGTTAAATCATCAGGTAGGAAAATGCGACTTATTTTTATATAATAGAATTACACTAGTTATCTAAGGTAATCTCGACAAAATTTCTAACGTTAGAGACTGTGTTTGCTGGGAGTAAATCGACCCGTGTAAAGGCCGCATAAGTAGACCACATCGTTTTCAACAATGAAATAAGTCAGCCGACATTGACCAAATTATATATGTACATATCGTGGTACCGTACGAAAACTAGCACTTTTAAAATTTCTTTCATAGAATTTTTTTGTAAAAAATTTTTCAAGTGATAGTTTTCGTATGGTACGACGATATGTACTTTTTATATCTTCTTCTTCATGATTGGCGCTTAACCGTCTAGACGACTCAGGCCGAGTCCAACAGAGCGCGCCAATTGCTTCTGTTTCGTGTAGCATGGCGTCACTTGGGAACACTCGTATATCTATTGCACTTTAATATTATTCTCATTGCTTTATTTTGTAGCTTTTGCAGTCTTTATATTGCACTTTGGTTACAACAATTGAACAGAATCGTCGAACAATATGCAAAATGAGGCTTAATAATAACATTATACACTTTAATTGAGGTCATTATATTGATTTTGGATCTTATTCTCCGAAAGAAACCAATCTTTTTTCCGATTTTTTTGCACACATATTCAATCTGAGTTTTAAATTTAAGATACTTGTCTATGAATACTCCTAGGTATTTGAAGTTTTCTACACTTTCGATTCGTCATGAACGCCTATCAATTTCCATTGATCTAATAAAAGTTTGGGACTTATTCTGTGATAGCCTGATTTATTCTTCATTCTTTTAATAATTCTAATAAGATCACTTGAAGTCACTTCCTAGAATATGAATCTATTATGTCCTGGTTCGATATTATTTATATATGCCACATAATCAATACTACCTCTTATATTATTTACACTCTTGACAGAATATTCATTGAACTTGGATGCAATCTCCTGGCTATCCCTACATTCTATGTTATTAAAAACCACTGTACTTATGCTATTTTTATTCTTCTTCAACACTAGATTTTTTATTTCTCTCCACATTTCTTTCTGATCATTTGCGTTGTTTATTTTTATTATTTATGTAGTAGTTTTTTGCTTTCTTCTTCACTTATTTTTTATACTCTTCCTAACTCTCTCTTGTGTTAATGTATTTAGCTCTTTTATACCCCTGCAAAAAATGAATCTAGATTTGTACCCGTTCGGGATAAAAGCGATTAATCTACATTTATACCCGTTCGGGATGAAAGCGATTAATCTACATTTATACCCGTTCGGGAACAGTCGGGGACTAATTGTGGACCGATTGTTCTCGAAAGAGATCAATCCGGGATAAATCTCTTTCGGGATTAATCACACATTTTTTTGCAGGGACATTACTGTTTTTCTTCTTTTGATTTCTCCTAAACGATTCGTGTACCACTTATTAGCGCTATTTTTACTATTTGCTGGTAATTTATTAACATTCTTCTTCACAGTTTCGGCTAAAATTTTTTCTAAAGCTTCGGCATTATTTTTTAAACATACATATATTATTGTCGTATCCAGTTTTCATCCTTATTAGCTGTTTAGAAAACCGTTCACTACTGTACCGAAATATTTCTCTTTCTTTAATTTCTTTTTCGCATTTTTTTATTGCACAGGTTTTACTTATTTCTATAGCTTCATGTTCAGCTATTTTTAAATCTTCGTTTACCGCCGCGGTTACATCAACATTTTAGATTACATAATCGATTAATGTTTTTGCTGTTTTGGTCACTCTAGTAAATTGATTCACTTTTTGTTCCATCCCGTTGTCGTGTATAATATTTTCAAACTCTTTCTTATATGAAGTGTTTTTTGCGCTTAACACGGCTATTCTACAATCCCTCGGAACTCCGATCGCGGCGACGCCGACTGCTACGACAAAACGAAAATTGGTATTCTGGTTTACGACGTTTCGAACATAAGTGTTGTTAAGTGTTAAACTATGTTCGAATCAGTGTTAGATAGCGTTTATGCTAAATAATATGTATTTTTTGACAGCACGTTTGTATTTTTGACAGCAAATTTATATTTTCAGTAAGTTTTAGATTAAATTTTAAGAAAGAATATATTAAATGGTTAAAAAATGGATTCCATTGCTGCAGCAGCTTTTTTAGTGGAAAAATAAATGGAAGAACAAAGGAATTTGGACATTAATTTTAATTAAATTTTTTAAAATATTGCGTTCTATTATAAAAAAAAAGTGCCAATATATATGAAAACGCCATTTATAGAATACTGTCACCAAGTTTCATGCGAGAATACCTTGTAATTCGGAAGTTAACACCGGCTAAGCTTGGATAGAATGAACCAATTTTATTTATTTACAAACTACTGCGAATTTTTCAGTGAAACTTTCAGGAAATATTCTTTGGATGAAAATTCATCTACCTTTAACGCTTTCAACTATTATTAAATTATAATATTAAAGTTCTCCAAAAGGAGAATTCTGCCGGCTGAGGTTTTTTGGAAGCGCGGCCGAAGGCCGGTGATACAAAAAAGTCTTCTACACACACATTGCTTTAACAAGGAATATCTCTTGCACTATAATCGTCTGGCGGGAGCGACTTTTTTTTTTGATCTGTGATAGGATCGTGGTTAATTATATACAAATTCTCCTTTAACACCAGTGGTACATTATTGCGATTCCCACCTTAACTATTAGTAATTTTAAATTATGAAAAAACTGGACTCCATGAACTCATCCCTGCGAAACTGCTACTGGTAATTTTACGAGTAAAATTACTGGTTGGCCTGACTAAAAGTTTTGGTATTTTTCCCATCATTTTCTTAAGGGCATCGGGAATTTTGTTACCGTTTCATCCACCGCGTTCCCATATGTGTGATTTGACATCTCATTCCTTCTCATACCTATTGCCCTTTGTGTATAGGACAGCTGTCTCGCTCACACCCGTAACGGCTACTAGATATTTTACTAGTAAAATTGCTAGTAATTTTGCTGGTCATTTTACTAGTAATATTACTAGTAACTTTACTGGTGAATTTATTAGTAACTTTACTAGAAATTTTACTAGTAAAATTACTAGTCATTTGATTAGTAATTTTACTAGCCATTTTACTGTTCATATGCCCCTAAAAAATATACTTTATAGGTACTTACTTTGTTTGAGCAGGTCTACAATTAACAAACAATATAATTTAAAAAATATTTGGCAGTTATTATTTTTTAAATATGTACATGTTTTTCCTTAAAGGTACTTTAATTTCAGTCATTTTTCTTATTTCAAGACACATTGGATATAAAGTAATTAAAAAGTAAACTAAATTAATTTTCATTTTTTGTATATAAAAAATAAAATAAAAATTATTTCATTAAGAAAAAAAAAACTAAAATTTAAATTGTTGTATTAAGTTTGTTCACATACTTCTTCTGTTTAGCCCGGTTGTGGCTCATCTCAACCGCCCTTTTCACCGCCTTTTCAAAATTGATCCGACCTTCGAGTTTAAAAATGTCTGCGGAAGTAAATGAAAGTTTGCTTAAATATTTATGTAATGAAAATGCATAGATATTACAAAATTACCATAAAGAACCTTATATCATGTTCAGACATAAAAATTAATTAAGTCAATTGGGGTTGATTGAACATCTTTAGATTTGGTGTTCAGACATATTTAATTTACTTGGCCCATTTCACAGGTCGGCTCAAGATACATACACACATACACGCCGTGAGCTGAATATCAAACTCTCGTGACCTAAATGTCAAAATTGCAAGGAGGACGAAATAATTTCACATTCATCTCACAATTTTTACCAATCGTAAACACGAATGCATGTATAAAATAAGCAGAAATAAAAAGAAATTTGATAGGTGATGAAGAAGAACAAGAATGCAGCTGATCTGACGAACCAACCTGTTTAGTGGACACTGACGCTAATCACATTTCTCTTTTCATGACATTTCATTTTACTTATGAAACAAGCCTTTTAACAGGGTTGCATGCAGAATTGTTCTTCATTAACAACTCATTAATTTCTAATGAAGCATTAACTTGGTCAATTTTTGTATGGTAAATTGAGAATCATTGGGCTTGAAAATTGAATGAAGGCTCTTAATGTTCAATTAAGGTTGTGTCTGAACATAACATTATCCACCAAACACAACTTGTTTAAGGCCTTTTTATTTGAACGCCCATCCCAATTGAAATATGATAAAGCATCGTCGGTGAAAATCCTTTTTATGACCTCCGCTAAGTTTGCGTTTGCTCCTTTCAGCAGGTACAAGAAAGACGCCTATAAACCAATATTTGTGATTGAGTAAAAGTATTGGTATTTCATTAAAAAAAACACCTCAAATCATACTTACAACTGCGTCCTCGAAGGTCTTGTCCCTCAGCCTCTCTTCAATGTCGAATATGGCGTCTATTGATGATAGTGGCAACAGCGCCTCAATTTCTGTATGCAAGTCTTCGCCAGTCTCGCCACTTATCTTACACAAGATTCTACTCATATGTTTGGCGAGCACTTTGATCTCTCTCGTGGCCTTATGATGCGCCAATACGTCGGTTTTTGAAATTATCTGAAAAAATGCGTACATCAATATCATGTTATACATGTGTACAAGTTGTGAAGTTAAACATACATTTTCCTCTATTTTCGTTAGCCTAGCCTCGAGGCTACACATTTTATCGAACATTTTTGTTAAAAAATCATCGTGTCCTTTATTCTCACCGGCCACATCTCCCGCAAATTCCACTTGACTCTCGAATACTGAAAAACTTTAGCATATGTAGATAAAACGAATATTGAACATATTATAAATTTACCTTGCTGAGACGGCGCGTTGAAATCTCTGGACAGCTTAAGCCGTTTCTTGGCTTCTTTTGACGTTGTGGGCTGTTCATCCCCGAATATAATGGTTTTAATTGAACGCTTGTCCATTTTTTCATTTGCAACACAGATTTGTAACAGATTCTTCACAGATTTTCACACATTAAAAATAGGGGTGGACGTTACTATCGATATGCCGACAATCAATAGTGTTTGCTTATCGATTTTATCGAAACTGAAACACACATGATATATATAGATTGTTAAAAACTGACTAATTATAAATTACATTTCTTCCTGATACTGAGTAACAATTTTGCCTAGGAAAACTAGCGAATAAAAATGTATAAAGAAAATCTTGGTGTAAGAGAGCATGCACACATATTGCATCTGAAATTATAATACAATACGATACCATCTAACAGAATCGATTATAGTGATATCGATATATCGTTTATTATTTTGGGTCAAGTTGTCGATGTTATTCTCTCATCCATTTATTTGTTCCATTTTCTCAAATGTGTAAGCGAGATGAAGCGAAGCACAATTAGCTAGACTGCTCGCACGTGAAAAGTGGAAACACATACGAGTGAGAGTGTGGTGGTGACATTAAAATTTTGTAATTGTATTAGTAGTTTCGGTAAGCTAACCCTGCGAAACTGCTACTGGTAATTTTACGAGTAAAATTACTGGTTGGCCTGACTAAAAGTTTTGGTATTTTTCCCATCATTTTCTTAAGGGCATCGGGAATTTTGTTACCGTTTCATCCACCGCGTTCCCATATGTGTGATTTGACATCTCATTCCTTCTCATACCTATTGCCCTTTGTGTATAGGACAGCTGTCTCGCTCACACCCGTAACGGCTACTAGATATTTTACTAGTAAAATTGCTAGTAATTTTGCTGGTCATTTTACTAGTAATATTACTAGTAACTTTACTGGTGAATTTATTAGTAACTTTACTAGAAATTTTACTAGTAAAATTACTAGTCATTTGATTAGTAATTTTACTAGCCATTTTACTGTTCATATGCCCCTAAAAAATATACTTTATAGGTACTTACTTTGTTTGAGCAGGTCTACAATTAACAAACAATATAATTTAAAAAATATTTGGCAGTTATTATTTTTTAAATATGTACATGTTTTTCCTTAAAGGTACTTTAATTTCAGTCATTTTTCTTATTTCAAGACACATTGGATATAAAGTAATTAAAAAGTAAACTAAATTAATTTTCATTTTTTGTATATAAAAAATAAAATAAAAATTATTTCATTAAGAAAAAAAAACTAAAATTTAAATTGTTGTATTAAGTTTGTTCACATACTTCTTCTGTTTAGCCCGGTTGTGGCTCATCTCAACCGCCCTTTTCACCGCCTTTTCAAAATTGATCCGACCTTCGAGTTTAAAAATGTCTGCGGAAGAAAATGAAAGTTTGCTTAAATATTTATGTAATGAAAATGCATAGATATTACAAAATTACCATAAAGAACCTTATCCACCAAACACAACTTGTTTAAGGCCTTTTTATTTGAACGCCCATCCCAATTGAAATATGATAAAGCATCGTCGGTGAAAATCCTTTTTATGACCTCCGCTAAGTTTGCGTTTGCTCCTTTCAGCAGGTACAAGAAAGACGCCTATAAACCAATATTTGTGATTGAGTAAAAGTATTGGTATTTCATTAAAAAACACCTCAAATCATACTTACAACTGCGTCCTCGAAGGTCTTGTCCCTCAGCCTCTCTTCAATGTCGAATATGGCGTCTATTGATGATAGTGGCAACAGCGCCTCAATTTCTGTATGCAAGTCTTCGCCAGTCTCGCCACTTATCTTACACAAGATTCTACTCATATGTTTGGCGAGCACTTTGATCTCTCTTGTGGCCTTATGATGCGCCAATACGTCGGTTTTTGAAATTATCTGAAAAAATGCGTACATCAATATCATGTTATACATGTGTACAAGTTGTGAAGTTAAACATACATTTTCCTCTATTTTCGTTAGCCTAGCCTCGAGGCTACACATTTTATCGAACATTTTTGTTAAAAAATCATCGTGTCCTTTATTCTCACCGGCCACATCTCCCGCAAATTCCACTTGACTCTCGAATACTGAAAAACTTTAGCATATGTAGATAAAACGAATATTGAACATATTATAAATTTACCTTGCTGAGACGGCGCGTTGAAATCTCTGGACAGCTTAAGCCGTTTCTTGGCTTCTTTTGACGTTGTGGGCTGTTCATCCCCGAATATAATGGTTTTAATTGAACGCTTGTCCATTTTTTCATTTGCAACACAGATTTGTAACAGATTCTTCACAGATTTTCACACATTAAAAATAGGGGTGGACGTTACTATCGATATGCCGACAATCAATAGTGTTTGCTTATCGATTTTATCGAAACTGAAACACACATGATATATATAGATTGTTAAAAACTCACTAATTATAAATTACATTTCTTCCTGATACTGAGTAACAATTTTGCCTAGGAAAACTAGCGAATAAAAATGTATAAAGAAAATCTTGGTGTAAGAGAGCATGCACACATATTGCATCTGAAATTATAATACAATACGATACCATCTAACAGAATCGATTATAGTGATATCGATATATCGTTTATTATTTTGGGTCAAGTTGTCGATGTTATTCTCTCATCCATTTATTTGTTCCATTTTCTCAAATGTGTAAGCGAGATGAAGCGAAGCACAATTAGCTAGACTGCTCG
This sequence comes from Urophora cardui, assembly GCA_960531455.1. NCBI lineage: Eukaryota > Metazoa > Arthropoda > Insecta > Diptera > Tephritidae > Urophora > Urophora cardui. The sequence goes on along the minus strand of OY482671.1, from coordinate 91,965,786 downwards.
CACGTGAAAAGTGGAAACACATACGAGTGAGAGTGTGGTGGTGACATTAAAATTTTGTAATTGTATTAGTAGTTTCGGTAAGCTAAGTTTCGCAGGGTAAGTTTCGCAGGGCAATGGCAATGGAAATGCCAACTTTAGTGAAAATAACATTTACAGGTTATTCCCACAAAGTTTCATGCGAAAACCTCATGCAGTTGGTTTGTTATACTGATGCAATCCATGGATGACGCTCTACACTGTTCGCATATCAACAAGTTTTTATGGATCGCAAAACATAAAAGCAAATTTGAGATCCAGGTTGTGATCAATCAAATCATGAATATGTATATATCGTGTAGCAGGAATTTTGTGACTCGCCAGGACGCATTGAGCATGAACGGATATAGAAAGTGAGCACGTTTCTTCGATTTGTTAGTTTCTCGTGCAAATGTTTGTAAATAAGTAATGTCGTATGGCGATATTTTAAATCTTTAAAAAGACACAGTCAGGCAAAAATGCTTAAAGGAGTACATCCTGGCACAGAAATTATGCCCGAGTTGCGCTACCCACTCATATTACATCATCATAGTAATAATACACATTTAAAATTATTTTCAGAAGCTTTTATTAAACAATAATATATAAATATTGCTAAAAAGGAAAATAAAATTTATTATTATTAAATAAAAGTTCAACATATTGAAACTCCTTGTACTTATTTCCCTCTCTTCAGTCTATTGTACTAAAGCAGATTCCTTTTGTTCACTTATTTTCCAAAGAAAAGGCCAGTAGCATAGCTAAACCAAGCCCGATTTGTATAATAATGTTGCATAAATTTAAAAATCAGTTAAATTACATTAAATTGGTATTATTTCCAAAAATAATCAAAATTTGTATTGCCTCCGACACACAAAAGCTGGCGGAAAGAATCGCTCCGATAAACTGTCAAAAATCCGATCCATCGTGAACCAGAATGCCGATTTCCGAACTTCGAAAAAATCTGACGTTCATCGGACGTCAATCGAATTGCAGAATGCCATTTGATCCGATTCACCTCCGATGAAAGTGGATCGTAAACCGGAATAGATGTGTAAATTTTGTATGGACTGCTAGCCCTGTTTTATTTGGTGTTCTTTATTTAATATTCTCCTCCTGTTTCGAACCATAACATCAACCTGAAATTCAATCCAACGGTATCATGTAGTGGGACATTCAACATTATATTGAATTTTATTGAGGACTTTAAACTTACCTTTTCCGAAAAAGGAATCAATGAATTATATGAATCATTGTAAAACCAAAATTTAAAAAAATTTTACAGCAAGCTTAAAACAGTGTTATTATTAATAGTTTTTCAAGCTTTCATTGCAAGTGTAAAGTAAGCTTATTGTAATATTTTTTTCAAGCTTTTAAAATAAGGAGTATTGAGAAAGGCTTACATAAAGTAAGTGTTCCCCAATTATTACAATCATGCTTGTGAATAAGCTTGCAATTAAGCTTATAAACACTGTATTGCAATAAGCTTACAATGGACAATTGTTATAAGCTTGTTCTCAAGTCCTATTACATTTCGCTTACCTCCTGGTCTGTTGGGATATTTCTCTACGCCTCACAGCGCCGCGACTCCATACAAATGATGGACAAAAATAGAAGGAGTGGTCAGAATTGGCTGGAACTTCACACCTATAAGTATTATGCCACGTTAATTTCACAAATGAAATCGGTTTTTCTGTACCGGGTACCGGATAATCATTTCGAGAAAAGCGATTTTTCTTGCATTTTTATATGAAAATAGTCATTGTGAACATGTGTTGATATAAGTAGATGCAGTCATCAGAATGGGCTGAAACATTACATTATCACAGCTATTCTACAATCCCTCGGAACTCCGATCGCGTCGACGCCGACTGCTACGACAAAACGAAAATTGGTATTCTGGTTTACGACGTTTCGAACATAAGTGTTGTTAAGTGTTAAACTATGTTCGAATCAGTGTTAAGTAGCGTTTATGCGAAATAATATGTATTATTTGACAGCACATGTGTATTTTTGACAGCAAATTTATATTTTCAGCAAGTTTTAGATTAAATTTTCAGAAAGAATATATTAAATGGTTAAAAAATGGATTCCATTGCTGCAACAGCTTATTTAGTGGACAACTAAATGGAAGAACAAAGGAATTTGGACATTAATTTTAATTCAATTTTTTAAAATATTGCTTTCTATTATAAAAAAAAAAGTGACAACATATATGAAAACGGCATTTATAGAATACTGTCACCAAGTTTCATGCTATAATACCTTGTAATTCGGAAATTAACACCGGCTAAGCTTGGATAGAATGAACCAATTTTATTTATTTACAAACTACTGCGAATTTTTCAGTGAAACTTTCAGGAAATATTCTTTGGATGAAAATTCATCTACCTTTAACGCTTTCAACTATTATTAAATTATAATATTAAAGTTCTCCAAAAGGAGAATTCTGCCGGCTGAGGATTTTTTAAAGCGCGCCCAAAGGCCGGTGACACAAAGAAGTCTTCTACACACACATTGCTTTAACAAGGAATATCTCTTGCGCTATAATCGTCCGCGGGAGCGACTTTTTTATGATCTGTGATAGGATCGTGGTTCATTATATACAAATTTTCCCTTAACACCAGTGGTACATTATTGCGATTCCCACTTTAACTATTAGTAATTTAAAAATAATGAAAAAACTGGACTCCATGAACTCAAGGGCAATGAAAATGCCAACTTTAGTGAAAATAACATTTACAGCTTATTCCAACAAAGTTTCATGCGAAAACCTCTTGCAGTTGGTTTGTTTTACACTATGTATTTATAGTAATATGTTATATTGATGCAATCCATGGATGACGCTCCACACTGGTCGCATATCAACAAGTTTTTATGGATCGCAAAACATAAAAGCAAATTTGAGATCCAGGTTGCGATCAATCAAGTCATGAATATGTACGTATCGTGTAGCAGGAATTTTGTGACTCGCCAGGACGCGTTGAGCATGAACGGATATAGAAAGTGAGCACGTTTCTTCGATTTGTTAGTTTCTCGTGCAAATGTTTGTAAATCATGTTGCAAGGCGATATTTTAAATCTTTAAAAAGACACAGTTAGGCAAAAATGCTTAAAGGAGTACATCTTGGCACAGAAATTATGCCCGACTTGCGCTACCCACTCATATTACATGATCGTAGTAATAATACACAATTAAAATTATTTTCAGAAGCTTTTATTAAACAATAATATATAAATATTGCTAAAAAGGATAATAAATTTTATTATTAAATAAAAGTTCAATACGTTGCAACTCCTTGTACTTATTTCCCTCTATTCAGTCTATTGTACTAAAGCAGATTCCTTTTGTTCACTTATTTTGCAAAGAAAAGGCCAGTAGCATAGCTAAACCACGCCCGTTTTGTATAATAATGTTGCATAAATTTAAAAATCATAGTTTAATTACATTAAATTGGTAATATTTCCAAAAATAATCAAAATTTCTATTGCCTCCGATACACAAAAGCTGACGGAAAGAATCGCTCCGATAAACTGTCAAAAATCCGATCCATCGTGAACCAGAATGCCGATTTCCGAACTTCGAAAAAATCTGACGTTCATCGGACGTCAATCGAATTGCAGAATGCCATTTGATCCGATTCACCTCCGATGAAAGTGGATCGTAAACCGGAATAGATGTGTTCATCACGCAAATTTCAGAAAAAAAAACCGTTTTTCACCATCTGTTACCATTTAATTAAAAACAATTTTTATTCACAATCCCTTAGGTGGGCTGTTTTGGTCTAATTGGTGCTAGTGCAAAGGTAAAAACAAAGCTTTACGATTCACTTAGTGCCCGACGTTTCGGTAAGCTCCTTACCATCCTCAGGGGCGGTTTCTTTATTTTGTACACATAAAAGAAAAGATATACATATAACAAAATTACTCACATATGCATATACAGCTCCGGTCAACTAATTAGCAACGATTCGCCACTGATACTTCTTCCTTCAATAGTACCGAAATTCTATCGAAATTGTTTGCTCTTTTTCAGTAGAGATATCATTTTAAATGTAATTTAATGGATTCCACTTGCTTTTCTAGCATAACTCAAATATATCGCATTTTATTAAGACTTAAGCCAAAAATGCACTTTTTTAGTCGGTCAATTAATTAGCAACGCTTTTATTTCATGGTCAAAAATCTAATTTTTTATAAATAGTATTTAATATTTTGTTGTAAAACCATTATTTCTAATCACAGCTTCACACCTACGAGGCATTGACTCAAAAAATTTGTACAGACATCCTTCGGAATACTTTCCCACTCCCACTGCGCTTTTCTCAACAAATCAGCGAAATTTCTTAGTTTGTGCAAGCGGACTTTCCCTCTCAAGTGCTCCCCCAGATTCTCGATACGATTTAGGTCCGAACTGCATGAAATCCAGTCGAGAAATCTAACAATTTTTCCCTCCATCCACCGTTTTGTTGATCTTGCGGTAGGTGTCGGATCGTTATCTTGCTGAAAGATCCATGGCACCGGCATGTTGTCATCTAAAATAGGGTGCATTGTGTCATTTGATATCTAAATATACTAATGCTGATCCATGCGACCCTCAATTTTTGTAATTGGCGAAATACCACTCCATGACATAGCGCCCCAGACCATAATATTACTGCTTAGGTGTAGATCGAGTATACTTAGGGTCGAATTCTTTGGACTGGGGACGACGAAGGCAAAACAAACAACAAAAAAGAAAGAAATAGACTTTCCCCTGATGGGAAATATTACGTACGCCGTCCCCAGTCCAAAACATTCGATCCTAAGTATACTCGATCTACATTTAAGTACGGTGGCAGTAATATTGTGGTCTGGGGCGCTATGTCATCGCGTGGGATTTCACCAATTACAAAAATTGAGGGTAGCATGGACCATCATTAGTATATTTCGATATCAAATGACACAATGCACCCTATTTGAGATGACAACATGCCGGTGACATGGATATTTCAGCAAGATAACGATCCTACACATACCACAAGATCAACAAAACGGTGGATGGAGGGAAAAATTGTTAGATTTCTCGACTGGATTTCATGCAGTTCGGACCGAAATCGTATCGAGAATCTGGGGGAGCACTTGAGAGGGAAAGTCCGCTTGCACAAACTAAGAAATTTCGCTGATTTGTTGAGAAAAGCGCAGTGGGAGTGGGAAAGTATTCCGAAGGATGTCTGTACAAATTTTTTGAGTCAATGCCTCGTAGGTGTGAAGCTGTGATTAGAAATAATGGTTTTACAACAAAATATTAAATATTACACTGTGGGTAAATTTTTAACTTTTGAAATATCACAGAGAAACGCCGAAACACGTCAACTTAATTTTTGGCTGTAGAATACGATGGCATTTACAGAAAGTCAAAGTTAGCTCTTGTTTTCGAGATATTTAGGAAAGAAGTTTCAGAGCTCTGAAGGTAATTTTTTTTCCATCTATAAACTTTACTCAGGCTTGGAACCCTTTACGCGCATAATAATTTTGACAGTTGCTCTTACTTAATTGGGGTATTCTAAATTCAATGCCGCCTTTAGTTTTCCCAAATTGGCTCCGGTTTTCGAGATAACGGTATTTAAAAATTACCATCAATTTGGACTTTTTTGTTAATAACTCAGTCAGTTTATGAGATAGATTGCCAAAACTTTGCACGTGACAATATTTTAGTATTTCCTTAACTATTTCTGAAAATAATTGAAATCGGGTGACTATAACATATAGCTGCCATACAACCGATTTTTCAGATGTGGACATTTATGGGTATAGCTTCGCTATTCAAACAGCTAAGGACATGAAACTTAGGAGAATTTCTACCTGTATTGACCTTAATCTATTCTCTGAAAATTGTCAAGATCGGGTCACTATAACATATAGCTCCCATACAACTGATTGTTCAGATATATAGTTTTGCACTTTTATTTTTTTATAACTCCGAAAATAGTCATTCTGCGTGAAAAAGCAACATAAACACTTTCATTCAAAATGAATAGGTGAACAATTTTCTCATATACGATTTCCACGTATCTGCATCAGTTATTGCAGTTTTGTGCAACCAAGTTTAAAATCTCACCATAGGCATTTTTTCAAGCCCAATAACACATATATCGTATTAAATTAATTGGATGATCTTTATATCGTCTTACAAAGAATTAAAAGAACTATTACGCAGTTTTTAAATGAAGAAAATATATGCATGTTTGAGGATTTTATACGCATTTGAATAATTTTTTGTTAATTTTTCATACAATTCTTCTTCAAATAATGCCTAAAAGTATGCTTCAATAGTTTTCAACAATAGTTTTGTAGGAAAATTTTACTATAAATACATATAAAATCCTTAAACATGCATATATTTTCTTCATTTAAAAACTGCGTAATAGTTCTTTTAATTCCCTGTAAGACGATGTAAATATCATCTAATTCATTTAATACGATATATGAGTTATTGGGCTTGAAAAAAATGCCTATGGTGAAATTTCAACTTTGGTTGCATAAAAGTGCAATAACTGATGCAGATATGTGGAAATCGTATATGAGAAAAATTTTCACCTATTAATTTTGAATGAAAGTATTTATATTGCCTTTTCACGCAGAATGACTATTTTCGGAGTTATAAGGAAATAAATGTGCAAAACCATATATCTGAACAATCAGTTGTATGGGAGCTATATGTTATAGTGACCCGATCTTGGCAATTTTCAGGGAATAGATTAAGGCTAATACGAGTACAAATTCTCCAAAGTTGCATGTCCTTAGCTGTTTAAATAGCAAAGTTATACCCATAAATGTCCACATCTGAAACATCGGTTGTATGGCAGCTATATGTTATAGTCACCCGATTTCAAGTATTTTCAGAAATAGTTAAGGAAATACTAAAATATTGTCACCTGCAAAGTTTTGGCAATCTATCTCATAAACTGACTGAGTTATTAACAAAAAAGTCCAAATTGATGGTAATTTTTAAATACCGTTATCTCGAAAACCGGAGCCAATTTGGGAAAACTAAAGGCGGCATTGAATTTAGAATACCCCAATTAAGTAAGAGCAACTGTCAAAATTATTATGCGCGTAAAGGGTTCCAAGCCTGAGTAAAGTTTATAGACGGAAAAAAAATTACCTTCAGAGCTCTGAAACTTCTTTCCTCAATATCTCGAAAACAAGAGCTAACTTTGACTTTCTGTAAATGCCATCGTATTCTACAGCCAAAAATTTAGTTGGGGTGTCTCGGCGTTTCGCTGTGATATTTTGACCTCCCTACAGTGTTATCAAGGCTGCTCAACAAAATAAACAAAAAAAATTTGTTTCAATGAACATAAAAAAAAATATAAAAATTTATATTGCTTTGCTGCTTATCAAAACCAAAATATTTCCGATTCCAAAATTATCAATAAAATTGTATCACAATTAATTTTGCTAATTTGATATCAAAACAAAATAACAAAAAGGATTTCGTTTTGTTTATGTTTGTTTGTTTGTTGCTAAGATATACATACATATGTATGTATGAATACATATTTATATGATAGGTTTTCAGTTTTTTTTTTTATAGGCACAGGAAACAAAATTATTTTGGTAATCAATTTTTTGTTTGCAGCTCAAACAATATTTTTAAACAAATTTTGTTTCGGCAATTATCGAAACGAAAAAAATTTTGATAATTTTTTTGATTTTTGTTGAAGCAGTCTGAATTTTGTTAAATTTTTTATGCTTTTAAAATGAAAAGTTTCAACATAAACAAAATTATTTTTTGTTTATCGTTAAAAATATCAATAAATTTCAGCCCTGAATATTATTTATAAAAAATTAGATTTTTGACCATGAAATAAAAGCGTTGCTAATTATGTGACCGACTAAAAAAGTGCATTTTTGGCTTAAGTCTTAATAAAATGCGATATATTTGAGGTATGCTAGAAAAGCAAGTGGAATCCATTAAATTACATTTAAAATGATATCTGTACTGAAAAGGAGCAAACAATTTTGATAGAATTTCGGTACTATTGAAGGAAGAAGTATCAGTGGCGAATCGTTGCTAATTAGTTGACCGGAGCTGTATAATGTGTTACAAAATCACAAAAATATTTATCACAACGCGAACTTACATGTATGTATATTAAAAACTATCGGAAAACAACAATATTACAGACATATTTACATATGTACATATATGGACATAAAAACATAATAACAAAGAAAAAGAAAAATGAATATTTTAAAAATATAAATACACGCGCGCCATCTGTTGGAACATAGCGGTGGTTATAACCTAAGCAAGAAGTTACATACATACATACATACAGGTGAAACTAATAAAAGCGTGTTAAACACATAGGGCCGTAGTCATAGTCGTTCACTAAAATCGGTTTTAGTTAAAATCGGTATTAAATTTAGAATGACATTTAAAAGAGTGGTGTGTCATAGACCAGTTAGAACAACGTTTTTGCTAAAATGAAACGGAACAGGGTTCCCCATATAAAATAATAAGAATCGCTCTGTAATTATAAGAAATTTCGAGTGTTTTAAAAGTTCACCCTGTGTCAACTTTTAAATTGAAAAGTTCACCCTGTGTCAACTTTTAAATTGAAAAGAAAAAAGTAAGCGCATATATCTATTCGACTTTTGATGTTTACATATTTTAACTTAATCGTATATTTAAAATACGCTAAAAAACAACTAAAAGTGAGTTAAATTTTGAGATAAAACTACACACTTCATATAAATCAAAATGAACTTGTGATTTTAGGGAATAACAAGGTCTCGTGCACCGAACTGGAGCGCAGGAGAAAAAGCTTGTCTGCGGGAAAGCATTGAGTGCCACCTGCATATTTACTAAAATGTCTTCTTTATACGTTTTATTTATTTATTTTTTATTGTATTCACGTACTCTCTTTATATTTTTATAGTTTACATGACGAATTCACAGCTTAGAACAATATTTTAAGATTTTAAAATGACATTCACCTCATTTTAAAGTTAGAACGCCGTTTTAGTGATAAAACCGATTTTAAGTCGACTATGACAGAGATAAAATGACGTTTATGCTAGCATCATTCTAAGGGTGGTAAAACACTGTTTTAAATCGACTATGACTACGGCCCATACTTTTTATTAAGGTACGCTAGTCAGACTAATTAACAATCATAAACAGCCTTGGGCACCACTACACTCAAGCCATTACTAAAAAATGAGTGTGTGTTGGTGCGCCTACTGTAGGATAAAGTGAAAAATTACTAAAAATAATCAGTCTGCATGCTAGAGTTGGGAAACTATCGATAGTAGTACCATCGATAGTTTTTGATAGTTTAAAAAAAACTATTGATAGTTTTCGATAGTCTTAAAAAAATAAACTATCGATAGTACCATCGATAGTACTATCGTATTTAAATGATTCCTGAAAAAAATTTTTTAACCGCCAACAAATTCACATTTTATACATATTACAAGTATGTATGTACTCACAAGACCACGGATGCCACTGTTGGTTGTTTCCAAACAAACTTGGTAGTTTTTTTTTCTGATTTTGAGTTTTTTCAATAAATTTTGGTTTTTTGGCAATAAATATGTGAAATTCAAATTTTTTTATTTTGGTTATTTTTTTACAAGTACCAACCTATGCCCAAAATATTGGAAACGCGACATTTTGACTATGTAGTTTTAACCAAGGACTCAAAACTTACCAATAGCTGATATTCTCAATTCACAACTTAAAATAGTAATCTAGATGGAAATGGAGATTTAAAAGTTGTAAAACTATCGATAGTATACATTACCATCGATAGTTTTGAAAAAACCATCGATGGTCTTCGATAGTCTAAAAAAAAAAAAACTATCGATACTATCGATAGTGCCATCGATAGTTTCCCAACTCTACTGCATGCAGATGTTGTGCAAGCAGGGTCATGCGCGCACGCTTCGCGAAATTATGAAACAACGTACGTATACACATACATATGTATTTGTGTACCCACGTTATATGCAAACTTCTCGTAGTTTTGCTTGTTGTTTGGCATCTGCAAATAGAATAAAAGAATTTCAAGGATGATCACCCAGCGACCACTTGCTTTCACGCCAGTCGAAGGCAAACTGATTATTTTTCCTAAGCGACGATCGCCAAGTCCCATCGTAAGCGCTCGTTTTACGTTCTTTATTTGTCTGTAGTAGTGACAATCGGTGTGTATATGTACACGGGCGCTTACTATCATTTAGCAGGTGCTAAGATTTTGCCCAAGGCTGATAGCCTTGGGCACCACTACACTCAAGCCATTACTAAAAAATGAGTGTGTGTTGGTGCGCCTACTGTAGGATAAAGTGAAAAATTACTAAAAATAATCAGTCTGCATGCAGATGTTGTGCAAGCAGGGTCATGCGCGCACGCTTCGCGAAATTATGAAACAACGTACGTATACACATACATATGTATTTGTGTACCCACGTTATATGCAAACTTCTCGTAGTTTTGCTTATTGTTTGGCATCTGCAAATAGAATAAAATAATTTCAAGGACGATCACCCAGCGACCACTTGCTTTCACGCCAGTCGAAGGCAAACTGATTATTTTTCCTAAGCGACGATCGCCAAGTCCCATCGTAACCCTGCAGTAAATTTGTTTCACTGCTGAAGGATCAGTGATGATTCTTTGTTGAATATTCATCACTGTCGTCATAACTCAGTATATTTTTATTTGTTTTTGTTTTTTTGTCTGAGGAAAGCAAACCATTTATATGAAAAATTCAGCAGTCTTTATATGAAAATATTCACTGATGCCTCCTCGTCATAGGTGAATTGCATCAGTGATTCATTAAGGATTCACTGCGGATTTTTACTGCAGGGAAGCGCTCGTTTTACGTTCTTTATTTGTCTGTAGTAGTGACAATCGGTGTGTATATGTACACGGGCGCTTACTCTCATTTAGCAGGTGCTAAGATTTTGCCCAAGGCTGATCATAAACCAGTGATAGGCAAAATTGAAATGCAGCTGGATTAGTGAGAGCGCCGTCATCGCGCAAGTCAATTGGTTCGTTTTCGTTTAGTCGCTTGCTGGCCCTCAATGAATGCGGTCAAAGATGACTTGATACGAAACTCTTTTTTACTCTCTCACTTTTATGATTTTCCCACGGGTTTTCTGTGGCTTTGTTGCCAGCATCAACACAACAGAAAACCCGGCCGATCAGCTGTTTGTACAAATTGCAGGTGCCAGGAGGGAAAACACGCCAAAATAAATAGGCGCATTTGGTGGATTTAGATTTTTTGTTTTGTGTGTTAAATTTTGTTGAAATAATAATGAATTATGAAAAATATCGAGGTAATTGTATTGCTCGTGTATAGCACGCAGTGCAGTTTATTGTTTCAACTGGAAAAAATTGTGTTTCAGTTAAAATTATAAAAAATATGTTAATGAGATGGAATGCGGGCAGCGGTTATTCAGTAGATTTATATATATCTCCGGTTAAAAATTATTATATTTCAGTTCTAATATATTACATTTTAATAGAATTGCAAAATAGAGTAAAATATTTCTTAAAAAATACCACCCAACTACATGTATTATCGTTCACCACTTTTTGTGCGTTATTCTTAATTTGTCTGAGATTGGGTTTCGAAAACGAATAAGGTTTGCGCACGATGAAATTAGTGCACAAAATATTTGAAATAACTTGTAAGTTAGATAATATATTAAAAGTTAATGCACGGGATTCTAAAATAAATTAAATTTATGTTTATAGTTATTAAACACATTTTTCAAATTAATGCGTTTTTATGCACAATTTAGCTTTTTTCAATATGCCTCCCATTAGCCTTCAAACTGTAACTTCGGAAACTTTTTTGCTTGAAGATAGCCATTTTTTTACAAAATTGTTAGTGGTTTCAGTAACTTGTTTTGTGCCCTTCATAATCCTTTTTACTAGAGCCAAATATCTTTCGATGGGTATGAGCTCCGGGCAGTTAGGCGGATTGGCTTGGTTGGGCACAACAACTATATGGTTCTTTTCATACCCCTGATCTACCGATTTGCTATAGTGGCACTAAGCTAAGTCAGGCCAAAAAAGTAGATACGTCATCCTGTCTTATGAATGGCAAAAGTCGTTTTTGCAAACACTCCCTTTTATATAATTCACTATTAATTGTTCCCATTGTAACAAAAGAGATGCTTCTTTTACCACAGCTACAAATGGCTTGCCAAACCAAGAATTCTTAGGAAACTTTGTTTTATTTTGGGTCTTGAACTCCTCCTGCACATTCCTCTACGGTCTACGGCAAAAAAATCAACACCTGGTAGTTGTGAAAAGTCTCCAAGCACATACGTTTCAAATCAATCAAAAATTTTGAGAAAATCTAAGTGTAGTGGTTTGGCCCGCTCTTTTGCCGTGTTGTTCTTTTTTGAATTTCTGTCAGGCACTTTCTGTACTTTATAAGACTTAAGCCCTTCCTCCTTCTTAACCTTCCTGATGAATGCCTGGGAGCATTACACTTTTCAGCCACTTTTCTACCAGATATGTTGGGATTTTTCCTTAGAATGGTTATAATCCTTTTGACGACGTTCAGATCTTTAAAGCCCTTGTTTTTACCACTTCCACCTTTCCTAACGATGTTTTGATAACACGCGACCCTGTATTTCTGGAAACCTTTAGTTTCCTAGCGATTTTTTTAAATGTCCAGTTCGGATTTTCGTTATGAAATCGAATTATTTTTTCACGCACTTCTATTTCTCTGTTCATATTTGCCACAAAACGTTTTTGAATCTTTAGAAATTTGGCACTAGTATTTGTATACATTTAGTAAAGCCATCTTATGTTACAAAAAAACTAAATTTGGAGGTTGAAAATTTTTACAAGTCGAAATGTATGCACTAATTTCATCGTGCGCAAACCTTATTCAGAATGTGGGAAAGTCATACTATCCTGTGTATCACTTTTGTGGTTATATCCTTATATTAATTTGGTATAAACAAAATTTTATTATTGTTAGTCTTCAATAACATAAGGAAGCCGAATAATTCCCAGAATTACTATGTAAAATACCCATTTTCAGTTTTCGAACAGAGTGGCACCAATGAAAAATGTTATAAAAAATGCGCATTTTGACAGCGCTCTCACGAAATGAAGAGTTTCGTATCTAGTTATCTATGAATGCGGTCGGTTATAAACACGACAAGCATGCGTACATATGTAAAAGTAATTATGCTTTTACATATATAAATATGCGCAAACAAGCGACATTCACCCACGATGTTGCTACGCCACTTGCTGAGCGACGACTAAATCGTTTACAAAAGAAAGAGCATAACGTGTCTGCGTGATTTGAGCGTGATCAATTGATCTATGAAACGCCTATCACTGTCATAAACAAAGCAAATAAGTAGCTGCAATATCTTCTGTATCTTCTTTTTTGTTTACTGTCCGCTCTCTATTTTTCAAAATGTGTAGACTCTCCAATGTGAATCTCGTTCTCTCTTTGTTCTCTGTATCTATTATTTTAGTGTTGTCTAGATCAGCTGTGTCCGTTTGTGGTCATATGCAGTGCAAGTGCAGTGTTTGTTTTCTTTTTTCTTATGTCTGCTTCGTGTTCTGCTAAACGTACACCCAGTGGTCTTTTTGTGGTCCCTATGTATATTTTGTCGCAGGATGCATCACCATCACCCTTGCAAGCGACTTGGTACACAACATTAGCTTTTTGATGTGGATTAATTGAGCTTTTCGTTTTGGAGTAAACTTCAAGACGATGAAATTCTAATATCACTCGATGTTGTATCCCTGTTCACTAACATTCCGACATATCTTGCTATAAAAATCATAATGAACAAATTCAACACAATTCAAACAGAAACCAACATACCACAGAACACCTTTCTCAATATCCTAAATTTTTGCTTGAAAGACAATAATTACTTCATGCATGAAAATAAAATATTTACCCAGAATTTTGGAATGCCCATGGGCAATCCTCTTTCCCCAACAATAGCGGATATTATAATGGACGATTTGCTAGATAATTCACTGGCCGAGCTAAAGAAACTACACAACATTGATGTGAGATTCATAGTCAAGTATGTTGATGACATATTTGCTATTGTAAAAAGAAACGATGCGGATGTGATACTCCGCACATTTAATAATTACCACAAGAAGCTGAAGTTTACATTAGAAAAAGAGACGAATTCTAAACTCCCTTTTCTTGACGCTCTCATTCATAGAATAGACAAAAAAAATCATTCTTGACTGGTATTCAAAACCTATTTCATCAGGACGTATAATTAATTTTCTATCGTCTTAACCCAAAAAATATAAAATAAATGCAGCAAAAAACTTAACAAATAAAATTCTGACAATTAGCCATCCTCAATTCCGACAACAAAATATTAAAAAAATATACAACATATTGACAAACAATAATTATCCTACGCATCTAATAAAAACTCTTATAAACGACAAGCTAACTAACTCAAATCAAAACAAGACAATCACTACTACTTCCACCACAACAATGCAATATCGAAGTGTTACCTACATACCAAAGTTCACAGAAAATCTTGACCACAACATTCGAAAGAAAACTCAAAACCTCACCCTTGCATATATATAAAACCAAACACTCTCAACTATTTACTCGAAAACGAAAAGCTCAATTAATCCGCATCAAAAAGCTAATGTTGTGTACCTAGTCGCTTGCAAGGGTGATGGTAATGCATCCTGCGACAAAATATACATAGGGACCACAAAAAGCCCACTGAGTGTACGTTTAGCAGAACACGAAGCAGACCAAGAATTATCTAAAGAAGGATATCGCAGTAGATAAGCTGATTGGAATTGTGTATGTATACTAAAAAGTGTGAATGTCAGACAAAACGAATTGGCAAAAATTTTACTTTGAAATTCATTTCTCTTCTCTTTCACATTGACATTTTTAAAGAAAACACACACATAAAAACGGAAGTAATATAACCTCTATTTCGATAAACCTTGAAGCAGACATAAGAAAAAAGAAAACAAACACTGCACTTGCACTGCATATGACCACAAATGGACACACAGCTGATCCAGACAACACTAAAATAATAGATACAGAGAACAAAGAGAGAACGAGATTCACATTGGAGAGTCTACACATTTTGAAAAATAGAGAGCGGACAGTAAACAAAAAAGAAGATACAGAAGATATTGCAGCTACTTATTTGCTTTGTTTATGATTGTTAATTAGTCTGACTAGCATACCTTAATAAAAAGTATGTGTTTTTATGTTTTTATGTCCATATATGTACATATGTAAATATGTCTGTAATATTGTTTTTTTCCGATAGTTTTTAATATACATACATGTAAGTTCGCGTTGTGATAATTATTTTTGTGATTTTGTAACACATTATATATGCATATGTGAGTAATTTTGTTATATGTATATCTTTTCTTTTATGTGTACAAAATAAAGAAACCGCCCCTGAGGATGGTAAGGAGCTTACCGAAACGTCGGGCACTAAGTGAATCGTAAAACAGCCCACCTAAGGGATTGTGAATAACAATTTAATACATAAATAATAAAAACATTTTTTTTTTACAATTTTTTAAAAAGGTGGGTAGAGTGCTCGCCTTCTATGCCAGACGTCTTGGGTTCAAACCAGGGTTGTGCGTGTAAAATATTTACATTATTTACACCAATTCTTTACATGTAAATAATGTAATTATTTACAGGGCCAAATTTTAGATGTAAATATTGCATAATTGTAAAGAATTGTAAACAATTCCAAGTAAGTATAAATAATTGTAAATAATTGTAAACAATCGAAATATTGGTAGATAATTATACACTCACAACATCATATTCATGTTATTTTTTATTTTTAATATTTTATTTTACATATTGTAATATATTGTCCTTAAATTTATTCGCGGTTCTTAGGATCAGTCTTCCTCAGGATCAGAATCTTCCTCAGTTACCTCGGTATTGTTTATTTTAATTTTATAGTATATAGCAACTAGTTTTTTTGACCTTTCAAAAGAAAGTCTATTGCGAATATCTGAATGTATATAGGACCAATTTGAAAAAAGTCTTTCGATTTGAGCTGAAGAAGCCGGTATACTTAGCAACTTTCTAGCTACTTTGGCCAGGTTTGGATATTTCAACGAAGCTATTCTCCAAAACAAATGGGCATCATTATTCAAATTTTTTGACAGCAGCACATATTTTTTTCCATCCTTTTTGGATTCGAAGTTTAATTCTTTGAAAATATTCCTTTGTGGAGCACCAGCAGAACTCATTTTTGTTTAAGCGCGAAGAACAAGAAGAGAAAACTCTGAAATAAAATCAGCTGTTTTGCTTAAATCGAAGTTGCATTAGAAAGTTTACAATTTTTTACAATTCTTTACAATTTTTTACAATTGTTTACATTCTTTACAATTATTTACAATGTAAGTGTAAACAATTATAAAATACGTGTAAACGCACAACCCTGGTTCAAACTCCAGTCTGAGCAAAACACCAAAATAAATTTTCTAATTAGTAAAAATCCAATTACACTGGATCACAAAATGAAATTTGTTGTCTGTACTTTGGACGTGATTCCGAAATCGGGTTCATTTTTAATTCTATGGGAAGGTTTTTGAGATATCGGCAATTTACCGTTATTTGGCCAATGGCTCCACTTAATCCTGCCGCAGTGAGCTATCTTCCTTGAAGTAACACCAAACGAAAGAAAATTAAATTTCCTTTTCACGGCTCCTATAACATTTTTCTCTAACTCTTATAGTTTCTGAAATAATGACGATTAAATTTAAATTTTTTCGATTTTTTACGATTTTTTGAAGAAAAAATTGACTTTGTCAGGCAATATCTTTAAAACCAATGTCTTCACCTTCGGTTTTACTCCTTTACGTGAAGCTCCATTCTATTGGGAAAAAGATAAGCTATCAACGAAGAAAATCCATGGTAAAATGGAAAAGTTATAGGCGATCAAGTAAATACAGGCACGTCGCGCAATGCCTCTGCACGGGTATATTCTATGCATGTCACTGCGTTAAAGAGACATTCAGGATTAAGTGGAGCCATTGACCAAATAACGGTAAATTACCGATATCTCAAAAACCTTCCCATAGAATTAAAAATGAACCCGATTTTCGGAATTAGCGACCGATTTTACATATAGATAGGATGGTCGCGTTCAGAGTATTTTTTGGCTGTAGAGCAGTGTTATTGGCTTTTTTAAGAGCAGCGGTCACCTCTCGGCAGTGGGCGGCATACCCTCCGAGTGTATTTCTGCCATGAAAAAGCTTCTCACAAAAAATGCATTCGCCGTTCGGAGCCGGCATAAAACTGTAGGTCCACCCAATTAGTAGGAAAAATAAAAAAGGAGCACACCTCGAATTGGGAGAGAAGCTCGGCCATAAAACTCGTCAGAGTTATAATAGAGCCATTGTATTATTATTACCCTGCAAAAAATGCGATTAATCCGGGACGTGTCCGGGATCAATCGCAAGAGAGCATGCGACTAATACAATTTTACATCCCTTTATATGGATTGAATTGATCGCATTTGTTCGAGCATGTCCTATGAAGAGACTAATTGTTCAACTTGTATATCCGAACGGGTACCAATGTAGATTAATCAAATTGTTCAACTTGTATATCGATATATATATATACCAATTAGAGCTCTAGGTTTTTTTTGAACATTTTCGAGTAGCCCGAACAAATGTTGTTCAAATGCTCGAACAGTCGTTTGTTTGTTTATTACCCGTATGTTTGTACGGGCATTTGAACTATTCGGGCATTTTGAAGTTTGTTTTTTTCTTTTGTTTATTATTTTTTTTCTTCTTCATATCGATGGCTGAGAATAAGATCGCCCTATTTCAAAAATTGTTTCAAGAACGCCCTACTTGAAAAAATGTTTCAATAACGTCCTATTTCAGATTTTGCTTCAAGAACGCCCTATTTGAAAATTTGTTTCAATAACGTCCTATTTAAGATTTTGCTTCAAAAACGCCCTATTTCAGAGAAAATTCCATATATATTTCTCTGAAATAGGGCGTTTTTGAATACTTGTCTGAAAAAGGACGTTATTGAAACAAATTCTGAAATAGGGCGTTCTTGAAGCAAAATCTGAAATAGGATGTTATTCAAACAATTTTTGGAATAGGGCGTTTTTGAAACAATTTTTGAAATAGGGCGATCTTACTCTCAGCCGTCGATATGTAGTTGTTTTTATTTTTGTTTTTTCGATACACATTTTTTTGTTTGTAAGCTCGAATGCTCGAATGTTTGTACGGGCCGGTACCCGGGTATCTAGAGCTCTAATACCAATGTAGATTAATCACTAACATACCGAACGGGTACAAAAGTAGATTAATCGCTTTCATCCCGAGCGGGTACAAATGTAGATTAATCGCTTTCATACCCAACGGGTACAAATGTAGATCAATCGCTTTCAGCACGAACGGGTAAAAATGTAGATTTTTCCAATTTGTTAGCCAAGGAAATTTTTAATAACAATCTTTAAAGAATTGTAAATATTCATGCATATTTAAATAAAGATTATATAATGTTTTACTTTTGTAAAAAATCTCAATAAATAAATAAAAAAAAAAATGTACGTTTTGAGCGTAATATAAAGGATTTATTCATAGGATATTTTAGGCAACATTTTGTTAAAATTATTATTCATCATTGTTATTAAAATAAAGGGTGTTCAATTCGTTTTTCCGGTTGTTCTACAATTTTTTAAATACATTGCATTTTTTGTAAAATTTCTGCATTTAAGGAATCTAGATTTGTACCCGTTCGGAATGAAAGCGATTAGTCTAATTAATCTACATTTATACCCATTGGGAAACAATTGGTCTACAATTAGTCTACATTTATACCCGTTCGGGAACGATTGGTCTACAATTAGTCTACATTTATACTCGTACGGGAACAATCGGGGACTAATTGTGGACCGATTGTTCTTAAAAGAGATCAATCCGGGACAAATCTCTTTCGGGATTAATCGCACATTTTTTTGCAGGGTATATTATCTATTATATATAAATTAATGTGTGTGTGTGTCTTTTATGGACTACAAAAGTAATCAACCGATCTTTATGAAATTTTAACAGTAGATTCATGTGGTATTAGCGCATATAAAGGGGTATATAGAATTTTCCGGAATATAGGCCCAAATGTGGACCCAGAGTGACCCTGCAAGTCTTTGAGCAATATTGGTATCAAATGAAAGGTGTTGAGCAGGCCTTCAACATAGAGTTATTTTCATTGCGATACCTAGTCCGGATGCCCATATATGGGTCCCAACGTGGAACCGAGTGACCCCAGAAAGTTTCTGAGCGATATTGGTATCAAATGAAAGCTGTTGAGGAGGACTTCAACAAAAAGCTCTTTAAATAGTTATGCCTAGGCTGCTTTCCAAGATATGGGTCAAAACATGGACCGGGATGACCCCTGAATGCTTCCGAGAGATATTGGTAGCAAATGAAAGGCGTTGAGCAGGGCTTCAACCTACACCTATTTTCAACGTGATTTCTATGTCGGTTTCCCATAAATGGCTAAAATAATGAGCCCAGATGGTGGTGGATGTTCTCGACAATGTGAATATAAAGGTAAAGGTAAAGGGAAATGGGAAAAACTTTTTTTGTCGCTGCGAAGCGGGACGGGTATTTGCTAGTATTATTATGAAATAACTCATAATCATCGTAGACATATGTTTATAAAAACCGAAATAATATTCAGAACTTGTTGAAACTTTACACCTAAAAGGACAGCCATGCTAATTTCAAAAATGAAATTGATTTTTCGGTACCGGGTAACGATTTTTTTTACATTACTATATGAAAGACAAATAAGGCTTACGAGTAATCATTGCTGATTGTGGTGTTTACGAAAACATGAAGGAGTTGTCAGAATTCATTGAAACTTTACATCTGAAGTGTCTATATTACTCTAATTTTAAAAAAGTAATCGGGTTTTTCGTAACGGGTACCCATCAAAAAAATACCGAGTTTTTGCACATCATTATTTAAAAATGAAATATGGCATATCATTATTGCTAAGAGTTCAGAAAAATAGAGTTAATACATAAAATTTGTCGAAACTTTACACCCTAAGTGAATACATTACGGTAATTTGAAAAATTAAGTAGGTTTTTCCTTACATGTTAACCTTTAGAAAAAAAAAATTCTTTAAAATAAAGCATAATCGCTGTTAAGTAAGTAAGTAATAAGCGCTGTTATATGTTAATAAAAACATAACTCATCGATGTTTTATATTTTTAATATTTTTTTTTGTGTAAATGGGTAAAAAAATATGTCAAATACAATTTATTCATGAAATTTTTTAGTAGAAGGTCCAAACTACCATACACAAAATAAAAAATTTCACGGAATTTCATGATGTTTTTTTTGACTCCAAAGTTTACCAATTTTCGGATTTTGGTATGTCTAATCATATATTTATCTATATATATAAAAGGAAGTGGCGTTAGTACAAACGCGTATAACTCAAGAACGCCTGCACTGATTTGGGTGATTGAGACAAATTCAGATTGTTCTCTGTCCAGAATAGGAGAATATCCAATAAAATTCCCGAAAAAATGCAAAAAAAAAAAATATTTTCCCATATATTTTGTATATATATATATATAAAAGGAAGTGGCGTTAGTACAAACGCGTATAACTCAAGAACGCCTGCACCGATTTGGATGATTGACACAAATTCAGATTGTTCTCTGGCCAGAATAGGAGAATATCCAATAAAATTCCCGAAAAATGCAAAAAAAAAAATATTTTCCCATACATTTTGAGATAGGGATAGGAATAGGGATAGGGATAGAGATAGAGATAGAGACAGAGATAGGATAGGGGATATTAGGTTTGTCGCGACGAATATATGAGAGAATTGACAGTTTTATAACTTTATAGGAATAAATTTTAGGCAGAACGTCTGGCGGGCCAGCTAGTTTATTAATAAAAAAATATTTGTATATTTGTTTTTTTCATGAACCATACATTTTTTGGTTTGTCGCATATATCTTTATCAAATTGCAAAAGTTGATCTTGTTAGGAATAAAAATGTATTTTTAACAAATTGTAATTTCAAAAATGGCTTAACTCAAAAGTTCATTTTTTGAAAATAGTCGCCCTTTTTCACCGTTTTTCCACGCTCTCATATGTTTCGGAAAAAGCAGCAATCAGCAGTCTATGCGCTTAATATCAGGCTTCATTTTCAAAGAAAGGAAATTTTGGTAACTCTGTACCAAAAAAAAGTTACAACGTTTTTAGTGAAGGCCGGTTGGGGGCTAAAATCAAGTTTTTATATTATTTTTTTTCTACTTTACAGCTCATAAAACATTAGGGGGGAAGTATAGAGCATCCCAAGACTAAAATAATGACGTATCAATTTTAAAAGTCGGATGTAAAATAAAAAAGTTGGAATGAAAAAACTATTTGCGCGGAATTTGGCGTGATAAAACAAAACCAAAATTCATTCCTTAACCCCTTCAACCATAAGCTTCAAATTTAGGGGCTGACTTTTGCAAATTTGTTCGATTTAACATGGTTTTGGTCATCTAATCGAGTTTTTCGTCCCTAAAATGTCCCTTTGTCTCACCTAAAAAAATTTTTATTTTAGTGTTTTTTGGGTGTTATTGCATTCAAAAATATTTTGCGCTGAAGTTACAAGCGATAACCACAAGCTATACCCTGTTCGAAAGACAATCAAAATGTGCTTCCAAAGACATACAACTTAGTGAACTATAGCTCGTCAAATAAAAAAAGTTGTTAATTTTTTGCGATCGAAAGAAAAACTTTGGTTTTAAAAGTAGAATTTTTATAAGAGTTTGCAAAACTCAGGAAAGTTTTATTTTTCCAAAAATTAGCCCGTTAAATTGCAAACATTTTAAGCCTAATATTACTAGGATCTGTTGAATACTTTATTTTTGGTAATTTTTTCAGGTGAAACAAAAGGATATTTTGTGAACGAAAAACACGGTTAATTGACCAGACCACGTTAAAATGAAAAAAAAGTTCGCCCATAATTTGTGGTTGATAGGGTTTCCGGACAATTTTTGTTTCTTTTTTTTTATCACGCGAAATACCGCGGAAATAGTTTTTTCATTCGAACTTTTTTATTTTACATCCGATTTTTAAAATTGATACGTCATTATTTTAGTCTTAAGATGGTCTATACCAGGGCTGCTCACCTCATAGGCACTCAAAGCACAATTGTTTTTGTTTTGTTCCGAGTCATAGGCACAGATACATATTTTCACTTCAAATATGAAAATAAAATTTTCTTTGTATAAAAATCACCTAACTGAGCCTTTTTCGATCCCCTTTGCTGATTAAAAAAAGAATTTATCACTTTGACGATTAAAAGAAGACTGGAAAACGAGTCAGCCAGCGATTAAAAAGTGATTTTATTTTTTATCATATAAAAATCACCTAGATGAGTCTTTTTCGATCCCCTTTGCTGATTAAAAAAATAATTTATCACAAATTGATCATGCTAAAGATAGACATGTGATCGATTACTTTGCTGAGGGTGACCGTTGAAGTTCTTTTGGGAAAGAAATGCGGTTGTAAACTGGCCCAAAAATGATAGGAAAAAGAGTAGAAAAGTAATAGAAAATGATTAGAAATTGATCAGAAATATACTGAAAAACGACCCAAAAAAGATTCGAAAATGACCAGAAAACGATTGAAAAATTAGCCAAAAAAGATTGGAAAGCCAATCGAAAATGATCAGAAAAACGAAGAAAAATGACCCTAAAAAGATTCAAAAACGATCAGAAAACGCATCAAAAATGACCAAAATAAGATTCAAAATCGAAAAAAATAAAATCGAAAGGGACTCGTAAATGATTAAAATGCGATTAAAATAAGACTCGAAAACGATTCCCCAAGAAGAGTTGGACGTAGGGTACCATTTTCTACAGACGAGAGGCTCTTTTATGATCAGAAAACGAGCGCATTTTCCATTATTTTAAACGTGCATAGGGATCGAAAAAGACTGGAATATGATAAAAAAAATTCATAAAATGCTATGTGGTTCTATACTTCCCTCTAATGTTTTTCGAGCTGTAAAGTAGAAAAAAAATTATATAAAAAATCAGGTACGTAACGGTTATAAGAGAAATGGGATAAAAGTCATATTTAACCATTATAATGAGAAAAAAAATTGTTTGGTCCTTAATAACCATTATAAAAACCAAAAAACCGTTTTGGGCCTGAATAACCGTTATGACAACAAAAAAAGTGTTTTGGGCTTGAATAGCCGTTATGGCAATCAAAATACTGTTTTGGACCTGAATAACCGTTATACACATTTTTATTTTTTTGGTCAGCTATAAAAATCAAGCCTATTTATTTGTCAATATTTCTGGACGATATTGGTGTCAAATGAAAAGTGTTGAATTGAATCGCGGGTTTTCAACAAATTAAAAAAAAAACCACTAACTTCCCTTTCGAAATACCAATCACGTACCCGAATAGTACGTTTTTTTTTTTTTAATTTTAGTGTATTCCGTATATACGGCAATAACACTTCCTATAATAATTAATATCATTTCTAAATCCTCATCCATTATACATTTTATTAAATCTTTCGTGAATTGGTAAAATATGTATTTTCAAAAATAACAATGGCGGGAATTGAATATATCGCACTCTAAATCAAAAAGTGGCACAACTCAAAATTCAAAAATTTTCAGGAGAGCCAAACAACTTTTTTTCACTACAAGCAATTGTATGGCAAAGAGCCAGGTATAATGGTTATTTTTCGGTCGAAAGAGACAGTTATTCAAAAGTTTTTTTTTGGCAATCGGTAGAGATATGTTCCGTATACCCGTTTATGAAAAAAACTCGATTTCGAAAAATTTTGAATTGTGCCGCTTTTTGATTTAGGGTGCGATATGTAGTGTAATTGACAGACGCAACCATGCGCATACACTGGAGCAGTCAGGGCCGCACGCAAGAAAACTTTTATGCGCGGAACACAATTGCGACGGGTCAACGGAAAACGGGCCAACGGGTAGTGAACAGCTGATATTTTCCGTCGGAAAATCCGTCCGGGCACACACAATTGTGGCGGAAACTGATTTGACACAGGATCCACTAAATAATGGTAGTCGCAAATGGATTAATGCCAAACATGTGCACTCTTGTGTCAAAAGGCACAACAACCAACCAACAGTCGACCAAGAAGAGGAAGCATGTTTTGATGTGGTATGACCATGAACTATATGGATCCAGATTTGACAGAAAAAATCAACTCTGATCATTTCACCCGTCGGAAAAATTAGAAATGGATCTAATAATTTTACCGCCGGAAAATTGACGGAATTTCCGTTGCCGCCGCAATTCTGCGCAACATCGTACATTTCTGTGTGTTTTAGTTTTGACAGCGGCTGACCGTCGCCCGTTATCCGTTGACCCGTCGCAATTGTGTTCCGGGCATTACATGCTCATACGCACACGCATCCGCATACGGTGCATTAGAGTTGGACCAAAAAAATCAGTAGAATAGAAGCATTGGTTACCGAGTTATTCAAAAAAATTAAAAACCGTTAAGAAAACTTTGACCGCGAATAACTCGCTGAAAAATCAAAACTAGCAAACACGCTTTTGCGATCATATTACAATGTTTGTTCGCTATCAAAATTGATCCATAAACCATACAATATCAAAAAATCGATCTTAAGCTGATTCCACATAGAACTTTGTGTTGCGCTACGTGACACTTTCTGCGTGAAAACTGAGATTAAAATACATGTATCTATATGAGGTTTCTCACATAACAAAAAGTAACGCAACGCCGAAGTTACGTAAAGCACAAAGTTGCCCAAATGTCAACTTTTAGGGGTGTTGAAATTTTTTTTCAGTTTCACTTTAATTCAAATGTAAATAAACAAATTTAAATTTCACACAATTGAAAAATAATTTAATAGATTTTTATTTTCTTATTTACTTTTTTGTAAATAAAACGGAGAATGAAAGTTTTTTCAGAAAATAAATATTTTTTGAGTGATGTTGCAGCGTTCATTGTGGCATAGTTTTTCAGTTTTGCGTTGTTTGACATAGAAAGCGGCGTAACGCAAAGCGGAAAAAGTTTTATGTGGAATCAGCTTTAGGTGGCCCACTTGAGAAAACTTGACTCACTCTAAGGCGACGATATGTAAATAGTAAATTACTATTAGTAATATTAACTTAGTTTACATCCAAACTTCAAATTAACTAATTGACAATATAAATAATTAATTTCATAGATTGAGAAAACACTTGCTACGAGTGCACAATAAGACAATAACTGATGCAGAATATAATGCCATGTTTAAGGCGAATACTGGTCGAAATCCGTTTATTCGAACGGCGGAGGAATTGCAATCGGAGGCAGTAGAAACGAAACACTAAGATAATATTAAGGATAAAACCATTAAAATAGACAAGTCTGACTTTAATTACAATGTCCAAATGCATTCGTGCTACAGTTACCACGGAATTTTCCTGAAAGAGGACGTAGCCTGTTCATTTTTGGTTAATAAACATATGTTCCAGCACGTATCAATTCTTGTTTATTTGCACTTAAAAGTTGAGCCATATATCGTAGTACCATACGAAAACTTCAAAATCAAAGCGAATTCACATCAAGGAATGGGCGAATCCCAAGCGAATTCTGATTTTAACCAAGGCGGAATATAATTCTGACATTACACTACCAATTACAATATCAAAATACATGGAAATTTCTGAATTCGCCCGTGCGCCTACCTTTGTAGATCTGCCTTGATTGAACAAAAAAAATGAAAATGGTTTGTATGTTGTAGTTTACAATTACTCAATAAACACTTTCCTTAATTCTCAATTTGAGATGCATTTATTGGTCTTAAATAATTAAAGTTTTGAAAATAATAACCCTGTTTTTAAAAATAGGGCTAATCTTTCTGCTGCTGCACTGCTATGTGACAGCGTTAATATATTTGCAACAAATTCTCATTTGAATTGTTTTTCATTTTCCTCACGCTGTACCAAAACTCTTCTATTTCAGTTTGTTCGAACAATTTTCCTGCACTCTAAAAATGTATGCTCCTAAATAACTTTCGGGATTTTCCTTCACAGCGGAGAGTTGCTAATGAAAAATGAAGAGGTAATAAAGGGGCTTCTTTTATATTTAAGAAAAAAACTAAAAAATATCTATTTTATGTGAATTTTGTATTAGCTATTGGCCAGTTTTTAATTAGGAAAAATTGATAAATTTTTTTTGGTAGAAGTTATGGATCCATTTCGGAGACCACCACATCCCCTCATCAGACTTCTTCAAGCGGCCTCAACCGAGGATCGAACTTAAGTCGTTTCGATTGGTAATCGAATGTCATTCCATTGCGCTACTACCGCCGCACAGTGCCGCGACTTCATACAAATGATGGACAAACATAGGAGTGGTCAGAATTGGCTGGAACCTCACACCTAGAAGTATTATGCCACGCCAATTTCAAAAATGAGATCGGTTTTTTTGTACCGGTTACTCATTTCGAGAAAACCTCATTTTTATATGAAAATAGTCATTGTGAACATGTGTTGGTATAAGTGGAAGCAGTCATCAGAATGGGCTGAAACTTTACACTTGAAAGACTTATATCACGCCAATTTCAGAAAAAAAATCCGTTTTTTAGCGTCTGTTACCATTTAATTAAAACCAATTTTTTTACAATTTTTTAAAAAGGTAAAATAACTCATAATCATCGTAGACATATCGCACACTAAATCAAAAAGCGTTACAACTCAAAATTCAAAAATTTTCAGTAGAGGCAAAAAACTTTTTAATTTTTATAGGCAATGATATGGCAAAAGACTACGTATAATAGTTATTTCTCAGTTAAAAAAGACTCTGATGGAAAAGATTTTTTGGCACCCGCTAGAGATATATTCTGTGTACCAATTTATGGAAGTAACCCGATTTCGAAAAATTTTGAGTTGTGACGCTTTTTGATTTAGTGTGCGATATGTTTATAAAAACCGAAACAGTAGTCAGAACCTGTTGAAACTTTACACCTAAAAGGACTAAGCCATGCTAATTTCAAAAATGAAATTGATTTTTCGGTACCGAGTACCCATTAAAAAACCCATTTTTTTTACATTACTATATGAAAGACAAATAAGGCATAATCATTGCTGATTGTGGTGTTTACGAAAACATGAAGGAGTTGTCAGAATTCATTGAAACTTTACATCTAAAGTGTCTATATTACTCTAATTTTAAAAACGTAATCGGTTTTTTCGCAACGGTTACCCATTACAAAAAATACCGAGTTTTGCTCATAATTATTTAAAAATGAAATATGGCATATCATTGTAGCTAAGTGTTCAGACAAATAGAGTTAATACTTAAAATTTGTCGAAACTTTACTCCTTAAGTGATTACATTATGGTAATTTGAAAAATTAAGTACATTTTTCCTTACATGTTAACCTTTAGAAAAAAAATTATTTAAAATAAAGCATAATCGCTGTTAGGTAAGTAAGTAATAATCGCTGTTATATGTTAATAAAAACATAACTCATCGATGTTTTATATTTTAAATATATTTATTTTGATTGTTGAATTATTGTGTAGGTACACAGAAGATTTTTAATTAATTTTATTTGGCGAAAAGCGAACAAGTTCAAAGCTACGTATTACCAGCGATGGTAGAAATGATAGCCATTTCGAAGAAAACCAATTCTTCATCATCAGATTTCTTTTCGGGATCAAGCCGGGAATCGAACTTAGACCCACCGTGAGAAGGTGTAAATGTTAGCGACGCGCTAACCCACTCACCCAAACACGGCCTGGTACGCAGTTGAAGTTTTTGTCGCTTTTCTTTTGCCACCTTTGCTCGCTCAACATTGTTATTGTATTTTTATGTACACATGATTTTCATGAGATAACACAAACTTGTTGAGTACTTTTAGGCGGTCTATGCTTCGGTGGTCGCTGTGATGCAGTGGGTAGAGTGCTCGCCTGCTATGCCAGAGGTCTCGGATTCAAACCACGGTCCGAGCCAAACAAATTTTTCTAATTAGTAAAAATCCAATTATTGGGTTTTTTAAGAGCAGCGGTCACCTTTCGGCAGTGGGCGGCATACCCTCCGAGAGTTTTTCTGCCATGAAAAAGCTTCTCACAAAAAATGCATTCGCCGTTCGGAGCCGGCATAAAACTGTAGGTCCACCCAATTAGTAGGAAAAACAAAAAGGAGTACACCTCGAATTGGGAGAGAAGCTCGGCCATAAAACTCGTCAGAGTTATAATAGCGCCATTGTATTATATTATTATATTATGCTTCGGTTAGCCGGAAGTAAAGTGCATTTGCAACACCCTGCCTTTCTATTTTAATTTAATTGTTGAATTATTGTGTAGGTACACAGAAGATTTTTAATTAATTTTATTTGGCGAAAAGCGAACAAGTTCAAAGCTACGTATTACCAGCGATGGTAGAAATGATAGCTATTTCGAAGAAAACCAATTCTTCATCATCAGATTTCTTTTCGGGATCAAGCCGGGAATCGAACTTAGACCCACCGTGAGAAGGTGTAAATGTTAGCGACGCGCTAACCCACTCACCCAAACACGGCCTGGTACGCAGTTGAAATATATTTTTTTTGTGTAAATGGGTAAAAAATATGTCAAATACAATTTATTCATAAAATTTTAAACTCGCGTTGAACAACATTTTCCACTAATAGCAAAGCGTTGAAATTTTGCACAGGTAATGTGATTAGTTAGGTGAACAAAATTATAAAAAGACAATAAAAAAAAAAATATATATATATATATATATATATAAAATTGGACCTCCCTGATGTGTATACATTTGTACTATCATTTTTGCAAGCTGTTTTTGTTTGGTGCTTAAGCAAAATATTATTCTTTATGCAGATAAAGAGTAGTAGGTATGTTATTTATTTTTATTTTCTTTTTGTTCGAAATGATAAAAGTAGAGTCGAAAGTCTAAAATCGACTTTTTGCCGAGACAACCCAGCCCTGCTCATATTAGCCCAAGAGGCAGCGGCTTTTTTTTCGATCAATTTTATAAAGGCTGAGTTTAAAACTGTGTGTCGTAGTCACGTTCCCAATTACGAAACCGACCGTCAGTCAGTCTGGTAGCGGTGGGTGCGCGGGTGGGAGGCTGCGGAAGTCGTGAAAAAAAGCACTTTCTCAAGCAATTTTATAAAGGCTGAGCTTTTGTATATATAATATTTATGTTAATAAGAAACTAAAAACAACCGTAAGTCATTCCGCGGGCGGTGGATTATGCGTCAGTCAGGCACCTGAACTTGACAAAAAAGTGCAAATTTCAAGCAATTTTATAAAGGCTGAGCTTTTGTATATATAATATTTATGATAATAAGAAACTAAAACCAACCGTCAGTCATTCCGCGTGCGGTGGATTATGCGTCTGTCAGGCACCTAAACTTGACTGAAACGTATGAGCGCACCCATGTAATTATACGATGCGCGGGATTTTCTATCCAATAGACAATCAGTTGGTGGTTGTTATCATATTTCTATTAGTTGAAACTGTAATATTTATTAATTCCAAAAAAGGTTTTTAAGACTTACTAAAGATTCATGAAAGCCAGGTAGTAATATTACTTCATATATATTTTTATTAATTTATTGTTTATATACAGCATAAATTACAGGTACAGTTAAATGGATAAATGCATAAACTGTTATCATCTGAGCTGTCAATTGTTATATTGCACACTCCATCTGCTTCGGTCTCATCGTCGTCTGTAAAAGTAAAAAGAAAACAAGTAAGAGCGCGGCTGTCTTCGGCCGTACCGAAGACTTTATACCTTTCATAAATGGGGAAATGAAAAGTTACCTATGTACATAGCCTGATTTGGTTTAATTTCAATTCTGTAGGTTATTTATGGAAAGATTTATTAGAAAAAATGGTGTCTTAGCTATTTAAATTGAGAAGTTATACCCTAAAATGTCTACATCTGAACAATCGGTTGTATGGGAGCTATATGTTATAGTAGTCCGATCTTGAAAATTTTCGGTAACCTTATTTGGGTCAATATGGGTAACAAAACTTCAAAGTTTCATGTTCTTAGCTGTTAAAATGGAGAAGTTATACCCGAAAACGTGTAGGTATATCTGAAAAATCAGTTTTATGGGAGCTATATGTTATAGTAGTCCGATCTAGACAATTTTCGGTAACGCTGTTTGGGCCCATATGGGTACAATTACTACAAAATTTCAGGCTGTTAGCTATTTAAATGCATAAGTTATACTCCAAAATGTGCATATCTGAACAATCGGTTGTACTAAGTACTTTCAGAATATTCAAATACAAGTACAAGTACAAGGAATTGAAAAAGAATTGAAGTTTTAGCAAATACTTCAAAGTACGTGAAAAGAATTGAAAGTTCTTGAAAAGAATTGAAAAATGTACTTGAATCGATTTTTCAATTCTTTTCAAGTACTTTCAATTACTTACAATCTTGAAACCAATATTTAAAAAAAAATTACAAAAATAAATGATATTTTATATTTTTTACATGTCGCTTGTAGTCCATATTATGTTTATTTAACAAAATGCATTTGAAATTTAACATAAATAAATAATTAAATTTAATTAAAAAAAAAAAAAAATAATTCAACATAAATAAAATTATAAGAAAAAATATAACGTATCTTAATCCTAAATATCTAGAAAAACTGTCGAAATTCGACAGTAGCACTCTAGTTTTTTTTTTAATATTGGTTTCAACTTGACGTTCCGTCCTCGATTGTAAGTAATTGAAAGTACTTGAAAAGAATTGAAAAATCAATTCAAGTACATTTTTCAATTCTTTTCAAGTACTTTCAATTCTTTTCACGTACTTTGAAGTATTTGATAAAACTTCAATTCTTTTTCAATTCCTTGTACTTGTACTTGTATTTGAATATTCTGAAAGTACTTAGTACGGACTAATTACTTCAAGATCAAAATATAAAGTATTTAAGTACCTAATAGTCCAATTACTACTCAGTATTACCCAGGTATGGTTTGGACCAATATGGGTACTTCAAAGTTTCATGTCCTTAGCTGTTAAAATAGGGAAGTTATACTGAAGTTACACCCCAAAATGCGTATGCATATCTGAATAATCGGTTGTTTACTATATGTTATAGTGGTCCGATTCGGCCGATTCCGACAAATGATCAATTGCACATAACAAACCTGTATTCCGAATTTCATTCAGATATCTCAAAAACTGAGGGACTAGTTTGCGTTCACACAGACGGACGGACATGGCTTAATCGCCTCAGCTCATGATTCTGATTATATCGGTATATATTTTGGTGGGTCCCCCCCGCTTCCTTCTGGTACTTTCGACAAAAATTTTTTGGCACAAAGTTATAATACCATTTCATTCTCATGAAAGGTATAAATATACTGTTAATATAAATTGTTCCAAATTAGGAAAGTTGTTTATACCTTCAGGATTTACGACCAGTGCTGGAATTCTGTAACTTATCTTGCGACCGATAATCGCAAAATCTACCGACACAAAAATTTCCCTCGATACCTCTGCGATGATTATCGGAAACATCTGTCAAAATATACTATAGAAATCGACCGAAAAATCGTACAGAATATCATAATCGCAAAAATGATCGCAAATTTACGACACCGATCCGAAAATTGTCGCAAATTGGTTACAGAATAGGCCCACAGGTTCGCAATGCTGGTGGTGGATGGCGGCATTTGATCACTCACAAACCATTTAAACAAATATTTGCCATATTTTTCCTCCCATCCATACTCAGTGGGCAATAACGTGGTAGGCTCGGGTAGATGAGCAAGACTCCAAAGCAAGGCTGCACAACGATATCAACAAAAAAATTTTGTTTTGGTGAATATCAAATAAAAATTAACAAAAAAAATTTGTTTTGTTGAATATCAAATAAAAATTATTGAAATTATTTCGTTTCGTTGATTATCAAAAAAAAATTATCAAAATTATTTCGTTTCGTTGATTATCAAAAACAAAATAATAATAAAGTTTTGTTTCGGGCCTACGGCTTCATTTTACTTTGAATTTTTATTAACGTTATTTTTTTTGATAATTTTTTTTGTTGGCTACCGAAACGAAATTTTTTCAATATTTGTTTTTTGATAATCAACAAAACGAAATTCTTTTCAATAATTTTTTTTGATAATTATCAAAACAGTATTTTTTTGTTCAGCATTTAACGTTAAAATTTTTCAAAGTTGAATTGAAAATAAAAATTTTTTTCGGTTATTGATAAAAAATAACGTTAATGTGCAGCCCTGCTCCAAAGATGAGCGATGTATGCCGTGTGTAAAAAATGTTGTCGCAGTTCGGCTCAACAAGGCGGAAATAAAGAGCCATCCATGTTTTTTTATTTTCAAGTTAAGTGGATTGCAGCCATCGTCATTGCCATATGTTTTAGTGAATGATACAACACGAGCCATGTTAATATCATCCATTCCTGTGAATGTATATAATTTGCATAGATAGCTTTCCAATGTTGTAAACAATTCATCGAGGTTACAATTTGGAATTGGTGAAATGTTGCTGAGTGCTTATATGTACGTTGAAGACTTCCGGAGAATTTCGAACGGTCAAGATGTAAATTTTCCAGGGCTAAATACAAAAGAGGATGGAGACGTTTGCATCTGTTGAAATGTTTGCCATTTATGAAACCATTTACTGAACCACTTGCCAAAATATGGTAATTTTCCATTATGTTAGACAGTCCACAAATCGAACCCTTAAAAACATTTTGCTTGAAACTGCTTACAACTGCTCATAAAACGAGAATACGAAATATTAACATTAGCAAAGGGCTACCAATGTACCAAATTTCAAGCAAATCCCATAAAAAATAGATTTTTTAATAATGTATATGTACGTATTTACCTTGGCTTAAACTTAAGAAGCTCATTCGAAACCTGTAATATAAGCTCTGTTTTTATTTAAGCGCATATACATCTGCGCTTAAATTTTGTATGGATTTCTTAGCGCACAGGGCTATAGTTTCAACTAATAGAGATATGATAACAACCATCAACTGATTGTCTATTGGAAAAAAGTCGTCACTCAGCCAAAAGAAAATTCTGCGCATCGTATAATTACCTACATGGGTGCGCTCATACGTTTTTGTCAAGTTTAGGTGCCTGACTGACGCATAATCCACCGCCCGCGGAATGACTGACGGTTGTTTTTAGTTTCTTATTAACATAAATATTATATATACAAAAGCTCAGGCTTTATAAAATTTCTTGAGAAAGTGCTTTTTTTCACGACTTCCGCAGCCTCCCACCCGCGCACCCACCGATGGTATTGTGACTGACGATCGATTTCGTAATTGGGAACGTGACTACAACACACAGTTTTAATCTCAGCCTTTATAAAATTGATCGAAAAAAAAGCCGCTGCCTCTTGGGCTATATTGGACGTATCAGCTGATTTCTAAAAACGTCCTACCCACTTCCAAATCGCTAATGTAATTTGGGCTTTATAGCCTCTGCACATTGGCATGATTTAAGGGTAATTTGTTTCGGCGTTAATTACCCTTAAATAACGTTTCGCCTTACAACAAAGCCAGCTGAAAATACCCTCGAAATGCGCATTTCGGCTAAATAACTCACGAAATTACTCTGGAATTGGTCTCTTCTCTAAATTTTATCGATTATAATCAAAAACATCTTTACCCATTGCTAATATTTCACACTAGCCGTGTTTTATTTTGCGACTGTTTCTTAGATATATTCTCATTGTATGTTGCATTAGCGATTCTTTAATTATAAAAAATTTAATTTGGTGGGAGTATTTTATTAATGATATTTTCATTTAAGTTGACCATGTAAAATTTTTTATTTGGCGCAGGAACAGAGTAACTGAAACACGACTAAATGAAATTACTCAAAAACGTGTGCGAATGCGCGTGATTTCAGAAAGTAATTTCGGCTAATCAACGTAATTTCAAATGCAGTGTGCAGAGGATATTATTTCACTATTATACCATGTTTACATATAACGAGATTATCAGTAAATCTCGATTCGCTAATCTACCCGTTTACATATGTATACAACTAACTAGATTCACTGCGAAATCGACAATCAGCTGTCATTTTAGTTTTTAACAAATTTAATTTCTTAATATAAATTGCTTTCCATCAGTTTTTCATAATCGCACCTTTTTTAATATTTATTAAGGCCATGGAAAGGAGACAATAGCCATGGGCAATGGCGCAATTTTTTTGGCGCTGATACAATAACAGCAGCGCCAACCTTGGCGCACGCGCGCGGTTCTGGCGCAATAAAGCCGGAATTACAATAGCGCTGTGGCAGTAGCAGCGATCGTTTTTCGAAATCAGCTGATTTTTAGAAACTACGGTTTGCAATAAAGCGGCACATAATACAGCAGAGGCAGCTGGCAGCACCGCTCCGTTTAGCCCAAATTCGCTGCCGCTGCCTTGAATCGCAGCTGATAGCCGGAATTACAATAGCGCTGTGGCAGTAGCAGCGATCGTTTTTCGAAATCAGCTGATTTTTAGAAACTACGGTTTGCAATGAAGCGGCACATAATACAGCAGAGGCAGCTGGCAGCACCGCTCCGTTTAGCCCAAATTCTAAATTCGCTGCCGCTGCCTTGAATCGCAGCCATCTTCAAGTGTTGATAGGTCTGTTCGGTGAGTGCATTGAAAGTGTAGAACAGTGTAGGGCAGAACAACATCTGACAGTTGTCAGAGCAATTTAGTGCAAAGGCTTCAACGAACGAAAACTAACGAAAATGTTGATTTAGTGCAAACCAGCTGATTTATGTAAACAAACAATTCTCAATAATCAAATTTATAGCTATTAAATTTACACAAATTTTCAATTTTTCATCGGATAACTTGCCAAATTCTTTGCTTTGTTTTCATTCGTAAACTTTTCCCCAATTGCGGTTTGTGCTCCTTAAAAAAATTTATGAGCAATTTCGTTTGGTTGCCTACCCATTTGGCTTTGACCACGCAATGAATATAATCTGCCATACAGAGAAGAAAACCCCATATTTTTTTAATTTACTTTTGGTTTTCTATTATTTTGCCGCCTTAACTATTAAAAACAGCTGTTTTCATATGCTGCACTAACTTACACTAGCTATGAAGGTGGTGTAGTTTAGTGCAGTAAAGTGTAAGTTGGTGCTAACTCAAAAAACTGAGTTCTGTAGTGAGTTTCTGTAACTCATATCGATCAATGTTCTCTACTGAAATAGTCGATTTGACGTCATCATGACGTCATTCTCGATGCATGCGTTTCTGTATGAAAATGAGTCGAATGGATCGATAGAACTGACAAATCAGCTGATATGTTCCATTCCATTCAGTAGGAATGATCGATTAAAGGTGTTTCTGTAAGCAAAATAGTCGATATATTATCTATCAATATACTCGCCAACTTTTTAATCGGTGAGAAAGCTTTCACCGGTCGAAAAAATGGACAAAACAGCCGAATTCAGCCAGAATGTAAGTATATTTTAATTAAAACAAATTATTTATGTATATATGTACATACTATATATTAATGAATATACATTTAAATATATTTAATATATATTTAAAGGATTTGTAGAGTCTCTTAAGGAGCGTCTTTGTACTCCCAAAATGCACACATACACACGTTTCTGCCTGTACATGCGCATTGTCGCTTGTCAAATCAGAAATAGGTCTATATTTGCGGCAGCGACAAATGCAACCCTTCTGCCGTGAAGTCGTGCTGGCGTTAAAATGTGTGCGCCCATAAGAACGTGTGCATTTTACTTTTGACAGCTGGCTGCTTTTCGCTCGCCGGTTCGAATGTGCTTAGAGTTAAACCTTCGGTTAAGTTAGAGCGCTTTCACATTACTCGGCGCGGTATCGGATCGACATTTTTGGTTTTTACCGAAAGTATACCGAAACCTTACTGACCACATGTATTTCAATTGGCACTTTCACATTAGTGTTGCATACATGAAATCGGAGCGGATTAATTTCGGTATACCGCAACGCGGTAAGACCGGTCAGTAAAATTTGACGAATTACTGCACACATTTTTGCGGCGTGATAAAAGAAGAAGAACAAAGTCAGTAAAAAACTCGTTTCGCTAATAAATGTAGCAAGTTATAATGTCTTCGTCTTCGCTAGAAGACATTATTATTATTGAGTGATTTGTGGAAGTTAAAAATTTTGTTTTGCAAATTTCGATGTTTGTTTTCCTATTTTCTGCCGATTACGCACCGATAGTATTCCCACAAGTGTGAAAAACACAGCAACGCGGAATCGTTTCGGTAAGCTGAAAATACCGAGCAAAAAATGTCGATCCGATGTCGTACCGAGTAATGTGAAAAGGCCCTTAACCAAATTTGAGCGTCCACGTACGGCTCTAAAAAGTTAACTCTTGGTTAACTTTTCTGAGTTTATCGATTTTTTTTTCAAATTCAAGCTCATTCCCCTTGCTTCTATGTATTCCCGGAATTTGCGTGCGTTCCCCGAATTTCTGTGTAAAAAATTATTATCGGTGTCGCGAGGTACAAATATAGTTAGTCGTTTGAACTATTGAGTGGTGTAATTATAGTTTGTGTGTTAAAAATGGCAACAAAGCGGAATAAACCATCGCAAATTAGATTGAATTTACATCAAAAAGCTGATATTTTAAGAAAACTTGATGAAGGTATTCACGGAAACCGTTTGGCATTAGATTATAGTATATCTAAAGTGGCCATCTCAAAAATAAAGAAAAAACGATATGAAATTTTGGAGGCAAGAACACAGGAATTGGCAACCAAGAAAACTTTGCACAAGTCGGAATATCCCGTTCTCGAGGCAAGGTTGTATAAATGGTTTTTGAACCAAAGGAAACGCAATTGTGCAATTAGTGGTCCAATTTTAAAATCAAGAGCTAAGCTTGAATTTGTCAAAATGTACCCTAGAAAAAATTTGTATGCAAGTGATGGATGGCTAGCAAATTTTATGTATGTAAATTAAATCTAATTTGCTGCTTTATAATGATTAAAATTGAGATATTCAAATAAATTTGATATGTTATATCCCAAAAATTATGTTTATTACCGTATTCTTAATTTAAGCTTTAGGGTTCAATTAGTTATGCAGTAACTTTATTTCCATAATAGTAACAGTATCGGTATTAATTTGGTCGATTATTGGTGCAGTAACAGTAAACAGCTGAACAGTGATCATAGCCCTATAAAGGTGGCCATAGCAATAGAGTCGCTCTTCTTCTTTTGGTTTTTAGGTTGCGAAATTATCATATTTTGTATGAACGCTAATTGCGTGTTCTCTTTTGATTGCTACGACCATGTTATTATGGGGTCATGACAGTGAACAACTGAAACAAACAATCGATCAGCTGGTTAGCGTTACGGCTGAAAACCAAAGTTCATTTGGTTGTTACCGATAGCGTTACCGACTAGCGAATCACTAATCAAATACATTGTTTCCCATAAGGTTGGTTGATCAGCTGTTGTATAACGATACTGTTACTGCACTGTCGTCACTGAGCAAGTGGCGTAGCAACATCGAGAGTGCTTGTCACTTGTTTGCACGTTGACAACAATTTACTATGCTACCTAATATCGACGCACGTGGTCAATTTACTATCAAAAATTTCTCATACCCACACAATTTCTGTAACCGAAATTGAAGGGCGTACGTATTAAGCAAACTCGACTCCCAATTATCGTTTTACTGACAGTTGAAACTAAGCATTGTGGGTGATTATTTGCAAAAAAATTGACATTAGCTTTCGATATCGTGTGTGTTAGTTACATATTCCACAAAATAACAAGATTTTCTCGGATTTTCTATATTTTTCAATTTCTTTATCTATATACGCACGTAAGTCAATTTCGGTTCAACGCATATGGAAAATTTGCGGGCGTGCGTCAATTTTGAGGCTTGCGTACATATATATGTATTATTTACGCATTGCATTTGCCCGATCACAGTTCGTTCGATCGACCATAGCGCTCTCACTAATTCAATCTCAATTTCAAAATTGCCTACCATTGTTCTAAAGTGAATTAAGTCGAAAATAAGTTACTTTTTATAAAATAAAAAAAAAATAAAAAGATTTTACTGCATACATTTTGCGTCGTAAGAAAAGAAGAAGAATAAAGTCAGTGAAAATCTCGTTTCGGCTATAAATTTTGCAAGCTATAATGCCTTCGTCTTCACTGAAAGACATTATTGTTAATATTGAGTGATTTGTTGAATTCTAAAATTTTATATTTTTAATTTAGATATTTGTTTTCCAATTTTCTGCCGAAAGTATTCCCACAAGTGTGCAAAACACTGCAACGCGGACTCGTTTCGGTAAGATGAAAATACCGAGAAAAAAATTTCGATCCGAAGTCGTACCGAGTAATGTGAAAAGGCCCTTAATCAGAGGTTGAGTAAAGGTTCAGACATTGGTGACTTGTAAGTATTTCAGTATCGTTAACCTTATTGAAACTTTATCGCTATCCATGTGAGCTGTTAGTGGTGCCGTAAATCTGTAAACAGCTGACACTTGTCGAGGCAGATCTTGGAAGGTAGGCGCATAGGCGAATTAAGAAATTTCCCATGTAGTTTGTTATTGTAATTGGTAGATTGTAATGTCAAAATAATATTTCTCCTTGTTAAAATCTGAATTCGCTTGGGACTCGCCCATTACTATTGGCCATGATGTGAATTCGCTTTGTTTTTCATATTATAACCTACCTTTGTAAATAAAAAAAGAAGTTTCTGCATTCGCCAATGCGCCTACCTTCCTAAATCTGCTTTCACAAGTGTCAGCTGTTTACGGATTTAGGGTTGCTAACCAAAATCCAATTGGTCTGTAAGTTAAGGATACAGCTACAGAATTACGATAAGGCACCAATGACTAGTAACAAAGCTTGTCGTAAGGTTGGTTGAATCAGCTGTTTTATAAGGTTACAGAAAAGTCACCAATGTCTGCACTTTAAACGGCCCTGTTATGGACTGCATTAGCGGTCACATGTTAAATACATGGTTTGATGAAGTCGATAATGATGTTTAACCGAACTTTAACCGTGGTTAGCGTTAGGGCCTTTTCATGGTCCATGCAAGGGAGAGTAGCTCTTCTTCAGCGAGTTTGTAGCTTATGTCAAACTATCGTCTTTTGTTTAGATTTTGCATTCTTGCCCGTGTTTTTCGTGGAAATAGCTTGTGTGTGCGGTTGTGTGTTTGTATGTTCGGTTGTGTGTTCGCTGGCGTTTTCTCTGCTTTTGACATAAGAAAAGCGGCCGTCTAACTGTATACACCTATTCTCCTTCACATAAGACGACCTGTATATAGATTGGTTTTGGTCTGTGCGAGATTTCGATAGATTTTCGATACAAAATTAGAGAAGACATCGATATCATCGAGGTTGGCAAGATGATTCAGAATGAAACAGTGTTTCAATTTCACTCGCTTTCAGAAATTTGTATGGAAATTGGCGAGTTTCGGCACTGGTTTCCGTGTCGAAACAAGATTTATTTTTGTAGTAATTTATTAAATTTTGCAACTTTTATTTCTTATTTTCAAAGTGATGCGCGCGATGCTTTCACTTCAGCGAGAAAAAAATAATGAAGTTTGTCAAATATATCCACTAACCTTCCAATTTGTTGTACAACGCGACAAAATATCACCGTAGACATTCACGGTGCGACCGTTGACCCAACTCGGTGGCAGTCGGGTTGGGCTGTTTGCCTACATATGGTGCAATTTATTGTACAACCGTGTTGTACAATCTCATTTTCTAAAAAATTACTTTGAGTGAGGATGGAATAGGATAATATTGCGCTTGGAGGAAGAAGAAGAACGTACAGCAAAAGTACGATTAATTAAAAGAAAAAAAAAATTGCAAAAAAGAGGTTCCTGCGAGCTTTCCATTTTGCGTTATTTATTCTACAAATATTTATGTTTTTTGTGTTGAATTAGCTTATTTTTACTTATTTTAATTTGACGTGTTCACTTCAAGAATTCTCATAAAATGAAATGTTGAAAAACATGCCCCCAAACGATGCAACCAAGTTGTACAACTAGCCAAAAAATCAAACATTTTTGATTTTTCGTACAACTGATACACAACTTCATACAACAGCCCCAAAAACGTTGCGATTTCCAGCGCAACATGCTCAAGTTGTATAAGAAATTGCAAGGTATGTGGCTAGCATCAAAATCATTTGATCTTCATCCAACCGTCTGTCCAACTTGTACAACAGGCCCACTAATGTGGCAATTTGTTGTACAACGAGCACTGAACGAGCCCAAGTCGTACGATAAATTGGATGGTTAATGGGCCCTATTATTTCTGTGCCCGCAAATTAAAGTAGCCTAACTCGAGATAATGCGAAATTGAGTTATTGTTATAGTGCAGTGATGCCAAGTGTAGGGAAAAGAGGCTACATGTAGGGAAATTCGACCTCAAATTTGCAGTGTAGGGAAAAAGGGACAGATTTTCAAAAATTAGCTAAATGTAGGGAATTTTTGAATTCAGAAATTTTCGTTTTCTTTGCACAGAATTAATTTTTTTTATATATA
Source organism: Urophora cardui (assembly GCA_960531455.1). NCBI lineage: Eukaryota > Metazoa > Arthropoda > Insecta > Diptera > Tephritidae > Urophora > Urophora cardui. Next base: position 91,925,201 of record OY482671.1, on the reverse strand, counting down.
TAGGTAGTACTTTATTCGGTCTATGATAACAATATCTTACAGACTAGAAATGTACAAGAAAATTACTAACTAAATAAGTTGGAATTCCGTACTAGGGATAAAATGAAGTAATCTTATCGGCATTCCAGCATCCCAGCATTGCAAAGTCAAGATCTAATTTTTTGTAAATATTATTGATTTCACTGACTGCCCTGGTAATGGGGGCGAGATAATGGTAATTGAATTTAACTGCTGTAAGATGAAAAGGGTAGTGGGAACGCAGAACACGATTTGGAACATTGAAGCTTAGTTGCTGAAGCAGGCTCACGCAATCAATTAATCCATTAACAATGTCAAAAATGAACATTATCGAATGAATTGTGCGCCGACTAGAGAGAGATTTTAAGTTTCTGAGTAAACACCGAGCATTATACGATGGATAGGGGTCGACGAAATGAAGGGGATAGAGAGCAAAGCGTGTAAAACCTAAAATTTTTTAATAGGTAACTACAAATAAAATGTTTCTGCATGTTTGACTACAATATTTCAAAATTTTACTTTGTTCTGATCTGGCAATATATTCTTCGACCTGCTTACAGGACCTCGGAGCAAAGGCTTCTCTTTTCGTTAGCTTCGCTCCTACTCCGCTCCCAAAATTTTTTGCTTTAGTTCTGGATCCGACCTTAGCACCAAATTTCGCTTCCATCTTTTGTTGTGGTGGGATGGTGCTCTTACCTGTTTAATACATAGTTATCCCACATGCCCTCACACCAGTTTTCAGTACCCTACTAAAAATATTTCCAAAGATATTCGCTGTCAAATTTTCAGTTTGTATGGGAGGTGCCCATTTCTGCTTTACCAAGACCTAGTGTTTTTACCCGTTTAATACATAGTTATCTCACATGTCCTCACACCAATTTTCAATACCCTACTGCAAATATTTCAAGAAATATTCGCTGTGTATGGGAGGTTCCCATCTCTGCCTTTTAATCAGATTAAAAATATGCCTATTGTAATTAATAATATAATACAATGGCGCTATTATAACTCTGACGAGTTTTATGGCCGAGCTTCTCTCCCAATTCGAGGTGTGCTCCTTTTTATTTTTCCTACTAATTGGGTGGACCTACAGTTTTATGCCGGCTCCGAACGGCAAATGCATTTTTTGTGAGAAGCTTTTTCATGGCAGAAATACTCTCGGAGGGTATGCCGCCCACTGCCAAGAGGTAACCGCTGCTCTATTGTAATTACCGGGTGAAAATACCTAGGTGTGCAAAGTTTCGTGAGGATCCGTTCAGCGGTTTGCTCGCCAATTGAGTTTAAACACAATTTCCATTTCACATTTATAAGATACAGAAAATACGGCGTAGGGAAATTTGTAGGGAAAAAGTTTGTTAGCGTAGGGAAAAGTAGGGAATTTTTTGGCATGGCGTAGGGATTTTTGGTCCAAGAATATTGGCATCACTGTTATAGTGTTAATCATTGGAGGAGAACCCATCGATCTGTCTTATGCCCATTTAAATTGGAGTAATATTTAAAAAGTTATTAAGATATAAAAATTATCCTAACTCAGATAGAAACATTTTGCACCAGTTAAAACAACTTATCTTCTAGCAAATATCTTAAGTCTAGTATTGTATAAAAAAATCGTTTTATTAAAACATCCTAACTAGAGTTATGTGGGTACTTCATGGACGTATTTATTTGCGTTTTCAGTTTATTAAAAAAACTTAACTTCAGTTAGGAATTATAATTTTTTTTTGTCAATTTTGTTTTCATAGCCTAAGTGGAAATAGGTTATTTTAAGTGATTTTTTTTTTATTTTTACACAATTTATCACGAGTTAGGTTTTTTTGTTAGAATACTTTTCTCATTTCATGCGTTATTATCTTCAGTTAGGTTTTTTGTTGGAAGCAAGTGGATATGATAAACTGAGATAAGAGATTTTTCAAGGATATATATTATAGAAATTCAATTAATTATTATATACTGTATACATAAAACACCTTTTTTCATCAATTAAACTTTAATGTGGCCGCGGAGATGCAGTGCGTAGAGTGCTCGCCTGCTATACCAGAGCTCTCGGGTTGTAACCCAGTCCGGACAAACACCACAAAAAATTTTTCTAATTGATTAAAACCCAATTAATGGGTTTTTATAAATAGCGGTCACCTCTCGATAGTGGGCGGCATACCCTCCGAGTGTATTTCTGCCATGAAAAGGCTTCTCACAAAAAAGGATTCGCCGTTCGGAGCTCGCATAAAACTGTAGGTCCACACAAATTGTAGGAAAAACAATAGTTAAGAAGCACACCTCGAATTGGGAGAGAAGCTCGGCAATAAAACTCGTCAGAGTTTTAATATCGCCAGTGTATTATTATTGTTATTTTTTTTTTTTTATTTATTAATATTGATAGTTAAGCTTAAAAGCTAGAAACTAACAGATATTTTTTTATATAGCACTGGCAACTCAGGCCTTCGGCTAGTTATTATTGTTAGGGCCGTTTACTCAACATCTGATTAATTTAATCGCTGGTTAGTTTGACGTAAATTGTATGGTGAGCTGTCAAATAAATTGCTTAACCGGACAAAAATCTGTGGTTAAGTGCTTAACCGGAGGTTGAGTAAACGGCCCTTATTAAACTTTAATCGTGTAGCCTTTTACAAGGTATGGATCCTGGTAACATGGAGGAAGAAGACTTTCTAAATATGGATTATAGTAGCGACGACTCAATTAAGGACTAATTTTTTGACGATAGTCAGTCGGACACGGGGTGAGATAGTGCTGATTAGCCTATGCCTTCCTACGCCTTTTTGCGATCTTCTGAATATTTTTATAAACGCTTTATACACTTTTTATTTAACTGTACATGACTGTGTTCCCGGACAACCTACGTGTTATATGTGGCATGAGACCCTTGCAAATCGTGGTGACAATGGAATACCATTGTGCTTATTCAAACACTTAAATAGTTTACCATTCAATATTAAACATGTCGTTTTTTATAGCAATTGCTGTCCTGGCCAAAACCAAAACTCTTTTATTAGTACTATGTTTTAAATCTTCATGCAAGGTGATACTAACATTGAGAAAATTTATCACAAGTTTTTGGTTCCTGGTCATACGCATATGGAGTGTGCTGTAGACATGCCTTAATTGAACGAAAAAAAAAAAACAAACCAATATGTATTTTGCACATCTATCAAACAGTAGTGCTACCGCGCCCATTCATTTTTTCGGCGGTTCCAGCTGTTATAGCTTTGAACCTCTAGCTTGGGAGTCTTCATTAATCATTTCCGGATAAACCAAGCTTCTTGTGGTGATTTCCCTAGTACCATGCCTTTTTCAGTATTCGGTAAAATAAAACGCAAATTCAGTTCGGGTTGAAAACGATCCGCGGCGTAGGATTATGGATTATTTTTTTCAGGCCCAAACAACAATGATTAGCGAAACGATTTTTATTTTATTTCATTCATTTCAAACAAAAATTAAAAGTCAAAAACTCTAAGACTTCTAATTCCACTACTTAGTTAATTATATCCACTTAAATGGTCGTTTCGGGTCGTTTTCGACCCAAACGTAGGTCTACGCTTAAAAACACTTAACTCGAGTTAAATGGAAATAAAAACATTATTGGGAAGAATTCAACACAATAAAAGAACTTAACTAGAGTTAATTCTGCTTTTCGTAAAAATTGCATCCAATAAAAGCACTTAAGTTATAAAAGACAATTTTTTGCAATTAACCTTGCTTTAAAATTTCTGGTTCACAACTATTCCTTCTCTAACACTACAAATCCATTATTTCCCCTTTTAAAAATCCGAATTGGTCCAATGGTTTGAATTTTGACAAAAAATTGAGTTTTCTCCGTTCACCATATTTTGAGTTAGGCTACTTTAATTTGCGGGCACAGATTTCATTCAACATGGTTTCAACCCACGGTATATATACCCTACAGGAATCGCTGATTTTTTCTACTAACACACTCACACTCTAAATCTCAGTGCTGATCAGGTGATGACCAAAATACTGACAATCTCATGATAGCAGAAATGATAGCAGTACCGTTAGCTCTTTGAAATTCCAAAAAAATCAAACTGACGCTGAGGAAAAATTGTTATGGTACAGCTTTCGACCTCGATTACGATCTACAATCGAGTGGAGCAGCAATGCATGGCGGTCGGCATGATCTAGGGTTGCACTGTGGCTAGTCATTGTCGGCTGGGCGGGGTTCTTGCCTACATTGCTGTCCTGCGCCATAAACAGAAAAAATTCATATCATGCCTTTTCAAACCAAAACGAGTAAAATCAAACGAAAACAACATCCGGTTTTAGCCGGATGCCACGGACGGACCGTTGAAAAATTCAAAAATTCAAAAGATAACCCGGAAAAATCAAATTCAAAAGGCCAGACGTCAGTTAAATTTAAGTAAATACGAATCGAGGGAAAATGTCGTTAAACTTTGAATAGGAATTTTGAATGTACGTTAAAGTCAGACGAACGTTGGCAAAGCAATTAAACCAAAATTTAAGTCGGACGGAAATACTGACATCAACGGAAAAATTTTAAAATAGATAAGCGGGCGTTAAATTTAAATAATCGCGGACGGAAGAGAAAAGATTTAAAAATTTAAATTTGAACGTACGTTGAAGTCGATGTGCATTAGAGTTGAATAAACATTATCAAAAGAAACTGTCAGTTAATTTAAATTTGAATATATATATCGCGAGAGAAAAAAAAATCGTTAACTTTGATTTTAAATTTGAATCAACCGAAATTTAAAATATATGAACAATCAAAAAAAATTAAAGGCCGAACTCACAAGGGGGTGGCACTGCTGATGTTGTTGCAGCGCCGGTGCGTTTTGTCCCACCCTAATCCATGGTCACTGTCGCACCCGGGTATCAGTGACCCCTTACCTGTGTTACGCCGCTGGTGTTGTTGCAGCGCTGGTGCTTTACTAGCCCACCCTCATCCTTGGCCATCGGTGCACCTATATTTCGATGACCCCGTTCCTGAAAATCCTATGCCTTTTAAATAAGGGTAATCAGCATTCCCATTTTAAATTTTTGACAATTTATTTGGAATTCATTTCCCCTTTTCTTATAGCCTACATCTATTTTTTCTCTGCGTTTAGCATATTAGGGCGCCCTTTCTAACAAACTAGTATTAAATAACAATATTGTGGCAAGCTTGATAATACTCGATTAAACCATCAAACAAAAGGAAAGGAAACTAAAGAACAATTGTAGGGGACTCAAAACACCGGCCCTTGTGTAAGCCTATAAATGAACTATAAAAGGTGTTATTGCAATAAGCTTACAATATACAATTGTTCTGAAGTCCTATTACATTTCGCTTACTCCCCGTCCTGCTGGGAATCTACATAAGTATGCACATACGTGCGTCAATTCAAATGATGAAAATTTAAAAAAAAAATTGAAATATACAACATAACAAAAATAGCTTACGACCTAGGCTCCGGCGACTGGTGTTGACGTTGTTATGATTGTTGGTGCTGTGTTGGTGGTGCTGCTGCTGCTGTAGTTGTTGTTGTGGTTTCTGCTGGTTGCTGTTGTTGCAGCGACAGAATTTTTTTTTGCTTATGGCTGTTGATGTTGTTGATTCACTACCTGAGACGCTGTTGTTGTTGTTGTGCCAAGCCCAATTTGTTGTTGTTGTTGTTGAGCCAAATTTTTCGCTATTTGCTGCTGTTGTTGTTGTGCCAAACCCAATTTGTTGTTGTTGTTCTAGTGCAAAATTTTTCGGCTGTTTGCTGTTGTTGCTTCGGCTGTGCCACTATCGGTGTTGTTGAGTCACTATCTGAGACGCTGTTGTTGTTGTTGTGCCAAGCCCAATTTGTTGTTGTTGTTTTTGAGCCAAATTTTTCGCTATTTGCTGCTGTTGTTGTTATTCGATATTTATGTTTTTTGGTGCGTAAATGTTCACTGCGGTTATCATTTAATTCATGAAATTCTATTGTTTATCAGGAAATGCAGCGACAAACCGACACGAATACGATATGACAAACGAATTTGAACGACGAAAAAACAGATTCTTGTGTGCACAGGTGTGTGTGTGTACGTATACGTATGTATATATTTCACTTTACAATCGAGTGTCTACGTAGAACTAGCCATTTAAACTAATTTAACATAATGTACATGTTTTGCAAAATATACTGAACACTGATTTTGTGTTTTCGCATCTATTTTTATTATTTAAGAAGTTATTTATATGCAATATAAAAAAAATAGTTTTACACCACGAAAAAGAACCGTCTCGTTTTTGACTCTACCACTCAATTGACTTTTCGAAAAAACTGACTCCCGCTGTACTAAAAAAATTCTTATTAGCGCGTGCCTTCCACTTTTTCTTCTGTATTCGTTTTGGAAGAGTCCCGTTTCTTTTTCGTATAGTCTGTAGTGGTGTAGTGACGTGTGCATAATAGTGGCGTGACTTTACGGTTACCCGAATGTCTATATCATGGTATGACGCTAGCAATGACACAAGCGAGATGGAATGCGGTTGCCATGTTACACAAAAAAAATTACCAAAACTTTCGGAATAAAATGCCTCAATCATTTTTCCCATGAAACTATCTCAAAATAATCGATTATATTCGTGCCCTAGTAAATTTGCTACTGTAAAATTCTATTAGTGTACATTGGGAATATCAGTAAACATTGTTGTCTTACGTCCAAAGTATAAAAATGGTAAGAGACAGGAAAATCTGATTAATGAAACAACAGTAGAAATGTGTGGTAATTAATTATTTAATGTTCTGCGAATAAAAAAAAAGTTTAAAGTTGTATAGGGCGAATAAGAACATTTTATAATATGTGCATTTGAAAGTACTAAGTATCCGAATAACCACGTGTTACGCATTTTCACAATAAGAAGCGTTCATGGCAACCCTGGAAGAACCAGTTTGTCCATCACCAATACATGTGCATATCCCGCCATTGGAACGATTGTCAAGGTTGAGATGGGAAATTTCAGTTAAGCTTTCCCCATGCAAGGCCTACTTATAGGGGTTGGCTCGATAGCTTGCCTATTTGCAAAAAAAAATTTTCATGCAATCTATAAGGATTGAAATCTTAAGAATGAATCAAAACCACATAACCATTTAGAAGAATAAAAAAAATCAGTGTAAATCTCGGATGCAATTACTTATTTAAAATTTCTTTAGACTCTTAGGCACTCTGCACACGGAGCGTACTGCTTTAGACGCGTATTAGATACTACAGACGAAAGCTGTACGCTTTGATGTCGCGCACGTATATTTCAATTGAGGGCTGCACACGAGTCGTCAGCTTCATGCATTCGTCAAAGTATGCTAGCTACATGTCGCTTGGCGTAAAGCAGTGCTGGTAGCTAGGCGTACTACGCTTAGAAAACAGGAAGAAGAAGATGTTTGTTTACATTTTTCCACTTGGTGGAATTTATGAAAGCAGTAAAATTTGTGTAAAAAATTGGAAAAAATTAGTGTATAATGAAAGAAAATTGAAGATTCCGTAAAATTTTTCATCTTTTCTATTTAAAGCTTCGAAATTTAAAGCAAATGCCGTATTATTAATTTGTTTGTTTGTTTTGTGCAGCGAAGTTTCATGTCGCTTCGTGTGCAGATATTGAGGCGTAGGGAAATCGACGCTACATAAAATATCTCGTACGCGTCTATGACGATACGCCTCGTGTGCAGAGTGCCTTAGTGGAGCAAGAAAAGAATTAACTACAGGATTTTGGATAAAAAAATGTTACATTTAAGATATCTAGTAACTGAATAAGAAAATACAAATTTTAATTATTGCCAGAACACCACCAGTGGTGCATGAAATTTTTACTCGAACAAGGAAATGACTCCTGTCAAAAAAAATTGTCAGCTGTCGCCATCGAGACAACCTCATAAATCACCCTCGTTTCGCAGTGCGGCCACCTGTTACACTAGCCCACAGCCCAACATAAAAGGTCGATGCGAGGGAGAATCGCTCTTCTTCTTCTTGGCATATGTCAACTTATTGTCTGTTGCTTTGATTCTACAATCTTGCATGCGTTGTTCGTAGAAGTAGAATGCTAAGCTCAAGGTTTATCCAAAGAAGGTTATATTAGTTACGTTTTGATGTGTGTGTATCCTTTTAAAAAAAAATTGTCAACGTGAAAGAGGAGAGAAATTATTTTCAAAGTAAAATTTTTCCCCAATCGGTTCTATCTGACGTTCGCACTTTTTTTTTTTTTTTTTTTTTTTTTTTGCACACATACCCAATTGCAATCAGCTTATCTGCCGCGAAATCCTTCTTTAGACAATCCTTGCTAAGTTCACATCTTTTTCCCTGCTTTTGACATTTGAAACAAGCCGCCTAACGCCAATCGCATATTCTGCCTCACATGCGACGACCTGTTTAGTTTGGCCACGCGTCAACCATTCTTCTTCACCATGTCAGCACGTCGGCCATTATTGATTGGAAGTTATTGGAAACTACTAAGAAAGAAGCTACTGAAATAGTGGTGCTGCCACACAGCCAAAATTGAGCAACCGAAATTAACCCGTTTATGATCGATATCAGTATTGATATCGATAGCAAACCATAACAGGCCTGCTTCGCTTCGAAGACCTGACGAGGGAGCGAACAGGAAAAATGGTTTGCCTGTAAGGTTGTCGCGAGAATACTCAACTGTTAACTACGTGGGGCACGACTCACCCCTAGATAAGAGTCTCAAATTCTACCACAGCTAACCGGGCAGCAGAGGCTCCATCAGGTGATATCAAAAAAACCATATGCTATATGAACGTGTCCAATCTGGTAATGTATGTAAATCCGAGATTAATTGAAAGTCAGGTATAATAAAAAAAATTCATTTGGTAAAAAAAAACCAAGATGCGTAAGTCCGGTGTTGCGGTGGTTCTCTATTGGCTTAGGCCAGAGAAGCCTACCCCCCCTAGGAGCCCTCCTCCTAGGTGCCGATCTTGGTCGGTCTTAACAACCTGTCCCCCCCGGCTGATCCAACCCCGCACGTTGAACCCAGGACAGGCGGTCTTGAAAAAGACCCTTGGTCCGCTGGTTTCTCGCCCCCCGGAATGGGCTTTACAAAAAAAATTAAATTATTTTGTTTCCTATTTTAAGGCTTCGCGGCCTTAGACATTTTTTTACAGGAGAGCGCGTCTAAACTCCGAATAAAATCACCCTATCAGCTGGTCTATGGTCCCTAACCTCGCGAAGCTGGACAAAAAAAAACTTTAACAGGAAAATCATCAATACTCCGTTTGAATAGACATTTTTATATTGGAGAACTCGTCAAAACTCCGTGAGGTTAGGCATTTGATATTGGAGAACTCGCCAAAACTCCATATAAGCAGACCAATTGGAATATGGACTGCTAGATGATCCTCGGTTCCCGATGGGAGCGCTTGCGATCCACCTATAATTATAACTGCTCGGGGAGGATACTGGGCGAATTGTCCCCGACCGCCAAGACGCCCAGCGGAGTCTTATTGAGGACGGATATCAGAAGCATGGAATCGTCCTATTAATCTCCCTGTTAAGTCTTCTAAGTCATACAGTGCATTGCCAACTTTTCCACGAACTCGACACTTAATATATTTTGGCAGGAATTTCGCGTTTATGCCCTGTTTGAAGTTACTCAAGGCAAAATTTCTTCTAAATACCTCTTGACGTTCCCTATAGTTACCAGCCTATAACGCTTATTGTAGATCTGCTTGGCTCTATCATTCGCCTGCGCTAAGTTTTTACAGATTTCCTCGTTTGCGCCCGTTCAGTCGACTGCTGACAATTTGGGGACATTTAAACAAAATCGAACGTATGAGCGCTTCAAAAAAAACAAGGCACGCTTGAATGGTCGTATGAGATCTTAAGCAATTAACTGCCTAAATAAAATCACGTTTGGTGTTAAAGTCCAAATGCAAATATTTATACAATTAACGAAATTTAAATCTCTCTCTCTCGATTCAAAATTATGTCGTATCCAAAAGAAAATAACAAACCTTTGGTTTTTGTGTTTGGTGAAACTTTCAGCAATTATTTATAACGATTATTTGCTATTTAAATCTCTATGCCGGTACAAAATTATGTCGCATCCGAAAATACGTTGTCACGTTTGGCGAAAAAAATCAAGCAATACTTGTAATAATTATTTGCGATTAAAAAAAAATTATCTTAAATTTAGCTAACAATATCGATTCAAAATGACTTCACTTCGCTTATCAAAAAAAATATATGTATAAATAAACGTGTTCATATACGTGAATATGTAAATGTAAAAAGATATACAATGCAAAATATATATATGTTCGTTATTCAATGGGAATGCTGACCTCCCATTATAAAAGGCACAGGTTACAGAAAAAAAAAAAAATATAAACCCCTTGAAAAATAAAAACACAAAAAAAAATTAAGACGGTGTGTGCCAACTGGTCTCCAGCGCACCAACCGCAATGCAGGGTTGCTCGGAAGCTAAATCCCTGAGACAGGCTGGCTAACTAAAAGATAGTTAGCAATAACAAAAAAAATTAAAATTTTGCGAAATACCAACCTATCTCCGCCGCAATGAAAGGAACGGTTTCAATCCGCTATCCCCAGACTTGCGGAGATAGACGATACATCCTTCGGTCTCAGCTCAGCTCACCGCCATGAAGTGGTGCTAAATGTTCCAAGGCACCCAACTCAGGCATGAGATGGACTGAGGCCTGCATCGCATAACAAAAGAAAAAGACAGAACAAAGAAATTTGCAAAATACCCTCCTAATCTCCGCCGCAATGAAAGGAGCAGCTAGAGGCTGCTTTCCCCAGACTTGCGGAGATGAAAAGTACTAACTCAGGTCTCAGACCAACCCATCGCAATGAAAGTGACGCTAGGTGCAACCAACTCAGACGCGGGATGGCTGAGGCCTAAATTGCAAAAAAAAATCACGAAAACAAAAAAGATAAAAGGACGAATTTTCCTCATGACCAACATCCTTGACTCCGCCGCAATGAAAAGCACGGTTTGAAACCGCTACCCCAGACTTGCGGAGAAGGATTTGCTAGCTTAGGATCCAACTCAACTCATCGCAATGAAGGCGGTGTTCGAATCTCCACCCCAGACGCGAGATGAGCTAGGCCCCAAAAGAAAAAAAAAATCCTATACACAAAACTGCACAAAAGACATATTCGGCAAAAGTTTATAAAAATAAATACTGAATCTAGCGGACATGCCCCTCGGACGACAGTGAAACAAATTTATATTACAAAAAAAAATAAGTGCGTTCAACACTGCCTCTCCGGGTGAAATGCAAAAAAAAACAGACAAAATGACGTTAAGTCTCGTGGAGCCCTGAGCCACTAACACCAATGATTTCCAATCATCCCGATCAATCTCATCATCCCGCCGCAACGCAGTGGCGGCTACTGAGGCTGCCAATCTGGGACCTGCGGAATAATGAAACTTCACTGAACGACCAGGAAACCACTGAAGCCAGTACCCCAGGACACCACGTTGGGCGCCATCTGTTATGGTGCGCGTTTGACCTCGATTACGATCTACAATCGAGTGGAGCAGCAATGCATGGCGGTCGGCATGATCTAGGGTTGCACTGTGGCTAGTCATTGTCGGCTGGGCGGGGTTCTTGCCTACATTGCTGTCCTGCGCCATAAACAGAAAAAATTCATATCATGCCTTTTCAAACCAAAACGAGTAAAATCAAACGAAAACAACATCCGGTTTTAGCCGGATGCCACGGACGGACCGTTGAAAAATTCAAAAATTCAAAAGATAACCCGGAAAAATCAAATTCAAAAGGCCAGACGTCAGTTAAATTTAAATAAATACGAACCGAGGGAAAATGTCGTTAAACTTTGAATAGGAATTTTGAATGTACGTTAAAGTCAGACGAACGTTGGCAAAGCAATTAAACCAAAATTTAAGTCGGACGGAAATACTGACATCAACGGAAAAATTTTAAAATAGATAAGCGGGCGTTAAATTTAAATAATCGCGGACGGAAGAGAAAAGATTTAAAAATTTAAATTTGAACGTACGTTGAAGTCGATGTGCATTAGAATTGAATAAACATTATCAAAAGAAACTGTCAGTTAATTTAAATTTGAATATATATATCGCGAGAGAAAAAAAAATCGTTAACTTTGATTTTAAATTTGAATCAACCGGAACGACCGGTTATTAACGGGCACCTGAAAATACATAAAAAAGCTGAAATTTAAAATATATGAACAATCAAAAAAAATTAAAGGCCGAACTCACAAGGGGGTGGCACTGCTGATGTTGTTGCAGCGCCGGTGCGTTTTGTCCCACCCTAATCCATGGTAACTGTCGCACCCGGGTATCAGTGACCCCTTACCTGTGTTACGCCGCTGGTGTTGTTGCAGCGCTGGTGCTTTACTAGCCCACCCTCATCCTTGGCCATCGGTGCACCTATATTTCGATGACCCCGTTCCTGAAAATCCTATGCCTTTTAAATAAGGGTAATCAGCATTCCCATTTTAAATTTTTGACAATTTATTTGGAATTCATTTCCCCTTTTCTTATAGCCTACATCTATTTTTTCTCTGCGTTTAGCATATTAGGGCGCCCTTTCTAACAAACTAGTATTAAATAACAATATTGTGGCAAGCTTGATAATACTCGATTAAACCATCAAACAAAAGGAAAGGAAACTAAAGAACAATTGTAGGGGACTCAAAACACCGGCCCTTGTGTAAGCCTATAAATGAACTATAAAAGGTGTTATTGCAATAAGCTTACAATATACAATTGTTCTGAAGTCCTATTACATTTCACTTACTCCCCGTCCTGCTGGGAATCTACATAAGTATGCACATACGTGCGTCAATTCAAATGATGAAAATTTAAAAAAAAAATTGAAATATACAACATAACAAAAATAGCTTACGACCTAGGCTCCGGCGACTGGTGTTGACGTTGTTATGATTGTTGGTGCTGTGTTGGTGGTGCTGCTGCTGCTGTAGTTGTTGTTGTGGTTTCTGCTGGTTGCTGTTGTTGCAGCGACAGAATTTTTTTTTGCTTATGGCTGTTGATGTTGTTGATTCACTACCTGAGACGCTGTTGTTGTTGTTGTGCCAAGCCCAATTTGTTGTTGTTGTTGTTGAGCCAAATTTTTCGCTATTTGCTGCTGTTGTTGTTGTGCCAAACCCAATTTGTTGTTGTTGTTCTAGTGCAAAATTTTTCGGCTGTTTGCTGTTGTTGCTTCGGCTGTGCCGCTATCGGTGTTGTTGAGTCACTATCTGAGACGCTGTTGTTGTTGTTGTGCCAAGCCCAATTTGTTGTTGTTGTTGTTGAGCCAAATTTTTCGCTATTTGCTGCTGTTGTTGTTATTCGATATTTATGTTTTTTGGTGCGTAAATGTTCACTGCGGTTATCATTTAATTCATGAAATTCTATTGTTTATCAGGAAATGCAGCGACAAACCGACACGAATACGATATGACAAACGAATTTGAACGACGAAAAAACAGATTCTTGTGTGCACAGGTGTGTGTGTGTACGTATACGTATGTATATATTTCACTTTACAATCGAGTGTCTACGTAGAACTAGCCATTTAAACTAATTTAACATAATGTACATGTTTTGCAAAATATACTGAACACTGATTTTGTGTTTTCGCATCTATTTTTATTATTTAAGAAGTTATTTATATGCAATATAAAAAAAATAGTTTTACACCACGAAAAAGAACCGTCTCGTTTTTGACTCTACCACTCAATTGACTTTTCGAAAAAACTGACTCCCGCTGTACTAAAAAAATTCTTATTAGCGCGTGCCTTCCACTTTTTCTTCTGTATTCGTTTTGGAAGAGTCCCGTTTCTTTTTCGTATAGTCTGTAGTGGTGTAGTGACGTGTGCATAATAGTGGCGTGACTTTACGGTTACCCGAATGTCTATATCATGGTATGACGCTAGCAATGACACAAGCGAGATGGAATGCGGTTGCCATGTTACACAAAAAAAATTACCAAAACTTTCGGAATAAAATGCCTCAATCATTTTTCCCATGAAACTATCTCAAAATAATCGATTATATTCGTGCCCTAGTAAATTTGCTACTGTAAAATTCTATTAGTGTACATTGGGAATATCAGTAAACATTGTTGTCTTACGCCCAAAGTATAAAAATGGTAAGAGACAGGAAAATCTGATTAATGAAACAACAGTACAAATGTGTGGTAATTAATTATTTAATGTTCTGCGAATAAAAAAAAAGTTTAAAGTTGTATAGGGCGAATAAGAACATTTTATAATATGTGCATTTGAAAGTACTAAGTATCCGAATAACCATGTGTTACGCATTTTCACAATAAGAAGCGTTCATGGCAACCCTGGAAGAACCAGTTTGTCCATCACCAATACATGTGCATATCCCGCCATTGGAACGATTGTCAAGGTTGAGATGGGAAATTTCAGTTAAGCTTTCCCCATGCAAGGCCTACTTATAGAGGTTGGCTCGATAGCTTGCCTATTTGCAAAAAAAAATTTTCATGCAATCTATAAGGATTGAAATCTGAAGAATGAATCAAAACCACATAACCATTTAGAAGAATAAAAAAAATCAGTGTAAATCTCGGATGCAATTACTTATTTAAAATTTGTTTAGACTCTTAGTGGAGCAAGAAAAGAATTAACTACAGGATTTTGGATAAAAAAATGTTACATTTAAGATATCTAGTAACTGAATAAGAAAATACAAATTTTAATTATTGCCAGAACACCACCAGTGGTGCATGAAATTTTTACTCGAACAAGGAAATGACTCCTGTCAAAAAAAATTGTCAGCTGTCGCCATCGAGACAACCTCATAAATCACCCTCGTTTCGCAGTGCGGCCACCTGTTACACTAGCCCACAGCCCAACATAAAAGGTCGATGCGAGGGAGAATCGCTCTTCTTCTTCTTGGCATATGTCAACTTATTGTCTGTTGCTTTGATTCTACAATCTTGCATGCGTTGTTCGTAGAAGTAGAATGCTAAGCTCAAGGTTTATCCAAAGAAGTTTATATTAGTTACGTTTTGATGTGTGTGTATCCTTTTAAAAAAAATGTCAACGTGAAAGAGGAGAGAAATTATTTTCAAAGTAAAATTTTTCCCCAATCGGTTCTATCTGACGTTCGCACTTTTTTTTTTTTTTTTTTTTTTTTTTTTTTTTTGCACACATACCCAATTGCAATCAGCTTATCTGCCGCGAAATCCTTCTTTAGACAATCCTTGCTAAGTTGTGTGTTCACATCTTTTTCCCTGCTTTTGACATTTGAAACAAGCCGCCTAACGCCAATCGCATATTCTGCCTCACATGCGACGACCTGTTTAGTTTGGCCACGCGTCAACCATTCTTCTTCACCATGTCAGCATGTTATAGTTTGCTATCGATATCAATGCTGATATCGATCATAAACGGGTTAATTTCGGTTGCTCAATTCTGTCTGTGTGGCAGTACCACTATTTCAGTAGCTTCTTTCTTAGTAGTTTCCAATAACTTCCAATTAATAATGGCCGACGTGCTGACATGGTGAAGAAGAATGGTTGACGCGTGGCCAAACATGAAAGGTCGTCGCATGCATGGCTCAATTATGGAAGGGTTTTGCAGTACTATATACGGACATACATACATACACACTCCATGTAAATTGGTTGTGTATTCTGTGATGCTCCTGTCAAAATCATAGCCCGCCGTTGTAGAAATCATATTGCGGCAAGATCAAAATTGACATAAGTTTTGACATAAGCACCACAATAAAAAAAAAAAAAGAAGAAAAAAATAGGAAAAAGTTTGCAATCAGCTGTTTAGTAGGTTAACCTTCTATAAATTAGCCTTGGTCGCAAGTGAAGGAGAATGAGGTTGTATTATAGGGGTGGTTTCGATAGAACAGCTTACAATTTTTTTTCTTAGCCGTCAGTAACTTTCCTGTTCGAGTAATTTCATTTACCAATTATGGTGTTCTAGCAAAAATAACGATTTTTATTTTCCTATTCAGTCACCAGATATTTCAATTGTAACATTTTGTTTTTCTTCTTTTTTTTTAAATCCTGTAATTAATTCTTTTCTTCCTAAACTAAGAGTCTAAACAAATTTTAAATAAGTGATTGTATCCGAAATTTACATTGATTTCTTTTTATTCTTCTAGATGGTTATATGGTTTTGCTGTAATTTCCAGATCTCAATCTATATAGATTGCACGTAAATTTTTTTTATTTGCAAATAGGCAAGCTTTCCAGCCAACCTCTAAAAGTAGGCCTTTCATGGGGAAAGCTCAAGGCACTCTGCACACGGAGCGTACTGCTTTAGACGCGTATTAGATACTACAGACGAAAGCTGTACGCTTTGATGTCGCGCACGTATATTTCAATTGAGGGCTGCACACGAGTCGTCAGCTTCATGCATTCGTCAAAGTATGCTGGCTACATGTCGCTTGGCGTAAAGCAGTGCTAGTAGCTAGGCGTACTACGCTTAGAAAACAGGAAGAAGAAGATGTTTGTTTACATTTTTCCACTTGGTGAAATTTAAGAAAGCAGTAAAATTTGTGTAAAAAATCGGAAAAATGAGTGTAAAATTAAAGAAAATGGAAGATTCCATAAAAGTTATCATCTTTTCTATTTAAAGCTTCGAAATTTAAAGAAAATACCGTATTATTAATTTGTTTCTTTGTTTGTGCAGCGAAGTTTCATGTCGCTTCGTGTGCAGATCTTGAGGCGTAAGGAAATCGACGCTACATAAAATGTCTGATACGCGTCTATGACGATTCGCCTCGTGTGCAGAGTGCCTAACTCAAATTTCCCCTCCGAATCTTCACAATCGTTCCAATGGCGGAAGATGCACATGTATTGGTGATGGACAAACTGGGTCTTCCAGGGTTGCCACGAACACTTCGTACTGTGAAAATACGTAACACATGGTTATTCGGTGACTTGGTACTTTCAGATGTACATATTATAAACTATTCTCATGCGCTCTGTGCAATTTTAAATTTTACATAGTTCTCAGAAAATTAATTAATTATTCATGTACTATTGTTTCATCAACCAGATTTTCCTATCTCTTACCAATTTCGTAATTTGAGCGTAGGACAACAATGTCTATTAATATTCCCAACGCACACTAATAGAATTTTACCGTAGCAAAATTTACTAGGGCACGAATACAATCGACTTTTTTGAGATAATTCATGGGAAAAATGCTTGAGGTATTTTATCCCGAAAGTTTTGGTAAATTTTTTTTTGTGTGTCATGGCAACCGCATTCCATCTCGCTTGTATCATTGCTAGCGTCACATCATGATATAGACATTCGGGTAACCGTAAAGTCACGCCACTATTATGCACACGTCACTACATTGTTATACGTCACTACATTGTTATACGATAGGAAACGGGACCCTTCCAAACAAATACAGAAAAGGGGGAAGTGAGCGTCTAGCTAGGCACGCTTGATTAGAGGTTTGAAGAGAGGAAGTGTTGGATATTGAGCCGCGATCGCGGATGGTACGCGAAAAGCAAAGCAGTTCTGAAATTAATAAATTTTATAAAATATTTGAAATTAAAACGCCGCTTAAGATTTTTATTTTGTGGAAAAGTGTATTTTTGCTGTTCTGAGTTCTTATAAAAAAAAAATACTATTGAAAAGCGTTTTTGGTGAGGTGAGACATTAACAAACACAGATTAAGATTGCAAAAAAAAAAAAAATAAATAATAAAATAAAATAAAAAAACATCGCAACACATACTTTGTACTTGGTACATTGCGTTTGCACATTCTGCAAAACTGTGTAGAAAATGAGATTTGAGTGTGTTCGCGCAAATTATGTAGATACTGTATGTGGAAATGTGCGCATAGTTATACTCAGTTATATTATCACACGAGGTGATGTACTTGCGCACGAAAAGTGAAAAATTGATAAAGACAACAAAAAGTGCACAATAACGAGCTGACGCATTTTCCAAATCGGAGTTAGCGCAACACCGCCAGGGTTAGCGCTACCACAATATCTCGGCGTAGCGCAGTGTTACCCATGCCTAATGTCCAGAATTGCTACAACAAAATTGATTAACGACGAGACGGATTAGGTTTGCCACGACAACAACCAACAGCCAACGACAGCAATCAGCGAAAATTTGGGCACCACAATACCACCAACAAACCGGCGACCACAACAACAACTGGTAAGCACAACTTAAATGCCACCGCATCAACACCAACGGTGCCACAACCGCAACAACAGTAATAAGTGCCTCGTGTGGTGTACAAGCTAAACTGCAACGACGGCAACCAGTAATAGCGGCAATCGTCACAGCCGGTGTACAATCAATACAACAGCCAGGCGCAAGATACGTGCCACCACAACACCAACAAAAGGCGAATGAAACGTACACATGTTGCCACCACGATAACAAGACTAGCAATAGTACCTGTAACAACAACAACAATATCAATATTAAGCGCCACCACACCAACAACAGCAAGTTGACGTACGTTTGGCACCGCGACAACAACAGCAAACTGGATTTGGTGCAACAACAACAACCAGCCGTAAAATTTTGCCACCGCAACAACAACAGCAAACTGGATTTGGCGCAACAACAACAAACGGCAAATCGGTGACACCACCACCAAAGGTGCACCGCAACGGGTGGTGAGTCCAAAAGGGATGTAAAATTTTTTTTTTTTTTCTCCAAACATTTTGTGTACATATGTATGGCGATAGTTTAGTAGCTAATGTGTCCTTAAATCCGCATACGCATATACATGTATGTGTTACGAGTGTGGGACAATATAAATCGGATTATACGTTAATGCTTCCAAATAAGCTCGCATTTCCTTTCTTTTGCTTTGGTGCCCACTTACAGTAATATATACGTGTATGTGTGAATGGCTTTCAAAATACCGGTTAATTAATTTAGTTGTTCAACTTGCTAATATTAAAATACGTAACAGAGAAAAAAAAAAAAGATCCCAATTAATTGTATCAACTAAATTCACACCACAACGTGTATGTATGTATGAAAGCGTGTACGTATGATATCGGAATTTTGATTGAACCACGTTTTCTTTTGTTTTTTGAGGTTCTGAAAAATTGTGAAGTAATCAAGTGTAGACACGCATGCAGGTGCATACATACATACGCGCATTGCAATAGGCCAAATTGATACACTAATTGCAGACATTGAAGTTGTAATATCAAACATTTTGCCTCAATTAAATCGCTTAAAAGCTGCGCCAAAATTATTGTCAATTTTATAAATAATATTGGGATTTGCGCATTAACAAAAAAAAAAAAAAAAAACCACGAATTATATTGGAAAAAGGTAGTGTAACAAAGGGGTAAAAGTTTGAATATTTAAAATTAAGACGGATCAGATAAATTAAGAAATATACATGTAAGAGGAAGAAGGGAAATGAAAGGAAGATAGCGTGGATGGCTACATATGTGCGTTATACATAAATATATATATATACGTTAGCCAACGTACACGATATAAAAAAAAAAAAAAAAAAAAAAAAAAATAATAATCGTTAACAACAAAGAGGGGGAGGGAGAAGAGTAGTTTAGGGAATTATAACCCAACGTTAACCACGAAACCTAGTAAAATAAATATTATAAATAATATATACATATGGGCCAATAATGAAATGACATAAAAACGATAACCGAAAAGTTCCCATCACTTAACTCCTCGATCCTTTTTTTTTACTATACTTGCGTGCTATATACTTATATAATCCTTACAGTTCCTTTTGCTTTCTTCTCGCACTAGTAACTAACCTAATGTTGGTAAACTTGACTCCTGTATGAAATTGTTATGATAATTATATTGTTAGGATATACGTATGTATATAGACCTTAAGAACCTATCTTTCTATGAATTTCACCAAAATGAATTGTGAATAAATTTTGTAGATCTAAAATGGGAATGCTGATTCTCTTCTTTTAAAAAGGCATAGGGATTTGAGGTACGGGGTCATCGAATCATAGGTGCACCGATGGCCATGGATGAGGGTGGGCACGAAAAGCACCAGCGCTGCAACAACACCAGCGGCGCACCACAGGTAAGGGGTTACTGGTATTCGTGTGCGACAGTAACTATGGATTAGGGTGGGACAAAAACGCACCGGCGCTGCAACAACATCGGCAACGCCACCCCCTTGTGAGTTCGGCCTTTAACTTTTTTTTGATTGTTCATATATTTTAAATTTCAGCTTCTTTTATGTATTTTCAGATGCCTGTTAATAACCGGTCCTTCCAGTTGATTCAAATTTAATTCAAATTTAACGATTTTTTTTTGCGATATATATATTCAAATTTAAATTCATTTTGACGGTTTTTTTTTGACAGTGTTTATTCAAATTTAGTGCATATCGATTTCAACGTACATTCAAATTTAAATTTTGGTGCAACGATTATTTTCTCGTCCGTCCGTGGTTATTTAAATTTAACGTGCGCTCATCTATTTTTAAAATTTTCCGTCGATTGTCAGTATTTCCGTCCGATTTAAATTTCGGTTTAAATGTTTTGCTAACGTCCGTTTGATTTTAACGTACATATGTACGTTCAAAATTCATATTCAAATTTTAACGACATTTTCCCTCGGTTTGCATTTATTTAAATTTAACTGATGCCTGGCCTCTTGAATTTGATTTTTTTTTCGGGTTATCTTTTGAATATTTGAATTTTTCAACGGTCCGTCCGTGGCATCCGGCCAAACCGGATGCTGTTTTCGTGTGATTTTCTCGTTATTGGTTTGAAAAGGCATGATATGAATTTTTTCTGTTTATGGCGCAGGACAGCAATGTAGGCAAGAACCCCGCCCAGCCGACAATGACTAGCCACAGTGCAACCCTAGATCATGCCGACCGCCATGCATTGCTGCTCCACTCGATTATAGATCGATGTAGAAGGCTAAGGCACTCTGCACACGAGGCGTATCGTCATAGACGCGTACGAGACATTTCATGTAGCGCCGATTTCTCTACGCCTCAAGATCTGCACACGAAGCGACATGAAACTTCGCAGCACAAAACAAACAAACAAATTAATAATACGGTTTTTTGCTTTAAATTTCGAAGCTTTAAATAGAAAAGATAAAAAATTTTACGGAATCTTCCATTTTCTTTAATTATACACTAATTTTTTCCGATTTTTTACACAAATTTTACTGCTTTCATTAATTCCACCAAGTGGAAAAATGTAAACAAACATCTTCTTCTTCCTCTTTTCTAAGCGTAGTACGCCTAGCTACCAGCACTGCTTTACGCCAAGCGACATGTAGCCAGCATACTTTGACGAATGCATGACTCGTGTGCAGCCCTCAATTGAAATATACGTGCGCGACATCAAAGCGTACAGCTTTCGTCTGTAGTATCTAATACGCGTCTAAAGCAGTACGCTCCGTGTGCAGAGTGCCTTACCATAACAAGCACGTCGGCCATTATTGATTGGAAGTTATTGGAAACTACTAAGAAAGAAGCTACTGAAATAGTGGTGCTGCCACACAGCCAAAATTGAGCAACCGAAATTAACCCGTTTATGATCGATATCAGTATTGATATCGATAGCAAACCATAACAAAATTTAAAAGCGCTACATTTTTGCTAATTATACCTATCAAAAAATCAAAAAGATAAGTATAAAAACCGACACTTTAAATAAAAAAAAAATAACATATATATTATTACACATGAGTTCGAACGAATCGTTTAATTTCGACGACTGGATCGAGGAAGACGCTCAACCTGAAATTGGTAAGTTAAAAACAACTCATAATAAAATTTTCTCTTACACATAGCACTATTAACTGATCATTTCATTATTATAGCTCCTCAATCTATTAAAAGACGGAGATCTAACGTTACTGGTTTTAATAACCCTCATAAATATCAATCCGGGGTGAATGGAAAGTAACTTCAACAGTCCGTGGTAATGCAACCACAGCAATCTTTTGCGATCCAACAACAACAGCAATCTCAGCAATATGTGGCGATTCCACAACAACAGCAACAATCTCAGTAATCTGTGGCGATTCCACAATAACAGCAACCACAGCATCCTATGGCGCTGCAACAGCAACAATCTCAGCAATATGTGGCGATCACACAACAGCTGGGGAGCTTGACACTGATTGATCCTATATTGCGAGGTACTATTTGCCACTCTTTAAACGTTCTTCTTTTTTAGGCGTGTTCGAAGAAGGTGCGCTGTGTTTCCAAAGGGAGCTGCGGGCAGCCTTATCAAAAAGCCACCACAGATCAACGCAGCAGAAGTATATGAAAAAAAAAATTTGGGTTGAAAAAAATTTTTTTTTTTCGATATATGTATGTACATAAGTAGCTTTTAAAAGCAACTTTATTTTTAATGTAAAATAAGTACTTAAATATTAATTTTTTTTTCCATATATTTTTTATTGTGTCATTCTTAAAGAATATCACAATTTTTATAAAATCCAAACCTAAGATGTGTATAGGTTATTCGTTGTCACTGCCTCAAATAACATTCAGAATAAAATCAACTTTATTTAATGTAAAATAAATACTTAAATATGAATACTTAAATATGAATACTTAATAATAAATAAATATTTTCTCAGTATTAAACAAAAACAGCAATGTATTATTTTTGGCATATTGAGACAATTGTCAGTCGTGATAGGTTTATGATCAGTACTGACAAATTTTCCCAAACAATCACTGATGATAATTTAACAGTCAGCACTGATCCAAAAAATAGCATGAGAGTTAACAGTACAGGTGTATACTTGATTATAAATTTGTTTGAGGGAGATAAAAACTCACACGTACACAATTCTTGATCATTTTTGTGCTATCCGCCTTA
Organism: Urophora cardui; assembly: GCA_960531455.1. NCBI lineage: Eukaryota > Metazoa > Arthropoda > Insecta > Diptera > Tephritidae > Urophora > Urophora cardui. The sequence continues at coordinate 91,902,378 of OY482671.1, read as the reverse complement.
AGAAAATGATAGAAACTTTGTACTGAGCGCTGATAGTTAAACTGTCAGCACTGATCATCAGATGATCAATCAAATGACTATCAGTGTTCCGGTAGCGTATATTGAGACGGTAATGCCAGTAGGCGGAAATGTCAAATACTGCCTACGTCACAGGACCAATAAAGCCGCGAACAACCAAACAAACAGCTGTGCCAATTGCAAAAGGAAATGACGTATGAGGACCTGATACTTTTTTCTAAAACCGAAAGAAATATGGCGGCCAGCGAACTGACATGACCTTTTAATTGGATCATGGCTTCAACCCATGAATTAACAAATAACCTGATTGTGCATTCAGCGGTCCCGCTAGGCGTTCATACAAAATTTGACAGAATCAGCTGATTTAGTGACGTAGTAACATAAATTCTCTTTCACCCAGTTTCGTTTCCGGTTTTCTAATAACTAAAGATTGTGTGCGATAAATGTGAAATTTATGTTAAAAAACTATTTTAAATAAAGAAAAAAGAAGTGCCGCATATTTATTTGTGTGAATAGTAGTTAAATAAAGGTATTTTTTGCCTGTTTGCTAATTTTCTTTCTCGGCGATAACGTAGTTGATGACGTACTAACCAAAATGAACCCAGTCTCACGGATGAATATTTTGCTGAATATGGCTGAGTCATGATTCAAATAAAGAAGATTGTGCACTCAGCCATATTCAGCAAAATATTCTTCCGTGAGACTGGGTTCATTTTGGTTAGTACGTCATCAACTACGTTATCGACGAGAAAGAAAATTAGATAACAGGCAAAAAATACCTTTATTTAACTACTATTCACACAAATAAATATGCGGCACTTCTTTTTTCTTTATTTAAAATAGTTTTTTAACATAAATTTCACATTTATCGCACACAATCTTTAGTTATTAGAAAACCGGAAACGAAACTGGGTGAAAGAGAATTTATGTTACTACGTCACTAAATCAGCTGATTCTGTCAAATTTTGTATGAACGCCTAGCGGGACCGCTGAATGCACAATCTGGTTATTTGTTAATTCATGTGGCTGAGTGCACAATCTTCTTTATTTGAATCATGGGTTTCAACCAAGGTAGATACATAAGGTTATCTTTTTGGAAACATTTTTTTCATTACCTAAATTGTCAAACTTTTATGTCTTTGTTGATTTTCTTGTATGTATGTGTGGACGTTTGGCAATTGGGATAGCAAAACGGGCAACAACAAAATGTATTGCAGGGTTGCTTTTCCGCACTTCGGAATATCGAATTTGGCACGAATTGTCAAAAAATTATCGATTATCGATGCATGGTAATTCAAAATATCGACGATTTTATCGGCTGCACTATTTTAAAATATCGATATATTGATATATCGATATATATTGCCCAAATCTATTATCAAAGAAGTTTGATTCAATCCAGGGTACACTGATTCAATTCAATCTGAAAACAAAAAAAAAATCGCTTAAAAAGCAAAAAATGCAATGCCGCGCTTGTATGCAACTTGGCCATCAATTTGTTAACATGACCTTCGTAGTTTCAAAGGACAATAAAACATTGTATGATTACTACAATGTGTGTACGCAGTTGAATGCATCACCCACCGATAAACTTCCAAATACTTTATGTTCGAAGTGTTCCGAAGCGGTGCAAGCGGCCTTTACATTTAGGAGGAAAGCGCTGAAATCTGAGAAGAAATTTCGGGACGCTTTAGAAAAAGTTCAGCGGGTGGTCCAATACAGTCATGTTGAAGAACAAATAGAGGATCTAGAGGTATGTACATATGTGCAATTTTAGATCAGTGTCGTCATAAACCATAGACCGCCAAGTTGGCCCGCACGGGCAAATAAGCATCACACATATTGTAAACAATGTTACGCAAATCGGCCTGCGCTTGCCAGCACAAACTCACAATTTTGACGTACTGTGTCATAAACCCATTTCAAAGTTTCTGTTATTGTTGTTGTTGTAGCGGTACTAAGCCCTGCTTATACAACTAGTTTTGCTCAAAAATTGTCATCAATTTCACTTAACGGAAGGCCCAAGAATGTTGCAGCTTCTTTTGGGCTTGTCCAGAGGGACAAGGGTCTTAATTTGGTTGGTTTGAGGCGGCAAGCAAAGAGGTGCTGTGTCTCTCCACATGCTGGACATACGTTAGGTATGTTTGGATCGATTCTGGCCCTGTAGGAATTGAGCCTACTACAGAAGCCCGACCTTAATTGTGATAAGGTAACACGGGTTTCTCTGGGAAACTCCAGTTCTTCTGCAGCTATTGGTTGTGGTTGGTCTCTAATTATTATGAACGCGGGGCGGGTTGAAAAGAAGGTGGAGACTGTTTCGTTGTGTATCTCCCTTAGTGCCTACCTGTATGTTGTTGGGTCTAGCGGTTGATTTATATATTTTTCAATCTCTGGGTTGAGATTAAAGAGATGTTTTTTTGTGTTCCGGGGGGAGGTTGGGGCAATAGATGGTTGTTTGGATGCCCTCTGCGGTAGCATCCCAGAAGAAACTGTTTGATAAGCATGATGTTATGATCCTCAACTGGAGCACCTGTGCCTCGTGATGTAGGTGGTGTTCCAGCGACATGAGTAGACTTCCCGTGGCGGTACGTAACGCCGAATTTTGGCAGGCTTGGAGTTTCTTCCACTGTGTCCTGCAAGTCCCCGGCGATCATATTGGCGATGCATAGTTCAAGACCGGCCGGCCGATTGCTTTGTACTTTGCGATAAGGGTTTCTTTGTCTTTTCCCCAGGTGCTGCCGGCTAGCGACTTGAGGATTTTGTTGCGCGATTTGCGATCGCGGTCGTATGCGCGGAGAAGGAATCTAGGATGTCGAAGGTAACACCCAATATTTTTGGGTTGTTTACGGTAGGGATGGGTATATTCCCTATCCGTATGCCAAGTTCTAGCCTAACCTCCTTCGTCCATGTCGTAAACAGGGTCGCGGAGGACTTAGAGGGCTGCAGTTCGAGGTAGCGCGATGTAAAGAAGTGGGAAAGGTCGGAGAGATAACCGTTTATTTTCGAGCATAAGTCATTTATGTCGGTGCCTGACGTCATTCTTTCAAAGTTTCTAATTCCGCGTTGTTACCAGTCCACCTTGTGAAATATAAGTACCGAATCGGCGCGGAATTACGATATTCTGTTATGATCCTAACGAACTGTTGCACAATGTGAAGAGTAGACATAGATGCATATGTTAAAGCTATTTTTTCTTTTTTGTAATTGATTTAAGGAAATTGAAGCACCCAAAGATGATCCTTTGTACGTCTCTGAACTTATAGAACACGAATCAGTGCAAACAACATTATCTAATTCAAGTGAAGTACATGATTTACTTGTAACGGATATAAAAACTGAACCTACCGTGGAACTATGTGATTATAAACTCGATGAACAAATTTTATATGATAATTCTGAGAAATTGATACAAGATGTTGGCCAAAATTTTGGAAAAGACAACCTAGAAGGTTCTGAAAGTCGTACTAAACTGCAAGAGCAATTCGAATCTGATAATGATACAGATAATAAGACATTTGATTGCACCATTTGTGAAAGGCCTTATAAACTGAAAAAGTCACTCAGGAAACATATACAAACCAAACATCCAGAGTCTGATCTAGTTTCAATCTTAGGCACCACAAAACAACGAAATTCTAATGCTGAATGTGAAACCATCAGATTAGATGAAGGAGAAAAAGAATACCCCAAAAAATTACTGCCAACCCAAATTTCAGATCAACATAATGATGACAAAAGCAGATTAAAAATGGAAGGAAAATATATATGCTCGGTTTGCCGTAAGTATAGAAATACATATCGTCGCTGCGCCAACAAAAAGAGCTATACATTTTTCAGCAACTTTTCAGGAGAGCAAAAAAACCGTTTTCCGTTGTTTAAATTTGCTAGTGGGGGTATGAAATCGTGAAAGATGTGTATACAATTCTTTGCTAGGGTCCGATGCAATCAGCGATAGCTTGGAAATGCATTATTTAATTGACCAGTGCCCCTCCTATTTTGAAAATTTGTCACATACGCTTTTTTAAATAATTTTTTTACACAAAAATAACCTGAAATCAAAAAACAATTATACGAAAATAGATGTATAACTGATTTTGCAGAGCATTTCTACTACTGAGAGCATATAGCTGTGTTTGATAACTTCTAACCAAAGAAGGATATCAGAAAACGGGAAATGCAGAAATGTGGCTAGCGGATAGCGCTAAATAAATATGTAATAAAAAAAAATCGAAAAAAAACATATAACTGAATTTGTTGGCGCAGCGACGATATTTTATCCTGCTTATAAGTACATACCAACGGAAATTTCTATGGAAAACTCGCCTGAACGGTTGATTTTAATTTCTAACTTAAATAGGCAGAAATAATTTCATAAGCAAGTGGCAAAATTATAATTTCCCAGCTTGACAGTAATGTTAATAATGAACTTAAAAAATTAAAACAAATTTTTATGCAACTGTATGTTTTTTCTTTCGTGGTATCTAAGCCGCGCAATATAACAAATGTTTCTTCCTGATCCTTCAAAAGCTATAAACATGCTAGCAAAACCCCTTACCGCTTCGTTACGACAAATCTCTATTTTTAACACACCTTTTAACTCACAACAACATTCCAGGTTCACATATCGGTATACAAATCTAATTTTTCATGTGATGATGAGTCTTAATTCGTCTCTCGATTTTGGTTCGGTCTCCATATCAGTTGATGACATTTCTGCTGGTATTTTAAACCTTAAACACTCAAATAAATCTGATATTGGTGGTCTTACTGCGTCTCTGTTAAAAGGTTGTCCGGCGTTAATTATACCGCTAGAGATACTCTACAATTTATCGTTTCGAAATGGTGAGTTTATCGATGCCTGGAAGGTTGCTTCAATAACTCCAAACTTTAGTTTTGGAAACAAGAGTGACGTCTGTCATTACAGACCAATATCAAAACTATCCAACATTTCAAAGTTATTTGAAAGTATAGGTTAAGAGAAGGTTTACTTCTCTGTTAAGAGTTTAATTTGCCCTAGACAGCAAGGTTTTGTTGCGAGGCGCTCTACAGTCTCGAACCTCGCTGTGTTCAGTGAATATTGTATCTCTGCTTTTTCCGCTGGGTTCACGTCGACTGCATCTATTCCAAAGCTTTTGAAAAAGTTTCGTGTAAAGTTCTAATTCATAATCTTGCCTGCCTTGGCTTTCACTCATATATTTTGCATTGGCTTAAATCGTACTTAAGTAATAGATGGTGTATTGTATCTCTTGATGGTGTTTCATCTAAACCATTCCGTGCAACTTCTGCCGTCTCCCTGGGCAGTATTCTGGGCCATTGCTTTTTATATTATTTATTAATGACATAAGCTCATGCTTCTCATTTGCTAAGCTTCTATTGGACACCGATGATTTGAAAATTTACACTGTTATAAATTCAAATCAAGATATGTTACATCTTTAAATTGAAATTGATAATTGAAATGTTTCAACGTAACTTACTCAAAACTGCGCTCAAATTTTAATACTTCTTACAGTGTTGCTGACCTTACCTTGCATACTGTGGATGAAATCAAAGACCTTGGTGTTATATTTGATTTAAAACTTACATTTAATAACCATACACATTAAAGCTACTTTACCTTTTGTACGATCACACCTTGAGTATGCAACTATAATTTGGCGGCCTTACCATCAGTTCTCAACAGGATTGAGCGAATCCAAAAAGTGTTCCCCAAACATGCCTTGCGATCTTTGCGATTCACTGAACCTCTTCTGTCATATAATGCTCGTCTACTTCTTTTGAATCTGAAAAGCTAGATAGTAGGAGGTCAATACTTTCTTTAACTTTTATTCATGGCATTATTCAAGGTAGTGTTGAGTGTGCCGTCTTGCTAGAAAAAATTACTTTTAATGTCCCCAGCAGAGCTGGGCGATAAGGATTACATGTGCAATCGATTACACATAGGATTACGATTACATTAATCGTAATTTCAAGTTTTTTACGATTACGATTACAGTAATCGTAATTCTTGTAACGACGATTACGATTACAGTAATTGTAATTTCAAGTTTTTGACGATTACAATTACAGTAATCGTAATTTTTGTAACGACGATTACGATTACAGTAATTGTAATTTCAAGTTTTTGACGATTACGATTACAGTAATCCTTATTTTCTGTAATCTTAAATTACAAAATTTAAGAATTACATACATGTAAAAAATTATTAAAATTGCTTTTTGATACTAAACGGTGTAGGGAGGAAAATATGCTTGGCTCTGAAAGAAGTGCTAAAAACTACAAATAATTATGTAAAGCTTGCAATTTCACACATATTATATACATTTTGAAATATTTGCGGTTGAGATAGCAGCTTTTAGTGGGCTGGAGACAATGGCCTCATACATAAAAATCGAGCTGTAGCTCACACTAATTTTTTTCGTAAAATGTGGTTTTTGCATGTATAAAAATTATTACAATTACTAGATTTTACTAAACAAATTAGGTTTATCTCATAACAAAATTAAAAAGTAATAAAACTCCATCCAATAAATTTAAATTATTTTGTTATTTCTCGAGATTAAGGTTGAGTTGAGTCTCTTGAGGAAGAGCTCAGTTTTTATGCATGCGGGCCAATATGTTGAAAAACTTGTCACAAATGTATGTATTTCTAAACTGCCTTAAGTAAGCTTTGATTTTTGAATAGATTCTCAAAATCATTCTCTTAATTTCTGGATATTACTTCTCTTTATTAATGTGTTTATTAGGGTAATTCAATTTAAAGGAAATGTATTTTTAAGTAATGTGTGAGAAATAAACACATATGTATGCATGTATGTAAAAATTATTATTATTTCTTGGAAAATGATGTTGGGTAAGTATATCACTGTTTTTTACACATTGTAATCCCAGAAAACGAGAACAGTAATCGTAATTTCAAGTTTCTTACGATTACGATTACAGTAATCGTAATCTTTGTAACAACGATTACGATTACAGTAATTGTAATTTCAAGTTTTTGACGATTACGATTACAGTAATCGTAATTTTTGTAACGACGATTACGATTACAGTAATTGTAATTTCAAGTTTTTTACGATTACGATTACAGTAATCGTAATTTTTGTAACGACGATTACGATTACAGTAATCGTAATTTCAAAATTTCTAAGATTACGATTACTGTAATCGTAATCATCTTGTAATCGTAATCCTTATCGCCCAGCTCTGGTCCCCAGAAGGGAACTAATAGAACAAATTACGCAAAAATGGCACCAATATCTCGTGCTCTTAATGAATTTAATCAAATCTCATCTTTTATCGAGCTTGATTTTTCTTTAGCTAAAGAAGATATCTATACTAATTATATAAAATTGATTGTATGGAAAATTTATGTAACGCGATAACTCAAAAAGTACTGGACCGATTTTAATAATTATTTTTTTAAAACTTTATAAATGGTAAGTTCTCGACAACCATGTACTTTTTTGTGCATTTCTGAAACTTTTACCTTTTTCCCGGTTTCAAATTTCGAAAAACTCAAAAAAGCATAAGCATAGACAGATTCGTTTGGTCAATTGCCGTGTTCAGTGTGAGCGTCCCAGTCGTGCCAGGCGGCGCAGCCAACTCATATGTTTGTTTTGCACAGTTTGTTGTTTGTCTCGGTGGCAATCAAAAACCTGTTTACACATGCATACTCTGCTATAATTCAAGAACGCCTCCACCTAACTACAATTGTGATGCCTAGACATCCTCCACAGATATGCTTTAAAATGTGGACCCTGATGACTCCGGAATGTTTTTGAACGATAATGGTATGAAATTAAATGTATTGAGCAGGGCTTTAACACAGACCTATTTTCATTGTGATTTCTATGCCGGTTCTTCTGATATGGGTCAAAATGTGGAACCGTATGGCCCGGAATGTTTCTGGGCGATATTGGTATCGAATGAAAGGCCTTGATCAGGACTTCAACACAAAACTCTTTTAATTGTGATTCCTAGGCCGGGTCCTCAGATATAGTATGTAGACCGAAATGCGGAACCGGATGTTTTTGTGAAATATTGGTATCAAATGATAGGTGTTGGGAACGGTTTCAACATAGAGATATTTTCATTGTGATGCCTAGACCCGGTCATCAAGTGGACCCAGACAACCCCGGAGTAACAACTTAACTTAACTTAACTTAACTTAACTTAACTTAACTTAACTTAACTTAACTTAACGTAACTTAACAACTTAACTCAACGTAACTTAACAACTTAACTCAACTTAACTTAACTTAACTTAACTTAACTTAACTTAACTTAACTTGGCTTGGCTTGACTTGACTTGACTTGACTTGACTTGACTTGACTTGACTTGACTTGACTTGACTTGACTTGACTTGACTTGACTTGACTTGACTTGACTTGACTTGACTTGACTTGACTTGACTTGACTTGACTTGACTTGACTTGACTTGACTTAGATTAACTATTATTCGTCATTGTGAAGCAACGGGTATTTGCTAGTTTTGACTAACCTTTTGAAATCGTTTATTTATTGTTATTTATATTGTTACTAGAGGTTACCCGCGGGTTTCACACCACGTGCTTTTAAAAATGTTAGCATATTGAGTCTGTTCTAAAAATTTACACAGAAACGATATTATTGACGTCAAAGATACTTTTTATGCGCTGAGTAATTAATTATCTCATATACCCTCATACAAATTTGCAGTACTCTAATACAAATATTTCAAGAGATTTTCGCTGTGAAAATTTCAGTTTGTATGGGAGGAAGGTGCCCATAACTGCTTTACCAAGACCTAGATTGTTTATCCGTTGAGTACGTAATTATCTCATATGCCCTCACACCAATTTGCAGTACTCCAATACACATTTTCAAGAGATATTCGCTGTGAAAGTTTCAGTTTGTATGGGAGGGAGGTGACCATCCCTGCTTTACCAAGACCTAGATTGTTTATGTGCAAATCAATTTTTCACTACCACTCATCATTGATAACATGCATACATATATGTAAGGGCAAATATTTATAAATGTATATGTATATGTATGTATGTATGTACATTTGTCTATAAAAACATAAAAATTTGGAAGAAAAAATCGAGCGATTTTTAATTCCAAATTTTCGGGATACATTCGAAATGTCGAAAATCGAAATACCGACATATGAAAATACAGACAGAATTCAAAATTACAATACAATTAATATACAGACAAATAACACACGTCCGGACGGATGGCGTAGCCCAGGGTTATTTTTTATAAGCGCGGCCGAAGGCCTCCAACGCAGAAAAGTGTTCTGCGCAAAAGCACTGTGGACCGGGCCATAGGTATTACTCCGGAAGGAGAATTCTGCCGGCTGAGGGTTATTCTTTATAAGCGCGGCCAAATGCCGCCTACGCAGGAGGGCGTACTACGCAGAAGGACTTGGCATGGCGTAGCCCAGGGTTATTTTTTTTGAACTTTCAGCATTTTGAATTGTCTGTACTTTGATTTGTCTAAATTTTGATTTGTCTGTATTTTGAATGTCGGTATTATGTCATGGACCCCAAATTTTCGTTTGCCGGGATTTTTTTAATGCATTGATAGGTATATACTAGGGATTCCAATCCCGGGATCCCGCCCTTTTTGACACCCCGAAAATCCCGGGATAGCTAGAATTTTATCCCGGGATTTTCGGGATAAGATAAAGAGAGAATATTCCGCTATTATAGCAAAGAAAAGTTATATTTTATATAATTTTTATTGGTCTCAGATCTGTATACTAATAGCATTTCCTATTCTGAATGAAAATGTTGCATTATTACATTGCAGCATTATCAACATGTGTCCTGTGCCCTATTAAAATGTTGAATTTTTCATGTGATGAATGAAACAAGAATAATGCAACCCTTTACTTGTGCTAAGAGCAGAAAATGTTGCCCGTAGTCGAGCCAGTTTTATATTTTGTCAATAGAACAAACAGCCCTAAAAAAATGTTCAGTCTGTGTGGAAGAGAACAAAAAAATGTGACAGCCGGAAGAAAGTGCGACATTTTTGCTAGAATAAAAAAGTCCATTAGTAAAAGTAAGGATTCAAATTTTTGATTTTTTTTAATAATTAAATTTTTCTGTGTTGAAGTACGCGGTGTAAGGGAACTTACGTTAGGTATTTTTAAAGCTTTTAGCTTGTGGCAAAGTTCATTTGATAATTTCTATTTCCTGATTTTTGGTCATTTATTTCTCAAATCGTCGTACCATACGAAAACTAGCACATTTAAAATTTCTGGCGAAATCTATCAATAAAAAAATTCTGTACGAAAAGTAACAAGTTCGACTTTTGGCTGACGAAAAGTATCAGTAATTATATACTGTTTTTTACATTAAAATTGTTGTTGTTTAAACGAAATTGATAGTTTTCGTCAGCCAAAAGTTGAACTTGCAACTTTTCGTCAGGCAAAACTCGATTTTGTTACTTTTCGTCGGCCAAAAGTCGAACTTGTTACTTTTCGTCAGCCACAAAAAATCGTATGCTAGTTTTCGTATGGTACGACGAAATGTTTTTTTGGAATTTTCCCACATGGAAAGTAAATAATGGAAGAAACTGGAAACAAAATTTTAATTAGACTTGATAGTCTTACAACACTGTACTAAAATTAAATACGCAGCTGCATACTCGGAATTCATATCAAAATTTGTGCCTCCGATATTTATCTATTCAGAAGTTGCATTAATTTTCTGAATTTTTCGGCAAGCTTGGAAATATTCACTTAAACAAAGTGCGTCGTTAAATTCTAAACAATTTTTTATTGGAAATTATCAAATGATTGCAAGCCTTTTTAATAATATCCTAAAAGTACCAACTGCAAAGGCAAATGTTTTGTTCATCAAATTTATGTATGTAATTTTCGTTGTTGGTTGTGCTTTTTATAACTCTTAGGTATTATTAAGTAATACGCATGATTTTACGTTCCTATTTTATTTTCTAACTAATGAAATAATAAAAAATGGCAATAAAAATCTATTTTTTCTTTGCATTTTAAAGTTGTAGCGTTTCTCTAAAAATGTACATATTTACTTTTTTCAACCCCAAATGTGGGCAAATAGTACTGGTCGAAAAATTTTTGTAACATAAATAAAATTCTACGTTTCAAAAGGATTTCGGTGTAGTTTTTGAGATATTCATGTCCAAAAGGCGAAATACGCAGTTTGTGGCCTCAATATTTTTAGAATTACTCACTTTCATTAAAAACTGATTACATCTATTGAAAGCACGATCATTTCTTTTGAATACAATGTAGATATCTGAATAAGATACCCGAAAAAGCAAAGCGCTGTTTTCAAGAGAAATGATCGTTCTTTCAACAGCTGTAATCATCTTTTAATGAAAGTAATTTAACAGATTAAGCAGTGAATATGGCAAAAAATCGCATTTTTCGCCTCTTTGGACATGAATATCTCAAAAACTACACGTGTTACCGAAAATCCGACTTCAGATTCAGAATCAGCGCACCGAAATCCTTTAGAAAAGTAGAATTTTATTTGAGTTAGAAAATTTTTTGGAAATTTTCTCGGCCTGTGTAATTAAAGTCCAAATCCCGGGATAAATCCCGGGATACCGGGATTATAAAATAAAATCTCGAAAATCCCGGGATCGTAAAAATCGGAAAAATTGGAATCCCTAGTATATACATACATATGTATGTACACTAGTACCTACCAGTGTGATTAATGTAACGATAGCTATATATATGTATATACATATGTATGTAATGAAAATTTGGAAGCAAAAATCGCGATTTTGCTTCGCACTAGTACCTACTCGAGTGATTTAGTATTCTGGCTCCCTTTTATTTGGGATTATGTCACTCCCACATAGGTGACATAATCCCAAGTAAAAAAAAATTGGGATTATGTCACACCATCAGTGGGGCATGTAGCTCTCCAAAACCATTTCAAGTACATACGCAACTACACGTCGATTTTTATACTCAGCTGTACTAGTACACAGAGTATTATAGTTTTAATCACATAACGGTGGATTGTAACAGAATGAAATAATCGAGATAGATATAGACTTATATATATCAAAATGATCAGGGTGGAAAGAGAAATCGATTGAGCCATGTCCGTCCGTCCGTCTGTAAACACTCTAACTCGCGCAAAAATTAAGATATTTTGATGAAATTTGGAATGCAAATTGGTATCGAGACTGGGACTGTTGGTATTGAAAATGGGCTAATCGGACCATGAAATCGGAAATTTGGTATCTCAGTCATTAATATAGCTAGAGTGATAAAATTTTACCCACTCAGGCCCTTATAAAGAAATTTGATGAAATTTTGGAAAATGGGCGGTACCACGCCCACTTATTAATGGGCAAACATTAAAAAATTTCGGAATATGGGCGTGGCACCGCCCCATTTTAGACAAATGGAATCTACGAGATTTCGGAGCCCATAACTTGACAAACAACTTATAACTTGTATTAATAGACACGCAAAAATTTATTGAAATCGTTTTATGATCACGCCTACTTTTTAACAAACATATTTCTGGAACAACCTTTCGGAATTTGTAACGTGACATCTTTGTAACTAGAAGTCATAAAGGAATGAAATGTTGCACAAAGAATAATATTCCTATGCTTCGTTGGATGACTGATAAAAAATTTTAAAATGGGCGTGACTACATAGTTTATTTGCCATTGAATATTGGTGGCCCTCCGCAATATAACCCACGCCCGTTTTTTCGGAGACATTGCCTTTCGCTGACACGAAAGCAAAAGATTTAAATAAAATTTGCGAAACCTTGGTGATTCCAAAGGAATACCACAATTTTTATAAAAATTTGAGGGTTAACAGCGGAGTCCGCGATACTCTACCTGACCTGACCTTTCAAAAGACTCTTATTTTGAAGATTAGGTATAGTTCCCCAAATAAAATATGAATTTTAATTGAACGTATTTCGTCGCTCCGGAAGAAGAAAGACGCATGTCAGTAATTTGTCGACGAAAAAAGGCGCATTAAAAATATTTCGGGGAAGAAAGACGATTTACAAAACATGTCGACGAAGATAGACGCATTAAAAAATATTTCGACGAACAGAGACGCATTATAAAATGTTTAGACGAAGAAAGACGCATTAGCATTATTAACTGCGAAGAAAGACGCATTAGCATTAATATTGACAAAGAAAAATAAAAAATCGAATACGTCTTTCTTTCATAAAAAATATTTAAATGCGTCTTTCTTTATAGTAAAAAAAAATAAAGCGTCTTTCTTCGTTATCAAAAAAAATAGAGTCTTTCTTTCGAAAAATATTTTTAATGCGTCTTTTTTTGAAATAAAAAAAGTTTGCGTCTTTCTTCCTCAACAAAACAGTTTGCGTCTTTTTTCTTCTATAGCGGCGATTTGTTTTACTTACTTTTGGAAATTTATTTTCAAGGAATTTTTTGATTTTTGTTGGGCCGAAACACGAATGTGCCAAATCTCGAGGAGTAGAAGGAATAGAAGTATAAAAACCATATCAGGACATCGAGCTAAACAAGGTTCTAATTTGCAGATATACTTTTATATTAGAAACAAATTTTTCAAATTTTGCGAGAAGAATAACTTTAAAACTCGATTTCCCAACATTTTCATTTTAGCACATTCGTGGTTCTGGCAGGAGGCCGACGATATATAATATGTAGTATTTAGTATTTTTCAATGAATTTGTCTTTTTTTTAGCCCGCGAATTCCCCAATGAACGGGTTGTTAAAGCACACGAGAGACAAATTCACTTTCGGAAAGTGAAAATGGTGGAATGTACTTTATGCCAAAAAAAATTCAAATCAAAGTATATTAATACTCATATTAAAGTTGTTCACACCTCCGAAAACAAGATAATTTGCGACATTTGTGGCAACTCATTTAAAACCCATATTCACTTAAAGAGCCATAAAGTATTCCATTTCGAAGGAAAGTTTCCATGCACTATATGCGGCAAAAAGCTTGTACATCCAATTGACCTTAAGGTACATATGCGTTATCATACTGGTGAGGAACCGTTCGCTTGTAATTTATGTGATAAACGTTTTAAGACACGAACAAATTTGAACTACCATATGGATAAGCATGCCGGCTTCAAACGAACATGCAAGGAATGCGGCAAAGAATTTAACAGCGTTGGACAATTGAAAGTTCATTCGTACAAACACACAGGCATGCCATATCGTTGCTTTGTATGTAATTATGGATGTCCGATACGTGATGTGTAAGTTTTTTGTTTGATTTACAATTATTTTTTTTTGCTACGTATGTATGTATGTACATTAGAGCGTATCACAAAAAAAAATGCGCCGTACGCCCCGTCCCTCCCCCCTCCATATCATTTCTTTTTCTGAAACATTTCTGGAAAAAAAATTTATTTCTTTTTTGGACCGCTAGATGTCGCTCAAATCCATTTTTTCATATCTTCGGTAATTATGGTCTGATCCCTAAGTCTGATACACCGATCTCTTTGGCTTGAGAGCAGGGTTTCCACTTTATAATTGTATTAACCCTGTGTGCGCCATTGGGTCACTACCATCCAGTACCTAGTTTGTTAATGTCGTAAAAAAACTTTAATCTTTTGCAAAAGAAGTATTTCGATCGCTTCAGTAGAACCGCAAATAAAATACATTTAACATTATGAGGAATATATGTATGTATGTACACAGTAAAAAATGATAGTTTATTTCTAATATCATTTGGTACTTAATTTTATCATTCTTGGAATTAAATACGAATTTTAATGGCAAAAATTCTTATTTTGAAACTATGAGAAGTTTTACAATTTTATTTAATCTAAAATAGTTTAAAAATAAATTTTTAAAAATTATTAAATTTCTCTCTTTCTCACTTTTGGTTTGAAAATAAACCAAAAAAATATTAGAAACAATTTGTCGAAATATGTAGATATGTAAATACAAAATGTTTTTTAAAGTGTAATAGGTACGGTGGAGAAATTAAATTTATTGAAACAAATTACCCGCAAAGCGAATTTTACAAGCCTGGTGGAACAATTGTATCAAGTAAGTAATACAGAAGATTAAGTGAATATTTTGATGGTAAATTTTATTTTATTTATTTTTTTTTGCAGTCTGAGACAGCTGATGGTCTCTCTTGATACCACAATATCCCTGCAAGACCGCGACGGTGCCGAAACTTCTCTGGCAAAGGCCAGTAGCTGTTGCCGTTTTTATACTGACGGTGGTACAATTCGACAAGGGAGCAGCCCATCCTATTATCGAGGAATACAAACAACAAAGACTATGTGATAATTCCTTATCATTGTAATAATAATAATAATAATAATAACCCACGCCCTCCAATCCCGCCCGACCGCACGAGAGGCGCACCCGCATGACGTACGGATATTTTTTATTTACATAAAATGCCGAGGTGTTGAGTGGCAGGAGTTTGTTAAGCGTCGAGATCTTAAACTGCTCAGCTACAGAGAAATAAAATCATCAGCTGAGTATAGTACAATTGAAGTTAGTCTTGAGAATTATAACAGAATAATCGCTACTATGTGTTAAGATAAGACAGTATTTTTTCCCTTATAATGAAAAGTGAGTCCGAAATATCTAAAAAGCTGGAATAGGAATTAAAGCTCTTACATAAACCCCGGAAAGGTTCATTTAATTCAAAGTTTGATTTACACTGCTTTAAGTAGATAGGGTTGAAGTGTCTTGTTGAACGAGAAGGAATGTTAAAGTTTATTTCAGCTAGCAAGAAAGGAGAAAGAATTAAGCCATTCAAGAGCTTAACGATAAATATTACCCCTAACATTTCTCGTCGACTTGCAAGAGTCGGAAGATTAAGGAGTTTTAAACGGCTAGTATACGGTGGAAGATTGTAACCAGAATCCCAAGGCAAATTTCTTAAAGCAAAAAGCAAAAACTGTTTTTGGACTGACTCTAAGCGATCAGAGTGAATCTGATAGTATGGATTCCAAACTATGGAACCATATTCCAATATAGGTCTTACTAAAGTTGTAAAGAGTGTTTTAGTTATGTATGGGTCGCTGAATTCCTTTGACCAACGTTTTACAAACGCTAAGACACCTCTTGCCTTATTTGCTGTAGCATTAATATGAATGTTAAAACTAAGTTTGCAGTCCATTATTACACCTAAATCCACAAACTCATTTACTTGTTCGAGGCCTAAGCCATTTATTGCATAAGAAGCTGGCTGTACGGTTTTCCGGGAAAAGCGCATGAATTTACATTTATTGAGGTTAAGTGGCATTAAGTTAGTGTCACACCAAGAAACTAAGGAATTTAAATCTTCCTGAAGCAAAGTTCTATCATCAAATGAAGAGATTGATCTAAAAAGCTTTACGTCGTCCGCATACAATGAAATTTTTGAGTGTTTAATTGTAGTAGTTATATCGTTAATAAATAGCAAAAACAGAATCGGGCCAAGGTGACTGCCTTGAGGAACTCCTGAAGTAACATTAATAATAGACGAGTAAGCATTTTTGAAAATCACCCTTTGTGTCCTATTTAAAAGATATGAAGATATCCATTGCAAAAGGCTGGGCTGAAAGCCAAGAAGATCAAGTTTAAGAATCAGCAAGGTGTGATTGACTTTATCAAATGCTTTGCTGAAGTCCGTGTATATAACATCAGTGGGCAAGTTTTGAGAAAATCCATTTGAAATACTAGTGGTAAACTCCAGTAGGTTTGTGACCGTTGATTTACCCTTACAGAACCCGTGTTGGGAATCACAGATTAATGAGGACGTTGAATGAGACAATCTATTGGTAACTATTGCTTCAAATAATTTAGGAATAGCCGAAATATTTGCTATACCTCGATAATTTTCTATGGAGGACCTACTCCCGCTTTTATGAAGGGGGATAATGAATGACTCTTTCCAGAGCATAGGGAAAATGCCTTGTTCTAAGGAACTATTGAATAATGCAGTTAGTGGTTTAAACAGGTTTATGGCACATTTTTTTAGAAAGCATGTTGGTATCTGGTCAGGACCATAACTAAATGACTCTTTTAATGATAATAAAGCTGATAACACGTCATCTGCAGATATATATGGTTTGTAAATTGATGTATTAGGAGATAATCGATATGGATAGTTACGAAATGGAAGTTCTTCTATGTTGGAATAATTATGTTTGAAAAATTGTGCAAAAAGATTGGAAATTTCTTGACTATCACTTGAAGTGTTGTCTTGATATCTCATAGCAGACGGAAACCCATTAACTTTTCTCTTGGAGTTTACGAAACTGTAAAACGATTTTGGATTACGAATAAAATTAGACTTAATTTTACGTATATAAGCTCTATAGCATTTTTTATTTAACACAAAGTATTGGCGTCTAAGCTCAGCATACTTTAAGTAGTCGGCATGCAAGCCCGATTTCTTGTATGATTTGAAAAATCGGGATTTCTTATTTTTTAAAGTTTTAAGCTCTTTTGTGAACCAAGGTTGTAATGGCTCACTGTACTCACGAACACGTTTAGGCACAAGTTTTTCAAATAGGCAATGAATAATTTTATTAAAAAGTAAAACGTTTTGCTCGACATCGTTATTGAATTTTGGCCATGTTAAACTAGCTAACTCATGATTAAGTTTTTTAAAGTTGGCCTTGGAAAAATTATAATATGTACTTGTGTTAGCTGAACTAGAAATGCAGCCATTAATATTGTTAAAAAAAAAATGAGAATTTGTACATGTTTTTGGTTTTGATTTAATTCCAAAACAGTATGGAATTTATTCCAATTTTAGGATAGATTTTGTACCATTTCAACTATTTTTAATACCAAAAATATTCTAAAAATAATGGAAATTGGTTTTGATTTCTTTTTTTAAACCAGAATGGTTTTAGTTTTATACTTTTTGGCATTGTTATATATAAAAACTAAAATGGTATTAAAATTAAACTAAAATTTTTACTGTGTATGTATATTCCCTTTCTGGTTTTCTTTGGATAAAAAAGCGACCATCGTTTTTGTAATTTTGTGTTGTCATTATCACTGCTCATTTTTGATGTTTGATTTCTAATTTTTGATTTTGTTTTGTGTTGTTTTGTTTTGTATTGCTTTGCTTTATTTGGTTTTTCCGCTACCCTTCGCTGTGATACGTCTACCTATTCATGTTCTCCCTTTCCTCTTCGTCTTCGTATTCCACTCCCTTTCCTTTCCGTTTCTCTTTCAGTTCCGTTTCCTTTTTGCTTTTTTCCTGTCACATTTTCTTTTCAGTTACCGTTTCTCTTACTTCTTGCCTCTCCCATTTCATTTTCGTTTCCTTTTTCCTCTCCTTGTCCTTTTCATTTCCCATTCTCATTCCAGTCAATTCGTCTTTCCCTTTTCCAATGAAACCGGGTTGAGCATTTCATCGAAGACAGCTCTATGTTGAAGCCATGTTTTCCGCCTTCCATTTGGAAATATTACAGGGTCATCCGGGATCATATTTTGACCCAATACGGGGACCCGACCTAGGAATAATAAGGAATAAAGCTCCATATAGAAACCCTCCTCAACACCTTTCATTTGATACCAATATTGCTCAGAAATATTCTGGGGTCCTCCGGGTCCACGTCTTGACCCAATTAAAAGAGGTCCATATTGAAGTCCTACTCAAAACCTTTCATTTGATACCAATATTTCTCAGAAATATTCTGGGGTCATCTGGGTCCACGTTTTGACCCAATTAAAAGAGCTCCATATTGAAGTCCTACTCAAAACCTTTCATTTAATATCAATATTGCTCAGAAACATTCGAGAATTATCCAGGTCCCCGTTTTGACCCATATCTCCGGACCCGGGACAAAAATGGTTACAAAAAAGAAATTTTTCCCCTGAAAACCCCTGTATTCCAAGTATCATGGAAATCGCTGGAGCCGTTTCTGAGATATTACATTTAAGTACCCTGTAAAAAAATGTGCGATTAATCCTGAAAGAGATTTGTCCCGGATTGATCTATTTTGGGAACAATCGGGCCACAATTAGTCCCCGATATTTCCTGTACAGGTAGACCAATTGTTCCCGAACGGGTATAAATGTAGATTAATCGCTTTCATTCTGAACGGGTACAAATCTAAATTCATTAAAGGTAGAAATTTTACAAAAATATGCAATGTATTTAAAAAATTGTAGAACAACCGGAAAATCAATTAAACGCCCTTTCTTTAAATAACAATGATGAATAATAATTTTAACAAAATGTTACCATAAAGATCCTTTGAAAAATTCTTTACATCACGCTCACATTATGCATACTCAAAACTTAAATTTTTTTTAATATATTTATTGAGATTTTTTACAAAAGTAAAACATTGTATAATCTTTATTTAATTATGCATGAAGACTGTTATAAAAAATAACCTTGGCTAACAAGTTTGAAATATCTACATTATATGAAAGCGATTGATCTAAATTTCTACCCGTTCGGGATGGAACCGATTAATCTACATTTGTACCCGTTCGGGTATACAAATTCAACAATTAGTCTCTTCAGAGGACATTCTCGAACAAATGCGATCAATACACTCCATAAAGAGGGATGATTTTTCAACTTATAAATCACCTAATTTGAAAATCAAAATTTCTTAAAAATCGCAAAAAATCAACAATACTTTGACTTTGGCCAGCTACATTACAGATTGTATGTTGTTGGAAGCGTATTTTAACAATCTTTTGAACGCTATACTGCCGGCGGTTATCGCATTTGTACCTTCAGCGAAAAAATATGAATGAAGTAATAACAAAAAAACACAAAATTACCGTTATCTCCAAAACAAAAGCTGTTAGAGAAAAACTGTTTCCATATTCAAGAAATACACGTCAATTTGAGATGGAAACGATAAAAAAATCTGATGTCACAGAGTAATCTATGTTTCAACTCGAGAAATCTGGCTTTGTCACCTACTAAGTCCTCCGCCACCATTTTCACGACATGGATGAAGGAGGTAAGACTAGAAATGGATATCCACATCGGAAATACCAGGATACCAAACACGAACAATCCCAAAATATTGGGCATAACGTTCGACAGTCTTACCTCATTCTCTGCGCATACGACTTCGATTGCCAATAAAGTACAAAGTCGCAACAAAATTCTCAAATCACTTGCCGGCAGTACATGGGGCAAAGATAAGGAAACACTAATAGCGACCTATAAGGCAATTGGCCGGCCGGTCCTAAATTATGTGTCGCCAATATGATCGCCGGGGACTTACACCACCCAATGGACGAAGCTACAGGCGTGCCAGAACACTGCCTTAAGAACTGCCACAGGTAATCTACGGATGACACAACAACATCACCTTCACCTCGAATCACAAGTGCTCCCAGTCTAGAAACATAACATACTGGATAAGCAATTCTTACTGGGATGCTATCGTAAGGGTCATCCGAACAGCCATCTAATCGAGCCTGAACCACCCCCCGCCCCTCTCTATGTTAAAGTACGATTCTGCCAATTTAACATGAATCGCGTTGATTTTTTTTCTTGGTGTACTTGAAACCACAAAAAACGATTTTATTCATTAGTTGTGGGTTGGGGCCATAGAACGTTACAAAACTATAGGGTCGGCTTTCCAATAATGCCGCACGCCCCCAAAAAAATGACTTTTACTGGATGGTAGGGGAGGGGAAGTAGGTTCTGAATTTGTTAAATTTGGGCGCCGGACGTACCTGGTTTTCCCGGAATTTGTTAAAGTTGTTAAATTTTTACCTATTTTTACACACACACACACAACTGACATAGGTACAAGGTAAGTATATGTACAATTTTGCGAGTTGAAATGGCCGCAAAAGTACTGTTGACCGGGCCATAGATATTACGCTGAAGGGTGTACTACGCAGAAGGACATCACCGTGGCGGTAGCCACGGTTAGGTTGTATATCCGGACTTTGGTGGCGTAGCCCAGGGTTATTTTAAATAAGCGCGGCCGAAGGCCGCCAACGCAGAAAAGTGTTCTGCGCAAAAGCACCGTGTTTTTTCTTTATCTATCGAATTTATATGGAGTTACTAAACTTTAACCATAAATTCCTCGAAAACGAGGTACGTCCGGCGCCTAAATTTTACGGATTCAGAACACCCTTCCCCGCCCCTAACCCACGGTACAAATCGTTTTTTTGGGGGCGTGCGGCAGTATTGGAAAATTTCCCCAAACTATATAAAGGATTGGCACCTTGCTTCTACTGTAAAATATGTTGTTTGGTCGTTAGCAGGTTTACACTCTTAAGGCGACGATATGTAATTAGTAATATTTACTTCGTTTACATCCAAACTTTAAATTAAGTCTGATTGACAATATAAATAATTAATTTCATAGGTTGAGAAAACACTTGCTACGAGTGCACAATAAGACAATAACTGATGCAGAATATAATGCGATGTTTAAGGCGAATACTGGTCGAAATCCGGTTATCCGAACGGTGGAGGAAATGCAATCGGAGGCAGTACAAACGAAACACTAAGATACTATTAAGGATAAAACCATGAAAATAGACAACTCCACCTTAATTATATATATAATAATAATTCTATACTGCTAGAAATATACAGAAAAATTCCCAAATATCAGAATAGGGAAAATTGCAAAACGAATTTATAAAATCGACAAATGCAAAAAAAAAAAGAATTTGCTTGTATTAAGGCAAATTCATTCATATGGTAATGGTAAGTGAACAGCTGGCTTCTTCTTCTTCTCGTTTTTAACTCGCCGAGTACAGAAGAATGCCATACAACGAAATATTTGACTTTGAGTTTGACATTCTGATGGACAAAAACTTAAAGCCGATCGAGGCGAATATTGCCGAATTCGCCCTGCCATTACCATAATGAATTTGCCTTGGTTTGTATGTTGTAGTTCACAAATCGTCGTAGCATAGGAAAACTAGCACATTTAAAATTTCTGACGAAAGCTGGCAATTAAAATTCTGTACGAAAAGAAGGACATTTGACTTTTGGCTAGGGTTGCCAGATGTACCCCTTTGGGGGGATTCTACCCCTTTTTGACTTGGTGTTCCCCTATCTACGGAAAGCTCCGTAGATACCCCTTTTTCACTATACTCCTAATATCCTAATAAATTTTATTTTTTGCTACATAAGTGAACATGACGAGATTGGAAAAAATATTTTGAAAAGCTTGAAAACCAGTGTCAAATATGACTAAATAAGTGAAACATAACCCAGCCAGCAAAATCATCGTAAACGAGCTCGTAAACGGATGTTTTCTCGAAGAAAACTCTAATAAAATATCGTTTATGATATCCGTTTACGATTCGCCTACGAATACTGTTTCGCTTTAAAATGTTCAGTGTACGAGTGTCGTAAATGTATCGAAAAAGCACTCGTATATGAATCTTTTTACGTCCGTTTTTTTATAGTAAATGTAGAAATTTTACAAACATACATACTTACTTTTAAAATATTGAGTTTGAAATTTTTCGTTTTCTTTTTTTTTTTGACATGATAGAAAAAAGTTTCTTTTGTTATTGTTTTCTTATTCGAGAATAGCTCGTAAATCGCAATGTTCGTAACATGTACGGTACCTTGCTGGCTGGGAAATATTATATACATACATACATATATGTATATGTATTTATGTAATAAAATGAATGTGTATATCGCACGTTTTATGCAATAGGGATTTAACTCAAACAAAATTTTTTTTTGGGAAAACGCAAATAAAGTTTTATAATTTGAAAGAGTTTACTTCTACGGCTAACTACAAGATCACTGTAAGGGATACGCTAATTTGAAATGTTTGACGGAAAACTGCAATAATTAGCCTATCAGACTGTTTAAAAATATAATTATACTATTTAACAGAAGTTGGTTTATTTTAGCTTTACTTTTTTCATTTCCAGATAATTCACTTTTGCATAAAAAATTCATAGAGCTTTTATGAAATAATTCCTTTTCTTACTCAAGGTGCCTGAAATTATTATAACTAGATATACATATTAAGTAAGTATTATAACATATTATCAATAATGCAATGATGAAGTATCAGTTGAAGTAGAAACTGCGAGCTAAACGAACTTATTTACTTAAGGAAAGACCAAAATATACATTATATTTCTGTTATTTAATCATAACGTATACACGTAGCACGCAACTAAAGTTCATGTACATTAAACAAGGGGAATTTAAACAAAGTTACATAACTATATAAAAATAAGTTATTTATAATATGGAATTATAAAATGGTTCATAAAAACGAGGTATTAAACCCTTTTGAAGAAGCTCTCTTAAATCTCTTTTCTTATTTTCACTCAACTCCTGCTTTTGAAGATATGCCGGTTTAAGTCGAATTGTTTTAAAGGGTTTCATCTTCGTTCGCTTGTTTCTTACATTTACTGCTTGGTAATCTTCTTTCTTGAATGAAGTTTTATAGAAAAAAAGTTGAGGCATACTCGTTAGCCATCTCTAAGGGCCGTTTACTCAACCTCTGATTAACGCTAACCGGAGGATAAAGGTCCGGTTAAGTTGTGTACTACATTATCGACTATATGTATAAAGTGTGGATTGGTGAAGTCGATAATGATGTTTAACCGGACTTTTACCGTGATTTGCGTTAATCAGAGGTTGAGTAAACGGCCCTAAAACTTTTAATTCATTCTAATTCAAAGCCGCTTCATTCACATTCGTTTTGAAATTGTAGCCCCATACCTCTTGTAAGGCTTTTAGTTCATGTACTTTTAAAGATGGTTTAGTTTTTTCGCATTCCTAAATAAGATTGCGTATTTGTCAGGGATATACAGTGCGCCCGATTTTAAATTCCTATTTACCTCCCTCCAATGAGGCTGCGCACACTATCGGAAAGTGTAGTAATTGGAAAATCTATCATGTAAAACCAATGAAATTTATTCTAAAGCAGTGGTCCGCATTTCTGCAAACAATTGTTTGCGCTCAAATCACACCGACACGTTACGCTCTTTCTTTACTAGATGATTTATAGCCCCGACACATAGCATACGTCAATCCGTCTACGTCGACGTATGTGACTGACAGCTCAGTAAAATGTCGGCATTTAAACGTACGTCGTCACACGTACGACGGATTCGTCGCCGCAACGTACCGAAGTTGCCCAAAAGTCAACTTTTGGTATACGTCAATCCGTCGCTATGTCAGCTGATTGCTTTTGATTGTTAACCTTTAGCTACTCTTGAATTTCACTTTTTTTGCAATTTACTTTTCGAGTTTTTACTCATTTGTATAACATTCCTCCATAAAACAAAATTGTTAAGAATTATCAGGAGATATGAAGTTACTGAAAACTGAATTTCAATAGGGCAACTTAAAAGAGAAATTACAAAATATTCTAAAGAGTTAAGTTTTTGCCACCACCTCTGTAGTTAAAGGTTAATCAAACAGCTGATTTGTGTATATCCGCCAACGTTTCCTATGTGGCGACCTCTCCGTCAAGTACGTGAGCTGTCAGTCACATACGTCGACGTAGACGGATTGACGTATGCTATGTGACGGGCCTATTAAGCTCAAATTAGTTATGCAGTAACAGTATCGTTATAAAACAGCTGATCAACCAACCTTACTGTGTAACCTAAATCAAACGCAAGTCGTCAATTTAACGCACGCACGCAAATTTTTCGTATGCGTTGAACCGAAATTGACTTGCGTGCGTGTTCAGATAAAGAAATAGAAAAATACAGAAAATCAGAGAAAATCTTGTTATTTTGTGGAATATGTACCTAACAGACACGATATCAAAAGCAAGTGTCAATTTTTTTGCAAACAATCACCCACAATGCTTAATTTCAACTGTCACGCAAAACAAAAATTGGGCGTCGAATTTGCTTTTTACGCACGCCGTTCAATTTCGGTTACTCCCATACAAGTTGTATGGGCATGAGAAATTTTTGACAGTAAATTGACGGCGTGCGTTTGATTTAGGTTACACAGTTATGGGAAACAATGTATTTGATTAGTGATTCGCTAGTCGGTAACGCTATCGGTAACAACCAAATGAATTTTGGTTTTCAGCAGTAACGCTAACCAGCTGATCGATTGTTTGTTTCAGTTGTTCACTGTCATGACCCAATAATAATATGGTCGTAGCAATCAAAAGAGAACACGCAATTAGCATTAATACAAAATATGATAATTTCGCAACCTAAAAAACCAAAAGAAGAAGAGCGACTCTATTGCTATGGTCACCTTTATTGGGCTATGATCACTGTTCAGCTGTTTACTGTTACTGCACCAATAATCGACCAAATTAAAAACGATACTGTTACTATTATGGAAATAAAGTTAATGCATAACTAATTTAAGCTTTAGGGTTCAAAAATAAAAAAATAAAATAATATTTCTCCTTGTTAAAATCTGAATTCGCTTGGGACTCGCCCATTACTATTGGCCATGATGTGAATTCGCTTTGTTTTTCATATTATAACCTACCTTTGTAAATAAAAAAAGAAGTTTCTGCATTCGCCAATGCGCCTACCTTCCTAAATCTGCTTTCACAAGTGTCAGCTGTTTACGGATTTAGGGTTGCTAACCAAAATCCAATTGGTCTGTAAGTTAATGATACAGCTACAGAATTACGATAAGGCACCAATGACTAGTAACAAAGCTTGTCGTAAGGTTGGTTGAATCAGCTGTTTTATAAGGTTACAGATAAGTCGCCAATGGGTACATTCAGAAGGCGCAACGGTGGAGCACAACTGTTGTGTAGATATCAGTAATCGGAAAGTGATACAATTTTCGCCTTCTGAACGATCTGATACATTAAATAAACAGATTAGTATTTTAATTATCCCCAACGTAATCGCCAATAATTTCGCGGCTTTGAAACATATTTATTACATTCCAAAATTCATAAACACTATATTTTTGTACATATGTCAAAATCGTAAGCTCAACATGTTGTGTAAAGTGAGCGTAAAAAATTTATGATGGAAAAAAGTCTCCAAAATCACAACATGTTGTGTTGATCAGAAATACTCAACGTTGCGTTCAGAAGATAAAACACAACAGTTGCGCAACTGTTGCGCCACGGTTGCGCCTTCTGAACGTAGCCAATGTCTGCACTTTAAACTGCCCTAAGGTTAAGTTATGGACTGCATTAGCGGTCACATGTTAAATACATGGTTTGATGAAGTCGATAATGATGTTTAACCGAACTTTAACCGTGGTTAGCGTTAGGGCCTTTTCATGGTCCATGCAAGGGAGAGTAGCTCTTCTTCAGCGAGTTTGTAGCTTATGTCAAACTATCGTCTTTTGTTTAGATTTTGCATTCTTGCCCGTGTTTTTCGTGGAAATAGCTTGTGTGTGCGGTTGTGTGTTTGTATGTTCGGTTGTGTGTTCGCTGGCGTTTTCTCTGCTTTTGACATAAGAAAAGCGGCCGTCTAACTGTATACACCTATTCTCCTTCACATAAGACGACCTGTATATAGATTGGTTTTGGTCTGTGCGAGATTTCGATAGATTTTCGATACAAAATTAGAGAAGACATCGATATCATCGAGGTTGGCAAGATGATTCAGAATGAAACAGTGTTTCAATTTCACTCGCTTTCAGAAATTTGTATGGAAATTGGCGAGTTTCGGCACTGGTTTTCGTGTCGAAACAAGATTTATTTTTGTAGTAATTTATTAAATTTTGCAACTTTTATTTCTTATTTTCAAAGTGATGCGCGCGATGCTTTCACTTCAGCGAGAAAAAAATAATGAAGTTTGTCAAATATATCCACTAACCTTCCAATTTGTTGTACAACGCGACAAAATATCACCGTAGACATTCACGGTGCGACCGTTGACCCAACTCGGTGGCAATCGGGTTGGGATGTTTGCCTACATATGGTGCAATTTATTGTACAACCGTGTTGTACAATCTCATTTTCTAAAAAATTACTTTGAGTGAGGATGGAATAGGATAATATTGCGCTTGGAGGAAGAAGAAGAACGTACAGCAAAAGTACGATTAATTAAAAGAAAAAAAAATTGCAAAAAAGTGGTTCCTGCGAGCTTTCCATTTTGCGTTATTTATTCTAAAAATATTTATGTTGTTATGTGTTGAATTAGCTTATTTTTACTTATTTTAATTTGACGTGTTCACTTCAAGAATTCTCATAAAATGAAATGTTGAAAAACATGCCCCCAAACGATGCAACCAAGTTGTACAACTAGCCAAAAAATCAAACATTTTTGATTTTTCGTACAACTGATACACAACTTCATACAACAGCCCCAAAAACGTTGCGAGTTCCAGCGCAACATGCTCAAGTTGTATAAGAAATTGCAAGGTATGTGGCTAGCATCAAAATCATTTGATCTTCATCCAACCGTCTGTCCAACTTGTACAACAGGCCCACTAATGTGGCAATTTGTTGTACAACGAGCACTGAACGAGCCCAAGTCGTACGATAAATTGGATGGTTAATGGGCCCTATTATTTCATTCAACATGGTTTCAACCCACGGTATATATACCCTACAGGAATCGCTGATTTTTTCTACTAACACACTCACACTCTAAATCCATGAATGAACAAATAAGAGATTGTGCACTCAGCGGTACCGCTATGCGTTCATCCAAAATTTGACAGAATCAGCTGATTTGATGACGTAGTAACATAAATTCTCTTTCACACAGTTTCGTTTCCGGTTTTCTAATAACTAAAGATTGTGTGCGATAAATGTGAAATTTTTATTAAAAAACTATTTTAAATAAAGAAAATGAAGTTCCGCGTATTTGTTTGTTTGAATAATAGTTTAATAAAGGTATTTTTTGCATGGTTGCAAATTTTCTTTCTCGTCGATAACGTAGTCGATGACGTACTAACCAAAATGAACCCAGTCTCAGCGATGAATATTTTGCTGAATATGGCTGAGTGCACAATCTTCTTTAATTGAATCATGCTCTAAATCTCAGTGCTGATCAGGTGATGACCAAAATACTGACAATCTCTGATTTTTTTACTAACACAAAACTGTGACATTCTGTAGATTGTGAGACAGATATATTTGAGTTCATTATTATTTTACCTGTGTAAGAATAGTTTATCCCACATTAATTATTTGTCAGCACTGACTGCCTGATGAAGCAGAAATGATAGCAGTACCGTTAGCTCTTTGAAATTCCAAAAAAATCAAACTGACGCTGAGGAAAAATTTAAAAGCGCTACATTTTTGCTAATTATACCTATCAAAAAATCAAAAAAATAAGTATAAAAACCGACACTTTAAATAAAAAAAAATAACATATATATTATTACACATGAGTTCGAACGAATCGTTTAATTTCGACGACTGGATCGAGGAAGACGCTCAACCTGAAATTGGTAAGTGAAAAACAACTCATAATAAAATTTTCTCTTACACATAGCACTATTAACTGATCATTTCATTATTATAGCTCATCAATCTATTAAAAGACGGAGATCTAACGTTACTGGTTTTAATAACCCTCATAAATATCAATCCGGGGTGAATGGAAAGTAACTTCAACAGTCCGTGGTAATGCAACCACAGCAATCTTTTGCGATCCAACAACAACAGCAATCTCAGCAATATGTAGCGATTCCACAACAACAGCAACAATCTCAGTAATCTGTGGCGATTCCACAATAACAGCAACCACAGCATCCTATGGCGCTGCAACAGCAACAATCTCAGCAATATGTGGCGATCACACAACAGCTGGGGAGCTTGACACTGATTGATCCTATATTGCGAGGTACTATTTGCCACTCTTTAAACGTTCTTCTTTTTTAGGCGTGTTCGAAGAAGGTGCGCTGTGTTTCCAAAGGGAGCTGCGGGCAGCCTTATCAAAAAGCCACCACAGATCAACGCAGCAGAAGTATATGAAAAAAAAAATTTGGGTTGAAAAAAAATTTTTTTTTTCGATATATGTATGTACATAAGTAGCTTTTAAAAGCAACTTTATTTTTAATGTAAAATAAGTACTTAAATATTAATTTTTTTTTCCATATATTTTTTATTGTGTCATTCTTAAAGAATATGACAATTTTTATAAAATCCAAACCTAAGATGTGTATAGGTTATTCGTTGTCACTGCCTCAAATAACATTCAGAATAAAATCAACTTTATTTAATGTAAAATAAATACTTAAATATGAATACTTAATAATAAATAAATATTTTCGCAGTATTAAACAAAAACAGCAATGTATTATTTTTGGCATATTGAGACAATTGTCAGTCGTGATAGGTTTATGATCAGTACTGACAAATTTTCCCAAACAATCACTGATGATAATTTAACAGTCAGCACTGATCCAAAAAATAGCATGAGAGTGAACAGTACAGGTGTATACTTGATTATAAATTTGTTTGAGGGAGATAAAAACTCACACGTACACAATTCTTGATCATTTTTGTGCTATCCGCCTTAAGAAAATGATAGAAACTTTGTACTGAGCGCTGATAGTTAAACTGTCAGCACTGATCATCAGATGATCAATCAAATGACTATCAGGGTTCCGGTAGCGTATATTGAGACGGTAATGCCAGTAGGCGGAAATGTCAAATACTGCCTACGTCACAGGACCAATAAAGCCGCGAACAACCAAACAAACAGCTGTGCCAATTGCAAAAGGAAATGACGTATGAGGACCTGATACTTTTTTCTAAAACCGAAAGAAATATGGCGGCCAGCGAACTGACATGACCTTTTAATTGGATCATGGTTTCAACCCATGAATTAACAAATAACCAAATTGTGCATTCAGCGGTCCCGCTAGGCGTTCATACAAAATTTGACAGAATCAGCTGATTTAGTAGTAACATAAATTCTCTTTCACCCAGTTTCGTTTCCGGTTTTCTAATAACTAAAGATTGTGTGCGATAAATGTGAAATTTATGTTAAAAAACTATTTTAAATAAAGAAAAAAGAAGTGCCGCATATTTATTTGTGTGAATAGTAGTTAAATAAAGGTATTTTTTGCCTGTTTGCTAATTTTCTTTCTCGTCGATAACGTAGTTGATGACGTACTAACCAAAATGAACCCAGTCTCACGGATGAATATTTTGCTGAATATGGCTGAGTGCACAATCTTCTTTATTTGAATCATGGGTTTCAACCAAGGTTGATACATAAGGTTATCTTTTTGGAAACATTTTTTTCATTACCTAAATTGTCAAATTTTTATGTCTGTTGATTTTCTTGTATGTATGTGTGGACGTTTGGCAATTGGGATAGCAAAACGGGCAACAACAAAATGTATTGCAGGGTTGCTTTTCCGCACTTCGGAATATCGAATTTGGCACGAATTGGCAAAAAATGATCGATGCATGCTAATTCAAAATATCGACGATTTTATCGGCTGCACTATTTTAAAAATATCGATATATTGATATATCGATATATATTGCCGAAATCTATAATGAAAGCAGTTTAATTCAATCCAGGGTACACTGATTCAATTCAATCTGAAAACAAAAAAAATCGCTTAAAAAGCAAAAAATGCAATGCCGCGCTTGTATGCAACTTGGCCATCAATTTGTTAACATGACTTTCGTAGTTTTAAAGGACAATAAAACATTGTATGATTACTACAATGTGTGTACGCAGTTGAATGCATCACCCACCGATAAACTTCCAAATACTTTATGTTCGAAGTGTTCCGAAGCGGTCCAAGCTGCCTTTACATTTAGGAGGAAAGCGCTGAAATCTGACAAGAAATTTCGGGACGCTTTAGAAAAAGTTGAGCGAGTGGTCCAATACAGTCATGTTGAAGAACAAATAGAGACTCTAGAGGTATGTACATACATATGTGCAATTTTAGATCAGTGTCGTCATAAACCATAGACCGCCAAGTTGGCCCGCACGAGCAAATAAGCATCACACATGTAAGCAATGCTACGCAAATCGGTCTGCGCTCACCAGCACAAACTCACAATTTTGACGTACTGTGTCATAAACCCATTTCAAAGTTTCTAATTCTGCGTTGTTACCAGTCCACCTTGTGAAATATAAGTCCGAATCGACGCGGAATTACGATATTCTGTTATGATCCTAACGAACTATTGCATAATGTGAAGAGAAGACATAGATGCATATATTAAAGTTATTTATTTCTTTTTTGTAATTGATTTCAGGAAATTGAAGCACTCAAACATGATCCTTTGTACGTCTCTGAACTTTTAGAACACGAACCAGTGCAAACGACATTATCTAATTCAAGTGAAGTACATGATTTACTTGTAATGGATATAAAAATTGAGCCTGCCGTGGAACTATGTGATTATAAACTCGATGAGCAAATTTTATATCATAATTCTGAGAAATTGATACAAGATGTTGGCCAAAATGTTGGAAAAGACAACCTGGAAGGTTCTGCAACTCATATTAAACTGGAAGAGCAATTCGAATCTGATAATGATACAGATAATAAGACATTTGATTGCATCATTTGCGAAAGGTCATATAAACTGAAAAAGTCACTCAGGAAACATATACGACTCAAACATCCAGAGGCTGATCTAGTTTCGTTCTTAGGCACCACAAAACAACGAAATTCTAATGCTGAATGCGAAACCACCAGATTAGAGGAAGGAGAAAAAGAATACTCCAAAAAATTACTGCCAACCCAAATTTCAGATCAACAGAATGATGACAAAAGCAGATTAAAAATGGAAGGAAAATATATATGCTCGGTTTGCCGTAAGTATAGAAATACATATTTTATCCTGCTTATAATAAGTACATACCAACGGAAATTTATATGGTAAACTCGCCTGAACGGTTGATTTTAATTTCTAACTTAAATATGCAGAAATAATTTCATTAGCAAGTGGCAAAATTATGATTTTCAATGAATTTTTATTCTTTTTTAGCTAGTGAATTCTCCAATGAACGAGTTGTTAAAGATCATGAGAGATATTTTCACTTCCGGGAAGTAAAAATTGTGGAATGTACTTTATGCCAAAAAAAATTCAAATCAAATTATATTAAAACTCATGTTAAAGTTGTTCACAGCTCAGAAAGCAAGATAATTTGCGACATTTGTGGCAACTCATTTAAAAGCCATACTTACTTAAAGAGCCATAAACTATTACATTTCGGAGGAAAGTTTCCATGCACCATATGCGGCAAAAAGCTAGTACATCAAGTTGAGCTTAAGGTGCATATGCGTTATCATACTGGCGAGGAACCGTTCGCTTGTAATTTATGTGATAAACGCTTTAAAACACGAGCAAATTTGAACTACCATATGGATAAGCATGCCGGCTTCAAACGAAAATGCAAGGAATGCGGCAAAGAATTTAACAGCGTTGGACAATTGAAAGTTCATTCGTACAAACACACAGGCATGCCATATCGTTGCTTTGTATGTAATTATGGATGTCCGATACGTGATGTGTAAGTTTTTTGTTTGATTTACAATTAATTTTTTTCCTACATAATGCGGCATTTACACGAGGCGATTTTTGCCGACTTTGAATTCGACTGAGAAATCGACTAGCCAAAACCCAACAAACACTGAGGTTAGTTATCGATTTGAGAATGACTCGAGAACTAGCCTCATTCTCAAACCTCTAACGTTAGAGGACGACTCGAAAATCTATCGAGACTCATAGCGTTCTCAAACAAAAGGGTACCTAATTCTCAAATCGAGAAAATTATAATTCTCGAATCGAATTCTAATGTAGTTCTCTAATGAGATTCTAATCAGAATTTGCAAATACTTCCAATTGAAATGAAAAACAAAGCTTTGTCTCCTTTTACATGATTTTTTCATTGTTTAGATTTTATTAACGCAATATGTGCCTAAATTGCATATGATTATATATATTGACATGTATATGTTTACCACATTTATAAGAACTGAAATTTAAACAAAATTCAGTCTTATTATTTAAATTAAAGGTAGTTCTTGTACTTTTTAATGGAAAACATTGTACTACGGTAATATTAACTTTACCATTTTTTAGTATCTAATTTCAATATATGTATGTATGTATATTCAATATATCACAGACATCTATTGAGAATTAATAAAAGGCGTGAGATTTGGCTCCTTCTCTAATCACTCGCTAATCGAATTCTAGTGTAGTTTTGAACACTAGTTATCGATTTGAGATTATATAGAGAATTACACTAGTTATCTAAGGTAATCTCGACAAAATTTCTAACGTTAGAGACTGTGTTTGCTGGGAAGTTGAACGCAAGTCTACTTTGAGCTAGTCGTCTTTTGTCAACTGAGCTATTTACACGGGTCGATTTTGGTTGAACGACAAAAATCTACTAGTAAATTGACCCGTGTAAAGGCCGCATAAGTAGAACACATCCTTTTCAACAATCAAATAAGTCAGCTGACATTGACCAAATTATATGTGTACATATCGTGGTACCGTACGAAAACTAGCACTTTTAAAATTTCTTTCATAGAATTTTTTTGTAAAAGTGTAAAGTAAGCTTATTGTAATATTGATTTCAAGCTTTTAACATAAGGAGTATTGAGAAAGGTTTACATAAAGTAAGTGTTCCCCAATTATTACAATCATGCTTGTGAATAATCTTACAATTAAGATTATAAAAACTGTATAGCAATAAGCTTACAATGGACAATTGTTATAAGCTTGTTCTCAAGTCCTATTACATTTCGCTTACCTCCTGGTCTTTTGGGATATTTCTCTACGCCTGTAGTTTGTTGTTGTGTCTTGTAAAACTTTGTAATCTGTGCACCGTGCTAGGGTTTTGCAATGGACAGCGAATCTCCATATTGCACATTTTCAAACATCGTGTAATTTAAAAATATAATTGGTATTGTTCTATGTGTAGAATACGATCGTGCTAATTTTACATGTATCGTGTTGAAGTTTTTTTCTGGGTATACAAAAAAACGTTATTTTATTTATTAGTTGTGGGTCAGGTCTATAGAACGTTACAAAACCACATAAATGATTTGCACCTTAAACTAAGAGTTGCAGATAAGTATATTTAATTTGGTTCTACTGTAAAATATTTTTATTGGTCGTTAGCAAGTTTACACTGAGTAAAGTTTTCTCAAGTGGGCCAACTAAAATCGATTTTTCGATATTGTATGGTTTATGGATCAAATTTGAAAGCTAACAAACATTGTAATATGGCGATTTTGCTAGTTTTGATTTTTACGCGAGTTATTCACGGTCAAAGTTTTCTTAACGGTTTTTAATTTCTTTGAATAACTCGGTAACCATTGCTTCGATTCTATTGATTTTTTTGGCATTAGTTAGGAAACTCAAAGCTTTTATGGAAGAAACATGTAGACAACACAGTGTCGAAAGCAACAAAGGCCATAATGGTGTGCAGACGTCTAGCAGGCAAGTCTTGGGGATGTAACCCATATATGCTAAGATGGATGTACTCCATGATGGTCAAGCCAATCATAACCTATGGGGCAGTAGCCTGGTCCTCAAGGGCAAATCTGTTGACCGTGAGGAAAGCACTCACGAGAGTACAACGCCAAGCGTGTGTATGTATAACGGGAGCTATGCGCACATGTCCAACAGCTGCAATGGAGGCGCTACTTGAGTTGACCCCGCTACATATAGTAATTGAACAAGTGACCAAGCGCACCCTGTTGAATATGACAAGGGAAGGTTTTGGGAAAGGCAAGGTTGTATCATCGCAAAACTGGGCGAAGATCACTGAGAAGCTCCCGATCTCTCAACTCCCCAGGGATGATATCAACAGGGTAATCAACTTTGATAAAAGGTTTAAAATAGAACTAGGAGACAAGAAATCATGGAATGTCTCTAGAATTGAGAGTTACCAACAACCACATAATCTAGTATGGTATACTGACGGCTCGAAAACTCCCGAGGGGATTGGAGCTGGAGTCTTTGGCCCAAGGACCAAGATATCCGCTCCTATGGGGATGTATCCGAGCATCTTTCAGGCAGAGGTATATGCCATAAGTCAGTGTGCAGGCTTAATACTGCAACGTGGGTACACAAACGAGAACATAATCATTCTAAGTGATAGTCAGGCGGCACTTAAGGCAATCTCATCATATGAGATAAAATCCTCCATAGTGCTAGAATGCGTAAACAGACTAAACGAACTGGCAACTCAAAACTCCATTAGGTTGTCCTGGCTACCAGGACACAGAGGAGTAGAGGGCAACGAGCAGGCTGACAGCCTTGCCAGGCAAGCTGCTAGCGCAAAACCAATAGGTCCCGAGCCATTCATAGCAATAGGTCCACACACTATCAAGAATATGCTCAGGGAAGAAGAAAAGAAATTGAGGGAAGAGTACTGGCGCCAGACAACTGGACTACGCCAGGCAAAGTGGCTAATGGGAGGGTATAACATTAAACGCTTTAAAGCGATTATGAACCTCTCAAAGAACAAACTTAGGATGTTGACAGGGATTCTAACAGGGCACTGCAGGCTCAAAAAGCATATGAACAGACTAGGAATTATGTCTAGCAGCCTGTGTCGCTTCTGTGACATGGCTGATGAGTCTGCAGAACACATACTGGCTGAGTGTGATGCTATTGCTAGGAAACGAGAAAGGTTTCTTGGCATGCCTTGGCCAGGACAGGGGCACATTCGATCTCTGAATCCGAGCGCTATCCTCCTCTTCTTGGAGGAGCTCGGCTTAGATAATGTACTGCGATTAGGAGAGGGTACAATAGATCAATAGGTCGACGTACAATCCTCAACCCGAAATTCTATTCTATTCTTCTAGGAAACTCATTTAGCAACAAGATGTAGTGGTCAGCTTTTGAAATTTCAAAAATGGCATAACTCAAAAGTTCATTTTTTGAAAATAATCGCGCTTTTTCCCCGTTTTTTCCACGTTCTCATATGTTTAGGAAAAAGCACCAATCAGCAGTCTATGCGCTTAATATCAGGCTTCATTTTCAAGAAAAGAAATTTTGCTAACTCCGTACCAAAAAAAAGTTACGTTTTTAGTGAATGCCGGTTGGGGGCTAAAATCAACTTTTATATTATTTTTATACTCAGCTGTACTAGTACACAGGGTATTATAGTTTTGATTTCCTAACGGTGGATTGTAACAGAATGAAATAATCGAGATAGATATAGACTTATATATATCAAAATGATCAGGGTGAAAAGAGAAATCGATTGAGCCATGTCCGTCCGTCTGTCCGTCTGTGAGCACGATAACTCGCGCAAAAATTGAGATATTTTGATGAAATTTGAAATGTAAGTTGGTATCAAGACAGGAACGGATGGTATTGAAAATGGGCGAAATCGGACCATGACCACGCCCACCTCCCCTATATGGTAAAAATCGGAAATTTTGTATCTCAGTCACTAATAGAGCTAGAGTGATAAAATTTCACACACGTATTGAGCTCAGGTCCTTATGAAGAAATATGATGAAATTTTGGAAAATGGGCGGTGCCACGCCCACTTATTAAGGGGCAAACATTGAAAGTTTTATGAGTCATAACTCAGAAACCGTTGAAGATATATCGATGAAATTTGGTAGGCGTGATATACTTACTTAAGCAAATGTTTGGACGAAAAATTGCCAAAATCGGTTGGCGACCACGCCCACTTTTATATATGGGTATTATAAAGTGACCTAATAAAAGCATTTTAAGCGATATCTCTGTCAAATATAAAGATATATCATTGAAATTTTATGGAAGGTGTCCAACTATGGACGTAAAACAAAAAATACAAAAATTTTGGAAAATGGGCGTGGCACCGCCTCCTTTTAGAAGCAGGAATATACGAGATTTCTGAGCCTATAACTCGACAAATAATCGATATATTATGACGAAACTTGGTCTATACACTTTCACTACTTGTAGTAATACATGTTCAAAATTTTAGCGAAATCGGTTGACGACCACGCCCACTTTTATATATGGGTATCATAAAGTGGCCTAATAAAAACATTTTAAGCGATATCTTTGTCAAATATAAAGATAATTCATTGAAATTTTTTGGCATGAGTTCTACAATAGATCGGAACCAAAAAATAGAAAAATTTCGGAAAATGGGCGTGGCACCGCCTCAGCATACAGCTGAGTATCTAATGTTCGATTCCACTCGAACTTAGGCTTCCTTACTTGTTTTTTCTACTTTACAGCTCAAAAAAACATTTAAAAGTCGGATGTAAAATAAAAAAGTTAGAATGAAAAAAATTATTTGCGCGGAATTTGGCTTGATAAAACAAAACCAAAATTCGTCCTTTAACCCCCTCAACCATAAGCTTCAAATTTAGGGGCTGACTTTTGCAAATTTGTTTGATTTAACATGGTTGTGTCATCTAATCGAGTTTTCCGTCCGTAAAATGTCCCTTTGTCTCACCTGAAAAAAATTTGATTCTTGTGTTTTTTGGGTGTCATTGCATTCAAAAATATTTTGCGCTAAAGTTACAAGCGATAACCACAAGCTATACCCTGTTCGAAAGACAATCAAAATACGCTTCCAAAGACATACAACTGGTGAACTACGTATAGCTCGTCAAATAAAAAAGTTTTTAATTTTTTCCGATCGAAAGCAAAAACTTTGGTTTTAAAATTAGGGTTTTTATAAGAATTTGCAAAAATCAGGAAATTTTTATTTTTCCAAAAATTAGCCCGTTAAATTGCATACATTTTAAGCCTAATATTACTAGGATCTGTTGAATACTTTATTTTTGGTAATTTTTTCAGGTGAAACAAAATTTTTTTGTGAACGAAAAACTCGGTCAATTGACCCGACATCGTTAAAACGAAAAAAAATTTGTAAAATTCCACCCTTAATTTGAAGCTTGTGGTTGATAGGGTTTCCGGACAATTTTTGTTTCTTTTTTTTTTTATCACGCGAAGTACCGCGGAAATAGTTTTTTCATTCGAACTTTTTTATTTTACATCCGATTTTTAAAATTATACGTTATTATTTTAGTCTTGGGATGCCCTAATGTTCTTTTGAGCTGTAAAGTAGAAAAATAATAAAAATATAAAAAAATTGATTTTAAACCCCAACCGGCCTTCACTAAGAACGTTGTAACTTTTTTTTGGTACAGAGTTACCAAAATGTCTTTTCTTGAAAATGAAGCCTGATATTAAGCGCATAGACTGCTGACTGCTGCTTTTTCCTAAACATATGAGAGCGTGGAAAAACTGGGAAAAAGGGCAATTATTTTCGAAAAATGAACTTTTAAGTTATGCCATTTTTTAAATTTCAAAAACTGACCACTACATCTTTTTGCTAAATAAGTTTCCTAACTAATGCCTAAAAAATCAATAGAATCAAAGCATTGGTTACCGAGTTATTCAAAAAAATCAGAAACCGTTAAGAAAACTTTGACCGCGAATAACTCGCTGAAAAATCAAAACTAGCAAAAATGCCTTTGCGATCATATTACAATGTTTGTTAGCTTTCAAATTTGATCCATAAACCATACAATATCGAAAAATCGATTTTAGGTGACCCACTTGAGAAAACTTGACTCACTCTAAGGCGACGATATGTAAATAGTAAATTACTATTAGTAATATTAACTTAATTAACATCCAAACTTCAAATTAACTAATTGACAATATAAATAATTAATTTCATAGATTGAGAAAACACTTGTTACGAGTGCACAATAAGACAATAACTGATGCAGAATATAATGCCATGTTTAAGGCGAATACTGGTCGAAATCCGGTTATTCGAACGGTGGAGGAAATGCAATCGGAGGCAGTAGAAACGAAACACTAAGATAATATTAAGGATAAAACCATTAAAATAGACAACTCCCACTTTAATTACAATGTCAAAATGCATTCGTGCTACAGTTACCACGGAATTTTCCTGAAAGAGGACGTAGCGTGTTCATTTTTGGTTAATAAATATATGCTCCAGCACGTATCAATTCTTTTTTATTTGCACTTAAAAGTTGAGCCATATATCGTAGTACAATTCCAATCTATACAGGTCCTCTTATATGAAGGAGAATAGGTGATTACAGTTAGACGGCCGTTTTCAAAAATGTCAAAAGCAGAGAAGACGCCAGCGAACACACAACCGAACATACAAACACACAACCGAACACAAGTTATTTCCACGAAAAACACGTGCAAGAATGCAAAATCAAAACAAAAGACGATAGTTTGGCATAAGCTGCAAACACGCTGAAGAAGAGCTACTCTCCCTTGCATGGACCTTCTATAGTTAGGTTATGATCGTAGTACCATACGAAAACTTCAAAATCAAAGAGAATTCACATCATGGCCAATAGGAATGGGTGAATCCCAAGCGAATTCTGATTTTAACCAAGGCGAAATCAAGGCAGATCTAGGAAGGTAGAACCGCCCGGTGGCGAATTCAGAAATTTCCCATGTGTTTTGTTATTGTAATTGGTAGAGTGTACTGTCAAAATGATATTTCGCCGTGGTTAAAATCTGAATTCGCTTGGGGCTCGTCGCTTGGATTTTTGACATTACACTCTACCTTTGCATATAAAAAAAGTAGTTTCTGAATTCGCCACCGGGCCTACCTTCCTAGATCTGCCTTGCTTCTGTATTCTGTACACGGCGAGTTAAAACCGAGAAGAAGAAGTCAGCTGTTCACGTACCATATGAATGAATTTGCCTTGGTTGCTACAAAGCGTCGGTAAAAATGATGTTTGACGCATGTTGAAGTTGGAACCAGCGTTGCCACTTTGGTTACTTTTTACCTAAATTGATTACAATGTTTTCGGTTGGTTACGTGGTTATTTTCGACCGCTTTTGGTTACCTTCAAGGTCCATGTATTGAGCACACCATGGTTACATTCAATTTTTAGAAATACGCTTTTAATTTTTCCAAACTATAAAATACATATTTGTTATCACCATTGTTTTGTTGTGTTTTTTTTTTTTATCAAATTCTAAATAATTTATTGTTGGGGGTAGATGGAAAAAATTCAACAACTATTTTTGCAGCGAATGTTGAGTATAAAGCTGTATCAGGAAATTGAATAAGGCAAAAGTGGAAAAAATTCAACAGGTTTTACAGAGTCTCAGTGCTCGAGCGTGTAAAATCGTTCGCTCATTGCGGCTGACGATGGAATGTATCACGGGTTCGATCCTCGTGAGGAGCATACACTTCCGAAAAGGGTGCTAATGATCGACAATGGTTTTTCGTGAAATAGCTATACTCAACCTTCGCTGGAAATAGTTGTTGAAATTTTTCCATTTACTCCCAACAATAAAAAATTAATTGTTGGGGTAAGTGGAAAAAAAAGTGGGGAAAATCCAACAGCTTGCACAGAGTCTCAATGGCCGAGTGTGTTTATCCGTTGGGTCATTGCGGCTGAAGTTGGAATGGACTCGGGTTCAATCCCCGGTGCATCCACTTCCGAAAAGAGTGCTGATGATCGAAAATGGTTTTTCGTGAAATAGCTATACACTCAACCTTCGCTGTAAATAGTTGTTGAATTTTTTTCCACTTACCCCAACAATTAAAAATTGAATTAAAAATAAAAATTTCGTGCTAAGCACTAAAAACTCTTTCAAGTAAAATTGTTAACGTTGTTTGGTATATACATAAAATAAATACCAACAACAATGTTCATTGCGAACTGCCTACAACAAAAATTCAGCACGTTTGTGGAGAATATATGCAAAAGCATATACACACTAACGTTAATGTTGAAAATGAAAAAGGCAAAAGTGGGGAAAATCCAACAGCTTGCACAGAGTCTCAATGGCCGAGTGTGTTTATCCGTTGGGTCATTGCGGCTGAAGTTGGAATGGACTCGGGTTCAATCCCCGGTGCATCCACTTCCGAAAAGAGTGCTGATGATCGAAAATGGTTTTTCGTGAAATAGCTATACACTCAACCTTCGCTGTAAATAGTTGTTGAATTTTTTTCCACTTACCCCAACAATTAAAAATTGAATTAAAAATAAAAATTTCGTGCTAAGCACTAAAAACTCTTTCAAGTAAAATTGTTAACGTTGTTTGGTATATACATAAAATAAATACCAACAACAATGTTCATTGCGAACTGCCTACAACAAAAATTCAGCACGTTTGTGGAGAATATATGCAAAAGCATATACACACTAACGTTAATGTTGAAAATGAAAAAGGCAAAAGTGGGGAAAATCCAACAGCTTGCACAGAGTCTCAATGGCCGAGTGTGTTTATCCGTTGGGTCATTGCGGCTGAAGTTGGAATGGACTCGGGTTCAATCCCCGGTGCATCCACTTCCGAAAAGAGTGCTGATGATCGAAAATGGTTTTTCGTGAAATAGCTATACACTCAACCTTCGCTGTAAATAGTTGTTGAATTTTTTTCCACTTACCCCAACAACTAAAAAAATAACTTTTATTTTCTGAGGGAAAAATAAAACTCAAAAAATAACTTTTATTTTCTGATGAAAAATAAAACTCAAAAAATTACTTTTATTTTCTGAGGGAAAAATAAAACTCAGAAAATAACTTTTATTTTCTGATCGATAAGTAAAACTCAAAAAATAACTTTTATTTTCTGATGGAAAAATAAAACTCAAGAAATAACTTTTATTTTCTGATGGAAAAATAAAACTCAAGAAATAACTTTTATTCTCTGAGGGAAAAATAAAACTAAAGAAATAACTTTTATTTTCTGAGCAGAAAATAAAACTCAGAAAATAATGATTAAAAATAAATTTTTTTATAAAAATCGAAAAAATAAAAGTTAATGCACCTAGATATAGTCTGCGTTACGGTGATTACATCTATGTACTTCTTTTGCGTTTAGCATTTCTCCTTCAGTA
The DNA here is from genome assembly GCA_960531455.1 of Urophora cardui. NCBI lineage: Eukaryota > Metazoa > Arthropoda > Insecta > Diptera > Tephritidae > Urophora > Urophora cardui. The sequence goes on along the minus strand of OY482671.1, from coordinate 91,860,721 downwards.
TGATTTTTTTAGTCATAATTTAAAAAATAACGATTATTTGCAATCCCTGTGTAAAACAATTGATATATATATTTTAGTATTTGTAAACCGTATATATTGTTTTGCTACGAAATAAATAGCCCTAACGTTAATGGGACATATGCCTATATTATAAATTTATTTTGGTTACTTGTTTCTAGTTTTGGTTACTTTCATTTTATTTTTTGCAGGGACCGTAACGATTATCATTTTTATAAAAAAAAACCATTTTTAATCGTTATAATTTGATTTATATTTTTTCGATCAAAAATAATTTTTATTTCTGGATTTAAATTTTTCTGATGAAACGATCGATATTTTATGATTTTTTTTTTCCATCAAAAATAATTTTTATTATTGGATTTAAATTTTTCCGATGAAAATTGATCGGTATTTTATGATTTTTATTTTTTCGATCAAAAATAATTTTTATTATTGGATTTCAATTTTTCCGATCAACTTTAATAAATATTTATTTATTATTTTTTCCGATCATAATAAACTCTAAAAACTTGTTTCTTTTGTACCATACGCTATATTATTAATACGCTAACATAAATTTTGTTCTCAAATAGGACTGCGCCAATTTTCATTAAAACTGGTTGGAAAATGCGTCCTTAATCGCCGTTGGAAAATTACTGAATGGGTGTTGTATGTTTTTGAACAGAACGGAACAGAGCTATGGCAATGTGCACGCATAGGTGTGTTTGTATGTGTATTTCAAACTTCCCAGCAAAAATGTGGTCATCGCTATTACTTGTCAGGCATGACAGACGGCCTTGCCATGGAACATCTGACGAGTTCATCACTTCTTTCACGCATTGAAAGTAATGCAGAGTGGAATGAGCTTCTATTACCCATTCCACTTAATGCAAAGTAAAATGGAGCGCGAAAAATGAACTGGAATAAATACCGTTATTTTCAGTGGAAATTTCCATCATTCCTTACATTTTTCGCCTTCTTTCTCTGCTTCCCTGTAAGGTATTCTTTATTTGATTCGCTAGAATCCTGGCGGTATTGCGTGATTTATTCGTTCGGCGGTAATGCAGTGACAAGCCCATGCTAATGTCAGGCATTCTGTCAACGAATGTGGAAACTATTGCCAGGGTTTTTCTGGATTACCCTCTTAATTCCACGGTCATCGAGTTTTTTGATGGGTTACCAATCAATTCTGAACACAACATGCACAATGTTGGCAATCGTCAACTTCAGGCCATCAAATATAGGATTCACTAACGTTTGAAAAAATTTATTATGATCGGGAAAAAAATAAAAAAAGTATTGATTAAGGTTGATCGGAAAAATTTAAATCCAATTATAACAATTATTTTTGATCGAAAAAATAAAAATCATAAATTATCGATCAGGTTTCATCGGAAAAATTTAAATCCAATAATAAAAATTATTTTTGATCGAAAAAATAAAAATCGTAAATAATGGTTATTTAAAAATTTAAAAAATAAAAATCTTCAGAATAAAGATGAGGTCATATTTGGATAGAATGTGCTAAAATCATTATGTCGGCATACTTGCATTTTATTGTTAAAGAAGTTTTCATAATGATTTTTTCATCCGAAGAAATGAAAATAACGATTAAAATCGGTCCCTGATATTTTGGTAAATTAAAATTTTTTTAAGTGGCAATGTTGGAACCATTGTCAACATTTACAAGTGAGAAAATCGATAAAAAAAGATTCGATATGTCATCGGCTAATGCCAAAATCGGGTACAGATTGGTATAGCGGCGACTTCCGAGGGAACAGATTGGTATGGCAGCGGGATGTGGTTGTTGTAAGAAAAGGGACTATAATTACATTGTCGTAGCAATCAAGACAGGAACGCAATTCCGGAATTGGGAATAGAAAAAACCCAATCATAATTCCGAAAAGAAATTAAGGCTGAGTTCCTAAAACGCAATTCCCGGAGAGCGCGTAAACGCCAGCTATTCGACAAATAACATGGTCAAGAATGTAAAATCAACAACCTACAAAACAGAAAGAAGAAGAGCAACTTATATTGCATTCACGATCGTCATTGGGCCATAACCACAACTTCAAAATCAGCTGAGCACAGCTGTTCGACCTCTTTCACACACATCCCAGAGTAGCCATATACGCCGACAGTGATTCCGGCGGCGGCGGCGCCATTCCAAAAAAATTTCGGCGGCGGCGGCGACGCTGGCGTGCTTTTTCGCGCCGGCGCGCCTGCCCCAAATCTACAAATCACAATCCTTATTCAAATATTAATTTTATTTAGTTACCTTAATAGCGCTGGCTGAATGGAATAAATAAACTAATTTCCACCTTAAATTGTTGAAACTTTTTTATTAACAGCAAAAAACAATTGTTACATACATAAACTAAAATATAAAATAAAGAAAATAAATATTAAAGAATATACACAAATCCATATGTAAGGGTAAATTTAAATTCATTTGCTTATTTTGTATGATAATAAACATGCATACATAAATTTACATATGTACATATTTATATATATATGTATAAGGCACTTTAAAATAAATATATGTATATGCAGTGTTGGAAAAAATAATAGGGACAAAATTTTGCAATTCTCCATTTATTTCATTTTAAGACCAAATAATAATTAACATATATTGATGCTTGCACGGAGAGGACATGCTTCAATGACTCTGGGGTAGTTTTTGTATAATAATTTAATTTTTATGAATAAAAATAATGAAATGTATAATTTAAGTTGGAAATAATAATAGGGACAAACTTTAAATTCGATTGTTTTTTCAAATAAACTACAATATTACTGCTGCAGCTAGATTTAAACTAATGTTGAAGTTGAAGCTCCTTTATTTTTTATAACTTCCTTACTTCTTCGTGGCATAGGGTTGACCAAATCAGCGCAATTTGCAACTGGTATTAAGTACCAAGCTTCTTTAATTTTTTTTCCATAACTCTTGCTTATTTTTCCATTTTTGATCCGCCGTCGTCTTCTTTAATATTCCCTATAGGGCTGAGGTTCGACAACTGTGAGGGCTACTCAAAAACAGCAACTTTCTTACGTTCAAACTATGAGTTTTCGATTCTGGAGGCATGTTTGGGATCATTTTCGGCATCTAATGATATCAAGGAGGGTTGAAATGGTGCAGTTTTGAGTAGAACAATTAGCAACAGACCTCGAGAAGTAGGACTAAATGGAAGAGATCCCAGAAAAGTTCCGTATCTGAGAAAAAATTATGTAAGCCAACGAACTGAAATTTTCCAGTAGCTTAAATTCTTTAGGACTGAGGCTAGTAAAGTAGGGAACAGTCAAAGTTCTTGTTAATAACCTTTAACCGGCAAAAAACAAAACATTTCCGCATTCAGCTTCGTGTTCCTGAGGTCAAAACACGTTGATTGGTTCCTTTTTTTAATTTTGAAAAACTTTAGCAGTTAGCAAAACTAGGAAAATATGTACACATCTCGCTCCATACGGGTATGGCGCGCCAGCGCACGCCGCCGCGCCGATACGCCGATTTCACGGATTATGGCGGCGGCGGCCGATTATGAAGGTAATCGGCGCGGCGGCGGCGGCGTCAATCGGCGGCGTATATGTCTATCCCAGAGTCAAATAACTTGGATCCATTCACAATGATTAAAAGCCCGTCTCCACATAACTTGATTCACCAGAGAAACGTAGCAAAACATCTCGCTCAATAACCCGTCTCCACGTGGCTAATCGTGATTCAGTTTGACATTTCTCTTTCTTGTTCTTCTTAAATGTTTGTATGTTTGCTTATTTTTGCGTCTTTGTTTTGGTCTGTGTTAGATTTCGATAGATTTTCGATACAAAATTAGAGAAGACATCGATATCATCGATGTTGGCAAGATGATTCAGAATGAAACAGTGTTTCAATCTTCACTCTCTCTCAAAAATTTGTATGGAATTTGGCGAGTTTCGGCACTGGTTTCCGTGTCGAAACAAGATTGAGAGAGAAAATGCAGAAAAAAAGAGCGAAACACGTTATGTGGAGACATGGTATTATACAGTTTTGTCCGCAAAAGAATTTCTAAAATTTCGAAAACTTATGGGCTAAACAGAATCAGTACTTCTCCGTCATGACGGACAAGGAAGAAACTGACAGCTGAGTAGACTGTGTATATTTTGCTCGTGTAACGCTACAGTGGCAACGTATCAGTCGGCGGCATTGTGTATGGAGAACAGTGACTTGACTCTGGGATGTGTGCCATAGAGGTCGAACAGCTGTGCTCAGCTGATTTTGAAGTTGTTATGGCCCAATGACGATCGTGAATGCAATATAAGTTGTTCTTCTTTCTGTATTAAATTAATACTATTAATACATATTCCATGCGATTTTGCTCTAAGCAATTTGTTAATTTTCTTTTTTTGACGCCTTTACCTTAAACTTCTGTGACAAATGTCTGAAATTGTTCTACCCTACACTTTTAAGCCAAGTTTACATATAACGTGATTAGCAATAAATCTCTTTTGAATAATGTAACCTTTTACATATAACATGAAATCTAGATTTGCTGGGAGACGATTATCAACTGTCAATTTTGCTTACCTGCATGACCCAATAATAATATGGCTGTAGCAGTCGAAAGAAAATAGGCAACTACCGTTCGACGGCCGTTTTCACGAATGTAAAAAGCAGATATTTTGTTTTTATTTCACTTGAAATACGCCAGCATGCACAAAAGCTATTCACGATTATACACGTTAAAGAATGAAAAGTTGAAACAAAAGATAATTTCATAATAAAACAGAAAGAAGAAGAGCAAGTTACTATTGCTTGGACGATTCTTATTGGACCATGCCTACTGGCGTAGATTTTATTTACTTTTCATTTTGACGTTTCTCCCAAATTCGCCAAAAAAATATCGATAACACGAAAAACAAAGGGTTGTATGCAGAAAAGTATCGTCATAATCCGAGATTCACTTTAAATAGCGGATTTTTGTATGGCAAATCTCGAATTTCAATAAAAGATTTTGTGCTAACCTCGAAAAAAAGTTGTACAACAAATAGGAAGGTTAGTGGATATGTTTGACAAACTTCATTATATTTTTCTCGCTGAAGTGAAAGCATCGCGCGAATCACTTTGAAAATAAGAAATAAAAGTGGCAAAATTTAATAAATTACTACAAAAATATTGCCAACATGTGCAATATTAAGTGCGAAAAATGTAAACAGTTAACTTATAAATTTTTATAACACAAAAATTAGCTTTTTTTTAAATTATTACGTTTACAATCCGTATGCATTGGCTTGTTTTTTACTCTTCAAAGCGTTGGTAAAATTGATGTTTGACGATAAATTGACGTTGAAGTTGGAGTGTTGGTGGCGAAGCATGCGATTTATCGTACGACGGTGTAGTACGATAAATTGTATGGTTAATGGGCGGCATTAGGTTTCAAAATAGTTCATTTCAAATTTCGAACTGGGTCGTTCATTCTGTTGGATGAACGAAATAGTTCATGAACTTCCCAACTCTATTGGATATTTCAATTGAATTTCAAATTCAGAATTTGTAAGAGGATATACTTCGCAAAGGAAGAAAATGGATAAAAGCGAGTATGAACTACAGCATTTCGGATTTTCTGTGGAGCAATTATCTCTTGAGAGTAAGTAGATATTCTAATATATTATAATCAAGTAAAATCTGCATTTCTCTTCGCAGGGCGCCATTATTTAAACAAAATTTTAACACTATCTCTTCAATCAATGATCGAAAAGCTGTCCCTAGGGAATATTGAAACAAAAAAGCTTTTGACTCAAAAGATGGATGATGTGAAAGGAAAAATGTTGGAAGCCATGGAGAAAAATTTGTTGGAATTAGAGGAATTGGATCGTAAAACTTTTAGTATACCCGAATATGTTTTATTGGCGACTGATAATAGTTTGAGTAAGCAATATAGCGAAACCGAGGTGCAGGAGATGGACCAGCTTATAAAACAGAAGAAAATTAAAATTTTAGAGGTTTCTATTTACTCATTATTTTAAGCTTCGCTTTTATACACAGTATCATTTATACAGAATTCGGTAATGATAGCTTCACTAAAGATGGAAAATGAGAATTTTGCAGCCGTTCTTCGTGAGACTGAAATGGAGGAGAAAGTAAGAAGACAAGTTCAAGAGACTGTTAATAAAGTATATACACAATTCAAAAAAGCACAGACTTTAGTTCAAGAAACGAAAAGCTTGGAAACTATGTAAAGGTATTTAATTTACATTAGTATGAGTATGTATTGAAATTCAATACTGAAAATCGTATTTTCATGGTGTAAATATATTAAAAAATAAATAACTAAGTGCAGATCGCTGTAAAATAAGGTATTTCTTGTATTTGAAGAAAAAATGTGTAGACTGTCAAACGATTTCCAAATAAAATAAGAAAATATTAAAAAGGTTGGCTGCGCTTTCGATAACATTGGACGACAAGTTTTTGTTACAGAAATAAAATTCTACTTTTCTAAAGGATTTCGCAGCGCTGAATGCGAATCTGAAGTCAGATTTTCGGTAATACGTACAGTTTTTGAGATATTTATGTTTAAAGAGGCCAAAAACGCAATTTTTGGCTATATTCACTCTTCAATATCTTTTAAATTACTTACATATTTTAAAAATTCATTAAAGCTATTGAAAGCTATTGAATATAAAAATTACGATAATTATCTAGTGCAACGGCTAAAACTCCTCAATTTTTAGCAAGCGAGGTATTAATGGACGTGCTTCGATCTCAGGAACACGAATCAGAAGGCGGAGCTTAACTTTTTTATTTCAATAAAAAGTTATTAACAAAAAAGATTTCATTATACTCAGCTGTACTAGTACACAGAGTATTATAGTTTTAATCACATAACGGTGGATTGTAACAGAGTGAAATAATCGAGATAGATATAGACTTATATATATCAAAATGATCAGGGTGAAAAGAGAAATCGATTGAGCCATGTCCGTCCGTCCGTCTGTCCGTCCGTCTGTAAACACTCTAACTCGCGCAAAAATTGAGATATTTTGATGAAATTTGAAATGCAGGTTGGTATCGAGACTGGGACGGTTGGTATTGAAAATGGGCGAAATCGGACCATGACCACGCCCACTTTTCCTATATAGAAAAAATCGTAAATTTGGTATCTCAGTCACTAATACAGCTGGAGCGATGAAATTTTATCCACGTGTTGAGCTCAGGCCCCTAGGAAGAAATTTGATGACATTTTGGAAAATGGGCGGTGCCACGCCCACTTATTAAGGGTCAAACCTTGCAAGTTTTATATGTCATAACTCAGAAACCGTTGAAGATATATCGATGAAATTTGGTACGCGTGATATACTTACTTAGTCAAATATTTGGACGAAAAATTTCCGAAATCGGTTGAGGGCCACGCCCACTTTTATATATGGCTCTTATAAAGTGACCTAATAAAAACATTTTAAGCGATATCTCTGTCAAATATAAAGATATATCATTGAAATTTTATAGCAGGAGTCCAACTGCGGACATAAAACGAAAAACACAAAAATTTTGGCAAATGGGCGTGGCACCGCCTCTTTTTATAAACAGGAATATACGAGATTTCTGAGCCCATAACTCGACAAATAATTTATATATAATGACTAAACTTGGTGTGTACACTTTTATTACTTGTGGTAATACATGTTGAAAATTTTAGCGAAATCTGTTGACGACCACGCCCACTTTTATATATGGGTATTATAAAGTGACCTAATAAAAACATTTTAAGCGATATCTTTGCCAAATGTAAAGATAATTCATTGAAATTTTGTGGTTTGATTTCTACAATAGACCAGAAACAACAAATAGAAAAATTTTGGAAAATGGGCGTGGCACCGCCTCTTTTTACACAAAGGGATATACGTGATTTCTTAGCCTATAACTCGACAAATAATTGAGATATTATGACGAAACTTGGTTTATACACTTTAATAACATGTGTTAATAGCCACGCAAAAATTTATTGAAATCGGTTTATGACCACGCCTACTTTTTAAGAAAGATATATCTGGAACACTCTTTGGGAATTTGTAACGTGACATCTTTATAACTAGAAGTCAAAAAGGAATGAAATTTTGCACAAAGAATAATATTCATATGCTTAGTTGGATGACTGATAAAAATGTTGAAAATGGGCGTGGCTACGCCCACTTTATGCAGCACTCGCTTTATATAAAGTACACCGTGTTTCCATCAAACGCAAACAAACTATGAAAACATACAGCTGAGTATCTAATGTTCGATTCCACTCGAACTTAGGCTTCCTTACTTGTTTTTTACTTGCTTATTTACACGCACACGAACATGCAAATTTAACTTACTTTTTTACCATTTGATAATACATACATTCTTTATACTTAATATTTCACGCCCAAAATGCGCTAATATGTTCCAAATAAATTTAATATTTTAGTAAAAACCAAAGTACAAGTAAACAAACTGCGCCAATTTCATCACTATGGTGCGTAGCGTTGCCAACTTACTTTGTGAATGTTCAATTATAATTATCACTCGAAAAAATGAAAGAATCTCAATTGTTTACTTTAGTTTTATTAAAAAATAGTATTTATTTGCAACATATTAAACCATTTTGGGTGTGATTTAGTAAATATAAGCATATTATCCCATGATAAGTTGAAGTTGTGTGTTCGTGTGTGTGTAATGAACAAGCAAAAAATTATAACGTTTTTTGTTAATAACTTTTTATTGAAATAAAAAAGTTAAGCACTGCCTTCTGATTCGTGTTCCTGATATCCAAACGAAAATAAAAATCAAGTATAATAATTATTTTTTATAGAAAAAGTAAAAATCAAGAAATATTAATAATGCTTGAGTAAAAAAATTAAAATCAAGCATACTAATTCCTGATAAAAAAATTAAAATTAAATAATATAATTATTTTTGATAGAAAGAATATAAATCGAAGAATAGATAATGATTACATGCTGATTTAAATAATTACGCTTAAAATGACTACGCATTTTTCCAATATGTTACCATGCGTTGAAAAAAGAGTTATTGGGGGTTGTAGAGGATGTCCTCCTGATTCTAAATCCAAAAGTCTCGTCGACCGGAGATGTTTGTAAGTTGTAAAATTTACCAAACAAAGCCTCAAAATTGCGCAAGAATTCTCTTTCTGTGGTAATATCTATTGACCCATCCAACTACCAACAAATATCTCGTGAACTATAAGCCTCCGGCAAGTTTTGAGATCTGTGAGAATCCTTGAAAAAATAATTTTTCTCGGACCGTCGTTGCGTAATGCCAAGCCGACCCTTTTGGTAGGCAGATGGAAATCAGAGCCCGAAAGTCGATTGATTGTACATAGGGAAACAATTTTTTGTAGTTGTTGCAAAATTGTCGCAAATAATATATAAAAATTCAATTATATATAACAGATAAATATGTAAGAAACATTAAGAAATTTGATTTATAGTTGTTAACATTGAAAAAGGGTGAAATTAATACAGGTATAGTGGATGGTTTCTCAACTGCAAAAATCTCGAAAAGCATTAATATTTGAATGAAAAATTATATAAATATATCGTCGCTATAGAAGAAAAAAGACGCAAAGTGTTTTGTTGAGGAAGAAAGACGCAAACTTTTTTGTTTTCAAAGAAAGGTGCATTAAAAATATTTTTCGAAAGAAAGACGCTTTATTTTTTTTACTATAAAGAAAGACGCATTTAAATATTTTTTATGAAAGAAATACGTATTCGATTTTTTATTTTTCTTTGTCAATATTAATGCTAATGCGTCTTTCTTCGCAGTTAATAATGCTAATGCGTCCTTCTTCGTCGAAATATTGTATAATGCGTCTCTGTTCGTCGAAATATTTTTTAATGCGTCTATCTTCCTCGACGTGTTTTGTTTACCATATATTGATGTTTACACGGAGAGGACATGCTTCAATGACTCTGGGGTGTTTTTTGTATAATATTTTAATTTTTATAAACAAAAATAATGAAATGTATAATTTAGGTTGGAAATAATAATAGGGACAAACTTTAAATTCGATTGTTTTTCCAAATAAACTACAATATTACTGCTGCAGTTAGATTTAAACTAATGTTTAGTTGAAGCTCCTTTATTTTTTATAACTTCCTTACATCTTCGTGGCATAGGGTTGAACAAATCAGCGAAATTTGCAACTGGTATTAAGTACCAAGTTTCTTCAATTTTTTTCCATAACTCTTGCTTATTTTTCCATTTTTGATTCCCATCGTCTTCTTTAATATTCCCTATAGGGCTGAGGTTCGACGACTGTGAGGGCTACTCCAAAACGGCAGCTTTCTTACGTTCAAACCATGAGTTTTCGATTCTGGAGGCATGTTTGGGGTCATTGTCATGCGTAAATCGCCATCTAATGATATCAAGGAGGGTATAAATGATTTAGTTTTGAGTAGAACAATTCGCAACAGACCTCGAGAAGTAGGACTAAATGGAAGAAACCCCAGAAAAGTCCCGTATCTGAGCAAAAAAGAATGTAGGCCAACGAATTGAATTCGCTCTGGGGAACATCTTGCCGCAAAACTTGAATAACGTTCTTTAGTCTGATGACACAAAAGTAAATTTATTCGGCTCGGATGGCTTAATGTTCGTTCAACGCCCGCAGAATGCAGAATTTCACCCCAGATACACCAGAAAGACTATCAAGCACGGTGGCGTCCTCTGAACGAATTCAGTTCGTTGACTTACATTATTTTTTTCAGGTACGGAACTTTTCTGGGATTTCTTCCACTTAGTCCTACTTCTCGAGGTCTGTTGCTAATTATTCTACACAAAACTGAATAATTTAAACCCTCCTTGATATCATTCGATGGCGATTTACGCATGACAATGACCCCAAACATGCCTCCAGAATCGAAAACTCATGGTTTGAACGTAAGAAAGCTGCCGTTTTGGAGTAGCCCTCACAGACGTCGTACCTCAGCCCTATAGGGAATATTAAAGAAGACGATGGCGGATCAAAAATGGAAAAATAAGCAAGAGTTATGAAAAAAAATTAAAGAAGCTTGGTACTTAATACCGGTTGCAAATTGCGCTGATTTGGTCAACCCTATGCCACGAAGATGTAAGGAAGTTATAAAAAATGAAGGAGCTTCAATTAAACTTTAGTTTAAATCTAACTGCAGCAGTAATATTGTAGATTATTTGAAAAAACAATCGAATTTAAAGTTTGTCCCTATTATTTTTTCCAACTTAAATTATACATTTCATTATTTTTGTTTATAAAAATTAAATTATTATACAAAACCACCCCAGAGTCATTGAAGCATGTCCTCTTCGTGTAACTATCAATATATAGTAATTATTATTTGGTCATAAAATGAAATAAATGGAGAATTGTAAAATATTTCTCGTGTCCCTATTATTTTTTTCCAATACTGTATGTACATGCGATAGTTTTCATTGTAATATCCCTGCAAAAAAATGTGCGATTAATCCCGATATACATAGATTTGTCACTGATTAATCGCATTTTTTGCATGGATGTATTTGCAAATTCTTTTCTCATATGATATATGAAACTTGTTACTTGTTGCTTTCGAGCGAATATAAATTGATGTAAGAAGTTAACTTCTATCACGTGTACTGTGCTTCACGCGGTTTTTTTTTATTTATTTATTTAATCCATTGTGGTTTGTATTTTAAGACGATGTCTTTTACAATACATTAACTTAAGGAATTAATTTCATAATTTAATTACATATATAAATCTTAAAACTAATGTAGACAAAAATTCAAAAGTAAATAAAAATTAACCAAACTTGACAAGGAATGACGGAGAATCGTTCCACAATACATCAAAAAGTACATAAATATCGGTATTAAAAATTAATATTATTATTATTAAAGCTTAACCTAAAACATACAAGAAAAGATGGGAAAGAGAAAAAAAAAATAAATAAAATATTGATAAGAAGGATAAATTGAATAAAATCAAATAGGAAGAGCTAAAGAGTGAAAAAGTATTAAAGAAAGCGAGGATGGGAAAAAGTCATAGATAGCAAAGGTTGGTGCAAGTTACTATCACATACCTTATGTAGAAGCAAAGTGAAAATGGATAAGTTTTCTGTAGTTGTTCCTGTTAAGCGTATTCTTTACAGTTTCAGGGATGGAATTCCAAAGCCTCACAGCATTAACGAAAAATAATCTTGATGCAGTCAAAGAAGAATACCGTGGAATAATCAGGTTTTGGTGCCTTGTTGATTTGGATAACTGCAATTTTTCGTATAGATATTTTGGAGTTTTAAATTCCAAAAGTTTATATATAAAAATACAGTTTCTGGCTTCAATATATTCAGAAATGCTGCACCCAAGAACTTTTGAATTTATCTCGAAATCATATTTTACGATTTGGCGATTATGGCTTGTGGCCACAGATTTATATCAGGGCTGCTCACCTCATAGGCACTCAAAGCACAATTGTTTTTGTTTTGTTCAGAATAGGAGCTCGAGCACTGCCATAAGAAATCGAAATTTACAATAACAAATGTGTAATGAAAAAAAATTTAAATTTAAAAAAAAGCACTGTAAAAAATTTGTAATTTAAAAATTTTCATATAAAAAATAAAAAAATGTTTATGTATGTGATACTACCATTTGAAAATAAATTCTAAAATAATATTTTATTGGAATTCATAAAAAAATTTAAATGAGCAAAAAAATTTTTCAGTGCATATAAAAAATTTGTAGATGTATTGAGTTTTGTACCTTCAATACGAGAGCGTGTAGCAGCCCTGATTTATATGAACAGAATTTTTTTTTCATTTCGAATTTTTTTAATTTTTTGTTTTTTTTTTGTCTCCTACAAAGTTTGAAAAAAAGGACTTACACAATTTGCACTTTAAGCTAGCGAAATGTTATATATTTTATATGTTTCTACTTTTTTTGTGCAAATAAAAAAATCATGTGCGTTATTAGGAACAACATTTTTTGGTTCTCACCATATTCCAAACTTTTCGTTTAAAAGCCCGCCTCCACATAACTTGATTCGCCAGAGAAACATCTCGCTAAATAACCCGTCTCCACCTGGCTGATCGTGATTCAGTTTAACATTTCTCTTTCTTGTTCTTCTTAAATGTTTGCTTATTTTTGCGTTTTTGTTTTGGTCTGTGTGAGATTTTGATAGATTTTCGATACAAAATTAGAGAAGACATCGATATCATCGCGTTTGGCAAGCGGATTGAGAACGAAACAAGTGTTTCAATCTTCACTCGCTCTCAGAAATTTGTTTGGAAATTGGCGAGATTCGGCACTCGTTTTGAGGTCGTAACAAGTTTGAGAGAGCGACTGCAGAAAAAAAGAGCGAAACACGTTATGTGGAGACATGGTATAACATAGCCATAGCTAATTTAGCCATAAGGCAAAACTTCGTTTTTCTTATAACAAACCGTTGCGGACGTTACAATTTTCACAACGTATTTTTATGCCAAAAAAAAAACGTATTTTCGCGAAATCTTTTTATTCTTGTCTAATCACAGAGCAAATCCGTGCTTAGATATGTATATATAACATTTAGTACAGATGCCACCGGTTTTTCTGTAATTAAAACAAAACTGATTTTTGCGTTGCGGACGTTACACCTCAGGAAGGTAATTCAAATTTCAGAAATTTCCGCGTAATTACAAAGACAGGCTATTTTGTAATATAAAACTCAATGGAGCACAAACAAGAGCTTCGAAAAATAAAAAAAATTTAAACCAAGATCACTTTTCTGAGGTTAGTGAGAGCTTAAAGAAATATACAAATAAATAGGGAATTCACATTTTTTCAATAAAAATCAAGAAATATAGTAATAATTGTTCTTTCACAAGATAGACTAAATACTAAGCTTCCTCGGTAACAACTAAATAGTACAATTAAAGCAACTTTAAATTTTCGTGCATGGTTGACTTTTTCTGGGAAATGCCCATATACTTATGTATGTACATATGTATGTATATTTTATAAATATATATATGTATATATGCATGTACATATGTATGTATATATATTCTTTTTCTCGTAATGTCACTATTCGCCAAGAAATTTTGCGATATTAATATAACTTCTGCTCTGGTGCCATTACTATTGCTTTGGGTGTATTGCTCGATCGGCCACAAACATATGTATGTATGTATATGTATACAAATACATTAGGCAAGCGCCTATATGTACCAAGACAAATTTCAGAAAATCCTGATTCCGGGATGTATTTACATATGTATCTCTTGCTGCGTATAACTTAGGGCCTTTTCACATTACTCGGTACGACATCGGATCGACATTTTTTGCTCGGTATTTTCAGCTTACCGAAGCGATTCCGCGTTGCTGTGTTTTTCACACTTGTGGGAATACTTTCAGTGCGTAATCGGCAGAAAATAGGAAAACAAACATCGAAATTTGCAAAACAAAATTTTTAACTTCAACAAGTCACTCATATATAACAATAATGTATTCTAGCGAAGACGAAGACATTATAAGTTGCTACATTTATAGCCGAAACGAGTTTTTTACTGACTTTGTTCTTCTTCTTTAATTACGCCGCAAAAATCTCTGCAGTAATTCCTCAAATTTTACTGACCGGTCTTACCGCGTTGCGGTATACCGAAATTAATCCCCTCCGATTTCATGTATGCAATACTAATGTGAAAGTGCCAATTGAAATACATGTGGTCGGTAAGGTTTCGGTATACTTTCGGTAAAAACCAAAAATTTCGATCCGATACCGCACCGAGTAATGTGAAAGCGCTCTTAGTCGATACATATCAAAGCCGCCTAAGTCCATCAAAAATTAATTCGAGAAAATTTAGTTTCTTATTATTTTGTTCAATAGACTTCTATGGAAAGTAGCTGGAAAGAAATTCGTTTTACTGAGGTAATAGACGTTCCTTATGCATACTAACTTGCTTAAACTATGTTCGATCTAAGTGCATCTGAAAAAATTCCGCTCGTGAATTTAGGCAACTTTGATATGTATCGACTCAATTTATTTTAAATGTTCTTGCAAATTACTTAAAGTTAAGTCATTTCAATATATGTAGTAACAATATTTTAAAATTAGCATTTGTGTTCCTGTATAGGAAAATATGGAATACCCAATATTTTTACCCCAAAATCTCTACTTATCCGATGTTGTTGATTTTCACTGAAAACATTATATTTGCGGTCATTGCTCCATATACAAAGGTTCGGAGTTATTTGCTTCAAGTTGTACCCTATGGCGTATGAGCAATGTGGAGTTTTCTTGGAATGGATTAAAGTAAAAAAAAAACGAATCTCGAACACCATAGTCTTCATTTTGGGGAAAAACTCTTCCATTTATACTGCTAAATTTCTGAATTTTTGTATTTGGAGTACTTACTGCACAATATCAGATAATTCCAACATGGGAATACCATGATTTTGAACTTAAAAGATGGAAGCATTCTAGTTTTCGTGTACCGGAAGATAAATTCTAATTTTAAAATATTGTTACTACATATATTGAATTTACTTAATGCCTATATGACACTATGTTTTTCTTGTTTTTTTTTTGTTTGAAAAACCTACCGAAAGTCAAAATACAAAACAATTCTCCTGTAGGTTGAAAAGAGACATACTCCCTGAAACAAATTTTCTTGACATTTAATTTCAAACCAAAAATAAAAAATTTTTTTTGAAGTTTGAATTTTAAATTACTGAAATAAAAAAATAATGAAACTCCAATGGTATTACATTTTATAAAGAGGAGCCATTGCGCAGTATACTTCTTTTTGGCTTCTTTTTTCCCCTTATGAATAAAGCAGAAGCTTACAAGAGTCAAATTTAAAATTTGTATGTACATCCATTTATTTTTTATTTCAAATATAATTTATTTTATAGTTGTAAAATTAAAAACCGTTTTCAGAAAAAAGTTCCGAATGGCAAAAAAACGTATCGAAACACAACCTGGCTCGTTAATTTTTAACAGCCTAGATGATATTTTGTTTGTATGTATTTCGTTAGTTTTTTTTTCAACATAGCTAATTCGCTTGCATCATGACAAAACTATTTGACTATCTCCTTTACACAAAAAACTTTGTAGAATACAAGAAAAAAACGTAGTATAGGCATAACTCAGTAATTTGCAAGAAAATTTAAGCTAATTATACACAGCAAGAGATAAATGCGATAATATGCGATGTTGAGCATATATATAGCATTGATCAGGCTATATATCAAAACACAGCCGATTATAATTCTGATTACATAAAAATAAAATTCCGGAATATCAAAATTAATTTTAGACAACTATCGTTGAAAAATGAGACGAATCATAATTTCGATGGCGCGATATCGATTAATTTCCCTCCATAAAAATCGCCCCTGCCTAATGTACATACATATATATGTATATGCATACATATTAATAGATACATATGTTGCACTGTAAGCGACGGAATGCGAAATTCTAAATGTGTGCGACCATTTGGGTGCTTTCAGGCCTCTTTGTGCCTTGTTAAATAGTCTTTGATATCACATTCGACGTTGTTGCAGCCACAAAGTTTACTTAGAAGAAGCAGTTTTGGTGTAAAGGTAAGTGCAATTTTTATGTAATTCACATAAATATTTTTCATATATTTTTGTGTTTTTGCTCTTTCAGTTATTTTTGCAAATCCTGAAGATTTAGTCAATATAATATATATGTATATTCAGTAGTTTTTTAATATGAATGCTGAGAAATTGAAGCGCCTGCAGATGCAGGTGCGTATCGGTGGCAAGGGTACAGCACGTCGTAAGAAGAAGGTTATACATCAGACAACTACTACGGATGATAAAAAATTACAGAGTTCTTTGAAGAAATTATCCGTTAGCACAATTCCTGGTATTGAGGAAGTAAATATAATCAAAGATGACTTAACTGTTATACACTTTAATAATCCAAAGGCACAGGCTTCTCTCTCTGCAAATACCTTTGCCGTCACCGGACACGGTGAAACGAAAAAAATTGTCGAAATGCTACCAGAGATATTGCCTCAGTTGGGTCAAGAGACGGTAACTCAATTGCGCATGTTCGCTAATGCAATGAATGGAGCGAAGAAGTCGCCCGTAGGTGGCGGTGGTATTGGCGAAGAGGGTGTGGCTGCAAACGCACTTTATAGCGTTGTTGAAGAAGACGATGTACCCATGTTGGTGAGCGACTTCGATGAGGTGGCCAAAGTTGAAGCGGCAACAACAAACAAAAATGATAACGCTTCAAAAAATAGCGTTGAAAATCAAATGAAAACGGATGGAGCATCGCAAGAGATCAGCAATAATGAAGTGATGGAGAAAACCCCGTTAGAAAATTCAAATTCAAATATAAAAGGCAAAGTAGAGGCTGCGGTAGCCTCTAATAAGGAAAATGGTAATAAAAAAAAACAGACTCAGAATACGCAACCAAAAGATCAAGCAAATAAGAAGAAAAATGCAGCAAAAGATGGGAAAAAGATAAATGAAAATACGAGGAAAAATGAGAATATATCTAAGGAAAAAGAGGAAAACGCTAAGCAGCGGTCTAACAATGTATTAAAACAACAAAAAATGTCAAACGAAAAAGTGAAACCAGACGAAATTGTTGAAAAAAAAATTATTGAACCGAAGGAAGGAAATATTAAAGATACAAAAGAACAACTACAGCAAGACCAAAAGGGGCAGCAGCAGCAGCAAACAACATTATCACAACAGCAAAAACAAAAACAAGCGGTGGCAGAGCAAGTACCTGCAATACAAGACAAAAACCAAAAACAAGAGAGAAAGGTAAAACAAGAGCAACACTTCGTGGAGGAAAAACGTGAGTTGTGTGAGCAACAACAACAAATTAAACAAAAATCAGAGGACAAGCAATTACCACAGCAAACGAGTGATGGCGAAATCCAACAACAAACGAAGGGAGAAAAACACGGAAAAGAAAAATATAAACAAGAACAACAGAAGCAACAAAAAGTTGACCTGGAGCCTCACATAAAAGAAACAAAGTTGGAACAACAAAAAACGAAGCCTGGAGTCAAAACACTGGGCGCAGAAAAGGTTCCGCAACAGCAACTTGGTGATGGAAGGCCCGAAGCGAAAGTCAAAACGCTGGATAATTCCATTGAATGTAACAGGGAAGGTGTAGCAGCGAAAACAGAACAAGAAAAGAAAGAGCAGAAATTAGTTGCAGAACAAGAGCAACTTAAGAACCAACAGCAGAAGCAATCAAAACAAATAAAACAACAGCAACCACAACCGCAGCAGCGAAAACAGGAGCCACAGCAACTAGAAAACTCCAAAATACAACAAGAAGAAAAATTGAAGGAACAAGAAAAACCCTACCAACAGAAGAAAAAGAATCAGCAGCAAAAAGAACAGCAAACACTGCAGCAGCAGCAGATGAGAAAGAAAAGTCCTCCACCGCCAGAAACACAAAAAACAGTTTTCAAAAAGGACGACAACCAGAAAGAAGAGAAACAATCCTTAAGCCCTAAAAGCGATCCAAATATCGCAGATGTATCGATAAAAAGAGTTGCTTTACAATCATTACAATCCAGTGAGAAAATCGTGGGTATGGTAAATGAGTTGACTAAAGAACTGCAAGTTGACGCTTATAAAGATCGAAAAGAAGATGAGAAAGTCTTATCTGCCGTAGGCGAACAGCAACAAACTGTAAGTGCACTCAAAGATAGTGATCTAGAAAAGAAAGTTGACAAAAAACCAAATGGGAGCTCAACTAAAGATATGAAGGGAGAGAATAAAACAAAACAAAGTAATTTACTTGAAGCTAAATTAAAAGATGTTGAAGAGCTACTTAGCGCCGTAATGGGATCAGGTATCACGAGTGAAGAAGAAAGAGCTGCAAACTTGAATAAAAGATCACAAGACCAAATGAATGTGACAGGGCAACCAAGTGAACCACAATCCCATGCATTGATTTTACAGTCGCAGCCTAAAGAGGCTTACATGCCACAAAAAACAATTGCCCAACAATTGGATAATCAATCTGCATCAATCGAAATGCCAAAGTTACAATCTGTACCAACGCAACCCAAAACTCTACAAAGCGATGAGACAAAACCAAATAAAGACGTGCCCCTTCAAGTTGGAGTATCTAATAAGCAATTTACTATGGCCGAAATATTACCGTCACAATCTCAACAGAATGTACAATCAATCGCAGCCATAGCTCTACCCCATGGAGAAGAACTAAAAGATTCTCAGAAAGCAACAATTCCACCAGCCGTTGAATTAATGGATTTTAACGTTAAACCACGTGGTGGCGAAGAAAAAACAACCCCAGCTGCGGAAGCTGATGTAGGAGCAAACTATCTACCTTCAGAAGAGAAGTCAATATCCTCGCTAACGACGCAAGTTGAAGATACACCGGCCGCACAGGATACCTCGAACCAAAATAGAAAGTTAACGGCATGTGGAAATAAATCAAAGTCGACAACGAAACCACCACCACAACAACAGGAAAAACAAAAGCAGCAGCAGCAACAACGGCAACAACCATCAGTAGCAAAACCAAAACCAGAACCCAATAAACAGAAGTCCACCATTACGAATAATCTGAAATCTGCCACCGATGTTGCCACAAAAAAGCCAAATTCACAGCAAAAGCAACAACTAGACGCCGCTGCTAAACCTGCGTCAAAACAAAGTGGAAAAAATATACGTCCACCAGGTAACAACGCCACACCAACATCTGGAGGAGTTACGAAGGTTAATACGCCATCAAATGTTAGCAAAACCCATATGAGTACTAGTGGCGGTAGGCAACAAGAGGGAGCAAGCTCAATCCCCACAACATCCATCACCCAACCATCTACATCCACAGAGGCAGAACAACCAAACAATTAAAAAGCTGCTAGAGCAGAAACTAAACTATCTTTCATCCAAAAAATCGTTAAATTGTCAGATGATGTCAGTTTTCGTATGCAATTCTTTTCATTTCACATACATATGTACATATGTATTCGTATTTTAGAATGTTCCATAGAAAGTCTGCAAAAAGGAGAGACAATTATAGGAACTCGATTTAAATTAGAAAAAACCCGCGAATGTACTAACAGACACGCATTATTAGTTAACTTATTATTGCATTTGTACGTTGGTATTTTATATTTCTTCAATGCATACATATGCATATTTTTCGTATGGATATTTTCTTGCCAACTGGCCAATTCAGTTTTGATCCTAACCACTAACCACGTTTTAAACTCAGCGTTAAAAAAATGTTTCAGTCGATGTGCAGGATTCGTATAACATTGGTAAGATTTATAAATTCAAGATTGGAATATCTATTATATTCTTGTTTGTGTAGGTACGTTTTATATGCATTGTTAAATAAAAAAAAAAAAATAAATAAATTTAAATAAACTTTAATCACTGAAACTAATTGTTGTGTCCGATTCTCTGGGTGCGTACACGAATAGCTTTATTTTTTGATTATTTTATAATAGGTTTAGACGGGATATCCAAGCTGGCGCAGATATAAGTTTAACGAGGCGTGCTCATTAATTTTGGTTTTTAACACGCTTTTATTAGCTTCACCTGTGTATGTATGTAACTTCATCCCATCCTAAAAGTTGCAAACGTTTAACTCAATTATTATTTTTTTGAAACATTCACTTTACTTTTATTGTGTTCTCTCCTCTATTATTTCTATTCACCTCCGGATTCGAAACGTGACATCAACATGGGATTCAACCCAACGACATCATATAATGAGATTCAACATTATACTCTATGCTTCATTGTGGCTTTTATGTTACCTCTCTTCAAAATAGCCTCTATGAATTTCATTCAATTCACTCCCGTATGCAAGCCAATAACAGAGAACGTAGATGAACAGAGAAGTTGCAACTACGAATAATCGTGGAAGCCAGAGACCCAACAAAATTCTGTTAGTGCATCTGGTGAATAAAAAATTTTAATTCAACACAGCTGGCTGTTAAAATAACAGAAGTAGAGCGAGTTCGTCTGTAGAAAGGAATGTTATATTAAATTTCTGCACATCTGCTGATATGGCTCATTATTCCTCCCATACACCAATTCCATCGATGTACTAATTTCCCAAAACCGCTGGTGTTTTAACTATTTTCTTATCGAATTTGAATTATAAATAAATTAAAAATTAAAAAAAAAATCAATTAAAATTAATTTCAATTTGACTTTACTGGGACTCGAACCTGCGCATCAATGCATTTTCTGTATTAAAAACCATACAACAATGCATCAGTTTGCTACAACCGGTGAGTATTTTTACAATTTCCACATCGATTTTTTAATTATTTTAAAATTTTCGAAATTTTGAATATGTAAAAACATTTTGTTGTCCATTTCATCTTGTTGATGGCCAACCCATCAACCTCGTTGATGAGCAACGATAAACCATCTCTATACCTATGCCAATGAAATTTAATTGTCACCCTCTCTGAACAAATAGATGATGCATCAATACATATGTACATATGTACATACATATGTACATCTATTGAGCAATAATAAATTGGTGGCTGCTTCAAAACCCTCACCATTCATCTTGGTGTATCGGGGCACAGCAGCTGCTAGACTCTGATGACTGATCAACGAAAATCCTACTGTCCCCCAAACATATCAAAAAATTGTTGTGTACACAAAAGCATCTATTGAATTATAATTTTTTAATACAGAAAGATATGCACATAGAGGCGCAGGTTCGAGTCCCAGAAAATTCAAATTGAAACTAATTTAAATTGATTTTTTTTAATTCTTAAATTTATTTATAATTGAAATTCGATAAGAAAATTTTAAAATTACTTTGCTGTTTTAGGAATTTGGTGCATTGGTGAAATCGGTGTATGTGAATAAAACTAAGAATATCAGCAGATGTGCACAAATGTAAAGTAACATTCCATTCTACAGCGCGCTGCTAATTTTTTCAACTTTTCTCTCAAATCTGTAATTCACCATCACTCAACTCTGGTAATGTTAACAAGATGCAATAAGCAAAAGCAGAAAAAATGCAAAGACAACTAATTGCTGGAAGTAAAATGAAATCCCCCAAATCGCGTTGCTTTGCTTTTGCTTAACTATAGAAGCAAACACGGCTCAGCTGAAAACTGAAGCGAATGAATCGTGTTCTCGTTTTTTACTCGGCTGGCCGAGTTTGCTAATTTACTTTTCATTAGCAAAAGCAAAGCAAAAGCAAATGCAGCAAAAGTAGCTAAGCAATTTCAAACCCTGGTTCAAATTCTATTTATAGCACGGTTGCCGAACTTGGTAATTACCAAAATAGGTTATTTTTCGCTGTTGGTTTCTTGGTAACTTTCACATCTGTTTGGCAATTTTTGTTTTCAAGAAGTTGTTTACTATTTTTGGTATACAAGAAAAATATGGAAGTGATTATAGGACAATGAGAATATTTTGGAGCGCTGACTGTTCATTGTGAATATGCACAGGCAAATAAAGAAGAGCATATCTCCGATTAAAAACTGAAATAGTTTTGCTTCGATACACATAGTACATATTAGTTGATATTTTTTCGTTTAGGCTTCATTTTTGAGCTCTTATGAACAATGTTTGTTTTTTTTTATAAGGAAAAAATTTATGTGAAAAATTAATATTTTTGGTAGAAGTTATAAATACATATGTATGTAGATCTATTTCGGAGATCACCACATCCCTTCATCAGACTTCTTTTTAACACGCTTTTATTAGTTTCACCTGTATGTATGTATGTATGTAACTTCATCCCATCCTAAAAGTTGTAAACATTTAACTAAATTAACTAAATTATTATATCTTTCAAACATTCACTTTTTTGTGTTCTCTTTATTATTTCTATTCTCCTCCGGATTCGAAACATGACATCAACAGCCCAACGGCATCATATAGTAGGACATTCAACATTATATTTTATGCTTCATTGCGGCTTTTATGTTTGCCAGTATCACGAATACCGAACGAACTACCGAAACGCCGAAAGCCACGGTGCCGAACACTTCGAAAATCGTATCAGCTACCCCGTCGGTTCGAAGTTAAGTGTTGCCAACTATATGAACTATGTTCGAATCAGCGTTACCAAGTGCTGATGCGAAATTGAGCGGGTTTTTATCAGGTTTCTTATCTTTTTGATAAAACCAAAAACATTTTTACTTTATTTTACTAAAAACAATTTATTTAAATAATAAAATAATGGATTCTATTGCGATAGCATCTTTATTAGTAGAGGAAGAGGAGCAAAGGATTTCTCTGAACGAAAGAAAGTTTTTGAGAGATCATAGCAATCCTTTTACTTTAAGAAAACAAGCGTAAATTTAATTACAGGCTGAAGATAAAAAAATAATACGGCGCGCGCATTATACTGAAGCCGATCTTCCACCACCTGCAATATTTATTTGAACGCGTCTTTATTGAGACGAAAACTTTTACTGAAATGGTAAATTGTTGGTAATACACATTCATAATTCGTTAGTTGCTTTTTTATAGTAGTCAAACAATAATTATCAACTTCACAAAATGCATTATTATTCTTGGGTGAAAATATATTTTAATTTCCAAAACCTACATACACACGTAAATCACTCTTATCATTATTTCACAATTTTTTCTTTGAAGTTTTTCTTTGCATATAACAGCAATTCAATCGCGGTGGAAAATGCAATGGACCCACGTCATGTTTGTGGCTTCTTGCGACCGGTTGATTAATGTATTTACATATATTCACACTCACTAAGGCAGATGCTACATAATCAATATATATTGACGAAATCCGTGGATCGCGATTCATATTGACAGTGTAGCATCGAGTATTGATGGATCGCGAATTTTTAGAAATTTTGCGATCCGCGATCCGGATCGCAATATTGACAATATGGATTGACTGTGTAGCATGAAAATTTTGCGATCCATCAAAATGCGTGTATATTTAGAAATTTAGAAATCCGCGATCCGGATCGCAATATTGACAATACGGATTGACTGTATAGCATGAAAATTTTGCGATCCATCAAAATGTGTGTATTTTTAGAAATTTTGAAATCGGTGATCTGGATCGCAATATTGGCAATAAACGAATTGAAAGTGAAAGTGGGAAAAGGACGGAAGTAAAATATTTTGAATCTCAGAGCGAGAAAAATATCGCAATATTCATATTGAACGTGTAGCACCAGTTTGCAATTCATCAAACCAAATGCGACAGTGTAGCATTTGCCTAACACTTATTACAACTTCATACTGCATTTACATAATTTACTTAAACTTTTATTGTAATTTTTGATATTTTGTTAATATCGCCGCAACCAAATACTTGCGGCAAATTTCGGCACGAAAAACTGTCAAAATGTTCGTTCATTCGGTGTTCATAATGCCGATTTACCGAACTACGAAAGATTCGGCGCGCCGTCGGTTGTCATAATGCTGATTTGCCGTAAACGTCATTTCGGTACCGCCGACGGTGTTCGTGATAGTGGCAGTTACCTTTCTTCAAAATAGCCTCAATGAATTTCAATTCACTCCCGTATACAGGCCAATAAGTAACAACAGAGAACTTATAAAACCAGAGAAGGACCACGACTACGAAAAGTGTGAGGAGGACAAGATGCTAAGGAACTCACCATGCTAAAAATTAATGGTGAGTTCCGCGGGCTAAACAACAGAATTCTGTTTTTAGCAGAGGAAATTGAGCATTTGATATTATTTAGCATGGGTTGAGAAAATTAAGTAGGAAACGTTTATACATTCAAAATTTCAAAGAAATGTTTGCAAAATATGAAAAAAAAAAACGAAAATAAAAATTAAAAAATACGAAAATAAAAATTAAAAAATATGCTCACGGTGGTTGGCTTTGTGAGCAAATCGGCTAAGTCCATTTATTATTTAAGTTCTCTGTTTATACATACCTACATTCATGTCAGCAAATTTTATTTCTATTTCTTCAGGTGGGGCTAATTTCCATGATTTTCCACATTTTCAAAGAAATTTTTGCCAAAAATGAAAAAAAAACCAAAATAAAAATTAAAAAAATACGAAAATAAAAATAAAAAATTAAAAAATATGCTCACGGTGGTTGGCTTCGCGAGCAAATGTGCTAAGTCCATTTATTGGAACTTTTCAGGAGAGGCAAAAAACCTCCCAACTTTTTTAAAAATCTGAAAATGCAGATTCCTTCCTCAGACGGTCGTACTAATATACCAGTTATCGGGTCATTTTAAAACAAAGCTTGTACAAAGTTATGAGCTTCTTTGGGACTGAGAACATTCAGACCTGTAAAGTGCAAGTACCAGTACAAGTACAAATACCAGTACCTCAGTACTTCGAAATTCCAGTACAAGTACTTCAGTACTTGTATGTACTTGAATTTTACAATTACAAGTACTCTACTGATAAGTACTTTTTAAGTAAGTACGCATAGGTATCTGTGTTTTTGTTTTGCTTTTTTGAATGTTTTGATTGAAATAACAATTTTATATCAAAATCAACTGAGGTGATATTTTTTTGTTCGAAACAATCTGAAATAGTTTGTCAAAAAAGTACTTGCATGTACATTCCCAGCCAACATTTATTATCGTGGAAGTGACGAAAAAGTAACTTGAATAAGTTTAATTCAATCGCGGAAGATATCGCTTTCTTAACTTTTTCTTATCTTCGTTCGGGAAAAAGTGTTCCCCGTCAACGTTACGTCCATAATGAGTCATAAACGACACTACAGGAAGTTTCTTCGAAGTGTCGTTTGGAGGAGAGAAAAAAGTTACGTACAAATAAACCAATACGACGCTTCCAGGAGTAACTTTTTAGAGTCGTCTGGGAGACACGAAAGCGTTAATTATTAATTTCTCCTAGTTTCACTTTATTTAGAAATAAAAATATATCTTCCTTTTATTTGCTTTTAATTATATTTACGACAAACCAAAGGACTTATAACATTTTCATTATACACTAATAAGAGTTGTAAGCATCAGCTTCATCTTCACGAAAATCAGTCGTTTAAAACTGCGAACGTACCTTGGTTCATGCTACCAAATTAGAAATTTTCCAAATAGATGTGCGTTTAAGGCTATCAAAATTAGTGAATAAATACGCTAATTACCGATTTTCAAATAAATAGGCCCCTCACATAATGATAAATTGCAAATATATTCTACGGCGCCAACTTGTCATTCGAAATCCATTCCTATACGAGATAAACTTTAATTTATTATAGACCATCTAATAAATTAACCGTGAGTTCTATTATAATCACCTGGCAGGTTTCTTAGCAAATCTCATAATGTTATCAGTGGTCTGTAGAAAAGCGTGATTAACTCGATAAATAACCTCCATGGTGGCATGCTTTATTCGCTTAACTTTATACGCTCAATCCAAAATGCATCTGTCGATTTGGCTCGCAATTCTTCTCGGTGGCGTTGCGAATATATTTGAATTTTATCCCGTAAAGGGGGGGGGGGGTTTATTTCTACATACATATAAACAAATTGTTTTAATTTTTTTTCAGCTGTCTATTTAATACAGAAAGTATCGTCTCCATATACACCAAGAAGTTAGATACGCGATAGACTATCTTTCGAATAACGTCTGGAAGTGCCTCAGACGTTACTTAATTGAGATAGACGAGAAAACGCTCTTCCAAATGTTGGGAGGGTTGATAAGTACTTCTACATACTTGTATGTACTTCGAATTTCCAAGTACAAGTACTGTGGTACTTGTTCTTATTTGGTACTTAGTACCAGTATATACCTACTGAGTATTTTACAGGTCTGAGCACATTTGCTTTCTACCTATTACCTATTTCTTTTTTTTTTCAAGTGAACTTAGCACATTTTCTCACAAATTATTATACTCACCTTTACGTAGTAAAATTTAAATATTTTGATGACGTACCTATATACATACATACATACATACATATGTAGGTTTTAAGAAAAAAATTTTTAATGCACTTAGCACATTTGGATAACACTGCATTACAACGTGAAAAACAGATATTATGATAACCTTTTCTTGGCAGACGATGTACCTATTTTTAGTTTAACCAATCTCAGTTTTGATAAAAAGTGGACTTAGCACATTTGCTCACGAAACCAACGATATGTATCTAGGTATGTACGTATATGTGTACATTAAGGTGGAGTGAAACGTTTTTTTTTTGGAAATTCAATTTGTTCCAAAGCCAGAACGGCACCTTCTAGCCCAGAAATAAGCCTGTAAAATTTTATTGACCTACTCGCATGTTTAGAGGTGCCCCCAGCCCAACAAAGTTGAAAAAAATAGCACGATCTGGTACAAATGTGAAATTTCTTAAATTATAAAATCAAAAAACGAAGTATGAGGATTGATAAATATGGCTAAGTTGAGTATTAAAGTGATTTTTTTTTTTTGGAAATAACAACAACAAAAGTTATTAAAGGTCAAAATTTATATTATGCATTTTGTAAATTGCAATTACTTAAAAACTACTCCACCGATTTCGAATATTTTTATAACAATCGATAGGTAATTTGATTGCCTTTAATTTGACATACATTTTATATATGAAAAGTAAGGGGGGTAAAAGGGGGCTTGACCCCCGCAGGCGGGATATTATTTAACCCACATAAAATGTATATCGAATTAAAGGGAATCAAAATACCTATCGAATGGTATAAAAATATTTGAAATCGGTTCAGTAGTTTTTAAGTAATTGTAATTTAAATAATGCATAATATAAACTTTGACCTTTAATGACTTTTGTTGTTGTTGTTTCCACAAAAAAAAAATTCACTTTAATACTCAGCTTAGCCATATTTATCAATCCTCATACTTCGTCTTTTGATTTTATAATATTCAAAATTTCATATTTGTACCAGATCGTGCTTATAGCTTTCAACTTTGCGGGGCTGGGGGCAGTTCAAAACGTCGTCCTATCGCCATGAAATTTTGAGGGGTTCATTAAATCATATAAAGGCAACTTTTCATTGCTGGTACGTTCAAAAAACAAAGAAAAAAAAAATCTCCATATGTTTTCACTCCACCTTAGTGTACATATGTACATAAATACTACACATAACATATGGTATGTGAAAATAAAAACAATAGCTTCCCAATAGACCAAAGGGCTTGAGAATAATATTATAACAAGCTTACAAATATAAGCGTTAAGCTTGAGGAAAGCTTGTGTAAAGTATTGAAAAAGTCTTAAGAACAATTGTAGAAAAATCAAAACGGCACCCTTTTTATAAGCTTACAAATGTAATTGTAGAAAAATATTACTTGTGAAAGCTTGTTGTAAGCTTATAAATATAATTGTATGTATAAATAGTAGAAAAGAGAAAAAAATAAATTTTTATTTGCATTTTTTTTCTTTTTCTTTCCTTCTTCACCTTTACTGCAATGTTCTTTATTTTATATTCTCCTCCTGTTTCGGACCATAAAACCAACCTGAAATTCAATCCAACGGTATCATACAGTGGTACATTCAACATTATATCGAACATTATTGAGGTTTTTATATTTCCCTTTTCGAAGAAGGAATCAATGAATTATATGAATTATTGTAAAACCAAAATTTTAAAAAATTTTACAGCAAGCTTATACAATATTATTATTAATATTTTTTCAAGCATTCATTGCAAGTGTAAAGTAAGCTTATTGTAATATTGTTTTCAAGCTTGTGTTCCTCAATTATTACAATCATGCTTGTGAATAAGCTTACAATTAAGCTTATAAAAACTGTATTGCAATAAGCTTATAATGGACAATTGTTATAAGCTTGTTCTCAAGTCCTATTACATTTCGCTTACATCCTGGTCTGTTGGGTTAATTCCATTTGCCGTCGGCATTTTATATTTCTCTACTTTCGTGTAAAAGCATACATAATAATATAATACAATGGCGCTATTATAACTCTGACGAGTTTTATGGCCGAGCTTCTCGCCCAATTCGAGGTGTGCTCCTTTTTGTTTTTCCTACTAATTGGGTGGACCTACAGTTTTATGCCGGCTGCGAACGGCGAATGCATTTTTTATGAGAAGCTTTTTACACTCGGAGGGTATGCCGCCCACTGCCGAGAGGTGACCGCTGCTCTTAAAAAACCCAATAATTGGATTTTTACTAATTAGAAAAATTGTTTTTGGTGTTTGGCTTGGACCGTGGTTTGAACCCGATACCTCTGGCATAGCAGGCGAGCACTCTACCCACTGCGCCACAGCGGCCATACATACATACATATTTACATAGGTACAAGCATGTGTGTTATCCAAGAACAAAAACTACTCTCCCCCAAACCTACATACATATGTATCAAAATACAACAAAAACATTTTCATTCATAAATGCATAAGATCAAATGAAATGTGGCAACGTCGCCTTCGCTCAAATCGGCGAACATTTTCAATTTTTCTAGTCCGACTCGACTTCAAAGAAATTCATGGACAAGAGGGCAAAGTGATAAGGGGCAGCCTAAAAGAAGGCGCTAGCATCCATACATACCTACAAATGGCTTCACATGCCCCTCTACGTTTCTTTGCTGTCCACAACTTTTCACAACTCGCGGCAATTTTGCCAAATTTCTACTCCAAATGACTTCGACATCAAGTCAGTGGACATGCGGGTAATTGAAAAGTGATGAACCTTGCAGACAATAGCAATGGTTCAACACCTGCGCACTTATAAGAACAAGCGCAGCCACATGCAACAATCGGGCCTACGAACTGTCAACAGTGATTCTGATGTGTTTTTGTTTTTGTACAAAATTTTACTTCTTCGTGGCGATCAACCGAAGGGCTGTCGGGAGTTTATTTGTTCAGCGAGGCTAGACGAACATAACACCTGCGCTACGAAATTACTGTGGACAGTGATAAGGCCGCGATTTACACGTGCGCCCCTCTAATTACTGCCAATTTACATGTATTGCAGTAGGATTCGAACCTGCTGTAAAGAACTATGGCCGGTTGAGCGCCTTTTCCCTCGTGAGGTCAACTTTAAAATTCTGCGATTTATGAGAAAAACCTGTCTTGTCAAATTTTGTGCTATGTTGTGTGGGCAACAGCGAAATGTAGAAGGGCGAGCAGAGTATGAGCTCGTCGGTATGTAAGGACACATGTACATATGAATGTTTGTATGCAGACGCGACCGTCGAAGTGACATGGCGTGTGATTGACTTGTGGAGCTGTACAAAAACAAAATAGAATGTCGCTCGTCCCTTGACACTTTTACACCTTGCCCACAAATGTATTTTAAGATGAGTTGGACAGAAAATTATTGAAATCGATGGCGTTTCGCACAAAGGCGACGTTGCCACATTTCATTTGATCTTAAGTATGCATTTATGAATGAAAAATTTTATTGTTGTGTTTTCATAGGGTTGGTGGATACTCGCTGTTGTTGGATATTACATATGTTTTTACGCGCGGCTTAAGAAGTTTGTATATGGCTTTATATGTAGGTTGAAATATACATATGTATGTATGCAATTATTTGTAGCAAGATATGTAGATACATACATACATACATAGTAGGGTAATGTGAAATTAGATACATATGTAGTACATACGTGTTTACGTACAGATGAGCAAATGGGCATAAACACGTGCATGTAGGTACATATGTAAATATGTATGTATGTACATATCGACCCCTTTGTGCGACTTTATCGTAAGGGACAAAATCAAACTTTTCAGGAGAGCATTTTTTTGGTTTTTTTACTGTAGGTACTGAACCTATCTTGAAAAAATGTTCAGTATGCGAAAAAATCATAATTTTGTCCCTTACGACAAAATAGCTCTCAATATGAGTGTGTTTGAATAAATGTCCCTTACGATAATACATATGTATGTACATATGTAGGTTTGTATATAAAAAAGGTTTTATATGACATTTTTAATGATGGAATCGTTGTTATATAGTGAATAGTGTACTCGCCTTCCAAACTAAAGTTTCCACGTTCGATTTCCGGCATATACCTAACATCAAAAGTTAAAATACATTGAATTCGATTGGTTCGAATCCCGGTGCAAATGGTAAAATAATACATGTACATATGTACATATTTATGTATGTAAATTAATAATTGTAGCTTATAGGTTCCGGAACCATCCAACCGATTTTGTTTGTTGTTGTTTGTGCCTACGGTAAAATACATACATACATACATACATCCATACATACATACATATGTATGTTTTTCTTTATTTAATTATTCACCAACACGGCATATAATATACCAAAATACATACCTACTTAACTACCAACAATTTTTCGCAAATGAATGTAGGTAGGTATGTATCAACTGAATCAAATGATCGATCAGTTGAAAAATCAAAGTCCGGGGATCGAGCCCCACCGTGACATGGTCATATTTCTGAAATTTATTTTTTCAGTTTTCATAATTTTTTTTATGATATTCTATGAAATTTTTTTTTGAAAATAGCGAAAATTACTATGAAAATTATTCAAATTATGCAAATCGCTTTATTTATAATAGCAGAAGTGCACAAATTAAATAACATTCGTTTCTACAGCTCGGTTCTCATCTATGTTATTACTCTGCTACAGAAATTAGTACTGTTAAGTGGCAGTGGTGAGTTCCTCCGCGTAAAATTGTGCGTTATTACAGAGAACTTATAAAACCAGAGAAGGTCCACGAACGGACAGGCGTGTAAATTGCTAATAACGCACAATTCTGGGGTAGGTAATTCACCACATGAGCTTAACAGTGCTAAAATTAGTAACAGAAAATTAACATTGATGAGCACGGCTCTGTAGAATCGAATGTTATTAATTTTCTGCACTTTTGCTGATATAAATAAAGCAATTTTCACAATTTTCATAACTTCCACAATTTTTGCTATTTTCAAAAAAAAAATTTCAAAATACATAATAAAAAAATTTAAAAAATCCGAAAAAACAAATTTCAATAATATGACTTGGTCCAGATGAGGCTCGATCGCCCAATTTTGGATTAGTCAATGACTTGATTCAATTGAATTTTCATATTTTTCATTATTTTCAAAATATTTTTTTGCAAAATACATATATAATAAAAAAATTAAAAAAAAATCGAAAATACAATTTTCAAAAATATGACTTGGTCAAGGTGATACTCGATCGGCAGACTTTTGGATCAGTTGATTCATTTGGGAAAACTTTTATGCACATGCATACATACATACATATGTATATACATGCATATGTACCTATTTTGGTAAATAATATGCCCGGTTGGTGTATAGGTAGGTACATGCATAATTAAATAAAAAATACGTAAAAAATTAAATATGTAAATAAAAAATAACTACATACACATGTATGTATGCATAACTTACATATATTGCGCGTAATCAATATATTGGTATGTACATATACATATTTTATTTTGCAACAAATATCTGTGCATACATATGTACAACCACGACTGTCCACCAAACCTTACAAAATATGTACAACAATACAATTTTTCATTCTTAAATCAAGCGAAATGTGACAACGTTGTCGTCGTGCAAAACGACATCAATTTCAATAATTTTCTAGTCCAACTAGACTTCAGCAAAATTCATTGGCAAGGTATAAAAGTGTGAGGGGACGAGCGACATACTGTTTTTTTATTTGTACAGCTCAACAAAAGCTGACAAAAGTCAAGCACACGCTATGTCACATTCGACGGTCGCGTCGATTTGCAGAAATTCATGACCGTGTCTACATACAAACATTCATACATTTGTATTCCCTTACATACCGACGAGCTCATACTCTGCTCGCCCCTCTACATTGCGCTGTTGTCCAAATGTTCACAGTACAAAATTTGGCAAAGCAGATTCTTTTCATAAATCACAGAAATTTCAAGTTCGGCTCGATTTCAAATCATGACGGGTAAGGCACTCAGCCATTCTAATCGCCCCTTGCAGCAAGTTCGACTGCTACAGCAGTACATGTAAATTAATAGCAATTGACAGGGCGCCCGCTAAAATTGCGGCCTATTCTCTGTGAACAGCGATTTCGTTGCCCAGAGTATGTTTTATTCTTGTTGTTGTTGGTTGTTCTTTCTGGTCAGCGAAATATGACAAACAAATCAAACCGCCGCTTGCTTACAGTGCGCAGGCCCGATTATTGCAAGTGGTCGCGCTTGTTGATATGAATGCGCACATAAGCAGGTGTCGAACCATTGCCATTGTGCGCGAGGTTCATCACTTTTGAATTACCCGCCTGTCCACCGACTTGATCTGAAAGCTATTTGGAGTTAAAATTTTACAAAATTGCTTCGTTTTGTGAAAAGTGAGGGACAACAGCGAAATGTAGCGGGGCAAGGAAACGCAGCACTTGTTGAGGTGTATGAACATTGTACAATAACAAAATCTCATAACGTTTGCCCCTTGTCACCTTGTCTCCTTCCCTATGAATTTATTTCAAGTCGAGTTGGACTAGAAAAAATTATTGAAATTGTCGTCGATTTGCGCGAAGACAATGTTGCCAGTTTTCTCTTGATTTTTTGTGATTGAGTTTATGAATGAAATTGTTATTGCTGTTTTTGATAATTTGGAGGACAGTAGGGTTTGCGTTTGGATAGCACATATGTTTGTATGTATGTATGTATATGTATATGGATGTACGCATGCTTTCAAGAGTTTGCGAATGGGATGTATGAGCACATGTGTACTTTTGCAAGTATGTATCTACATACCTACATACATATGCATATATTTAAACAAATATAGAGTATGTATGTACATAATATGAAATGCCGACGGCGGTTAGGATTTGGTATGTAATCCATGACTTCTGATGGTTGATGGTTGGTCATCAACAAATGGACAAGGAATTACATATTTTTATGGACAACATATTTTTATATGTTCAAAATTTCACAAATTTAATTACAATTGATAATTCGATAAAAACACTCACCAGTTTCATCTAATTGATGCTTTGTTGTATACACACCAACATCTTATTTTTAGTATAGAAAATGCTAGGGGTCGCGGGTTCGAGTCACACCAAAGTCATATTTAAAGTTTTTTTTTAAATTATTTTTTATCGTTTTTTTTAAATTCCTAAATTAAAATTCGATAGGAAAATTTTGAAAAAATTTAGTGGTTGTAAGAAATTGGTGCATCGATGGCATCGGTGTAATCTGGTGTAATGCATATAAAACAGAGAATGTGAGTTCTGTGGTGCAAATAACATCACAGCTGCAGCTATATTTTCTCAATCTATACTAAATAACATAAAAATTCTCAATTACCTATGGTAAAAACAGAATTCTGCTGTTTAGCGTAGGTAATTCACCATCAAATTTTAGGATGGTGAATTACCTACCACCTCGTCCTCCTCACACTATTCGTAGTGGTTGGACCTTCTCTGGTTTTATAAGTTCTCTGCTTATAGGTTCCGGAACCATCCAACCGATTTTGTTTGTTGTTGTTTGTGCCTACGGTAAAATACATACATACATACATACATCCATACATACATACATATGTATGTTTTTCTTTATTTAATTATTCACCAACACGGCATATAATATACCAAAATACATACCTACTTAACTACCAACAATTTTTCGCAAATGAATGTAGGTAGGTATGTATCAACTGAATCAAATGATCGATCAGTTGAAAAATCAAAGTCCGGGGATCGAGCCCCACCGTGACATGGTCATATTTCTGAAATTTATTTTTTCAGTTTTCATAATTTTTTTTATGATATTCTATGAAATTTTTTTTTGAAAATAGCGAAAATTACTATGAAAATTATTCAAATTATGCAAATCGCTTTATTTATAATAGCAGAAGTGCACAAATTAAATAACATTCGTTTCTACAGCTCGGTTCTCATCTATGTTATTACTCTGCTACAGAAATTAGTACTGTTAAGTGGCAGTGGTGAGTTCCTCCGCGTAAAATTGTGCGTTATTAGCAATTCACACGTTTCTCCGTTCGTGGTTCTTCTCTGGTTTTATAAGTTCTCTGCTTATAGCTTCTGTTTTGGGTTTGTTGTATTTGCAATGAAATCAGCCGCATGTACAATGTACATACATACATACGTATGCAGAGCAAGAACTGGTTTTGTGTTTTGTGTAACAACATTCTGTTTTGTCATTGTTGTGTTTGCAATAAAAACAATCGCATGTACATACATATGTATGCAAAGCAAGAACTGGTTTTGTTTGTAATTCATTTAATAGTAAGTTCTGAATCAGAGACGCTTAACGAACGAACGGATTCTATTTCGTTTTGTTAATTCCCAATGCTAAATTATCAAAATGGTTTTGTTTCGTTAATTCGCAACGCTAAATTATCAAAACCATTTCGTTTCGATAATTCACAAAACTAAATTATCAAAATGCAACCGGTAACGTTGAAACGAAGTAAATCAACAAAAAGATTGCCTGCACGAGACGCATACATACACAGCTGTCACTCAAATCGTAGCAGTTCGTGTGCATATGCATATATGTACATATGTATGCGAGCACTCGGCCGATTGTTCGCGACGGCATTGCGAGCGCACTAAGCATTTCAACGTTATAAATTTGGTTATGATAACGCTAATCAACGAAATGAAATTATTTTGATAATTTCTTTTCGATAATCAACGAAATGGTATTATTTCGATAATTTCATTATCGTTATTTTGCGACTATAAATTATTTTGATAATTGCGTAAACGGTAAAAACCTCAATAGTTTCAACGGAAACGATTGCTTTTTTTCGGTAAACGATAATATTAACGTTACGATGCATCCTTGTTCTGAATTAACGAAAAGGAACCCTAATTACATTTTTATACAATGTTTTGTAAACGTGAGGTGAAAAAAATTTCTCTAAAAAAAAAAAAAATAAAAAAAAAATGCGCCACTCGGGACTCGAACCTGAGCTCCTTGGTCCGTAGGCAGCATACCTCACCATTACGCTACAAACGTATTCGGAGCTTTATTGTCTAAACTCGAATTTA
The DNA here is from genome assembly GCA_960531455.1 of Urophora cardui. Classification (NCBI taxonomy): domain Eukaryota; kingdom Metazoa; phylum Arthropoda; class Insecta; order Diptera; family Tephritidae; genus Urophora; species Urophora cardui. Next base: position 91,824,836 of record OY482671.1, on the reverse strand, counting down.
TTCAATCAGGTTTCTTTTTTTTTTTGTTCTTTTCAAATGCTTCACCTCAACTTCTCTTCACTTTCTGATTGTGAAATATAACAAAACGTTTGGGAAATTTTGTATTTCCAAACTAGTTTGGAAAACCTTGAATAAAAGGGTTTGGAAAATATTGCATAATAAGCTAGTTTACTTCACTGCATATTGGGACTTTTGGTAGAAGTTATAAATACCTACATACATATGTATGTAGATCTATTTCGGAGAACACCACATCCCATCAGACTTCTTTTTACTTTTATTCTTGCGTCCGCATAAAACGTCCTATAATGAAAAATTTAAGTAAAAATTCAAAAATAAATAATAGCTTAAAAAACTAAAAAACACACTTTAATCTTAAAAATCGTACTAAAAATTGAGAAATAATTTAAGTAGAAACAAAATGAACGAAAATATAAGTATTTAAGGAAAAGCGTGGGGCTGCTCAATAATATTTGAACATGAAAATATTCGATTCGTACAACTAGTACAAAAATATACCTAGTTGCGAAATTAAAGAGTACGATATATGAAATCTCAAAAAAGTCAAAATAAAATTATTAGTAAAAAAACACCGATTTTAAATATTTTTTGACATACTGAGCACCCCACGCTTTTCCTTAAATACTTACATTTTCGTTCATCATTTTGTTTCTAATTAAATTATTTCTCAATTTTTAGTACGATTTTTAAGATTAAAGTGTGTTTTTTAGTTTTTTATTTATTTTATTTATTACTTTTATTCTTGCGTCCGCATAAAACATCCTTTAATGAAAATTTTCACTAAAAATTTATAAATAAATAATAGCTTAAAAAAACTAAAAAACACGCTTTAATCTTAAAAATCGTACTAAAAATTGAGAAATAATTTAATTAGAAATAAAATGATGAACGAAAATATAAGTATTTAAGGAAAAGCGTGGGGGTGCTCAATAATATTTGAACATGAAAATATTCGATTCGTACAACTAGTACAAAAATATACATACCTAGTTGCGAAATTAAAGAGTACGTTATATGAAATCTCATAAAAGTCAAAATAAAAATATTAGTTAAAAACAGCGATCTTAAATATTTTTTGGCATACTGAGCACCACCCGACGCTTTTCCTTAAATACTTATATTTTCGTTCATCATTTTGTTTCTAATTAAATTATTTCTCAATTTTTAGTACGATTTTTAAGATTAAAGCGTGTTTTTTAGTTTTTTTAAGCTATTATTTATTTGTGAGAAGCTTTTTCATGGCAGAAATACTCTCGGAGGGTATGCCACCCACTGCCGAGAGGTGACCGCTGCTCTTAAAAAACCCAATAATTGGATTTTTACTATTTAGAAAAATTGTTTTGGTGTTTTGCTCGGACCGTGGTTTGAACCCGAGACTTCTGGCATAGCAGGCGAGCACTCTACCCACTGCACCACAGCGGACTTTTTAACCATTGAAAATGATGGAGCAGAATCTCCATAGTATTGATGAAGCCCTCCCTTGGTTTCCTTCATGGTTTTTACGAAAAAAAATAATGCTTAATCAGCATTTTTGTTAAAACACACGAGGTTCTCGGTTTCAAATAGCTGTAAAACACAAACTAAGTGGCAAAGAAGCATGCGACTAATACATACTTACAACTTTACATACCTTTATATGGAGTGAATTGTTCGCATTTGTTCGAGCATGTCCTATGAAGACAATAATTCTTCAATTTGTATTCCCGAACTGGTACAAATGTAGATTAGTCGCGTTAATAGTATATGATGCCATACGAGTGCACATCATAATTAAGAATTTTTAAAATCCAGTCTCCTCCGAATTCGAACCATGACAGCAATCTGAAATTCAATCCAATGGCATCATATCGACGCTTCCAAACAATACTGTACTAAGTCGACTTAGTACATTTTGCTTTTCAAGTAGAGCGTGTCTTAATTTAGATGCTGTCTAATTTTGGTATCAATCGGACAATCCAATCAAAAGTTATAAGCAAAAGTGTACATATAATACAACTTGAGATTTTTACAGAATAAAAACTTTGAGAGTTTGCCATGAAAAACCACGTAGCAAATTTTTATTTTTTCTTACGGTTTTATATAAAGCGTACCCTGACTTTGATATTGTCGAGTGAGTGAAAATATACTTAGCATACAACTGAATTTTCATATCGAGTTTAAACTTTGAGAGCTTCTCCTGCAAAACACAGTTTTCAGACTTAGTACAGTTTTGTTTGGAAGCGTCGATATAGTTAACATTCAACATTAGGGCCTTCTCACATTACTCGGTACGACTTCGGATCGACATTTTTTCCTCGGTATTTTTAGCTTACCGAAACGATTCCGCGTTGCCGTGTGTTTCACACTTGTGGGAATACTTTCGGTGCGTAATCTTCAGAAAATAAGAAAACAAACATCGAAATTTACAATATAAAATTTTAAAATTCAACAAATCACTCAATAATAATAATAATGTCTTCTAGTGAAGACGAAGACATTATAACTACATTTATAGCCGAAACGAGTTTTTTACTTACTTTGATCTTCTTCTTTTATTACGCCGCAAAAATGTATGCAGTAATTCCTCAAATTTTACTGACCGGTCTTACCGCGTTGCGGTATACCGAAATTAATCGGCTCCGATTTCATGTATGCAACACTAATGTGAAAGTGCCAATTGAAATATGTACATGTGGTCGGTAAGGTTTCGGTATACTTTCGGTAAAAACAAAAAAATGTCGATCCGATACCGCACCGAGTAATGTGAAAGCGCTCTTATATTGAATTTTGGTTATGCTTTTATACTTCCCTTTTTCGAAAAAAATCTATAAATTATATGAATCATTGTGAAAACATTTAAAAAATGTATTAATACATAATAATAATTTTTATTGTTGGATTTCTCACAAAAAATGTTGAATCAACAACGCCCGTCCTTTAAATAACGGAAAGTTGTTCGATCTAAAACTTTGCGCAACGGCAATATACATTGCTCAAGTTGTAATACCTAAAACGCCGGTTCGGACAGCTGGGTATAAGAAGTACAGACGTGCCCATAACGGGCCATTTAAAAAAATGTATATTTAAATAATTAACTAATCTTTTTGCTTATCAATGTGAATAATAAAAATTTTATAAGTGAAAAACGGTGTATATGTATGTATGTACATAAAGTGCATAAATACATGTATATACATAGGGATTCCAATCCCGGGATCCCGCCCTTTTTGACACCCCGGCAATCCCGGGATTGCTAAAATTTCATCCCGGGATTTTCGGGATAAAATAAAGCAAGAATATTCCCCTATTATAGCAAAGAAAAATTGTATTTTATATAATTTTATTGGTCTCAGATCTGTATAATAATAGCGTTTCCTATTCTGAACGAAAATATTGCATTATTACATGGCAGCAGCTAGGAACTTTTTTTTTTTAATTTTTTGTATGGTTAGGTTTTTTTTGGTTATCACTTCATTCAAAAATTATTTTCGCGGGAGTCACCAATGCGATAATTACAAGCAGTACCTCGTTCGAAAGACAATTAAAATTGTCAGTCTACAACTTGTAGTACATATGTAATTGGATATAACCTCGCTGAGTAACAGCTGGTCGAAATCAAAATTTTGTAAATTACTTGCGTTTTTTGAAAACATTATGATTTTAAGACTAAGTTTTTTGTAGGAAGTTGTAAACTTCAGCAAAGTTTTATTTTTTTTTAAATTAGCCTGCTTAATTGTGGTTATCGCATTTGTGATTTCCGAAAATAATTTTTGAGTGAAGTGATAACCAAAAAAAACACCAAATTACCGTTATCTCAAAAACCTAACAATACAAAACATTAAAAAAGAAAATAGTTCCGAGCTCAGCAGTCCCATACTTATCCTCCCCCATACCTGAATTTTTAGATATTTTTTGGCTATAACCTAGTGTAATTAAATTTTTTTGTTGTGAAATACGCGTTTTAAAGAAACGTACGTTAAGTATTTTTAAAATCTTTAGAATTCTTGTGGTAAAATTCATTTGATAATTTCTATTTCCTGATTTTTGGCCATTTATTTCTCAAAGGTTTTTGCAATTTCCTCCCATGCAAAGTAAATAATGGAAGAAAATGCAAACAATATTCAAAACATTAAATTAGCAAAACCCAGGAAAAAGTAAATTTTAGTTATTTGAGAATTTCACATTACGTACTAAAATAAAATACGTAGCTGTATACTCGGAATTCATCTAAAAATTTGTGCATCCAATTTTCAATTTTTTTTCGAATGTTGCATTAATTTTCAGTATTTTTCGGCAAGCTTGGAAAATCCTCTTAAAAGAAGTGCGTCGTTAAATTCTAAAAATTTTTATTGGAAATTATCACAAGCTTTATTATTAATATCTTAAAAGTACCAATTGTAAAGGAAAATGTTTTGTTCACCAAATGTATTTAATTTTCTTTGTTGGTTGCGTTTTTTAAACACACTCTTATTATTAAATAATACGCATGATTTTACATTCATATTTTATTTTGTTACTAATGAAATAATAAAAATGGCAATAAAAATCAATTTTTTCTTTGCACTTTAAAGCAGGGACCGAAAATAAAAATTATTTTTTTTTCCAGGGACCCTAATCATTATGAGTTTTGTAATAAAAATCAATCTGGAAAAGATAATACGAGCTGCAGAACTTAACCATACAGGAAGCATCTTATATCACAAGAGTGTGCAACTGCTGGCGTACGCCGATGACATCGACATCATTGGCACTAACACGCGCGCCGTATGTTCTGCCTTCTCCAAGCTGGATAAAGAGGCTAAGAAAATGGGTTTGGCGGTCAACGAGGACAAGACGAAGTACCTCCTGTCATCACACAAAGAAACAGCACGCCTTGGCAGACACGTCAATGTTGATAGCTACAAATTCGAAACTGTTAAGGACTTCGTCTATCTGGGAACCAGCATTAACACCAAGAATGATGTCAGCACGGAGATCCAACGAAGAATCACGCTTGCCAATAAATGCTACTTCGGACTAAGTAGGCAACTGAAAAGTAAAGTCCTCTCTCGACAAACAAAAATCACACTCTACAGGACGCTCATCGTTCCAGTCCTCATGTACGGCGCAGAAGCATGGACAATTTCAAAATCAGATGAGATGGCACTTGGAGTATTCGAGAGAAAAGTTCTTCGTAAGATTTATGGACCTTTGCGCGTTGGCGTGGGCGAGTATCGACGGAGATTTAACGATGAGCTGTACGAGCTTTACACAGACATCGACATTGTTCAGCGAATAAAGATCCAGCGGCTGCGTTGGGCAGGTCATGTCGTGAGAATGGACGAAGGCGCTCCGGCTAAGAAAGCATTTCTATCGAAACCCGCTGAACGCAAAAGAAAAGGGAGACCTCCACTGCGTTGGGAAAATCAGGTGGACAGCGATGCTGCCTCCCTAGGTGTTCCCAAGTGGCGCCATGCTGCACGAAACAGAAGCAATTGGCGCGCTCTGTTGGACTCGGCCAGAATCGTCTAGACGGTTAAGCGCCAATCAAGAAGAAGAAGAATAAAAATCACGATTTAATCATTATATGTTGAGTTTTTTTACAATTCATCAAAAATAATCATTATTTTTTGAGTTTTATTTTTTTCGATCAGAAATAACACTTATTCCTTGAGTGATATTTTATCTTTCAGAAATAATCATTATTCCTTGAGTCTTATTCTTTTCGATCAGAAATAAAACTTATTCCTTGAGTGATATTTTATTTTTCAGAAATAATAATTATTCTTTGAGTTTTATTTTTTTCGATCAGAAATAAAACTTATTCCTTGAGTGATATTTTATCTCTCAGAAATAATAATTATTCTTTGAGTTTTATTTTTTTCGATCAGAAATAAAACTTATTCCTTGAGTGATATTTTATTTTTCAAAAAATAATAATTATTCTTTGAGTTTTATTTTTTCGCTTGGGTCGAAAAACTCAAAACATCTCTGGGGTGCCCTGACACCAGACCCGGGCATCCCCAATTATATATTTTTTTCAATTACAATTACATGTAATTGGTAATTGACATTTTTCAATTACAATTACTTGGAAAAGTGTAATTGAAAATCTCCAATTACAAGTAATTGTAATCGAATCACATCAATTACATTTTTCTTGGGTTTGAGAAAATTTTGTTGTGTACATATGGTTTTTTGTTTTTGTTTTTGCAACCCAAAAATAGCCGAAATTTCATTAAAAAAAAGTAGTTAAAGGTTTCGAAAATACTACAATGAAGGGTTTTAGTATAAAAAGACTTTCAAGAAATTTAACGTCGACTAAAATGGTGTCAACCATCAGAAAGAGCAATCTCTAAACATTTGGTTGAGTTTTGTGAAATTTCGGTTCTTTTTGGGCTGCAATGAAGGGTTTTAGTATAAAAAGACTTTCAAGAAATTTAAAGGCCGACTAAAATGGTGTCCACCACCAGAAAGAGCATCTTCAAAACATTTGGTTGAGTTTTGTGAAATTTCGGTTCTTTTTGGGCTGCATTGAAGGGTTTTATTATAAAAAGACTTTCAAGAAATTTAAAGGCCGACTAAAATGGTGTCCACCATCAGAAAGAGCATCTTCACGAAGTTATATCAATAAAAATTTATTGGTAATTATGTGTCAGGACACTCCAGATATGTTTTGAGTTTTTCGACCCAAGCGAAAAAATAAAACTCAAAGAATAATTATTATTTTTTGAAAAATAAAATATCACTCAAGGAATAAGTTTTATTTCTGATCGAAAAAAATAAAACTCAAAGAATAATGATTATTTCTGAAAGATAAAATATCAATCAAGGAATAAGTTTTATTTCTGATCGAAAAAAATAAAACTCAAGGAATAATGATTATTTCTGAAAAATAAAATATCACTCAAGGAATAAGTTTTATTTCTGATCGAAAAAAATAAAACTCAAGGAATAATGATTATTTTTGAGTTTTATGGATATCGCTTAAAATTTTTCGATCATAGTGGATTCGGATAGTGCTCTTTCAGACAAGCACACACACATACTCGATACTCTTCTACGATGTTTGCAAGTATTTGATTTTTTCCATTGAAAATATAAGGCATAATGATTATTATGGGTCCCTGTTTTTTTCGATGCTACAAAACTCCAGGGCTAGATTGTGTTCTTGGGCAAAATTATTTACTTTACTTTCATCCCAGGACCTCCAGGATCAATAACCTGGGTTCTATTAATTTTACTGATTTTTTTTTTAAAAAACGCCAGCTATAAAATAAAAATATGGCGTTTTATTTTTTAGCACCAGAGATAAAATAAATACTTGGAGTTTTATTTTTTAGCTCCATCGATAAAAGTAAAACCTGGAGTTTTATTTTTAAACGGTTTTATTTAGCTCACCCCGTTTGTTTTTAACACGCTTTTATTAGCTTTGTTCGCGTACTTTTTCCAACAGCATTTACTCAGCAGCCTCCAACAGCCAGGTGTTGGAGAAAAATGTCACCTATCCTCTCACAAGAGAAAAATATCGTAAGAGGTAAACGAACACAAAATTTGCAGAGTTCAACAGCTTTGGCAAACAGCTGATTTTTATTTACATTCACAAGCCCCAAATTCAAAGGATAAAAAGAATTAAAATTAAAATGATAATAAAATTGGTGGAAATTATTGCTGTTAATTATGTATATATGTACATATAAGATAAAAATAATAAAATAAAACATAAAACACTAGCCCGACTGTCGTGCGAACGATTTTTTCTGGCCATAATCAACCTTCTAGGCCGGTGGATTTTAGTCGCGTCTTACGACAGGCATTCCTTACAACGGGTATATTCTAGACCCCCTAACCCGCTGGGGTTCGCTGTTACTATCTAATAAATAGGATTTCATTGTAATAATTATCACACTAACAATTGCTTTTCTTTGTACCCATGTCCATACTGTTTTCCACCACAGTATGTCTTCGCGTCTGGTGCCCCGTAGAAGAATTTTCAATTTAATGCACCCGGCCCTGGCCATGCTTTAAAAAAATAACCCTCTATGGACCGATCCACAGTACTTTTGAGTAGAACCAACTTTTGCGTTGGCGGCATTTGGCCGCGCTTTAAAAAAAATAGCCCCAGCCAGCAAAATTTCCTTTCTCGAATTATATCTGCGGAGCGATCGGGAGAGTTATAATTAGTAAAATTAACATCCATAGAAGATTTCCCGAAAGTTCCAGTGGTTTGAAAATAAATACGGCGGGCGCATTATACTTAAGCCGACCCACTGCAGAACTACTCTCGGAGGGTGTGCCACCCACTGCCTAGAGAGGCTGCTATTTTTAAAATCCGGATAATTGGGTTTTAGTTAGAATTTGTTGTCTATCCAGGCTCAGTGAAACTTTCAGGAAATATTCTGTAGATGATAATTCATCTTATCTTAACACTTTCAACTATTATTAAATTACAATATTAAAGTTCTCCAGAAATGGAATTCTCCCGGCTGAGGGTAATTTTTGTAAAGCGCGGCTGAAGGCAAAAGGTGTTCTATACAAAACAACTGTGGATTGCTCCATGGATATTAATCCAGAAAGAGAATTCTGCCGGCTGAGGGTAATTTTATTGAAGCGCGGCCAAAAGCCGCCAACGCAGAAAGATGTTCTACACGTACATACATTATTTTAACAAGGAATGTCTCCTGAACTATAAGCGTCCGGAGGGTAGTACTTTGTTTTTTGTGATCTGTGAGACCACCCCTACCCTCTGGAAAATTAATTGTTATCGGATCGTGGATCATTATATACAAATTTTCCCTCTATCCAGGCTGGGGATCCAACCCATGACCTCTGGTATGGCAGACTGTCCGCCACACCACAATGGCCACAACACTCCCCACTGCACCACAGCGGCCCCGTTAATATATATTCCCGCAAAGGAGATTACAATTTACTAAGGTACATAATATGCATATAAATACTTCGCAAAAAGTATGTAACTTATTTTGCATATTTAATTTATCCATATTTGTTGCCAATTTAGTGTATTTTTCCAATTTTATAATTGATTTGTATATTTTGCAAATCTTGTTACTTGCAAAAATTCAAGTCAGCTGTTGTTTGATCAGCTGTTTTCCTGTTGGAAAATTGCTGTTGGCAAAAATTTGTCCAACAGAATTCAACAGCTTCTCACAAACTGAAATGTCAGTTTTCTCTCTCAGTTGGTTCTCTTCTGTTGGAGATTTGGCGTAAAAAAACGACGACAAAGTGTTTGTTTTTAAAAGTTTTCGAAAAACATCAAAAAATATCCGTAAACGAACAAAACTAATAGCTTCACCTGTATGTATGTATGTATGTATGTATGTATGTATGTAACTTCATCCCATCCTAAAAGTTGTAACATTTAACTAAATTATTATATCTTTCAAACATTCACTTTTATTGTGTTCTCTCTATTATTTCTATTCTCCTCCGGATTCGAAACATGACATCAACAGCCCAACGGCATCATATAGTAGGACATTCAACATTATACTTCATGCTTCATTGCGGCTTTTAAGTTACCTTTCCTCAAAATAGCCTCTATGAATTTCAATTCACTCCCGTATATAAGCCAATAAGTAACAAGCTTTCAGGGTACGGAAAAACTCACTCACGAACGCCCAAAAATACATTCTACTCAAATCACAAACAAATGTTTAAAGAAAAACGTATAACCACTCAAATAAAGAGCGAACTAACGCACAACAGCCAGCGATCGCTCATAGCGATGGCGATAAACTCAATGCATAAATTCACTCAAAAATGGGTTTGTTGTATTTGCAATGAAATCAGCCGCATGTACATACATGCGTATGCAAAGCAAGAACTGGTTTTGTTTGTAATTCATTTAATAGTAAGTGCTGAATCAACGAAAAGGAACCCTAATTCTATAATTGCATTTCACGTTTGGAAAGCAATTTTTATACAATGTTTTGTAAACGTGAGGTGAAAAAAATTAAAATGCGCAACTAGGTACTCGAACCTGAGCTCCTTGATCCGTAGGCAGCATACCTCACCATTACGCTACAAACGTATTCGGAACTTTGTTGTCTAAATTCGAATTTATTAAATCATGTTTCTTTTTTTTTTTGTTCTTTTCAAATGCTTCACCTCAACTGCTCTTCACTTTCTGATTGTAAAATATAACAAAACGTTTGGGAAATTTTGTATTTCCAAACTAGTTTGGAAAACCTTGAATAAAAGGGTTTGGAAAATATTGCATAATAAGCTAGTTTACTTCACTGCATATTGGGATTTTTGGTAGAAGTTATAAATACATATGTACCTATGTAGATCTATTTCGGAGAACACCACATCCCATCAGACTTCTTTTTACTTTTATTCTTGCGTCCGCATAAAACATCCTTTAATGAAAAATTTCACTAAAAAGTTAAAAATAAATAATAGCTTAAAAAAACTAAAAACACGCTATAATCTTAAAAATCGTACTAAAAATTGAGAAATAATTTAATTAGAAACAAAATGATGAACGAAAATATAAGTATTTAAGGAAAAGCGTGGGGGTGCCCAATAATATTTGAACATGAAAATATTCGATTCGTACAACTAGTACAAAAATATACCTAGTTGCGAAATTAAAGAGTACGATATGTGAAATCTCAAAAAAGTCAAAATAAAATTATTAGTAAAAAAACAGCGATTTTAAATATTTTTTGACATACTGAGCACCCCACGCTTTTCCTTAAATACTTATATTTTCGTTCATCATTTTGTTTCTAATTAAATTATTTCTCAATTTTTAGTACGATTTTTAAGATTAAAGCGTGTTTTTAGTTTTTTTAAGCTATTATTTATTTTATTTATTATTTATTCTTGGGTCAAATTTAGTAATTCAAATTTCACCCTCTTCCTGTCAACCGATTAATCAGAAATTTTGTACGCTTGTATAACCCCGATGACAATGCAATATTATGAAAAAAAAAATTCCGATAGGTGGCGCGTGGGTCGCTATATTTACAAAAATCGCATTTATGGTCCGATTTGGCTGAAATTCGGAACATGTATTACTACCTTGAAAAGAAATATTTTCTTTAAAAAAATTCCGCTAGGTGGCGCGTGGGTCGCTATATTTACAAAAATCGCATTTATGGTCCGATTTGGCTGAAATTCGGAACATGTATTACTACCTTGAAAGGAAATATTTTCCTAAAAAAAACTTCCGATAGGTGGCGCGTGGGTCGCTATATTTACAAAAATCGCATTTATGGTCCGATTTGGCTGAAATTCGGAACATGTATTACTACCTTGAAAAGAAATATTTTCTTAAAAAAAAAATTCCGCTAGGTGGAGCTGAGATCGGGGTAATTAAAACTGAAAATCCTAGTTAACTGTTTGAAGAAGGTCAAGCCTACGTGGCTCTTAGTAGAGTAAGAACTTTGCAGGGACTACGTATAGAGGCGTTGGACTGCAATAAACTAACGGGCAAGAAACCTTGCAATAATGAAGCACTAAATGAATTAAACAGAATGCGAAATAAAAACTAAAAACTAGAAAATAAAAATAGGTAAAAAAACTTTTTAAGTCAAACGGTTTTATGTTATACATACATTGCAATGTTTAAGATAAATGTACTAAAAACCAAAAAATAATAAAATAGATACAGTCGTGGGAATTATAAACATTTGCTTAGACTAGACTAAAATAAAACCGTGGGGCACGTCAATTGTCTACAATCGTTGATTAAAATGTTTGTTTTGTAATGTTACACTATAATTAGGCAGTTGTTCAACCGACAACGATGGACGTGTGATAAGTAGGGCTAGAATGTGGAAAAAAGCTAGCAAGCTCGATTATAAGCGAGTTTTAGGGTTTCATAGTGGTGAGCGAGTAGTACTTTTATCATATGTTTTGTCGATTAAAGACAAACTACGAGCAGTGAAACGATTCCTCGTGTGAATGTCCAACGATAAACTAGTTGAAACATCTCTTTTATTAACATGGAGTGTATAACTATTGGAATTTCCATGAGCAAGAAAATAGTAAGTAATTTCCTCACCGTCTGCGGGCCAACTGCCTAACGACGAATTAAACGATTCTTCTATCGCACATTAAGTCGATAATTTGTAGACAATTGACGTGCCCCCCGGTTTTATTTTAGTCTAGTCTATGCAAATGTTTATAATTCCCACGACTGTATCTATTTTATTATTTTTTGGTTTTTAGTACATTTATCTTAAACATTGCAATGTATGTATAACATAAAACCGTTTAACTTAAAAAGTTTTTTTACCTATTTTTATTTAACTCCAAAATAAAACACCAGGGCCAATAAATAACGAACCCCTTAACCGAATTGCATAAATTTGGTATCAGATGAAAGGTAATTCAGTAAGCTTTTTAATGGTGCCACCCATGCCAAGATTACCACTCAAACCAAGGTTGCCACCTATTTTTTTTAATTCTTCCCAATTTAGTATAAGTGCCAACATTCAAAAGCTTACTGAATTACCTTTCATCTGATACCAAATTTATGCAATTCGGTTAAGGGGTTCGCTAGTTATTGGCTCTGGAGTTTAATTTTGGAGTTAAAAAATAAAACTCCAGGTTTTTGTTTTATCGATGGAGCTAAAAAAAAAAACTCCAGGTTTTTGCTTTATCGCTGGTGCTAAAAAATAAAACACAAAGTTGATTGATTATTTTTGGCCAAATAAAATATTCCTCCAAATATAAATTTTTTCTTTGGTGTTTTATTATAAAAGGAATAAAACTCCCGGTCCCTGCTTTAAAGTTGTAGCGTTCCTCGAAATATATATTTACTTTTTTCAATCCCAAAATGTGGGAAAATAATTAATGTCCAAATCCCGGGATTATAAAAAAATCTCGAAAATTCCGCGATCGTAAATATCGGAAAAATTGGAATCCCTAGTATATACATACATACATACATATGTACGAATACCAATTCCTAAAAGTAGAATAATATCAAACAAATTTACAAGTCCATCGGATGGATAAACAAGGCATACATACATATGTACATATGTATGTATGTATGTATGTACGTTAGACCGTCCGTTCGTACGCGCTCTAATCTATACATATAATAAAATTGTAACAGGTCGATGTACATTAAAGATATTCAAGAAAAACTGATAGGAGAGCTCGTTATTGGACCAGTGAAACCCAAATCTACATTTTTTAGAATTTTTGTCTGTCTGTCTGTATGATTGTGCGCGCATCACACAACTTTCATTTGGATATCTCATCCAGTTCCCGAAATATAGACCAAAATGTGACTAAAAATGTGGTATCTTACCCGGTTCCTAATTTATTCACCTAAATGTGGACTAAGGTGGAGTGAAAATTTTTTTTTGGAAATTCAATTTGTTCCAAAGCCAGAACGGCACCTTTCTGCCCCAAAAATAAGCCTGTAAAATTTTATTGACCTACTCGCATGTTTAGAGGTGCCCCAAGCCCCACAAAGTTGAAAAAAATAGCACGATCTGGTACAAATATGAAATTTTGAAAATTATAAAATCAAAAAACCAAGTATGAGTATTGGTAAACATGGCGAAGCTGAGTATTAAAGTGAATTTTTTTGTTTTGGAAACAACAACAACAAAAGTTATTAAAGGTCAAAGTTTATATTATGCATGTTTTAAATTGCAATTAAAAACTACTGAACCGATTTTGAATATTTTTAAACCGTTCGATAGGTATTTTGATTTCCTTTAATTTGATATACATTTTCCCGTGGGGTCCATAGCTCCCCCTGCGGAGCTCAATCCCCCCTCTCCCCTACCCCCCTTTACCCTCTTACTTTTCATATATAATATATATATCAAATTAAAGGGAATCAAAATACATATCGAACGGTATAAAAATATTCGAAATCGGTGCAGTAGTTTTTAAGTAATTCCAATTTAAAAAATGCTTATAAAGAAATATGGTGAAATTTCGAAAAGGGGCGGTGCCACGCCCATTTATTAAAGGCCAAATTTTGAGTTTTATGTCATATGTAAGTCAGAAACATACGTATATCGATGAAATTTAGTACGCGTGATATACTTACTTAGGCAAATGTTTGGATGAAAAATTGCCAAAATCGGTTGACGACCACGCCCACGTTTATATGTGGGTATTATAAAGAGGCCTAATAAAAACATTTTAAGCGGTATCTTTGTCAAATATAAAGATAATTCATTAGAAGTTTGTGGCATGAGTCCAACTATAAGCATAAAACAAAAATCATACACTTTTGAAAATGGGCTCCTTTTAGAAGCAGGAATATGCGAGATTTCGGAGCCCAGAACTCGACGAATAATTGGGATATTATGATGAAACTTGGTGTATACACTTCTAAATATCACTTATGTTTATACACATACAAGAATTTGGTGAAATCAGTTTATAATCACGCTTAGTTTTTTACAAAAATATTCGTAAAACGTAAGATCTTTGTAACTAAATGTCATAAAGGAATGAAATTTTGCACTAACAAGAATATGGTGTAATGTGGAACGATTTACCCTTGTCAAAATGTTCTAAAAAATTATTGGCCATAAAATTTCACTCAGAAAAAATCTTTGTAAAAAGAACCTGAAAGACCGTCCCCTGAAGAGAGTCATTGATAAATTTACGAGATCCGTCTATAAATACCGAAGATATGAAAAAATGTATTTGGGCGACATCTAGCAGTGTAAAAAAAATATGTGTTCCGGAAGTGTTTTCCACAGAGACACATGGAGGGGCGTATGGCTGACTTTTTTTTTGGTGCCTATAAGGCGAGACGGCCTAATGTATGTATGTATGTACATATGCGACTTTATCGTAAGTGACAAAAGCAAATTTTACAGAAGAGCATTTTTTTTTGTTTTTTACCCGTTTTTTTTTGGTATCTATATTTGTGGGACTTTTACTTAAGGGACAAAAGCAAATTTTACAGGAGAGCATTTTTTTGGTTTTTTTACTGTTTTTTATTGGTATATATAAATGAAACTCAACACGCGATTAGATAGTTAATTAATATACTGAACCTGATATTTTTTTTTTGAAAAAATCATAAATTTGTCCCTTACGATGTCGCTCTCAATGTTTTATGAGCGTATTTGAATAAATGTCCCTTACGATAATATTAAAAAAAAGGTTTTATATGACAACTACAAGTGTTTTATTGCATACTTTTGTATTTTTAATGATGGGATCGTGGTAATATAGTAAATAGTGTACATACAAAAGTTTCCACGTTCGATTTCCTACTAGCTATGTATATTCAAAAATTTTTTTATATATTCGAGCTCAAGAAAAAGTATACATTGTCCCTTACGATAAAAAATAAAGCCAATTTTTAGCACATCTATAAGGATTTCAGCTATAATATTTTACTAGATGATGCGCTGAGGTATGTAGAACAAGTTTGCATCAAAAAGCAAATTTCAAGAAAATGACCCTTACCATAATTTCGCGCAAAGGGGCGATATGTTGTGCATACATATGTAAGTATAAACATGTACATAATAATAATATAATAAACTGGCGCTATTATAACTCTAACGAGTTTTATGGCCGAGCTTCTCTCCCAATTCGAGGTGTGCTCGTTTTGTTTTTCCTACTAATTGGGTGGACCTACAGTTTTATGCCGGCTCCGAACGACGAATGCATTTTTTGTGAGAAGCTTTTTCATGGCAGAAATACACTCGGAGGGCATGCCGCCCACTGCCGAGAGGTGAGCGCTATTTCTAAAAACCCAATAATTGGGGTTTTAATAATTAGACAAAATTTTTGGTGTTTTCTCGGACTGGGGTTAGAACCCGAGACCTCTGGTATAGCAGGCGAGGACTCTACCCACTGTACCACAGCGGCCATGTACATACACATGTATATATATAGATAAATAGCGCAGTCATCTAGCTAAGCTCGAGTATTTAATAGCTCGCTCAGTTCATTCCGGAAACTCGTAGTGGAAAGAAGTAAATTTGCAAAAGTTGTCAGTCATTCCATTTGACTAACTTTAAAAATTATTTACTAACAAAAATGAGTGAAGCTCTCAAAGTTCTTGGCGCCGTAGTTCTGCCAAATTTGGGTGGTGTTGTTAACGGTATCATTACACGTAAACAAATCGATGGCTGGTATAAGAAGTTAAATTTCCCCTCATACCGTCCACCAAACTGGATATTTGGCCCTGTATGGACATCACTTTACTGCGGCATGGGCTACGCGTCGTATTTAGTTTATCGTGATGGCGGCGGGTTCAGCGGTGATGCACAATTGCCGCTCATTACTTATGGTACACAGCTAGCGCTCAATTGGGCATGGACGCCGATTTTCTTTGCGCAACATAATATAAAAGGAGTAAGTTGCCCAATAAGTGACCAACAAAAATCTGGTAATCGAAATATGTATGTTACGTTATATTTTTGCCAAAAATAAGTCTGTTTGGTACAAAATTTTGCAAGCAACATAAGCAAAGAGAGAATTGTGTCAAACTCTCTAAAGGTGAAACGTAAAAAGTTTTCGCCGAACATGACTTTGTCAAAATTTGCAAGCAAAACATATGTTATGTAACACATACATATCGCTAGCTTAGAGTGCAAACTGTGTAAGTCAATTTTTACGAAAAAGTGTTTTTAATTGTAGAAAGCTAGAAAAATTAAATACGCACCACGCTAAACAAGTCTGTGATACTTGTCATATTTCTACTCGTTGTTATTCAGTGATACGCAAATTGTGTTAGTCCAAAAAGAGAAGAAAATCGTGTAATAACAAAATTTTTATATGAACAATGAATTTTTTTTCATTTTGAAATTTTTTTATTTTGTGTTTTTTGTCGCTCCTACAAAATTTGAAAAAATGGACTTACACAATTTGCACTCTAAGCTAGCGATATGCAGTTTAAAACATATTGGGTCCGCTTCGGTATAATGCGCCTGACGTATTTATTCCAGAGATGTAGAATAATTACACTACTCGACAAATTTTGATCAACTTTAACCACCAAAAATGAAATAATACTTTTCTAAAGCGAAATTTTACGCTGATTCCGAATATCATCTCCATTTTTTTGTGGCAGACCCACTTTTTGAGATATTGGTAAAAATGTGGAAAAAGCCATATATGCAAGACATTGCATCACATAAGTGCATCAAAAAGTTTTATTAGACATCGTGGCGATTTGACATCTAGGAAGTGTTGGTAGAGGGAGCTCCAACAAACATTTTTTGCCTTCACACTCCAAAATTGGTCCAGTAGTTTGGTTACAATGGCAAAAATAATGAAAAAAAATTTGAAAAAAAAAGAGTTTTTTTAAAGAAATTTCAGATTCGACTGTCCTAAAATCAGAAAAATTTTATGGGGGACAAAAAGTTAGCCCCCCTATCCTATAGAGAATTTTATTGTGAACATTTTAAGACTAATCGTGTAATAATCGGATGTACCGTTATTTATATTTATCTATTTTTAACACGCGGCCGCTGTGGTGCAGTGGGTAGAGTGCTCGCCTGCTATGCCAGAGGTCTCGGGTTCAAACCACGGTCCGAGCAAAACACCAAAACAATTTTTCTAATTAGTAAAAATCCAATTATTGGGTTTTTTAAGAGCAGCGGTCACCTCTCGGCAGTGGGCGGCATACCCTCCGAGAGTATTTCTGCCATGAAAAAGCTTCTCACAAAAAATGCATTCGCCGTTCGGAGCCGGCATAAAACTGTAGGTCCACCCAATTAGTAGGAAAAACAAAAAGGAGCACACCTCGAATTGGGAGAGAAGCTCGGCCATAAAACTCGTCAGAGTTATAATAGCGCCATTGTATTATATATTATATTATATTTTTAACACGCTTTTATTAGCTTCACCTGTATGTATGTATGTATGTATGTATGTATGTATGTATGTAACTTCATCCCATCCTAAAAGTTGCAACATTTAACTAAATTATTATATCTTTCAAACATTCACTTTTTTGTGTTCTCTCTATTATTTCCCGGATTCGAAACATGACATCAACAGCCCAACGGCATCATATAGTAGGACATTCAACATTATATGTTATGCTTCATTGCGGCTTTTATGTTACCTTTCTTCAAAATAGCCTCTATGAATTTCAATTCACTCCCACTTTATCGCTATGAGCGATCGCTGGCTGTTGTGCGTTAGTTCGCTCGCTATTTGAGTGGTTATACGTTTTTCTTTGAGATTTGAGAAGAATGTATTTTTGAGCGTTCGTGAGTGAGTTTTTCCGTACCGATAAGCAAATAAGTAACAAGCTTTCAGGGTACGGAAAAACTCACTCACGAACGCTCAAAAATACATTCTTCTCAAATCACAAACAAATGTTCAAAGAAAAACGTATAACCACTCAAATAGCGAGCGAACTAACGCACAACAGCCAGCGATCGCTCATAGCGATGGCGATAAACTCAATGCATAAATTCACTCAAAAATAAAGCTTGAAGCTTTCTGTTTTGGGTTTGTTGTATTTGCAATGAAATCAACCGCATGTACAATGTACATACATACATACGTATGCAGAGCAAGAACTGGTTTTGTGTTTTGTGTAACAAGCTTTCTGTTTTGTCGTTGTTGTGTTTGCAATAAAAACAATCGCATGTACATACATATGTATGCAAAGCATGAACTGGTTTTGTTTGTAATTCATTTAATAGTAAGTTCTGAATCAACGAAAAGGAACCCTAATTACATTTTTACACAATGTTTTGTAAACTTGAGGTGAAAAAAATTTCTCTAAAAATAAAAAATTAAAAAAAAAAAAATGCGCCACTCGGGACTCGAACCTGAGCTCCTTGGTATGCGCTCTCTCCTTGCAAAGTTTGTGGAGTGCCGAACAGGATTCGACCAAATTTCAAGAAAATTGGTACAAATTAGGGGTGAGTAATGACACGATTTTTTGGGAGTTGACACATAAGCACTGACTCACTAAAAAGAGTCGACTCACTGAGTTGGCACGATTGTGCTAGGAAAAATCATCTAGCTTCTGAATATCATAACCAAATTTACCAAAATTAAGGGGAACAACCGAAAAAAACCCAAAATATGGGTCCATACAAAAACGGGTTAGTGTCCGTAAGTTAGTACAATTCATGCAGAATACACCTATATACACCAAATTTGCCTAAATCACCTGGAACAAATGAAAAAATGCATAAATAGGTGACCACCCCAATACCAAAAACCACCAAAATACACCAAGTGCCATATAAAGTAAGCATGCACAAGATGACACTTAAATAAGAGGCGAAATCGAACGTGCCAGCGGAGTCGAGTGTGCTAATGAGTTAACATGCTATAAACGTGCCAGCGGAGTCAAGTGTGCCACTGAGTTAACGTGCTATAAACGTCCCAACGGAGTCAAGTGTGCTACTGAGTTATAATTTTATCGTGAGGTGAGCTTGAGCGTGCGGCTCACTGATGGGAGTTGACACGGAGTCATGACTCAGTGCTGAGTTACCCAAGCCTAGTACAAATTGTACAAATTATCTGCGTGCCGAACAGTCTTATTGCGATTTCCCCGAAAACACAATCCATTCATACAAGATTTTTGACATTCATACTTTAAACGCTGTATCATTATTCAAGCGACGATATTTCCGGAAAACCACTAGATGTCGCTAAAATAAATTTCTTTAATATCTTCAGTATTTATGGCTAGATTAGACTTACTGTGTAACCTAAATCACACGCACGCCGTCAATTTACTGTCAAAAATTTCTCATGCCCATACAACTTGTATGGGAGTAACCGAAATTGAACGGCGTGCGTAAAAAGCAAATTCGACGCCCAATTTTTGTTTTGCGTGACAGTTGAAATTAAGCATTGTGGGTGATTGTTTGGAAAAAAATTGACACTTACTTTTGATATCGTGTCTGTTAGGTACATATTCCACAAAATAACAAGATTTTCTCTGATTTTCTGTATTTTTCTATTTCTTTATCTGAACACGCACGCAAGTCAATTTCGGTTCAACGCATATGAAAAATTTGCGTGCGTGCGTTAAATTGACGACTTGCGTTTGATTTAGGTTACACAGTTAGAGAGTTTAATACACCAAAAGTTGGTGCATACATATTTCAAGGGCCGGTAATTATTTTGTGTCCTTTCAAGTTCTTTTTACAAAAATTTTTGGTAGTGGTTTTTCTTCTTCTTTAGCAATTATTCCGCCCCACACTGCAACCATCAAATTTTGTCACAATGTAATATTTATTTGAAAAAAAATGTTTCCACTACAACAAAAATGGTGGTAGTGGAAATTTTTCCCACTAACTAATATTTAGTGGTAGTGGAGACTAAAAATTTGTTCCCACTAGGCCATAATGGTAGTGAAAATTTTTTTCCAATGAAAAAAGCTGGAATAATGCTAAATGTAGATGTAAAAATCTTTATCAAAACTTGCTTTGATCCCATCTATATTAACTTTTAATTACTAGTATTTATACTTTGATCCCGTCGTTTGAAATGCTTTTTGGCTAGGCTAAGTACATACATATGTACATTAGAGTGCGTTTAAAATTCAAATTAACGATATTTTACTGTATCGCCCCCTCAATCTGTAGTAACATGGTGAAAGATATCACACATAAATTTTGGTCCCGATTGGTGGCGGTTAAGGCGTGGCGCATTGAGGTCAAAGTTCAGAAAACTCTATGAAGTGTCAAAAAATAAAAATATTTTTTTTAATTATATTATACCCAAAATTAATACTTCTGTACCCAAGGATAACAAATATAAATTTTGGTTCCGATTGATGGCGGTTTAGTGGTGCTTTAAGGGGGTCAATGTTCACATTGCCATAGAAGACTTGCATTTTGAGTGTCGCATATGGCAGAGATGTTAAGTATTGCAATCATCGTGACTTTCAGCCCTTGAAGTCCCATTCTTTTTCTTGAAGTCTTTAATGCAGCCTTTCAGTCTTTTTTTTTTGACTGATGATTTAAAATTTGAAGTCCCCAGTATTTTTGGCAAGTATGACTGACCATTAATTTTTTTCAGTCATTGATGACTGGCGATATTTTTTAAGCAATCATTTAGTAAACTAGTACCAAAAATATGCTCTCTATTGGGCAATTCACTGGCTATTGTAAAGTTGTATGTTGTAAAGGAAAATGTGCATACGAACGCAGTACCTGTGAACAGACTCTCGTATGTGTTTTGTTGTATTTCGTTATTGTTTACAGTTTGTTGTTTACAAAAATTTGAATAAAAAAATGCCAGGCGAAATCGAAAAACAGTTATTAGATTTGTTAGCGGCGGATTCAAGTCCTAATTGATATATGATACACACGATGAAAGTAATTTTTTTTTCGCCTCACTGCTTCCATATTTTTGTTTAAATTGTTTTTTTTAACAAACTGTCAGAATAAAAAACAAATCAAATAGCACACTCAATAAACATAGGCTGCCCAGTTGTATTGGTTGTATTGAAATTTGTATGAGAAAAATCAACCCTACTGATACACCTATTGTAATGCCTGGTTTTCACTAGGTCATATATGACGTCAAATATTGTCAAACAAATGAAAACGGGTTGGCATATTGTGTCAAATGCGTTTGCAGTCAGTTTTGACCACTCGCTGTCATATTAAATGACAGCCATATGAAAACACTCAAATTGTAGTTTGCCAGCGCATTGGGCAACATTTGACACACAAAATTCATTTGCCAGCGTGTTGGCAAACTTGTTTCGTTTGTCAAGCTCACAGCTGATTCGCAGGGCCACGGAGCGTGTCAAGGAGCGAAGAGCTAAGGAGCTATGGCTTTTTCACGGAGCGGAGCTGGAGCTCAAATTACAGGTAGAAGCTGGAAGTGGAGTTAAAAATCACTAGCTCTTTATATATCTATATCTGTGGCCACAAGCAATAACCGCTTAAGTCGACTTAAGAAGATTTTGAGTTACATATACCACATTATTCTCCTTTTAAAACTCTATATTTCTGTAAAAACCCCATTCTTATAACTTAATTCAATAAAAAGATATAAATAAAAACATGTAGGTGTATTAGGTATATTAAACTTGCTATAACATCCAAGGTAGATTTATATACTTAATGAAATTTCTGCATGATATTTTGTTTTATTTACAAAATTAGATCGTAACATTGTAAATGGCTCACTGATTTTGCGTCCATGGTTTTTAATCGATTTTTTCTGATTTGTTAAGAAAAGCCTTCGAATAAAAATATAAAAATAAGATTTTCTTTGCACTGCCATAAGCACTCAGATATAAAAAAATTTTATATGTACATATGTGCCTATGATTCATATTTTATGTGCAGAGCAAAGGCACTTTGTATTACAGCTCCCGAGAACTGCCGTAAGAAATCGAAATATACAATAACAAAAGTGTAATGAAAAAAAAATTCAAAATATGAAAGCACTGTAAAAAATTTGTATTCAAATAATTTTCATATAAAAAATAAAAAAAAAATTTGTATGTATGTGATACTACCATTTGAAAATAAATTCTAAAATAATAGTGGTCTTCATCTAAAGTGATAAAGTAATAAATTTTTAAAGTTTATCAGTTTATCCGCATTTTTACATGAAACCACCTTGGTAAATAATTGTTTAAACTCTTGTCAGTGTCAACTTGATTAATAAATTAAAAAACCCAATAAAATAAACAAAAAAAAAAAATGCCGAAGGAAACCACAATTTCTTCTTTTAAATTGAAAAAGTAAAACTGACAATGTGTCAGACTTGAGTTTTACCGAAATTTATAAATTTACGCAACAAAATCGTTCGGTAAAGTGATAAACTTTGCTTAAATATATTTTCATACAAATTTTGACAGATAATTTATTACAATTAATATTTTATCACTTTACCGCATTTACCAGCAGTTTACCACTTTAGATGAAGACCCTTAATATTTTATTGGAATTCATAAAAAAATCTAAATGAGCAAAAAATGTTTCAATGCATATAAAAATTTTGTAGATGTATTGAGCTTTGTACTTTCAATACGAGAGCGTTTAGCAGGCCTGCTATAGAGAATAAAGGTAGGTTTAAAACCGAAGATGGTTTTAAAGCGACCCTAGATTATGCCAAATAGTTCGAGTTTACCTTTATCTCAGGTAAGCGTTGAGCGTCTCTTTTCATCATTAAAAATTGTTGTATCTGATTTAAAACAGTCTTGTCGATTTGAAGCGGAGCCAATATATAAAAAATCGGAACGGAGCCCTATGCAAAAAAAGGATGGGAGCTATTGCCTATATGACACTACGTTTTTTTCTTGTTTTTTTTGGTGTGGAAAATCCACCGAATGTCAAAATACAAAAACAATTCTTCTGTAGGTTGAAAAGAGACAAAAACTCCCTCAAAAACAATTTGATTGCCATTCAAACTAAATGAAAATAATATTTATTTCAAGAATTAATTTTTTTTGGAAATTTGAATTTAAATTACTGCAATAAAAGTTATGAAACTCAGATGGCAGAGTAGCTGTGTATTCCATGTTATAAAGAGAAGCCAGTGCGCAGTATACTTTTTCTTCCGGACATCTTCTTTCCCCTTACGGCCAAAGCAGAAGCTTACAAGAGGCAAATTTAAAATTTGTATTTCCATATATTTTTTATTTTATAGTTGTCAACTTAAAACAATTGTCAGAAAAACCTGCCTAGATGGTATTTTGTTGGTATTTCGTTTGGTTTTTTCAATATAGCTTGCTCGCTTGCACCAACGCAAAACTGTATTTGACCATCTCCTTCACTCCAAAAAACCTTGTAGAATACCGAAAAACAAACGTAGTGTCATATGGGCATAAGAGCAGCAAAAAATTTTGGAAGCGGAGCAAACGAAAAAATCCTTTGCACCGGGGCCCTGGTTTGTCGAGCGCACAGCTGATTGTGATTGTGCGAGTATTATAAATTTATTTACTTATTTTGTTAATAGTATTTTAATATCAGAAAATGGAAGAGTTATTAGTAAACGATTTCCAAGTTTTTGTGCAACCTAGAAAACCACGGGTGAGAAAACTGACCTTGCTGTCCGGCTGTCAAAAGCTTTTACTTCACGTTTGACAGCGGAGATGAAAACGGACTGTCAATCAACTGACACCAAAATTTGACGGCAATCTTTGACCCACACTGCTCTATCGACTTCATGTCAGTTTTTGAAACCTAATGAAAACACATTTGACTCAAAATGACATATTGTCATCTAGGACAGTGATTTGACGTCAGTGAATTTGACCTAATGAAAACCAGGCTTAAACCTTTACCAGTATACAACATTACAATACTTTACAACAGCTTGTGAGTTGCCCATATGTATTTTAGCTGTAATAGTATTTATTTTACATATACCTACAATGGTCAGTTTATAAAATCTTTGAAATGCATATCGCTTAGAGTGCAAACTGTGTAAGTCCATTTTTATGAACAAGTGTATTTTTATGTACAACGCTAGAAAAGCCAAATACGCACCGCGCTAATCAAGTCGGTGACTCTTGTCATATTTCTACTCGTTGTTATTCAGTGATACGCAAATTGTGTAAGTCGAAAAAGCGAAGAAAATTGTGTAATGCCTGGTTTTCACTAGGTCATATATGACGTCAAATATTGTCAAACAAATGAAAACGGGTTGGCATATTGTGTCAAATGCGTTTGCAGTCAGTTTTGACCACTCGCTGTCATATAAAATGACAGCCATATGAAAACACTCAAATTGTAGTTTGCCAGCGCATTGGGCAACATTTGACACACAAAATTCATTTGCCAGCGTGTTGGCAAACTTGTTTCGTTTTTCAAGCTCACAGCTGATTCGCAGGACCCCGGAGCGTGTCAAGGAGCGAAGAGCTAAGGAGCTATGGCTTTTTCACGGAACGGAGCTGGAGCTCAAATTATAGGTAGAAGCTGGAAGTGGAGTTAAAAATCACTAGCTCTTTACATATCTATATCTGTGGCCACAAGCAATAACCACTTAAGTCGACTTAGGAAGATTTTGAGTACATATACTACATTATTATCCTTTTAAAACTCTATATTTCTGTAAAAACCCCATTCTTCTAACTTAATTCAATAAAAAGATATAAATAAAAACATATAGGCTTAACTTACAATAGAGGTATATTAAACTTGCTATAACAGCCAAATTAGATGTATATACTTAATGAAATTTCTGCATGACATTTTGTTTTATTTACAAAATTTGATTGTAACATTGTAAATGGCTCACTGATTTTGCGTCCATGGTTTTTAATCGATTTTTTTTTATTTGTTAAGAAACGCCTTCGAATAAAAATATAAAAATTAGATTTTCTTTGCAATGCCATAAGCACTCAGATAATTTATCACAATTAATATTTTATCACTCTACCGCATTTACCAGCAGTTTACCACTTTAGATGAAGACCCTTAATATTTTATTGGAATTCATAAAAAATTTAAATGAGCAAAAAATATTTCAATGCATATAAAGATTTTTTAGATGTATTGAGCTTTGTACTTACAATACGGGAGCGTTGAGCAGGCCTGCTATAGAGAATAAAGATATGTTTAAAACCGAAGATGGTTTTAAAGCGATCCTAGATTATGCCAAATAGTATCGAGTTTACCTTTATCTCAGGTAAGCGTTGAGCGTCTCTTTTCATCATAAAAAATTGTCGTATCTGATTTAAGCTTAGTATCGACCTCTCAAGAAACGCAAAAGTTCCATATAAAATGACGTACAAGAAATGCTCAAGAAATTTTTCTTGTGAAACTTTCTTGAGCGAGTATCGACCTCTCAAGAAATTTAGTACACTTTTTTAATACTATTTTTCAACGTTATGCGAACACAGCAACAGAGGTTTTGCCAAGAAATATATCATCGAGCATTTATTTCTTAAAGAAATTTTGACGTTTGTTGCGTGTTGTTAAAAATCGTGGAAATCGTTGGTGAAAATGGAAAAAAAATAATCGAAAAAATAAAATGCACAGTTTTTCTAATGATGCAAAGCAGAAGTTGGCGTCGATTTCTTATATCTTCTTCCATTCCGGCCATCAGTACACCGCAGTTTAGCAGTCACATAAAGTCATTCTCGTCGCTTTCCATGATTTTCTAAAATAACAACAAAATAAAACTATTGAAACTATTTATTTAAAGCTTTTATTTAATATTTTTAAGAACTTACCAATTGTTTATGTTTACAAAAAGGTTTCTTTTGTTTACATTTTTGATGCTCTTCTTCGTTTTACTTGGTATTTACGGTGGATTACTAAACGTCAAAATTTCTTGACTACTACTATTTTTCACTCAAGAAATAAAGCGAAAAATTTCTTGAGCTGTTTCTTGAGAGGTCGATACCAGCCTTTAAAACAGTCTTGTCGATTTGAAGCGGAGCCAATATATAAAAAATGGGAGCGAGAAAGGATGGGAGCTAATGCCTATATGACACTACGTTTTTTCTTGTTTTTTTTTTTTTTTGGAAAACCCACCGAAAGTCGAAATACAAAAACAATTATGCTGTAGGTTGAAAAGAGACAAGAACTCCCTCAAAAACAATTTGATTGACATTAAACTTCAAACTAAATGAAAATAATAGTTATTTCAAGAATTAATTTTTTTGGAAATTTGAATTTAATTTACTGAAATAAAAGTTATGAAACTCAGATGGCAGAGTAGCTGTGTATTCCATGTTATAAAGAGAAGCCAGTGCGCAGTATACTTTTTCTTCCGGACTTCTTCTTTCCCCTTACGGCCAAAGCAGAAACTTACAAGAGGCAAATTTAAAATTTGTATTTCCATATATTTCTTATTTTAAATATAATTTATTTTATAGTTGTCAAATTGAAACAATTGTCAGAAAAAACTGCCGAATGCGAAAAAAACCTACCGAAATACAAGGTGGCTCGTTGGTTTTTAACCGCTAGATGGTATTTTGTTTGGTTTTTTCAATATAGCTTGCTCGCTTGCACCAACGCAAAACTGTATTTGACCATCTCCTTCACACAAAAAACCTTGTAGAATACCAGAAAAAAACGTAGTGTCATATGGGCATAAGAGCAGCAAAAAATTTTGGGAGCGGAGCAAACGAAAAAATCCTTTGCACCGGGGCCCTGGTTTGTCGAGCGCACAGCTGATTGTGATTGTGCGAGTATTATAAATTTATTTATTTATTTTGTTAATAGTATTTTAATTTCAGAAAATGGAAGAGTTAGTAAACGATTCCCAAGTTTTTGTGCAACCTAGATATAGCACCACCACAAGAAAACCACGGGTGAGAAAACTGACCTTGCTGTCAAAAGCTTTTACGTCACACTTGGCATCAGAGATGAAAACGGACTGCCAATCAACTGACACCAAAATTTGACGGCAATCTTTGACCCACACTGCTCTATCGACTTCATGTCAGTTTTTGAAACCTAATGAAAACACATTTGGCTCAAAATGACATATTGTCATCTAGGGCAGTGATTTGACGTCAGTGAATTTGACCTAATGAAAACCAGGCTTAATGCCTGGTTTTCACTAGGTCATATATGACGTCAAATATTGTCAAACAAATGAAAACGGGTTGGCATATTGTGTCAAATGCGTTTGCAGTCAGTTTTGACCACTCGCTGTCATATAAAATGACAGCCATATGAAAACACTCAAATTGTAGTTTGCCAGCGCATTGGGCAACATTTGACACACAAAATTCATTTGCCAGCGTGTTGGCAAACTTGTTTCGTTTTTCAAGCTCACAGCTGATTCGCAGGACCCCGGAGCGTGTCAAGGAGCGAAGAGCTAAGGAGCTATGGCTTTTTCACGGAACGGAGCTGGAGCTCAAATTATAGGTAGAAGCTGGAAGTGGAGTTAAAAATCACTAGCTCTTTACATATCTATATCTGTGGCCACAAGCAATAACCACTTAAGTCGACTTAGGAAGATTTTGAGTACATATACTACATTATTATCCTTTTAAAACTCTATATTTCTGTAAAAACCCCATTCTTCTAACTTAATTCAATAAAAAGATATAAATAAAAACATATAGGCTTAACTTACAATAGAGGTATATTAAACTTGCTATAACAGCCAAATTAGATGTATATACTTAATGAAATTTCTGCATGACATTTTGTTTTATTTACAAAATTTGATTGTAACATTGTAAATGGCTCACTGATTTTGCGTCCATGGTTTTTAATCGATTTTTTTTTATTTGTTAAGAAACGCCTTCGAATAAAAATATAAAAATTAGATTTTCTTTGCAATGCCATAAGCACTCAGATAATTTATCACAATTAATATTTTATCACTCTACCGCATTTACCAGCAGTTTACCACTTTAGATGAAGACCCTTAATATTTTATTGGAATTCATAAAAAATTTAAATGAGCAAAAAATATTTCAATGCATATAAAGATTTTTTAGATGTATTGAGCTTTGTACTTACAATACGGGAGCGTTGAGCAGGCCTGCTATAGAGAATAAAGATATGTTTAAAACCGAAGATGGTTTTAAAGCGATCCTAGATTATGCCAAATAGTATCGAGTTTACCTTTATCTCAGGTAAGCGTTGAGCGTCTCTTTTCATCATAAAAAATTGTCGTATCTGATTTAAGCTTAGTATCGACCTCTCAAGAAACGCAAAAGTTCCATATAAAATGACGTACAAGAAATGCTCAAGAAATTTTTCTTGTGAAACTTTCTTGAGCGAGTATCGACCTCTCAAGAAATTTAGTACACTTTTTTAATACTATTTTTCAACGTTATGCGAACACAGCAACAGAGGTTTTGCCAAGAAATATATCATCGAGCATTTATTTCTTAAAGAAATTTTGACGTTTGTTGCGTGTTGTTAAAAATCGTGGAAATCGTTGGTGAAAATGGAAAAAAAATAATCGAAAAAATAAAATGCACAGTTTTTCTAATGATGCAAAGCAGAAGTTGGCGTCGATTTCTTATATCTTCTTCCATTCCGGCCATCAGTACACCGCAGTTTAGCAGTCACATAAAGTCATTCTCGTCGCTTTCCATGATTTTCTAAAATAACAACAAAATAAAACTATTGAAACTATTTATTTAAAGCTTTTATTTAATATTTTTAAGAACTTACCAATTGTTTATGTTTACAAAAAGGTTTCTTTTGTTTACATTTTTGATGCTCTTCTTCGTTTTACTTGGTATTTACGGTGGATTACTAAACGTCAAAATTTCTTGACTACTACTATTTTTCACTCAAGAAATAAAGCGAAAAATTTCTTGAGCTGTTTCTTGAGAGGTCGATACCAGCCTTTAAAACAGTCTTGTCGATTTGAAGCGGAGCCAATATATAAAAAATGGGAGCGAGAAAGGATGGGAGCTAATGCCTATATGACACTACGTTTTTTCTTGTTTTTTTTTTTTTTTGGAAAACCCACCGAAAGTCGAAATACAAAAACAATTATGCTGTAGGTTGAAAAGAGACAAGAACTCCCTCAAAAACAATTTGATTGACATTAAACTTCAAACTAAATGAAAATAATAGTTATTTCAAGAATTAATTTTTTTGGAAATTTGAATTTAATTTACTGAAATAAAAGTTATGAAACTCAGATGGCAGAGTAGCTGTGTATTCCATGTTATAAAGAGAAGCCAGTGCGCAGTATACTTTTTCTTCCGGACTTCTTCTTTCCCCTTACGGCCAAAGCAGAAACTTACAAGAGGCAAATTTAAAATTTGTATTTCCATATATTTCTTATTTTAAATATAATTTATTTTATAGTTGTCAAATTGAAACAATTGTCAGAAAAAACTGCCGAATGCGAAAAAAACCTACCGAAATACAAGGTGGCTCGTTGGTTTTTAACCGCTAGATGGTATTTTGTTTGGTTTTTTCAATATAGCTTGCTCGCTTGCACCAACGCAAAACTGTATTTGACCATCTCCTTCACACAAAAAACCTTGTAGAATACCAGAAAAAAACGTAGTGTCATATGGGCATAAGAGCAGCAAAAAATTTTGGGAGCGGAGCAAACGAAAAAATCCTTTGCACCGGGGCCCTGGTTTGTCGAGCGCACAGCTGATTGTGATTGTGCGAGTATTATAAATTTATTTATTTATTTTGTTAATAGTATTTTAATTTCAGAAAATGGAAGAGTTAGTAAACGATTCCCAAGTTTTTGTGCAACCTAGATATAGCACCACCACAAGAAAACCACGGGTGAGAAAACTGACCTTGCTGTCAAAAGCTTTTACGTCACACTTGGCATCAGAGATGAAAACGGACTGCCAATCAACTGACACCAAAATTTGACGGCAATCTTTGACCCACACTGCTCTATCGACTTCATGTCAGTTTTTGAAACCTAATGAAAACACATTTGGCTCAAAATGACATATTGTCATCTAGGGCAGTGATTTGACGTCAGTGAATTTGACCTAATGAAAACCAGGCTTTAGTCCAAAATATTTACATGAACAGAACATTTTTTTTTTTCATTTCGAAATTTTTTTTATTTTTTGTTTTTATCTCTCCTACAAAGTTTGAAAAAAAGGACTTACGCAATTTGCACTCTAAGCTAGCGATATGTACACTACAGCGTATCGAGAAAAAAAAAGTTCGCCGTACGCCCCCATATGATCTCTTTTTCGAAAACTAGATGTCGTGGCCGCTGTGGTGCAGTGGGTAGAGTGCTCGCCTGCTGTGTCAGAGGTCTCGGGTTCAAACCACGGTCCGAGCCAAACACCAAAACAATTTTTCAATTAGTAAAAATCCAATTATTGGGTTTTTTTAAGAGCAGCGGTCACCTCTCGGCAGTGGGCGGCATACCCTCCGAGAGTATTTCTGCCATGAAAAAAGCTTCTCACAAAAAATGCATTCGCCGTTCGGAGCCGGCATAAAACTGTAGGTCCACCCAATTAGTAGGAAAAACAAAAAGGAGCACACCTCGAATTGGGAGAGAAGCTCGGCCATAAAACTCGTCAGTTATAATAGCGCCATTGTATTATTATATATTAGATGTCGCTAAAATTCAATTTTTCATATATTCGGTTTTATGGAAGGTTCCTACTTTATAATTGTATTAACTCTGTGTGCGCCATTGGGGTCACTTCCACCCAGTACATAGTTTATACCACCTTAATGTAACTTTTTTTTGCTGGTATGTTAAACGTCGTCAAAAAACATTAACCTTTTGCGAAAGAAGTATTTCGATCGATGCCGTAGAACCGCAAATACAACACATTTAACGTTCCGAGGAATATGCGTTTTTCGCTTCCTGTGCTTTCTAGGTTAATTTTATAAATTTAGTTTTATACCGAATAATTTTCTAGAACATTTTAACCATCTATCACCCCTAAGAAAGGGTTATTTTGACCCCTTTTTATACAGTCAGGAAATAGTATTTTTAAGGTCGCTAGAGGGATAAAATGTTCTAGAAAATTATTCGCCTTAAAATTTCATTAGGGGTCTCCTCAGAAAAAAATCTTTGTAAAATGGACCACATGTAAAAGACCACAGCGAAAAACTTAAATTCCGCGGAATGTTAAATGTGTTTTATTTGCGGTTCTACTGAATCGATCAAAATACATCTTTTGAAAAAAATGAATGCTTATTGACGACGTTTAACATGCTGGCAAAAAACGTTACATTAAGGTGGTATAAACTCAGTACTGGGTGGAAGTGACTCCAATGGCGCATGTAGGGTTAATACAATTATAAAGTAGGAACCCTACTCTCATGCCAAAGAGATTGGTGTCTCAAACTTAGGGATCGAATCTTTAAAAACCTAGTAACCCCTATGAGCAGAATGGCAAAAGACTGTAGCTGCAATCATTCCATGATTGCAATCAAATGATTGCAGTAACGGGGTGGATTGCAGCCAGGTGACTGCACAGTTAAAATTTACCAGTCAGAATGAAGGCTTACTTTTTTAATTCCCAGTCATGGCTGACAAAAAATGAATAGCAGCCATTTTGACACCAATCAAAAGACTGCGCAGTCACAAAGTACTGCATTACTTAACATCTCTGGCATATGGTAATCTGAACTTTGACCCCCTTGAAACACCAGTAAACAGTCATCAATCGGGACCAAAATTTATATTTGTTATCCTTGGATATAGAAGTATTAATTTTGTGTATTAGATAATTAAAAAAATATTTTGATTTTTTGACCCTTCATAGAGTTTTCTGAACTTTGACCTCAATGCGCCACGCCTTAACCGCCAGCAATCGGGACCAAAATTTATGTGCGATATCTTTGACCATGTTACTACAGATTGAGGGGGCGATACAGTCTTTTTATGAACTTTTAAATTTTTCATACAAATTAAAACCACCCTAATGTACATACATATACTTA
This sequence comes from Urophora cardui, assembly GCA_960531455.1. Lineage (NCBI taxonomy): Eukaryota > Metazoa > Arthropoda > Insecta > Diptera > Tephritidae > Urophora > Urophora cardui. The sequence continues at coordinate 91,792,614 of OY482671.1, read as the reverse complement.
ACTAGCTCATGCCCGCGACTTTGTCTGCGGAACTTAATATCTCAATGCAGCGGGTTCGTTTTTTGTACCCGAGTTCTCCATTACATAAAAACACACATTACAAAAATTAACAAAAAAATAAATACGGATTTTCTGAATATCTCGAATCCACCGGATTAGTGATGGGCGAGTCCGAGATGTTTAGACAATCGAGAGAATCGCCATCGTTGCAAAATCACAATCGAGTCAAAAGTTGACTCGCTCCTCGACTACACAATCGAGATGTTTCTGCGATTGTTCCGAGTCAGCGAGTCGGAGGTTGTTTCGATGACATCTCGACTACACAAACGAGATGTTTTTGCGATTGTTCCGAGTCAGCGAGTCGGAGGTTGTTTCGATGACATCTCGACTACACAACCGAGATGTTTTTGCGACTGATCCGAGTCGGCGGGCCGGCTGTTGTTTTGATGATTTGTTTTAGTTGATAAAATAAACTGAATGAGTGTTGTTGATGAAGAAAGTAGGATTGTTAATGGAAGTGAGGCAAATACATATGTAAATAAATGAACCAAATTGAAAAATATGCTATATATAGACGCTGCATTTTTGCAATCACAATTAAAGAGTGCCGTGCATAGTTTATATCTATAAGTTGCGACACTCTTTGACTGTGTAACCTAAATCAAACGCACGCCGTCAATTTACTGTCAAAAATTTCTCATGCCCATACAACTTGTATGGGAGTAACCGAAATTGAACGGCGTGCGTAAAAAGCAAATTCGACGCCCAATTTTTGTTTTGCGTGACAGTTGAAATTAAGCATTGTGGGTGATTGTTTGCAAAAAAATTGACACTTGCTTTTGATATCGTGTCTGTTAGGTACATATTCCACAAATTAACAAGATTTTCTCTGATTTTCTGTATTTTTCTATTTCTTTATCTGAACACGCACGCAAGTCAATTTCGGTTCAACGCATATGAAAAATTTGCGTGCGTGCGTTAAATTGACGACTTGCGTTTGATTTAGGTTACACAGTGACATGTTGTGCCTGTCACCCTGCAGTGCTGTGCAAACGTTACAGAAAACAAATTCAAATAAATTTTGAAATCTTTAAATCTTTAAAATTATTGGGTGAATTGAATTTGTAATGCTATATTTGTAGCGGTAATAACAAAAAATTAACATATTTTTGAGTTTTAATTGATTTTATTCGGAATTTTGGATATTTTCTTGTGAAGATTTTGCTACGTTTGAATACAACACTGTGGTCGATTCTTCTTCACATTTGGTTTATTTAGTTTCCCATTCTCCCATTGACACATAATGTGCCTGTCACTTTTTGCAACAACAATTCCCATGGTTGAAGTTTGCTTTGATGGGGATACAGTGAGTCACAGAGAAAGTGAGCCATTATTTATTCAGACATTTTTATTATTAAATATCTTTGTTAACAATTACTTGACTTTCCTAATTTTTTTGCGACGGAAAAGTTTCAACAACATGCCAGAAATGATGAAAAACAAAAGCATACACGTATATACGCGTCACAATCAAAGCAAGCTTTCTGGCAACTCCAATTTAAATACTTAAACTTTCTCTCTAGAACACCGATTTCTCTCTTATATATTTTTACAGTTCACATTTTAGATTATGTGTTAATTATATAAAAAAAAAACAGATCAGGCAATTTTTTTTTCATTTTTAAAAGGTGTACTTATCATAAAACACACGCTAGAGAGCGTAAAAATCGTGTTTTGTTATTTGTATTATATTTAATTCAAGTGCGCCAATAGATGCATTAGTTGTATTTTGGATGTCAATGTGCAAAGATGGGCCGACAAACAAGTTTAGATATTAGGGATAGAGTAATTGAACTGTTGAAACAAGGCAAAAAAGTATTAAAACCGTTTTAGGGCATATTCCTCTTAGTGGCTAACCTTCACTGTGAGCCCGTTTCATGAACTTTTCCGGTTTTAACTATTATTTTTATAACTAAAAAATAATGTTCATCAAATATTTTTTGAAATTCTAAATTGTTGTTTATTCTAAAATATACCTAAGTACATAAATTTGTTCTTCAATCTGTTTGTGTATAATTTTTTATTTGCATAAAACTTCGGACAACATAACGTGGGTCATTTTCACTGCGAATTACTGTTTGTATCAAAAATATAGATACACATTTATTTTTTCAAAACAAAAATGAAATATCCATGACGCAAATCGTTGCTACCCAATAAGCATTTTTGAATGCATTTGAATTTCATTGGGATCAAATCCATTTTCCAATTTCCAACAATAATTTTTAACTCGAATTCAGAAACAGCCCATTTTTCGATATGAAAATGTTTCTGTTTCTCCACTTGAAAAAAATATTGGAATTTGACTTGAACTTTATCGATATTCTCCAACCAAAATCAAACGTCAGAATAAAGCTTTTGAGCAACAAACTCTCATCCGATTGAAATAAAGGAACAAAAATGTAACAATTATGATTGTCTGCTTGACTTATTTGCTCACTTTTTTGTTATGCATTTAACAATAATAACAATATTTTATACACAATAATTAGTTGAATTATACATTCCTCTTTAAATTTTATTCTTCACTCACTTTTTCGTTTACTTATTGCTAATATGATTGAATTTAATTAATACTAATTATGCACTCAGTTCAGTTTGGAAAAGTATTGTACCTTAAGTGTAAAAACATGTTGGATATAAACTTGATAATTTAGACTTTTTCCCCACATTGGATTCGTGCTAATTGGGAAATATCCAAATGTAGGAGAATGTAGAGTTTCCAAAGCAACCAAAGCGTTCGAAGGCATCCAGGCATTAATCAAAAAGTATGAATTGGTACAGCGTTTTATCAGCGAACACAATCTGAGAGTGTTAGAGAGTGTAATTCTCAAACTTATCTCTAATCCAAAGCGAAGGTAGAAAACCACACTAGAAATCAATTGGAGACTGATTAGAAAAAGAAATATTTGCAAATTCTCATTAGAATTTCATTAGAAAACTACATTGGATTTCAATTCGGAAATTATAATTTTATCCATTTGAGAGTTATGTCCCATTTTTTTTGAGATCGATATGATTCTCGACAGCTCCTCGAGTCGTCCTCTAACGTTAGAGATTTGAGAAAAGGGCTAGTTCTCGAGTCATTCTCAAACCGATATCTAACCTAAATGTTTGTTGGGTTTTCACCATCAAAATGGCCGTTTGAATTTAAATTTTTTTATTTCCTTTTGAACATTTTCGTATAAGCAGGGTTGATCTTTCTCGTACTGTTCTGTTAATACATTTTTCCAGAAATATAGAAAAGGGAATATACGGATACCATTGCCTTTACTACTTCATTCGCGTATATGCAAATTTTATTTCATGTAAGATTAACATGATCGATCTTTACACATAGAATAGCAACAATTTTTTTCAAATTACACGATTTTTCAAACGTGATTTTAGCTTTTTAAACATCATTTGACATTTTGGTAAATGCAACCAAATTTTAGTGTTGATGCAACATAGAGCAATTTTAAAATATACGCTATGAATTAAATATAAAATTTTATTCTTAAATGTCATTTGGAATTTGGTTTCTTTAACATGATGATAGTGTCAATATAAACAAAAAAAATGTTAAAAAAAAGAACTTCAGAACTATTTTGAAACATACACATTTTTTTTGAATATTTGGAGTTCTGCTGTTCGTAAAACGCAATTATTATTCTTTTTTTTTTTTTAAATAAAAAGAAAATCTGGTGTCGTGGGAAGAGTTTACCATCAGTGGAAGTGCGTGATAATGGGGTTTCCAACTTATATTTTCAGTTTTCAGGTGAATTAAAAGTGCAATGCATTTTTATTTCTAAAAGTTTTTAATGTAAAATATTTTCTTTTTTCTCCTCAAAGTTTGCAATTTTACCACGAGGAAGTCCTTCCATATCTCGCAATACCGAAGCACCTTTTTTTTATTGAATGTACATATCGCACCCTAAAAAATAAGGTGACACAACTCAAAATTTTTTGAAATCGAGTTTTTTCATAAATGTTACACAGAACATATCTCTAGCGATTGCCAAAAAAACTTTTCAATAAGTGTCTCTTTTGACCGAAAAATTACCATAATACGTGGTCCATACGATTGCTTGTAAAGAAAAAAAGTTTTTTGGCTCTCCTGAAAATATTTGAATTTTTAATTGTGTCACGTTATGATTTAGGGTGCGATATATTGTATTTTTGTAAATTGTAAAATCAGTCCAGTTAATTTAACAATAAATTTAAGGTAAAATCAAAAAAAATTCCGTGTTAATTTAAATAGCTGAAATTGCAAAATTATCTAGTTAAAAATGTAAAATCAACAGGAAAACATTTATCTGTTATTTTATGCGCACGTGGGCCGATATGCGGAAAAAATTAATATATATCGCATACTAAATCATAAAGTGGCACAACTTAAAATTCAAAAATTTTCAGGAGACAAAAAACTTTCTTGACAACCAATGAATTGGAAAAAGCCACGTATTTTTCAGTCAAAAGAGACTCCGAATGAAAAGTTTTTTTGTAGGCAATCGCTAGAGATATGTTCTGTGTACCGGTTTATGATGAAAAGTCGATTTAATAAAATTTTGAGTTGTGTCACTTTATGATTTAGGGTGCGATATATTTTTATTAAAATCGTTTTCGTAGTGAAGAAAAAAATTCAGTAAAAACGAAGTAAATCCTAACGACTTTGCTCCCATTTTGGTAGTAACAGCAATTATACGAAATTGCACAGCATTGATTCCTTCATTCTCTCGATTTTCGCACAAATACAAATGCATTTTTAAAAATGAACAAGAAGAAGACCATTTGAGTGACCAAACTATATAGTATAAACAATGGTGCCGTGCTTAATAAATACAATTAATTATTTAATACATTAATAAATTTTCTGAAGTGAGACGCTTACGAAACAAATTAATTTTACGAGCAGTAACAACGGCAATAGATTTGTACCACTGTATACTTTTTTAAGCAATTTTGATATTCAAGCGGCAACAACAAATGTTATGTATTTTTTGCAGCGAGTCCGAAATGTAGGGTTGCTTTGAAAACGAGAGGAATCATTGGCGAGTCCGAGATGTTTTAGCGATTGTTTCGACTGACGGCCATTTACGACTTGACTCGAATACGAATGAAAACCATCGAGAGCATTCGAGATGTTTCGACAATCGAGAGAATCGAATAAAACATCTCGGACTCGCCCATCACTACACCGGATCGGGTTAATTTTTTGTAACAGAGTTTTTGATTACATAACAAACATGCGTGCCAAAAACGAGCTGAATCGGATCAAAAATACGGGTTTTGCGAATATAGCGACTCCAGCGCCATCTAGCATTGGAAAGTATAGCCTATGTCGAGCGGACATATCCAAAGAATAAACTGTCAAAGTTTGGCAAAAATCCGTCCGGTAGTTTTTGAGCCATTTCCTCACAGAAAAACCCCCTACAATTTTATATATGTAGATAATAAAACAAGTAAGGAAGCCTAAGTTCGAGTGGAATCGAACATTAGATACTCAGCTGTATGCTTTCATTGTTTGTTTGCGTTTGATGGAAACACAGCGTATTTTATATAAAGCTAGTGCTGCATAAAGTGGGCGTAGCCACGCCAATTTACAATATTTTTATCAGTCATCCAACTAAGCATATGAATATTATTCTTTGTGCAACATTTCATTCCTTTACGACTTCTAGTTACAAAGATGTCACGTTACAAATTCCCAAAGGGTGTTCCAGAAATATCTTTGTTAAAAAGTAGGCGTGGTCATAAACCGATATCAATAAATTTTTGCGTGTCTATTAACACAAGTTGTAAAAGTGTATAAACCAAGTTTCGTCATAATATATCAATTTTTTGTCGAGTTATGGGCTCCGAAATCTCGTATATTCCTTTGTCTAAAAAGAGGCGGTGCCACGCCCATTTTCCAAAATTTTTTCTATTTTTTGTTTCCGGTCTATTGTGGAACTCATGCCACAAAATTTCAATGAATTATATTTATATTTGACAAAGATATCGCTTAAAATGTTTTTATTAGGCCCCTTTATAGTTCCCATATATAAAAGTGGGCGTGGTCGTCAACCGATTTTGCTAAAATTTTGAACATGTATTACCACAAGTAATAAAAGTGTACACACCAAGTTTCGTCATAATATCTCATTTACTTGTCGAGTTATGGGCTCAGAAATCTCGTATATTCCTGCTTCTAAAAAGAGGCGGTGACACGCCCATTTTCCCAAAATTTTTGTGTTTTTAGTTTTATGTCCGCAGTTGGACTCCTGCCATAAAATTTCAATGATATATCTTTATATTTGACAGAGATATAGCTTAAAATGTTTTTATTGGGACACTTTATAATACCCATATATAAAAGTGGGCGTGGTCGTCAACCGATTTTGGCAATTTTTAGTCCAAACATTTGCCTAAGTATATCACGCATACCGAATATTATCGATATATCTTCAACGGTTTCTGAGTTATGACTCATTAAACTCAAATGTTTACCCCTTAATAAGTGGGCGTGGCACCGCCCATTTTCCAAAGTTTTTGTGTTTTTCGTTTTATGTCCATAGTTGGACTCCTGCCACAAAATTTCAGTGATAGATCTTTATATTTGACAGAGATATCGCTTAAAATGTTTTTATTAGGCCCCTTTATAGTTCACATATATAAAAGTGGGCGTGGCCGTCAATCGATTTTGACAATTTTCCGTCAAAACGTTTGTCTAAGTAAGTAAATAACGCGTACCAAATTTCATCGATATATCTTCAACGGTTTCTGAGGTATGACTCATAAAACTTTCAATGTTTGACCCTTAATAAGTGGGCGTGGCACCGCCCATTTTCCAAAATTTCATCAAATTTCTTCTTAGGGGCCTGAGCTCAACACGTGGGTAAAATTTGATCACTCTAGCTTTAATAGTGACTGAGATACCAAATTTCCGATTTTTTCTATATAGGAAAAGTGGGTGTGGTCATGGTCCGAGCCCATTTTCTATACCAACCGTCGCAGTCTCGATACCAACTTGCATTTCAAATTTCATCAAAATATCTCAATTTTTGCGCGAGTTAGAGTGTTTACAGACGGACGGACAGACGGACGGACGGACGGACAGACGGACGGACGGACGGACATGGCTCAATCAATTTCTTTTTCCACCGTGATCATTTTGATATATATAAGTCTATATCTATCTCGATTATTTCATTCTGTTACAATCCACCGTTATGTGATTAAAACTATAATACTCTGTGTACTAGTACAGCTGAGTATAATTAAATGAATTTTTAATTGATATTTTTTTCAGGCACTAATCGAAATCATAGCCCTCACTGCAACAGCAACTGCCTGTGGTATACTCTTCTTTCGGGTGAATAAAGCGGCCGGTGCGTTATTTATTCCATACGTTGCTTGGTTGGGCTTTGCCACAGTACTAAATCGTGCTATGCATAAATTGAATCCTCCTACTAAAAGTGAATCATCTGGTGGTGGTGCTGAGAAAAAGGGTCAGTAAAATTTAATTTCAATCATACCTACATGCATACAAAGATATATCTATATATACGTGCGTGCATATGCATGTATATAGGACTGCTGATTGCATTTTATGTACGTGCGAGTATACATACATACATATAATTAATGTAATACCTAATAAGAAATTAATTTTTTTAAAAACAAGTTACCATGTACTATGTATGAATGTACATTCGTAGAGATCGCTTGATGACGTCATATTGGTGATGCTTTTGCTCCGCTCTCAAGCGCAGTCGTAACTGATCGGTTTTGCTGTGTAATTATTGCGTTGCACTTAAATGTTATACACATGCATAAATAAAATGCTAACTACTCGATGTGGCCTTTATTATATTTTCATTCAAAAATGTTAAGGTAGTTAAGTACAATGTAGTAATATAATTGGTAACCTAGCCTGTATGACTACAGTGTAAAAAAATACAATTCCGGAATTTTTGGGACTTGTTTTTTATAATATAAAATTATGAACCTACAAATAAAAATGTCTATACATTCTATTTTATATAAAATTCTGAAGACCTACGTATTGCAAATCACATATTTTTTGACGTATTCTTACCAATGTGTATATGAATTATAGGTAATTAAGTTGTAAATGTAATTAAATATTAAACAAGATTTCTAAGGCTCAAAGCTGCTACTTTGTTGTATTATACTGTTAATAAAGACCTTTACAATAAATTTGTTAAATTATAAAAATAGTGTTGCCTTATACATATGTACATATCGACGCTTCCAAACAATACTGTACTAAGTCGACTTAGTACATTTTCCCTTTTTTGGCGTTTTCAAGTATTACGTGTCTTAATTTAGATGCTGTCTAATGGCGTTTTCTTTTCTGCAAAAAAATGCTGCCCTTCTATATCCCAATTATCGAATTGCGTAACCTAACTTTCTATAAAATGGCTAAATTTGTAGATAATGGTGCCCTCTTGCTTAGCTAGAGGCAGCGATGCCGTTCCAAAATTTATGAGCGGAGTGAAAATTGACATATAGCGGAGTGTTTCGGAGTGACGGACGAAAGAGCGGAGTGAAATTGCGGAGGGATGTCAAAAATAAGGAAATCAACAAGAAATGTAAATATGGGAAAGCAAACGCAAAATTTTGTTTTCGAATTAAAGGACATATGTATTTATTAGAAATGAATTTAATTAAATTAAAATTGTGTTTTTATTCATAGCACATTTGTTTATAAACTTTTGTATACATAAATTAGTGCATGTTATGCATTAGATAAATGTCTTAGATATAAAAGTACAAGTATGTATATATAAGTAGGATAAGTTTTTTTTTTTAAATAAATTATGTATTTTGTGTTTTTGTAAAGACAATTCTGCCCTTTTATGACCATCAGAATTGCCATACCTTTCCAAATCAGAAATATTATTTCCCAACAATTTTACACAAATTTTACAGAAGCTTTTCTCATCTTTGTTTTCTAACCAACTAAATTTCATCTTCCATTTATCGATGAATTTTTGTTTGAACGGCTTTATTTTCACTGTCTTTGGTGTGAAAATCGCAGAAAACAGCGGCACTACAATTATTTACCATACATATGGTGTGAAAATAATTCATAGCAGCAGCACTACAATCACCCGAAACTATAGCAGCATCGAAGTCACCGTCTGTGGTGTGCAAATCATTCATAGCAGCAGCAATACAATCATCGGAAACTATAGCAGAAATAGCAGCATCGAAGTCGTTCGTACAGATGGCAGCAGCCACAGGATCCAAATCGTATACATAAGTATGGTCATTTGCAACAGCTACATCATAGGCCAATTTCTGTGTTGTAGCAGCAGGGGAATTTTCTTCTTTGATAAAATAGCTGGAAAGAGAATATGAGGTTATGAAATATGGAAAAGTATCCTTTAGAAATATAACTTACCTGTGAATGTACCTTTTTTTGCATTTGGTCCAGGGCAAACTTTTCTGATGAAAACAAAAAAATGTAAAAACCAGCTAATGTGTTTTTATAAATTTTAACTCAGCTATTCATTTTAGAGCAATTGATTTGAAATTTTCCATGGAAGCGCGCACAAAACAAAGATCAGTGAAAAGTTGCCACTGCGGCAGAATTATAAGACGTAAACAATAACGCTGCCAGATTGTAATTTTATACATACAAAATTGAAAGTTGATTCAAAATTTCTGAATTATTTCATACATGAAAAAGTGGGAGTGATTTAGTCCAAGAGGGAGTGGCGGAGTGAGGAGGTCAAAATCGGAGTGAAATCTTCCAATTGGAGTGACAGCGGCATCGCTGGCTAGAGGTCAATATTCGGTAAAATTATCAGACAAGCTTACAAAATAGCTAAGAAAATCAAAAAGGGCAACATTTTTTCGAGAAAAGAAAACGGCATAATTTTCGTATCAATCGGACAATCCAATCAAAAGTTATGAGGAAAAGTGTACATATAATACAACTCGAGATTTTTACAGAACAAAAACTTTGAGAGCTTGCCATGAAAAACCACGTAGCAAATTTTTATTTTTTCTTACGGTTTTATATAAAGCGTGCCCTAACTTTGATATTGTCGAGTTTTGGTGTTGATCGTTGAATCCAAACAGAAGTTACAAGTGAAAATATACTTAGCATCCAACTGTAGTTTCATATCGAATTTAAACTTTGAGAGCTTCTCCTTCAAAACACAGTTTTCAGACTTAGTACAGTTTTGTTTGGAAGCGTCGATATGTATACTCATAGACGGTGCGATGAACGGGCTCGTACTTTTATTTGCTGAGAGTTATACCATGTCTCCACATAACGTGTTTCGCTCTTTTTTTCTGCATTTTCTCTCTCAATCTTGTTTCGACACGGAAACCAGTGCCGAAACTCGCCAATTTCCAATTTCCAAACACTGTTTCATTCTGAATCATCTTGACAACCTCGATGATATCGATGTCTTCTCTAATTTTGTATCGAAAATCTATCGAAATCTCACACAAACCAAAAAAAGACGCAAAAATAAGCAAACATACAAACATTTAAGAAGAACAAGAAAGAAAAATGTCAAACTGAATCACGATTAGGCACGTGGAGACGGGTTATTGAGCGAGATGTTTTGCTACATGTTTCTCTGGTGAATCAAGTTATGTGGAGACGGGCTTTAAAGTCATTTAATTGCCGATCAATTGGGTTTGGCACGTTTTACTTCCCATGCCACAAAACCAGCGATATATCGAAAATAACCGACAATCCTAACAATGTATCAATGGGTAAGTTTCTAAGACAAAGCTGCAAGCTGCAAAGTTTTACTGACGAAATTTGTCGTTGCAAAGTTCAGTAGACTGAAAAAACATATGATTTGCGATCATATGGTTGCAATTTAAAAAAAAAAGTCGAAAGTGATTTCAAGTCAAAAAACTAAGAAAATCGGGAATATGTGTGATTCAATAGAAAATGAAGTGAGAAAATTATATTATTTTAAATAGTTTGAAAACGGAGCTTTTTGGCCGATTAAATTTAAAGGCAAATTATTACTTCCTTTGTCCTCCTACGCGTTTCGACGGTATTCTCGTCTTCATCAGGGAGTCTACTTTGATTTTGAAAAACATCAAAAGATACATAACAACATATTATTACAAATGAGTTCATTCACAATTCGGATTTTTTCATACATTATTACATACATATCTGTGCCCGCAAATTAAAGTAGCCTAACTCGAGATAATGTGAAATTGAGTTATTGTTATAGTGGTAATCTTTGGAGGAAAACCCATCGATCTGTCTTATCCCCATTTAAATTGGAGTAATATTTAAAAAGTTATTAAGATATAAAAATTATCCTAACTCAGATAGAAACATTTTGCACCAGTTAAAACAACTTATCTTCTACCAAATCTCTTAAGTCTAGTATTGTATGAAAAATCGTTTTATTAAAACATCCTAACTAGAGTTATGTGGGTACTTCATGGACGTATTTATTTGCGTTTTCAGTTTATTAAAAAAACCTAACTTCAGTTAGGAATTAAAATTTTTTTTGTCAATTTTGTTTTCATAGCCTAAGTGGAAATAGGTTATTTTAAGTGATTTTTTTTTATTTTTACACAATTTATCTCGAGTTAGGTTTTTTTGTTAGAATACTTTTCTCATTTCATGCGTTATTATCTTCAGTTAGGTTTTTTTGTTGGAAGCAAGTGGATATGATAAACTGAGATAAGAGATTTTTCAAGGATATGTATATATTATAGAAATTCAATTAATTATTATATACTGTATACATAAAACACATTTTTTCATCAATTAAACTTTAATGTGGCCGCTGAGGTGCAGTGCGTAGAGTGCTTGCCTGGTATACCTGAGGTCTCGGGTTCTAACCCAGTCCGGACAAAAACCACAAAAAATTTTTCTAATTGATTAAAACCCAATTATTTGGTTTTTTAAGAGCAGCGGTCACCTCTCGGTAGTGGGCGGCATAGCCTCCGAGTGTATGTCTGCCATGAAAAGGCTTCACACAAAAAAGCATTCGCCGTTCGGAGCTCGCATAAAACCGTAGGTCCACCTAATTGGTAGGAAAAACAAAAGTTAAAGGAGGACACCTCGAATTAGGAGAGAAGCTTGGCAATAAAACTCGTCAGAGTTTTAATATCGCCAGTGTATTATTATTGTTATTTTTTTATTTATTAATATTGATAGTTAAGCTTAAAAGCTAGAAACTAACAGATATTTTTTTATATAGCACTGGCAACTCAGGCCTTCGGCTAGTTATTATTGTTATTAAACTTTAATCGTGTAGCGTTTTACAAGGTATGGATCCTGGTAACATGGAGGAAGAAGACTTTCTAAATATGGATTATAGTAGCGCCGACTCAATTAAGGACTCATTTTTTAACGATAATCAGTCGGACACGGGGTCAGATAGTGCTGATTAGCCTATGCCTTCCTACACCTTTTTGCGATCTTCTGAATATTTTTATAAACTCTTTATCCATTTTTTATTTAACTGTACATGACTGTGTATCCGGACAACCTACGTGTTATATGTGTCATGAGACCCTTGCAAATCGTGGTGGCAATGGAATAGCATCATGCTTATTCAAACACTTAAATAGTTTACCATTCAATATTAAACATGTCGTTTTTATAGCGATTGCTGTCCTGGCCAAAACCAAAACTCTTTTATTAGTACTATGTTTTAAATCTTCATGCAAGGTGATACTAACATTGAGAAAATTTATCACAAGTTTTTGGTTCCTGGTCATACGCATATGGAGTGTGCTGTAGATATGCCTTAATTGAACGAAAAAAAAAAACAAACGAATATAAAGATTCATCACTGGGTTTATAAACATATGTATTTTGCACATGATTCTATATGTCGATTCCATCACAATTACCAGCTGTTTTCTATCAAACAGCAGTGCTACCGCGCCCCTTTTTTCGGCGGTTCCAGCTGTTATAGCTTTGAACCTCTCGCTTGGGAGTCTTCATTAAACATTTCCGGATAAACCAAGCTTCTTGTGGTGATTTCCCTAGTACCATGCCTTTTTCAGTATTCGGTAAAATAAAATGCAAATTCAGTTCGGGTTGAAAACGATCCGCGGCGTAGGATTATGGATTATTTTTTTCAGGCCCAAACAACAATGACCAGCGAAACGATTTTTATTTTATTTCATTCATTTCAAACAAAAATTAAAAGTCAAAAACTCTAACACTTCTAATTCCACTACTTAGTTATATCCACTTAAATGGTCGTTTCGGGTCGTTTTCGACCCGAACGTAGGTCTACGCTTAAAAACACTTAACTCGAGTTAAATGGAAATAAAAACCTTATTAGGAAGAATTCGACACAATAAAAGAACTTAACTCGAGTTAATTCTACTTTTCGTAAAAATTGCATCCAATAAAAGCACTTAAGTTATAAAAGACAATTTTTTGCAATTAACCTTGCTTTAAGATTTCTGGTTCACAACTATTCCTTCTCTAACACTACAAATCCATTATTTCACCTTTTAAAAATCCGAATTGGCCCAATGGTTTGAATTTTGACAAAAAATTGAGTTTTCTCCGTTCAACATATTTTGAGTTAGGCTACTTTAATTTGCGGGCACAGATATATACATAAACATAAAAGACTTTTCAATTACATTTAAACTGATCAAAGGAACTTAAAACATTTTTGTTGAAAACACATCTATCCACATCTTAGCACAACTACATATTTATACCTATACTGCTTTTTGACATTTATTCTATTATTTAATTATGCTTCTATAGGCGCAATTAATGCTGTCAACATCTTCTTTGAATTTTACTGCGTCTTTTATTCGTTGTTGTATGCGGAGACTTTCCAATGTTAATCTCGTTTTTGCTCGTCTCTCTATGTCCAATATTTTCGCGTTGTCAAAGTGCGCTATATGTCCAGTATTGGTCAACTGTTGTGCTAATCCTGTTGTTGTCTTTTTGTTTCTAACGTCTGTTTTATGCTCCCTATTCTAACACCTAGTGCACGTTTAGTGGTGGCCGCTGTGGTGCAGTGGGTAGAGTGCTCGCCTGCTATGCCAGAGGTCTCGGGTTCAAACCACGGTCCGAGCAAAACACCAAAACAATTTTTCTAATTAGTAAAAATCCAATTATTGGGTTTTTTAAGAGCAGCGGTCACCTCTCGGCAGTGGGCGGCATACCCTCCGAGAGTATTTCTGCCATGAAAAACCTTCTCACAAAAAAATGCATTCGCCGTTCGGAGCCGGCATAAAACTGTAGGTCCACCCAATTAGTAGGAAAAACAAAAAGGAGCACACCTCGAATTGGGAGAGAAGCTCGGCCATAAAACTCGTCAGAGTTATAATAGCGCCATTGTATTATATTATATTATTATTATATATTTGTTACATTGTTCGTTAATGCTGCCTTTGCATTTTATTTCGTAAACTACATTGTGTTGTTGTTCTTTAATAACTTTATCTTTTGTCTTGCTAAATATTTGGTTGAGTGTGTGATTCGGCTTATGTGCGAAAATTAATTCGTCATTATGTATGCATTTTTGTAATATCGTTGGCTTCGTGAGCAAATGTGCTAAGTCCAATTTTTTTCAAAATTGAGATTTTAATGCAGTAAGATAGTACAACTAAAAATACATCGTCTGCCAAAAAGAAGTTACCATAATGTTTGTTTTTCATGGTGTAATGCAGTGTTAAGCAAATGTGCTAAGTCCATAAAAAAATTTTTTTTTCAAAAATCTACGTGCTAAGTCCAGGTGAAAATAAGTAATTATTAATTTTTTTTAATTTGTTTTGTAGAATGATATGGAATTATTACTACATTGCTTGCTTATTAAGGCTTGGGACTGCAAACGTTAATAATTTGCGGGAGTGGCTAGCTTTCCCACCAATTTGATATGCAAACTAGTTTGCGGTACTTTTTACATTTTTATTATACATTTTTACATTTTATTATATTTTCTATAGAGAGGGTACAGCATAATGTGGGCGTGGCCACACCCATTATCAACAGTGTTATCTGTCATCAGACCCAGCCTAAAATATTCTTGTTAGTGCAAAATTATAAAATTACATATGTACCTACACCAAGTTCCGCCGTAATATCTCAATTATACATATGTCGAATTACGGGTTCCGAAATCTCTTAGATTCACGATGCCACGCCCGTTTTCAAAAATATGTATGGTTTCTGTTTTGTCCATAGTTGGACTTATGCCGCAAACTTTCAATGAATTATCTTCATATTTGACAAAGGCGTCGCTTAAAATGTTTTTATTAGGCCACTTTATAGTTCCGATATATAAAAGTGGGCATGGTCGTCCACCGATTTGGACAATTTTTCTTCCAATCGTGTGCCTTAGCAAGTAAATCACGCTTTCCAAATTGCAACTATATATCTACTACCGTTTCTGAGTTATTGATGACTTATAACACTTTTAGAATTTATCCTTTCATAAGTGGGTGTGGCACCGCCCATTTTCGAGAATTTCAATTTATTTCTTTATAACGGCGTAAGCTCATTGCATGGATGGAATTTCATCCATTATCACTTTTTGCGTGTTTTTCGATATATACTATATAGGGAAAGTGGGCGTGGTTATCATCCAATTTCGTCTATTTTCAATACCAACCTTTCCTGTCTAGTTAGGAACCTCTGTACCAAATTTCATCAAAATATTTCAATTTTACTACGTACAGTTGAGTATAATAATTTGTGAGAAAATGTGCTAAGTCCTCCTAAAAAAACAAAATCATAGAAAGCAAATGTGCTAAGTCCTAAAGAAGCTCATAACTTTGTACAAGCTTTATATTAAAATGTGCCGATAACTGGTATTTTAGCACCACCATCTGAGGAAGAAAACTGCATTTTCAGATTTTTAAAATAGTAACAACAAAACAAGTTAGGAGGTTTTTTGTCTCTCCTGAAAAGTTACCAGAAATGGACTTAGCACATTTGCTCACGAAGCCAACGATATGTTGTTATCCGTTAAACCCTGTATGTATGTAACACCCCATGTGACCGTACAAACATACGGATAATAAACAAACAAACAACTGTTCGAGCATTTCAACAACATTTGTTCGGGCTACTCGAAAATGTTCAAAAAAAATCTGGAGCTCTAGTTTATACCAAATTTATTAAAATATTTCAATGTTTGCGCAAGTTAGAGTTCGTACGGACGGACGGACATGGTTCAACCGATTTCTTTTTTCACCCACATATGTATATCTGTGGTCATATCCAACAGTAGCTTATATTGAAAAGAAAATTTTCAAGATATTCGTAAATTTATACACAATATTATTAAGTAAAATCAGAAAGCGTTTTAAAAAAAAACTGCAATGTACTCTCTGAGATGCATTATTCTAGCTGTTTCGAAACTGACAATTTTTTTTCCTTAAGTACACTTAAGCTGCTGCTCCATAGGAACACAGATATGTATGTATGTGGCCGCTGTGCAAGGATGGGCATTTTTGCATTACCATTCAGTAGTGAATGGGAATGCAAATTTGGTTTGCACTACCATTTAATAGTGAAGGGGAATGCAAATGTGGTTTGCATTACCATTCAGTAGTGAATGGGAATGCAAATGTGGTTCACTACTGAATGGTAATGCAAATCAATTTTGCACTACCACTCATCATTGATTGGGGGCTGCAAGGCTGAATGCAATCAAAATTGAATGCAGCTTGCCAACCCTGCCGCTGTGGTGTAGTGTGTAGAGTGCTCGCCTACTATACCAGAGGTCTCGGGTTTTAATGAGGTCCGGACAAACACCAAAAAAAATTCTAATTAATTAAAACCCAATTATTGGATTTTTTACAAATAGCGGTCACCTCTCGGCAGTGGGCGGCATACCCTCCGAGTGTATCTCTGCTATGAAAAGGCTTCTCACAAAAAATGCATAGGTGCACCCAATTTGTAGGAAAAACAAATGTTAAGGAGCACGCCTCGAATTGGGAGAGAAGCTCGGCCTTAAAACTCGTCACAGTTATAGACGTGCAAGTGGATTATTATATTATTTCATGGTCTTAGGTACTACCGTTATGTGATTAAAACTATAATACTGTGTCTACTACTTACAGCTGAGTATAAAAATGTGAATCTATTACTCTACCCTGCCCAAGATGATGTCCAACCCTTATCTACGTACATATTACATAGTAAGTACATACATATGCATTATTGTAGCTTGGTTTTAAAGCACCATGGCAACCGAATTTGTTTGGTCCCATAAGGCTCGTCCTATTAGTTTCGAAGAGGTATTGAAAAAGCAAAGTAGCAATCGTTCAAAATGACTTTATATTTTGATACAAAAGTTGATTTTTTGGATAGCGATGCTGTTAGCACCATCGGAAATTGGCACCTAAGTGAGCCACTGTTCGCGGTGGCTTCCTACAGTCAGGAACGTGGTGGTTCAATTACAATTTTTACAGATTCGGTACGAAAGCAATCAATTGAATGTTTGCTTTGCTAAATTTTGTTTTTAACCGATTTGCTAACGTTGAACAGGGTGAACCACAGCGCGATGTTACATATCCAGTGCATCCCACATCGCAAGTCTCTGCACTAGCTTGGCATCCAGAGAAGATTTTATTGGCGACCGGTTGGGAAAATGGCGATATACATGTTTGGTTTGCTGGACACCGCGAATTTGCTAGCGTTCATGGCCCACACAAGAGTGCGATTGTTTTATTAGATTTTAGCGAGCAGGGCGGTCGCATGGTAACCGCCGATGCTATGGGTCTGCTTACCGGTTGGCGTTGCGATGGTCAATATCAATTTTTAACAATGTTTTCACATGACTTGCGTGATGTCTTGCTGCACATAACATTTCGGCGCACCATTGAGAGTGACGTTCGTGAAGAGATGGTAAATTTGGCTAAAGCCGCGGTGGCAGGCGATGATGCGGCACTCGATACGCTTACCAATTGGAGGCCGCGTACGGCAGCGAGGAGTATGACTCATGCCGGTGTTAAGGATAACCATTGTTTCTATGTGGGCACACAGAACGGTGTAATGTACTACATCAATCAAGGTGGCACATGCACCGAGGTGCTGAAGAATAATAATATGCCTGTGATGCAAATGCTGTGGCATCCGAAAAAGTAAGTTTTGTTTTAACAAATGTAAATATTTAGAATTTGTGTTTTCAACACAACACTAATCTAGAGACGCAGTTATTTGCTTAATGGAGGATATGACCATTGCTTTGTATTTGGTGGAATCGACGGGTATACTAACTGAATTAGAGAGGGTTAAGTTAAGCGGTAATTTATCTGGAAAAGGCGGTGCCATTTCGTGGGCCGGAAATAGTCTGGCAATTATTACTGGTGACTAAAACTTAACTGACAACATTTTTTATTTAAATGTGATAAAAGAAATATTGTTCACCATTAGGTGATTTGAGCGTTCGAATTTGGGATATTGAAAAAAGCGATAATTATCTATTAAAAATGGATCTGCCAAGCACTAGTGAGTCAAATATCAAATATTCGCGAAATGTACTTATATTTCATAAATTTATTGAATTTTTATTTATTTATTAAATAGCCGTCTCTGTTTTATCTTCATCAAACAGTCTCGATATCAATTCTCCTAGTATAAATTTTTTTGGTAACGACAGCAGTAACGACAAAATCTCTACCACGCTTAGCAATCGTAAATTACAACAAAAACTTACGCAGCAAACAAGTGAAATCTTCACTTGCCTCGCTTACAGTGCGGGCAATCAGACCCTCTGTGCCGGCACAAATCAAGGTAATTTATATACATGGAAGCGACGTATGGGTCACCTCGAGATGACAGAAGACTCGTGGCAATTAACCAATATTTCAACGGTACGTGGTGCTGTGAGGCAATGTATTTGGGGTTTCAATGAGTTGGCCAAACCTTGCATGTTGATCAATTGTATCTCGAATGTTTACGTATTAAAGGTAAGGATTAACTGTGTGTTATGTACATATGCACAATGCGATTATTTGTACATGCAATTATTTTGTAGTTCCCCAGTAGGACTGGGGATCATCGTTTTATTAATCCCGGAGTACTCCCTTGCGAGTACTGGATTACTCCCTAAAATTTTGTGTATTTTCATAAAAATTTCTGTACTGGCTTTTAATATTGTATGTCCTAGGAAGGGTAGTATAGATAAAACTCCCTTTCTCCTCCCAAAATAGCAATGAGGGAATTTTTGCTAGTACTGTCATATACCTCTTTATCGAGCAATGGGGGAGTCTTGGATAGGTCTGTTGTTTTTTTCTTTTTGCATGACTTAGCGTGTGGCCGCTGTGGTGCAGTGGGTAGAGTGCTCGCCTGCTATGCCAGAGGTCTCGGGTTCAAACCACGGTCCGAGCCAAACAAATTTTTCTAATTAGTAAAAATCCAATTATTGGGTTTTTTAAGAGCAGCGGTCACCTCTCGGCAGTGGGCGGCATACCCTCCGAGAGTATTTCTGCCATGAAAAAGCTTCTCACAAAAAATGCATTCGCCGTTCGGAGCCGGCATAAAACTGTAGGTCCACCCAATTAGTAGGAAAAACAAAAAGGAGCACACCTCGAATTGGGAGAGAAGCTCGGCCATAAAACTCGTCAGAGTTATAATAGCGCCATTGTATTATTATTATTATTATGACTTAGATTTACCGCCCATTTTCATCGTCGCCCTGTACTAACGTTGATTTTTTTGAAGTCACTAATATAATCATATTTATAAAATACTAGAAAATACCCATCCCGCTTCGCAATGACGAATAATAGTTTTAATAATTTAAGTTAAATTAAGTCAAGTTAAGTAAAGTTAAGTTAAAATAATGGCATAACCTCGAAATTACCATGAAGACACTACCAACTTTATTTAAGCCCCGATCAATATCTTCCATTTGGTACCAATATTGCTGAAAACATACCAGCTCCAAATTGTGGCCCATATGTGGAGAGAGAAGTTCGTAATTACCATGAAGAAACTAATTTATTGAAAACCAGATCAATATCTTCCATTCGATACCAATACTGCTGAAAAATATGCCGGGTACACATTTTTGGCAAATATGTGGAGAGAGGAGTTCTAAATTACCATGACGACACTTCTTTATTAAAAACCTGATGATTACCTTTCATTTGATACCGGTATCATCCAAACCCATTCCGGGGTCATCCGGTTCCTCGTTTTGACCCATATATGGGGACCTGGTTTCGGCTTCACCAGAATGAGGAGAGCCCTATGTTGAAGCCCTGCTCAACATCTCTCATTTCAATTCAATTCAATCTTTATTAACGTCTATGATTTACCATCTTACAGACTAGATATATATGTAAAGTAATTAACATAATAAATGTATATAAGGAAAAAAAAGTATGGTGAAAAATAATAAAGAACTGGTACATACAACAAAGCCTAGAAAAAACACACATTAAGATTAGACTTAAATAGCGATCTTGATGATGAAAATTCAATATAAATGAACTTTTCGATATTATTATATTCGCAATGAGCTCTGAAAATTGGGGCTATCGAAATGTAATTAGCTTTAGCCGTCGAAATGTGAAACGGCTGATGGTAACGTAGGACTTTATGAGAGACATTGAAATTTATGATCTGAAGCAATTTAGAGCAGTCAATATTCCCACAAACTAAATCATAAACAAAGATTAGTGATTGGATATCTTCTATTATCCAATGATTGTAGGTTGATATGTTGGCAGCGAGCAGAATACGACGGAAGCGGGTCAGAAAAATTTAGAGGCTGCAGCGTGAACTTATTGAATTTTCTGTGAACTCGTTCAATTCGTGCCACATGACAACTATAAATTGGGCTCCAAATTATTGACGCATATTCAAGTTTAGACCGTAAAAGTGAATTAAAAAGAGTTTTTCTGGTATACGGGTCCTTAAAGTCCTTCGCATACCGACGTAAAAAGGCCAAATTACTATATATGCTTTAGGTAGTAAATAGCAAACATGGTTTACAAACGAAAAATTGGAATCAAAAAGGACACCCAAATCAACGAAATTTTGGACTGAATCATACCAATGTCGCTCAAAAAAACTTCAGGGTCGTCCGGTTCCACGTTTTGACCTATATATGGGGACCCGTCCTAGGCATATCCACAATTAAGTGCTCTATGTTAAAGAACTACTCAAAATATTTTATTTCATACCAAAATGGCTAAAAATATTCCGGGGTTATTCGAGTCCACGTCCTGACCCATATCTGGGGACAATGAAAAGACCTCTGTGTTGAAGCCCTACTTGATACCAATACCGTGCAGGCGTTCTTGAGCTATAGCTTAGTATGCATGTTATGCATCATGGACAAGTCACGTAAAGAGGTTTTTGCTGAAGCATCGAGACAGAACGAACTGTGCAAAAACAAACTTGAGTATGCTGCGTTGCTCTGCCTCGCACGACTGCGACGCTCACACTGAACGCGGTATGTGATCAACGAATCTGTCTATGCTTGCGCGTTGTTGAGTTTTTCGAAAATTTAAAACTGGGAAAATGTATTAAACTCTCGAAAATGCTCAAAAAAGTATAAATTGCGACTAAACTATGTGAGTTAAGTATAGTTGGCGAAAGCGAGCCTATTACACTATACGACAAAATCTACTTTTTTCTTGGTATCGGTCCAAAGCAATTTTTTTATAAAGATTGAGCAGTAAGGAAAATAGGAATTTTACCGTTTTTCGAAGATAGCCTCCAAAATCGACATAACGAGCCATAACCGCCATAGTTTTTGGATCAGACAGGATTATCTATATATATGGATGTGACATCCATATAGTTTTATCCGTGTAAGGCCCATATTTTTAGAGGAGAACGTTTTCCTTTGTAATCTACGTAAATAAGCTACACATAACAATGAAGGTTTGCTGCATTATGCACCAAAAGTGGATTAAATGCTCATACCAAATAAAACGTTCTCCTCTAAAAATTTGTATATGCTCCTTACGTCAATTGGGCGGTTATGGCTCGATATGAGTCTCCGGAAAAAAAAAATGCTATTTATCCGGGACGTGTCCGGGATCAATCGCAAGGAAGCATGCGACATACAATTTTACATCCCTTTGTATGGGGCGAATTGATCGCATGTCCTATGAAGAGACCAATTATTCAATTTGTATACCCGAACGGGTACAAATGTAGATTAATCGCTTTCATCCAAATATTACAAATAGAAATTAACATAGTATGTATCCTTACAGGAACAACCCCTTTTATGTGTACACACACGTGACCTTTGGGCGGTTCAACGCAATGCCAAAACAATATATTTAGAGCATACTACCGGCAAACACTCTCTCATACAAACAGAACTCGCGATCACTGCTTTGGCACTCAATCAATCAAATTTGATCATAAGTAATGGTCGATCTATATCCGCTTACAGTATTGGCAAAATACAAAAATCGGGTGATTATAAAATGGAAACTTACAGGGAGGAGAGCACAACGATGAATAGCAAAGATGAGGATACAAATCTGAATGTCAAACATATACAAACTTTCAATGCTGAATGTCTTGGTTTGTATATACAAAATCAGAATGTATTTTGTTTAACAACGAATGAGGTGATGATATATTCCATTGGAGGTGTGGTGCTGAATAAGATCTTGGCTAATGACAATGAAGGTAAAGATTGCTTCTAATGGTGGAACAAATACAAAGCCATTTAATGCAGATCAATATGTATGGCTGTCTATTTGATTTAAATCATGAAACTTTAATTACTTTCTGGGAATTTGGAAATATAGATCGCCCTTCGGCAATTGTGAAGAGACTCTTCTACACCATTTCAACCCAGTAATGAGAAAACGTAAATTCGATTAAGAAAACGAAAGTTTGTATTGGGAAAAATGAAATTAAAAAGAGAAAATACAAGTTTTCATTGGAAAAAAAGATTTGTAACGAGAAAATGTAAATTGAAATTGAGAAAAAATAAATTTGTGAAGTGATCGATTTCTCTATATATTAGTGGTCTTCATCTAAAGTGATAAAGTAATAAATTGTTAAACAGACAATTATTCAAAAACGCCCTATTTCAGAGAAATATATATGGAATTTTCTCTGAAATAGGACGTTTTGAAGCAAAATCTGAAATAGGACGTTATTGAAACAAATTTTCAAATAGGGCGCTCTTGAAGCAAAATCTGAAATAGGACGTTATTGAAACAATTTTTCAAATAGGGCGTTTTTGAAACAATTTTTGAAATAGGGTGATCTTATTCTCAGCCGTCGATATGTACATACATAAAACCTAACTGACGTGAAGACGACTCTGCGAATTCCCAATGTATCTGGACCAGGTGTATGTGAGCAATGTCTTCAATATTTGGAGAAAATTATAGATGATGCGAAGCCGAAATTGGCAGGCGGAGACTGTGCAAGAGCTCTTCAGTATACACCGCCTTTTTATGCAGATGCAGTCACACTTCAAGATATGAACGTAGCCGAATAACCTGTGTTATTTAAATCGCAACAAAAAAGAAACTCGTATATTATAAAGTGCTTCGCAGAATGCTCATTATAAAATTACGTTTTCTCATTATACGTCTATGTTTTCCCAATACAATTTACATTTTCTCAATAAAAATTTCATTTTCCCATTGAAAATTTTCGTTTTCTCATATTTTCCTTTTTCTCAATACAAACTATGGATTTCTCATTATAATTTCCGTTTTCTCAATGGAAGTTTTTGTTTTCTCATTATATATGCTTTCTCGATACAATTTACATTTTCTCAACACAAGCTCTGTTTTTTTCATTGCTGGGTTGAAATGGTGTAGAGTGTTGCTGTTATGAACAAGCTTCTCATAAAAATACGCGAAACTATAGTCCCTTCCAATAAATAAGTGAATATTTTAAAAATATAAATACACGCGCGCCATCTGTTGGAAAATAGCGGTGGTTGTAACCTAATCTCATTAGTAAATATGTTGCATATATTTAGGCAGCAGCTAGAAGTTACATACCCACATACATACAGGTGAAACTAATAAAAGCGTGTTAAAAAATAGATAACTCATTACAAATTGGAGGATAACCGTAGCCTAAAACATGTTACATTTATATTCGCGACATTATATTATTATGCTATGCAATTTACTTCCTAACCTAAACCTAAGGCGTGGAAGCATTATAGACCAAGAGCACGTGACTGCCAGACCTTCGTATTTTTATAAAGGCTGAGAAAGTTTCAGTCGAAGGTCTGACAGTCACGGGCTCTCGCTCTATTTATTAATGAAACACATGAGAGATTTGTTCTTGTAATTGTTATACCACTTCAGTCATTGGCTTATATGTACATACATATATAAGTTCAGGAAATGCAACAAATTTTCAAACAAATCTTGATCCGCTTTTTTGAATTTTTGAGTTAGCATCATTTATGTATGTATGAGTAAAAGCACCGATCAAGCAATATTTTTTGCTTTAAAGTATATACTTATATATTTCTATTTTTATATATTTCTATTTTTTACAGGCAAAATTATTGGCATGGATCTCACTGGAACGTATTTGAGTGTTTTTACAATGAATGGCTTCATGAAAGTTTATGACGTGTCTCGCCATGATCCGAAGCTGATGTTCCCTGGAAAATCTGGTTATGATTTATTTGATGATTTTGGTGAAGTGATTTTGGTAAAATGTAACACTGCTGGCACTCATTTGGCGGTGGTCATCGCTAATCGGAGTTTTGTTCCACAACCAATTATTTATTGCTGGAATTTCGAGCGAAATCAATTATTGCAGCACAATTGTGCAAACGGTTCAAATAAAATAAACAAAAAGTCATGGTAATAATTTTAATATAAATGCATACATATCGCTAGCAAAATTAAATACGCACCACGCTAAACCCAATTATTGGGTTTTTAGAAATAGCGGTCACCTCTCGCAAGTGGGTGGCATTCCCTCTGAGTGTATTTCTGCCATGAAAAAGCTCACCAAAAATACATTCGCCGTTCGGAGCCGGCGCTAAACTGTAGATCCACCCAATTAGTACGAAAAACAAAAGGAGCGCACCTCGAATTGGGAGAGAAGCTTGACCATCGTCAGATTTATTATAGCGCCAGTGTATTATATTATAATTAGATTTAATCTAGTAACTATAATAAATATCATAGAAATCATTGGAAGATCAGTTTTCGTTACGGAATTTCGCAAAGATTTTGTTCAGAGAATTGAAAATTTGTTAGTATTCGTAGTCATTAAGATAGATTCTAAGATAATGGTGCATAATACGTTAATTAAGGACTTTTTTAGTCTTAATGGCAAGTAAATTTTAGGCAGAACAAGGTTTCCCAACTTTTTTTCAAGAAAATTAATTACAATAGACGTGGTAGGTAGACTCCCTAATATCTGATATTGATTAATTCCAAAGGTATTCCCATTGTTAGAAGTACGTAAGTTTTATTCAGTTCCTATTTGGGTAAAAGTTTTTAGACAAAATCTACTTCGGATGAGTATTTTTCCTATCTCAGCAAGTGTGGTAAATTCAGAATTTAAACGAGTGGTGATTAATTGCATTTGGTGTTTCGACGCTGCCATTTCCAGAGAAAGTAGTCCTTGAGGCTATCTACTAGATAACTAAAAAGCAAATTTTTTCGATTTTTACTTCAGTATGCCTGTGAATATTTATTGGGATACCGACGAATCGCGTCTGCTGGCCGTTGAGGTTAAATCCATGCAACCAAGTTCAGAGCAAAAGCAATCATCTAAGTCTGGAAATGTTCCGAGCGGCAGTAGTAGTATTGGATCAGATGTTTTGGTTTTATTCTTTTCGGACAAAAACAAATTGAATATATTAGAAATGCGTTCACTAGGCTCTGGAGAGCAACTGATTAATCTTTGTGTGCCGAATGTGGTAAGTAAACGATGAATAATATTTATATATGTACATATTTACATATGATTACGATATACATACTATGTACATACCGTTTTTTGTATAGACATACATACTACTTGCATATGTATATAACTTTTTCAGATAACCTTGGATATAAATATAGTTAAAGAACTACCTTTACAAGATTTTGCCGATCTCACCAAATGTGATACAAACATACGGAAAATGGTTTTAAATTTTAGTCTGCACATTGCGGAGGGTAATATGGATTTAGCTTATCGCTGCATACGTTCCATACAATCGCCAACTATATGGAAAAATTTAGCGAAAATGTGCGTCCAAACGAGTCGTTTAGATGTGGCTAAAGTATGCATGGGCCATTTGGGAATGGCGCGGTCGGTGCGTGCACTTCGCCAAGCAATGAATGATGATGATTTTGAGGAAGAGGCTAAACTGGCTGTACTTTCCATAGAGTTGGGTATGCCTGAAAAGGCAATCGAATTGTACAAACAATGTGGTAGATACGATTTATTGAACAAAATGTTACAGGCACGTGGGAAAATTGACGAGGTGAATATATGTGCAGACATACATAGCTTACGACATTAATGAATCGAAATATAAAAATACCCGATTAAAGTAGGAATATCCTAAGAACCGTATACGCGGATAAGAAAAGGTTATGGGATACCCTCGAAATGTCGAAAAAAAAAATGTTGAAAAACCAATGTCGAAATTTTCAAATTTTCAAAATGTCGAAAAACAATAATGTCGGAAAAAAAAATGTCGAAAAGTTAAAATGTCGAAAAAAAAATGTCGAAAAATGTCGAAAATGTGGATAAATACTTGGAATGTTTTTTCTTTATTTTCGGTAGGTGGGTCAGCTTCGATATAATGCGCCCTACTGAGTATCTAAGAGATTCCATATTTTATAAAAAATATGTTCATCTAAATAAATGAAATGAATAAATAAAGGCGAAGGCCGCCTACGCTGAAGGGTGTACTACGCAGAAGGACATCACCGTGGCGGTAGCCACGGTTAGGTTGTATATCCGGACTTTAGTGGCGTAGCCCAGGGTTATTTTTTATAAGCGCGGCCGAAGGCCGCCAACGCAAGAAGGTGTTCTATACAAAAGCACTGTGGATGGGTCTATAAATATTACTCCAGAATGAGAATTATGCGTACTTTTCCTACAAGTTATACATCAAAACAAAGGTATTTTAAAGATCTTTCTAGTAAACGTGAACTTGCATATAGTTATTAAGGGATTTTTACGAAAAAATTACGTATTTTCTAAAAAAAAAGGGACTAAAAATTCGTTTTTTTTTTTAATTTTGTTCACAATTTTTGAAAATTTTCCTATAAATATGGGTACCAAATGAAAGTTTCTTAAAAAAATACGTTATAAATAAATTATTAAAATTGTTTTAAAATAAAGAAGACAAAATCACCTTTAATTTGATGTATGAAGGATGTACTACGCAGAAGGACATCACCGTGGCGGTAGCCACGGTTAGGTTGTATATCCGGACTTTGGTGGCGTAGCCCAGGGTTATTTTTTATAAGCGCAGCCGAAGGCCGCCAACGCAAGAAGGTGTTCTATACAAAAGCACTGTGGATGGGTCTATAGATTTTACTCCAGTAAGAGAGTATTAGAGTGAACTTTGTGGTATACGGGTATTTTTAGCGCTTTAAATTGACTTTTTAGGTAGGTGACCTTTTCACCTTTACCGATTTATTATTAATAAACTATACATTTTCGCGCCCTATGGTTTACATCTTAGTGATCTATACGACCCCCCCCCCCTCTTCCCCTCGAAAATAACAAAAAAAATTCCAGTCCTGGCGCGAATTTTACACATCATTAATTACATTATTTCGACATTTTAACTTTTCGACATTTTTTTTTTCGACATTTTTTTTTTCGACATTTTAACTTTTCGACATTTTTTTTTTCGAGATTTTTTTTCGACATTTTTTTTTTCGACATTTTTTTTTTTTGACATTTCGTACCCAACCCAAAAGTTATATGTCGTTGAAAACGATCAGGAAAATATTTTATACATATATACAACAAAAAGCTTATTAAAAACGAAAAAATTAACCCACATAGCATTTTATGAATTTTTTGATCATATTCCAGTCCTTTTCGATCCCTATTCACGTTTAAAATAATGGAAAATGCGCTCATTTCTGATCATAAAAGAGCCTCTCGTCTGTAGAAAATGGTACCCTACGTCCAACTCTTCTTGGGGAGTCGTTTTCGAGTCTTATTTTAATCGTATTTTAATCATTTTCGAGTTCCTTTCGATTTTATTTTTTTCGATTTTGAATCTTATTTCGGTCATTTTTGAATCGTTTTCTGATCGTTTTTGAATCTTTTTAGGGTAATTTTTCTGATTTTTTTCTATTGGATTTCCAATCTTTTTTGGGTAATTTTTCAATCGTTTTTCTGGTCATTTTCAAATCTTTTTTGGGTCGTTTTTCAGTAACTTTCTGATCAATTTCTAATCATTTTCTATTACTTTTCTACTATTTTACCTATCATTTTTGGGTCAGGTTACAACCGCATTTCTTTCCATCTTTTATCCTTATACATATTCTACCCTTAGCCTTACCTTTACCAATATAGCAAAAAGAACTTCCACGGTCACCCTCAGTCCATATTGGTTGGAACTTTTAAAACAGATTTTTAGCCTACAATAATATTAAGCAAATAAGGAGTTTAAGATATACAAATTTCAATCTATAAATGAATTCCTATGAAAATACATATGCGCATTTTGGCACTTTCATATACGGCAACACGGAAGACATACATCCATATGTTCCTGCTCTACAACTTTGAAAAATTATAGCTTTATGTACTAGGCTTGCTGAGGAATATTTCATTTTTTTCCAAAAAAGCAAAGTAATCGATCACATTTCTATAAATTATTTTTTTAATCAGCAAAGGGGATCGAAAAAGACTCATCTAGGTGATTTTTATATGATGAAAAATAAAATCACTTTTCAATCGCTGGAGTTACTCATTTTCGAGTCTTATTCTAATCGCAGAGGTGATTAATCAGTTTTTGATCATCAAAGGGGATCGAAAAAGACTCGACGCAGTCAGTTTTCATAAAACAATCTTCCAAATGCCATGTGGGAAGGAAAAAAGTAAATTTCCATATTATTTTTACAATTTCTCTGACATTTGTTAAGATACATTAACACTTCGTATATTGTTAAAAGTGGTGGAATGCTATTTTTAACGACATCAAAATCATGTTGATAGGATAAACAGAGAAAAAGTTATAAGTTAACATGTGAAAAATAAGTTATCTCCAGATTTTTAGGGTGTATTGTAAATTATAAGTTTGCAGTTTTTGTATACTTAACTAGACCTATAACTTGACGTATGTCTCACAAAAAAGTTACTTTTTCAGTGCACACAGTGTAATTATATATACTATATTGTTTTCGTCAGCCAAAAAACGAAATTGCCGGCTTTCGTCAGCCAAAAATTGAAAGAGCTAGTTTTCGTCAGACACAAAAAATCTGGTAATAGTTTTTGTATGGTAGGACGATATAAGCCTTAGCCTAGCAACGTAAACCTAAACACAACGTCCATCCTCATCAATTTATGTGTACTTCGCCCAACAGTTGTATCTTATTGTTTTATATTTTTATTTCTAGGCAATCGGTGTTGCCGAAACGGAAGATCGTGTTCATTTGAAAAATACTTATTATCACAAAGCTCAGCAGTTGCGGGAGAAAGGCGACATTAATGGTGCTTTGGAATATTTTGAAAAAACTCAAAGTCCTGTACAAAATATAACACAAATGCTACTGGACAATCCTTTGGCTATGAAAGTAAGAATAATAATTAAAAATTTCTAAACGGTTACTACTATTTTAATAATGTTTACATAATTTTAAAATTATCAGCGCTATATGCAAAATACAACTGATCCCAAGATGCTTAAATGGTGGGGACAATATATCGAAAGCTCAGGCGATATGGATGCTGCGCTGGCAGTGTATCAAAAAGCTGAAGACTGGTTTTCGCAAGTACAATATTAATTTTTTTACCTACCTAGATCAAGGATGCATCGTAACGTTAATATTATCGTTTACCGAAAAAAGCAATCGTTTCCGTTGAAACTATTCAGGTTTTTACCGTTTAGGCAATTATCAAAATAATTTATGGCCGCAAAATAACGAGAACGGAATTATAAAAATAATACCATTTCGTTGAAGAAATTATCAAAATCATTTCATTTCGATAATTAGCGTTATTATAACCAAATTTATAACGTTGAAATGCTTAGTGCGCTCGCAATGCCGTCGCACAGTGCCGCGACTCCATACAAATGATGGACAAAAATAGAAGGAGTGGTCAGAATTGGCTGGAACTTCACACCTAGAAGTATTATCACACCAATTTCAGAACAGAAATCCGTTTTTCAGCGTCTGTTACCAGTTAATTAAAAACAATTTTTTTTTTTTACAATTTTTTAAAAAGGTAAAATAACTCATAATCATCGTAGACATAAGATTATAAAAACCGAAATAGTTTTCAGAACTTGTTGAAACTTTACACCTAAAAGGACTAAGTCATGCTAATTTCAAAAATGAAATTGATTTTTCGGTACCGGGTACCCATTAAAAAAAAAGCTATTTTTTTACATTACTATATGAAAGACAAATAAGGCATAATCATTGCTGATTGTGGTGTTTACGAAAACATGAAGGAGTTGTCAGAATTTATTGAAACTTTACATCTAAAGTTTCTATATTACTCTTATTTTAAAAAAGTAATCGGTTTTTTCGTAACGGGTACCCATTAAAAAAATACCGAGTTTTTGCACATCATTATTTAAAAACAAGTAAGGAAGCCTAAGTTCGAGTGGAATCGAACATTAGATACTCAGCTGTATGCTTTCATTGTTTGTTTGCGTTTGTTCGATATAGGGTGTATTTTATATGACACGAGTGCTGCATAAACAGGGCGCAGCCACGCCCATTTTCAATATTTGTATCAATCATCCAAATAAGCATATACATATTATTGTTAGTGCAAAATTGCATCCCTCTATGACTTTTAGTTACAAAGACTTCACGTTACAAATTCCAAAAGGGTGTTCCAGAAATATCTTTGTTAAAAAGTAGGCGTGGTCATAAACCGATTTCAATACATTTTTGCGTGTCTATTAACACATGTTATAAAAGTGTATAAACCAAGTTTCGTCATAATATCTCAGTTATTTGTCGAGTAATAGGCACGTAGATTCCTTTGTATAAAAAGAGGCGGTGCCACGCCCATTTTCCAAACTTTTTTATTTTTTGTTTCCGGTCTATTGTAGAACTCATGTCACAAAATTTCAGTGATAGATCTTTATATTTGACAGAGATATCGCTTAAAATGTTTTTATTAGGTCACTTTATAATACCCATATATAAAAGTGGGCGTGGTCGTCAACCGATTTTGGTAATCTTTCGTCCACACATTTGGCTAAGTAAATATATCACGCGTACCAAATTTCATCGATATATCTTTAACGGTTTCTGAGTTATGGCTTATAAAACTTTCAATATTTGCCCCTTAATAAGTGGGCGTGGCACCGCCCATTTTCCAAAATCTTTATATTTTTTGTTTTATGTCCCTAGTTGGTCTCCTGCCACAAAATTTCAGTGATAGATCTTTATATTTGACAGAGATATCGCTTAAAATGTTTTTATTAGGCCCCTTTATAGTTCCCATATATAAAAGTGGGCGTGGCCGTCAACCGATTTTGATAATTTTTCGCCAAAACATTTGTCTAGGTAAGCAAATTACGCATACCAAATTTCATCGATATATCTTCAACGGTTTCTGAGTTATGACATATAAAACTTTCAATGTTTGACCCTTAATAAGTGGGCGTGGCACCGCCCATTTTCCAAAACTTAATCAAATTTCTTCATAACGGCCTGAGCTCAATACGTGGGTAAAATTTTATCACTCTAGCTATATTAGTGGCTGAGATACCAAATTTCCGATTTTTTCTAGGAAAAGTGGGCGTGGTCATGGTCCGATTTCGCCCATTTTCAATACCAACCGTCCCAGTCTCGATACCAACTTGCATTTCAAATTTCATCAAAATATCTCAATTTTTACGCGAGTTATCCTGCGTACGGACGAACGGACGGACGGACGGACGGACGGACGGACATGGCTCAATCGATTTCTCTTTTCACCCTGATCATTTTGATATATATAAGTCCATATCTATCTCGATTATTTCATTATGTTACAATCCACCGTTATGAAATCAAAATTATAATACTCTGTGTACTAGTACAGCTGAGTATAATGAAATATGGCATATCATTGTTGCTAAGAGCGCTTTCACATTACTCGGTGCGGAATCGGATCGACATTTTTGGTTTTTACCGAAAGTATACCGAAACCTTACTGACCATATGTATTTCAATTGGCACTTTCGCATTAGTGTTGCATACATGAAATCGGAGCGGATTAATTTCGGTATACCGCAACGCGGTAAGACCGGTCAGTAAAATTTGAGGAATTACTGCATACCTTTTGCGGCGTGATAAAAGAAGAACAACAAATGCAGTAAAAAACTCGTTTCGGCTATAAATGTAGCAAGTTATAATGTCTTCGTTTTCGCTAGAAGACATTATTGTTATTATTGAGTGATTTGTTGAAGTTAAAAATTTTGTTTTGCAAATTTCGATGTTTGTTTTCCTATTTTCTGCCGATTACACACCGAAAGTATTCCCACAAGTGTGAAAAACACAGCAACGCGGAATCGTTTCGGTAAGCTGAAAATACCGAGCAAAAAATGTCGATCCGATGTCGTACCGAGTAATGTGAAAAGGCCCTAAGTGTTCAGAAAAATAGAGTTAATACTTAAAATTTGTCGAAACTTTACTCCCTAAGTGAATACATAACGGTAATTTGAAAAATTGAGGTTTTTCCTTACATGTTAACCTTTAGAAAAAAAAATTCTTGAAAATAAAGCATAATCGCTGTTAAGTAAGTAAGTAATAATCGCTGTTATATGTTAATAAAAACATAACTCATCGGTGTTTTATATTTGAAATATTTTTTTTTGTGTATATGGGTAAAAAAAATGTCAAATACAATTTATTCATGAAAAAAGACAATAAAAAAATATATATACAAAAATTGGACCTCCCTGATGTGTATACATTTGTACTATCATTCTTGCAAGCTGTTTTTGTTTGGTGCTTAAGCAAAATATTATTCTTTATGCAGATAAAGAGTAATAGGTATGTTATTTATTTTTATTTTCTTTTTGTTCGGGCGCTGTAAGGTGTCTCGATTGCATTTATTTGCTTACCCGAATTGGTTAACATATTATTTGTAAACTGGTGTCATATATATATATATATATATATATATATATATATATATTGTAGTATATTTAATTACGTATGTAGTTTGTTACATGTGAACAGGGGGTAATAACAAACTACAAACAGCCTAAATTATGTTTCGTGTAACCTGGAGCTTATATAAGTAACATACTATTGTGAACTAATTATTAGAATGTATGAAAAGAGAAAAGAATAAAGTCAATTGGATATAGACCAGGGCTGTCCAAATGCGATTCACTACCACAATCAAGCAACGACCGAAAAATGAATGTGTGTTGGTGCGCCTACCGTATGCCAAAGTGAAAAATTACTAAAAATAATCAGTCTGCTTTCAGATGTTGAGCGAGCAGGGTTACGTGCGCACGCTTTGCGAAATTATGAAACAACACAAATATACACGTATATATTTACATTTGTGTACACACGTTATATGCAAGATCTTCGTACTGTTGTTTGGCATCTGTAATTAGAACAAAAAAATTTCAAGCTAAGACCAGCTAGCGACCACTTGCTTTCATGCCAGTCGAAGGCAACTTAATTATTTTTGCTAATCGGCGATCGCCCAGTCCCATCGTAAGCGCTCGTTTTACGCTCTTTATTTGTCTGTAGTAGTGACAATCGGTGAGTATACGTACACAAGTGCTTACTCTCATTGCTCACATGAGTCGCATTTGGACAGCTATGATATAGACCCTTGACGCGAACGGTTACTACATCATCAGGTGTGAAACGAACCGAAAAAAAAAATACATTTATAATTAAAGTAACGCTATAAAAAAAAAAAAAATATTAATTTCTTCCGACAACAAAATAAAATTTAATTTAATATCTTCCGCGAATAATCGGTACTCAAAATAATTACAATTACATAAATGGAAAGCATTGCGGGAAAAGTGGCAGAAGCACTTGCGGACACTGGTATACAAGTTCCTAGGTCCGCATCCGAGGAACAAGTAAGAAACCTTCTGCAGGATATAGTTGGCGTCCCAGAACAGACACAGAAAGAAGACAACGCCACGGAGATGGAAGAGTCAGCGCCAGAAGGAGAACAACAAAAATAACATAATTTGCAAAGTCATAGTAGCAGCGAAAAATTATGCGATCCCGTTAGAAACGCCAACGATGAAAATGGCGACAACGATGAATACATAGGTGCAGGCGCTAACCTCAAAATCTGTGAAAAGCCACGTGGATTTGCAGAGTCCGCAACAATCGAAGAACTCGAAACATGCCTAAACATTTTACGACTGAAAAAAGAAATCAACGAAGCGTCGACGACGGACCAAGCTCAAACGTATTCATACGTGTATTCTCTGCAAGATATTGAAGCTTTAGTCCCAAAATTTAGTGGCGACAGCGATGTTAGCGTAACGAAGTGGGTGGAAAATTTTGAGTATGCGGCGGAAACGTATGGATGCAACGATAGTCGTAAGCTCATGTTGGCACGCCAGTTACTCAGTGGTAGTGCAAAAATACTTGCTGAAGTTTGTATAGCTCGCACTTGGGGTGAATTAAAGGCACGATTATTAGCAGAATTTCGGAAGGTTCCCAGCTATAGAGAGACCATCAGAAAATTGGAAGCACGACGATGGATTAAGGGAAAAGAAAGCATTCTTCATTATATTTTGTCCATGCAAAAAATCGCAAGTCACAGTTCCATACGTGACAATGATTTGATTGAGTTTATCATCGAAGGCTTACAGGACAAAACGGCATGCGTTTCTGTTTTGTACAACGCAAACACACTTGACGAACTCAAGAAGGCTTTACCGAAATATGAGAAGCTTGTAAACAACATGGGACAAACGGTGAAATCAGACCGCAACAGGTGCTTCAATTGTTCGGCATACGGACATCATTCGGCAGACTGCAAGAAACCCAAGCGACCAAAAGGGTCGTGCTTCGTTTGCGGGGAAACCAATCATCTTTACAACAACTGTCCAAAAAAACCAGTTGGGGCGGTTTTCGATGACGGTCACTGGAACGAAGAGGGCTATACCGGAACGGTAAGTGTTGCTTTAAAGAAATCTTCCAGAACTTGCCCACAATTTGGTTTATTTTTTTGCATGTTCGATACGGGCAGCCCTACTAATTTTATCAGAAGATCTCTTACTTACGGTCATAAGGTTGAAAACAATTCGAGCAATTTTACATCGATAGGCAATATTAAATTGAAATGCTTTGGAAGAGTAAAACTGGCCACAAAATTCAACAACATTATTAAATATATAAACTTTTACATTTTGGCGGACGATGCTATGCCATGTCCAATTATTTTGGGAAGAACCTTCTTATTTGAATTTAAAATTGAACTTTGTATGAAATTAGAACAAAATAAACTTGAAATGAATTCTAATACCAAGTATAACAGCCAAATTCCAAAAATTATTATGAACGATACGGAAAATATTTCAATGAATAGCAGTGTTCAGGAAATTTGTAAAATTGAAATTTTGGAAACCGAGATTAACATAGATCCAACAATGAACTTGAATTTAAAAAGAAAATTCGAGGAAATAATAAAGCAAGCGTACATCCATAGTAACACTAAAGAAATCAACGAATGCGATTATAGAGCTAACATTCATTTGACATCAAAAACACCAATTTCAAGCCCCCCGAGGCGGCTCTCTTTTGCCGAAAAGGCTAAGGTAGAAAAAATTATTAATGAGCTTTTGGATCAGAAAATTATCAGGCCCAGTAACTCTCCATATTCATCCCCAATTGTATTGGCAAAAAAGAAATAAGAATGTGTATAGACTATAGGAATTTGA
The DNA here is from genome assembly GCA_960531455.1 of Urophora cardui. Taxonomy (NCBI): domain Eukaryota; kingdom Metazoa; phylum Arthropoda; class Insecta; order Diptera; family Tephritidae; genus Urophora; species Urophora cardui. The sequence goes on along the minus strand of OY482671.1, from coordinate 91,756,588 downwards.
ACAAAGTAATAGTGAAAGATAATTACCCGCTGCCATTAATCGAAGATTGCCTTGAGTATTTGGAGGGGAAAAAGATATTTACTTTATTAGACTTAAAATCGGGATTCTACCAAATCAAAATGGGGTAACAGTCAGTTAAATATACTTCGTTCGTTGTCCCCAATGGACAATATGAGTTTTTACGAATGCCGTTTGGTCTCAAAAATGGGCCAGCCATTTTCCAACGTTTTATAAACCAAGTTTTTAGGGAATTCGTCGTAAAAAACGAAATAATTGTATATATGGATGACATTTTTATAGCAAGCACATCTATTGAAGAACATATTGATTTAGTGGAAAGAGTATTAACCCGCGTAAAGGAATATAACCTTGAATTGAAAATAGAGAAGTGCAAATTCGCATATTCCGAAATAGAGTATTTAGGATATCAGGTCACAGCTAAGGGCATAAAACCGTCAGACAGCCACATTAAAGCTATTTCAGAATACCCATGTCCCAACAATCAAAGAGAATTGCAATCATTTTTAGGATTATGTTCATATTTCAGAAAATTCGTTAAAGCCTTTTCAGTTATAGTTAATCCGTTGTACAAATTAATAAAGAAGGACGCCAAATTTGTTTTCAATGAAGAATGTAGAGCATCATTTGAGGATCTTAAGTCCAAATTAATTTCATGCCCAATATTGTCAATATATAATCCAAGTAGGGAAACTGAACTACACTGCGATGCCAGTGCTATTGGATACGGTGCCATATTGCTTTAAAAAAAAACGACAAGGCCTTCCACGCTATTGCTTATTTAACGAACCACAGAAGCAGAAGCTCGCTATCATAGCTTTGAATTAGAAACACTTGCAATAATAAATGCTTTACGACGTTTCAAAATATACCTGGAAGGTATTAAATTTAAAATTATTACAGATTGCAACTCACTTGCTTTAACATTGAAAAAAAAAACAGTTAACAGTCGAATAGCTAGGTGGGCGCTAGAACTAGAAAATTTCGACTATACCATCCAGCATAGGGCTGGAGCAAGGATGATTCATGTAGATGCACTAAGCCGATGTCACACAGATTCTCAGAGAATAGTAGCAACAATTGATAGTGAAGATATAGACTTTCGATTGCAGGCAGCACAAATACGTGATGAAAAAATATCTCATTTAAGAAACAAGTTGGAAAAGGGAGAGTTGGACTCATTTGAGATGTTGAATGGAGTAGTATACAAAAAGGTTAACGAAAATTCCTTATTCTACGTGCCCCAAGAAATGGAAGAAGAAATTATAAGGGCGACTCACGAACATATTGGACATTTAGGGGTGGATAAGTGTTACAAAAAACTAACCTCAAATTATTGGTTCCCGGATATGAGAAATAAAATTAATAAATTTACTAAAAACTGTATAAGATGCATTATGTATTCGCCTCCATTAAAATCCAATGAAAGGATGCTACACAACATACCTAAAGAACCCACTCCGTTTCACACAATACACATAGATCACCTAGGACCTCTACCATCCTTGCAATCAAAGCGTAAGCATATTTTAGTTATAATCGATAGCTTTACGAAATTTGTAAAACTGTACCCGGTTCTAACAACAAGCACAAAAGAGGTTAATGCATCGCTAACCAAGTACTTTGAATATTACAGTCGTCCAATTAGGTGTATCACAGACAGGGGTAGTTTTTTTACCTCTAAGGAGTTTTCTGAATTCATGGAGAACAAAAATATACAACACATAAAAGTCGCTGTCCATTCACCACAAGCGAATGGACAAGTGGAAAGGGTTAATCGCACCCTAGTAGGTATGCTTGCGAAACTAAGTGAACCAATACAACAGGCGGATTGGGTTAAACACCTAACAAAAATAGAATTTGCTCTTAATAATACGGTGAATAGGGCCATTGGTATAACCCCCAGTCAAGCTCTGTTCGGTATTTCTCAACGAGGTCCTTTGATTGATAAACTAACGGAATACCTAGAGAATTGCCTTTCGCAAAGGGGGAAGGGGAATATGGAAGAGTTACGTGAAATAGCCAGGCAAAATATTGAAAAATCGCAAGAATACAATTTAAAACGCAATGAACTTAAAAATGCCAAAGTGAATAGGTTTTGTGTAGGTGACTTCGTAGTTATTAAAAATGTAGACACGACAATAGGTACAAACAAAAAATTATTACCGAAATATAAGGGACCCTATACAATACATAAGGTGCTTCCCAATGACCGATATGTAATTCGCGACATCGAAAATTGTCAGATAACACAGATACCTTATGACGGTATAGTAGAAGCGTGTAATATTAAAATGTGGAAGACCCACACTGGAAGTTAAAGCAACACTTAACCGCAACCGTTTTAAATTAACTGAGATAAATATGCTTAGTCAGTAAGATGATTTAAATTTACCTGACCGAGGGCGGTCATATGTAGTCAGGTTGGCCGAGCTGTAGTATATTTAATTACGTATGTAGTTTGTTACATGTGAACAGGGGGTAATAACAAACTACAAACAGCCTAAATTATGTTTCGTGTAACCTGGAGCTTATATAAGTAACATACTATTGTGAACTAATTATTAGAATGTATGAAAAGAGAAAAGAATAAAGTCAATTGGATATAGACCCTTGACGCGAACGCGAATATATATATATATATGTGTGTGTGTGTAAATCTTCGTATACCTTTGTTTTTGGCTCCCACACCCAGAAAAAAAATAGTGTGAAATCAACCAAAAATCAACAAATTTTGTGGTTAATTTTTTTCAACACGATGCTTCATGTATGCCATCATGTAATCGTGTAAATTTAACACTACTGTCAAGTGTTAGTTTAACAGGATGACAACTGTAGAATTAACACTAAAAAGTATTGAGTCTTCCTGTTGATTTTACAATTTTAACTAGTTAATGTTACAATAAAAGCTGGTTAAATTAACACGAAATGGTCCTGTTGAATTAACAATAACATCTTTTTGATTTTACATTAAATTTATTGTTAAATTAATTAGAAGGTCTTGTTGATTGTACAATTTATTTTTTTAAATAAAAAAACATATAAAACACAAAATATATAATCATCACTTCAATTAAGCACATTCGTACATCACCCGCACAACTGACCAAATTGAAGGCGTCCTTCTCATACGAACACAAATGTACCGGCGATAGTTTATACATGGGCGATAGTACTATCACTTGCACCGAGTAATGTTTGGCTGCTAATGCAACAACCGCATGCTGCACGCAAACCCCCATTCGCTAAAAAACCTCCTCGTGATATTGCAACCTATGAAGAGGAAAAATAAAATATTGAACATTAAATACTTTTAGAAACAAAAATGTAATCCTCTTTTAACTCACCTGCAAACTGAAAATATAAATCGAAAACCCACTATCGCGAACTGACAATGATGCTAAACTCGCATCACTGCCACGGCACAAAATTTTCCTTTTTTTTTTTAAAAATAATTTGCGTTTTGCACGAAAATCAGACTTCAAATGATCAAAAAAATTATGTATGTTTCAAAATAGTTTTGACATTCTTTTTTAACAATTTTTTTAGATTACATTGACTCTATGATCGTGTTGAATAAATCAAAATTACAAATGACGTTTATGTTTGAACATTGTTTCGTGTTATATCAACCAAATTTTATTGTTAATTGTGGTTCTTGTTGTTTTCACATTTGTTTTCATGTTGTATTAACACCAAAATTGGGACGTCATTTTTCTAACATTTTTTTTAGTTTATATTGACACTATCATCATGTTAAATAAACCAAATTCCAAATGACATTTCGGAATAAAATTTTATATTTGAATCATCTTGTATATTTTAAAATTTCTTCATGTTGTAAAAACAATAAAATTTGGTTGAATTTACCAAATTTTCAGATGACAGTTACAAAGCCAAAATCATGTTTCAAACATCGTGTAATTTGAAAAAAATTGTTGCTGTTCTATGTGTAAAGATCGATCGTGTTAATTTTACATGAATCGTGTTGATGATTTTTTTTCTGAGTGCATACCGTGATGCATATTTAAGCATTTTAATAAGCTCATAATTTTTCCATTTCAAATCACCCTGTACCTCTATAATTTTTTTTGGCACTTTTAGCTTTAATTCAACACTTTAATTTTGAAAAACGAACCAAAACTTTAGATCTTAGGGCATTCACAAAAAGTATTATAAATATAATAATAATATAATACAATGGCGCTATTATAACTCTGACGAGTTTTATGGCCGAGCTTCTCTCCCAATTCGAGGTGTGCTCCTTTTTGTTTTTCCTACTAATTGGATGGACCTACAGTTTTAAGCCGGCTCCGAACGGCGAATGCATTTTTTGTGAGAAGCTTTTTCATGGCAGAAATACTCTCGGAAGGTATGCCGTCCACTGCCGAGAGGTGACCGCTGCTCTTAAAAACCCCAATAATTGGATTTTTACTAATTAGAAAAATTGTTTTGGTGTTTGGCTCGGACCGTGGTTTGAACCCGAGACCTCTGGCATAGCAGGCGAGAACTCTACCCACTGCACCACAGCGGTAGATCAGCCAAATTAATACCAAAAAAAGGGCATTTAGTCACTTTTTCAAAATTGAAAATTTTCAAATATTGGAAAAAGGTGGAAGAGATTTCGACTGTTTCTGTTAGTAGGAGGTCCAAACTACCATAAACAAAACAAAAATTCACGGAATTTTATGATGTTTTTTTTTGCCTCCAAAGTTTACTAATTTCCGGATTTTGGTATGTTTAATCATATATTTATTTATTAATAAAAAAAAAATATTTGTATATTTGTTTTTTTTTCATGAACCATACATTTTTTGATTTGTCGCATATGTATATCTTTATCAAATTGCAAAAGTTGATCTTGCTAGGATTAAAAAATGTATTTTTAACAGCGGCCACTTTTATGTGCGAAGCGCCGAAATGAAATGGTATGTAGAAAATAGGTGAACTTTGAGGGGGTGTATGAGGGTGAAAGTTGTTTTTATCGCAAGATAACATAAACTTCTCTTAGTTGGAGTTTTAGCTGTAACTTTACATCAAAACATCTAAGTTTCAAGACAGTCGATTTTTGTATTTTTGTCCACCTTCGCGGCACTGTGCGTCGCGAACAATCAGCCGAGTACTCATATACATATGTACGTATGTACATTAGAAGGCTGCACGAATGGATTCGAAACGGCCAACAAAATATTCGCGGCCGTCCAATTACAGTACATACTTGTTTCTGTCGTTTTAGAATAAACGCAAGTAGAGCACAACCATAAACAGAACCAATACAATTACTTATTCGTAGCGACAATTACATGACCTTAACCCGAATCAACCCACGAGCACCATATGGTAACGCAAAACATCCCTTTACATTTTCAAGAAAATAAACAAAAGGAAAAGAAAAAACACCAGGAAAAAGCCGACTTGCAATGAAAAATTAATGTAGCTTTGCAAAAAGGTAAAGATCGTGTTATTCTGTACTCAAATGTCGAAGCTATTGCGTGTGAAAATGAAGTGACAAAAATTAGTGCTGAAAATTCCCGTTTTCAGATATGGCATGTCGGTAAATATAAGTATATTGTATAACTTTTGGAATAAAAAGTTTACATAATTACACCTTTTGAAAGCTAATGAAATTATCTATGTAATGTAAATTAGTTTTTAAATAAAAAATTCTTCTTTCCAACATTTTTTTACATTTTTCTAAAGGCGTTACCATATGGTAGCCGTGGGTCGTCTAGGGTACAGGTTTTTTTTATTGGGCTTCGTGTGATTTTCTCTGCCGTTGTGTAAATTTAACTAATGTAATATTATTAATTCGTTGGAATTTTATAAATTTTCTGCTTGTAGAGGTTTAACGTTACAACAAATGCTTGATTTCATTCAAGATCAAGATGAGGCATTCGACGAAGGTGGACTAATTGACATACCAACTGTCACTTAGGTACATACATGGAGCCTCATCAATATTACAACATTTTTGGAGAAGATAATACTGAAGAGGAATGTGCGGGTAAACCAGATAATGTTTGCCCGACCTAACTAAAAGGCGACTAAGAAGTTGTAATAGCTGGTAGCTCGACATTACCCCATTTTGTCCAAGAAGATGAATGACTGAAGAATATTTCACCATCTCCTCTTCCAATTTTTCCACTGGCGAATACGAAAATTGTCGTAATATACTACGTCATGTTCAATTTGAGAAGTTTTTTCATTATGGTTATTATTTATCAAGCATATTTGCGAAGAAAGTGCAATATATACTATTGGCCAGAATAGGCCAACGCTACATGTGGAAGTATTTAAAAAAAAAAAATATTTTATTTGCATAACTTTACTTAAAACCCCTTAAATCTCAATAAAGTGAATTAAAAATTTGTTTTTTTGTGAAACTAAAAAAAAATGTTTATAAATATCATTTACCATTTAAACAAAAACCTGTACCCTAGGCGACCCACGGCTACCATATGGTAACGCTAGTTTTTCACATTTTCCGGAAAAGTGCGACAAGGTATTGGAAAACGGACTTCATTTTCATGCTCAGGAGGTCGAAATTTATTGGTGTACATACTCTTATGAAAATCTGAAACAAAAAAATTTCTAGGAAAATCCGGGTTAAAAAGGTTCTGCAAATAGTGTACACTACTTGCGAATACTTCGAATATAATCGAAATATATGTATGTATGTACATACATATTTTCATAAACACACATCCAGACGTTGTGTTCAGCAAAATTACGCTGCTAGTGTGAGTGTGTGTATGTGCATATGCATACACACTAGGGCGGGTCGATTGGTAGGGGCCAAAAAAAAAAATTAACCGGGACACATCGCAATTATAAAAATTTGGGTAATTTCAAGCTTTTTTGCCCAAGAAACCATATGTCTAAAATAAATTTCGAACCAGAGCTTTTTACGATCTACATATTTCCAACTGTTCTATATATTTTAGAATAACTCGTTAACCAATACTTCGATTCTTTTGATTTTTTCGGCATTAGTTAGGAAACTTATTTGGCATATTAAGGTGGTTTTATGAAGGAAATAAAGTTCTCCCGAAATTCGCGGAACAACCGGATTTGGAATATAATACGGAAATCTATACCTAAAATTTTTCCTTAATATATTAAAATTTAGAGGTCGTGCAAATGCCTCCAAATTTCTTTCTCCTTTTATATCTGTGATGATACATAATTTTTTTCAAAGTCCTTAATGAACAAGAAAAACATTTCTTATCATTAAAAAATGGAACATATGTTTGTTGGGCTTTTATTTTTTGGTCCACCTTAATACCATATGCACATTAAATAAACAAACAAACCAAAGAAGCAACAAGGTTTTGTGAATACTTCATAACATGGTTATTATTATGTTCTATTCTATCGTGGCGAATAGTGTACACTAATCGCTCCAACAGAGCAAATAGAAATAGTATTTGTATAATGAAAAGTATGGGTTATATTCGTATCTGCATTGAAATTGTGCTGTGACTAATTGTACAATGCATAGAGTATTCGAAAATATAGAAGAGGCAAATGGTATTGTGCAGAGGTCTAATGTACATACATGCATATGCACGAACTGCTACGATTTGATCAAATTTTGGGGCACTTTAAAGGCGCGGGAGTTATTTACTTTTTGCACTTGTTATTTTTGTATGAAATTTTTTTTGTTACTTACTGAGTACTACGAATAATGAATTAAAGCATGCATAACTCCCGCTCCCTTAAAGTGCCCAAAAATTTTTTTTTGCTAATAGTTACTAATGGAATGCCCAACAACATCATTCAAGAGCGCCATCCGACCGTGGTCCAGAACATAAAAATTGCGAATAATGTTTGCAAAAAAAAATTATTTGCAAAAATAAGAAATGTAGTTTGCTAGAAGATATTATCTTTTATATATATGTCAAAATTTAGCAAAATCGGTTTGACCAATCGTGAGAAAATCGGCAAAAACTGAGGAACTTCGAAAAGTGTTGATAGTTATAACCAAGGATGGAAAATAATTATTATTTTTAAAATTTTGGCCAAAAAAATCAGTATGTTCCCACTATCACAAAATAAATTGGAATATACCACTATATTTATCTCTGTATAATCTGCGGCTATATGCAATGACTTTTATTTTAAGAGTTTTATCCATAAAAATCGAAAGTAATAATTACAGCCTGAGTTTTATTCTTTCGATCGGAAGTAATAATTATTATGTAATTTTAATTTTTTTGATCACTAATAAGTATTATTCTTGGATTTTAATTTTTTTACTCAAGCATAATTATTATTTCTTGATTTTTACTTTTTGCATCAAAAATAATTATTATATTTGATTTTTATTTTTTCCCTCAAGGCATAATGATTATGTGTAATTTTTATTTTTTTTACTCAAGAATAAAAATTATGGCCTGATTTTTATTTTATTATTCAAAAAATACAACTCAAAACGCCATACAGCCTGAACCATTAGGAGTTTTGGCTTAAAATTTTGCAGGCACACACCTTCTACTCTGCTCTAACTACTTCCGAAGATAAATCGTTGGAAATTTTGTTATAAATGGTGGAAAAAAGGTGTTGAAGAATGCATGTAATTTGCTTTAAAATTCATATAAAAATGTTACGTATACGCCACGGCAATATGCTCATATATAAAACTAGCTTATATCCTTGGGTTTCACGCCTTGGGTAGATATCAATTTTTTTCTTGTGCAAAATCCTATCTTTTTCCATACATAAATCTAAACATACCTTGAAATTCCGGGAATTTGCGCGTTTTTTGGTGTAGCTCCATCCAGATTTTGGAAAAGTGAAATTTTTTTTTTCAGTTTACTTACTCTAAAACACCATATTTTCACTTCTAATGTACATACATATGTCTGAAGATATGAATCAAGTTGCGTCCTAAACGGATTGGCCGATAAATAAATCTTACACACATATTGAAATACAATAGAATTTTCTGAAATACAGCTGGAAAGGGTGTATAAAAAAATTAAAGTTGTTCTTTTTTTTCATTTATTTTGCACATTTTATAGAAACGCGGCGTGAAACCCACGGATATAAGCTAGTTTTATATATGAGCATATTGCCGTGGCGTATACGTAACATTTTTATATGAATTTTAAAGCAAATTACATGCATACTTCAACACCTTTTTTCCACCATTTATAACAAAATTTCCAACGATTTATCTTTGGAAGTAGTTAGAGCAGAGTAGAAGGTGTGTGCCTGCAAAATTTTAAGCCAAAAATCCTAATGGTTCAGGATTTATGACGTTTTGAGTTTTATCTTATGAATAATAAAATAAAAATCAGGCCATAATTTTTATTCTTGAGTAAAAAAAAATAAAAATTACACATAATCATTATGCCTTGAGGGAAAAAATAAAAATCAAGTATAATAATTATTTTAGATGCAAAAAGTAAAAATCAACAAATAATAATTATGCTTGAGTAAAAAAATTAAAATCCAAGAATAATACTTATTAGTGATCAAAAAAATTAAAATTACATAATAATTATTACTTCCGATCGAAAGAACACTTAGAAAATAATTATTATTTTTAATCAGAAAAATATAAATCGAAGAATAATGATTATACGTTGATTTATATTATTTCGCTTATAATGATTACCGTCCCTGGTTATAACTTTGAAAATAATTCGAATTTCGAAAAACTGGGCCAAATTTATTTTTTTTTGTGTTGTTGTGGAAAAAGAATAGCTTTTGGTTACGTTCAGAAAACGCAACCTTGGCGCAACAGTTGCGTAAAGCTGATGCCACATAGAGCTTTGTGTTGCGCTACGTGACACTAGCTTTGTTCAATAACTAAAAATTTTTAATTGCTTTTACAAATAGTTGCGAATTTTATGTTCAATAACCCAAAAAATTTGCAAAAGAGAGCCAAATTGGGAGAGTAAGACATCGAGAGAGTTGAAAATAGTTGCAAGTAAAATTTTCACTTGCAACTACTTGAGGCTTTAAAAAAAATAGAAGCGTCAAAAACATATGATCACAAAAATTTCAATTGGAAATATGCAAACATTTTAATCGCAAATTTCTAATTGCTTACTAAATAAATTAGCGTAAAAAGGAATCTTGACGATGTTGTGGAATATCCAAAGTAGATTTTCGTCTTCCTAATTCAGTTATTTACATTCATTTTCAATTTCAAAGATTTTAGTTATAACCTAACCTAAAAATCAAATTGTAAAAACCGCGCATCAGCTGTTTACTTGCAAATGTTTACGATTTTGTGTTCAATAACTTTGATTGATAATTTTCTCTTTTTCTCGTTTTTACTCTTAATTTGTCACTGACGCTCTTCTTGCAAGTAAAGTTGTTGAACAAAGCTACTTTCTGCGTGACAGCTGAGATTAAAATACATGTATTTATATGAGGTTTCTCACATAACTTAAAGTAACGCAACGCCGAAGTTACGTAAAGCACAAAGTTGCCCAAATCTCAACTTTTGGGGGCGTTGAAATTTTTTTTCAGTTTTACTTTAATTCAAATGTAAATAAACAAATTTAAATTTCACACAATTGAAAAATAATTTAATAGATTTTCATTTTATTATTTACTTTTTTGTAAATAAAATGGAGAATGAAAGATTTTTCAGAAAATAAATATTTTTTGAGTGATGTTGCAGCGTTCATTGTGGCATAGTTTTCAGTTTTGCGTTGTTTGACATAGAAAGCGGCGTAACGCAAAGCGGAAAAAGTTTTATGTGGAATCAGCTTAACTGTTGTGTTTTATCTTCTGAACGCAACATTGTGTATTTCTGATCAACACAACATGTTGTGAGTTTGGAGACTGTTTTCCATAATAAATTTTTTACCTTTACTTTAGACAACCTGTTGAGCTAACGATTTTGACATATGTACAAATATATAAAAAGTATTTATGAATTTTGGAATGTAATAAAAATGTTTCGAAGCCGCGAAATTATTGGCGATTACGTTGGGGATAATTAAATAATAATTTGTTTATTTAATGTATCAGCTCGTTCAGAAGGCGCAAATTGTATCACTTTCCGATTAGTGATATCTACACAACAGTTGTGCTCAACCGTTGGGCCTTCTGAACGTACCCTTTGCTTACAACTTTTGATGAAATGATGATTAATCTACATTTGTGCCCGTTCGGGTATACAAATTGAACAATAAGTCTCTTCATAGGACATGCTCGAACAAATGCGATCAATTCGCTCCATATAAAGAGATGAAAAATTGTATTAGTCGCATGCTCCGTTGCGATTGATCCCGGACACGTCCCGGATTAATCGCATTTTTTCAGGGTACTTACATATACATACAACAACAAAAAAAATAACAAAAACACAAATAGAAAAAAACAACAAAAAAATTGTAGCAGTGACAATAACAACAAAAAATAATAAAACACTATGGTCACATTTTAATCCCAAGAAAACCAGAAAGGGAATAAAAATCCGATTTCGGAACTGTTTACACATCAGTGTTCATACTCGTCACTCACATAAATTTTTTATGAAAATGACGTTCCCTGCTTAAATTATTAATATGTCCGGTATAACTGCATTACATACATTGTGCTCTACTCTTTTCAGGTTAAAATCCTTTGCTATTTGGGTAAAATCTCAAAAGCGGATGCTATAGCCAGACAATCTGGAGATAATGCAGCTTGCTACCATTTAGCGCGTCATTACGAGAATGTTGGCAAGTTTCAGGAGGCCATTATGTTTTATACACGCGCCCAAACCTTCAGTAATGCTATTCGAATTTGCAAAGAAAACGATTTTCAACATGAGCTTTGGACCGTGGCGAGTTCTTCGCGCAATCGCGATAAGGCCATTGCTGCATCCTATTTCGAGGAGTGTGGCTCCTTTAAACGAGCCGTGGAGCTATATCATCGCGCGGGAATGCTTCATAAGGCTCTAGAAATGGCATTTGAATCGGAGCAGCCCGAAGTTTTGGAAATAATTGCATCCGAGTTGACTACCGATTCTGATACAGAATTGGTAAATCGTTGTGCCGATTTCTTTACTAGTATAGAACAACATCAGAAGGCTGTCTATCTGTTGGCTAAAACAAAACATCTGAAACGCGCGTTGCAAATATGCACAGAAAAAGGCATACCGATTACCGAAGAACTGGCCCAAATGCTGACGCCGGAAAAGAAGGAGCTGGACGAGGAAACACGCGTGTCAATTCTCAGTCAGTTGGGTGATTTGCTGCAGCAGCAGGGTGACTATCATACAGCCACAAAAAAATTCACACAAGCCGGCGATAAGGTTCGTGCCATGAAGAGTTTACTCAAATCTGGTAGCACCGAAAAGATAATATTTTTTGCAAATATGTCGCGACAACGAGAGGTCTATATAATGGCAGCAAATTATTTGCAAGCATTAAATTGGCAAGAGGATCAACAAATACTTAAACATATCATAACTTTCTACTCGAAAGGACAGGCATATGATTCGTTAGCAAATTTTTATGCGATTTGTGCACAAATCGAAATTGATGAATATCACAACTACGAGAAGGCTCTGAAGGCAATGCATGAGGCTGCGAATTGTTTAAAGAAGCTAGGACATTCTCAGCATGCTCTCAACAATTTGGAACGCACCATCAGTGATGTAAAGAAAATCTTGGATTTACAAAATGCATTGAAAAATGGTGATAATCAAACGGTTATATCAGGCGCCAGGAGCATGTTAAGTGAGTTCAACAAGATTTAAGACTAGGCTATAACAACTTCGTGTCAAAATTAAATTTTTTGAGTTAAATTTGGCTCAAGGGACCACCGCCAACCACACTCTGCGTTAGCATAGCGCGAGTGAATTTTTACCTAGAAAATGCTTCTCACAAAAATACATTTGCCGTTTGGAGCCGGTATAAAACTGTAGGTCTACCCAAGGCAGATTTACAAAGGTAGGCTCGGTGGCGAATTCAGAAACTACTTTTTATATTTATAAATGTAGAGTGTAATGTCAAACTCAAAGCGAATTCACATCATGGCCAATAGGAATGCGCGAGTCCCAGGCGAATTCATATTTTAAGCACGGCGAAATACCATTTTGACATTACATTCTACTAATTACAATAACAAAATACATGGAAAATTTCTGAATTCGCCACCGAGCCTACCTGTTAAATCTGCCTTGGGTCCACCCAATTACTAGGAAAACATAAATTAAGGAGCATACCTCCAATTGGGAGAGAAGATCGCCCTTAAAACTCGGTAGAGTTAAATCCGCACCTGTGTATTACATATTATTATTAACTGCTTGCCCAGAATGTTGTGGCTGTAGTACGTAGTAAGAGCTGTCAAAAGTTAAAACAGTACAATTGCATTGCAATGCCCACTATGTGTAGCTGTGTCTGTAGCGTGTAGTTGTGGCTGTAGTAGAAGTAGAGTTAACTTTAACTTTGTAGCGCGCTACAGTGTGACAGCTCAATTTTTTAATGACGGAAATTCGAAATGAAGGACGAAGAAACGGAAAAATGAATTGAACTTGTAAAAAATAAAGAGTTTTTATGGAATTTAAGGAATCCCCTGTACAAAAATATAAAAAAGATGACATATATGAGATACACTGAGCTACACCATTGTGTTCACATTTTCGAGCGTTGCCACAAAATCAGTCATCAGCTGATGTAGTAATCTATGTAGTCCGTAGCTGTAGTACAACATTCTGGGCAAGCAGTAAAATTAATTTATTCATTGAAGGTATAATCAGCTGTACTATTACACAGAGTATTATAATTTTGATTTGCTAACGGCGGTTTCTAACAACATGAGATAATCGAGATAGATATGGACTTATATACATATAAATATGATCAGGGTGAAAAGATGAATGGATTGAGCCATGTACGTCCGTCCGTGTACGTGACATCGCCGTAACTAAAATGAAATGATTGTACTAACAAGAATATTAATACGCTTAGTCGATTGATACAAATTTTGAAAATGGGCGGGGCTACGCCCACTTTATACGGCACCCGCTTTATATAAAATACACCGTGTTTCCATCAAACGTAAACAAACAATTAAAGAATACAGCTGAGTATCTCATGTTCGATTCAACTCGAACTTAGGCTTCCTTACTTGTTTCTACATAAAATTTCTTAGGATTTTGTTTATGTCTATTAAATATAACATCTTATTTGTAGTTAAGCCTGAAACACCACCAATTCGTCAAGCTGGTTCGTGCATTGGCTTATTCCAAACAATGGACCGAAGCCGGTCGTGCTTTGAAGGAATTGGCTCTGAAGGAAAATGCCTGGAACACAATTGGTTTGGTTGACAAGGCTTTCGTGCAACGTATCGCAATTGAGTGTAATTTAGATTTTGATATTATTTGGAATACGGGAAAGAGGCGAGTCAACATTGATAACAATGATAACGATCAAGAAAGAGAGGAAGAAATAGAGGAAGAATTGCGCTAAAATATACATTCATACAAATGTATGTACATATGCATCTCCTAGGGCGAAACTATACAAATGTTAGCAAAATACATACATAATATATATATATATATTATATGTCTATTAAATATAATAGTTTAAATAATAAAATCTCGTAATGCAAATGATACTTTTTGGATATGACGCCACAATTTTGAAAATGAGTTTTTTCACATCATCCATGGCTTTGTTTTCAAATGAAGTGAAATGTAGAAAAAGGATTGCATCCCAGCAAACATTTGGACTCATAAAAGCGTCCAAAACGAGCCCTAAATCTGAGGGCGTACGCTCATTTTAGAGTCCGAAATGTATTTCTATTCTTAAGGCGGTCACCCGATGTGGGCGTAATTTCATACATCATATTATGAGCCTGATACGAGCCACAAAAGACTCCTATTGGACTCATGTATTTTCCTATTATTTCTGCACATACATATGTATATGACTCTAATTGGATTCCAAAAAAAAATCTTCCCCTTTTTCGAAAAAGCATCTAAGAATTGCAATTACACTGGTTAACAAAAAAGTTGATATTTTGGTGCAGCCCTGCTTGTAACTGCATTTGGTCGTATTCGATACACTGTGCAGCAAAGAATGTGCCAACAGGACAGCAAGGAAAGTTTGAAGTCGAAAGGCTGCACATGACGCAGACAGCCAATGAATACACCACTCGGCTCTCACTCCTGCTCTCTGAGAGCAATCCTTCACCAAACGATGTATCTGAGGAATGGGAACACATCGCTCGTTCACTTCGTATAGCCGCTGAGGAATCTATAGGATACAAGCGAGCCCGCAAAAACACCTGGTACAAGGAATGTCGCGATGCCTCGGAAAGAAGGAACGCCGCCTACAGGGCCACATTGTGTGCGGGCGCAACGCGAAGAGTATGGGAGCATTATCGAACGGCGAGGAAGGAAGAGAGGCGTATTTTTCGAAAGAAGAAAAGGGAGGCTGAAAGGCGCGAGTGTGAAGAGCTTGAGATGCTGGCGGGTAGGAACGATGCTCGAAAATTCTATCAAAAAATCAGGCGGATGACTGAAGGTTTCAAGACCGGGACAAATTCCTGCCGGAATGATAACGGCGATCTGGTAACTGATGTCCAGAGTGTACTTAAGTTGTGGAGGGATCACTTCTCCTCCCTGCTAGATAACGGCGACAGTGAAATTGCGGAAGGAGAAGGTCGTACACCCGAATCCCCAATAGCAGATGATGGTAGGCATGTTCCACCTCCCGATCATGACGAAGTGCAGATAGCAGTATCTCGGCTTAAGAATAATAAAGCACCGGGCACTGACGGCTTGCCAGCCGAGCTATTCAAACATGGTGGCGAAGAGTTGATAAGGAGCATGCATCAACTCCTATGCAGAATATGGTCGGACGAGCGTATGCCCGACGATTGGAACTTAAGTATGCTCTGCCCAATCCACAAAAAAGGAGACTCCACAGTATGCGCCAATTATCGTGGGATAAGCCTTCTGAATATCGCATATAAGGTCGTAGCAAGTGTATTGTGCGAAAGACTGAAGCCCATCGTCAACAATCTGATTGGACCTTATCAGTGTGGCTGCAGACCTGGTAAATCTACCATCGACCAGATCTTCACAATACACCAAATACTGGAAAAAAAACCATGAAAAAGGAACCGACACACACCATCTCTTTGTCGATTTTAAAGCCGCTTTTGATAGCACGAATAGGAATTGCCTATATGCCGCAATGTCTGAATTTGGTTTCCCTGCAAAACTTATACGGCTATGCCAAATGACGTTGACTAACACCACCATCTCAGAATTGGGAAGGACCTCTCCGAACCGTTCGAGACCAAACGAGGTTTCAGACAAGGTGAGTCCCTTTCGTGTGACTTCTTCAATTTGATGCTGGAAAAGATAATACGAGCTGCAGAACTTAACCATACAGGAAGCATTTTATACCACAAGAGTATACAACTGCTGGCGTACGCCGATGATATCGACATCATTGGCACTAACACTCGCGCCGTATGTTCTGCCTTCTCCAAGCTAGATAAAGAGGCTAAGAAAATGGGTTTGGCGGTTAGCGAGGACAAGACGAAGTACCTCCTGTCATCACACAAAGAAACAGCACGCTTTGGCATCCACGTCACTGTTGACAGCTACAAATTCGAAACTGTTAAGGACTTCGTCTATTTAGGAACCAGCATTAACACCAAGAATGATGTCAGCACGGAGATCCAACGAAGAATCACGCTTGCCAATAAATGCTACTTCGGACTAAGTAGGCAACTGAAAAGTAAAGTCCTCTCTCGACAAACAAAAATCACACTCTACAGGACGCTCATCGTTCCAGTCCTCATGTACGGCGCAGAAGCATGGACAATTTCAAAATCAGATGGGATGGCACTTGGAGTATTCGAGAGAAAAGTTCTTCGGAAGAGTTATGGACCTTTGCGTGTTGGCGTGGGCGAGTATTGACGGAGATTTAACGATGAGCTGTACGAGCTTTACACAGACAACGACATTTTTCAGCGAATACGGATCCAGCGGCTGCATTGGGCAGGTCATGTGAGAATGGATGAAGGCGCTCCGGCCAAGAAAGTATTTCTATCGAAACCCGCTGAACGCAAAAGAAAAGGGAGACCTCCACTGCGTTGGGAAAATCAGGTGGACAGCGATGTTGCCTCCCTAGGTGTTCCCAAATGACGCCATGCTGCACGAAACAGAAGCAATTGGCGCGCTCTGTTGGACTCGGCCAGAATCGTCTAGACGGTTAAGCGCCAATCAAGAAGAAGATAAGAAAATAATAACTTTTCTTAATCCTACGTGTAATTTTTGAGATATGAGCCCATAATAGGTTAAGGCATATTTGGCCCAGAACTTTTTTCTGCTCATTCTACCGGTGAGCCCTCCACGTAACATTTTGTAAATAAAACAAAATGTCATGAAGAAATTTGATTAAGTACTTGTATATATGTACATACTTCTACTTTGGCTGTTATAGCAAATTTAATATACACACCAGAGATCTGCAGCGGTGCACCGCATTTTCTCAAGCACCGCAAAAATACTTATTTTTTGAGTGGCTAAACAGAGAAAAAGTTATGGTACAGTATATGACTTAACCTATGAATAAGGGGTTTTCGGCCCCTAACTCCAGATTTTGGTGGTGTATTGGAAATTCTAAGTATGCAGCCTTCGTATGCTTGGTAAGGCCTATAACATATGTTAACCTCGAACAAAGTACTTTCAGTTTTTTTTTATTTTGTCACACAGTGTATTTTAAAAATTATTACCTATTGGCGAATCAAAATAAATCACTGGAATTCTATGCTTAAAGTCTGTTGCTAACCACAAATCTACCAAATCAGTATTTCTTATTTTAATCGCAATTTTTTATAAAAAAAATATACTTTTATTAATATTATTTATAATGCTGTTGTTGTTATAGCAGTACTAAGCCCTGCCTAGTCGGCACGATTGTGTCTCAGGCAGCGTCTTTTGCCCAAAGGCACAGAGGGGTTAAGTGAGTTGGCTTGAGTTGTTTCCCCCCGCACCTGGGGAGATGGGTTTGTCCTTGTAGTGGCACCATCCCATGCTAAGTTGCATTTGACAGATGTCACGTTTCCAGGTATTTTCGACCGGCACACGGAGCAGAGTTACTGGTGTGTTGTTTCCAGACTGAGGTTGCTGAGGTCTTTGAAGTGGTGGTAATTGGTGGTAACATTTGTTTATTTATTTGTTTATTTTCCAGCCTTCGAATACAATATACTCTTACCGGCTAGACATACCATTGAATTAATAGATAATCTTACAGCTAAATTAAAAATAAGTAATAGAATATAAGGTATTAGCGATATGTGCGCGAGAAGAATATTCGCAGAAAACTATGAGGATTGATAAGCAGCCTAAGTTGAGCATTAAAGTGAATTTTTTTTTTGGAAACAACAACAACAAAAGTTATTAAAGGTCAAAATTTATATTATGCATTTTTTAAATTGCAATTACTTAAAAACTACTTAACCGATTTCGAATGTTTGTATACCATTGGATAGGTATTTTGATTCCCTTTAATTTGATGTACATTTTATGTGGGTTCCATAACACTCCACGGCAACCCCCCTTTTACCCCCCTTACATTTCATATAAAGTACCACGCCCAATAAAACACCGTTTCGCATGCATAGCTAATTAATACCTTTAAAACGATGCCTTACTTATTAATTTTGGTAAATTATGTGAGCAGAAGAAGGGATATTTATAAAACACCAATTAGAAATAATATATATATATGATGATTCGAAAGCTTATAAAAGGTTTCATTCAAACATTTACAATTAGTTTATATTCGAGGTGCCTACCAACAACTTACCCTGTAAACGCTGTTGTATTCAGTCCGCCTACATCCATCTTACAACGTTGGCGAAGTAGGATTCGAACTGCCTACCTACAGCTTACAATGTAAGTGGAAATGTATTCAGTTCGCTTACGTTCACATTACAAGGTAAGCGAAAGTAGATTCGATGTGCCTACCAAAAACTTACCCTGTAAACGGAGTTGTATTCAGTCCGCCTACATCAACGTTACAACGTTGGCGAAGTAGGATTCGAACTGCCTACCTACAGCTTACAATGTATGCTAGTTAGTGATATGCTCATTGGATGAACACCACTACCCTTATTACTTTATATGTAACGTGTAGGCGTCCACTCTACTTTTGCGGAATATGAAAATGTATAAGAGATCTGTATATGAGGTGGTGTGCATCACAGCCTTGCATGTATGCATGACTTAATCGATTCTGTAAGCAAAATTTTCGCCGTTGGGATTTTTTCCGATACGGTCTAATGTACATATGTAGCAGTGGTTAACGAATTCATTCCGAAAGAATTCCTGGAATTGCGTTTTTGGAATGCAGCCCTTAATTTCTTTTTCGGAATGGTGAATTAAAATTTCAATTCCAATTACTTTTTGCATTCCGGAATTGTAATTCCTTTCCAATTCCTCAAAATGAATTACAATTTTTTTTAACTCCCTTTGTGTACTAATAAAGTTTGAAATTGTTTCTTTTGAACTTAAAGAAAGGAATTGCGTAGAAATTGGAAAGGAATTGGGAATGCAGCAATTGCTTTTTCGGAAATATGAATTAAAATTTTAATTCCCCATTCCGGAATTGCAAAAAGGAATTGCATTCCTTTGGGCTCAATTCCGAGGAATTATAATTCCGAAAGGAATGCATTACTTAACCAGTGTGATATGCAGGTATGCCAAAAAAAAAATAAATTTTGAAATCTATTTATTTCATATCGTCGTACCATACGAAAACTAGCACTTTCAAAATTTCTTGCAAAAGTAAAAAATTTTAAAAGTGCTAGTTTTCGTATGGCACGACGATATACATATATATAAACTACTTTTATTGCATTCCTATGGGCCAACTTCAAATCAACAACAAGGAGCAAAAAAAATTTGTTTCTCTTTAATTTAAATCAATCACTATATTTATAAAGTGGGTTATACAGTTTATATATGTATGTATATTTATATTTTATTATTATAGATTAAATGAAAGGCTCTAAGCATTTTCATCGGTTACGTATATATATCCTTGTTGCTGCAAAATATTTAGGCGTTTCTCAACAGCATCACGATATTTGTTCAATAACATCTTGTCCTGTGGATGATTGCATTTTTGAACCAATGAATGTAATAATATGTGTGCCGTATTATACCGTTCGAAACAATTTTTTGTATTACTTAACAGTTCGTCCAAGGCAGCAGCTTGACACATATCCAAAGCATAATCGTAGAGAATTTTATCTGCTGTGATATTGCACGATTTGGTTTTTTGTAATAATCCGGATCCGTTTAATTTCTTCGATTCGAATAAAATCGAACGATACTTTGAGTTCATTGTCAGTAAAGCATTCTTTACATTTGATGAAGGCTTTAAGCTTCCACTGCGTAATTGTTGAGATGCCAAGTTTAAACCACTAGAAAGGAGCTGTAAGGCCCGCACCAAAAGTACCAGACGCTCAGCGCGTTTGCAGTGCTCAGGTGCATGTGGCGGTATAACCTGTTGGTCATTGTTCGCCGTCGTAGTCACAGCCATTAGTGCCGAAAGTGGTGCACAACGTGAATCGGCAACTTCTTGAATGCAATCAGTCAATGCCAAAACGAAATTTAGTTTGGAAAGGGTTTCATTATGTTCGCGGTCCATGAGTGTTTCCTCAGAAAGTTCGGGTGCATGGAACGTGTGCAGTTGATGGCCCTCTGCACCGATGGCGCGACTGCTAGCAGTATCCAATAGACTTTGAAGACCCCCAGTTGCACCTAACTCTGGTAAAGTGAATGCCCGGGGACCTAGTACGTGATGTGGATTATTATTTTCCGATCCCGATCCTATAGAACGAACGGAACTGGGACCAACAATCAATGTTGGACTGCCCAATGTCGGTAATTTTGCTAAAGCCGATGGTAAAACCGGTGAACTTTGCCCAGAACGCCGGAGAGGAGATTGTGTTTGTGTGCCAGGACTTACCTGCCATGTACACGGGGCACTAGGTGGTGGCGTCTCTGAAAGGGAGCTACCAGATGCTGAGCGTCGGCGTGCTGGCGGTGTACCAATTGCAAATTGTACGGCCGGTGGTGAAATAGAATTGATATCACCACTAATGCCAGATTTTCGATGTTCCGCACGCTGTTTGACGCTGATCGGCTGGGAGCGAGGAAAATGTTGTCCACTAACAGCGACCATCGCTTGTTTTGGAGATGATCCCACTACAGCATCACGGGAACGTGGGGCTTTATCAGCAACAGCAGTATTAACTCCAGACGGTGAAGCATTTACACCGATAGGGCTGACATTAGAAGAGAATCGACGAGCTGGGGCGGGTACAGGCTTTGGCTCTGAAATTGGTAGACTGCTAGGACGTGGTGGACTTGATTGACTTGACAGCTGTGCAACTTGACATGCAGCTGAGTTCTTCTTCTCATAATCGATGATATTCTGATCCTCCGGCAGATTTTTGGGCACCAAGACGAAGTCATCAGAGTCCTCTGGTGATCCGGATGAAACGCTATTATTCTCACTATCGCAAAGCACACCAACATTTGTTATTGTGGCACAAATGGCAGTATTCTCTACAAACGATACTGTATCATCTTCTTGTTGTCCACCGGCACCTTCAGTATAATTTTTTTCTGACATTTGCTCTTGTTGGATTTGGTGCAGAGTACTGCGTTGTTTGCTTGGTGGAGTGGCCGCCAAACTAAGCTGCGGAGGTACATCGGTTGGCGTTACAGATGTAGCTATCTCTTTACCCTGTAAAAAACAATGGGTAAAGAAGCTTTCAAACGAAATTCTTTCCTTGGCATTGCGCCTTAGCAGGCATAAAAGCAAGTCGCGCAAATCCGGTGAAACACCGCTTGGTATTTTTGGTGACAAATTTGCATTTTTTTCGTAAAAGCCTTTTAATTCATTCGGAGTTTGGGCAAAGAATGGTGCCTTTCCAGTCAGACATTGATACACGATGGTACCCAAAGACCATAGATCAGCCTTAGCATCATATTGCAAGGACATAATAACTTCAGGAGCCATGTACATTGGCGAACCGCATAAAGTGGCTGCCATAACTCCATCATTCAAAAAACGAGCGAAGCCAAAATCTGCTATTTTCAAAGTGATTTTCGATGGAGCTGGCAAAGTTTTGCCATAATTGTGTGATAGTAAAATATTTTGCGGCTTGAGATCACGATGAACAATTCCCTTGGTGTACATAGCTTTCATGGCACCAGCTAGTTGGATAAGAAATAGCCTGACAGTATCCTCACTCAAAGTGCCTTTCACTGTAAGATAATCTGCCAAGTCCCCACCGTTACAATACTCCATAACCAAGTTGACACAATCTTGCGATTCTTTACAATCTAGCAGTGCTACGACATTCTCATGATGCAACTCTGTCAGCTCCTTAAGAATTTTGATCTCTTTCCCAAGCAAATTTTGTGTTTTTATTAAACCTTTTTTCGTAATGCATTTTATGGCGACTGGGAAATGTTTTTTACGATGGCGTCCTTTATAAACCACTGCAAAAGCACCGTGGCCAAGCATATCCTTTGAACTATACTCATAGTCTCCGACAATGTTCATGATAATAACCGAAGTGTCACTACTGCCGTACAATTATTTTTGAGAACGGGTTTTCTTGCAAATTTTCCAATATAGGTACTTACTTTAAAATATGTACGTACATACGGAAATTATTAATGATTCTGCGAAGTGCTTTCTTTTTCAGTATCACTACTTACTTCTTTTTTTTTATGTTTTATAGTTGCTTTGATACATTACTCCTTAATGCGTATTGTTTGGAAAATCAATTTACATTTTCCATACAAATTATTGATATTGTGGCGAATATAATCGGTTCTCCACTTACATCACTAAAATGATTGAACACATCTCTAGGGAAAGTGCCAGAACTAGAAGAAGATACCAGATAATTTCCAGTGTTGCCAGAATTTTCCAGATTGCGTTTGACAGACTATATAAGGCGGCGAGCAGGCGCTCCAGAGTCAGTCGTAACTTAACCGTAGAAGTGTTAACATCAAGTCAAGTAAAACAAGTGTAGACTTTTTTAGTCGTGAAATAAAGCAGTGTGAATTAAGAAGTAAATAAAGACTTTTATTTAACAATTCAGCGATACGAACCCTATAGAAATAATCGAGCTATCGACAAATACGTAACAATTGGTGTCAGAATTGGAATTGTTAAATAAATTCCAGGACCAAGGATAACGAAGCAAGGATAACGAATCAAGGATAACGAATCAAGGATAAGGAAACAAGGATAACGAGACAAGGATAACGAAATAAGAATAATGGCAAAGTTAAATGATCTGAAAATCCAAGAACTTAAAAGGGAGTTAGAAAAGAGAAACCTGAGTACCACCGGCAATAAAATTGAACTACAGGCAAGGTTAAGAGTAGCTATGGAAGCATATAACATTAATGTAGATGAGTTTGATTTCAACGATGATGTGGAAGAGGTGCAAAAGGAAGAAACCCAGAAGGAAGAGGCTCCACAGTCAGTAGCAAACGTAGACATGAACTCGATATTGGCTGTGCTGACACAAATGTCGAAAAAAATGGAAGAACAACAGGCACAGATATCGGCAAAAATGGAAGATCAACAGGCACAGATGTCGACAAAAATCGAAGAACAACAGGCACAGATATCGGCAAAAATGGAAGATCAACAGGCACAGATGTCGACAAAAATCGAAGAACAACAGGCACAGATAACGTCAAAAATGGAATTGCAACAGTCAGTACTTTCATCACAGTTGTCCGGCATTGCGGCTCAGTTGGAGGCACAAGAAGAACGCATGTCCTTACAATTCAAGGCACAGGATGCAAAAATTATACAAGTTAAGGAGGTCCTTGAAGAAAGACAAGAAAAATTAGAGGACGATGTAAAAGCATTGAAAGCCCGTCTCCAGGATATTCAACTAAGTCGTCCAGTCGCTTCAACTGCTACACAGAAGATAAAACCTCCGTCGTTTGATGGAAGTGGTCCATTTCAAGTATTCAAGCTACAATTTGAGAAAACGGCAGTTGTAAATAATTGGAGTGCGGAGGACAAAGTCGCTGCCCTGTTCGTAGCATTGAAAGGACCTGCAGCAGAAATATTACAGACTGTTAGCGAGGGCGAAAGGAACAGCTATGACGCAATTATGGGTGCCATTGAAAGACGTTATGGTAGCGAGCACAGGAAGCAGATATATCAAATGGAGTTGCAGAATCGCTTCCAGAAACCAAATGAGACGTTACAAGAATTTTCTTCTGAGATTGAGAGGCTAGCTCATTTGGCAAACGCAGGAGCACCTCAAGAATTCATCGAAAGAATGAAAATTCAAAGCTTCATCAATGGAATACGAGATATTGAAACGAAGCGGGCTACCTATGCAAACCCAAATGGAACTTTCGCTGAAACGGTCTCATATGCTTTGACACAGGAAACGGCATCTCTATTAAGCAAGCCCACTTACAAGGCTCATCGTGTGGAAGTGGAAACGCCAGACTTACTAAGCAAAATATGGGAGGCGTTGAATGAAATGCAGAAAAAGAAAAGTAATGCTGTGAAATGCTTCAGATGCCGAAAAATAGGACATATAGCACGCCACTGCAGCAATAGTTCCAGTAAGTTCAGCACTGCCGATGGGCGCAAGCGGAATATTGATGGGTATGAACAAGCGCCCAAATCAACTGAGTCGTTAAACTAAAGCGGGCCAGCCAAAAGGGGCGTGGGCTGGTCCCCACAATGGAATGCCCCATAATCTCTGTCTCTCAGTTGGGAAGAAGCACGAGTAATGTTACTATTGGTGGTTTGGTGGACGGAATGGAGCGAATGTTGACTGTGGATACGGGAGCATCTCATTCCATCATTCGATCTGACTTGGTAAAGAAGGAAATAAGGCCATTGTATGGAGCAAAATTGCGTACGGCAACAGGCGAGGATACCCAAGTCCTAGGGGAAGTTACATGCGAAGTTGTAATTGGAAATGTTGTCGTACTACACACCTTCATAGTGGCGGAAATTGTTGATGAAGTCATAATTGGTGTGGACTTCCTAATCGACCAAGGCATTAAGATTGACATGAAAAACAAGGTTATGAGTTACAAAAACTTGGAGGTGCCGCTAAATTTTGGCTACGATAAGAGATGCAGCAGTAAGAAAGTGCTCGTGGAAGAGAATCAGCAGATACCGCCAAAGTCCGAGGCAATTATTTGGGCAAAGATTGATGGAGATTGTGGGACAAACAAATTGTGGGTTGTCGAAGCAGAAACAGAAACTAAATCCGATGTACTTGTTGGAAAAACCCTGGCTATGACAAAAGAAGATGGACGACTACCAGTAAGAGTACTTAATGAGTTCAAGTCACCAATCAAACTCTCCAAAGGTGCTATATTGGGAAAATGCGAAGAGGTTGACATCATCATGAATTGCGAACAATCCCAAGGAGAAGTTTCTACTAGCAATACAGATCTTTCAGATGAAATAAATGCTTGGACAGAAGAACTGCAGGAGAATCACAAAAGAAAGGCGAAAGAATTACTTGCCAAGTATTCTAGCATATTTGATAAGGATGGTACAAAACCAGGCAGGACAAATATTGTGAAGCATCACATTGACACCGGTGATGCAAGGCCAATCCGTCAGGCTCCTCGCAGCGTTCCATTAGCGAAACGTCAAATGGTGAGCCAGATTATACAAGAAATGAGCGACAGTGGGGTAGTTGAACCATCAGTCAGTCCATGGAGTTCTCCGGTAGTACTTGTTAAAAAGAAAGATGGCAAGATGAGATTCTGCGTTGACTACCGGAAACTGAATGATGTAACGAAAAAGGATAGTTACCCATTGCCAAGAATTGACGACACTCTGGACTCGCTATCTGGAACGGAATGGTTTTCAACACTGGACTTGAAAAGCGGCTATTGGCAAGTCGAAGTAAAAGAGGAAGACAAGGAGAAAACAGCCTTCAGTGTTGGCGATGGTCTTTGGCAATTTACGGTGATGCCATTTGGATTATGTAATGCTCCAGCTACCTTTGAGAGACTTATGGATCAGGTACTGAAAGGATTGCACTGGAAAACATGTCTTGTGTACCTGGACGATATCATTGTATTGGGAAAAGGCTTTGATGAACATCTCAAAAATTTGGAGGAAGTTTTCCGAAGAATAGCTGGCGCTGGTCTCAAGTTAAGTCCTAAGAAATGTGCATTATTCAAGAAAGAAGTAAAATACTTGGGACATAAAGTGACTACAAAGGGCATCTGCACTGATAACGAAAAAATAGAAGCAGTAAAAGATTGGCCAAGACCTCGGAATCTACATGAATTGCGAAGCTTTCTTGGGCTGTGCACATACTATCGCCGATTTGTACCAAATTTTGCCAGCGTAGCAAATAGTCTCACGGAGCTTATGAGGAAAAATAAGACTTTTGAGTGGAGGAAGGAACAAGAAATGGCTTTCCAAACGTTAAAAGATCGGCTTTGTACTGCTCCAATGCTAGCATACCCGGTTCCAGGAGCGAGGTTTATTTTGGATACTGATGCGAGTGGTTATGCTATAGGAGGTGTTTTGTCACAGGAAATCGACGGACAGGAGAAGGTTATCGCATACTACAGCCGATCAATTGGGAAACCGGAAAGAAATTACTGTGTAACACGAAGAGAACTATTGGCATTGGTAGAATGCATCAAACACTTCCATAAGTACCTCTATGGTCAACGATTCCACGTCAGGACTGATCATGCAGCGTTAAAATGGCTTTTGAAATTCCGAAATCCGGAGGGTCAGTTAGCAAGGTGGATTGAGCGACTACAAAATTATGACTTTTCTATAGACCATCGCAAAGGCAGTACCCATGGAAATGCTGATGCAATGTCGCGGCGACCATGTAATCTTGAATGCAAGCATTGCTCTAAAGCTGAGGAGAAGGAAGACATCATAGATGTTCGGCTAATGACAATAACATCTACAGACGAATGGAATGCGGAACAATTAAGGAAGTGTCAGATAGAAGATCCAGATCTGGCACGTGTAATGATTGGTTTGGAGCAAAACGAACGACCATCAAAAGAAGAGATGTCAGCAGAAAGTCCTGTTGCCAAATCATATTGGGCACAGTGGAATAGTTTGCAATTGGTAAATGGTTGCCTACATCGTGTTTGGGAGAGTGAAGATGGTCAAAGTTCTAAAACATTGATAGTTGTTCCAAGGAAAAGAATACCGGATGTGTTAAATGAACTACACAATGGTCCAAGTGGAGGTCATCTTGGAGTAACAAAGACGGTAGAGAAAATCAAGAAGAGGTTTTATTGGGTCGGCTGCCGTCAGACAGTTGTTGAGTGGATTGCGAACTGCGACGTGTGCATAAAGGCTAAGGGTCCCAAATCCAGGAGTCATGGGCTGAAACAATACAACTCAGGAGCACCATTTGAGAGAATTGCCATGGATGTAGCTGGGCCATTTCCTACTAGCAAACTTGGAAACAAATATGTACTGGTAGTCATGGATTACTTCAGCAAATGGCCGGAGGTGTACCCGATTCCAAATCAAGAAGCAGAAACTATAGCCGAAGTATTCACCAACAATTGGGTGGCGAGATATGGTGCACCTATAGAGCTACATTCTGACCAAGGAAGGAACTTCGAATCAGTTGTGTTTCAGGAGCTGTGCAAAACACTGGGTATTAGGAAAACCCGAACAACTGCGTTGCATCCACAATCAGACGGCATGGTAGAAAGATTTAACAGAACATTAGAGGAACATTTACGAAAAGTGGTGGACAAGTTCCAGAGAGATTGGGACACTCATATTCCTCTGTTCCTGATGGCATATCGATCGGCCGTACACGATACAACAGGTCAGACTCCTGCAAAAGTAATCTTTGGTAGTGATCTTCGACTGCCAGCTGACTTGAAATTTGGGATAAGTGCTGATGCGGGAATAAATGCCAGACAATCTAACAACGTTCTGGAAGAGGAAATGAGAGAAATACATGAACTTGTAAGACAGCGAACAAAGATCATGAGTGACAAGATGAAGGCCAGATACGACAAGGCAATGAACTCAGAAGGTTTTGTTGAGGGAGATCTAGTTTTGCTATACAACCCGCAGCGAAAGAAAGGTTTGTCCCCGAAATTGCAGTGTACTTGGGAAGGGCCCTACAAAGTGATTAAACGGCTCAACGATGTTGTGTATCGCATACAAACGATTGGAAGACCAAGGAATAAAATGAAAGTGGTTCATCTGGAAAGGCTAGCAGCATTTGGGACAAGTAATGTGTCAGATCGGGACGATCAGACTTAGGTGGAGGGCAGTGTGGCGAATATAATCGGTTCTCCACTTACTTCACTAAAATGATTGAACACATCTCTAGGGAAAGTGCCAGAACTAGAAGAAGATACCAGATAATTTCCAGTGTTGCCAGAATTTTCCAGATTGCGTTTGACAGACTATATAAGGCGGCGAGCAGGCGCTCCAGAGTCAGTCGTAACTTAACCGTAGAAGTGTTAACATCAAGTCAAGTAAAACAAGTGTAGACTTTTTTAGTCGTGAAATAAAGCAGTGTGAATTAAGAAGTAAATAAAGACTTTTATTTAACAATTCAGCGATACGAACCCTATAGAAATAATCGAGCTATCGACAAATACGTAACAATATAGAACAGATTGAAAACAATCGAAGTAGTGATGGGCACATAATAATTTAAGGGTGAAAACAGAATCGATGCGTAACGACATGACGTTGCGACAACGTCAGCTTGTCAAAATTAAAACCCATGCATTCTTGTGAAAGCAATTATAATAAAGAAGATGACGCGGCACGACGTCGTCCACCGACAAAATTACGTTGTCGTCAACTTAGGGCCTTTCCACATTACTCGGTACGACATCGGATCGACATTTTTTGCTCGGTATTTTCAGCTTACCGAAACGATTCCGCGTTGCTGTGTTTTTCACACTTGTGGGAATACTTCCGGTGCGTAATCGGCAGAAAATAGGAAAACAAAGATCGAAATTTGCAAAACAAAATTTTTAACTTCAACAAATCACTCAATAATAACAATAATGTCTTCTAGCGAAGACAAAGACATTATAACTTGCTACATTTATAACCGAAACGAGTTTTTTACTGACTTTGTTCTTCTTCTTTTATCACGCCGCAAAAATGTATGCAGTAATTCCTCAAGTTTTACTGACCGGTCTTACTGCGTTGCGGTATACCGAAATTAATCCGCTCCGATTTCATGTATGCAACACTAATGTGAAAGTGCCAATTGAAATACATGTGGTCGGTAAGGTTTCGGTATACTTTCGGTAAAAACCAAAAATGTCGATCCGATACCGCACCGAGTAATAGCTCTGTTCGGTGAATGCACTGAAAGTGTAGAACAGTGTAGGGCAGAACAACATCTGTAGTGAGTTTCTGTAACTCATATCGATCAATGTTCTCTACTGAAATAGTCGATTTGACGTCATCATGACGTCATTCTCGATGCAAGCGTTTCTGTATGAAAATCGAGTCGAATGGATCGATACAACTGACAAATCAGCTGATATGTTCCATTCCAATTCAGTAGGAATGATCGATTAAAGTTGTTTCTGTAAGCAAAATAGTCGATATATTATCTATCAATATACTCGCCAACTTTTTAAACGGTGAGAAAGCTTTGACCGGTCGAAAAAATGGACAAAACAGCCGAATTCAGCCAGAATGTAAGTATATTTTAATTAAAACAATTTATTTATGTATATATGTACATGCTATATATTAATGAATATACATTTAAATATATTTAATATATATTTAAAGGATTTGTAGAGTCTCTTAAGGAGCGTCTTTGTACTCCCAAAATGCACACATACACACGTTTCTGCCTGTACATGCGCATTGTCGCTTGTCAAATTAGAAATAGGTCTATATTTGCGGCGGCGACAAATCCAACCCTTCTGCCGTGAAGTCGTGCTGGCGTTAAAATGTGTGCGCCCATAAGAACGTGTGCATTTTACTTTTGACAGCTGGCTGCTTGTCGCTCGCCGGTTCGAATGTGCTTAGAGCATTACATTTATTTTGGCGTTTAAGTTCTCGATTGGCGTTTCATTTCCATCACTGTTCCGAATTTTATCGATTAATGCTTGTAGAAACACCGCTATCGATCAATAGAGAAGTTTTGATAGAATCGACGTGACGTCATCAAAATAGACAAATCCACTCGATTTCTTACAGAAACTCACTACTGACAGTTGTCAGAGCAATTTAGTGCAAAGGCTTCAACGAACGAAAACTAACGAAAATGTTGATTTAGTGCAAACCAGCTGATTTATGTAAACAAACAATTCTCAATGATAAAATTTATAGCTATTAAATTTACACAAATTTTCTATTTTTGATCGGATAACTTGCCAAATTCTTTGCTTTGTTTTCCCTCGTAAACTTTTCCCCAATTGCGGTTTGTGCTCCTTCAAAAAATTTATGAGCAATTTCGTTTGGTTGCCTCCCCTTTTGACTTTGACCACGCAATGAATATAATCTGCCATACAGAGAAGAAAACCCCATATTTTTTTAATTTACTTTTGGTTTTCTATTATTTTGCCTCCTTAACTTTTAAAAACAGCTGTTATGCGTTCACCCAAAATTTGGCAGACTCAGCTGATTTAGTGACGTAGTAACATAAATTCTCTTTCACCCAGTTTCGTTTCCGGTTTTCTAATAACTAAAGATTGTGTGCGATAAATGTGAAATTTATATTAAAATACTATTTTAAATAAAGAAAAATGAGGTGCCGTGTATTTATTTGTCTGAATAATAGTTCAATAAAGGTATTTCTTGCCTGTTTGCAAATTTTCTTTCTCGTCGATAACGTAGTTGATGACGTACTAACCAAAATGAACCCAGTCCCACGGATGAATATTTTGCTGAATAAAGAAGATTGTGCACTCAGCCATATTCAGCAAAATATTCATCCGTGAGACTGGGTTCATTTTGGTTACTACGTTACCAACTACGTTATCGACGAGAAAGAAAATTTTCAAACAGGCAAAAAATACCTTTATTGAACTATTATTTACACAAATAAATACGCGGCTCTTCATTGTTGTTTATTTAAAATAGTTTTTTTTTAATATAAATTGCACATTTATAGCACACATCTTTAGTTTGTGGCCGCTGTGGTGCAGTGGGTAGAGTGCTCGCCTGCTATGCCTGAGGTCTCGGGTTCAAATCACGGTCCGAGCAAAACACCAAAACAATTTTTCTAATTAGTAAAAATCCAATTATTGGGTTTTTTAAGAGCAGCGGTCACCTCTCGGCAGTGGACGGCATACCCTCCGAGTGTATTTCTGCCATGAAAAAGCTTCTCACAAACAATGCATTCGCCGTTCGGAGCCGGCATAAAACTGTAGGTCCACCCAATTAGTAGGAAAAACAAAAAGGAGCACACCTCGAATTGGGAGAGAAGCTCGTCCATAAAACTCGTCAGAGTTATAATAGCGCCATTGTATTATATTATATTATTATCTTTAGTTTTTAGATAACCGGAAACGAAGCTGGGTGAAAGAGAATTTATGTTACTACGTCACTAAATCAGCTGATTCTGTCACATTTTGGATGAACTCATAGCGGTACCGCTGAGTGCACAATATCTTATTTGTTCATTCATGGGTTAGTACCATGCATGATTCAAATAAAGAAGATTGTGCACTCAGCGATATTCAGCAAAATATTCATCCGTAAGACTGGGTTCATTTAGGTTAGTACGTCATCAACTAACTACGTTATCGACGAGAACGAAAATTTGCTAACATGCAAAAAATACCTTTATTGAGCAAATATTGACACAAATAAATACGCGGTACTTCATTTTTCTTTATTTAAAATAGTTTTTTAATATAAATTTCACATTTATCGCACACAATCTTTAGTTTTCAGATAACCGGAAACGAAACTGGGTGAAAGAGAATGTATGTTACTACGTCACTAAATCAGCTGATTCTGTCAAATTTTGGATGAACGCCTAGCGGGACCGCTGAATACATAATCTTCTTTATTTGAATCATGAGTACCATGATTCAAATAAAGAAGATTGTGCACTCAGCCATATTCAGGAAAATATTCATCCGTGAAACTGGTTTCATTTTGGTTAGTACGTCATCAACTACGTTATCGACGAGAAAGAAAATATTCAAACAAGCAAAAAATACCCTTATTGAACTATTATTCACACAAATAAATACCCAGCACTTCATTTTTCTTTATTTAAAATAGCTTTTTAATATAAATTTCACATTTATCGCACACGATCTTTAGTTATTAGAAAACCGGAAACGAAACTGGGTGAAAGAGAATTTATGTTACTACGTCACTAAATCAGCTGATTCTGTCAAATTTTGGATGAACGCATAGCGGTACCGCTGAATGCACAATCTTCTTTATTTGAATCATGAGTTAGTACGATATCATCTGCATTACCGACATATGTTCATACCCATTAAACACTGAAAAAGAAATTATCAAACGTTTGAGAAAATATTGTTTCTAAAGTTGAGAATCAGCAATATATCATTTGAAAATAAACATATTTTCAAGTGTTCATCAAACATTGTTTATCAATTTTAGAATAACTTACAACACATTTGAAAAAAAAAAACTTGTTTCGCATTTTGTACCATTTCACGAATTTCAACATGTCAAGGCTTGAAGGAACGAAGAAATTGTGTGTGTTTGCTAATTTCAGTCAGCGTTCGTTGTTCTACTCGAGCAGTCTTTTAACGGTTGATATGATGATGGTTGAAAATGATTGTGTGTAATAGAGCCCTGCAATGAGACATTCGTACAAGTGCAGATTCGTGTAGTTTTTGCTTTTGACTACTGTACTACTCGTATTCATTTCAAATGAGAAGTGGTAGTACAAGTACAAGTTTGATAGCTGTTGCTACAGTTCTCTATTCGTTTACTCGTTTACTTACTTCATTTCGCACATTTAGCTACATACGCACATATACCTACATACATATGTACACTTTTGTTTGTGCACACACGCTTGTTGCTGCTGTTGTTGTACAAGTGTACAAGTGTTGATTTGCTGTGTTTCGTGTACTTCCGAGCAATACAGCAATGTCTCATGACGAACGGATAGTGTACGCACACTATTCATTGTGGTTCGTGTACGAGTAGCATAGTACTCATAATAAAGCGAGTTGTTGTACTTCACTACAAGAAAACCAAACGAATAACTCGTTTGGACATATGAATGTACTCATGCAGCAGTCTAGTGTGTAATAATGATTCTGTATATCTTACTCTTATTTTATTTGTTTGTGGCTTTTTGTGAAGTTACACCAAATTTAATAGAAACATAGTTTGTTTCTCATATGGGTGCATGCATATTAAAAAAATATTAACATACTCGTGTAACTGTACAAAAGGCATCGGCAAAATTCACCCGCACGGGTAAATGAAAAGCATCACATCAGAGTACAAATATGTAATACATATGTACATATGTATATCTATTTATTCCATTCCATTTCTGCGCTCACAACACAAACTCTCACTATCCCTCAATTTTCCTGCACTCTAGGGTACATATATGTAATACATACAAACATCTATTGATTGCATTCCATTTTGTACCACCTTTGAAATAGGTTTGAGAAAATGAAATGAATCAAATTGAGAATCAGCCCAAAATCCCATACTAAAAATGAACCTTTTTGTTTGATGACGCTATCAGGGGAAATTTGATGTGCATTTGATAACAAACGTTTGATATTTGACAATAGGGTTACTTCTCAAATGAACCTCAAATTGAAAATGAAGAAAAATATTAATTGGGTAGCTAATTTAATTAAAGAAAAATGAAATGGCGCGTATTTATATGAGTGATCAATAAAGGTATTTTTTGCATGTTGCAGAGTTTTTTTACTCGTCGATATTCATGTTGGTTAATACGAGAAAAAGTTATTTGACAAAATATTAGTTTATTTATAAGAATTAAAAATTGTAAGTTATTTAATAAAATATGAGTTTATTTCTAAGAATTAGAAATATAAGTTATTTGAGAGAAAATTTGTTTATTTATAAGAAATAATGTAAAACAATAAGAAATTAAGTTATTTGATAAAATATTAGTTTATAAGAATTATATACTGTAAGTTATTTAATAAAATATTAGTTTATTTATAAGAAATAATGTAAACAATAAGATACTAAGTTATTTGATAAAATATTAGTTTATAAGAATTAGAAACCGTAAGTTAATTAATAAAATATTAGTTTATTTATAAGAAATAATGTAAACAATAAGAAACTAAGTTATTTGATAAAATATTAGTTTATAAGAATTAGAAATGTAAGTTATTTAATAAAATATTAGTTTATTTATAAATATACTAAGATTTTTATAAGTTCTAATTTTGTAAAAAATTTATATATTAAAATAAATAAATTTATTAAATTTAAAATATGTCTTTCATTTGAAAAAAAAGAAGAGGAAGATTTGGGTAACCGGTACATCGGTTAACTAACCAACGTATCGGTTACCCCGAGTTGTTGTTGTTGTAAACATATGTTCAAAATCAACGCGGTCAAATACACTTTTCTCTCATTTTACGATTTGTACTCTCTGTGAGAGATTGGCAGCAATTTGATCCGTTGTCAGCGCCAAATCTCGGTCAAAATTGTGTGCTCTCCCACTCTCTCTCATTTTTCGCTTTAATGGAAAAGCAATAGGAGATATTTGACCACGTTGATTTTGATCTGAGCGTAAACTGGGCTTATGCAGAAATGAAGTCGATATGAGGTACCGTAATTCCATCATCTACCCTATACTTCTAGCAACAGATGTTTGTGACTTGTTCAAAATAATTAATCGTGATAAATTACTATCTAGAATGTAAATAATTAAAGCGAAAATTTTGGATTTTTTTTTAAGAAATCTGGATAAACTTGGGTCGTACAACTATCTATAGCTAAATATTAAAAAAAGAGCGTTAAAAGGAACAAAAATAAAGTACAGATAATAAGCGGTAGGTACTACTTGTTGCACTGAGTGCTTGAATATTAGGCTTTGTTCAGTTCGAAGCGTTACCCTTTTGTTGTACAAGCAGAGCGGGGTCGGCTTCGGTATAATGCGCCCGTCGTATTTATTGGGTCGGCTTTTTTAGGAACCCCGATCCGAGAAAAATGACTTTCAGGGGCGTAGGGGACCACTCACAGTTCTCAAAACTGAAATTAAAACCTGCCGGAGGCTCATATTTTATGAGATATTTGTTGGTATTTGGATGGGTCCATAGATATTACCCCTGAAAGAGAATTCTGCTGGCTGAGGGTTATTTTTTAACACGCTTTTATTAGTTTCACCTGTATGTATGTGGGTATGTAACTTCTAGCTGCTGCCTAAATATATGCAACATATTTACTAATGAGATTAGGTTACAACCACCGCTATTTTCCAACAGATGGCGCGCGTGTATTTATATTTTTAAAATATTCACTTATTTAACTCTTCAAGTCCCATTCGCATTGGATAGTATACAGTGTATACTATACACCGTACAAATGTGTAAAAATTAAATAACTAACCCATTTTTTAATGGGCATTGGGAGAAGGGGGTCACCTACAGGTGACAGTGGGCATTTTTTTCTTCTATGTCTATTCATGTGAAATATTGGTTTTGTATATATATGTGCATTAAACAATTAAAATTATGTAGAAAACTATGCAGTAAATTAACAGCCAGTTTCACGAAAGAATTTTAGTTTAATTTAGGTAATTTTTTTTTACTTGAATTTTATATGAAATCTGGCAGGCAAAATATTAAATTTTCACTTAAATTTTTTCGTGAAATTGGCTGTAAATGGTTACTTATTTTGAAAACTATACTAACATTTTATGTGTAAATCAACACATATTTTTCGTTTATGTTGGTGACATATCCACCAACGGTCAATTTATTTGTGGTTTTCGCTCCACCGGTGGACCTTGCCATACTCGGCACTATAATTTGCACCAAAAAGCAAATAAAGAAAACCACACTTCGTGTCATGAAGGGATACTCTCGTGGAGTCAATATTTTCATCAACACGGTCAACTACTCCCATATACATACATACTTGTGTTGTTGTTGTTGTTGTTGTAGCCACGAAGACACTCCCCGAAGGTTTTGGGGAGTGTAGGGGATGTGACAGTCCTTTGCCGGATAAATCCGGTACGCTCGGGTACTAGTCCCTTCTGACATTAGCCCGACTGTCATGCGAACGATTTTTTTGGCCATAATCAACCTTCTAGGCCGGTGGATGTTAGTCGCCTCTTATGACCACGGGTATATTCTAAGCCCCCTAACCCGCTGGGGTTATATTCTTGTTGTTCACCCTGATGACAGCTGGGGAATTTTCGTCCGTTTTCTTTATACATGAAGTTGACCAACTTTTGTGACAGCTGTTAATCCAATAACTTAATCTAAGGTTAATCAAAAAGATGGAAATAAGCTAAAATATCAATTCCACAAAGCCATACGACGAACAATATATCGGTGGCTTCGAAAGCACATGTGCTAAGTCCAATTTTTATCAAAACTGAGATTTTATTGCAGCAAGATGGTACAACTAAAAATACATCATCTGCCAAAAAGAAGTTACCATAATGCCTGTTTTTCATGGTGTAATGCAGTGTTATGCAAATGCGCTAAGACCATAATTTTTTTTTTTTTTTTTTTTTTTTTCAAAAATCTACGTGCTAAGTCTAGGCAAAAATTTGTTTTGTAAAATGATATACAATTATTACTACATTGCTTTAATAAGCATGGCTTGGGACTGTAAACGTTAGTAATTTGCGAGTTTGTGTGGCCAGTTTTCCCACCAATTTGATATGCAAACTTACATTTTTTAATATAATAAAAATTATGATCAAAAACATTAAATATAAACAAAGTATTATTTTATGTGAATTTTATATGAGCTATTGGCCAGTTTTTTAATTAAGGAAAATTGAAAAATTTTTGGTAGAAGTTATGGATCCATTTCGGAGACCACCACATCCCTCACCAGACTTCTTCAGGCGGCCTCAACCGAGAATCGAACTTAAGTCTTTTCGATTGGCAATCCAATGACAATCCCATTGAGCTACCACCACCGTCAGCTTTGTTTCGCTTAATTCTTAATTTTCCTTTTATTACAATCCACATACCAACAACAGTAGCTTAATGACACTCTGTCTTTGCTACCTAGTAAGTTAAGTAAGCAAAGTTAAATTAACCCTACATTACTCCCCCTCCAGTAAAACATTCATACCAAGGCAAATTCATTCATATGGTAATGGTACGTGAACATCTGACTTCCTCTTCTCTTTTTTAACTCGCCGTGTACAGAAGAATACAGGAGAATGTCAAGCAAAGAAAAATTTTACTTTGAATTTGACATTCTGATGGACAAAAACTTAAAGCGAATCGAGGCGAATATTGCCGAATTCGCCCTGACATTACCACAATGAATTTGCTTGATTCATACATATAAAAAAAAAAAAAAATAAATAAAAAAATAAAAAATTAAGCTAAATAATAAATTAATTAATATTGAAAGCAACTCTTTTAGAATTAATATTACATTAGCCCCCTAACCCGCTGGGGTTATATTCTTGTTGTTCACCCTGATGACAGCTGGGGAATTTTCGTCCGTTTTCTTTATACATGAAGTTGACCAACTTTTGTGACAGCTGTTAATCCAATAACTTAATCTAAGGTTAATCAAAAAGATGGAAATAAGCTAAAATATCAATTCCACAAAGCCATACGACGAACAATATATCGGTGGCTTCGAAAGCACATGTGCTAAGTCCAATTTTTATCAAAACTGAGATTTTATTGCAGCAAGATGGTACAACTAAAAATACATCATCTGCCAAAAAGAAGTTACCATAATGCCTGTTTTTCATGGTGTAATGCAGTGTTATGCAAATGCGCTAAGACCATAATTTTTTATTTTTTTTTTTTTTTTTTCAAAAATCTACGTGCTAAGTCTAGGCAAAAATTTGGTTTGTAAAATGATATACAATTATTACTACATTGCTTTAATAAGCATGGCTTGGGACTGTAAACGTTAGTAATTTGCGAGTTTGTGTGGCCAGTTTTCCCACCAATTTGATATGCAAACTTACATTTTTTAATATAATAAAAATTATGATCAAAAACATTAAATATAAACAAAGTATTATTTTATGTGAATTTTATATGAGCTATTGGCCAGTTTTTTAATTAAGGAAAATTGAAAAATTTTTTGGTAGAAGTTATGGATCCATTTCGGAGACCACCACATCCCTCACCAGACTTCTTCAGGCGGCCTCAACCGAGAATCGAACTTAAGTCTTTTCGATTGGCAATCCAATGACAATCCCATTGAGCTACCACCACCGTCAGCTTTGTTTCGCTTAATTCTTAATTTTCCTTTTATTACAATCCACATACCAACAACAGTAGCTTAATGACACTCTGTCTTTGCTACCTAGTAAGTTAAGTAAGCAAAGTTAAATTAACCCTACATTTACTCCCCCTCCAGTAAAACATTCATACCAAGGCAAATTCATTCATATGGTAATGGTACGTGAACATCTGACTTCCTCTTCTCTTTTTTAACTCGCCGTGTACAGAAGAATACAGGAGAATGTCAAGCAAAGAAAAATTTTACTTTGAATTTGACATTCTGATGGACAAAAACTTAAAGCGAATCGAGGCGAATATTGCCGAATTCGCCCTGACATTACCACAATGAATTTGCTTGATTCATACATATAAAAAAAAAAAAAATAAATAAAAAAATAAAAAATTAAGCTAAATAATAAATTAATTAATATTGAAAGCAACTCTTTTAGAATTAATATTAGATTCAGTTGGTGTAGTAGATGAAATGTGCAGGTTTTAAATGATTAATTGATACAGTTTTAATAGTATAAAAAACAGGAAATGTTTAGTGGCAGAATATTTATTTCCTTGTAGGTGGTCGATTTTGATTGAAGATAAGCAGCATCGCCAAAATATGGAAATTAAAATTCCATATGTATTTATTTTTTTTTAAATTTTATTTAAAATTATATATTAACAAAATTATATGTTTATTGTTTTAATTTCCAAAATTCTGTGAAGAAAATTTTTGAAGTTATATATTTCAAATTTAGTTCGATGGCTAAACCAAAAACGCCCCTGCGAGAGAACGGTCCTCGTGGCCCTTGACCTGTCGAGAGCTTTCGGCACGGTCAACCACTCCACCCTCATGGAGGACCTAGCGCAATCATCCTCCCCGCCGAGGCTTAAGCGATGGTCCGCGAACTACCTGGAACGAAAAATCTAAGGCAAGAACAATTAAACAAGGGGTGCCCCAGGGCGGTGTCCTGAACCCAATGTTGTTTAATTTCTGTATATCAAAACTCTCTTCCCCACCATAAGGAGTTAACATTGTTTCTTACGCCGCTGACTGTTCGATAATGGCGTCAGGCAACGACATAGACGACCTATGCTCGAAGCCCCCAGCGGTTAAGGGGGATTAGAATATACCCGTGGTAGGGAATGCCTGTCGTAAGAGGCGACTAAAATCCACCGGCCTAGAAGGTTCATCATGGCCAAAAAATCATTCGCATGACAGTCGGGCTAGTGTCAGAAGGGACTAGTACCCGAGCGTACCGGATTTATCTGGCAAAGGACTGTCACTTCCCCTACACTCCGTAAAACCTTCGGGGAGTGTCTTGGTGGCTACAACAACAACAACAACCTATGCTCGAAAATCAACGACTATCTCTGCGATCTCTCCAGTTTCTTAACTCAAGAAATCTGGATTTGTTCCCAAGTAAGTCCTCCGCCACCATATTCACGACATGGACGAAGGAGCTAAGACTAAAATTGGATATCCCAATCGGAAATATTAGGATACCAACAACGAACAACCCCAAAATTTTGGACGTAACGTTCGGCAGTCTTGCTTCATTCTCCGCGCATACGACTGCAATTGCCAATAAAGTCCAGTCGCAACAAAATTCTCAAATCGCTTGCCGGCGGCATATGGGGCAAAGACAAGGAAACACTATTAGCGACGTACAAGCCAATTGGCCGGCCGGTCCTAAATTATGCGTCGCCAATATGGTCGCCGGGGACTTGTACCACCCAATAGACGAGCTACAGGCATGCCAAAATACAGCACTGAGGAGCGCCACAGATTGCCTAAAGATGACAGAACAACACCACCTTCACCTCGAAACTCAAATGCTTCCATGCTACATAAGCAATTCTTACTGGGATGGTACCGAAGAGATCATCCTAACAGTCATCTGATTTTCAATATAGTTTGCTCGCTTGCACCAACGCAAAACTGTATTTGACCATCTCCTTCACACAAAAAACCTGGTAGAATACCAGAAATAAAACGTAGTGTCATATGGACATTAGTACTGCTAATACAACAACAACAACAACGAACAAAAAGCATTACGTCTTTGTATTACAATGCCCAGTGTCACCCACAAGTGACACCTCATATTTTTTTCTTTGACAACCACAAAATTATTTTTGTTAGAAAATGCACTTAAAATAAACTTTAAGGGTCTTCATCTAAAGTGATAAACTGCTGGTAAATGGGGTGAAGTGAAAATAATAATTGTGATAAATTATCTGTAAAAATTTTTATGAAAATATATTTAAGCAAAGTTTATTATTTACCGAACGATTTTGTTGTTCAGATTTTTTCCAGTCTAAGAAATTTACATTTAATGCTTTTCTTCTGCATTTTAGCGCGAATTATTAAACTAATTTCTACAAAAATTTTACATGTAATTTATTAATCAAGTTGACAGCTGACAAGATTTTAAACAATTACACAGGCCGACAAAATGAGACCGATTTTTTTGACCACAAACCAGACCATACTTTCCTAAAGGTTTTCGATGCGCTGAATTCAAATCTGGATGCAGAATTGCTCTATCACGTCAGGATTTTGAGATATCCTAACCTAAATGTGCAAAAAACACCGTTTTTGCCTATTTTTGAGGTTATATATAAACGAAAAATTATTTTTGTAAAAAAAAGCACACATAGCATCTTAAAGAAGAAGTCTTTCTCTTACGAATGGCGTTGAGTTTGCTCAAATATCTTTTTTTTTTCGCTAAGATGGAGCACTGGAAATTTGCAGACTTATCGTAAGAGGTAAGTGTTCTACTGCATCATACCTACGATAATTCATATAAACTTTAAATTGCTCTATTTTAGCGAAAAAAAAGATATTTGAGCAAACTCAACGCCATTCGTAAGAGAAAGACTTCTTCTTTAAGATGCTATGTGTGCTTTTTTTTACAAAAATAATCTGTCGTTTATATATAACCTCAAGAATAGGCAAAAACGGTGTTTTTTGCACATTTTGGTTAGGATATCTCAAAATCCTGACGTGATAGAGCAATTCTGCGTCCAGATTTGAATTCAGCGCATCGAAAACCTTTAGGAAAGTCTGGTTTATGGTCAAATTTCTTGTCGGCCTGTGTTATTTACCAAGGTGCGTTCATGTAAAAATGCGGATAAACTGATAAACTTTAACAATTTATTACTTTATCACTATAGATGAAGACAGTCCTGGGCAGGGACTTGTAACAAAACTCGTAACGAAATGAAACTCTCGTTTCTGGCGTTTCTGTTCCAAGAAACATTATAGGATAGAAACTAAATTCGAAACCAAAAGATTGTAACGTTTCAATAAGTAACAAAACCTGTAACGAAACTAAATTAATTTTGTTCCTTGTAACAGAAACAGAAACAAAACTCCTTTGTAACAAAAGTCGTAACAAAACTTTGAAACGTTTCCAGCAGAAACAAAACCTGTAACGAAACTAAATTAATTTTGTTCCTTGTAACAAAATCCGTAACGAAACTAAATTAATTTTGTTTCTCAGTATCAGAAACAAAATTAATTTCGTTTCTCAGTATCAGAAACAAAATTAATTTTGTTCCTTGCAACAAAAACAAAACCAGAAACGAAATTAATTTAGTTTCTCAGTGGCAAAACTATAAAAATTATTATAATACTATTTGCCGTACATTAGGATGGACTTATTATTTTAGGTATATAATATATATATGTATACCTGTGGTATTTTGATGTGTAAACATCTTTGCTGTAGCTACGAGTAATTTCGAAAAACAGGTAAAGTTTACACGTATCTAATGAAAAGTTTTGGGCAGGGCTTCTACAGGGAGCCCTATTCTTTATGATTCCTAGGTCGGGTCAAAACGAGGACCCGGATGAGCCTTGAATATTTCTGAGCAATGTCGGTATCAGATGAAAGGTTTTGAGCAGGACTTCTACACGGAGCCACGAGATATGGGTCAAACGTGGATCCGAATGATCTTGCATGTTTCTGAGCAAAACAAAACAAATCAAAATCAGAAATCAAAAATCAAAAATTAAAAATCAAAAACCAAACACCAAAACAAACAAAACATACAAAAACAACAAAATGTAACAGTGACAATGGCAACAAAAAATTATAAAAACGATAGTCGCATTTTAATCGAATAAGGAATAAGGGAAAGGGAATAAAAATCCTATTTCGAAACTGATTACACATCAAAGTTCATGAGTACTCCTTACTCACGTTTCCTTTTTTCTTTTTAACTCAACTGGCGTTAGGAAAATATGTCAAAATTTACTAAGGCGACATTAAAAAAACCCTTATAATTTGCTTTATTAACTAATACCTATTAGAAACTTGTTTCGGACTAATTGGCTGCGCGAAATGATAGATTGACAGAAATGTAATAAAGCTTGATTAATTAAGCAAATACACATTGTTTAACTTCGCTTAAGATATTTTTGGATTTGAACAGAGGTCGAGGTAAGTTCTTTTAGGAGAGCATTTTTTTTTGTTTTTTTCACTGTTTTTTACTGGTATATTTAAATGAAATTGAACACGCGTTTAGATGGTTAATTAATATATTGAACCTGATATCTTTTTTCTTGAAAAAATTTGCAGTTTGCGAAAAAATCATAATTTTGTCCCTTACGATAATTTCGCTCTCAATGTTTTATGAGCGTATTTGAATAAATGTCCCTTACGATAATATTTAAAAAATATAAGTGTCTTATTCCATACTTTAGTTGGTTGCCACGGACATACATATGTATGTATATTATATACCTAAAAATAGTCCATCCTAATGTTCTGCAAATATAGTTTTTCTACTGAGAAACAAAATTAATTTTGTTTCTGGTTTTGTTTTTGTTGCAAGGAACAAAATTTCGGTTTCAGTTTCGTTACTTAGCTGTGTAACAGAAACCGAAACCGAAACGCGTTACAAGTCCCTGGTCTTGGGTAATACAAAGTACCAGTACGACTTTGACAAGTACAGTTTAAAGGAATTGCACTGGTACTGGCATTCCCAAAATTTTCAAGTACAAGTAGGTACAAGTACAAGGAATTGAAAAATAATTGAAGTTTAGCAAATACTTCAAAGTATTTGAAAATAATTGAAAGTACTTGAAAAGAATTGAAAAATGTACTTGAATCGATTTTTCAATTCTTTCCAAGTACTTTCAATTACATACAATCTTGAAATCAATATTTAAAAAAAATTACAAAAATAAACGATATTTTATATTTTTTTACATGTCGCTTGTAGTCCATAATATGTTTATTTAACAAAATGCATTTGAAATTTAACATAAAAAATACATAATTAAATTTAATTTAAAACAAAAAAAAAAAATAATAACACTACTCGACAAATTTTGATCAACTTTAACCACCAAAAATGAAATAATACTTTTCTAAAGCGAAATTTTACGCTGATTCCGAATATCATCTCCATTTTTTTGTGGCAGACCCAGTTTTCGAGATATTGGTAAAAATGTGGAAAAAGCCATATATGCAAGACATTGCATCACATAAGTGCATCAAAAAGTTTTATTAGACATCGTGGCGATTTGAAATCTCGGAAGTGCTGGTAGAGGGACCTCCAACAAACATTTTTTGCCTTCACACTCCAAAATTGGTCAAGTAGTTTGGTTACAATGGCAAAAATAATGAAAAAAAATTTGAAAAAAATCGAGTTTTTTTAAAGAAATTTCAGATGCGACTGTCCTAAAATCAGAAAATTTGTATGGGGGACAAAAAGTTAGCCCCCTATCCTATAGAAATTTTAATTGTGAACATTTTAAGACTAATTGTGTAATAATCGGATGTACCGTTATTTATATTTACCTATTTTTATAGAGAGTCCTTAACCAAAAATTTTCCGGAAGAGTAAAATTTCAACAACAAAATTGGGTTTATTCATAAAACTTTATTAAGGAGTAATACTCAAGATTATTTAATTCCATTTATTACGTGTTTTGAAGTGCACAATATCTCCCAAAACAGCGATTAATAGGAAAAAAAAATTAATTGAATAAAAAATATCTGCATTCGCCATTTTAAGAGAGGATAAATAATGAGCGATGTGAGTAAGTACTTTTGACTACTCTTTTGTGATTTTCTGCATTTGTTACACGTATGATTGTCCAAGAAATAATCTCCCATCATATCCTCGTACCAAGACCCTTGATATCGCCATTCAAAAACTATTAAGTCCTGATGAAATCTCTCACCCTGTTCATCACTTTCAGCACCTAAGTTTGTAGGGAATTATGAAGGTGTGAAGGAATTTTAGGCGGCATCTTACAATCTTTTGCAAATAAAGTAACTTTTTGTTACCTAGAAATCCACAAACAGTTTGTTAAAAACTGCTACAAAAAGCACAAGATCTATCATGAAATAGTTAGAACTTTTGTTCTGTTTGTGGATTTCTAGTTAACAAAAAGCTGCTTTATTGCAAAACTATATAGCAAGGAAAGTAATATACCGCCTAAAATTCATTTC
The DNA here is from genome assembly GCA_960531455.1 of Urophora cardui. NCBI lineage: Eukaryota > Metazoa > Arthropoda > Insecta > Diptera > Tephritidae > Urophora > Urophora cardui. Next base: position 91,711,708 of record OY482671.1, on the reverse strand, counting down.
TAGCATTAACACAACCCTACAAACTTAGGTGCTGAAAGTGATGAACAGGGTGAGATATTTCATCAGGACTTAATAGTTTTTGAATGGCGATATCAAGGGTCTTGGCACGAGGATATGATGGGATATTATTTTTTGGACTTGGCATGGTGTATTTTTTTTTTTTTTTTTGAGTATTACTCCTTAATAAAGTTTTATAAATAAACCCAATTTTGTTGTTGAAATTTTACTCTTCCGGAAAATTTTTGGTTAAGGACTCTCAATAAAAATAGATAAATATAAATAACGGTACATCCGATTATTACACAATTAGTCTTAAAATGTTCACAATTAAAATCTCTATAGGATAGGGGGCTAACTTTTTGTCCCCCATACAAATTTTCTGATTTTAGGACAGTCGCATCTGAAATTTCTTTAAAAAAACTCGATTTTTTTCAAATTTTTTTTCATTATTTTTGCCATTGTAACCAAACTACTTGACCAATTTTGGAGTGTGAAGGCAAAAAATGTTTGTTCCCTCTACCAGCACTTCCGAGATTTCAAATCGCCACGATGTCTAATAAAACTTTTTGATGCACTTATGTGATGCAATGTCTTGCATATATGGCTTTTTCCACATTTTTACCAATATCTCGAAAACTGGGTCTGCCACAAAAAAATGGAGATGATATTCGGAATCAGCGTAAAATTTCGCTTTAGAAAAGTATTATTTTATTCTTGGTGATTTTTGGTGTCGAGTAGTGTAATTTAACATAAATAAAATTATAAGAATATATATAACGTATCTTAGGGCCAGTTTTTCAGTGCAAGTTTAACTTTATTTGTTGTTCAAACTTAGTTTAAACCAGGGCTGCACATTAACGTTATTTTTTATCAATAACCGAAAAAATATTTTGTTTTCAATTCAACTTTGAAAAATTTTAACGTTAAGTGCTGAACAAAAAAATACTTACTTATATTATCAAAAAAAAATTATGAAAAAAAATATCGTTTTGTTGATTATCAAAAAACAAATATTGAAAAAATTTTGTTTCGGTAGCCAACAAAAAAAATTATCAAAAAAAAAATAACGTTGATAAAAATTCAAAGTAAAATGAAGCCGTAAGCCTGAAACAATTTTTTATTATTTTGTTTTTGATGATCAACTAAACAAAATAATTTTGATAATTTTTTTTTTGATAATCAACGAAACGAAATAATTTCAATAATTTTTATTTGATATTCAACAAAACAAAATTTTTTTTTGTTAATCTTTATTTGATATTCAACAAAACAAAATATTTTTGTTGATATTGTTGTGCAGCCTTGGTTTAAACTCAAGCTGCAGTTTTTCAGTAAAATTTTAACGTAGTTTAAACTTCGTTAAAACGCCCATTGCGCTAGGGTTAAACTAAGTTCAACTGATCAGCTGTTCAGACCTCTCTAGTCATATGCTGTTTTTGTTTATTTGAAAAATATTAATAAACAAGGTTGCCCTATTCAGGAATTTTGTTTTCAAACATTTTTATGAATGGAGTTTTTTTTTTTTCTAAAATGCATAACATATTTGTATTCTCTTATTTCTCTAAATTTTATTCAATTGTTTTTGAAATATGTATATCTGAAAATGTTTCGAAAATTGAATTTTGGATATTTATCTATATATATATAAAAATCAAGCCCATTTCTTTGTCGCCGGCTTTCGCCCAAACGCGTCGAGTGATTTTGACCAAATTTACACACCAGCTTAGTACCTTGCCCTAGATGGTTTATATACATATTTTTTTTTTCAAATCCGGAAGTCGGTTCCCGAGATATAGGTCAAAAGGTCAAAACGTGGATCCGGCTTTCCCCTGAATATTTTTGGACGATATTGGTATCAAATGAAAGGTATTGAGTAGAGAATTTACATAGAATAGTACTCATTGCGATTCCTAGGTCGGGTCTCCAGATATGGGTCAAAACGTGGACCCGGATGACCCTCGAATGTTTCTGAGTGATATTGGTATCAAATGAAAGGTATTGAGCAGAGAATTTACATAGAATAGTACTCATTGTGATTCCTAGGTCGTGTCTCCAGATATGGGTCAAAACGTGGACCCGGATGACCCTCGAATGTTTCTGAGCGATATTGGTATCAAATGAAAGGTATTGAGCACTGAATTTACATAGAATAGTACTCATTGTGATTCCTAGGTCGGGTCTGGAGATATGGGTCAAAACGTGGATAGGGTCACTCTAATGTTTCTGAGCGATATTGGTATCAAATGAAAGGTCTTGATGAGAACTTCAACATAGAACTATTTTATTTGTGATGCCTAGGACGGGTCCCCAAATATGGGTCAAAACGTGGACCCGGATGACCCGGAGCGGACTCTCATGTAGGGCCGTACCCATTACGATTTCTTGGCCAAGTCTCCAGATACCGTACCCATTATGGTTCCTAGGTCAAGTTCCCAGATGTGGGTCAATAAGTGGACCCGGATGAGCTCGGGATGCTTCTGAGCAATACGGATATAAAATGAATGTGTTGACCGGGTCTGCTATATAGAGATATTTTCATAGTGATTCTTAGTCCCGATACCTAATTATGGGTAAAAGAGACGATTCGGATGCCACGGAATATTTTTAAGCAATGATGGTATCAAATGAGAAGTGGAATGCAGGGTATGTTATGCTAAAACCCAGTTCCCTAGGGAAAGGGGAAGAGTAATGAGACTGGGAAAGGCAAAGCAAAGGGACGGAAAAGGAGAGGGAGAATATAATAACAATGGAATGAAGAGGATGGGGAGAGAGACAGTAAGACAGAGAATTAGAGAACGAATAAGAGGGGAATAAAAAGGAGAAAGACAGAAAAGGAGAGGTAAGAGAGAGCGGTAGAGAAAGGGAAGCGGAAATGTGATGGGAAAGGGAAAGAGAAAGAGAAAAGTAGAGGGAAAGGCAGTTGGAGAGTAATACGAAGAAAAATGGGATAAGAACATGAAGAGGGCAAACCTTTGAAAACATCAATTTTTTCCTTCACTTTTTTAAACTTATCTGAATTGTGCTGAGCTCTGCAGCCCGAGGTAATTTCGGTTTCTAAATACTTCCAACATATTTTAAAGTGTGCCGTTTTTCGCTTCAAGTACCTATAATAGGAAATGGCCCAAAGCAAAGCTTGGCCGGGTACAGCTAGTATATTCATAAAAACAAGCAAAGCCGTGACTGTTTTCAGCTGTGAGGAAGACTTCCTTTCGAAGGAAAATTCAATAGTGATTTCATCATGATGCTTTCAATCAAATTCTTTTAATTATATGTAAATACGAATGTCCATGATTTTCCAAAAATTTTTCCTTTTGTAATATGAGCTAAGCTGTTTTAATTCTATTGTATATCTGGAAAAATATCCTGAAATCTGTTGTATATATGTATAGGGATCTGGTTTTGACGGGGTTAATATTCAGTACACTCAGAAAAAAAATCACCAACACGATTCATGTAAAATTAACACGATCGATCTTTACACATAGAACAGCAACAATTTTTTTCAAATTACACGATGTTTGAAACATGATTTTGGCTTTGTAACTGTCATCTGAAAATTTTGGTAAATTCAACCAAATTTTATTGTTGATACAACATGAAGAAATTTTAAAATATACAAGATGATTCAAATATAAAATTTTATTTCTAAATGTCATTTGGAATTGGGTTTAGTTAACATGATGATAATGTCAATATAAACTAAAAAAAATGTTAGAAAAATGACGTCCCAATTTTAGTGTTAATACAACATGAAAACAAATGTGAAAACAACAAGAACCACAATTAACAATAAAATTTGGTTGGTATAACACGAAACAATGTTCAAACATAAAAGTCATTTGTAATTTTGGTTTATTCAACACGATCATAGTGTCAATGTAATCTAAAAAAAGTGTTAAAAAAGAACGTCAAAACTATTTTGAAACATACATAATTTTTTTGATCATTGAAGTCTGATTTTCGTGCAAAACGCAAATTATAATTTAAAAAAAAAGGAAAATTTTGTGTCGTGGCAGTGATGCGAGTTTAGCATCATTGTCAGTTCGCGATAGTGGGTTTTCGATTTATATTTTCAGTTTGCAGGTGAGTTAAAAGAGGATTACATTTTTGTTTCTAAAAGTATTTAATGTTCAATATTTTATTTTTCACCTTCATAGGTTGCAATATCACGAGGAGGTTTTTAGCGAATGGGGGTTTGTGTACAGCATGCGATTGTTGCATTAGCAGCCAAACATTACTAGGTGTAAGTGTTAGTACTCTCGCCCATGTATAAACTATCGCCGGTACATTCGTGTTCGTATGAGAAGGACGCCTTCAATTTGGTCAGTTGTGCGGGTGATGTACGAATGTGCTTAATAGAAGTGATAAATATATATTTTATGTTTTATATGTTTTTTTATTTAAAAAAAATAAATTGTACAATCAACAAGACTTTCTAGTTAATTTAACAATAAATTTAATGTAAAATCAAAAAGATGTTATTGTTAATTCAACAGAACCATTTCGTGTTAATTTAACCAGCTTTTATTGTAACATTAACTAGTTAAAATTGTAAAATCAACAGGAAGACTCAATACTTTTTAGTGTTAATTCTACAGTTGTCATCCTGTTAAACTAACACTTGACAGTAGTGTTAAATCTACACGATTACATGATGGCATACATTAAGCATCGTGTTGAAAAAAATTAACCACAAAATTTGTTGATTTTTGGTTGATTTCACACTATTTTTTTTCTGGGTGTAGTTGCAATGTGTGAAGTAATAATGTATCGAATATAATGATAAATTGGCGGAGAGGAATTTTTTTGATAAGGTTTTTCATGGCAGTACACTCGGAACAATTATGGAATGATCGAAAAAATATCCATCCTCAAATAATTGTTGGCGATAGAAAAAATATCAAATAATTGATATCGAAGATGGAAAAATCTTTCCATTGCTCAATAATTGTTATGAGTGAATTTTTTATTGTTTTGTTATAATTGTAAGGGTCTCTGATACATACAATATTAAGGAAACTAATTCCTTTTGAACTCAGTCACTTTCTTTTGGATGACTGCTCTGTTGACGATTTTTTCCAACATTGTTCTGAGTATCTTAGAATGGGGTTAACTTTAACCAACTTTTTTCGATAAGCGAGTCCATTATAAATGGATTACACTGTATAATTTTACAAATGCTATTAATATGCATATGTATGTATGTATGTACGGATGTATGTATGTGGTGATTTGCCCGTCTTCTGTACTTCGCCCCTGCTCAATGAAATGTTCGTTTGGTGAATTGACTGTCTCAAATGTAATCCCCATTGCTGTCTTGCTATCGCGGTGACTTTTCTACACTTCAGCTGACCGCCTCAAAGTCAGTCATTCATTTGTATCCAAGCTGAAACGACGTAAATACACCTGATAATCGTCTGATCCGGTCCGAGCGTTCGTGATTACACATTAAGTGCTGTGATTGTATAAGTGAGATTGTGTTGTATTTATGTATATAGTTGGATTTTCTCATTTTTACATTTGTTTTGTGAATAAATCTATGTACATATGTAAATATATAATACATAATATGTAGTACACAGAATCAAATAAATCCAAATATGTAGTTTGATCTGAGGATCAATTTATTTGCTGGGTTTTCTACTAAAGATTAGTACATATGTACATTCATACATAAATCAACAAAGCAATTTACAAAAAATACATATATGTACATACATATATATGTACATATGTATGTATTTCCTCCAAATTGTCAATTTACATATCGCACCCTAAATCAAAAAGTGGCACAACTCAAAATTTTTTGTAATCGAGTTTTTTTTTTACATAAAACATATCTCTAGCGACTGCCAAAATATCTTTTCCATCAGTATGTCTTTTGACTGAAAAATAACCATTATACGTAGCCTTTTGTCATATGATTGTTTATAAAAAAAGTTTTTTGGCTCTTGAAAATTTTAGAATTTTGAGTTGTGTCACTTTATGATTTAAGGCGCGATTTGTAGAACGGACCCAGCTGACCTAACAAGTTAGTTAATCAGTGAACTCGAAAGTCGAATATAAAGAGATTAGTATTGCAACGGCAGAACATTTTTTTTTAACAAAATCGAACAAAAAGTTTAACATTTCTCGAAAAGATTAAGCGTTTATGTTTTTTTCCAACTGAGGAATATACATACATATATCGCACCCTATATCATAAAGTGAGACAACTCTAATGCCTCAGACACACAGGTGGTATGAATATCATAATATCAATACTATGATTTGGATATACTATGAAAATTTTCAATTAAACTACAATATGAGGTTGACATATATGTGGTATAGATCGTAATATTATTACTATACTACGATGTGTGTCTATAGCATAAATTTGTTAAAATCGGGTTTTTTCATTAACTCGTACACATCAATATACATATACATATATATTTATCTCTAGCGACTGCCAAACAAAATTTTCAATCAGTGTCTCTTTTGACTGAAAAATAACCATTATTATATGGCCTTTTGTAAAGAAAAACTGTTTTTTGGCTCTCCTGAAATTTTTTGAATTTTTACTTGTGTAACTTCATGGTTAAGCTGATTCCACATAAAACTTTTTCCGCTTGGCGTTACGCCGCTTTCTATGTCAAACAACGCAAAACTGAAAAACTATGCCACATTGAACGCTGCAACCACTCAAAAAATATTTATGTTCTGAAAAATCTCTCATTCTCCGTTTTATTTACAAAAAAGTAAATAAGAAAATAAAAATCTATTAAATTATTTTTCAATTGTGTGAAATGTAAATTTGTTTATTTACATTTGAATTGAAGTGAAACTGAAAAAAAATTTCAACGCTTCAATTCAATTTCAAGTTGAGATTTGGGCAACTTTGTGCTTTACGTAACTTCGGCGTTCCGTTACTTTTTGTTATGTGAGAAACCTCATATAGATACATGTATTTTAATCTCAGCTGTCACGCAGAAAGTGTCATGTAGCGCAACACAAAGTCCTATGTGGCATCAGCTTTAATGCCGGAATCGCAATTTGGCGTTCGGTCGGTCGTGCTTTTGACAGGTGAATAGAAATGTATGGAAATATATGGAGCAAATCGCACTGTGACCTCAAGCGTTTGATTATAAAATTTGTGTAATATGTATCGTATGTTCATTGCAACCCTGTATGCCTGAGTAGAACATTTCTCTACCAATAAGGCGGGCTTTTGACATTAAATAAATTCAAATTTTTTTCTTTCGCTGTTAAGTTATTAAAAATATTAAAAAAAATCAAGAAGATCTATTAGTGGCAGTGAACATGTTTCCAGTCCTACACGTAATATCGAATGCCAGTGTAAAGCGGCTTTGAGGTACTATTAATGGGTTAAGCAGAATTAGTACATCCCCGTCATGACGTACTTCGTGTTCGATTGACAGCACGTATGTAACGTAAAGGAGTGGCACATAAAAAGAGTCTGATCGGTGAATGCACTAAAAGTGTAGGGCAGAACAATATCAGACATTTGCCACAGAAATTTAATGTAAAGGCGTCCAACAAACGAAAATCAACGAATTTGCCAAGAACATGAAATATATGTATATTAACTAGTAAATCTGGCCACGCCATGTCGTGGCTTTCAATTACTCTGTGCGACAATTTGAGGTTGAAAGACCACTTATTGCTACATTAGGTATACCTCATTACAGGCTTCTAGCTTCGGTCAGGCTATTTTTCGTTAACACTACACATCTATGGAACTCCATTCCCTCCACTATCAGAAAGGGACTAAACAGAAGCAACTTTAAACGGTGCATATATGAGCATTTCAGTTGTTAAGAAAGCTGAAATGAATGTAAAGGAATGATCAACTATCTCACCTATCTTTATTTAATTATTTTTTTTTTCTTACTTGTCTTTTACTTTTCTCTCCTTGCTTTCACCATCTCTACCTTCTTCATCTATATACCTACATAATTGTTAATTAATTAGTTTTTAAGCTATACTAGTTAAGTAATTGATTTATATTCGTCTTAATTATTACTGTTGTGCCAAAAAAGACTGTATTGTCTTAATGTACTAATGTTATATGTTTTTAATAAACGAAATGAATTGAAATATAACAATTTTTTTGATTGCCATTTTAAATTTGACTTCCCCTTAAAAATAGCAGGATATACATGTATAGGCTTTAAGCCCATAGATTCTTATTAATAAAACATAAAATTAAGCATATATATAATTACTGGTTATTTTTATTTTCCGTCGACCTACATTTTGTATACAAAGATTTTGTCCGAGGAGTCCCATAGTGAAGTTTTATTGCGAATAATTTTCTAAAATATTTTATCCATATAGCTACCTCCAAATGGTCATATGTCGTACTTCTCTTTCTCTTCCCCTTTCCCTTTAATTTGCGCTTCCTCTTCCCTTTATCCATTTTATTTTCCGTACTCTTCCCTCTTTAGCTTCCTTTCCTTCGCCATTTCCGTTCCTTTCATTTTCCTCTCCCCTTTCTTTTTATTACAGGGCAAGACCTTTCATGACACTGAAAATTTGAAAACCGGACAAACTACAGCAGTGGCGCACACAGAAAAAAAATTTGGGGGGGGTTTCAATATAAAACGGAAAATTTAAAAAATATACTTAAAACTCGTCCAGACAATTTTTACTTAAATTTATGTTTGGGTTGTGGACCTACGTACATATGCACACATTAAACAAAGGCACCTTTTAAATCTTAACTCATTGCATTTTCTCTGTATTTAAACTAAAACTAACAAGTAAGGAAGCCTAAGTTCGAGTGGAATCGAACATTACATACTCAGCTGTATGCTTTCATTGTTTGTTTGCGTTTGATGGAAACACGGTGTACTTTATATAAAGCGAGTGCTGCATAAAGTGGGCGCAGCCACGCCCATTTTCAAAATTTTTATCAATCATCCAACTAAGCATATAAATATTATTGTTGGTGCAAATTTGCAACCCTTTATGACTTCTAATTACAAAGATGTCACGTTGCAAATTCCCAAAGGGTTTTCCAGAAATATCTTTGTTAAAAAGTAGGCGTGGTCATAAACGACTTCGCTAAATTTTTGAGCATGTATTACCACATGTTATTAAAGTGTACAAACTGATTTTCGTCATAACATCTTAATTATTTGTAGAGTTATGGGTTCCGACATCTGTAGATTCCTTTGTCTGAAAAGAGGCGGTGCCACACCCATTTTCCAACATTTTTCTATTTTTTGTTTTATGTCTATAGTTGGATTCATGACACATAATTTCAATGACATATCTTTATATTTGACAAAGATATCGCTTAAAATATTTTTATTAGGCCCCTTAATAGTTCCCATATATAAATTTGGGCATGCTCGTCAATCGATTTTGGCAATTTTTCGTCCAAACATTTTCCTAAGTAAGTAAATCACGCGTACCAAATTTCGTCGATATACTATCTTCTCGGTTTCTGAGTTATGACCTATAAAACTTTCAATGTTTGCCCCTTAATAAGTGGGCGAGCACCGCCCATTTTCCAAAATTTCACCATAATTCTTCATAAGGGCCTGAGCTGAATACGTAGGTGAAATTTTGTCACTCCAGCTCTATTAGTGACTGAGATACAAAATATCCGATTTTTACTATATGGGGAAAGTGGGCGTGGTCATGCTCCGATTTCGCCCATTTTCAATACCAACCGTCCCAGTCTCGATACCAACTTGTATTCCAAATTTCATCAAAATATCTCAATTTTTGCGCGAGTTAGAGTGTTTACAGACGGACGGACGGACATGGCTCAATCGATTTCTCTTTTCACCCTGTTCTATCTCGATTATTTCATTCTGTTACAATCCACCGTTATGTGATTAAAACTATAATACTCTGTGTACTAGTACAGCTGAGTATAACAAACCTCAGCTAATATCCACAGCATACTTTTAGGGAAATGTCTCCACACTGCTTGTTTATAAACATAATCAGTAGTTGTTGACAAACATTGGCAATGTACATCCACGAATATTCATAGATTTTACAACATGCATTTACACAATTATTTGTGCATGCACCATCTTTTATAAAATTATTTTTTTTATGGTGTAAATTTTGGGGGGGGTTAAATTTTGAAACAGGTGGCAACCCTCTTTGTAAAAATTATGATAAATTACTCATTTTGAGGTAAAGCACTTTCATATGACACCTCAAATCTAAAAATCAAGCAGACTATAGCGTAAAAATTAAATTGTGAACAGGTGGCAACCCTTTTTATAAATTTAAAAATCACACAAACTATAGCGTAAAACTGATTTTTTGAACAGGTGGCAACCCTTGTTGTGAAAATTGTAATAAATTACTAATTTCCAGCTCAATCCCTTTCATATGGTACCTGAAAATTAAAAATCAAAATCAATCAAACTATACAGGAGAATTAAATTTTTAAACAGGTGGCAACCCTTTTCAGAAATATTAAACCTTCCTGCACATCTACAGGTCAAGCCCTTTCATTTGACACCCCATTTTCAAAAATCGGAATAACGGTGTAGAAGTTATGGTGCGTACAAAAAATCGCTTAGCGTAATATATCAGTGATGCCACATTTTTTTCCTCCAAAATCCCTACAAATGAGGTAAAACTCCCAAGATTACCATACGCGTTAAAAAAAGTACCTACAAAAATCCCTACATTTTTTCCTTGCGGAAATATTGAAACCCGCATATAATTTATTGAAATTTTTTAATAGGACAATGCATATACATAAATAATCAAAAATAGGTATTTTTCAGATACTTTTATTAGTTTTACAAAACTTTAACGAGGTTTTTATACATATACATATGTGTATAGATATCTTCATCTAAATTTTAATTCAATGTTACACAAAAATGTATATAAAAAGAGAAATAAATCGTAAGAGCATATGCTCATTTATAAAAAAAAAGTTAAAAAAAATTAATTCTTGAATATAAAGACAAAATTATTACTTACTTAAATTTACACACAGCTTTTATAAATCAGTTCAACACAATATATAATAGAGATGTATTTATACATACATAAGGTGTACCACATTTATCGATATGTAATGCCAATGATGTACAGAGTTGGCAAAAATTTTGTTGGTCAACACAGTGCGCATGTTGGGAAACATTTTGTTAGTCAACACAGGGCACATTTTGCGCCTTGAATGTTTTCCGTGTAAAAAAACCCTACATTTCCATCTAAAAAAACCCTACATGAAAAAGCGGACCTTTTACCCTACAGGCACATTTTTTAATCAAAAAGACCTACAAGTAGGGATAAAACCCTACGTGTGGCAACACTGTAATATATATAAAGATAGGTGCAGTGAAATAACGCCCGCTGGAGTTTTTTTCCTTTCTTGAAAAAGAAATAATTCCTGCGGGCGTTATTTCGTTTTTGCCATGGTCTTTGTTTCTCTTTCGGAGGGGCAATTAAGCCCGCTGACGGGTTTTTTTATACTCAGCTGTACTAGTACACAGAGTATTATAATTTTGATTTCATAACGGTGGATTGTAACAGAATGAAATAATCGAGATAGATATAGACTTATATATATCAAAATGATCAGGGTGAAAAAAGAAATCGATTGAGCCATGTCCGTCTGTCCGTCCGTCCGTCTGTCCGTCCGTCTGTAAACACTCTAACTCGCGCAAAAATTGAGATATTTTGATGAAATTTGGAATGCAAGTTGGTATCGAGAGTGGGACGGTTGGTATTGAAAATGGGCGAAATCGGAGCATGACCACTCCCACTTTTCCTATATAGAAAAAATCGAAAATTCGGTATCTCAGCCACCAATAGAACTGGAGCGATGAAATTTCATCCACGTATTGAGCTCAGGCCTTTATGTAGAAATTTGATGAAATTTTCGAAAATGGGCGGTGCCACGGCCACATATTAAGGGGCAAACATTAACAAGAAAATGGAAAGGAAAAAGGGTAATAAGCTTAATTATAGGTAGCACATCTCGGGGTTATACATAAGAAAAGTATAATTTTTACATTAATTAATTAATGAAAGTACGACAACAAGACGGTCTTAATGTTGTTTTTGTTTAGGCTACTACGTATGGCGGCAGGAACGGAGTTCCATATACAGATAGCGTTGATGATAAATAGTCTAGCCGATGTAAGAAAGTTATGTATATTGTGGAACTATAAGGCCATGTACACGTGAAGATTTTGCAAACGTTGGTTTGTTATAGAGGTAGCTGGGCGTTTTCTCATTTATGAAGTGGAGGGATTGTAGCTCTGATTACCTCTTTTTATTTGATACCAATATTGCTTAAAACATTCCAGGCATCCGGGTCCACTTTTCACCCATAACTGGGAACCCGACCTACGAATCTTAACAAATACACCTCTATGTAAAAGCCCTGCTCAATATCTTTCATTTGATACCAATATCGTCCAGAAATATTGACAAATAAATAGGCTTGATTTTTATAGCTGACCAAAAAAAAATAAAAATAAAAATCTGAATAACGGTTATTCAAGCCCAAAACAGTTTTTTGGTTGCCATAACGGCTATTCAGGCCCAAAACGGTTTTTTGGTTTTTATAATGGTTATTAAGGACCAAAAGAAGATAAAGGTTATATTTGCGTAACCTTTTCACCACACTAGAAAAAATAACCGTTATTTTCGGTCCCTGTTATAAATGTCCATTAGGAATTTATTGCTAAATCTCTGCATATTCTGAAAAATCATATATATTATTTCTAATTTGTGTTTTTTTGCAATCCCTTTTTCTGCTCACATAATTTACCAAAATTAATAAGTAAGGCATCGTTTTAAAGTCAGGGTTTGAAATTGCTTAGCTACTTTTGCTGCATTTGCTTTTGCTTTGCTTTTGCTAACGAAAAGTAAATTAGCAAACTCGGCCAGCCAAGTATTCAGCTGAGCCGTGTTTGCTTGTATAGTTAAGCAAAGCAACGCGATTTGGGGGATTTCATTTTACTTCCAGCAATTAGTTGTGTCTTTGCATTTTTTCTGCTTTTGCTTATTTTGCTGAAACGATTTGTTTACGCATATTTCGATTTTTTATACATATTTACTTATGTGTATGTATGTATGTACACATAATATGTATGTATGTCCATTTGTAAACATCTTTTCATGTTGAATTTTGCTTAAAAACTAGTTTCAGCAAAATAAGCAACTGTAAGCAAAAATTTACTACTCAACTAATTGCTGGAAGTAAAAGCAACCCTCTCAAATTGAGTTGCTTGGCTTAACTATACAAGCAAACACGACTCAGCTGAAAACTGAAGCGAATGATTCGTGTTTTCGTTTTTGGCTCGGCTGAATTCAGCAATAAGCAAAAAACATCGGCTATTACTGTTTTGCAGCAAGCAAATTCAAACCCTGTTTTAAAGTTATAAATTAGCTATGCATGTGAAACGGTGTTTTATTGGGCGTGGTTCTTTTTTTTAATAATATTTTGCAAAAATAAAATGTTTAAATTTAAACTAAAAGATTTCTGCCTAAAACTATGCCTTCAGAATTATTTTATTCTAACAAGAGTGCAGAGTTAAATACAAATTTCAAATGTAGATGTCGCTCTAGTTGAACAGTCGTGTATATTTTAAAACACTTTTATAAGCTTCAGCATATATGCAATGACGTTATGCTGTTATGGAAAAATATGACGAAATTTTGAAAAATGTGCCAAGAGGGGCAAATTTTCAAAGATTTGTAAGTAAAAACTCAGGAACTGTAGCAGATAAATCGATTAAGCTTGGGCCACTAATTTGCTTGCCAATCGACTGGCGCCACGTACATATGTATTATAACTTTTTGCGCAAGATGCGCACGGGTACAGCTAGTATTATTAATTACGAATATTAAAGGAAATTAACTAAATAAAATTTTTGGCGATGGTCCGGGCTGGAGTTTGAACCCACACCACAGCGGCCACATGATTTTATTTATACACTTCCAAAAGTCTCTATCTGTAAAAAGTTATTCACACACAGCATTGCCACTTAAAAAATTTTAAATTTACCAAAATACAAAATAATAGTAACCAAAACTAGAAACAAGTAACATAAATTAATAATATAGGCATATCGCTAGCCTAGAGTGCAAACTGTGTAAGTCCACTTTTATGAAAAACTGTATTTTTATATAGAACGCTAGAAAAATCAAATACGCACCACGCTAAACAAGTCTGTGACCGGTGTCATATTTCTACTCGTTGTTATTCAGTGATACGCAAATTGTGCAAGTCCAAAAAGCGAAGGTTTAGTATAGCTATTTCACGAAAAACCATTTTCGATCATTAACACCCTTTTCGGAAGTGGATGCTCCTCACGGGGATCGAACCCGTGATACATTCCATCTTCAGCCGCGATGTGTGAACCCTTTTACACGCTCGGCTACTGAGGCTCTGTGAAAGCTGTAGAATATTTTCCACTTTTGCCTTATTAATTTTCGTGAAACAGCTACACACTCAACATTCGCTGGAAATAGTGGTTGCATTTTTCCATCGACCCCCAACAATAAATTATTTGGAATTTGATAAAAAAAATACTACAAAATAATTTGGATAACAAATATTTTATAGTTTGAAAAAATTAAAAGTGTATTCCTTAAAATTGAATGTAACCATGGTGTACTCAATACATGGACCTTGAATGTTAGCAAAATCGGCCGAAAGTAACCATGTAACCAAACGAAAAAAATTTAACCAATTTTGATAAAAAGTAACCAAAGTGGCAACGCTGTTCACACATTGGTGTAATTATTATACATTTCAATTTCAAAACTGAAAAAATACTGTTTCAAATCTAAAAAAATACTGTGGCAAAACTACACCCAGAAAAAAAATAATGTGAAATCAACCAAAAATCAACAAATTTTGTGGTTAATTTTCATACATGGGCGTAGTTAACTAACTGTCAAGTACCACTAATATGGCATTAGTGGATTTTAAAATTTTTCAACTACCACTACGTGTAGTGGGATTAATTTTTTTTCCACTACCACTAACAGCGTTTAGTGGTAATGGTAAATTTTTCAACTCAAAAAAAGCGATTTCGTGGTAGTGGAAATTTTTTTAACTCAATCTTCTGGAAATGAGTGGTAGTTGAAATCAAATTGAGTGGGAGTAAATTATTTCCACTAAACCATATTAACATATGCATGTCTGTTAGTAACACTAATAAAACTGTTATCTTCAATAAAATATTTTCCGGGAATGTAAATATTTTTACATACATATGTACACATTTATTTAGTCATACGTTCATAGACGCCTACCTTGCAAAAATCATTGGATTATATGCTCCATTTGTGGTAGGTTGGAGTACTTTCAAAGTGATCATTAACATAGCCCAAACGACCGATTCATGTATCTGCATCGGCTCGTAGTTAGCCGAACACGCGTCATTCGGCGCCGTAGCGATAAACATTTGGTTTTTGTTGTTATGTTCGGCTAACTGTTGGGTACTCCATCAATTAATCCAATGTAGGTACTCCATGGATTAATTTGATTGTTATGCGGGACTGGAGTATATACTCCATTGCAATGACATGCAATGTTAAATGGACCATATTTTTTGTATGAAATGTGGCAAGTTATGGAGTAATCGGCTGGTCCATAGCGAGCACTCCATGGATTAGCGAATGGAGTACTCGGAATTTTTGCAGTGCAAATATACATACATATGTATGTGTGTTTATCGTGCACGAAATACATAAACATATACATATAGTATAATTCCGCACAATACCATAGCTCTCTAGACTCTTGAGTGACTTATTTGGATCAAGCAAATACGTATCAAGCTGCCTTCGGACCTCATCCTGTTCAATAATTTAAGGGGCTGCTACTGTAAAAAAGGTTAAGTTATATTTCAATTTAAGGAAATAGTCTTACTATTTGCATCGTCGAACTCCAAAAATTTATGTATCAGTTGGTTCTGAGGATTTTTCTGTATCTGAATTTTGGCTGTCACTTTTCACAAAAAACTGAGGAGCATATTCAATGAATAATTTTTTTGCGAAATCCGTAGTTAGGTGCGGTGCCGTTCGCTGCAGAACTTGCAAGAAACGCAACTTTACACCTGGGCACGATATTGCCGCTATGATGGCCAAATTTGCTTCTTCATTTCCTTAAAATAATTTTATTAATTACTATTTATTTTTTATCTTTTAAATCGACAACATACTACCTTCAAAAAATATTTGTAATCTTTTGTGTAGGCATGTTATAAGTTCGGTGCAAACTGATGTCAAGTCTCGTAATTCAAAACCCTCTTGAAATTTCGTTAATTTTATTTTTAACGATACAAGAGCAGCAATGAAAAGCCCAAGTACATAAATTTTTCCCCCTGCAAAAAATCTATGGTATTTGCAATCGGTTCCATTGACTTTTCTCTGCAATTTATCTCTAATAAGTTTTTTCAGTTATACTTCGAAATTCGAAGAAAATCGCTGATTTAGTTAATAATCTAAAAACCACTTCCATTTGTGTAACGTCCGCAACGCAGTTTAAGTGGCTAAAACAAAGGTATTAAACTAAATTTGTATAGCCAACATATTTATACCTTTCATGAGAATGAAATGGTATTATAACTTAGTGCGAAAAAATTTTTGTCGAAAGTACCAGAAGGAAGCGTGGGGGACCCACCAAAAAAAATACCGATATGATCAGAATCACGAGCTGAGTCGATTAAGCCATGTCCGTCTGTCCGTCGGTCCGTCTGTCCGTCCGTCCGTCTGTGTGAACGCAAACTAGTCCCTCAGTTTTTGAGATATCTGAATGAAATTCGAGATACAGGTATGTTGTTATATGCAGCTGATCATTTGTCGGAACCGGCCGAATCGGACCACTATAACATATAGAAAACAACCGATTATTCAGATATACATGAAATTTTTGGATGTAATTTGTGCATAACTTCCCCATTTAAACAGCTAAGGACATGAAACTTTGAAGTAGACGTGCCCATTTTGGCCCAAACAAGTTTACCGAAAATTGTCAAGATCGGACCACTATAACATATAGTTCCACAACATCCGATTATTCAGATATACAAATTTTGGTGTATAACTCCTCCATTTTAACAGCTAACGGCCTGAAATTTTGAAGTATTTGTACCCATATGGACCCAAACGGGATTGCCGAAAATTGTTAAGATCGGACCACTATAACATATAGCTCCCCTACAACCGATTGTTCAGATAAACACATTTTGGTGTATAACTCCTCCATTTTAACAGCTAACGGCGTGAACTTTTGAAGTATTTGTACCCATATAGGCCCAAACGGGATTACCGAAAATTGTTAAGATCGGACCACTATAACCTATAGCTCCCCTACAACCGATTCTTCAGATATGGACATTTTGGTGTATAACTCCTCCATTTAAATAGCCAAGACACTAATTTTTCTAATAAATCTTTCCATAAATAACCCACAGAATTAAAATTATAAATTAAACTTAATCCGGCTAGGTACATACATAGGTAACTTTACATTTCCCCACTCATGAAAGGTATGAAGTCTTCGGTACGGCCGAAGACAGCCGCGCTTTTACTTGTTTTATCATCAGGTGTGTCCTAAATATTTCCCTTTATAATAAAACGATACAATATTTCGCGTTATTTCTGCCTCAAAAATTCAAAAAATCGTGCCAACGTAACGTCCGCACCGCCCAGGAAATGCCCACATACATACATATGTACATTAGGCCGTCTCGCCTTATAGGGACGCAAAAATAAAGTTCGCCGTACGCCCCCGCATAAGATGTCTTTTTGGATAACATTTCCGGAAAAGTTTTTAATTTTTTTTTTGGACGCCGCTAGATGTCGCTAAAATTTATTTTTCTCATATCTTCGGTATTTATAGTCCGATATCTGAGTTTAATACATCAATGTCTTTGGCTTCAAAGGGCGGCTTATACTATAGAATATTATTAACCCTATGTGCGTCATTGGGGTCACTACCACCCATTACTTATTTTATACCACCCTAATGCAATTTTTATGCCTGCATGTTAAACCTAGTCTAAAATCATTAATCTTTTGTAAAAGAAGTATCTCGATCGCTTCAGTAGAACCCGAAATAAAACAGGTTCAACATTCAGAGGAATATAGGTTGTTCGCTTCCTTTGGTCCTTTGGGTTCATTTTACAAAGATTTCTTCTGAGGAGACCCATACTGAAATTGTATGGGGAATAATTTTCTTGAACATTTTAACCCTCTAGCACCGCCAATAAAGGGTTATTTTGACCCCTTTTTTTTAGAAAATCAGGAAAAATAGTATTTTTAAGGTCGCTAGAGGCTTAAAATGTTCTAGAAAATTACTTGGCATAAAATTTTACTAGGGGTCTCCTCAGAAAATTTTTCTGTAAAATTAACCTAAAAGACCAAAGGAACCGAAAAACCTATATTCCTTGGAGTGTTGAACGTGTTTTATTTCGGGTTCCGCTCAAGCGATCGAAATACTTATTTTGCAAAAGATTAATGATTTTTGACTACGTTTATCATGTAGACATAAAAAAGGTACATTCGGGTGGTATAAACTAAGTACTGGGTGGTAGTGACCCCAATGGCGCACATAGGTTTAATAATATTCCATAGTATAAGCCGCCCTTTCAAGCCAAAGACATTGATGTATTAAACTCAGAGATCGGACTATAAATACCGAAGATATGAGAAAAATAAATTTTAGCGACATCTAGCGGCGTCCAAAAAAAAAATTAAAAACTTTTCCGGAAATGTTTTCCAAAAAGACATCATATGCGGGGGCGTACGGCGAACTTTATTTTTTGCGATACGGTCTAATGTACATGCATAGATATACGAGCAAAATGAGACATATTTCTTCTCAGAGCAAAAATGAACTATTCACATGTATGTAAGTATGTACACTCAGGGAAAAACATTTTAAAATCAAGCATGAACAATGTTAAATCAAGTATAAACGGTCATGATTTCCAGTTAAGGTGGAAAATGCTTAATCCAAGTATGGACAATGTTGATTTTATAATGGAATTATAACATTTAACATTTTTAATTTAAGGTGGTTCATGCTTGAATTAACATTGATTCGTATTTATTTTAAAAGTGTGCAATCTTAAAATAAAAACGTGCAATCTTAATTTAAAGTTGTATACATCTTGAATTAAGGTGGAACGTTCTTAATTTAACACTGAACCATTTTATTTTTCATATTCCCCACAACCTCTTTATTTTTCACCACGAAACCCACAAAAAAAAATACTTATTATTATTTGCATATGAACTTGCGAATTTATTTGATACTTTTAAATAATTGTGTACATATATTTACAACGTTTTCAATTTTATATACGTTTTTCCATTATTTACAGAATATAAGTGTAGGGGAGGTGTTACAAAAGATGAAATAAATATTTTGCAACATCCTCCAACTCAAACTCCTCAAGCAGCTGCGAAAATTTCTGCTCATCTTCACTTTCCTCAGCCACCAAATTTTCGGGGTCCATTGTGTACATATCAATATATTCTATTTGTTCCATTTTGATATAAAAAGTATTTAATAATAAAAATATTTCACTCCGTTTGCTTGCGTTTTACTAAATGAAAATTGCACAGAATATCCCGTTATCCAAAACACAGCGCGTTTAAGCATGGCAATTTTAATTCAAGCACGTTCTACTTGATTTAAGATTGCGCAATTTTAAATTAAAATAGCTCAACCTTAATTTGAGATGGCTACAATCTTGAAATAAAAATGAATTTTTAAATCAATATTGCCAATTTTAATTCAAAGTTGTTCATAGTTAATACAAGATAGTTTTATTAAAAATTGAGCATTGTAAGATTAAGTATGATCGTACTTGATTTTACAATGCATTTTTTCTCTGAGTGTATATGTATTTCGATATACAAACTTAGTGATTCTACACATATAGTGGAATCAATGATTTTTCCACTATATCGTGATTTAGTGGGAACAAGTTTTCAGTCACTAATTGAAAATTAGTGGAAATTTTTCAAGCCCCAATCCCACTAAGCTGGGATTTGAAGCCCTATCCACTACCACTAATATTTTTAGTGGTAGTGGAAAAAGTTTCAACTTCCACTCACGTTAGTTGTTTGGAAAATTTTCAAGCCCCACTATCGCGACGGTAGTGGTAGTTAATGGCGTAGTGGTGACACGGATTAGTTAACTACGCCCATGTGTGTTAATTTTTTTCAACACGATGCTTAATGTATGCCATCATGTAATCGTGTAAATTTAACACTACTGTCAAGTGTTAGTTTAACAGGATGACAACTGTAGAATTAACACTAAAAAGTATTGAGTCTTCTTGTTGATTTTACAATTTTAACTAGTTAATGTTACAATAAAAGCTAGTTAAATTAACACGAAATGGTCCTGTTGAATTAACAATAACATCTTTTTGATTTTACATTAAATTTATTGTTAAATTAACTAGAAAGTCTTGTTGATTGTACAATTTTTTTTTTTAAATAAAAAACATATAAAACATAAAATATATATTCATCACTTCAATTAAGCACATTCCTCCATCACCCGCACAACTGACCAAATTGAAGGCGTCCTTCTCATACGAACACGAATGTACCGGCGATAGTTTATACATGGGCGATAGTACTATCACTTGCACCGAGTAATGTTTGGCTGCTAATACAACAATCGCATGCTGCACGCAAACCCCCATTCGCTAACAAACCTCCTCGTGATATTGCAACCTATGAAGAGGAAAAATAAAATATTGAACATTAAATACTTTTAGAAACAAAAATGTAATCCTCTTTTAACTCACCTGCAAACTGAAAATATAAATCGAAAACCCACTATCGCGAACTGACAGTGATGCTAAACTCGCATCACTGCCACGACACAAAATTTTCCTTTTTTTTTTAAATTATAATTTGCGTTTTGCACGAAAATTAGACTTCAAATGATCAAAAAAATTATGTATGTTTCAAAATAGTTTTGACGTTCTTTTTTAACACTTTTTTTTTAGATTACATTCAGGGATGCCACTTTTGGGCTTTTCCTACCAAAACTGGTAGGTTTTTTTCCTTTTGGTAGGTTGGTAGGACGATTTGAATTTTGGTAGGGTTTTGCCTTCGTTCAATTAACATCACTGATTTGGTACATTTGGTCACTTTGCCACAACACTGTTGAGAAAACGCATCTTCTCAGTAGAGTTTTGTCACAAAACTCTGCTAAATAGAAACGTTTTCTTTAAGCTTCAAGTACACTTGCCCCCACATACACAACTGGAGGATATTGAAAACAGAAGGTATCTGACATTTTACGCTATATGAAGCAAACAAGGTGGTCGTCTACATGGTCTGTAATAAAGAGCTCCATGTGGTATCACAACAGGCCATTAGGCCTGCCTAGGTAGTAAAAGTGTTTGCTAACCAAGTTGAAATCATGTCCGCTATTTCCCTCGGTAAATCTTCTTACGTTTCCTTCAGGATGAGTTGCTTGCCCTCATTATTCCTCAAATGTTATTCCACAAAATGTTAATCCTGATTTGCTCCGCACTGGACGAGCGGTGGCAGCCACTAATACCCAATCCAACCTTGTCCTTGTTTTTGTTTATCTGGAAACTGCTGCTTCCTTCTCTTTTCCTTCATATTTTTATCACTCATTCTAAAATTTATTGAAATTTGTACAAATAATATTAAATTTAATACTAAAGTTTTCAAAATCAAAAAAAAATAAACATTTTTTTTTTATTTTGAGCGGTAAAAAAACAAAAGTATCCGGTTACTGCAGGGTGGTCGGTTAGTGGCACAGTTACCTTAAATGAATTTGTTGAATATGGTTAAATCTCACATTAAAAAAAAATTGGTAGGCTCGAAGCCATTTTGGTAGGTTTTTGGTAGGAAAAAAATTTTCTTAGTGCCATCCCTGATTACATTGACACTATGATCGTGTTGAATAAACCAAAATTACAAATGACGTTTATGTTTGAACATTGTTTCGTGTTATACCAACGAAATTTTATTGTTAATTGTGGTTCTTGTTGTTTTCACATTTGTTTTCATGTTGTATTAACACTAAAATTGAGACGTCATTTTTCTAACATTTTTTTTAAGTTTATATTGACATTATCATCATGTTAAATAAACCAAATTCCAAATGACATTTAGGAATAAAATTTTATATTTGAATCATCTTGTATATTTTAAAATTTCTTCATGTTGTATCAACAATAAAATTTGGTTGAATTTACCAAATTTTCAGATGACAGTTACAAAGCCAAAATTATGTTTCAAACATCGTGTAATTTGAAAAAAATTGTTGCTGTTCTATATGTAAAGATCGATCGTGTTAATTTTACATGAATCGTGTTGATGATTTTTTTTTGAGTGTAGCTATATGAAAAGTTACTGTCTCGAAACTAACCATGTGAAACATTTAAAATTGAATTTCGAACTATCTACTCATAAGGAAATAACAGTTCTGATTTAAAGAATGAATCGAAAATTCTTCTGAGCTGCATTATTATTTTACTTACGGTTCCATATGTACATATGTACATAAATACATATTTAGATACATGCTTACATAATATGTACAACACTATATATGTACATCAAGTTGCATGTGCATGCAGCTAATTTCATATACGCCAGCAAAAAACTTAATTACGTTCACGTGCTTGTTGCCTTTTTAAAAAGAAAAAGTGTATTTTTACGTAGAACGCTAGAAAAATCAAATACGCACCACGCTAAACAAGTCTGTCATAATTGTCATATTTCTACGCTTTGTTATTCAAAAGCGAAGAAAATTGTGTAAGTCCAAAATATTTACAGTACAGTTTTGCAGAAGAGAGAGAGCAAAGTGACGTTTATTTTTCTGAAACGCTGAAAAAATCTGCTGGACAAATTTTGTCCATCATATTTGTCCAGCAGCAAAACATCTGATGAAAAAATCTATGTTTGCAATTTGCGAAAATTGCAAAATTTAAATTCAAAATTAAAAAAGTTAAATATGGACAAATTAATTACGAAAAATGTAAATAAATCACATTTCATTATGTATGTCTGTATCTGTACTTGAGCGAAATCTCGGATGATAACAGCAGTATTGCATGTTTCTTGATTAATGTAGGGAGCCCGCCGGTTACCCCCTGTTAACTGATATGTATGTATGTACATATGTACGTCAATACAGTGCGATTCCAACAGGTAGTCGCAACTCCACATTTATATACATATGTACATAAGATTCTTAATTGTTAAAATATAATGCAGGCATAATCTACTGCTGTGAAGTATGAAACTAAGCAAATACGTCTAGTGAACAGTTCCGGGTTATACAGAAAGAGAGTTCATTTCAATAAGCCTTTTTGAAAATTTTTTCAACAAATGCAGATGTGAAGATAAAGAGCTGATTTTCTGCAAATTTTGACAAAGTACTGTTCTTTGAAACGCCAGTAATTTTGCATAAGCTTCTCTCTTTGGGAGAGCAAAACATATTTTTCCTTGATTGAAAATTGTTGCAATTTGGTGCCGCCGAGCGGACCTAATATGTATTGTAATAAATATCAGCTTTTTAAATTTTTTAAGTAAAAATTTTGCAGAAGAGAGGAAAATGAGGGTGCATTTGCGTAAGAGGTTGAAAATTCTTATAACTGTTTGGGTCCCTGCTCAGGCTTATTTTTAATTCTTAATGCCGGAATCGCAATTTGGCGTTCGGTCGGTCGCGCTTCTGACAAGTGAGTAGAAATGTATGGAAATATATGGAGCAAATCGCATTGTGACCTCAAGCGTTTGATCGTAAAATTTTTGTAATATCGTATGTTTATTGCAACCCTGTATAACGCCTGAGTTGAACATTTCTCTACTAGGTCGGGCGTTTGACATAAAATAAATTGGAATTGATTTCTTTCGATGAAAAATTAGAAATTTATGAAAAAATTCAAGAAAATATGTTAGCGATTAATCTACATTTATATCCGTTCGGGAACAATTGATCTACAATAGGCTACATTTATAACCGTACGCGAATAATCGGGGATTAATTTTTCCCGAAAGAGATCAATCCGCGACAAATCTCTTTCGGGATTAATCGCACATTTTTTTTGCAGGGTGATGAAATATAGTAACCGTATATGAACGTATGAGTAAATTTAGTTGTAAGCTTATATGGAAGTATGACTAAATAAATGTGTACATATGTAAACATACATGTTTACATTCCCGGAAAATATTTTAATGAATATACCAGAAAGAAAATAAATAAGACCAAAAAAACTATTGTACTCACCCTTAAGTTTAACTAGATAAAAAAAAATGCAGCGTTTCACTTTTCGATTTGCAATTTTTTGTTTATTTAGTAGTTTGTGACGTGCACTTGAAATCAGAACTTTAGATACGGGAGCGCTTCATATTAATGTATTTTAAAATACACATTAGAATTTCTCTTTGGGTTAAGAGGTTATTTGCTCAACCTTACTTTGTATTTGTATTACATATGTATACCTGTACTAGAGATTATAATCCCGGGATCCCGCATTTTTGACACCCCGAAAATCCCGTGATTACTAGAATTTGATACCGGAATTTCCGGGATAAAATAAAGATAGAATATTGCCCTATTATAGCAAAAGTTGAATTTTATATGATTTTTATTGGTCTCAGATCTGTATACTAATAGCTTTTCCTATTCTGAACGAAAATGTTGCATTATTACATGTCAGCAACGTCAACGTGTGCCGTGTGCCCTATGAAAATTTTGTATTTTTAACACGCTTTTATTAGCTTCACCTGTATGTATGTATGTATGTATGTATGTAACTTCATCCCATCCTAAAAGTTGCAACATTTAACTAAATAATTATATCTTTCAAACATTCACTTTTTGTGTTCTCTCTATTATTTCTATGTATTCTCCTCCGGATTCGAAACATGACATCAACAGCCCAACGGCATCATATAGTAGGACATTCAACATTATACTTTATGCTTCATTGAGGCTTTTATGTTACCTTTCTTCAAAATAGCCTCTATGAATTTCAATTCACTCCCGTATACAAGCCAATAAGTAACAAGCTTTCAGGGTACGGAAAAACTCACTCACGAACGCTCAAAAATACATTCTTCTCAAATCACAAACAAATGTTCAAAGAAAAACGTATAACCACTCAAATAGCGAGCGAACTAACACACAACAGCCAGCGATCGCTCATAGCGATGGCGCTAAACTCAATGCATAAATTCACTCAAAAATGAAGCTTGAAGCTTTCTGTTTTGGGTTTGTTGTATTTGCAATGAAATCAGCCGCATGTACATTAGGGTGGGGCGATTTGTATGGAGGGAAATTAATCGATACCGCGCGATCGAAATTTGGATTCGTCTCATTTTTCTGAGTAGAAAACTCCTCCACGACATTTGCCTAAAATTAATTTTGATGTTCCGGAATTTGGTTTTTATGAACCAAGACGAATTTTGGAAAATAAAAATTTGGCAAAAATGGACAAAAAAATATCCAGGTCAATATGCACATCGAGTTGAAGCAGAATTTTATGCTGAATCCAGATATGAAATCGAAACTAAAATCGGATGATCCGTTTTCGAGATATAGCCTGATTTCCGGTTATGGAGGCTGAATGCCGAAAATCGCATATTTTCGCGATTATCTCTTGCTGTGTACAATATATCTTAAATTCTTTTGCTAATTTCTTAAAGATAGGTCAATACAACATATGAGCAATATTTTAAAATATTAATTTATCTTCCTGTATAGGAAAACTAGAATGCACTCTTTTTTCCTTAGCCCAAAATCGCAGTATGGGATCTCCATGTTATAGTCATCCGATACCGATGATTTTCGCCGACAGCGGTTTGTGTACAATAAATGCTCTAAATACAAAATTTCAGAATTTTAGCTGCAAAATTTGAAGAGTTATTCCCTAAAACGTAGACTTATGCTTCTGAAATTTGTTTTTTGCTTCCAATAGTACGCTATGGCGTATGAGTAACCTTGAGTTTTTGTTAGAGTTGACTAAAGTAAAAAAACAAGTCCCAAACAGCATACATCTACGTTTTGGGTTATAACTCCTCAATTTTTGCAGCTAAAATTCTGAAATTTTTTATTTAGAGCATTTATTGTACACAAAGCGCTATCGGCGAAAATCATCGGTATCGGATGACTATAACATGGAGATCCCATACTGCGATTTTGGGCTAAGGAAAAAAGAGTGCATTCTAGTTTTCCTATACAGGAAGATAAATTAATATTTTAAAATATTGCTCATATGTTGTATTGACCTATCTTTAAGAAATTAGCAAAAAAATTTAAGATATATTGTACACAGCAAGAGATAATCGCGAAAATATGCGATTTTCGGCATTCAGCCTCCATAACCGGAAATCAGGCTATATCTCAAAAACGGATCATCCGATTTTAATTCGGATTTCATATCTGGATTCAGCACAAAATTCTGCTTCAATTCGATGTGCATATTGGCCTGGATATTTTTTTGTCGATTTTTGCCCAATTTTTATTTTCAAAAATTCGTCTTGGTTCATAAAAACCAAATTCCGGAACATCAAAATTAATTTTAGGCAAATGTCGTGGAGGAGTTTTCTACTCACAAAAATGAGAGGAATCCGAGTTTCGATCGCGCGATATAGGTTAGTAAATCGCCCCACCCTAATGTACATACATACGTATGCAAAGCAAGAACTGGTTAATACCATGTCTTCACATAACGTGTTTCGTTCTTTTTTTCTGCATTTTCTCTCTCAATCTTGTTTCGACACGGAAACCAGTGCCGAAACCCGCCAATTTCCATACAAATTTCTGAGAGCGAGTGAAGATTGAAACACTGTTTCATTCTGAATCATCTTGCCAACCTCGATGATATCGATGTCTTCTCTAATTTTGTATCGAAAATCTATCGAAATCTCACACAAACCAAAACAAAGACGCAAAAATAAGCAAACATACAAACATTTAAGAAGAACAAGAAAGAAAAATGTCAAACTGAATTACGATTAGGCACGTGGAGACGGGTTATTGAGCGAGATGTTTTGCTACATGTTTCTCTGGTGAATCAAGTTATGTGGAGACGGGCTTTAAACCAGTCTGGTTTTGTTTGTAATTCATTTAATAGTAAGTGCTGACTCAACGAAAAGGAACCCTAATTCTATAATTGCATTTCACGTTTAGAAAGCAATTTTTATACAATGTTTTGTAAACGTGAGGTAAAAAAAATTTCTCTAAAAAAAAAAAAAAAATAAAAAAAAAAAAAAAAAAAAAAAATGCGCCACTCGGGACTCGAACCTGAGCTCCTTGGTCCGTAGGCAGCATACCTCACCATTACGCTACAATCGTATTCGGAACTTTGTTGTCTAAATTGGAATTTATTCAATCAGGTTTCTTTTTTTTTGTTCTTTTCAAATGTTTCACCTCAACTTCTCTTCACTTTCTGATTGTAAAAAAATATAACAAAACGTTTGGGAAATTTTGTATTTCCAAACTAGTTTGGAAAACCTTGAATAAAAGGGTTTGGAAAATATTGCATAATAAGCTAGTTTACTTCACTGCATATTGGGATTTTTGGTAGAAGTTATAAATACATATGTATGTAGATCTATTTCGGAGAACACCACATCCCATCAGACTTCTTTTTACTTTTATTCTTGCTTCCGCATAAAACATCCTTTAATGAAAAATTTCACTAAAAAGTTAAAAATAAATAATAGCTTAAAAAAACTAAAAAACACGCTTTAATCTTAAAAATCGTACTAAAAATTGAGAAATAATTTAATTAGAAACAAAATGATGAACGAAAATATAAGTATTTAAGGAAAAGCGTGGGGGTGCTCAATAATATTTGAACATGAAAATATTCGATTCGTACAACTAGTACAAAAATATACCTAGTTGCGAAATTAAAGAGTACGATATATGAAATCTTAAAAAAGTCAAAATAAAATTATTAGTAAAAAACACCGATTTTAAGCACCCCACGCCTTTCCTTAAATACTTATATTTTCGTTCATCATTTTGTTTCTAATTAAATTATTTCTCAATTTTTAGTACGATTTTTAAGATTAAAGCGTGTTTTTTAGTTTTTTTAAGCTATTATTTATTCATGTGATGAATGAAACAAAACTAATGTAACCCTTTACTTGCGCTAAGAGCAGAAAATGTTGCCCCATGGTCGGTCCAGTTTTACATTTTTTTAATACAACAAACAGCCCTAAAAAATGTGAGGAATCTGTGTGAAAGAGAACAAGAAAATTTGACAGCCCGAATAAAATGCAGAATAAGTGCGAAACGTACGTTAGGTATTTTTTAAATCTTTAGATAATTTCTATTTCCTGATTTTTGGTCATTTTTATTTATTTATTTACTTTTATTTATTTAAAATTTGTGCCTCCGATTTTTTGATTTTATTCGAAAGCCATTAAATTTCACAATTTTTAGGGCAGGCTTGGAAATATTCGCTTAAACGACGTCGTTAAATTTTTATTGGAAATTATCAAATGATCGCAAGCCTTATTATTATCTTAAAAGTATCAACTGGAAAAGCACTCTTAAGTATTATTAAAATTATAATTTGGATGATATGCGTATTAACGCATGATTTTATGTTCCTATTTTATTTTGTGACTAATGAAATAATAAAAAATGGCATTAAATATTAATTCTTTTCTTTATATATTAAAATTGTACGTTCCTCGAAAAATATATGTATTTACTTTTTTCAACCCCAAATGTGGGAAAATATAAAGAAAATCTCGAAAATCCCGGGATCGTAAAAATCGGAAAAATTGGAATCTCTAATCTGTACATATGTGTATATGTACAATGGACATACATATGTACATACATATGTAGCCTCAAGTTGATAATTTTTACGTAAATCAAATGAATTGAATTAATTTAGCATGTCATGATTAAGGTCCGGTTATACCTGCATAGCACAACAGCGCACAACATAAGAAATGTCAAATACGAAATCTGCTTTGCGTGTAATCGATTACTCAACACATGGCACCACAGGGCACAGCATACAATTCTGTTGAATTTTGATTTCTGAGTTATGTTCTATGCGATTTGACATTTGGCAACACTAATATCCCTGCTGGAAGTGCATCTAATTTAAAACTAACTTTAAAGGCTGCTGTTATACCTTCAATCCATATCACGATACTGGATCGCGATACGTATTGACGGTTTGATGGAATAATGAACGTATGCTAACTGATGCTACACTATCAGTTTAATATCTGTATATTTTTATGCTTGTTTAGACATTTTATTGGCATTTTTATTGACAAAAACGCGTTAAACGAAGATATTGGAGTAAGAAATGGTATATGTATGTGTGTGTTTTTACTTTGAAAATACAACGCATACTGATGAATTGCAAGTTAGTTTCACACCATCAATATTTGATCAATATGGTATTCATGGATTGATATGATATTGATGGATTCTAAACTTTTCTAAAATATCGTGATATGGATTGAAGGTGTAACAGCAGCCAAACGGCTACAAGGTCACTAGTGGTGACTTTTAATCAGGGACCGAAAATAACGGTTATTTTTTTCTAGAGTGGTGAAAAGGTTACGCAAAAATAACCTTTATCTTCTTTTGGGAATTTTTAGCCATTATCATGAGAAAAAATTTTTTTTGGTCATTAATAACCATTATAACAACCAAAAAACTGTTTTGGGCTTGAATAACCGTTATTCAGATTTTTATTTTTTTTTGGTCAGCTATAAAAATCAAGCCTATTTATTTGTCAATATTTCTGGACGATATTGGTATCAAATGAAAGGTGGGCAGGGCTTTTACATAGAGGTGTATTTGTTAAGATTCGTCCCACCGTGCAAAGCTCGAGAAATAGGCAATAATCGTCAATGGCAACAAATTGGCGACTCGCCGATTTATTGCCTTTGTGAGAAATCGGCAAAATTTCTACTTTATGGGAGCAACGTATCGATTTCTTATTACAAAAAATCAGAAACATTTGTTTCCCCTTCTCTTTATAATAAACTAGCTGACCCGGCAGACGTTCTGCTAAAATTTATGCCTATGAAGCCTAAAGAAAAGTCTTTGATTACCGTATTGCTAACCATTATCTTAGAGTCCATGTTAATGACTGCGAATAACAAAAAATTGTCTATTCTCTGAATAAAAGTTATAGTTATATTCGCCGCGACAAACCTACTTCCCCCGATCCCTATCTCTATCTCAATCCCTATCTCTATTTCGGTCTCAATCTTAATCTCAATCTCAATCTTTATCCCTATCACCATCCCTATCCCTATCCCTATCCCTATCCCTATCCCTATCCCTATCCCTATCCCTATCCCTATCCCTATCCCTATCCCTATCCCTATCCCTATCCCTATCCCTATCCTTATCCCTATCCCTATCCTTATCCTTATCCTTATCCTTATCCTTATCCTTATCCTTATCCTTATCCCTATCCCTATCTCTATCTCTATCTCTATATCTATCTCTATCTCTGTCCCTGTCTCTATCTCTATCTCTATCTCTATCTCTATCTCTATCTCTATCCCTATCCCTATCCCTATCCCCATATCCCTATCCCCATATCCCTATCCCTATCCCCATATACCTATCCCTATCCCTATCCCCATATCCCTATCCCCATATCCCTATCCCCATATCCCTATCCCCATATCCCTATCCCCATATCCCTATCCCCATATCCCTATCCCCATATCCCTATCCCTATCCCTATTCCTATTCCTATCCCTATCCCTATCCCTATCCCTATCCCTATCCCTATCCCTATTCCTATCCCTATCCCTATCCCTATCCCTATCCCTATCCCTATCCCTACCCCTATCCCTATCCCTAACCCCATCCCTATCCCTATCCCTATAGCTACTTACCTTTACCTTACTGGGACCGTCCATCACCATCCGGGCTCACTACTTTAGCCATCTCTGGGAAACAGCCTTAGAAATCACAATGACAATAGCTGTATGTGGAAGCCTGCTCAACACTTTTCATTTGCTACCAATATTGCTCGGAAACATTCAGGGGTTATCCGGGTCCATGCTTTGACCCAAATCTTGGAACCCGGTCTAGGCATCACTATTTAAAAAGCTATTTGTTGAAGTCCTCCTCAAAAGCTTTCATTTGATATCAACATCGCTCAGAAACTTTCCAGGGTCACTCGGTCCCACGTTTTAACCCATATCTGGGAACCCGGCCTAGGTATCGCAATGAAAATAACTATATGTTGAAGGCCTGTTCAACACCTTTCATTTGATACCAATATTGCTCGAAGACTTGCTGGATCGATCTGGGTCTTCATTTAGGCCTGTATTCCGAGAAGCTTCCTGATAGCTCACTGCGTTAAAGAGACATTCAGGATTAAGTGGAGCCATTGGGTAAATAACGGTAAATTGCCGATATCTCAAAAACCTTCCCATAGAATTAAAAATTAACCCGATTTTCGGAATCAGCGACGATTTTACATATATATAGGGTAGTCACGTCCAAAGTATAGACAACAAATTTCATTTTGTGATCCAGTGTTATTAAGGACCAAAAAAATTTTTTTCTCATGATAATGGTTAAATATGACTTTATCCCATTTCTCTTATACCCGTTACGTCCCTGCTTTTAATTGTATATTTCCTTTGAAAACGGCTAACTACTTTTGTATGGAATGGCGATAAAAAAGTCAGTCCTGTGTACTTCTGAATTACTTGGAAGGTAACTTTTTGTGGGAGAAAAATAAATAGCCCCAAAATATAACATTATTAATTTTTAGAAAGTTATACAAAAACAAGTAAGGAAGCCTAAGTTCGAGTGGAATCGAACATTAGATACTCAGCTGTATGCTTTCATTGTTTGTTTGCGTTTGATGGAAACACGGTGTACTTTATATAAAGCGAGTGCCGCATAAAGTGGGCGTCGCCACGCCCATTTTCAATATTTTTATCAGTCATCCAACTAAGCATATCAATATTATTCTTTGTGCAAAATTTCATTCCTTTTTGACTTCTAGTTACAAAGATGTCACGTTACAAGTTCCCAAAGGGTGTTCCAGAAATATCTTTGTTAAAAAGTAGGCGTGGTCATAAACCGATTTCAATAAATTTTTGCGTGGCTATTAACACAAGTTATAGAAGTGTATAAACCAAGTTCCGTCATAATATCTCAATTATTTGTCGAGTTATAGGCTAAGAAATCTCGTATATTCCCTTGTCTAAAAAGAGGCGGTGCCACGCCCATTTTACAAAATTTTTATATTTTTTGTTTCCGGTCTATTATGGAACTCATGCCACAAAATTTCTATGAATTATCTCTATATTTGACAAAGATATCGCTTAAAATGTTTTTATTAGGTCACCTTATAAGACCCATATATATAAGTGGGCGTGATCGTCAACCGATTTCGCAAAAATTTTCAACATGTATTACCACAAGTAATAAAAGTGTACACACCAAGGTTAGTCATTATATATAAATCATTTGTCAAGTTATGGGCTCAGAAATCTCGTATATTCCTGTTTATAAAAAGAGGCGGTGCCACGCCCATTTGCCAAAATTTTTGTGTTTTTCGTTTTATGTCCGCAGTTGGACTCCTGCTATAAAATTTCAGTGATATATCTTTATATTTGACAGAGATGTCGCTTAAAATGTTTTTATTAGGTCACCTTATAAGACCATATATAAAAGTGGGCGTGGCCCTCAACCGATTTCAGAAATTTTTCGTCCAAATATTTGACTAAGTAAGTATATCACGCGTACCAAATTTCATCGATATATCTTCAACGGTTTCTGATTTATGACTCATAAAACTTTCAATGTTTGCCCCTTAATAAGTGGGCGTGGCACCGCCCATTTTCCAAAATTTTTGTGTTTTTTGTTTTATGTCCATAGTTGGACTCATGCGACAAAATTTCAATGATAGATCTTTATATTTGACAGAGATATGACTTAAAATGTTTTTATTAGGTCACTATAATGCAAATATATAAAAGTGGGCGTGGCCGTCAACCGATTTTAACTATTTTCCGTCCAAACGTTTGCCTAAGTAAGTAAATCACGCGTACCAAATTTTGTCGATATATCTTCAATGGTTTCTGAGTTATGACATATAAAACTTTCAAAGTTTGACCCTTAATAAGTGGGCGTGGCACCGCCCATTTTCCAAAATTTCATCAAATTTCTTCCTAGGGGCCTGAGCTCAACACGTGGGTAAAATTTCATCGCTCTAGCTATATTAGTGGCTGAGATACCAAATTTCCGATTTTTTCTATATAGGAAAAGTGGGCGTGGCCATCGTCCGATTTCGCCCATTTTCAATACCAACCGTCCCAGTCTCGATACCAATTTGCATTTCAAATTTCATCAAAATATCTCAATTTTTGCGCGAGTTAGAGTGTTTACAGACGGACGGACAGACGGACATGGCTCAATCGTTGGCCCTGATCATTTTGATATAAATAAGTCTATATCTATCTCGATTATTTCATTCTGTTACAATCCACCGTTATGTGATTAAAACTATAATACTCTGTGTACTAGTACAGCTGAGTATAAATACAAGAGAAATGGTTGCATATGCATATGTATAGCTGCTACATAAGAACATGTTGATAATAATACAATGGCGCTATTATAATTCTGACGAATTTTATGGCCGAGGTTCTCTCCCAATTCGAGGTGTGCTCCTTTTGTTTTTCCTACTAATTGGGTTGACCTACAGTTTTATGCCGGATAAGAACGGCGAATGCATTTTTTGTGAGAAGCTTTTTCATGTTTACATCCATGGAATTCACAAAAATTTCGCTATATTTCCATTGCTTCGCCTTCCAAATCCAAAAAACGAGGAGTTTTCACAGGAAAATGCAATCAGTTTAAATATTTTTTTATAAAAATATTTTCATCAGTTATTTGGAAGCTTTTGTCAGTGCACCCTTTACGTTTTTTTAAATTTTCCTGCATGACAAAGATACTAACTAATAAAAATGGGTTTCTTGCTGTTTGATACAAATTGCTTATTTTTTTTCAATTGTCTCAAAATAGCTAGTTAAAAGTCAACTACTTTTAGCAATTGATTTTTTCCTTCCTGCAGGGTGTGAGTATATTTGTGACTTTTTGTTATTGTAATTCATTTTTATAAATCGAAAAAGAAAACAAAAAGTTTTAAAAAGACGAATATAGTTAAAAAAAAATTATAGAAAACGATCCCAACAGACCAGGAAGTAAGCGAAATGTAACATGACTTGAGAACAAACTTACTCACAATTGTCCATTGTAAGCTTATTGCAATACAGTTTTTATAAGCTTAATTGTAAGCTTATTCACAAGCATGATTGTAATAATTGAGGAAGACTTACTTTATGTAAGCCTTTCTCAATACTCCTTATGTTAAAAAGCTTGAAAACAATATTACAATAAGCTTAATTTACACTTGCAATGGAAGCTTGAAAAAATATTAATAATAACATTGTTTTAAGCTTGCTGTAAAATTTTTTTAAATTTTGGTTTTACAATGATTCATAATTCATAATTCATTGATTCCTTTTTCGGAAAATGTTAGTTTAAAGTCCTCAATAAAATTCAATATAATGTTGAATGGCCCACTACATGATACCGTTGGATTGAATTTCAGGTTGATGTTATGGTTCGAAACAGGAGGAGAGTATAAAATAAAGAACATTACAGTAAAGGTGAAGAAGGAAAAAAAATGAAAAAAAAAATGCAAATAAAAATTTATTGTTTTCTTTTTTCTAATATTTATACATACAATTGCATTTATAAGCTTACAATAAGCTTTCACAAGTAATATTTTTATACTCAGCTGTACTAGTACACAGAGTATTATAATTTTGATTTCATAACGGTGGATTGTAACATAATGAAATAATCGAGATAGATATGGACTTATATATATCAAAATGATCAGGGTGAAAAGAGAAATCGATTGAGCCATGTCCGTCCGTCCGTACGCACTCTAACTCGCGTAAAAATTGAGATATTTTGATGAAATTTGAAATGCAAGCTGGTATCGAGACTGGGACGGTTGGTATTGAAAATGGGCGAAATCGGACCATGACCACGCCCACTTTTCCTATATAGAAAAAATCGGAAATTTGGTATCTCAGTCACTAATATAGCTGGAGCGATGAAATTTTACCCACATGTTGAGCTCAGGCCCCTAGGAAGAAATTTGATAAAATTTTGGAAAATGGGCGGTGCCACGCCCACTTATTAAGGGCCAAACATTGAAAGTTTTATATGTCATAACTCAGAAACCGTTGAAGATATATCGATGTAATTTGGTATGCGTAATTTGCTTACTTAGACAAATGTTTTGACGAAAAATTATCAAAATGGGTTGACGGCCACGCCCATTTTTATATATGGGAACTATAAAGGGGCCTAATAAAAACATTTTAAGCGATATCTGTCAAATATAAAGATCTATCACTGAAATTTTGTGGCAGGAGTCCAACTACGGACATAAAACAAAAAATACAAAAATTTTGGAAAATGGGCGGTGCCACGCCCACTTATTAAGGGGCAAATATTGAAAGTTTTATAAGCCATAACTCAGAAACCGTTAAAAATATATCGATGAAATTTGGTACGCGTGATATATTTACTTAGCCAAATGTGTGGACGAAAAATTACCAAAATCGGTTGACGACCACGCCCACTTTTATATATGGGTATTATAAAGTGACCTAATAAAACCATTTTAAGCGATATCTCTGTGAAATATAAAGATAATTCATTGAAATTTTGTGAAATGGGTCCTACAATAGACCGGAAACAAAAAATAAAAAAAAGTTTGGAAAATGGGCGTGGCACCGCCTCTTTTTATACAAAGGAATCTACGAGCCTATTACTCTTCAAATAATTGAGATATTATGACGAAACTTGGTTTATACACTTTTATAACATGTGTTAATAGACACGCAAAAATGTATTGAAATCCGTTTATGACCACGCCTACTTTTTAACAAAGATATTTCTGGAACACCCTTTTGGAATTTGTAACATGAAGTCTTTGTAACTAAAAGTCATAGAGGGATGCAATTTTGCACTAACAATAATATTTATATGCTTATTTGGATGATTGATACAAATTTTGAAAATGGGCGTGGCTGCGCCCTGTTTATGCAGCACTCGTTTCATATAAAATACACCCTATATCGAACAAACGCAAACAAACAATGAAAGCATACAGCTGATTATCTAATGTTCGATTCCACTCGAACTTAGGCTTCCTTACTTGTTCTACAATTAATTTGTAAGCTTATAAAAAGGGTGCCGTTTTGATTTTTCTAGAATTGTTCTTAAGTCTTTTTCAATAGTTTACAC
Source organism: Urophora cardui (assembly GCA_960531455.1). Classification (NCBI taxonomy): domain Eukaryota; kingdom Metazoa; phylum Arthropoda; class Insecta; order Diptera; family Tephritidae; genus Urophora; species Urophora cardui. The sequence goes on along the minus strand of OY482671.1, from coordinate 91,675,374 downwards.
AAACATTTCTCAATCTTAACACTTATATTTGTAAGCTTGTTATAATATTATTCTCAAGCCTTTTGGTTTATTGGGGATGCTTGAAAACTAAAAAAAATTTTATGTGTGCGAGCTCACGATGTGCGGCGTGGATGGAATTTCGCAAACAGCTGATTGCGAAGGGTTGCACGGCTATGCGAAGTATAATCAGCTTTGTGCGCTACATCCCAGTTGGAAAAGGTAATGTATGGTCATCTATAAATAAATATAAAGGCCATAGGATCTATACATTCCAGAATGCATGATTTCTTTTATTGTGATGTCCTACGAAAGTCATGCATCCATTTTTCCATGCCAAGGTAAGGCAAAAAGGAATGTTTGGATGAGAGTCGCTCTTGCCGTGATCTCAATGTCAGTTTATTTTCTCACTACAATTGCTCTCCCACTCTCATTCGTTTTATGTCCCTAATATGACTTAAAAATAAGCACATATCACACTGAAAAACCCCCATTCAGTGTATGAATATACACGCTTTTGCGTTAACTTATGCTACATAAGTAATGCGTACAAGCAAACATACAGTAAACTACACTACGTATACGTAACTTGTTTACATACATACATACAGGTGAAACTAATAAAATATATAATAATACTTTTTATTTGCATTTTTCTCTTTATCCTCTCTCCATCCGGTTTCCAACTATGTAGAAATACATATGTGACATAACCAGCGTTGCCGTTGAAAAATTTTCGTGGTGGCCAGATTTGATTTAATTTGTGGCTAAAAATGGCTAAAAAATTTGGTTTGTGGCTAAAAAATGGTGGCTAAAAAATTGTGTGGATCGTCTGCTGTGTAATGCGCCAGGAGTGGAATTTTTTTGTTACTTTCGAGGGGTACGACCCCCCATATAGATCACTAAAATGTAAACCATAGGGCGCGGAAATGTATAGTTTATTAATAATAAAGCGGTGAAAATGTCATCTAATACCGGGGATAGACATCTAGTATTTCTTCGTAGCAATTTAATAATACCATATATCTGTCACCAAATATTATAATATTCTTCAAAATACTACACGAGCATCTTAGTATTTTTGTAGTAAAAAATCCAACTCTCCGTAGGTTGTAATTTTGTGGTATTCTCATTGTGAATTAGCATTTCCCACTGAACATACCTAAATGTGACAAATGTCAGTGAAAAATCAAAAATGTTTATTCGAAAAATCAAAAAAAAAAAAAAGAAAAAATTAAAAATTAAAAAAGCAAACAAAATATTTACATACATATGTAGAAATTCTAAAAAAGCATTAAAATGGACAAAAAGAAACGTACATATGTAGATATGTATGTACATAAAAGGGATGAAACCCACTTAATAAAGAATATGTGGCGTGAGAACATTCAAAAACTGAGAGGTGTGCATAAAAATTGCGATATCTATCAGAATATGTGCGCAGAACTGCAAAAGCGGCACAATATTATGCTGTCCGCCAAGAAGCTTCAGGCCGAGCAGCATCACCAACTTCATCGATGACAATTTCAACGTTCCCATCTGAATCAACATCAACAAGATCAGCTGCAGAAACTAAAAAAAGGTTTGGAGCTCGCCGAAAGAGACAGCCAAACGGCAGAAAAATATTTGCGTCTTTCTCATCAAAATGAAATAAAAATTATAAAAATCATTCTAGAAAGTAACGATTTACTTCGGAAATGTTTTCCATTTTTATGTTGTTTACTTCCTTTTTCAGAAATAAAAAAATGTTATTTGACACTGGAATACCAAGTTAATGTCTGTCATTATGGTAATATTTTAAATACCACAATAAATTTACCAAAATACAAATACCAGCTGTCTGTCCCCGGTATAAATAAATGAAATTAATAAATAAATGCGAAGTCCGCCTACGCTGAAGGGTGTATTACGCAGAAGGACATCACCGTGGCGGTAGCCACGGTTATGACACACGTCCGGACTTGGATGGCGTAGCCCAGGGTTATTTTTTATAAGCGCGGCCGAAGGCCGCCAACGCAGAAAAGTGTACACGAATACCATTATAATGAATAAAAACAATGTCGTTTATGTTAATTTTCTTAAATTTTATATAATAAAACATTTTAAATAAATTAGTGTTATTATAAGTGCCCCTACCCCTCGAAAATAACCTGTCCTGGCGCATTACATCGAACTCTAGCCAAAAAATCATAAATTTGTGTAAAAATAAAATATTCATACATACATACATAGTATGTACTTAACTATATCTAAAAAATTAGATATCACATTCAATATCTATCATTATGTCGTCATCACTAATTGACTCTTTCTCTTCATAAATTAATTCTTCCCTCATTAATGTAATGAGATCTTCTGTTATTTCGAATTCATTGCAACATTGTTTTACATTCTTTAAGCCATATCTTATAGTTAAAATTGCATTCAACATTGTATGATTCGTTTTGTTTCGATTTTTGATTTTGACAATATTCATTACGGAAAAGGTTCTTTCCACTTCGGCGCAAACAATATACAAAGTCAGTTAGATCCTTATACGGACTTTCATCGACAGCCTACTATTCCACTACCCAGCAAACAGTCTCTAACGTTAGAAATTTTGTCGAGATTACCTTAGATAACTAGTGTAATTCTCTATATATTCTCAAATCGATAACTAGGGTTGAAAACTACACTAGAATTCGATTAGCGAGTGATTAGAGAAGGAGCCAAATCTCACACCTTTTATCAATTCTCAATATATTTCTGTGATATATTGAATATACATACATATATTGAAATTAGATACTAAAAAATGGTAAAGTTAATATTACCGTAGTACAATGCTTTCCATTAGAAAGTACAAGAAGTACCTTTAATTTAAATAATAAGACTGAATTTTGTTTAAATTTCAGTTCTTATAAATGTGGTAAACATATACATGTCAATATATATAATCATATACAATTTAGGCACATATTGCGTTAATAAAATCTAAACAATGAAAAAATCATGTAAAAGACAAAGCTTTGTTTTTCATTTCAATTGGAAGTATTTGCAAATTCTGATTAGAATCTCATTAGAGAACTACATTAGAATTCGATTCGAGAATTATAATTTTCTCGATTTGAGAATTAGGTACCCTTTTGTTTGAGAACGCTATGATTCTCGATAGATTTTCGAGTCGTCCTCTAACGTTATAGGTTTGAGAATGAGGCTAGTTCTCGAGTCATTCTCAAATCGATAACTAATCTCAGTGTTTGTTGGGTAGCGAGTATTAACATGCATTTATCGATAGTTGCGTAACTTGTTTTGTTTTTTAACACTTAAATTGGGTTGTGATAATCGCTGAATTGAATTAGCGTTACCACATCCTTCCTATGTGCAAAATTATGGTTCATTACATGGTACAATAATTTAGAGGTAGGCGCATGGGCGAATTTAGAAACTACTTTTTTTATTTCCAAAGGTAGAGTGTAATGTCAAAATCCAAGCGAATTCTAATCATATCCAATAGGAATGAGCGACTCCCAAGCGAATTCAGATTTTAACCACGGCGAAATATCATTTTGACATTACGCTCTACCAATTACAATAACAAAATACATGGGGATTTTCTGAATTCGCCCCTGCGCCTACCTGGTATATCTGCCTTGATTCATTACAAGCGGTGGCTAAAAACGTGGCTAGTGGCAAAACCGAAATTTTGGTGGCTAAAAAAACACGGCGGTGGTTAAATCTAGCCACTAAATGGCTAAAACGGCAACGCTGGACATAACTCCAACTTGTTCTCCTGTGCTTCTCTCATTGTGGCACCATCTTCCCCTTCACTGCTTCATCTACTATAATCGGTCATGGGCAGTGTTGCCACTTTAGCTATTTTGTAGCTAGATTTAGCTATAACTTTTGGCGTTTAGCTACAGATATTTGCGTTTAGCTATTAGCTATTTTTGTTAGCTTTTTTTTTTAATAGCTTAGCAATTTTTAGCTATTTTTCTTAATTTTTTTATTTTGCACATCAGTTTATCATTTTAAGCTAATGAGTCATCTGCGAGTTTATGAAAACTTGAAAGTGTATACTTATCCTTATGATTATCAAACTATACAAAAGTTGATAGTCTGGCATGCCTTCCTTATTTTATCGATTATTGGTGCTTTCATATGCAAGGTTGATGCAATCAAGGCAGATCTAGGAAGGTAGGCTCGGTGGCGAATTCAGAAATTTCCCATGTATTTTGTTATTGTAATTGGTAGAGTGTAATGTCAAAATGATAATTCGCCTTAGTTAAAATCTGAATTCGCTTGAGACTCGACCATTCCTATTGGTCATGATGTGAATTCGCTTTGATTTTGACATTACACTCTACCTTTGTAAATAAAAAAGTAGTTTCTGAATTCGCCACCGAGCCTACCTTCCTAGATCTGCCTTGGATGCAATAAGGTTTTCGCAGTGTGCAAAAGCAACTCTGCCATACATTTTGTTGTTGCCCATTTTGCTATTTGAATTCGCAAATGACCATTGGCATACGCGATATTTAAACCGTCCTTTTCACGGTGTATTCGTAAAATTTTTCAGAACTTTATTATCAAGTAAATTGAGCAACTCCGCCAACGCTTACCGCAGAATATTCAATCTTTAAAAAATATTGAATTTTTTTCTGTAAATAAGCCAAAAATATTTGACACTTTCAAGGATGAAAAGGATCACTTTAACACGGAGGAAATCACTATTTTAGAAATGCAATGGAAAAACTACACGCATACCCATGGAAGGGAACTACCTCTACAATAAAGTTTTGGGTAGACGTAAGAAAGCTTAGAAATGCTCTTAACGAAAATCCGTTTGAAGAACTACAATCTTTTGTGTTTAATTTTCTAATCCTACCGCTTAGTAATACAGAAATAGAACGTAGATTTTCTGTTATGAACGTAATAAAAACAAAGCAAAGAAATAGAATGCAATTATTCATGTTAAACTCTCTATTGGCTGTACATACATACATACATACATATGTAATGAATTGATTTTTTTCATTGTAATAATCTTATTATGCGACGTACATATATAAGTACATACAAACAAATATATGTATGGCTCCAATATATAATATATGTATATATAAATATTCATATATCGTCGTACCATACGAAAACTAACATCAAATTTTTTGTGGCTGACGAAAAGTAAAAAGTTCAAGTTTTGGCCGACGAAAAGTAATAAAATCGAGTTTTGGCTGACGAAAAGTAATAAAATCCACTTTTGGCTGACGAAAACTATCAATTTCGTTTAAACAACAACAATTTTAATGTAAAAACAGTATATAATTACTGATACTTTTCGTCAGCCAAAAGTCGATTTTATTACTTTTCGTCAGCCAAAACTCGATTTTATTACTTTTCGTCGGCCAAAAGTCAAATGTTCTACTTTTCGTACAGAATTTTTTTATTGATAGCTTTCGCCAGAAATTTTAAATATGTTAGTTTTCGTATGGTACGACGATATGTGAAGTTGTTTTATGTCACGTCTTTTTAAATAAATCATTATTTGGCTATTTTTGAAAAAAAAAAATTTGGCTATTTATTTTAGCTATGAAAAAAATTATTTAGCTATTTTTGGCAATTTTTTTTTATTTAATTTAGCTATAAGCTTCAAAATATTCTGGCAACACTGGCTGCGAGCGTAAAAAAATGTATACGTACACAAATTCAGAACATAATTATTTCAGCGAGAAAACGATTCAGTTTAGCCATGGGTAATGGCGCAATTTTTTTGGCGCTGATACAATAACTCCAGCGCCAGTCGTGGCGCCAACTCACGGTACTGGCGCAATAACACCTTTAGCGCAATTGTCATGGAATAATCGATAAATAACATTTCTTCGTTTGTTACTGTTTACCATCCCTGTTTTATTTCTTTTGGCGCAATTCTGCTTACATATCCGAGGGCACAATTAATTTAAATTTTCATAATCATTTGGAAACATATTCCGTATATATGTGAAAATATGCTGGAAATTAAGGTCACTTAGATCACTATCAAGCATACATAATTGTGACGGTGCACAGTGGTTCAGCCGCGGAAAAAATTCATTTTTTTCAATACCTAATTTTCAGATTCTAATGATGTAGTTTTATAAAAAAAATGTCCAAATATGAACAATTCATGAGTACTTTGGAAAAAATTGATTTTTTTTACAAAACAATGGTATCAGAAGTCAGAAAAATTTTATTCAACAAAAACTGCTTGAAATTTTTGCTAACTTCAGTTATAAACTTTCCTTATAACTTATATCTATATTGTCCCTGTTGTGAGTTTGAAAGAAAATATAGCACTTCCTTGACTAATTAAAGAAAAAATCAGTGCAATCGACCAAATATTAAAAAAAATATAGGCCAGCGAAAATGGTACTTCATAAATGCTACCTTTTCTAACTTCGATGGACAAAACGTTTGTGTGCTACAGCGTGCTACACTCGCTAACTGTAATAAAATGAAAGTTTGGAATGTCTTCTATCGATTTCTGTTAAAAATTTTTTCCCATATTTTCCCCAATCGATGTAAACTTGATTTAAATGTCGAAAGTCCCATCAAATTTTGATTAATTTGACAAAATGTAGCATGCTCATGCGTATATATTAACGTTTACATCTTATGTGACATTTTTTTGTTTACGAATATAAAGGCACAGAGAGGATTAGATAAAAATGCAGATTGGTAAATTACACACCTAATTTGTTAGAATCAATGGTAATGCAAACAAAAATAACGATAAACACATTCGTCATAACATTGCGGTTTGCAAACAACAATAGCAGTTTAAACATTTTACCAGCTTATTTTAAGGTATTAGATGAAAAAAAAAAAATGTTATCCCGACGAAATTGTAATAACAGAAACATATGCTGCTGTTAATTTGCAAAGTTTACTTGATCACACAACAAGAAGACTTATTGATACTTTCTCAGCAGAAAAGTTGAACTCCTTATCATGTTCTGAGTTAATCCTTACTAGTAAATGGGGCTTATGATTTCTAGGCTTATGTTTTCAAGGAAAGTGATAGAATTTCTACCAATACAGATATTATTAATCGATTACTGACATGTTCTGATCATTAAAAAAGTCCATAAGACGACAACCCAACAAAAAGTGTGTGAAATTGGATCCTGTTGTCAAGGATATGCTAAATCATTAAACATTTTTCTTATATTTGTTTTTTTTTTCTTTCCATATATACATAGTTATATTTTCGATTATATGTATTATAAATATAATCATTAAGTACATCAAATTTTTACAAGGGCTCTTTTCAGTTACTGAAAATGTATATCTTCATTTGTTTTTGAATAAAAGGTGTAGGAAAAGTGGGCGTGGTTGTTTGCCAATCACGCCTATATTTGGTATTGTCGATATCTTTCATGACAGTAAATTATGGGTCAAGTTTCGTGAAGATATCTTACTTTTTTGAGCTGAAATTAAAATTTTTGTTTAAAAATTTTTACTATGGGTCCAGGGGAGGTACCCCTAGGGAGTGGCCGATTTCAAAAATTTTTGGTTCTGTCAATGCCTTTAATGAGGGTAACTCATGTACCAAGTTTCGTGAAGATATCTTAATTTTTTTTAGGTGAAACTAAAATTTGTATTTAAATCATTTTTTTATACGTCCAAGGGAGGTACCTCTAGGGATTGACCGATTTCAACCATTTTTTGAAATTTTCTTAATAAGCTCACATATAACCTCTGTGCAAAATTTCAATGGCCTAGGACCACTCCTTCTATTTTTTTCCGCAAAATGTATGGGGCCGAACCACTGTGCGGTGTCATACGTATACATATACTATGGTGCTGTTATTGGCGTTGTGGTTGCGCCATTTTACACTAGCGCTATATTGGTGCTGGTGTTATCGCACGAAATTGAGTCGGTGTTATATTGCAAAATTGAGTTGGCGCTATATTGAGTTGGCGCATTTCCCAAATCGGAGTTAGCGCAATAACGCCAGGGTTGGTGTTAGCGCAATTGCGCAGCGCAGTGTTACCCATGCCTAATTCAGTTCGCCTTAGACAGTGATGGAAGCAGGTTGATGCCTTTTTTTGTCCGTAACAACAGTGGGCGACTGATGTATGGAATTTTTTTTAAATGTTTAAGATTGGTTGGAAAATTTATAATTTTTTTATTTTAAATATTCTCAATAGTGTTAAATGTAGCCATTTGAAATCAAATGAAGTATAATTTTTTATGCCATTTTCAACTCTTTAAAATTGAAAACGGGTTAATTTTGTATGCTTTTATATTGAAATTGCAATTAATTCGAATGTGAATCGAAATCAATCAACATTTATTTTTTATTAAATTAGTATCTACAAACATACCGATTTTTAATATAACCTCTATTTCCATGCTATAAAATCTGATATAATTAAATTTTCATCAACACACGAAGTTACGAAAAATTTTTGAATTTTGCCTCACTGCGCAATTTTAAGCACACTCGCTCTCTGCTTGTTCGCTTGTGGTGGTGCCCATGCTTGACTATAATGCAAATTTTCCGTACATCTTTTAATGCGTCCCAACGCCGTTTCTAACGAGCCGTATTGCGTTGAGTCTTGGCTACATTCGAAGATAGTCTCGAAATGGGGGAGACATCTATCGACAACAATTTGAAACCATTTCACTTATTCACAATAGAAAAAATTGGCATAATCAGTTACGATCAGTTTAAACTTTAAAGCAATTATCGGCACGGCCTGGCTCACTGAGCTGGTGCTGAGAACAAGATTCTCACACGTATTTAATACGTGAGTTGCATGCGAGCGGAATAATTAACAACGAACAAAACCTGCCACATACTCCGATTTCCCCATGACACCCGAGTAATCCAAGGAGTACCTACAAGGGATTAATTCATGGAGTAGTAGGTGACCTTTTGCCATATCGTTACATTTTTTTGGCTGTCCTGAAAATTTTGGAATTTTGAGTTGTATCACTTTATGGTTTAAGGTGCAACATGTATGAAGGTAAATATATGTATGAAGTGTTAAAGCCTACTAGGATAGCTGACCGCTTCCTTAAAAAGGTAACTGTAACCTGTGTTTTGCATATGAAATATTTATCAGTAATGTCGTAATTTTCCGTCTATTCGCCTTCCTCATTCCTGTTTGCCTATTTTCTTTCACTTGTTTAGTTTTTGTCCGAATCAAATTATTTATTTTAAGTTATTTTAATGTAATCAATAACGATTCCAAATGCTTAATCTATTCAGCTACAAATGCTATACATCTACTTTACAATTGAACCGTACATAGTACGTGTATGTACATATATGATGTCGTACTGACGTAGTAAAAAGTATCTACATATGTATGTACATTGAATGCAATGATTCCTAATTTAAAACAATTGAAATGGCGTGTCAAAATATTCCAGTGATGTTATATCCTTCACCACCCCTTAAAATATATGCACATATGTACACAATGATTACTTAACCCCTAGGCATCACTATATAAAGAGTTCTTTGCTGAAGTTCTCCTCCTCATGTATAAATATATGTATGGTTAAATTTTAAGATATTGTACAATATGAACCGTATCCGTTAAAAATATGAGGAATAAACATGCATATATGCGAAGTATATTTTAGCATTCGCTTACATATAAAATGTGTACTAATTTGTATGGTACATTTTTCCCACACACATTTGGTACATTTCAATCTTAAAATTGATAGAAAATAAAAATTGGTTGTGGCAACCGTGACCTTAACCCAAGGCTTGGTGGAAAACCGGTTTTCAGTGCCGGCGAAATTGCGGAAAAGAAGAATCGACGATTCTTTCAAAAGTGAATTTTTTACATAATTTGTAATACATACATATACATATGTACTCGTATGTATATATATGTACATATGGATGTACATTGTACATATCGTCGTTTAAAGTGCATTTTCACGTTAGAGACATTTTCATTTTCGCATAGCGGACGGTGGTTGAATTTTACAGGAGAGCATAAAAACTGTTTCATTTCAAACCGTTACATATTTCTGCGTGCAAACTTATATTTAAATAGTTACGTAGATCAGTTTTTTAGCTAAATCATCAACTTATAGCTTAAACAGAATCAGCCATTGTGTACGGAGAACAGTGAAATGACTCTGGGATGTGTGTTACACGAGGTCGAACAGCTGTGCTCAGCTGATTTTGAAGTTGTTGTTCTGGCCCAATGCCGATCGTGAATGCAATATAAATTGCTCTTCTTCTTTCTGTTCTGTAGGTTGTTGATTTTACATTCTTGCACATGTTATTTGTGGAATAGCTGGCGTTTACGCCCTCTCCGGGAATTGCGTTTTAGGAACTCAGCCTTAATTTCTTTTCAAAATTATGAATTGGTTTTTTCAATTCCCAATTCCGGAATTGCGTTTCTGTCTTGATTGCTACGACCATGTCATTATGGTCCCTTTTCTTACAACAACCACATCCGGCCGCCATACCAATCTGTACCCCCGGAAGTCGCCGCCATACCAATCTGTCCCCGATTTTAGCATTTGCCGATGACATATCGTCTTTTTTTTTATCGAATTTCGACTACGCATCCCAGAGCCATTTCACTGTATGCTATACACTATGGAATCAGCGTCGGAAGAATTTTCGTCGGACGCGGCGTTCTGTCAAACGATTAAAATACACGGCAGTATATGAGAATGAACAGAACGAAAACGCTGGCGAAAATTCGTCGGAATAGACTTATTTCTAATTTGGACGCTATCGCCTGTCAAATAAATTATTTGGAACTTGATAAAAACATGTAATAAAACAAAAATATACGTTTTTTGATGTGGAAAAAATTGAAAACATGGACAGAAGAGAAGAGTCAATGGAAGTGGTAAGGAAACATCGTAATTATAAAAATATGCATATGGCAATTTCGCCTTGATTCTGTTTTACTGAGCGATATTCGCAAACAAATGTCATCGCCGCACCACGCGAAAACACGCCCGGCGATTGGTTCTGTTTAAGCTATTAGTGTAAAAAAAGAAACAAATTGAATTATTAGGACTTTCTTTTATGTGCGGTTGTGCAATTTTTATTTGGCACAAAAATCACGTATATGCGGTAATGAAATGGCAAAATGTTCAATATAATTATTTTTTTTTAGTATTTTATCAAGAAAAAAAGTAACAAAACGTATACATATATTGTATTTTAAGCTAAAATTCATATTTTTAATTAAGAAAACGTAATTTGGTTTACACATACATAGGTGGATAACTCTTAAGGTAAATGTGGTAAATTGTCATAGAAGCTATGACAACCGTAAGGCATTACAATATTTGGTTCCGCTCGAACTTACTGCTTGCCCAGAATGTTGTACTACAGCTACGGACTACATAGCTTACTACATCAGCTGATGACTGATTTTGTGGCAACGCTCGAAAATGTGAACACAATGGTGTAGCTCAATGTATCTCATATATGTCATCTTTTTTATATTTTTGTACAGGGGATTCCTTAAATTCCATAAAAACTCTTTATTTTTTACAAGTTCAATTCATTTTTCCGTTTCTTCGTCCTTCATTTCGAATTTCCGTCATTAAAAAATTGAGCTGTCACACTGTAGCGCGCTACAAAGTTAAAGTTAACTCTACTTCTACTACAGCCACAACTACACGCTACAGACACAGCTACACATTGTGGGCATTGCAATGCAATTGTACTGTTTTAACTTTTGACAGCTCTTACTACGTACTACAGCCACACCATTCTGGGCAAGCAGTTAGGCTTCATTTCTTGTTTTTTTCTTTAATTTTTGATACCTTTAGTCATAATTTGGTTCAGAAATTGTAAAGATTATAGCAAAAAAACGTAGCCTCAGAGCTTACATATTAGCAACTTCATTTAATTTGTTTAAAATAATATCTTTTTAAATAAATGCTATTGAGAGCTTTGTGGCCGGCGAAGTTTAAAGCGAAAACAAGTTTCCTTTGGTCCTCCTACGCGCTTCGGCGTATATTTGCGCCTTCTTCAGGGAGTCTAATTTATTTATAAAAAACACAAAACAATACATAATTATACAATTATTTTTTTGTTGCTTTGTAAGCGCAGATTATGCTGTCAATAGCATTTATTTATAAAGCAAATTGATTGCCCTACAATAGATTGTAAATAATAAGACTGTTCGGCACGCTGATAATTTGTACAATTTGTACAAATTTTCCTGAATTTTTGTCGAATCCTGTTCGGTACTCCACAAACTTTGCAAGGAGAGAGCGCATTTTGACATTTAATTTCGAGAGAAAGTTACAAGTTTTTACGGAGTCTTTTTGGCTCAGTAAAGATTTGCAAGCTAAAAAACAGCTGATTTTCGGTCTGGAAAACAATTTTAAATTTTTGTAAAACTTAATAATTTTTTAAATATTTGTAGGAAATTTCGATAGAATGCACCGACTCCGGAATTTTCGATTATTTGGATGGTAGGGGGGTTCATATAGATCACTAAAGTGGAAACCAAATCTTGTTGAAACTTATAGTTTATGAATAATACAGTATTTTAGCGTAGACCACTCTTGTGCATTGGCGGCCTTCGGCAAAGCACCGAACGGTAACAAAATTAAAAAAACCTTAACTTTACGCTCTATTTTATTTAGTTAAGTATGTACATATAATAATCGTTTCATGGTTACAAACACAGTTAATTTTGTTAGTGTTGGCTAAATGGGGATATTCAAGATAAGGCCATTCACGCCAGGCATGAGGCTATTTTTTTTTTTATCATTATTTATTAAGGAATTTAAAAACATCAGTACAGGGAATGAAAAATCAGTATTGTACTGATGAAATCAGTACGTCTGGCAACCCTAACTATAATATGTATACATTAGTGTTGCCAGATTTTTTTACAAAAAACTTATTTGTACAAAAATATATAAATTTGTCTGCATGCCAAAACCAAAGAACAAAAAAAAAAACATAAAATATGACATATGTATATATGTATATATCGACGGCTGAGAATAAGATCGCCCTATTTCAAAAATTGTTTCAAAAACGCCCTATTCCATTTGTTTCAATAACGTCCTATTTCAGCCAAGTATTCAAAAACGCCCTATTTCAGAGAAATATATATGGAATTTTCTCTGAAATATGGCGTTTTTGAAGCAAAATCTGAAATAGGACGTTATTGAAACAAATTTTCAAATAGGGCGTTCTTGAAGCAAAATCTGAAATAGGACGTTATTGAAACATTTTTTCAAATAGGGCGTTCTTGAAACAATTTTTGAAATAGGGCGATCTTATTCTCAGCCGTCGATATGTTAATACATATATACATTTTTTCATGACTACATAAACTTTAGGTACATATCTGTAAGATTTTTGCATAATAATATTTTTTGCATTAATGAAATTCGAATACTTAAAATGTACATATGTATATTTTACAGAATTGTTTACCTCTGGCAAAATTTCAGTCTTTGTTTTAATATAATTATAAAGTTCAACATACATAATTTAAATCGTAATTGAACACTAAGGCAGTTCAGCCCTTATTAGTGAACGAGTACATCTGTTCCTTGTATCACTCCATTTTAGTCGCATCTGAGAAAAAACCCTTTCTGCAAAGCAATTAAAGTTTGGAATACTGAACACAATGAAATAATTGCAAATATATTTGGAATATCTATGTACATATCAAAGTTGCTTTAAAATAGATGCGATTATGAATTTTGATAGGAATTATGATATTGTCGAAAATACGAGACAATGCTTGTCCCACCGGGACATTTGAAATGTGGTGAAAAATACGTGATGTCCCGGGAAATACTGAAAATATATGGCATCATTAGTATACATACGTTCATATGTTTTAAACATTAGGCTAGCTGACTATAGTCAACTTGGTTAACCATACCACTTTTATATATGTATGTATGTACATATCTACGTGAAGAAAATTTCAAAACGCGACGATAAATTGTCACATCTTCCACACGTGATTCTCATTAGTTGTGAATAATGCGAAATGTCAGAACTATCACACACTAGACATTTTCCCTGTTGAACAAGTATCAATAATTTTATTAAAGGCAATTCAATAGAAATACTGAATGAAAACGCTTTTTCTCAGTCCTGGTAAGCTTTGTAAGGGGTTGCCCTGAATTTTTACGGGGTTGCATGTATATATATTGTGAACCACAATTTGTGAGTTAAGACAACATGGTTTTATTAATATCTTTTGATAAAATGTAGTTATAAACATTAGGGTTTCGCAGAAATACATATCTGACCTGCTCCACGAAAAGGGATCTCTGCGCCGAAATTTTTTTTACTTTTTGAGTGATTCTTATAGGAAAAAAAAAATGCTCTTTCAAATGCCGCAAACCGCAAGTTTCTATGTATTTTATTTTTTTTACAAATCACCTGCAAAGAAAGTTGCATAACCATACGCAAAGCAAAGCGCTTTTTTTAAACGCGTTTTTCTCAATAACTTTTCGGTGCAGAGGTCCCTTTTTTGGAAAATCCCTCCGGAAAAGTCGGAAAATTGGAAAAATCGAAAATCGAGTTTTTGTATGAAATTTTGTGTGAAATTATTCCTTAATGAAAAAATAGAAAGTTCTCAGCCAAAAGCCGATAGATGGGGATAGTGATAGGGATAGGGATAGAGATAGCTATAGAGATAGAGATAGGGATAGGGATGTAACCTTCGGAAGAAATTCGGACTTCGTGTTCTTATATGAGTCCAATCAATAAACCCAATCACTCCAAACATGAAACTACCCGTAGCATAGTGACGTAGTGTTACCAACAGCATTATCTCCTGCGCAACCCCTTATTGTTGGTTTCCTTAACTCGGTTCCCAGCAGAATGTGGTGTGAATCTTTGCTTATTTCAAAAACAGATCAGAAGGATCGCGGTGAAATCGCCTTCGGTTCACTTCTTTAATGACAAAGAAAATTAAAAAAATGTCAAAATCACTAATTAAAAATTTAAGTATAGATTTTGTCGTACTTAACTTTAAATGTCGTTAAAGGTTATTAATGAATCATTAACTGACTCTGATAGTGAACTTTTTCAAATCTTTACTAAGGAATGTCTTAAGTAATCATTAACTGACTCTGAGTGCGGCTGTCGGACTTTTAATTAACTTTGTATACAATGCTTTCTTAAAAGACCTACTCTAGATCGAGCTAGCAACTGTGACATACTTTATCACATACTTTTCCAAATTACAGCAGGAATATTTTTTCAATATCCATATACAAATTATACCTAGTAATTATTAAGTTGCCAATTTTAATTTTTATGAGCTTTCAAAATACAACGATATAATTTATTGTACCCTTTATTGATATAAAGCTTAGCAATTTTATTTGTATAGGTATATGCTATTTATTTATACTCATTACCATACGAGCACTGAGTTGCACTGACTTTTCCAAGTCCAATCAAATAAATAAAAATACATGCACGCTTACGTACATATTTGTTATTAATTCTGACAGCCAAAATATGTATGTGCATAATTTACGAACTTGATCTCGACCTTCGCCAAAAGCAATTATGTGAATAGTTACTTAATGCGCTGGGTACATAATGATTTTTGGTTTCATATTTAAAAAAAAAATACGAAAACTCATTTCAATGAACTTGAGTTTATTTCATTGTATTTACATACAAATGCAATTGCTTATAGATATGTATGTAGCATTGGCGTAGTAACGGGGGGGGTTTTGGGGACAAAACCCCCCCCGAAAGATTCGTTTTGTATAAAATTCATCTGACCATAAAACCACCTTTAACTAAGAGATGATTTACAGGAAAAAATCAATGAGAATATTAATTTCTCGAAATTGGTAATTCGAAATTTAGCGCTTTTTCACGAAGTATTATTTATAATTGTAGCGTTAGTTGAGCTGTAGGAAAGTGCAAGAACCGCAGGAATTTTATCACAATTTACATTCTTTGTACCCATACTCGCTCTTTTGTGGTAAAATTCCTACGGTTCCTGCACTTTCCTACGGCTCAACAAACGCTACAATTACACTACTCGACAAATTTTGATCAACTTTAACCACCAAAAATGAAATAACCAGACCCAGTTTTTGAGGTATTGGTAAAAACGTGGAAAAAGCCATATATGCAAACATTGCATCACATAAGTGCATCAAAAAGTTGTATTAGACATCGTGGCGATTTGATATCTAGGAGGAGCTGGTATAGGGAGCTCCAACAGACATTTTTTGCCTTCACACTCCAAAATTGGTCAAGTAGTTTGGTTACAAAAACAAAAATAATGAAAAAAATTTGAAAAAAAATCGAATTTTTTTAAAGAAATTTCAGATTCGACTGTCCTAAAATCAGAAAAAATCTTAATAATTTCCCTACAAGCTTAGGTGCTGAAAGTGATGAAAATTGTGAGAGATTTCATCAGGACTTAATAGTTTTTGAATGGTGATATCAAGGGTCTTGGTACGAGTATATGATGGGAGACTATTTTTTGGACAATCATACGTGTAACAAATGCAGAAAATCACAAAAGAGTAGTCAAAAGTACTTACTCACATCGCTCATTATTTATCAATAGCGAAATATGGATATTTTTTTATTCAATTAATTTTTTTCCTATTAATCGCTGTTTTGAGAGATATTGTGCACTTCAAAACACGTAATAAATGGAATAAAATAATCTTAAGTATTACTCCTTAATAAAGTTTTATGAATAAACCCAATTTTGTTGTTGAAATTTTACTCTTCCGGAAATGCATATTATTCTTTGTGCAAAATTTCATTCCTTTATGACTTCTAGTTACGCCGATGATATCGACATCATTGGCACTAACACTCGCGCCGTATGTTCTGCCTTCTCCAAGCTGGATAAAGAGGCTAAGAAAATGGGTTTGGCGGTTAACGAGGACAAGACGAAGTACCTCCTGTCATCACACAAAGAAACAGCACGCCTTGGCAGCCACGTCAATGTTGATAGCTACAAATTCGAAACTGTTGAGGACTTCGTCTATCTGGGAACCAGCATTAACACCAAGAATGATGTCAGCACGGAGATCCAACGAAGAATCACGCTTGCCAATAAATGCTACTTCGGACTAAGTAGGCAACTGAAAAGTAAAGTCCTCTCTCGACAAACAAAAATCACACTCTACAGGACGCTCATCGTTCCAGTCCTCATGTACGGCGCACAAGCATGGACAATTTCAAAATCAGATGAGATGGCACTTGGAGTATTCGAGAGAAAAGTTCTTCGTAAGATTTATGGACCTTTGCGCGTTGGCGTGGGCGAGTATCGACGGAGATTTAACGATGAGCTGTACGAGCTTTACACAGACATCGACATTGTTCAGCGAATAAAGATCCAGCGGCTGCGTTGGGCAGGTCATGTCGTGAGAATGGACGAAGGCGCTCCGGCCAAGAAAGCATTTCTATCGAAACCCGCTGAACGCAAAAGAAAAGGGAGACCTCCTCTGCGTTGGGAAAATCAGGTGGACAGCGATGCTGCCTCCCTAGGTGTTCCCAAGTGGCGCCATGCTGCACGAAACAGAAGCAATTGGCGCGCTCTGTTGGACGCGGCCAGAATCGTCTAGACGGTTAACCATTTCGAACCTCCTGGTACACCATATGTACCACTAAATTTTATTATGGGTTAACTCCTAAAGTTTGCACTCAAACTTGAAAAGAATATACTCGGACGAAGCCTGCTGGTTTTTCTAATGGTACATATAAAAAGGAGCTCATTCGCGCTCACAGTTTACACACAGCTTTGAGTGAAACAGCGAAGCATGCGAACGCGTACATTTTTTGCAAGTATTAGTTATTCAAAACAAAGTGCAAAGTAGTAAAAAATATATAACAGATAAAGATATTGACTTCGTTTATGA
Source organism: Urophora cardui (assembly GCA_960531455.1). Lineage (NCBI taxonomy): Eukaryota > Metazoa > Arthropoda > Insecta > Diptera > Tephritidae > Urophora > Urophora cardui. The sequence goes on along the minus strand of OY482671.1, from coordinate 91,657,520 downwards.
GGATAAGTATTGATAATGACAAATTTTGGATATTTATTATTGTATATTTTGAGTTTTACAAAACTGGTACGTCACGGTAGGCAGGAAGCGACGATAGGTTGCATGAAAATGTCGAGAAAAAAGGAAAGTGGGGTTGTGTTATGTGATGTTTATAGATGGAACATCCGTTGAAATTAAAATCCGAGCTGCTCCTTTTTCAAGGATATCCACATTTTTTGTTTTTTTTGAAAGGATCAAATATTGAGATAATCGAAAATTCGCCACCGTCCAAATTTTTCCGATTTCAATACATTATTTGGTCGCTAAGGGATACAAAAAAAGGTATTAAAAAGAAAAATGGACACCTGTAGTGGAAAAATCCAATGTGAACAGGACCTAAAGGATAACCACTGAAATATAAAATAACACAAAAAGTACCCACTTTAATTTGCGTATAACTCCTAACATGTTAACTCTACGTGAAAATTCCTTATAATATGTTTCATTCAGAATAAATAAAGGAATATTTCTTTGATATACAATTTTGATGTACCTGCAGTGGTTAATGCACTTTGGTCCATCTAAAGTGAAAATTTCAAAAAAAGTACGTTTTTTTTATGGTGCTATTTTAAGTTCAAATATTTTTCTAGTTTATGTAAATATTTTAATCTAATGATCCAATTCTCATTCTTACATATCTATACGTTAATATTAAAAAGAATTGGAGCTGAAATACGCGCTAGCTGTGCACGGTGGGCGGTAAGCAACAATAGGTTGCATGAAAATATCGAAAAAACGATCGCCGGCTAAACACTTACGTAAACTGATATTCTAATATACTTCATAAACACACAGCAAGCGTGAATAAAATCTCCAACATTTTTTTTAAACGAAAATTAGTACCAGCACACAGCTAGGCACATATTCGTTGGGCCATCGTTTTTACGATATTCCCATGCAACCTATTGTTGCTTCCCGCCCACCGTGCACAGCTAGCGCGTATCTCAGCTCTAACTCTTTTTTAGTATTAACGTAGAGATGTGTAGGAATGAGAGTTGGATCATTAGATTAAAATATTTATATAAACTAGAAAAATATTTGAACTTAAAATAGCACCATAAAAAAAACGTACTTTTTTTGAAATTTTCACTTTAGATGCACAAAAGTACATTAAGCACTGCAGGTACATCAAAATTGTATATTAAAGAAATATTTCTTTATTTATTCTGAATGAAACATATAATAAGAAATTTTCACGTAGAGTTAACATTTTAGGAGTTATACGCAAATTAAAGTGGGTACTTTTTGTGTTATTTTATATTTCAGTGGTTATCCTTTAGGTCCTGTTCACATTGGATTTTTCCACTACAGGTGTCCTGTTTTCTTTTTAATACCTTTTTTTGTATCCCTTAGCGACCAAATAATGTATTGAAATCGGAAAAATTTGGACGGTGGCGAATATTCGATTTCCTCAATATTTGATCCTTTCAAAAAAAACAAAAAATGTGGATATCCTTGAAAAAGGAGCAGCTCGGATTTTAATTTCAACGGATGTTTCATCTATAAACATCACATAACACAACCCCACTTTCCTTTTTTCTCGACATTTTCATGCAACCTATCGTCGCTTCCTGCCTACCGTGACGTATACGTACCAGCAGTCCTTTATACTGGTACATATGTGTACCAGCAGTACCCTTCGTCAATCTTTACATACTTATTGTTTTTTGTTTTACAAAGAAATAATATGTCGAAAACTTGTGTGAAGATGAAATAGCAAAGACGCTGGATGTTTATGGAGATTATTCTGACGTTGGCAATGAAGGTGGGGATGAAAGTGGGGACTTTTCTGGCGGAAATGCTGATAATTACGAACCGGACTCGAATACGGATAGCGAAAAATCTTTAGTATCTTCATCTTTATATTTCGATAGGGAATCCCATGCAGCTGAAGGTGTAAATGAAAATGAATCGGAAGAATTTTACCAAGAGCTCGAACATAACATGATTTCCATGACTTCGAACCAAAGGTCATGGTCTTGTCCTCAGCCAAATTTTATACCTAAGAATATTACAAACGAACATCGTGAGTGTAATATAAGTCTCGAAATTCCACGTACTTCGTCACCATTTTCAGTATTTCAAAAAAATTTCCCTCGAAGTTTGTGTGTATATACCGCGAAATGTACAAACGAACGCATTTTTACATTTGGAACCGCAAAACAATCACCAAATATATCGAAAACTGATGCTGGGAAAATAGCAATTCTGCTGGGATATATGTTTGTTATGTCCTACAAGAAAGAAACCGCGGAAAAAAGTGTTCTATCGTCTTTTAATGATTTCCGCTGCCAAATCTTCGGTCATTTATTGCGATCTCCGATGAGAAAAACTTCAATTTATCGATTTCATAATAATATTAGCAGAATCGCTAATATTTGAAGATAAGAAAACTGCAACCAGACGTAGGTCTCAAGGAATGGGGCACATATATGCAGGACAGAAGAATCTGGGCATTATATCTATGCATTTACCAGTTCCTATTAATACTAGAAGACGTTGTGAAAATTTTCGGCGCAACAAAAAGCAAACGAGAACAAAGTAAATGTGCCAGATATGCGATATACCACTTTGCATGGGTTGCTTTGCAAGTTATCAGACTAATAAATCAAATTAATACATCTCCATATTAATTTTAAAAGTATTTTTTCGTGAATATAAATACCTATATTATGTAAAATGCATTATTTGAATAAAATATAAGAAAATATATTCGTTGAAATAATCAATAACTCTTAGCAGATTAAGGACTGATGGTACATATGCTGTACCACACAACAGCACTGGTGGTACAATGGTTTACCACCACCCACACCTTGATAAAAATGGAAATAATTTGAATGTGGATTTTTTAGTTATAAGCTACTTAATTGTGGGAAACTAGTTAAATGTTATATACTCAAGCGGTTGAAAGCCGGTTCGAAAGGGTTAAGCGCCAATCAAGAAGAAGAAGAAGTTACAAAGATGTCACGTTACAAATTTCCAATTTCTGAAAAAAATTACATTTTGATCATTTGTAAAAAAAATTTTAGATTTTTGGTAATTTTTATTTTAATTCTGGTAAATTTTTTACATTGGCTGTGACCCCCCCCGAAAAATTCTCTTACTACGCCACTGGTATGTAGGTACATGAGTTTTTATTTAACTGGTTCTATAGGTGTTAATAAGCTAATTACATATTTATGCTATGAATCTTAAGCTTGTAATATTCTTTTTTGGCAAAAACTTTTTAAGTAGACGTGTCAATATGAGACCTTGCCAGACTTGCTTGTCAAAAAATCATTGATACTATGTGAAATATATTGGTATATTTCAGGCAACGTACAAAGAAAATACGCAGCATAAGTCTATAAGAATAACTAATTTTTAATGCCAAATTTCATTGAATATTGTCCTTGCTGGAAAGAATAGTTATTATATTTGTCATATGGAATAGTCGAATTTCGATGGACTCCTTTCTTTTCTTTCAAATTTGGACATACTGTTATAATGGAAACATAGTTGTTGTCGCTGCATACGCAAATAATTCATAAAAAGGTAGTTCGAACAGAGTTTTTTATACATAGATAAAAACCAGGGACGGTAATCATTATAAGGGAAATAATTTAAATCAGCATGTAATCATTATTCCTCGATTTATATCTTCTCGATCAAAAGTAAATAATTATTATTTTTTTATTTTTATTTTTTTGCTATGGTAGCTATCACATAATGCTTAATTTAGGGTAGTTTTTAAGAAAAATTATACATTCTGACCTACTTTTGATAGAGCTAAAAATTGCCAAATTCATAATAAATGCTAATTTATGCTAATTTCACTATTAAATGAAAATTACAAAAAAAAAATCGGAAAAAATATGTTACGGATTTTCTGCTCACTGATTGGCTAATCGCTTCAATTTGTCAATTGAATTGCTCCAGATATGGTATGTATAGACGTCGGGTAATTTCAACAAAATATTATTGCACATCTTACTCCTGCTCCATTCTCAAACATTTTTTTTCCTGGCTCTGCTCCTAACTCCCAATTTTTTTTTGCTGCGAGCTCCGCCCTCGCTCCCATTTTTTTTTTGTGTTGATCGGGGATGCCGTATGTGAATTAGATTTTTTATACCGGAATCCAAATTTGGCGTTCGGTCGGCCGCGCTTTTGACAGGTGAGTAGAAATTAGGGCTTACGATTCGATCTCGAGCAGTGTCGAGAAATTCGAGAATCGAGAAAACCGAGACTCGGGTTCTCGATTAAATCTCGTTTCTCGGATTTCTCGATAACATATTATGTGTATTGTGTCAAAAAAATATGAATATCAAAAATTTGTTGTATGTCATTGGAAAGAAAAAATTTAATATTATGAAATTTTAATTGTATTTCACTTCGAAATTTCTGAAACGCATTTGGATTTTTTTTAAATAAACCTGAAAATGATTGAATTATTATGCAGAATACGCATATAAGTAAATACGTAAAATCAGAACAAGCTATAAAACAGCATAGTATGCTTATACCGCTATTTTTGCGATGTAGTTGAATGTCGAGAAGCTCGCGAGCCTTTCGAGATTCGAGAAGAAGAAGTCAACTGTTCACGTACCATTACCATATGAATGAATTTGCCTTGGGGAATGGTAAGTGAACAGCTGACTTCTTCTCGTTTTTAACTCGCCGTATACAGAAGAATGTCATACAAAGAAATATTTGACTTTGAGTTTGACATTCTGATGGACAAAAACTTAAAGCGAATAGGGCGAATATTGCCGAATTCGCCCTGCCATTACCATATAATGAATTTGCATTGCACCGAAACAATTTTTTTTGCTATTTTATTTTTTGTTGATCAACGAAACTAATTAATTTTTATATTTTTTTGATAATCAACGAACGAAATAATTTTGTTTAATTTTATTTGTTTTTTTTGTTGATATCCTTGTGCAGCCTTAATCAAAAGGTGAACCAGATGTCCCGGAATGCTGCTAAGAAATATTGGTATGAAATAAAAGGTGTTGAGTGGGGCCAAAGATTGACAAAGGCGGTTGACGACCATGCCCATTTTTGATACCAATATTGTTCAGGCATATTCTGGGATCATCCAGGTCCACATTCTGATCCATATCTGGGGACTCTAGCCAGGAATCATGATGGGTACAGCTCTAGGTAAAGGCCCTGCTCAACACCTTTCAATTTATACCAATATATAAATATATATAAGTAGGCTTGATTTTTATCGGTGACCAAAAAGAAATCTGAATAACGGCTATTCAGGCCCAAGACCATTTTCTGTTGTTGTAATGGTTATACAGGCCCAAAAATATTTTGGTTTTTATAATGGCTATTAATGACCAACAAATTTTTTCTCATGATATTATCATGACGATAATGGTTAAATACAACCAACTCACCAAATGATTCAGGGTAATGGTTAAATAAAATTTTTACGCAATTGCTCTTATAACCGTTACGTCCCTGTTTTTAATAATAATAAAAGAGCTCTAGATACCCGGATATCGAGCAGTTTGAACATATCTTCTTTGTTTGAAGTCCGTCGTATATGTCGTTTAAGTGATGTTCGACTGACTTCTGTCTGTCCGTCTCTCTGTCTGATTTGAGATATCACCAGAACTATGAGCTGTGCTGTTTAAGTAATGTTCGACTGACGCTCTGCCTGTCCGTGTCTCTGTCTGCTTTGATACATACTCGTATACATAAAAAAGTGGTACAAACTTTATTACTTATCACTGTATTTTTATCATTCAAGGTTTTTTTCAAAATGGCAGCTGAGAAAATCGAAGAGATTCCAATGGGTGACGAGCCATTCTTAGGCACATTAGATATAGCTTTACTGTTAGCCTTAATTGGCGGCGCTACATGGTATTTTATGCGCAGTAGAAAGAAGGAGGAGGAGCCCATACGTTCCTATACAATACAGTAAGTCATAAGTTGCATTGATATGTACATACATATGTACATTAGGGTGTTGCGATTTATATATCGCGCCATCGAAATTCGGATTCCTGTAATTTTTCTGAGTAGAAAACTCCTCCACGACATTTGTCTAAAATTAATTTTGATGTTCCGGAATTTGGTTTTTATGGACCAAGACGGATTTCTGAAAATAAAAATTGGGCAAAAATCGACAAAAAAAAAATAACCAGGCCAATGTGCACATCGAATTGAAGCAGCATTTTATTCTGTATCCAGATATGAAATTAGAATTAAAATCGGAGTATCCGTTTTCGGGATATAGCCTGATTTCCGGTTATGGAGGCTGAATGCCCAAAATCGCATATTTCGCGGTTATCTCGCTGTGTGCAATATATCTTACATTTATCTGCAAACTTCTTAAAGATAAGTCAATACAATATATTATCGATATTTTAAAATATTAATTTATCTTCGTAAAAGTATGCTGTTTGGAACTAGTTTTTTTTTCTTTATTCAACTCTTAAAAAACTCAAGGTTACTCATACGCCATGGGGTACTATTGGTAGCAAAAAACAACCGGAAGATAAATTAATATTTTAAAATATTACTCATATATTGTATTGACTTATCTTTAAGAAATTTGCAAATAAATTAAGATATATTGTACACAGCAAGAGATAATCGCGAAAATATGCGATTTTGGGCATACAGCCTCCATAACCGGAAATCAGGCTATATCCCGAAAACGGATAATCCGATTTTAATTCTGATTTTATATCTGAATTCAGCATAAAATGCTGCTTCAATTCGATGTGCACATTGGCCTGGTTATTTTTTTTGTCGATTTTTGCCCAATTTTTATTTTAAAAAATCCGTCTTGGTCCATAAAAACCAAATTCCGGAACAACAAAATTAATTTTAGACAAATGTCGTGAAGGAGTTTTCTACTCAGAAAAATGACAGGAATCCGAATTTCGATGGCACGGTATCGATTAATTTCCCTCCATACAAATCGCCCCACCCTAATGTACATACATACATACATATGTCTCTTGAAAAAATTTTCATATTTTCTTGGTATGTATATATTTTCAGACCCACAACTGTAAGTACTTCAAGCTCTGCAGACAACTCGTTCATTAAGAAATTGAAAGCTTCCGGTCGCAGTTTGGTTGTGTTTTATGGTTCTCAAACTGGTACAGGTGAGGAGTTTGCCGGTCGTTTAGCGAAAGAAGGCATACGCTACCGTTTGAAGGGTATGGTAGCTGATCCGGAAGAGTGTGATATGGTAATTTTAATAAATGCTTCGTTCTAACCTTATTTCATCCACTTTAAAGCCTAATGTACAGCCGTTGAGAAGTACTTAAAAACAGGGCCGTAGCTAGAAATTTTTTTCGTGGGGGTTTCATCATTGTGGATTTTTTTTTTTTTGTTTTTTAGAAAAATATATCGCACACTAAATCAAAAAGCGTTACAACTCAAAATTTTTCGAAATCGGGTTTCTTCCATAAATTGGTACACATATCTCTAGCGGCTGCCAAAAAATCTTTTCCATCACAGTCTTTTTTAACTGAGAAATAACTATTATACGTAGCCTTTTCCCATATCATTGCCTATAAAAATTAAAAAGTTTTTTGCCTCTCCTGAAAATTTTTGAATTTTGAGTTCTAACGCTTTTTGATTTAGTGTGCGATATAACCTATTTCTTGCACTAAATAAAAATAAAAAAAAATCTGCTATTTAGAAGAAAAATATATTATAAGGAGTTTTAAAAATCAGGAAACTAGTATTCATTTAAAAATTAGACTGTTTTTTTGCAAATACAATGGGTACTTTATTTTTGGTGATTTTATCCAACTGAAAAAAAAAAAAAAATATTTTATGGACGAAAAACTCGGTTAGATTACCCAACCATGTGGAAACGAAAACAGCTGTAAAAGTCCGCCCCAAGATTTCTTGCTTATGTTGAGACTCTAACTTGTTTTTTTTTGCAACTTTGTTATTTGACATCCGATTTTTTACAGTGTTTAAAAAACTGGCAAAAGTTTCATTTCTGTTGATTTTGATTTTGATTCCGCTTTTAAAAAGTCAGAAGTCGTATCAATATCAATATGAAAAAATATGAACATGTACGATTTTGCCTGATTTTGATTTTGCGCTGATTTCATATTGCTCAAAATCAAAAGTGGCCTGATTTCAAAATGAACGATTTTGCCTGATTTTGATTTTGCGCTGATTTCATATTGCTCAAAATCAAAAGCAACCAAATATCAAAATTAGCGATTTTGCCTGATTTTCATTTTGTGCTAATTTTGATTTTGTGCTGATTTCATATTGCTAAAATCAAAAGCAGCCAAATATCGAAATCAATGCTTTCACAGTTTTGCTATTTACGCTGATGCTACGTTGGGAAAAATAAAAAAATATGTGGCGTCCTTGGTTTGAGTGATAAACTTGGCACGAGTGCCACCATTAACAAGCTTACTGAATTCCCTTTTATTTGATATGAAATCTATGTAATTCGTTTAAGGAGTTCGCTAGTTATTGGCCCTGTCTAGGTTTTTATTTTATCGCTGTCCTTAAAAAATAAAACTTCTAGTTGATTGATTATTTTTGTCCAAATAAAATATTCGGACAAATATTCATTTTTTCTTCGGCGTTTTATTATAAAAGGAATAACACCCGGTCTCTGCTTAAATAACTTTTGACAAAATATTAAAAAATTGCCGATCAGTTATGATCAGAATTTTTTTTAATTTTCTTCCAAAGTTTCAACTTGCGATAAAAACGCGCTAAATTTTTGACACTTTTTAAAAGTAAAGGTACACACCAGTTGATGGATTAATCAATAAAAAATAGCGTCGCCTTATAGTAAAAAATTAAAAGTATGTAAAAAAACTCATTTGGGAAAATCAGATCTGCAAACAAGCTGTAAACTTCAATTGGTTTCTGGGGCCATATTTGATGAAAAATCCTGGCAAAACAATAATTTTTCGAAATTCTAAGTTTCAGCAAGGCCTGCTAAAAGCGCGCAAGTCTAAAACGAAAAATATTGTTGAAAATGCCTGAATGGATGCATAATCTCACCATCGATTTTTTTATATTGGCTGCTTCGCGACATTGTACGGCCCTTCGAAAACCTTCATAGAATTGATAATGACCAGATTAAGAGTTCTGTTAACATCTATTTAGAAAATTCTGTTGTGCCGAACGGCGAATGTATTTTTTGGGACAAGCTTTTTCATGGCAGAAATATACTCGGAGGGTATGCCGCCCACTGCCGAGAGATGACCGCTATTTCTAAAAATCCGATAATTAAATTTTAATTAATTAGAAAATTTTTTTGGTGTTTGTCCGGACTGGGGTTTGAGCCCAAGACCTCTGGTATAGCAGGTGAGCACTCTACCCACTGCACCACAGCGGCCAGGGGGATAAAATTAAGACAAATAAAGTTGATCCTGATAATAGAATACATAGACGTGCGGCGGTAGAAACGTCCACAACTCGACCCTAGGTTCGACTCATCAATAACTAATAGGGCATGGACCTCCTCCTCAATAATGATGTGTGGCTGTTTCTTGTGGGATGATCTTGAGGATATTTATGGTTTTAAAGCAGACCTGGGTAATACTGAGTAGTAATTGGACTATTACGTACTTAAATACTTTACATTTTGATCTTGAAGTAATTAGTCCGTATATTCAAGTACAAGTACAAGGAATTTAAAAATATTTGAAGTTTTTGAAAATACTTCAAAGTATTTGAAAATAATGGAAAGTACTTGAAAAGAATTGAAAAATGTACTTGAATCGATTTTTCAATTCTTTTCAAGTACTTTCAATTACTTACAATCGACGACGCAACGTCAAGTTGAAACCAATATTTAACAAGTAAGGAAGCCTAAGTTCGAGTGGAATCGAACATTAGATACTCAGCTGTATGCTTTCATTGTTTGCGTTTGATGGAAACACGGTGTAGGTACTTTATATAAAGCAAGTGCCGCATAAAGTGGTCGTAGCCACGCCCATTTTCAAACTTTTTATCAATCATCAAACTAAGCATATGAATATTATTCTTTGTGCAAAATTTCATTCCTTTATGACTTCTAGTTACAAAGATGTCACGTTACAAATTCCCAAAGGGTTTTCCAGAAATATCTTTGTTAAAAAGTAGGCGTGGTCATAAACCTATTTCAATAAATTTGTGCGTGTCTATTAACATAAGTTAAAAAAGTATATAAACCAAATTTCGTCATAATATCTCAATTATTTGTCGAGTTATGGGCTCCGAAATCTCGTAGATTCCTTTGTATAAAAAGAGGCGGTGCCACGCCCATTTTCCAAACTTTTTTTTATTTTTTGTTTCCGGTCTATTGTGGAACTCATGTCACAAAATTTCAATGAATTATCTTTGTATTTAACAAAGATATCGCTTAAAATGTTTTTATTAGGTCACTTTATAATACCCATTTATAAAAGTGGGCGTGGTCGTCAACCGATTTTGGTAATTTTTCGTCCACACATTTGCCTAAGTAAATATATCACGCGTTCCAAATTTCATCGATATATCTTTAACGGTTTCTGAGTTATGGCTTATAAAACTTTCAATATTTGCCCCTTAATAAGTGGGTGAGGCACCGCCCATTTTCCAAAATTTCATCAAATTTCTTCATAGAGGCCTGAACTCAACACGTGGGTAAAATTTCATCGCTCCAGCTATATTAGGGACTGAGATACCAAATTTCCGGTTTTTTCTATATAGGAAAAGTGGGCGTGGTCATGGTCCGATTTCGCCCATTTTCAATACCAACCGTCCCAGTCTCGATACCAACTTGCATTCCAAATTTCATCAAAATATCTCAATTTTTGCGCGAGTTAGAGTGCGTACGGACGGACATGGCTCAATCGACATGGCTCTTTTCACCCTGATCATTTTGATATATATAAGTCCATATCTATCTCGATTATTTCATTCTGTTACAATCCACCGTTATGAAATCAAAATTATAAAACTCTGTGTACTAGTACAGCTGAGTATAAAAAAAACTAGAGTGCGCCTACTGTCGAATTTCGACAGTTAGATATTTAGGATTAAGGTACGTTATATTTTTTCTTATAATTTTATTTATGTTGAATTATTTTTTTTTTTGTTTTAAATTAAATTAAATTATTTATTTATTTATGTTAAATTTCAAATACATTTTGTTAAATATACATAATATGGACTGCAAGCGACACGTAAAAAATATAAAATATCGTATACTTTTGAATTTTTTTTTAAATATTGGTTTCAAGATTGTAAGTAATTGAAAGTACTTGAAAAGAATTGAAAAATCGGTTCAAGTACATTTTTCAATTCTTTACATGTACTTTGAATTCTTTTCAAATACTTTGAAGTATTTGCTAAAACTTCAATTATTTTTCAATTTCTTGTACTTGTACTTGTACTTGAAACTTTGGGATGCCAGTACCAGTACCAGTACAATTCCTTTAAACTGCACTTGTCACAAGTCATACTGGTACTTGATATTATCCAGGTCTGTTTTAAAGATAATATGGATGTAGTGAAGTACGTTGATTTACTCCAAAATGTGATGCTGTTCTATACGGAAGTGAATTCCCCGGTGATTTGAAATTTCAAGAAGGCAACAATCCGAAGCACACTTCCCGTATGGCAAAAATTGTTGTCGGGGATAGTTTGGTCACTGTTCTTGATTGAGCATCATCAAGTTCCGGCTTAAATCCAATAGAAAATCTTTAGGACGGTGTAAAATTACACTCAGTACGCAGAATATCATCAATTTGGATCACTCCTTGAAAAATCAAATGAAGGACCAGAGATCCTTACTACCGAAGTTTAATAATGTCAACGCAAACACGATTTTTAACATTTATAAAGCAAAAGTTATTTGCAACGAAATACTAATATAAATTTTGTCTTTAAACTTACTATTTTCTTTAGGCAATATTTATTTCCGTTCTTAAGTCTTTTTCTCAACCAAATTTCGCAATGTATTTTATTTGATACGAGAAATAAAAAAAATTAAGTTTACCTGGTACAAAAAGTTCTTTTTATGTTAAAAATATCTTAAATTAATAAAATAATACTTAATATTTAAGTAATTTTTGTGAAAATGGTCTAAAATGTAAAAAAGGGCATCGTCCTTAAGTATTTTTCAACGGCTGTAGATCTCAAATTCACGTATTTTTTTAATTAATCCTACACAGGAAGAGCTTTTACAAATGAAAGACATTCCTAATTCGCTGGCTGTATTCTGTTTGGCAACATATGGCGAAGGCGATCCTACAGATAATGCAATGGAATTTTTTGATTGGCTTTCGAATGGCGATGCTGATTTGAACGGGCTAAATTATGCAGTAAGTAAGATTTTAATTTCGAAAGTACCGCAGAATTATGTACATGAAAAACTAAGTGTACCTAGCAGTGGCGCACACAGAAAAATATTTTTGGGGGGTTTTCAACAGTGGCGTAGTAACGGGTACATTCTTTGTACTTATATTCGCTCTTTTGTGGTAAAATTCCTACGGTTCCTGCACTTCAATACGGCTCAACAAACGCTAAAATTATTATACGGTATTGCTGTTATTAACATGCTAATAACAGAAAAGTAACGCCAATTATTTAAATTTCAAGCTTTCTTTCAATTACTTATCATCTTAATCAAATAATATTAGTATAAACTACAATGGGAATAAATATGCAATGTATAAGAGTATCTGAACTTGAGATTTTACTTAATGTCTGTCAAGAATATTAAGAAAATTATTATTTATAACCGTAGCACATAGGTAGATTTTCAAGTTTTATGCGGCCAAAAATATTTTTTTGTGTACATCTATTCCAAATTGCTTGTTTAATGCAAAATTTTAATAATTTGTGTTAAAAGTAGAGCTCTCGATTTTTTTTTTTAGCATTTTCGAGTAGCCCGAACAGTTGTTGTTCAAATGCTCGAAGAGTTGTTTGTTTGTTTATTACCCGTATGTTTGTACGGGCATTTGAACAATTCGGGTATTTTGAAGTTTGTTTTTTTCTTTTGTTTATTATTACTTTTTTATTTATATGTAGTTTTTTTATTTTTGTTTTTCCGATACACATTTTTTTGTTTGTAAGCTCGAATGCTCGAATGTTTGTACGGGCATTTGAACAACAAACGGGCTTCAAACAAAAACGATCAGATCGAATTGCTCGATACCCGGGTATCTAGGGCTCTAGTTAAAAGTCGATTTTATTGAAAAATATATACAGTGACTCAAAAAAAAAAAAAATCATACGTCAGAGTTTTTAAATTTATTTCAAACAGTTCTGTCGAAAATTTGACTCTTATTTTCGTTTAAAAATGTAAACAATTTTTCAATAAAAATCGCCTTAAGCAGGATTTCTAAGCTTATGGAAAAATCCGAAAATCGTAGAAATTTCTAAAAGTGGATTAAAAATTTCAAAGCGCGTCCAGAATTTATAGAAGATTTTGAGGAGATTTCTAAGTGTACTGTTATGTAGCCAACCAATTTTAGTGTAAAAAGTGCTATTCTCAATGCTGTAAAAATTTCCGTCGATGTTAGTAATTTTTTTCTGTAGGGTGTTTGCGTTATATGTACGTGAGACCGTTCCAATTAAAATTTCCGAAAAGCCAATGAAATTTTTCAAAAAGTTGAATGTTGCATATTATTATATTACAATTGAATGGGCTGCAAAATTGCATACTAAAAAACGTAGGTTTATAACTCTTAGCCCATTTTATGATAAGTACTTCCTTGACTTTGAAAAATTGGAAATACTAAAAATACTACCTAAAAAGTTAACAATAATCGCTGCTAAATATCTGGGTTACTTTCGAGCATCACCTACATTAACCAAGATATGCGTTAGAAATATAAACATTCAAATTAAATATAAAGCACAAAAAGAAAATTATTGTAGGTACATATGAAAAACCCTGTATCTAGTAGTGAAGTGCGGCTTTGTGCGACGTAATTTTTTGTCGGCACTACTAATTGCACTAGATATCATGTCCGAGGGTTAATTTGACTGAGTCTGACAGAGCAACATAACAAAACCAATTTTTAACATGAAAAAGACTGATAATTTTTTTTTTAAATATCCCAACTTTAAAAGCTTAAAACTATAAACTTATTATTTTTTATTATTGGAAACCAAGGATATTATTGAAGTGTTAATAATTACTTGAACCTTTAGGATTCATCACGATTACTTAAATGAAATGCTTTAAATAATAAATATTCAAGTTGAAACTAGCACTTAAAAATATGTAAGAAAAAAACAAAAAAATTAACTTCAGATATGCTAAGTTACGACCATCTGGGGCAAGTGTAGAGTATGGGGTCGGGAAAAAAGCGATGAATTATTGTTCCCCATTCTATTTCCAATATGTGGATATGTTTTTTTTTTCTGTAATTGTAACAATTTTACAAAATTCAATTTTGGGCGCATAAAACTTGAAAATCTACCTATGTGCGTAGATTTCCAGAAGAGAATATGAGACTTACTTTTGAAGTATAGTTAAAGGCCCTTGGCAACTGACAATCTGGCATGTCAAGCAGTGTGTATGTGTGAGTTTTTTTGTGCGTGTTAGTGCAATTGGCAGCCCACCAAAAAACTCGATGACCGTGGAATTAAGTGGGTAATCCAGAAAAACCCTGGCAATCGCTTCCACATTCATTGACATAATGCCTGACATTAGCATGGGCTTGTCATTGGAGGGAAGGACTTTCCCACTGCATTACCGCCGAACGAATAAATCACGCAATACCGCAACGATTATAGTGAATCAAATAAAGAATACCTTACAGGGAAGCAGAGAAAGAAGGCGAAAAATGTAAGGCGTGATGGAAATTTCCACTGTATTTATTCCAGTTCAGTTTTCGCGCTACATTCTTCTTTGCATTACGTGGAATAGGTAATGGAAGCTCATTCCACTCTGCATTACTGGCAATGCGTGAAAGAAGTGATGAACTCGCCAGATGTTCCATGGCAAGGCCTTCTATCATACCTGACAGGTAATAGCGATGACCAGATTTTTACTGGGAGTCGTCGTGCTACACGTTCTTGTTCGGGCTCGCGTTGATGAGAATCAAATCTTTTAGATATTTGCGTCAATCACCCGACACTCACACATATGTATACACTTCTTAACATTCCAGATTTCCAGTGCAGGAAAAATAGGAAGCGGTCACCCAAAATCACAAAAGAGGAAAAAGATTAATATTGCATTATATGACTCGACAAACAAAACAACAAACAAAATCGGCTGCTCAGCAAAATGAACAAAATAATTTTGTTTCAAAAAATATCAATAAAAAATATCCAAAAATTATTTTGTTTTGCTAATTATCAGAAACAAAATTTTTTCGTTTCAAAAATTATCAATAAACCTTTAATCAGAATAATTTTGTTTCGTTGATATCAAAAAAATTGAGAAAAATTGTATTTGTTTTTATTCATGTACGTACATATGTACATACATACAAACATGTAAAATTTATTTTCTTCATAGAAAACGAAATTATTGAAAAGTCAATTTTTTCGTTTAAATTTGAAACTATATTTTTTTGAAATAATTGTTTTGATAATTATCAAAAAAAAAAAAATTTGTTAATTTTTTTTGATAACAGTTAAAGCGAAATGGATTTTGTTATGCTTTTTACGTTTATAAAATCAAATATTTCATCAGAAACAAAATTTTTTTTTGTTTATTGTTAAAAATGGGTGAGTTTCTAAGACTGAGCTGTTGTGCAACTGTTGAGTGTTTGTCTTAGAAACGCACTGTTGAGAAATTCCGCTCATCTCAACAGTTGGCAACTTTTCGCCATTTTTTGCATCACAAATTTTCTTCGCTACTTGAGCTCAACATGTTGTATAAAGCCAAACAGCTGATAAATTCATCAAACCGTTTCTAAGACGTAGCTGTTTAACTCAACTGCTACACAACTGTTGGCAACTGTTCAGCTCAACAGTTGCGGAGCAGCTTTTTCTTAGAAACTCACCCAATAACGTTATTTTGCAGCCTTTCTCAGAATGTATGGAAGCATTCACACTACATTCAATTAGTCGAACAACTGAAACAGTTGGATTTGCATACAACAGCCCAATTCGACTAAATCGATTGAATCGCAAGTGTGTATAGGCTCTAATACCATGTCTCCACATAACGTGTTTCGCTCTTTTTTTCTGCATTTTCTCTCTCAATCTTGTTTCGACACGGAAACCAGTGCCGAAACTCGCCAATTTCCATACAAAATTTCTGAGAGCGAGTGAAGATTGAAACACAGTTTCATTCTGAATCATCTTGCCAACCTCGATGATATCGATGTCTTCTCTAATTTTGTATCGAAAATCTATCGAAATCTCACACAGACCAAAACAAAGACGCAAAAATAAGCAAACATACAAACATTTAAGAAGAACAAGAAGGAGAAATGTCAAACTGAATCACGATTACCCACGTGGAGACGGGTTATTGAGCGAGATGTTTTGCTACATGTTTCTCTGGTGAATCAAGTTATGTGGAGACGGGCTTTAAGTCGTTAGAAGAGACTGAATGAAAGAAGATTGTAAGAGCGGAGCTAGACCAGGAGCGGAGTAAATGGAAAACATCCTTTGCTCCGGGGCCCTGGTATCAGCTGACTGAATGTTCGTGATCAGTATTGCCGCTAAAAAATTTCAAAAAGTTGACGAAAAAAGGAAAAAAGTGTCCACCAAATTTTTTTTTAGCTAGAAATGCATTTTTATATATTTTTGTGGTTTATTTAATGCTCAAAGCAATTCGCAGGTTAAGGAACAGTGTTTTACTAAAACTAAGTTAAACGAGAGCAAGCATATATTTAATTCAAATATATAATACAAATAAGTTATAATTTAATGGATTTAGAGATATTTGACAACCAAGTTTTCTTCCGGTATCCAAGAATTTAAATCATTTCCATTAGTTAATTTAAGCGCTGACATCATTGAATTGCACGTATCTATTTTGCAAGCGGTTTGTAACCTTGGTTTTAAATAGTGAAAGTTTTGGCAGCGTTAATATATTTGCAACAAATTCACAACAAGTTCTCATTTAAGTTGTTTTTCTTAATCCCCACGCTGTGCCGAAACTGTTCTATTTCGGTTTGCTCAAAAAATTGTCTTGCATTCTAAAAATTTATACTCCT
This sequence comes from Urophora cardui, assembly GCA_960531455.1. Lineage (NCBI taxonomy): Eukaryota > Metazoa > Arthropoda > Insecta > Diptera > Tephritidae > Urophora > Urophora cardui. The sequence goes on along the minus strand of OY482671.1, from coordinate 91,640,379 downwards.
AAATTACTCTTTCGGGATTTTCCTACGCAGCGGAGAATTGCTAATGAAAAGTGAAAAGGTAGCAAAGAGTCTTTTTATTATATTTTAGAAAAAAACTAAAAAATATTTATTACATTAAGCTGATTCCACATAGAACTTTGTGTTGCGCTACGTGACACTTTCTGCGTGACAGCTGAGATTAAAATACATGTATCTATATGAGGTTTCTCACATAACAAAAAGTAACGCAACGCCGAAGTTACGTAAAGCACAAAGTTGCCCAAATCTCAACTTTTGGGGGCGTTGAAATTTTTTTTCAGTTTCACTTTAATTCAAATGTAAATAAACAAATTTAAATTTCACACAATTGAAAAATAATTTAATAGATTTTTATTTTCTTATTAACTTTTTTGTAAATAAAACGGAGAATGAAAGATTTTTCAGAAAATAAATATTTTTTGAGTGATGTTGCAGCGTTCATTGTGGCATAGTTTTTCAGTTTTGCGTTGTTTGACATAGAAATCGGCGTAACGCAAAGCGGAAAAAGTTTTATGTGGAATCAGCTTTATAGTTTTGAAATTGAAAAAGGACCAAAAGTAGCCCAAATTTTTAAAAAGGTTCAAATATTGCATATTTTCAAAAAGTTGGGTTCCGGTGGCCCGGCTCTTAAAAAGGTTCACTTTAGTGGCGCCAGCGGCAATGCTGTTCGTGATGAAATTTGTTAAAATAAATAAGCATGTGTGCATGTGCCTATTGCATAAATATATTGTTTTTAGTTGATTAGCTTGAAGATAAACTATTGTTCTTATATGGCTTATTTGGAATGAAACTCGAATCTCATGAGGTTATCAAAACCAAGAAACAGAAAGTGATCACGAAATGTTGGTACGAATTGGCATGCATAGATGGCGGAATGGGGCGCGCTTTGTGGTTTCGTTGGAGCGATTATTAGACAATTTATGTAATAATAAAAATGATCTAATATTAAACAATTTGAAATTGAGGGTAATTTATTACCTTTAGGGCAAATACAATGAATGTACATAACCTTGTTACTATTGAAACGTCGGTCAACTAATTTTTTTTTATTTTAGGTCTTCGGTCTAGGCAACAAAACCTATGAACATTACAATAAAATGGCAATTTATGTGGATCAGAGACTGGAAGAACTCGGCGCCACAAGAGTTTTCGAACTTGGGCTTGGTGATGATGATGCCAAGTAAGTACAATGTTGGGACAATATGACGGCTATAATAAATATTCTGGGTAATAAAGTTTCAAATCTTTGCCAACCGACCCGGGAGACCCCCGCATTAAGCACATCAACTGGGAAATTCGGTCACTGGTAGATAAGCACAAACGGCAGAAGTGGACAGAGCACCTAAGAACCTGCAACCTCTCTAGTGGAGTGAGCAAGCTCTGTAGCACCGCGAAAGCCTTATCCAACTCGACAAAACATAAGGACAAAGTGTCCATAGCCTTTGGATGCATTGTGGGGTCGGACCCGAAGAAATGCGCTAACTACTTTAGTCGGCAATTTCTACTGCATCCTCCGGGGGATAAGGTCAAACGTCGAATCTTCAGACGGTTGCGTAAACTACCAAACAACGACGCATCCCTTGCTCTCTCACCTACGGAGATTCAGGAAGTCATAAGGAAGGCCAAAGCCTCAAAATCAGTCGGACCAGACGACATATCCATGTTAATGCTAAAACACCTTCGACAGAATGGAGCAAGGTTCCTAACGGAGGTCCTCAATTTGTCTCTGGCCACCCTTGTCATTCCCAATATTTGGAAAATGGCAAGGGTGGTCCCCTTACTTAAACCGAGGAAGCCAGCTAATGCAGGAGAATCATATCGACCGATATCTCCTCTCCCCGGTAGTAAAGTCACTTGAGGCCGCCTTTCTACCATATATAAACGGACATCTACATTTTGCCACACATCAACATAGATTCCGGAAAACGCACAGCACAACAACAGCTCTAAACACCATAAACACAGATAATGCGCGGTCTTAACCAACGACGCCCCTGCGAGAGAACGGTCCACGTGGCACTTTATTTGTCGAAAGCCTTCGACACAGTCAATTATGCCACCATAATGGAGGATCTAGATGTCTCGAGCCTCCCGCCGAGGCTGAAAAGATGGATCGCGAACTATGTGAGTGGTCGACAGGGGCATCGGTTGACTTCATGAATGGTACCTCAAAACCAACGAGAATAAAACATTGTGATGTCCTGTCCACACTCGCACCGCCACCTGACTGCTCGATTATGGCATCAGGCACCGACATAAATGACATGCTCGAAAATAAACGGTTACATCGCAGCCCTCTAAGTCCTCCGCGACCCTGTTTACGACATGGACGAAGGAGGTTAGGCTAGAGCTTGGCATACGGATAGGGAACATACCCATCCCTACCGTAAACAACCCAAAAATCTTGGGTGTTACCTTCAACAGCCTAGCTTCCTTCTCCGCGCATACGACAGCGATCGCGAACAAGGTTCAAAGTCGCAACAAAATCCTCAAATCGCTAGCCGGCAGCACCTGGGGAAAAGACAAAGAAACTCTTATCGCAACATACAAAGCAATCGGTCGGCCGGTCTTGAACTATGCATCGCCAATACTGTTCCTACATATATGTACATATGTACATAAATTTTAAATTTTACATTTTTTTTTATTTATGTATTTAACCAAACAAGGTACAACAGTCTAAAGTTTAGACTCTAAACGGCTAAGTGAATAATATAGAGAGCTTAAAGGATATACTAACTTAAAGCTAACACATAACAATTAATACTACTTAAAAAACAAGTTTAGAGATTTAACAAAATAAATTTTAGAAACTGAAAAATCGACATCAATATGCCTTTAAAGGCTGTTATATTCAGATAAAGCTCTTGTAAGAGGAGCATTTAGAGTATACAGGCTTTTAGAGACAGTAATACAAAAAGGATATGTGGCTAATCCTTTCTGATTCATAAACTATGGATGTCACATCCATATAATGGATGCCATATCCATATTTCTTTATATATTACACATTTTTTGTGTTTATGATCCGATTCTCTTCGTTTTTGCAGAGCATATGTGAAAACAAATGAGTAAAATTTTTCGGAGGTCCCATCTCGTACAAAAAGTGACATCTAGTGTTGAGTTTCAGCTGAATGCACCATCTTATTAATAAATAGATAGATTATTAATAAACGCCTTTTGGTTTTTGGCTTGTATGTTTTTATGTAATGAAGAACTCGGTTACAAAAAATGAATCCGCTAGGTGGCGTTGTAGTTGAGATATACATACATACAAATATAAAAGAATGGTCGTAGCAGTGAAAAGAGAATAGGCGATTACCGTTGAACGACCGTAGATAAGAATGTCAAAAACAGAAAAAACGCCAGCGAAAATACAAGCGAACACACAAGCAAAATCAAAACAAAAGACGACAATTTCACAGCTTACTATTACAAAAATAAAATAGCCTTTCTCACCTGCGTCGACCATTTTATTATCGGATCATGGCCATTACTAACTCAAGTACGCCTGGACCTTCGGACTGTGTGATTTTGCTAGTATTATATGTACACATTTAACTACCTAACTTCGATATAATAGTTTAGAAGCTGATTACTAGAACCAATAATACATTTCTTTAATTGCTTCTTATATAGCATTGAGGATGACTTCATCACTTGGAAGGACCGATTTTGGCCTGCGGTTTGCGACTTTTTCGGCATTGAAGGTGGTGGTGAGGAAGTGCTTATGCGTCAATACCGATTGCTGGAACAGCCAAATGTGCAACCCGATCGTATCTACACCGGTGAAATTGCACGCTTACATTCATTGGATAATCAACGACCACCATTTGATGCTAAAAATCCTTTCCTTGCCTCCATAATAGTCAATCGTGAATTGCATAAAGGCGGTAATCGTTCATGTATGCATATCGAATTGGATATTACCGGTTCGAAGATGCGCTACGATGCTGGCGATCATGTGGCTATGTATCCAATAAATGATATTGAACTGGTTGAAAAATTGGCCAAACTCTGTAATGCTGATCTCGATACTGTCTTCTCGTTGATCAACACGGATACTGATAGTAGCAAGAAACATCCATTTCCTTGTCCTACCACATATCGTACAGCTTTGAAACACTATTTGGAAATCACTGCCATACCTCGTACGCACATCTTGAAAGAATTGGCCGAATATTGTACTGATGAAAGTGATAAAGAGTTTTTACGTAATATGTCTTCCATAACACCAGAAGGAAAGGAAAAATATCAAAGCTGGATACAGGACGCCTCCAGAAATATTGTACACATTTTGGAGGACATTAAATCGTGTAGGCCACCGATAGATCATTTATGCGAGTTGCTGCCACGTCTACAACCACGTTATTATTCAATATCATCCTCCTCCAAGGTAAGCATTTTCAGGATACATAACAATCCATGTCCGTCCGTCCGTAAACACTAACTCGCGCAAATATTGAAATATTTTAATGAAATTTGGACTGCAAGTTGATATCCAGACTGGGACGGTTAGTATTGAAAATGGGCGAAATCGGACCCTGACCACGCCCACCTTTCCTATATAGAAAAAATCGGAAATTTGGTATCAGTCACTAATAAAGCTGGAGTGATAAAATTTCATCCACGTATTGCGGTCAGGCCCTTATGAAGAAATATGGTGAAATTTTGGAAAATGGGTGGTGCCACGCCCACTTATTAAAGGGCAAACATTGAAAGTTTTATGACTCATAACTCAGAAACCGTAGCAGATATATCGATGAAATTTGGTACGCGTAATGTACTTAGGCACATGTTTGGCCGAAAAATTGTCAAAATCAGTTGACGGCCACGCCCACTTTTATACATATATGCGTATTATAAAATGGCCTAATAAAAGCACTTTAAGCGATATCTCTGACAAATATAAAGATATATCATTGAAATTTTGTGGTATGCGTCCCATAATAGAACAGAAACAAAAAGCACAAACATTTGGGAAAATAGGCGTTGCACCGCTTTTTTTAGACAAAGGAAGCTACGGGATTTCGGAGCCCATAACTCGACAAATCAGTGGGATATTATGACGAAACTTTGTGTATAAACCTTTGCCACTTGTCTCATAAAGTGACACAACTCGAAACTTTTCGAAATCGAGTTTTTTGCGAAAACGGGTACACAGAACATCACCCTTATTACGGTTGTCGTCGTCGACGTCGTCACTTTTAAGTCGACATCACGTCGCCTCGACGTCGTCGTCACATCGACGCAAAATCGGTATTAGCTAAGCGTATTGAGACGACGTCGACTGTTTATCGGTAAACCGAATGACGAAAGTACCATCCCTATAACTTCTGCACTAGCTGTTTGATTTTATTTATAATCTGTGCGCAATTTTTTCCGTATTTTTAATCTGTGCTATTTTGATAATTTATTTTTTTATTATAAATGTATTTTGCATATGATTCATCAAGTTTTAGCGATGAACATGGCAATGAAGTGCTCGAGTAATTAAGAAAGAAAAGAAAAATAATTTTAGTTGAAATACGTACCTATGTATGTACATAAATATTTAATAAATTAGTTTTCTCCTCAATCTTTCTTAAAGGAGGTGCCAAGGAATTCAATTTAATGGTGATTGCTTCTCAATGTTGTAAAAAATTAGTTGGTATCGTACCCCATTGAAAACCTTTGGGTCGGCTTCGGTATGTGTGCTCACCGAATTTACACCCTTATTACGGTTGTCGTCGTCGACACTCACTCGACGCTGTCGGCGACGACCTATCAAAATCGGTATTACGTATGGTAAAGTCGATAACTTGTGACAACTATCGAAACATATTTGGTATCAGCCAAGTCGACGTCGACGGTCACTCGTTGCCATTTTCGTCGACGCGGTGTTTAATGGTGACAAGAAGAAAATTTAGTATGTATGCATTTTTGTTTTTAAAATTTTATTACGGGAGTGTTAAAATTAGTAGAACTAACATCTGCAGAATATTTCCTGCTCGTTTAATTGAAAAATTCCCACTAATTTAAAAATAAATTCGGTGAGCGCACATACCGGAGCCGACCCAAAGGTTTTCAATCGGGTACGATACCAACTAATTTTTTACAACATTGAGAAGCAATCACCATTAAATTGAATGCCTTGGCACCTCCTTTAAGAAAGATTGAGGAGAAAACTAATTTATTAAATATTTATGTACATACATACATATGTATATATGTATTTCAACTAAAATATTTTTTCTTTTATTAATTACTCGAGCACTTCATTGCTATGTTCATCGCTAAAACTTGATGAATCATATCGTTGGCTTCGTGAGCAAATGTGCTAAGTCCAATTTTTATCAAAACTGAGATTTTAATGCAGTAAGATAGTACAACTAAAAATACATCGTCTGCCAAAAAAAAAGTTACCATAATGTCTGTTTTTCATGGTGTAATGCAGTGTTATGCAAATGTGCTAAGTCCATAAAAAAAATTTTTTTTCAAAAATCTACGTGCTAAGTCCAGGTGAAAATAAGAAATTATTGGTTTTTTTAAATTTGTTTTGTAGAATGATATAGAATTATTACTACATTGCTTTAATAAGCATGGCTTGGGACTGTAAACGTTAATAATTTGCGGGAGTGACTAGCTTTTCCACCAATTTGATATGCAAACTAGTTTGCGGTACTTCTTACATTTTTATTATAATTGTACGCGTTTGATCGAAAGGCGGTGCACCTATTTTATATAGAGAGGGTACAGCATAATGTGGGCGTGGCCACACCCATCATCAACAGTTTTATCTCTCATCAGACCAAGCCTAAAATATTTTTGTTAGTGCAAAATTTCATCCCTTTATGATTTTTAGTTACAAAGACGCCACGTCATAAGTTTCCAAAGGGAGTTTTACAATTTTTTTTAAGTAGGCGTTACAAACCGATTTTGCTAAAATTTTACTACAAGTAATAAGAGGACATATGTACCTACACCAAGTTCCGCCGTAATATCTCAATTATTTGTCGAGTTATGGGCTCCGAAACGTCTTAGATTCACGATGCCACGCCCATTTTCAAAAATATTTATGGTTTCTGTGTTTGTCCATAGTTGGACTCATGCCACAAGCTTTCAAATGAATTATCTTCATATTTGACAAAGACGTCGCTTAAAATGTTTTTATTAGTTCCCTTTAATAATAATAATACAATGGCGCTATTATAACTCTGACGTGTTTTATGGCCGAGCTTCTCTCCCAATTCGAGCTGTGCTCCTTTTTGTTTTTAGTACTGATTGGGTGGACCTATAGTTTTATGCCGGCTCCGAACGGCGAATGCATTTTTTGTGAGAAGCTTTTTCATGGCAGAAATACTCTCGGAGGGTATGCCGCCCACTGCCGAGTGGTGACCGCAGCTCTTAAAAATCCAATAATTGGATTTTTACTAATTATAAAATTTTTCTTTGGTGTTTTGCTCGGACTGGGGTTTGAACCCGAGACCTCTGGCATAGCAGGCGAGCACTTTATCCACTGCACCACAGCGGCCAGTGCCCTTTATAGTTCCCATATATAAAAGTGGGCGTGGTCGTCTACCGATTTGGATAATTTTTTGTCCAAACCTTTGCCCTAGCAAGTAAATGACGTCTTCTATATTTCATCTATATATCTACTACGGTTTCTGAGTTATTTATCATTTATAAAACTTTTAGAATTTCTCCTTGCATAAGTGGGTGTGGCACCGCCCATTTTCGAGAATTTCAATTTATTTCTTTATAACGGCGTAGGCTCATTGCATGGATGGAATTTCATCCATTATCACTTTTTGCGTGTTTTTCGATATATACTATATAGGGAAAGTGGGCGTGGTTATCATCCAATTTCGCCTATTTTCAATACCAACCTTCCCTCTCTAGTTAGGAGCCTCTGTACCAAATTTCATCAAAATATTTCAATTTTACTACGTACAGTTGAGTATAATAATTTGTGAGCAAATGTGCTAAGTCCACCTAAAAAAACAAAATCATAGAAAGCAAATGTGCTAAGTCCTAATGAAGCTCATAACTTTGTACAAGCTTTATATTAAAATGTGCCGATAACTGGTATTTTAGCATGACCATCTGAGGAAGAAAACTGCATTTTCAGATTTTTAAAATAATAACAACAAAAAAGGTTAGGAGGTTTTTTGCCTCTCCTGAAAAGTTACCATGAATGGACTTAGCACATTTGCTCACGAAGCCAACGATATGCAAAATACATTTATTATAAAGAAATAAATTATCTAAATAGCACAGATTAAAAATACGGAGAAAATTGCGCACAGATTGTAAATAAAATCAAACTGCTAGTGCAGAAATTATAGGGATGGTACTTTTGTCATTCGGTTTACCGATAAACAGTCGACGTCGTCTCAATACGCTTAGCTAATACCGATTTTGCGTCGATGTGACGACGACGTCGAGACGACGTGATGTCGACTGAAAAGTGACAACGACGTCGACGACGACAACCGTAATAAGGGTGTTAATTTTAAACTAGTGGGAATTTTTCAACGAAACTAGCAGGAAATATTTTGCGGATGTTAGTTCTACTAATTTTAACGCTCCCGTAATAAAATTTTAAAAACAAAAATGCATACATACTAAATTTTATTCTTGTCACCATTAAACACAGCGTCGACGAAAATGGCAACGAGTGACCGTCGACGTCGACTTAGCTGATACCAAATATGTTTCGATAGTTGTCACAAGTTATCGACTTTACCATACGTAATACCGATTTTGATAAGTCGTCGCCGACAACGTCGAGTGAGTATCGACGACGACAACCGTAATAAGGGTGCATATCTCTAGCGATTTCCAAAAAAAAAAAAAATGTTCAAAAAGAGTCTCTTTTGACCGAAAATAACCATTATACCTGGCCCTTTGCCATACGATCGCTTATAAAGAAAAAGTTTTTTTGGCTCTGCTGAAAATTTTTGAATTTTGAGTTGTGTCACTTTATGATTTAGGGTACAAACACGCGTACATTTTAAGAAATATATTTCTGGAGCATCCTTAGGGAATTTGTAACGTGACATCTTTGTAACTAGAAGTCATAAGGGAATGAAATTTTGCACTAACAATAGGTTCTTTTCTTTACTTTCCAGCAAAACATTAACTAACATTTCTTGCTAATCTCTTTTAACGAAATTTGTGAGAGTAAAGTAACATTTGCTCTCAGTGAGAGATATTAGCAAAATAGATTAGGAAACCTGAATTAGCAAATGTTAGTGACATATCACCGTTTACACTTCGTAACCGCCCAAGTGAGACTTTCATAACCGCCCAACTCTCCGACTTCAGAGGTGAAAAGAACATTAGAAGGAAATATAGAGCTTCCCAAAGGCCAAATCTGTGGTATAAATCCATAGAGCTGAACACTAGAAGTTAAAGTTTGGAAAACCTCAATATTGGCATAGGCGGTTATGAAAGTTTCACTTAAGCGGTTATGCAGTTTAAACGACGATATGATTGTTTGGCGCATGAAAAAAGATAAAAGACACGCCCGAAAATTTAAGAAAAAATAAAAAATTGAAATCATCATCAGAAAAGAAAAATATGGATTTTAATATATCCCTTTAAGTGTTCTATTGCCTTAGAAAAACCAATTTCGACTGACATATTCGCTCGAAAACGCTTTCAAGCAAGCTTCTGGAGATTCGAAAATTATGACGATAGCTCGGAACTACAATTTCAATGTACTGAAGTAAACAATTCCTGGTATTTCGATTGGTTAGAAACAAAAAATGCATTCGCCGTTCGGAGCCGGCATTAAACTGTAGGTCCACCCAATTAGTAGGAAAAAACAAAAGGAGCACACCCCGAATTGGGAGAGAAACTCGGCCATAAAACTCGTCAGAGTTATAATAGCGCCATTGTATTATTATTATTACACTGGATCACAAAATGAAATTTGTTGTATGTACTTTGGACGTGACTACCCTATATATATGTAAAATCGGTCGCTGAATCCGAAAATCGGGTTCATTTTTAATTCTATGGGAAGGTTTTTGAGATATCGGCAATTTACCGTTATTTGGCCAATGGCTCCACTTAATCCTGACTGTCTCTTTAACAGAGTGAGCTATCTTCCGTGAGGTAACACCAAACGATAGAAAATTAAATTTCCTTTTCATGGCTCCTATAACTTTTTTCTCTAACTCTTATAGTTTCTGAAATATTGACGATTAAATTTGAATTTTTTCGATTCTTTACGATTTTTTGAAGAAAAAATTGACTTTGTCAGGCAATATCTTTAAAACCAATGTCTTCACCTTCGGTTTTACTCCTTTACGTGAAGCTCCATTCTATTGGGAAAAAGATAAGCTATCAACGAAGAAAATCCATGCTAAAATGGAAAAGTTATATTCGATCAAGTAGATACAGGCACGTCGCGCAATGCCTCTGCACGGGTATATTCTATGCATGTTATACCCGTAAATGGGCTTGTATCTACTGCGCTGCCAACGTGCTGCTACTGCAGATGTGTAGGTATTGGTACAACATGCATAGAATATACCCGTCCAGAGGAATTGCGCGACTTGGCTGTATTTACTTGATCGCCTATATCTTTTCCATTTTACCATGGATTTTCTTCGTTGATAGCTTATTTTTTTGGTAATGGAACGGAGCTTCAGACAAAGGAGTAAAACCGAAGATGAAAACATTGGTTTTAAAGATATTGCCTGACAAAGTCAATTTTTTCTTCAAAAAATCGTAAAAAATCGAAAAAATTCAAATTTAATCGTCAATATTTCAGAAACTATAAGAGTTAGGGAAAAATGTTATAGGAGCCATGAAAAGGAAATTTAATTTTCTTTCGTTTGGTGTTACTTCAAGGAAGATAGCTCACTGAGTTAAAGAGACATTCAGGATTAAGTGGAGCCATCGGCCAAATAACGGTAAATTGCCGATATCTCAAAAACCTTCCCATAGAATTAAAAATGAACCCGATTTTCGGAATCAGCGACCGATTTTACATATAGATAGGATGGTCGCGTTCAGAGTATTTTTTGGCTGTAGAGCAGTGTTATTAGAAACAAGCCGATGTCGACTGACCTTAAACTTTCTACAGCTACCTGTTCAATCTCGTCATCGCTTTCAATAGGCTCCATAAGCATTGTTACAATTCTTAAAAATCTCTGTATGTACATATGTATGAAGATGGATTTGTCTAATAGCAAAGAGTGAAAGGTAAGAGTGAATTGTAAGAATAATTTTCCTTACTTCTTCCATTACAGCCGATCCGGCGGAAGATGCACTCTCATCATGGTTCTTGTTTTGAGCCGCTGTCTAATGTATATATGTACATATATTTCAATATAGGATTAGTTTGACAGCATCCATACATTATAAATAACTTCCCGTTTCCATATTAAACCTTTTTTTTTTAATAAAAATAGCTATATAACTTGATTTACTACGTATATATTTACTTTTGTATTTTCAAATACAAATTTGAATTCCTTTTTCCACATTTGACATTTCTTCTTCTTCTTGCTAGTGTCTTGCTAGTGGAAATTTGTCCAGTAAAAAAGTTAGTAGAACTATCATTGCCGCTCTCACCAGTTTCGTTCAGTGCTCTCTTAATTTTCGTTCAGTTCGCTCTCTTTTACTGGAGAGAAACCAAAGAAACACAAATTATATGTCAAATCTAAAAATTAGTGTTTATTAACGTTAATTAGTGTATAAAGAAACAAAGCTAATGATATTTACATATATACTTAGTTGGATGATTGATAAAAATTTTGAAAATGGGCGTGCGTACGCCTACTTTATGCGGCACTCCCTTGATATAAAATACACCGGGTTTCCGTCAAACGCAAACAAACATGAAAGCATACAGCTGAGTATCTAATGTTCGATTCCAGTCGAACTTAGGCTTCCTTACTTGTGTTTTTTTATTTTAAGGTTATGCGACTAAATGTTTTGTGTAATGCTGCAGCCACGATAATGCTATCACCCAATATGTCTGTTACTAAAAATACTATTTTTTACATATTTTTCAGCTATTCCCTAATCACGTACACGTAACAGCTGTTTTGGTGCAATATAAAACACCAACTGGACGCATAAACAATGGCGTTGCCACTACATATTTGAAAAATAAACAGCCCGGCACAGAGAATGTGCGTGTACCAGTTTTTATACGCAAATCACAATTTCGACTACCCACAAAGCCGGAAATACCAGTTATCATGATCGGACCAGGTACTGGTCTGGCTCCCTTCCGCGGCTTCATACAAGAACGCCAATACGTGCGTGATGAAGGCAAAACAGTTGGTGAATCGATATTATACTTTGGTTGTAGAAGGAAGACCGAAGATTTCATATATGAAGAGGTAAGAGCTAATAACCGTATTCGCGAAATCAACCAAACCGTTTTACAGCCTTTCGTACCCAGCGGGTTTAAGGGCTTAGAATACACCCACTAATCTAGAGGATTGAAAATGGCTAAAAAAATCGTTCGCATGACCGTCGGGCTACAATTGAAGTTCAGAATTTCCAAATGAACTTCAATTGTAATTTTCTGAACTTCAATTGTAATTTTCTGAACTTCAATTGTAACTTTCTAACTTAAACTGGAAAAGGTGTAGTACCAGAACGCACCGGATTTTCCGGCAAGGGACTCACTTCCCCCACACTATGACAACAACAACATCCTTTCGAACACATCGATTGCGATTACAGTTCATTATGTAATAAATTCAGGACCATTTCGGTTCCGTGTTAGTGTTAAATCAAAACTTTCCTAATTCGAACTTATTTCTCGCTTACAGGAACTTGAAGAATTCATCAAGAAGGGAACTTTAACCCTCAAAACCGCCTTTTCACGGGATCAAGAAGAAAAAATCTATGTCACCCACTTAATCGAAAAGGATGCTGATTTAATATGGAATGTGATAGGAGAGAAGAAGGGTCACGTTTACATCTGCGGGTATGTGAGAACAAGATTTTTTAGATAGATGAAAAATAAAACATTTATTTATTTTTTATTTACATAGTGATGCTAAAAATATGGCCGTTGATGTTAGAAATATCTTAACCACAATTCTAGTTAACAAGGGTAATATGAGCGAAGCTGATGCTGTACAATATCTTAAGAAAATGGAGGCGCAGAAGCGTTATTCCGCCGATGTCTGGAGCTAGAAATGTGAAATTGTATAAAATATACAGAAGCTGTATTTAAATATTTAACAGGTTTTCAAAAACTCTTCGTTAGCTAGAAAAATTATGCATATGTGAAGAAAATATTGCACATACATATATATGTATGCATGTAGACTCATGCATAAAAGACATTCGAAAATAAATATCGTTGGCTTCGTGAGCAAATGTGCTAAGTCCATTTGTGGTAACCTTTCAGGAGAGGCAAAAAACCTCCCAACTTTTTTTGTTGTTACTAATTTAAAAATCTGAATATGCAGTTTTCTTCCTCAGATAGTCGTGCTAAAATGCCAGTTATCGGCACATTTCAATATAAAGCTTGTCCAAAGTTATGAGCTTCTTTAGAACTTAGCACAGTTGCTTTCTATGATTTTGTTTTTTTAGGTGGACTTAGCACATTTTCTCACAAATTATTATACTCAACTGTACGTAGTAAAATTGAAATATTTTGATGAAATTTGGTACAGATGCTCCTAACTAGACAGGGAAGGTTGGTATTGAAAATAGGAGAAATTGGGTGATAACCACGCCCACTTTCCCTATATAGTATATATAGGAAAACACGCAAAAAGTGATAATGGATGAAATTCCATCCATGCAATGAGTTTACGTCGTTAGAAAGAAATAAATTGAAATTCTCGAAAATGGGCGGTGCCACACCCACTTATGAATGGATAAATTCTAAAAGTTTTATAAGTGATAAATAACTCAGAAACCGTAGAAGATATATAGATGAAATGCGGAAGGCGTAATTTACTTGCTAGGGCAAAGGTTTGGACGAAAAATTGTCCTAATCGGGAACTATAAATGGAACTAATGAAAATATTTTAAGCGACGTCTTTGTCAAATATAAAGATAATTCATTGAAAGTTTTTGGCATGAGTCCAACTATAGACAAAAACAGAAACCATAACTATTTTTGAAAATGGGCGTGGCATCGTGAATCTAAGACATTTCGGAGCCCATAACTCTACAAATAATTGAGATATTACGGCGGAATTTGGTGTAGGTACATATCGTCGCACCATACGAAAACTAACATCAGATTTTTTGTGGCTGACGAAAAGTAAAAAGTTCAACTTTTGGCCGACGAAAAGTAATAAAATCGAGTTTTGGCTGACGAAAAATATCAAGTTCGACTTTTGGCTGACGAAAACTATCAAGTTCGTTTAAACAACAACAATTTGCATCTTTGTAACTAAAAGTCATAAAGGGATGAAATTTTACACTAACAAGAATATTTTAGGCTTGGTCTGATGAGAGATAAAACTGTTGATAATGGGTGTGGCCACGCCCATATTATGCTGTACCCTCTTTGTATAAAATAGGTGCATCGTGTTTCGATCAAACGCATACAATTATAATAAAAATGTAAGAAGTACCGCAAACTAGTTTGCATATCAAATTGTTGGGAAAGCTAGTCACTCCCGCAAATTATTAACGTTTACAGTCCCAAGCCATGCTTATTAAAGCAATGTAGTAATACTTCTATATCATTCTACAAAACAAGTTAAAAAAAAACCAATAATTTCTCATTTTCACCTGGACTCAGCACGTAGATTAAAAAAAAAAAATTTTATGGACTTAGCACATTTGCATAACACTGCATTACACCACGAAAAATAGACATTATGGTAACTTCTTTTTGGCAGACGATGTATTTTTAGTTGTACTATCTTACTGCATTAAAATCTCAGTTTTGGTAAAAATTGGACTTAGCACATTTGCTCACGAAGCCAACGATATGTAAACTAATCGAGGAAAATTATAAATTCATTATCACCCTTATTACGGTTGTCGTCGTCGACGTCGTTGTCACTTTTCAGTCGACATCACGTCGTCTCGACGTCGTCGTCACATCGACGCAAAATCGGTATTAGCTAAGCGTATTGAGACGACGTCGACTGTTTATCGGTAAACCGAATGACGAAAGTACCATCCCTATAATTTCTGCACTAGCTGTTTGATTTTTTTACAATCTGTGCTCAATTTTTCCCGTATTTTTAATCTGTGCTATTTTGATAATTTATTTCTTTATTATAAATGTATTTTGCGATGAATATAGCAATGAAGTGCTCTAGTAATTAAGAAATAAAATAAAAATAATTTTAGTTGAAATACATATATGTATACATATGTATGTACATAAATATTTAATAAATTAGTTTTCTCCTAATCTTTCTTAAAAGAGGTGCCAAGGCATTCAATTTTAATTTTAACACTCCCGTAATAAAATTTTAAAAACAAAAATGCACATACTAAATTTTATTCTTGTCACCATTAAACACAGCGTCGACAAAAATGGCAACGAGTGACCGTCGACGTCGACTTAGCTGATACCAAATATGTTTCGATAGTTGTCACAAGTTATCGACTTTACCATATCTAAAACCGATTTTGATAGGTCGTCGCCGACAGCGTCGAGTGATAGCCCAGTTAGTTGAGAACGTGTGGTCCGCTCGCTGACGCAAGCGCCCGTATGCAATTTTTAGGATTTTTTGAGCCCGTAGCAATCAGCTGTTTTACTCACATATTTTCATATATATATAGTTTGTTTACATTTTGGCAGGGTTGCCGTTTAGTCATTTTTGAACAAACAAGATTTTTACTAATCTTCAAAGTGTTATGCGGATTACTCTTCAATACACAACTGTGCATTATTTGCCAAATGACAAGAAAATACTAATTTAATCGTTTTTAAAGTTGTCGTTGACGACTTTTTTTTTTTTTATTAATCTAGTTACTTTTTTACGGCTTAGTTGGTAATTAAAACACATTTTTCTTGTAATTTTGTTGCTGCCCAATATATTTCCATCACACCTTGGTGATAGTTATCAAGGACTAAAACATAAAATAACAAAAAACACAGTCAGAACATTAAATTTACAATTGAAAATCCATAAAAAATTATATTGGGAAGCAACAAGATTCTCACAAAAATCTGTGTTTAATTAAGAAATCTGTACTGAGTTTCTGTAACTCATATCTTTTCTAGTATAAATAGGTGGTGACAAAGTGTGGATCGTATTAGTGTGACATCACTTTAATTGATTTTGTTACAGAAACTCAGATTTATTGTGGCAATTTATAACTTTTTAATGTAGAAAAATTGCAGAAGAAGACCACCAAGAGTTATCAATTAAGAAAATACCGCCACCATTGTGGATAAATACAATTTTTGCTTTAATTTTCAGTAATATCTTCATTTATTAGGAGTGTTCATTGTCTCAAAATTTTTACATATTTTTACGAATAGTTACGAATTTATGTTCAATAACCCAAAAAATTCGCAAAAGGGAGCCAAATTGAGAGAGTAAGACCTCGTGAGAGAGAGTTGATAAACGCTGCAAGTAAAATTTTCACTTGCAACTACTAGCAGCTTTAAAAAAAAATTGAAGTGTCAAAAATATATGATCACAAAAATTTCAATTGGAAATATACAAACATTTTAAACGCAAATTTCTAATTGTGTACTAAACAAGTTAGCGCAAAAACGAATCTTGATGATGTTGTGGAATAGCCAAAGTAGAATTTTGTTTTCCTAATTCAGTTATTTCCATTCATTTCCAATTTCAAAAATTTCAATTACAACCTAACCTAAAAATCAAATTGTCAAAACAGCGTATCAGCTGTTTTCTTGCGAATGTTTACGATTTTGTGTTCAATTACTTTGGTTGATAATTTTCTCTTTTTCTCGTTTTTACTCTTAATTTGACATTGACGCTCTTTTTGCAAGTACTTGCAAGTAAAGTTGTTGAACAAAGCTATTATCTTGTTATTAATTTATATATATATATTTACATTATAATAATAAATGTTTCGTTTAAGTAGACATACTATTTTTTCCATGTGAACACATATATGTATATTCGATAACATTTTACAATCTTGTTGAGTTAGTTGTATAATGCTGTGAAAATTACTGTTTAAATATTTAATAACTAAAAATGTTCAACTGGCAACCCTTCTACCTTGCAACCATGCGAGCTATCAGCTGCAACGTTTTTACGTAAAAAATCAAAATGATTTTGATTTCTGCGGTACGGGCTTCTGCGTCGTACGTCGTTGAATAATCGGTTACATACAAATCCCATTAAATAGGTTCGATCAGCTGACACGGTACACGGGTTTACGTTCTCGACTAACTGTGCTATGAGTGTCGACGACGACAACCGTAATAAGGGTGATTATCTTTTTATTTGGCTATCATGTAGAAAATATATTCTTAATTAAGTAAAACATTTTAATAAATTTGTGGTTTTGGTTAGCATTGTATATGCGATAATTACATTGTTTGTAAAATGATCCAATAGTTACAATTTGTTTTTAAGCATATTTATATAAATATAAGTAGTTCTTGATAAATGTGCAAAATATAGGTTATATATTTTTGTATTGTAACTTGATGCAAAATTGTTTGATGGCCTTTTCTATTCTAAACGAAAATATTGCATTATTACAAGACAACATTATTAACGTGCACCCTGTGCTCTAAGAAAATTTTGCATGCTCCACGTGATGTATGAAACAAAAATAATGCGACCCCGGCAGAATAAGAGCGACATTTTTTGCCAGAATCGAAAACGCCATGAGCCTTTACTGAATAATACAGAACAAAGTCAATAAATAAAAATTATATTTTTTAAAGTAATTTTTAATGAGTCTGCACTTATACAAGTCCAGAAGCGTATTTATTTCAGGTTATTTTTGCAATACACACAGACTGAACACTAACTAATTTGGGTTAGATTAAAAAAAGCATTTATTATTAACGATATTTTTAATAGGGCCAATTTATTGTAGGACTTGAGCTCGTTTTAAAGGCATTACCGAGATAAATATTGGGGATTTTTATTATGATGAATGTTTGAATGGCGGCGCAAATGATTTTTCAATGGATTCATTCTTTTGGCGGGTGTAGTTAATGTACATACATGATTTTAAAGGGTGTAATCCAAGGGTGCTAAACGCTCTCGTATTGAAAGGAGAAATACAATACATCTACAAAAATTTACTTGTGCTTGTTTACTTGTGTTTGTGAAAATTTGAAAAAATCAAAAATTGTACAACTCAAAATTTTTTCAGTCCACGAATCACATCTTTAGGGACTTCTAAATATTAGTCTCCTCGCACCAGCAGTCTTCTTCCGTACCAAAGGTTTTACTTCAAAGCATCGTTTGTAAAGAAAAAGTTTTTTTGCTTCTCTTACAATTTTTGTATATTTATTTATATTTTGAGTTATGCCGCTTTTCAATTCAAGAATTCAACTTTCTCAAAAAATTTTATCTTGAATTTGTTAGTGTAATTTTCAATTTCTTATGGAAAGGGGAAGCTTTGAATATTTTTATATTCAAAGGGCAAATTTATATCTGTGCCTATGTCTGGGGGAAAACAAAAACAAATGTGATTCAAGGGGATAGGGCATGAGCATCTATGGCAGGGCTGCTCACCTCATAGGCACTCAAAGCACAATTGTTTTTGTTTTGTTCCGAATCATAGGCTCGAGCACTGCCGTAAGAAATCGAAATTTACAATAACAAGTTTGTAATGAAAAAATAATTCAAAAAAAGAAAGCACTAAAAAATTTTTATTCAAAAAATTTTCATATAAAAATTAAAAAAAAATTCTATGTATGTATGTGATACTACCATTTGAAAATAAATTCTAAAATAATATTTTATTGGAATTAATAAAAAAATTTTAATGAGCAAAAAAATTTTTCAGTGCATATATGTACAAAATTTGTATATGTATCGAGTTTTGTACTTTCAATACGAGAGCGTTGAGCAGGTCTGATCTATGGTGTAATCATTGACTACGCCAAAACACCTTCCTCAAGACTAAAATTTATTAAAGAAAACAAGCAAATGGGTGCAAACATTAAATTGTTTATACTCTTGTTATTTTCATTCCAAAGAATCACATTTTAAGTATATTTTATTAACAACAAAAGTATTCCAAGTTTAATCTAATTATTCCGGGAGTGGTTCCTTAATGAAAAATTCAGCCGCGGTGGAAGCCGCCGGTGTAGCTGCCCCAGCGCTTGTTGTGTTTGTCTTAGCAACACCTAGGAAACTCAAAATCGAGCAGCCGCAGTGGCGGGTGCAAGCACTGATTTGTTGCGCTAGACTCACCCGATTTGACAGCATGGCTGCAGCTGTGTTTACACTTCCCGTGTGCAAACGAAAGGCCCTCAGAGCATCTCCTGTTGTTGTTTTTGTAGCTACTAAGACACTCCCCGAAGTTTTTGGGGAGTGTAGGGGATGTCACAGTCCTTTGCCGGATAAATGCGATACGCTCGGGCACTAGTCCCTTCTGACACTAGTCCGACTGTCGTGCAAACGATTTTTTTGGCCCTAATCAACCTTCTAGGCCGGTGGATTTTAGTCGCCTCTTACGACAGGCATTCCTTACCACGGGTATATTCTAAACCCCCTAACCGGCATCTCCGCCCTTTTGCTTTGTAAGTCGTTGCAATTCTGAAAGGGAAGAATCAGGCCCTTCACTGGTACCTCCATCATCACATTGGCATGAAAAAAAGGTTCTGCACATCTTTGGAAGGATTCCTTTCATATGGTATATGTATGTATTCTTTTCCGACACAATGACATTAGTCGTGTTTTTATTCAAGCGCATATACATTTGCGCTTAAATTTTGTATGGACAACTAAGCGCGGATAGAGATGTGCGCTTAGAAATCCATACAAAATTTAAGCGCAGATGTATATGCGCTTGAATAAAAACACGGCTATTAACAGCTAGTTTCAGGGAAGAATTTAAGTTTAATTTAATTATTTTGATTTGAATTTTATATGAAATCTGACAATGAAAAAAATTAAAAAGAAGAAAGTTAGTTAAAAAGCTTGATATATGCGTTATTTTTGTATTAAAATGAAAGTTTATAGTTAGACATGTAATTTTTATTTTTAAAAAATGGTAATTTTTTGGTTATTTTGGTTTAAATTTTCGTAAATTTTTATTTTGGCTGTGGCAATTCTGCTGATACTGTAACAGCCAGGTCTCCGGAGCGGACCAGAACTAAAGCTTAAATTAGTTATGCATTAACTTTATTTCCATAATAGTAACAGTATCGGTATTAATTTGGTCGATTATTGGTGCAGTAACAGTAAACAGCTGAACAGTGATCATAGCCCAATAAAGGTAACCATAACAATAGAGTCGCTCTTCTTCTTTTGGTTTTTTAGGTTGCGAAATTATCATATTTTGTATTAATGCTAATTGCGTGTTCTCTTTTGATTGCTACGACCATATTATTACTGGGTCATGACAGTGAACAACTGAAACAAACAATCGATCAGCTGGTTAGCGTTACGGCTGAAAACCAAAATTCATTTGATTGTTACCGATAGCGTTACCGACTAGCGAAACACTAATCAAATACATTGTTTCCCATAATGTTGGTTGATCAGCTGTTTTATAACGATACTGTTACTGCATAACTAATTTGAGCTTAAGGCTTTTTCTCGGAGCGTAGGTGGAGCTAAAAACAGTAGCTCGTATGCGCTGGTTATAATAGGCGGAACGGGACGGAAGCCGTACGATAGAGAACTGTGTAAAACGTAAGGCAGTGTTATGGTTCGCGTTCGAAGATCGAGTGGAGCAGCAATGCATGGCGGTCGGCATGATCTAGGGTTGCACTGTGGCTAGTCATTGTCGGCTGGGCGGGGTTCTTGCCTACATTGCTGTCCTGCGCCATAAACAGAAAAAATTCATATCATGCCTTTCAAGCCAAAACGAGTAAAATCACACTAAAACAACATCCGGTTTGGCCGGATGCCACGGACGGACCGTTGAAAAATTCGAAAATTTAAAATAACCCGAAAATCCAAATTCAAGAGGCCAGGCATCAGTTAAATTTAAATAAATGCGAACCGAGGGAAAATGTTATTAAAATTTGAATATGAATTCTAAAATGTACGTTAAAGTCAGACGAACGTTAGCAAAGAATTTAAACCAAAATTTAAACCGGACGGAAATACTGACATCAACGGAAAAATTTTAAAATAGATAAGCGGGCGTTAAATTTAAATAATCGCGGACGGAAGAGAAAAGATTTAAAAATTTAAATTTGAACGTACGTTGAAGTCGATGTGCATTAGAGTTGAATAAACATTATCAAAAGAAACTGTCAGTTAATTTAAATTTGAATATATATATCGCGAGAGAAGAAACAAAAAAATCGTTAACTTTGATTTTAAATTTGAACCAACCGGAACGACCGGTTATTAACGGGCACCTGAAAATATATAAAAAAGCTGAAATTTAAAATATATGAACAATCAAAAAAAATTAAAGGCCGAACTCACAAGGGGGTGGCACTGCTGATGTTGTTGCAGCGCCGCGGCGCGCCGGTGCGTTTTTGTCCCACCCTAATCCATAGTTACTGTCGCACACGAATACCAGTAACCCCTTACCTGTGGTGCGCCGCTGGTGTTGTTGCAGCGCTGGTGCTTTTCGACCCACCCTCATCCATGGTCATCAGTGCACCTATGTTTTGATGACCCCATTCCTGAAATCCCTATGCCTTCTTAAATAAAGACAATCAGCACTCCCATTTTAAACTTACAATTTATTTATAATTCATTCTTCCTTTTAACTTATGTATATTTAAATCTTTACTTTTCTTGCATTTTGTGGTTAAATATCTGTGTACCACAGTTGGGCAAAATTTATTCGAATAAAAATAATAGATGAATAAATTTTTTTTTTTTTTTTTTTTTTTTTTTGTTTACTATTACTCAGTTCTTTTTTTTTTGTTGTACCCTGAGTTTTTATTTATTATTTGCAATAACGAATAAACCTCAGAATAATTATTCGAATGAATTTATCTGAATAAAATTTGAAAAATAAATTTTTATTCAAATAATTATCTAAATAAAAATTTATTCGAATAATGCCCAAGTCTGCTGTGTACAAATTAAATAAATTAGGGCGCCCCTTTTTGATACATTCAAGCATTAGGGTGATCCGCAGTCAATCCCAGAAAAACATTATAACAAGCTTGCAATATTGAACATTAAGCTCGAGAAATACCTGAGTAAACTAAGGAAAAGGGACTAAAGAACAACTGTAGAGAGATCAAAATGACAGCCTTTTTTTTTTGTTTTTAGCTTATAAAACTCATTGTTACTTGGTACAAAAGGAAAATTTACTCGTAACAAGCGTGCTTGTGAATTAGCTCACGATCAAGCTTGTAAAAAGTGTTAATGCAATAAGCTTACAATGGACAATTGTTCTCAAGTCTTATTACATTCGCCTACCTTCTGTTCCGCCGGTAATCTACATAAATATGCACACGTGTGCTTCAAAACTAATTAATGAAAATAAAAAAAATGAAATATAGATACAAAATAATATAAATAGCTTACGACCTAGGCTCCGGCGACTGGTGTTGACGTTGTTGTAGTTGTTGATGCTATGATGACTGTTGCTGATGCTGTGGTGGCTATGGTGGTTACTGCTGCGATGCTGATAAAAATTTTTGTTGTTGTTGTTGCTGTTTACTTGTTATTATCATTGTTTAAAAAAAAATTTTTCTTTTTGTTTTTTTTTCCTTTTTTTTTTGGTTTTATTGTACATTTAAAGGTGTTTATTTACCTAAGTCACCAATGTCTGAACCTTAAATCAGTCGTCGTACACATAACAAATCAATCTCAAATATTCATTCATATCACTTCTTCCTTACAGTTTTTTTTTTTTTTTTTTTTCAACAAAAGCCGTTCTAGTAATTGGAGTTTTGCGGCATAATAAAAGTATGTACATATATGTCACGCTTCTATATATCACGCGCCACATGCGGATTAATATATATTTACATATCGCTCGGCAATTTTCTTCGCTTTTTGGACATAACTACACAATTTGCGTATCACCAGTTTGCACTCTAAGGTGGCGACATGTATTTTTAAATTTTTTTCCGTATATTTTTTTTTTTTTACACTTATATATGTGTACATGTTCATACAATACTTTATTTATACAAATTTATGTATGTACATATGTACGTATATGAACATTCATATGCAGGTACATATAACTATTGTTTTTTTTTTTTTTTTGAATTTCTAGTCTGTTTTAATAATGAAAATCGAAGTGATGGTAGATAAGACTCAAACTTTAAAAAAAAAGCACATCCAAAAATTAAATCGAGCACATTTTGCGGCATAAGAGGTAGCGCGCGAATTTTGACACCGACTTGACTTTTTCGCCGAAACTCCACAAAACAAAAATTATGTTAATTTTGTCTACCAGAATCATGTCTAAAATCCATGTTTGCAAATGCGTGGGCACTTCATTATGTTAGACATAATTTGCAAAATGGCGCGAATTGGCATGCCGTGTACGCAGAAGCACTTAGAAAGTTAAAAAAAATTGTTTTAAATTGGCGATGATGCTCGCAAACTGTATATATGCACTTAATGTTCTTTTTATTTATTTTTTTAAGCCCAAACACTCAAGCCAAATGGACGCCGTGCGAAATTTCACGTTCAATGCGGAGATGTTACCATCATCAACCACTTTTTCCAACTCCTCATCGCTGTACTAAAAATTTTCTATCCAAGCGTGCCTTCCACCTTTTTATCTATTCAGTTTGGAAGAGTCCCGTTTTCTTTCGTTTATGTATGCATTAGGGTGAAAACAGAATCAAAACGTAGCGACAAGACACTACGTCAGCGACAGTCTGTCACGATTAAAATATATGCGCTATTATGGAAGCGATTACAACAAAGTCTACGCGTCGCAACGTCGTCCAACGACAAAATTACGTTGTCATCAACTTAGACTGATTTTTAATTTCGGTGACGAGGAAGAGTTGTCGCTGCGTTATGAAATATGAAAATTTTGACAACTCAATAATTCTGACGAGCTTTACAGAGAAAAAAAAATAAATATTTAAACGCAATCAAACGTAATGAAAATCTAATGCATTACATTAATGAATTTAGCTATTTAGCTTATCATTTTGCGTTGAAAATTTATGATCTAAGCGAAAGAAAACCTCTAATTGTGACTTAAAAATTGTAATGTTGCTGCAACAGGCATATGTAGTGACAATCGTTGGCACTTTTATCATGCTTTAATCGCTGAACTCGCACTGACATTATTACGTCCAGCGTCTGTCTCTGTCGCACCGTCGCGTCGCCTCGATTTGTCTTCAGCGTAAAGTGGCGTGACTGCCGCTTGTTCAGTGGCGTGATTTTACTGTAATTTGGATGTTCATATTCTGGTGTGACGCTAGCAATAACACAAGCGAGATGGAATGCGGTTGCCAGGACACACAAAAAAAAAATTACCAAAACTTTCGGGATAAAATGCCTCAAGCATTTTCCCCATGAAACTATCTCAAAAAGGTCGATTTTATTCGTGCCCTAGTAAATTTGCTACTGTAAAATTCTATTAGTGTGCGTTGGGGAATATTAATAGACAATGTTGTCTTACGCTCAAATCATAAAAATGGTAAGAGACAGGAAAATCTGATTAATGAAACAATAGTATAAATATGTGGTAAATAATTAATTAATTTTCTGTGAACTATCTAAATTTTAAAATTGTATGGATCGCATAAGAACATTTTATAATATGTACATTTGAAAGTACTAAGTCACCGAATAACCATGTGTTACGTATTTTCACAATAAGAAGTGTTCATGGCAACCCTGGAGAACCAGTTTCTCCATCACCAATACATGTGCATACCTCGCCATTGGAACGATTGTTAAGGTTGAGATGGGAAATTTGAGTTAAGCTTTCCCCATGAAAGGCCTACTTATAGAGGTTGGCTCGAAAGCTTGCCTATTTGCAAATAAGAAAAATTTTCATGCAATCTATATAGATTGAGATCTGGAAATTACAGCAAAACCATATAACCATCTAGAAGAATAAAAAGAAATCAATGTAAATTTCGGATACAATTACTTATTTAAAATTTGTTTAGACTCTTAGTGGAGGAAGAGGAGAATTAATTACAGGATTTTGAATAAAAAAAAAGGTTACATTTAAGATATCTAGTAACTGAATAAGAAAATACAAAACGTTAGAACACCACCAGTGGTGAATGAAATTTACTCGAACAAGGAAATGGCTCCTGTCAAAAAAAAATTGTCAGCTGTTGCCATCGAGACAACCTCATAAATCACCCTCGTCTCGCAGTGCGGCCACCTATTACACTAGCCCATAGCTCAAACATACAAGGTCGATGCGAGGGAGAATCGCTCTTCTTCTTCTTGGCATATGTCACTTATTGTCTGTTGATTTGATTTTACAATCTTGCATGCCTTGTTCGCAGAAGTAGAATGCTAAGCTCAAGGTTTATCCAAAGAAGGTTATATTAGTTACGTTTTGATGTGTGTGTTTCCTTTAAAAAAAAATGTCAACGTGAAAGAGGAGAGAAATTATTTTCAAAGCAAAAATTTTTCCCCAATCGGTTCTATCTGACGTTCGCACTTTTTTTGCACACGTACCCAATTGCAATCAGCTTATCTGCCGCGAAATCCTTCTTTAAACAATCCTTGCTAAGTTGTGTGTTCACTTCTTTTTCCCTGCTTTTGACATTTGAAACAAGCCGCCTAGCGTCAATCGCATATTCTGCCTCCCATGCGACGACCTGTTTAGTTTGGCCACGCGTCAACCATTCTTCTTCACCATGTCAGCACGTCGGCCATTATGAAATGGAAGTTATTGGAAAAGTACAAAAAAAAACTACTGAAATAGTGGTGCTGCCACACAAACAGAATTGAGCAACCGAAATTAACCCGTTTATGATCGATATCAGTATTGATATCGATAGCAAACCATAACAGGCCTGCTTCGCTTCGAAGACCTGACGAGGGAGCGAACAGGAAAAATGGTTTGCCTGTAAGGTTGTCGCGAGAATACTCAACCGTTAACTACGTGGGGACCGACTCACCCCTAGATAAGAGTCTCAAATTCTACCACAGCTAACCGGGCAACAGAGGCTCCATCAGGTGATACCAAAAAAACGTATGCTATATGAACGTGCAATCTAGTAGTGTATGAAAATCCGAGAATAATTGAAAGTCAGGTATAAAAAAAATTCATTTGGTAAAAAAAACCAAAATGCGTAAGTCCGGTGTTGCGGTGTTTCTCTATTGGCTTAGGCCAGAGAAGCCTACTCCCCCCTAGGAGCCCTCCTCCTAGGTGCCGATCTTGGTCGGTCTTAACAACCTGTCCCCCCCGGCTGATCCAACCCCGCACGCTGGACCCAGGACAGGCGGTTTTGAAGAAGACCCTTGGTCCGCTGGTTTCTCGCCCCCCGGAATGGGCTTTACAAAAAAAATTAAATTATTTTGTTTCCTATTTTAAGGCTTCGCGGCCTTAGACATTTTTTTACAGGAGAACGCGTCTAAACTCCGAATGCAATCACCCTATCAGCTGGTCTATGGTCCCTAACCTCTCGAAGCTGGACAAAAAATAACTTTAACAGGAAAATCATCAGAACTCCGTTTGAATAGACATTTTTGTATTGGAGAACTCGTCAAAACTCCGTAAGGTTAGGCATTTGATATAGGAGAACTCGCCAAAACTCCATAAACCTAGACATTTTAATTTGAGAGAACTCGTCAAAACTCCGTATAAGCAGACCAATTGGAATATGGACTGCTAGATGGTCCACGGTTCCCGGTGGGAGCGCTTGTGATCCACCTATTATTATAACTGCTCGGGGAGGATACTGGGCGAATTGTCCCCGACCGCCAAGACGCCCAGCGGAGTCTTATTGAGGACGGATATCAGAAGCATGGAATCGTCCTATTAATCTCCCTGTTAAGTCTTCTAAGTCATACAGTGCATTGCCAACTTTTCCACGCACTCGACACTTAATATATTTTGGCAGGAATTTCGCGTTTATACCCTGTTTGAAGTTACTCAAGGCAAAATTTCTTCTAAATACCTCTTGACGTTCCCTATAGTTACCAGCCTATAACGCTTATTGTAGATCTGCTTGGCTCTATCATTTGCCTGCGCTAAGTTTTTACAGATTTCCTCGTTTGCGTCCGTTCAGTCGACTGCTGACACTTTTGGGACATTTAAACAAAATCGAACGTATGAGCGCTTCAAAAAAAAAAACAAGGCACGCTTGAATGGTCGTATGAGATCTTAAGCAATTAACTGCCTAAATAAAATCACGTTTGGTGTTAAAGTCCAAATGCAAATATTTATACAATTAATGAAATTTAAATCTCTATCTCGATTAAAAATTATGTCGCATCCAAAAGAAATTAACAAAACTTTGGTTTTGTGTTTGGTGAAACTTTCAGCAATTATTTATAATGATTATTTGCTTTTTAAATCTCTATGCCGGTACAAAATTTATGTCATATCCAAGATATTATAACACGTTGTCGCGTTTGGTAAAAAAAAATCAAGCAATAATTGTAATAATTATTTGCGATTAAAAAAAAATTATCTTAAATTTTAACTAACAATATCGATTCAAAATGACTTCGCTTATCAAAAAAAAATTTGTATAAATAAACGTGTTCATATACGTGAATATGTAAATGTAAAAATATATATAAGATATATAATGCAAAATATATATATATATTCGTTATTTAATGGGAATGCTGACCTCCCATTATAAAAGGCACAGGTTACAGAATAAAAAAAATATATATATAAACCCCCTTGAAAAACAAAAATATTAAGACAGTGTGTGCCAACTGGTCTCCAGCGCACCAACCGCAATGCAGGGTTGCTCGGAAGCTAAATCCCTGAGACAGGCTGGCTAACTAGAAGATAGTTAACAACAACAACAAAAAATTTAAATTTTGCGAAATACTAACCTATCTCCGCCGCAATGAAAGGAACGGTTTGAATCCGCTATCCCCAGACTTGCGGAGATAGACAATACATCCTTGTGTCTCAGCTCAGCCCATTGCCATGAAGTGGTGCTAAATGTTCCAAGGCACCCAACTCAGGCATGAGATGACCTGAGGCCTGCATCGCATAACAAAAGAAAAAGACAAAACAAAGAAATTCGCAAATTACCCTCCTAATCTCCGCCGCAATGAAAGGAACAGCTAGAGGCTGCTTTCCCCAGACTTGCGGAGATGAAAAGTACTAACTCAGGTCTCAGACCAACCCATCGCAATGAAAGTGGCGCTAGGTGCAACCAACTCAGACGCGGAATGGCTGAGGCCTAAATTGCAAAAAAGAATCACGAAAACAAAAAAAATTAAAAGGACGAATTTTCCTTGTGACCAACATCCTTGGCTCCGCCGCAATGAAAGGCACGGTTTGAAGCCGCTACCCCAGACTTGCGGAGAAGGATTGCTAGCTTAGGATCCAGCCAACTCCGACGCGAGATAAGCTGGGCCCCAAAAGAAAAAAAATCCGATACACAATACTGCACAAAAGACATATTCGGCAAAAAGAAATAAAAAAATAAATACTGAATCTAGCGGACATGCCCCTCGGACGACAGTGAAAACAAATTTAATATTTAAACTACAAAAAAAAATTAAGTGCGTTAAACACTGCCTCTCCGGGTGAAATGCAAAAAAAACAGACAAAATGACGTTAAGTCTCGTGGAGCCTGAGCCACTAACACCAATGACTCTCCAATCAGTCTGATCAATACGGAGGCTGCCAATCTGGGACTTGCGGAATAATGAAACTTCACTGAACGACCAGAAAACCACTGAAGCCAGCACCCAAGGCCCCACGTTGGGCGCCATCTGTTATGGTTCGCGTTCGAATGGAGCAGCAATGCATGGCGGTCGGCATGATCTAGGGTTGCACTGTGGCTAGTCATTGTCGGCTGGGCGGGGTTCTTGCCTACATTGCTGTCCTGCGCCATAAACAGAAAAAATTCATATCATGCCTTTCAAGCCAAAACGAGTAAAATCACACTAAAACAACATCCGGTTTGGCCGGATGCCACGGACGGACCGTTGAAAAATTCGAAAATTTAAAATAACCCGAAAATCCAAATTCAAGAGGCCAGGCATCAGTTAAATTTAAATAAATGCGAACCGAGGGAAAATGTTATTAAAATTTGAATATGAATTCTAAAATGTACGTTAAAGTCAGACGAACGTTAGCAAAGAATTTAAACCAAAATTTAAACCGGACGGAAATACTGACATCAACGGAAAAATTTTAAAATAGATAAGCGGGCGTTAAATTTAAATAATCGCGGACGGAAGAGAAAAGATTTAAAAATTTAAATTTGAACGTACGTTGAAGTCGATGTGCATTAGAGTTGAATAAACATTATCAAAAGAAACTGTCAGTTAATTTAAATTTGAATATATATATCGCGAGAGAAGAAAAAAAAAATCGTTAACTTTGATTTTAAATTTGAACCAACCGGAACGACCGGTTATTAACGGGCACCTGAAAATATATAAAAAAGCTGAAATTTAAAATATATGAACAATCAAAAAAAATTAAAGGCCGAACTCACAAGGGGGTGGCACTGCTGATGTTGTTGCAGCGCCGGTGCGTTTTTGTCCCACCCTAATCCATAGTTACTGTCGCACACGAATACCAGTAACCCCTTACCTGTGGTGCGCCGCTGGTGTTGTTGCAGCGCTGGTGCTTTTCGACCCACCCTCATCCATGGTCATCAGTGCACCTATGTTTTGATGACCCCATTCCTGAAATCCCTATGCCTTCTTAAATAAAGACAATCAGCACTCCCATTTTAAACTTACAATTTATTTATAATTCATTCTTCCTTTTAACTTATGTATATTTAAATCTTTACTTTTCTTGCATTTTGTGGTTAAATATCTGTGTACCACAGTTGGGCAAAATTTATTCGAATAAAAATAATAGATGAATAAATTTTTTTTTTTTTTTTTTTTTTTTTTTTTTTTTACTATTACTCAGTTGTTTTTTTTTTTGTTGTACCCTGAGTTTTCATTTATTATTTGCAATAACGAATAAACCTCAGAATAATTATTCGAATGAATTTATCTGAATAAAATTTGAAAAATAAATTTTTATTCAAATAATTATCTAAATAAAAATTTATTCGAATAATGCCCAAGTCTGCTGTGTACAAATTAAATAAATTAGGGCGCCCCTTTTTGATACATTCAAGCATTAGGGTGATCCGCAGTCAATCCCAGAAAAACATAACAAGCTTGCAATATTGAACATTAAGCTCGAGAAATACCTGAGTAAACTAAGGAAAAGGGACTAAAGAACAACTGTAGAGAGATCAAAATGACAGCCTTTTTTTTTTTGTTTTTAGCTTATAAAACTCATTGTTACTTGGTACAAAAGGAAAATTTACTCGTAACAAGCGTGCTTGTGAATTAGCTCACGATCAAGCTTGTAAAAAGTGTTAATGCAATAAGCTTACAATGGACAATTGTTCTCAAGTCTTATTACATTCGCCTACCTTCTGTTCCGCCGGTAATCTACATAAATATGCACACGTGTGCTTCAATTCTAATTAATGAAAATAAAAAAAATGAAATATAGATACAAAATAATATAAATAGCTTACGACCTAGGCTCCGGCGACTGGTGTTGACGTTGTTGTAGTTGTTGATGCTATGATGACTGTTGCTGATGCTGTGGTGGCTATGGTGGTTACTGCTGCGATGCTGATAAAAATTTTTGTTGTTGTTGTTGCTGTTTACTTATTATTATTATTGTTTAAAAAAAATTTTTTCTTTTTGTTTTTTTTTCCTTTTTTTTTTTTGGATTTATTGTACATTTAAAGGTGTTTATTTACCTAAGTCACCAATGTCTGAACCTTAAATCAGTCGTCGTACACATAACAAATCAATCTCAAATATTCATTCATATCACTTCTTCCTTACAGTTTTTCTTTTTTTTTTTTTTTTTTCAACAAAAGCCGTTCTAGTAATTGGAGTTTTGCGGCATAATAAAAGTATGTACATATATGTCACGCTTCTATATATCACGCGCCACATGCGGATTAATATATATTTACATATCGCTCGGCAATTTTCTTCGCTTTTTGGACATAACTACACAATTTGCGTATCACCAGTTTGCACTCTAAGGTGGCGACATGTATTTTTAAATTTTTTTTCCGTATATTTTTTTTTTTTTTTACACTTATATATGTGTACA
Source organism: Urophora cardui (assembly GCA_960531455.1). Taxonomy (NCBI): domain Eukaryota; kingdom Metazoa; phylum Arthropoda; class Insecta; order Diptera; family Tephritidae; genus Urophora; species Urophora cardui. The sequence goes on along the minus strand of OY482671.1, from coordinate 91,609,089 downwards.
TGTTCATACAATACTTTATTTATACAAATTTATGTATGTACATATGTACGTATATGAACATTCATATGCAGGTACATATAACTATTGTTTTTTTTTTTTTTTTTTTAATTTCTAGTCTGTTTTAATAATGAAAATCGAAGTGATGGTAGATAAGACTCAAACTTTAAAAAAAAAGCACATCCAAAAATTAAATCGAGCACATTTTGCGGCATAAGAGGTAGCGCGCGAATTTTGACACCGACTTGACTTTTTCGCCGAAACTCCACAAAACAAAAATTATGTTAATTTTGTCTACCAGAATCATGTCTAAAATCCATGTTTGCAAATGCGTGGGCACTTCATTATGTTAGACATAATTTGCAAAATGGCGCCGAATTGGCATGCCGTGTACGCAGAAGCACTTATGCTATGGTTATGGTTACAATCTTGATTGCCAATCAAAATCGGAAACATTTCGTGATTGGTGAGAGGTGGTTACGCTTACATTGATGATTGGAGCGCACATACACAACATAACACATGATAATTACTGAGCACATACACAACATAACACATTATTACCTCTGAAACCTCGTTTGCTGGCTGCCTGTTTCACACAGCAAGTTTGCTGGATGTGAGAGTCCGAAAATTCTCTCACCGTCGGAGTGCACAACAACAATTACACGGTGCTCGACCAGCTTGATTGGTAGCATAACCAGGCCATTAGAAAGTTAAAAAAAATTGTTTTAAATTGGCGATGATGCTCGCAAACTGTATATATGCACTTAATGTTCTTTTTATTTATTTTTTTAAGCCCAAACACTCAAGCCAAATGGACGCCGTGCGAAATTTCACGTTCAATGCGGAGATGTTACCATCATCAACCACTTTTTCCAACTCCTCATCGCTGTACTAAAAATTTTCTATCCAAGCGTGCCTTCCACCTTTTTATCTATTCAGTTTGGAAGAGTCCCGTTTTCTTTCGTTTATGTATGCATTAGGGTGAAAACAGAATCAAAACGTAGCGACAAGACACTACGTCAGCGACAGTCTGTCACGATTAAAATATATGCGCTATTATGGAAGCGATTACAACAAAGTCTACGCGTCGCAACGTCGTCCAACGACAAAATTACGTTGTCATCAACTTAGACTGATTTTTAATTTCGGTGACGAGGAAGAGTTGTCGCTGCGTTATGAAATATGAAAATTTTGACAACTCAATAATTCTGACGAGCTTTACAGAGAAAAAAAAATAAATATTTAAACGCAATCAAACGTAATGAAAATCTAATGCATTACATTAATGAATTTAGCTATTTAGCTTATCATTTTGCGTTGAAAATTTATGATCTAAGCGAAAAAAAACCTCTAATTGTGACTTAAAAATTGTAATGTGGCTGCAACAGGCATATGTAGTGACAATCGTTGACACTTTTATCATGCTTTAATCGCTGAACTCGCACTGACATTATTACGTCCAGCGTCTGTCGCTGTCGCACCGTCGCGTCGCCTCGATTTGTCTTCAGCGTAAAGTGGCGTGACTGCCGCTTGTTCAGTGGCGTGATTTTACTGTAATTTGGATGTTCATATTCTGGTGTGACGCTAGCAATAACACAAGCGAGATGGAATGCGGTTGCCAGGACACACAAAAAAAAAATTACCAAAACTTTCGGGATAAAATGCCTCAAGCATTTTCCCCATGAAACTATCTCAAAAAGGTCGATTTTATTCGTGCCCTAGTAAATTTGCTACTGTAAAATTCTATTAGTGTGCGTTGGGGAATATTAATAGACAATGTTGTCTTACGCTCAAATCATAAAAATGGTAAGAGACAGGAAAATCTGATTAATGAAACAATAGTATAAATATGTGGTAAATAATTAATAAATTTTCTGTGAACTATCTAAATTTTAAAATTGTATGGATCGCATAAGAACATTTTATAATATATACATTTGAAAGTACTAAGTCACCGAATAACCATGTGTTACGTATTTTCACAATAAGAAGTGTTCATGGCAACCCTGGAGAACCAGTTTCTCCATCACCAATACATGTGCATACCTCGCCATTGGAACGATTGTTAAGGTTGAGATGGGAAATTTGAGTTAAGCTTTCCCCATGAAAGGCCTACTTATAGAGGTTGGCTCGAAAGCTTGCCTATTTGCAAATAAGAAAAATTTTCATGCAATCTATATAGATTGAGATCTGGAAATTACAGCAAAACCATATAACCATCTAGAAGAATAAAAAGAAATCAATGTAAATTTCGGATACAATTACTTATTTAAAATTTGTTTAGACTCTTAGTGGAGGAAGAGGAGAATTAATTACAGGATTTTGAATAAAAAAAAAGGTTACATTTAAGATATCTAGTAACTGAATAAGAAAATACAAAACGTTAGAACACCACCAGTGGTGAATGAAATTTACTCGAACAAGGAAATGGCTCCTGTCAAAAAAAAATTGTCAGCTGTTGCCATCGAGACAACCTCATAAATCACCCTCGTCTCGCAGTGCGGCCACCTATTACACTAGCCCATAGCTCAAACATACAAGGTCGATGCGAGGGAGAATCGCTCTTCTTCTTCTTGGCATATGTCACTTATTGTCTGTTGATTTGATTTTACAATCTTGCATGCCTTGTTCGCAGAAGTAGAATGCTAAGCTCAAGGTTTATCCAAAGAAGGTTATATTAGTTACGTTTTGATGTGTGTGTTTCCTTTAAAAAAAAATGTCAACGTGAAAGAGGAGAGAAATTATTTTCAAAGCAAAAATTTTTCCCCAATCGGTTCTATCTGACGTTCGCACTTTTTTTGCACACGTACCCAATTGCAATCAGCTTATCTGCCGCGAAATCCTTCTTTAAACAATCCTTGCTAAGTTGTGTGTTCACTTCTTTTTCCCTGCTTTTGACATTTGAAACAAGCCGCCTAGCGTCAATCGCATATTCTGCCTCCCATGCGACGACCTGTTTAGTTTGGCCACGCGTCAACCATTCTTCTTCACCATGTCAGCACGTCGGCCATTATGAAATGGAAGTTATTGGAAAAGTACAAAAAAAAACTACTGAAATAGTGGTGCTGCCACACAAACAGAATTGAGCAACCGAAATTAACCCGTTTATGATCGATATCAGTATTGATATCGATAGCAAACCATAACAGCAGTTATAATAATGCGTTAACTGCCGTCTTTGACATTTGCCACAGCTGTAAACATTGTGCTTTGTTTACCAATTTAAAACAGAAAATTTTCAATTTGTTGGTGATTTCATGACGACGCACGCGGTTATTAAGTCTTTCCTCGAATTCGCACATTTTTATTTTATAAAATGTTTAAATCAATTTTTTGCTAACGGTATTCTGTTTTGTCACAGCAAAGAGAACTGTCGAATTGCCGTAAGAATACGGAAGAAATCTAAAAGCAACAAATGCTCGCCGTTTTCTACCGTTCATTGTAATCAATCACATGCCTTTCACATACAATAGATATTAAAGTGACAGCTCCATCCGTTGCGTTACGGCTATTATAACTCACGAGGTATGGCCATATTTTGCTAAGAGCCGTGACTTATACCTCGCTTTGCTTCAGAGTTTTGCTTTGACAGTTCCGTTCAGCATGTGCTTTTCAAAATGACATGTTCACAATTTAGGTGAAGCGAGTAAAGCAAAGTATAAAGTGAGCCATGTCTCAACTTTTTTACACTTTGACAAACATCTGCCCTTGTATGTGTGTGTGTATGTTTGTATATCTACAATTATTTTAGCGATTTCGCGCAATATCGTGAGAAGTGAACAGAGAAAAGTAAAAAATAACATTCGAATAAGCAGAAAAAAGCAAATTCCCCAAATATTTTACCAAAACTCAGGTTTATAAATTAAAGCAAAGAAGTGAAGTGGAAATTGTCAAAGTGTTAATTGTAGCAAGCATCTGGAATTTCGCTTTGCTTTAAGGTTTTGGCTATCAAAGTTGGAGCAGACAAAGCCAATTGTGCACGGGCTCTAATGCCGCCCATTAATCATACAATTAATCGTACTACACCGTCGTATGATAAATCGCATGCTTCGCCACCAACTTTCCAACTTCTACGTCGATTTATCGCCAAACATAATTTTTACCAACGCTTTGAAGAGTAAACAACAAGCCAATGCATGCGGATTGTACATGTAATAATTAAAAAATGCTAATTTTTATGTTATAAAAATATATAAGTTAACTGTTCACATTTTTCGCAATTAATATTGCACATGTGGCAATATTTTTGTAGCAATTTATTAAATTTTGCCACTTTTATTTCTTTTTTGTCACAGAAGTTTAATGTAAGGGCGCCAAAAAAGGAAAATTAATGCTAAGAGAAAAATCGCATGGAATATGTATTATTAGTATTAATTTAATAATAATATTTAATTTTAAGTTGGTTACAAAACACAGTCCTGCACAGTTTTGTACAAAAACGAGTTATCGAGCGCATTTTTGTGGACTAGAGTACTCTAATGCGTTCATCGAACGCATCTTATTTTACCGACGTACGGCAAAATAGAAAATTGGCAAAGTACGCCGGATCCGGCGACTGATACGTTGCCTATGTGCGTTTCCCGATCAAAATATACACAGTCTACTCAGCTGTCAGTTTCTTCCTTATCCGTCACGACGGAGAAGTACTGATTCTGTTTAGCCTAATATCCACTAACCTTCCAATTTGTTGTACAACGCGACAATATATCAAAATCGTTTGATCTTCATCCAACTTGCAGTCAAACTTGTACAACAAGCCCACTAACCTGACGATTTGTTGTACAACGAGGCCAGGTCGTACGCATGGTGAAATAATAGGCCCGTCACATAGCATACGTCAATCCGTCTACGTCGACGTATGTGACTGACAGCTCAGTAAACTGTGGGCATTTAAATGCACATCGGTACAAGTACGACGGATACGTCGCCGCAACGTACCAAAGTTGCCCAACACTCAACTTTTGGCATACGTCAATCCGTCGCTATGTCAGCTGATTGCTTTTGATTGTTAACCTTTAACTACTCTTGAATTTAACTTTTTTTGCAATTTGCTTTTCGAGTTTTTTCTCATTTGTAAAACATTCCTCCATAAAACCAAAATGGTCAATAATTATCAGGAGATGTGAAGTTACTCAAAACTGAATTTCAAGAAGGCAACTTAAAAGAAAAATTACAAAATATTCTAAAGAGTTAAATTTTTGCTACCACCTCTGTAGTTAAAAACAGCTGATTTATGTATATCCGTCAACGTTTCCTATGTGGCGACCTCTCCGTCAAGTACGTGAGCTGTCAGTCACATACGTCGACGTAGACGGATTGACGTATGCTATGTGTCGGGGCTATAACAGAAAAGGTGTTTGCAATAATACAAAATGGCGGTGCATTTTGACAACACTCGCACTCTTATAAAAAATGTTCCCTTCTTGGCTTTTTTCTTTACAAATCGTACCGAAAGTCCATACAAAAATTATATATTCATTCCCATTTTAGTATTTTAATGAGTAGGCATCATTGTTTTTCTATTATGGTTTTGTTCTGACATTTCCATATTTATTTTCAACAAAAATTGTGAAAACAATTATGGAAAATTATTTTGGTAAGAAGATATTGTAATTTTTCTAATAAAAACCTGAAGTAATAATACTATTTAATTAGTTTCAACGTTGTTCACCGCGTGTGTCATCGGCAGTTAATTCCAGTTGAGCACATTGAAGGCAACATTGAACTACAACCAATATTTTATCCGCATCAACATCAGCCTCCTGCCTTTGATTGTTACCGCTTTATCGCCGCATAACGCATGCAAAGCAATAAACAATCGGCATACAGCTCATCGGAATTCGCATGGCTATCGGTGCCCTTAGCTTTTCCGATGCACCGCATTAGGACTCAAAATCGGTTCCACCGCTGTTAAGTGTGTGTGATGGAGTATGCGCAGTGCTGCTGCAACCTTCACTTATCTGCGAACTTGGCTCTTCTTGTCACGCTGTCGCTTTTTCCGACACATAGGTGCGTATGTGTAGCCCAGGGTTATTTTTTATAAGCGCGGCCGAAGGCCCCCCACGCTGAAAGGTGTACTACGCAGAAGCACTGTGGACCGGCCATAGATATTACTCCGGAAAGAGAAGATCTTTATCTACAACTTCGCGGAGAACAGCTTTTGTGTTGGGGCCTTCGGTCGCGCTTATAAAAAATTCTCTTTCCGGAGTAATATCTATGGCCCGGTCCACAGTGCTTTTGCGCAGAACACTTTTCTGCGTTGGCGGCCTTCGGCCGCGCTTATAAAAAATAACCCTGGGCTATGCCATCCGTCCGGACGTGTGCCCTAACCGTGGCTACCGCCACGGTGATGTGCTTCTGCGTAGTACACTTTTCAGCGTGGGCGGCCTTCGGCCGCGATTATGAAAAGTAACTCTTGGCTACGCTATCCAAGTCCGGTCGTGTGTCACAGCCGTGGCTACCGCCACGGTGATGTCCTTCTGTTATTTATAAAACAGTTATTTGCTCATTGGAATTCTCATAAGTTCTTGCTTAAATAATTAAAGGGGTTATTCCACATTTCAAAAAAGACCTGATTGCGTTTTAAATGTGAAATAAGACCTTTTTTTTTGAAAATGACAAAATAAAGGCTTTATATCACTTGGGTTGCGATATAAGGCCTTAAAGGCCTTATTTCAAAAGGCCTTATTACACCCCGCCCTTCTTTCACGCATTGCCAGTAATGTAGAGTGGAATGAGCTTCCATTACCCATTCCACGTAATGCAAAGTAGAATGGAGCGCGAAAAATGGACTGGAATAAATACCGTTATTTTCAGTGGAAATTTATCGTTTTGTGTATTACATTACTTAATTACAACTTTTTTTTAATTAGCTTACTATGTTAATATTACATCTCCATTAATACATATATGTATGCAGTATATATAAGATTTTGTAAATTGTAATAAACAAAAAAAATAAACTTTGTCTTTAATTCCTCTAACTTTGTTATCAATATCTATGAAGTTCCTTTTTGGAGTTTTTTTCTTTTCTGATGTATAGATAAGCATATCCACATGCACAAACAATTTGTTATCTAAACCAAATTAAATGCTTACGTTATAAGCATTTTAAAAATATTCCCCTTTCACAAGTTTAGTCATATAAAAATACACAAAAGTAGTAAAAAAGTACTAAACTACTCCTAAATTTGTCCCCCTTTTCTACTCCCTTCAAATGCATGACCGGAATAAGGGTGAGACGTTAAACTGCTGTCATTGGCCGTGATATCACCTATTTTTATTTCACCATGGGTCGTACGAAAAATTGCATGGTTAGTGGGCTGCATAATACCTTTATAAGTGCATTCAGACTGCATTTGAAATTACGTTGATTAGCCGAAATTACTTTCCGAAATTACGCGTGTTCAGACACTAGAGTTGTCTCCTCAAAACAGGATTCCGTCATAACAAGCAACATTTTAACATAGATTTGAAATGGAGACCGCCTCTGTCTTCTGGTCTAACAGCATGATCCAATTAAAAGGTCATGTCAGTTCGCTGGCCGCCATATTTCTTTCGGTTTTAGAAAAAGTATCAGGTCCTCATACGTCATTTCCTTTTGCAATTGGCACAGCTGTTTGTTTGGTTGTTCGCGGCTTTATTGGTCCTGTGACGTAAGCAGTATTTGACATTTCCGCCTACTGGCATTACCGTCTCAATATATATACCGTGGTCTAAGGCACTCTGCACACGAGGCGTATCGTCATAGACGCGTACGAGACATTTCATGTAGCGTCGATTTCTCTTCGCCTCAAGATCTGCACACGAAGCGACATGAAACTTCGCTGCACAAAGCAAACAAACAAATTAATAATACGGTATTTGCTTTAAATTTCGAAGCTTTAAGGCTGGTATCGACCTCTCAAGAAACAGCTCAAGAAATTTTTAGCTTTATTTCTTGAGTGAAAAATAGTAGTAGGCAAGAAATTTTGACGTTTATTATTCCACCGTGAATACCAAGTGAAACGAAGAAGATAATCAAAAACGTAAACAAAATAAACCATTTTGTAAACATGAGAAATTGATAAGTTCTTAAAAAACATTAAATAAAAGCTTTAAATATTTGTTTTCAATAGTTTTATTTTGTTGTTATATTAGGAAATCATCGAAAGCGACGAGGATGACCTTATACCACTGCTACACTGTGGTATATTGATGGCCGGAATGGAAGTAGATGTAATCAATTGATGTCAACTTCCGCTTTGCATCATTACAAAAATTGTGCACTATATTTATTCCGATTAATTTTTCCATTTTCACCACCATTTTTATCAACATGTAACAAAGGCCAACAGACGTCAAAATTTCTTTAAGAAATAAATATAATATAATATAATACAATGGCGCTATTATAACTCTGACGAGTTTTATGGCCGAGCTTCTCTCCCAATTCGAGGTGTGCTCCTTTTTGTTTTTCCTACTAATTGGGTGGACCTACAGTTTTATGCCGGCTCCGAACGGCGAATGCATTTTTTGTGAGAAGCTTTTTCATGGCAGAAATACTCTCGGAGGGTATGCCGCCCACTGCCGAGAGGTGACCGCTGCTCTTAAAAAATCCAATAATCGGATTTTTACTAATTAGAAAAATTGTTTTGGTGTTTTGCTCGGACCGTGGTTTGAACCCGAGACCCCTGGCATAGCAGGCGAGCACTCTACCCACTGCACCACAGCGGCCACAGAAATAAGAAATAAATGCTCGATGATATATTTCTTGGCAAAACCTGTGTTGCTGTGTTCGCATTATGTTGAAAAATAGTGGTAAAAAAGTGTATTAAATTTCTTGAGAGGTCGATACTCGCTCAAGAAAGTTTCATAAGAAAAATTTCTTGAGCATTTCTTGTACGTCATTTTATATGGAACTTTTGCGTTTCTTGAGAGGTCGATACTAAGCTTTAAATAGAAAAGATAAAAAATTTTACGGAATCTTCCATTTTCTTTAATTATACACTCATTTTTTCCGATTTTTTCACAAATTTTACTGCTTTCATAAATTCCACCAAGTGGAAAAATGTAAACAAACATCTTCTTCTTCCTCTTTTCTAAGCGTAGTACGCCTAGCTACCAGCACTGCTTTACGCCAAGCGACATGTAGCCAGCATACTTTGACGAATGCATGAAGCTGACGACTCGTGTGCAGCCCTCAATTGAAATATACGTGCGCGACATCAAAGCGTACAGCTTTCGTCTGTAGTATCTAATACGCGTCTAAAGCAGTACGCTCCGTGTGCAGAGTGCCTAACAGAGATGCCAAAGCAATTGCTTTAACATGATTGCCTTAACATGAGCTGTCAGTTTGATGATTTGACAGCTAATTTTTCATTTCAACGAAAAATTCACAGTGGCAACATCTCCACATTGAACGTGAAATTTCGCACGGTGTCCATTTTGCTTGAGTGTTTTGGCTTAAAAAATAAATTGCAAATGATGTTATAACATACAGGCATGTGCTACAAATCGTTTTCGCATGAAATTGTCACCGAAATCGTATTGACATGTGCTGAATTTCGTTATTGCGTTTTCGTTTTCGAACATCAAATCGCAGCGATCTGGCATGTGCCGAAAATCGGAATTCTCGCTATTTTCTCTATTTTTAAATCGTCACTTTAAAGGTTAGTGAATTCAGGAGAAAAGCAAAATTATTAAAAGAAAAAGTGAAAACATGTAAGTATTTGCTAATTTTTAAATTAACTTAATAAATAAATTATTCTTTACAGGGGTAAACATAAATCACAGTCACAAGAGGATATGATAATAAATTTTATGGAGCAGCATCTTCATTTTCCCTTCTTTCAAAATTAATCCATTTAGGACACTGTGTTCGTTCTAAAATAACAAGCATTTTTTTTTTTTTAATTTTGGACACCGTCGTCCTGTCAAGTGCGATATGAGAATCTTTTCCAACAGCTCGCTGAAATCCTCCTTCTGCGAGAAATCTCAACGTCGCTGCTAATTTCAGCTCAACTGGTATAGTTGACTGTTTTATTAAAGGTCTTATATCCCTAGTAATATCTTTAAAACCTTCTTTATTTATTCTATAGTATGAAATAAAACTGAAAATAGAAATTGTAAGTTACTGGTGTTGAATGAACTTTATAGATATGTATGTATATCCTCTTACACATCCTCTGGAAGGTCCATGGGATTGGAATGATCTCTTAGAATACGTCGGGCAATTTTTTCCTTATTTTTCCAGTTACTTTGATTAATTAAATAAGCCGCAATAGTAAATACGCTCATTTTCACAAAAGAAATGTATTCTTATTTGAATAGTGAATTTTGTTTTTTTTTTTGAAACAGCTGTTTCGAACTTGACTTCGAACATAATCTAAATCGCATGAAATTCATCACACCTCAAACTAATTCGTGCGATTTGCAAATTCGGTTTCGGAATGAAATCGCGCGATTTTTAGCACATGTCTGACAATGAAGTAGCCACGCATATGAAAATTTGGATGTTAGACATAATAATGGTAGACAAAATTAACATAATTTTTGTTTTGTGGAGTTTCGGCGTAAATAAAAACAGGACTATTATCAGTTGTACTATTTCAAAAACATCGATATAATATATCGATATATATCAACCACCACTAATTCTTTGGCATTGAACAGGATCAGTTGGCGCTCTTTAAATATTTGATTTTGCATTTATGTACATTTGTGCATAATATTTATCCTATGGTGAAAAAATAAACAACGTGGCAATGTGCAATGTGTACACGTAGGAAAGATATTTGGACATTGCTCTATAACTTAGTTGCAAGGAACGGCATAGATACAAATGATGTATTTACTTTTGTTGATGACATCCTCTGTCGGGAACCATCACTTATACGACCGTCACTTCACGAACTGAATAACCGTTTCCAGGACACTTTTATTCTTTGGATTGTTAATAAACTCGTTAAAGCATTGGTTGATGGTGGCACTGACGTTTCCAATAACACTTTTACCTCTGATGGGTGAGTATCTACAGTTTTATGTAGGTAAGTACATATATGTATCTACCCCGCTGCCAGAGCGTTATCCTGTAGGCCAGAGGAATCACGGCGGGATACCCTCCGAGTGTATTTCTGCCATGAAAAAGCTTCTCACAAACAATGCATTCGCCGTTCGGAGCCGGCATAAAACTGTAGGTTGTTGTTGTAGCCACCAAGACACTCCCCAGCGGGTTAGGGGGCCTAGAATATACCCGTGGTAAGGAATGCCTGTCGTAAGAGGCGACTAAAATCCACCGGCCTAGAAGGTTGATTATGGCCAAAAAAATAGTTCGCACGACAGTCGGGCTAGTGTCAGAAGGGACTAGTACCCGAGCGTACCGGATTTATCCGGCAAAGGACTGTCACATCCCCTACACTCCCCAAAACCTTCGGGGACTGTCTTGGTGGCTACAACAACAACAACAATGTTTTGGGGAGTGCAGGGGAAGTGACAGTCCTTCGTCGGATAAATCCGGTACGCTCGGGTACTAGTCCCTTCTGACACTAGCACGACTGCCGTGCGAACGATTTTTTGGCCATTATCAACCTTCCAGGCCGGTGGATTTTAGTCGCCTCTTACGACAGGCACTCCTTACCACGGTTATATTCTAAGCCACCTAACCCGCTGGGGAGTAAAACTGTAGGTCCACCCAATTGGTAGGAAAAACAAAAGTTAAGGAGCACACCTCGAATTGGGAGAGAAGCTCGGACATAAAACTCGTTAGAGTTATAATAGCGCCAGTGTATTATTCTTAATTAACTAGAATTTATCTCTTATTAGGTGCATATTTGCATTTCTTATTATATTACGTTCCGAAACGCACGACAGTATCTTAACAATACTTCGGTTTCAGTAAGCAATACCAACTATTACTTAGTTTTTTACTTTGATGGGTTCCTCCAAGGACTAAATTTGAGAGTTTACTCAAATTTTATGAGACTCGGATTCTAACAGACTCAGAAAACTGTGGTCCGCGAAAACATAACTATAAAGAGCAGGTTAAATTACCTTTTATCCAAATTTTGAAATAAATTCATATTTGTTCTATTAAAATTTCAGCAGCTATAATCTAAGTTCATTCTTTCCATCTTTGCGATTACATTTCAGCTTATATGAGCGCAATATTCATCTCCAGCAGAAAATTCTTCACTCCTGCTTTGTTAATCGCGCACTTTTATTCGAACGTCTCGTAGGGTCGTACATAAAGGCTATTGAACAACTGACAAATGGCTTGCAGTTGTTAGACGAAAACACAGCGACAGAAAGCAAACCTTGCCTCGAGATAACGGCATTCTTTAGTGAAGACTTATGTTTACGTGAAATCGATGAGAATTTCTCCTTCGAAAAGATATGTGTGCCCCAGCAGCAAGTTGATGAACGCGTCCGTTCACTTTTAGGGGTATTGCATAATGCCGTCGTAATAGGTTATGTAATATTTCCGGCGCTCTTTGTTGAATCATTGCTCAGTGCTCTGTTGGCTGTGCGCGATTGCGATTTAATCACGAAATTGCACTCTCTACGCTATTGCCAAGATGTATTCGAGTTGGCTCGCGAGTGCACACCATCGTTGGAGCATTTCGCCAAAATGAGTATAGAAGCCTTGTCTATGATATGGTCGCAGGTAGAATTTTGGCTCCATATGCAATGCATGACGCTCGAAGAGTTGGACAGTTTGCGAGAAGTGACAATAGCGATGTTAAAAGCATTAACACGCTTCGGAAGTGAAATGCAGTGGGCTCGACGAAATATGGTACAGCAGGCCATAAATCTATTATATACTTGTATTGAATTGGAACCGCAAAAACTGGAAGAGGATAATGATAGTAAAAAGCAAGAAGAGCTGTTATCAGCCCTAATCGATTTTATACTTGACATGCCATTGAATGAGGTCGAAGAAAGTGTTATTGTGGTGGAAGCTGACAAAATTATATTATCTGCCGAAAGAAGTGATAAAATATTACCCGTGTTAGGTGTAATAGCTGCGCGTGCGCAGAGGGATAACGGTGACCAAGTTTCAGCGTGTTTACGTGCCTTAAAAATCTTCAAACAAACTATTTTTAATACGTTAGACACACCCGAGCTTAAGGTGGCTGAATTGAAGCGTTTGAAAATTTGGTTAAGTGCACTTATTTATGCAGAGCATCGCTTGTGTAGACGCCAGCAGCTGAACTCCTTACGTAAATCGACGACAGTCGAAGAAGTTTTGGAGCAAAATCATTATGGTAGCATTAATGTCTTTCAACCGCTGGTTGACGCAGGATTTTCTGAGGAGCTGAATCGTATTGTGCTTCTATTCCAGGTAGATTGGTGTCTAAGTATGTAATTTTGCATTGGTATTTTTATATCTGTAAAGTAGCTTAAAAATATTTTTGGTATGTCTTGAGTAAGTTGTAACGGCATAAATAATCTGACTCTCAATACTTGGGCGGATGTATGTACTGCATACATACCCTGTGGCGAAAATCTCTAGTTCATAACTGGTGCGCAGCTAGTGCATTTTTCGACACTACTAGTGCGAGCTCAATCTCTTTTGCATGTTAGCAACTGGCGGTGTCATTTGCGGTGTCATTTGCGGTGTCAATTATCCACCGCTGGATTACCTATTGGATAGTTCTGAACTAGTTAAAAATTCCTACAAATTCTACAGTTTTCCATCTGCCACTTAAGTGCAGCATTTGACACGCTTAAAGTAAGTAGCGCGATGGCAGAGTGGTTATCGCGTGAGACTTTCATTCTGGCGAGCGCGGGCTCGAATCATGACATGGGGGATGATAATTTTTTTTTTATTTAATAAAAATTTAAAACAATATTTAAATAGTAATAAAATACAAAAAAAATAAAAATAAACCTGACGGACCAGAAAAGCATAATTATATGAACATTTTATTTCATTAAATGAGAAGTCATTAAGTGAAGATGCAAACTGTAAATACCAGGGACCGATTTTAATCGTTATTTGCATTTCTTCGGATGAAAAAATCATTATGAAAACTTCGTTAACAATAAAATGCAAGTATGCCAATATAATAATTTTAGCACATCCTATCCAAACATGACCTCATCTTTATTCTTAAGATTTTTATTTTTTAAATTTTTAAATAACCATTATTTACGATTTTTATTTTTTCGATCCAAAATAATTTTTATTATTGGATTTAAATTTTTCCGATGAAACGATCGATATTTTATGATTTTTTATTTTTTCGATCAAAAATAATTTTTATTATTGGATTTCAATTTTTCCGATCAACTTTAATAAATATTTATTTATTCCTCTTTCCTATCATAATAAACTCTAAAAAATTGTTTCTTTTGTACCATACGCTATATTATTAATACGCTAACATAAATTTTGTTATCAAATAGAACTGCGCCAATTTTCATTAAAATTGGTTGGAAAATGCGTCTATAATCGCCGTTGAAAAAATAACTGTATGGGTTTTGTATGATTTTGAGCAGAACAGAATAGAGCTATGGCAATGTGCAAGCATAGGTATTCTAAACATACCAAGCACAATGTTGGCAATCGTCAACTTCGGCCATCAAATATAGGATTCACTAACGTTTGAAAAAGTTTATTATGATCGGAGAAAAAATAAAAAAATATTGATTAAAGTTGATCGGAAAAATTTAAATCCAATTATAACAATTATTTTTGATCGAAAAAACAAAAATCATAAAATATCGATCAAGATTCATCGGAAAAATTTAAATCCAATAATAAAAATTATTTTTCATCGAAAAAATAAAAATCATAAAATATCAATCAAATTTCATCGAAGAAATAAAAATCAAATTATAACGATTAAAAATGATTTTTTTTATAAAAATGATAATCGTTACGGTCCCTGGTAAATACTCTTTATATTACTATGCTTCAGTAACAATCTGAGAATTACAGAAATATGGAAAGCCGACGGCAAATGAACTGGCGCCTCTTTGACGCCTTTTCGCTAGTTCTGAACCAGAAATTGTGTTCACTAGTTATTGATTTCCCTGTAGGGTATGTATACCCGGATTATACAGGGGTACTTGGTACTGACTGCCGTAACAATTCGCTATTCAACTTTATACCCCATAGCAGAAAAATAATGCCCTAAGTATTTCTTATTTTTAATAATATGTGAATGTTATGGTAAAAGCTAGTTAATAATAAAAAACTAATTATGGAGTCCGATTCTAAACCTTATTACATGAGGTTTTTGTATCTGAATAAATTTTCATAAAGTCTTTAATTTAAAAGTTATAGCAAATTTAAAAAAAAAATGTATGGAAAAATTCAGAATTTTGCCCTTAACTCAATTTCCTCACATTTCCTCAAAATTAATTTCATATATTTATATATATGGTCTCATTTACTATATATTTCACTAGTCCTCGTGGTTCGGAAAAGCTCGGAAAAGTTTGCAATTTCAGTCATAGTTCCATTAATGACTAGGTCTTATGGCAATATTATTATTTTCGCTGAAGAGAGAAATGCGACAACCCCAAGCAGTACCTCGTTCGGTAGATGATTCAAATACGCTTCTAACGACATACAACTTGTAATGATTGAACCAACCCTGGTTGAGTGACAGCTGGTCAAAGTTAAAAATTTGTTCATCTTTTTCGATTTTTTGTTTGCCGTTAACTCAGTTTCCTCACGTTTCCCCATAATTAATTTTATTTATTTATACATAAGGTCTAACGTACTATCTATTTTATTAATTTTCGTGGTTCGTAAAATTTCGGTTTTTTTGCAATTTCAATAAGAATTCCATTACTAACTGGGTCATATGCCAGTATTGCGCATCAGTTTTCATTGCTCGGTATAATGTGGAAACCAAAAATATTTTAGGACTTCAGTGTGAAGTCATTTTGCCGTGTCAACCGTTTCGCCATATGCATATAAGCCTAAAATTAGAGTCAAATGTCGCTGCTATTCTTTAAACTATTCTGGTATGCCTTATTATACCCCACTTTGCTTCACTTAAACTTCAAGAGCTCATCCAAATATTGTTAGATTTTTAATCTGAATGTATTTTTGAAACCTGCATTAAATTACACAGCCTCACGTGTAATTGAATTAAAAAAAATTTCAGCTATCAGGAAGAATATAGGACATGAAGTTGAAGATTCGTGAGAAAGAAAACAAAATGTTCACTTTAGGCCGCGATATTACCTTCCCTGAGTAGTCTACCAAAAAACTGAATACGCCATTCGTTTAAGCGGTTAATTTTACGTACGACTAGATAACAATTTTTTCTTGTGCAAAATCTCAACTTTTTTCATACATAAAACTAAACATACCTTGAAATTCTTGAAAATAGCGCGGTTTTTGGTGTAGCTCCATCTAGTTTTTAGAAAAGTGATTTTTTTTTCATTTTATTTACTATAAAACAACCTATTTTCATATTCTGGGGCCGGAGGGACGATCTCAGAAGGTTTAAACAATCACATACAAATAAACGCATCTAATGTAAATCTATTAATAAACGCCTGATAACTTCTTAAAACAAGGTTTTACGAAAAAAAGTTATATAACTAAAAATTATGGCAAAATATCATAGAATATGAAAATATACAATTGAAGTCCTATGTCCCTACTTGCCAATTTCAGCCCACTGTGGGGCGTGACCAATATTTTTAAATAGAAAAAAGTTTAACGAGGTCTTCAGTGTATTCGCCAAATTTTTCAAAACTTGTAATTGATTTATGATTATCGGAGATGTCATCAAGTTCGCATTTTTTTACTAATCTTGCTAATATGTATGTTGATACTGTGTACCTTTGTACATACATATTTACATACATATGTATCAATGTGTGACTATTCTAAATGCAGGAACGTATTACGTCGACAAGTGCGGAGGAATACGAGAACTGGGCCTTATATATGAATATAGCAGCATTAATGATGAACAGTAGTAGCTTAAGGGGTGTGCTGGATGAGAAATCACAAATTTCCCTGCTGACACGAATCAGTGATTGGATGCATGTAATAACACAGGAGCGTCGACCGCAACGTCACCTGCAAGTTTTGGCATTCGAGAGCTTCCGAGCCTTCGTGAGCTTACACATAGTGGATGGACCGGTTGAAATATTGAATTTCGTGCGCAAACGTTATGAGGAATTCGCTCGTTTTCTCTTTACTGACGATCCATTTATTTTGTCCGATGAGTTATTGGCGAGACTGCGTGAAAGTTTTTGCAAGAAATTGCATGCGTTAATTGCTTGTGGATGGATATCACAGGATCAGGTATTACGCAATTATGTAGGCACCGTGAGCAATCAAGAGTCTACAATGATGTTGATGCTACGAAATGCACACTGTTCCGGTATTGGAACAACAAGTAGCATATTTCTTCGCTTATCGGACTTATCCAAATCCGAGCCAACGTTACAAGAACATATAGCCCTTTGTCAACTTTGTAATAACATTTGCCAGACATCGGCACAAGTGGAAGCATATATGCGAACGCATAAAGTAATACTGGTAAAATGTAGTAGCTCAAATATCCAACAGGTTAAATACTATAACACACTTCCAGAGCTACCGGTAGCTGTACGCCGCAAACTGTGCGAAGTTTTGCTCACCGAAGAAACCCAGTCTGAATATACGGCAATTGGTCGTCATTTAGATTTATCATGTATAAGTCCTGAGGAGTTTTTAAGCGTTTTGGAGAACACAAAAGATATATCAAATTTGAATGTGAGGATATTTCCCAAACTTATTCCACAATTGGTGGCAGCTGGAGGTGAGGCGTTTGTTATGAAACTTGCTCAATTCATACTGCAACAAATTTTTACGGTGTTGCAACTGCAATCTACCACAACCGCTTTAGCTTCGTCAACATCTTCTGCACCAGCAGCCACGGCGAGTGCAACACAACGCAAAAATCAGCTAAAGCTACTGGAATTTATAGCATCTTGTGCCCACAGTGATATAAGCGAAATTTGGCTGTTTCACCTTTTCAAAATGACTTTCTTCTTCCTCTTGCATGTGGAATCAACAGTCGTGCAAGAGGCGGTGCTTTGTGCTACGGAGATGTGCGCTAAACATGGTCTGCAGCCGGCGCGTCTTTGGAACTGGTACAAACGCGATGCGCTTACATTGGTGGTGCAACTGGCAGTGCAGATTTTTTTGCAAAATGGCGTACGCTTAACTCGTTCGCTGAAAGCGGTAATAGAGGGCATCATTTAAACACCGATTTCCATTAAAAATCCAATACTATCCTTTTTATTACAGTTCACAAAAATGCTGGGTTTCTCTTGTGTACAAGAATTCATCTGTCGCTACTATCGGCTCTTAACAACGATGATTCTTCCTTATTGTGTGAAGGAACCCCTTTGCAAAGGCTTAATAGTTTGCATATCGAAAGTCACGCGCAAACCCATTTCAACAATATTCGTTGCTTCATTCTTACGCATTTACACACATATTTACTTAACCGAAGAGGCAGAGGTGGGCAATCAGTGTATTGAGCTGCTTGTAAAATGCACTGACTTCAGTTTGAAAAGGCTGATGAATACAGATGTGAAGGTAATGAAAATAGTAAAAACTTAATATGTATGTATGTATGTAAGTTGTTATAAATTAAGACCTGTTATAAATAAAATCCTCGACTGTGATTGAGTGCGTAAATAGACTGAACGAACTGGCAACTCGGAACTCCATTTTACTGGCCTGCGTTCCATGCCATAGGGGAATAGAGGGCAATGAGCAGGCGGACAGCCTGGCCAGCTAGGTAGCGGCTTCCAAACCAATAGTGCCTGAGCCATTCATAGCAATAGACCCACATACTATCAGGAATTAGCTCAGAAACGGGGAAAGGAAGTCAAGGCAACAGTACTGGTGCCAAACCGATCGAATGTGGCAGACAAAGGCACTAATGGGAGGGTATAACATAAGTCGATTCCAAGGGGCTTCGGAACCTACCTAAGAATGAACTGATAATGCTGACAGGAATTCTCACAGGACATTGCAGGCTTAGGAAACAAATGCACATGGTATGCCACATACTAGTTTTCCTGTCAAGCAGTCTATGTCGTTTCTGTGATAGGCAAGATGATTTTGCAGAGCATATACTGGTCGAGTGCGATGCCATTGCAAGGAAGCGTGAAAGATTCATGGGCACGCCCTGGCCAGGTCAGAGGCACTTTCAGTCTTTAAAGCCGAGCGCTATCCTTCGATTTCTGAAGGAGCTCGGATTAGATGAGGTAATGTGATCGAGGAGAGGGTATAATAGACTTGGTAGTCGCAGAACAATCTTTAACTAAATTAATTATCTACTTTATCGTTTAACGCACGCTTTAATTGTTCACTTCCTTGTATTAACAAATAAACCTAAAAAATGTTCAACCTAAAAACCGTCAATGTAAATTTACCTCCCGCGTCAATTTCCTTTTATATCCGTTATACTCCTGTATAATCAATTATACTATAACTCTAAGTTTATTAAGTATTAAATACATACATACAATATGCATTGTTATATTTCAGCAAACAGTTTCCGAATTCCTCATCTATTTCAATCGCAATCCACAATTTGTCATGAAAGCTTTTCAATGTTTACTCTTCAATGAGAGCGTTATCAGTTCTGCTACTAGCGGCAGCTCATGTGCACTTGTTTCTAATAGAAAGTCAACAGGCAATACACCGTCCGTAGCAACAAGCGGCAACACAGGCGATTTTGCCAAGTTCATCGCCGATAGATTCTTGGGTGTGATTACTTATTTTGAAACATGCCTGGCAGAACCGACATTCGAAAAATCGCTGAAGGAGGAGGCGCTCTTCAGTCTTGGACAAATATTACGCTTTGTTGGCGCCAAGCATGTAACACAATTTCGTTTCAAAATCATTGCAATGCTAAGTTTTGTTTTATCGTTAGAAGATCGGCATTTGCAATCGATATGCTTGAAGGTTTGGAATATATTTTTACACATCGTTAACATACAAGAGCTGGGTCCATCGCTGAGCCGCATTGTGGCTGCACTGCAACCGCTGCTGGTGCATAGCGCAGCGGAAGTCAATGGCATTTATGAGTTTGTTATATTGAAAAATGATAGCCTTATAGGAGCTTATATATCCGATTTGTATTTTCTGGAACAATTGGAGCATATCACACCGGCTATACGGCAGTGTGTGGCACGTCAAACCGAGATATTGAAAAATGAGCGTTCCACATTGCTCGATAAGATTGGTTTTCTCTATCGTCAAATCACCAATGAAAATTCCCAAGTACGCATTTATGGGCTTACATATTTGCGAAATGTTATTGCCGCCCATCGCTCTGATATCAATCAAATGGTACTGAGTGAATTGCTTATTGATCCCTTGTTTGAGAAGATCGTGCATACTTTGGTGACAAGTTGCAAGCATGAAGATGCCAATCTGCAGCTTTCGTCGGCCAAGTGTCTAGGCGAATTGGGAGCAATCGATCCCAGCTACATCACTGCCAATCACCAACATCATGCCCTGGAGCAGAGTGACAATCTGCCTTTGAGTGTTCATACAGATGGTTTTGCTATAATGGCTCTTACGGAGCTCTGTCGTGCTTATCAATTTCAAAAGGACACCAAGTATGTGGATAATTTTTCACTGGCCATACAGGAAACGCTTGCGGTTTGTGGTGTGTCGCCATTGGAGAATAAAAAAGTTAATGTGTGGGAAGCAATGCCAGCACGTATGCGACAAGTGATGGAACCGCTGCTCACCTCTTGCTATACGAACTCGCGCCGCGAAAACACTTGCACCACTCAACCAATTTTCAATAGCAGTTATGGTCGCAGTTACGCCGAATGGGCGTTCAATTGGGCAGCGCGTTTGATAGATTTTGTGCAAGCTGAGGAAACCAAACATTTATTGAATTCATATAAGCCGAGCATAAAACGTGATAACAATACGCTAGTCACATTCTTCCCGTACATATTGCTGCACGCACTGCAAGACGCCACAGATGTACAGCGCCAGAGGGTGTACGAGGAATTCACTGCGGTATTTGGCTTTAGCAGCGCTGGCGTTGCAGAACAACCAGAATGCGAAGTGTCTGGCGTAAAAGAGTTTGTCTCCGCAAAGTACGCGGCTGATTTATCGCCGGCGGGGCTGTCAGGCCAGCATGTGCGCGATGGTACATCAACGGAACATGAAGCGCTCGAGCATATTAGCCGCACTTGCACGAAACTATGTTCTGAACAAATCGATTTTTTGGAACGTTGGGTGCGCGAATGGCAGCGTTTAAATAGCGTTGGCGTAAAAGCGGGCGATGAGGACAAAAACTACAAATGTGTGCTTGATTTCTTGCGGCGCTTCAATAAATTGACTATAGCCAAGGCCAATTATCAGTCGAATGAGTATGCGCGTGCGCTGATGTACTTGGAAGCATACATTGAAGAAACAGATACGCAACAGCGCCTACAGGAGCATATTTCGTTTTTAATAGAAATATATGGCGAGCTCTTGGACGCGGATTCGGTGGAAGGTGCGGTATATGTGAAAAAATCAAATCTGAGTTTAGGTGAAGAAATTATGGTTAATCGCATTGTGGATCGGCCACAAGAGCTGCAGACTTGCTATGAACAATTGATGAGCAGTGATGGGCCTATTAGCCAAGATCATGTAAAAGGTATCATTAACTGCTACTTGCGCATGGATACACCCGAAACGGCGCTGTTGATTACAGATGGACTTTGGCAGAAGCTAACTGATCATTATACCGATGATTATTTTAAGGAATGCAAATCGGAGTTATTATGGCGCCTGGGGCGCTACGATGAGCTGGAAGAGCTACTCGAGGATTCGGTGGTGCGTCGAAAAACGTCTAATTGGAATATACAATGCGCCGAGGCATTTCTACTCTATCGACAACCGGTCGCCGTGAATACACAGGCGCAGGCGCAGGCGCCACTAGACGATTTCACGAAACGCCTGGATGTGATACGTCAGAGTGTGATGACGACAATGCGCAGCTGCTCGGGTGTTAAACAAATATCCTATCTGCATTTGTATGAGGAGATCATTAAACTCCATCTACTCAATGAAATGGAAAAGAATAAGCAGTTGATCCATCAAATTATTGCTAATTATAGCTCTGACAAAGGCGACGATGCGTGCGCCTCGAGTGTGCGCGATTTCTTCAACGACTGGGACAGACGCTTGAGTGTGCTGCAGCCAGTGGTGCGTGTTATGGAGCCAGTACTATGCTTCCGTCGTAATTTGCTTATTGAAAGCAAGCGCTTGCTTTGTGCGCCGCCCCACGGCGCTCAGATTCGCCACACTCTGCAACAGCATGTCATCGGGGCCATTGACACTGAAATTGGCAAACTCTGGTTGCGCAGCGTGCGAATGTATCGTGAAGCGGGCAGCTTACAGCAAGCACAATTGTGCATTATGAAAGCGGCCGAATATGCACCGAAGACGCTGTTTATTGAGAAGGTGAAGTTTTTGTGGCAAAAAGGCGATCAGTCGCATGCCTTTAAATTGCTCGAAGAGCAATTGGAGCGCATGGAGGAGCAGTGCGAGCGTAATGTACGCTCTCTCAGCGCCGGCGATCGTTCGCTATACGCAGAGGCCAAATATTTGCAGGCAACCTACAGCGCCGAATCGATGAATAGTTGTGCGGAGAAAAATTTGCGGTATTTTCGTGAGGCTATAGCTGGCAATCGAAATTCGGAAAAATGTTATGTGCAATTGGCGCAATACATGGAGAAGATATATGAATCATATTCGCCAGAGCAACAGAATGGCGATAACGGGCGCAAGCTTTTGTTCGACATTATGGTCAACTATGCCAAATCACTGAAGAGTGGCTGCGAAAATATCTATCAATCGTTGCCGCGTTTGCTTAGCATTTGGCTTGATTTTACTTCGCGTGGCGCTTCCACGAATGAAGCGGCCTCAAGCGATCCGGCGCTGGCCGTGAAGGCGCATAGTATGCTGGAAATGGCCAATAAAATGAATGAGCTCATTAACAGCTGCGCCAATGCGCTGCCAACAGCCACATTTTATACGGCTTTCTCCCAACTGCTGAGTCGTATTTGCCATCCATCAATTGAAGTTTTTGGCGTATTGCGTACCATTGTCATTAAACTGCTCGAGCGTTTCCCACAGCAATCCCTGTGGATGTTATTGCCCATATTAAAATCATCACAGACAAACCGCGTCAAGCGATGTAAAATGATTTTCACCGATGCACGCTTGGCCAAACCACCATTTCAAAAGCAATTAAATGATTTCAATATACTTGCAGAACGACTAATTGAATTGACTAACAAAGATGTTGCGCATGATCGCACGTATGAGCTCAGTTCGCTCGTTAGACAATTGCCGAAATTATTTGAAGATCCGAAATTCTCCAATATATTACTGCCTTTCGAGAAGTATATGCAAGCATCTTTCCCACTCACATCGGCCACTTCGTCGTCTATGGAATTGTATCAATTCTCCTCTGGTAATGTGGAAGCGACATCATCTACCTCTTCTTTGTCATCCCTATCGTCTACTCCGATGGGAGGATCGGCAAATCCCTTTCCCTATAAGCAAATTTATATAAGCGGTATTAACGAGGAAGTTATTGTTTTGCGTTCGGCTGCGAAACCAAAAAAAATCAGTATTAAATGCAGCGATGGCAAATGTTATGAAGTGATGGTGAAACCGAAAGATGATTTGCGTAAAGATTTCCGTTTGATGGAATTCAATGGCTTGGTTAAAAGATTTCTGCATCAGGACTCACAAGTAAGATTAACATATGCATATTCTTATTATACCTAGCTCTATACAAGTGGGTTACAGTTTGTGGAACTGTAGACAATTCCAAAAATAGTCTACATACAGAGTACGAAAAGCGCTCAAAATTCGCTATTGCTCTTTAGAGTTATCATTTCATTTATAAAAGCTGAAAGTATGAATAATCATTTTAAATAAAAATAGTTAGATATAGGCTATGTTCAGAAACGCAGCATGAAACGCAACAGCGGCAGTAATTATTTTTTTGATGATTGTGATGAGCAACGCTTCATGCAAAATTTACGTTTATGAACGCTCTGCTTCTACTACAAAAGCAGATTGCGCTTCAAACTGAGTTTCTGAACAAAGCCATAAATTCACATTCACCAACTAAAACACATACATACATATATGTATATACGTTTGCAGTGCGAATAAGCTACCAAGCGCATTTTCAAGCTAAACATGAATATATGTATATGCATACGCATTTTTAAAGCGAAAAAATAAGAGATTCTTCTAATTAACAAGCGCGTGATATTCGTTATTTTTTTTTTAATAAAAATGTTCATATTTCAGAGCTTTTACCCATTGTTCATATCTTAGAATAGCCAATGGTGACCAAAATGTGTTCATATTTTGGGGTGTTCATATGTATATTAGGGTGTTAATATTATCGCGGCTCCACTGTATTTCATATTTTGGCGGAATCTAATAGCCGCCACAATCCGAATTTTCCTGATTGGTGTACAGGAGTTTAAACTTAGTTCAAAGCTTCAGAAGCCCATTGAAACCTCATATCGCGTATGTGGTACTGCTTTAGCTCGGCTTAACGAGGTGAAAGATCTTGGTGTCTTCTTTGATGCAAAGTTTTTATTCGTCATGCACATAAATTATATTATCTCAAGCTCGCTTTCAATGCTCGCTTTTATTCGTCGAAATAGTAAATGTTTTAATAATCCGTACTCATAAAACTTTATATTCAGCATATGTCCGCTCCAAACTGGAGTATGCTACTTTCATTTGGAGACCGTATCATCAGACACATATAAATCGGTTGGAATCAGTTCAGAAAAAATTTATGAGATATGCATTGCTATCTCTCAAATTCTCTGAACCGGTCCTATCATACTTATCACGCTGCTAGCTAATCGAGTTAATGACCTTAAATAATCGGAGGGTATATTTATCAATTTCTTTCATGGTTGATATAATCTCAGGCAAAACTGATTGTCCAAGTCTACTAGCTAAAATCAAATTTAATATTCCGGTTAGACATTTTCGTACTTTCGAACTGTTTTATATCAGCTATAGCAAAACTGTTTATAGCTCCAATGTTCCTATTAGAAGAACTCTATTAGAAATTAAAAAGTTCTCAAGTTCTATAGACTTGGATCCCTCCCTCTCGAAAAATGTTTTGAGTAAAAACCTCAAGACTTTTTTACTATATTATAATAACGTTTAGATTTAAGTAATAATATTTATAATACTCATATATTTACCAATCTTATATGGTCTGTATATATTTAGACTATAACAAATAAATAAATAAATAAATTTGAACGGAGTTTTACAAAACTAAGTTTAACTTGCACTGAAAAACTGACCCTAAGTGAATTAATGTACATAGGTATATTTTGCATGACAGGTGCTATCCTTTATATCCTGTTTACGTGAGATTTTCCCAATTATAGATTTCCTGTTTTTATATGATGCTTTTTTTACCATCTTCAAACTATCCGAAAAGGTACACCTAGCGTGATTTTCGTATACAAAGAGTAATTCCTACGAGAATATCCGCACTGTTTTCATTGTACAAGTTGTTGTAACAGTCAGTATCCCTTCTTAGCCTAGATAACCAAGAAACTAATCGTCATCGGATTTATCTAACGGGAGGACTAGGAAGCGTGCTGTTTCGATAAGGTGTCGTGTCCGCATGCTGTTTATGCATTAGATATGTGTGGGTTAATTCGGTAGATGTAGGATTTGATGCGGTTACAGAAGATCGATGGCCGGTCCACGCCTATTTTAATCTACTGCTGCCATACAAAAGTGGAAACTATAAATTTAGGTTGAGTTTCAAAAACACATTAAAGTTTATTTTTCCACAGGTTTTGGATACGCTGAATTTGAAGTCAGATTTTCGATGCTACGTGTAATTCTTGATATATTCGTGCCCAAAATTGCTGAAAACGCGTTTTTGCAATATTCACTAGATACATATGTATGTAGGTATCTTCAATAAAACTTATTTTCATTCAGGGTAATATTCATAACCATGCTTCAATAAAGTGCCTGTCGGGGTGGTGTCACTTCAGTCAAACTGTGAATAGTTTCTCCGATTTTTTTTTTGTAAACTTTAACTATGCTAATACACACCAAAAAATTGGCTAAAATTTAAATTATTATTTAGGCACGTCATCGCTGTCTGCGCATACGAACTTATGCAGCCATACCCTTTAACGAGGAGTGCGGTTTAGTGGAATGGTTGCCAAAGTTGAACTCCTTTCGCACTATTTGCAATTCGGTCTATCGCATGCGCGGCTTGGGCCTCCACGATCGCACTCTACGTCTGTGTGCATTGCCTAGAACGGATCCCATCGAGAAGAAACGTAGTGTTTTCCTCGGCACCTTACTACCCGCTCATCCACCTGTATTTCAAGAATGGTTGCGCCGACGCTTTTACACGCCGAATAGTTGGTATGAGGCTCGCTGTGCTTATGTGAAGACTGTCGCTGTCATGTCTATGGTCGGTTATATATTGGGTTTGGGAGATCGTCATGGCGAGAATTTACTCTTCGACGAAACGAATGGTGATGCTGTACATGTTGACTTCAATTGTCTGTTCAATCAGGGCGAATTATTTGCCTACCCCGAATTGGTGCCATTCCGTCTCACACACAACATGGTCTTCGCCATGGGCCCGTTGGGTGTTGAAGGCATGTATCGTCGTTGCTGTGAGATTACTATGCGTGTACTAAAGCATCAATCGAAAACATTGATGTCTGTATTGAGACCATTTGTTTATGATCTGGTTGCATTGAATCGCAGCTTCAGTAGCACCAAAAATAAACCATCATTGGAGCTGACAGATCCCAAGGCATTGATGGATGTTCGTCGCATTGAGGAACGTCTTCGGGGTTATGTGAGTGCTATAATTAAAAAAAAAAAATATTGGAGGGGGTAATCGAATGACTATTTTTTTTCTAATTGCAGGTAAAACGAACTCAGGCAAATAGTATGCCGCTGTCAACGGAAGGTCAAGTGAGTTTTCTGATAGCTGAAGCGACAAGCATTGATAACCTAGCAGCCATGTATATCGGCTGGGGGTCCTATATTTGAATTTCTACCACATTCGAACAAAATGAATTGCCAATTCGTTAATTAATTTATTGTTTCGTCGTTTTTCAATACATACATTCATACATAATTAAGAGTTTTTTGTACTGTCTGTAGTTTCATATATGTATATATGTACGTTAATAAACCAAAACTAAGTAAAATATTATTTATATGGGTCATTCTATATCATTGGGTGACATAACAACATGCGTAAAAGACTAATTACACGGTGTGACAAAATAAAAAAAATTGATAGCACTATTTTCGAGGTTAACATATGTATGTTATACGAAGACTGCATACTTAGAATTTCCAATACACCCCCAAAATCTGGAGGTAGGGGCCAAAACCCCCTTTTTCATAGGTTAAGTCATAAATATGTATATTGTACCATAACCGTTTATCCCATCAACATGATTTTGATGTAGTTGAAGACGACATTTCGCCGCTTTCGTATTATACGAACTGTTCATGTCAGAGAAACTGTAAAAGTAATATCGAAATTTCTTTTTTTTTTCCATAATTTTTCATCTTAAAAACGGTTTTCTCGAATAATTTGTAACACTCTAAAAAAATTATTAAAAAATACAATTAACATCGGTGTATGTATATTGAGGTTTATTTTTACTTAGTCTTAACAAATTTACAAAAAAAAAAGAAATGTATTTTTCTAATATACTCATATTGATGTGGAAAAAATTCTGTTTGCACGCTTTAATCGGCGAAATTAAACATTGCAAGTGAAAATACCAGGGTTTGAAATTGCCTATATTAGCTACTTTTGCTGCATTTGCTTTGCTTTTGCTAACGAAAAGTAAATTAGCAAACTCGGCCAGCCGAGTAAAAAACGAGCCGTGTTTGCTTGTATAGTTAAGCAAAGCAACGCGATTTGGGGGATTTCATTTTACTTCCAGCAATTAGTTGTGTCTTTGCATATTTCTGCTTTTGCTTATTTTGCTGAAACGATTTGTTTACGCATATTTCGATTTTTTATACATATTTACTTATGTATGTATGTATGTACCAGTGGCGGATTATAGAACAAATTTTGGGACCATTGCCCCAGGGCCCCGGACTCAAGGGGGCCCCGGACTCAAGGAGGCCCATGAAAAAAAATATTCATAAGAAAATATGATAGATTTTTATTTATTTGCCCAACAAAATTAAACCACAACTTTTCTGCACTTGAGTGTTACGAACTTATCAATAATTTCATCAAAGTTTAATTCATCCAACAAGTTATTTTCAATGGAAAGAACTGATAGACTGTTCAAACGATCATCTCCTATAGTGTTACGCAAACAATTTTTTATCAATTTCAATTTTGAAAATGATCTTTCATCTGTAACATTAGTGACAAACATGCATAAATAAATGCGTAATAAAATGTCTAAATGCCATCACGTTCGGTCTGTGTTCCATTTGGTAAAACCCGATGCAAGTGATATTCAGAAAAGTTTCTTTGTCCAGATTTCTTTGGGATCAAATCAATATTGCGACACGACGAGGGACCTAAATAAGAGTATTCTGTGTTAATTTTTTACTCTTATATTGAAATACCAACGATAGCATACCCTTCTTAATCCAATAAGTTTGAACGATTGATTGATTGAATTGAATAGGCCACAAACCTGGGTCATTTGAAAACACATTGGTGGAACTTTCATCAATTTTTGATACATTCACCGAACTTTCGACATCGTCTGGATTTTGCACACCTTCGATCGTGCTGTCAACATGTTGGAAATTAACCTTGCTTATCGCGTTCGTCTTTATCTTATCCATGTTTACGAAATGACTATAACCAGTATTTAAAAAACTTGAGTCGAAGTAGCAAAAGTCGTGAAAATGTTGATTATTTTTGATTTTACTTATCGTCGATTTTTAAAATGAGTAATTGCGTGTGCTGAAGTTTAATTTTCATATTTCACGACTGCTGCTGAATACAACTTGCAAAAGCAAACCTTACTTACTTTGACTTGTTGCGCTGACGAAATCAAAATCAAGTCAAAATCAAAATTTTTAAAAGGCACTACAAACACTACGACTGCTTTGTTGTTCAGAGCAGTAAGTTTAAGTGATAGCAAATGAAATCGACGCTTCCAAACAAAACTGTACTAAGTCTGAAAACTGTGTTTTATAGGAGAAGCTCTCAAAGTTTAAACTCAGATATGAAACTTCAGTTATATGCTAAGTATGTATATTTTCACTTGTAACTTCTGTTTGTATTGAACGATCAACACCAAAACTCGACAATATCAAAGCTAGGGTACGCTTCATATAAAACCGTAAGAAAAAATAAAAATTTGCTGCGTGGTTTTTCATGGCAAGCTCTCAAAGTTTTTATTCTGTAAAAATCTTGAGTTGTATTATATGTACACTTTTGCTCATAACTTTTGATTGGATTGTCCGATTGATACCAAAATTAGACAGCATCTAAATTAAGACACGTAATACTTGTAAACGCCAAAAACGGGAAAATGTACTAAGTCGACTTAGTACAGTATTGTTTGTAATCATCGAAATGAAAGTTATTGCAGTTTTTTAAACACTGACTATAACAATAACCAAAAAATGTCAATATAAAATGACATCAATATTATGGAGTAGTGCGTTTAATGCACAGAGCAAAACAACGTCAAATGATCAAATATGTTACATGAACCGCAATTTAAATTTATAACGATCAAACTGTATTCTAATCGCAAAATATTTATATGGAAAAGGGCCCTCAAAAAAATTTCGCCCCAGGGCCCACCAGATTGTTAATCCGCCACTGGTATGTACACATAATATGTATGTATGTCCATTTGTAAACATCTTTTCATGTTGAATTCTGCTTAAAAACTAGTTTCAGCAAAATAAGCAACTGTAAGCAAAACTTTACCACTCAACTAATTGCTGGAAGTAAAAGCAACCCTCTCAAATTGAGTTATTGGCTTAACTATACAAGCAAACACGACTCAGCTGAAAACTGAAGCGAATGATTCGTGTTTTCGTTTTTGGCTCGGCTGAATTCAGCAATAAGCAAAAAACATCGGCTATTGCTGTTTTGCAGCAAGCAAATTCAAACCCTGGAAAATACACACTCTCGGTGTAAATATACATACATACACGAAGCAGTAGAATTTGTTAAACATTTGCATTTGTTCAAACATTTTTGACTGAAAATTTAACAGATACTTCGCAAGATTTTCAGGTAGTAATTTCGCGATTTATAAAGTTGGAAACAAATAACCTATTATTTAACAGGTAAAAATAAAAAAAAATTTCTTAGAGTGTATGTAAGATTATTTTAGAACAATCTCCTGTTAATTCAGTTTTCAACGACATATAACTTTTTCATACCCGCTTAGGCGTTCCTAGGGTATTTTACTTTAATCAATTTCTAATGTAAAATTTTCCATACTAAAATTGTTAAATTTGTTCATACCTGGGTTAAGGTAGATTTTTTGGTTTGTGATTTATTTATTCATTTTTGTAATTAACAAAGCAAACCATTTTGAACGGAACTGAATCAGTGGTTCAGAGGTATCATGAACCGGTTCCTGTACCAGTGCAGATTTTTTCTAAGTGGTTCGAACTACTGAACCGAACCACACCGATTTTTGGAGTGGTTTGCGGCCATGGTTTAAGTAAATATTCAATAATAAAAAAATAAAAATTATTACACTCACGGAAAAAAGTATTGGCACAGTAGCGAAAGTTGGTTTCGCTTCAGAAGAAATACATTTTTTTCTTCTTATTTTTGTTACATTAGTACAAGTATTAAGAATACGTTGAAGAAAAAATTACATTAACTCATGAAATGGTTTAAGCACATTAATTCGTTGAATTAAAAAAGTCCTATTTTTCTGTGGAAAAACTTCATTTTTAGATTAACGGCCTTATTCCAGTGTGGTAACATAATTTACTTTACTGGTGAAATAAAGAATCTGGTACTTTAAACACTCTTTTCGTATTCTGGCAGCAGAAAATTAAGTTACCACCTCAATACGTGGTAACATTTTGTTACCATTTTCAGCCCGATTCCACTCCGTTCGTATGGAAATGCTTTGACAGCGTTACCATTTGTGCCAGAATACCAATTGAAAAGATGGTAACAATTTTCAGCAATATAAATTACCAGTAAAGTAATTTACCGGTAACGCTCGGAATAGCAGTGTAAATAACAACTAAATTTTAAACGCTAGTATGTTGTGGGCGTAGGTACTGTTTCATTTTCTAACATCATTAGATCGGTTTAGCATAGAATATACCAACTTTTTGGTAGTTTCCTCTCCAATATTTTACCACTCTTCCATCAAGGTTGCTTTTAGACTTTGCTTGCTGGTGATGCACCGCTTTCTTAATCGCCGCTCCAGCTCATCACGCAGGTACTCGGTCGTGTTGTGGTTTGGGAACTGTAGGTGATGTGGAGCCGTATGTCCACTGTAGGTGTGTTCGAATTGGTTATATCAATATTTTGAAAGACGCCAAAAAAAGCGCTGAAAAGTTAAACTTGGGTACATCATACCTACACCTTCCAACACGACAACGACCGAAATAACAGCCCACGACGTACGTATGCGGCTTGCATATAATACTACTCATGTTCGCCCAGTGGCGTAGCTAGAGAATTTTTCGGGGGGGGGGGGGGGGGGGTCACAGCCAATGTAAAAAATTTACCAAAATTAAAATTACCAAAAAAAAAACTAAAATTTTTTTTACAAATGATAAAAATTGCTAGGTTAGAATGCAAATTGTGTAAGTCCTTTTTTAAAACTTTGTAGGAGAGACAAAAAACAAAAAAGAAAAAAAAAATTCGCAATGAAAAAAAAATTCTGTTCATATAAATATTTTGGACTTACACAATTTTTTTCGCTTTTTGGACTTACACAATTTGCGTATCACTGAATAACAACGAGTAGAAATATGACAAGTATCTCAGACTTGTTTAGCGCGGTGCGTATTTGATTTTTCTAGCGTTCTACATAAAAATACACTTTTTCATAAAAGTGGACTTACACAGTTTGCACTCTAAGCTAGCGAAATGTAATTTTTTCAGACTATAATTTATCATTATAGTACACAAATATCGCTTATAATACATATATCAAACTCTTAAGGCCTTTGGCCACTTAAAATCTGGAATGTTAAGAAGTGTATACATATGTGTGAGTGTCGGGTGATTGACGCAAATATCTAATACCATGTCTCCACATAACGTGTTTCGCTCTTTTTTTCTCCATTTTCTCTCAATCTTGTTTCGACACGGAAACCAGTGCCGAAACTCGCCAATTTCCAGACAAAATTTCTGAGAGCGAGTGAAGATTGAAACACTGTTTCATTCTGAATCATCTTGCCAACCTCGATGATATCGATGTCTTCTCTAATTTCGTATCGAAAATCTATCGAAATCTCACACAGGCCAAAACAAAAACGCAAAAATAAGAATCACGATCAGCCACGTGGAGACGGGTTATTTAGCGAGATGTTTTGCTACATGTTTCTTTGGTGAAACAAGTTATGTGGAGACGGGCTTTAAAAGATTTGAAAGAGTTTTTAGTGCTTAGCACGAAATTTTTATTTTTAATTCAATTTTTAATTGTTGGGGTAAGTGGAAAAAAATTCAACAACTATTTACAGCGAAGGTTGAGTGTATAGCTATTTCACGAAAAACCATTTTCGATCATCAGCACTCTTTTCGGAAGTGGATGCACCGGGGATTGAACCCGAGTCCATTCCAACTTCAGCCGCAATGACCCAACGGATAAACACACTCGGCCATTGAGACTCTGTGCAAGCTGTTGGATTTTCCCCACTTTTGCCTTTTTCATTTTCAACATTAACGTTAGTGTGTATATGCTTTTGCATATATTCTCCACAAACGTGCTGAATTTTTTTGTTGTAGGCAGTTCGCAATGAACATTGTTGTTGGTATTTATTTTATGTATATACCAAACAACGTTAACAATTTTACTTGAAAGAGTTTTTAGTGCTTAGCACGAAATTTTTATTTTTAATTCAATTTTTAATTGTTGGGGTAAGTGGAAAAAAATTCAACAACTATTTACAGCGAAGGTTGAGTGTATAGCTATTTCACGAAAAACCATTTTCGATCATCAGCACTCTTTTCGGAAGTGGATGCACCGGGGATTGAACCCGAGTCCATTCCAACTTCAGCCGCAATGACCCAACGGATAAACACACTCGGCCATTGAGACTGTGCAAGCTGTTGGATTTTCCCCACTTTTGCCTTTTTCATTTTCAACATTAACGTTAGTGTGTATATGCTTTTGCATATATTCTCCACAAACGTGCTGAATTTTTTTGTTGTAGGCAGTTCGCAATGAACATTGTTGTTGGTATTTATTTTATGTATATACCAAACAACGTTAACAATTTTACTTGAAAGAGTTTTTAGTGCTTAGCACGAAATTTTTATTTTTAATTCAATTTTTAATTGTTGGGGTAAGTGGAAAAAAATTCAACAACTATTTACAGCGAAGGTTGAGTGTATAGCTATTTCACGAAAAACCATTTTCGATCATCAGCACTCTTTTCGGAAGTGGATGCACCGGGGATTGAACCCGAGTCCATTCCAACTTCAGCCGCAATGACCCAACGGATAAACACACTCGGCCATTGAGACTCTGTGCAAGCTGTTGGATTTTCCCCACTTTTGCCTTTTTCATTTTCAACATTAACGTTAGTGTGTATATGCTTTTGCATATATTCTCCACAAACGTGCTGAATTTTTTTGTTGTAGGCAGTTCGCAATGAACATTGTTGTTGGTATTTATTTTATGTATATACCAAACAACGTTAACAATTTTACTTGAAAGAGTTTTTAGTGCTTAGCACGAAATTTTTATTTTTAATTCAATTTTTAATTGTTGGGGTAAGTGGAAAAAAATTCAACAACTATTTACAGCGAAGGTTGAGTGTATAGCTATTTCACGAAAAACCATTTTCGATCATCAGCACTCTTTTCGGAAGTGGATGCACCGGGGATTGAACCCGAGTCCATTCCAACTTCAGCCGCAATGACCCAACGGATAAACACACTCGGCCATTGAGACTCTGTGCAAGCTGTTGGATTTTCCCCACTTTTGCCTTTTTCATTTTCAACATTAACGTTAGTGTGTATATGCTTTTGCATATATTCTCCACAAACGTGCTGAATTTTTTTGTTGTAGGCAGTTCGCAATGAACATTGTTGTTGGTATTTATTTTATGTATATACCAAACAACGTTAACAATTTTACTTGAAAGAGTTTTTAGTGCTTAGCACGAAATTTTTATTTTTAATTCAATTTTTAATTGTTGGGGTAAGTGGAAAAAAATTCAACAACTATTTACAGCGAAGGTTGAGTGTATAGCTATTTCACGAAAAACCATTTTCGATCATCAGCACTCTTTTCGGAAGTGGATGCACCGGGGATTGAACCCGAGTCCATTCCAACTTCAGCCGCAATGACCCAACGGATAAACACACTCGGCCATTGAGACTCTGTGCAAGCTGTTGGATTTTCCCCACTTTTGCCTTTTTCATTTTCAACATTAACGTTAGTGTGTATATGCTTTTGCATATATTCTCCACAAACGTGCTGAATTTTTTTGTTGTAGGCAGTTCGCAATGAACATTGTTGTTGGTATTTATTTTATGTATATACCAAACAACGTTAACAATTTTACTTGAAAGAGTTTTTAGTGCTTAGCACGAAATTTTTATTTTTAATTCAATTTTTAATTGTTGGGGTAAGTGGAAAAAAATTCAACAACTATTTACAGCGAAGGTTGAGTGTATAGCTATTTCACGAAAAACCATTTTCGATCATCAGCACTCTTTTCGGAAGTGGATGCACCGGGGATTGAACCCGAGTCCATTCCAACTTCAGCCGCAATGACCCAACGGATAAACACACTCGGCCATTGAGACTCTGTGCAAGCTGTTGGATTTTCCCCACTTTTGCCTTTTTCATTTTCAACATTAACGTTAGTGTGTATATGCTTTTGCATATATTCTCCACAAACGTGCTGAATTTTTTTGTTGTAGGCAGTTCGCAATGAACATTGTTGTTGGTATTTATTTTATGTATATACCAAACAACGTTAACAATTTTACTTGAAAGAGTTTTTAGTGCTTAGCACGAAATTTTTATTTTTAATTCAATTTTTAATTGTTGGGGTAAGTGGAAAAAAATTCAACAACTATTTACAGCGAAGGTTGAGTGTATAGCTATTTCACGAAAAACCATTTTCGATCATCAGCACTCTTTTCGGAAGTGGATGCACCGGGGATTGAACCCGAGTCCATTCCAACTTCAGCCGCAATGACCCAACGGATAAACACACTCGGCCATTGAGACTCTGTGCAAGCTGTTGGATTTTCCCCACTTTTGCCTTTTTCATTTTCAACATTAACGTTAGTGTGTATATGCTTTTGCATATATTCTCCACAAACGTGCTGAATTTTTTTGTTGTAGGCAGTTCGCAATGAACATTGTTGTTGGTATTTATTTTATGTATATACCAAACAACGTTAACAATTTTACTTTGTCACTCCAAGGAAGATAGCTCACTGCGTTAAAGAGGTATACAGGATTAAGTGGAGCCATTGGCCAAATAACGGTAAATTGCCGATATCTCAAAAACCTTCCCATAGAATTAAAAATGAGCCCGATTTTCGGAATCAGCGACCGATTTTACATATAAATAGGATGGTCGCGTTCAGAGTATTTTTTGGCTGTAGAGCATTGCTATTCAAAGTAAGAATACTACATACACACATTTGTACGCATACAGTTGTCCACAAAATAATAGGAGAGCCGGGAAGCTCCCACTTTTTCGAAATTCTATATACCCTATTAGATGTCGCTAAAATTAATTTTTTTCGTATCTTCGGTATTTATGGACGGATCCCTAAGTTTGATACACCAATCTCTTTGGCTTGAGAGGAGGGTCTCTACTTTATAATTGTATTAACCCTGTGTGCGCCATTGGCGTCACTTCCACCCAGTACTTACCCAGCAAACACAGTCTCTAACGTTAGAAATTTTGTCGAGATTACCTTAGATAACTAGTGTAATTCTCTATATATTCTCAAATCGATAACTAGGGTTGAAAACTACACTAGAATTCGATTAGCGAGTGATTAGAGAAGGAGCCAAATCTCACGCCTTTTATCAATTCTCAATATATTTCTGTGATATATTGAATATACATACATACATATATTGAAATTAGATACTAAAAAATGGTAAAGTTAACCCTTAAATGCATGGCGTACCATATATGGTACGAGCATTTATTTCTTAATATATCGGACAAATTAATATGTATAACATAGCAGGATAATTTAAGTTGGAGCTATAAAATCTAGCTTTTATTTGAATAGTGTCGAAGCTTGCTGAGTTTCATATTCAGTTGACAGTGGGCAGTTCAATTGGTCAAACCAAAATTTTGAGAAATATTCTAAATGTGATA
This sequence comes from Urophora cardui, assembly GCA_960531455.1. NCBI lineage: Eukaryota > Metazoa > Arthropoda > Insecta > Diptera > Tephritidae > Urophora > Urophora cardui. The sequence continues at coordinate 91,572,551 of OY482671.1, read as the reverse complement.
TTCATTCGTCAATAAAACCTAGTTTATTTTATTTTATGGTATATAAATATTACAGATGAGTATATTGGTCCTTTTTATATACATATAAAGTAAATTGTGATTAAATACGGTCGTTTCTTATTTTTTGTTGCCTTTTTGCGTATGTACCATATATGGTACTTCATGCATCTAAGCCAAATATTTTACCCAGCGCTTGCTGTTTTACATGTAATTTGTGTGCGGATATGGATCACATAATGATTGAAGGAAAGAGGCATACTACAGAGAATGCAGAAAGTGTGCTATCTAATGATTTTGAGGTATGTAGATCAGAGATCAGCATGCGATACATTTTTTGTGATTTAGAGTATACTCATAAAAAATGCGGTGGGAGTATGACCGCAACCGCAAAATATGCGATCATAATAAACACCGTACCGCATTTTCTTGATCAATTCCTGTATGCGGTAGTATGGATATCACAACACCGCAAACACCGCATATCGTAAACACCGTATACCGCAAACACCGCATATCGCAAACACCGCATATCGCAAACACCGCATACTGCAAACACCGCATTCCCCAAATAGAGATATTTACAATGTTGCCAGTGCGATTTTTTGTTTGTAATTTTTACCGTCTTATGGATTTCTGATGAAAAATACTACTAATTATAATTTGATTTTAACCAAAGAATACCTATATAGGAAAACTCTCAGGATTGGTTTTTTTTTAATTTTTTCATTGAAAGGGCCACTTAAAATTTAGAGTTTGTTTACATTCCAAATAATTTGACTAATGAATTTCAAAATAAAAATATGTCCTATTTACATGAAATAGAGTTTTTTCCTAAAATCCTTGAATCACATTTATGGTTTCTTAGTAATACACATACAACTATAAATTTTGTTTACACATTTTTGTTTGTCTGTGACATACATAATTCTTTATTTTCCAACGAGGCATTCATTCAATTTTCACAATCGATAAAATTGGCTACGATACATTGGTTGAAACCGAAGTTTTTGTCATTTTATTGGAGCAAAAACAATACACATGTTTATTTTTATACATTTTATTATGCGCCCGTCGGAATGAATACTTTTCCGCCAATCTAGCAATTCGTTTAACTGAAAAACTTAGTTGAATTAGATGTCTTTTTTACGGCAAAGCTGAAGTACTGAATGTGTCGATCGTCATTTAAATACATTTAATTCAACCAGGGCCGTGCGCACGGGGGGGGTTTGGGGGTTAAACCCCCCCCCCCCATGGCCAAATCTAAGTTGCAATGATTTTGCAAAAATTTTCAAAATACAGTTTATAAATTTTGCATTGAATCTTGACCATAATTTTTGACAAAATTAGTTACAATAATTTTACGGAAGAAGAAATTGGTGAAAGTTGCAAAAAATAAGGTTGGCCAATACATAAGTTCGGCACTTTGAATTGCACTTGGAGCTTTCCGAAATTACAAAGTTGTGTAGCATATGTTCGTTTGGCGTTTTTATAAAAATTGTACTGATAACAAAAAATGTTCATTTTGTGAAAAAAGTGAGCAGTTTCAATTAACAAGTACTGTAAACAGTACACGGAAAGAAATTTGTATACTTGAATCAAGAAAAATGCTTTCTTGAATTCAATTTAGAAAATTTTTAGGAAAATAAGAAAAATTTATAACTTTTTGGTTGCTTGTTTTTCCGACAGGGTAGGAATATGATGTATTGTGGAACGATTTTCCGTCATCCCTTGTCAAGTTTGGTTTGGAGACAAACCGGTTTCGGCTAATATGCGCCATCTTCAGTGTCTTCTTTCGTTCGAGAACGGAAAATCGTTCCACAATACATCAAGAAAAATTTACTTAATTATTACTGGAAATAAGAAATTGAGTTTTCTAAAAATGAGACAATTATTTTCTTATTCAAGAACACTAACAAAATCTATAGAAAAAAAATATTAAAAAAAAAATGTTTAAATAAATAAGAACATCTTTTCTTAACATCTTTTTGCTAATATCAAGAAGAATTTAAGAAAATTGTGTTTCGACGAATTGGAACAACAAAATAAAGCGAAAAAAATGTAAAATAAATAAGAAAACGTTTTCTTGAGCGAAGTAAAATTTTTCTTGCTGAATTTGCATTTCCAAAGTTACATGTATTTTTTTAATTTGCCATCCGCTTTGCATATTTCTGAATATTTTTGCAATTCTCAAATTGTTAGTGAAGCATTTGGTATAAGGAGTTCACTATTTGCATCTTCATTTATATTAAATAAAATGTTGTCATTTCAATAAACAAGTCCTAGGAAAATACTAGTTGACTAATTATGGTTTTCTAATCCCTCATGATTAGTTTTAATTTTCCTTATTTTTTACGTTTTTAATATTTTTAGAAAATATTTACTTAATTTAATATTTAATATTTTCTTACTAACTTAAGCTCGTATAAGAAAAGTTTTACTTGCAACAAAAAATAATTTCTTAATTATTTATTTCAAAAAACAAGAAAAAACACTTACCCTAAGTAAATTATTTCTTATTTATTTAAAATTCAATTTTACTTGAAGCAAGAAAATGTTTTCTTATTTATTTAAAATCCAATTTCACTTGAAGCAAGAAAATTTTTTCTTATTTATTTAAAAGCCAATTTTCTTGGATTTTCTTGATATTAAGAAATTATTTTCTAAGTTCAAAATCAAGTCTAATTTTTCTTGTCTCGGCATTGATTCTAGTAAAAAATTCTTTCCGTGTACTATTCAGGACCTGGTTAACTAGGTTTTGATGAATCATAATGAGTTTCAGAAAAGTTAGAGAACATTTAAATTTATGGTGTATGGGTCTGGATATCTGTTTCAGCAAATATGTTTATCTTAGCGAAAAATGTATGCGAATGCAAACCAAAATTAAAAACCCCCCCAAGGCTAATTCCTGCGCACGGCCCTGAATTCAACTATGTTGTCAATTAAACGGATTGCTAGTTTGACGGAAAAGTATTCATTCTGATGGCCCTATTAGTCGTATTGGATTTCAAAAATGAGTTTTTGATTATTTCATTATTGAAAAATATTTTATTATTCAAAAAACTGCCACAAAAAACAAAGCACACAAAAATAAAAAAAATAATTGAGAATAAATTTGCTGTATATCGTATAATCAGTAACACATATCTATGTATTTATGTACAAATGAATTTTCAATTGCCTATACCTTTGCAGTGTATGAAAAATTTCCGGCAACACTGAATAGCATACAAATAAACAAATGCGGTGTTTGCGGTGATTGCGGTGTTTGCGATATGCGGTGTTTGCGATATGCGGTGTTTGCGGTATACGGTGTTTGCGTTATGCGGTGTTTGCGGTATGCGGTGTTAAGAACACTACATACCGCAATATCATTTAGGTTTTCAATCAATGCGGTGGCGGTGAATTTTTTTTCTGGGTACTTATTTTTTGAGCCACTTAAAAAATAAGTATTTTTGCGGTGCTTTAGAAAATGCGGTGCACCGCTGCTGATCTCTGATGTAGATATACCCAAATATAGAAATGGGTCCATTTATAAAGGGTAATTCACGCATGAATTAGATGAACTAATAAATGAAACACCAAAACCGCTTCATATTAGAAATCAAGCCGGAAACGAGTATGCACTATTGGATGAAGATTATAAATTTTTCTTCTTAATTGCGCGTAAACATCTAGGCAATTTTAGCCGAGATCAATAAAGCGCGCCAGTCGTTTCTGTTTCGTGATACCGCGCCAATTGGAAATACCAAGGGAGGACGAGTCAGTCTTCACCTGATCTTCCCAGTGAAGTGGAGGTCTCCCCCTTCTTCTGCGTTTAGCGGGTTTCGATAGAAATACTTTCTGGGTTTGAGTACTTTCATCCATTCACAGACATGACCTGCCCAACGCAGCCGTTGGATTTTTTTTTGCTGAACAATATACAGCTCGTCATTACATCTCCGTCGGTACTCGCCCTCGCTAACGCGCAAAGGTCAATAAATCTTCCGAAGAACTTTTCTCTCGAATACTCCAAGTACCATCTCATCTGATTTTGACATTGTCCATGCTTCTGAGCCGTACATGAGGACTGGAACAATAAGAGTCTTGCAGAGCGTGATTTTTGTTCGTGGAGGGAGGACTTTTCTTTTCAAATGCTTACTTAATCCAAAGCTGCATTTATTCGTTAGAATGATTAGTTGGATTTTCGTGCTTACATTATTTTTAGAGTTAACGCTGGTTCTCAAACAGACGAAACCCGTTAGACCGTTCAATATTTCGAATTGGTAACTGTCAACCGTGAAGTGGCTGCCAAGACATAATTGAGCTGACTCTGTGTGTGATGACAGGAGGTACTTCGCTTTGTCGTCATTAACCGTCAAACCCATTTTCTTAGATTTATATTTGGAACGATTTTCCGTCATCCCTTGTCAATTTTGCTGTTGAGATTTTCATAGCCTCTTTGTCCAGCTTGGAGAAGACAAAACGAACAGCACGAGTGTTAGTGCCCATGATGTCAATATCATCGACGTACACCAGCAGTTGCACACTCTTGTAATACAAGATGCTTCCATGTGTTTAAGTTCTGCAGCTCGAATTATCTTTTCCAGCATCAAGTTGAAGAAATCACACGAAAGGGGGTCACCTTTCATGAAACATCGGAGAGGTCCTTTCGAGCCGTTCGAGGCCAAACGATGTTTTACACAAGGTGAATGACGGAGCTGGTGGTGTTAGTCAACGTCATTTGGCATATCCATATAAGTTTTGCAGGGAAGCCATCTCATTTTAATTAACTAACAGAAATTTGCCTACAAAAATAATATTGGTCTCAATGCATAGTGTACCATATATGGTACAATTAGAAAAACACCAAAATTCAGCTTTTCCTGGAAAACCGCGCATTTTATCGAAAAATTAGTGTCTATTTCGTGTTTAGTAGGTAATTTTACGTAGGGTGCGTCACGTGTCAATATTGGGGGCTGACCTCATGCATTTAAGGGTTAATATTACCGTAGTACAATGTTTTCCATTAAAAAGTAGATACAAAAAGTACCTTTAATTTAAATAATAAGACTGAATTTTGTTTAAATTTCAGTTCTTATAAATGTGGTAAACATATACATTTCAATATATATAAATCATATGCAATTTAGGCACATATTGCGTTAATAAAATCTAAACAATGAAAAAATCATGTAAAAGGAGACAAAGCATTGTTTTTCATTTCAATTGGAAGTATTTGCAAATTCTGATTAGAATCTCATTAGAGAACTACATTAGAATTCGATTCGAGAATTATAATTTTCTCGATTTGAGAATTAGGTACCCTTTTGTTTGAGAACGCTATGATTCTCGATAGATTTTCGAGTCGTCCTCTAACGTTAGAGGTTTGAGAATGAGGCTAGTTCTCGAGTCATTCTCAAATCGATAACTAACCTCAGTGTTTGTTGGGTAGTTTATACCACCTTAGTGCAATTTTTTTTTTTTTTGCCAGCGTGTTAAACGTCGTCGAAAAACTTATTTTGCAAAAGTAGTACATATTTCGATCGCTTCAGTAGAACTGGAAATAAAACACATTTAATATTACGAGGAATATAAGTTTTTCGCTTCCCGTGGTCTTTTAGGTTCATTTTACAAATATCTTTTCTGAAGAAAATATAATATAGTCAGTAAATAGTATTTTTAAGGTCGCTAGAGGGCCAAAATGTTCTAGAAAATTATTCGCCATAAAATTTCCGACGGGGTATTCTCAGATTTAGGGTGCGATATGCATATAGGTAATATGCTTCAAAACAGTTTTTTTTAACTGATGACAAGGAATTGGAATATTTATTGAGTCCGTCTTAATCCAATACTTTGAATTCATCAAAACGTTTTAGTCCATATTTAAGCGAATATTTATTGAGTCCGTCTTAATCCAATACTTTCAATTCATCAAAACGTTTTAGTGCATATTTAAGCGTTTCCATAGTGCGTGGATTACCCTGGAACATTAGCTCGATTTTGCGACGGGCAAATTCTTCATCGTAAAATTTTTCCAATGAATTGTCTTGCGAATCTATGCTAAACATTGACATGAGCGGAAATAATCCAAATGAAACGAAGAAACCGAAAGCTTCACGATTAGCAATTTCCCGTTGCACGTGTTCCAATTGGGGTAACCTCCCAGTATATGGCAAGGCTTTAAGAGTTTGTAATAAGCTTTCGTAGTATTTTTCAATTAGGGTGGTCCGATGGTTTTTCAACACATCTAATTCAACACTAGTATTTAAGAAATAATTGATATCGAATCCAATGCTGCCATAATAACATAGTTGAAAATCGATCTGCAAGCAATAACAATATGCAATAGGATTTTTTAGTATTTATATTTTTTTACATATTGTACATATCAGAATTGTTAAGTAATGTATTCCTTTCAGAATTATAATTCCTATGAATTGAGCCCAGAGGAGTGCAATTCCGTTTTGTAATTTCGGAATGGGAAATTGAAATTTCAATTAATAATTCCGAAAAAAGGAACTACTGCATTCCCAATTCATTTTCAATTCCTTTTTCCAATTCCATGAATGAATTCCGATAGAATACATTCCTTTCTAATTCCTTTGCAACAAAAGAAACAATTTCAAAAATTGAAATTGAAAAAACAAATTGTAATTTGATTTGAGGAATTGGAAAAGGAATAACAGTTCCGGAATGCAAAAAGGAATTGGAATTGAAATTTTAATTCACCATTCCGAAAAAGGAATGGCTGCATTCCATAAACGCCATTACAGAATGGGAATTGGATGGAATGCATTCCGAAAATAATGCATTCCTTAACAGCTCTGATACATATTTACGTACATATGTACTTACAAATCGCACTTCACTTGGCACTCTGAACTGTAACGAGTTCTTGTCGTATTTGAAAAATAAGTTATTAACCCATAAGTCGCCATGGTTTAGTACATTCACTTCGCCTCTCAAGGGATAAACCGATTGCAGTACACGTTCCGTAAAGTGGTCATAGTATTTTAGTATTTTCTTTGAAATCGTTTCCATATCGGAATATTCGGCAATAAGTGTGGCGAGCTTTAAAAGTTGTGCACCGAATAACGCCTTGAAAGCTTCCGTTTTGATGGAATCAGCATTTAGTAGACCAAATGTATAATGATCAACTATAATTTCAGGTTCCTGCACTGAGAGAAAATAAATCAAAAATAAAAAAAAAATTAGAAAATAATGCAAGTTTTAAACCAGTAGTGAGTTTCTGTAACTCATATCGGTCAATATTCTCTACTGAAATAGTCGATCTGACGTCATAATGACGTCATCCATTATACATACATATGTATGCATTTTTACTACATAGAAATATTTCGCGACTTCTTTGCACTCTCAAAAGAATTCTCCTGTCCTGTTTTTTTTTGCATTTTTATGCTAAAATAAATTAAAAATGAAAATGAATGGAATAAAAACGAAAGTTTTAGGTTAAAAATCTAAAAGTGCTAGAAATAAAAATAAAAATTTTTAAATTTAAATTGATTTTTTCCTGATTTTACAATGAACATTTTTAAAATAAAAATGTTGGTATTTACATTACTTTTAAATACGTTTCTGCCCATTTTAAGCACGTTTTCATATGTTTTTATAATGTTTTCTCCCTGAGAGTATGTACATATATTAAAAAAATAAAGGAATAAATAGTAAATTGGTTTGACATGTCCTGAGTTTTTATGGCTTTTGAGCAATCATCTATTACGAATTACGTACCCTTTCAGCCATCATCATTGTAAGTGCATGGTATTCCCCCAGTTTTTCCATGACAACTCGTGCGTGCGCTATATCAAGTCCAGTTTGTCGGCTTTCTAATGTGAATCCTTGTACGCTTAGGTCTTCGAATATGATATTTTGTTCTGGTTCGGTAGTTGAATGAAAATGTCTGCAAATGAAAATCAGTAAGGCAAGGCAGAATTTGCAAATGCACACTAGATAGGGTTGGTCCCCATACGAAAAAAAAAAAAATTAAAGCGTGAATAACGGGTATTCATGAAATCGGATATTTATTCCCTTTTCCTTATTCCTTTTTTCCTGGTTTTCTATGGATTAAAAGGCGACTATCGTTTTTGTAATTTTTTGTTGTCATTGTGACTGCTACTATTTTGTTGTTTTTGTTTGTTTTGGTTTTTGACTTTTGATTTTTTATGTTGTTTTGTTTTGTTTTGTATTGCTCAGAAACATGCAAGATCATCCGAGTCCACGTTTGACCCATATCTGGAGACCCGGCCTAGGAATCATAAAGAGTAGAGCTCCGTGTAGAAGGCCTGCTCAACACCTTTCATTTGATACCAATATTGCCCAGAAACATTCCGGGTTAATCCGGGGTCACATTTTGACCCATATTTGGGGACCCGACCTAGGACTCATAATGAATAGAGCTCTATGTGAAGGTCCTGCTCAACACCTTTCATTTGATACCTATATTGCTCAGAAACATTCAAGGATCATCCGGTCCTCATTTTGGCCCATATATCGGGACCCGACCTAACATCATAAAGAATAGAGCTCCATGTAGAAGCCCTGTTGAACACCTTTGATACCAACATTGCTCAGAAACATTGAAGGATCATCCGGGTCCTCGTTTTGACCGATATCTCGGGACCCGGCCTAGGGGTCACAATGAAAAGAGCTTCATATCGAAGTCCTGCTCAAAACCTTTCATTTGATACCAATATTGATCTGAAACATTCAAGGATCATCCGGGTCCTCGTTTTGACCCATATCTCGGGACTCGACCTAGGGGTCACAATGAAAAGAGCTTCATATCGAAATCCTGCTCAAAACCTTTCATTTGATACCAATATTGCTCAGAAACATTCAAGGATCATCCGGGTGCTCCTTTTGACCCATATCTGGAGACCCGGCCTAGGGGTCACAATGAAAAGAGCTTCATATCGAAATCCTGCTCAAAACCTTTCATTTGATACCAATATTGCACAGAAAATTAGATAGGTAGATGTAGGTATGTACATCCATACATTTGCATACATGTTTAATCAAACAGGTTGGTGCTTTTTATTTTGCCTATTTGTCGAATTGTTGCAGAAAACAACAACAACAACAACTTCACTTCGCTTCGTTGCTGTTGTTGTTGATATTTGCATTTGCACGGCTATGCATGCAAGCATTTGTAAGTACATGTCTATCTACCTACCTATCACTGACAATGCCAAGCGATTCACACGGACGCAGCAGTGCACTAACACAAAGGTCATTTACGGTTTACGCGTAAACTTTACCTGTTTTTCGAAATCACTCGTAGCTACAGCAAAGATGTTTACACATTAAAAGTTTTAAAAGTCCGACCCTAAATTTGAAGCTTATATTGAGAGGATTAAGGGACAAAAAAAATTTTTTTTCTGATCCCGCGAAATTCCGCCGAAAAGGTTTTTTTCTTGTAACTTTGTTATTTAACATCCGATTTTTTAAATTTATACGTCATTATTTTCGTATTTCGAAGCTTCACATTTCCTTCTAATGTCCTTTTGAGCTCTGAAGTCAAATAACAAAGTTACAATAAAAAAACTATTTCGGCGGTATTTCGCGGGATCAGAAAAAAAATAAAAATTTTTTCTTTAATCCTCTCAATATAAGCTTCAAATTTAGGGTCGGACTTTTACAACTTTACTTATACTGAATTGCTTAAAAAAAATAGTTAAATAATATCTACATTAAATAACTTCTTTGTGACGTAACTTCTTTGTTTATTAATTTAGTAAAACCGTTTCAAGGCAACATTGTCATGAAATTTGAAGCACTTTCATTTGACAATACAAAGAGGATAAGTCGTGGATATACAAATAAGTTAGCTGACCCTATGTGAAAACGACTTCAGAGCTCAAAAGGACATTAGAAGGAAGTGTAGAGCTTCAAAATACGAAACTAATGACGTATCAATTTTAAAAATCGGATGATAAATAACAAAGTTACAAGAAAAAAAACAATTTCGGCGGTATTTCGCGGGGTCAAAAACAAAATTTTTTTTGTGTCCCTTAACCCTCTCAACATAAGCTTCAAATATAGGGGCGGACTTTTACAACATTTTTTTTCGACCCTATCTAATGCACACCTTTCTATTGCGGTCCTATTTACATATGGTTAATATGCATATGCAGGTGTTTTAACTCAATACGAAGAGAATAAGCCTAACTTGTTAAATCATATTTTAGCGATAAAAACATAATTTTGCATATTTCAAGGGAAGGAGCATATTTCAGCATATTTTCGCAATAAAGCATATTTCGTGGGATAATTAACTCATTAAATTAAATTACCATCAAAGCTATAATCCCTCCTTTTATTTTTATACTCAGCTGTACTAGTACACTGAGTATTATAGTTTTAATCACATAACGGTGGATTGTAACAGAATGAAATAATCGAGATAGATATAGACTTATATATATCAAAATGATCAGGGTGAAAAGAGAAATCGATTGAGCCATGTCCGTCCGTCCGTCCGTCTGTCCGTCCGTCCGTCTGTAAACACTCTAACTCGTGCAAAAATTGAGATATTTCGATGAAATTTGAAGTTGGTATCGAGACTGGGACGGTTGGTATTGAAAATGGGCGAAATCGGACCATGACCACGCCCACTTTTCCTATATAGAAAAAATCGGAAATTTGGTATCTCAGTCACTAATATAGCTGGAGCGATGAAATTTTACCCACGTGTTTAGCTCAGGCCCCTAGGAAGAAATTTAATGAAATTTTGGAAAATGGGCGGTGCCACGCCCACTTATTAAGGGTCAAACATTGAAAGTTTTATATGTCATAACTCAGAAACCATTGAAGATGTATCGATCAAATTTGGTACGCGTGATGTACTTTCTCAGGCAAATGTTTGGACGAAAAATTGCCAAAATCGGTGGACGACCACGCCCACTTTTATATATGTGTATTATAAAGTGGCCTAATAAAAACATTTTAAGCGATATCTCTGTCAAATATAAAGATATATCATTGAAATTTTGTCGCATGAGTCCAACTACGGACATAAAACGAAAAACACAAAAATTTTTGAAAATGGGTGGTGCCACGCCCACTTATTAAGGGGCAAACATTGAAAGTTTCATGAGTCATAACTCAGAAACCGTTAAAGATATATCGATGAAATTCGGTACGCTTGATATACTTACTTAGGCAAATGTTTGGACGAAACATTTCCAAAATCGGTTGACGGGCACGCCCACTTTTATATATGGGTCTTATAAAGTGACCCAATAAAAACATTTTAAGCGATATCTCTGTCAAATATAAAGATATATCATTGAAATTTTATAGCAGGAGTCCAACTGCGGACATAAAACGAAAAACACAAAAATTTTGGAAAATAGGCGTGGCACCGCCTCTTTTCAGAAACAGGAATATACGAGATTTCTTAGCCTATAACCCGACAAATAATTGAGATATTATGACGAAACTTGGTTTATACACTTTTATAACTTGTGTTAATAGACACGCAAAAATTTATTGAAATCGGTTTATGACCACGCCTACTTTTTAACAAAGATATTTCTGGAACACCCTTTGGGAATTTGTAACGTGACATCTTTGTAACTGGAAGTCATAAAGGAATGAAATTTTGCACAAAGAATAATATTCATATGCTTAGTTGGATGACTGATAAAAATTTTGAAAATGGGCGTGGCCACGCCCACTTTATGCGGCACTCGTTTTATATAAAATAATCCGTGTTTCCATCAAACGCAAACAAACAATGAAAGCATACAGCTGAGTATCTAATGTTCGATTCCACTCGAACTTAGGCTTCCTTACTTGTTTATTTTATTTTTTTGGTGGTTCAAAATTAGTTACACCGTCTGAAAGCATATTCATTACCCTTGAAGAAAGCGTTTGATTTTTTTTTGTTTTTAAATTTAATAATTGCAATATAATTTTTTTAATTCACAACAGTGCATTAACTGATGCAGATACTTCGAAATCGTTTAAGACAAAAAATTATTTGCGTATTTATTCTGAATGAAAGTCGTTATGTTACTTTTTCGCGCAGGATGACTATTTTCGGAGTTAGAAACAAATAAAGGTAAATAGTTGTTTGGGACCAAATATTATCCTTTTTCCCTGGGAGCCTGGGAATTTCTCACTACAGCGGTCCGTTGTTTTTTTTTTTTTTTTGATACCTTAGTTTGTATCCTCATGCTGTAAGAAAATGTGTGGGGAACCAAAAACCCGAAACTTTACATAGTATATGGGTAAAAATTAAGATAATTTCTTCCACATTTTGCAATCTATTTTAGGAAAAGATCAATATTTTGTGCTTCTTAGAGCATATTAAAATGCATGTTTTGGAATTGTATAAAAAATTTATAAGCGCTTAAAACTCAATTTGAAATGCATACTCTGTCTTGCCCTAGTCATCAGTTACATACGCATTAACATAGATACTTCACATATGCGCCTTTACAACCTTGCAGCTAAATTCCACGGTTTACCCAAATACCACATAAGGGCCTCCATTTTCGGCTTTATATCCAAATAGAAAATCGTTTCCTTTCTATAGATATTCAAGCGTCTAAGTACGCCTTGTTTATGTATCGGCATATTTTTTATAATAACTGTCTGTTCACTTTTTTGATCGTCAGCACTTTTGTATTTAATGATCGCACGGTAAATATTGCTGCAATAATTTTCACCACCAATCGTAAGATTTTCTACGGATATTCCCAGTATTTTTAGATCCACTGTACGCAGACCGTTTTCAAGGGTCCGCTTGAAGAAATCCGTATTGAAGTAGTTGGGTATTTCCCCAATCGCGAATGTGGCCATTTTTTGGGCTCCGTCTTTTTTTAACGACTTTATTCCAAAGCGATCCAATCAAAACTATGAATTTTCGCATGTGCGGCATGCAGTTTAATATAAAGTCAGCTTAGGCTGTAGATTTTTTTAATCTCCGGTTTAATTGATCTTAATTGATGAGCCATCTATAAGTGTTCTGGCAGATTTATTAATTTGAGGGAATACGCTTAAACATTTCCAATCAAATCGCCGTGATATCGTGGGTACCCTTAAATAAAAATCATCAATAAAATGCCGACCAATGAAAAATGTATTAATGGGTACGTTCAGAAGGCGCAACGGTGGAGCACAACTGTTGTGTAGATATCAGTAATCGGAAAGTGATACAATTTGCGCCTTCTGAACGAGCTGATCCATTAAATAAACAAATTATTATTTTAATTATCCCCAACGTAATTGCCAATAATTTCGCGGCTTTGAAACATTTTTATTACATTCCAAAATTCATAAACACTATTTATATTTTTGTACATATGTCAAAATCGTAAGCTCAACATGTTGTCTAAAGTGAGCGTAAAAAATTTATGATGGAAAAAAGTCTCCAAAATCACAACATGTTGTGTTGATCAGAAATACTCAACGTTGCGTTCAGAAGATAAAACACAACAGTTGCGCAACTGTTGCGCCACGGTTGCGCCACGGTTGCGCCTTCTGAACGTACCCAATTGTTAAAAATATATGTATGTATATATATGTATTTACATACATATCTACATACATACGTGCATATATGTATACATACATATGTAAGTATTTACATATATCTGAGTAAAAGTTCTAATAGGATGAGTACTCAGATCAGTGAGTTATATAAGTACATAGAACCATTTCGGAGGGAATAATATTCCTTATCAGCATTGTCTTCCCAACTTTTTTACTTTTTTTTTTACTCAGCTGTACCAGTACACAGATCATTATACTTTTAATCACATAACGGTGGATTGTAACGCCATAATAATTCATATAGATATGGACTTATACATGCATATACATATATCAAAATCATCAGGGTGAAAAAATATGTAAATCGATTGAGCCATGTCCGTCCGACTGTGCGCACTCTAGCTTGAAATATTTTGATGAAATTTGGAATGCAAGTTCCTACACAGACTGGAACGGTTGATATTGAAACCCACGCCCACTTACCCTATACAGTAAATATCGAAAATTTGGTATCTCCGTCACTAATATAGCTGGAGTGATTAGATTTCACCCAAGTGATGAGCTCTTATGAAGAAATATGATGAAATTTTGGAAAATGGGCGGCGCCACGCCGATGTACATACATATATAGAGATGGTAGAATATGAAATTTAAGAATATAAAGCATGAAGTGGCTTACCTAGTTAGTTTTTTAAAACTCAAATTACAAAATGCAACTGTAAAATATAATGTGATCATCTTTAAGTCTACATTACACAAAAGAGAAAGGGAAAGATAAAAGTGAAGGGAAAGACTAATTATGACATAAAATTATATTTCAGTTTATTTGACAATACATTCACAGCATGCGTCAAGGGTTTTCGAACCTACACTGAAAAAACAACTTACACAGATTATGGAAAAATGGGAATGATTCGGCGCTAAAGACATATTTTCATTGTTTTTATGTACAACTTTTTTCAAATCAAGGAATAAAAAGCACGGTTTTAAGAAAATTTTATTGAAAACAATGAAAATATGTATTTAGCGCCGAATCATTGCCATTTTTCCATAATCTGAGTAATTTTTTTCAGTGTGCAACTGCATACATACTTTAGGTTGTTTATAATTAATTTATATTTTATTTTATATTTTATTTTATTTAATTTTCTGTTAGTGTGGACTACTAATTTCGCTGGTTTAGTTGAGTTATCATAAAAAAAAATTAACAAATGTAGGTACATATGTATTAGACCTCTGCACAATACCATTTGCCTCTTCTATATTTTCGAATACTCTATGCATTGTACAATTAGTCACAGCACAATTTCAATGCAGATACGAATATAACCCATACTTTTCATTTGGAATACAAATACTATTTCTATTTGCTGTGTTGGAGCGATTAGTGTACACTATTCGCCACGATAGAATAGAACATAATAATAACCATGTTATGAAGTATTCGCAAAACCTTGTTGCTTCTTTGGTTTGTTTGTTTATTTAATGTGCATATGGCATTAAGGTTGACCAAAAAATAAAAGCCCAACAAACATATGTTCCATTTTTTAATGATAAGAAATGTTTTTCTTGTTCATTAAGGACTTTGAAAAAAATTATGTATTATCACTGATATAAAAGGAGAAAGAAATTTGGAGGCATTTGCACGACCTCTAAATTTTAATATATTAAGGAAAAATTTTAGGTATAGATTTCCGTATTATATTCGCATGAAAATCGGGTTGTTCCGCGAATTTCGGGAGAACTTTATTTCCTTCATAAAACCACCTTAATATGCCAAATAAGTTTCCTAACTAATGCCGAAAAAATCAAAAGAATCGAAGTATTGGTTACCGAGTTATTTTAAAATATATAGAACAGTTGGAAATATGTAGATCGTAAAAAGCTCTGGTTCGAAATTTATTTTAGACATATGGTTTCTTGGGCAAAAAAGCTTGAAATTACCCAAATTTTTATAATTGCGATGTGTCCCTGTTAATTTTTTTTTTTGGCCCCTACCAATCGACCCGTCCTAGTGTGTATGCATATGCACATACACACACTCACACTAGCAGCGTAATTTTGCTGAACACAACGTCTGGATGTGTGTTTATGAAAATATGTATGCACATACATATATTTTGATTATATTCGAAGTATTCGCAAGTAGTGTACACTATTTGCAGAACCTTTTTAAGGTCATGTAATTGTCGCTACGAATAAGTAATTGTATTGGTTCTGTTTATGGTTGTGCTCTACTTGCGTTTATTCTAAAACGGCAGAAACAAGTAGGTACTGTAATTGGACGGCCGCGAATATTTTGTTGGCCGTTTCGAATCCATTCGTGCAGCCTTCTAATATGTATGTATGAATACTCATATTTCATAAGGGCGCCTTAACGCGTGGCAATTTAGTTGGGCATAAATAATTTTATAATTTTTGGAATTAAATTAATGCAAATAACATAAATGCGTGTAATTAATTCTAAAGCTGACATAGACAACCAAATACAGAGAAAACACAGTTTTCAGACTTAGTACAGTACATTTTTAACATGCTTTTATTAGTTTCACCTGTATGTGTGTATGTAAACAAGTTACGTATACGCCGCGTAGTTCACTGCATGTTTGCTTGTACGCATTTATGTAGCCGAGTCCTTTTTGCATTGCATAAGTTAACGCAAAAGCGTGTGTATTCATACACTGAATTGGAGTTTTTCAGTGTGAGATGTGCTTATTGTTCGATACGACCTCGCTTGTCTGATGACGAATCGAAAAGGCCATACTACTCATTATGGATTCGAACATTTTTGTTCGATCCGCCTTCGCTTGTTCGATGGCGAATCGAAAACGCCAAATATGTCGCAGCGTTGCTATATTTGTGACAATAAAAGTGATCAAATAAATAAAATATCTTTACATACGTGTTTCGTTATGAGTGCATGTACGTATCAATGCCTGAAAGGTACTGCAATAGTCCGGCAGTCTAAAGGATTTTTTAATCCCAAGTTCCGGACAAAATACTGCAGCTCCCACCCGTGCGTCTATCTTTTATCCGCCTGCAAATATGTTGAACGTAAGCGATTGGTTCGTAATCCTTTCTTCCAGCGGTCTTGTTATATTATTACTTGTGGTCCCCTGTTGAGGTCGGTTTGGAGAGTAACGTATTCTGAACTGGTTTGTGTCCAAAAGGTCGTTGTCTAAATTGTCCTATTATTCAGCTTAGAAATTCGCACTACTTTTGCTTAGATCAGCCATGGGCAATTGAGCCCATATGGGTATTTACCCGTACGGGTCGCGTCGGCTCATTGCATGGGGATGGTGAAATAGGTAAATGTACCAGCTGGTGGGGAGAAGGACGAACTCAAACTGAGCATATGGTTGCCACACTTGGTAATTAATTCCAAAATAGGTATTTTTTTGCGGTTGGTAATTTGGTAACTATAAAATGATTTTAGTATTTTTTTTTTTTCAATATGATAAAATTATTCTAAGGTATACTTAATTTGTTAATGTTAAAAATGTTTTTTTTTTAATTTCTACTAAAGCTATGACCAAAGAAAAATCAAACGAACTACAAACAAAATTCATTCATAGATGTGATTTACGTTTCAGATATTTTTTTTTTGTAAACCAAAGCAGGTGTACTTCTTTTAAGTTTCTTTTATCATTCGAATTATGAAGGCGATAATTTATTAGTCTGTTTGTAATTTTTTGGTTATTTTGTTGGGAATTATTATCAACATTTTTTTAGGATAGTGGCAACCAATATCAACCAATATTGAGCGCGCTAATGCATATTCGGTATTGAGAACAAGAGAGCATATATATATATACATATGTACATTAAGGTGGGGCGATTTTTTTTTTTTTGGAAATTCAATTTGTTCCAAAGCCAGAACGGCACCTTCCTAGCCCAGAAATAAGCCTGTAAAATTTTATTGACCTACTCGCATGTATTTTCCCTTAAATTTGGTATACATTTTATATATGAAAAGTAAGGTGGGTAAAAGGGGGTTGACCCCCGCTGGGGGGTGTTATGGAACGCACTGTAAAATGTATATGAAATTAAAGGGAATCAAAATACCTATCGAATGGTATAAAAATATTCGAAATCGGTTCAGTAGTTTTTAAGTAATTGCAATTTAAAGAATGCATAATATAAACTTTGACCTTTAATAACTTTTGTTGTTGTTGTTTCCAAAAAAAAATTCACTTTAATACTCAGCTTAGCCATGTTTATCAATCCTCATACTTGGTTTTTTGCTTTTATAATTTTCAAAATTTCATATTTGTACCAGATCGTGCTTTCAACTTTGCGGGGCTGGGGGCAGTTCAAAATGTCATCCTATGGCCATAAAATTTTGTGGAGTTCATTAAGGCAACTTTTCATTGGTACGTTCAAAAAAAAAAAAACAAAAAAAGCTCCATATGTTTTCACTCCACCTTAATGTACATGCCAAAAGCACAAAGCACACTTGTTTCAATAACGACACAACACAATTTTCTGAATCGATACTTAGTAGTGAGAATCAGTGTTATTTATTTGTTATGAAATTTTATGGTCATAGATGAAAATTAAAGGCTTTATTTAAAAAATATTGTTGCTTTAGTATAGTAGCTTACTTCCATATATAGCGAAGAAGACATAAATTGGTTTTTTTTAAATTATGACACTAATGAAGTAAATGGCATCGGAGTTCGAAAGCAATAGAGCGAGAAAGGAACTGCAAAATTAGCGATTGTACAGAATTGCCGCTGAGGCCACTAAAGTGACAATTTGAACCTTTTTTAAGAGCCAGGCTACCGGAACCCAACTTTTTGAAAATATACAATATTTGAACCTTTTTAAACATTTGGGCCACTTTTGGTCCTTTTTTACTTCCAAACCTATAATGTAATAAATATTTTTTAGTTTTTTTCTTAAATATAAAAAAAGCTTTTTTACGTTTGTTTTTACATGGCCGTTTTCTGCTACTGTTGTTGGTATGTAGATTGTAATAAAAGGAAAATTGAGAATTAAGCAAAACAAAGCTGACGGCGGTGGTAGCTCAATGGGATGCTATTGGCTTGCCAATCGAAACGACTTAAGTTCGATCCTCGGTTGAGGCCGCCTGAAGAAGTCTGATGAGGGGATGTGGTGGTCTCCGAAATGGAACCATAACCTCTACCAAAAAATTTTTTTAAATTTTTCTTAATTAAAAACTGGCCAATAGCTCATATAAAATTCACATAAAAAAGCCTCTTTGTTACCTTTTCACTTTTCATTAGCAATTCTCCGCTGCGAAGGAAAACCCCGAAAAAGTTATTTGGGAGTAAAAATTTTTAGAATGCAAGAAAATTCTTTTAACAAACCGAAATAGAAGAGTTTTCGCACAACGTGGGGGAATGAAAAACAACTTAAATGAGAACTAGTTGTGAATTTGTTGCAAATATGTTAACGCTGCCAGCAGTGCATCAGCAGAAAGATTATTTTCAAAACTTTCACTATTTATGACCAAGGGTACAAACCGCTTGCAAATTGCTTTAAGCATTAAATAAACCACAAAAATATATAAAAATGTGTTTCTAGCTAAAAAAAATTGGGAAACAGTTTTTTTACTTTTTTCGGCCACTTTTCGAAATTTTTTTGCGGCAACACTGCACATTTTATTATTGGTGAATTCCTCTCTCTATATAAAACAATGTGGTTTTCATTTTTAGTGTTTCCGTACGCGCTGTGCGATGAACATCACTTAAGGCGGAGTGTACATCAACTTCGATATCGCCTTAGTTCCCCTTTCCCCGGAAATTATGCAGAGCCCACGAAAGCCAATGATCGCCCCTCTGCTGCGTTTTTGTGCCTTGCGGCGCCCATCCCTGGCTTAGATCATCGTGTTGGCGGCCTTCGAACGTACTTCACAAAAACAACCCACAAACGGCAGAATCCTACTTTTTGATATAATGCCCATGGAGCGGACCACAATATTTTAACATGGAACGCTTTCGGCCGCGATTCATGAAAATATGAATGCATAGAAAATAAATCTTTCTAGAACATTTCCCCTAATTTTCATAGAAAAATTCACAAAAGTTTGCATCTTAAAATAAATTTGGCCAATTTTCTTATAATTATGACAAAATTTAAAAACTAAAATCAAATTTTAATTATTTGTCATCACAAATGGGTATAAGTCCCCTAGAACACAATGATACCTTTAAAATTTTTTTTCAAACGCTTCTGAACTCAATTGCATGTATTTGTCACACATATTCACAGATGTTAACAAATGTAATTGGGGCGCATGCGCAAGACTGCCAGTGGCTCAAAAATGTTTGCTGAATTCATACACATTGCACAGATAGGTTACTATCAATATAAAAGTACTATATACATACATATATGACGTAAACGAAAAAAAATTGAAAATTACGAAAATAATAAGTTAGTTTAGAAATAAATTAACGATTTTGTAAATAACGCCCTTACGAAATCGTTTCGAAATCTAAGCTAGAACGATGGACTGTCAACTTTGTTCAGAAAAATTTAAATTCCCAAAATGTCAATTATCTCTTCAGAAAAGTCTGACATCCGATAAATTCGAATGATTTTGTTTTGTGGGTACTTTGAGGGGCATTAAAAAGTTGTTGAATTTTTAAATATTTGTTCGGGTTTTAATTTCATGGGTTTTGCACTTTAATTGCCTGTAAAATTTATACGTATTTACTAAAGGGCCGCACAAGCGCTGTAGCCTTTGTGTGATGTTTGAAGTGTTCACTTCATGAAATTTTTCGAGAGGAAGCATTTCTATTCTATACACTACACTGTCACAAGCATCTAAAAATATTGGAAAACTTACAGTAGTATTCCAACACAAATACATACGTCAGTGTATGACTGCTGATCAGTTAGTCACTGCTATTGAGAAAATTTTTTAATTGAATAAAATTGAAAACAATCACATCTGAGTATAAAGAAAGCGTGCTAATAAACAGAAAGCTGCTGCAAGGATTTGTCGAAAATTGCCGAGGTTTTATTGTTTTTTATGACAACTACACTCAAAAAAAAAATTTCTCTCGATCAAAGACATAATTTTCCTTATTTTGAACACGCGTCCCAATACAAAATTTTCTTTGTTTTGTGTAAATTTTCTCAAAAATGTGGAAAAAACATAAAAAAACATTCAAACAAATTCGTTGCCATGGGGATTTGTATGGGAATTTAATTTCTCAAAATTATAGAAATCAAGTCTTCAAAACAAGGAAAGTTGGGAATGGAATGGCGCTTAAAGAATTTTTCATTATTTTAATGTATGAATTTTTTCAAAACAAGTATGTGAAACCATGGTAACGCATGTAACAACAATATTTTATAAACCTTTTAACATGTTTTAAGGAAAATTTACCCAAAACAAAGAAAGTAGTGTTCAAAATAGGTAAACAATTTCTTTGACCCCTCCATATATTTTTTTTCTCTCAGTGTATTACGTCTGCATTTATACTGTACATATATGTACATATGTACGTATGTAATGTACATACATATGTTCATATATATTTGTTTGCACGTGTGCTCTGTTTTCACATAATTTTATTAGCATTTTAAATTTTGTGGTTTTGTACCTAATTGACATTCACAACCATTGCTATTTGCGTTCTTTCATTTTTTACCAAGTCATATGCATGATGCAAACATGGACATACATATCTACATATGTATGTGTAATATTAATTAGCCGAGTTTATGAAATATTCATAATACATATATGTAGTTATTTTGTTTGCGTTATACTGACTGATCCATGATGTTGAATATTTGAACAGTAATTTAAAAACACACTCAAAAGGATAATTTGCGGTTGCCTAAAATAAATGAAATATACAATAGTTTTTTGCCCAATATTATTTGCACCATCCCAGCAGGGCTTTCTCTTACATGTAATAGGTAAAATCATCGAGAAATCTTGATTCATCGCTTACACTTTCGAATACGGATTGCATTGCTTTAACATAGGCATGTCATTGGCGGTATTGTCTTACAATATGGTAGACAGTAATGCATTATAAAGTCGCTACTAATATTGAGAAAAGTAAGCTGTTACAAGTAATAAGTTCTTTCACTGGTATAGGTAATTGCATATATCACACAATCCAGTATAGTAATCTATAATGCATTATAATGAAAACTGGCAAAATAAACGAGAATAAGGGTAAATTTCTTTACAAAATTGCTAGTTACAAAAATTTAAATCAATGTAGGCTTTGCAAAATATATTGGCAGTGTTCCAAATCTTTTCGCTTATTTTATGCAATACCGGTAAGCGAAAAAAATAATTTTAAAACTATGAGTTAGCAATTTATGCCGAAAACAAATAGCAAACAGAATGAATAAAGAATCAAAACATTATTTGCAAAATGTATTTAAAAAAAAACACTATTTGAATAATAATTATTACGCTATGTATTTGCACAGCTATTGGCTTATTTAAAAAATTTTCAACGATGGAATAACGCGACTAACCACGACAGTTTTATAATGAAAACTGGCAAAATAAACGAGAATGAGGGTAAATTGCTTTGCAAAACTGCTATTTACTCGTAGAAAAATTAAAATCAAAGCAAATCGTTTGCAAAAAAATAACGGCAGTACTCCAAAACTTTTCGATTATTTTCTGCATTACCAGTAAGCGAAAAAATAATCATTTTAAAACTGTCGCATTACAAGTAATGAGCAAAGTAAGCGAAGGAGTGTTTCTTAGCTATTTGTAATGCGTTATTTCATTGAATACAATTTCAAGCCATTACCAAAATATGGAAAAACCCTGCTGGGATGTGACTAAAACATTAATACAGTAGGTATGTATGTATGTACATATGTATGCTGATTGTTAGCTATCCCACCCTGCATCATTATCTCTCGAACGGAGTAGATACGGTTTGCGGGTATTTGTAACTTAAGCAAAAAGAATTTTTGATTGAAACTGTAACAAAAAAAAAAAATCCAAAATTACCGTTATCTCATAACCCTAACCATAAAAAAATGGATTTGACCTCAGCAGGTTCATGCCAGCCCTCCCTATACCTGAAATGGTATTTGGTCTTGGTATTTTCTCAAATTAATTATTTGTAAACTAGTGTTTTCACCATATAGCTTTGAATATGATAGAAGTAAAATTTATCTACCAGAATTTCGTGGGGGGTTCAAACACCCAAAATCCCCCCCCTAAATACGGCCTTGGAGGGAATTGAGTACATACTCGGAATTTTTGCAGGGCATAAATACATCCTTATGTACCTATGCAAGTATTTATACATATTGCCAAAAAGTTATGTCAGATACATATTTACATACATATGTACACTAGTTGAAGGATCAAATTATTTCACTAAAAGTTCATTTCCTCCTTTGCGTATTTATGCACAAAGTACATACATTATATCTATGTACCTACTAGACATATACGCCGACAGTGATTCCGGCGGCGGCGGCGCTGTTCCAAAAACATTTCGGCGGCGGCGGCGACGCCGGCGTGCTTTTTCGCGCCGGCGCGCCTGCCCCAAATCTACAAATCACAATCCTTATTAAGATATTAATTTTATTTAGTTACCTTAATAGCGCTGGCTGAATGGAATAAATAAAATAATTTCCACCTTAAATTGTTGAAACTTTTTTATTAACAGCAAAAAACAATTGCTACATAAACTAAAATATAAAATAAAGAAAATAAATATTAAAGAATATACACAAATCCATATGTAAGGGTAAATTTAAATTCATTTGCTTATTTTGTATGATAATAAACATGCATACATACACTAAAAAAAAAATTTCTCTCGATCAAAGACATAATTTTCCTTATTTTGAATACGCGTCCCAATACAAAATTTTTTTTGTTTTGTGTAAATTTTCTCAAAAATGTGGAAAAAACATAAAAAAACATTCAAACAAATTCGTTGCCATGGGGATTTGTATGGGGATTTAATTTCTCAAAATTATAGAAATCAAGTCTTCAAAACAAGGAAAGTTGGGAATGGAATGGCGCTTAAAGAATTTTTCATTATTTTAATGTATGAATTTTTTCAAAACAAGTATATGAAACCATGGTAACGCATGTAACAACAATATTTTATAAACCTTTTAACATGTTTTAAGGAAAATTTACTAAAAACAAAGAAAGTAGTGTTCAAAATAGGTAAACAATTGCTTTGACCCCTCCATATATTTTTTTCTCTCAGTGTATATTTACATATGTACATATTTATATATATATAAGACACTTTAAAATAAATATATGTATATACAGTGTTGGAAAAAATAATAGGGACAAAATTTTGCAATTCTCCATTTATTTCATTTTAAGACCAAATAATAATTACCATATATTGATGCTTACACGGAGAGGACATGCTTCAATGACCCTGGGGTGGTTTTTGTATAATAATTTAATTTTTATGAATAAAAATAATGAAATGTATAATTTAAGTTGGAAATAATAAACTTTAAATTCGATTGTTTTTTCAAATAAACTTCAATATTACTGCTGCAGCTAGATTTAAACTAATGTTTAGTTGAAGCTCCTTTATTTTTTATAACTTCCTTACTTCTTCGTGGTATAGGGTTGACCAAATCAGCGCAAATTGCAACTGGTATTAAGTACCAACCTTCTTTAATTTTTTTTCCATAACTCTTGCTTATTTTTCCATTTTTGATCCCCCATCGTCTTCTTTAATATTCCCTATAGGGCTGAGGTTCGACAACTGTGAGGGCTACTCAAAAACAGCAACTGTCTTACGTTCAAACTATGAGTTTTCGATTCTGGAGGCATGTTTGGGATCATTTTCGGCATCTAATGATATCAAGGAGGGTTGAAATGGTGCAGTTTTGAGTAGAATAATTAGCAAAAGACCTCGAGAAGTAGGACTAAATGGAAGAGATCCCAGAAAAGTTCCGTATCTGAGACAAAATTATGTAAGCCAACGAACTGAAATTTTCCAGTAGCTTAAATTCTTTAAGACTGAGGCTAGTAAAGTAGGGAACAGCCAAAGTTTTTGTTAATAACTTTTAACCGGCAAAAAATAAAACATTTCCGCATTCAGCTTCGTGTTCATGAGGTCAAAACACGTCGATTGGTTCCTTTTTTTAATTTTGAAGAACTTTAGCAGTTAGCAAAACTAGGAAAATATGTACACATCTCGCTCCATACGGGTATGGCGCGCCAGCGCACGCCGCCGCGCCGATACGCCGATTTCACGGATTATGGCGGCGGCGGCCGATTATGAAGGTAATCGGCGCGGCGGCGGCGGCGTCAATCGGCGGCGTATATGTCTAGTACCTACATACATACAAGTTAAGCAAGTCGTATTGCTTATTCGCAGAACCCTTACCGATCACCGCCACTTCAAAATAAACGATTAATTTTAATTTTAGCTTTATTTTGTATTAACCCATAAGAACTTAAACTTAAACTGAACTCCTACGCTAATTGGTCTGCCTTAAATACTATGCCGTCGGATCGTTTACCGTTCCTCTTGAACGCAATGTCTCCTGATTGGATCATTGCTGATCTACCATATTTATCCACGCGCATAATAGTTGTTGTTGCGCTGGCCATTGCTATTGGCACATACGACCAATAATAGGCCGTTTGGTTGTTTGTCTGTTGGTACCGTTAGGTTAATTTAATGATGGCACCGCGTTGGGTTGTTTTTCAGTCCGTGTCGTTGGTTGTTTTGCTTTTGATGCCCTTGGGTTGTCCGTGCCGTTACACGGTTGAAAATTTGTAGGTATATTTTGTAAAATGTTTAGGCTACATTATAATACACATGTACATATATGTACATATATAATATTATGAAGAAACCGAATTCAGTTTAAAATTTAAGCTTTTCAAATTTTTCAAACAACAAACACCTTGAGCTCCAAATTAAAACTTTTTCGGTTTCAGTTTTCAGCCTCCCTCTTTGTCTCTTAAAAAAACTTATTAAAAAAATTTTACCATCCAAAGCGAGATTCGAACCTGCGCACCTCGAATTCGACATACGAGAATTTGTTTAACTGAATGTTGTTATGACTGTTACACCTTCTTTACGGAAACATATGTATGTATGTAAATAAAAATGGGTGCTAGTTGAAATTGTAAGTACCTACATAGATCAGGGATCTTCAGAAAGCCCTTATGGACCCGCGGCCGCCGGTACATTGAAATAAAAATCATGGCCGACAATAAGAGCAAAAAAATTGCGACCGCCCACTTCCTCCATTATTACAAGCACACCCGAAAAATTTCGAAAATTTATAAATTGATAATTTTTTTTAAATTTTAAATATTTTTTTATTTATATTTAGAATAAATTTATTTCTGGGTATTTTTTGTAAAGTTTTATATATTTTTTTTTAATATTTTTTAATTTTTGTTTTTTTGGTCTTGAAAAAAAAAAAAAACCAATAAATTTAACATAATTCAGGGCTGGTAATAGTACAACATAAAGACAAAAATTTAGACAATGAACTAGATACATACATATGTACTTCGACAAAGAAATATTCAGTAGCGCTGGTATTAGCCGAGTTTTAAGACAAAACAAAGAGACAATCGCTATAAAAAGATTATATTCAAATATTGTATGGTGCCGGTACTAGAAATTGAATCTTGGATGATTGGCTTGCCTGCCCAGCACCTTCTCACTAAGCCGCAGGAAAGCAATTTCACTCGGCAATATCTCGATATAAATGTAATGAGTGTGCTTTATGTGTTGTGCTGTAATTTTGATATTCACAACCAACATTTGTTTACATTTAAGTCCACAACGCTCTCTTTAAATGATTTAAACAATTTTTGGACGATCCAATAAGGATCTTGTGGCATTTATTTTTTTATTAATATAGACACAACATAAACTTAAAATTCTTATAGTAAAAAATGTAAAGAGAATATCTGAATATCCACATATATATGTATCTATGTACATATTTATGCATATATTAGATATTAAAATTAATAAGTAGAATGTGGAACATTTTTTACCTTATTAAATGCATATTTATACATGTACCTACCTATTTAAATTTGTACATTAGGCGCATTTCTGTCGTACCAAAGCATGAAAAGAATACTCGCTTGTGCATCAAATTACCTTCAAAGAAAAATTTTAAAAATAGTCGAGTTGGCGTTGTTGCTTTGAAGGTAATTTTATGAATAAGCGAGTATTCTTTTCATGCTTGGGTACGACAGAAATGCGCCTATTATATTTAGTAACAACATAAATAGCACTTACAGTAAACTAAGTATCTGCTTGACAGGATAGGATATGTTTAAATGCACGATATATGTAAATAGCAGTGGCTTTTGACTGATTTTTTGTGTTACTCCCCACAACCATATACATACATACATAAATATATTATAAGTATGTATGTATATACATATACATATCCATATATGCATATGTGCATAAAATTGTATGCATCGTCTGTCATAATTAATTTCTTCTTAGAAAAGTAGAGAGAAAAGGTCTGCCTTAAATACTATGCCGTCGGATCGTTTACCGTTCCTCTTGAACGCAATGTCTCCTGATTGGATCATTGCTGATCTACCATATTTATCCACGCGCATAATAGTTGTTGTTGCGCTGGCCATTGCTATTGGCACATACGACCAATAATAGGCCGTTTGGTTGTTTGTCTGTTGGTACCGTTAGGTTAATTTAATGATGGCACCGCGTTGGGTTGTTTTTCAGTCCGTGTCGTTGGTTGTTTTGCTTTTGATGCCCTTGGGTTGTCCGTGCCGTTACACGGTTGAAAATTTGTAGGTATATTTTGTAAAATGTTTAGGCTACATTATAATACACATGTACATATATGTACATATATAATATTATGAAGAAACCGAATTCAGTTTAAAATTTAAGCTTTTCAAATTTTTCAAACAACAAACACCTTGAGCTCCAAATTAAAACTTTTTCGGTTTCAGTTTTCAGCCTCCCTCTTTGTCTCTTAAAAAAACTTATTAAAAAAATTTTACCATCCAAAGCGAGATTCGAACCTGCGCACCTCGAATTCGACATACGAGAATTTGTTTAACTGAATGTTGTTATGACTGTTACACCTTCTTTACGGAAACATATGTATGTATGTAAATAAAAATGGGTGCTAGTTGAAATTGTAAGTACCTACATAGATCAGGGATCTTCAGAAAGCCCTTATGGACCCGCGGCCGCCGGTACATTGAAATAAAAATCATGGCCGACAATAAGAGCAAAAAAATTGCGACCGCCCACTTCCTCCATTATTACAAGCACACCCGAAAAATTTCGAAAATTTATAAATTGATAATTTTTTTTAAATTTTAAATATTTTTTTATTTATATTTAGAATAAATTTATTTCTGGGTATTTTTTGTAAAGTTTTATATATTTTTTTTTAATATTTTTTAATTTTTGTTTTTTTGGTCTTGAAAAAAAAAAAAAACCAATAAATTTAACATAATTCAGGGCTGGTAATAGTACAACATAAAGACAAAAATTTAGACAATGAACTAGATACATACATATGTACTTCGACAAAGAAATATTCAGTAGCGCTGGTATTAGCCGAGTTTTAAGACAAAACAAAGAGACAATCGCTATAAAAAGATTATATTCAAATATTGTATGGTGCCGGTACTAGAAATTGAATCTTGGATGATTGGCTTGCCTGCCCAGCACCTTCTCACTAAGCCGCAGGAAAGCAATTTCACTCGGCAATATCTCGATATAAATGTAATGAGTGTGCTTTATGTGTTGTGCTGTAATTTTGATATTCACAACCAACATTTGTTTACATTTAAGTCCACAACGCTCTCTTTAAATGATTTAAACAATTTTTGGACGATCCAATAAGGATCTTGTGGCATTTATTTTTTTATTAATATAGACACAACATAAACTTAAAATTCTTATAGTAAAAAATGTAAAGAGAATATCTGAATATCCACATATATATGTATCTATGTACATATTTATGCATATATTAGATATTAAAATTAATAAGTAGAATGTGGAACATTTTTTACCTTATTAAATGCATATTTATACATGTACCTACCTATTTAAATTTGTACATTAGGCGCATTTCTGTCGTACCAAAGCATGAAAAGAATACTCGCTTGTGCATCAAATTACCTTCAAAGAAAAATTTTAAAAATAGTCGAGTTGGCGTTGTTGCTTTGAAGGTAATTTTATGAATAAGCGAGTATTCTTTTCATGCTTGGGTACGACAGAAATGCGCCTATTATATTTAGTAACAACATAAATAGCACTTACAGTAAACTAAGTATCTGCTTGACAGGATAGGATATGTTTAAATGCACGATATATGTAAATAGCAGTGGCTTTTGACTGATTTTTTGTGTTACTCCCCACAACCATATACATACATACATAAATATATTATAAGTATGTATGTATATACATATACATATCCATATATGCATATGTGCATAAAATTGTATGCATCGTCTGTCATAATTAATTTCTTCTTAGAAAAGTAGAGAGAAAAGGCTTCTTACACCAGTTGAACCGGTTCCGGAACCGAGTGTAAAGCCGGTGCCTGTGGTGCGGTGTCGTGATGCGTGACTGGAAATGTTTGAACGAACACGGTCGTAGCTGGCAACATCCTGTTAAATAATATAAAAAGGAATTAGGTATGATTAAAAGTAGGGTATCTTAAAACTGAATTAATTTACTGGTCAATCAGAAATTCTACGTGCTGACACTGGCTGCAGATGTGGCACATGCTACATGTGTTGTAAATCGACAAGATTCTCACCTCTTTGTCAGCGTTTGCTAATACACTGCGCATCGAATCAGAAACTGGCCACTTCTTTTTCATAACTAGATTTTGTGGAGGTTCATGTGCAACTCCTGCATCTACAGACCATATTGTGACTGTAGCGCCACCACTAATTTTGGTTCCTCTTGAAAATTTGAATGCAAGCTCTTCGTCGCCAGCTATACGAGTCAATTGCCAGCCGGTTAGATGTATCTCTTCACTGCCTTTGTTGTGTAGCTTAATGTAACGCCCTTCACTATCCGCGTCGACAATCTGTAAATCGCCTTTAGCTGCAGAGTTAACTGAAAATTCTGACAAGTTACGGTCCTCCGATTCGTCAATAACTGTACGACGGCGCTTTATCGCACTGGCACTACCACCAACGCCTGGGGTAGCAGAGCGACGACTGCCTGGGGTAACTCGTCCGGAGCGAGAGCTTACTGATAAATGAGTGCCATTTGAGTAACCAGAGTCGGTATTCAAGCTGGTTCCTGGACGGTCAGAAGACGAAATATTTAGGCGGCGTTCCTCTCCACACAGTAATTTGTCATAAGCAGCTATCTCAAGGTCCAAAGACACCTTTATATCCATTAGATCTTGGTATTCTTGTAGTTGGTGTGCCATTTCATCACGCATTCGTTGAAGTTCAGCTTCTAATGAGGCTATATATTGATTATGGCGGGCGCGTTCGCTATCTAACTGATTTTCCAATTCACGTATGCGTGCCTAAAGTATACGAAAAGAAAATGAATCAGTGACTCAAAACCAGTTATCCTAAATAAATAAAAATGCTTACATTTAGGCCAGCGTTGGTGTTCTCTAAATCTTGAATCTTTGCATTAAGACTATCAATTTTAGTGCGCATTATACGAACTTCTTCGGTAGCATGTGCTGATGAGTTAGCTGCCCGGTTTGCTGCAGCTTGAAGATTTTTAATTTCATTATCATATAATAATTCGATTTCCTCGCGATTGGCACGCATTTGAGCTTCGTATTGATCCCGGAGCTCCTGAAGGGACTGCTGCAGTTTAGCCTCATATTGTTTAGCCAGTCTACCATCTATTTCGCTGATCTCAATTTGACGCCGCGATCGGGTTTCGGTAAGTTCCCGCGTATGTACTTGATCTTTAAAACTGAGTTCCTCGCGAAGGCTTTGGTTCTGGTTTTCCAAATCAACACGTGCCAATGTTTCAGCTTCGAGTTGCTTCCTAAGATCGTCAAGTTGCTTTCGTAACCGATCGTTTTCTGCGGAAAGATCTTTGGCTAAATCTTCCGCTTTTTTGCGGTCAGCTAATGCCTGGTTGTATTTTCCATTGATTTCATTATATCGAGATTCATATACGCGAGCACTATTTTCAGCAATAGCACAGTCCTTGGTCTTTTTGTCCAATCTGTTTTTAAAGCAAATAAACATACACACATACATAAATACATTATTACTAGGGAAGCTAAAAGTATGCACGAAAAATGTGAGAATATGCAAAAAAATCTCATTATATGCATGTACATACATATGTACATATGTATATGTACATATGTATTTCATTTCAAGTTTACATTTTTATTTCACGAATTCTTGTAAAAAAAATATAAAAAAAATAATAATATATGTAAATAAGTTATAAATTAATGGATTTAAAATTTAGTTCTCAGATATTTGATAACAAAGTTTTCTTCCGGTATCCAAGAATCTAAATCATTTCATTAGTTAAACTGAGCGCTGAGATCATTGAATTGCACGTATCAATTTTGCAAGCTGTTTGTAACCTTGTCTTAAATAGTGAAAGTTTTGAAAACAATCTTTCTGCTGATGCACTGCTATGTGGCAGCGTTAATATATTTGCAACAAGTTCTCATTTAAATTGTTTTTCATATTCCCCACGCTGTGCCAAAACTCTTCTTTTTCGGTTTGCTCAATTTTCTTGCATTCCAAAAATTTATACTCCTAAATTACTCTTTCGGGATTTTCCTTCGCAGCTGAGAGTTACCAATGAAAAGTGAAAAGGTAACAAAGAGGCTTTTTTTTATATTTAAGAAAAAAACTAAAAAATAATTATTACATTATAGTTTTGAAAGTAAAAAAGGACCAAAAGTGGCCCACATTATTAAAAAAGTTCAAATATTGCATACACATTTTCAAAAAGTTGAGTTCCGGCCTGGCTCTTAAAAAGGTTCAAATTGCCACTTTAGTGACCACAGCGGCAATGCTGGCTCTACCTATTATGCACGAGCAACCTCTAATCCATACATACACATGTACATACATACGTTAGGCCGTCTCGCCTTATATGGACCAAAAAAAAGTACACCTCACGCCCCCTCCATATGATTTCTTTTTCGAAAACATTTCTGGAAACTTTTTCTTCTTTTTTTTTGGACGCCGCTAGATGTCGCTAAAATTCATTTTTTTCATATCTTCGGTATTTATGGTCCGATCCCTAAGTTTGATACACTAATCTCTTTGGCTTGAGAGGAGGGTTTCTACTTTATAATTGTATTAACCCTGTGTGCGCCATTGGCGTCACTTCTACCCGGTACTTAGTTTATACCACCTTAATGTAACTTTTTTTGCCGGCATGTTAAACGTCGTCAAAAACATTAATCTTTTGAAAAAGTAGTACATATTTCGATTTCGTTTTAGTAGAACTGAAAATAAAACACTTTTAACATTCAGAGGAATATAAGTTTCTCGCTTCCTGTGGTCTTTTAGGTTCATTTTACAAAGATTTTTTTTGAGAAGACCTATTCCGAAGTTTTATGGCGAATAATTTTCTAGAACATTTTAGCCCTCTAGCGACCTTAAAAATACTATTTCCTCACTATATTTTATATTGTTACTGTATAAAAAGGGGCGCTAGATGGTTAACATGTTCTAGAAAATTATTCGGCATAAAATTTCAGTTTGAGTCCAAAAAAATTTTTTTTTCCAGAAATGTTTTTGAAGCAGAAATCATAGAGGGGGACATACGGCGAACTTTTTTTGCGATACGCTCTAATGTACATATATACATATGAATATTAATTTTATGTTGCTATAGTTTCTTATTTATGTTCCGAAAGTTTCATGTCTTCATATACTTTATTTTTAGCTAAATGACATCACGCCAACCTTATGTGAATATAAAACAAGTAAAAGCGCGGCTGTCTTCGGCCGTACCGAAGACTTCATACCTTTCATGAGTGGGGAAATGAAAAGTTACCTATGCTAGGTCCGCCACTGATATACATATGTACATATGTATGTATATGTAAGTATGTACATATATTTTTTTCTTCTATTTACACACTTCGTTATGTTAGCCACATTATTAATAATTTGATTCAAATGACATCATTTTGATGCCATGTGCTTTTGAGGAATTCCAGTAGGTACATATGTTTGTACATATGTACACAGAAAGATACATACATATTTAGTAATTTTACTATGACATCATTGATATGGATAGAACTACCAAAACAAAAATAAATCGATGACATCATCATTGTAAATTTTACATGTATGTATGTCATTGCCATTATGTATGTATGTATGTATGTACATTAGACCGGCCCTTAAAAATAAATTTTAATCCGCCGGGCTTAGAAAGTTTCTTTTTTACCTAAATACTTAAAATATAAAATTTGGTGAAGATCACATCAGAATCAGTGGCCGCGCATATCATGCGAAATACACATAAAAGTACTTAAAATATATCTATTTATTTGATTTATACTCTTAATAAAATGCAGCTCTATGTTTCTAAATAGTTTATTACTATTACCATTGAAATTCCCTGTCTAAAAAGCTATCAAACACTAAAATCAGATGAAAATTACAAAAGTTACGGGAGAAAGACATAAGTTTGTAGTATCGTAGTTATTACAGATAAGCACTGCGTGACAACAAAAATTTAATACCTTTTACGAGGTTTACATAATGTTGTGGGCCTTACTAGGTATACAAAAACTGCATACTAAGAATTTCCAATATACCCTCAAAATCTCAAGTTAGGTGCCAAAAACTCCTTTTTAAGGCATATGTTTTTCCGGTTAATTTTAGTTATGGTATTAGAAACTAGATGATTATTCCCAACTTTTGCACTTTAACCCATTGCGTACCGTGAATATAAAAGTGGTTTTACTGGCATCGGCATAGCGCCTAAAGTGAGGGCTTTTGAAATAAAAACAGGCTGTGCTAAATCTTATCCGATCTTCACCAAATTTTATATTTTAAGTATTCAGGTAAAAAGGAAACATTCTAAACCCGGCGGTTTAAAATCGGAAAATATTTGTTAAAATAAGGGCCGGTCTAATGTACATATGTATATAGTAATATGAACATTGACCCCTGTGCGATACCCCTTAACCGTCTCCGATCGGGACTAAAAGTTACATGTGGTATCTTCACTATTATAACATCGACCTAGGGGCTGAGGTTCACGAAATATTTGTCTCCATATATTTGGGGACCACCCTAATGTGCATACAGTGTGTTTATAAAATTTCTGTTTACCTTTGTTTGAGGTCATCATTCTCCTCCCATAGTCGTTTGATATCAATCTCCAATTTGGCCTTTTCCTTGGCTGTTTCATCCAACAATTTGCGCGCAGCTGCTAATTCCTTTTCGTACATTGCCTTGATGTTGGATACCTCTCGATTGACAGTGTCTTGAGCTATGTGAAGCTCTTGCGTTAATCTATTGTTATCATTTTCTAGATTACGCACACGATCAATGTAACAAGCTAGGCGATCGTTTAAATGTTGTAGCTCTTCCTTTTCCTGTATACGAGATGTACGCGTAGGACTAGTGGCGCCAGGACTAGTTGCTCCACCACGTGCTGACTGTCCTCCCACTGGTGTGGAAGCCGAAGCACGAGATACTCGGGTTGAAACTGATATGCGCTTTTGAGACATATTTATTAATTTCTTTATTTATTGTGGTATTACACAGGTAAAGGGAAATGCGTTTGCTTAAGTTTGAAATAACGCAATTAGATATGTACTATGTATGTATGTATGTAGTTACATATACTGTAAGACAACTTAAATATCCAGATGAATTAATTTCTATTTGTTATTGTTAGAGCTTTATTAAACACCTCTGCACTGTTCGAAATTCGAATGAACGTTTTCAACTGAACAGAATTATCTAACTGCTACAAAAGTTGTGGGACAAAACAAGAAAACGAAAAAAAGAAATGAAATCATCATCGACAAAATTAGGTGAAGCAAATGGTTACGTTCAGAAGTCGCAACTGTTGAGCACAACTGTTGTGTAGATATTACTAATCGGAAAGTGATACAATTCTGAACGAGCTCATGCATTAAATAAACAAATTACACTGTGTGACAGTGAAAAAGTACTTTTGGCGAGACATACCTCAAGTTGTAGGTCTAGTCAGGTATATACGCCATACGTCAGGAACGCCTACGCGGATGTGCAAAAGTTACATATATGTCGTTGCAAACAGAATTAATGGGACATTGTTCTAAAATAGTTTTACATGTACATCGGTTAACAAATTCATCGAGAAATCCGTGATTAAAAATGAAAAAATTTAACAAAAAGTTGAATTTGTGATATATTTTTTACAGTTTCTCTGGCATTTATCAAGATACATTAACAGCTCGTATACCACAATATGTTGTGTTGATCAGAAAATATCCACATTGCGTTTAGAAGATAAAAACACAACTGTTGCGCAACCGTTGCGACTTCTGAACGCAACCAATACTGAATATGTGCATGGTGTAATAATAAGGTGACGTAAGTAGACAGCTATGTATTTCATTCTGTTTTCCTCTTTGTTCTGTCATTCGGCTCTGAAAATAAAATTCCAATGTTGTACTCAGTGTTTCCCAAAAAAGTGTTGTTTTTATGTGTATTTTAGGAGAATGAAGGAGCGTCTTTTGGTAAAACTTTAAAACAATAAGTAGTTGTCTTGTAACATTCGTATTTCCTTTCTTATTATTTATGAAGAAAAAATTTAAATTTTCGCGCCGTCATTTAAAAAATGCCAAAAACAAGCTGCGCCCGTTGTAGAAAAACATGGACGGCGGAGAGTTTCAGAATGTTTGGCATTCCCATAGACCCAAATATGATTCAGAAGTGGAGGGAAAACAGCGGTGTGATGCTCACACAAAATTCAAAAGTGAGCGGCTGCATTTTGCCGAATGCGATTTTCGACAACCGCATAACCCAGCAAAACAACGCTTGCTGAGAAAGGAAACAATGCCGATGCCTGTGGTGTCCCTTTTATCTTGGGATTCCGAAAACCATGGTATTTGTTCCAATTTTACAGTTTCGATAACGAGGATCCAATACTTCTTCAAATAGCAAGAGTGAAGTCGCAAATAAAGCTTCTAAAAAGTGAAAATAAAAATCTAAAACCGAAAGGCCACGAGACGCAGTAATTTAAAAGTTGTAAAAAATATTTTTACAGGGGCACAACTCCGAAAATTGCAATACCCGAATCACCATATCCGTTGGAATTGGATAGATATATCTAATACTCCAGCAATACACGCGGCTGAACCCAAGGCCTATAGCAATTTTGTAGGAAAAGGTTTTCCCCTTCCATGTGTTTGCAAAAATTTAAATTTAAAGATGGAGCATTGCAGTTCATTATTGGGCTTATGAAAAAATACCACTGCATTACCTCCAGAATAGCGTTTGACTTATTTGTCATTTGAAGAAACGAGCGTTGCCCCGAATTCGGAAAAACGAAAGCTGATACTAACGATTATAACTTTTACCAGATATTGAACTCAATATATCCAGTTGAATATGAAATATACCTTCGTTTTATATTAATTTTTATATTCATATTGGTTCAGTTCACCAATTTTTGTTGTATCTCAAGAATGAATAACAACTTCTTAAGAAATATAAATAATATTATAAATTTTACTTTTAAAAATACGAAAAATATATAAATAATTTATTCCCCCTCTTGGACCTGATGCGGCCAATGTAGCCCTACATTTTTTCCCCTTTTCCCTACTTAAATGCAACCATACCATTTCAAAGAGCGTACTATTCGAGAATAGTGTCGCACTCTGCTATTTACGTCACCTTATTATTACGCCATGAATATGTGCTCCGTAAGTACGGATGCCACTGTTGGTTGTTTCCAACCAAATTTGGTTGTTATTTGTTTGTTGGAATTTGGTTGTTTGCTAGTTTTTTTCTGTTTTTTTACTAACAAATCAGATAATTTTTTCCATCAAAAAGATAACAATTTTAAAAATTATGATTAATAGAAGAGCTGCACGCCAAATAGTTAAGATGTTAAATGCAATTTTAATATATGTATTTAATGCTTAATTTTTGTGGAATTCCAGCATCACTGTGGTTCCTGTCAGTTAATGTAAAATAAATTGTATTACTCTATGTTGTGAACAAGTATTAAGTATATATGCATAAAAAAATCCTATTTTCAATACATTAATATAATACACTGGCGCTATTATAACTCTGACGAGTTTTATGACCGAACTTCTCTCCAAATTCGGGGTGTGCTCCTTAACTAATGTTTTTCCTATTAATTGGGTGGACCTACAGTTTTATGCCGGCTCCGAACGGTGAATGCATTGTTGTGAGAAGCTTTTTCCTGGCAGAAATACACTCGTAGGGCAAGGATGGCAGGGATGCCACTTTTGGGCTTTTCCAACCAAAACTGGTAGGTTGGTAGGACGATTTGATTTTTGGTAGGTTTTTGCCTTCGTTCAACTAACATCACTCATTTGGCACATTTGGTCACTTTGCCATAGCACTGGTGAGAAAACGTGTCTTCTCAGTAGATTTTTGTCACAAAACTCTGCTAAAGAGAAGCCTTTTCTTTGAGCTTCAAGTACACTTGCCCCCACAGACACAACTGGAGGAGATTGAAAACAGAAAGGCATCTGACATTTTACGCTATATGAAGCAAACAAGGTTGTTCGTCTACAAGGTGTGTAATAAAGAGTTCCATGTGGTATCACAACAGACCATCAGGCCTACCTAGGTAGTAAATGTATTTGCTGTACCAAGTGGAAACAATGTCCGCTATTTCCCTCGATAAATATTCTTACGTTTCCTTCAGGATTATTTGCTTACCCTCATTGTTCCTCAAATGTTATTCCACAAAATTTAAACCCTGAATTCCTCCGCACTGGACGAGCGGTGGCAGCCACTAATACCCAATCCAACCTTGTCCGAATATCATTTAACTCAAGTTTTTGTTTATCTGCAAACTGCTGCTTCCTCCTCTTTTCCTTCACATTTTTATCACTCATTCTAAAATTAATTGAAATTTGTACAACTTAGTATTTAAAGTTTTCAAAAAAAAAAAAAAAAAAAAATTAACAGGTTTTTTAATTTTAATCGGTAAAAAAAACAAAAGTGTCGGGTTACTGCAGGGTGGTCGGTTACTGGCACAGTTGTCCTAAATGAATTTGTTGAATATGGTTAAATCTCACATTAAAGAAAAAAATTGGTAGGCTCGAAATCATTTTCTTATGTTTTTGGTAGGTAAAAAATTTTCTTAGTAGTAGCACATATGTACCAAAATATAAAATTGTATTTATGAATTTGTGAATGTTAGAAAAACGTTGCAATGCAGCCAAATTGTTGCCGATTAAATTGGTGATAATTATAATAATAATTTGTTTATTTAACGGATCAGCACGTTCAGAAGGCGCAAATTGTATAAATCAAGTATAAATTTCAGCTTAGTGATATCTACACAAAAGGTGTGCTCAACGTTTGCGACTTCTGAACCAACCCATTCTCTCTAGCTGCAAGCAGTATACATCAGTGGCAGTCATGCCGTTTTGATCCAATCGTATCAAATGTGATACTTTTTTATTTTGATATAGCAGAAATTTTATACATTTTAATCGGTATCAAAAAATATTAATCAAATTTGATACAATTTAATCAATATCAAAGAATATAAATCTATTCTTTTTCATTTTTGAGACTTTCTTAAAACATTTAACAACCTGAGAAAGTCTTTGAAAATACCAAATGGACAAAATGGACATGTATGTAATGAAAATATAAAAAATCGAAGTTTAATAGTGGAAATACTCACCGACGTATGTTTCCGTGTTCCATTCGTAGAGAATTTAAGCAAAAGTCAAACCCGTAGAAACGCTGCTCATAACCATAGAAACGCTGCAAACAGTTTATTTATTTTGTTTGTTTACATGGATACAATGTTGCCATTTTGTCGTTATTTCACTTTCGTTAGCAAATTTTTATTGTTCCATTAAATTTTTTTTTTTTTAATTTGTTAACAAAACTAGAAGTAAACAACTAACAATAGTTCACCTTTTCACAATCAATAATTTTCTTTTAATATTTTTGGTTTTTTTTTTTTAAATAATTTGATATTTACAAAATTAAAATATATCACGATGGAAAAGACTCAGACGGCAACACTGACTTCAAAGAGAGTAGCTGACACGTTTTCATGCAAAAAATCAAAACGATTTTGATTTCTACGTACCGTTTACCGTAAACGTAGAAATTCAATGTCGGTGAGTTTGCGTTTACATGGCATTCTCACAAGGCAGATCAGCTGACACGGTCTACGGGCTGCCGTCGTTGTTTTTTATATTGTTTGAATTTTTTTTAATATCTTTTATGCTTCTCTTAGATTAAATTGAATTCGTAATATTTAAAATGATAAAAAGAAAAAAAAGTGTCACCAAATTTTTTTTTAGGTATAAAAACATT
This sequence comes from Urophora cardui, assembly GCA_960531455.1. Classification (NCBI taxonomy): domain Eukaryota; kingdom Metazoa; phylum Arthropoda; class Insecta; order Diptera; family Tephritidae; genus Urophora; species Urophora cardui. The sequence continues at coordinate 91,533,580 of OY482671.1, read as the reverse complement.
TTTATATATTTTTGTGGTTTATTTAATGCTTAAAGGCCTATACGCAGCTCTCAAGAAAACCAAAAAATCTATGCAATTTGACGTACAAGAAATGCTCAAGAAAAATTTCTTTTGTTATATTTTCTTTTGCGGTACGCAGTTCTAAAGAAATTATACTACTATTTTTTTAAGATTTTTTAGAAAAAGTGCACAACTGAACTCTGGTTCCGCCAAGAAATAATGAATTTTCTATTATTTCTTCAAGAAAATTTGACAGAAGAGGTAAATAAACTCAAATGTGACATTTCGTTTGAAAATATAATTAGTTTCCTACTACCATTTCAACGCTCAAGAAATAATGCAATTTTTTTCTTGAGCGTTTTCTTGAGAGCTGCGGAGAGGCCTTAAAGCAATTCACAGGTTAAGGAACAGTGTTTTACTAAAACCAAGTAAAACTAGAGCAAACATATATTTAATTCAAGTGTACATACATATATATAATATAAATAAGTAATAATTTAATGGATTTAAAATGTAGTTCTCAGATATTTGCCAACCACGTATCAATTTTGCAAGCGGTTTGTAACATTGGTCTTAAATAGTGAAAGTTTTGAAAATAATCTTTCTGCTGGTGCACTGCTATGTGGCAGCTTTAATATGTATATTTGCAACAAATTCACAACAAGTTCTAATATAAATTGTTTTTCATATTTCCCACGCTGTGCCAAAACTCTTCTATTTTGGTTTGCTCAAACAATTTTCTTGCATTCTAAAAATCTATAGGTACTCCTAAATAATTCTTTCGGGATTTTCCTTCGCAGCGGAGAGTTGCCAATGAAAAATGAAAAAGGTTGCCAATGAAAAATGAAAAAGGTAACAAAGAGGCTTTTTTTATATTTAAGAAAAAAACTAAATAATATTTATTACATTATAGTTTTGAAAGTAAAAAAAGACTGAAAGTGGCCCGAATTTTTAAAAAGGTTTAAACATTGCATATTTTCAAAAAGTTGGGTTCCGGTGGGCATGGCTCTTAAAAAAGTTCAAATTGCCACTTTAGTGGCCCCAGCGGCAATAATGGTCGACGAAATCTCAAATGACTCATTTCAAATGAGGTTGGGTTATATCATGTTCAGACATAAAAATTAATTAAGTCAATTGGGGTTGATTGAACATCTTTAGATTTGGTGTTCAGACATATTTAATTTACTTGGCCCATTTAACAGGTCGGCTCAAGATACATACACACATACACGCCGTGAGCTGAATATCAAACTCTCGTGACCTAAATGTCAAAATTGCAAGGAGGACGAAATAATTTGACATTCATCTCACTATTTTTACCAATCGTAAACACGAATGCATGTATAAAATAAGCAGAAATAAAATCAAATTTGATAGGTGATGAAGAAGAACAAGAATGCAGCTGATCTGACGAACCAACCTGTTTAGTGGACACTGACGCTAATCACATTTCTCTTTTCATGACATTTCATTTTACTTATGAAACAAGCCTTTTAACAGGGTTGCATGCAGAATTGTTCTTCATTAACAACTCATTAATTTCTAATGAAGCATTAACTTGGTCAATTTTTGTATGGTAAATTGAGAATCATTGGGCTTGAAAATTGAATGAAGGCTCTTAATGTTCAATTAAGGTTGTGTCTGAACATAACATTAGTGAGAACAAAACAGGTTCTCCGCATGCGCGCCCCAGTAGGAAATTGGAACATACGTATAGAACAGATATTTTTGTTTTTGTTTTTGCTTTTTTATTGTTTTTTCGCCTTTGTTGTTTCTTTTTTTTTGTTTTTTTTATTGTTTTCTTTTTTTGCTTTTGTTGTTGTTTTTCTTTATGTGGCTGTAGTGTTGGAGAAATTGTATATGAAGGAAAATGCTTTTGGCGATATGCAATACCATTTTTGCTATAAAGTATTTAAAAATAATACAAATGATTATGCACTAAAAAGACATTACGAAATATTTCACAAAGAGTTTAGGGATTATGGGGACGAGACAGCAAAATGACTTTTTAATGAAAACAACTTATCTTTTTTGAGAAAATGAAAGGGTGGTTGGCTAAAACAGAGTATTTGGAAGAGTACAAAACCGAACTGTCATATTTAATTAGCCTAGATATAGTAAAACAAGGCAGGCCTTTCACGGACACGAGATATATTAAAAAATGTGTACCAAAAATTTGAATATAATTAAGATTTGGCTGAAATAATTCCATTATCTCCACGAACTGCAGCGTGACGCACTGATCAGATAAGAATGTGCATTGAGTCCGCTATAAAAGGTAAAATTAATGATTGCAATATCCGATTTCTCGCCAGGCATTTTATTTGTGGGCATACATACATATGTACATACGTAGATTACGTGTATAAGGCAGCGTTGCCGTTTTAAATTCTTGAGATTACCCAAAAGAATATTCAAATTACCCATAGTTGCACGAAATTCCCCATACAAATTTTCAAATTACACTGCCCGACAAAATTTCAAAAATTTTGATATCTTCGACATTTTATACATCTTGTATTTAACTTATTTTTTGCATAAAAACAAATCTTTTGTCCGCCATAATTCCGTCACTTTAACGTCGATTTTATGTGGAATTGGAAAGGGTATTTCATCCTCTCAAAATGAAATGAAATAATATAAAACTCAAGACGGTAATGGCGGAGATATTGACAGATTAGTAATCCTCCTTTTCTTCTTAGCGCGAAAACTGAAATTTCAAAATATCTTCAAAACTGTTCTACTTTTGATACATTTGATTATATATTTGGAATCAGCAGGAATACATAGGAATCAAATGTCGAGGATATTTTTTTGTCGGGTAGTGTTATCAAGAGATTTTCAATAAACAAGTACATACTATTTTCAAATTTATTTTACTTTAAATTTATAACGGTTTGTATTTTTAAATTCATGTGCATATATGTATGTATGTGCAGTTAAAAAAAAGTTATAAAGAAACATAAAACAAGTAAGAGAGAAATGAAACATTAAATAGTCCGATTTTCTTTAATTTATAGGTACCTCCAATTCTGTGGGTTGTTTATGCAAATATTTATTAAAAAAATATTGCAATGATCTTAGCAATTTAAGTGGAGAAGTTTTACCCCAAAATGTATGGTTAGTTGTAGCGGAGCTATATGTTATAATGGTCCAATTTGACCGAATTCGACAAATGATCAGCGTATCTTAACAACTAGTGATGAGCGATATATCGCAAACGGTGATTTTTTCACTGTGAATAAAAAATCGCAAATCGCAACTGCGATCACTTTTTCAAAATCGCAGTTCACTACTTATTGGAACTGCTATCGATGTAGCAAGTAAGCAGTTCACCTATTTCAATCGCAAAAGCAATATAAATTTCTTTTTGTTTACACTTCTGAACAGACCACATACATACGTACATATATAGAAATATAAGAAAAAAAATTATTGAATTTAAAATTGTCTTTGAAAAATGTTGACAACAACGAAATTACTGCGGAATACGTTGTTGTTGCTATCATTTTTGCCACATAAAATGTTGACAGGTTATGTCGCTCAGAAAACGCAAAATGAATATCTACCGGTAACTGAGGATTTTATAACAGTCCATGCAATCGCAATAGCAGTTTAAAATCGCAGTGATTTTAAAATAGCAATCACTGAAATCACAGATATCGAAAAATCGCAGTTTCGCTCATCTCTATTAACAACTGAGGAACTAGCTCATGATTCTGATAATATCGGTATATATTTTGGTGGGTCTAATTTTCCTCCCTCTGGAACTTTCGACAAACCTGTTTTGGCTCAATGTTATAATACCATTTCATGTTCATGAATGGTATAAAATTGCTTATTTTTTTCCTAGCTAACTTCTTACTTTAATGGGCTTATGGAATTTGCTTGTACATGTTCGACCAGCCGGTAATTCAAGATTAAATAAATGATGCAAAAACTCATGCACACTTTCGCACAATGCGAATGTAATAGAAACTCATGAAAATAATTAATTTTTTTATAGGTATTATTATTCATATAAAACTATTAAAAGGCGAATTCCCCAAAATTGCCCAAATCATAGCACTCCCCAAAAATTACCCAAATATTAAAAAATTCCCCAAATTTGGGGAATTACCCTCACGGAAAAAAAAAGTTAGTTGCAAAAATAAATATATTAAAAAGTGATTTATATTCAACTAATTTAAAAGCAGCTTTAAACAAATGCAGCGCGGGACAGTTTCTTGTATATGTACATATTTATATGTAAACACATGTTTTCAGATCTAAATATGCCAATATTGTTTTTTCCTTCTTTTGGTTACCGTTTTTCAGCTTCACTTACCATTAAACACTGAAAACGAAATTCTCAAACGGAGAAAATATTGTTTCATATTTATCATTTGAAAATTAAGATAAATTCAATTGTTTCTCAAATATTGTTTATCAACTTGAGAACAATTTGCGAAATTTGAGGAAAATTTGTTTCGCATTTTTACCATTTCTTGAATTTCGACATCAAAAGCAGGATTAAGTTATTTATATTAAACTACAAGTAAAGTAGTTGAAAAGAAACTCAAGATAAAGTTATTTATTTTAAACTAATAGTAAAGTAGTTGAAAAAAAAATGCAGGATAGGGCAATTGACTGCTTGCTATGACATCGCCGTGTTAAAAAAGTCAGTTCATTGCAAAGGAAATAGTCACATTTTCAATTAGTTGTTATTGAAAATAAAGTAGTTTATAAAGTGATTTAAAATTAATTAAATTTCCTACAGGGTACCCACAAAACGGCAACGCTGGTATAAGGTCAATGCTTGCGTTAAGCACCGAAGCGACGTAGGTAGTCAGGCACAATGTTTATCGTAAAAGCGCTGTCAAAATGCGCATTTTTATTAAACGGTTTTATTAAACGGTTTGTTTTATTATTTATTCTTGGGTCAAATTTAGTAATTCAAATTCCTGTCAACCGATTAATCTGAAATTTTGTACGCATGTATAACCCCGATGACAATGCAATATTATGAAAAAAAAATTCCGATAGGTGGCGCGTGGGTCGCTATATTTACAAAAATCGCATTTATGGTCCGATTTGGCTGAAATTCGGACCATGTATTACTACCTTGAAAAGAAATATTTTCTTTAAAAAAAATTCCGCTAGGTGGCGCGTGGGTCGCTATATTTACAAAAATCGCATTTATGGTCCGATTTGGCTGAAATTCGGAACATGTATTACTACCTTGAAAAGAAATATTTTCTTAAAAAAAATTCCGCTAGGTGGAGCTGAGATCGGGGTAATTAAAACTGAAAATCCTAATTATGGACCGATTTGGCTGATATTTAGCATGTGCATTACTTAAATAATTTACAAATGTTTAAAAAAAAATTGGAGCCGCTAGGTGGCGCGTGAGTCGCTCTATTTAAATAAAAATAGGTAATAAAAACTAAAAACTAGAAAATAAAAATAGGTAAAAAAACTTTTTAAGTTAAACGGTTTTATGTTATACATACATTGCAATGTTTAAGATAAATGTACTAAAAACCAAAAAATAATAAAATAGATACAGTCGTGGGAATTATAAACATTTGCATAGACTAGACTAAAATAAAACCGGGGGGCACGTCAATTGTCTACAAATTATCGACTTAATGTGCGATAGAAGAATCGTTTAATTCGTCGTTAGGCAGTTGGCCCGCAGACGGTGAGGAAATTACTTACTATTTTCTTGCTCATGGAAATTCCAATAGTTATACACTCCATATTAATAAAAGAGATGTTTCAACTAGTTCATCGTTGGACATTCACACGAGGAATCGTTTCACTGCTCGTAGTTTGTCTTTAATCGACAAAACATATGATAAAAGTACTACTCGCTCACCACTATGAAACCCTAAAACTCGCTTATAATCGAGCTTGCTAGCTTTTTTCCACATTCTAGCCCTACTTATTCCACATTCTAGCCCTACTTAGTGGCCGCTGTGGTGCAGTGGGTAGAGTGCTCGCCTACTATGCCAGAGGTCTCGGGTTCAAACCCCAGTCCGAGCAAACACCAAAAAAATTTTTCTAATTAGTAAAAACCCAATTATTGGGTTTTTTAAGAGCAGCGGTCACCTCTCGGCAGTGGGCGGCATACCCTCCGAGAGTATTTCTGCCATGAAAAAAGCTTCTCACAAAAAATGAATTCGCCATTCGGAGCCGGCATAAAACTGTAGGTCCACCCGATTAGTAGGAAAAACAAAAAGGAGCGCACCTAGAATTGGGAGAGAAGCTCGGCCATAAAACTCGTCAGAGTTATAATAGCGCCATTGTATTATTATTATTATAGCCCTACTTATCACACGTCCATCGTTGTCGGTTGAACAACTGCCTAATTATAGTGTAACATTACAAAACAAACATTTTAATCAACGATTGTAGACAATTGACGTGCCCCACGGTTTTATTTTAGTCTAGTCTATGCAAATGTTTATAATTCCCACGACTGTATCTATTTTATTATTTTTTGGTTTTTAGTACATTTATCTTAAACATTGCAATGTATGTATAACATAAAACCGTTTAACTTAAAAAGTTTTTTTTACCTATTTTTATTTATAACATTTTCTATTGGTGCCACTCTGTCGAAAATGGAAATGGGTATTTTACATAATTAATCTGGGAATTTTTCGGCGTACTTTTGTTATTGAAGACTATAGTAATAATAAAATTTTGTATGCCTTAATTTTCAAAAATATAACTAATCAAAGTACATAAATAAATATAAGAAAACTATAAATATTCACGAAATTAACATGTCAATATTCCACGTAGGTACACATATTATAACAGTGGTCTAATAGTATCTAATGAATTTAGATTGTTTGTGAAAGATACAAAATTAAGATAAAGCAAAGAGCATATTGTCGTTTAAAGTGCATTTTCGCGTAAGAGGCATTTGCATTTTCGCATAGCGGGCGGTGCTTGAAATTTACAGGAGAGCATAAAAACTATTTCATTTGAAAACCGTTACTTATGTACTTCTGCGTACAAACTTAAATTTCAATAGTTACGTATGTAGACAAACTGATCTGATAGCAAAACATCAACTTAGTTGGGTTGTATTTGTTAAGAAATATTTTACTCTATTTTGCCATTTCCATACAGTTACCGCGCGTACGTTAATTAGTTTTGTATTAAAATATGAAAATAATGTCTTAGCTATTTAAATAGAGAAGTTATACCCCAAAATGTCCATATCTGAACAGTCGGTTGTATTGCAGCTATATGTAATAGTGGTCCGATCTAGAAAAATTTCGGTTACATTATTTGGGTCCATATGGGTACAAATACTTCAAAGTTTCTGTTTAAATGGAGAAGTTATACCCCAAAATGTCCAACTATATGTTATAGTGGCCTGATTCGGCCGATTCCGACAAATGATCAGCTTCTCCTAAAAATATACCAACACTGAGAGAAAAAAAATATATGGAGGGGTCAAAGAAATTGTTTACCTATTTTGAACACTACTTTCTTTGTTTTGAGTAAATTTTCCTTAAAACATGTTAAAAGGTTTATAAAATATTGTTGTTACATGCGTTACCATGGTTTCATATACTTGTTTTGAAAAAATTCATACATTAAAATAATGAAAAATTCTTTAAGCGCCATTCCATTCCCAACTTTCCTTGTTTTGAAGACTTGATTTCTTTAATTTTGAGAAATTAAATTCCCATACAAATCCCCATGGCAACGAATTTGTTTGAAAGTTTTTTTTATGTTTTTTCCACATTTTTGAGAAAATTTACACAAAACAAAGAAAATTTTGTATTGGGACGCGTATTCAAAATAAGGAATATTATGTCTTTGATCGAGAGAAATTTTTTTTTTGAGTGAACAATTTGAATTTCAAGCAGATATCTCGATAACTGAGGGACTAGTTTGCGATTAAACAGACAGTCAGACAGATGGACTTGGCTTAATCGACTCAGCTCATGATCCTGATCATATTGGTGTATATTTTGGTTGGTCTGTCACGCTTCCTTGTGGTACTTTCACCATTCGTGTTTCGGCACAAAGTTTTAATACAATTTCATTCTCATGAAAGGTATAAAAATCAAACATTTCACTTAAGAATAGTGTATTAATTTAAAATCATATAGGTGATTCACAAAGTGTCATAAAGTCATATGTCATATTAAAATATTGTACGGAAATAGTTATAAAAGACTTTTCCGAAGCCCTGTGAAGAAGTAAACAAAAACAGCTGATCAAATACGACGACCCAAAAACATATCGTGCAGAGTTGTATTTATTTAGTAAAAATATATAGCATAGAATGCAACCACAAAATATTATGACTTATGACGATATGACGCAATATGACAGGTTGTGAATCCCCTCATAGTATACATATATGCTTCTCTGCCAATACAACAACTTTAAAACGAGCAACTGGTGAAGTCAGTTAACTGAAGCACACGCCACACATACCTTTTTAGGAAATGTGAGACAAATTAAGGCCCGGTTATACTTGCATAGCGTAGCAAAGCAGGACAGCGCATATAGCTGATTATACTTCGCATAGCCATGTAACCATGGTTCAATAATAAAGGTTTTCGCATCTCGACATTCGTACATACACACATACACACTCCATGTAAATTGTTTGTGTATTCTGTGGTGCTTCCGTCAAAATCATAGTTCGCCTTTGTAGAAATCCTATTGACATAACTTTGACATAAACACCATTATTAAAATAAAAAAGTAGAAATAAGTTAAAAATCAGCTGTTTAATACATTAACCTGTATAAATTAGCCTTGTGTGCAGTGTTGCCACTTTAGCTATTTTGTAGCTAGATTTAGCTATAACTTTTGGTGTTTAGCTACAGATATTTGCGTTTAGCTATTAGCTATTTTTGTTAGCTTTTTTTTAATAGCTTAGCTATTTTTAGCTATTTTTCTTAATTTCTTTATTTTGCACATCAGTTTATCATTTTAAGCTAAAGAGTCATCTGCGAGTTTATGAAAACTTGAAAGTGTATACTTATCCTTATGATTATCAAACTATACAAAAGTTGATAGTCTGGCATGCCTTCCCTATTTTATCGATTATTGGTGCATTCATATGCAAGGTTGATGCAATCAAGGCAGATCTAGGAAGGTAGGCTCGGTGGCGAATTCAGAAATTTCCCATGTATTTTGTTATTGTAAAATCTGAATTCGCTTGAGACTCGCCCATTCCTATTGGTCATGATGTGAATTCGCTTTGATTTTGACATTACACTCTACCTTTGTAAATAAAAAAGTAGTTTCTGAATTCGCCACCGAGCCTACCTTCCTAGATCTGCCTTGGATGCAATAAGGGTTTCGCAGTGCGCAAAAGCAACTCTGCCATACATTTTGTTGTTGCCCATTTTGCTATTTGAATTCGCAAATGACCATTGGCATACGCGATATTTAAACCGTCCTTTTCACGGTGTATTCGTAAAATTTTTCAGAACTTTATTATCAAGTTAATTGAGCAACTCCGCCAACGCTTACCGCAGAATATTCAATCTTTAAAAAATATTGAATTTTTTTCTGTAAATAAGCCAAAAATATTTGACACTTTCAAGGATGAAAAGGATCACTTTAACACGGAGGAAATCACTATTTTAGAAATGCAATGGAAAAACTACACGCATACCCATGGAAGGGAACTACCTCTACAATAAAGTTTTGGGTAGACGTAAGAAAGCTTAGAAATGCTCTTAACGAAAATCCGTTTGAAGAACTACAATCTTTTGTGTTTAATTTTCCAATCCTACCGCTTAGTAATACAGAAATAGAACGTAGATTTTCTGTTATGAACGTAATAAAAACAAAGCAAAGAAATAGAATGCAATTATTTATGTTAAACTCTCTATTGACTGTTAGGTATGGTCTAAAAAGGCTTGAAAAATGTTGTAATAACTTTAAAATTCCTAACGATATTATTAAAGCAATGACTTCAATTAATAAGAATTCAACCTGTGAATTAAATGAAGAAGATATGATTTTTGAAATGTTATTGAATCAAATTTTTAACTAAAGTTTAAATATTAACTACTCGCTATTATAATTTATTTTAATACTGCAATTGAATGTACATACATACATACATACATATGTAATGAATTGATTTTTTTCATTGTAATAATCTTATTATGCGACGTACATATATAAGTACATACAAAACAAGTAAGGAAGCCTAAGTTCGAGTGGAATCGAACATTAGATACTCAGCTGTATGCTTTCATTGTTTGTTTGCGTTTGTTCGATATAGGGTGTATTTTATATGAAACGAGTGCTGCATTAACAGGGCGCAGCCACGCCCATTTTCAAAATTTGTATCAATCATCCAACTAAGCTTATGAATATTATTCTTTGTGCAAAATTTCATCCCTTTATGAGTTACAAAGACTTCACGTTACAAATTCCAAAAGGGTGTTCCAGAAATATCTTTGTTAAAAAGTAGGCGTGGTCATAAACCGATTTCAATACATTTTTGCGTGTCTATTAACACATGTTATAAAAGTGCATAAACTAAGTTTCGTCATAATATCTCAGTTATTTGTCGAGTAATAGGCTCGTAGATTTCTTTGTATAAAATGAGGCGGTGCCACGCCTATTTTATAAACTTTTTTTATTTTTTGTTTCCGGTCTATTGTAGAACTCATGTCACAAAATTTCAATGAATTATCCTTATATTTCACAGAGATATCGCTAAAAATGATTTTATTAGGTCACTTTATAATACCCATATATAAAAGTGGGCGTGGTCGTCAACCGATTTTGGTAATTTTTCGTCCACACATTTGGCTAAGTAAATATATAACGCGTACCAAATTTCATCGATATATCTTTAACGGTTTCTGAGTTATGGCTTATAAAACTTTCAATATTTGTCCCTTAATAAGTGGGCGTGGCACCGCCCGTTTTCAAAAATTTTTGTATTTTTTGTTTTATGTCCGTAGTTGGACTCCTGCCACAAAATTTCAGTGATATATCTTTATATTTGACAGAGATATCGCTTAAAATGTTTTCATTAGGCCCCTTTATAGTTCCCATATATAAAAGTGGGCGTGGCCGTCAACCGATTTTGATAATTTTTCGTCAAAACATTTGTCTAAGTAAGCAAATTACGCATACCAAATTTCATCGATATATCTTCAACGGTTTCTGAGTTATGACATATAAAACTTTCAATGTTTGCCCCTTAATAAGTGGGCGTGGCACCGCCCATTTTCCAAAATTTTTGTACTTTTCGTTTTATGTCCGTAGTTGGACTCCTGCCACAAAATTTCAGTCATAGATCTTTATAGTTGACAGAGATATCGCTTAAAATGTTTTTATTAGGCCCCTTTATAGTTCCCATATATAAAAGTGGGCGTGGCCGTCAACCGATTTTGATAATTTTTCGCCAAAACATTTGTCTAAGTAAGCAAATTACACATACCAAATTTCATCGATATATCTTCAACGGTTTCTGAGTTATGACATATAAAACTTTCAATGTTTGACCCTTAATAAGTGGGCGTGGCACCGCCCATTTTCCAAAACTTCATCAAATTTCTTCATAAGGGCCTGAGCTCAATACGTGGGTAAAATTTTATCACTCTAGCTGTATTAGTAGCTGAGATACCAAATTTCCGATTTTTTCTATATAGGAAAAGTGGGCGTGGTCATGGTCCGATTTCGCCCATTTTCAATACCAACCGTCCCAGTCTCGATACCAACTTGCATTTCAAATTTCATCAAAATATCTCAATTTTTACGCGAGTTATCCTGCGTACGGACGGACGGACGGACGGACATGGCTCAATCGATTTCTCTTTTCACCCTGATCATTTTGATATATATAAGTCCATATCTATCTCGATTATTTCATTATGTTACAATCCACCGTTATGAAATCAAAATTATAATACTCTGTGTACTAGTACAGCTGAGTATAAAAAAAATATATGTATGGCTACAATATATAATATATGTATATATAAATATTCATATATGTGAAGTTATTTTATGTCACGTCTTTTTAAATAAATCATTATTTGGCTATTTTTGAAAAAGAAAATTTGGCTATTTATTTTAGCTATGAAAAAAATTATTTAGCTGTTTAGCAATTTTTTTTATTTAATTTAGCTATAAGCTTCAAAATATTCTGGCAACACTGCTTGTGTGTAACCCTTCGCACTCACACATTCGTGTTGCCAAATGTCAAATCGCATAGCACATAACACAGAATAGCCATGGGTAATGGCGCAATTTTTTTGGCGCTGATACAATAACGCCAGCGCCAACCGTGGCGCCAACTCACGGTACTGGCGCAATAACACCTTTAGCGCAATTGTCATCGAATAATCGATAAATAACATTTTTTCGCTTGTTACTGTTTACCATCCCCGTTTTATTTCTTTTGGCGCAATTCTGCTTACATATACGAGGGCACAATTAATTTTAATTTTCATAATCATTTTGAAAAATATTCCGTATATACATATGTATGTGAAAATATGCTGGAAATTAGAGTCACTTAGATCACTATCAAGCACACATAATTGTGACGTTGTCATACGTATACATATACTATGATGCTGTTATTGGCGTTGTGGTTGCGCCATTTTACACTAGCGCTATATTGGAGCTGGTGTTAGCGCACGAAATTGAGTCAGTGTTATATTGCAATAGCGCATCATTGAGTTGGCGCTACATTGAGTTGGCGCTATATTGAGTTGGCGCATTTCCCAAATCGGAGTTAGCGCAATAACACCAGGGTTGGTGTTAGCGCAATTGCGCCGCGCAGCGCAGTGTTACCCATGCCTAACACAGAAATTAAAATTCAACAGACTTGTATGCTGTGCCCTGTGCCGCTATGCGTCGAGTAACCGATTACTCGGAAAGCCCATTAAACAGATTTCGTATAGTGATGGGCGAGTCCGAGATGTTTAGACAATCGAGAGAATCGCCATCGTTGCAAAATCACAATCGAGTCAAAAGTTGACTCGCTCCTCGACTACACAATCGAGATGTTTTTGCGATTGTTCCGAGTCGGCGAGTCGGAGGTTGTTTCGATGACATCTCGACTACACAAGCGAGATGTTTTTGCGATTGTTCCGAGTCGGCGAGTCGTAGGTTGTTTCGATGACATCTCGACTACACAAGCGAGATGTTTTTGCGATTGTTCCGAGTCGGCGGGCCGGCTGTTGTTTTGATGATATGTTTTAGTTGATAAAATAAACTGAATGAGGTTTGTTGATAAAGAAAGTAGGATTTTTAATGGAAGTGAGGCAAATACATAAATAAATTAACCAAATTGAAAAATATGCTATACATAGACGCTGCATTATTGCAATCACAACTAAACAGTGTCGTGCATAATAATAATAATTAATTATTTAAACATTAATAAATTTTCTGAAGTGAGACGCTTATGAGACAAATGAATTTTACGAGTAGCAACAACGGCAATAGATTTGTACCACTCTGTATGTTTTGTAAAGCAATTTTAATATTCAAGCGGCAACAACAATTATTATGTATTTTTTGCAGCGAGTCCGAGATGTTGTAGGGTTGCTTTGAAAACGAGAGGAATCGTTGGCGAGTCCGAGATGTTTTAGCGATTGTTTCGACTGACGGCCATTTACGACTTGACTCGAATACGAATGAAAACCATCGAGAGCATTCGAGATGTTTCAACAATCGAGAGAATCGAATAAAACATCTCGGACGCGCCCATCACTAATTTCGTATGTGACAGTTCTTATGTTGTGCGCTGATGTGCTATGCAAATATAACCGGACCATTAGTTTTTTACAAACATAGCAAAAGTGAGTATCTGTCGGCATTGGAAAAGTTTGTGTCCGTGTATCATGGTCACTTTACTCATAGTCATCGTAACTATCGTTCGAAAATGCTTCAGAAATAGAATATTGAGACGGTCCAGCACTACTCATAATAGAGTCCTGAATGTCGGTTTCCCATTCATCTTCCTCGGGTCATTTTGTAAGAATTTCATCCGAGGAGGCACTTAGTATATTAAAAGATTCCAATTTTCTACATTTGGGCACCACATTAGTTGAATTCTGATATAAAAAAATAGTAAGAAAAGTCCCAAAATAAAATAAAGGGGCTTAATAAAAACATTTTAAGCGATGTCTTTGTCACATATAAAGATATTTCATTGAAATTTTGTGGTATGAGTCCCGCAATAGACCGGAAACAAAAAACAGAAAAATGTTTGAAAATGGGTGTGGGTGTTTGCACAAAGGAACAAGATTTCGGAGCCCATAACTCGAAAAATAATTGATATACATATTATGACGAAACTCAGTGTTTACACTTTTATTACTTGCGCTAATATATGTACGTTAAAAAATTTATCGAAATCGGGTTATAATCTACATACGCCTACTTTTTTACAAAAATATTTCTAAAATGGCCTTGTGAAATTTGTGACGTGACATCTTTGTAACTACAAGTCATAAAGGAATGAAACCTTGCACTAACAATAATATTTATACGCTTAGTCGGATAAATGATACAAATTTTGAAAATGGGCGTGGCTACGCCCACTTTAAGCGGTATCCGCATTATATAAAATACACCGTGTTTCCGTCAAACGTAAATAAACCAAGAGAGCATCCCTTTGCCAAAATATGTATCGCACTTATTAACGGCTACCAATATTTTTAAATCAGTCCAAAAGCAAACCTGAAAAAAGCTCAACAGCGAAAAAAAAGTTGAATTAAGAACGGAGAACAAATGCTTTGCATTTTTTCAGTTGTACACACAAATATTTTTTGACAATTTACCGAATTAAACTGCAAAGAAGTATGTATGTATGTAATTCACATACCGTGCAACCATATCATGGAAAAAATTGATTGACTACCTACCAACAGAAAATTAAAGAAATGAAATAAGATAGAACCTGTAGTTGTCAAGAAAGAAACGTGTTGGCATCCAGGTCGATACGCTCGCTGAACAATCATTTCCACCGAAATTGCGTGGCTAAACAAATCATTTCAACAACAATTGCACTCGTGTCCTGTGCAGCTTTGAAGCAAGGACCGCTGCAATCGGCGCGGCGGACAACGGCAGTGACAGCAGCAAATGAACAGCGTGTGGTCCGTTGGCAGCTGCCAGTTGCGGCTGTATCAGACTGCAGGGCCGATAGAGGAGCAAACACATAGTTACATACATACATATGTATTGTACCATTACATGTGTAGGTATGTACATATGTATCAGAGCTGAAAAAAACCAAGTACAAGTACAATTGCCATTACCAATACTCAGTAATTGAAAAAACCAATTACCAAGTATACACTCAAAAAAAAGATTTCTCTCGATCAAAGACATAATTTTCCTTATTTTGAACACGCGTCCCAATACAAAATTTTCTTTGTTTTGTGTAAATTTTCTCAAAAATAGTTGTATTCGCGTACAACAATTTGTTGCAATTTATTACAATTTTGCAACAAATATCCGCTTTTTCCATTTTTTTACGCAAAAAAATTGCAGAAGTGATGGAAATGAGAGAGCAAAGTGACGTTTATTTTTGTGAGAGGCTGCAAAATTCTGCAGGACAAATTTTTTCCATCACATTTGTCCAGCAGCAAAACAGCTGATAAAAAAACATATGTTTGTAATTTGCGAAAATTGCAAAATTGAAATTCAAAATTAATAAAGTTAAATATGGACGAATTAATTATGAAAGATGTAAATAAATAACATTTGATTATGTCTGCATCTGTACTTGAGCTAAATGTCGGATGATAACAGCAGCATTGTATGTTTGTTGCTTAATGTAGGAAGTCCGCCGGTTACCCTCTGCTAACTTATATGTATGTATGTATGTATGTATGTATGTATGTATGTATGTCAATATGCAATGCCAGCAGGCAGCCGCAGCTCCGCATTTATATACATACATACATGTTTCTTTATTAGTAAAATACAATGCAGGCATAATCTACAGCTGAAACTAAGCTAAAGTAATGCAAATTTCGTATAAATTTTTGTAAATATAGGATTTGTATATATTTTGTTAATTCCCATAATTTTAATTTGATCAGCTGTTCATCTTTCCTGCAAGATTTGAATAGATTTGCATTTTTTTACTTTTTTGGATATTTTTGTCTTGTGAGAGGAAGAATGATATTTGGCGAGATAGAGAGTGATAGAGGCAAACAGAGAAAAGCTGCTGGAAAAAGTACGCGAGTACACCTAATGTGGAAAAAACATTCAAACAAATTCGTTGCCATGGGAATTTGTATGGGAATTTAATTTCTCAAAATTAAAGAAATCAAGTCTTCAAAACAAGGAAAGTTGGGAATGGAATGGCGCTTAAAGAATTTTTCATTATTTTAATGTATGAATTTTTTCAAAACAAGTATATGAAACCATGGTAACGCATGTAACAACAATATTTTATAAACCTTTTAACATGTTTTAAGGAAAATTTACTCAAAACAAAGAAAGTAGTGTTCAAAATAGGTAAACAATTTCTTTGACCCCTCCATATATTTTTTTTCTCTCAGTGTAGGTAAGTATAATATATCTACTGGTACTTGATACTCAGTACCTGCGTATATTTTCCAATTCTTCTTCAATTACTTTCAATTTGTTTCTTTCATTGTAAAAACAAAACAAGCATACATAGCTTAAGAACAGTAAAATATTAAAACAAGTGCATGTATTTCAGAAAATTCCAAATGTATCTATTTCAGAATGTGTAATGAGTTCTTATAAAGGAATTTCACTGCTTTTAGTGTCTGCAGATAAATTCATTGATTAAACTCCATTAATTAATTATAAATAATTAGTGGTAATTGAAAGTAATTGGTGAAGGAATTGAAAAAGTTGTATTTAATTACCAATTACCAGCATAAAGTAATTGTACTTGATACTTGCTTTTTTTAATTATCAAGTAATTGTACTTAGACAAGTACAATTACCAAGTATATTCAGTACTTCCCAGCTCTGTTCACATATTTACCTACAGACCTTAAATAATTTTTTTATAAACGAACATACACACGCGCATAAATATGTATAATATGGATACATTAGTACCTCTGGCTTGTCCTCAGGTTGTCGAGTGGCCACCCTGCAAAAATCATTGGATTATATGGCCCATTTGTGGTAGGTTGGAGTACTTTCAAAGTGATCATTAAAATAGCCCAAACTACCGATTCATGCATCTACAACAGCTTGTAGTTAGCCGAACATAACAACGAAAACCAAATGTTTATCGCGATTACGACGAATCACGTGTAGGTACTCGTATACACACATACATATGTAGTTATATTAGGTACTCCATCAATTAATCCCATGTAGGTACTCCATGGCGACATCATTGGCAGTAACACTCGCGCCGTATGTTCTGCCTTCTCCAAGCTGGATAAAGAGGCTAAGAAAATGGGTTTGGCGGTTAACGAGGACAAGACGAAGTACCTCCTGTCATCACACAAAGAAACAGCGCGCCTTGGCAGCCACGTCACTGTTGACAGCTACAAATTCGAAACTGTTAAGGACTTCGTCTATTTGGGAACCAGCATTAACACCAAAAATAATGTCAGCACGGAGATCCAACGAAGAATCACGCTTGCCAATAAATGCTACTTCGGACTAAGTAGGCAACTGAAAAGTAAAGTCCTCTCTCGACAAACAAAAATCACACTCTACAGGACGCTCATCGTTCCAGTCCTCATGTACGGCGCAGAAGCATGGACAATTTCAAAATTAGATGAGATGGCACTTGGAGTATTCGAGAGAAAAGTTCTTCGTAAGATTTATGGACCTTTGCGCGTTGGCGTGGGCGAGTATCGACATTGTTCAGCGAATAAAGATCCAGCGGCTGCGTTGGGCAGGTCATGTCGTGAGAATGGATGAAGGCGCTCCGACCAAGAAATCATTTCTATCGAAACCCGCTGAACGCAAAAGAAAAGGAGACATCCACTGCGTTGGGAAAATCAGGTGGACAGCGATGCTGCCTCCCTAGGTGTTCCCAAGTGGCGCCATGATGCACGAAACAGAAGCAAGTGGCGCGCTTTGTTGGACTCGGCCAGAATCGTCTAGACGGTTAAGCGCCAATCAAGAAGAAGAATAAAGTACTCCATGGATTAATTTGATTGTTGTGCGGGACTGCACTATATACTCCATTGCAATGACATGCAATGTTAATTGGACCATGTTTTTTGTATGAAATGTGGAAAGTTATGGAGTACTCGGTTGGTCCACAGCAAGCACTCCATGGATTAGCGAATGGAGTACTCGGATTTTTTACGGGGCAGTCGCTGGCAGCGTGGTGTGTTCCCTGCATGTAAGTACTTTACTCGTACCCGGAATAATTTCTTTGGCATCGACGTTTTTTATTGCCTTTTGTGCTCAGCCGCACACGCGTGTGTTGTTCAATTACATTTCAATTTCTTGTGGCTTAGCTTGTGATGGTGGTGCAGTGGCGTCTTCGCTTTCCCCATCGCAACTTTGCCAAAAACTTTTTTGATTACACTTTGTCTTCTCGTTTGCATTTGGCGTTTTCCAGGCATGATTTCTTTATTTGGTTTGAGTGGCGGTAAATTGGCCGATTTCGCTTTCGGCGAACTCATTATTTTACGACTTGATCGTTGTTTGGATGTGGCTGAACAATGTGTATGTATATATGTAAGTAGAATTGAACTGGAACAGCCGGACCGCACCAGTTCATTTTTGGTCAAATATTTTTCGGTGCAATCGTTTGAAGTGGATGCAAATACATACTAATGTTTCATCTCTGTTCATTTGCCTCAGTTCTTTTACTTCTTTACCTTTTTTCGAATTCTATTTTCCTTCGTTTTTTTTTCGCACCGTTTTGATTGA
Source organism: Urophora cardui (assembly GCA_960531455.1). NCBI lineage: Eukaryota > Metazoa > Arthropoda > Insecta > Diptera > Tephritidae > Urophora > Urophora cardui. The sequence continues at coordinate 91,514,731 of OY482671.1, read as the reverse complement.
CGAAAAACGTTGCCGGCAGCTCTGAATGGGGGATTGCTGAATGTTGTCTTTATTTTCGTAAATTAACTGTTGACATGAGGATTTTTCTGTAATTACATGTTGGATTGCGTTAAAGGCAGCGTTGCATGTTTGATATGGGTAAGCGATACTCGGAATGCAGTCGGTTGTGCTAATGCCGCTGCTTATTTGGTATTAAAGCAGGCACCGGCAAAAGTGTCCCGTCCAATGTAACGCAAATCGGTCTGTGCTCACCAACACAAACTCTCTCACAATTTTCCCGAACTATGTATTAAAACACTTGAAGTTCCAATTGATTTCACAAAATAGAGTAAACTAGTAAACCCTGCCACGCGATGCTGTGGCTTTTGATTACACTGTGAGAAAATTCGAGGGTGGAAGACCACATATTGCCACATTTGAAATTTTTTTTGATTGTCATTGTAAATTTGACTTCGCCTTAAAATTGGCAGAATATGAAAGGGCTGTAAGCCCATAGAATCTTATTAATAAAATATAAAATGAAGCATATACCTAGATAGTTACTGGTTATTTTTATTTTCTGTGGACCTGGATTTTTTATACAAAGGTTTTGTGCGAGGAGCCCTGTAGGAATATAAATTTTGTTATACTTGTTATTATATTACTTTGTATTTTAAATATTATTCATGTTACCTTTTGTTCTAAAAAATCAATCGAAGAAAATTTTTGATTGATATGAATTTTTTATATTCATTATACTAAAAACCTTGAATTGTAAAACAATAAATAATTTTATTATAAAAGCAAATTCTATACAACCACAAGCCCCATAGTGAAGTTTTATGCCGAATAATCTTCTAGAATATGTTGACCTTAAAGCGGTCTCCTAAAGGCCATTTGTCGCAGTCCTCTTTCTAGTTTTCTTTCATATGACATCTCAAATTTAAAAATCAAACAAACTAAAGCGTAAAACTCAATTTTTGAAAAGATGGCAACCCTTTTTGTAAAAATAATAATAAATTACTAATTTTCAAGTAAAGCCCTTTCATATGGTACCTGAAATTTAAAAATCAAACAAACTATATCGTAACAAGTAAGGAAGCCTAAGTTCGAGTGCAATCGAACATTAGATACTCAGCTGTATGCTTTCATTGTTTGTTTGCGTTTGTTCGATATAGGGTGTATTTTATATGAAACGAGTGCTGCATAAACAGGGCGCAGCCACGCCCATTTTCAAAATTTATATCAATCATCCAAATAAGCATACAAATATTATTGTTAGTGCAAAATTTCATCCCTCTATGACTTTTAGTTACAAAGACTTCACGTTACAAATTCCAAAAGGGTGTTCCAGAAATATCTTTGTTAAAAAGTAGGCGTGGTCATAAACCGATTTCAATACATTTTTGCGTGTCTATTAACACATGTTATAAAAGTGTATAAACCAAGTTTCGTCATAATATCTCAATTATTTGTCGAGTTAAAGGCTAAGAAATCTCATATATCCCTTTGTCTAAAAAGAGGCGGTGCCACGCCCATTTTCCAAACTTTTTTATTTTTTGTTTCCGGTCTATTGTAAAACTCATGTCACAAAATTTCAATGAATTATCTTTATATTTCACATAGATATCGCTTAAAATGGTTTTATTAGGTCACTTTATAATACACATATATAAAAGTGGGCGCGGTCGTCAACCGATTTTGGTAATTTTTCGTCCACACATTTGGCTAAGTAAATATATCACGCGTACCAGATTTCATCGATATATCTTTAACGGTTTCTGAGTTATGGCTTATTAAACTTTCAATATTCGCTCCTTAATAAGTGGGCGTGGCACCGCCCATTTTCCAAAATTTTTGTAGTTTTTGTTTTATGTCCATAGTTGGACTCCTGCCACAAAATCTCAGTGATTGATCTTTATATTTGACAGAGATATCGCTTAAAATGTTTTTATTAGGCCCCCTTATATTTCCTATATATAAAAGTGGGCGTGGCCGTCAACCGATTTTGATAATTTTTCGCCAAAACATTTGACTAAGTAATTATATTACGCGTACCGAATTTCATCGATATATCTTCAACGGTTTCTGAGTTATGACTCATAAAACTTTCAATGTCTGCCCCTTAATAAGTGGGCGTGGCACCGCCCATATTCCAAAATTTTTGTGTTTTTTGTTTTATGTCCATAGTTGGACTCATGCGACAAAATTTCAATGATAGATCTTTATATTTGACAGAGATATCGCTTAAAATGGTTTTATTAGGTCACTTTATAATACACATATATAAAAGTGGGCGTGGCCGTAAACCGATTTTGATAATTTTTCGTCAAAACATTTGTCTATGTAAGCAAATTACGCGTACCAAATTTCATCGATATATCTTCAACGGTTTCTGAGTTATGACATATAAAACTTTCAATGTTTGACCCTTAATAAGTGGGCGTGGCACCGCCCATTTTCCAAAACTTCATCAAATTTCTTCATAAGGGCCCGAGCTCAATACGTGGGTAAAATTTTAAAACTCTAGCTATATTAGTGGCTGAGATACCAAATTTCCGATTTTTTCTATATAGGAAAAGTGGGCGTGGTCATGGTCCGATTTCGCCCATTTTCAATACCAACCGTCCCAGTCTCGATACCAACTTGCGTTCCAAATTTCATCAAAATATCTCAATTTTTGCGCGAGTTAGAGTGTTTACAGACGGACGGACGGACGGACGGACGGACAGACGGACGGACGGACGGACGGACGGACGGACGGACGGACGGACGGACATGGCTCAATCGATTTCTCTTTTCACCCTGATCATTTTGATATATATAAGTCTATATCTATCTCGATTATTTCATTCTGTTACAATCCACCGTTATGTGATTAAAACTATAATACTCTGTGTACTAGTACAGCTGAGTATAAAAATGAAATTTTGAACAGGTGGAAACCCTTTTTGTAAAAACTATAATAAATTACTTATTTTCACACAAAGCCCTTTCATATGACACCTCAAATTTAAAAATCAAACAAACCAGCGTAACACTGAATTTTTGAGCAGGTGGCAACCCTTTTTGTAAAAATTTTAATAAATTACTCATTTTAACGTAAAGCCCTTTCATATGACACCTCAAATTTAAAAATCAAACAAACTATAGCGTAAAACTGAATTTTTGAACAGGTGGCAACCCTTTTTGTAAAAATTTTAATAAATTACTCATTTTCAGCTCAAGCCCTTTCATATGGTACCTGAAATTTAAAAATCAATCAAACTATACAGGAGAATTAAATTTCTAAACAGGTGGCAACCCTTTTCAGAAATATTAAACCTTCCTGCACATCTACAGGTCAAGCCCTTTCATGTGATACCCCATTTTCGAAAATCGGTATAAAGGTGTAAAAGTTATGGTGCGTACAAAAAATCGCTTAGCGTAATATATATAAAGAAAACTCAGAGCCAGTAGAATTTTAGGCATTGCAGCAAAGCCAGGAAGCATCGGGAGGCAATATTTTCCCTTGAAATTAATGGAATAAATTCAATGAAATGGGCGTACATTCTATAATCTCGTGTTTGGAACCCAATCAATGTATATGTACTCGTATGTATATACAATTTACACCTACTGTCACATAGTACGTTCGTCAACTGAGCGAAAACAAGGCGATGTCAGTGCTTTGGAGTCCTAAATATCCAAGTTAACGAAAACACAGGTTTAGCAAACGTTTAAGTTTAGTAAGCACCACTTCCTCTTGGAAGTGACAGAGTCACGTAGATATGTTTGCGGAGATAGCGAAGCAACAAGTTGTTGGCGCTAACAATAATGTGTAGATTAAATAGATTACGTAGACCGACAAAATTTTGAGTCACAAACGTATAATTTCGATACGCTGAATTCGAATCCAGGGTTCAAATAATCCAATTCGTACTAGTTTTGGATATATCGTGATCTAAAGTACAAAACTTGCAGTTTCTTCTTAAATATATTTTTGGTAAATTCAGATAAAAATTTAAATGCTGAATTTTTCCCTCTGAAATACCTAAAATATCAGTTTTCTTCACTGAGATTACGCATTTTGAACGGTGCATGCTTATCAATGTCTAACACTCAAACACTTTTTTTTATCAACCGATCGAATTGCGAATGAATTTAGATAGAAAGTGCAAGAAAAAGATTAGCTGGTGCCAAGCTATTTTCTTTTAAGCTTCATGAGTTATTTTAATATCTAAATAATTAGAAATGAGCCTTGCGAATTGATAATATTGGAAACAAATGCCTCTCGGAATTACATGTATGTACAGGTATATGTACCCTGCAGAGAGCTCAATAACTACTCTGAAAAAAATACCCGTAGTTAAACCAACAACTATCGGCTGTTGAATCTCCGTCTTTGATTCAACAGCAAAAGTATTTGTTTTTACAGCAAAGTTTTTGATCCAACAATTTATTCAAAAACGGGCGTTGTTGATTCAAAAACTTGCTTGCCTTTAAAAAATTTTTTGTGAGAAAATATTTTTTTGTGAGAAAACCAACAAAAAAATAACGATGGAGAGAAGATGAGATAAATCCAAAAAAAGTTTATTTTTAGCAACAATTTTCTCCCCGTTGTTGATTTAAAGACAAAAGTATTTGACCCAACAGTTTCCGTTGTAAACAAAACTAATGAGAACAAATTTTTTTAAATTTTGGTTTTACAATGTTTCAAATAATTCATGGATTCCTTTTTAGGAAATGGGAGTATAAATAGGTTACTACAATTCAATATAATGTTGAATGTTCCACTATGTGATGATTGGATAGAATTTCAGGTTGATGTAATGGTTCGAATCCGGAGGAGAATATAAAATAAAGAAGAACAAGTAAGGAAGCCTAAGTTCGAGTGGAATCGAACATTAGATACTCAGCTGTATGTTTTCATTGTTTGTTTGCGTTTGATGGATTTTATATAAAGCAAGTGCTGCATAAAGTGGGCGTAGCCACGCCCATTTTCAAAATTTTTTCAGTCATCCAACTAAGCATATGAATATTATTCTTTGTGCAAAATTTCATTCCTTTATGACTTCCAGTTACAAAGATGTCACGTTACAAATTTCCAAAGCGTGTTCCAGAAATATCCTTGCTAAAACGTAGGCGTGGTCATAAACCGATTTCAGTAAATTTTTGCGTGTCTATTAATACAAGTTATAAAAGTGTATAAACCAAGTTTCATCATAATATCTCTATAAATGAAAAGAAAACACTTGCTTTAGTACGTTATAATACGTATAAATTGTATATAATTTATTTAAAGATTAAATATACAAAGCAAGGTGATATATGTGGAGATATATATATATATATATATGTATATATATGATACATAAATATATGTAGATATATTTATGTGTATAGAGATGTAATTCACTTACGTGTAGATAGACGAGGTGTCGCTGCAGTTGTTGAAGCCAGAATAATAATACTGCACAGTTAATATTTGTTCAAAAGGCTAAAAAGTAGGAAATTATTGTAGTTAACGGTGACCGTTGATTCAGCCACTCGTTACTACAATTGTGCATTAGGGTGGTCGCGTTTTTATTGGGTTTTAGGTTGCTGGCCTAAACAATCTCAATTATTTGTCGAGTTATGGGCTCCGAAATCTCGTAGATTCCTTTGTCTAAAAGGAGGCGGTGCCACGCCCATTTTCCAAAATTTTTCTATTTTTTATTTCCGGTCTATTGTAGAAATCATACCACAAAATTTCAATGAATTATCTTTACATTTGACAAAGGTATCGCTTAAAATGTTTTTATTAGGTCACTTTATAATACCCATATATAGAAAGTGGGCGTGGCCGTCAACCGGTTTCTCTAAAATTTTGAACATGTATTACTACAAGTAATAAAAGTGTACACACCAAGTTTCGTCATTATATATAAATTATTTGTCGAGTTATAGGCTAAGTAATCTCGTATATTCCTGCCTCTAAAAAGAGGCGGTGCCACGCCCATTTTTCTAAATTTTTACGGTTTTTGTCTTACGTTCGTAGTTAGACTCCTGCTATAAAATTTCAATGATATATCTTTATATTTGACAGAGATATCGCTTAAAATGTTTTTATTAGGCCACTTTATAATACACATATATAAAAGTGGGCGTGGTCGTCAACCGATTTTAACTATTTTCCGTCCAAACGTTTGCCTAAGTAAGTATATCACGCGTACCAAATTTGATCGATATATCTTTAATGGTTTCTGAGTTATGACATATAAAACTTTCAAGGTTTGACCCTTAATAAGTGGGCGTGGCACCGCCCATTTTCCAAAATTTCATAAAATTTCTTCCTAGGGGCTGAGCTCAACACGTGGGTAAAATTTCATCGCTCCAGCTATATTAGTGACTGAGATACCAAATTTCCGATTTTTTCTATATAGTAAAAGTGGGCGTGGTCATGGTCCGATTTCGTCCATTTTCAATACCAACCGTCCCAGTCTCGATACCAACTTGCATTTCAAATTTCATCGAAATATCTCAATTTTTGCACGAGTTAGAGTGTTTACAGACGGACGGACAGACGGACGGACGGACGGACGGACATGGCTCAATCGATTTCTCTTTTCACCCTGATCATTTTGATATATATAAGTCTATATCTATCTCGATTATTTCATTCTGTTACAATCCACCGTTATGTGATTAAAACTATAATACTCTGTGTACTAGTACAGCTGAGTATAAAAATCAGAATAAGAAATAAAGATAGCAACCAGTGAATGATAAGAAGGAGAGAAGAATAGGAGAACAAGCGGAGGCTACATATTTGCAGTTGGGACCCGGGCGGAGAGAAGATGAAGAGTAAAATGCAAACAAAAATTTATTTTTAGGTGAAAATTTTTTCCAACAATCTCCATTATTGACTTAAATCAACAACACTCGCACCTTTGAAACAACAACGGAGCGTTGTTTGGCACATTTCAACTGCGGAAAGTAGTTGATTTAACAGCGAAAGTCTTTAGATTTACAACGTTTTTTTTCAGAGTAGTGAGCAAAATTTCTGGTTCCGAACTAGCGAAAAGGTTTCAAAAATGAACTAGATCAATTGTAGTTAGACCCTCAGCAGTTCAGAAGGAGTGAGTTGAGTGACCATTATAAGACACACTTTTTTGATTTGTAAGCAATTTCGAAGTGACAAAAATTCTATGAAAATTTTTTGTTCGTTCAATTGCCGTCGGTTTTTTATATTTCTGGAATTCTCAGATGTTTAGTGAAGCGTACTTGTAGTTAGTTCACAACTATCGAAATTGTGCCAATAAACGAACTAGTGAAAACTTTAGAATTTAGTACTAGTTCGGAACTATCGAAAATGTAGTGCAGAGGGTAACAATTGACAACGCCTAGGATATGGCTTTGTTTTGCCAAATGAAAGTGCTTCCAAATTCACGACAATGTTGCCTTGAAACGGTTTTACTAAATTAATAAACAAAGAAGTTACGTCACGATGAATATTTAACGTAGCTATTATTTAACTAATTTTTTTAAGCAATTCAGTATATGTAAAGTTGTAAAAGTCCGACCCATATCTGGAAACCCGGCCTAGGCATCGCAATGAAAATAACTTTATGTTGAAGACCTGTTCAACACCTTTCATTTGATACTAATATTGCCCGAAGACTAGCTGGGTCGATCTGGGTCCACATTCAGACCTGTATTCCGGGAAGCTCCAACTTTTTCGAAATTCTATATACCCTATTATGTGCGCTAACACCACATGAATCTGCTGTGAAAACTTCATAAAGATCGGTTGATTACTTTGGGAGTCTATAAAGGACACACATCCAAAATTGCACACATTCACACATACATACGGATTTTACCAATTTTCGGACTTTTCCGGAGGGATTTTCCAAAATTTTCTTCCGTAGGAACCTTCTCCTCGAGAATACGAAGAACTGGCAAATAAATTTACAGAAATCGGCCCAGCCGTTCTCACCTGATGAGCTTAGTAACATTTTTACACCAATTTTATATATATAGATTTACTTTTTTCAACCTAAGAAAAAAACGGCCGATCGGATGATTTTCATTTAAGCTTTTATATTATCTAAAAGCCTTCAGAAATCATGTACCATAGCCAGATTGCGGGCATTTTACTTTTTATTATCGGCTAGTCTCAAACCTACCGTGTTTGGTTTAAGGACAATGGGTTAAATCCGTATAAAATAATACAAAGGACTTAAAAATTTGTATAAAGGAAGTTTAACTTTCATGAAATAATAAAAGCTTTGCAAATAAATTTAAGCAGTAATATTTATTTTGTCCCCTTGTTTAAACAATTTCCAATTGGTTTTTCTACATACTCTTGTCCATTTGATTATAAACTGATTTGATCTACTTTCGCGAACTCGCCTCGAATTCGCCACGATAACATTTACAGAACTATGATATTCGAGTTCAGGTATAAATGTAAAATTTCAGAACTATAATGATTTTTTAGTGCAAAACAACTAACAAAAAAATTATATCGCGAAAATTGATTTTCTCGAACTTGCCGCGAACTCGAGGCGAGTCCGAGAAATTACATTCGCGAAAATCTGCTTTCGCGAACTCGCTTCGAATTCGCCGCGATATTATCCCCGCGTCTGTGTTGATTGGGTTTTGGAAATTCATTTTCAAGGAATTACTTTGATTTTTTGTTGGGCCAGAAACGCGAAAGTGCCACATTCATTTTTCTGGCTCAACTTTTTATAACTGATCTACACATTCGTGTAACTGGCATTGAAAACTTTGGTGGCTTCCAGTGCACAAAGGTACTGGGGTTTTTACTAAAATGTAGAACATACACAGATTGATCAGGAAAGCCGCTTGACTTAAAATTGGAAAAATTGCATATTCGTGGTTCTGGCAGGAGGCCGACGATATGTATGTACATACATTTGTAGTATGTATGTAAATAAATATTATATGTACGTATGTAGTTAGCGTGCCTTATTTCAACTCATCTAGTACATGTGAATGGCTTCCTAGGAACATCTGCGCTACATTTGGGTGCACATTTTGCGGTTTACCATTCCCCCATTCCCTCATTGAGGCAGGTGCCTCGAAGCTTTGTAAAATATTGGATGCAACTTTGCAAAACTATCAAAAGTCTCTTAACGAAGCCGAGCTGAGGAGAGTTGAGCTAAGCCCATCCGAGTTTAACCTTCAATTCGCCCAAAAGCCACTCATAAATTTTATGCGGCAAATTATTACTAAAATTACCACTAACAGAATTTTAAATCCGCAAGTATGTATGTATTTATGTATGTATGTATGTAGTATGTTAGTGAAAGGATCTCCCCTTGGAAGGTAAAACTTTGGTGCAGCAGGAAACCAACAAAATATGGAAGTAAAAGACGAAAATGCTTGATGAAGAGAAAAAACGAAATGTTTTATTCATGAACTGCTATACAAACTAAACTGCTCTTTAGGTTAGTACATTTCTACTACTTCGTTAGTTGCATATACCCCAATGCTATATAAATTTTAACAGATACGATTTAATCGAAATCAAAATCTAAAATGAAATAAATAAAGGAAACATAATGCGATCAACGACAATGAAGGTGGCACATCGCTGAAACCGGTTTGTCTCTAAACGATCAGGAGCGGATTTACATAAGGGCAACATGGGCAGCAGCCCAGGGCGCCGTTTCAATAGGGGCGCCAAAACTAAGACAAGGAAATTTTTTTTTTTTTATTTATCAAAAAAAGTTTTTTTTTAATATTACGAGTACAACAAGAATGAAAGATTTTTTCAATTTTTTTACAGAGAAAAAATTAATCAAAGTACATTTCAGAACATTGGTACAGTTATTAACCTTCGCCCCAGTGGGAGTTAAATATCGCTCATTTGCTGCATTTGCACTTTTCAAAATACACAACTTTTCAGGAAGGGAAATTTTGAGATTCAACCGCCATATGGTGCGCAAGTAAATGCAATATTTGGTTTGTATCTGAAGCGCTTAGTTTTCAAAAAATCATAAAGAATTTTTTACTCAACATGAAGTATGATGTAACTAACTATTCTGCAGCATTAACTCAAAAATCACGTTTTTTGATTTATGCCGGTCTTGCAGCAAATGGGCGATATGTAAGCACTAAGTTTTAGCAGCTTGTGGCAGTAAATGACGTGAAAGATTCAAATTTAATTGAAATTTCAAATTTAAAAATCAAGTAGGCATTGAAGTATTTTTTCGGGGAAATGCGCGAGCTCACTTTTTCAAAGGAAACTAAGATCTGAATATTTTCTGTTTCTGGTTAATTTGAATAGTTCGCGCCTCTATACAATGCGCTGCGTACATTTTATGTAATCTTAAAAGTCGTTCCGAGTTAAAAACATCAAAAAAGTGTCAGTGAATTAATGTTTTTGTGAAAAATAGAAGAATGAGTGCAAATATGAAAAAGTAAAGCGGCCCAGCAAACAAAAAACGTGCAGCCGAGAAAGTGCAGAAAGACAAAGATTTACTGTCGAAAACCCCTAAACTTGATTGTTTTTTTTTTCAAACTCCTCGAAAACAAAATGACTCCGTTGTTGATCATAACCAAAAAGGTAAAAATGCATAAGTCAATCGATCGACAGCTAAGTTAGCCCAGGTAGATTCTGGGCCAGAAAGCCAGATTTCGCTACCTGGGAGGCACCCTACTGTCAAAAATTGTGAGTTTAGTTTCAGGACGAAACATTTTCACTATAAAATTGTTTTTCAGATTCGTATGATGAACTGCAATTTAATGATATTGCGAAATCTGTGCCACCTAATAATGAGGGTTTAAAGTCAGATCATTTTGAAGGTTAGAAAATGGAAAAAAATGTGGTACCTATATAAGAATCGAATCAAATTTTTTCAATCCGTAAAATATATCAGTAATGAAATTTCACCACACGAAGGCAAGTACGGTTTTTTTTGGAAATATTGGGGCGCGGCTTGATTTGTTTGCCCAGGGCGCTTCTAGAGGTAAATCCGCCCCTGTAAACGATGGATGGATGACGGAAAAGCGGCCCACTATACATGATACAGAATGCCTTATTCGTTTATTATTGAATATATTTGCATGTATGTTTTTACATACCGTGTCTGTGAGTAAACGTTGATAAACTGGGTATAAAATATTAGATTACATCCGAGGTTAAAATTTCTTACTTTCTGGTAAAAAGATTCAAAATACGCACTCGTATGCGAAACTCACACACGCGCATACATAGATGTATACAAATGTACCAGATCTGTAAAAAGTAAGTACCAGTACAACTACAAGTGCAAGTGCCAGTACTTTGATAATTTGAAGACTGAAGTACATGTACGATATTTGTAAGTACTTTTGAACTCGAAGTACCAGTTCTGTGTTACTCCTACTTTGAATTTATCTTTGAGGTACTTGTACTTATTTGGTACTAGTATAAGTATATAGTCAGTACTTTACAGGTCTGATATATACACACATACCTACACAAAAAGGTAAGTAAAAGAAGTTGGAAATTTATTTTGGCCAACTAAAAATTGTATATTCAAAACGAGCGGGCAACAGGGTCACAGGATCTGCTACGCATTGGTATGCCTCAATAGTTTGCGGTAAGTTTTTTTTTACCAAAAGTCCAGTCAATTGCATTTTTCCCTTTTTCGTAAAAAGCTAGAATAACAAAAATAAATGTAAAAGTTAAAAAGGACTTTTTTCTTAAAAAATTAGTGCAGCTAAACTTTGCACATTATGCGTGGAGGCATGGAGACATGGAGGTAGTGTTACTAAGATTCTTTGAAAAATGTTAATAGGGGAAATATGCGCTTTCGTGGCGAACTCTTAACGATGTGGCGCACAGTGGGCGTTTCGCTTTCGCTAGCGGTGAACAAAACAAAAACACAAACACATAAATGTATATATTCTGTTTTTTTTTTTTTCAGATTTTTCTGAAAATAAATATTTTTTGAGTGATGTTGCCGCGTTCAATGTGGCATAGTTTATCAGTTTTGCGTTGTTTGACATAGAAAGCGGCGTAACGCAAAGCGGAAAAAGTTTTATGTGAAATCAGCTACATATAATTATTTCTGAGTTTTAAAGCGAGTGTTTGTCAACAAAATTTTTGTTTTGTTACATATGGGCATTTCCTGCGTTACGGACATTCGGTTCTGATAAACTTTTTTGTTCATAAAAACTACATAAATATTTTTTACAAATTTTTTTTGCTTCATTAATCAAATTTGGTTACATAAATATATACATAGGTATATCTTAAAAAAATATCAAAAAAAGAATTGATATTCTTTTTTTGAATAAGAAAAGATAATTATTCGGATCTGTTCCATATTTCGGCAAGCTTACTATTAAAATTTCGTTTTTTTTCTGCCAACTTCGCCTTACTCGTGCTTACTTTAGGTATTATTATTTACTAGCGAAAGCTAGCCCACTGTGTGGCGGTGCGAATGATTTTAATGGTCTAAATTTACTGCCACAGACAAGTGCATCTTCTGGGCAGTGTGTGTGAAATACGAAAACGATTTTTTATACTACATTAATTTACCCACGTAAATTGGTCTGTTAGATTCACTTCACTTAGAAATACCTGTAATGACCACTTTGCTAATATTATAGGTAAGAGATCATAAAAAGACATAAAGCCGAAATAAGTGCGGAATTTTAATTTAAGGTCTACATACATATTTTTAATGTACATATATACATACATACATATTAAGGTGGAGTGAAACCTTTTTTTGGGAAATTCAATTTGTTCCAAAGCCAGAACGGAACTTTTCTAGCCCAGTAATAAGCCTGTAAAATTTTATTGACCAACTCGCATGTTTAGAGGTGCCCCCAGCCCCACAAATTTGAAAAAATAGCACGATCTGGTACAAATATGAAACTTTGAAAATTATAAAATAAAAAAACGAAGTATGGGGATTGATAAGGATGGCTAAGCTGAGTATTAAAGTGAATTTATTTTTTTTGGAAACAACAACAACAAAAGTTATTAAAGGTCAAAGTTTATATTATGCATTTTTTAAATTGCAATTACTTAAAAAATACTGAACCGATTTCGAATATTTTTATACCATTCGATAGGTATGTTGATTCCCTTTAATTTGATATACATTTTATGTGGGTTCCATAACACCCCCTGCGGGGGTCAACCCCCCTTTTACCCCCCTTACTTTTCATATATAAAATGTATTATTATATTAAAGGGAATCAAAATACCTATCGAATGGTATAAAAATATTCGAAATCGGTTCAGTATTTTTTAAGTAATTGCAATTTAAAAAATGCATAATATAAACTTTGACCTTTAATAACTTTTGTTGTTGTTGTTTCCAAAAAAAAAAAAAAATTCACTTTAATACTCAGCTTAGCCATCTTTATCAATCCTCATACTTAGTTTTTTGATTTTATAATTTTCAAAATTTCATATTTGTACCAGATCGTGCTTATTGCTTTCAACTTTGCGGGGCTGGGGGCAGTTCAAAACGTCATCCTATCGCGATAAAATTTTGTGGGGTTCATTAACTCGTATAAAGGCAACTTTTCATTGCTGGTACGTTCAAAAAAAGAACAAACAAAAAATCTCCATATGATTTCACTCCACCTTAATACATATGTATGTAAAAAAAGCTAACAAATATTCATTCGTTCAATTTATCTTTGGAATGTTTTTTTTTTTGTTGTCGTAGCACAGAATTACTCATAGTATCATGTAGTAGAAGTAGGAATATTCGATAACAGCATACATATGCAGAATCTTACATTTGAAAATTACATTTGAAATTCAGAAACCTTCTTAACAGTACTCAAGAAGTTTTCTGAATTTCAAACGTAACTTTCCGATTTCAAATGTAATTTTCCGAATTTCAAATGTAATTTTCTGAATTTCAAATGGAAATTCTGAATTTCAATTGTAATTTTCTAAATATGAATTGGAACTTTCTGAATTTAAACTGAAAAAGTTGTAGTTTCATTTCTGGTATAAACATTTTTTGAGATGCGATTTTTTTGTAGGAAAATTTTATAATAATAACTTGCTTAGAAATCCTTAAAAGTGTATATATTTATAATTTAAAAAAGACTAAAATGCTAATAGATAAGGAAAATTCTGAAAATTCAAAAATATCGTTATATGGGAGGTGGGTGTATTTGTGGGTCGATTTTGTTCAAATTCTCACAGTTTACTACTTTTAATCAAGAAAGCTTAAGTCCCGAGTTTCAAGTTTCCAGCTCAATTATTACCATTTTTGGCAGCGCTTGTATAGAGGTGCGAAGTTATCGTAAGGGACAAGAGCAAATTTTACTGGATAGTATTTTTTTGTTTTCTTCATTTCTTTTTATGGTATATTGAAATGAAATTGAACACGAGGTTAGATGGTTAATTAATAAACTGCACCTCACAATTTTTTTACTGAAAAAATTTGCAGTTTGCGAAAAAATGCTAATTTTGTCCTTTACGATATATTCGCTTTCAGTGTTTTACGAGCGTGATTGAATGCGAGAATATTAAACAAGTAAGGAAGCCTAAGTTCGAGTGGAATCGAACATTAGATACTCAGCTGTATGCTTTCATTGTTTGTTTGCGTTTGATGGAAACACGGTGTATTTTATATAAAGCGAGTGTCACATAAAGTGGGTATAGCCACGCCCATTTTCAAAATTTGTATCAACCATCCAACTAAGCATATAAATATTATTGTTAGCGCAAAATTTCATTCCTTTATGATTTCTAGTTACAAAGACGTCACGTTACAAATTCTAAAAGGGTGTTCCAGAAATATCTTTGTTAAAAAGTAGGCGTGGTTATAAACCGATTTCTATAATATCTGCGTGTCTATTAACACAAGTTATAAAAGTGTATAAACCAAGTTTCGTCATAATATCTCAATTCTTTATTGAGTTATGGGCTCTGAAATCTGGTGGATTCCATTTGTCTAAAAAAGGGCCGTGCCACACCCTTTTGTGAAATTATTATTTCTTTTTGTTTCCGGTCTATTGTGGGACGCGTACCACAAAATGTGAATGAATTATCTTTATATTTGACAAAGATATCGTTTAAAATGTTTTTATAAGGCCACTTTAAAATACATATATAAAAGTGGGCGTGGCCGTCAACCAATTTTGGCAATTTTTCATTGCAAACATTTGCTGAAATAAGTAGGTCACGCGTACCAAATTTCATCGATATATCTGCTACGGTTTCTGAGTTATGACACCGCCCACTTTCCAAAATTTCACCAAATTTCTTCATAAGGGCCTGAGCTCAATACGTGGGTGAAATTTTATCATTCCAGCAATATTAGTGACTAGATACCAAATTTCCGATTTTTTCTATATAGGAAAAGTGGGCGTGGTCATCGTCCGATTTCGCCCATTTTCAATACCAACCGTCCCAGTCTGGACAGCAACTTTCATTCCAAATTTCATCAAAATATCTCAATTTATGCGCGAGTTAGAGTGTGTACGGACGGACGGACGGACATGACTCAATCGATTTTTTTTTCACTTGGAGCATTCGAGAGGAAAGTTCTTCGGTTCGAAGACTTCGGAAGATTTATGGACCTTTGCGCGTTGGCGAGTATCGACGGAGATTTACCGATGAGCTGTACGAGCTTTACACAGACAGCGAAATTGTTCAGCGAATAAAGATCCAGCGGCTGCGTTGGGCAGGTCATGTCGTGAGAATGGACGAAGGCGCTCCGGCCAAGAAATCATTTCTATCGAAATCCGCTGAACGCAAAAGAAAAGGGAGACCTCCACTGCGTTGGGAAAATCAGGTGGACAGCGATGCTGCCTCCCTAGGTGTTCCCAAGTGGCGTCATGCTGCACGAAATAGAAGCAATTGGCGCGCTCTGTTGGACTCGACCAGAATCGTCTAGACGTTTAACAGCTAATCAAGAAGGAGAAGAACATCAAAAGTTAAAATACATTGAATTCGGCTGATTGGAATCTCAGTTCATTTTTATTTTTTTTTAGTCCGTCTCCACATAACTTAATTCGCATTCGAATAATCACGCGAATAATCTCTGTTAATTTTCATCGCTTTGGTCAAGTTTCAACATATGGCTTTGAATTAAAATGTAGCTACCAACGTTAATTGGTAAATACGGCCATGTACATATGTGTGTATATTTTTGGATAATAGCCCTTTTAGCTATCTCAAGTGTATAATTGCTTTGGGAACAAATATCAAAAGTTAAATTATAATCAAAAATTCCTCCACGTTATTTTAAACTATAAGTACTCTTTTATTACCATCAACAAATCGCAATTACTCAGAGAGGAACGACAATTAGAATATTCCTTAGAAATTTATGCAAATAATCATTTTTAGCAATTTAAAATTCTTCATTTCAAAGGATACAATTACATAATGTTTTCGCTGAGGAAATACATATTTCGTTGAATATTAACAAAAGAAACAATTTCGCCAAGGCAAAGAAACAGAAAGGAAATTTTCTTAAGTACAATTTGATTGAAGAAAAGCGAATTTGAACGCGTTAGCAAGATGGCGCGACGCTACGTTGATTATGATAGGAAGAAATGGAGAAGGATACTATAAAATTCGAATTGTACGATTGGGAACTAAGATGTACCTATGTACATACATCCGTTGTATAAATGTATGTATGTATATGTATGTATATACACTCAAAAAAAAATTGTTCAGATTATGGAAAAATGGAAATGATTCAAATCAAGTAATGAAAAACATGTTTTAAAGAAAATCGTATTTAAAACAATGAAAATATGTCTTTAGCGCCGAATCATTCCAACTTTTCCATGATCTGAGTAATTTGTTTTTTTTTTCAGAGTATGCATTAGCGATTTAATACCGGAATCTCAGTTACTGTTATGAGATGGTACATCGGTAATTGGGTTGGGGCCATTTATATTATACAGACTTCATAGAAAAAAAGTTGAAACAGTTCGCTTAATCAAACAAACCTAACCTATTTCTGATTTGGTGGTGGGATTCTCATTATAATCTCCCCCCTAATATTATAACGGTCGCCTAAAACTTATTAATCTTCCAGGCGTTTCTAGTCGTATGGTGTGATATTTATGGTTAAGCTATTGAGAGGTTTGATATCAAGCCATATTTTATTTCAGAAATCAACAACAACAATTGCAATACATTTTGAAACACTGTAAGACTATCTTGAAGTAAATGCTTCATATATTTTTGATAAATCCTAACTAGGGAATGTGTTTATTATTATTAAATTAAAAAAAAAAAAAAACAAAGAATTATATTTGTGTCGATGTGGAAAAGTAGCTTAAGTGTACTTAAGGAAAAATGAGTTATAACTACTTCATTATTGAGCTCTCAAGACCATTTAAAAAAAAATGGTCTTCAGAGCTCAATAATGAAGTAGTTATGAAAATAAAAACGACCAAAAACCAAAAGTAAAATGAGTTAGTTTCCACAAAGTTGAAATAATGCATCTTAGAGAGTAGGTACATTCTGCAGTGTTTTTTTTTAAACTCGTTCCCAGGCTTTCAACCAGCGTCAGTCTCAATGATTTTACTTAATAATCCTGTGCGGGGAACTGCCAGAAAATTACGCACTTAATCTAAAATTTTTGCAAATTTGAAATGGCATAAAAAAATTTGGCTTGTGCGGTTTAGGGTTTTTATCCTCGTTTATTTAGAGAGCTACAGTATACAGCTGGTTTTTTGTCGATGCTTAATCTAGCTGATAAAGCTGTGGATATATGAAAGCGAATGACAATATTTTACTAAAAAAATATCCCAATAACACGGAGTTGATTAGAGAGACGAATACGACGACGAATGACCTTAACGATTCACTATTGAATTAATGAATGGATAAAGACGATGGTTTGTAAGAAATCGTAATTGCGTCGCGTTGCAACTTTGTCTATACAATTACATACATATGTATGTATGTATGTATGTACATATTTCATCACTTGAATTTGTTGAATACAAAATTTATGCTCAAGAAATGAATTCATTGAAATTAATGGATGGAATTTCAAGAAGCAAGAATTGTGACGATGAAAAGGGTTTAGTGTATATATGTAAGTGGAAAACAACGGCTAGTAAATTGACAAGTTGTACGAATTATTTAAAATGACGGTGACTCATACTGCTGCTGCCCCAGTGCAAAGTGCTGCTGGCTCAATTCAGACAAAATGTTGCTAGTTCGCTATTTTTTTTTTGCTCGGTTTCCAATTGCCATGGATTTTTACCTGTGCGCTCCACAGTTTCTAATCTCGCTGTGTTCAGTGAATATTGTATCGATGCCCTCTCAAATGGATTCCGGGTTGACTGTATATATACTCGTATACATTTTTTCCCTGCATTTGATAAGGTGTGTCACAATATGCTGATCGCAAAACTTAGGCGGTTTGGCTTTCATTCTGTTTTTTAAACGGGGTGAAATCTTATCTGAGTTGAAGACGTTGTGTTGTTATGGTGGATCAAGCTTCAGCCATGCCATGCAATGACTTTATTCGGTTATAAGGAAATATTCTAAAATTTTAGAAAGTGTATGTATGTAACATAATTTAATTTATAAGTGGTATGTCGTTAGAAGCGTACTTTAATTATCTTTCGAACGGAGTAGATACGGTTTGCGGGTATTTGTAACTTCAGCGAGAAGAATTTTTGATTGAATTTGGAACCAAAAAGACCCTAAATTACGTTATCTCAAAACCCTAACCATAAAAAAATGGTTTTGACCTCAGCAGGTTCATGCCAGTCTTCCCTTATACCTGAAATTCTTGGTATTTTCTCAAATTAATTATTTGTAAACTAGTATTTTGAACATATAGCTTTGAATATGATAGAAGTAAAATTTATCTACCAGAATTTCGTGGGGGGTTCAAACACCCAAACCCCCCTCCCCTAAATACGGCCTTGGTCATGGTACAATCGGAGCTAGATGAATTGCAAGAATGGTGCTCCCGTTCGCGTCTTTCCCTAAATGTCAATAAATGCTTTCATGCTACCTTCTCTATATCCTCTATTGTGTTCAGTTCCTCATACTTTATTTCAGGCCATACGCTACAAGTTCTCACGGAAATTAATGATTAAGGTGTTATTTTTGATTCCAAATTCTCTTTCAATAAACATATTGATTTTGTTTCAAAAGCGTATGCCATGCTTGGGTTTGCGCGTAGAAACAGTGCCAAGTTCTCCGATCCATACACGCTGAAATTGTTGTTTACGTCTTTCGTGCGATCCAATCTGGAATATGCTGTGTTCATGTGGCGCCCTTATCATCAATACAAAATTAACAGGCTTGAGCGTGTTCAAAAGGTTTTCACTAAATATGCTTTACGCTCCCGCCATTTCTCCGATCCGTTGAGCTCACGTTCTTTGCTAATGGATCTTAAGACGCTGGACCAGAGAAGGTCAGTCCTTTCCATGACATTTGTATATAGTATTATTCAAGGAACTGTTGACTGTCCTTATCTCCTTCAGCGTATTAATTTTAACATCTCGCGTAGATTGCTCAGATCTTCTTATACATTCCATTTACCAAATTATAAGACAAACTTCGCTCGTAGTGCACCCCTGTGTAGAGCGCTGAATCAATTTAACTTGATTTTAGCTTGATTTTTCGTTACCAAAAATATCGTTTATAAGAGTCCTATACTCGTTATTTATGTATGTAAATTTCTATACTACGAGTGCTCTTTTTTTATAGTCTGTAAGAATTTATTGTTCATAGACTTAAATAAATAAATAAATAAATCTTATCACCACAGCTATGTTAGCGACTGAGATACAAAATTGTCGATATATACTGTATAGGAAAAGTGGGCGTGGTCATGACCCGATTTCGCCCATTTTCAATACCAAACTTCCCAGTCTCGATACCAACTTGCATTTCAAATTTCATCGAAATATCTCAATTTTTGCACGAGTTAGAGTGTTTACAGACGGACGGACAGACGGACGGACGGACGGACGGACATGGCTCAATCGATTTCTCTTTTCACCCTGATCATTTTGATATATATAAGTCTATATCTATCTCGATTATTTCATTCTGTTACAATCCACCGTTATGTGATTAAAACTATAATACTCTGTGTACTAGTACAGCTGAGTATAAAAATCAGAATAAGAAATAAAGATAGCAACCAGTGAATGATAAGAAGGAGAGAAGAATAGGAGAACAAGCGGAGGCTACATATTTGCAGTTGGGACCCGGGCGGAGAGAAGATGAAGAGTAAAATGCAAACAAAAATTTATTTTTAGGTGAAAATTTTTTCCAACAATCTCCATTATTGACTTAAATCAACAACACTCGCACCTTTGAAACAACAACGGAGCGTTGTTTGGCACATTTCAACTGCGGAAAGTAGTTGATTTAACAGCGAAAGTCTTTAGATTTACAACGTTTTTTTTCAGAGTAGTGAGCAAAATTTCTGGTTCCGAACTAGCGAAAAGGTTTCAAAAATGAACTAGATCAATTGTAGTTAGACCCTCAGCAGTTCAGAAGGAGTGAGTTGAGTGACCATTATAAGACACACTTTTTTGATTTGTAAGCAATTTCGAAGTGACAAAAATTCTATGAAAATTTTTTGTTCGTTCAATTGCCGTCGGTTTTTTATATTTCTGGAATTCTCAGATGTTTAGTGAAGCGTACTTGTAGTTAGTTCACAACTATCGAAATTGTGCCAATAAACGAACTAGTGAAAACTTTAGAATTTAGTACTAGTTCGGAACTATCGAAAATGTAGTGCAGAGGGTAACAATTGACAACGCCTAGGATATGGCTTTGTTTTGCCAAATGAAAGTGCTTCCAAATTCACGACAATGTTGCCTTGAAACGGTTTTACTAAATTAATAAACAAAGAAGTTACGTCACGATGAATATTTAACGTAGCTATTATTTAACTAATTTTTTTAAGCAATTCAGTATATGTAAAGTTGTAAAAGTCCGACCCATATCTGGAAACCCGGCCTAGGCATCGCAATGAAAATAACTTTATGTTGAAGACCTGTTCAACACCTTTCATTTGATACTAATATTGCCCGAAGACTAGCTGGGTCGATCTGGGTCCACATTCAGACCTGTATTCCGGGAAGCTCCAACTTTTTCGAAATTCTATATACCCTATTATGTGCGCTAACACCACATGAATCTGCTGTGAAAACTTCATAAAGATCGGTTGATTACTTTGGGAGTCTATAAAGGACACACATCCAAAATTGCACACATTCACACATACATACGGATTTTACCAATTTTCGGACTTTTCCGGAGGGATTTTCCAAAATTTTCTTCCGTAGGAACCTTCTCCTCGAGAATACGAAGAACTGGCAAATAAATTTACAGAAATCGGCCCAGCCGTTCTCACCTGATGAGCTTAGTAACATTTTTACACCAATTTTATATATATAGATTTACTTTTTTCAACCTAAGAAAAAAACGGCCGATCGGATGATTTTCATTTAAGCTTTTATATTATCTAAAAGCCTTCAGAAATCATGTACCATAGCCAGATTGCGGGCATTTTACTTTTTATTATCGGCTAGTCTCAAACCTACCGTGTTTGGTTTAAGGACAATGGGTTAAATCCGTATAAAATAATACAAAGGACTTAAAAATTTGTATAAAGGAAGTTTAACTTTCATGAAATAATAAAAGCTTTGCAAATAAATTTAAGCAGTAATATTTATTTTGTCCCCTTGTTTAAACAATTTCCAATTGGTTTTTCTACATACTCTTGTCCATTTGATTATAAACTGATTTGATCTACTTTCGCGAACTCGCCTCGAATTCGCCACGATAACATTTACAGAACTATGATATTCGAGTTCAGGTATAAATGTAAAATTTCAGAACTATAATGATTTTTTAGTGCAAAACAACTAACAAAAAAATTATATCGCGAAAATTGATTTTCTCGAACTTGCCGCGAACTCGAGGCGAGTCCGAGAAATTACATTCGCGAAAATCTGCTTTCGCGAACTCGCTTCGAATTCGCCGCGATATTATCCCCGCGTCTGTGTTGATTGGGTTTTGGAAATTCATTTTCAAGGAATTACTTTGATTTTTTGTTGGGCCAGAAACGCGAAAGTGCCACATTCATTTTTCTGGCTCAACTTTTTATAACTGATCTACACATTCGTGTAACTGGCATTGAAAACTTTGGTGGCTTCCAGTGCACAAAGGTACTGGGGTTTTTACTAAAATGTAGAACATACACAGATTGATCAGGAAAGCCGCTTGACTTAAAATTGGAAAAATTGCATATTCGTGGTTCTGGCAGGAGGCCGACGATATGTATGTACATACATTTGTAGTATGTATGTAAATAAATATTATATGTACGTATGTAGTTAGCGTGCCTTATTTCAACTCATCTAGTACATGTGAATGGCTTCCTAGGAACATCTGCGCTACATTTGGGTGCACATTTTGCGGTTTACCATTCCCCCATTCCCTCATTGAGGCAGGTGCCTCGAAGCTTTGTAAAATATTGGATGCAACTTTGCAAAACTATCAAAAGTCTCTTAACGAAGCCGAGCTGAGGAGAGTTGAGCTAAGCCCATCCGAGTTTAACCTTCAATTCGCCCAAAAGCCACTCATAAATTTTATGCGGCAAATTATTACTAAAATTACCACTAACAGAATTTTAAATCCGCAAGTATGTATGTATTTATGTATGTATGTATGTAGTATGTTAGTGAAAGGATCTCCCCTTGGAAGGTAAAACTTTGGTGCAGCAGGAAACCAACAAAATATGGAAGTAAAAGACGAAAATGCTTGATGAAGAGAAAAAACGAAATGTTTTATTCATGAACTGCTATACAAACTAAACTGCTCTTTAGGTTAGTACATTTCTACTACTTCGTTAGTTGCATATACCCCAATGCTATATAAATTTTAACAGATACGATTTAATCGAAATCAAAATCTAAAATGAAATAAATAAAGGAAACATAATGCGATCAACGACAATGAAGGTGGCACATCGCTGAAACCGGTTTGTCTCTAAACGATCAGGAGCGGATTTACATAAGGGCAACATGGGCAGCAGCCCAGGGCGCCGTTTCAATAGGGGCGCCAAAACTAAGACAAGGAAATTTTTTTTTTTTTATTTATCAAAAAAAGTTTTTTTTTAATATTACGAGTACAACAAGAATGAAAGATTTTTTCAATTTTTTTACAGAGAAAAAATTAATCAAAGTACATTTCAGAACATTGGTACAGTTATTAACCTTCGCCCCAGTGGGAGTTAAATATCGCTCATTTGCTGCATTTGCACTTTTCAAAATACACAACTTTTCAGGAAGGGAAATTTTGAGATTCAACCGCCATATGGTGCGCAAGTAAATGCAATATTTGGTTTGTATCTGAAGCGCTTAGTTTTCAAAAAATCATAAAGAATTTTTTACTCAACATGAAGTATGATGTAACTAACTATTCTGCAGCATTAACTCAAAAATCACGTTTTTTGATTTATGCCGGTCTTGCAGCAAATGGGCGATATGTAAGCACTAAGTTTTAGCAGCTTGTGGCAGTAAATGACGTGAAAGATTCAAATTTAATTGAAATTTCAAATTTAAAAATCAAGTAGGCATTGAAGTATTTTTTCGGGGAAATGCGCGAGCTCACTTTTTCAAAGGAAACTAAGATCTGAATATTTTCTGTTTCTGGTTAATTTGAATAGTTCGCGCCTCTATACAATGCGCTGCGTACATTTTATGTAATCTTAAAAGTCGTTCCGAGTTAAAAACATCAAAAAAGTGTCAGTGAATTAATGTTTTTGTGAAAAATAGAAGAATGAGTGCAAATATGAAAAAGTAAAGCGGCCCAGCAAACAAAAAACGTGCAGCCGAGAAAGTGCAGAAAGACAAAGATTTACTGTCGAAAACCCCTAAACTTGATTGTTTTTTTTTTCAAACTCCTCGAAAACAAAATGACTCCGTTGTTGATCATAACCAAAAAGGTAAAAATGCATAAGTCAATCGATCGACAGCTAAGTTAGCCCAGGTAGATTCTGGGCCAGAAAGCCAGATTTCGCTACCTGGGAGGCACCCTACTGTCAAAAATTGTGAGTTTAGTTTCAGGACGAAACATTTTCACTATAAAATTGTTTTTCAGATTCGTATGATGAACTGCAATTTAATGATATTGCGAAATCTGTGCCACCTAATAATGAGGGTTTAAAGTCAGATCATTTTGAAGGTTAGAAAATGGAAAAAAATGTGGTACCTATATAAGAATCGAATCAAATTTTTTCAATCCGTAAAATATATCAGTAATGAAATTTCACCACACGAAGGCAAGTACGGTTTTTTTTGGAAATATTGGGGCGCGGCTTGATTTGTTTGCCCAGGGCGCTTCTAGAGGTAAATCCGCCCCTGTAAACGATGGATGGATGACGGAAAAGCGGCCCACTATACATGATACAGAATGCCTTATTCGTTTATTATTGAATATATTTGCATGTATGTTTTTACATACCGTGTCTGTGAGTAAACGTTGATAAACTGGGTATAAAATATTAGATTACATCCGAGGTTAAAATTTCTTACTTTCTGGTAAAAAGATTCAAAATACGCACTCGTATGCGAAACTCACACACGCGCATACATAGATGTATACAAATGTACCAGATCTGTAAAAAGTAAGTACCAGTACAACTACAAGTGCAAGTGCCAGTACTTTGATAATTTGAAGACTGAAGTACATGTACGATATTTGTAAGTACTTTTGAACTCGAAGTACCAGTTCTGTGTTACTCCTACTTTGAATTTATCTTTGAGGTACTTGTACTTATTTGGTACTAGTATAAGTATATAGTCAGTACTTTACAGGTCTGATATATACACACATACCTACACAAAAAGGTAAGTAAAAGAAGTTGGAAATTTATTTTGGCCAACTAAAAATTGTATATTCAAAACGAGCGGGCAACAGGGTCACAGGATCTGCTACGCATTGGTATGCCTCAATAGTTTGCGGTAAGTTTTTTTTTACCAAAAGTCCAGTCAATTGCATTTTTCCCTTTTTCGTAAAAAGCTAGAATAACAAAAATAAATGTAAAAGTTAAAAAGGACTTTTTTCTTAAAAAATTAGTGCAGCTAAACTTTGCACATTATGCGTGGAGGCATGGAGACATGGAGGTAGTGTTACTAAGATTCTTTGAAAAATGTTAATAGGGGAAATATGCGCTTTCGTGGCGAACTCTTAACGATGTGGCGCACAGTGGGCGTTTCGCTTTCGCTAGCGGTGAACAAAACAAAAACACAAACACATAAATGTATATATTCTGTTTTTTTTTTTTTCAGATTTTTCTGAAAATAAATATTTTTTGAGTGATGTTGCCGCGTTCAATGTGGCATAGTTTATCAGTTTTGCGTTGTTTGACATAGAAAGCGGCGTAACGCAAAGCGGAAAAAGTTTTATGTGAAATCAGCTACATATAATTATTTCTGAGTTTTAAAGCGAGTGTTTGTCAACAAAATTTTTGTTTTGTTACATATGGGCATTTCCTGCGTTACGGACATTCGGTTCTGATAAACTTTTTTGTTCATAAAAACTACATAAATATTTTTTACAAATTTTTTTTGCTTCATTAATCAAATTTGGTTACATAAATATATACATAGGTATATCTTAAAAAAATATCAAAAAAAGAATTGATATTCTTTTTTTGAATAAGAAAAGATAATTATTCGGATCTGTTCCATATTTCGGCAAGCTTACTATTAAAATTTCGTTTTTTTTCTGCCAACTTCGCCTTACTCGTGCTTACTTTAGGTATTATTATTTACTAGCGAAAGCTAGCCCACTGTGTGGCGGTGCGAATGATTTTAATGGTCTAAATTTACTGCCACAGACAAGTGCATCTTCTGGGCAGTGTGTGTGAAATACGAAAACGATTTTTTATACTACATTAATTTACCCACGTAAATTGGTCTGTTAGATTCACTTCACTTAGAAATACCTGTAATGACCACTTTGCTAATATTATAGGTAAGAGATCATAAAAAGACATAAAGCCGAAATAAGTGCGGAATTTTAATTTAAGGTCTACATACATATTTTTAATGTACATATATACATACATACATATTAAGGTGGAGTGAAACCTTTTTTTGGGAAATTCAATTTGTTCCAAAGCCAGAACGGAACTTTTCTAGCCCAGTAATAAGCCTGTAAAATTTTATTGACCAACTCGCATGTTTAGAGGTGCCCCCAGCCCCACAAATTTGAAAAAATAGCACGATCTGGTACAAATATGAAACTTTGAAAATTATAAAATAAAAAAACGAAGTATGGGGATTGATAAGGATGGCTAAGCTGAGTATTAAAGTGAATTTATTTTTTTTGGAAACAACAACAACAAAAGTTATTAAAGGTCAAAGTTTATATTATGCATTTTTTAAATTGCAATTACTTAAAAAATACTGAACCGATTTCGAATATTTTTATACCATTCGATAGGTATGTTGATTCCCTTTAATTTGATATACATTTTATGTGGGTTCCATAACACCCCCTGCGGGGGTCAACCCCCCTTTTACCCCCCTTACTTTTCATATATAAAATGTATTATTATATTAAAGGGAATCAAAATACCTATCGAATGGTATAAAAATATTCGAAATCGGTTCAGTATTTTTTAAGTAATTGCAATTTAAAAAATGCATAATATAAACTTTGACCTTTAATAACTTTTGTTGTTGTTGTTTCCAAAAAAAAAAAAAAATTCACTTTAATACTCAGCTTAGCCATCTTTATCAATCCTCATACTTAGTTTTTTGATTTTATAATTTTCAAAATTTCATATTTGTACCAGATCGTGCTTATTGCTTTCAACTTTGCGGGGCTGGGGGCAGTTCAAAACGTCATCCTATCGCGATAAAATTTTGTGGGGTTCATTAACTCGTATAAAGGCAACTTTTCATTGCTGGTACGTTCAAAAAAAGAACAAACAAAAAATCTCCATATGATTTCACTCCACCTTAATACATATGTATGTAAAAAAAGCTAACAAATATTCATTCGTTCAATTTATCTTTGGAATGTTTTTTTTTTTGTTGTCGTAGCACAGAATTACTCATAGTATCATGTAGTAGAAGTAGGAATATTCGATAACAGCATACATATGCAGAATCTTACATTTGAAAATTACATTTGAAATTCAGAAACCTTCTTAACAGTACTCAAGAAGTTTTCTGAATTTCAAACGTAACTTTCCGATTTCAAATGTAATTTTCCGAATTTCAAATGTAATTTTCTGAATTTCAAATGGAAATTCTGAATTTCAATTGTAATTTTCTAAATATGAATTGGAACTTTCTGAATTTAAACTGAAAAAGTTGTAGTTTCATTTCTGGTATAAACATTTTTTGAGATGCGATTTTTTTGTAGGAAAATTTTATAATAATAACTTGCTTAGAAATCCTTAAAAGTGTATATATTTATAATTTAAAAAAGACTAAAATGCTAATAGATAAGGAAAATTCTGAAAATTCAAAAATATCGTTATATGGGAGGTGGGTGTATTTGTGGGTCGATTTTGTTCAAATTCTCACAGTTTACTACTTTTAATCAAGAAAGCTTAAGTCCCGAGTTTCAAGTTTCCAGCTCAATTATTACCATTTTTGGCAGCGCTTGTATAGAGGTGCGAAGTTATCGTAAGGGACAAGAGCAAATTTTACTGGATAGTATTTTTTTGTTTTCTTCATTTCTTTTTATGGTATATTGAAATGAAATTGAACACGAGGTTAGATGGTTAATTAATAAACTGCACCTCACAATTTTTTTACTGAAAAAATTTGCAGTTTGCGAAAAAATGCTAATTTTGTCCTTTACGATATATTCGCTTTCAGTGTTTTACGAGCGTGATTGAATGCGAGAATATTAAACAAGTAAGGAAGCCTAAGTTCGAGTGGAATCGAACATTAGATACTCAGCTGTATGCTTTCATTGTTTGTTTGCGTTTGATGGAAACACGGTGTATTTTATATAAAGCGAGTGTCACATAAAGTGGGTATAGCCACGCCCATTTTCAAAATTTGTATCAACCATCCAACTAAGCATATAAATATTATTGTTAGCGCAAAATTTCATTCCTTTATGATTTCTAGTTACAAAGACGTCACGTTACAAATTCTAAAAGGGTGTTCCAGAAATATCTTTGTTAAAAAGTAGGCGTGGTTATAAACCGATTTCTATAATATCTGCGTGTCTATTAACACAAGTTATAAAAGTGTATAAACCAAGTTTCGTCATAATATCTCAATTCTTTATTGAGTTATGGGCTCTGAAATCTGGTGGATTCCATTTGTCTAAAAAAGGGCCGTGCCACACCCTTTTGTGAAATTATTATTTCTTTTTGTTTCCGGTCTATTGTGGGACGCGTACCACAAAATGTGAATGAATTATCTTTATATTTGACAAAGATATCGTTTAAAATGTTTTTATAAGGCCACTTTAAAATACATATATAAAAGTGGGCGTGGCCGTCAACCAATTTTGGCAATTTTTCATTGCAAACATTTGCTGAAATAAGTAGGTCACGCGTACCAAATTTCATCGATATATCTGCTACGGTTTCTGAGTTATGACACCGCCCACTTTCCAAAATTTCACCAAATTTCTTCATAAGGGCCTGAGCTCAATACGTGGGTGAAATTTTATCATTCCAGCAATATTAGTGACTAGATACCAAATTTCCGATTTTTTCTATATAGGAAAAGTGGGCGTGGTCATCGTCCGATTTCGCCCATTTTCAATACCAACCGTCCCAGTCTGGACAGCAACTTTCATTCCAAATTTCATCAAAATATCTCAATTTATGCGCGAGTTAGAGTGTGTACGGACGGACGGACGGACATGACTCAATCGATTTTTTTTTCACTTGGAGCATTCGAGAGGAAAGTTCTTCGGTTCGAAGACTTCGGAAGATTTATGGACCTTTGCGCGTTGGCGAGTATCGACGGAGATTTACCGATGAGCTGTACGAGCTTTACACAGACAGCGAAATTGTTCAGCGAATAAAGATCCAGCGGCTGCGTTGGGCAGGTCATGTCGTGAGAATGGACGAAGGCGCTCCGGCCAAGAAATCATTTCTATCGAAATCCGCTGAACGCAAAAGAAAAGGGAGACCTCCACTGCGTTGGGAAAATCAGGTGGACAGCGATGCTGCCTCCCTAGGTGTTCCCAAGTGGCGTCATGCTGCACGAAATAGAAGCAATTGGCGCGCTCTGTTGGACTCGACCAGAATCGTCTAGACGTTTAACAGCTAATCAAGAAGGAGAAGAACATCAAAAGTTAAAATACATTGAATTCGGCTGATTGGAATCTCAGTTCATTTTTATTTTTTTTTAGTCCGTCTCCACATAACTTAATTCGCATTCGAATAATCACGCGAATAATCTCTGTTAATTTTCATCGCTTTGGTCAAGTTTCAACATATGGCTTTGAATTAAAATGTAGCTACCAACGTTAATTGGTAAATACGGCCATGTACATATGTGTGTATATTTTTGGATAATAGCCCTTTTAGCTATCTCAAGTGTATAATTGCTTTGGGAACAAATATCAAAAGTTAAATTATAATCAAAAATTCCTCCACGTTATTTTAAACTATAAGTACTCTTTTATTACCATCAACAAATCGCAATTACTCAGAGAGGAACGACAATTAGAATATTCCTTAGAAATTTATGCAAATAATCATTTTTAGCAATTTAAAATTCTTCATTTCAAAGGATACAATTACATAATGTTTTCGCTGAGGAAATACATATTTCGTTGAATATTAACAAAAGAAACAATTTCGCCAAGGCAAAGAAACAGAAAGGAAATTTTCTTAAGTACAATTTGATTGAAGAAAAGCGAATTTGAACGCGTTAGCAAGATGGCGCGACGCTACGTTGATTATGATAGGAAGAAATGGAGAAGGATACTATAAAATTCGAATTGTACGATTGGGAACTAAGATGTACCTATGTACATACATCCGTTGTATAAATGTATGTATGTATATGTATGTATATACACTCAAAAAAAAATTGTTCAGATTATGGAAAAATGGAAATGATTCAAATCAAGTAATGAAAAACATGTTTTAAAGAAAATCGTATTTAAAACAATGAAAATATGTCTTTAGCGCCGAATCATTCCAACTTTTCCATGATCTGAGTAATTTGTTTTTTTTTTCAGAGTATGCATTAGCGATTTAATACCGGAATCTCAGTTACTGTTATGAGATGGTACATCGGTAATTGGGTTGGGGCCATTTATATTATACAGACTTCATAGAAAAAAAGTTGAAACAGTTCGCTTAATCAAACAAACCTAACCTATTTCTGATTTGGTGGTGGGATTCTCATTATAATCTCCCCCCTAATATTATAACGGTCGCCTAAAACTTATTAATCTTCCAGGCGTTTCTAGTCGTATGGTGTGATATTTATGGTTAAGCTATTGAGAGGTTTGATATCAAGCCATATTTTATTTCAGAAATCAACAACAACAATTGCAATACATTTTGAAACACTGTAAGACTATCTTGAAGTAAATGCTTCATATATTTTTGATAAATCCTAACTAGGGAATGTGTTTATTATTATTAAATTAAAAAAAAAAAAAAACAAAGAATTATATTTGTGTCGATGTGGAAAAGTAGCTTAAGTGTACTTAAGGAAAAATGAGTTATAACTACTTCATTATTGAGCTCTCAAGACCATTTAAAAAAAAATGGTCTTCAGAGCTCAATAATGAAGTAGTTATGAAAATAAAAACGACCAAAAACCAAAAGTAAAATGAGTTAGTTTCCACAAAGTTGAAATAATGCATCTTAGAGAGTAGGTACATTCTGCAGTGTTTTTTTTTAAACTCGTTCCCAGGCTTTCAACCAGCGTCAGTCTCAATGATTTTACTTAATAATCCTGTGCGGGGAACTGCCAGAAAATTACGCACTTAATCTAAAATTTTTGCAAATTTGAAATGGCATAAAAAAATTTGGCTTGTGCGGTTTAGGGTTTTTATCCTCGTTTATTTAGAGAGCTACAGTATACAGCTGGTTTTTTGTCGATGCTTAATCTAGCTGATAAAGCTGTGGATATATGAAAGCGAATGACAATATTTTACTAAAAAAATATCCCAATAACACGGAGTTGATTAGAGAGACGAATACGACGACGAATGACCTTAACGATTCACTATTGAATTAATGAATGGATAAAGACGATGGTTTGTAAGAAATCGTAATTGCGTCGCGTTGCAACTTTGTCTATACAATTACATACATATGTATGTATGTATGTATGTACATATTTCATCACTTGAATTTGTTGAATACAAAATTTATGCTCAAGAAATGAATTCATTGAAATTAATGGATGGAATTTCAAGAAGCAAGAATTGTGACGATGAAAAGGGTTTAGTGTATATATGTAAGTGGAAAACAACGGCTAGTAAATTGACAAGTTGTACGAATTATTTAAAATGACGGTGACTCATACTGCTGCTGCCCCAGTGCAAAGTGCTGCTGGCTCAATTCAGACAAAATGTTGCTAGTTCGCTATTTTTTTTTTGCTCGGTTTCCAATTGCCATGGATTTTTACCTGTGCGCTCCACAGTTTCTAATCTCGCTGTGTTCAGTGAATATTGTATCGATGCCCTCTCAAATGGATTCCGGGTTGACTGTATATATACTCGTATACATTTTTTCCCTGCATTTGATAAGGTGTGTCACAATATGCTGATCGCAAAACTTAGGCGGTTTGGCTTTCATTCTGTTTTTTAAACGGGGTGAAATCTTATCTGAGTTGAAGACGTTGTGTTGTTATGGTGGATCAAGCTTCAGCCATGCCATGCAATGACTTTATTCGGTTATAAGGAAATATTCTAAAATTTTAGAAAGTGTATGTATGTAACATAATTTAATTTATAAGTGGTATGTCGTTAGAAGCGTACTTTAATTATCTTTCGAACGGAGTAGATACGGTTTGCGGGTATTTGTAACTTCAGCGAGAAGAATTTTTGATTGAATTTGGAACCAAAAAGACCCTAAATTACGTTATCTCAAAACCCTAACCATAAAAAAATGGTTTTGACCTCAGCAGGTTCATGCCAGTCTTCCCTTATACCTGAAATTCTTGGTATTTTCTCAAATTAATTATTTGTAAACTAGTATTTTGAACATATAGCTTTGAATATGATAGAAGTAAAATTTATCTACCAGAATTTCGTGGGGGGTTCAAACACCCAAACCCCCCTCCCCTAAATACGGCCTTGGTCATGGTACAATCGGAGCTAGATGAATTGCAAGAATGGTGCTCCCGTTCGCGTCTTTCCCTAAATGTCAATAAATGCTTTCATGCTACCTTCTCTATATCCTCTATTGTGTTCAGTTCCTCATACTTTATTTCAGGCCATACGCTACAAGTTCTCACGGAAATTAATGATTAAGGTGTTATTTTTGATTCCAAATTCTCTTTCAATAAACATATTGATTTTGTTTCAAAAGCGTATGCCATGCTTGGGTTTGCGCGTAGAAACAGTGCCAAGTTCTCCGATCCATACACGCTGAAATTGTTGTTTACGTCTTTCGTGCGATCCAATCTGGAATATGCTGTGTTCATGTGGCGCCCTTATCATCAATACAAAATTAACAGGCTTGAGCGTGTTCAAAAGGTTTTCACTAAATATGCTTTACGCTCCCGCCATTTCTCCGATCCGTTGAGCTCACGTTCTTTGCTAATGGATCTTAAGACGCTGGACCAGAGAAGGTCAGTCCTTTCCATGACATTTGTATATAGTATTATTCAAGGAACTGTTGACTGTCCTTATCTCCTTCAGCGTATTAATTTTAACATCTCGCGTAGATTGCTCAGATCTTCTTATACATTCCATTTACCAAATTATAAGACAAACTTCGCTCGTAGTGCACCCCTGTGTAGAGCGCTGAATCAATTTAACTTGATTTTAGCTTGATTTTTCGTTACCAAAAATATCGTTTATAAGAGTCCTATACTCGTTATTTATGTATGTAAATTTCTATACTACGAGTGCTCTTTTTTTATAGTCTGTAAGAATTTATTGTTCATAGACTTAAATAAATAAATAAATAAATCTTATCACCACAGCTATGTTAGCGACTGAGATACAAAATTGTCGATATATACTGTATAGGAAAAGTGGGCGTGGTCATGACCCGATTTCGCCCATTTTCAATACCAAACTTCCCAGTCTGGATTGGAACTTGCGTTCCCAATTTCATCAAAATATATTAATTTTTACGCGAGTTAGAGTGCGTACAGACAGACATGGCTCAATCGATTTCTCTTTTCACCCTGATCATTTTCTCACATTGAATTGCTGCTATTGCAGTTAAGCACGCTATCGTTTAGCGACAACCATTCAACAATTATGCTCGCCTTATACTCGTACTATTCCCCTTAAGCAAAGGTGTCAAAAATCGTGTGCACAGTTTACCATTTAATTGCCAAGTTTTTCTTTTTAATTTTTTTTAACCAATACCTACTCGTTAGTAATAGGACTGTCTCAAGAGTTTTACTCTTCATTTGTTTCTACTTTTCTAAACACAATTTGTGGCTTTCACTTCAGCTGCTAAATGTTGTATGAGTTTACTTTGCTTATTGGCGACGGTTGTTTAGTTGGTGGAATTTCGATGCTGGGTTTCAATGCAGATTATATCGAAATTGGAAAAACGTGTTAGTTTTATTGGTCGGCGAAGCGATTTTGTTCAAATTAATTAGAATTAAATGAATCAATTTGTTTAAAAAATTAGCTAATTATTTTACTTGCTTATCTGCCTATGAGGTTACGAAAGCGAGGGTGGGTTGATCGTCACACAAAAAAATGTTCAAAAGGCGCTGAACTTGGTGAAGCCTTATGTATGCATGTATGTAAATAGTATTTATTTACTAAATACTCAGGAAAATATCTACGCCCTATTTAAGAATTATTCCAATCGTAAGTGGGGTATGGTAAATTTTAATTATCTACCGTTATCTCGAAAACCGAATCCAATTTGGGAAAACTGGAGGTGGCATTGAATTTTAGTAGACAGCTATTAAAATCTTTTCGCGCAAAAACTTCAAAGCCTGGGTAAGGTTAACAAACGACGAAGAATTTACTTTCAGAGATCTGAAACTTCTTTCCTAAATATCTCGAAATCAAAATTTATTACGGATATTCTGAACACGTCATTGTATTCTACAGGCAAAAATTAAGTTGGCGTGTTTCGGCGTTTTACTTAGATATTTTAAATTTTTAAGATATACCTGTTGTAACATGAAATAATGGAGAAATTCTAAAGAAGGGGTATAGAAAATTAATGTAATTCTCTCGATGATGTGTCGGCCGACGGATGGGTTCAACTCAAATAAATATCAAAATTTAATTTAAGTATCTAAATTTTTTTAGCAAATATGTATAAAAAAAATTTGTTATGGGTGACTATCTAAAATCAAAAATGCGGAGGGTCAAACTTCATTTTAAAACTGTGGTCCTTTGAACTTTTTTGTTCAGAATTGACCAGGGAATGCAGCTCTGGCCGAAACAAAGTTGCAAAAAAAAAAAATTGACCCGCCCTAATGTACATACATTAATTTAAAAAAGGCGCAAAAGCCGCTGGTTCCTTCACATATGGACACATATTTATATCTGAATTCTTATTTACCCGTTTTGCTTGCACTTTCGAAGCAAATGCCAACTGCAGCATGAAAAGGCGCAAGTCGTGTGTTGTACTTATTCAAAAATCAGCTGATGTCTGCAAACTGCAAATTCACTTCTGCCGTTAGGACCATTGCTTGAGCAACAATAAAGTCAGGCCCCTTCAAGTCACCTAGTCGCCAAATTCGCCGCTCCATTCTCCAAAACCCCCAGGCGCTTAATATCTATATAAACCTTCCCCTGCAACTTACGCTATTCTACAGCATCTGCAATGCTTCTCCAACTCAGCCGACCGGGCCTACAGCAAGATTCTGGCAACATGGCAATGCAAGCTTTAGGCCGCAAAGCTGTTAAAGGCAAAAGTATTTCTGTAACACCAGCGAAATTTAGTCACTTCTAGCAGAATGTTAACTTTGACAGAGTTTGTATGTGTACTCTGGTATATACTTACTACCTACTGCTGCTGCTGCACCTGCTGCTAAACTCCAATGGCTCAATGTGGCACGACTCCCTTTTCCGCCCAAAATTGGAGAACCACACAAGCTTTTTACTTCTCTTCCACTCTCTTCTCCTTCTTCTCTTTGCAACCAAATAACAAGTTCCATTAAAACGTTCCACTCTCTCAACAAATCTCTCCATTCCCATCAGTGGCAGTGTCGGCTTTAACCAGTGTCAGTGACTTCGTGCCACGCACAGAATGCCTTTATAA
The DNA here is from genome assembly GCA_960531455.1 of Urophora cardui. Taxonomy (NCBI): domain Eukaryota; kingdom Metazoa; phylum Arthropoda; class Insecta; order Diptera; family Tephritidae; genus Urophora; species Urophora cardui. The sequence continues at coordinate 91,479,407 of OY482671.1, read as the reverse complement.
AGGAGGTGAGTGTAACAAAAGTGGATGGCATTGCGCTGCTTCAATGGCAAAACTTTTCCTTTTTTCTGTTGTTCGTCTGCTGGGGGGTTGTGGCGCTGCTGCTAAGCTGCTTGATATACTACACACTCCAAGCGACTGAGAAGCGAACAAAGGCAAGTTCAAGCGGTGTTTGCGATGTGTTCCTCGCTGCGCGGGGAGTTGAGTTGAGCAGCGTTGTTGCAAAAATTCATTGCGAGATGCAGAACAAAAAAATCGATGCCAACATTGAAAATGGGTGTTCACGGCAAGTGTGACAGGCGCTGTTGCCACTGCGCCAAAAACGCGTGTTCAAGCGCCTTCTCTGCAACTAAATACACCCAACGACTTTGTGTCTCTGCCTCTCCGCGTATCGCTGTTGCACGAACATACTAACTATGTACATATTTTTATTGTATTCATAGATACTTTTTCAAGTTCTCATTCGTACAGCACATACAGAGCGTGTGGAGGAAAGTGCAAGTTATGTTCAACTTAGACACCTACATATGTACATATTTATATACGTATGAATGTGTGGATTTACGTCCAAAGTTTGTTTTACTCTTTTGTCGCACACGTAATTAAGAGTTTCGCAGTTGTTGGTATATATTTGAGCTTCATTGGACTAGAACTCTAGGACGCCTTCATACTGAAGTAATAGACAAGGATGTTTGTATTTGTAGGGGAGGTGAGATGGATGGACATTGAACTTTTTTATCATGCCTATTCCGGGTTACGATTCACATACGTACATCGGATGAAAATCGAATGAAATGCTACTCTGCAATTCGATTGCCGTCCAATGAACGTCAGATTTTTTCGAAGTTCGTAAAATCGGTATTCTGGTTTACGATGAATCGAATATTTGACAGTTAATCGGAGTGATTTTGTCCGCCAGCTTTTGTGCGTCGGAGCCGACTCGGAGGCAATAGAAATTGTGACTATTTTTGGAAATATTACCAATTTAATGTAATTTAACTTCGATTTTTAAATTTATGCAAAAATAGAATACAAAACGGGCTTGTTTTAGCTAAGCTATTGAAGTTTTCTTTGCGAAAAAAGTGAACAAATAGAATCTGATTTAGGTCAACATATTAATGATTTGATGGATTGCAACCAGGATATCCAAATTTCTTTTATATTTTGCGATCCATCAAAACTTGTTAATACGCGACCAGTGTGAAGCGTCGTCCATGGATTGCGTCAGTCAATAGTGCAAAACATCACAAATGCAAGTCGTTTTCGCATGAAACTTGTCGGCAATAAGCTATAAATATTTTGTTCTCTAAAGTTGGCATTTTAATTGCCATTGAATTCATGGAGTCCAGCAAAAATTCCCAAAGTGCAAGCCACAGCATGCACACGTAGCTCAAGACAGCAAATCATTCATGATTTACCCCACAAGGCTGCCATGGCGGCAATGTTAGTCAGCGTTTACACCTTTCGTATCGTGAGATTAGGTTAAACGACCTGAATACATAGGTACGATCCCTATCGGGATTAGGTTGGATAAGGTAACGCTGTGGCCGCTGTGGTGCAGTGGGTAGAGTGCTCGCCTGCTATGCCAGAGGTCTCGGGTTCAAACCACGGTCCGAGCAAAACACCAAAAAAATTTTCTAATTAGAAAAAATCCAATTATTGGGTTTTTCAAGAGCAGCGGTCACCTCTCGGCAGTGGGCGGCATACCCTCCGAGTGTATTTCTGCCATGAAAAAGCTTCTCACAAAAATGCATTCGCCTTTCGGAGCCGGCATAAAACTGTAGGTCCACCCAATTAGCCATTTGTATTATTATTATTGTATTATTATTATTATAATTATAGGGTAACGCTGACCACTGTAACTGAAGTACTTAAACGCCATCTTCGACGTCAAGCTTCTGGTCAGGATACAACGCCTGTCCTGCGTGCTTCTAAACAAAGCAAGTGAAGGAAGTGGACGAGGAAAGGTTCTATCATCTCAAGGCATGAAGAGGCTGGGAGAAACACTCCCGGGTTTAGAATCGAGCTCGGCGACAAATCAACTTGGAAGGACTCCAAACTGGAGGATATATTATGGAATAAGCCGATAGTATGGTACTCTGACGGCTCGTGAGATATGGATCGTAAGTAGACCGATGGTGCATTTAACTAGTGTTAACCCACTCCCGCAAGCAAAAATCTTTTCTCGAGACAAAACATTGATATATAAGTTTTTAAGATTCGACTGTGAATGCCAAAGAAATAGATAAAATGTATGTAATTGGGCGACTTCTAGGGAGGTTTAAAGTTTGTTTTTCATTTTCGGAAATTTCTTTCGAAAATGCATTATATGTACATATGTACATACATATTTATTAGCTAATGTCCTTACACGCCTGTGAGGAGAAGTCTTATCTACAGGTAAATACATGCACTTGCATAATACGAGCCCTAACCGCCATAAAAGTGTATCCAGCAAAAAGTAAAGTTTACAGGAGAAGGTTTTTTTTTTAATTTTCTTTTCGTACATATACATATATAGTCTATATATAGTCTTGAAATTTCTTTAGTCTCTAACTTTGAAACGGCACATTTCACCGCTTTGAAATTTTGGGAGTTGATGCGTGTGATAATAGGTGAGTTCCCGTGGCAGTGATCTAGATCCGGATAAAAAATTTGTATGCAAATGCAACAACAATTTTGTGATCCTGATATTTATCTGGATCAATTTCGGATCCGTATAGATTGTAATAGATATTTTTGATCCAGATAAATATCAGGATCACAAAATTGTTGTTGCATTTGCTTGCAAAATTCGTATCCGGATCTGGATCACTGCCACGGGAACTCAGCTAATAACTTATTGATTTCCATAAATAAGCTAAAAACTATAATTTTGTTGCTTACACTTTTTTTGGCGGTTAGGGCTCGATATGCATGTATTTATAAAATATTATTTATGCGAAAAGCTTTCAAAATAACAACTAATAAATCCTTTTTGATTTGTTTGTTTAGTTTTCCAACATACACAATCACCAGGATGTAAAATCAAAGCCAAACATTTTTTGGTATGAATGTAAATTTATAAAAATATATAGGTAAACACAAATCTAATCTTGTATATGTATGTACCATCTACATATTTCTGTAAGTACATATTAGATATTCCTTACACATTTTTCATTAAACTTCACGAATCTGTGTACTTACCAAAGGTAGACATGTCCATACATATGTATGTATACTTGACAGGAACCACAATTACATACACACAAACAACTAAAACAATTTAGGTCAAGCACATAATTCAAATATTTGACGAATATTTTTCATAGCAACATAAAAGCAACAACAAAAACAACCATGTAAATCTCTAGTTCCGAACTAGGTCGCTTCTAGTGCATTTTTCGACACTACTAGTGTGAGCTAAATCTCTTTTGCATGCTATCAACTGGCGAATTTTACAAGGCGATATCCTAGGCGGTGTCAATTGTTACCCTCTGCACTACATTTTAGATAGTTCCAAACTAGTACTAAATTCTACAGTTTACACTAGTTCGTTTATTGGCACAATTTCGATAGTTCTGAACTAGCTACAAGTACCTACAAATTCTACAGTTTTACATCTACCGCTTAAGTGCAGCCTTTGACGCACTTCATGCAAGTGGCGTGATGGCCGACTGGCTAACGCATGTGCCTTTCAATCTGAGGGGCGTGGGTTCGAATTCTGTAAAAATCATTGGATTATATTCTCCGTTTGTGGTAGGTTGGAGTACTTTCAAAGTGACCACTAACATAGCCCAAACGGCCGATTCATGTATCTGCATCGGTTCGTAGTTAGCCGAACATAACAAAAAGCAAATGTTTATCGCGACGACGACGATATGTGTATACATAAATACATAACTACATACATACATATATGTTTGAATATATACACGTCATTCGTTGTCGTCGCGATAAAAATTTGGTTTTTGTTGTTATGTTCGGCTCACTGTTAGGTACTCCATCAATTAATCCAATGTAGGTACTCCATGGATTAATTTGATTGCAATGACATGCAATGTTAAATGGACCATATTTTTTGTATGAAATGTGGCAAGTTATGGAGTAATCGGTTGGTCCATAGCGAGCACTCCATGGATTAGCGAATGGAGTATGTACTCGGAATTTTTGCAGGGTATCCAAATCCATACATACATATCGTCCCCCCAATATAACAATAGCCATTATTAACACGCTTTTATTAGCTTCACCTGTATGTATGTATGTATGTATGTATGTAACTTCATCCCATCCTAAAAGTTGCAAACGTTTAACTAAATTATTATTTTTTTGAAACATTCACTTTACTTTTATTGTGTTCTCTCCTCTATTATTTCTATTCACCTCCGGATTCGAAACGTGACATCAACATGGGATTCAACCCAACGACATCATATAATGAGATTCAACATTATACTCTATGCTTCATTGTGGCTTTTATGTTACCTCTCTTCAAAATAGCATCTATGAATTTCATTCAATTCACTCCCGTATGCAAGCCAATAACAGAGAACGTAGATGAACAGAGAAGTTGCAACTACGAATAATCGTGGAAGCCAGAGACCCAACAAAATTCTGTTAGTGCATCTGGTGAATAAAAAAATTTAATTCAACACAGCTGGCTGTTAAAATAACAGAAGTAGAGCGAGTTCGTCTGTAGAAAGGAATGTTATATTAAATTTCTGCACATCTGCTGATATGGCTCATTATTCCTCCCATACACCAATTCCATCGATGCACTAATTTCCCAAAACCGCTGGTGTTTTAACTATTTTCTTATCGAATTTGAATTATAAATAAATTAAAAATTAAAAAAAAAAATTAATTAAAATTAATTTCAATTTGACTTTACTGGGACTCGAACCTGCGCATCAATGCATTTTCTGTATTAAAAACCATACAACAATGCATCAGTTTGCTACAACCGGTGAGTATTTTTACAATTTCCACATCGATTTTTTAATTATTTTAAAATTTTCGAAATTTTGAAAATGTAAAAACATTTTGTTGTCCATTTCATCTTGTTGATGGCCAACCCATCAACCTCGTTGATGAGCAACGATCAACCATCTCTATACCTATGCCAATGAAATTTAATTGTCACCCTCTCTGAACAAATAGATGATGCATCAATACATATGTACATACATATGTACATACATATGTACATCTATTGAGCAATAATAAATTGGTGGCTGCTTCAAAACCCTCACCATTCATCTTGGTGTATCGGGGCACAGCAGCTGCTAGACTCTGATGACTGATCAACGAAAATCCTACTGTCCCCCAAACATATCAAAAAATTGTTGTGTACACAAAAGCATCTATTGAATTATAATTTTTTAATACAGAAAGATATGCACATAGAGGCGCAGGTTCGAGTCCCAGAAAATTCAAATTGAAACTAATTTAAATTGATTTTTTTTAATTCTTAAATTTATTTATAATTGAAATTCGATAAGAAAATTTTAAAATTACTTTGCTGTTTTAGGAATTTGGTGCATTGGTGAAATCGGTGTATGTGAATAAAACTAAGAATATCAGCAGATGTGCACAAATGTAAAGTAACATTCCATTCTACAGCGCGCTGCTAATTTTTTCAACTTTTCTCTCAAATCTGTAATTCACCATCACTCAACTCTGGTAATGTTAACAAGATGCAATAAACAAAAGCAGAAAAAATGCAAAGACAACTAATTGCTGGAAGTAAAATGAAATCCCCCAAATCGCGTTGCTTTTCTTTTGCTTAACTATACAAGCAAACACGGCTCAGCTGAAAACTGAAGCGAATGAATCGTGTTCCCGTTTTTTACTCGGCTGGCCGAGTTTGCTAATTTACTTTTCATTAGCAAAAGCAAAGCAAAAGCAAATGCAGCAAAAGTAGCTAAGCAATTTCAAACCCTGGTTCAAATTCTATTTATAGCACGGCTGCCGAACTTGGTAATTACCAAAATAGGTTATTTTTCGCTGTTGGTTTCTTGGCAACTTTCACATCTGTTTGGCAATTTTTGTTTTCAAGAAGTTGTTTACTATTTTTGGTATACAAGAAAATATGGAAGTGATAATAGGACAATGAGAATATTTTGGAGCACTGACTGTTCATTGTGAATGTGCACAGGCAAATAAAGAAGAGCATATCTCCGATTAAAAACTGAAATAGTTTTGCTTCGATACACATAGTACATATTAGTTGATATTTTTTCGTTTAGGCTTCATTTTTGAGCTCTTATGACCAATGTTTTTTTTTTATAAGGAAAAATTTATGTGAAAAATTAATATTTTTGGTAGAAGTTATAAATACATATGTATATAGATCTATTTCGGAGATCACCACATCCCTTCATCAGACTTCTTTTTACTTTTATTATAAATTTTATTTTATTATGTACCTATTTTGGTAAATAATATGCCCGGTTGGTGTATAGGTAGGTACATACATGCATAATTAAATAAAAAATACGTAAAAAATTAAATATGTAAATAACAAGTAAGGAAGCCTAAGTTCGAGTGCAATCGAACATTAGATACTCAGCTGTATGCTTTCATTGTTTGTTTGCGTTTGTTCGATATAGGGTGTATTTTATATGAAACGAGTGCTGCATAAACAGGGCGCAGCCACGCCCATTTTCAAAATTTATATCAATCATCCAAATAAGCATACAAATATTATTGTTAGTGCAAAATTTCATCCCTCTATGACTTTTAGTTACAAAGACTTCACGTTACAAATTCCAAAAGGGTGTTCCAGAAATATCTTTGTTAAAAAGTAGGCGTGGTCATAAACCGATTTCAATACATTTTTGCGTGTCTATTAACACATGTTATAAAAGTGTATAAACCAAGTTTCGTCATAATATCTCAATTATTTGTCGAGTTAAAGGCTAAGAAATCTCATATATCCCTTTGTCTAAAAAGAGGCGGTGCCACGCCCATTTTCCAAACTTTTTTATTTTTTGTTTCCGGTCTATTGTAAAACTCATGTCACAAAATTTCAATGAATTATCTTTATATTTCACATAGATATCGCTTAAAATGGTTTTATTAGGTCACTTTATAATACACATATATAAAAGTGGGCGCGGTCGTCAACCGATTTTGGTAATTTTTCGTCCACACATTTGGCTAAGTAAATATATCACGCGTACCAGATTTCATCGATATATCTTTAACGGTTTCTGAGTTATGGCTTATTAAACTTTCAATATTCGCTCCTTAATAAGTGGGCGTGGCACCGCCCATTTTCCAAAATTTTTGTAGTTTTTGTTTTATGTCCATAGTTGGACTCCTGCCACAAAATCTCAGTGATTGATCTTTATATTTGACAGAGATATCGCTTAAAATGTTTTTATTAGGCCCCCTTATATTTCCTATATATAAAAGTGGGCGTGGCCGTCAACCGATTTTGATAATTTTTCGCCAAAACATTTGACTAAGTAATTATATTACGCGTACCGAATTTCATCGATATATCTTCAACGGTTTCTGAGTTATGACTCATAAAACTTTCAATGTCTGCCCCTTAATAAGTGGGCGTGGCACCGCCCATATTCCAAAATTTTTGTGTTTTTTGTTTTATGTCCATAGTTGGACTCATGCGACAAAATTTCAATGATAGATCTTTATATTTGACAGAGATATCGCTTAAAATGGTTTTATTAGGTCACTTTATAATACACATATATAAAAGTGGGCGTGGCCGTAAACCGATTTTGATAATTTTTCGTCAAAACATTTGTCTATGTAAGCAAATTACGCGTACCAAATTTCATCGATATATCTTCAACGGTTTCTGAGTTATGACATATAAAACTTTCAATGTTTGACCCTTAATAAGTGGGCGTGGCACCGCCCATTTTCCAAAACTTCATCAAATTTCTTCATAAGGGCCCGAGCTCAATACGTGGGTAAAATTTTAAAACTCTAGCTATATTAGTGGCTGAGATACCAAATTTCCGATTTTTTCTATATAGGAAAAGTGGGCGTGGTCATGGTCCGATTTCGCCCATTTTCAATACCAACCGTCCCAGTCTCGATACCAACTTGCGTTCCAAATTTCATCAAAATATCTCAATTTTTGCGCGAGTTAGAGTGTTTACAGACGGACGGACGGACGGACGGACGGACAGACGGACGGACGGACGGACGGACGGACGGACGGACGGACGGACGGACATGGCTCAATCGATTTCTCTTTTCACCCTGATCATTTTGATATATATAAGTCTATATCTATCTCGATTATTTCATTCTGTTACAATCCACCGTTATGTGATTAAAACTATAATACTCTGTGTACTAGTACAGCTGAGTATAAAAAATAACTACATACACATGTATGTATGCATAACTTACATATATTGCGCGTAATCAATATATTGGTATGTACATATACATATTTTATTTTGCAACAAATATCTGTGCATACATATGTACAACCACGACTGTCCACCAAACCTTACAAAATATGTACAACAATACAATTTTTCATTCTTAAAATCAAGCGAAATGTGACAACGTTGTCGTCGTGCAAAACGACATCAATTTCAAAAATTTTCTAGTCCAACTAGACTTCAATCAAATTCAAGGGCAAGGTATAAAAGTGTGAAGGGGCGAGCGACATACTGTTTTTATACTCAGCTGTACTAGTACACAGAGTATTATAGTTTTAATCACATAACGGTGGATTGTAACAGAATGAAATAATCGAGATAGATATAGACTTATATATATCAAAATGATCAGGGTGAAAAGAGAAATCGATTGAGCCATGTCCGTCCGTCCGTCCGTCCGTCCGTCCGTCCGTCCGTCCGTCCGTCTGTCCGTCCGTCCGTCCGTCCGTCCGTCTGTAAACACTCTAACTCGCGCAAAAATTGAGATATTTTGATGAAATTTGGAACGCAAGTTGGTATCGAGACTGGGACGGTTGGTATTGAAAATGGGCGAAATCGGACCATGACCACGCCCACTTTTCCTATATAGAAAAAATCGGAAATTTGGTATCTCAGCCACTAATATAGCTAGAGTTTTAAAATTTTACCCACGTATTGAGCTCGGGCCCTTATGAAGAAATTTGATGAAGTTTTGGAAAATGGGCGGTGCCACGCCCACTTATTAAGGGTCAAACATTGAAAGTTTTATATGTCATAACTCAGAAACCGTTGAAGATATATCGATGAAATTTGGTACGCGTAATTTGCTTACATAGACAAATGTTTTGACGAAAAATTATCAAAATCGGTTTACGGCCACGCCCACTTTTATATATGTGTATTATAAAGTGACCTAATAAAACCATTTTAAGCGATATCTCTGTCAAATATAAAGATCTATCATTGAAATTTTGTCGCATGAGTCCAACTATGGACATAAAACAAAAAACACAAAAATTTTGGAATATGGGCGGTGCCACGCCCACTTATTAAGGGGCAGACATTGAAAGTTTTATGAGTCATAACTCAGAAACCGTTGAAGATATATCGATGAAATTCGGTACGCGTAATATAATTACTTAGTCAAATGTTTTGGCGAAAAATTATCAAAATCGGTTGACGGCCACGCCCACTTTTATATATAGGAAATATAAGGGGGCCTAATAAAAACATTTTAAGCGATATCTCTGTCAAATATAAAGATCAATCACTGAGATTTTGTGGCAGGAGTCCAACTATGGACATAAAACAAAAACTACAAAAATTTTGGAAAATGGGCGGTGCCACGCCCACTTATTAAGGAGCGAATATTGAAAGTTTAATAAGCCATAACTCAGAAACCGTTAAAGATATATCGATGAAATCTGGTACGCGTGATATATTTACTTAGCCAAATGTGTGGACGAAAAATTACCAAAATCGGTTGACGACCGCGCCCACTTTTATATATGTGTATTATAAAGTGACCTAATAAAACCATTTTAAGCGATATCTATGTGAAATATAAAGATAATTCATTGAAATTTTGTGACATGAGTTTTACAATAGACCGGAAACAAAAAATAAAAAAGTTTGGAAAATGGGCGTGGCACCGCCTCTTTTTAGACAAAGGGATATATGAGATTTCTTAGCCTTTAACTCGACAAATAATTGAGATATTATGACGAAACTTGGTTTATACACTTTTATAACATGTGTTAATAGACACGCAAAAATGTATTGAAATCGGTTTATGACCACGCCTACTTTTTAACAAAGATATTTCTGGAACACCCTTTTGGAATTTGTAACGTGAAGTCTTTGTAACTAAAAGTCATAGAGGGATGAAATTTTGCACTAACAATAATATTTGTATGCTTATTTGGATGATTGATATAAATTTTGAAAATGGGCGTGGCTGCGCCCTGTTTATGCAGCACTCGTTTCATATAAAATACACCCTATATCGAACAAACGCAAACAAACAATGAAAGCATACAGCTGAGTATCTAATGTTCGATTGCACTCGAACTTAGGCTTCCTTACTTGTTTTTTTTTTATTTGTACAGCTCAACAAAAGCTGACAAAAGTCAAGCACACGCTATGTCACATTCGACGGTCGCGTCGATTTGCAGAAATTCATGACCGTGTCTACATACAAACATTCATACATATTCCCTTACATACCGACGAGCTCATAATTGCGGCCTATTCTCTGTGAACAGCGATTTCGTTGCGCAGAGTATGTTTTATTCTTGTTGTTGTTGGTTGTTCTTTCTGGTCAGCGAAATATGACAAACAAATCTAACCGCCGCTTGCTGACAGTGCGCAGGCCCGATTATTGCAAGTGGTCGCGCTTGTTGATATGAATGCGCACATAAGCAGGTGTCGAACCATTGCCATTGTGCGCGAGGTTAATCACTTTTGAATTACCCGCATGTCCACCGACTTGATCTGAAAGCTATTTGGAGTTAAAATTTTACAAAATTGCTTCGTCTTGTGAAAAGTGAGGGACAACAGCGAAATGTAGCGGGGCAAGGAAACGCAGCACTTGTAGAGGTGTATGAACATTGTACAATAACAAAATCTCACAGCGTTTGCCCCTTGTCACCTTGTCTCCTTGCCCATGAATTTATTTCAAGTCGAGTTAGACTAGAAAAAATTATTGAAATTGTCGTCGATTTGCGCGAAGACAATGTTGCCAGTTTTCTCTTGATTTTTTGTGATTAAGTTTATGAATGAAATTGTTATTGCTGTTTTTGATAATTTGGAGGACAGTAGGGTTTGCGTTTGGATAGCACATATGTTTGTATGTATGTATGTATATGTATATGGATGTACGCATGCTTTCAGGAGTTTGCGAATGGGATGTATGAGTACATGTGTACTTTTGCAAGTACATACATACATACATATGCATATATTTCAACAAATATAGAGTATGTAGGTACATAATATGAAATGCCGACGGCGCACAATGGGTGATTGCGGCCAAAAATAAATTCAAAATTAAAGTATGAGTAAAACAATTTTTTTAAATAGAGATCGACAGATACATCAAATTGTAATAAAAAAGCTTATATAAAAATGTTTGAGTCTCTTTTCGTTTAGCCGTACAGGGTGCCCAAAATTGTGTAAAAAATAGGTTCTTTTTTTCTCAATGAACACACCTCATACAAAATGCTCTATCTCATTTAATTCTTAACACACGAACTCGAGTAATACATCATTACATAGATAATGATTTTCTCTTTCAGAAATTCAGTAGTTGTAAATACCGTTCACTGTTGAATTTATATGAATTTTCAAATATTGACAAAAAATGTCGATAAGAAAAAAATTTTGCTCGACTTTGAATAAAAAAATTAAAAAAACAAAAAATATTACCTCCTCAAATTTTTTTTATGCTTTGAAATAATATATTCTTAATCAAACTACATTCTCATTTTAAAAATCCACTTGCTCCATTTGCCTTTATAATTTTTTTCCCATTGGCCTAAAACTGCGTTTTTGTAAACGCATTAATTATGTTAGTTTTCACATTATGAAAAACGCTTATATTTAGGCGAATAATCGAGTATTTCTTTATCGTCTTACAGTAAATGGTGCATACTTTCAAATTATGAGGTAATCTTTTTTATCAGCGTTAATTCATATCTTTAACAGCTTTTTTCTTTCGGAATATAAAAAAAAATTGTGTAAAAATTTTGAAATTTTAAAATGAAATTAAAAAAAAAACAAAAAATATTACCTCCTCCATTTTTTAATATTTCATAGTCCTAAATGTCTTTTATAAACAGGAGAAAAAATCGTAAAAATTCGTTTGCTCCATTTTGTTTTATGAACATTTTTATGGAAGGTGTTTTTTGAGTTTTCGTACATTTTTCCCATACAAAATGCCCAGAAGTATGCTTCAAAAAGTTTAAATATTTTTGTATGGTGAATATTTGTCAAAATGGTGAAACTTAAATATCGATATTTCCAATTCTAATTAAGATATTCGAAGAATTTAAACGCTGTTTTCAAGGGTAATGATTGTGCTTTGAACTGGTTTAATCGAATCTGAGTGGAAAGTAATTACATAAAAGATATTAAGCAGGGATAAGAGCCAAAAAACGTGTTTTTTGCCTATTTGAGCATGAATATCTCAGAAACTAGAACCAATTTGGAAAATCTGACTCCAGATTCAGGTTTAGCACACTGAAATCCTTTAGAAAAGTGTTATTTCATTTCTGGTATAAAATTTTTTTGAAATGCGATTTTTTTGTATGAAAGTTTTATGATAAATGCTTATAACATACTTAAAAGTGCATATATTTTTAATTTAAAAACGGTGAAGTGCTTTACCCCTTTTCCAAAATGATTACTGCATTTGATTTATATTTCACAAATGTATACACTAATCAAAATGGAGCATTTTAGCTATAATAGTTAGGAAAATGCTGAAATTTCAAAAATACCGTTATATGGGAGGTGGGCGTATTTGTGGGTGGATTTTGTTCAAATTTTCACAGTTTACTAATTTCAACCAAAAAAGCTTAAGTTCCGAGTTTCAAGATTCTAGCTTAATTATTACTATTTTTGGCCGCGTTTGTATGGAGGTGCCCCCACTGTGCGGCGGTTAGGATTTGGTATGTAATCCATGACTTCTGATGGTTGATCGTTGGTCATCAACAAATGGACAAGGAATTACATATTTTTATGGACAACATATTTTTATATGTTCAAAATTTCACAAATTTAATTACAATTGATAATTCGATAAAAACACTCACCAGTTTCATCTAATTGATGCTTTGTTGTATGCACACCAACATCTTATTTAATCATTTTTAGTATAGAAAATGCAAGGGATTGCGGGTTCGAGTCACAGCAAAGTCATATTTAAAGTTTTTTAAAATTATTTTTTATCGTTTTTTTTTAAATTCCTAAATTAAAATTCGATAGGAAAATTTTGAAAAAATTTAGTGGTTGTAAGAAATTGGTGCACCGATGGCATCGGTGTAATGCATATAAAACAGAGAATGTGAGTTCTGTGGTGCAAATAACATCACAGCTGCAGCTATATTTTCTCAATCTATACTAAATAACATAAAAATTCTCAATTACCTATGCTAAAAACAGAATTCTGCTGTTTAGCGTAGGTAATTCACCATCAAATTTTAGGATGGTGAATTACCTACCACCTCGTCCTCCTCACACTATTCGTAGTGGTTGGACCTTCTCTGGTTTTATAAGTTCTCTGTAGATATCTGATTTGACAAAAACTTTAAACTCGATTTACTCAAAACCCAAAAAAAATTATACGCTATTGTTATATTGACGATATGTATGCCTTTTGTCTAAATACTATTTAATATTTTTATTAACTTTCAATTAGCTATTGCAAACAAATAATTATTCATATCGTCAATGGTCGGTAGACTTTCAGCATATGTATCTGCCAGTGTCCCTTGCACCCAAGGTATCAGTTCAGAGACGCGACTGTAAACGCCCGGCTGATTGGGTAATGCACAACTAATGCCCCACGACACAATTCCCACTAGTTTGTCACCAGCCACTAAAGGTCCACCAGAGTCACTTTGGCACGCATCGGTGCCACCACGAGCGTAACCAGCACAAATCATGCGATCTGTTATGCCGATGTTTTGCAGTGTACAAATATTTTGATTGACGATGGGCACACGCGCATATTGCAGATAATAGGAAAAATGTCCCTTCGGTTGTGTAAATCCCCATCCCGCCACAGTAGCCATTTCACCATCCATTACCACCTCACCATCAAAAGATGTGGGCAAACTGATGGGTTGTATGCGATGGCTGAAAGTGAGCGCGTAAGCCATACGCACCAAACCGATATCATAGTCCATTGTTTTTATGTTGAAATTAGGATGATAATGTACCGCTGCTACGTCCATTATTATGCCTTCCCGTTTAGATAGCGTTTTACCTGCATGGACGTTCAAGAATCTTGGATATGTATACTTGAGGCAATGGGCCGCTGTTAGTACATTGCGTTCACTGATGATCGAACCGCCACAATGATGTAGGTTGAAGTGAGCCAATGAAACAATGTATGGTATGTTGAAACTACGAGCCGGACTGCCACCGACTATGCGAGGTTTTACCGGCGTAAACCTGACTGAGCCATCGGCAGCACCTTGAGTCCATGACGATAATGTACAGAAGACAAAAGCAAAGGCGAAATAAGAGTATTTGCAAATTTCGGACATTGAAAAATTTCGTTCGAAACGAAATGCGGCGCTTTTGGTAATGAATCTTAAAAATTGAATCGCGTTCGACAAAGTGATCTGAACGGAAGTTTTCATTGCCAATTTGTATGAACTTGACACTCGTACATACATATTATGTACACATGCATATTGACGACTGATAACTGATAAGCAACCTAACGGGGAACTAATGAGTACGAACATCAACTTGCAATTATGTAGATAAGTTTACTTATGGTGTATATGATAAGAAAAACATTTAGTGTGGTGTATTAGGGGTGGTATTGAAAGCTCAGTGCGCGTGGCATATACCGAAATAGAACACGTTTTAAAATTTAAAGCCCTTTGCTGTCATGCCCGGAACAGAATTGAGACGAGCCAACGGATAGCGGACCAACGGGTACTGAACTACTGATATGTTCCGTCGCAAAATCCGTCTAGCTAAACACAATTGCGGCGGAAACTGGTTTTTGTTCAAACACTGAAATTTATTAAATTTAGCGTTTCTGTTAATATTTTATTTCAAACTAGCAAATACCCGTTGCTTCGCAATGAGGAATAATAGTTAACCAAAGTCAACTCAAGTCAATTCAAGTCAATTCAATTCAATTCAATTCAATTCAATTCAATTTAATTCAATTGAATTCAATTCAATTCAAGTCAAGTCAAGTCAAGCCAAGTCAAGTCAAGTCAAGTCAAGTCAAGTCAAGCCAAGTCAACCCAAGTTAAGTTAAGTTATTCCGGGGTTATCTGGGTCCATTTGATGACCTTGTCTAGCCATCACTACAGCTCTATATTGAAGCCGTTCCCAACACTTTTCATTTGATACCAATATCACTCACAACATCCCGGTCCGCATTTTGACCGATATCTGGGGATCCGGCCTAGGAATCATTATGAATAGAACTCCACGTAAAAGCCTTGTTCAAAACATTTCATATCATACCAATATTGCTCCGAAACATTCTGGGTTAATCCGAGGTCACATTTTGACCCATATTTGGGGACGCGGCCCAGGCATCACAAATAACATAATTCTACGTCGAAGTCCTCATCAATACCTTTCATTTGGTAGCAATATCGCTCAGAAATATTCGAGGGTCATCCGGTCCACCCGTTGACCCATATCAGGAGACCCGGAATGGAAATCACAAAGAAAATAGGTCTGTGTTAAAGCCCTGCTCAATACATTTAATTTCATACCAATATCGTTCAAAACCATTCCGGAGTCATCTGGGTCCACATTCTTACCCAGACTGCGGAGGATGTCTAGGCATCACAATGAAAATAACTCTCTGTTGAAGTCCTGCTCAACACCTTTCATTTGATACCAATATCGCACGTGTAGGTGCAGGCGTTCTTGAGTTATAGCATAGTATGCATGTGCAAACAGGTTTTTGATTGCCACCGAGACAAACAACAAACCGTGCTCTTGGAAAAAGTTCCGATTAATGTTCTCTCTAGGTCTTTACGCCATTCTGAATTTTTTAATATTGGCCTCTCAAGAACTAACTATGGCATTAATGCGCCCCTTAATCGAGCTTATGGTGAACTTAATGTGTTTTTAAATGCTTATGATGTTGACCTTATAAATCCCACCGGTAGCCTGTATAGTTTTCTGCGAACATTCTTCTCGCGCACATATCGCTAATACCTTATATTCTATTACTTATTTTTAATTTAGCTTTAAGATTATCTATTAATTCAATTGTATGTAGGGACACGAATTTCGATACGATACGATACCAAATCGATATTTATTTGATACCGATACTTTTTACTCGATTCTTTTGCAACGATATTTTTTGGTATCGAGTACTTCAACCACGGTATCGAACAAATGAGTACATTCAGTGATGGAAAATTAAAATTGTGTCATATTTGTCCAAAAAATTGTGCAACGCAAAATAGTGCCGAAAATCGGTCGAGTGCATGATAATGATATACATATAATCTAATATGATAATGATGGATACATATACACATCTATTCCGGTTTACGATCCACTTTCATCGGAGGTGAATCGGATCAAATGGCATTCTGCAATTCGATTGACGTCCGATGAACGTCAGATTTTTTCGAAGTTCGGAAATCGGCATTCTGGTTCACGATGGATCGGATTTTTGACAGTTTATCGGAGCGATTCTTTCCGTCAGCTTTTGTGTGTCGGAGGCAATAGAAATTTTGATTATTTTTGGAAATATTACCAATTTAATGTAATTAAACTATGATTTTTAAATTTATGCAACATTATTATACAAAACGGGCTTGGTTTAGCTATGCTACTGGCCTTTTCTTTGAAAATAAGTGAACAAAAGGAATCTGATTTAGTACAATAGACTGAATAGAGGGAACTAAGTACAAGGAGTTTCAATGTGTTGAACTTTTATTTAATAATAAAATTTATTTTCCTTTTTAGCAATATTTATATATTATTATTTAATAAAAGCTTCTGAAAATAATTTTAAATGTGTATTATTACTACGATGATGTAATATGAGTGGGTAGTGCAACTTGGGCATAATTTCTGTGCCAGGATGATCCTTTAAGTATTTTTGCCCGACTTTGTCTTTTTAAAGGTTTAAAATATCGCCATCCGACATGATTTACAATCATTTGCACGAGAAACTAACAAATCGAAGAAACGTGCTCACTTTCTATGTCCGTTCATGCTCAACGCGTCCTTGAGAATCACAAAATTCCTGCTACACGATATGTACATATTCATGACTTGATGGATCGCAACCTGGATCTCAAATTTGCTTTTATGTTTTGTGATCCATAAAAATTTGTTGATATGCGACCAGTGTGGAGCGCCATCCACGGATTGCATCAGTATAACATATTACTATAAATAGTGTAAAACAAATCAACTGTAAGAGGTTTTCGCATGAAAATTTGTTGGAATAAGCTGTAAATGTTATTTTCACTAAAGTTGGCATTTTCATTGCGATTGAGTTCATGGAGTCCAGTTTTTTCATAATTTAAAATTACTAATAGTTAAGGTGGGAATCGCAATAATGTACCACTGGTGTTAAAGGAAAATTTGAATATAATGAACCACGATCCTATCACACTCAGAGAAAAAGCAAGCTAAACTTAAGTATAACGGGCTTGAATCAAGCCGAAAACGTCATGAAAGTCTGTTAACCTTGAAAATGCTAAAATCAAGAATATATTCTTATTTTTAGAACGATTTTTGAGAGAATAAAAAGCTTATATTAATAATTTTCCTTTTTGAAATAAGCTTATATAAACTTGTTTTCAGCATTGCCTATGATTGATTTAAGAATGTACATTCTTATTTTAAGAATACTTATTCCTGCTTTTTCACTTTTTCGAAATTCAAAATTCGAAATCATTTAACCCACCTAATAAAAATAAAAAAGAAAAATGGTTATTTCTTTTCATTGTGTTTTATTTTAAGACATATACATATGTATTTACATATATTTACAATGAGATGGAATTCTTATAACTATATGTATATAATTCAGTCTTTATGTACATATACAAATATGTAAGTGAAATTTTTAAAACCAAAAATATTAATATATAACTATAACTATAACTATAACTATAACTATAACTATAACTATAACTATAACTATAACTATAACTATAACTATAACTATAACTATAACTATAACTATAACTATAACTATAACTATAACTATAACTATAACTATAACTATAACTATAACTATAACTATAACTATAACTATAACTATAACTATAACTATAACTATAACTATAACTATAACTATAACTATAACTATAACTATAACTATAACTATAACTATAACTATAACTATAACTATAACTATAACTATAACTATAACTATAACTATAACTATAACTATAACTATAACTATAACTATAACTATAACTATAACTATAACTATAACTATAACTATAACTATAACTATAACTATAACTATAACTATAACTATAAATCGTCGTACCATACGAAAACTAGCACATTTAAAATTTCTGGCGAAAGCTATCAATAAAAAAATTCTGTACGAAAAGTAGCACATTTGACTTTTGGCCGACGAAAAGTAACAGAATCGACTTTTGGCTGACGAAAAGTATCAGTAATTATATACTGTTTTTACATTAAAATTGTTGTTGTTTAAACGAAATTGATAGTCGATTTTGTTACTTTTCGTCGGCCACAAAAAATTGTATGCTAGTTTTCGTATGGTACGACGAAATATAAATATGTCGGAGTCATTCATTTGTGCATTGGCGATGATGTGCTGCAGCTTCTCTGCTCTTCTATTTATGTATTTGGCGTAGATCTCACCTTTATGAAATATTACTCCTGAAGAAAAAAGAAACATATTGGATGCCGTTTTAAAACTTAAACTAAATTCGCATTAACGCTAGAACTCTTACCTGTTCTTTTTTCCAAGGAAACAATTTCTTGCGAAAACCCTATATATGTATATATGTTTATTTATAAATGTGTCTATATATTTACATATCGCGAGCGGATAACAAACCCTTTATCTATTGAATACAGCTTCCAAATTAAAATCGCTTAGAAGTTTTCTCGAGAAATAAATTTATTATGAAATGAAAGTTATATAAATATTATTTAGAAAATATTTGGCCATTGTATTCTTAAATTAAGAATTTCATTCTTAAAATAAGATTTTTTCAGATTTTTTGCTTGTTTCAAGAATGCCATTCTTGATTTAAGATTGAAGAAACTTAAATTTGAAATATTTTTCCTTAATTTCAGTTATTCTTAAATCAAGTACGACATAGCTTGATTTTAGCCTGCAACTTTTCTCTGAGTGCACAGATAATAAAAAAAGTCGCTCCCACCAGACGATTATAGTGTAAGAGATATTCCTTGTTAAAGCAATGTGTATGTAGAAGACTTTTTTGTGTCACCGGCCTTCGACCGCGCTTCAAAAAAACCTCAGCCGGCAGAATTCTCCTTTTGGAGAACTTTAATATTATAATTTAATAATAGTTGAAAGCGTTAAAGGTAGATGAATTATCATCCAAAGAATATTTCCTGAAAGTTTCACTGAAAAATTCGCAGTAGTTTGTAAATAAATAAAATTGGTTCATTCTATCCAAGCTTAGCCGGTGTTAATTTCCGAATTACAAGGTATTCTCGCATGAAACTTGGTGTCAGTATTCTATAAATGCCGTTTTCATATAGGTTGGCACATTTTTTTTATAATAGAAAGCAATATTTAAAAAAATTGAATTAAAATTAATGTCTAAATTCCTTTGTTCTTCCATTTATTTTTCCACTAAAAAAGCTGCTGCAGCAATGGAATCCATTTTTTAACCATTTAATATATTCTTTCTGAAAATTTAATCTAAAACTTACTGAAAATATAAATTTGCTGTCAAAAATACAAACGTGCTGTCAAAAAATACATATTATTTCGCATAAACGCTATCTAACACTGATTCGAACATAGTTTAACACTTAACAACACTTATGTTCGAAACGTCGTAAACCAGAATACCAATTTTCGTTTTTTCGTAGCAGTCGGCGTCGCCGCGATCGGAGTTCCGAGGGATTGTAGAATAGCTGTGATAATCTCAATGAAAATGAATTGTTAATGTTAAGTATTTATACTCAGCTGTACTAGTACACAGAGTATTATAGTTTTAATCACATAACGGTGGATTGTAACAGAATGAAATAATCGAGATAGATATAGACTTATATATATCAAAATGATCAGGGTGAAAAGAGAAATCGATTGAGCCATGTCCGTCCGTCCGTCCGTCCGTCCGTCCGTCCGTCCGTCCGTCCGTCTGTCCGTCCGTCCGTCCGTCCGTCCGTCTGTAAACACTCTAACTCGCGCAAAAATTGAGATATTTTGATGAAATTTGGAACGCAAGTTGGTATCGAGACTGGGACGGTTGGTATTGAAAATGGGCGAAATCGGACCATGACCACGCCCACTTTTCCTATATAGAAAAAATCGGAAATTTGGTATCTCAGCCACTAATATAGCTAGAGTTTTAAAATTTTACCCACGTATTGAGCTCGGGCCCTTATGAAGAAATTTGATGAAGTTTTGGAAAATGGGCGGTGCCACGCCCACTTATTAAGGGTCAAACATTGAAAGTTTTATATGTCATAACTCAGAAACCGTTGAAGATATATCGATGAAATTTGGTACGCGTAATTTGCTTACATAGACAAATGTTTTGACGAAAAATTATCAAAATCGGTTTACGGCCACGCCCACTTTTATATATGTGTATTATAAAGTGACCTAATAAAACCATTTTAAGCGATATCTCTGTCAAATATAAAGATCTATCATTGAAATTTTGTCGCATGAGTCCAACTATGGACATAAAACAAAAAACACAAAAATTTTGGAATATGGGCGGTGCCACGCCCACTTATTAAGGGGCAGACATTGAAAGTTTTATGAGTCATAACTCAGAAACCGTTGAAGATATATCGATGAAATTCGGTACGCGTAATATAATTACTTAGTCAAATGTTTTGGCGAAAAATTATCAAAATCGGTTGACGGCCACGCCCACTTTTATATATAGGAAATATAAGGGGGCCTAATAAAAACATTTTAAGCGATATCTCTGTCAAATATAAAGATCAATCACTGAGATTTTGTGGCAGGAGTCCAACTATGGACATAAAACAAAAACTACAAAAATTTTGGAAAATGGGCGGTGCCACGCCCACTTATTAAGGAGCGAATATTGAAAGTTTAATAAGCCATAACTCAGAAACCGTTAAAGATATATCGATGAAATCTGGTACGCGTGATATATTTACTTAGCCAAATGTGTGGACGAAAAATTACCAAAATCGGTTGACGACCGCGCCCACTTTTATATATGTGTATTATAAAGTGACCTAATAAAACCATTTTAAGCGATATCTATGTGAAATATAAAGATAATTCATTGAAATTTTGTGACATGAGTTTTACAATAGACCGGAAACAAAAAATAAAAAAGTTTGGAAAATGGGCGTGGCACCGCCTCTTTTTAGACAAAGGGATATATGAGATTTCTTAGCCTTTAACTCGACAAATAATTGAGATATTATGACGAAACTTGGTTTATACACTTTTATAACATGTGTTAATAGACACGCAAAAATGTATTGAAATCGGTTTATGACCACGCCTACTTTTTAACAAAGATATTTCTGGAACACCCTTTTGGAATTTGTAACGTGAAGTCTTTGTAACTAAAAGTCATAGAGGGATGAAATTTTGCACTAACAATAATATTTGTATGCTTATTTGGATGATTGATATAAATTTTGAAAATGGGCGTGGCTGCGCCCTGTTTATGCAGCACTCGTTTCATATAAAATACACCCTATATCGAACAAACGCAAACAAACAATGAAAGCATACAGCTGAGTATCTAATGTTCGATTGCACTCGAACTTAGGCTTCCTTACTTGTTTCAAAATACTAAATATTTTTCATATATCTTTTTACAACTGTGATTGCATTAAATACACCTGTTGTTTTGTAAAAGCTGTTGGTTTGTAAAAAATGTTTTCAAGAACTTTATAAACTTGTATAATTTTTTTAATCAGCTTGAACTATACTTATGAGTTGGAAAAGGATTTGCGTCAAAATCAAAACTTTGGAACTAGCCATGGCATACTATGCCATCCCATCGATGACCGTGGAATTAAGAGGGTAATCCAGAAAAAACCTGGCATTCGCTTCCACATTCGTTGACAGAATGACTGACATTAGCATGGGCTTGTCATTGGAGGGAAGGACTTGCCCACTGCATTGCCGCGGAACGAATAAATCACGCAACACCGCAAGGATTCTAGCGAATCAAATGAAGAATACCTTACAGGAAAGCAGAGAAAGAAGGGAAAAATGTAAGGCATAATGGAAATTTCCACTGAAAATAACGGTATTTATTTCAGTTCATTTTTCGCGCTCCATTCTACTTTGCATTACGTGGAATGGGTAATGGAAGATCATTCCTCTCTGCATTACTGGCAATGCGTGAAAAAAGTGATGAACTCGTCAGATGATCCATGGCAAGGCCTTCTGTCATGCCTGACAGGTAATAGCGATGACCAGATTTTTGCTGGGATGGAATTAGCACTAATACAGCGATATGCGTATTGCGTTTTTGGTAACTTTCTAGAAGACGGTGCAACTTTAAACCGTTTTAACAAATATCTTTTAAATGGTGAAAACTCTTTTGTTTCCGCTTTCGAATTCATAATCTAGAGGTCAGAACGCGTCGATTGGTACCTCTTTTAACTATTTTAGAGGAAATTTTAGGGCTGCACCTTCTAGAAAATTACCGCTTTCGATACCGATACTTTGAGTATCGAGTAGTTTAGTTTCGATATTATCGGGTTCGCGATTCTTTTTAACCGATATTTTAAATGAGTACCAGATCGATGCTTTTGATTCGATATCGTGTCCCTAATTGTATGTCTAGCCGGCAAGAGTATATTGTATTCGAAGGCTGGAAAATAAACAAACAAACAAACAAAAACAAACATATGAGTCGCCTGTGCTGCGCTGCCTGGCACGACTGCGACGCCTCCACTGAACACGGCAAATGACCAAACGAATCTGTCTATGCTTGCGCTTTTTTGAGTTTTTCGAAATTTAAAACCGGGAAAAAGGTAGTCTCCGAGGGATGAAATAGAAATAGATCCAATTATTTTGCCGATGTGAAATTTTCCGCTGACGGAGAAACCGTCCCCGATATTCTGTGCAACGCCATGCAATTCTTTGTGTTCTATTTTTGGCACATTGGGTACCCGTTGTCCGTTATCCGATGACCCGTCGCAATTCTGTTTCAGGCATTAGGTAGATCCCTAATTTGGCAGTTGACCGTCTAATTTTTGCCAAATGAGTTCCGGTGAAGACTAAATCGGATATTATCGATATGGCAATGTGCTCATGTTGTAATAATTTATCGGCTGAAAATACTTATGTAGATGATGCAAAATATTTGCTAATTATCGTTATTTTTTAATGTAAATTAAAGGATAAATTAGTTCAATTTATTTGATTCGAGTTATTGACTCTTATTACATCAAGTTGTATATACATAAATATTTACACTTCTTGATTAGATTATTTTAAAATTATGGAAGTGTAAAAATTCTAACCTTTTAAAATGCAGTGGCAAATATTCAGCTACTCGTCGTCGCCGACAAAAATGGAAATATATTTAAGTGAGCAAAAATGTAGTTTTGCCTCTAGTCGCTGTCAGGTCACGTATAGGGACACGAATTTCGATACGATACGATACCAAATCGATATTTTTTTCATTTGATACCGATACTTTTTACTCGATTCTTTTGCACCGATATTTTTTGGTATCGAGTACTTCAACCACGGTATCGAACAAATGAGTACATTCAGTGATGGAAAATTAAAATTGTGTCATATTTGTCCAAGAAATTGTGCAACGCAAAATAGTGCCGAAAATCGATCGTGTGCAGAAGTGACAAGCTGCTTCCTAAAGGGCCGAAAAATGCACAAGCATTAGTAATTTTCACTGGTAGATATCGAAAAATAGGTCTGATCCACGCGCTGAAATAATTGCAGGTTTGGGATACTTCGTAAGGTTTTTTGTATGAAGTTGTATGAAGTTACCCAAATCCATGGTCAAATAATAATATGGTCGTTGCACTGAAAAGAGAATAGGCGATTACCGTTGAACGGCCGTAGATAAGAATGTCAAAAACAGAAAAAAACCCTAGCGAACATACAAGCGAACACACAAGCTATTTCCACGAATAACACGTGCAAGAGGGCAAAATCAAAACAAAAGACGATAATTTGACAGCTTACTATTACAAAAACAAAATAGCCGTCCTCTGCTGCGTCCACCATTTTATTATTTCATCATGCCCAAATCTGTTTATTGATTTTCACATTAAAAGAGGCGCATACTTACCACCGAAACTTGCTTACAATTTGCACCCAACAGACCAGGAAGTAAGCGAAATGTAATAGGACTTGAGAACAAGCTTATAACAATTGTCCATTGTAAGCTTATTGCAATACAGTTTTTATAAGCTTCATTGTAAGCTTAGCATGATTGTAATAATTGAGGAACACTTACTTTATGTAAGCCTTTCTCAATACTCCTTATGTTAAAAAGCTTGAAAACAATATTACAATAAGCTTACTTTACACTTAAAATCAAAGCTTGAAAAACTATTAATAATAACATTGTTTTAAGCTTGCTGTAAAATTTTTTTAAATTTTGGTTTTACGATGATTCATATAATTCATTGATTCCTTTTTCGGAAAAGGGAAGCATAAAAGCCTCAATAAAATTCAATATAATGTTGAATTTCCCACTATATGATACCGCTGGATTGAATTACAGGTTGATATCATGGTTCGAAACAGGAGGAGAATATAAAATAAAGAACATTGCAGTAAAGGTGAAGAAGGAAAGAAAATACAAAGAAAAATGCAAATAAAAATTTATTTTTTTCTTTTTTCTACTATTTATACATACAATTGTATTTATAAGCTTACAACAAGCTTTCATAAGTAATATTTTTCTACAATTACATTTGTAAGCTTATAAAAAGGGTACTGTTTTGATTTTTCTACAATTGTCTTTTTCAATACTTTGCACAAGCATTCCTCAAGCTTAACGCTTATATTTGTAAGCTGGTTATAATATTATTCTCAAGACTTTTGGTTTATTGGGCAATTACCATGCGATAGAAATAATGATAACTGGAGACATAGGATTAAATATTTTGTATTTTCATACGACAATTTGACGTTTGCAAATAAAAAATCGTAATTTCAGCGAAAAAATCGTCAATATCTATTTTCTTTCTCATTTTACTAAAAACACGTTGTAAACAAAAAAGGGTGTGTTTTCCATTAATGCCTCTATGACACTACCTTTTTTCCTGGTATTCTACAAGGTTTTTTGTGTGAAAGAGGTGGTCAAATACAGTTTTATGTTGGTGCAAGCGAGTAAGCTATGTTGGAAAAAACCAACGAAATACCATCTAGGCGGTTAAAAACCAATGAGCCAGCTTGTATTTCGATAGGTTTTTTGACATTTGGCACTTTTTTCTGACAATTGTTTCAATTTGACAACTAGAAAATAAATTATTATACTCAGCTGTACTAGTACACAGAGTATTATAGTTTTAATCACATAACGGTGGATTGTAACAGAATGAAATAATCGAGATAGATATAGACTTATATATATCAAAATGATCAGGGTGAAAAGAGAAATCGATTGAGCCATGTCCGTCCGTCCGTCCGTCCGTCCGTCCGTCCGTCCGTCCGTCCGTCTGTCCGTCCGTCCGTCCGTCCGTCCGTCTGTAAACACTCTAACTCGCGCAAAAATTGAGATATTTTGATGAAATTTGGAACGCAAGTTGGTATCGAGACTGGGACGGTTGGTATTGAAAATGGGCGAAATCGGACCATGACCACGCCCACTTTTCCTATATAGAAAAAATCGGAAATTTGGTATCTCAGCCACTAATATAGCTAGAGTTTTAAAATTTTACCCACGTATTGAGCTCGGGCCCTTATGAAGAAATTTGATGAAGTTTTGGAAAATGGGCGGTGCCACGCCCACTTATTAAGGGTCAAACATTGAAAGTTTTATATGTCATAACTCAGAAACCGTTGAAGATATATCGATGAAATTTGGTACGCGTAATTTGCTTACATAGACAAATGTTTTGACGAAAAATTATCAAAATCGGTTTACGGCCACGCCCACTTTTATATATGTGTATTATAAAGTGACCTAATAAAACCATTTTAAGCGATATCTCTGTCAAATATAAAGATCTATCATTGAAATTTTGTCGCATGAGTCCAACTATGGACATAAAACAAAAAACACAAAAATTTTGGAATATGGGCGGTGCCACGCCCACTTATTAAGGGGCAGACATTGAAAGTTTTATGAGTCATAACTCAGAAACCGTTGAAGATATATCGATGAAATTCGGTACGCGTAATATAATTACTTAGTCAAATGTTTTGGCGAAAAATTATCAAAATCGGTTGACGGCCACGCCCACTTTTATATATAGGAAATATAAGGGGGCCTAATAAAAACATTTTAAGCGATATCTCTGTCAAATATAAAGATCAATCACTGAGATTTTGTGGCAGGAGTCCAACTATGGACATAAAACAAAAACTACAAAAATTTTGGAAAATGGGCGGTGCCACGCCCACTTATTAAGGAGCGAATATTGAAAGTTTAATAAGCCATAACTCAGAAACCGTTAAAGATATATCGATGAAATCTGGTACGCGTGATATATTTACTTAGCCAAATGTGTGGACGAAAAATTACCAAAATCGGTTGACGACCGCGCCCACTTTTATATATGTGTATTATAAAGTGACCTAATAAAACCATTTTGTTGGCGAAAAACCTCAGGCTGAACCCTCCAAGAGGGTGCCGACCGGTAATGGATACCACAGAAGTTCCGTTCAGGAAGGTACTCCAGAAATTCCGCTCGGAAGGTATCCAGCAGAGATCAGGAATCAGTGCCATTTGCCCTAGCTCTCTCAATAGCTCCGGCTTATGGAAATGGTTTTTGATCATGGTCTTGGGGTAGGGGCCGGATCAAGGTGTTATGCGTCATGAACCGTGCTGATGATCAGCCTGGCTGGGGGCCCCTTGCAAATAGCTCAGTCTCGTACGGTGCCCTCTGGGAACCGGGCCATTCTCAGTTGTAATCTTTGGCCTTACCCCGGGTACTGCGGATCTCTGCCCGGGGTCGACGAACCCCTTCTCCGCCACTCGTGGGACCACAAACATGAACAATTTAAACCTAAACAATCAAACAAACAACTCAATACAAGGCACGGAACGGAACTTGATTAAGGACAACGGAACTGACACTACAACATCCTCCTATAGGAATCCGGAGCTTCTAGCTACAGATTCCGAGGATGATACTCTCTTGGCCTCGAGCCAGGAGACCATGCTTAGTGCCTCAGGCAGTACCACCCATAGTACACCTAAGGTACATACAGTGTACACACGCAACAAAGAGGTCGGAGGCGCCAACCAAAGTGCACCGACCGCGACAACAGCAAAGACAAAGAAGAAGAAAAAGAAGAGCCTGTATCAAATAAAGAAGGCAAAATGTCAGAGGGCGCTCTATATGCTAAAAAAGATTGAAAATGGCGACGCCCCAAGTACCTCGAAAGATACAGGCATCTACAAAAGGATAGTGGAAGAGTTTGAAGCTTTCCAAAGAGAGCATCGAACTCCAAACCATCCCCAAAACCCAACAACAAACAAAAACGCCGAGGAAACTTCTCATAAGAGAAATAGATCTGGCAACGACAACATATACGAGACTACGAAGAAGCCCAAACGGGCGGAAACGAAGCCATCAAACGAACGGCATTTCAGCGAGGTTGCCAGGGACTACTTGCAAGTGGCCATAGTGGATGCTAACAGCAAATCACCGGCAAGCATTCAGAGTAACTGGTTGGAGATCGAGGTCAGGTTGTCAAAACTGGCAATGCGTCGCGTACGTGACAACCCGGCAGGTCCCCATCCGGTGTTTGACTCTTCGGAGACGCTCAGAGGTTACAGGGTAATCAAGTGCGCGAACCAGGCCTCTTTGGAGTTCCTGACTAGTTCAGTCGCTAGCGTCAGCGAAGAGCTTAAAAACCTTAAGCTGAAGCTGATCCCTGCGAACGAGATTCCAAGGAGGCCTCGTGCGCGTATTTGGTTGCCCCCGATGGACGACTCTGGAGAGGAGCTTCTGGAGATAATAAAGCTGTATAACAGTCATATCCCGGCCGTTGCTGACTGGCAACTAATCAAAGCTGAGCAGCCTACGAAAAACAGCAGACCCATCCTCGTGGCGATCTCCGAGGAATCACTGGAAGCCCTGGCGAAAGCAGACCATAAGGTCGCTTTTGCCATAAGAATGGCTAAAGTGAAGGTGTTCCAAGGGGACAGATCGCCCGATGAAGACGACCCAGAAGATGTGGATGACGCAGGTCAACTGCTAAGGGAAGTCAGAATCAGGGATGGGGAGCCGACAACACCCACTAAGCAGCATACAGATTAATCTGCAGCACTCAAAAAGTGCTACAGATAATCTAAGGGTACTCCTAAACGAGGAGGACCTTGACATCAGCCTGATTCAGGAACCATGGGTCAACAACCACACGGTAAGGGGACTCAACATCAGCAATTATGACCTACACTACAAAACAAATGCAGGTAAACCAAGAGCATGCATACTTACCAAAAAAGGTTTAAATGCACTTCTATGTTCTAATTACAGTACAGCAGATACGACAGTGGTGGCTATAAAGGGCAGAGCTGGGCATATTACATACGTCGTTTCCTCGTATATGGCCCATGATAAGGACGCTCCACCCCCAGAGATAAAGGAAATTATAGCCGAAAACCGCAGTAGCACACGTTCTGTGGTAATTGGCTGCGACGCTAACGCAAGACATACCATATGGGGCAGCACAACAATCAATGACAGGGGTGAGTCACTTTTACAATTTATTTTAAATTCTAATTTAAGTATATGTAACATAGGTAGAAAACCCACGTTTATATTTCCCAGTTCCGATAGATTCCAGGGGTGGGAGGAGGTGCTGGATCTCACTCTATCCACCGATGATGAATTCTCATTGGTGGAAAACTGGAGAGTGTCGGACAGTCCATCCCTATCGGATCACTGTTGGATTCTCTTCAGCATAAGGAGTGGATACAACCGTCCGCAACGCTTCAGGAATCCTAGAAGAACTAATTGGGATAAATTCAACAGATTTACATCAGATTATTTAACTGCTAACTGCTCCAAAACTGTAATTGAAAGCCCTCACGAGCTAGATACTACAGTAGAGCGATTAGAACATAAATTAACTTCAGCTTTTAATAAATCTACTCCAATGAGTATTATTAAGAAGAGTTCACCTCCCTGGTGGAATGGTAGACTCAGAGACCTCAGATCTAACGTAAGAAGAACCTTCAACGAGTGCTATAAAAACAAAATATGGCAGCCCTACAAAGAAGCGCTTAAAATATACAAAAAAGAACTAAGAATTTCAAAAAATGAATCATGGAAATCCTTTTGTTCATCAATTGAGAACAGTCGCGAATCCTCCCGGTTGAGTAAGATTCTGTCCAAGGAGCACTTCAACTCACACCTCATTAGGAGTAAGGACGGAGTATGGACAGGCTCAGAGGAGGAATCACTCAGTAACCTAATTGACACTCATTTCCCTGGCAATGAAAGAACCCCCACTGACGTATCTCGGCAGGCAGTCTCGATTCCCCCCGAGGGTCTGGTGGACTCCATCATTGACAGGGATAAGATCAGATATGCCATAAACAACTTCTCCCCATATAAATCACCTGGCCCTGATGGTATCTCCCCCATCATGCTTCAGAAACTGGGAGAACCAATGATCATCTGGCTTGAAAGGGTATTTAGAGCAAGCATTTCCCTAGCCTATATTCCCCTAAGCTGGAGGAGAGTTAAGGTTATCTTCCTTCCTAAAGCGGGTAGAAGATCACATGAAGTCGCCAAGGACTACAGACCCATCAGCCTAACATCCTTCCTATTAAAAGTCCTAGAAAGGCTTTTAGACATCCACTTAAGATCGGTAATTACTGGTCCTAATCTATCTGCGGCTCAACATGCCTACACAAAAGGCAAATCTACCGAAACGGCTCTTCATGAGCTGGTAGGAACCATAGAAAAGTCGATGGGATTCAAGCAATTTACATTAGCAGCCTTCCTGGATATAGAAGGTGCTTTCAACAACCTAGAGATTAACAAGATTGTGAGCTCTCTTAGTATAATGGGGGTAGCCGATCACATCGGCAGATGGACACAGTCTATGCTAAACGACAGAATTATACATGCCTGTATTGGCTCAGTAACAACAACGCGCTATGTAAGGAGGGGCACTCCTCAGGGGGGGGTACTATCCCCGCTCCTTTGGGTTATTGCTCTGAACGATATTCTACTGGACCTCAACAAAAACGGAGTGAAAGTAATAGCATACGCAGACGACATTGCAATATTAGTATCAGGCCCATTCCCGTCAACGCTAAGTGAAATACTCAACAATTCACTAAGAAGGTTACACTCCTGGGCCACCAAATGTGGACTTAACGTGAACCCAAGCAAGACGGAATTGGTCCTGTTTACGAACAAAAATAAAATTCCCTCATTCGTACTTCCATCCATCAATGGTACTACGTTATCCCTTTCACCAAGGGTGAAATACCTGGGAGTCGAAATCGACAGCAAACTTAACTGGAAAGTAAACATTGAAAGAAGGGTAGAAAAGGCCTTTATTGCCTACTATTCCTGCAAAAGACTCTTCAGTAGAAATTGGGGATTGAAGCCCAATCTTGTCATGTGGCTATATACGGCCGTCGTAAGACCCATATTGTCATATGGAGCACTAGTATGGTGGCCAGCACTTGACAAGCAATATAACATCAGAAAAATTAACAGCGTCCAACGTGCAGCTTTTGCGGGAATAACCGGTTCCTATAAAACCTGTCCGGCGGACGCACTAAATATCATTTTAAACCAATTACCACTAGACCTACATATCCGTGAATCAGCCACCTTCAGCGCGCTAAGACTACGGGAGTCGGGTTGCTGGACGGAAAGGCGGAACGGTCATAGCAGCATCCTCAGTAGGCTCCCTGACGGAGTTCAGACATCAGACTACCTTGTACCATCGCTAAGTTTTGAGAAGGGCTTCAATGTGACGTTTCCGTCAAGAAGGGAGTGGAAGAGAGACAGCGTACGCAAGAAGAAAGCAATCTCAATCTACACCGACGGATCCAAAATGGATTGCGGTGTTGGGGCTGGGGTTTTCTCTGAAGTACTTAACGTGTCTCTTTCATTCCGTCTTCCCAGTTCAGCCAGCATCTTCCAAGCGGAAGTTTTTGGCATTGAAAGGGCTTGTGAGCTCCTCCTGAAACAGACGGCAATAGGGGACAAGGTGCACATATACTCAGACAGCCAGGCGGCGCTTATGGCGCTTAACTCACCTATTACGACATCCAAAACCATACGCAGCTGCAAAAACATGCTTCAGGCAGCGGTCACTACAGGATTATCCATTTCCATCATATGGGTTCCTGGTCACAGGAACATCGATGGTAATGAGAAGGCTGACGAACTGGCGAAAGCGGGGGCAGCCATGGACGATAGTCGAGCAGCCAACCTGAGCTGCCCATTCACATCTATAAAACGAGAAATCCATCTAAAATTCCGACAGCAGGCTACTCTTCGATGGAACTCTGCTGATTCTTGCAAGGTCACGAAGCAAACATGGCCGGCTTATAATACTACAAGAACCAACGACCTAATCAGAAGGTCCCGAAAGGACATCTTCAGGATCACATCCACGATTACAGGACACTGGCCATTCGGTAAACACGCCGAACGACTAGGTATCCCGTTCAACGGCATATGTAGAAGCTGCAATCAAGAGGATAGTGAGGAATCTATCCAACACTTCCTATGCGAATGCCCGGCTCTTACTCAGATCAGACATAACACATTCGGCAATTTTGTACTTCCCAATTTAAGCGCAATAGCCGACTGCACTGTAGCTAGCCTAGGTAGGTTCATAGAGAAATCGAAATGGTTTGAACACACCGGCGAACTCCAACAACCCATAACCACATAGTTTCCATGAGTTATGTGCATCAAAATGGCGCTTCGTGCGCTAATTGGGCCCGGGATTGTTCAACCGGGCGGCACGGCAACCAACCAACCAACCAAACCATTTTAAGCGATATCTATGTGAAATATAAAGATAATTCATTGAAATTTTGTGACATGAGTTTTACAATAGACCGGAAACAAAAAATAAAAAAGTTTGGAAAATGGGCGTGGCACCGCCTCTTTTTAGACAAAGGGATATATGAGATTTCTTAGCCTTTAACTCGACAAATAATTGAGATATTATGACGAAACTTGGTTTATACACTTTTATAACATGTGTTAATAGACACGCAAAAATGTATTGAAATCGGTTTATGACCACGCCTACTTTTTAACAAAGATATTTCTGGAACACCCTTTTGGAATTTGTAACGTGAAGTCTTTGTAACTAAAAGTCATAGAGGGATGAAATTTTGCACTAACAATAATATTTGTATGCTTATTTGGATGATTGATATAAATTTTGAAAATGGGCGTGGCTGCGCCCTGTTTATGCAGCACTCGTTTCATATAAAATACACCCTATATCGAACAAACGCAAACAAACAATGAAAGCATACAGCTGAGTATCTAATGTTCGATTGCACTCGAACTTAGGCTTCCTTACTTGTTTTTAAAATATAAATATATGGAAATACAAATTTTAAATTTGCCTCTTGTAAGATTCTGCTTTGGCCGTAAGGGGAAAGAAGAAGTCCGGAAGAAAAATCATACTGCGCAATTGCTTCTCTTTATAACATGGAATGCACAGCTATTCTGCCACTTGAGTTTCATCATTTATTTGTTTCGATAATGTAAATTCAAATTTCCAAAAAAAATTCAATGATTGATACATATAATCTCAATGAAAATGAATTGTTAATGTTAAGTATTTAAGATGTTTATCTTTCAAAATACAAAATATTTTGCAAATATCTTTTTACAACTGTAATTGCATTAAATACACCTGTTGTTTTGTAAAAGCTGTTTTCAAGAATTTAATAAACTTGTATAATTTTTTAATCAGCTTGAACTATTCTTATGAGTTGGAAAAGGATTTACGTCAAAATCAAAACTTTGGAACCAGTCATGGCATACTATGCCATGGAACTAGCACTAATACAGCGATATGCGTATGCCTCAGGATGCAGTTTTATTGTGTTTTTGGTAACTTTCTAGAAGACGGTGCAACTTTAAACCGTTTTAATAAATATCTTTTAAATGTGGAAAAATCTTTTATTTCCGCTTTCGAATTCATAATCTAGAGGTCAGAACGCGTCGATTGGTACCTCTTTTAACTATTTTAGAGGAAATTTTAAGGTTGCACCTTCTAGAAAATTACCGCTTTCGATACCGATACTTAGAGTATCGAGTAGTTTAGTTTCGATATTATCGGGTTCGCGATTCTTTTTAACCGATATTTTAAATGAGTACCAGATCGATGCTTTTGATTCGATATCGTGTCCCTAGTCACGTACATATACATATGTACTTCTAAATAACTGCGTTGAGGGAAATACTTATTATAGAGAGGAAAAAAACGTTGCTTATTTTTACACCAAAAATTAGTCCAAAAAGCTGAAAACCCAAGAAAATAACAACGCAAAATTAGGCAAGAAAATGTGTATTTAATAGACAAAGTCCTTCAAGGCTAGGGATTTGTAGCTTCATTACCAAATTCTTCCTCAATCTATTTCTCTACCATAGAGAAAGCCAACTCCAGCGGGTTAGGGGGTTAAAATATATCAGTGGAAAGCAAGGCCGTATTTAGGGGGGGGGGGGGTTGGGTGTTTGAACCCCCCACGAAATTCTGATAGAAAAATTTTACTTCTATCATATTCAAAGCTATATGTTGAAAACACTAGGGGAGGTCTGGCATGAACCTGTTGAGATCAAAACCAATTTTTTATGGTTAGGGCTTTGAGATAACGTAATTTTGGGTTTTTCGATTACAACTTCAAGTTACAAATACCCGCAAACCGTATCTACTCCGTTCGAAAGATTATTAAAGTACGCTTCTAACGACATACCACTTATAAATTAAATTATGTTACATACATTTTCTAAAATTTTAGCATATTTCCTTATAACTGCATAAATTCATTGCATGGCTGAAAATTCATTACTTGGGTTGTTGTGGGTTGGGATGTGTGCGTTTTTATAGTCCGATTTCACCTATTTTCAATACTATATTTTCAAAGTCAACATTTTATTTATTTTATTATTAAAAAAATTTGGTGTTTTTTGGGGTTTCTATAAGAAGTTGTAAAAATCAGGAAAGTTTTATTCTTTTTAAAATTATTCTGTTTTATTGCAAACATTTTAAGCGTAATATTAAAAAGATGCGATGAATACTTTATTTTTGGCGATTTTTTTCAAGTGAAACAAAAAGGATGTTCTATGGTCGAAATAAACAGAATTTTAGTTTTAAGTGCGGCTTTTTAAAATTGTTTTTTTTTTGTACATTACAATTTCGACTGTGTTCCCATAAATTAAAAAAAAAAAAAACAATAACATCAGTGCTGTAAAAACTCGAAATTTTGTTTGCCCTTTGCTGTGCTGTACAAATTTCCACAATACAGCAACAGTCGACTGTAATTTTTTGAAACATAAGGCTGCGCAGTTGCAGTACAGTAAAACTTTTTATTTTTTATACTTCTGCCGCGCTGTTTATTTTTTTAATTTTCAAATGAAAATGAAATTCAATGGAAATGAAAAAAAAAGTTGAAAATAATTTCAAACTGTGCTCAAAAAACTAAAATAATGACCTATCTATCAATTTTAAAAATCGGATGTCAAATAACAAAGTTGTAAAAAAAACAAGTTATAGTCCCAACATAAGCTAAAAATCTTGGGGCGGACTTTTACAGCTGAAAACAGCTGGGTAATCTAACCGAGTTTTTCGTCCATAAAATATTTTTTTTTTCACTTGGAAACAATTTTTGAAATAGGGCGATATTTTTCTCAAAAAAAAAAAAAACAAAAAAAAAAAATCCACAACGATAAAACCCCCCACGAAAAAAATACCTGGCTACGGCCCTGGTGGAAAGGAATGCCTGTCGTAAGAGGCGACTAAAATCCACTGGCCTAGAAGGGTGATAATGGCCAAAAAATCGTTCGCACGGCAGTGGGGCTAGTGGCAGAAGGGACTAGTACCCGATCATACCGGATATATGCGGCAAAGGACTGTTACTTCCCCTACTCTGAAAAAAATACCCGTAGTTAAACCAACAACTTTCGGCTGTTGAATCTCCGTCTTTGATTCAACAGCAAAAGTATTTGTTTTTACAGCAAAGTTTTTGATCCAACAATTTATTCAAAAACGGGCGTTGTTGATTCAAAAACTTGCTTGCCTTTAAAAAATTTTTTGTGAGAAAATATTTTTTTGTGAGAAAACCAACAAAAAAAAATAATGATGGAGAGAAGATGAAATGAAAAATCCAAAAAAAAGTTAATTTTTAGCAACAATTTTCTCCCCGTTGTTGATTTAAAGGCAAAAGTATTTGACCCAACAGTTTCCGTTGTAAACAAAACTAATGAGAACAATTTTTATTAAATTTTGTTTTTACAATGATTCAAATAATTCATGGATTCCTTTTAAGGAAATGGAAGTATAAATAGGTTACTGCAATTCAATATAATGTTGAATGTTCCACTATGTGATGATTGGATAGAATTTCAGGTTGATGTCATGGTTCGAATCCGGAGGAGAATATAAAATAAAGAAGAAAAATCAGAATAAGAAATAAAGATAGCAACCAGTGAATGATAAGAAGGAGAGAAGAATAGGAGAACAAGCGGAGGCTACATATTTGC
This sequence comes from Urophora cardui, assembly GCA_960531455.1. NCBI lineage: Eukaryota > Metazoa > Arthropoda > Insecta > Diptera > Tephritidae > Urophora > Urophora cardui. The sequence continues at coordinate 91,443,222 of OY482671.1, read as the reverse complement.
AGTTGGGACCCGGGCGGAGAGAAGTTGAAGAGTAAAATGCAAACAAAATTTATATTAGGTGAACATTTTTTCCAACAATCTCCGTTATTGACTTAAATCAACAACGCTCGCACCTTTGAAACAACAACGGAGCGTTGTTGGGCACATTTCAACTGCGGAAAGTAGTTGATTTAACAGCGAAAGTCTTTAGATTTACAACGTTTTTTTTCAGAGTACACTCCCCAAAACCTTCGGGGAGTGTCTTGGTGGCTACAACAACAACTCTTGGCTGGTTGTAGATGGTTATCTTCTACTCTTTGAAGCATTACATCAATATGATAAATATACACTCAGAAAAAAAATCATTAACACGATTCATGTAAAATTAACACGATCGATCTTTACACATAGAACAGCAACAATTTTTTTAAATTACACGATGTTTGAAACATGATTTTGGCTTTGTGACTGTCATCTGAAAATTTGGTAAATTCAACCAAATTTTGTTGTTGATACAACATGAAGAAATTTTAAAATATACAAGATGATTCAAATATAAAATTTTTCCTAAATGTCATTTGGAATTTTGTTTATTTAACATTATGATAGTGTCAATATAAACTAAAAAAAAATGTTAGAAAAATGACGTCCCAATTTTAGTGTTAATACAACATGAAAACAAATGTTAAAACAACAAGAACCACAATTAATAATAAAAGTTGGTTAATATAATACGAAACCATTTTGAAACATAAATGTCATTTGGAATTTTGGTTTATTCAACACGATGATAGTGTCAATATAATCTAAAAAAGTGTTAAAAAGAACGTCAAAACTATTTTGAAACATACACAATTTTTTCAACGTTTGAAGTTCTGCTGTTCGTGCAAAACACAAACTAATATTATTTTTTTTTTAACAAAAAGAAAATTTTGTGTCGTGGTAATGATAGGAGTTTAGCATCATTGGCAGTGCGTGGTAACGGTTTTTCCACTTATATTTTTAGTTCGCAGGTAAGTTAAAAGTGGCTTGCATTTTTGTTTCTAAAAGATTTTAATGTTCAATATTTTCTTTTCCCTCTTCATAGTTTGCAATTTTTACCACGACGAGATTTTTAGCGAATGGAGTCTTTCACGCAGCATGCGGTGCATATACCGTTGCATTAGCGGCCAAACAATACTCGGTGCCACTGATAGTAGTAAGTACTATCGCCCACTATCGCCCATGTACATATAAACTATTCGTATGAGAAGGACGCTTTCAGTTTGGTCGGTTGTGCGGGTAATGTATCTACTCGAATATGCTTTATTGATCTGATGACAAAATATTTTATGTTTTATGTTTTTTTATTAAAAAAAAAATAAATTGTAAAATCAACAAGACTCTAGTTAATTTAACAATAAATTTAAGGTAAAATCAAAAAGATGTTATTGTTAATTCAACAGGACCATTTCGTGTTAATTTAACCAGATTAAATTATAACATTAACTATTAAAAATTGTAAAATCAGCAGGAAGACTCAATACTTTTTAGTGTTAATTCTACAGTTGTTATCCTGTTAAACTAACACTTGACAGTAGTGTTAAATTTACACGATTACATGATGGCATACATTAAGCATCGTGTTGAAAAAAATTAACCACAAAATTTGTTGATTTTTGGTTGATTTCACACTGTTTTTTTTCTGGGTGTATGTATAAATATATGTATATCTACATATGTATGTACATGTGTATATGGACTTTACTTGGCATATTTGATTGAGTTAAAAATAATGAAATAGTCAACCTAAACACTTATCAACCAAAAACTATTCAATGTGAATGATCCTTATCTATCAAAAACGTTTTTTGGAAGCAATATTTTACCCAATAAAATATTTAGCATAAATTTTGCGGTTTGAACATATATATAATTGTATTTAGCCTCATCAATATGTCAGAGGAATATAACGTCATATGCATAAATCTAATAATTCATACAGCGTTCATAATGCACAGTCGCTTCAAACTGAAATGTTGAAACAAACCTATAAAAAAAACTTCCAATAATAAATACAATTTTAATAATTATAAATTTGGCTGAATTCTGAAATACATACCCAAATGTGGAGTTTACAAATAAAAAAATTAAAGCGTGAATAACGAGTATTCATGAACATTGATGTGTAAACAGTTTCGAAATCGGATATTTATTCCCTTTTCCTTATTCCTTTTTTTCCTGGTTTTCTATGGATTAAAATGCGACTATAGTTTTTGTAATTTTTGTTGTCATTGTGACTGCTACTATTTTGTTGTTTTTTTTTGTTTTGGTTTTTGGTTTTTAAATTTTGATTTTTTATTTTCTTTTGTTTTGTATTACTCAGAAACATGCAAGATCATCAGAGTCCACGTTTGACCCATATCTGGAGACCCGGCCTAGGAATCATAAAGAGTAGAGTTCCGTATAGAAGTCCTGCTCAACACTTTTCATTTGATACCAATATTGCTCAGAAACATTCCGGGTTAATCCGGGGTAACATTTTGACCCATATTTGGGGACCCGACCTAGGACTCATAAAATGAATAGAGCTCTATGTGAAAGCCCTGCTCAACACCTTTTATTTGATACCAATATTGCTCAGAAACATTCAAGGATCATCCGGTCTTCATTCTGGCCCATATCCCGGGACCCGACCTAGACATCATAAAGAATAGACATCCATGTAGTATCCCTGCTCAACACCTTTCATTTGATACCAATATTGCTCAGAAACATTCAAGGATCATCCAGGTCCTCGTATTTCCCCATATCTCGGGACCCGACATAGGAATCATAAAGAATAGAGCTCCGTGTAGAAGATCTGCTCAAAACCTTTCATTTGATACCAATTTTGCTCAGAAATATTCCAGGATCATCAGGGTCATCGTTTTGACCCTTATCTCGGGACCCGACATAGGAATCATAAAGAGTAGAGCTCCGTATAGAATACCTGCTCAGAACCTTTCATTTCATACCAATTTTGCTCAGAAACATTCAAGGATCATCCGGGTCCTCGTTTTGACCCATATCTGGAGACCCGGCCTAGGGGTCACAATTAAAAGAGCTTCATATCGAAGTCCTGCTTAAAATCTTTCATCTGATACCAATATTGTTCAGAGACATTCAAGGATCATCAGGGTCCTCGTTTTGGCCCATATCGCGGAACCCGAACTAGGACTCATAAAGAGTAGAGCTCCCTGTAGAATCCCTGCTCAGAACCTTTCATTTCATACCAATTTTGCTCAGAAACATTCAAGGATCATCCGGGTCCTCGTTTTGACCCATATCTGGAGAACCGGCCTAGGAGTCACAATGAAAAGAGCTTCATATCGAAGTCCTGCTCAAAACCTTTCATTTGATACCAATATTGCTCAGATGCACATCCATACATGTTCAAACAGGTTGGCCCTTTTTATTTTGCCTATTTGTCGCATTGTTGCAGAAAACAACAACAACAACAACAACTTCGCTTCGCTTCGTTGCTGTTGTTGCTGATATTTGCATTTGCACGACTATGCATGCAAGCATTTGTAAGTACATGCTTAGCTACCTACCTACGGTTTACGCATTTATATGTTTACTCGTTTACGCATTTACATGTTTACGCGTAAACTTTACCTGTTTTTCGAAATTACTCGTAGCTACGGCAAAGATGTTTACACATCAAAAAGTTGTGAATTCATGAAAATAGAAACCGCTTGTGTCCAGTATTTAAATCTATCTATCCCTTGCTGAATGTATACATACATGTACCTATTAATTTGACGACTTAAACTTGATATCTCAATTATTTGTCGAATTACGGGCTTCTTAGATGCCCTTATTTAAAAGGGGCGGTGTCACGCCCAAAGGAACCACGAATTTATAATAAACAACCTCTATTTTTGACAAAGACATCACTTGGAAGTGGGATTGGCCCTAAAACGATTTGGGCAACTTTTCTTCCAAACATTTGCATCTGCAAGTAAATCACGCTAGCCAGATTTCATATATCTATGTATACATATATCTGTGGCCACAAGCAATAATCGCTTAAGTCGTAAAATATGATTTCGATATAAATTTCTTTTTATATTCGAAGGCGTTTCTTAAAAACTTATAAAAGCTGATTAAAAACTATGATTGCAAAATCGCTGAGCCATCCAAAAGTATCCTATGTACATATATATGTACATATATTTTGGCTGTTATAGCAAATTTAAGATACATACATACCTCTATTGTGAGTTAAGCCAAAATGTTTTTATTAATATCTTTTGATTGAAATAAGTTATAGGTAGGGCGATTTTCTAGAAATATAGAGTTTATAATGTTTTCTTTAAGTCGAATTAAGCGGTTATTGCTTGTGCCCACAGATATGTACTACAATTTCTGAGTTATGACTTATAAACTAATTAATAATAAATAAAACCGATTTCCTTTTCCGCTCTGATCATTGTGATATATGGAAGACCATACCAACCTCGATTATTTTTGTGATTTTTTGCTGACCATTTTTGCATATTTTATGCAGTAAAAATCAATAGTTAAATGATCAAAATTAGAATGGTCTGTGTACTCATACAGCTGAGTATAAAAAGCAATTTATTACTCAAATATAGTTTACAACTTAGGCGATTATTGCTTGTGACCACACATATTTACATATATACATACATATATCATATATGTGTATGTAAAGTCCAAGTTTTTTTTTTTAAGTATATAATTATTCAAAATAAATATTTACATATTCATTCACGCAAAACCCAACGAAATTTATATTTCTACATACATAGTACATACATGCATCATACATATGTATGAACTTTTATCTTTCGCTGTAGACATACAATCCCAGCAAAAAATCTGCGCCTTATTTAATAATTATTACAGAAGATTTAACGGCTTCCGAAATAAGGCATGCAAATTCTAGGGGAAGCTAAGTTCTATGAGCGAAGGCTTAAAATAAGGCTGATTTTCCTGTATTGATGTCATCAGGCCTTAAGGAATATTCTCTCTCTCTCTTTCTGGGAGCACAACTTATTCCTAAGGCTTATATGCAATGCGAAATAAGTCTCATTTAATGCCTTATTATGGCCCGATAATCAGGCCGTATAAGTGTATTTATACCTTATAATTAATATAATTATAATTAAATTAATTATAATATGTGCATATGTATGTAAATATATATCGGAATGAGGTAAGTGTGCGCACTTAACCACTTAACACTTGATTGCATGTCAATTGAAAATGAACTGAGGCGACAATACGCACTTTTTACGCTCTCCACACATTGCACTTTTCTCATAAAAACTCAGTTCCCTCTCTCTTTCTTTGGGATATATTAATATTAAGTATTAAAACGTTTGGAGCAGAAAGAAACTGTGCATAGCAGCAAGCAGCGCTGTTAGCGTATTCCTGTTTCATACTTGATTCGTCAACAATAAGCATAGCCTTTTTGCAGGGATATTATATGAATTATACAAGTTTGTATAGAGCAAAATTAGAAAAGTTGGTGAAATATACTCAAAATATTTAAATAAATTCAGTTTAAAAAATTACTTTTTTCACGAATTCAATGTTGGAAAAAAGTCTCAACTCTCAAGTTTATATCCAACACGTTTTTACACTTGAGGTGAAAAAATTTTTCTAAATTTTGATTTCAATTTGAAAACCAATGGAGTTCATTTTGAAAATACATTTGTGTTTTTGTCAGAACTGAGAGCATAATTATTATTAATTCAATTCAATCATATGAGAAAGAAGTGAACTAAAAAGTGAGTAAAGGAGAAGATATAAAAAGGAATGTATGATTCAACTAACTTTTGTGTATAAAATGTTGTTATTATTAATAACTTTTTGGTTACTTGTTTTTCCGACAGGGTAGGAATATGATGTATTGTGGAACGATTTTCCGTCATCCCTTGTCAAGTTTGGTTTGGAGACAAACCGGTTTCGGCTAATATGCGCCATCTTCAGTGTCTTCTTTCGTTCTGAGTTATTTTGTGTAAGTTCGATAGTATTTATAGTAACTAACTTCCGTCGTTTTGTTCAGGTACTTCGTGTTCATGTGATGTGTTCGTGCATTCGAGCGTTCGGGTGACGTGTGTGTGTGTGTGAGTCTGTGTTGTGTGTTTAGGTATGCAAATCTATTTTTGTCATATTTTCATTATTGTACCCTCATTAACCAGGTAGGTAAAAGTCCGTTATTGTCCGTTTGTGTGTTGTTTTGTTTATGCCGGTTTTAGGTCTTTTGTCCTCTTTCGGGTATAGTAGCTTAAGCGGTTCAAATAATGTATCCGATGCGGTGTTTATTTGTTCATTTATTATTTTACCTACGAATGTTTTTTGTTTGTATATCTCCATATTTTCTAATATGTTAAGTCGTCTTCCTTTATGCTGTATGTGGAGAATTTTAGCTGTTTTTCCAATTTTCATGGGTGTACACTTGTTTTCTGCCATGTGGTTGTTATTATTGTTAAATGCCTAAAAAATTGAAAAGATAAGTTAGACAGACAATCATAATTTTTTACATTTTTATTCTTTTATTTCAATCGGGTGAGCTTTTGCTGCTTAAAAGCTTTATTCTGACATTTGATTTTAGTTGGAGAACATCGATGGAATTCAAGTCGAATTCCAATATTTTTTTAAGTGGAGAAACAAGAATATTTTCGTATCAAAAAAGTGCCATTTTGCTGAAGAACAGCCCATTCTCCAATTGATTTCAGGCTTAAAATTAATGTTGAAAATTGGAAAATGGATTTGATCTGAAATGAAATTCAAATGCATTTCCAACAAAAATGCTTATTGGGTTTGTATATTAACTGGTACATAAACATTTGTATATGCATTAGGGAGATCCTTAAAAAATCAAATGATAAATTTTCTTCAGTTTGACCCCCTGCATCGATAACAGCACAGTCAATAATATCACACAAATTTTGGTCCCGATCGGAGATGTTTAAGGTATCTCACAGGGGCCAAAGTTCATATCACATATTATAAATAATAAGAGCTCGTGCCAATGCTGTGCGTTATGTGTACAAAGGTTTTTAAGCACATCCTAGTAGTTAAAGTGGAGAAGTTATACACCACAGCGTCTACATCAAAAACTAGACAGACAGGCCGGTGTGGCTGTACTGACTCAGATCATGATTTTGATCATTTCGTTATACATATATTTTAGTGGAACAATCAGCCTTCCTTTCAAGAATCGTGTTTTGTCACAAAGTTATAATAAGTTCATGAAAGTCACAATAAGCTGAAGAAAGAACTATCCAAAGGCTATTCCTTCGGTAACGAAAATTCAAGGTCTTGCAATCATCCGGATGAAGGCCCTCTAGAGATTAGAGAGGAGTTGCTTCAAGTGCTTCTTAATAATTATTTTTTCTAACTGACTTTAAGCTGGCAATTCATAGATATTTTTCCCTTTCCATCTACGAGTATTAGCCTCTTAACTCGGAAAATAAAAATTTTTATAAAAGTTATAACGGTATTATTTTATCTAATGCTCCAAAATTTTAGGGAATCAGAACAAATTTCACAGTTATGATACTGTTGAATCGGATATTATGAGCACCAAACAACTTACGAACAAACGAATGTTGCGAATTAGGTCAACTGCTCTTAATTTATTTCAAATAGAAACTTTGCGTTATAATCATGCAAATTTACCACATTTATCATAAACAAGCTGTGAATACTAAAGGAAATATACCTGTGCTTTAACAAAATCATCAATTAGCGCCCTAACTACAAATATCTACAGTCGTAAATTATACTTTTTTATACTCAGCTGTACTAGTACACAGAGTATTATAGTTTTAATCACATAACGGTGGATTGTAACAGAATGAAATAATCGAGATAGATATAGACTTATATATATCAAAATGATCAGGGTGAAAAGAGAAATCGATTGAGCCATGTCCGTCCGTCCGTCTGTCCGTCCGTCCGTCTGTCCGTCCGTCTGTAAACACTCTAACTCGCGCAAAAATTGAGATATTTTGATGAAATTTGGAATGCAAGTTGGTATCGAGACTGGGACGGTTGGTATTGAAAATGGGCGAAATCGGACCATGACCACGCCCACTTTTCCTATATAGAAAAAATCGGAAATTTGGTATCTCAGCCACTAATATAGCTAGAGCGATGAAATTTTACCCACGTGTTGAGCTCAGGCCCCTATGAAGAAATTTGGTGAAATTTTAGAAAATGGGCGGTGCCACGCCCACTTATTAAGGGTCAAACATTGAGGGTTTTATAAGCCATAACTCAGAAACCATTGAAGATATATCGATGAAATTTGGTACGCGTGATATACTTACTTAGGTAAATGTTTGGACGAAAAATTGTTAAAATCGGTTGACGGCCACGCCCACTTTTATATATGGGTCTTATAAAGTGACCTAATAAAAACATTTTAAGCGATATCTCTGTAAAATATTAAGATCTATCACTGAAATTTTGTGGCATGAGTCCAACTATGGACATAAAACAAAAAACACAAAAATTTTGGAAAATGGGCGGTGCCACGCCCACTTATTAAGGGGCAAATATTGAAAGCTTTATGAGTCATAACTCAGAAACCATTGAAGATATATCAATGAAATTTAGTACGCGTGATATACTTACTTAGACAAATGTTTGAACGAAAAATTTCCAAAATCGGTTGACGACCACGCCCACTTTTATATATGGGTCTTATAAAGTGACCTAATAAAACATTTTAAGCGATATCTCTGTCAAATATAAAGATATATCATTAAACTTTTATGGCAGGAGTCTAACTATGAACATAAGACAAAAACCGTAAAAATTTTGGAAAATGGGCGTGGCACCGCCTTCTTTTAGAAGCAGGAATATACGAGATTTCTTAGCCTATAACTCCAAAAATAATTGAGATATTATGACGAAACTTTGTTTATACGTTTTACAACTTGTGGTAATATACACGCAAAAATTTATTGAAATCGGTTTATGACCACGCCTACTTTTTAACAAAGATATTTCTGGAACACCCTTTTGGAATTTATAACGTGAAGTCTTTGTAACTAGAAGTCAAAAAGGAATGAAATTTTGCACAAAGAATAATATTCATATGCTTAGTTGATCGACTGATAAAAATGTTGAAAATGGGCGTGGCTACGCCCACTTTATGCAGCACTCGCTTTATATAAAATACACCGTGTTTCCATCAAACGCAAACAAACAATGAAAGCATACAGCTGATTATCTAATGTTCGATTCCACTCGAACTTAGGCTTCCTTACTTGTTTTACATTAAATGGTGGTGGGTGAAAAAAAAATGAAATAAAACAGCTAAGGGTGCCGACAGTCATCAACGAGTCGACCGAACGAATCGAGTACCCGTAAACATAACGAGTTGAACGAATTTCATGCCCACATGACAACACAAAAATCAGCTGTTTTCTATTTTGAACAGCCGTGTGAGTGTTGCCGTATTTGAAATAATGGGAAGACACAAAAATTTCGCATGAAATACCCAAACTTAGTACCGATTTAAATTTCAGAAAAAAAGACGTAGGCGAAAATTTTAAATAAAAATATGCTCGATTTTGTATTCAGAGTTTTGGTAATTATCTAGTTTAGGTGACATGGTGAAAATTGGTAAATTTTCAAGAACTGGGGTGTCAATCGACGCGTTTTGATCACATGAACACGAATTCGAGGCGGAACTTAATTTTTTAACGCAATAAAAAATTGTTAACAAAAGACGGCGGGGTAAAAACAGTTTTTTTGAGTGGTGTGGTCCTGTCCCTCCTCAGGAGTCAGAGTTGCATTTCTGATGCATTTTGTAATTTTCTTGTTGAACAGTAAGTAAAAGAAAATACACTTTTTTGGCAATAAATAAAGGAATAACCATAGGCATTTTTTATTTCGTGCTTACACAAACAATTTTCTAATAGCTGTCTTCGTCGCAATTTTGTTTGCCTGTGTGGATTTTATGACGGAAAATATCAGTTGATCACTACCCGCTGGCCCGCTATCCGTTGATCCGTTCAAAAATGGTAAAAGGGATAATTTTGAAATAAAAATTACTTTTATTTATCGTAAATTACTCTTTTCTTTTCATTGCCTAATTTCTCATTTATTTGAAAAATACGCTATCCATTTCCCATGTAGCAGGGATATGAAATAACTATTATTTCATTCAAACATGTACATTTTTCAAATATAACATTATTTATGCAACTTTTTTATTTCATCCTGTGCGAAAAGTTATGCTCCGAAAAACAAAAGTTATAACTGGATAATATCGATTTTAAGTTTATTTGAAACTAAAATAAACGCATCAAAAATGGTTACATGTGAATTAATAACATATACAGAAATAATAATTATTTTCAATAAATGAGCTAAACAATTATCTAATAACTCATATTTCGCTTAAGTAAACTTAAGCGGTTTTTCCTATGAACAAAGATATATTCTATTACATTTTAAACTCGCATTGATTTCGTTTAATAATACAATGAAAAATACCGTTCAAATGTTTTAGTGGCTAAAAAAGTTCGTTCGGCAACACCGCGTTGAGCAAAAGCAATCAGCTGACACGTTGTTATGGGAAAAATCAAAACTCGTTTGATTTCTTCGATACGGGCGGCTATGGGCGTTTATGTCAGCGTCGGTGAGATTTCGTTTACATGCAACTCCCATAAGATAGATCGTGTCAGCTGACACGGGTATGTGCGGGCGTTGATGACTGTTGGAACCATAATAACTAATATGTGCCTAACGGAAAGTAAAGCTAATGAACATATTTGCTCACAGAGAAATAAACAGATTAACAACAATACAAAGAAAAATATGAAAAGAGTTAAGGAAGACTGGAACAGAAAAGAAAAATTAATTTATTCTACATTCATATACATAAGTGATCACTGATCAGATACATATGCTTTAAATTGCAGTGGTCAATGCTCACACATATTCAATTAATGCCTCAGACACACATGTAGTATGAATATTATAATATCAATACTATGATTTGGCTATACTATGAAAATTTTAAATTAAAATTTGCATTACGATAAAAATTTGTTTTTGTGTTTTTACATATTATGTACAGTGCTTCAATTTTAACACTGTTTTTTGGTCGCATGTGAAAAGATTTTTAATAAGTAAAAAACATCCCTGGACAGAATGGGTATACATATGTATATTTATGCATAAGTAAATCTATCAAAATATGATCAAAACACTGCACTTGGTTTATTGTGTTTCTAAAAACTGCAATTATACTTACACCGTTTAACTGAAGCAAATTCGTTTTGGTTTTGATTTCCAACGTTGCTCCATGATAATTTTTAATTTATTCATAACAATATGAGCAATGATTAAAATTTGGTATTAAAATGAAATTTGAAATAAACGATATTAGTTAAAAATGCACACAACAACTCAGTGAATTAACCCTGCAGGGAACTCAATAACTAGTGAGCGAAATTTCTAGTTCCGAACTAGCGAAAAAGTGTCAAAGGGGAACTAGATCAATTGTAGTTAGACCCTCACCAGTTCAGAAGGAGTGAATTGCGTGACCATTATAAGACACACTTTGATTTGTATGCAATTTCGAAGTGACAAAAATTCTATGAAAATCTTTCATTCGTTCAATTGCTGTCGGCTTTGTATATTTCTGCAATTATCAGATGTTTAGTGGAGCATTTTATATAAAGAATTTTCTATTTGCATCTTGTATGAAATGAAATGTTCCCTTAATTATGCTTTTCCGATCCCTCAAGCTTATTTTTAATTTTTTTTAAATTTAATTACTTTTTAAATATTTTTGTAAATTTTTATTAAATAAGTAAATAAAAAAATTATAAAAAAAATATTAGTTAAAAAAAAATTACCATCTACCTCGACACCGACTGGATTCGAACCCGCGCCCCTCAGATTGAAAGGCACATGCGTTAACCAGACGGCCATCGCGCCACTTGCAGGAAGTGTGTCAAAGGCTGCACTTAAGCGGCAGATGTAAAACTGTAGAATTTGTAGGTACTTGTAGCTAGTTCGGAACTATCGAAAATGTAGTGCAGAGAGTGACAAGTGATACCGCCTAGGACATCACCGTGTTAAATTCGCCAGTTGATAACATACAAAAGAGATTTAGCTCGCACTAGTAGTGTCGAAAAATGCACTAGAAGCGACCTATATCGGAACTAGAGATTTCCCCTACAGGGAAGAAATCGAAATTGGCGTATGTGTGTAAGTATGCAAATATACACATGTATCTACCAGGGATTGCAAATAATCGTTATTTTTTAAATTTTGATTAAAAAAATCATACGGAAGGTGAAATGCTAAACGCAAAAGAAGTACACAGATGTAATCACCGTAACGCAGACTTTTATGTTTTCGATTTTTATAAAAAAATTGATTTTTAATCGAAAAATAAAACTCAAAAAATAACTTTTATTTTCTGATCGAAAACTAAAACTCAATAAATAACTTTTATTTTCTGAGGGAAAAATAAAACTCAAAAAATAAGTTTTATTTTCTGATCGAAAAATAAAACTCAAAAAATAACTTTTATTTTATGATGGAAAAATAGAACTCAAGAACTAACTTTTATTTTCTGAGGGAAAAATAAAACTCAAGAAATAACTTTTATTTTCTGATGGAAAAATAAAACTGAAGAAATAACTTTTATTTTGTGAGCAGAAAATAAAACTCAGCAAATAATGATTAAAAATCAACTTTTTGGATATAACTCATAACCGTTACAGACTCTGGTATCTACACATCACTCATTCGAAATTAATATTTGGAATAAAAACTCGATGCAGAGAGAGAGCAGGGTTGCGTGATTTCGAATCAATTTTGATTTCAAATCAACTTTCAAATAAAGAATCAACTTGATTCGTGATTCAAAATACTTTCAAACAAAAGATAATTTTTATTTGTGATTCATTTCACAAAATAATCAAAAATACCCTTTGATTCGTGATTCAAACTGTTTACAGTGACTTGCAATAGTTTCCCAAAATTTGTGTATGTAATAGCAATGTACTGAGATTAGCGAATATTCGCTATTGCATGCAAATCCAGTAGTGAGTTTCTGTAAGAAATCGAGTGGATTTGTCTATTTTGATGAGTTCACGTCGATTCTATCAAAACTTCTCTATTGATCGATAGCGAGTGTTTCTACAAGCATTAATCGATAAAATTCGGAACAGTGATGGAAATGAAACGCCAATCGAGAACTTAAACGCCAAAATAAATGTAATGCTCTAAGCACATTCGAACCGGCGAGCGAAAAGCAGCCAGCTGTCAAAAGTAAAATGCACACGTTCTTATGGGCGCACACATTTTAACGCCAGCACGACTTCACGGCAGAAGGGTTGCATTTGTCGCTGCCGCAAATATAGACCTATTTCTAATTGGACAAGCGACAATGCGCATGTACAGGCAGAAACGTGTGTATGTGTGCATTTTGGGAGTACAAAGACGCTCCTTAAGAGACTCTACAAATCCTTTAAATATATATTAAATATATTTAAATGTATATTCATTAATATATAGTACTAGCTGACCCGGCAAACTTCGTTCTGCCCAAAATAGATTTTTTTATTAATTTCATTTCAAAAATTGTTATTACTCCGGTCTTATTTTTAATAGAAAATTAACGATTTTTCACTACTTCATTGTGTATACAACTTCAAAAATATATAATTTTAGTATTCAGTTTAAGGCTGCACGATACACAAAATTTTTAATTTTCTGTTCCGGATATTTATTTTCACTGAGTAAGTAAGAGGATTGATATAGTACACCTCCTGGTTTTCAGGCCCCTCCTCCAAACCTTTTAGATATATTCAGCCTCAAAAGTTTAGTACGTATGGGAGGTGCAATGCCCCATTTTTCGATAAATCTTTTTTTTTGGGTGAACATGGTATTGATATCGTATATCTGCATAGTGATTTCTATGTACATGCCATGAACGCTTTTAAGGATATTTAGCCTTAAAAATTAAGAGCGCATGGGAGGTTCCACCCCCCCTTTTCCCAAAACTACTGTTTTTTTTCATAAGCAAGCTATTGATATCGTTAATCTCCTGATCAATTTTCAGGTCCCAACCTTAAACGCTTTTATAGATATTCAGCTTGAAAACTTAAGTTTGAATGGGAGGTGCCACGCCCCCTTTTCCGATAACCTACACTTTTATGCGCAAAAATTGTTTTGATATCATATAGCTCTGTACCAATTTCCAGGTCCCTGACTTAAATCCTTTTAAAGATATTCAGCTTAAAAAATTAAGTTTTGTTGGGAAGTGCCACGCCCCCTTTTCGTATAACACCTATTACTTTGCGTTAATATGGAATTGTTATCGTTTATCTCCACACCAATTTCCAAGCCCCTAGCGTAAACAATTTTAGAGATATTCAGGTGCCACGCCCCCTTTCCCGATAACTCCCACTTTTATGCGTGGGAATGGTTTTGATATCATTTCGCCCGTACCAATTTTCAGCTCCCTACCTTGAACTGTTTTAGAGATAATCAGCTTTAAAAATTAAGGTTGTATGGGAGGTGCCACGCCCCCTTTTCTGACAACCCCCACTTTTCTGAGTGAGAAGGGTTTTGATATCAGCTACCTCTATACCAATTTTCAGCTCCCTACCTTAAACTGTTTTAGAGATAATCAGCTTTAAAAATTAAGGTTGTATGGGAGGTGCCACGCCCCCTTTTCTGATAACCCCCACTTTTCTGAGTGAGAAGGGTTTTGATATCAGCTACCTTTATACCAATTTTCAGCTCCCTAACTTAAACTGTTTTAGAGATAATCAGCTTTAAAAATTAAGGTTGTATGGGAGGTGCCACGCCCCCTTTTCTGATAACCCCCACTTTTCTGAGTGAGAATGGTTTTGTTATCAGCTACCTCTGTACCAATTTTCAGCTCCCTACCTTAAACTGTTTTAGAGATAATCAGCTTTAAAAATTAAGGTTGTATGGGAGGCGCCACGCCCCCTTTTCTGATAACACCCACTTTTCTGAGTGAGAAGGGTTTTGATATCACCTACCTTTATACCAATTTTCAGTTCCCTACCTGGAACTGTTTTAGAGATAATCAGCTTTAAAAATTAAGGTTGTATGGGAGGTGCCACGCCCCCTTTTCTGATAACACCCACTTTTATGAGTGAGAAAGGTTTTGATATCACCTACCTTTATACCAATTTTCAGTTCCCTACCTTGAACTGTTTTAGAGATAATCATCTTTAAAAATTAAGGTTGTATGGGAGGTGCCACGCCCCCTTTTCTGATAACCCCCACTTTTCTGAGTGAGAAGGGTTTTGATATCAGCTACCTCTATACCAATTTTCAGCTCCCTACCTTAAGCTGTTTTAGAGATAATCAGCTTTAAAAATTAAGGTTGTATGGGAGGTGCCACGCCCCCTTTTCTGATAACCCCCTATTTTCTGAGTGAGAAGGGTTTTGATATCACCTACCTCTATACCAATTTTCAGCTCCCTACCTTGAACTGTTTTAGAGATAATCAGCTTTAAAAATTAAGGTTGTATGGGAGGTGCCACGCCCCCCTAACATTTTTTAATTTTTTCTTCGCCTAAACCTTGGCGGGGTAACAACAAACAAACCACCCTAAGGAAGTATTTGATTTGGTTCAGCCGTTTTCAAGTTTTAGCGTTACAATTAAATACCAAATCATTTTTATATATATAGATGTACATATATACATAAATAATTTGTTTTAATTAAAATATACTTACATTCTGGCTGAATTCGGCTGTTTTGTCCATTTTTTCGACCGGTGAAAGCTTTCTCACCGTTTAAAAAGTTGGCGAGTATATTGATAGATAATATATCGACTATTTTGCTTACAGAAACACCTTTAATCGATCATTCCTACTGAATTGGAATGGAACATATCAGCTGATTTGTCAGTTCTATCGATCCATTCGACTCATTTTCATACAGAAACGCATGCATCGAGAATGACGTCATGATGACGTCAAATCGACTATTTCAGTATTTTTCATTGAATAAAATGCATGATTGCCTCTGTGGAACCTATGAACCTCATGATGTGCTGAATGTTCAATAACCCGTCCACAAGGCGTTTCTCGTTTCAACTTTTAGGTACATTTCGAGATTTAATATGTCATTTTGGGACTTTTACATATTTCCTCATTTCTATATACATATCGTCCCTGCGAATAAAAAAAAAGTTATGTAAATTTTTAGGAAATTTTATTTTATTGCATTTTTTACTAGCTCCTTTCATTGCCCACATTTCTGCGTTTGTAGTTTTTATACTCAGCTTTACTAGTACACAGAGTATTATAGTTTTAATCACATAACGGTGGATTGTAACAGAACGAAATAATCGAGATAGATATAGACTTATATATATCAAAATGATCAGGGTGAAAAGAGAAATCAATTGAGCCATGTCCGTCCGTCCGTCCGTCTGTAAACACTCTAACTCGCGCAAAAATTGAGATGAAATTTGAAATGCAAGTTGGTATCGAGACTGCGACGGTTGGTATTGAAAATGGGCGAAATCGGACCATGACCACGCGGTGCCACGCCCACTTATTAAGGGGCAAACATTTGAGATTTATGAGTCATAACTCAGAAACCGTTGAAGATATATCGATAAAATTTGGTATGCGTGATATACTTACTTAGGCAAATGTTTGGACTAAAAATTGCCAAAATCAGTTGACGACCACGCCCACTTTTAGATATGGGTATTATAAAGTGGCTCAATAAAAACATTTTAAGTTATATCTCTGTCAAATATAAAGATATATCATAGAAATTTTATGGCAGGAGTCCAACTGTGGACATAAAACGAAAAACACAAAAATTTTGGAAAATGGGCGTGGCACCGCCTCTTTTTAGAAGCAGGAATATACGAGATTTCTGAGCCCATAACTCGACAAATAATTGATATATAATGACGAAGCTTGGTGTGTACACTTTTATTACTTGTGGTAATACATGTTGAAAATTTTAGCGAAATCGGTTGACGACCACGCCCACTTTTATATATGAGCACTATAAAGGGGCCTAATAAAAACATTTTAAGCGATATCTTTGTCAAATATAAAGATAATTCATTGAAATTTTGTGGCATGACTTCCACAATAGACCGGAAACAAAAAATAGAAAAATTTTGGAAAATGCGCGTGGCACCGCCTCTTTTTAGACAAAGGAATATACGAGATTTCTGAGCCTATGACTCGACAAATAATTGAGATATTACGACGAAACTTGGTTTATACACTTTTATGGCTTGTGTTAATAGACACGCAAAAATTTATTCAAATCGGTTTATGACCACGCCAACTTTTTAACAAAGATATTTCTGGAACACCCTTTGAGAATTTGTAACGTGACATCTTTGTAACTGGAAGTCATAAAGGAATGAAATTTTGCACAAAGAATAATATTCATATGCTTAGTTGGATGACTGATAAAAATTTTGAAAATGGGCGTGGCTACGCCCACTTTATGCAGCACTCGCTTTATATAAAGTACACCGTGTTTCCATCAAACGCAATCAAACAATGAATGCATACAGCTGAGTATCTAATGTTCGATTCCACTCGAACTTAGGCTTCCTTACTTGTTTCATATATGCTTTCGCTTAGAAGTTATAAAATAAAGTATGCGCGTGTAGTAAAGGGTGCAGTGAAATAACGCCAGTGGAATTAACACCCGCGGGCGTTTTTTCCTTTCTTGAAAAATAAATAATTCCCGCGGGCGTTATTTCGTTTTGGCCATGGGCTTTATTTCTCTTCTGGAAGGGCAATTAAGCCCGCAGACCGGTCTGTTTTAAATATGGTGTATTAGCGAAAAAGCGTCACAGGCGAAAAATTGGAATAAAAAATCGCGCGATTTTTAATTCCAATTTTTCGGCCGCGTTTATAAAAAATAACCCTAGGCTTCGCCATCCAAGTCCGGACGTGTGTCATACACGGTAGGCAGGAAGCGACGATAGGTTGCATGAAAATGTCGAGAAAAAAGGAAAGTGGGGTTGTGTTATGTGATGTTTATAGATGAAACATCCGTTGAAATTAAAATCCGAGCTGCTCCTTTTTCAAGGATATCCACATTTTTTGTTTTTTTTGAAAGGATCAAATATTGAGGAAATCGAAAATTCGCCACCGTCCAAATTTTTCCGATTTCAATACATTATTTGGTCGCTAAGGGATACAAAAAAAGGTATTAAAAAGAAAAAAGGACACCTGTAATGGAAAAATCCAATGTGAACAGGACCTAAAGGATAACCACTGAAATATAAAATAACACAAAAAGTACCCACTTTAATTTGCGTATAACTCCTAAAATGTTAACTCTACGTGAAAATTCCATATAATATGTTTCATTCAGAATAAATAAAGGAATATTTCATTGATATACAATTTTGATGTACCTGCAGTGGTTAATGCACTTTGGTCCATCTAAAGTGAAAATTTCAAAAAAAAAGTACTTTTTTTTTATGGTGCTAGTTTAAGTTCAAATATTTTTCTAGTTTATGTAAATATTTTAATCTAATGATCCAATTCTCATTCTTACATATCTATACGTTAATATTAAAAAGAATTAGAGCTGAAATACGCGCTAGCTGTGCACGGTGGGCGGTAAGCAACAATAGGTTGCATGAAAATATCGAAAAAACTTACCTTTTCATAAATCAATAACGGTGATATAGTACCATACTTTCTGAATTAAAAGTTTGCTAAATTTTGCCAATGGACGGAAGTTTTTTAATTAGTGAGGTAAATTTCTAGTGCCGAACTAGCGAAAAGGTGTCAAAAATGAACTAGATCAATTCTGGTTATACCCTCACCAGTTCAGAAGGAGTGAATTGAGTGACCATTATAAGACACACTTTGATTTGTATGCAATTTCGAAGTGAAAAAATTCTATGAAAATTTTTCGTCCGTTCAATTTCCGTCGGCTTTGTATATTTTTCCAATTCTCAGATGTTTAGTGAAGCGTTTTATATAAAGAGTTTTCTATTTGCATCTTAACTTGTATGAAATGAAATGTTTCCCTAATTATGCTTTTCCGATCCCTCAGGCTTTTTTTGAATTTTTTTTAATTTTATTACTTTTTTAATATTTTTGTAAATTTTTATTAAATAAAAAAAAATATTAGTTAAAAAAAAAAAAATAAAAAAAAAAAACTATCATCCGCCTCGACACCGACAGGATTCGAACCCGCGCTCACCAGATTGATTGTCACACGCGTTAGCCAGTGGGCCATCGCGCCACTTGCATGAAGTGTGTCAAATGCTGCACTTAAGCGGCAGATGTAAAATAAACGAACTAGTGTAAACTGTAGAATTTAGTACTAGTTCGGAACTATTGAAAATGTAGTGCAGAGGTTGACAATTGACCCCGCCTAGGACATCGCCGTGTTAAATTCGCCAGTTGATAACATGCAAAAGAGATTTAGCTCGTACTAGTAGTTGCGAAAAATGTACTAGAACCGACCTAGTTCGGAACTAGAGATTTTCCCTACAGGGTCGATACCTGCATACATACAAATGTATCTATGTTTTACAAAAATGCAAATTACGATAACTGGATTAAAAACCTTGTTCAAAGTTATAATTCGCGCAATGTAGGCAAATAAATATGCGAAATGGACCAAACCACAAAATCTAAGGGCTTATGTGTACATACATACATATATGTATGTACATATCGTCGTACCATACGAAAACTAACATCAGATTTTTTTATTGATAGCTTTCGCCAGAAATTTTAAATATGTTAGTTTTCGTATGGTACGACGATATCAGGGTAGGAAGAAACTCCGAGTATGTGTGAGTGAGTGAGGAAACTCCTCCTCACGGCGTGCTGTGGAGTGGCCGTTTGCATTTCACACTCCTCTAGAACGCGGAGTGAGTATTTTTTTTGTTTCTCCGCTCCTTTGGTTGGAGTGAGTTTCGAAGGAGCCGCTCACACTGCGTGTGCGGTTGGAGTGAGGTTCGAAGGAGCCGCTCACGCTGTGTGTGGAGTGAGCCGCCGTAGGTTTCCTCTTCTCACGGTGTAATGTGTGGGAGCGTGTGAGTGAGGAATGCGTAATGACGCTGCATAAAAATGCATACATACACATACATACATATGTATGTTGCAGTGTGCAATTTAGTGCTATGGTTTTACTGCTAAATAGCATGTATGCTTGTTTTTTTGCCATTTTTTTGTATTTATGCCCGTTTCAGGCGATTGAGTAGGTATGTAAAATCCATCTTTCTACCTAAACTTGTTTTTTTTTGTTGTTTTTCATCTGTGTACATGTGTAGATACATATGTAAATATGTATTTAATTCACCAGATGCAATTACGAATACATATTTACATATGTACGTATATAGGTAGGTAGGTAAAAGGAAAATTATTTTCAAGAATGTGCATTATTCGTTGTACATATGTATGTAGGTACCTACTTACTTGTTTAGTTTTTATTTGAGGAGGTCCATAACAAAACGCAATAATTCCACCAAAACAATTTTTTGGATAAACGAAAAAAACTAATTTAAGTCAATAGGATATATTTTTTTTTAACTGTTGTTGTAGTTTAATAGTTATCTAAAAACAATACAAATAATAAAAAAAAAAATTTATCTGGCAATTAGTTTTAAAGTTATTTAGATTAAAAAAATGGAAATGTTGCGTTTTGGTCCGTCCAATAGTATTTATTTCATTTTGTTCTGAACATGTATGGAAATGTTGCATTTTGATATAAACTAGGTTTGGAATTTTGGCTTTTTGCTTTAAATAATTTTTTTTGATTTTAATTGCTTATACATATTCTATAGGAAAATTAAAAACTGTTTTATATCAACGGTTTTTATTGCATTTAAATCACTATATTAACATACAAGTATTACAATAAATTCACATTATATTACACTTTCATTGCAGTGACCTCCTCCAAACAATCACACAAAGTTATATCATCTGTTCCATTGGCACTATTTCCCTGCTGATCTAAAAATATCTTGGTATAATACTCCAACTCAGAAATTTTGGACCACTGTTCACCATAATGTTTTTCCAATAGTTTAGCAACTTCTTTCTTCTTTTCTGACTTTATTGCTACACCAAGATCAATTCCATCAAGCAAACGTGGGGGTACTTTTCCTCTTTTAAGATAGCTGGTAAATTTTTCTTTACCTTCAACTTTATACGTCTCAAAAGTTTTCACTACACACTTCTGTTGATTTAGGGAGAGTTTAAAATAAACGAGAACACGTTTAGATTGGATGCGTATATTTCCAGAATGAAAAATTGTAATGCATTCCAAAATTTTCTCAAAATATTTAGCATAAAAAGAATTGGCAAATGTGTTTACAATATTAAATGCAAAGTAGTTATTCACAAAGGTAGTTTAATCAAAGAATATTTCTAACAACCATAAAAATAAAATTAATTTAATTGGATAGATATGGAAATGTTTCATTTTGGTCTGAACTAATATTTTTGGTGTTGAATAACAGTAAAATTATTGACCTTTGGTATGTTTTATAGCAATGGTTACATAGGTTTTAATGCGTAGAATTGGATATAGTTAAAAAACCAAAATATTTGAAAAGTGGAATTATTGCGTTTTGTTATGGACCTCCTCATTTATTATGCGATTAACGCAAAAAACTATTTATTCGTCATTAGAATCATATTTTTTTTTGCATAAATGAAATATTTATTACTTCATAATAGAAATCATAACTCACAGTATATGTATATCTGTGTTCGTATGGAACAGTAGCTTAAGTGTACTTAAGGAAAAATTGAGTCAGTTTGGAAAAAGCAGAAGTAATGCATCCCAGAGAGTACATTCTGCAGTTTTTTTTTTAACTCTTTCTTAGGCCTTCAACCAACTTCAGTCTCTATGATTTTACTCATGTAATAATATTGTGCGGGAAACTGCACTTTAAAATTTTCCTTTCGACATAAGCTACTGTTCGATATGAACACAGATATGTATGTATGTACATACATATTTCTTAACTATTCTTAACACTTAGGTACTTAATCAAAATAAGAAACTTTGCCGAGAATATCATTATTTAGCTTAACAATCAATATATTATTCAAGGTTTCTTTTGAAAGCCTCGTGCGCAGTTTTGTTAAAATTGTAGCCAGAGCACTAAACGCCCTCTCAACAGACACTTGAGTCGATGGAACCGCTAATACTACTTGAATCAGGTTTCCTAAGTCCTGGTCATTTAATAAACGGGATTTCCAGTAATTCAGAATATCTACTTCACAAGGAACTCTTTGAGCATATACCAGATTCTCCAACTTTTGCTTTAAGTTTACTTGCATAGTTTCTGTTGCACAATGACTGCTTAATAACATGTCCAGCTTGTTGTTTAGCTTGCAGAATGAGCTGTGCACACTGTAGAGGATAAACAAATTTGTAGCATTCATGCAGCTGCTAACTACACACTACAGACGTTTGGCTGCTTGATCGCCAAGCTGTGAGGCCTCGCTCATCCTCACTCACTCCGGAGTAAAATATGGAGGCGCAGCGGAGGAGAGCCAACGCTTAATTTTTGCCTCCTATTGGCTGCGCACTCTGTTGCCACTCATGTGGAGCGCTCACGCTATTGTGTGGCCTCCGTTGTTTGCACACTCACAGGATCCTCATGAGTGCGGCATGTGTGAGTGTGGAGGCAAAATGAGGCAAATCCGAACCCTGGACGATATGTATGTATATCTCCCTAAATCATAAAGTGACACAACTCAAATTTTTTCTAAATCGGGTTTCTTTCATAAATTAGTACACAGAATATATCGTCGTTTAAAGTGCAAAACCGCGTAAGTGACATTTTTGCCAAAAATGAGATTTCCCTAAAAATAAATTCTTGGGGACGACCCTATCCATTCATACAAGAATTTTAACATTGGGACAACGCGTCCGATTATGCCTTTTAATATGTCAGAAGATTTCTAAGATTTAATATAGGCAAATTTGTGCAACTGTCAACTTTTTGAAAATTGTCGCTCATTCTTGATTTTCAAAAAGTTTTCTCGAATTTTCAGAATTTTTGTATAAGCTTGGAGACACTGATTTAAACATTTTCCATCGAAAAATTACGTATATTTTTATGAGAAATTAGCAAATTAATGTTATCTAACTAATGAATTTTATGCATCTGGAGCATTTTGTCCACTCTTTAATGGAATTGGGGCACCTCCAAATGAAGGATTAGGCCAATAATATTTTGCAGTCAACTTTCTGCAGGTAGAGCAATAATGATTTCAAAAAAGCCCCAATTCACTCCGCCCTATTCTTGATATATTTCTCTAAGCGGCCCTGCGAATTCATTCCATTTTTGCAAATTTTAAAGGAGGGACAAAATCTATTCATGTCCACAGTGTTTTTTTACAGTTTACCAGTTAACATTTGGGTCTATAAATTTTAAGTAAATGACATCCAATTAACCTTTCCAAATGCTCTGAGATTTCACATTTCTTAAACGGCAAAAGCTTGGAATGAGCTGGGCTTGGTCCCGAGGGCAAATATTTTCATGTAATTTTGGGCTAGAATGGGCGTTGTAACGCTTTTTGATTTAGTGTGCGATATGTACGTAAATACCCTGTAGGGAAAATCTCTAGTTCCGAACTAGGTCGCTTCTAGTGCATTTTTCGCCACTACTAGTGCGAGCTAAATCTCTTTTGCATGTTATCAACTGTCGAATTTAACACGGCGATGTCCTAGGCGGTGTCAATTGTCACTCTCTGCACTACATTTTCGATAGTTCCGAACTAGTACTAATTCTACAGGAATTATATTTTTTTCTCAGGAATTATATTTTCAACCATTGACAATGTGTTTTTGTGCTTGATGAATCTATCAGACAGTGAAGATATGAAGTGATCGACAAATGGTATGAATATAGATTTGCGATAATATTCTTTAGCTGAGCTGCTTTCGTAATTTTGTCGATGTTTTTGATGTTGCACAATCCTAGGAACTTCAATTTTCTGTCCTATGGATTCAGCTAGTTGTTCAGCATCAACGAAAATATGATTGAACTTTGACTCAACGTTTTCCCTTATTTCTTTTAACAAAACAGCCAGATCATTAGCCGCCGACACAGCTGCAGAGGGATCAACCCTTTTTGCTTGGAGGTAAGAAGTTAATGGTTGAGCAAGAGAAAAAAATTCGTGAATAACTGTCATCGACACAATGAATGCTCCAGTTTGCAAAGTATGAATGTAGCTGAACGCATTTTTTGAACTTTCAGCATTTCCACATTCATGGATTTTCTCTAAACTCCAGTAAATGGGAACAAACATTTCTTTAAAGCAGATAACAGCATCAAGTCTTTCAGTCCATCTTGTTTCACACAAACTTTTTAAACGTTCTTTTTTCGTTAAACATTCCAAAGTCTCGACGGCATCCTTCAGAATAGCTTCGCGTTTCGCAGAAGGTCTGAAGAAAGATATGACCTGCTTTATAGATCCGAGACAATTTCTTATGAGAGGAACAGAGCACGCTTCACCAACAGCCAAATTCAAGGAATGACTGGCGCAATGGACGTAAATTGCAGACGGGTACTTTTCCATCAATGCAGCAGCACAACCATTCCACTCTCCACTCATTGCAGCTGCACCATCGTAACCTTGCGAAACCAAAAACTCAAGACGAATTTTCAACTTTTCAGAAGTTTCTATTAATGACGTAGCAAGTCCTCTACCAGTGCAATCTTCGATTGGGATAAACGTTAAAAAATCTTCTTTTAAAACGATTTCGTGATCAGCTTTTTCGGTATAACGAAAACACAACGAGTATTGCTCTACGCCACTAATATCGGTCGTTCCATCCGCAAGTATTGTGCAGCATTTGCTTGCATTAATTTTGGCAACAAGCTTTTCCAGAATAATATTCCCGCAAATTTCAATTAGTTCATTTTGAATCTGTGGACTCGTATAAGTCGTAACACGATTTTTCAAGGTTGCTGTTTGTAGTAAATGCTGCTTCAATGTTTGGTCACCAGAGCTCATCCGAAATCTCAATAAAGATCTAAAGTTGCCGTCGTTTTGAAGAGGAGTCTCGAGAGAAATCGTCCCAGAATCACGATGTCCTCTTAAAGCAATTTCTTGCCTACCGATGAAAATTATTGTTTCTATGATGGAACGTAAAATTTCCGGATTACGTTGAATTTCAGCATGTTTCACAGTGTCCAACTGCAAACTTACATCGACTATCCTGTTTTCCCTGATAGCAATGAAATTTTCTGCTGAAATAATTGCAGCCTTATGATATTCTAGATCTTGATGCATTCGAAAGTGCTCTTTAGAATCTTTCCATCGATGAAACGGAAGTGTAACCAAAGATCGAACGGCCGTGTGACTTCCTCTCCCAACTTCTTTTGAACTGAAGAAAATGCAATAATTGCAGAACGCGCCATCCATTTTTTCAGAGTACACTAACCAATTGAACTCATCGAACCATTTTACTTGAAATTTTAGCTTTCTGGGACCACTGGCTGGAAATGCATGTAAGCTTTCAGGTTTCCAACGATTTTTCAAAAAGAAGTACTTCTCTTCATCCGTTAACTTTTTTTCAAAATGAACACCAATATCTCTTGAGCAAAAATCTATGTCCATTTTAGAGCCTTCATCGGATTCTGCAAAAGAATTATAAATAAGTAAATAGGGGTATTCATGATTGGGTGCAAATGGTCTTGCATCGTTGCATAGCAAATTTTCATTGCAAACCAATTGCAAGACAACAACAAATTACATGCATGTGCAAAAGCCAAGCAATTTGCAATCTGCAAAACCAAAAATCCGTTGCATAGCGATATGTGGAATGTCATCGAATAAAACTTTGTGTAATAAAATGAGGTGGAAAAATTTACTGTGTCAAGAAAAATTGTCCTCGATATAGATACATAATAATTGTACCTTCCCTAAGAATAAGTTTGCAATAAATGACTATAAAGGTCACTCACTATCCGTTGCATTTTCATGCAATTGCATAATTTTGCTAACCTATTTCACTTAATTATGAATACCCCATATGTGTATATAATAACATATTTTTTATGAATTTGGTTAGTATATAGAAGTTTAATACATAATTAGAAACAACGTGAACTTACTTGTATTGTGGGCATCACTTGCTGATGTAATATTTTTGCTTGTAGAAGCTTCTGGGTTGTCATCATTCGTTCTGTCATTAGAAATTCTGGGCCGCTTTATTAACCACTTGTCCATTTTAGACTTCATACACCATATCACTATATATACATATAATATAAAACAAAGACCACTTCGTCGGTTCACTTATAATCAAATACTACTCAATCAATCCAAATATTTTTTGTTTCCAGTTATACTTTAAATTTTTGCTTGCGTAGAAGTAGAGATTGAAAATAACTGTCAACCTTAAAAAATATTTGAAAATAAAAATTTTTATATGTGATAAATACTTTTGAAATCAATTATTTCCGTCCTTTGGTGACAAAAACTTCGATTTGTAAAATAAATCACACTGCTGGTTTTTATAAAAGAATTAAGAAATTTATATTGAATATTTTTTCCTTCACCAATTTTTTTTTTTCTTATAAATTAAACACAATAGAAATAGAAAAAAATAATTCCGTTTTAAAAAATGCACACCTGAGGTCGTTTTTAACAATGAGTAAAATTTTCGAAGGCGCCATCTCGAACTCAAAAGTGACATCTAGTGTTGAGTTTCAGCCGATTGCACCCTCTTATCCATATACCTATGCTCTTTGACTTAATTGTTTAAACTGAAACGACCTCAACATCTCGTTTATTGTTGATTTTAAAATTCGATGCATCATTCCTCTAGATGGTGCTAGTGTGTGGTAATTTCAAAGAGCGTATATGGAACGACCTTTCCTTTTGAAACAATACAGTTTTTAGCAATGAATAAAATTTTTCGACACTAGATGTCACATTTCGCGCGAGATGGGACCCGCGAAAAATTTCATCAGACTGCACCATCTTATCCATATATGCTCTTTGATTCAGTTTTTTAGGGCCGGTTTTTCAATCGTCGGATAAGAGTTGAATAAGAATTTATTCGACGAATAAGACTACCCCGTTTTTGAAGAGGCGGTTAAGTGTTATTCGAAGAATAATTACTCAAACGGGGCCAAATAACCGGTTAGCGACTGTTTCACATTTATATTGTTTAAAAACTATTTTTTAGCAAGACAATTAGCAAATACTACGAGTACCATTCTAAAATGGAATTAAACAATATTTTTATGACATTTTAATTGAAGAGGAGCTAGAAACGCTTGCAAATCTTAGAAATGGAATAACTAGTTATCCAGCAATTGACATTTTAGCTTTACTTTTCTGTAATTAGCATGTTAATAACAGCAATACCGTATATTCGTGAAAAAGCGCTAAATTTCGAATTACCAATTCCGAAAAATTACTATTCTCATTGATTTTTTTCCTGAAAAAGAAATGCATGCTAATAAAGCATCTCTTAGTTAAGGATGGTTTTGTGGTCAGACCAATTTTATACAAAATCTTTCGGGGGGGGGGGGTTTGTCCCCAAAACCCCCCATTACTACGCCACTGTTTTGCGTTGTTTGCATTTTTTTTATTACATATTTCGCATTATATTGCCTATTTTTGTAATTTGCTAGTTGACAGTTTTATACAAACGAAATTCATGCATAACAGTCATCTGACGACGAATAGAGTTTCGTGTGAACACGGCTGTTATTAGTATTTTCGATACGGTGCATACCTGTCGACAAAGAGCCGTTTTCAAACATGATCCTATTACCTCTGTGGATGTAGAACGTTCGTTTTCTATGTATAAGAGCTTTTTTCGACCGAATCGGCAAAGTTTTCTTTTTGAGAATAAGAAAAAAATATTACATTGTGTACGCTAATGAATCGTTGAATAAGGATTAACCTTTGCAAATTATGAAATGTTCAAGACTGAATTTATGTATCTATATATATATATACTAGCATACCCGGCCAAGCTTCGCATTGGCTTTCAGTTATCAACAGTCATCATCATCTTATTAGTGATTTGATATTCAGAATAAAAGATACTTTTATTTTGTGATCTGCTTCGCCATCCTGATAAAACATAATTTTTATTACTGGAAAGGTTTCTATTTTCAAAAAATGAAATACACGATATTCTTTGATTTGACAATTTGTTACCATTTTGAGTCCGATTCCATTCCATTCGTATGGAATCGCTTTGATAGCGTTACCATTTGTTCGAGAATACCGATTGAGGATATGGTAAAACTGTTCAGCAAAGTAAATTACCAGTAAAATAATATTGAAGTAACGCTCAGAATCGAGCTGTAAGTGGTGTTTCTTACATAGATACATATGTACCTACTTATGTATATCTTTCTTTTATATGAATATAATTAACATAGTAGCCCCTGAGCAAAATGAGATATATACATACATACATGGGCCTGTAGAGAATATAAAAACTATTTGGCTACTCAATCGGAGCACAATTACATGTTATTACCAAATATTATCAAAATTGGTTCAGTAGTTTAAAAGCTTATCCCGCACAAAGAATGTTACATGAGATTTTTATATATAAAGATGTACGTAGATAGAGATATGTATGAATCTAAGGCCAGAGCACTCCAGAGGTTTTGGGTATGAAAAATTCGGTTACAGATATACGTAAATAGATAAAAATAGGTATATACATATCTGAGGTCAAACTTTAAAAATAATTTTCCAATTTTCATTTCTGTTGTAAAAGAAAAATGATTGTTCATAATATCAGGAAAATACTTTCCTTTCCAGATATTGTAAATAAATTGAAAAATAAAGTGAAATTCAAAAAACCAAAACATTTTAATTTAATCGAACCTACCATTTGCACGCAAAACGAATCGAATCCGTTTGTATCATTGCGCATGACTCTTTTTTCAAAAATTGATACTATTCTTTATAATATTTTTGTTATTTAAAAAGAGAATTTATTAATTTTTTGAATGCAGAACTTTAGTAAAAGGTTCAAAGTTTCATTTCCAAGAAGAAGTATTTAAATCGGTTGATCCGGTTTTGATTTATGGCCGTATAAAGCTAATTTTGGTTGGTTTTTTACACATTTTTACATAAATTTACGCTATTTGACCAAAAATTTAAATAAAAACTATTTGACTACTCAATCGGAGCACAATTACATGTTACTGCCAAATATTATCAAAATTGGTTCAGTAGTTTAAAAGTTTATCCCGCACAAAGAATGTTACATGAGATTTTTATATATATAGATGTACGTAGATAGAGATATGTATGAATCTAAGGCCAGAGCACTCCTGAGGTTTTGGGTATGAAAAATTCGGTTACAGATATACGTAAATAGATAAAATTTTCATTTCTGTTGTAATAGAAAAATGATTGTTCATAATATTAGGAAGTGGGCGGCATACCCT
Organism: Urophora cardui; assembly: GCA_960531455.1. Classification (NCBI taxonomy): domain Eukaryota; kingdom Metazoa; phylum Arthropoda; class Insecta; order Diptera; family Tephritidae; genus Urophora; species Urophora cardui. The sequence goes on along the minus strand of OY482671.1, from coordinate 91,413,797 downwards.
CCGAGAGTATTTCTGCCATGAAAAAGCTTCTCACAAAAAATGCACTTGCCGTTCGGAGCCGGCATAAAACTGTAGGTCCCCCCAAATAGTAGGAAAAACAAAAAGAGCACACTTCGAATTGGGAGAGAAGCTCGGCCATAAAACTCGTCAGAGTTATAATAGCGCCAGTGTATTATATTATTATAATATTAGGAAAATACTTACCTTTCCAGATATTGTAAATAAATTGAAAAATAAAGTGAAATTCAAAAAACCAAAACATTTTAATGTTAACCCTTTCCTTCCCATGGTAGCCATATGGCTACCAAATTAAAAATCTATATTTAAACGTCTTGCTACGGAATTTTTTTTTCCATTTAAAAAAACAATGCTTAAAGCCAACATTGCTTAAATGGTTTAGCCCTCAATATTTCTAATTATACATTGGCAAACATTGAAATTTTTGACATTTATTTGGCAACCCACGTGCCCTTTGCATTCGGCTGGATTATAAGTTTCTTATCAATAAAATATATACAATTAATTTATTTATTTGTACAAAAAAAATATTTTCGTGTAAGTTAATGCTTGAAAAATACATTTTAGCATTAAGAAGGTAAAAGTGTGAGTAAGAGTGAATATATTTGCTAAAATTGATTGGTAGCCATATGGCTACATTGGGATTTAATGCATACAAAAATTTACCATTTAAACATATTTGGTAGTATGAAGTTTATCATGTATTTATAATTTTTTGCATCACTTGCTCTGAAACAAATAAAAAATAAATTTTTTTTTAAACTACATGTCAAAGAAAAGTGCCGTGTTAAAGGAATCCCTTGAGATTTATCACCGTGGGTGACCGAAATATATTGGGAAAAATAAAATTGTTAAACATTGTTTCAACTTGACCTGAAGCCTGCGTAGAACAACTACATTATTTTTTTATGTTAAACACAAAGCAACATTACATTATTTATATTTAATTCTAGAAAATTAAGTCCTGCGGTTGCAATATTTGTATATTTTCTTTTTCTAGATTGGTAATGGCCAATGGCCAGCCCCATCATACTATATGTCTGAAATCGGTCTTTTAGTACATGATTTCGTCTCCGTTTTTGGAATTGGACGGTTGCTGTTTTGATCAGATGGCATTCCTCTTTTTTTGTCGTTAATAAAACCAGCATTTATCATCCTATGTGCAATTTTCGCTTTGAACTCTAGCAACGAGTTATGAGTGGGGTGAACCTAAGCAATATGATGGTTAGGCTTTATAGGTCAAAATTGGAAACAAAAATACTACTTACGCATATTTTATCACGTCCCAGATGTTTGCTAAAGGCAGAAGAAAAGGTAGACCTCCACTGCGTTGGGAAGATCAGGTGAAGACTAAGTCGTCCTCCCTTGGTATATCCAATTGGTGCCAGGCAGCACTAAGCAGAAACGACTCGCGCGCTCTTTTCGGACTCGGCCAAATCTTTTAGACGGTTACGCGCCAATTAAGAATAAGACGTTTGTGTTGTCAATTCCTGGTTATTGTATAAGAGGCATTGCATACAAAAGAAAATGCCGACAAAAAAACGTTTCTAGAGTTCAAAGCAGAAATTGCTGATGGGATGATAAATGCTGCTTTTATTAAAAATGGTAGAAATAGGGGAAGACCATCTCATCTAAACAGCAACAGTCCAGTTCCAAAAACACAAAAACAGAGGAAATCCGGTACTAAAAGACAGATCTCAGACATGCAGTATGATGGTGCTGACCATTGGCCATTACCGATCTATTTAGAAAAAGGCAAACGTAAATATTGCAACAGCAGGACTTCGTTTTCTAGACATAAATGTACAAAATTTAATATTGCTTTGTATTTAACATCAAAAAATATTTTTTTTATTTGTTTCATAGCATAGATGCAAAAAAGTATAAATAAATGATAAACTTCATACAACCAAATATGTTTAAATTTGTATGCATTAATTCCCAATGTAGCCATATGGCTGCCAAACCCTACCACCCACTGAAATACAGATATCAAAAAAAAATTTAATACAGGATCATTTTAAATGCTATTTATACTAGAAAAAAACATTGTTTGATTTTTTTCTACATTTGCTTCTTAATTTGGGAAGGAGAGGGTTAATCGAACCTACCATTTGCACGCAAAACGAATCGAATCCGTTTGTATCATTTAAACGAATTGCTTTACTTTTGGTCGTATATACATATGTATCTATATTCGTGTCATTTCTTTGCTTATGTACATATGTATGTACGTAGGTATCTATTGTTCTCGTTGTTTTGTCTTCTGCTTTAACCATAGATAACTAAATACGAAACTCTTTGTTTCGTGAGAGCGCTGAAAAATGCGCATTTTTTATAACATTTTCCATTGGTGCCACTGCGTAAAAAAGTGAATGTGGGTATTTTAAAATAAAATTTGGGGGTATTTCGTAATTTCTTGCAAATGAATAATATTACGTAATTTTTGCTGCAAAATATGACAGTGACTTCGCAATTATACTTTAGATTTGATCTAAAGTATAATCTTGAGTATTTAAGATCATGCAAAATGGTTTATGTTATTAAACCAGTTAATAAAATGCACCGAAGTATTTCATTCAAATTTTGTTTCCAGGCTAAAAAGGAAAATGATATTGTGTTTTCATTGAGAAATCAATTAATATAGCATTAATTTTAAGGCAAATATTTTATATTTATAGTATATCCTACTTCCCATATCTAGATATTTGTTACATATTTTTGATTCAAAAAGGTAAATATGCAAACAATTCCATTCTCACCCCTTTTCAAACTTTATTATACATTTTTAAATCACTTCTCGACTAATATAATAAGTAATAAAGTCATTTCATGAAATGGTGGCAAATATCCAAAATCCCTCATTTGCTTATTATTTATGGTGGATTTGATCTGGTTTGTGGTATCAGCTGATTTTGCTGTCAGCTGTTTTCCCTGATTCGTCAGTGTTTGAAAGTGAAAAGACAGTTCAGGCCCCCGTGAGAGCAGATAAATTTGAGAGTTTCGCATCTAGTTATCTTTGGCTTTAACGATTGCTTGTGGCGTCCAACCATGCGCATGACTCTTTTTTTCAAAAATTGATACTATTCTTTGTAAAATTTTTGTTATTTAAAAAGATAATTTATTAATTTTTTGAATGCAGAACTTTAGTAAAAGGTTCAAAGTTTCATTTCCAAGAAGAAATATTTCAATCGGTTGATCCGGTTTTGATTTATGGCCGTGTAAAGCTAATTTTGGTTGGTTTCTTACACATTTTTACATAAATTTACGCTGTTTGACCAAAAATTTAAATAAAAACTATTTGACTACTCAATCGGAGCACAATTACATGTTACTGCCAAATATTATCAAAATTGGTTCAGTAGTTTAAAAGTTTACCCCGCACAAAGAATGTTACATGAGATTTTTATATATATAGATAAACATACATATGTATAAACGTACAACGTAAGAGCAAAATTGAATTAAAAAATTTGTGTACCTAATTTATTTAACTATTGTAACTTCAATAAACATGAATTATCTGAAGTTGAAAAATTTGAATTAATGCATTTTTTTTTTTGATTTTTCATGCATATTTCTCAGTTTTTGTTGCATTTTTTATGCGCATATTTTTTATTTTTTAGTACATGAAATTCCATGCCCTAATTATTATGTACCACTAAAATATCTATATATTAAGGAAATCGCTGGAATAAATTTTAATTTAGCACCACCTCCAAGCTTTACGACGTCAAAAATACATGCGTTGTTTCGAACTAAACAAAACAATCTTCGCTAAGTTGAACCATACAAATTGTAAAATTTTTCGAGTGGGCAAGGCGGAGGGTGATTCAAGAACAATTTCAGTTTCATACATAGTATGTATAATTATGTATATCTCTGAGGGCTTGAGCATTTCACTTGCGTTTTTATACTCAGCTGTACTAGTACACAGAGTATTATAGTTTTAATCACATAACGGTGGATTGTAACAGAATGAAATAATCGAGATAGATATAGACATATATATCAAAATGATCAGGGTGAAAAGAGAAATCGATTGAGCCATGTCTGTCCGTCTGTAAACACTCTAACTCACGCAAAAATTGAGATATTTTGATGAAATTTGAAATGCAAGTTGGTACCGAGACTGGGACGGTTGGTATTGAAAATGGGCGAAATCGGACCATGACCACGCCCACTTTTCCTATATATAAAAAATTGGAAATTTGGTATCTCAGTCACTAATATAACTGGAGCGATAAAATTTTACCCACGTGTTGAGCTCAGGCCCCTATTAAGAAATTTGATGAAATTTTGGAAAATGGGCGGTGCCACGCCCACTTATTAAGGGTCAAACATTGAAAGTTTTATGTCATAACTCAGAAACCAGTGATATCGATAAAATTTGGTACGCTTAATTTACTTACTTAGGCAAACATTTGGACGAAAAATAGTTAAAATCTGTTGACGTCCACGCCCACTTTTATATATGTGTATTATAAAGTGACATAATAAAAGCATTTTAAGCCATATCTTTGTAAAATATAAAGATAATTCATTGAAAGTTTCTGGCATGAGTTCCACAATAGACTGGAAAAAAAGTAGAAAAATTTTGGAAAATGGGCGTGGCACCGCCTCTTTTTAGACAAAGGAATATACGAGATTTCGGAGCCCATTACTCGACAAATAATTGAGATATTATGACGAAACTTGGTTTATACACTTTTATAACTTGTGTTAATAGACACGCAGAAATTTATTGAAATCGGTTTATAACCACGCCTACTTTTTAACAAAGATATTTCTGGAACACCCTTTGGGAATTTGTAACGTGACATCTTTGTAACTAGAAGTTATAAAGGAATGAAATTTTGAACAAAGAATAATATTCATATGCTTAGTTGGATGACTGATAAAAATTTTGAAAATGGGCGTGGCTACGCCCACTTTATGCAGCACTCGATTTATATTGAGTACACCGTGTTTCCATCAAACGCAAACAAAAAATGAAAGAATACAGCTCAGTATCTAATGTTCGATTCCACTCGAACTTAGGCTTCCTTACTTGTTTTTTCAGACATTAAGTAGTACTTCTCCAGAAAGAGAAACCTGCTGACTGAGAGTTAGTTTTTAAAGCGCGGCTATCATCATCGAGTCTTTGCGCTAATCAAAAACCGTTGAATGTTTTATTTTGCAGTCTTGGTTTAGCTCCGACATATGATGTTATCTAAATAAAAATATTTGATTGTACGCCGCATTTCTCTTCTTCTTCTTTTTCTAATTTCAAAAACTTTCGGGTTTTCTTTTATGGTAATCAAGAGCTACACCTTTTTTTCAAAAACACCCTCGAGATCAGAGGCTGTATTCGTAGGAATAGCGTTCATGAGTTGGAATTTGGATGTGTCCACCAATTGAGTTTCTGCTCACGTTCTCGAGCTTGCACGCGCTCCTTCATAATTTGTTTTTATTGTTCTCACCACGGCACTTAGCGATGATGTAAGGAGAAATTTGGGCGAGGGCGAAAGCAAAAACACGCTAGATGGGGTCTATGTCTAAGTATGTATGTACATTCGAAGTACTCATTGGCTTGATTAACGCATTTAGCTCTATTAGTTGGTTTTTGCTTGCTTTCTGGTAGAGGGTTGGGGGAACGGAAGTATGTGAATGCCGGACGACAGACCCCGGACGTCGGATGGCGTATACCGCCAGAAGGTTACAGCTGCCATACATAATTCAAAACTTACATTACTTATGCATTAGGGTGTAGCGATAGTATGTACTTATATGGAATATTTTTATTTTCTTTTTGTGTTGGCAAAGCTATCAAAAGTTGCCTTTATAAGAATTAACAAAAATTGAAAAATAGTTTAATGCTTAGAAGTTTCCCCACACTAAGTAAATTGGTTGGTATATCACCATACCACCAATAATGTCAAAATTCTGGAGCAAAAGTTAGAGTAAATGAACAACACTAATTCGAGTTTTTACGTCTTTAACATCAGAAATCAGTCGAAATCAGCTGTTACTTTGCATACTGCATACATTGTACTCTTATTTCTAGGCTAGAAAGGCAACTTTCTGCGGGTATGTCAACAACGATTTCGAAAATGTAAAATTCATTCCACCTTAATGTGCATCTGTAGATACGTATTATATGGATGCATGTATGACATCGACATGTTTCGACTTCAGCGCTCACCTAAGCGCGTTGCCCAGCTATCAAAAGCGTTAATCTGTAATTATGCCCGAGCGTTGATAATTGCGTCGCTTTACCCATGAATTGCTATGCAATTGTTGTTGGCGCTGGTACGGCTACCATTAATTCACACACATACACGTGTATATTGTTCCGTGTTACCATGTTGATTTGCCCTTTTGTGCTCATCAGATCCGGTGCTGGGCCATCTTGTTTGAGTACATGCACCACCCGTACATCCGGCGTTGCTAGAGAAAACGACGTGCCGGAAGCGTCGGTAGTAGCAAGTTTAATATTTGCATTTTTATTTTCATTATTTCATATTCAGTTTTAATTAGTGGAAGGTAAATAGAAAAAAAAATATGGTGTTCATCAATAATTCGGAAGAAGTTTGTAGAGAACTAAAATTCACTCGACTGAATAGAAAGTAGAGCTCTCGATTTGGTTTGAACATTTTCGAGCAGCCCGAACAAATGCTGTTAAAATGCTCGAATGTTTGTTCGGGCATTTGAACAACAAACGGGCTTCAAACAAACACGAGCTGCTCGAATTGCTCGATATCCGGGTATCTAGAGCTCTAATAGAAAGTGGAAAGTATATATAAAGGTATGTACGTATGTAAGATACATATGTACATATGAATATGAAATTAAATTTGTTTATTGCATAACTGTCCGCTTCCATTGCTCTTTCGAGCCGTCTTCATTATAAATAAGGGTAGGTGAAAATTAAATTATAGCGTTTTCGATTCTGAACCAAAATGCTGCATTATTACATTAGAAGAAAATATAGAGCTTCGAAATACGAAAATAATGACGTATCAATTTTATAAATCGGATGTAAAATAACAAAGTTACAATAAAAAAAACGATTCCAGCGGTATTTCGCGGAGTCAAAAAAAATTTTTTTTCTGGCCCTTAACCCTCTCAACATAAGCTTCAAATTTAGGGGCGGACTTTTACAACTTTTGTGACGGACTTTTCCTTGGGTTTGCTGGGGTAGCGCAGTCCGTCCAGGGTTCCTGAAATTATAAGAATTCCTAGTTTTCCCAATTAAAGAAAACCCTGTATTTTAGTTATTTTCATAAATCGTTATAAAATTCATTTATTAATATATTCTTTAAACATAAATTATTCCCTACAAAATTCCTACGACTGTATAAAGGTAGCGGAGGTGTTCTTACCCGCCCGCTGACCTTCCGTTGACAGAGGTGGAAACCGCCTGCCAAATATAACTGCACACAAATGAAGTGTTAGGACCTCCAGGTGTGCGCCGTTTGTGGGTGTGTTAATTCCACCGACAAATATACCTGCTTCTGATTCCTGTGCTAAATGTATAACGTAAGCTACCAAATAATAATAATATAATTCTAAGTACAGATGGGGTGTTAAGACCCCCAGGTGTACTCCTTTGTCGGTGTGTTAATGCCACCGACAAGTATACCTAACGCTTGCCTAACTCCTACTGACTTTCCACAGGATGCTGTCGCCCTTTTATACAAAATCCTGACAGCGGCGGACAGTTATCGCTGCACAAATTTCCCGTAACTTTTACATTTGTTGCTAATTCTAATATAAATATGTATTCTTAACTTAACTGCTTTCTATTATTAACGTATGTACATATGTATATCGCTGTATACAAAAATCCCGGGACGGGTCAACAACTCTGCCTCCACTAATTTTCTGTAACTTTTACAATTGTTGCTATTTCTAACGTACATATGTATTCCAAACTCACGGCCTCTAATATTAACATATGTATGTATGTATGTCTGTATGTCACTCATGCACTTGCATTTTACCGTATTCCTCTTTGTGCGACCTTCGCTTACTGGCCGGCTGCCTATGGTTCAATGCGTGTGCAGTTGAGTGTACATATGTATGTACATACGTATGCTTATATTTTACAATGTAAGATTTACATGTTTGGTTGTGTGTACATATGTTAAACTTTTAAAGTTTAGTAACCTTAATTTTGGGGTGAAAGACTTTAATTTTAATTATTAGACTGTGTATATATGTATATGCATATGTACCTTAATATGTATATATGTATGTACTATATTTAAATTATGTATGATTATGCATATACTGCTTATGTATATAATTAGGCTGTAGATATGTATGTAGGTATATATATGTATATATTAATAATATATATATATATGTATGATTTCAATGTAGATATACATATATATGTATATGTATGTATCCTGGTATGTACATATGTATGTACAAATAATATATATGTATGTAATCCAAATTGTATATATGTGCATATGTATATATATACGTATGTGAATTCAAGTTATATAAGGATATATATACATATGTATGTATGTATGCTAATTCCTATTTGTACATTAGGCTGGGTCAGATTTCATGAATGTACAAAAATCCCATTTGTGTGTACATATATATACGTATGTAAATTCAAGTTATATATATATATATATGTATGTATGTATGTATGCCAGTTCCTGTTCGTATGATGATTACATTAGGCTGGGTCAGATTTCCTGTATGCATGGATGTATAAAAATCCCAATTGTATGTACATATATATTCGTATGTAAATTCACGTTATATATTTATATGTATGTATGTATGCCAATTTCTATTTGTATGATGATCACATTAGGCTGGGTCGGACTTCATGTATGCAAGTATGTACGTTCTTGTGGGGGACTCCAACTCCTCAGGATTGGGGTCCTCACACTCCCCCCTCACCTTCCAGACGGTGACTCACCGTCACCAGCCGCGTTCATGATGTGGTGATGTGTAAATTGGATGCTGGTCCCGAAATTTTTCTCACTGTTTCTCGTCATCAATCTATGTATAGCGTTCATTACTGCTGTGGCGTTATGGCTTGGCGTGTCGTAGCCTCATATTGGAGGTGTCGATTCGTCACGTGCTGATCCCGAAAACAATATGTCGCGCTGTGGTCCCGAAAATTTCGTATGCCGCCATTATTACCATATGCGTGTTGGCAATCTGTTCTAGGGAGAAAATTGAACGTGACTGTATAGTGACTCACCTCATAACCGTATTCATTTGCAAAATTGTATGCGTTTTCGATGGCTGAACCGATCCCGTTCGCTCTGGTGATACTGTGACCATGGTTCCTCTCTGCTCTGCTTGGGTTTGGAGCTCTACATATTCGCACATCTTGGCGTACAACCTGTGCATAACTCGCTGTGTTGTTTTCCATTGCTATAGCGCCGTAGTGTGCGACAATACCAGGCTGGCGTTCTGTGTTCGTATTAACGTTTGTGGACCTTGGTATAATAGCACGTGATGTTGTCGGTTGCTCCGTTGGTGTGTTATTACTCAGTGCTGGTGTATTCTTCGCCGTGTTCTTGGGTGTTGTTGTTGACTGTGGTGTTATTATTGGTTGCGTGCTGTTTTCCTTCTGTACCTTTATGCGTTGCTCATTTCGGGATTCCTGCAACCTTACGTTCTCGTCTTTACGTTGCGCCGCGTTTGATACTGTGGGTTCGTCATCGTGTTCTGCTGCCGCTGCGTGATACGTCTTTAGCTCGCTTATGTGTGCCCTTATCCTCTTGCCGTTACGTGTTTTGTCCAACTCTACGATGACTGGTGAAATGAAGTTCACTACTCGGTGTGGCCCATTGTATTTAGGCGCTAGTTTGGCCGCAAAATTGTCAACTGCCTTAGACAATTGGTGCTCCTTTACCAAAACTAAATCGCCGACGGCCGGTCGCCATTGTCTTCTTCGCAAGTTGTAGTAACGTGCCTGTTCTGCGGATGCGTGCTCCTGTTTGCGTCGTACCATTTCAAAAATCTCTTTCATCTTCGATTGTTTGCCGCTCAAATTGACCTCCTCCTGACCAGTGCCGAATGTTCGTTCATCGTACAGCGCGTTTGGAATACGTGGTTCTCTGCCTTGGATTATGTATGCTGGACTGTAGCCTGTTGATTCGCATACACTTGTATTCAGTGCCAGTGTTATCTCTGGTAACAACTCGTCCCAATTTCGCTGTTCCTTGCCGGTGAACTGTGCTATCATTCTTTTAATGTTGTGGTTTGCTCTTTCGGTCGGATTTTCTTTCGGTGTGTATGGTGCCGTCAGTTGGTGTTTTACTCCCAACTCTTGTAAAAACTTCTTAAATTTCGTGCTTATAAATTGTGCTCCATTGTCCGTGATTAGAACCTTTGGTACGCCAAATCGTGATAAAATTCGCTCTCTAAATCCCTTTACCAAGTTTTCGGTTGTTGCCTTGCGTATTGCTACAATCTCTACCCACTTTGAAAATTTGTCGAAGAATACTAACGCCATCGTGTTGCCATGTTTCGAACGTGGTAGTGGCCCAACGAAATCTGCACACACTGTTGCCCAAGGTTCCTCTGCAACTTGCGTGAGCATCTTTCCCGCGGCTTGCTGTTGGTTTGGTTTATATATTTGGCATGTGTGGCATTGTTGTACGTACCTTTTCACGTCTCTGAACATTCCAGGCCAATTCTTTATGCCCATATGCCCTGCGCTTGGTGTATCGTGGATTTCTCTTAACACTCTCTGTCTTTGTGATGTTGGTACACACAGTTTCCACGGAATTGCGTCTTCACCGTCCATTTGATTACTGATTCGCCTATACAGCGCTCCTTCCTCTATTACGTAATCCGGGAATTTGTCTGGTGCCTTCTTTATTTCCGCCACCTTTGCTTCAATCCACTTACATTTGTTCTCCTCCTGTTGTAACGTTATTGTACCCATCTTTTCCTCGAGTGGTTGGCGTGAAAGTGCGTCTGCGACAACGTTAAGCTTCCCTTTTCGGTACTGTATGTCGAATGAATACTGCTGTAATTCCAGCGCCCATCTCGCGATTCGACCTGTTGGATTTTCAATAGCGTTAAGCCATTTCAATGCTAGGTGATCGGTGATCACCGTGAACGTGTATCCTTCTACGTATTGCCTCATCTTCCTTATTGCCCATACTATGGCCAGACACTCCTTTTCCGTCGCTGAGTAGTTTGTTTCCGCCTTATTCAATCGGCGGCTTGCATACGCTACTACTCGTTCTTCATCTCCTGCTCCTTGTGTAAGTACTGCGCCAATACCAAACTCGCTTGCGTCCGTTTGTAGGCAAAATCTCTTCGTAAAATCTGGGCACGCTAAAATGGGTGCCTGTGTGAGCGCGCTCTTCAACGTTTCAAACGCTACCTGCTGCTCCTCTGTCCATTTCCATTTGTTGCCTTTTCTTAACATTGACGTTAGGGGGTGTGAGATGCGTGAAAAATCTGGGACGAACCTCCTATACCATGATACTACCCCTAAAAATCGTCTTATCTCTCGTAGATTGTGTGGTGGTTTGAGTTCTTTAATCGCCGCGACCTTCTCTGGATCCGTATGAATGCCGTCTTCGCTGACCACGTGCCCCAAGTACTTCAGTTTCCTTTTAAAGAACTCGTACTTCTCTGGATTTATCCTCAAATTTGCTTGCCTTAATCGCCTGAAAACTTCTGATAAATGTCGTATATGATCTTCTAATGTCTTACTTGTAATTATGATGTCGTCTAGGTACGCGAATGCGTGAGGTTCTAGCTCTGGGCCGATAACACTATCGAGTGCTCTTTGGAAAGTTGCTGGAGCGGAGTGTAGCCCAAACGGCATTACCTTCCACTGAAATAATCCTCGCCCCGGTACGGTGAATGCTGTATATTGCTTACTATTTACCTCCATAGGGATCTGCCAATATCCGCTTTTGAGGTCTAGGCTGCTGATAAAGTGTGCACTTCTTAACCGATCAAGAATGTGTTGGATACGTGGCAACGGGTACGCATCTGGGACTGACCTGGCGTTCAGTTGGCGGTAGTCGACGCAGAGTCGCCATTTGCCGTTCTTCTTTCTTACCAGAACTATGGGCGCGCTGTGTGGGCTATTTGATGGCTCGATACAATCCATCTCGATAAGCTCATCGATCTCCTTGTTCATAATCTCCTGCATCTTTGGATTCTTCGGGAAGTACCTTTGCTTGATCGGACGGTCATCTCGCATCACTATCTTATGTGTGGCTATGTTGGATACTCCTGACATTTTCTCGAACATCTGTAATTCACGTTTTAGAAATTCACTCACCCTAGTGTCTGTATTGCCAACTGCTGTCGGGGCGGTTGCCTTGTATTCTACGCCCCCGTCTGGACTCTTGCGCTCTTCCTCGATTATTGCGGTACACATGGCTATGTCTTCCCTATGATTCTCTGTCTGCAACGTTATAGCATGTTTACCGCACCTTAGCTCCACATTCGCCTTTGCCAAGTAGTCCGTTCCAATGACCACGTTGTCTGCCAACCCTGGTAACACTAGTAGCTCACTCTTCTGCACCTGATCACCCAACTTAACCTCTGCTTCCACTACCTCTACTATCGTTCGGCGTCTTCCATCGCCCATCACCACTCCTGTTTCTACCTCTTTGAATTTGCTTAACTTCGCTGCCATCGTGTCGCTCACAAAGCTCCTCGTCGCTCCCGTATCGATCGCCGCCACTACTTCTTCTCCCTCCAGTGTCACTGTCGCCAAAACTCGACCTTGCACCTGCTTAAAAACGTTCGTTATGTTCGAGGTTGTTGCTGTGGAGACCCCATCCCTCGATACTAATGGGGCCCCTGGCCGTTTCCCTAAACTCGTACGGCAGCACTCGCGTGTAAGGATACCTATCTTACCACACGTCCAGCAGAAATCCTTCCTAGCGTTTCGACAGCCTCGTGCATAATGCCCACTTTCGCCACATCTTCTACATGCGGCTCGTATATCAACATACCCTTGCTGTGGTCTTCCTGTGTGTTCTTGTGGTACATCCTTCCTTGACTCCTCATCGGCTCGCAAACAATGGTATCTCTCTTCTGGACGCCGGGGTACGAACGGTCTCGCTGTTGGCTTTGACGCTTCCTTCTCTGGTGTAATATTTTCAAAATCTTCAACCAGACTTACCAGTTCTTCCAGGCTTTTGAACTCACTCCGTTTCACATACAGCTGGTACTCTCTGCGGGAATTTCGATAAATTCTACTCAACCTTTGCTCCTCCGTGTAGTCAGCATGTCGCATGAGTCCTTGCAGCGCTAACACGTAATCCTTGAACTTCTCACCAGGACGTTGAACTCGCTGTCGTATTTCATCATCCAAATTTTCAAAATATCTGGAGTTCAGGAAAAATTTGAGGAAGTCTCTCTTGAATGCATCCCATTCTTGCCAGTGTCGATTGTTATTTCTGAACCACACCAACGCCTTATCCTTCAACAATTCAGGCATCGCTCGTGGGATGGAGTTGCGATTAATATCATACCCATCCGCCAGTTCTTCGACGCGTTCGATAAAACTGAGTGGGTCATTACCGCCGTCATACCTGAATCCCCACTTGCGTATTCGGTCCATCGTTGTGGCATATGTCGTTGGTTGAGGCATCATGTACATATGCTGCATTGCTTCGCCAGGTGTTACAAATCGGTATGCGCGCTCATCAAATCCCATCGCCGGATAAAATGGTGATGTTGCTCTGCTGCCACTGGCTGATATTGGTACATTTTCTTTCGGTGTTGGAGGTTGTACCGAGATCGTCGATCGACTATGTTGCAGTTCCAACTCTTCCAAGCGGGTCTGGAATTTCGGGTCGCTACCTTGTGCCTGGATAAACGTTACCAGACGTTTGCGAAGCTCTTCTACCGTTCCACTGCCTTCTAGCCCAAATTCGCCGACGTACTTACATAGCTCCTCTCGGCTGAGGTGGTATACCCATGAAACCTTCACCATCGTTGCGTATTATATGTTCACTTCCTTGGATGCTTTTCCCTCGCGTTGGTTACTTACTGACTAGACTCCCTTTGGACGCTTTGCCGTTCGCTGGACGTTACTCGATATCACGCTTGTTATTTGCTGTTGGATTCAGTTCGCACGCTTGCTTCTTACTTAAAATCGCTGACTTCGTTTAACTTTCCAAATTTTGATGTTTTGTACTCTTCAAGTCCTCGTATACTTTTAGAGTCCCTGCTCGGGCGCCATTTGTGACGGACTTTTCCTTGGGTTTGCTGGGGTAGCGCAGTCCGTCCAGGGTTCCTGAAATTATAAGAATTCCTAGTTTTCCCAATTAAAGAAAACCCTGTATTTTAGTTATTTTCATAAATCGTTATAAAATTCATTTATTAATATATTCTTTAAACATAAATTATTCCCTACAAAATTCCTACGACTGTATAAAGGTAGCGGAGGTGTTCTTACCCGCCCGCTGACCTTCCGTTGACAGAGGTGGAAACCGCCTGCCAAATATAACTGCACACAAATGAAGTGTTAGGACCTCCAGGTGTGCGCCGTTTGTGGGTGTGTTAATTCCACCGACAAATATACCTGCTTCTGATTCCTGTGCTAAATGTATAACGTAAGCTACCAAATAATAATAATATAATTCTAAGTACAGATGGGGTGTTAAGACCCCCAGGTGTACTCCTTTGTCGGTGTGTTAATGCCACCGACAAGTATACCTAACGCTTGCCTAACTCCTACTGACTTTCCACAGGATGCTGTCGCCCTTTTATACAAAATCCTGACAGCGGCGGACAGTTATCGCTGCACAAATTTCCCGTAACTTTTACATTTGTTGCTAATTCTAATATAAATATGTATTCTTAACTTAACTGCTTTCTATTATTAACGTATGTACATATGTATATCGCTGTATACAAAAATCCCGGGACGGGTCAACAACTCTGCCTCCACTAATTTTCTGTAACTTTTACAATTGTTGCTATTTCTAACGTACATATGTATTCCAAACTCACGGCCTCTAATATTAACATATGTATGTATGTATGTCTGTATGTCACTCATGCACTTGCATTTTACCGTATTCCTCTTTGTGCGACCTTCGCTTACTGGCCGGCTGCCTATGGTTCAATGCGTGTGCAGTTGAGTGTACATATGTATGTACATACGTATGCTTATATTTTACAATGTAAGATTTACATGTTTGGTTGTGTGTACATATGTTAAACTTTTAAAGTTTAGTAACCTTAATTTTGGGGTGAAAGACTTTAATTTTAATTATTAGACTGTGTATATATGTATATGCATATGTACCTTAATATGTATATATGTATGTACTATATTTAAATTATGTATGATTATGCATATACTGCTTATGTATATAATTAGGCTGTAGATATGTATGTAGGTATATATATGTATATATTAATAATATATATATATATGTATGATTTCAATGTAGATATACATATATATGTATATGTATGTATCCTGGTATGTACATATGTATGTACAAATAATATATATGTATGTAATCCAAATTGTATATATGTGCATATGTATATATATACGTATGTGAATTCAAGTTATATAAGGATATATATACATATGTATGTATGTATGCTAATTCCTATTTGTACATTAGGCTGGGTCAGATTTCATGAATGTACAAAAATCCCATTTGTGTGTACATATATATACGTATGTAAATTCAAGTTATATATATATATATGTATGTATGTATGTATGCCAGTTCCTGTTCGTATGATGATTACATTAGGCTGGGTCAGATTTCCTGTATGCATGGATGTATAAAAATCCCAATTGTATGTACATATATATTCGTATGTAAATTCACGTTATATATTTATATGTATGTATGTATGCCAATTTCTATTTGTATGATGATCACATTAGGCTGGGTCGGACTTCATGTATGCAAGTATGTACGTTCTTGTGGGGGACTCCAACTCCTCAGGATTGGGGTCCTCACACTTTTTTAATTCGTATGGGGACCAACCCAGTCTAATGTACATATTTTTGAAGATATGCATCAAGTTCGCCCTAAACGGATTGGCCGATAAATATAAGTAAATCTTACACATTGAAATACAATAGAATTTTCTGAAATACAGCCGGAAAGAGTGTATAAAAAATTTAAAATTGTTCTTTTTTAATAATAACTGCATATTTCACAGCTATGAAATTTTTGGGAGTTGATGATGTTATAATAGTAAATTGTTGATTTCCATAAAAAAAAGCTGAAATCGATAACTTTGTTGGATACACTTTTATGGCAGTTAGGACTAGGGCTCTAGATACCCGGGTATCGAGCAATTCGATCTGATCGTTTTTGTTTGAAGCCCGTTTGTTGTTCAAATTCCCGTACAAACATTCGAGCTTTCGAGATTACAAACAAAAAAAATGTGTATCGGAAAAACAAAAATAAAAAAACTACATGTAAAGAAAAAAAATAATAATAAATAAAAGAAAAAAAAACAAACTTCAAAATACCCGAATTGTTCAAATGCCCGTACAAACATACGGGTAATAAACAAACAAACAACTGTTCGAGCATTTGAACAACAATTGTTCGGGCTACTCGAAAATGTTCAAAAAAAATCGAGAGCTCTAGTTAGGACTCGATATATGTATATACATATTGTCAACTTTTACACCAATATTTTGGAGATGTGCAGGGAAATTTCAGCACCGTCGCGGTTCTTGCAGTGATACAGCAAGAGAGACCTTCAACTGCCTTATGTCTGTAAAAATAAAGCAAAATTTACCCTCATGTTATTTTTATTAATTTCCTGAATTGTTTACTTGATACAATTATTTCATCAGGCGTAAAAAATTTGATTCGGCCATTTACATATGTAACTACTTCTTCGCATTGTACTTTTCGAAAAATTTTGTTTATTTATTTTGACTTTTTTTTCTGAAATTTTGTTCTTCATATTTTTTTGGTTTTGATTTCAAACCAAAAAAGCTTTGATAGTAATCATATATATAGTACTCCTATATTCGTAATACCTACGAGTTCCATCAGCCAACATTACAGTACAGACATATAAAAAAAGAAAGAGAAAACCGAGCAATTAAATTTGAAAAATGACATATGAATTCAAAATAAACCGCAGTGACGGCACATAAAAAAAATTATAGGGAATTTACATAGGTATTTATTATTTGATTCTCGTATTAAAAAATGTCGAAGCGGTGCTATATTTGTGATAATAAAAGGGATAAAATAAATAAAATAGCTTTACATACATATTTCGTTTTGAGTGCATTATTGGTTATATAAATATATATATACATATGTAAATAGATTTCCAAAAGACGAAACCATTTGCAAACAATAGATGCATGCGTGCGATCTGATGCCTGACGACGTTGTTAAAAACATTCGAATCTGCAGCAACCATTTCAAAAACCGCGATTACACTGGGAATCGCCTGTACGTATCAATGCCTGAAAGATACTGCAGTAGTCCGGGACTAAACAGGATTTTTTAATCCCAAGCTCCGGACGAAACACTGCAGCTCCCACCCGTCCACCTTTTATCCGCCTGTAAATATGTGGAACATATAGCGATTGGTTCGTAGCACAAAATTTTTGGATGAATTCATACACATTGCACAGATATAGCAAATTCAATTTACGTAATTGACAATTTTTTATCAAACAAGAAGCAATGAGCAAAATTTTTGTTGTTGTGTGAACTTCAGTACCTATCTAACAATAAATTGTATGTTCATATAAAATAAAGAAGCGTCTTTTAAACTCTTGATATAAGTAAGTATGTATGTATATATTTATGTACATTTGTTTGTATCTAAGTCGACGGAAAATGCTCTTGAGCGAAATAATATTTAACATCAGAAATGTTTACCTCTATATGTTTAGGCCAGCAACCTGAGCAACCCAGCAGCCCGTCTCCACATAACTTGATTCGCCAACGGAACATGTAGCGAAACATCTCGCGAACTAACCCGTCTCCACCAGTGTTGCCAGAACTTTTCCAGAGTTCCAGCTAGATTCTCAAAAAAAAAAAAAAGCTAGAAAAAGCTAAAAAAAATTGTTTCACACATCAAACAATAACATCACAAAAATTACGAAATTGCACAGTAGAACTTGGAGCGAGATCTCCCTAAGCGAGAGCCGAAGAGTACTCTATTTGATATCCTTTCCGAGCAATATCAACATTTTTTCAGTTTTGTTTTAGTTTGTTTGTGTTTATTACTTCTCTTTATAGGACATACAATGCTAAAAGCGAGTATACAAAATTGTATGCTTATACACGAAGTATAGGGAGTAATGGAGTATCTATTGACAAGTACTCCCGGATTAATAAAACGATGATCCCAAGTCCTGCTACGATTTCAATGCTTTACTAATAGGTGATCTCCCGTGGCAGTGATCCGAACAAAAAATTTGCAAGCAACTGCAACAACAATTTTTTGATCCTGATGTTTATCTGGATGAAAAAAATCTATACGGAACCGAAATCGATCCAGATAGACATCAGGATCACAAAATTGTTGTTCCATTTGTATGCAAAATTTTTTATGCGGATCTGGATCACAGCCAGGGAACTCGCCTAATATGCTTTCAAAACACCCCTTAACCGTCTCCGATAGGAACCAAAACTTGATTTTGGTATATTTTGGAGACCAATTTCGGGCATTAGATACACATTAAACTTCATTTTTTGAGTCTCCATAGATTTTTCTGAAATTTGACCCCTGTGCCCCTGTGCGAAACCCATTAACCGATTCCGATCTGAATAAAAAGGTATATGCAGTATGTTTTTATTTGCATCGGCTTAGGGTATGAGATGAAGGAAATATGCTATAAAATTTATCTCCGTGCATTTGGAGATCACCCTAATGTACCTACTTCTCGACTTTCTTGTTTCCGACATTGAATTACTTCGTTTCAACGCTAACGGTTGCATTTTTATAATTTAGCGTTGTGAATTTACGAAACAAAAAAATGTGATGTTCTGTGAACTATCGAAACGAAATAGAATCGGTTCATTCGTTAAGCATCTCTGGTTTATATAGAGCTTAGTCCACACATCTAGTAGTAAACAAGAAATTTGGTTAGGTATACCTACATATGAATTCGAATATACAAATATGAAACGCTTCGATGATGACCAGCATATTTATTGCAATGCAAACAGTCGGCTATATTCCAAATCTTGGTCAACCTTTCACCTTAGACAGAAGGGCGCATTTCTTGTCTGCAGACAAGTAATTTACCCACATAAATGCTTTCTTTTTCCTTTTATTCTTATTACTTGAGGTTTCTTTCAACGTTTTTTACTTTTCATCAGAGGTGTGGACTAAGCTTAGGGTTGCCAGACGTACTGATTTGATCAGTACAATACTGATTTTTCGTGCTCCGTACTGATAGTTTTAAAAACCTTAAGAAATACTGATTTTTGGATTTTGTACTGATTTGTACTGATTTTTAGCCGACACTAAAAAAATCATTTTTATCACCCTGCACTGTTTTCATTTGACGCTTGTAATACCGTGGTTATGCTTACGACAATACTCGACGAACAACGTGTAATTGTTGTTGTGCACTCCGACGAGTGAGAGAATTTTCAGACTCTCACATCGATCAAATTTGCTGGGTGAAATAAGCACCCAGCACACCAAGGTTTCGGAGCAATAATGTATTATATTGTGTATGTGCGCTCTAATCGTCGATTTAAGCGTAACCACCTCTCACCGATGACGAAAATGTGTCCGAATTTCATCGGTATTTTGCTCGTAAGCATAACCACGGCATAACCATGAAACAATTAGGAAGGAGGACGTAACGCGAACGTTAAATGTCAGAGAAACATGGTTGATAGTTAACCATACCGAAACAAAAACAAAAAGCCAGTAATAAAGACGATTTTCTCCGCATATATTGTTTTTTTTTTTTTGGAACGCAATGTACTGATTTTTTCAGGAAAGGTATCTGGTAACCCTAACTAAGCTTAAATCTGAAATTACTGAAATTACACCAAATTTAATTAATATTATTTTTATATACCTTCAAATTATAATTTAATTCAGACAGGCTAGGTACATAATAAATTATTCAACGGTTCTTGAACTTTTAACCGATTCTAGTCAATTTACACGTGCGACACATAATTTCATTAATAAAGTGTGTTCTTCGCAAAATTTGTGTGTGATATCATTGACCATGTTACTAGCGATTGAGGGGGCGAGACAGTGTTTTTATGAACTTTTAATTTTTTCATATAAATTGAATGCACTCTAATGTACATATGCAAGTCTCTGTAATTCTGAACGTGGCATAGTCAATTCTCCAACCTCAAAAAAAAGTTGTAAAACCAAATTAGAAAACACTATCTATACAAATTACTTACTGAGTTATCAAATTTCATATTTTTTTCTATTTTCTAAAAAAAAATTATTAAATCGCCAATGAAGCTTATTTGAAGTTATGCTATAAACTCTACTTCTCGTTTGAATTTAAAGCCCACAAACGGTCACAAATTCTTTTCACCTTGCAGGAGTCAGATGTGACAGTTTATGTTGTGAACACTATAACTCGAATTTTTACATACATATGTACATATTTATATGTATACGGCTTTTGTAACACATGAATACCACCTCAAAAGTGCGGTTGTAATTAATTAAATGAAAAATTCATGTAGGCCAATATGACGTTGTTTGTAGAGCTGCAAAACCATCGATAGTCGGACCACTCGATAGTTTCGATAGTCGAAAAAAAAACTATCGATACTATCGATAGTTTTTTATGAATATTTCACTAAAATCAAGGCAAATTCATTCTTATGGTAATGGTACGTGAACAGCTGACTTCTTCTTCTCGTTTTTAATTCACCGTTTACAGAAGAATACATGAGAATGTCATATAAGGAAAAATTTTACTTTGAGTTTGACATTTTGATGGACAAAAAACTTGAAGCGAATCGAGGCGAATATTGCCGAATTCGCCGTGCCATTACCATAATGAATTTGCCTTGACTAAAATAAAAATAGGGATGGTTTCGTTTAGAGTTTTCTTTCCAAAGTCTTTAATTTTTTTTAACGCATAGCATTAATTAATTAACAAAAGAACAACAAATAGGAATTAAATACTTCACTTATATATATAGCATTTTTTGGTTAAATTAAACCTTTTTCAATTTAAAATTTGCACTTGATTTGAAAAAGGTTTCATTTGACTTGAAAACGCTATAGTAATAAAACTAAAAGTAGTACATTTGTTTTTTAGCATCTTTGGCGCTGACTAGTACATAAGGCACATTGTTTATACATTTCATTAATGTAAAATACCGATAATCAAAAGGCACACTGTTTAAACATTTCATTAATGTAGAATACACTCTGCTTTAAATAAATCAAAAAACAAAAAAAATACGAAGGAAATTGATGAGTCATATAACCGAGTTTTAGTCCATAAAATATCCTTTTTGTTTCACATGAAAGAAATCGCTAAAAATAACGTTTTTATCAGATATCTTTGATATTACGTTAACAATTAAACGGGCTAATTTAAAAAAAAATTTTTTTTTTCTGATTTTTACAAGTTTTTATAAAAAACTTAATTTGAAAATCAAAACTTTCAAAAATCTGGAAAAATTAAAAATTTTGACATTGGCCAGATGTCATTTAGCGAGGTGTGGTTCAATTACTACAAGTTATATATCGTTAGAAGCGTGGATTTTAGTCGCCACTTAATACAGACATTCCTTACCACGGGTATATTCTAAGCCCCCTAACCCGCTGGGGTATTAATTTGACCAATTTGATATCGAAATCCAACTCCTCCCTAACATTCAGTATTCTTCTCTTGGGACCACTTGGGACAAAACTACAAGAATGAATAGAGCATGGAGCAACAATAATTGTTGAATCATGGAATAGAGATAACCATCGATAGTGGAAAAAAACTATCGATAGTGACACGAAAAAAAAACTATCGATACTATCGATAGTGCCATCGATAGTTTTGCAGCTCTAGTTGTTTGTCGCCGGCGCACAAGGACCACATGGATACATATGTACATTTGTATATACATATTATGCATGTACATACATATATGATGATAGGAGTTTGTTCCTAAAGGTTAGCAAAGAATAGATCCATGGTTCATAGCGACAATATGTAAATATGTATATTAAGGTGGAGTGAAATCATATGGAGATTTTTTTGTTGTTCTTTTTACGTACCAGCAATGAAAAGTTGCCTTTATACGAGTTAATGAACCCCACAAAATTTTATGGCGATAGGATGACGTTTTGAACTGCCCCCAGCTCCGCAAAGTTGAAAGCAATAAGCACGATCTGGTACAAATATGAAATTTTTAAAATTATAAAATCAAAAAACGAAGTATGAGGATTGATAAGGATGGATAAGCTGAGTATTAAAGTGATTTTTTTTTTTTTTTGGAAACAACAACAACAAAAGTTATTAAAGGTCAAAGTTTATATTATGCATTTTTTAAATTGCAATTACTTAAAAACTACTGAACCGATTTCGAATATTTATTATACCATTCGATAGGTATTTTGATTCCCTTTAATTTGATATACATTTTATATATGAAAAGTAAGGGGGGTAAAAGGGGGGTTGACCCCCGCAGAGGGGGTGTTATGGAACCCACATAAAATGTATATAAAATTAAAGGGTATCAAAATACCTATCGAATGGTATAAAAATAGTGGAAATCGGTTCAGTAGTTTTTAAGTAATTGCAATTTAATAATGTACAATATAAACTTTGACCTTTAATAACTTTTGTTGTTGTTGTTTCCAAAAAAAAAAATTCACTTTAATACTCAGCTTAGCCATCTTTATCAATCCTCGTACTTCGTTTTTTGATTTTATAATTTTCAAAATTTCATATTTGTACCAGATCGTGCTATTTTTTCAATTTTGTGGGGCTGGGGGCACCTCTAAACATGCGAGTAGGTCAATAAAATTTTACAGGCTTAGTACTGGGCTAGAAAGGTTCCGTTCTGGCTTTGGAACAAATTGAATTTCCAAAAAAAAAATTTCACTCCACCTTAATGTATATGTATACATATGCACACATGTACTCGTAGGTATGTAGGTACATAGGTACAAAAACGGTTGTAGCCTGTGGCGGAAACAACCGTCTAGGTCAATGTTGATTCACTGGCTACCCAGCCATGAACGAATCGATCCGCCCCACCGCCGTCATCCTGGAAGCAATTCAACGACAACGGAAACGCAATCGACCAGAAAAAATTAGCAACATGTCTTGTAAGAGAAGATTGTCTCGAAGAACAATGTGTTGGATTTGCGACGAACTTTTTTACATATGTACAACGAGAGTTTGATAAAAAGTAAAGCTTCTTTTTGTTCGAATCTTTCTAAATCTGTCTATTAGCAACTTTTTAAAAACATTTCTTCCATAACATTTTTTTAAGTCACAAATTCTTCTAGAAATTTGGGCAATGAATTCTTAAATAAGACTCAGATTTTTTGGTGGGCGCATATCGACGCTTCCAAACAATACTGTACTAAGCCTGAAAACTGTATTTTGCAGGGGAAGCTCTCAAAGTTTAAATTCGATATGAAACTTCAGTTGTGCGCTAGGTACATTTTCGCTTGTAACTTATATTTGTAGTGAAAGGTCGATACCAAAACTCGATACCATCTAAGTTAGGGTACGCTTTGTATAAAACCATAAGAAAATATAGAAACTTGCTACGTTGTTTTTCATAGCAAGCTTTCAATTGTGTTCTGTAAAAATTTCGAGTTGTAATATGTGAACCCTTTTGCTTATAACTTTTAATTAGATTTTCCGATTGATACCAAAATTTGACAGCATCTATACTAAAACACGTAGTACTTGAAACACGAGAAAACGTACTAAGTCGACTTAGTATAGTTTTGTTTGGAAGCGTCGATATGTACATTAGGTAGGGTCGATTATTTTTCGATAAAATCGCATACGCGGATAATGTTCTATACACTATTCTAAGCAACTTTGCCAAAGAGACCATGGGTCTTAAACCAATTCTTAGTCCGCTGGTTTTAAGCCGAAGTTTTTTTGTCAGGTAAAAAAAAATTTTGTATTTCATAGGCAGACAAAAATGATTCGAACTTCTTACCAAGAAGCCAGGATATACTTTTCCGAAGGATTTTGATGTGCTGAATCCGAATCTGAAGTCAAAATTACCAAATTCGAAATAGTTTTCGAGATATCTTGACCTAAAAATGCAAGTGCAAAAAGTGCAATTTTCTTCAAATTTTGGAGTTAGGGCCAGCCGAAAGTTATGATTTCATTTAAAGTCTACGACCATTATCTTAACAAATAGGCTTTGCACTTTCAAATGCTGTTGACCTTGTTAACATGTCTTTTTTAGTCTCCGAGATATCGCTGTTTTAAAATCTGCATACTTTTCAGTGCAAACACTATGTATTTTTTTCTTTAAAATACTTGCATTTCTTTGCTGTTATTTTTAACATGTTGCTGTTTCTTGACCATAATTGGTGGATCTGATGACTGCAACAAAAAACGATGAAACCGGTGAACTATCGCAATTGGTTTTAGCGGTGAATTCAACAAAATCGATAAAACCGGTAAATTATCGCTATTGGTGGAAGTGCTCATTATTGGTGCAACCGATGGATCAAAAAAAAAAAAAACGACGAAAGCGGTGAATTATAGCTATTGGTGGAGGTGCTCATTATTGGTGCAAACGATGAATCAAAAAAAAAACAATGTCGAAAACGGTAAATTATCGCTATTGGAGGTGCTCATATTTGGTGGAACCGGTAAATGCAAAAAAATTATGAAACCGGTGAATTATCGCAATTGGTCATAATTGGTGAAACCGGTGACTGTTGCTATTGCTGGAAGTACCCATTATTGGTGAAACCGAAGAACGCAACAAAAGCGATGAACCCGTGAATTATCGCTATTAGTGGAAGTGATCATATTTGGCGGAATCGGTGAATGCAACAAAAATGATGAAACCGGTGAAATCGCAATTGGTTCAATTGCTCATAAATGGTGGAACCGGTTAATGCTACAAAAACGATAAAACCGGCGAATTATCGCTATTGGCGGAGGTGCTGATTATTGGTGGAACCGGTGAATGGAACAAAAAACGATGAACCCGTGAATTATCTCTATTGGTGGAAGTGATCATATTTGGTGGAACCGGTGATTGCAACAAAAATTATGAAACTGGTGAATTATCACAATTGGTGGAAGTACTCATAATTCGTGGAATCGGTAAATGCAACGAAATCGAAAACCATTAAATTATCGCAATTGGTGGCACCCGTGAATGCAACAAAATCGAAAAGCTGTGAATTATCGCAACCTGGTGGATGTATTCTAAAATGTTGGAGCCGGTGAGCACGACACAACCGTTGAATGCGGAGAAATAGTACGGCTGTTGGATGTTTGGTATATTGGTGGAGCCGTAGTTTGACAAAGTAGAAGAAACAGCAACATGTTAAAAATGACAGCAAAGAAATGCAAGTATTTTAAAGAAAACAAGTAAAAGCGCGGCTGTCTTCGGCCGTACCGAAGACTTCATACCTTTCATGAGTGGGGAAATGAAAAGTTACCTATGTATGTATGTACATAGCCGGATTAAGTTTAATTTATAATTTTAATTCTGTGTGTTATTTATGGAAAGATTTATTAGAAAAAATGGTGTCTTGGCTATTTAAATGGAGGAGTTATACACCAAAATGTCCATATCTGAACAATCGGTTGTATGGGAGCTATATGTTATAATGGTCCGATCTTAACAATTTTCGGTAATCCCGTTTGGGCCCATATGGGTACAAATACTTCAAAATTTCACGCCGTTAGCTGTTAAAATGGAGGAGTTATACACCAAAATGTCCATATCTGAACAATCGGTTGTAGGGGAGCTATATGTTATAGTGGTCCGATCTTGACAATTTTCGGTAACCCTGTTTGGGCCCATATGGGTACAAATACTTTAAAGTTTCACGCCGTTAGCTGTTATAATGGAGGAGTTATACACCAAAATGTGTATATCTGAATAATCGGATGTTGTAGAACTATATGTTATAGTGGTCCGAT
This sequence comes from Urophora cardui, assembly GCA_960531455.1. Classification (NCBI taxonomy): domain Eukaryota; kingdom Metazoa; phylum Arthropoda; class Insecta; order Diptera; family Tephritidae; genus Urophora; species Urophora cardui. The sequence continues at coordinate 91,387,714 of OY482671.1, read as the reverse complement.
CTTGACAATTTTCGGTAACCTTGTTTGGGCCAAAATGGGCACGTCTACTTCAAAGTTTCATGTCCTTAGCTGCTTAAATGGGGAAGTTATGCACAAATTACATCCAAAAATTTCTTGTATATCTGAATAATCGGTTGTTTTCTATATGTTATAGTGGTCCGATTGGGCCGGTTCCGACAAATGATCAGCTGCATATAACAACATACCTGTATTCCGAATTTCATTCAGATATCTCAAAAACTGAGGGACTAGTTTGCGGTCACACAGACGGACGGACGGACAGACGGACATGGCTTAATCGACTCAGCTCGTGATTCTGATCATATCGGTATATATTTTGGTGGGTCCCCCACGCTTCCTTCTGGTACTTTCGACAAAAATTTTTTGGGACTAAGTTATAATACCATTTCATTCTCATGAAAGGTATAAAAATACATTGTGTACGCACTGAAAAGTATGCATATTTTAAAACAGCGATATCTCGGAGACCAAAAAAGACACGTTAACAAGGTCAACGGCATTTGAAAGTGCAAAGCCTATTTGTTAAGATAATGGTCGTACTTTAAATGAAATCATAACTTTCGGCTGGCCCTAACTCCAAAATTTGAAGAAAATTGCACTTTTTGCACTTGCATTTTTAGGTCAAGATATCTCGAAAACTATTTCGAATTTGGTAATTTTGACTTCAGATTCGGATTCAGCACATCAAAATCCTTCGGAAAAGTATATCCTGGTAAGAAGTTCGAATCATTTTTGTCTGCCTACGAAATACAAAATTTTTTTTTACCTGACAAAAAAACTTCGGCTTAAAACCCGCGGACCAAGAATTGGTTTAAGACCCATGGTTTCTTTGGCAATGTTAGATAGAATAGTCCTTAGAACATTATCCGCGTATGCGATTTTTCACTTTTTTCACTCCCATACAAATGGACCCGCTCTAATGTACATACATATATACATAGATGGCCCTAAATAAGTTCCCATTAACTGTTAATTTATTTGCAAAATATGCCTGATTTTTTACATTTTCTACCGATTATGTGCTATTAAGTAAAGCGTTTAAATAATTTAAATTGCATGTTTGTAATATTTGTATCTCCGTATTCCGATTCCAGTCTACGCTCACCTTAACAATTCGCTTTTGAATGCCACTTTTTTTCATGTCAAAAACATAAACTACTCTTTCGCATCGCTTTTTTTTACTGTAAACCGCAATGCTGCACACCTTAACCACAATTCATATTTCCACTTTCCATATTTTTTGTTAAAATATGTTGATCTTATTTTAACAGCAACAACCACCATTTTTTCACAATTTAAGTTTTTCGTTTGTGTACCGAAATTCTTTTAAGGATTTTTTAGTTTTACACAACACCGACTACAATTGCTATGCGCTCCGTTGCAACGACACTAGCAACAAATACAACGAATACAACAACCACTACAACTACAGATAATAGAACAACTACGACAAAGCCATCAACAATTATGGAAAGCCGGAAAGGGGGCAACAAAATGGACGGATTTGTTGAATGGTAGGGTGCGGATTGTGGCGTGCGATGGCAGCATGTCCTTTCACGTTGATGTGCCATAAGTTTCCGCTCCACCGAAATAGCAACAACAAAAATTACACCAAACTAATATAACAACTGGACAACAAGAAAGAAAGCAAGCAAGCAAACACAATTCGAATCCAGAAATTTTTTCAGTATTCGCCGTCATCCAAATACCGCCTGCTGATGTTATCGTTAGCCTTGTACCCTGTACTATGGATTAAATTTGAAGAGGCGTGGCAGCATTGTTGTCCTTGAAGTACATTTTGCAACATTGTTTAGCTGTTCAGGCAACCATCATGCACCGCCACGCCAGGTCTTGCTTCGCCCAACGAGTAGGCGAGAGAGACATTCGACTGCCAGTTATGTAGGAGTGTGTGGTTATGATATTTTTCCGCCTCAGTCGGTTGGAAATTCCCAAAAAATTCATTTTGTAGGCAGCCACGTAAAGCAAACGAAAATATAAGCGAGCACAACGCAACGTGCAACTGGCAGAAACTGGCAAACACAGCGGCGACAAAATTTGCACAAACAAATTTACACCAAAATCAAGGCGACAAATGCAATTGTTAGTTAGTTGGTTGGCGGCACACAAGCAAATATTCAACCAGAAATGGGCGATGGGCGACAAAGTTGACGGGGGTTTTGTGTAACCAAACGCCAGCTCCAATTCGAACGCGGGTTATGCAACATGCCTAGGGCGCTAGCAATGGAAATGTAACTGTATGTATGTAAATATTTATGTGCGTTTTATGTAAAGTATAATAATAAAATTTTGTTTGAAAATAAAAGTTAAGTAAAGTTAGGAGTATTACCTATATATACATATGTATATCCTAATATGCGTTCGAGCAATACACCTGTGCATGTACATATAAAATTCCAATATCTCGAATTTAAATTTCATGTTGGCAAGGATTCCGTACCTTTAAAAAATATCCAGTCATTTTTAAACCGCTCGCAGGGCGTCAGTGCACGGCAAGCCTCGCTATTGCTAGTTATTTTAACAGAAACAAAAAGCAACAAAAGCTTAGAAAATTTTTCAGCAAGGCGACTAAAACTCGGCGATTAAGCTCGGTTTCAAAATTATTCATTTACAGTCCTATTCTGAGCGTTACCGCAAAATTACTTTACTGGTAATTTATGTTGCTGAAAATTGTTATTCTGGCACAAATGGTAACGCTGTCTAAGCACTTCAATCCGAACGGAGTGGAATCGGGCTGAAAATGGTAACAAAATGTTACCACGCATTGATGTGGTAACTTAATTTTCCTGCTGCCGGAATACGAAAAGGGGTTTAAAGTACCAGATTCTTCATTTCACCAGTAAAGTAAATATGTTACAACACCGGAATAAGGCCGTTAGGGTATACTTATTTCGCTTTGAAAGTAATTACAACTGGGTATACAAAATTTGAGTATTACATCCCAATAAACACAAAAGCGAGGATGATATCGCGGCGAATTCGAGGCGTGTTCGCGAAAGCAGATTTTAGCGAATGTAATTTCTCGGACTCGCCTCGAGTTCGCGACGAGTTCAAGAAAATAGATTTTCGCGATATCATTTTTTCTATTTTTTTAAGTTGTAGTCCTGAAATTTTTTTTTAACTCGAATATCACATTTCCGCAGAGGATATCGTGGAGAATTCAAGGCGAGTTCGCGAAAGTAGATCAAATCAGTTTAATCAAATAAATAAATACGAGTATGTAGAAAAAACAAATCAAAATTGTTTAAACAAAAGGACTTTATTAATTTCTTTTTTGTTGTGACTTTATTTAATGCAACAACGACATAAAATAATTATTACTGCTTAAATTTGTTTGAAAATATGTTTTGTTACTTCCCAATAAACACAACGGATTTGCCTCGAATTCGAGACGAGTTCGCTTCTCTGATTATATTATCGCGGCGATAGTTCGCGACGATAGATCGGCGAATCCGAATTCCCAGGTGAGTCACCTCTCATTAGCGATTCGCGCATTTTTATGTTCTCGGATCGTTGGCAATTCGAGATTTGGGATCATTGGCGAATACATTCTAGAAAATCTTCTTCTGCGAATCCGCCTCGAATTCCCCACGATATCATCCGAACTTTTAAATTTCTCGAGTGGAGTTTTAAAGAGTAAATTAAAGCCCAACAGGGAATTTCTTCGTGTAAAGCAAGATCCAACAAAATTAATAAATGCTATTGCGATAATTAATTTTTCTCGAGTCCATCTCGATCTCGATACGAATCCGAAGAATAATATTCACCTCCGCGAATTCATCTCGAGTTTACCACGATACCATGCTCGCTTTTGTGTTTATTGGGTTTATCTATAAAAAGTAGTAGGTGATAGGTGACATTCCTACGAACTCGGATTCGCCGATCTATCGCCGCGAACTATTGCCGCGATAATATAATCAGAAAAAGCGAATCCGACGCGAATTCGAGGCGAATCCGTTGTGTTTATTGGGATATGTATACATACTTATGTATATATATACGAACAGTCCCCCCAAATTTAATTTGATTATATTGTATACAGTAACTGCAAATCAAGGCCCTCTCAATGAATGCGCATAAAATTCTAATTTCTTCATTTCGGTTGCCGTTTGTTTTCCGCATGTTTCCCTGCACGTTATTGAAAATTATGGGGCAAAATAATAATAAAAGAGTTTTAACGCTGGCCTCAATGTGCACAGTTAAATACTTGACCATTTCACTTAAGTATAGCCGTTTTACTTTTACAAAGCCACACCTACTTGATTTTCGTCATGCAGCAAGGGCATTGGATTGGCGCTAGAACAAATGTCTTGCACTAAAGAAAGAGAAAGACCAAAATTAAGAAAATGAAAGACTTGCGAATAACACCTTAAATGATCTTTGGCAGGTGTTCAAGTTAATATTAATTAGCTTGGGCACGAATATATCCGCGGTACGATAGTGAAAGGGAGGGTGTGAGAAATACATATCCGTTAAATTTCTCAACCCAAATAAAGATTAGTTTAAGACCGACGGCAAGACGAAATTGATGCCCTAAGTTCTAGTAATGATTCAATTTATATACCGATAGCTTTTGGCAGGTAATTGGTTTGTTCGTAATTACCTCGAATCGGTTTTAGTGGAAAATATTGAAGGAGCGTGGCGCCTCCCATACAAACTTAGTTTTTTATGCTGAATATCTCTGGGTGTTTTTCGTAGAATATCAAAACTGGATGGCAGGCTAAACGGGATAGGCGACTTATAATATGTATATAACTTTTAATCAGAGAATTAACGATTTTTTTAGTATTCCCAGTCATTGCGATAGATTGTAAGATAATGATGAGCAGCGCGGTAATCAAGGACTTTTCCTTTGGGATTTATAAGAAAAATTACACGTGGAGCGTAAAAAATGGAAAGTTTAAAATTTCCTTTATTCGTGGTTTCCTATTTCGTGGTTGGTTTAACATACAAACATAGACATGTAGTTGCATACATGTCATACATGGCGTATGAGTTATCCATCGCAATTTCTATTACGCAGATGTACATATATACATATGTACATATTAGGGATTCCAATCCCGGGATCCCGCCCTTTTTGACACCCCGAAAATCCCGGGATCGCTAGAATTTTATCCCGGGATTTTCGGGATAAGATAAAGAGAGAATATTCCGCTATTATAGCAAAGAAAAGTTATATTTTATATAATTTTTATTGGTCTCAGATCTGTATACTAATAGCATTTCCTATTCTGAATGAAAATGTTGCATTATTACATTGCAGCATTATCAACATGTGTCATGTGCCCTATTAAAGTGTTGAATTTTTCATGTGATTAATGAAACAAAAATAATGCAACCTTTTACTTGTGCTAAGAGCAGAAAATGTTGCCCGTAGTCGGGCCAGTTTTATATTTTGTCAATAGAACAAACATCCCCAAAAAAGTGTTGTGTCTGTGTAGAAGAGAAGAAAAAAATGTGACAGCCGGAAGAAAGTGCGACATTTTTGCTAGAATAAAAAAGTGCATTAGTTAAAGTAAGGATTAAAATTTTTGATTTTTTTTTTAATAATTAAATTTTTTTGTATTGAAGTACGCGTTGTAAGGAAACGTACGTTAGGTATTTTTAAAGCTTTTAGCTTGTGGCAAAATTCATTCGATAATTTCTATTTCCTGATTTTTGGTCATTTATAGGGCATGGAAATTTATGCAAATACATGTTTTTCTTAGATTTAGGTAGAGCAAAATAAATAAACAATCTTTGCGAATCGTGAAATTGTCTTAAAAATGGCATTCAAATGTTTTTGCATATTTTGCATATTTTGCATATTTTGGTCATATATGCATATTTTTACATATTTTGCGTTGTTTGCATTTTTTTATTACATATTTCGCATTATATTGCCTATTTTTGTAATTTGCTAGTTGACAGTTTTATACAAACGAAATTCATGCATAACAGTCATCTGACGACGAATAGAGTTTCGTGTGAACACGGCTATTATTAGTATATTCGATACGGTGCATACCTGTCGACAAAGAGCCGTTTTCAAACATGCTCCTATTACCTCTGTGGATTTAGAACGTTCGTTTTCTATGTTTAAGAGCTTTTTTCGACCGAATCGGCAAATTTTTCTTTTTGAGAATATGAAAAAAATATTTCATTGTGTACGCTAATGAATCGTTAAATAAGGATTAACCTTTACAAATTATGAAATGTTCAAGACTGAATTTATGTACATATCTATAAAAACATACATACATATGTATAAACGTACAACGTAAGAGCAAAATTGAATTAAAAAATATTTGTACCTAATTTATTTAACTATTAGCCGCTTTCGATTCACAATTTCTCTGCTGGCTATAAATTTCCCTCTGCCAAATTTATATGTGAATGATAGCGAGCAGAGGGAAATTTTTATCGACCAGTTAGCGAGTATGGCTACTACTCATTATGAGTTCAAACATTTTTGTTCGATCCGACCTCGCTTGTCTGATGGCGAATCGAAAGCGCCAATTGTAACTTCAATAAACATGAATTAATGCATTTTTTTTTTATTTTTCATGCATATTTCTCAGTTTTTGTTGCATTTTTTATGCGCATATTTTTTATTTTTTAGTACATAAAATTCCATGCCTAGTCATTTATTTCTCAAATGTTTTTTGGAATTTTCCCACATGGAAAGTAAATAATGGAAGAAAATGGAAACAAAATTTTAATTAGACTTGTTAGTCTTACAACACTGTACTAAAATTAAATACGCAGCTGCATACTCGGAATTCATATCAAAATTTTGCCTCCGATGTTTATCTATTCAGAAGTTGCATTAATTTTCTGAATTTTTCGGCAAGCTTGGAAATATCAATAATTTTTCTTTGCACTTTAAAGTTGTAGCGTTCCTCGAAATATATATTTCCTTTTTTCAACCCCAAATGTGGGAAAATAATACTGGTCGAAAAATTTTTGTAATAGAAATAAAATTCTACGTTTCAAAAGGATTTCGGTGTAGTTTTTGAGACATTCATGTCCAAAAAGGCGAAAAACGCAGTTTGTGGCCATATTCACTCCCCAATATTTTTAAAACTACTCACTTTCATTAAAAACTCATTACATCTATTGAAAGCACGATCATTTCTTTTGAAGACAACGTAGATATCCGAATAAGATACCCGAAAAAGGAAAGCGCTGTTTTCAAGAGAAATGATCGTTCTTTCAATAGCTGCAATCATCTTTTAATGAAAGTAAATAATTTAACAGATTGAGCAGTGAATATAGCAAAAAATCGCATTTTTCATCTCTTTGGACACGAATATCTCAAAACCTACACGCATTACCGAAAATCCGACTTCAAATTCAGAATCAGCGCACCGAAATCCTTTAGAAAAGTAGAATTTTATTTGAGTTAGAAAATTTTTTGGAAATATTGTCGGCCTGTGTAATTAAAGTCCAAATCCCGGGATAAATCCCGGGATCCCGGGATTTTAAAAATAAATCCCGAAAATCCCGGGATCGTAAAAATCGGAAAAATTGGAATCCCTAGTACATATGCAGCAATCGCAAGCGCGCGGAGAAGTCGACGAAATGCGCCTTTTTAAGACTAAAGACAATACGCCAGTGAATCCCGTAGTAATGATATTAATTCGTAAAGGCAATTAATCTCGATCAATTAGGCATTTATGCGGCTATAATAAAAACATTTACATATATGTATTTTTATGTATTTTATGTGTATTATAATATATGTAATATGTAGTTGCACAAATACCCTGTAGGAAATTCAGTTACTTTTAAATCACTTTATAAACTACTTTATTTTCAATAACATCTAATTGAAACTGTGACTTTTTCCTTTGCAATGAACTGACTTTTTTAACACGGCGATGTCATAGCAAGCAGTCAATTGTCCTATCCTGCATTTGTTTTCAACTACTTTACTAGTAGTTTAAAATAAATAACTTAATCTTGAGTTTCTTTTCAACTACTTTACTTGTAGTTTAATATAAATAACTTAATCCTGCATTTGATATGTCGAAATTCAAGAAATGGTAAAAATGCGAAACAAATTTTCCTCAAATTTCGCAAAATGTTGATAAGTTGATAAGCAATATTTGAGAAACAATTGAATTTATGTTAATTTTCAAATGATAAATATGAAACAATATTTTCTCCGTTTGAAAATTTCGTTTTCAGTGTTTAATGGGAAGTGAAGCTGAAAACCGGTAACCAAAAAAGGAAAAAACCATCTTGGCATACTTAGATCTGAAAACATGTGTTTACATATACATACATACATACATATGTACATATAAACAAGAAACTGTCCCGCGCTGCATTTGTTTTAAGCTACTTTAAAATTAGTTGCATATAAATCACTTTATAATATATTTATTTTTGCAACTAACTTTTTTCCGTGAGGGTATAGTAGTAGGTAAATATGTATGTAGTATGTAGCTATTGAAAATATAAATAAAATTTTTGGCTGGGTATGCTTTGCATACAGCAACATGCAAGATCACGAAGCAGACTTGGCCGGGATACAACATAACAAGAACTAGGCAACTCCTTAGTAGATCAAGAAAAGAAATCTTCAGAATTACAGCCACTATCACGGGACACTGGCCATTCGGTAAAAAAGCCGAACGAATGGGAATCCCTTTCAACGCTAGATGCAGAAGCTGCAACCAAGATGGCAGTGAGGAGTCGATCACACACTTCTTGTGCGAATGTCCTGCACTGTCTAATATGAGATATAAATCCCTTGGTAGCTTTGGATTCTAAAGCCTAAAGGACTTATCCGCTTGCTCCCCAGCCGACCTTAATAGGTTAATCGAAGGAACTCAATGGTTCGTAAAAGATGATGAACCACAATAACAACAATCGATCTCAGAAGGTTTACCGAGGGAACCAAAAAAGGGTTCGCACTGATGGTGAACCGTGACCGCAGGGACTATTTGGACCATGAGTACGTGCATTAAATTGGCACCTGGTGCGTTAATTGGGCCTGACTAAAGCCGGGCAGCACAGCAACCAACCAACCCACCATGCTGCGCATATTGTAGGTAGTCTGTGCGTGACCGTAGCTCTGTGGGTTGTAGATTTCACACACCAACATTATTACTACAATATCTTCTATCAAATGCATTTGCATGCTAATTTCAAAGTCCTCCTCATACCCACCACATATGCAGTTCTCATTACGCGAAAATGCATCAGTCGGCGATTTGGTTAAGTATAAAACCCACATTAACAACCGCAAAATATCCCTGTAGGGAAAATCTCTAATTCCGAACTAGGTCGTTCCTAGTGCATTTTTCGACACTACTAGTGCGAGCTAAATCTCTTTTGTATGTTATCAACTGGCGAATTTAACACGGCGATGTCCTAGGCGGTGTCAATTGTCACCCTCTGCACTACATTTTCGATAGTTCCGAACTAGTACTAAATTCTACAGTTTACACTAGTTCGTTTATTGGCACATTTTCGATAGTTCTGAACTAGCTACAAGTACCTACAAATCCTACAGTTTTACATCTGCCGCTTAAGTGCAGCCTTTGACACACTTCATGCAAGTGGCGCGATGGCCGACTGGCTAACGCATGTGCCTTTCAATCTGATGGGCGCGGGTTCGAATCCTGTCGGTGTCAAGGTGGATGATAATTTTTTTTAATGTTTTTTCAAAATTTTTATCAGTCATCAGCATATGAATATTATTCTTTGTGCAAAATTTCATTCCTTTATGACTTCTAGTTACAAAGATGTCACGTTACAAATTTCCAAAGCGTGTTCCAGAAATATCTTTGATACAAAGTAGGCGTGGTCATAAACAGATTTCAATAAATTTTTGCCTGTCTATTAATACAAGTTATAAAAGTATATAAACCAAGTTTCATCATAATATCTCAATTATTTGTCGAGTTATGGGCTCCGAAATCTCGTATATTCCTGCTTCCTAAAAGAGGCGGTGCCACGCACATTTTCCAAAATTTTTACGGTTTTTGTCTAATGTTCGTAGTTAGACTCCTGCCATAAAATTTTAATGATATATCTTTATATTTGACAGAGATATCGCTTAAAATGTTTTTATTACGTCACTTTATAAGACCCATATATAAAAGTGGGCGTGGTCGTCAACCGCTTTTGTAAATTTTTCGTCCAAACATTTGCCTAAGTAAGTATATCACGCGTACTAAATTTCATTGATATATCTTCAATGGTTTCTGAGTTATGCCTCATAAACTTTCAATATTTGCCCCTTAATAAGTGGGCGTGGCACCGCCCATTTTCCAAAATTTTTGTGTTTTTTGTTTTATGTCCATAGTTGAACTCATGCGACATAATTTCAATGATAGATCTTTATATTTGACAGAGATATGACTTAAAATGTTTTTATTAGGTCACTTTATAATACAAATATATAAAAGTGGGCGTGGCCGTCAACCGATTTTTACTATTTTCCATCCAAATGTTTGCCTAAGTAAGTAAATCACGCATACCAAATTTAATCGATTTATCTTCAATCGTTTCTGAGTTATGGCTTATAAAACCCTCAATGTTTGACCCTTAATAAGTGGGCGTGTCACCGCCCATTTTCTAAAATTTCACCAAATTTCTTCATAGGGGCCTGAGCTCAATACGTGGGTGAAATTTCATCGCTCCAGCTATATTAGTGGCTGAGATACCAAATTTCCGATTTTTTCTATATAGGAAAAGTGGGCGTGGTCATGGTCCGATTTCGCCCATTTTCAATACCATCCGTCCCAGTCTCGATACCAACTTGCATTCCAAATTTCATCAAAATATCTCAATTTTTGCGCGAGTTAGAGTGTTTACAGACGGACGGACGGACGGACGGACATGGCTCAATCGATTTCTCTTTTCACCCTGATCATTTTGATATATATAAGTCTATATCTATCTCGATTATTTCATTCTGTTACAATCCACCATTATGTGATTAAAACTATAATACTCTATGTACTAGTACAGCTGAGTATAATAAGCCTGAGGGATCGGAAAAGCATAATTAGGGGAACATTTCATTTCATACAAGTTAAGATGCAAATAGAAAACTCTTTATATAAAACGCTTCACTAAACATCTGAGAATTGCAGAAATGTACAAACCCTACGGAAATTGAACGAACGAAAAATTTTCATAGAATTTGTGTCACTTCGAAATTGCATACAAATCAAAGTGTGTCTTATAATGGTCACTCAATTCACTCCTCCTGAACTGGTGAGGGTCTAAATACAATTGATCTAGTTCCCTTTTGACACCTTTTCGCTAGTTCGGAACTAGAAATTTTGCTCACTAGTTATTGAGTTCCCTGCAGGGATTGGACAACGCAAATCGACATATGTACAAATCTATATAGGTACATACATACATACGCAACCTCTGAAAATATAAGATACACCTCTTCTCTTTCTCTCGCTTGTACGCTAAGCCTTTCATTGTTCGTCTTGTTTATTGTAGTTTTGTTGTTATTAGACCGTTAATCGGAAAATTAAGGGCATTACATTGTTCGGCGTTTAAGATGGTGTGCTTTTGATAATGCGGCTGCATCAAGTAGGCGTAAATAAAGATAAGCTAATTACATAATAATGAATACATGACAATCCCGATGCAACTACACCCATACCACTTTTAATATACATATAAGTAATAATTGCACAAATAGTTAAAACACATTAAAGCACTATTAAAGTTTTAAGAGAAATAAGATATTCGAAAATTTTGGTTTCGTAGAGCTTGTAGGTATTGAATTTTCAAAACTATTACTCGCCTGTACTCGCTCATAAGAAATAATTTTATAGCATAACCCTGCAGTAAATGTCTATAGCGAAATGGTATTGATTAGCTATATACTTAGTCACCAATATCTTCTACTTCTCATAAAAGCGACAGACAATGCAATTTTGTACAGACATTTAACATGTACATTTCATTGCATTTGTACAGAGGTATTAACAAAGTACCTCTTTTGGGGCCATACGGAGACAGTTGGTCATATATTTTCCATACCACTGAGTTGCTTTCTAATAAAAATGCATTCAATTTAAACATTTAGATAAATACATACATATATGTATACACAATTCGTGTATTAGCTTATTAATTTTTATAAATACTAAAGAATTTATAACATCAATTTTTAGCAAAAAAATGAGTGAATTATCTCTAATCAAGCATATTGGGATAAAGAAAATCATTTTTTCCATTTCCTGTAAACAAACTTTCTAAACATCATGCATTCTATTGATCGCGGAACAATGATACAAGCCCGCGGTCTTCCTGTCCCTATAAAGAGGGTTATCAAAGTTGTAGAAAACTCCAAAAACAAATATATAGAAAAATAATTTTTTATACCTTTCATGAACATGAAATTATATTATTACTTTGTGCCGCAATACGAATCTTGAATGCACCATAAGGAGGCGTGACAGACCCACCAATATATATACCAGTGTAATCAGAATCATGAGTTGAGTCGATTAAGCCATGTCCGTCTGTTCGTCTGTTTGAACGCAAACTAGTGTCTCATTTTTTTTAGGTATCCGCTTGAAATTTGGTATGTCAGCGTAGTTTTAGGAGAAGCTGATCAATTGGAAGCGGCTGAATCTGACCGCTCTAACCGATAATTCCGATATGGACATTTCGGGGTATAACTTCCCCATTTAAACCGCTAAGGACATGCAATTTTTACCCATATGGTCCTAAATAATGCTACCGAGAAAGTTCTCAAGATCGAACGACTATAACATATATACATACATATGTAGCTGCCATATAACCGATTATTCAGATATAGATATTTCAGGGTATTTATATAGCGAAGATAATGTCACTATTTTTGCCAATAAATCTTTGTGTAAATAACCCACATACTTAATTGAAAGTATGAATTAAACAAAATCAGACTAAGTATATAACTTTTCATTTCCCCATTCATGAAAAGTATGACGTCTTCGGAATATCCTGACATAATTCCAAGGGGCATAATCCCAATTTTTTTTTATTTGGGATTATGTCACCCCCCACTAGGGTACATAAGCCCGACTTTTTAGGAGAAGCTGATCAATTGGAAGCGGCTGAATCTGACCACTCTAACCGATAATTCCGATATGGATATTTCGGGGTATAACTTCCCCATTTAAACCGCTAAGGACATGCAATTTTTACCCATATGGTCCTAAATAATGCTACCGAGAAAGTTCTCAAGATCGAACGAATATAACATATATACATACATATGTAGCTGCCATATAACCGATTATTCAGATATAGATATTTCAGGGTATTTATATAGCGAAGATAATGTCACTATTTTTGCCAATAAATCTTTGTGTAAATAACCCACATACTTAATTGAAAGTATGAATTAAACAAAATCAGACTAAGTATATAACTTTTCATTTCCCCATTCATGAAAAGTATGACGTCTTCGGAATATCCTGACATAATTCCAAGGGGCATAATCCCAATTTTTTTTTATTTGGGATTATGTCACCCCCCACTAGGGTACATAAGCCCGACTTTTTTACTTGGGCTTATGTCACCCTAGGCGTAGTGACATAATCCCAATTGGGATAATGTAATTTTCAAGCCCAAAAAAAAATTTCAGTTGTCGTTATTTGATTATTTCTCGCGATTATGTTTGAGTTGAGTCTCTTGAGAAAGGGCTCATTTTTTTATGCACGGGTATCTACTGACTATCTTGCCTTTGGTATTTCTGCCATGAAAATGCCTCTCAAAATATGCATTTGCTGTTCGGAGTCGGCCTAGAACTGTAGGTCCACCCAATTAGTAGGAAAAACAAAAATTAAGGAGTACGCCTCTAATAGGGAAAAGAAGCTCGGCCTTAAAATTGGTCAGAGTTATATCACCGCCATTGTATTATTATATTATGTACATACATATGTATACATACAATACAATATTTGCTCTCACTCAAGTAACTAATAATAGATAAATATAAAATGATTTGCCTGTTTTGTTTAAAAATGGGACGAAAGCCGCCAATTTTCAATAGTCCACCATGACTGTCACGGATATAAACCATTCCAACGGAAATTGAACTCCTACACGTTGGTCTCCTTGTCGTTGGGGATGGGGCTTAAATGGGGACCAGGGTGAATTCCCCTTGAGGGACCTGCCCTGTCTCTCCATGAACTAAGAGGGAAGCTCCGTATGGTACCCTTGGGCGCATCCTGCCTATCGCGGCAAGCAGGTTGTATCCCAGGTGTCCCATGCGGAGATCACCGCACCAACACACACACAAAAACCCCCTAATCCAGGGTGTTATGCGTTTCCGTGCCCATTGGATGGTTTGCAGTCAGGGGTAACCGACTGTATTCTTACGGAGCCTCCCGGATACCGGTCCACCTCCGGGAGTAACGGTGGACTTGCTGCGGTAAGGGGCTCTACCGTAGTCGACCGTTCCCTTTCCCCCTTTCCTTACTTCAGGTCGCCGAAAGGTCTCGTCTAAGTAGGCGACCGCACAAAACAGAAATAAAATTAATAAAAAACAAATAGTCTCGGATCCCTGCACGGGTAACGATGCCGCCGTTGGACTTGGCGATAAAGTAGTAACCAACCCCTCGGGTACCGCTAAGACGGCGCCGAGCGAGCCTTCACGGCCCACATCACAACTTCGACCACCTATGCAAGCAGGCAGGAAGACTAAACCCCTTGAGGGTAAGCCGACTAATGCCGTCAAAGCTGGTACAGCTAAGCCCCTTGAGGGAAAGCAACCACCAGCTGAGCGGGCACGGGTGGTCTCCCCAATCCCTCAACCGGGCACCTCTGAACGGCAGGCAGTGGAGAGCAGCACCAAGTCCTCCACGGACGAAGTGCAAGCCCCTGCTCCTGCCAGGGACTCTCTTACCAAGCCCGCTGAACACCCCGAGTGTTCTAAGGCTAGTAAGAGGATTCCGATGTCGGTGCGCAGCCAGCGAAATGTTCGCAGCGCCGCCAAAATCGTAGAGAGGACTAAAAATCTTCCCTACGACAAATTGACGGCGGAGCAGAAGAGTTCGTTGGTTTGGGCAAAGAAGATTCTCGCTGCCAAACAGGCTAAAGCGACTTCCGGTCCGACAATCACCCCCCAGTCGGGTCCCTCGACATCTAAACAGGCACTGACCTCAAAGAGACCCCGATCTCTAGAGAACGCTTCGAAAGTTCCAAAGAGGCACAGGCCTTCGAACACTCCTCCTGCCCTGACCAAAACTTTCAGCGAGGCGGCGAAAGCCACCTTAACGCTGGCAGTTATGGACCGCGGCCACCCGGACGGGAACCTGTCCCCGGAAAAGTGGAAGATGATCCTCATAGGTCTTCTCAGGAACTATGAGGAGCCTCTGGACCGTTTTCCGGGGCCTCTTCCTGATATCCGGGATGGCGGATGGCATCAGGGCAGAATAAAGCTCGTAACATGCGCAGATGAGCGCTCGTACGAGCTTTATAAACTGGCTATGTCCGAGGTGGGTGAGCTGTGGCCCGGGTCTGACTTGGTTGCGGTCAGTAAGGAAGAAATTCCGAACAGACCGAGAGCCTGGGTCTGGGTCCCGGCTGAGCCATCTGATCCGGATAAAATTCTGAGGATCATCTCTCGCTCCAACGCGGAAATGCCCACAAGCGATTGGAGGGTAGTACGTGTTGGTGACGTGAGGGAGATGCAACGCCAGGTTGGGCTTGTCATAAGCGAGGCGTCTCTCCCGGGGATTGAGAAGCGAGGTGGTACAATCCGCTACGGCCTTTTTACCATCACGCCGAAAATCAGAAGGGATGATCCCCAGAAGGAGGATGAATTGGTAGCCGACGAGGACAACCCTGGTCTTCCGAGCCTTGGGGCTGAGGGCAGCGCCCTGAGCGCACCCGATCCGCAGGGCTCTGGGGATGGGGGGTGTTCTACGAAAGCATCCAATTCCATTTCTGTGGAGGTAGGGGGCAACGCCATGAGCGAACCCACTACCCCCTTACTTTTGAATCTAATTTTTCCGGAAAGGTTTGTAAATAGGGATAAGGAAGCTAGGGCTCCCGTGTGGTATCACAATGGGCCACCTCGGCCTAAGTGTGTCCCCGCTTTCATGAATTGCGGAGACAGCCACCTCAACCTAACCTAACCTAACGGAAATTGAAACGGCTGGCGCTGCGGAAAACGCTGCCGGCCTTCTAATTGGGTGCTATTTATGTTCAGCCAAAGCGCTGACTCACAGCGCAGCGCCGATTAAAGTCAAACCTCAAGCATTTTACACCGGCAGATACTTTTTTTAAACGCTGAAACCGTTTATGAATTTGTGTGCGATCTTCTGTCGGTTGAGCTAATTCTTAAGTGCGCAATTGCTAACGATTGGCAATATTAGGTATACTTGCTGGTAGTTACGCTAGAACTACCGTGAGGAGGAGGAGAAGTGTCGATGCACTGACGCTTCTTTTTATACTCAGCTGTACTAGTACACAGTGTATAATAGTTTTAATCACATAGTTAGATATCGACTTATATATATCAAAATAATCACGGTGAAAAAAGAAATTGATTGAGCCATGGCCGTCCGTCTGTCTGTCTGTCTGTCTGTACGCACTTTAACTCGCGCTGAAATTGAAATATTTTGATGAAATTTGGAATGCATGTTTGTATCCGAACAGGGACGGTTTGTATTGAAAATGGGCGAAATCGGACCATGACCACGCCCACTTTCCCTATATAGTAAAAATCGAAAATTTGGTATCTCAGCCAATAATATAGCTGGAGTGATAAAATTTCACCCACGTATTGAGCTCAGGCCCTTATGAAGAAGTTTGGTGAAATTTTTGAAAATTGGCGGTGCCACGCCCACTTATTAAGGGGCAAACATTGAAAGTTTTATGAGTCATAACTCAGAAAACATAGCAGGTATATCGATGAAATTTGGTACGTGTGATGTAATTACTTAGGCAAATGTTTGGACGAAAAATTGCCAAAATCGGTTGACAACCACGGCCACTTTTATATATGGGTATTACAAAGGGGCCCAATAATAACATTTTAAGCGATATCTTTGTAAAATATATAGATATATCATTGAAATTTTGTTGCATGAGTCCCACAATAGACCGGAAGCAACAAAATAGAAAAATTTTGGAAAATGGGCGTGGCACCGCCTCCTTTTATACAAAGAAATCTACGAGACTACGGACCTCATAACTCGACAAATAATTGAGATATTACGACGAAACTTTGTGTGTAAGCTTTTACCACTTGCGATAGTAGACATGCAAATATTTAGCGAAATTGGTTTATGGCCACGCCTACTTTTTAACAAAGATATTTCTGGAACACCCTTTGGGAATTTGTAACGTGACATCTTTGTAACTAGAAGTCATAAAGGAAAGAAATTTTGCACTAACAATAATACTTGTATGATTAGGTGGATGATTGATAAAAATTTTGAAAATGGGTGTGGCTACGCCCAGGGGGTAGAGTGCCCGCCTGTTATACCAGAGGTCTTGGATTTAAACCCGAGTCCGGACAAACACAAACATTTTTCTAATTACCTAATTAAAATCCAATTATTGGATTTTTAGAAATAGCGGTCACCTCTCGGCAGTGGAAGGCATACGCTCCGAGTGTATTTCTGCCATGAAAAAGCTTCTCACAAAAAAATGCATTCGCTTTTCGAAGCCGGCATAAAACTGTAGGTCCACCCAATTAGTGGGAAAAACCAAAGCTAAGGAGCACACCTCGAATTGGGAGAGAAGCTCGGTCATAATATAATAGCGCCAGTGTAGTATTATATATTATATTATAAAGAAGTGGAAGTGAGTATCAGATTTAGGCACTCTTAAAATGTATTATGTGTAAAGTTAAATGATTAAAGTAGACGCAAGCATGGCTCAGATTTACTTTCTTAATACTACTGTTGGGTATATCTACATATATATATGTATTGTTAGGCCTCTAACGGACTGGCTTTGGTTTGTTGTAATAAGTGTTGCCATATTTAGAGGCTTAACTGGGCTATTTTAAGCCGGATAACAGTTTTTTGTTTAAACTACAGTTTGATAAAAGTTTAGTCTCTTATTAAACTCTCTATTATTAAACTGTAATAAAATACTATTACTTTTTGGTTGCTTGTTTTTCCGACAGGATAGAAATACGATGTATTGTATAACGATTTTCCTTCATCCCTTGTCAAATTTGGGTTGGAGACAAACCGGTTTCGGCTAATATGCGCCATCTTCAGTGTCTTTTTTCGTTCTCAGAAAAAGAAAAATGTAGAGAACGAAAAAAGACACTGAAGATGACGCATATTAGCCGAAACCGGTTTTTATCCAAACCAAATTTGACAAGGGATGACGGAAAATCGTTCCACAATGCTTAATGAAATACTACTTTCAAAGCAAATAATTTACGAGCAGTTAAGTAGTCGTTTTGCAAATGTAAACAAGAAAGAATTGCAAGGAAATATCATAATTCTCACACATTTAATCAGATTAATTTTAATCAAGTACTAGTTTCTGAGTACACTACTAAGACGTTTTGGGAGTGAATTCGTACGATATAAATTCTTTTATTTGATATCTTATACACAAATATATACACATGTAGAACGTGGCAACACTGGTTGTGTGGAAAAATCTTAGCTGTACACGCTCAACTTCACATTTAAAGCTTTTGTTGGTTGGTCGGTGGTTTCGGCCTAACGTTTCCATCAAGGCGTTACGTTGTAGGCATGGGTAACACTGCGCTGCGCGGCGCAATTGCGCTAACACCAACCCTGGCGTTATTGCGCTAACTCCGATTTGAGAAATGCGCCAACTCAATATAGCGCCAACTCAATACAGCGCCAACTCAATTTTGTAATATAAAACCGACTCAATTTCGTGCGCTAACACCAGCACCAATATAGCGCTAGTGTAAAATGGCGCAACCACAACGCCAATAACAGCACCATAGTATATGTATACGTATGACACCGTCACAATTATGTATGCTTGATAGTGATCTATGTGACTCTAATTTCCAGCATATTTTCACAAATATACGGAATATGTTTCCAAATGATTATGAAAATTTAAATTAATTGTGCCATCGTATATGTAAGCAGAATTGCGCCAAAAGAAATAAAACGGGGATGGTGAACAGTAACAAGCGAAAAAATGTTATTTATCGATTATTCCATGACAATTGCGCTAAAGGTGTTATTGCGCCAGTACCGTGAGTTGGCGCCACGAGTGGCGCTGGAGTTATTGTATCAGCGCCAAAAAAATTGCGCCATTACCCATGGCTATTACGTTGGGGTCATATAATTTGACTACGATATTTGATATTTCCAGTTAGGGAAGTCGTGACTTCCGCACTGAATAAATTTTATGAAAATCAATTACAACTTACGATTTGGGACAGTGACATTTGCACTGAAAAGAATATAAACAAGATGAATTAAATAGAATAAATAAAAGTGGAGATTTTCTGCTTTTTTCGCTAAGACTTTACGAATACTTGCGATTCGATCGAAATTGTTCAAGCATTCAATAATTCATTGCCTGCGGCGCGCTCATTCGATGGGATTGGTGAGTGTCTGCTTTTTCTTTATTCTTAGAAGGCAATAGAAAAACGATAAATTAATAATAATAACAATAATAATAAAACGAGGTGCAAATGTAATCTTTTTTCGTGTTCTTTTACTTTCTAGGAACAATCGAAACTGTCAAAATTCCAAGTATTAGGGCCAATACCACGTTCATATACAGACATACATATATTTGGTGGTACAGACCCTGCAGTAAATGTCTATAGCGAAATGGTATTGATTAGCTATATACTTAGTCACCAGGACTACTTCCCATAAAAGCGACACACAATGTAATTTTCTATAGACATTTAAGATGTACATTTCATTGCATTTCTATAGAGGTATTGACAAAGTACCGCTTTTGGGTCAGACGGAGACAATGGAACTATGTATTCTCTATACCATTGTGCTGTTTTCTAATAAAAATGCATGCAATTTAAACATTTAGATACATATATGTATAATTCTTGCATTAGCTTATTCATTCTTAATTTTTATAAATACTAAAGAATATATAACATTAATTTTTAGTAAAAATGGGTGAATTATCTCTAATTAAACATATTTGCACAAACAAACTCTCTAAACATCATGCACTCTACTGATCGCGGAACAATGATAGAAGCCCGCGTGCTTTCTGACCCATTAAAGTGCGGGATTGTGCCTCAGAAAATCCCTCCAAGGCCACAGATGCGTTCAAGACATACCCATGGTTCCTGAATCTGGATTATTTGGCGTTCTTTAATCGCCTTTTCTCTGTCCTTATCTTGTACCAAGAAATAAATATTCCTCAGGTGTAGGAAGGTTTTGTATCCGTATCTAATACGGCGAGTGTGCTCGCCCGCTATGCCAGAGGTCTCGGCTTCAAACCACGGTCCGAGCAAAACACCAAAACAATTTTTCTAATTAGTAAAAATTCAATTATTGGATTTTTTAAGAGCAGCGGTCACCTCCCGGTAGTGGACGGCATACCCTCCGAGTGTATTTCTGCCATGAAAAAGCTTCTCACAAAAAATGCATTCGCCGTTCGGAGCCGGCATAAAACTGTAGGTCCACCCAATTTTTAAGAAAAACAAAAAGGGCGTGGCACCGCCCATTTTCCAAAATTTCATCAAATTTTTTCATAAGGGCCTGAGCTCAATACGTGGGTGAAATTTCATCGCTCCATCTATATTAGTGGCTGAGATACCAAATTTCCGATTTTTTCTATATAGGAAAAGTGGGCGTGGTAATTGTCCGATTTCGCCCATTTTCAATACCAACCGTCCCAGTCTAGACACCAACTTGCATTCCAAATTTCATCAAAATATCTCAATTTTTGCGCGAGTTAGAGTGCGTACGGACGGACGGACATGGCTCAATCGATTTCTCTTTTCACCCTGATCATTTTGATATATTTGTATAAGTCTATATCTATCTCGATTATTTCATTCTGTTACAATCCACCGTTATGTGATTAAAACTATAATACTCTGTGTACTAGTACAGCTGAGTATAAAAAATATTTGGTTGGAAACTACCAAGAGTGGCATCCGTGTGTGTTTTCTAGCTGCGATTTTACTTCATAAAACAGGCGAATGACAGAGGGGTTGGATAATCCACTTGTTTGATCACTCTGAAAAAAATACCCGTAGTTAAATCAACAACTTTCCGCTGTTGAATCTCCGTATTTGATTTAACAGCAAAAGTATTTGTTTTAACGGCAAAGTTTTTGATTCAACAAATTTCCGTAGTTAATTCAAAGACGTGCGTTGTTGATTCAAAAACTTGCTTGCTGTTAAACATTTTTTAAGTAAAAAGAAAGAAGGATTTGAAAGAAAAAATAAAAAATAAAAAAAAATTTTCAAATTCGTTCCATTTGTTTCAATTTTAAAATAAAATAAAGAAAGTAATATACATACATACATACATACATACATAAATAAAAAAGATTAATTAAACAAAAACTAATATCTATTCATAAACTCAGCTTTTTTTGATGTCGTGAGAGTTGTCTGCAGATGTACTGATGCGTTTGGAAATGGTGAATGGATGAATGACTAAAGTTCGTTTGGTGACGGCGGAGGTAGTGAAACCGGCCCTAAGTCTATGAAATTGTGGGAGTGATTAAAAACGCTAAAATCGATAATTTTGTTGGATACACTTTATGGCGGTTAGGGCTCGATAAGTAAACATACATACATATATTATATGTATCTATATATATAAAAGGAAGTGGCGTTAGTACAAACGCGTATAACTCAAGAACGCCTGCACCGATTTGGATGATTGACACCAATTTAGATTGTTCTCTGGCCAGAATAGGAGAATATCCCATAAAATTCCCGAAAAATTAAAAAAAAAATTTATTTTCCCATACATTTTGTATATCTATATATATAAAAGGAAGTGGCGTTAGTACAAACGCGTATAACTCAAGAACGCCTGCACCGATTTGGATGATTGACACCAATTTAGATTGTTCTCTGGCCAGAATAGGAGAATATCCCATAAAATTCCCGAAAAATTCAAAAAAAAAATTTATTTTCCCATACATTTTGTATATCTATATATATAAAAGGAAGTGGTGTTAGTACAAACGCGTATAACTCAAGAACGCCTGCACCGATTTGGATGATTGACACCAATTTAGATTGTTCTCTGGCCAGAATAGGAGAATATCCCATAAAATTCCCGAAAAATTCAAAAAAAAAAATTTTTTTCCCATACATTTTGTATATCTATATATATAAAAGGAAGTGGCGTTAGTACAAACGCGTATAACTCAAGAACGCCTGCACCGATTTGGATGATTGACACCAATTTAGATTGTTCTCTGGCCAGAATAGGAGAATATCGCATAAAATTCCCGAAAAATTAAAAAAAAAAATTTATTTTCCCATACATTTTGTATATCTATATATATAAAAGGAAGTGGCGTTAGTACAAACGCGTATAACTCAAGAACGCCTGCACCGATTTGGATGATTGACACCAATTTAGATTGTTCTCTGGCCAGAATAGGAGAATATCCCATAAAATTCCCGAAAAATTAAAAAAAAAAAAATTATTTTCCCATACATTTTGTATATCTATATATATAAAAGGAAGTGGCGTTAGTACAAACGCGTATAACTCAAGAACGCCTGCACCGATTTGGATGATTGACACCAATTTAGATTGTTCTCTGGCCAGAATAGGAGAATATCGCATAAAATTCCCGAAAAATTAAAAAAAAAAAATTTATTTTCCCATACATTTTGTATATCTATATATATAAAAGGAAGTGGCGTTAGTACAAACGCGTATAACTCAAGAACGCCTGCACCGATTTGGATGATTGACACCAATTTAGATTGTTCTCTGGCCAGAATAGGAGAATATCCCATAAAATTCCCGAAAAATTAAAAAAAAAATTTATTTTCCCATACATTTTGTATATCTATATATATAAAAGGAAGTGGCGTTAGTACAAACGCGTATAACTCAAGAACGCCTGCACCGATTTGGATGATTGACACCAATTTAGATTGTTCTCTGGCCAGAATAGGAGAATATCGCATAAAATTCCCGAAAAATTAAAAAAAAAAATTTATTTTCCCATACATTTTGTATATCTATATATATAAAAGGAAGTGGCGTTAGTACAAACGCGTATAACTCAAGAACGCCTGCACCGATTTGGATGATTGACACCAATTTAGATTGTTCTCTGGCCAGAATAGGAGAATATCCCATAAAATTCCCGAAAAATTAAAAAAAAAAATTTATTTTCCCATACATTTTGTATATCTATATATATAAAAGGAAGTGGCGTTAGTACAAACGCGTATAACTCAAGAACGCCTGCACCGATTTGGATGATTGACACCAATTTAGATTGTTCTCTGGCCAGAATAGGAGAATATCCCATAAAATTCCCGAAAAATTAAAAAAATAAAATTTATTTTCCCATACATTTTGTATATCTATATATATAAAAGGAAGTGGCGTTAGTACAAACGCGTATAACTCAAGAACGCCTGCACCGATTTGGATGATTGACACCAATTTAGATTGTTCTCTGGCCAGAATAGGAGAATATCCCATAAAATTCCCGAAAAATTCAAAAAAAAAAATTATTTTCCCATACATTTTGTATATCTTATATATATAAAAGGAAGTGGCGTTAGTTAAAACGCGTATAACTCAAGAACGCCTGCACCGATTTGGATGATTGACACCAATTTAGATTGTTCTCTGGCCAGAATAGGAGAATATCCCATAAAATTCCCGAAAAATTCAAAAAAAAAAATTATTTTCCCATACATTTTGTATATCTTATATATATAAAAGGAAGTGGCGTTAGTACAAACGCGTATAACTCAAGAACGCCTGCACCGATTTGGATGATTGACACCAATTTAGATTGTTCTCTGGCCAGAATAGGAGAATATCCCATAAAATTCCCGAAAAATTCAAAAAAAAAATTATTTTCCCATACATTTGGATGATTCAGACAAATTCAGATTGTTCTCTGGCCAGAATAGGAGAATATCCAATAAAATTCCCGAAAAATGCAAAAAAAAAAATATTTTCCCATATATTTTGTATATCTATATATATAAAAGGAAGTGGCGTTAGTACAAACGCGTATAACTCAAGAACGCCTGCACCGATTTGGATGATTGACACCAATTCAGAATGTTGTCTGGCCAGAATAGGAGAATATCCAATAAAATTTCCGAAAAATTAAAAAAAAATTTATTTTCCCATACATTTTGTATATCTATATATATAAAAGGAAGTGGCGTTAGTACAAACGCGTATAACTCAAGAACGCCTGCACCGATTTGGATGATTGACACCAATTCAGAATGTTCTCTGGCCAGAATAGGAGAATATCCAATAAAATTTCCGAAAAATTCAAAAAAAAAATTTATTTTCCCATACATTTTGTATATCTATATATATAAAAGGAAGTGGCGTTAGTACAAACGCGTATAACTCAAGAACGCCTGCACCGATTTTGATGATTGAGACAAATTCAGAATGTTCTCTGGCCAGAATAGGAGAATATCCAATAAAATTTCCGAAAAATAAAAAAAAAAAATTATTTTCCCATACATTTTGTTTATCTATATATATAAAAGGAAGTGGCGTTAGTACAAACGCCTATAACTCAAGAACGCCTGCACCGATTTGGATGATTCATGCAAATTCAGATTGTTCTCTGGCCAGAATAGGAGAATATCCAATAAAATTCCCGAAAAATGCACAAAAAAAATTATTTTCCTATACATTTTGAGATAGGGATAGGAATAGGGATAGGGATAGAGATAGAGATAGAGATGGAGATGGAGATGGAGATGGAGATGGAGATGGAGATGGAGATGGAGATGGAGATAGAGATAGAGATGGAGATGGAGATGGAGATGGAGATGGAGATGGAGATGGAGATGGAGATGGAGATGGAGATGGAGATGGAGATAGAGATAGAGACAGGGATAGGAGAAATTAGGTTTGTCGCGGTGAATATATGTATATCTCTTTTGTTCAGAGAATTGACAGTTTTATAGCTTTATAGGAATAAATTTTAGGCAGAACAACGTCTGCCGGGCCAGCTAGTGTATGTATAAAAAAATAAAATAAAATAAAATAATATATATTATATTAAAAAAAAATATTATTTTTACAATTTTCTTGAGGTTAACTTAAATGCGTACGTATTTGCTTCAATGGTGCCCGTTTTTCGACCAAAAACTTTTGCGGTTAATTCAAAAGCAAAAGTTGTTAGCTTAAATACGAAAAGTATTTGAATCAACAGTGCTCGCTTTTGGACTAAAATTTTTTGCTGTTAATTCAAAAGCAAAAACTGTTAACTTAAATGTAAAAGTATTTCATTCAAAAGTTTCCGTTGTTAACTTAAATACGAAAAGTATTTGAATCAAAAACGCTCGCATCTTTGAAACAACAACGGAGCGTTGTTGGGCACATTTCAACTGCGGAAAGTTGTTCATTTAACTGCAAAAGTCTTTGTATTTACAACTTTTTTTTTTTCAGAGCACCAAGCAAATCTGACCTAGACTGGATGAGGAAAGGTCAAGATGTGTGACTCTTCTCAGTCGTCCCCACTGTGGCCCTCTACTTGTTATAATAATGGGCGTCAATGAAACGCGCTTAGGTCTCCTTACTAACGATTTCTGTAGTAGATGCAGGGATAAGGAGGAAACCGTAGATCATTTGCTATGCTCTTGTCCCGCGCAGTCTAGCTCCAGGTACGCTTACCTGCACAGACACACGTTTGGATGTCTGGATGAGCTTGAAAACACAAAGGTATCTAAAATTAAAAAAAGACATATGAAAATGAAATTAACTTCATTACACAGGTTTGATTAAATAAATGCTAAGTACTAAATTTCATTGCAATATATAAATAGAATGCAAACAAAATCAAAAGAAAACTTTCTACCATAAAATTTCCATTTTATTTCATATGTACGTCTTTCTGGCGTACGCGATTCGATATGTATGTAAGTACTTCGGTATCCTAACATACCAAGTCAGATTAAGTACTGAACGTGCATATATGTATATTAGATGCGTTTTTTTGATCTAACATACCCCTCCGGCCACAGAATATGAAAACAGGATGTTGTAGGATAACTAAGCTGATTTTTATTTTTTTTTAAACAAAAAACTGAGTGGGCTACTCCAAAAACAACGATTTTTTTTTTAAATTCTATGATAGGTTTAGATTCATATATGAAAAAAACCACAGAATTAAAAATAAAAAAACAAAAGATACATATTCTCTTGTAAAATTTACGGCTTAATCGAATGGTGTACCCAGTTTTTTAGTGCGAGCCATAGGGAAGGTACCAAGAGCGCCTAAAGTGGAATTTTATTTTTTTTAGTCACGGATTTTCAAGTTTGGATACCTTAAATTTCAAGATACCTTAAATTTCTTTTTAATCAAAATATACAGGAATCTGCGCAAATTAATGCAGTTTTCAGAAAAGTTTATTTGATCGAAATCGAGCTTTTTTTATCCAAGCTACTTTGGTTTAAATGAAACATGCCAAAATCATTTTCATATTGAACCACTTTTTTATTGTTGCAAGTACAAAATTCAAAAATTTATTATTTACATATACATATGTAAAAAAAAACACCATTCGATTAAGCCGTTAATTTTACATGAGAATATGTATCTTTTGTTTTTTTTATTTTTAATTCTGTGGTTTTTTCATATATGAATCTAAACCATAGATGCCCAAGCCCTATACTCGCATACACATTTTGTTTTTGTAATGCTCGTAAGTATAGGATTTTACTCGCCTATACACTTTCATAAGAAATTTGTGTATATGGCGAGCATAGGCGAGCATAGGAAAATAAAATTTGTATACTCCCGAAACGTTTCTATGGAAATACAAAAACAATTTTTTATTTAGATTCGAACATATCCAACCCAGCAATGAAAAGAATGAAATGTGGGACATATATGTATGTATGTACATATGTATATACATATGTATACTAATTTGATTCGTTCATATTTTCGATAATGTTATCCATGTCTATTTAAACATTTGTGGTTGATAGTTGCAAAACTGACTCGAGGTGTTTGTCTGAGATCCGGTTTCTGTGTTTTGATTTTACAATTTTTAATTTTGAAAATACACTTTCACATTTATATGTAATAAAAACATTGACGAAAATTTTAAAATAAACGCTCGGAGGCAAAGATATTTAATTTTGTCACACTAATAATTAATTAATTATTTATTTATATATTTTGAAAAATTTAGAGGGCATTGAAAATTAATTAATAAATTCAGTAATTGTAGACAAGGTCCATAAATCTGGTATTAAAGATGTTTTTTAAGCTTTCTAAAACCAAACCACTTTTCAATATTAATTAATTATTTATTTATAAATATTAATATTAATTTTATTAATTAAAAATGTATACATATATTCAAATGCATATTCGATAGCTTTGTTTGCATAACATAAATATATGTAAATACAAAGTTGGATTTTTAGTTAATTTCGATCATCAGTCTGGTTTGTGTCCTAATTTTTTTACTGGGTTATCGAGATGTCAATCAAGTTGTAAAAAAATACAAAAACAAACATATAGAAAAACAATTTTTTTTTCTTTAAATTATGACATTGCTCGCCCGTAAGAAATGTTTGGGCATCATTGATCTAAACCTATCATTTTTTTTTTTTTTTTCGGATATAGTTTTTATTGTATCATTCTTGGAGAATATGACAATTTTTATAAAATCTTAACCTAGTATAAATTGACGTTATTCGTTGCCACTGCTTCAAATAACATTTGGATGAAAAGCAATTTTATTTGACATAAAATAAATACTTATGAATACATTTATTATGTATATGGGAATATTTTTGTTTTTCTTAGAGTATGTTATATGTATGTATGTATGTAATTTTATTTCATATTCGTTCATTATGTTATTCACTTTCATTATTTATGTATTTTTGCCGTCGGAATGGAGTGGAATTCCAAGCAGCTGATTGTATAGTATTAAAAGTTCGTACGGCCTGACAGGACAGGCTTATCGATGACACAATCGTGTGTTGCATTAGGAAGTGCTGTTGCAGTTTCGTACACTCAGCAAAAAACGCACGTAAATCTGACTATTTACACCTTGATTTGACTATTTTTACCAATGGTTTTGCGCCTAGGATGAAAATAGTGATTCTGACTACGTTGCACTTCATACCATCATAATAAATATTAAGTAGTTAAAATGAAAATTAACCATACTCGACTTGAAGTGTTGTCATAGTAAAAACAACTATGAAAAATAGTTGTCCTAAATATGTTGAAAAATGCAGTATATTCAAATTGAATATTTTTATAGTCAAGTTAAAGTTACAACATAGTTGTTTTAAAAAATGTTCATATTGAAGCTGACTATGACATATTCTTAAGTTTACTATGATTCATATTGAAGTTCAATATGTTTTTATTCAACTCTAAGAGACAGCATATTTGTTTTAAATATATTTCATATTGAATTTAACTATGTGTCTAAACTTTGTATGTACATATGCACATACATATGTACATATGTATACATATGTGCTTTTTTAAACCCTTTTATGTATTCACGTGGGGGGAGCGCTGTTGCTCCAAGGTTCGGCGAGAGTGCCAACCTCTGGGGTATGAAAAATGGATTTAAATAAGCCAACTCATTTCTCTTGCGGAAAATGAGTTATATTTGAGTTGCTCAATCATGCTATATAGCTTGAACAATGTATAAAGCATCTAAGAATTACGGAAATTTGAAAAGCCGCATTCAAATGAAGGAATGAAAATCTACACAACATAAGTTTCTTTTACTGTGCTAAATATTTAAGTTTACTATGAACCATATTCAAGTTGAAGCATCAACAGTAGTTAAAATAAATATGTTTCAACTTGAAGATGACTATTACAAATTTTATAATGACAGGTGTTAATACTTGTCCAGTTGTATTAGTATTTACTAGTCAACTCAAAGTTTTTCATATTCAAGTTGAATATCTTTCATACTTGAACGGTTGAAATAATACGTTTATATTCAGATCAAGTTGTTTCATAGTCATATTTCCGTGTTTTCATAGTAAAAAAGCGAATAGTAAAGCTGAATATTTTCATAGTCATTTTTACGATGCGTGTTTTCTCTGAGTGTATTGGAAGGAATTCCATTAAGCTGCGTGTATGAACTTAGGAATTTTTATGGCCTAATGGGATAGGCTCGTCCGGAACACAATCATACATATGTTATACATGTGTATTAGTAAATGCTGTTGTAGCTTTCTGAATGGAAGGAATTTCAGTAAGCTGCTTTTTGGAGGTTTTATGACCTAATAGGATAGGCTCTTCGAAGTTTTAATTTTAGTTGCTCTATCCTTGGTCACAATTTAGCTGGATATCCTTTCTCTTTAACCGCCTGGGGTATCTCTGTTCTAACAGACTTTTAGCCAGTATGTTTGGATGATTGCCTAGTCTTGTGGCGTAGTTAGTTTGTATATTTCTTACTTCTTCAACAACTGTGTTAATCTTTAGATCCCTGTGTATAGCGGAATTTTTCACGTACCAAGGCGCCCGGCATATTGATCTTAATGTCTTAGATTGTAGCCTTTGTATTCTTTCTAGACTGGATTTGGATGCTGAACCCCAAAGCTGTATTCCATATATCCAGGATGGTTTTATCACCATATTAAATAAAAGTATTTTGTTGTCTAGGCTTAATTTAGATTTTGGACCAATGATCCATTGTAAATTGCTTATTTTCAGCTTTGCTTGCATTATTTTATTATCAATATGATATTTCCAAGTAAGCCTTCTATCTAAGGTAACACCAAGGTAGGTGACGTAATCTTTTTGGGTTACTATTTTGCCATTAATTGAGACAGAGGGGCAGGTATCTTTTTTTAGAGTAAAAGTGACTTGTACACACTTAGATTCATTGACTTTAATTCTCCAATCTGAAAGCCATTGTTCTACAATTCTTAGATGGCTTTGCAACCGTCTGGCAGCCGTTGAGGGATTTGAGTGTACACTAAGTATTGCTGTGTCATCCGCAAATGTTGAAGTAACTAGATTTTCATTAGTGGGCAAGTCACTTGTGAATATTAAATATAGAATGGGTCCCAAAACACTACCTTGTGGAACTCCGGCGAAGGTTGGATAGCTTTCAGTGGTATAACTTTTTTGCCTTACTCGAAACTTTCTTCCCGTCAGAAAGTTCTCTAAAATAAGGCATATATTGTACGGAAATGTACGTCTTATTTTAAATAATAGTCCTTCTAGCCATACCTTGTCGAAAGCTTGTGCTACGTCTAAGAACAGTGCAGTGCAATACTTTTTGGTTTCAAAAGCCGACCGTATTTGAGTTACTATTCTATGCACTTGCTCTATCGTACCATGTTTTTCCCTAAACCCGAATTGGTAGTCCCGTGTGTGTCTAGGATGGGCTGCATTTTTTTCAGCAACAACTTTTCAAATAGTTTGGAAAATATTGAAATTAAGCTAATTGGCCTGTAAGAGTTTAACAGGGTTGGGTTTTTGCCTGGTTTTGGAATCATAATGATTTCGGAAAGTTTCCAAGATTCAGGAAAGTAGTTTAGTCGCAGGAGACTATTGAAAACGTATAATAATAACTTGGTAGCAACTGGAGGGAGTTGTTTTACCATTTCACCGGTTATTCTGTCGTGTCCGGGTGCCTTATTATTCTGGATGTCGTTACAGATAACATTATTCAGGTCATTTATGTTGAATTGGAGAGAGACTGTTGGTAAGCGAAGGGCATGTTCTGGGAGGAAATTGCTCCCTGGATTAGGAGTAAATACCCTCGAAAGGTGGGCTGCAAATGCGGTTCCTTTTTCCTGGTCACTTCGAGCAAAGTCACCGTTTTCGATTCGTACTGGAGGGTCCTGCAAAACTGGCCTTTTAAAATTTTTCAGTGACCGCCACAGTGAGTAGTCTGTAGAAGATGTAGCTGTCAAGGACTTAATTCTGTTTTGGAAATCTGCTTCTTTTTTATCCTGCAATAGCATCTGAAGATCTTTCGTGCATTTTTTCAGTTCGTATTTCAAAGTTGGAGAGCGTAACCTCTGCCAGTCTTTCCTAGTTTGCCTTTTCTTGTGAATGAGATCGGTGATATCGTTTCCTTTGAAATAATTAGGGACACTCCTCTGGATAGTGTTAGGCTGTGGGTGCGTTGACACTTTTGCTGCTACTTGAAGGACATTTGTGAAGTCAGTAATCGCAGAGTCTACTTCGGCTGCTGATTTAAGGCTTGTATTTAAGTTGGTATGAGAACTGATAAATTTTTTGTACTTAAGCCAGTTTGTAAATTTATTGGTTAAGCTCGAATTAAATTCGTTGTAAGATGGGATTATATCAATAGTGGTAACACAAGGAGAGTGATCAGATGATAGATCGAAAGCCGATTTTATCTTAATTAATTGTCTTTCGATTCCACGAGTTACACCAAAATCTATTAGGTCGGGAGTTTTGCTTCTATCAGTAGGCCAATTTGTTGGCTGACCAGTGGAAATAATGTCTAGGTCATTGCTTAAAATTGCTTTGAATAGGTTTCTTCCCTTTGGTGTTATCAGTCTGGAGCCCCAAAATGTATGTTTAGCGTTATAATCACCCGCTGCAAGAAACCGTGGGCCCAACTTGGTAAAGAATTCAGTAAATTGGGATTCTGTTATATTGAAACGGGGAGGACAGTATATTGCAGTTACAGTGAGCCCACCAGAGCTATCTTCTACGTGCACTGATGTTGAGTGTATATAATTCCTGCAATATTTTCCCAGTAGATGATGCTTAATCCGTTTTCTAATAAGTATTCCAGTTCCACCTCTAGCTTTACCTTCGGGGTGCTTGGTGTCGTAGAACGCAAAGCCGTCAATACTAAAATTATTAAAGGCGGTCAAGTGAGTTTCAGAGATTAGCATTATGTCTATCTGCTGTCTTTCTAGAAATATTTGGAGTTCGTTCCGGTGTTGGCTTAGGCCGTTAGCATTCCAAAAACCTATATTGAGTGAATTCATGGTCTTGTTAAGATTGTTTGTAATAGGAGGTTTTGGTTTCTAATTAATTCTTGCATCATATTTTGCATTGATTTCATGTGATCTTGCATCATTTGCACAAAACTGTTTAAAGTTTTTTCCAGGTTTGTAGATGGAGTGGGAGTCTCCTGCGTTTCAGGCTCCGCTATACCTTTGAGGGCTTGGGAATATGTCCTGAAATGGTTCTGACGAACATTATTATTGACCGCATTTGGAACATTTTCGGGTTTTGGAACTTGTTGGGGCTTTGGAGTCAAGGCGGCGCTAGTGGTTTTCTTAGTACCCTTTTCCTTTAAGGAAGTATACACCGAGCAGCCTCTGTAATTTGCAGTGTGATTTTCTCCGCAATTACTACATTTCTTTAATTGTGAGTTGTCTCTTGGTATCACACAATCCTTGGAGGTATGTAAATCCCCACAGATAACGCAAACACTAGGCAAGGTACAGTACCGCTTAGTGTGCCCAAACTCCTGACAGTTGTGGCATTGTACAGGGCCCACCCGTTTGTGTGGTTCTTCCACCGAGATACGACGGTGCAGAAGGTACCGTAGGTTGTATATGGGATGTACATCTCCCTTCTTTAAGAGTTGGAACTCGGGCTCTATTTCTACACGAAACATTGGTTGTGGTATGTTCGATTTATTTTTTATATTGTGTACATATCGTACCTTAAATCCTTCTTCTTTTAAATCATTCTCAATTTCAATGGGATTCACGGAACTTTCTATTCCTTTCAACACAACTGACAAGCCGCGGCTACTCTTTAATTGGAATGTATAAAATGACCTTTTGCTATTTTCAAAATCTTTAGTTACTTTTCGGAAGTATTCCTCGCCGTAAGTTTGGATTTTCACTTCCTGGATATTTCCCCTTTTAAGGGGTACAATATGGAAGTTCTTTTCCCCTATTAATGCTATCAATTTATTTACAAGTATACCAGAACTTGGTTCTCTCAGAGAAATTGGTGGAGGTTTGGATTTTTTTTGTGGTAGTTCAGGAGTCTTCTCTTCATTTTGGGCAAGGAGACTAAATTTGTTGTTGGCCAGTGCTACATCTTTAGATGGTTCT
Organism: Urophora cardui; assembly: GCA_960531455.1. Taxonomy (NCBI): domain Eukaryota; kingdom Metazoa; phylum Arthropoda; class Insecta; order Diptera; family Tephritidae; genus Urophora; species Urophora cardui. The sequence goes on along the minus strand of OY482671.1, from coordinate 91,354,502 downwards.
TTCATCATGGAATTTTTTAAAACCTTATTAGGCTTATCACTTTTCTCCGGGGACCGCTTTCTTTTTACTAATATATAGCGGTCCATTCCGGTCTGAACCTTTTCGCCCACTTTATGCATTTCACTGCTCGTTTTGTTAGTAGCAGCTGTGGATAGAATTATATTCCCTGAGGGTTGAATGGGGGGAAATTGTGCAATATTGCCTGGGATGGCTGGAGAACAAGATCGTGCTCGTGCTTGATCGCTTGTGTTATCTTTAGAGACCTTTCGGTTGTTTTCATTTGAACTGTACCTCAATGTGAAGTACGCATTATTCTTCAACGTACTATTGGTAGAATGAGTGCCTGGAGCACTCATTTAAGAATTTTTGGTTTATTTTTGTTTTGTTTATTTTATTTTATTCTATATTATTTTATTTAATGTTATTTTATATTTTACTTCATTTTGTTTTGTTATATTTTATTTTATTTTATTTTATTTTATTCGAATTTATTTTATACTATTTTATTTTATTTTATTTTATTTTATTTTATTTTATTTTATTCGAATTTATTTTATTCTATTTTATTTTATTTTATTTTATTTTATTTTATTTGATTTTATATTATTTTACTTTATTTTTTTATTACTCGGTTTTTTTTTATATTTTACAATTGTGCAGATCCCTGAAAGGTGCGGATCTTTGGTAGGGCAGCGCCATCTATCAGTCAATTGCAGCTACTGAAGATTGGTTGGCAAGGCTGTTCGGAATATTGCCAACTGCCACCTGAACAGCTGATACCGCGAAAATCTGACAAATGAAAAAATGTTTTTGCTTAGTGCGCGCACTTGTATGTACAAACACATGTACATATGTATGTACATACATACATATGTACAAATGCGATGTTATAAGTATTATTTTATACTTATCTTTTTATTATTTAATTATTTGAAAAATTCCCTAGACGGGGAGGCACAGCCACTATGCGTTTTAGTATATCACCGCTTTTTGGACGTCTTCTAACTAATTAAAAAACAATAGTTCGGAGCACTATATAAAAATAAACACTTCTGTCGACCAACAGAGTTGCCGTTGAATTCAACCTATCATTGAATTAAAAAACAAAATCGCTGTTTTTGGAGTAGCCCACTCAGTTTTTTGTCTAAAAAAAAAATAAAAATCAGCTTAGTTATCCTACAAAATCCTATTTTCATATTCTGTGGCCGGAGGGAAGATCTGAGAAACTTTGCCGAAAAAAAAACGCATCTAATGTATACATATGTACATATATTACATATGCAAACTTGTAAGCGTCAGCATCTTATTAAAACTGCAACCGGCCATTAAAATCTGCTACGTCCTTTTGTCCTTAGATGTGATTGTGTGCTTTACAAGTACATAAATATGCAAATGTTTGCCCATATATGTATGCATTTGAGTGCATATGTGGATTATAATGCACAAATTGGGCACTTGTTCAAATGTTGATAGGCATTATCGCACTACCATTATTGGCTGTTGAATTTTTGATTGAAGGAGTGGAAAATAATGAAATAGACATATTCAATGATGCATTCACATGACATGTATACATATGTAAATATATACGTGCTATGTATGTTTGTGTTACGCTATATTAATGAACTTGAGTTCCAGATGCCATTAAATGTGAAGGCATGCATGCGTATATTGTGTTCTTGTAAGGGAACTTTAACCTGGTTGGGAAAAGCTCTACTTCGTTTTTAAAACATTTCAAAAAGAAGACTCGTTCTTTTTAGAATGCTTTATTTTGTTGGAGATAAGTCTGGAATTTCCCATGTACCTACATCTGTTCATATGTATGTATGTAGACCTACAAATAGAAGGGCTCATTGCTATAAGTAGTCGATAAGTAAGTAAATTAAGAACCTATCCATTCTCTGTATTCACAAAGGTAATACCATTTCCATGCCTGAACGGAAGAACGTCCCAGTTAAAAGTTATTTTTTTCACAAAAGCCGAGTTAATTTAATGAATTATCTATGAACTCGTTTTTGAAAAAAAAAAAAATTAACTGGGATGTTCTTGAAAACTATTCTGAACTAAAAGCATCCTATAAACTTTCTTCTAAATAGTTCAAGCGGCGTAGATACATACATATATAGGGTCCTGGGGAATCCAATTATGTCAGAGCCAAATAAATAGAGCTGATTACAAAACCTTACTATCGTTTATAATGCAACTAATAATATAATACATTGGCGCTATTATAACTCTGACGAGTTTTATGGCCGAGCTGCTCTCCCAATTCGAGGTGTGCTCCTTTTGTTTTTTCCTACTAATTGGGTGGACCTACAGTTTTATGTCGGCTCCGAACGGCGAATGCATTTTTTGTGAGAAGCTTTTTCATGGCAGAAATACACTCGGAGGGTATGCCGCCCACTGCCGAGAGGTAACCGCTGCTCTTAAAAAACCCAATAATTGGATTTTTACTAATTGGAAAAATTTTTTGGTGTTTGCTCGGCCTGGGGTTAGAACCCGAGACCTCTGGCAAAGCGGGCGAGCACTCTACCCACTGCACCACAGCGGCCACTATATATGCAACTAGTTTAACATTAAATTAGTTTAAAGGTAATAGAGAATTCATAAACTAATCACAATCTCTACCTACTTAATGTAAATACATACATACATACACACATACACACATACTTACGTATTTAATAAAATATCTAAAGTTTGTTAAAGAAAATTAATAAAATTTCTTCAATCAAAATCAAACAAAAGGCATAATTTACACTCACAAAACACATACAAAATTAAAATAACTGAAATTACAGCAAGTACGGGCGTCCAAAATTTAATAACTGTTAAATGTACCGTTTCGGACCTACAGACTAAATATATTTCAAACAAGCTGTAATGAAACGAAGTTACAAAATATGTAAAATATACTTTTTGTTGGTTGCACTAAAATTGCGGTTGAGGCTCAATATAGTTATTATTTGCACGCCTGTACTTGCTGCAATTTCAGTTATTTTAATTTTATAAATACATACATATGTGAAACTCTGAGATCCTTTATTTACTAATTTAAAAAATTAATTAACTGTCTGAAAGTTGTTTGTAAATAAAATCGATGCATACTTCAAAGCGCTTTGCAAATTTTGCAAGAAAAACCAGAGTTGTAATTATTATAAGAGAAAAAATAAAAATCAAAAAATAATTATTATTGAAAGAAACATATTTTAAAAGTCTTTCCATAATAGTTATTTCTGAGATATTTTTTTTAAGTCGTTTTGTAATTATTATAAATGAGAAATTTTGTTTTATATCTTCAAAGACTTTTGTATTGAGACAAATTTGAAAAAAGTCTTTGAGTAATTATTATCCGTACAAATTGTTTTTTAAGTCTTCAAAGACTTTTCCATTGAGACGAATTTCAAAAATATCTTTAAGTAATTATTTTGAGTAACAAATTTATTTTTTATATCTTCGATAAAAATCTTTCATACAATTTCAAATTGGAAATTTGCTTGAATTTTGAAGTACTTATATGAAAGTTATTTTTAATTTATACTTATATGAAAGTTATTGAAGATTTTTTGTGACTTTTTTGAACTTTGTCTCAATGAAAAAGTCTTTGAAGATATAAAAACCAATTTGTTACTGATAATAATTACGCAAAGACTTTTTTCAAATTTGTCTCAATATAAAAGTCTTTGAAGACTTAAAAAATATATATTTGAAATAACTATTATGGAAAGATTTTTAAAATATAAGTTTCTGAATAATAATTATAGAAGATTTTTATCATTTTGATCAGGAAAAAAATATTATCATAAGACTTTTATGATTCTGAAGAAAATTTGTAAGACTTTTTTATAATTTCAAAATGAAATAATAATTATTCTACATCTCTGAGAAAAACACTTTAAATATTTCAGAAATTGAATCGGATTGGGTGAGAAGCGCGATCAGTATATTATGTTATTGTTGTATTACATAGATCAACGTTAATAATAAAACTTTCACAAGTTGAGTTTCCCTTCAAATAAAAGCTTCTGACAGGAGGGAGACGAAATATTTGGATTCCAGTTTGCTGACGAATTTGGGATAATAGCTTCTTCCTTATCTATTGGATTAGACTTAAGTTCATTTAGGCAAAAAAAAAAGTAAAAACTAAAAAACATTTAGAATATGAATCTTTCGTCATGTGGATGCTCACATAGTGCCAAAATTGTTCTGAAAAATTTTTCTCTTGATCTCTCTAACAGGTAATGTGATTTTATGTTGTCCAGGAGTATGATAATAGTATGTCTTTAAATTACCTGTGGAAAATTGCATTGGATGCGGCGGCACTTATGAGCATGAGGAATATCACACGATCAAAATATGGACGGCTGAATACATTATTCTACTCGCGGTATGAAACAGGAGGAGAAACTTTAAGTAAAGCTAAGTTTGTTTTCAATTCATTACGGTTTTACAAGGGCATTTCGTACCTCCAATGGCCATTAAGCTACAGCGCTGATTAGGAACGATTTCCAAAATTCAATGCTAATCATTGCAATCCCCAATGACAGGCGAATAACAACAGCATCGGATAAAGAATGACCAGTTTCATCGTACAATCCTTATAAGTACAAAATCTACGTGTCATGCCACAAGCAAACATATAATACGCGGCTTAATCACACAAGCGATTATGACCGGAACGGATATGAGGATAGATAGATCGATAGCAATCAGCCGCATCAGTAATCGAACGAGTATATCATCATTATCAGACAAACGTGTGGTACTGGATTGAGTAAAAAAAAAACTTGTATGGTCTACCGCTTTGGCCACATTAACCGCGTCAATGGCGAGAAAATCAGCAGCAGCAGCAGCAAAAACAAAAACAACAGTTATGTGAATACATGATCGGCCGGCGAGTGCCACCGCATGACCACCATTTTTCAACACGGCTACTGCACTTCGCGACGCGTTCCAGCGAGACTTGAGCTGGACGCGCAAGTCCTGTCGTCAATCAAGCATACAAAAACAATACAAAAAAATAAAATAAAATAATTGAGAATTAAACTTGCAACCGAAATACAATTGATGTACCATTCTCAATTACATACATACACATTTCATCACGAAACTTCAAATTTAAAAGCAAAAAGTAAGGAAGCCTATTTTCGGGTGGAAACGCCCGTTAGATTTTCAGTTTTATTCTTTAATTGTAATGCACTTGAGTAAGTATTTACTATTTGCATTTATATTACTAAATCAAACTATAAAATATGGGATATGCATTCCACCGAAACCTCTTTTTTGAAGTGCCTAGTCGCTCGGCTCATCATAGGTTTGGAATCTTAGAAACGTGGAATATTTTATATACACAAAAATATGTACTTATTATCAGTGCAAGTTATTTATTATTCATGTACGACTTTTGAGCACAGAGGTATTACGTAAACATTTTTGAAGTGCGTTTTTAAAAAATATATTTCTTAAAACCAGGCGTGGTTATAAATCGATTTGGGTTATTTTTTCTGGAATAATCACTGGAGCAAACGGGAAAAGTTATTCTTATTCGAAAAAGTTGCGGAGATTTCATAATGAACAGGTGCGAAATCATGAGCAAACGAACTGGATGATCTTAAATCGACGATCCTAAATTTTTCGAACAGACTACACAAGTATACACGGTTTTGGATCTAGGTAACTAAAAGTGGTTTTTAAGACAATTTATGACGCTGAATCCGATTCTTCATTCCGTTTTTTAACATTGATTCTAGTTTTCAATACAGTCCATAAATTCATTTTTAAAGATTTTTGTCAAATAATATTCTTTTATTACATAACTTAAAAGTAACAAATCAGAAATGAAGATTCGTGGAACTTTGCCTTTTGTATTGTTTAGTATCTGTTTCGCGTATTAGAGTCCAACAATTGTCGCTCATCATGCCTTCATCCCAAAATCCTTGGTATCGTCTTTCGATGTTGGCTGGATCTTAATGCAGCCGCTCTCCCTGTTCGTCGCTCGTATCACCCAAGTTTTCGGTAAAAAAAGTCGAGATGGGAATGCAGAAAATGCATCTTTAGAGACATGCTAGCTCCAATCCTTCGATAATTGTGCAACCTATCGCCAATAATTTCCTTAAAATTAGGGGATTTGTGATTACCAAGAAAGTGGTGAACGATATTTTGAAAAGATGCCCATGCGGCTGCTTCATCGGGCGTTAAACATTTTGTAAATTTTTTATCAGCCATTAGTTTTCTTATATCAGGTACAACAAATATTCTTTCTTTGATTTTTGCATATGATAATTTAGGAAACAACTTGACTAAGTACTGAAAAGCCGGTCAGTTTAATGCTTTGACGAAGTTCTTTATAAGGCCAAGTTTAATGTGAAGAGGTGGCAGGAAAATGTCTTGTGGATTTACAAGTGGTTCAGCGGAGACGTTTTGCTGTCCAGGCTCATATTGAGTACGACTTTGCCATTCTTTCCTCACATAATGATGTTCAGTTCCGCGGCTATCCCACAAGCATAAAAAACAACAAAATTTGGCGAATCCAGATTGCATCCCAGTTAAGATGCCAACAACCTGTTGAAATAATATAAAAAATACGTGTTTTCGATTTAATTGGAATTAATTTTTAAACCTTTAGATCACCACATATTTTCCATTTATTATCATTGTATTTGATGAAGCACAGGATCTTCTGCATTGTTTCGTAGCATTCCTTCGTTTGTACTGCATGAGCAATCGGAATAGATGGTTTGTTATTCCCATAGTGGAGAAGAGCAGCTTTTAGGCTGTAAACGCCATTCGTTTCGATCGTACCACAATTTAAAAGCTGATATAACAGCACAATGGTGGTATCTTGCGAGAACACGGAAACTAGAATCAATCTTGAAAAACCGAATGCAGATTCGAATTCAGCATAACAAATATAGTTAAGAAACGTTCTTATCTGCTCAGATCCAAAAGTTGACCTGAATTTGTAAACTTGTGTTATTATTACACAGTGCCCAAGCAATTTGATATAAAGTTGTTACAAACCACAAATATTTCATACATTAACGAAGTTACAGTACGCAACTTATCCAGCGTTGTTGAGCAACGTATATAAACAGCAAATTAAAACATACATTCATACACACCGCAAAAGCCATCTACTCGTACCGCTTGTCTAACTGTCACAATGTGCAACACAATGGGGTGCACTGCGACTTGCCGAACACTGTACCATTGCGCGCGCGCGTTTTACAATGCGGCACGTTTCAACCAACGCAGCAAAAATATAATTTATTATTGCCGCAACATTGCTGGCTGTCTGCGTGTTGGAGACTTTTTTATTATTTATATTCTTATTTCACATATAAATTTCACTTATAATGCCGCATATCTCAAGTTATATTGAAGTGCATGTCACGGACGGACGGCCGGCCGGACGGTTAAATCGAGAGACAGACAATGCAGACCTATATGTACATACATATGTACATTACATATAGGCCCAGGTATTCTGCGCGCGAGCCTTTGCTACCTCAGCTGAATTGCACTCGGATTTCATTACGTTAAGCGCAATTTATCGATAATCCGAGCTGATAAACCAAATAATGAAAATAGAAATAAAAGAGAAAATAAACGAACTGAGGCAAGTGGTGGTCAACAGCGCAGCAGCTCGCACAAAAACTTATACACATTAAAGTATTGTATATATGTATGTACATAAATAATAAAAGAAAGCAATTCGTACTGATTTTGGGCATATTAGGTCGGCTTTTAAACAATACATTCTTTACACAAAAAAAGGACAACAAGAAAGGTCTTGTGCGTGCTTAAGCTTTTGATATCATAAATAATGCAGCGGGACGAATAAAATCGGAAATCAAATAAAAGTACCTCTATGTACATACTATACATATATATGTATACTCGTATGCATATACCCTGCAGTAAATGTACATATTTCACTGCTGAATGAATTGATGATTCTTTGTTGAATATTCATCAGACCAGGGCCGTACCCAGGAATTTTTTTCGTGGGGGGGTTTTCATCGTAGATTTTTTTTTTTTTTGAGAAAAATATATAACCTATTTCGTGCACTAAATAAAAATAATAAAAAAATTTGGTTTCTAAAGTGCTATTTAGGAGAATAATTTTTTTACAAAACTTGATTTTCAAATTAGGGTTTTTATAAGAAGTTTTAAAAATCAGGAAACTTTTATTCATTTAAGAATTATACTGTTCTATTGCAAACACGATTAATACTTTATTATTGGATATTTTATCCAAGTGAAAAAAAAAAATATTTTATGGACGAAAAACTCGGTTAGATTACCCAACCATGTGGAAACGAAAACAGCTGTAAAAGTCCGCCCCAAGATTTTTAGCTTATGTTGAGACTCTAACTTGTTTTTTTTTGCAACTTTGTTATTTGACATCCGATTTTTAAAATTGATAGATAGTCTTTTGAGCAGGGTTTGAAATTATTTTCAACTTTTTTTTTCATTTCCATTGAATTTCATTTTCATTTGAAAATTAAAAAATAAACAGCGTTCTACTGTACAGCAACTGGGCAGGCTTAAGTTTCAAAAAATTATAGTCGACTGTTGCTGTATTGTGGAAATTTTTACAGCACTGTTGTTGTTGTGTTTTTTTTTACTTTATGGGAACACAATCGAAATTGTAATGTACAAAAAAAAATTTTAAAAAGCCGCACTGAAAACTAAAATTCTGTTTATCTGTGCTTTGCTGTCGACTGATCTGTTTGAAATTACACAGTAAAGCAACAGCACAAATAAACAAACAAATATACTCGACTGTTCTGTGCTTCGACTTCAGATATTTTCAGAGGGAATCGAAATTCAAAAGTTCTCAAAAAATTATGGTAACTTTCCCAGAACAGCAACAGCTTATTCTTTTGAGACTGTTGGTGTTATGCTGGCAAACAGTGCTTGGGAAGCTTTATATCTTCCTCTAATATCCTTTGATCTGTGAAGTGGTTTTCATATAGTTGGGTCACCTAGCCGAGTTTTTCGACCATAAAACATGCTTTTTGTTTCACTTGGAAAAAAATCGCCAAAAATAAAGTATTCATCGAATCTTTTTAATATTACGCTTAAAATGTTTGAAATAAAACAGAATAATTTTAAAAAGCATAAAACTTTCCTGATTTTTACAACTTCTTATAAAAGCCCCAATAAAAACAAAATTTTTTCAATAATCGCAAAAAATCAATAAAATTTTGACTTTGTAAAGTTAGTACTGAAAATAGGTGAAATTGGACTATAACAACGGACACAAAATATTATAATCCAGACACTAATAAAACCGAGTAATGAATTTTCAGCCATGCAATGATTTTATTCAGTTATAAGGAAATATGCTAAAATTTTAGAAAATGTATGTAACATAATTTAATTTTTAAGTGGTATGTCGTTAGAAGCGTACTTAAATTATCTTTCGAACGGAGTAGATACGGTTTGCGGGTATTTGTAACTTCAGCGAAAAGAATTTTTTATTGAAGTTGTAACCAAAAAAACCCAAAATTACGTCATCTCAAAACCCTAACCATAAAAAAATGGTTTTGACCTCAGCAGGTTCATGCCAGCCCTCCCCTATACCTGAAATTCTTGGTATTTTCTCAAATTAATTATTTGTAAACTAGTGTTTTCAACATATAGCTTTGAATAGGATAGAAGTAAAATATATCTACCAGAATTTCGTGGGGGGTTCAAACACCCAAACCCCCCCCCCCCTAAATACGGCCTTGCATCAGACGTCATCACTGAGCACAGTTTGAATATATTTCAAGCTCTTTTTCTCACATTATCGAAAAAATTTAAAGTTAGAAAACAAAAAGCTGTTAAGCAAGCACTTTCATACCAACAACAACAGCAACAACACCATCCAGTGATACATACATACATATGACTTGAATTTTTTGAACTTAGCCACCTAAAATTTTTTCGACGGCCATGTATTTTAATGCTCCCTTAAAGTGCCCCAAAATTTTTTTTTCGCTAATAGTTACTAATGGAATGCCCAACAACACCATACAAGAGCGCCATCCGACCGTGGTCCAGAACATAAAAATTGCGAATAATGTTTGCAAAAAAAATTATTTGCAAAAATAAGAAATGCAGTTTGGTAGAAGATACCTTCGTTTATATATATGTCAAAATTTAGCAAAATTGGTTTGACCAATCGTGAGAAAATCGGCAAAAACTGAGGAACTTCGAAAAGTGTTGATAGCTATAACTTTGAAAATAATTCGAATTTCGAAAAACTGGGCCAAACGTATTTTTTTTGTTGTTGTGAACTATTCAAAAAAGTTGCAGAAAGATACTACAACTTCGAAAAAAAAATGGCTCACTCATCAAACATTCATTAAAGAATCAGCAAGCCCTCTTCCGTTAGAAACCATTAAGTAATCATCACATGTTCAGCAGTGAACGTTCTTGTTTTCGAAATCTGTGCACACTGTTTATTAGTAGTTCGTGAAGATCACTTCAATAAGATCACTGAGGAAGGCAAACCATTTATATGAAAAACCAGCTGACCCGGCAGACGTTGTTCTGCTAAAATTTATTCCTATGAAGCCTAAAGAAAAGTCTTTGATTACTGCTTTGCTAACCATTATTTTAGATTCAATCTTAATCACTGGGAATAATAAAAAATTTTCTATTCTCTGAATAAAAGTTATAGTTATATTCCCCGCGACAAACCTACTTCCCCCGATCCCTATCTCTATCTCAAATCCTATCTCTATTTCAATCTTAATCTTATTCTCATTCGCAATCCCTATCCCTATCCCTATCCCTATCCCTATCCCTATCCCTATCCCTATCCCTATCCCTATCCCTATCCCTATCCCTATCCCTATCCCTATCCCTATCCCTATCCCTATCCCTATCCCTATCCCTATCCCTATCCCTATCCCTATCCCTATCCCTATCCCTATCCCTATCCCTATCCCTATCCCTATCCCTATCCCTATCCCTATCCCTATCTCTATCCCTATCCCTATCCCTATCCCTATCCCTATCCCTATCCCTATCCCTATCCCTATCCCTATCCCTATCCCTATCTCTATCCCTATCCCTATCCCTATCCCTATCCCTATCCCTATCCCTATCCCTATCCCTATCCCTATCCTTATCCCTATCCCTATCCCTATCTCTATCCCTATCTCTATCCCTATCTCTATCCCTATCCCTATCCCTATCCCTATCCCTATCCCTATCCCTATCCCTATCCCTATCCCTATCCCTATCCCTATCCTTATCCCTATCCCTATCCCTATCCGATCACAACGCCATTACGTTCAAAATTGCAAAAAACTACAAAACTCAACTTACAAAACCGAATTCGACCTATTTGTATAACACTAAAACTGCAAAGTGGGATCAGTTTTTAACATTCCTAAGACGCAGCGTCCAGAATTCTAGAATACTTAATAGCAACTTTGAAAACTGTACCCAAGATGATATAGATAATGCTGTAAAAACTTTAACAAGGTGCATACAAGATGCGTGTGCAAACTCCATGAAGATACGACGAAGTTCGAAATCATACAATCCTTGGTGGAACCAGGACTTGCAAACACTGAAAGAAAAATGTATAAAACTTCATCACAAACTTAATAAATTTAGTAGGCAACATAGGCCGTTAGAGGAAATTGCAAAACTACATGCAGATGCAAAGCGAGAGTATGCTGCGGCACTGAAAACAGCATCAACACAACATTTTAAGGACTTTTGCAACAATCAGGGAAAGGAAGATGTTTGGTCCGTAACTAATCGCATTATAAAAGATGCACCCACACAGAGGCCGCCCACGACTCTCCATCATGCTGGAATTACAACAGAAACAAGTTTTGAAACAGCAAAGCTTTTACTTCAACACTTCTACCCCGATGACAGCGAAGATACAAATATACATCAGCGTGAAATCCGTAGTCAGCAGAAAAATCGCTTAAACACGCCGGACGACAAAATCTTTACTAAAGCAGAAGTAATTGAAGCGATAAGTACTATGAAACCTAAAAGAGCTCCCGGATTAGACCACCTGACATCGGATATATGTCTAGAGGTTATTAAAGAGTATCCTACTTTAGTGACAAATATATACAACGCGTGCCTAAATATAGGATACTTTCCAAAAGCATGGAAGGAGGCGTACGTAAAAATAATACCGAAACCCAATAAAGAATTTGGCGATCTATCATCACTTAGACCAATAGGGCTATTATCAGTGTTAGGCAAAGTGTTAGAAAAACTTTTCGTAAAACGCCTAGCCTATCATGCGGAGTGCAATAATATGTGGTCCAGTAAACAATTTGGTTTTAAGCAGCAAACATCGACCACTGACGCTTTGTATAATGCAATTCAGTACATCAAAGATAAAAGACGCAAGCATTTCCAGGTGATTTGTGTATCGTTAGACATTAAAGCCGCCTTCGATAACGCATGGTGGCCTATGCTTTTCAAGCAGCTAGAACATCAAAGGACTCCATCAAACATCTATGACCTAATAAAAAGCTATTTGCGTGACCGATTGGTCACACTAGATTACGGTGATGCTACTGCAACAAAGTCCATGTCAAAAGGGTGTGTCCAAGGATCCATATGTGGCCCCACTTTTTGGAACATTATTTTAGATGATTTGTTAAACATGCCACTACCGAACGGTTGTGAAATCCAAGCTTTTGCTGACGACGTGCTCCTCACAGTGGCAGCGAAAACTAGCGAAGAGCTTGAATGTATAACTAATGCTGCTTTGTGTCAAATACGCCAATGGGGAAATAATGCCAAATTACAATTTAGCGAGGACAAAACCAAAGCAATTGCGTTTACACCAAAATCGAGAACAGCTAACATATATATGAATGGAAAAAGTTTACCATTCGTAGAAACTATAAAACTGTTGGGTGTAGTAATCGACAGAAAATTAAAATTCATAAGCCATGTACGATATGTTATAGAAAAAACCCAACGCATATTTAAAAATCTTTGCAAATATGTGAGACCTACATGGGGAATTCATGCCGAAAATGTCGCAACAATCTACAGGCAGGTTATTGAGCCGATGATTACATACGCATCTAGTGTATGGGGATGTGCAATCAAGTATTACTACGTACGCAAGCTTCTACGCTCCTTTCAAAGAAGTTTTGCCATAAGGGCGATACGCGGTTTTCACACCGTATCCGCTACTTCTGCTCTAACACTAGCTGGATTCACACCTCTGCACCTGAAGATAGCAGAACTGTGCAAAATATATGAGGTCAAAATATCTGGCGTACAATGTGGACTACCTGAAGGAGTTGTATTAGACAAGAACGTACACCCGAAAAACTTGCTTCACCCTGCCGATCGGCAAACTATCGAATACGGTGCGATAAAAAGTCAGACAGAAATCGATTCCCTTATTACGCATAACACTACACAGATTTTTACAGACGGCAGCAAATTGGAAACGGGCGAATGTGGGTGTGCCTTTATCGTGATTCATCCAAATGGAACCATTGAAAAGGTAAAACTAAAATTACACAAATCTTGCAGCGTGTTTCAAGCTGAAGCTTACGCTATCGAATCGGCGTTAGAGTGGGCCCAAAGGTATCTGGAAACAAAAAGCTTGCATATTTTTAGCGATAGTCAGGCGTGTCTTGAAGCCATTAAAAATAGAAGCAGTACAACACCATTGATAGCCGCAATACATAGGAGCTTATACTACTTGCGGCAGAGATATTGCATAGACTTTTCATGGGTTAAAGCTCATATTGGAATTGACGGTAATGAGCTCGCAGATACAGCAGCCAAGGAAGCAGCAATTCTGGACATTGATCCGAATTATACAAAGTTCCCCATGAGCTATTCCAAAGCTCGTATAGAGCAAAAAACAATTGAAACATGGCATCGAGAATATGTAGAAGAAACAACAGGCAGTGGAACAAAACTTTTCTTTCATTCTCCAAAAGAAGCAGCACTCTATACACAAAAACTTGGAGTCTCCTTTGAAATGACACAATGCCTAACAGGTCACAGCTTCTCCAAATTCTATTTGAAACGTTTTCATATAATTGAAACAGATAGATGCCCATGCAATGAGGAGGAACTTCAAACAGTAAGTCATTTAATTCACTCGTGCCCCCGATACCAAAATATTAGAAGAGTTCACGAAACCATTTGCGAAGAGCTACAAATACCTCCATACAACATTAAGGAGTTATCCAAACATAAGGAACTAATCGAGTCCTTTAATTTATTTATATGTAAAATATTCAGTACGCTAAAACAATTTAATTCTTTAATTTAACAAATCTATTTCACTGAATGCTAATGTACTAACGTTGTTATGAATTTTTACGTCTGTATCCATTTGCAGACGGTATTATTAAGAACCATATGTAATTTCAAATTTAAACAAAATTAATGTACAAACCATACGCATCTTAAATACTTAAGGGTAATACATGTAAACTTATCAAGAACTAATAATACATACCCTCGAAGCGCGGCTAGCGTATAGAGGCCAAAGAAAAAAAAAAATCCCTATCCTTATCCCTATCCTTACCCCTATCCCTATCGCTATCCCTATCCCTATCCTTATCACTACCTGTTTAGGTTCATAACCTAAACCCAATTTTTTTTGTATCACCCTAATGTGCTGCTCATATGAAAGCTTTCGTGAAGTTAGCTGCAATCTTGTAGGTAATTTGTTGCTGAATAAGAAACCGTTACCTGCAAGAAAACTAATTTCATGATGGCACCTTCAGCACCGGAACAACAAAATCATTATATTCTGTTTCCAGCAGTTCAAAGCGCCACATCACACCAGCGAAGGTAAGATTTTCTAATTCTATTTTATCCACCAAATCCCCACTTTGAATTCAATAAAGCGATATTTTATACCATTTTTAATTCGAACCATCCGTTCTTCTTATTCTATTATTTCTCATCTATTATTTATTCCTCCTTGCCGAGCGAATAAACACTACCCCTATCCCTATGCCTATCCCTATCCTTATCACTACCCCTATCTCTATGTCTATCCCTATCCCTATACCCATCTACCTTTACCTTACCGGGACCGTCCATCTCCATCCGGGCCCACTACTTTAGCCATCTCTGGGAAACAGTCTTAGAAATCACAATGAAAATAGCTGTATGTGAAAGCCCTGCTCAACGCATTTCGTTTGCTACCAATATCGCTCGAAAACATTCAGGGGTTATCCGGGTCCACGCCTTCACCCAAATGTTGGAAACCGGCCTAGGCATCACTATTTCAAGAGCTCTTTGTTGAAGTCCTTCTCAACAGTTTTCATTTGATACCAATATCGCTCAGAAACTTTCCAGGGTCACTCGGTTCCACGTTTTGATCCATATCTGGGGACCCGCCTAGGCATCACAAAGAAAATAACTTTATGTTTAAGGCCTGTTCAACACCTTTCATTTGATACCAATATTGCTCGAAGACTTGCTGGGTCGATCTGGGTCCACATTTAGGCCTGTATTCCGGGAAGCTCCCACTTTTTCGAAATTCTATATACTCTATTATGTGAATTCTGCTGTGAAAATCTCATAAAGATCGGTTGATTATTTTGGGAGTATATAAAGGACACACATGCACACATACACACATACACACATAAACACGGATTTTACCAATTTTCGGACTTTTCCGGAGGGATTTTCCAAAATTTTCTTCCGTAGGAACCGTCTCCTCGAGAATACGAAATTTACAGAAATCGGCCCAGCCGTTCTTATCTGATGAGGTAAGTAACAGTTTTTACACCATTTATATATATATAGATTCAGCAGTCTTTATATGAAAGTATTCACTGAAGCCTCCTCGTAAAGGATTCACTTCGGATTTTTACTGCGGGGTATGTGTGTACATACGTAGACTTGCACAGTTAAAAAGGGCCTCCTGCTCAGAAAAAGTGCGAGGGAGAGGCACAAGACGACCTGAGCCGCGATTGAAGCTGAACTTAATGGGCCATGATTTATGAACGTTATGAAAGAAGAACATAAAGCAGCTAACGTCTTCAAGCATGTACATGAAAATATAGAATCGGTTGTACCAACGTCCGTAAATATGTACATTGTACATAAGTAAATAAAATACATACTTATACATATAATAATTTTTATATGAAAACAATTGACCACTTGTGGGTCTACCCGATTGAAATAAAATAATGAGCCGGAATTGTGACAACTTTTAACAAAATATTTAGATTTCGCTAAATCTTTCAACCAAAAATAAATAAAGGGATAAATTAAAAACATAAGCGGTGCAAATAATTGGAGGCATGCTCCTTAATTTGTTTTTTGTTTTTTCTACTAATTGGGCAGAAATACGTCTTTATGCCGGCTCTGAACGGCGAATACTTTTTATATGAGAAGCTTTTTCATGGCAGAAAATTACTCGGGGGGTATGCCGCCCACTGCCAAGGGGTGGCCGCTATTTAGAAAAAACAAATAATTGTGTTTAAAATAGTTTGAAAATTAATTAAATTAAATTTTAGTGTTGGTCTGGGCGAGGGTTTGAACCAGCGACCTCTGGCACCGCAGGCGAGCAGTAAACCCACTCCCCACGGCGTGCAATTTGTACGAAGCAAAAATAAAGCTGCAGCAATTGGGGTATTATTAATTACATAAATAATCTTCCAACTAGCAGCCCTCTCAGTGGGAGCGAAGAAGAAATTTTGTGCTACATTCCCGTACAAACTAATAGGTAGAAATCGTAACAGGGTGCATAATTCTTGTAATGGGCTACCCTTAGTATAGAAATCTGTTTATACATACATATGTATGTATATGCTATGATTCTACCCCTAGTTCAGCCACAAGATTACGACAAAGTAGCCTTGAAGTGAATAAGAAAACTGCCAAACGTTGCATTCCAATTCTTTACTAATATTTAATAATTCACAATTTACCGTTTAAAAGAATAAACGTGCGCCCGCCAATTGGATGGTGTGACACGTGCCACATACATACATATGTATGTATGTATGTATCTATTTGCAGAGAGTGGGTATAATTTGTTGCAAGAAGTAAGCAAGTCAAGATCTTCAATATTATGAATGGCTTTGTGTGGGCGTAGGCTTTTGGAAATATTGAAATAACCACTAATGATTTCCGGTGCGATTGCTAATGAACTAAGCAGAAGATAGAGTTTTGTTTGCCTAATATACATATGTATAAGCTTGGAGACAATGATTTAAAAATTTTTCATCGCAAAATTACGTATATTTTTAGGAGAAATTAGCAAATTAATTTTATCTAGCAAATGAATTTTATGCATCTGGAGCATTTTGTCCATTCTTTAATGGAATTGGGGCACATCCAAGTAAAGTACTAGGCCAATAATATTTTGCAGTCTTACTTCTGTACTAGAAAGGCAACTTTCTGCGGGTAGAGCAATAATGATATAAAAAAAGTCCCAATTCACTCCGCCCTAGTGAGAATACTCCCCTTTGTGAGGTGCCCCTACATATGTGCCCTCCTTGACATTGTCGAAAGGTCCCAGCCACCCGTCACCGTCCGACACTCAAAAGGTCCTCGATCCAGCGTTGAATGATTGGGGGTATTCGGATCCATTCGAGCCCCTCAGCAGAGACGTTTCTGAAAGCACTCGAAATATCAAGAAAGACGCCTATAACTCCCTGTAGTGAAGGGCCTTTTCGAAATGTTGTAAAACGCTGTAATTCTTTATCCTGCGCTTATCATCCATCACGACAAGGTAAATGCCTTGAGGAGAGCTACTCGACCGGGCAACACCCTTTGCTAGCCCTCCGCGGTCTCACCTCGCGGACTGTCCTAGCGCAAGTACCAGCAACAGGCATCGGGGAGGAGAGGCGGAGGTACGTTGCCCAGGCAGCAACCTCTTGGGGGTTTCAGTCGAGGACTTTTGCCACTCTTTAGCATAACTACAATTTTACTCGACGTTTTAAATTTGGTTTATTAGACTTCAACTTAAATTGTGAAATTGTATACACTATGCATAGAAAGTGTATCTATCGAATACCGACTCCCATTCCGCACTCCTTAACCACAAAACCATTAGTGTGAAGCAATTACAATTTTTCAAAGCAATGCTTTGGATATTTCAAGTCCTTGATAAAAGTATAAACTCCGAATCTCAATCTCACTTTTCCCAGCAGTATTTATCAGCTGGAAAACAGCACATATTTCCTACTGAATATTCAGTAGAGATGTAGTTCTAATATCTGAACTTTCCCTTTCGTTTTTATATAGAGGTGGCGTCGAAAATCAACTACCTAAAAACTGCCGAACGAGAAGGGAGAGTTTCTGTAGGAAAAAAGGCCTGAATACGCAGGGAGAACTTCCATAGCATGTATTTCAGTACACCTGATGTCTTCACTGCGTGTTCAGTTATTTTTTCAGCAATGAATTTTGAACTTACTTTCAGGCTATTTTTCATAATGAATATTCTATTGAATATGCACCTCCTTACCTCAAATACTGCTGGGTTGCTTTTGCTCACACACTTACAATTTATATTGAGCCTTGTGCGCAAAAAAGACGTAAGATCCATGAATTTCGATTTAGATTTCTCATAATAATAATATAATAATACAATGGCGCTATTATAACTCTGACGTGTTTTATGGCCGAGCATCTCTCCCAATTCGAAGTGTGCTCCTTTTTGTTTTTCCTACTAATTGGGTGGACCTACAGTTTTATGCCGGCTCCGAACGGCGAATGCATTTTTTGTGAGAAGCTTTTTCATGGCAGAAATACACTCGGAGGGTATGCCGCCCACTGCCGAGAGGTGACCGCTGCTCTTAAAAAACCCAATAATTGGATTTTTACTAATTAGAAAAATTTTTTGGTGTTTTGCTCGGACCGTGGTTTGAACCCGAGGCCTCTGGCATAGCAGGCGAGCACTCTACCCACTGCACCACAGCGGCCAGATTTCTCATGGAAATCAATAAGACCGTAGGGAGGTCAAAATATCACATCGGGCTTGAAAAAAATCTAGACAATTTTCAGGGAATAGATTAAGGTCAATACGAGTAGAAATTCTCCAAAGTTTCATGTTCTTAGATGTTTATATAGCGAAGTGTCCATATCGGAACAATCGGTTGTTGGCAGCTATATGTTATATCTTCTACTGTAAAATTTTTAGTTTCGTTGTTACGTCTTGTTTGTGCACATGGCTCGATATGTTATGTGTGTGTACCTATTTAGAATGGTGTGGGTAATAGAATTGTAGGCTGAAGGGGGGGCATTTAGCAACCAATGCATTTTATCACATAAAATTTTGTTAATTGACAAGCTTGCAATACGCATATCATACATTAGATGCTTCAAAGAGAAAGAGCAATCATCATTTGATATCTTCTAGAGGTTCTCTGAAGCACACATGTACATTAGGGTGGTCCCCAAAATCACATTTTTCTGTCTCACCCCTGCGCAGGCGTCGCATACGTTAATCTGAACTTTGACGAACGAAACAAAAATGTATATTTGGTATCTTCAACTATATTGCTATCGACCCCAGGGGATGATATTGTGGAATATGATATACAATTTGTGTCCATACATTTGGTGGCCACCTTAATGTACGTGCTATGTATACATACATATATGAAATTACATGCACGTTAGTGACAGATATGGTATTTTGGTGCAAATATCATGGGAACATTACAGCGGGTACCAAAATGATGAGGCAAATATATTAGTAGATACGATTCAAAGCTCATACAGATGGCTTCAAAATGTTAATCGGCGGTTTATGGAATCAAACCTTAAATTTTTGAGCGCTAGTTTTTGAGCGTTTTTACGTTTATGTTCCCAAAAAAAAAAACTGAGAAGCAGCGTGAATCTTTAAATACCGCGGCGAGTTCGCGAAAGCAGATTTTCGCGAATGTAATTTCTCGGACTCGCGATATAATTTTTTTCTATTTTTTTAAGTTGGTAATTCGTTGTGTTTATTGGGATGTAGTAATTATAATTATTGGCATTTTTTTGAATAAATTTGGCAGTAATTTTAGGATCAGGCTTAGTTATGGTCCTATATGTACATTAGAGTGCGTTTAAAATTCAAATTAACGATATTCTACTGTATCGCCCCCTCAATCTGTAGTAACATAGTCAAAGATATCACACATAAATTTTGGTACCGATTGGTGGCGATTAAGGTCAAAATTCAGAAAACTCTATGAAGGGTGAAAAAATTAAAATATTTTTTTTAATTATATTATACCCAAAATTAACACTTCTATACCCAAGGATAACAAATATAAATTTTGGTTCCGATTGCCATAGAGGACTTACATTTTTAGTGTCTCACCAAAATTTATGTGTGATATCTTTGACCATGTTAATACAGATTGAGGGGGCGATACAGTCTTTTTAGGTATGAACATACATATGTAATTATGTAAATGAAGATAGGTATCTGTGTTCGATTAATTTTTCTTCTATTAAACCTGTGTGTATGCTTAAAACGAAAGCGGTGAGAATGAGTAACTATTTATGTATACAGATGTTGTTCACATTTCACAGAATCCCATTGGTCTGTCATTTTTAATGCCTACAATCATTCGATGCTAACTTACAAATATGTATATGTATGTATGTATGTACATGCTGGCAATCGGCACAGATAGTAATGGGTTTTCAACTAAATCTAAGTACATACTCACACGAGCTTAGCCTCGATGTTGTTCAAGATAGTGTGTTTTTAGCTCGCCTTTTATGGCGCCTAATCATGGTCAAACGAAAATACGGCAATGCAGTAATTTTCACTAATGGTACACTCACTTATACACACATACACACAATTGCAAGCATGTTGGAAAGACATTCGGGCAAACAGACGTTCAGATAATTTAACAAAATGTCCCTGCTTTTTGGCTAAATGGGCAGACAGACAGAGAATATGCAGGCGTTGAAAAGCTGGCAAAATGAAAAAATTACCAAGTGTTTGAGTTTAGTTGGTAGTTCGTAGTCGTTTTGTTTGTCAGAGCAATGCCAATGACGAGGGATGCAACTAAAGATCATAAAGACCAACAGCCACTAACTTTGATCTAAATGCCGCCTATAAATACTATAATATTCACTTGTTGTATTTGTTGCTGTATTGTTTGTGCTTGTATCTGTCGTTTTTCACAGTGATATTCTTGTATCTAATGGTTACACTGCACTCATCTACAGTTCATTTAAATTATGACCAATAAGATAAAGTGCAAGGAAGCCATTACTGAACGAATTCGTTCAACCCGCTCCACACAGCTCTTAGGAATATGAATTTTCATGCTAAATCGAAATTATAGCAATACCTTTGCAACTTGGTAACTGTGAATAAGAACGAAATAACGTTGCTTGTTTGTACAAAAGGATTTAGTAAAACATCCTCCGGATCTTATCAAATTTGTATAATTTTTTAGTTTTTAATTTTTTTTATTTATAAACTTTACCTACCTATTAATGTGGCAAAATCGGCAGCTGCAGCTAAAATTAAACTGAAGAAACTTTTATTTTCTGATCGAAAAATAAAACTCAAAAAACAACGTTTATTTTCGGATAGAAAAATAAAACTAAAAAAATAACTTTTATTTTCCAAGTGAAAAATAAAACTCAAAAAATAACTTTTATTTTCTGAGGGAAAAATAAAACTCAAAAAATAACTTTTATTTTCTGAGGGAAAAATAAAACTCAAAAAAGAACTTTTATTTTCTGATAGAAAAATAAAACTAAAAAAATAACTTTTATTTTCTAAGTGAAAAATAAAACTCAAAAATAACTTTTGTTTTCTGAGGCGAAGATAAAACTCAGAAAATAATGATTAAAAATCAATTTTTTTATAAAAATCGAAACCAGAGGTAGTCTGCGTTACGGTGATTTCATCTGTGTACTTCTTTTGCGTTTAGCATTCCTCCTTCAGTATGATTTTTTTGTGGCCGCTGTGGTGCAGTGGGTAGAGTGCTCGCCTGCTATGCCAGAGGTCTCGGGTTCAAACCCCAGTCCGATCAAGCACCAAAAAATTTTTTTAGTTAGTAAAAATCCAATTATTGGATTTTGTAAGATCGGCGGTCACCTCTCGGCAGTGGGCGGCATACCCTCCGAGTGTATTTCTGCCATGAAAAAGCTTCTCACAAAAAAATGCATTCGCCGTTCGGAGCCGGCATAAAACTGTGGATCCACCCAATTAGTACACTCAGGGAAAACAGCATTTTAAAATCAAAAATAAAATTTTTGTTTTCATAATGCACGTTTTAAACCTAACCATTTTTATTTTAACAATGAAAATTTTTAAATTAAAAATGAAATTTTTGAGTTAAGAATGAATTTTTTGAAGTAAAAATGCATTTTGGATTTAAAAAGAAACATACTTAAATTAAAAATGAAAATGAATGTGGATTCAAAAACTCGCTCTTTGTTCAAAATTTTTTTGTGAGAAAATATTTTTTTGTGAGAAATCCAACAAAAACAATAATGAGAATCGATTTTTTTAATTTTGTTTTTTACAATGATTCATATAATTCATGGATTCTTTTTTAGGAAAAGGGGAGTATAAATAGGTTACTACAATTCAATATAATGATTGAATTTCAGGTTGATGTCATGGTTCGAATCCGGAGGAGAATTTAAAATAAAGAAGAAAAAGGAGAATAATGAGAATAATAAATAAGAAATAAAGATAGCAAACAGTTAAGGTGAAGTAGAAAAGAAGAGGAGAACAAGCGGAGGCTATATTTTTGTAGTTGGGACTCGGATTGTACCGTTGGATGCAATTTCGAATATATGATATAGAGGACACTGCAGCGTTTTTTTCTCATAGTGCTTAAAATAAAAATAAACATATTTAGGGTGTACTTGTTTTTCCGACAGGGTAGGAATATGATGTATTGTGGAACGATCCTCCGTCATCCCTTGTCAAGTTTGGTTTGGAGACAAACCGGTTTCGGCTAATATGCGCCATCTTCAGTGTCTTCAGAACGAAAAAAGACACTGAAGATGGCGCATATTAGCCGAAACCGGTTTGTCTCCAAACCAAACTTGACAAGGGATGACGGAGGATCGTTCCACAATACATCATATTTAGGGTGTACTTTTAGTAATAGAAATAGTGGGCGATTGGAATTTTTTTGCTGTTATTTTCGGCCATCATTTCTGTTTCAATGTGCCGCTGCCCGAGCTTTCGTAAGAGACTTTTCTGAACGCTGTTTTAAAAGATAAATTATAATGTTCTTAAACGATATTAATTTCGTGGAGACTTAAAAATAGCAATTACTATATATCTAGTCTCAGGTATTCAATTTGATTAACTCAATGTAACTAAAATTTTTGCTTCAGAATGATTTCGCATCGTAACTTCAATTATAATGAACAGTAATTTAATAAAACTCCAACCGAATGACGCAATAACACAAGTGAATTGCAATAATAACTGGGCGAGGCGATATAGCGCGTCAGCGGCCGCAATAGCAATCTTCACCTTCTCAACAGCGATTAGACATGCAGAACGGCCAATTGCTTCATCGATTACCTATGCATATCCCTGTAAAAAATTGTGCGATTAGTCTCTAAAGAGATTTGTTCCGGATTCCTCTCTTTCGGCTACAATTGGCTACGATTACTCCTCAATTGTACCCGGAAGGGTGAAAATGTAAACAAATTGTTGACAATTGTACGCGAAAGGTTATAAACGAACTTCGAAATATATATGCTTATGTTCAGGTATAAAACGGTACAACTTCCACTCGACATCCGATTTGCATCAATGTGGAGTAGTCGACCTTAGCACTCGTTCAGGTATAAAATGGTACAATTAGTCTCCCCATAGGACATGCTTAAAGAAAAGGGAACACTTCATTCCATATAAAGAGATGACAAGTTATATTAGTCGCATGCTCCCTTGCGAGTAATTCCGGACACATTACGGATTAGTAGCATTTTTTGGAGGGATATGAAGCACGTCTGCTACTCGCAAACGGTCAGCGAATAATTGAAAAATTTATTTAGCTATTAAGTAAAGTCGCCTTGCTTGGAATTCAATTCCGCTTCTCATTAATCGCATTGTAGACAAAGAAGAGCAGGCGAGTCTATGGAGAAGTTTTCTGCTGCCGTAAGATAGCCGTCACTGTGTCTCTAAGTAATGCCGTTTTTAATCTTGACTTTGGTGTTTAACAAAGCGGAGGGACGCGTTGAAAGCTGGCCTAACCGGTGGGTGAGAATGGCCCCCGAACAACTATCATCCATCACTCATCTCAACACAAATGAAACACTTCCTAACCCTGTAGGGAAAATCTCTAGTTCCGAACTAGGTCGCTTCTAGTGCATTTTTCGACACTACTAGTGCGAGCTAAATCTCTTTTGCATGTTATCAACTGGCGAATTTAACACGGCGATGTCCTAGGCGGTGTCAATTGTCACTCTCTGCACTACATTTTCGATAGTTCCGAACTAGTACTAAATTCTACAGTTTACACTAGTTCGTTTATTGGCACAATTTCGATAGTTCTGAACTAGCTACAAGTACCTACAAATTCTACAGTTTTACATCTGCCGCTTAAGTGCAGCGTTTGACACACTTCATGCAAGTGGCGCGATGGCCGACTGGCTAACGCATGTGCCTTTCAATCTGAGGGGCGCGGGTTCGAATCCTGTCGGAGTCAAGGTGGATGATAATTTTTTTTTAATTTTTTTTTTTTAACTAATATTTGTTTTATTTATTTATTTAATAAAAATTTGCAATAATATTTAAAAAGTAATAAATAAAAAAAAATTAAAAATGAGCCCGAGAGATCGGAGGAGCATAATTAGGGGAACATTTCATTTCATACAAAATGCAAATAGAAAACTCTTTATATAGAATGCTTCACTAAACATCTGAGAATTGTAGAAAAATACAAAGCCGACGGCAATTGAACGAACGAAAAATTTTCATAGAATTTTTGTCACTTCGAAATTGCATACAAATCAAAGTGTGTCTTATAATGGTCACTCAATTCACTCCTTCTGAACTGGTGAGGGTCTAACTACAATTGATCTAGTTCCCTTTTGACACCTTTTCGCTAGTTTGGAACTAGAAATTTTGCTCACTAGTTATTGAGTTCCCTGCAGGGAATACATATGTGCATAAGTATGTATGTATATGTATATATATTGGCCGTATTGTGCTCATACATGCATCGTATATTCATCTGGCGTTTGTCCAGTGGCGATTCGGACCAAATCATATATATATATTATTTCTAATTGGTGTTTTATAAATATCCCTTTTTCTGCTCGCATAATTCACCAAAATTAATAAGTAAGGCCACATTTTAAAGGTATTAATTAGCTATGCATGCGAAACGGTGTTTTATTGGGCGTGGTACTTTATATGAAAAGTAAGGGGGGTAAAAGGGGGGTTTACCCCCGCAGCGGGGAGTGTTATGGAACCCACATAAAATGTATATCAAATTAAAGGGAATCAAAATACCTATCGAATGGTATAAAACTATTTGAAATCGGTTCAGTAGTTTTTAAGTAATTGCAATTTAAAAAATGCATAATATAAACTTTGACCTTTAATAACTTTGGTTGTTGTTGTTTCCAAAAAAAAATTCACTTTTATACTCAACTTAGCCTGTTTATCAATCCTCATACTTCGTTTTTTTGATTTCATAATTGTAGAAATTTCAAATTTGTACCAGATCGTGCTATTTTTTCAACTTTGTGGGGCTGGGGGCACCTCTAAACATGCGAGTAGGTCAATACAATTTTAAAGGCTTATTACTGGGCTAGAAAGGTGCCGTTCTGGCTTTGGAACAAATTGAATTTCCAAAAAAAAATTTTCACTCCACCTTAATATATACGAGTATATCAAAACGATCAGGATGAAAAAAATGATTGATCCATGTCCGTCCGTCCGTCCGTCCGGCCGTATACACTCTAACTTGCGCAAAAATAGAAATATTTTAATGAAAGTTGGTACACAGATTCTAATGGGAACAGAGAAAGTTGGGGTTGAAAATAAGGCATATGTGTGTATTTCGAAAAACACGTAAAACATGATAATTCAGTCACTAATAAAGCCCGAGTGATGAAATGACGTTATGCCGTTATGAGGAAACGTGCTGAAAAATGGGCCAATAGGAGCAAATTTTCAAAGATTTATAATTCAAAACTCAGGAACTGTAGCAGATAAATCGATTAAGCCAAGGCAAACGAGTGGAAAAAAATTACCCAAGTCGGCAAGAACCACATATACGCACATAAAAATATACATAAAATATATAAAAATATATTGCACATACATACCTACATATATAGGGATAATAAAAAAATTTTATGCGATATCTTTGTCAAACATATAGGCAATTCATTGAAAGTTCCATAAGGTCCACCAAACCAAATAAATAATAAGTTTTTTAAAATGGGCGTGACAGCACAAACCATACCGACTGGGGCCACGTATGTTTTGTTATTTTTTGCGCAAGATGCGCACGGGTCCGGCTAGTAATTTATTATTTCTGACAAGTTTTGGCAGTGAAATCTCCTCCTCTTCGCTGTTTTGTGTCTATAAACTTCTACCATAATTACTCAAATCAGCTCAGCGCACAGTTCGATATGAATGTTTCTACTAATAACGCATATAAATAAATAAGTAAATACATATGTATGTATATATGTATGTACATATATGTATCTATGTACATTAGGGCGGAGTGAATTGGGGCTTTTTTTGAAATCATTATTACTCGGCCTGCAGAAAGTTGCCTTTCTAGTACAAAAGTAAGACTGCAAAATATTATTGGCCTAGTCCTTTATTTGTGACCGCTGTGGTGCAGTGGGTAGAGTGCTCGCCTGCTATGCCAGAGGTCTCGGGCTCAAACCCCAGTCCGAGCAAAACACCAAAAACAATTTTTCTAATTAGTAAAAATCCAGTTATTGAGTTTTTTAAGAGCAGCAGAAAAAGCTTCTCACAAAATCATTCGCCGTTCGGAGCCGGCAGAAAACTGTAGGTCCACCCAATTTGTAGGAAAAATAAAAAGGAGCACACCTCGAATTGGGAGAGAAGCTCGGCCATAAAACTCGTCAGAGTTATAATAGCGCCATTGTATTATATATTAGTCCTTTATTTGGAGGTGCCCCAATTACATTAAAGAATGGACAAAATGCTCCAGATGCATAAAATTCATTAGTTAGATAACATTAATTTGCTCATTTCTCATAAATGTATACGTAATTCTTCGATGGAAAATGTTTAAATCAGTGTCTCCAGGCTTACACAAAAATTCTGAAAATTCGGGGAAATTTCAAAAATTTTCAAAAGTATGTATGTACACTCAAAAAAAAAATTACTCAGATTATGGAAAAATGGGAATGATTCGGCGCTAAAGACATATTTCCATATTTTGATGTACAATTTTCTTTAAAACGTGGTTTTTATTCCTTGATTTGAAGAAAATCGTACATCAAAATATGGAAATATGTCTTTAGCGCCGAATCATTCCCACTTTTCCATAATCTGAGTAAGTTGTTTTTTCAGTGTATATACATTAATGGGGTTTTTTTTGTAGGCACCGTAGGCACCGGAATATGAAAATAGGATATTTTAGAGTAGGTTAGGTTAGGTTGCTTTGGCTTAGGTCCGAAGACTCCTCACACTGAGAGAAAAAAAATATATGGAGGGGTCAAAGAAATTGTTTACCTATTTTGAACACTACTTTCTTTGTTTTGAGAAAATTTTCCTTAAAACATGTTAAAAGGTTTATAAAATATTGTTGTTACATGCGTTACCATGGTTTCATATGCTTGTTTTGAAAAAATTCATACATTAAAATAATGAAAAATTCTTTAAGCGCCATTCCATTCCCAACTTTCCTTGTTTTGAAGACTTGATTTCTATAATTTTGAGAAATTAAATTCCCATACAAATCCCCATGGCAACGAATTTGTTTGAATGTTTTTTCCACATTTTTGAGAAAATTTACACAAAACAAAGAAAATTTTGTATTGGGACGCGTGTTCAAAATAAGGAAAATTATGTCTTTGATCGAGAGAAATTTTTTTTTTGAGTGCACATAGACCACATAAGGTCCTTAGGGTTGCCAACGTGCAGGAGGCATTATGTTATTATATTACACTCGGAATGCAGGTCTTCGCGAGTTTTAATATTTCGTGAATTTCTCGGTCCACAATGCTCTCTAGAGACGTGAAGAGTGCTGAGCCGAGACAGTTAAATCGTAGGCCGCCGAAAGCTGGATATTGGCAGAGAAGGTGTTCCAGAGTGACTACAGCATCATCCTCATCGCATGCCGTGCACGCCTGACTCTGCACCAATCCCATTTTGAACGCATGAGATGGTGTGAGACAGTGCCCTGTTAGTATGCCGACTGCCAGTCTGCAGTTTGCTCTGGGAAGTGTAAGTAGGTAGTATGCGGTTTTAGCTTTATATGAGCGAAGCATGATTTTGGCGATCTTGCAGCACGGCAGGGTCTCTCACTGGGAATCGCCTTTACGCATCAATGCCTGATCTATTTAAGCTTTCTGGAAATTTAGAGAAGGGAAAACATCTTCCGCATTTACTTGCACTAGTGATGCCCCGGCTTTAGCAAGCGCGTCCGCCCTCTCGTTTCCTTCAATTCCCTGGTGCCCGGTTACCCAGTAGATGGTAACGCGTGTAGACGCGCAGAGTTCGTGTAACTTGGCCTTACACTGCTCCACACACCGAGAGGTAGTTGTCGCTGCCATGCTCGTCTTAATTGCTGCCTGGCTGTCAATGAATATATTTATTCGAGGTTTTGTGGACGTTAGTTCAGCTGCAAGTTGAGCCGATTTCGAGGCTGCGTAAACCTCAGCTTGAAAACTGGATGGAGCTACACCAAAAACTGCGTATTTTTCAAGAATTTCAAGGTAAGTCCAGATGTATGTATGTATAAAAAAAGTTGTGATTTTACACAAGAAAAAGAATTGATATCTACCCGTACGTAAAATTAACCGCTAAAGCGAATGGTGGCTTCAGTTTTTGGTACTCTCCCCAGTGAAGGTAATATTGCAGCCTAAAGTGATCATTTCCTTTTTTTCTCACGAATCTTCAATATCTTGCCCTATATTCTTCCCGAAGGCGGACATTTTTTTAAAATTAAATCACATGGTAGGCTGTTTTATTTGATGCGCTTTCCAGAAATGTATAGCGATTAAAAATGTAATAAAATTTTGATGAGTTCATCAAGTTTAAGTGAAGTGGGTATAAAAGGGTAACATACCTTAAAATTTCTAAAATTTTTTTAACAATTTTGCTCTTGAAGGCGGCTTTTTAGTGACAGTTTTATGTGGATGGAAAACTCCACAAATGCAAAAAAAAAAATAGAAAGG
This sequence comes from Urophora cardui, assembly GCA_960531455.1. Classification (NCBI taxonomy): domain Eukaryota; kingdom Metazoa; phylum Arthropoda; class Insecta; order Diptera; family Tephritidae; genus Urophora; species Urophora cardui. The sequence continues at coordinate 91,325,180 of OY482671.1, read as the reverse complement.
TAGAGACCGTGGATAACGGACAAAAAGTGGAGCCAGATGGCGCCAAAAAATTTGTGGGCAATATGGGTATCAAATCCGCGGAGGATGGATCTAAAAAAACGCATCTAATGCACATACCTAAGATAAAAGGGCAAAAACGAACTAAAAAGCTTTGTCGGCATGTTTTTGCGCTTCGAGTTTTCGCGTCATTTGTTTGTACGAAATTTCGTTTTTGCGCTAGAAAATAATATAACACATTTTTGCACTGCGGTGTACATATGTAAATATGTATGTATGTATGTGCAGGTACGTATATACCCTGCAGTAAATTTGTTTCACTGCTGAGGGATCAGTGATGATTCTTTGTTGAATATTCATCACTGTCGTCATAACTCAGTATATTTTTATACTCAGCTGTACTAGTACACAGAGTATTATAGTTTTAATCACATAACGGTGGATTGTAACAGAGTGAAATAATCGAGATAGATATAGACTTATACATATCAAAATGATCAGGGTGAAAAGAGAAATCGATTGAGCCATGTCCGTCCGTCCGTCCGTCCGTCCGTCCGTCCGTCTGTCCGTCCGTCTGTCCGTCCGTCTGTAAACACTCTAACTCGTGCAAAAATTGAGATATTTCGATGAAATTTGGAATGCAAGTTGGTATCGAGACTGGGACGGTTGGTATTGAAAATGGGCGAAATCGGACCATAACCACGCTCGCTTTTCCTATATAGAAAAAATCGGAAATTTGGTATCTCAGCCACTAATATAGCTAGAGCGATGAAATTTTACCCACGTGTTGAGCTCAGGCCCCTATGAAGAAATTTGGTGAAATCTTAGAAAATGGGCGGTGCCACGCCCACTTATTAAGGGTCAAACATTGAAAGTTTTATATGTCATAACTCAGAAACCGTTGAAGATATATCGATGAAATTTGGTACGCGTGATATACTTACTTAGGCAAATATTTGGACGAAAAATTTCCGAAATCGGTTAAGGGCCACGCCCACTTTTATATATGGGTCTTATAAAGTGACCTAATAAAAACATTTTAAGCGATATCTCTGTCAAATATAAAGATATATCATTGAAATTTTATAGCAGGAATCCAACTGCGGACATAAAACGAAAAACACAAAAATTTTGGCAAATATGCGTGGCACCGCCTCTTTTTATAAACAGGAATATACGAGATTTCTGAGCCCATAACTCGACAAATGATTTATATATAATGACTAAACTTGGTGTGTACACTTTTATTACTTGTGGTAATACATGTTGAAAATTTTAGCGAAATCGGTTGACGACCACGCCCACTTTTATATATGGGTATTATAAAGTGACCTAATAAAAACATTTTAAGCGATATCTTTGCCAAATGTAAAGATAATTCATTGAAATTTTGTGGTATGATTTCTACAATAGACCAGAAACAACAAATAGAAAAATTTTGGAAAATGGGCGTGGCACCGCCTCTTTTTACACAAAGGGATATACGTGATTTCTTAGCCTATAACTCGACAAATAATTGAGATATTATGACGAAACTTGGTTTATACACTTTTATAACATGTGTTAATAGCCACGCAAAAATTTATTGAAATCGGTTTATGACAACGCCTACTCTTTAAGAAAGATATATCTGGAACACTCTTTGGGAATTTGTAACGTGACATCTTTATAACTAGAAGTCAAAAAGGAATGAAATTTTGCACAAAGAATAATATTCATATGCTTAGTTGGATGACTGATAAAAATGTTGAAAATGGGCGTGGCTACGCCCACTTTATGCAGCACTCGCTTTATATAAAGTACACCGTGTTTCCATCAAACGCAAACAAACTATGAAAACATACAGCTGAGTATCTAATGTTCGATTCCACTCGAACTTAGGCTTCCTTACTTGTTTTATTTGTTCTTGTTTTTTTTCTGAGGAAAGCAAACCATTTATATGAAAAATTCATCAGTCGTTATATGAAAGTATTCACTGATGCCTCCTCGTCATAGGTGAATTGCATCAGTGATTCATTAAGGATTCATTGCGGATTTTTACTACAGGGTATATATATTTGTTTTTAAAGTACCCAAGTTCTGAAATAGTGAGTTTTGAATGAAATTTTGAAATTGGGTGATCTTTTACTTAGTCGTCGATATGCATGTACATAAAGCACCAAACAAAATACAAACATTTTCAGCAGACTCGCTTTAGAGATTTGAATTTGGACCGTCTGACTTCTTCTTCAAACATATAGTTAAGTTCTTAAACGTAAATGCAAACGTAAGTTTACACAAAATACTTGCAAACATACATACATATTAACTCCTAATTTTTCATGCCCTTGTAACTTTTCGAAAGAAATATTGGCATGTGTTGGGTACAAGCCTAATTCTCACCAAATTATAGTGGGTGGCAGAAATTTCAATAAATTTTATTATGTGTCTTTGTATAAGCAATGAAAAATGGTATGTGCACTCTAGCATGACATTAAAACAAATGACTTTTTCAGCCAATTTATTAGTGTGTATTGTGTTTCACACAATCGAATTCCTTTGGGTAGGCGTAAAATCAACAAAGCCACACGACGATTGCGTACGGGCTGAACGGTGTGTAATTTTGATTCACCGTGATGGCGTCGAGGAGGTCCTTATCAATGCGTACAAAAAATGATAAACTTTTCTAATCAAACTGGGGGTGTGTGAACTCGTACATAATTATCAATGTATGTATGTGTACAAATAGCACAATAGATCTCATTGGAGGTCGCGATGCAGTATTGCCCTATAATAATGTGTACAAATATGTGTAAGTTTTCGAACAAGTTATTTATCAAAAACTGCCGATCTCAAATACTTTAGAGAATTCCCAGGAATGTTTGTTTTGATGATGAAAAATTAAAATATATGAAAAGACAAGCGTACTGAGTCTTTTACTGTTGAGACATTGAGTTGCTCACTAAAATCAAAAGAAAAAATAATGATTCAGAAGTAAAAGGTCTCTAAATCTACCGAAAAATGCTTATTTTGAATACTGCAAGATACCAAGTTTAATGAGCGACTTTTTTTCATAAAAAAGAAGACATTACTTTTAAATTTTCTTTTGATCTTATTACACAGGCCGAAAAAGTTTCAAAAAACTTTCGACGCTACGCAAAGTTTTTGAGATATTCGTGTCCAAAGAGGCGAAAACAGCGGTTTTGGCTATATTCACTCCTCAATATCTTTTAAATTACAAACTTTCATTAAATAGTGATTAAAAGCAGAATCATTTCTCTTGAAAACAGCGTTTTGCTTTTTCCGATATCTTATTTAGATACATACTTACATATATAGAAATATATATTTGTTTTTGTAGAATAACGCGTATTTCGACTTGAATATCTCAAAAACCGTACGGAGCATCGAAAATCTGACTTCAGATTCAGATTCAGATTCAGCGCACCGAAATCTTTTTGAAAAGTAGTTTATTTCTGTTACAAAAGTTTTTCGACCTGTGTTGTATAAGGAACTTTATCATGTGTCGCACTCTCAATTGCTACACTCAGAGAAAAAATGCATTGTAAAATCAAGTACGATCATACTTAATCTTACAATGCTCAATTTTTATGAAAACAATCTTGTTTTAACTATGAACAACTTTGAATTAAAATTGGCAATTTTGATTTAAAACTCATTTTTAATTCAAGATTGTAGCCATTTTAAATTAAGGTTGAGCTATTGATTCAAAATTGCGCAATCTTAGATCAAGTACCTAGAACGTGCTTGATTTGAAATTGCTATGCTTAAACGCGCTGTGTTTTGGATATTCCATGCAATTTTCATTCACTAAAAAATAAGCAAACCCTACGGAGTGAATTATTTTGATTATTTGATATTTTCATATCAAAATGTTAGAAATACAATATATTGATGGTATTGTATACACAAGTGAATTAGTGGAAATGGACCCCGAAATTTTGGTGGCTGAATTCTGTGAAAAATTGTTTACTTGGAGCAAAACGGAGGTGGGTATTGATGATATGGATTATTAAGTATTATCCTAAAGATATTTTCTTTTTTCTCAGTAACTATGGAATTGACGATGAAACTATGTCTTTTTGCAGTAAGGTGACCGAGTGGTTTACGCATAATTAATCTTTTTCATAAAAGAAAAGCGTTATAAATGTGTGTACATATGTATTTAAAAGTTTATCAAATAAATTCGCAAGTTCATATGGAAGTAATAATAAGAATTTTTTTTGGGTAGGTTTCGCGGTGAAAAATAAATTGGTTGTGGGGAAAATGAAAAATAAAATGGTTCAATGTTAAATTAAGAACGCTCTAGCTTAAATTAAGATTGCACGTTTTTATTTTAAGATTGCACGTTTTTATTTTAAGAGTGTATACTTTTAAAATAAATACGAATCAATGTTAAATGAAGCATGAACCTCGTTAAATTAAAAATGAAACATGTTATAATTCCATTATAAAATCAACATCTTCCATACTTGGATTAAGAATTTTCCATCTTAACTGGAAATAATGACGGTTTATACTTGATTTAACATTGTTCATGCTTGATTTTAAAATGATTTTCTCTGAGTGTACGAAGTAGGCAAATCTAGAAAGGAATGCAAGTTCCCTTAATTAAATAATAGCATTATCTTTACTCTCTTCTCTGAAATTGGATTTGCTGAATCCTCAACATTTACTTACGTCTCATACGTATGATTTCAGCTATAAAGGCCCGTGGTAGTTTTTATTTAAGTAAGTATACCAATGGGTCGTAGAGACACCAATGTTCAGTAGAATGATTTGTTATGCCTTCTTTACTGAAACGTTATTGCTAACTTTTAGATAGCGTGGCAGTAAATAGTAAGGCGAAATGGTTAGCAAGTACTGATGTCATGTTTTATGTGTTTATTGTTACAGTTTACTATTGACTGATCTTCAATACCCGGCGTCATATCGTCATAAGTCATAATATTTTGTTGTTGCATTCTAGGCTATATGTGTACACCCAGAAAAAGAAACATCAACACGATTCGTGTAAAATTAACACGATCGATCTTTACACGTAGAACAGCAACAATTTTTTTTCAAATTACACGATATGTGAAGCATGACTTTTGATTTATAAACGTCATCAGAAATTTTGGTAAATTCAACCAAATTTTATTGTTGATAAAACATGAAGCAATTTTAAAATATACAAGATGATTCAAATATAAAATTTTATTCCTAAATGTCATTTGGAATCTGTTTTATTTAACATGACGATAGTGTAAATACAATCTCCAAAAAGTGTTAAAAAAAGAATGTCAAAACAATTTTGAAACATAGACAATATTTTCCAAGCTTTGAAGTTCTTCTGTTCGTGCAACAGGAATATTATTTATTTATTTAATTTTTTTTTAAATAAAAATAAAGTTTTGCGGTTTTAAATTAATGAGCTAATATTTTCAGTTTACAGGTGAGTTAAAAGAGGATTGCAATTTTGTTTTCTAAAAGTTTTTGACCTAAAATATTTTCTTTTTCCTCCTAATAGGGTATTTTAAACAATGTTCATTCAATGTTTGCCACAAGCCTCCAATTTTTACCCATTATTAACAAGGAGAAGCGGCCCTCAGAGCCGCCTGACTATCGCAGAAAAATGCTATCCTGTTTCCGAGACCGGCACTTTCCGTTGCCAGTAGAGCCTTGCAGGATTTCTGTATAGCGAAAAATTCGGATTGAAAAACGCTCGTGCGCTCCATCCGGAGTCCCAGCTCTCACAGTCTAAGAGCATTTTGAGATGCCGCTTCCTTGACAATAAGTGTACATTTATAACTAGCTTAGCAAATGTTATACATATACATAAATATTATTTAATTTAATAAAAATATACTTTTTAATTTATAAAATCAACCAACATCTGGTTAATTTAAAAATAAATTTAGGATAAAGTCAAAGAGATGTTATTGTTAAATTAACACTACCATCTCGTGTTAATTTAACTAAAAAATCATGTTAAATCAACATTAGATCGTGTAAATTTTCTAAAGATTTTAATGTTAATTCTACAGTTATAATCGTGTTAAACTAACACTTAACAGTAGTGTTAAATTTACACGTTTACAGGATGGCATACATTAAGCATCGTGTTGAAAAAAATTAACCACAAAATTTGTTGATTTTTGGTTGATTTCACACGATTTTTTTTCTTTAGTATACTAAATAAATACAACTCTGCACGATATGTTTTTGCGTCGTCGTATTTGATCAGCTGTATTTGTTTACTTCTTCACAGGGCTTCGGAAAAGTCTTTTATAACTATTTCCGTACAATATTTTAATATGACATATGACTTTATGACACTTTGTGAATCACCTAATAGTATATAATATACTGGCGCTATTATAACTCTGACGAGTTTTATGGCCAAACTTCTCAATCAAAAATCCCCAAATAATATGAAAGAGAATTCACCTTTGGCTATATAATGTTGGATCAGAAGTTAAATTTTCTTGCTTGTTCTTGCTCTCATTCGATTTTCTGTTGCTGCCATGGAGCCAAAAAGTTGGTTTTGTTACCAATGTCAATGTCAACATAAGTAGAAAATGGCTGTTGGCGGTCAGTGGCGGTCGAGTTTCTTTGACTAAGCATTATTCGTATGTCGTCCAAACTTTTGTGGTGGATGTTCATTTAAATTCCATACCGGCAGCGGCCACACCGGTAACACATGCATATATGTATGTACATATGCACATACATATGTATGTATGTATGTTCATTTGTACATTTCCATTCACTAACGCACACCGCTTGAAGGAGAACGTTTGCTAGAGAGATTAAGCAGACTGATTGTCTTGGTTGACCACGAACTTAAACAGCTTCACTATTCCTTGGAACGTTCAAGTGGCGCATGCAGCTGGTTAAAGGCTACTTTAAATGCTCGCAGATATGTAGTTATGTATGTATGCATGTATGTAAAATGTAAGTGGAGTAACTATAAAAGGTGATGCTTAAGTTTCTGAGCACTTTTCTTTCAGCCTAGTTCGGCGTGCCTGAGATGGATAAGCTTTCAAGAGGAGACACATCCATCCTACTTTCGCTCGCTTCATTCCTCGCCCTTGCTAGGTGCAAGCACATGTTGTTTGTGAGGACCTTGTTCCCCGTTAAATAGTTACACGTGTTTTTATGAAAGTCCAAATGGATGTTGGTAAAACTAAAGCAGGGAAAATGTTAAGTAAGTAAACGCTCGTATTCACGTAGTAATATAACAGGGGCTTCTAAGGACTAGTCATAATGATGATGTCGCTGATCGCCAATAATTTTCAGAAACTAATTCCTATTGAGTTTTTTCAACGCCCAGTATATAAACTATATACAATTTATTCACATACATACATATATGTATATGAAGTCTATAGCAGCAAGGTATGCAAAATACTCAGCCACTGGCACTAAACAAACAATTCACAATAATTTATAATCTTCTATTGACACTCACAGTGATGCACAGCGTTCACAAGTCTCCATTACAAGTGAAAGGTTTTGAATTCGGATGTGCTTACGCCCTCAATGTGAAATATTTACCGATGCATAAATACTCACGCCAATGGATATATTTATGGCTTTGTATGGCTAGCGTGTGCATCACTTAACATCGGAGACAATGAAATAATATAAACATTTTATTTATGTTTCATGTTCAATTTTACTTTTTTGGCGGCTGTATTGGCCACAAAGCGAAAGCTACACAACCTAATCTTGACAGCGACCAAAGTGGCAACATCCCAGAAAATATTTCAGCTGTCCACCCATTTTTAGAGTGCAAAATGCTCCAATTGTTATGAGATGGCAGGGTGGAGAACCAGTGGACGATACATCGACAGAAAACAAACCGGTAGACAGCCGGTAAACACATCAATAGACAAACAAGGAACCCAATTCAAATAGCGGGAAGAAGACGGGCATGCCATTGACACTGTGAAAATAAGTTAATAATCAACGAAGAATATCTTTCGGGTTAAGAGTGGAGGTAGTGAAAAAAGAGGAATGAGTACGAAAGAACATCCAGGATCACGCCTTCATCTCATTCCCACTAAACATATACGCCGCCGATTGACGCCGCCGCCGCCGCGCCGATTACCTTCATAATCGGCCGCCGCCGCCATAATCCGTGAAATCGGCATATCGGCGAGCGGGGTGCGCTGGCGCGCCATACCCGTAAGGAGCGAGATGTGTACATATTTTCCTAGTTTTGCTAACTGCTAAAGTTCTTCAAATTTAAAAAAAAAAAGGAACCAATCGACGTGTTTTGTCCTCAGGAACACGGAGCTGAATGCGGAAATGTTTTGTTTTTTGCCGGTTAAAAGTTATTAACAAAAACTTTGGCTGTTCCCTACTTTACTAGCCTCAGTCCTAAAGAATTTAAGCTACTGGAAAATTTCAGTTCGTTGGCTTACATAATTTTTTCTCAGATACGGAACTTTTCTGGGATCTCTTCCATTTAGTCGTACTTCTCCAGGTCTGTTTGCTAATTGTTCTACTCAAAACTGCACCATTTCAACCCTCCTTGATATCATTAGATGCCGAAAATGATCCCAAACATGCCTCCAGAATCGAAAACTCATAGTTTGAACGTAAGAAAGTTTCTGTTTTTGAGTAGCCCTCACAGGTGTCGAACCTCAGCCCTATAGGGAATATTAAAGAAGACGATGGGGGATCAAAAATGGAAAAATAAGCAAGAGTTATGGAAAAAAAAATTAAAGAAGCTTGGTACTTAATACCAGTTGCAAATTTCGCTGATTTGGTCAACCCTATGCCACGAACAAGTAAGGAAGTTATAAAAAAATAAAGAAGCTTCAACTAAACATTAGTTTAAATCTAGCTGCAGCAGTAATATTGTAGTTTATTTGAAAAAACAATCGAATTTAAAGTTTGTCCCTATTATTATTTCCAACTTAAATTATACATTTCATTATTTTTATTCATAAAAATTAAATTATTATACAAAAACCACCCCAGAGTCATGAAAGCACGTCCTCTCCGTGTTAGCATCAATATATGGTAATTATTAGGGCAACAGAAAATATGCCCTAAAAAATTCGTTTTTAGCGCTAAAAATATGTCCTTAAAAATATCATTTAAGCGCTAAAAATATGCTCTTAAAACTTGGTTTAAGCACTGAAAATATGTCCTTAAAATTTTTTTTATATACTTAATAAAAAGATATACGGCATAGTAGGTTGTGTGCTCACTTTTCATGCAAGAGGTTCCAGGTTCAAACCCTGGCCCGGACAAATATCAAACATTAGTTTTAAATAAAATTAAAATAGGTACAAAAGCGAAATAAAAAACTCACATTTTATTAAATTATAATACTTTTTGTAACAAAGAATTATTTTTATTAAAGGTACATTTTATAGGTACAAAAGACGAAATTAAAAAATTCACATTTGCGAAACACATCTTCGTTACCAAAAGAAAACAAGTATTTTTACATACGAAAATATATACATTAATATATTTATGTGCATGAATTTAAAATTTTATGTGTTGATGGCAATCAAAATTCCAGTGCAAAACTTGCATACTTATTTATTCAAATTGCTATTGCTGTAAACTACAAAATTTTGCGATAAATTTTCAAATAGAAAACTATGTCGATTCTCGCGGTAAGTTTTTAAACGTAGAAAAAGATCTTTCCACGTCAAGTGAAGTTATCAGGGCGTATTTAAAAGCAAAAATTTCAGTCACTGTGTAGCGTGTAGTGCTACACGTTCAATATGATTTACTTCCGTCCTTTTCGAACTTTCACTTTCAATTCGTTTATTGCCAATATTGCTATCCGAATCGCGGATTTCAAAATTTCTAAACATTTTGCGATCCAGAATCGCGATCCATTAATACTCAATGCTACACTGTCAATATGAATCGCGATCCACGGATTTCATCAATATATGTTGACCGTCTGACGTATGCCTATGCACATATGTAGATACACAGTAGATGAGTTTTTTTTTGTATGGGATTCTTTAAACCTTCTCAGATCCTCCCTCCGGCACCGGAATATGAAAATAGGATGTTTTAGAGTAAGTAAACTGAAAAAAAAATTTCACTTTTCTAAAAACTGGATGGAGCTACACCGAAAACCGCGAAAATTCCCAGAATTTCAAGGTATGTTTAGATTTATGTCTGAAAAAAGTTAGGATTTTGCACAAGAAAAAAAATTGATACCCACCCATACGAAGAATTAACCGCTAAATCGAATGGCATATTCAGTTTTTTGGTACACTACCCAGGGAAGGTAATAACGCGGCCTAAAGTGACCATTTTCTTTTTTTCTCATGAATCTTCAACTTCTTGCCCTACACTCTTCCCGAAAGCGAACGTTATTTTTTAACTAAATCACACGGTAGGCTGCGTTATTTAATGCGCTTTCCAGAAATGTATAGCTATTAAAAATCGAATAAAATTTGGATGAGTTCATCAAGTTTAAATGAAGTAAAGTCGGGTATAAAAGGGTAACATATCTTAAAATTTCTTAAATTTTTTAACAATTTTGCTCTTGAAGGCGGTTTTTTGGGTTTTAAGTGATAGTTTTATGTGGATGGATAACTCCACAAATGCAAAAAAATAGAAAGGCCGAGACCGCGGATAACGGACAAAAAGTTGAGCCGGATGGTGCCAAAACATTTGTGGGCAATATGGGTATCAAAATAAAGATTTTACCTAGGACTTTAATGTAAAGTCAATCCATTTTACTGTGTCCACCGTTTCGACACATATAAGTCAAACATTAGACTCAAATGTCGCCGATATCCTTTAAAATATTCTGTAGTCATCCTGGACCACTTATTCGCCAGTATATCAGAAATTGGCTAAGAAATTGGCATGTAATAAGTTCCATATGCAAGCCCTAGTTAAGACCTTTAATTTGATACCAATATTGCCCAATAATATTTTGGCGCCATCCGGGGCCACGGTTTTTTCCGCTATCCACGGTCTCGATCTTCCAAATTTTTTTTTACATTTGTGGAGTTATCCAACAAAATAAAACAATCACTAATAACCCAAAAAACCGTCTTCAAGAGCAAAATTTAAAAAAAAATTGAGAAATTTTAAGGTATGTTACCCTTTTATACCCGACTTTACTTCACTTAAACTTGATGAACTCATCCAAATTTTATTCGATTTTTAATAGCTATACATTTCTGGAAAGCGCATTAAATAACGCAGCCTACCGTGTGATTTAGTTAAAAAATAACGTTCGCTTTCGGGAAGAGTATAGGGCAAGAAGTTGAAGATTCATGAGAAAAAAAAGAAAATGGTCACTTTAGGCCGCGTTATTACCTTCCCTGGGTAGTGTACCAAAAAACTGAATATGCCATTCAATTTAGCGATTAATTCTTCGTATGGGTGGGTATCAATTTTTTTTCTTGTGCAAAATTCTAACTTTTTTCAGACATAAATCTAAACATACCTTGAAATTCTGGGAATTTGCGCGGTTTTCGGTGTAGCTCCATCCAGTTTTTGGAAAAGTGAAATTTTTTTTTCAGTTTACTCACTCTAAAACATCCTATTTTCATATTCCGGTGCCGGAGAGAATATCTAAAAAAAACTCATCTAATACACAGCTAATTCGTGTAGCACATTTGAATGAAGCATTGCGAAAATTATTAAATTCGTCTTGAACAGAGCTGGGCGATAAGGATTACTTGTGCAATCGATTACACGTAGGATTACGATTACATTAATCGTAATTTCAAGTTTTTTACGATTACGATTACAGTAATCGTAATTTTTGTAACGACGATTACGATTACAGTAATTGTAATTTCAAGTTTTTGACGATTACGATTACAGTAATCGTAATTTTTGTAACGACGATTACGATTACAGTAATTGTAATTTCAAGTTTTTGACGATTACGATTACAGTAATCCTTATTTTCTGTAATCTTAATTACAAAATTTAAGAATTACATGTAAAAAATTATTAAAATTGCTTTTTGATACTAAACGGTGTAGGGAGGAAAATATGCTTGGCTCTGAAAGAAGTGCTAAAAACTACAAATAATTATGTAAAGCTTGCAATTTCACACATATTATATACATTTTGAAATATTTGCGGTTGAGATAGCAGCTTTTAGTGGGCTGGAGACAATGGCCACATGCATAAAAATCGAGCTGTAGCTCACACTAATTTTCTTCGTAAAATTTGGATTTTGCATGTATAAAAAATATGTATTACAATTGCTAGATTTTACTAAACAAATTACTTAGGTTTATCTCATAACAAAATTAAAAAGTAATAAAACTCCACTGCAACTTTTGAAGATGTAAATGACCATAACTATGAAAAGCCAATATCAGACCTGGGCATCCTCAATTACATTTTTTTTCAATTACAATTACATTAATTGGTAATTGAAATTTTTCAATTACAATTACTTGTAATTGTAATTGAGATTTTTCAATTACAATTACATGTAATTGGTAATTGATATTTTTCAATTACAATTACATGTAATTGTAATTGAAAATTTTCAATTACAATTATTTGCAAATGTAATTGAAAATCTCCAATTACAAGTAATTGTAATGGAATCACACCAATTACATTTTTCTTGGGTTTGAGAAAATTTAGTTATACAATTTGTTTTTGTTTCTATTCTTGTTCTTTTTGTTATAGTTTTTGTTTTTGCTTTTGCTTTTTTTGTTTTTGTGTTTGCTTTTGCTTTCGTTTTTGCTTTTGTTTTTGCTTTTGCTTTTGTTTTTGATTTTGTTTTGCTTTTGTTTTTGCTTTTTTTGTTTTTGCTTTTGTTTTTGTTTTTACTTTTGCTTTTGTTTTTGTTTTTGCTTTTTTTGTTTTTCTTTTTGCTTTTGTTTTTGATTTTCTTTGTTTTTGTTTTTTCCTTAAACAAAAACAAAAACAAACACAAAAGCAAAAACAAAAACTACAAAAGCAAAAACAAAACCAAAAACAAAAACAATAGCAACAACAAAAAGAACAAGAATAGAAACAAAAACAAATTATATAACTAAATTTTCTCAAACCCAAGAAAAATATAATTGATGCCATTCCATTACAATTACTTGTAATTGGAAATTTTCAATTACATTTACAAGTAATTGTAATTGAAATTCTTCAATTACAGTTACAGTAATTGTAATTGCCATGTTTCAATTACCAATTACATGTAATTGCAATTGAAAAATCTCAATTACAATTACATGTATTTGTAATTGTAGAATTTCAATTACCAATTATATGTAATTGGTAATTGAAAAATGGCAATTACAATTACATGTAATTGTAATTGAAGGTGTAATTAATTACAAAATGTAATTGAAGGTGCCCAGGTCTGGCCAATATTAGATGAAGATTTTTTTGACTTCGGCGGTAAATACCTAACTACATATCTATATAACAACTTAATATATATGTTATTTAAAACTCAATATACCTTTAGAAAACACTGATTTACCTGAAGTGCTTCCTGGTAGTGGCTCAAACATTATAGGAGAAGAATTTTTTAAATATTTGAACGATGCTGATAGTAGCCATGGCTGTTTTAAAAGATATCCTCTGATAAAGAAAGCATCTTTAAGATTCAGCACCCCGCTTACATCGTCAGCACCTGTGGAAAGGCTATTTTCGTTGGCGGGCATTATAAACAGTCCTCGACGCCATGCACTTTCCGATGTTTCTTTTGAAAAATTAGTTCTGCTTAAGGCTAATATTGAATATTATTGAATGTAAATTATCCAAACAGCAGTCTTAATTTTGTATCTTTATTATTTCCGCTAATTTTCTCTCTTCTTAATACACATCCCAGTTTTAATTGTTTACTTAATGTGTGAGAAATAAACACATATGTATGCATGTATGTAAAAATTATTATTATTTCTTGGAAAATGATGTTGGGTAAGTATATCACTGTTTTTTACACATTGTAATCCCAGAAAACGAGAACAGTAATCGTAATTTCAAGTTTCTTACGATTACGATTACAGTAATCGTAATTTTTGTAACGACGATTACGATTACAGTAATCGTAATTTCAAGTTTCTTACGATTACGATTACAGTAATCGTAATTTTTGTAACGACGATTACGATTACAGTAATTGTAATTTCAAGTTTTTTACGATTACGATTACAGTAATCGTAATTTTTGTAACGACGATTACGATTACAGTAATCGTAATTTCAAAATTTCTAAGATTACGATTACTGTAATCGTAATCATCTTGTAATCGTAATCCTTATCGCCCAGCTCTGGTCTTGAACTTGTCAGACAAAGAGGAATAGCAAATAGTATGCGCATATACAAAAAAAAGTTGCCAGAGTAAAAAATGTAAATAAAAACAATTTTAAGAGCGAGATAGAAAACTATGAGGAAATACTATGCTAAAATATGAATTTATAGCAAAATATGCCAAAAATATGCAAATAAGTCAAAATATGCAAAAATAAGCCTTTTGACATAAATATGCGAGAATATGCCCTAACAAGTTAGGCTTATTCTCTTCGTCTTGAGCTAAAACGCCGATATATATTTATCATATGTAAATAGGACTGCAACAGAAAAATATGCATTTGCATATCTTCTGTTGCCCTAGTAATTATTATTTGGTCTTAAAATGAAATAAATGGAGAATTGCAAAATTTTGTCCCTATTATTTTTTCCAATACTGTATATATACATATATTTATTTTAAAGTACTTTATATATATATATAAATATGTACATATGTAAATATATGTATGCATGTTTATTATCATACAAAATAAGCAAATTAATTTAAATTTACCCTTACATATGGATTTGTGTATATTCTTTAATATTTATTTTCTTTATTTTATATTTTAGTTTATGTAACAATTGTTTTTTGCTGTTAATAAAAAAGTTTCAACAATTTAAGGTGGAAATTAGTTTATTTATTCCATTCAGCGATATTAAGGTAACTAAATAAAATTAATATTTGAATAAGGATTGTGATTTGTAGATTTGGGGCAGGCGCGCCGGCGCGAAAAAGCACGCCGGCGTCGCCGCCGCCGCCGAAATGTTTTTGGAATAGCGCCGCCGCCGCCGGAATCACTGTCGGCGTATATGTCTAATTCCCACATAACCATTGTTGGGTTAATAATTCACTGCTCAATATTAAACAATCTAAGTTTATTTCGTTGTTTAGATATCGAATGGTTAAACCTGTAAACTGTGGTATTTAAACGAAGTATCCATTGGGTGGTACGTATGTACGAGTAGTTATTTCCAAGGGCGTAGCCAGGATTTTATTCAGGGGGGGGGCAAGCACATCAAATATTTGAAGCAGTCAAAAATCAATTTTTTTGCGACCAAAATCAAGTGTTGCTGTTCCGCTCTTAAATGTCAAAAATAATACTAATTTGTGAGTGCGACTACAGCAACACTGCTAATATAAAAATGACAACAACAACTGTCAAATAAACTGGGTTGCGCAAAGTCAAAAAGTAGGAAAAAAAACTACTAAAATACTACTATATATAAAACAGCTGATCGGGTTGTTGTGTGCAAAATTATTCAAGTCGCTCATTTGGTGAAACCCAAAAGTAAGTTAACCTCAAATCTGGGCTAACTTAAGTCAAAACTTAGTTTTATACTGTTTTCAGACAGAAAATTCATGTAGTACATTACATTTATAATATAACAATAAATTCTTGTGTTTCACACACACTCAATTAACAAGGAGATGTCACTTTTCGTTAAATAATTTGTTATTATTGACAAGAATTTTTTAATAAATAATCCCAGTAAACATTCGGAGTCATAAAAAAGTCAGAAAGGAATCGTAAACTGGAGGATTCACACTCATTACGAGCTCATTTTGGAGTCCGAAATGTATGTATTTCTGTTCTTAAGGTGGTCCCCTGATATGAGCCTAATTTCATACATTTTATGAGCCTGAATATGTAGTAAAACCAAAAAAAAAAAATGTCTTTTGTTTTTGCATTTTCCTTCCCCTGACCCAATTCTCTTCATCCCCTCTCTCCATTCACCCAGCTTTTTCTCCTCTTCTCTCATTGGTTGCGTTCAGAAGTCGGAACTGTTCAGCAAAACTGTTGTGTAGATATCACTGAGCGGAAAGGGATATAATTTGCTCCTTCTGAACGAGCTGATACAGAAAATAAACAAACTATTATTATAATTACCTATCCACAACATAATCGGCAATAATATCGCTACTTTGAAACATTTTTATCACATTAAAAAATTCATAAATATAGGTATTTATATATTTGTACATATGTCAAAATCGTAAGCACAAATGTTGTCCGAAGTGAGCCTAAAAAATTTATGATGAAAAAAGTGTCCAAACTAACATCATGTTGTGTTAATCAGAAATACTCAACTGTGCGTTCAGAAGATAAAAACATAACTGTTGTGCAACCTTTGGGATTCTGAACACAACCATTGTGGGACATTCATTCCTTGCTTTATAGTGTTGTCTATTTGTATTTTCCTCCTGATGAACTTTAGTGATACTTTTATACCTACTTCCCATTTTTCGAATTACAATTATTATTTAAAAAAAAAACAAGAAAAAAAAATATAAAAAAATTTCTCCTAAGCTCATACATATTTCACACATGTTTGTGATTCATATCCGACTCCAAATTATGAGTGCTCTGAGAATGTTTGTTGGGATAATAAATTCATGCCAAAACGAATTGACGGTTGACACTGAAAACTTCAAAATTAATAAAAACGAACTTACCTCCCAGAGTTGTATTGGATTTTTATTCGATTAAAAAATCAATTAATTAGTAATGGATCCATTAATAATTGAACTTCTGGATGGAAGATCGAGCTTCATTATCAACTTAATGAAGAAAATGTGGATAATTACTCCATTAACCGCCTGTGTGAAATCAGTATTAGCTTTAGTCACGCTGGTGAAACCGGGCCTTAGATTCTGCTTATCAATGCTCATGCTAAAATATTTAGTGAACTGTAGACACGAATTGAAACAAATCTCACTGTTTTATTTTGACATGTAAATTTCTGTACTATTCTCTGATGCCATTATAATGTTAAGCAGTACCTAGCCAGGGGGGCAGCTGCCCCACCCCCCCCTGCCCCTACCTGCCTACGCCCTTGGTTATTTCCAAGTTAAATGAAGTGATTAGAGTGATGTTGAGTTTAATAATCCAGAAGGATTCAGTTAATAAATGAGTGATTAAAAAAAAAACGTAATGAAAATTTTTTTATACTCTTTTGTTGCATTTGAACTTTAAAAGCCCTTTTCAAAAATTGATTAGTTCGAAGAACATAGAAGGATTGACGTGCCAATAAGTAAGCAATGTTGGTAAAGTAAGATTTGTGGAAATTGAAATTAGGTTATGCTCATACAGACAGACCAGGGCCATTTTTAAATTGATATTATTTAAATCGAACCGGTGTCTACCAATAGATAGGGTGATTATTGAGGAAATTTTAACTAAAAGTTATTATCTTATCTTATTATCTAATGCTATAGACACACATCGTAGTATAGTAATATATAATATTACGATCTATACCACATATGTGTCATCCTCATATTGTAGTTTAATTGAACGTTTGCGTAGTATAGTCAAAATCATAGTATTGATTTTATGATATTCATACCACATTTGTGTCTCAGGCATTACATATGCAAGTCGTATGTCTCTTGAATTACATACTTGTATGCCGTAGTATATTCAAAATTGGTACAGGGATATCTCTTATTTCTTTTTTTCTTTTTCCTAGAGAGGGCGATAAAAATCGGGGATTTGAGACGTGGGACGCAGTAGTATGTATCTATAAAAAGCATATTTGTAAAATGTTATCCTTGTATGCAATAGCTCCTCGATAACTTAAAATTTCTTAAATTTTTAACAATTTTGTTCTTGAAGGCGGTTTTTGGGTTATTAGTGATTATTTTATGTTGATGGATAACTACTAACTTTATTTGTAAATCTAAACATACCTTGAAATTCTAGGATTCGCGGATTTTGGTGTAGCTCACTCCAGTTTTTGGAAAAGTGAAATTTTTTTCAGTTTACTTACTCTAAAACACCCTATTCATCATTCATGTTTCGGTGCCGGAAGGAGGATCTGAGAAGGTTTAAAGAATCTCATACAAAAAAAAAACGCATCTAATGTACATACATAAATATGTAAAAGGAAATAAAAAACGTGAATCGTCCACATTTTTTTTTCAGTTTGTGCCTAAGATCCAGTGCTTCCCACAGTCTTATAAAGGGCTGATTTTTATAATAGTGTGTGATGAAGTCAACTTTTGTAGTGAAATCAATTAGCATACTCTGCCAAACATTTTCTATTCGACAGATTTGGCACTGCAGTTATCAAAAAAAGAAAAATTAAAAAAGAAATCGAGAGACACCGTCTAACTATGCAAATATTTATGTACTTGGATTAACTGACATTAACACGATTATGTGTGATGGTGTCTACACACAAAGAGTGCGACATCAGCACTTTTTCACAGCAAGAACAATACAGGGGTAGGTATTCAAGTAATAAAGACAATGAAATATTTCAAAAACGCCTGAGTTGCATACCAATTGGATGCTGGATTTCCCCATTCGAACAGAAATTATTTGCAATTCACAGACTACGACCTTAGGTTGTGCAAATAATAAAATGCAAGAACACCATCGTTGCAATTGTTGTTTTTATTATTGTTGTTTATTACTTCTTTATTATACCCTTGATGAGCGCCTGCTGCGACAATGACCTCTGTGTGGCATGAAAATATATTACGTGCCACATAGCATACCAAATATATGTTTGTACTATAATGGCAACAAACGGCTACAACAACAACAAACAGAAACAACTTAATATACTAAAGCATGCATAATGCCCCAGGGGGATAACTGAACGCAGCTAATCAATATCGATTGGGCTTAAGTCTACGTGTATGTATGTACATGGATGGCATCAGAGATTGTTCCCTTTTACGCTTATTTGGGCGGTTGGTTTGGTCTGGTCGCAAAAGCCATTTGTAAAACGCACTACACACTTCATGGGCATATGCATTCAAATGAAATGCAATAATGCACTTATATATATACATACATACATCAAAACGTGCATTGAAAAAAGCCATTGCTCAAAGCAAGAAGAGCTGTTTTAATAAACTCTGTGAAGAGGCAAACGTCGACACATGAGGGAAAGCTTACAAAGTATGTATGGCGAAGTTCAAGTCTGAAACTCAGCCGCCTACATGTTCAATGTTCCTTCTCAAGATAATCGAGACCTTGTTCCCAAAACACGAGCCACTACAAATTTCACGAGGTTATGCCATAGAACGGCCCTCACTAATAACAGAAGAAGAACTCCTGGAGGTAACTAAAAGATTACAGGATAAAAAAGCGCCTGGGGTGGACGGAATACCCAACAAAGCCCTAAAAGAGGCAATAAAATCAAACGTAAGCATGTTCGCATCGATGTACAATGCATGTATAACAGAGGGTATCTTTCCCACCCCATGGAAAATCCAACGCTTAGTTTTGATACTTAAACCTAAAAAAGCCCCAGATGAACTTTCGTCCTATCGGCCTATTTGCATGCTAGATACAATTGGTAAGATATATGAGAAATTAATATGCAACCGATTGGAGATCGCTATCCAAAACACCGGCGGACTCTCAGAAAGGCAATTCGGATTTCGAAAAGGCAAATCGACGATTGATGCCACAAGAGAGGTAATTAATATCGCAAAAATCGCCGTTAGTGGTAAAAGATGGAAAGGGGGCTCAAAAAAGTACTGCGCCCTTATTACCCTAGATGTAAAAAACGCCTTTAACTCGGCTGGATGGTCCCACATAATAAGGGCACTACGCAATTTCAAGGTGCCGCAATACCTCATGAACATTATTCTGAGCTATTTCACTGATAGAATACTCATACATGATTCTGACGAAGGCGTTAAGAATTACGCTATTTCTAGTGGAGTTCCGCAAGGCTCGGTCCTTGGCCCGTTGCTATGGAACGTAATGTATGATGATGTCCTAAAGCTCCCTCAGCCATCAAACGTGAAATTGATCGCTTACGCAGACGATTTAATAGTCGTAGAAGTCGCCAAACATCTTGAAGACCTCCGACGCGTTTGCAACGATACAATTTGTCGAATTCGTCACTGGTTTACGCTATTAAACCTTAGCCTGGCAGAAAATAAGACTGAGGTACTTCTCGTAAGTACAAGGAAAGTGCAAGAGGAAATTTGTGTATCTGTTGGAGACTGCGAGATAATCTCCCAGCCAACTCTGAAATACTTGGGAGTAATCCTAGATGGCAAGCTAACATTTAAAGACCATCTCAATAACGCGTCAGAAAAAGCAATGAAAATGCATGGTGGACTCTCAAGAATGATGGCGAACAAAGGATGCGTGCGCTCAAGCCGTCGGCATCTTATTTCAAGAGCAATTAGTTCAGTGTTACTTTATGCGGCCCCGGTGTGGATCGACGCCCTCGAGCGTAAGTCCTACGTGAAAGGAATACAGTCGGTGTATCGACTCGCCGCTCTTCGAGTTATAAGTGCATTCCGAACTATCTCTGGCGATGCAGCTGAAGTCCTTGCAAACATGTCTCCAATCGATATCCAAGTACGAGAAGTGTGCGAGTTATATAACGCAACAAAGCCAATCACATGCATCGAAAAATCAGATATAAGAAGAAGGTGCCGCCTAATGTGGCAGCAGCGCTGGGAAGCCTCATCGAAAGGTCGATGGACGTACAGGCTTATACCGAACATTAGCAGTTGGGTAGATAGAATGCACGGCGAACCCAATTTCCACCTCACCCAGGTCCTTAGTGGACATGGGTGCTTTAGGGCTTACCTTTATAGGTTCAAGTTAGATGAGATTCCCTTTTGTCCTGAATGTCCAGGGAAGGTAGAAAGTGCAGAACATGTGTTTTTTGAATGTCCTCGATTCTTAGCAGAACGTAGGCGAATACAGAGTATATCAGGAACAGCTGTCACGGTGGAAAATTTGACTGCACTGATGTGCCAGTCCTCTGCTATATGGGATATAGTTAGCGTGGCCTCAGCCTCAATTATGAACCAACTGCGTTTAATAGATCAACGTAGGCGTCGGTCCGTCCGCAATTAAATTATGGAGACTTAAACGTCTAATCCCCACTCCCAGGAAGTAATACCTTGTCCGGTGGTTCCGTGGGAGTATTGTCTGGGGCGGTAGTAGGTTAGGTTTAGCGGGTTGAAGTCTCGCACTTGTTGGCTTTTGATGCTTCCCCCTACTTAAAAAAAAAAAAAAAAAAAATATATACATACATACATATGTGCCTATTTAAAACATACATAAGTACCTACACAGGAGAAGCAGGTTTAAATGATTATTAACCATTAAATTTTTAATATTTATAACCAATAATGATTTCGGTACACGAAAAAATCTATGTTAAGTTTCGAAACACAGTGCTTTCTTTAAAATTTTGAGACCAGATATCTATTTTTTTAAGCTAAAAATGACAACTGGGTATACAAAGAATGCAGTGAGTTTAGCGTTGCTGTGATTTCGAATCGCCAAAAATGTGTATGCCCCCACATACTCGTATATTCATTTACTTTATATAAATAAGTACAATAAGGGTATTCATTTAACATTATAAATGCCTCGTAAAGTGTGTAAACTTGTAAATTTATAAAGTTTGTAAACGAACTGTCAAATTTTGTATGGAAAATCATTTACGCATGGTTGAGAAATTTACGCGCACATTTCAGTGTGTAAACGCTGTAAACTCGAAAAAAGCAACCTTGCGCAACAGAAACCTCTAGCATCAGTAAGTCATATACAAAAATTTCCTTGTAAAGTCGTTTTAATTTGGATTTCTCACTTATTTTTGGCATATTTTAATATATGTCTTTAATATATGTAGATATAGTTTTAAATAAATTTTGACAATAGCACAGCTGATGACAAGTTTACGAAAAAAAATTATTAGGTGCGTTCATATAACAGTGTGTGTAAACTGATAGAAATTTACACTTTATAAACTTATACTCTTAAATGAATACCCTTAATGTAATTCTAATGTACGACACCCTACCCCGTTCTCGTAGTGAGTATGTGAGATTGGTGGTGAATTCTGCGTTCTGTAGTACGTGCCACCACATTGTGACGTCTCAATAAAATTGGGTAATAATAATTCGATGGAAATCTCTGCGTGCCATCGCTATTCGTTTTATTTGGAATGATTTTTTTGCACTCCCTTTTAGCATTGCTTACGGATTGGGTGAAGGTGTGTGGGATATATTGATTTTGGTTTAAATCTTTTGCTTCCCTTGTGCCTAAGTTTACTGGGGGAGGGTCGACGGTATCTTTAATTCATTGACAAAGCATTGAAAAGGAATGTCTGCCCTTAAGATATCTGAACTTGTAAAATACAATGTACCACACATTTTTTATATAACAACCAAAACAACGGCAGAAACAATTTTACAAAATAACGCGGAACAGAGTTAGAGATGAGAGTTGACAGCTCAGTTCAGGAAGTTTCTGTCAACTCGAGTCGAAACTATCGGGCATGAAGTGAAAAGTAAGCAATGAATAAAATGTTACTTTATGTCTATTTTTCTAATACAATTTTTAAATGTAATAATAGCTCTGTTCAATAACAAAAAATTATTACGAGTTTTTCATAAAAAGTGCCATTTTTAAATTTCCTGAGAATGAAATGGTATTATAACTTTGTGCCAAAAAATTTTTGTCGAAAGTACCAGAAGGAAGCGTGGGGGACCCACCAAAATATATACCGATATGATCAGAATCACGAGCTGAGTCGATTAAGCCATGTCCGTCTGTCCGTCTGTCTGTCTGTCTGTCCGTCCGTCCGTCTGTGTGAACTCAAACTAGTCCCTCAATTTTTGAGATATCTGAATGAAATTCGGAATACAGGTATGTTGTTATATGCAGCTGATCATTTGTCGGAACCGGCTGAATCGGACCACTATAACATATAGAAAACAACCGATTATTCAGATATACATGTAAAATTTTGGGGTGTAATTTCTGCATAACTTCCCCATTTAAACAGCTAAGGACATGAAACTTTGAAGTATTTGTACCCATATTGGCCTAAACAAGGTTACCGAAAATTGTCAAGATCGGACCACTATAACATATAGTTCCACAACAAACAATTGTTCAGATATACACGTTTCAGTGTATAACTCCTCCATTTTAATAGCTAACGGCGTGAAATTTTGAAGTGTTTGTACCCATGTTGGCCCAAACAAGGTTAGCGAAAATTGTCAAGATCGAATCACTATAACATATAGCTCCCATACAGTGGCGTAGTAATGGGGGGGTTTTGGGGACAAAACCCCCCCCCCGAAAGATTCGTTTTGACCATAAAACCATCTTTGACTTTATTAGCATGCATTTATTTTTCAGGAAAAAATCAATGAGAATAGTAATTTTTCGAAATTGGTAATTCGAAATTTAGCGCTTTTTCACGAAGTATTACTTATAATTCTAGCATTTGTTGAGCCGTAGGAAAGTGCAAGAACCACAGGAATTTTACCACAATTTACATTCTTTGTACTTATATTCGCTCTTTTGTGGTCAAATTCCTACGGTTCCTGCACTTCCCTACGGCTCAACAAACGCTACAATTATTATACGGTATTGCTGTTATTAACATGCTAATAACAGAAAAGTAACGCCAATTATTTAAATTTCAAGTTTTCTTTCAATTACTTATCATCTTAATCAAATAATATTGAACTTGAGATTTTACTTAAGGTCTGTCAAAATGGAATATTAAAAAACTAAATTATATAAGAAAATTATTATTTATAACCGTAGCACATAGGTAGATTTTCAAGTTTTATGCGGCCAAAATTATTTTATTGTGTACATCTATTCCAAATTGCTTGTTTAATGCAAAATTTTAATAATTTGTGTTAAAAGTAGAGCTCTCGATTTTTTTTGAACATTTTCGAGTAGCCCGAACAGTTGTTGTTCAAATGCTCGAAGAGTTTTTTGTTTGTTTATTACCCGTATGTTTGTACGGGCATTTGAACAATTCGGGTATTTTGAAGTTTGTTTTTTTCTTTTGTTTATTATTATTATTTTTTCTTTATATGTAGTTTTTTTTTATTTTTGTTTTTCCGATACACATTTTTTTGTCTGTAAGCTCGAATGCTCGAATGTTTGTACGGGCATTTGAACAACAAATGGGTTTCAAACAAAAACGATCCGATCGAATTGCTCGATACCCGGGTATCTAGGGCTCTAGTTAAAAGTCGATTTTATTGAAAAATATATACAGTGACTCAAAAAAAAAATCATACGCCAGAATTTTTAAATTTATTTCTAACAGTTCTGTCGAAAATTTGACTCTCTTATTTTCGTTTAAAAATGTAAACAATTTTTCAATAAAAATCGCCTTAAGCAGGATTTCTAAGCTTATGGAAAAATCCGAAAAATCGTAGAAATTTCTAAAAGTGGATTAAAAATTTCAAAACGCGGCCAGAATTTATAGAAGATTTTGAGGAGATTTCTAAGTGTACTGTTATGTAGCCAAAAAATTTTAGTGTAAAAAGTGCTATTCTCAATGCTGTAAAAATTTCCGTCGATTTTAGTAATTTTTTCTGTAGGGTATTTGCGTTATATGTACGTGAGACCGTTCCAATTAAAATTTCCGAAAAGCCAATGAAATTTTTCAAAAAGTTGAATGTTGCATATTATTATATTACAATTGAATGAGCTGCAAAATTGCATACTCAAAAATCTTCTAAAAAATGTAGCTTTATAATTCTTAGCCCCTTTTTATGATAAGTACTTCCTTAACTTTGAAAAATTGGAAATGCTAAAAATACTGCCTAAAAAGTTAACAATAATCGCTGCTAAATATCTGGGTTACTTTCGAGCATCACCTACATTAACCAAGATATGCGTTAGAAATATAAACATTAAAATTAAATATAAAGCACAAAAAGAAAATTATTGTAGGTACATATGAAAAACCCTGTATCTAGTAGTGAAGTGCGGCTTTGTGCGACGTAATTTTTTGTCGGCTAACTACTAATTGTACTAGATATCATGTCCGAGGGTTAATTTGACTGAGTCTGACAGAGCAACATAACAAAACCAATTTTTAACATGAAAAAGAGTGATAATTTTTTTTTTAAATAAAAAGCTTAAAACTATAAACTTAGAATTATTGGAAACCAAGGATATTATTGAAAAGTGTTAATAATTACTTGAACCTTTAGGATTCATCACGATTACTTAAATGAAATGCTTTAAATAATAAATATTCAAGTTGAAACTAGCACTTAAAAATATGTAAGAAAAAAACAAAAAAATTAACTTCAGATATGCTAAGTTACGACCATCTGGGGCAAGTGCAGAGTATGGGGTCGGGAAAAAAGCGATGAATTATTGTTCCCCATTCTATTTCCAATATGTGGGTATGTTTTTTTTCTGTAATTGTAACAATTTTACAAAATTCAATTTTGGGCGCATAAAACTTGAAAATCTACCTATGCGCGTAGATTTCCAGAAGAGAATATGAGACTTACTTTTGAAGTATAGTTAAAGGCCCTTGGCAACTGACAATCTGGCATGTCAAGCAGTGTGTATGTGTGAGTTTTTTGTGTGTGTTAGTGCAATCGGCAGTCGTCGTGCTACACGTTCTTGTTCGGGCTCGCGTTGATGAGAATCAAATCTTTTAGATATTTGCGTCAATCACCCGACACTCACACATATGTATACACTTCTTAACATTCCAGATTTTAAGTGGCCAAAGGCCTTAAGAGTTTGATATATGTATTATAAGCGATATTTGTGTACTATAATGTTAAATTATAGTCTGAAAAAATTACATTTCGCTAGCTTAGAGTGCAAACTGTGTAAGTCCACTTTTATGAAAAAGTGTATTTTTATGTAGAACGCTAGAAAAATCAAATACGCACCGCGCTAAACAAGTCTGAGATACTTGTCATATTTCTACTCGTTGTTATTCAGTGATACGCAAATTGTGTAAATCAAAAAAGCGAAGAAAATTGTGTAAGTCCAAAATATTTACATGAACAGAAATTTTTTTTTCATTTCGAATTTTTTTTTCTTTTTTGTTTTTTGTCTCTCCTACAAAGTTTTAAAAAAGGACTTACACAATTTGCATTCTAAGCCAGCGATTTTTATCATTTGTAAAAAAAATTGTAGTTTTTTTTTTTTGGTAATTTTAATTTTGGTAAATTTTTTACATTGGCTGTGACCCCCCCCCCCCCCCCCCCCCGAAAAATTCTCTAGCTACGCCACTGCTCCCATACAACCGATTGTTCAGATATGGACATTTTGGTGTATAACTTCTCCATTTAAATAGCCCAGACATCATTTTTTCTGATAAATCCTTCCATAAATAACCAACAGAATTGAAATTGTAAATTATACTAAATCAGGCTATGTATACATAGTAGGGCTTACGATTCGATCTCGAGCAGTGTCGAGAAATTCGAGAATCGAGACAACCGAGACTCGGGTTCTCGATTAAATCTCGTTTCTCGGATTTCTCGATAACACATTATGTGTATTGTGTCAAAAAAATATGAATATCAAAAATTTCTTGTATGTCATTGGAAAGAAAACAATTAATATTAGGAAATTTTAATCGTATTTCGCTTCAAAATTCCGGAAGCAAATTTGAATTTTTCTTGAAATACACCTGAAAATGGTTGAATTATTATGCAGAATACACATGTAAGTAAATACATAAAATCATAACATGCTATAAAACAGCATAGTACGCTTATACCGCTATTTCTGCGATGTAGTTGAATGTCGAGAAGCTCGCGAGCCTTTCGAGATTTTCGAGATTCGAGAATCTTGCGAGACGTCGAGTCTCGCGAGAAATCTCGTCTCGATCGAACTCGAGAAATCGTAAGCTCTAATATATATACGTAGCAGCTGTAAAGAATATAAATGCTTATATATATGTACGTATGTATATATGTGCTTGCGTGTATAACCTCAAATGATGATATAGCAAATTTAGTGCAAATTAATAAAAGTGAAAATTTTTTTAAATATTTATCATAAAATGCCACCCAACCGAGATTATTAAAATTAAATTGCAATGCGGCGTAGTGAAATGTGCGAAAAGAGCAAAAATTTAGTTGAATAATTGACTGCCGGAAGTAGTCGAAGATATTAGTGTTGTTGTTGTTTAAACACTTGCACGTATGTACGTTTGCAGGTTATGTGCAAGTATGAATTTGCAAATATCTATGACAAATCACTTGCCCGCGCAATTAAAATTAAATTTGACACAAAAAAATTCGCTTTTCGAATGTAATTCGCAATTTATTTTAATTTTTTTTTTTTTT
Organism: Urophora cardui; assembly: GCA_960531455.1. Taxonomy (NCBI): domain Eukaryota; kingdom Metazoa; phylum Arthropoda; class Insecta; order Diptera; family Tephritidae; genus Urophora; species Urophora cardui. The sequence goes on along the minus strand of OY482671.1, from coordinate 91,297,843 downwards.
AAACTAAGTGCGGAACCACAAGGAAAGGAACCACTTACCGAATTGTTTTATATGTGTGAATGTGATGAAAGTTTGAATGCTGTTGTATGTGCTGGATGGATTTTGTGGCAAGTATGATGCACCGATGGTTTAGCTTTGGTCGAGTGTATGTATGTAAGATGTGGACTGTATTAATGCTTTCCAAGATTGGTCGCTTATATGTGTGTTGGTGTTCGCATCTCAATGCATTGGTTGCTCATGGAGGCGCGATAGGACCAATGTTTATTCCGCAATGGAGCCGGGAATAATAATAATAAACACAACAGAATTAGTTTTAAATTAATATAATTCAATTGCTTTATTTGAATGGCAATGGTATAAGTATATATGTATGTAAATATTCACGTAGTGAATAAACTTACGGATGCTGATGGTAGTGTGGTGTCGTTGGCGGTAAGAAAACGAATAATAATAATGAAGAAGACGAGAAAGTGAAAGTCACTTTCTTGTAGTTAAGGCTACAACGTTAAGTTGGCTGTGGTTGCCGCAAGTCACTAAAAGGAGTGTGTTCAATCATAGAGAACATTAGGGCGGTTCAGAATTGAATTGGGTTTAGCCTACTGGCGTAAACACACCTTTTATGCACCAAAATATTGGTTAGTCCACTCCCAAGTCTCTAATTTTTTCGATATTGAGTATTTGATGGATTGTGTACCAATATTTAAAAGTGTACAATGTCCTTTAAAAATTTATTGCAAAATCCTTACGTATAATTAGAAATAATTAAATAAAAAATACTCCTTCAAAAATCTCTATGTTTCAAAAGTCTTTATATTTTGTTTATACTGCACGGAAAGAAATTTGTATACTTGAATCAGAAAAATGCTTTCTTTAACTCAGTTTAGAAAATTTTTAAAGGAATAAGAAAAATTGACTTAATTATTACTCAAAATACAAATACAAAATACATGTGCTTTGTATATTTACCCAGCCAGCAAAATCATCCTAAACGAGCTCGTAAACGGATGTTTTCTCGAAGAAAACTCTAATAAAATATCGTTTATGATATCCGTTTACGATTCGCCTACGAATACTGTTTCGCTTTAAAATGTTCAGTGCCTACGAGTGTCGTAAATGTATCGAAAAAGCACTCGTATATGAATCTTTTTACGTCCGTTTTTTTATCGTAAATGTAGAAATTTTACAAACATACATACTTACTTTTAAAATATTGAGTTTGAAATTTTTCGTTTTCTTTTTTTTTTTTTTGACATGATATAAAAAAGTTTCTTTTGTTATTGTTTTCTTATTCGAGAATAGCTCGTAAATCGCAATGTTCGTAAAATGTACGGTACCTTGCTGGCTGGGTATATAAAAAAAAATACAGTTCATACGTCTGCTTGTGCGAAGAAATTACGTCGTCAATTAATTTCCTGTACACCCAGAAAAAAATAGTGTGAAATCAACCAAAAATCAACAAATTTTGTGGTTAATTTTTTTCAACACGATGCTTAATGTTTGCCATCGTGTAATCGTGTAAATTTAACACTACTGTCAAGTGTTAGTTTAACAGGATGACAATTGTAGAATTAACACTAAAAAGTATTGAGTCTTCCTGTTGATTTTACAATTTTAACTAGTTAATGTTACAATAAAAGCTGGTTAAATTAACACGAAATGGTCCTGTTGAATTAACAATAACTTCTTTTTAATTTTACATTAAATTTATTGTTAAATAAACTAGAAAGTCTTGCTCATTGTACAATTTATTTTTTTAAATAAAAAAACATATAAAACATAAAATATATAATCCTCACTTCAATTAAGCACATTCGTACATCACCCGCACAACTGACCAAATTGAAGGCGTCCTTCTCATACGAACACAAATGTACCGGCGATAGTTTATACATGGGCGATAGTACTATCACTTGCGCCGAGTAATGTTTGGCCGCTAATGCAACAACCGCATGCTGCACGCAAACTCCCATTCGCTAAAAAAACCTCCTCGTGATATTGCAACCTATGAAGAGAAAAATAAAATATTGAATATTAAATACTTTTAGAAACAAAAATGTAATCCTCTTTTAACTCACCTTCAAACTGAAAATATAAATCGAAAACCCACTATCGCGAACTGACAATGATGCTAAACTCGCATCACTGCCACGGCACAAAATTTTACTTTTTTTTTTTTAAATAATTTGCGTTTTGCACGAAAATCAGACTTCAAATGATCAAAAAAATTATGTATGTTTCAAAATAGTTTTGACGTTCTTTTTTAACACTTTTTTTTTAGATTACATTGACGCTATGATCGTGTTGAATAAACCAAAATTACAAATGACGTTTATTTTTGAGCATTGTTTCGTGTTATATCAACCAAATTTTATTGTTAATTGTGGTTCTTGTTGTTTTCACATTTGTTTTCATGTTGTATTAACGCTAAAATTGGGACGTAATTTTTCTAACATTTTTTTTTAGTTTATATTGACACTATCATCATGTTAAATAAACCAAATTCCAAATGACATTTAGGAATAAAATTTTATATTTAATCATCTTGTATATTTTAAAATTTCTTCATGTTGTATCAACAATAAAATTTGGTTGAATTTACCAAATTTTCAGACGACAGTTACAAAACCAAAATCATGTTTCAAGAATCGTGTAATTTGAAAAAAATTGTTGCTGTTCTATGTGTAAAGATCGATCGTGTTAATTTTACATGAATCGTGTTGATGATTTTTTTTCTGAGTGTACCCCCTTACGGATCTAGGCTTAGCAATATTATTTTAAAATAAGGGGGCGCCTCCCGCATAAATCCTGAATACCCTAGAATTCGTTTGGCCTCAGACTGCCTTAAGAGGCTTCACCCATTTATTTATTTATAAACGTACTGCGTCCTGAAGTCCTCTACGTATCCGTTCTACTCGAAGTGGTCAGTGTTAGGTGGTCTGCGGAGGCCAACGCTCCTCACCATGTGCTATGACGGATGCAGGAGGCCTAGCTCCTGTACGTATCCGTTTCAATCGTAGTGGTCATTGTAAGATGGTCTGCGGATGCAAGAGGCTGAGGTCCTGTGCATATCCGTTCCACTTGAAGTGGTCAATTAGCGGAATTAGTCTATGATAAGTGATCTTTTTTCTTAATAACTTCGAATTATATTTTAATGTACATGTGTATATAATGGAATAGGAACGTCGGAACAGCTTCAACCCGTTATTGACTCCTTCTAAACGCAGTTAGAGAGTTTAATTTTGTGGAATGACTATAATTTTTTTGTAGGGTTGACTGATACGCAGTTTTGCAAAAATCTTCAGTCGTCTTTAATATGATTTAGATTTTGGGAACGCTCATGACACAAAATTGCTATTCATTCAAAGCCTATTTTTGTGTTTTGGAAAGAAAAAAGTTTCTCAGAACGGAACGTCCATAACGCAGGAAATGCTTGTACATATACTATAGGTACTAGTATATGGACAAAACTCAGAATAAGATTGTATGTTAACTTCGACTCTATTGTTGTTTTAAAGTAGCTATTTTTCAGTTTGTATTAATTCCATTTTTTTCATATGAAACCCTTGTAATCATCCCTCACGGCATCTTAAATTAACTTTAACGGCCTTCATTAAAACTTCAAAATTGAGGAACTTTCAAAACACTTGACAATTCTCTTTCTATTTTCAAAGGATAAGCTACAATCAAGCATGAAATTAGAATTTAAAAGAAATATTATCTTAAATCGCCATAAAATGCCTTGAAGCAATAAAATCCTTACGACATGGTTTGAGTAATAAAATTTATGGTAGCACCATTAGGATAAACAAGAGCTTGGAAAACAACCCCATTTTATATTTACGGTTTTATTTGTTTTTTTTTTTCCTCTGTCCTTTTTGCAAACTTAAATCAGAAGGAAACAAAAAGAAAATGCGTTATAACATCCCAAAATTTGAACGAGTGTTTGACTATTTGGCTTTAAATGCTAAATAAATATTTGTGCGTAACGAAAAGTAAACTAGAAATGGGTGTGTTCCTGCACCTGTTGGGTTCATGTTCAACGGTTTGTGGTCGATGGAACGTGAGTAACCCTTGGTGTATGCGTAATGTTTGTTTAGTCGCTGAAACTAATTCGTTGGCTACTCAAAAATCATGTCACATCGCAATGGGGAAAAGGAGAAAAGGGAAAAATAATAATAATAAAAAGGTAAGAATATGCACATAAGTTAGGGGGTCCCCCAAAAAGTGCAAAAATAAATTTTTAGGTATGCCGAAGAAGCTAACCGAAGGAAAAGGACACTTATCAAAGGAAAGAGTGGTTAAAGTGGTCCCATGGCATACATACATACATATATAAATAAATATATGCTTACATAATTATAAATTAAACAAAATATTTATTTTCTGATAAATTTTTCAACACAATAGCGACGTTACTCTTATTTACATAGTACGTAGTAATAAATTGACTTAAGAAATGCGAAATTTGCATAAATTTACCCCAAATCACTAACTTTCGTTCATGGAATATTGTAAAAATGCTCTAACCACCAAAGAATTATGCGCCCATTCAGGGCCGCGGAGAGGGGGGGGGGGGCAGCCAGGGCATCGCCCTGGGGCCCGGAAGGTTTTTGGGGGCCCAGAAAGGCAAAGCAGTATTGACAGTACTCGAACTAGGATATCATAGATACATACATAGGTATTTTGTTGCTACAAAAAATTGTTTTAAAATTGAAGTGTTTAACTTAACCAAATCGCCAAACTAAAGTTATAAGCATCCAATCAAATATTTACCTTGTTTATACATGGGCAAATCCTAGAAAAGTGAGTTGAAATTGAGGAAAATCGACTTTGACTTAGAGTTTCCAAAGTACCGCAATTGGTAAGGTGGTGAACCAAGCTTCTCAGAAATATTTACTTTTTAAATGAAGAATGTTGGTAACCCTGTTTAAATTGATTTCAAAGAGTTAAGGTATACAAAATTTAAAAAATTATTAAAAACAATACCATTATCTATCTACTATTATTTCCATGATTTTATAGCTAGATACTAGAGTTATTACCAGGAACAAGTGCAAGAAGGATTAAATAAATAAACTAACATTGCGATTAAATTTAGTTTTTTGTGGAAGTATCAGGATCTGTCGGAAGAAGTGCTCAGAGAAAAGGCAACGGCATTCTGCACGATTTATGGCATAGATATTTCTACGGATCTAATACATAGATGAAATCATTTATCTCAAAGCCATCCACTTAACAAATTTGGGATGTGATTCGCTGCCACCATTACAACTTCTGAACAAACTTCATAACTTGAAGATGGAAGTATTATTTCCTAACATCTGCATAGCATTAAGAATATTTTGCACACTTCCAGTCAGTGTGGCTGAAGGGGAGCGTTCTTTCAGTCTATTGTCTCGCGTGAAAAATTTTTTGCGTTCTAGTATGAGCCAAAATAGCTTGACAAGCCTTGGAACATTGGCATTGGCGTCCAGCCTTGCTCGCAGCATTAGTTTTGACTCAGTAATTTCTATATTCGCAGACCAAAAAGCACGGAAGGTTTTCCTTGGATGATTCAAGCTCTTAAAATGTATTTAAAAAAGTTAATGTAAGCAAATCAAACAATGAGATCTAACATTTCATTTATGTATGTATTGGCGTCTATACACAGTGCGTCTGACTCGCGAGTCATCTGTGTACGTGTTGACTCGCTGTCATTCTGGGCTCACTTGCGTCATTTATTTGTGAATTGTTTTCATTGCAGAAGGTTCGAAATGAATATCTCAGACGACCTGTATACTTCGATGAATTCAAGTAAAAAAAATTGTATCTTCCTCAATATCGAACTTATTGGCAAACATTTTTGAAAATAAAATATATTTTTTCTTTTCGTTATTTATTTTTTAAACGGTTTGGAAATTAACTGACAAAATTTGACAGGCGAGTCACAGCAAAATATCAAACTAATTTTGAATTTCTTGAGTCATGCCAGAGTCATGTCGGTGTAACTACTACATGCGCATTTTCACTAATACACCTAAACTGAGTCTTGAATCAGACGCATCGTGCATAGACCCTATATGTAAGTGCTCTAGTAAATCTTATTTTATATGAAATAAAACTGACAATGTGAATTGAAAAATTTTTGTATGTTATTTTTTTACTAGATTGAATTTATTTTTTAGGGGGGCCCGTAAACGCGAACTGTCCCAGGGGCCCGTCTCGGCTCTCTGCGGGCCTGCGCCCATTCATAGACGTGCCCATCAGTTGGAAGGATGTGATAACATCGAAATATCTCAATATTCGAATTTCTCAGAGATGCGCCACTCTCCCCCAAGCAAACCGCATGAATTTATGTATGCTACGCATCATTCCAAGCGGATGTGAGTACCGTCACATTTTCCTCACATCTTTGTACCTATATTACATCAAAACCAAGGCATTTGAGCGTTTGCATAAAAGAAAAGAAAAATTTGGAAATTGATGAAAAAGAATTTGGAGCTTCGCCTGCAGCCGTGTACACGTTCATATCGCAGAAGATGAAATTGCTGTCAAATTTAAAAGGTTCATCCGTTAATGTACGTGTCGCGAATTCACAAATGCAGCCCGGTATGTACATATCGTCGTACCATACGAAAACTAACATACATACGTTTTTTGTGACTGACGAAAAGTAACAAGTTAGACTTTTGGCTGACGAAAAATAACAAGTTCCACTTTTGGCCGACGGAAAATAACAAAATCGACTTTTGGCTGACGAAAACTATCAATTTCGTTTAAACAACAACAATTTTAATGTAAAAGCCGTATATAATTACTGATACTTTTCGTCAGCCAAAAGTCGATTTTTTTATTTTTCGTCGGCCAAAAGTCGAACTTGTTATTTTTCGTCAGCCAAAATTCGAACTTGTTACTTTTCGTACAGATTTTTTTTGATAGCTTTCCCCAGAAATTTTAAATATGCTAGTTTTCGTATGGTACGACGATATGTATGTAAACATATGTTTGATGCTGCTGCGTCACTCTCGTTCTTCTTTTCTTCGGCCCCCCTTTGTCATCAGAGTCTGCTCGATGAATAAATATTGGTTTCATAAGAGACATTTCCAATGAACAGAACGCAAACCTGGACAATTTTCTAGCACGCCATCAGGAGCGCTTCAGCCAAATAAAAGAACCAAGCACCACCCCTGAATATGTGATCACGTTGAAGCACAACCGACCACTGAAGCAACGTCATTATCCTTGTAATCCTGCCATGCAAAAGGTGTTCTTATATAGTTAAAAACCCTAGTGTAATTAGGTACTAATTAGTGTAACGGATGGGACATGTGCGATTTCCAAGTTATTCAGAAATTTATTGACTATGAATTAAGGATGCTAAAGATTCAGAATCAGAGTCGCTCCATTTATTCGCTTCATTGTCTGAGTAAGATCATCAAAGTTTTCATAAACAAGCTTACTGCTACTTTCTTGTACTACTTTCTACTTACAATATTTCTGCAATAAAAATCTTCTCAAACAAAATTTATTCGCCGTTTGGAACCGGCATAAAACTGTAGGTCCACCCAATTAGTGGAAAAAAAATTAGGAGTACGCTTCCAATTGGGAAAAGAAGGTCGGCCTTAAAATTCGTTAGAGTCATATCCGCGCCGTGTATTATATTATTGTTTCTAATCGGAAATGCTGTTAAACATAATTTACTGAAACATTTTTTTTTAAATATGGTAGAGCTTATCGGCCGGTTCTGTAACGGTGGCACATACCTCAATGATAATTTTTTCGTAATTAAAGAACCAAATGGCAATTGGATTTCATATTCACAATGCAATTCTAGCACTACATATCAAGCACAAAATAAAATAATAGTTTCTGTTATTGAAAAAATACAACATTTTGTTTTTTCGTAACGAGTGGGACAAGGCCAACACTGTTTAACTTACCCTACAAAAGAGATATTTCAATCACCTGAATTGCTATAAAATTTAATTTAAATAAATATAGATGAATTTACGCATTTATTTCAATTATTACCCACTTATGTTATGAAACAAAAACTTTTCAAAACTTACCACTTAATCCTGGTTGAAATAATTCGGCAATTATTTCTTTTTAAAACTCAAAATTAGTCATTAAAATTTTATTAAAGCTTTAATTTGTAATTTTTGAGTTGATCAAAAATATTTAGAAACTTTTTACCCAAATATTTCTTAGTTATATATAAAATGGGAGTTTGGGTTCAAGGTTGACTTTCTCATGGAATCGCCGATATATATGTATGTATGTCTCTACATAAAACAATTTATTCTCTTTATCATTTGCCCTACAAAATTTAGAAATTTCCCCCCTCACCGGTTGTAGAAATAAACACAATAACGCACATAAATATATCTACAAAACAGTAAGTTTGATTTAGACCTTTTTATTTATAACCTTCGGAAAACGCAAATAAACGAAACGGGCCAAAATCAATAGCAATAAAAACAGTTTACAACAGAAACCTAACGAAATCCTAAGAATAACAAATGAATGAGTCTGTATAAAAGGAAGCCAAAAACAAGTAAGAAAGCCTAAGTTCAAGTGGAATCGAACATTAGATACTCAGCTGTATGCTTTCATAATTTGTTTGCGTTTGATGGAAACACGGTGTACTTTATATAAAGCGAGTGCTGCATAAAGTGGGCGTAGCCACGCCCATTTTCTAAATTTTTATCAGTCATCCAACTAAGCTTATGAATATTATTCTTTGTGCAAAATTTCATCCCTTTATGAGTTACAAAGATGTCACGTTACAAATTCCCAAAGGGTGTTCCAGAAATATCTTTGTTAAAAAGTAGGCGTGGTCATAAACTGATTTCAATAAATTTTTGCCTGTCTATTAACACAAGTTATAAAAGTGTATAAACCAAGTTTCGTCATAATATCTCAATTGTTTGTCCAGTTATGGGCTCCGAAATCTCGTAGATTCCTTTGTCTAAAAGGAGGCGGTGCCACGCCCATTTTCCAAAATTTTTGTGTTTTTTGTTTTATGTCCATAGTTGGACTCCTGCCATAAAATTTCAATGATATATCTTTATATTTGACAGAGATATCGCTTAAAATGTTTTTACTGGGTCACTTTATAATACCCATATATAAAAGTGGGCGTGGTCGTCAACCGATTTTGGTAATTTTTCGTCCCCGTATTTGTCTAAGTAAAAATATCACACGTACCAAATTTCATCGATATATCTTTAACGGTTTCTGAGTTATGGCCTATAAAACTTTCAATATTTGCCCCTTAATAAGTGGGCGTGGCACCGCCCATTTTCCAAAATTTTAGTATTTTTTGTTTTATGTCCGTAGTTGGACTCCTGGCACAAAATTTCAATGAATTATCTGTATATTTGACAGAGATATCGCTTAAAATGTTTTTATTAGGCCCCTTTATAGTTCCCATATATAAAAGTGGGCGTGGCCGTCAGCCGATTTTGACAATTTTCCATCAAAACATTTGTCTAAGTAAGCAAATCACGCATACCAAATTTCATCGATATATCTTCAACGGTTTCTGAGTTAGGACATATAAAACTTTCAATGTTTGGCCCTTAATAAGTGGGCGTGGCGCCGCCCATTTTCCAAAATCTCATCAAATTTCTTCATAAGAGCCTGAGCTCAATACGTGGGTGATATTTCATCGCTCCAGCTATATTAGTGACTGAGATACCAAATTTACGATTTTTTCTATATAGGAAAAGTGGGCGTGGTCATGGTCCGATTTCACCCATTTTCAATACCAACCGTGCCAGTCTCTATACCAACCTGCATTCCAAATTTCATCAAAATATCTCAATTTTTGCGCGAGTTAGAGTGCGTAGGGACGGACGGACGGACTGACGGACGGACGGACGGACGGACGGACGGACGGACATAGCTCAATCGATTTCTCTTTTCACCCTGATCATTTTGATATATATAAGTCTATATCTATCTCGATTATTTCGTTCTGTTACAATCCACCGTTATGAAATCAAAACTATAATACTCTGTGTACTAGTACAGCTGAGTATAATAACGAATGAATGCGTTTGTATAAAAAGAAACCAAATAGGAAAATAACTTACCCAAGTTTAAGTCATGAAAAAATGGCAACAGAGCGTAATAAAAAATTCGGTAGAAACATAATACGTATCAACCACTAAGTGTGCTCACAACTAGCTGAAATGGCAATGTGGAACTCAGCAAAAAAATCTAAGAGCAAATAATGACGAATTTTGGCGGCAACAACTGCCGGATATATGGAAGGTGAAATAACTTAGCGATATATTTAATTCATATGTGTGTTGATTGAACAACTCAAAATAGTCACTAAATACGTATGTATGTAGATACATACATATCTGTAGGAACATATGGATATGTATTTTATATGTATATATTATATAAAATCAAATTCAGAACTTACGTAATATATACGCAAGTTAAAACGGAAAACTACATATCGTCGTTGAAGATGCATTTTTGCGTAAGAGGTATGTAATTTAATACCTCTTACGCAAAAATGCATCTTCAACGACGATATGTACATGCAGACCTAGGCATTAGAGATCCCGTGATTTTTTAGGAACGGAGTGATTCGTGGCTGTGACTTTTTAGTCACTGTAATTTCTTTCAGTGACAGTGACTTTAGGGTGCCTGACAGGAACCAAAACTTTTATTCACTTTTTGATAAAAGTAAATAAATGTGTTTAATCGAATTTTATTTTTCCGCTAGTAATAGCTAAGCTTGTCTAGACGTTTTTTTTAGTGTGAAATAAAAGTTTTTCCTAGTAAAAGAAAACAAAAATTGATATACATATGTATGTAAATTTGAAAATAACTGCATTTTACTTAGTTCTCTAAAAATGCGTTTGAAAGCCTTTAACAAAATCAATTGAAATCAATTTAAAACATTATTTAAAAATAAAAAAAACAACAAAAAACTATAAAATATTTAAAACTCAAATTGTCATGCTTTCAGAATACGTGATTTTGGAAATCAGTCACGGCAGTGACCATTGACTTTTGAGGAACGGTGACAAAATCACAGGTATGCCAAATATTTGCCATCTCTACTAGGCAGATTTATATGCATATAAGTAATTTCAGACTTATTGGCGCCCATCGAAATCCTACATATGTATGGATGTTTGGGGCGAATCACTTTGAAGAAAATTTACTCGAAAATAATAAATGTCCATTTAGCAGATATGATAGTCGTTGAGTTTTATGCAATAACAAAATTATTTTTTATAATGGCACTCATATGTAAGTCATATGAATCGCCTTTCCCTAATATTCATTGATTTACAAAATAAACAAAAAAATATGGAATTTGGGCTTAGGGTGCTTCTAAGTGCAGTCGTACATATCGCCAGCTTAGAGTGGAAATTGGCTTAGTGCCTTTTTTAAACTTTACAGGAGAGACAGAAAAAAAAAACAAAAAATTAAACGATGTCGAAATGAAAAAATAATTTTCTGTTCATGTAAATATTTTTGATTTAGCCAATTGTCTTCGCCTTTTGCATTTAGCCAATTTGCGTATCACTGAATAACAACGAGTGGAAATATGAAAAGTATCACAGACCTGTTTAGCGTGGTGCGTATCTATATTTCTAGCGTTCTAGAAAAAAATAAGATTTTTCATAAAAGTGGACTTAGCCAATTTGCACTCTGACATTAGATACATACAGGGTTACTACGATTACGATACGGTTAAAAGTAAGTTGTCAGTTAGAAACATCCGATGTTTCTTGTCCCAACACCAAAACCCATTACAGTTATATCTGCGCCAGTGTATTATTATATTATAAGTATTATACAACATGTATGAAATCAATTGCTTTCAATTCAAACAAGTAATTGTAGGATTTTATTTCAATTCATTCTTGCTCCTTCTGAAAACAACGTCCATTTTGTGTCTACTTCCTTAAAGTTTTGTGTAGCACTTCGAGCGGCTCTTGCCCACCCCGAGGTTGATTAATCGAATTGCCGATGATGGTAAGTTTCTCATTTGTTTTTCTTGCTCTTATTTTCATCGCAATTTTTTCCATTTCCACTTCTTAACTAAGCCGTGTTTCTTATTTTTGTTGCTCGAAGGAATTCATTCATAGAATGCATGCTGATTACTCCTTTGTTATCCGTCTCAGTTTTATTGCTTTTCTCATTACTTATCCCCTCCCTCGAATCGCACAACTCTAGCTAATCATCAATTCGGGGAGAAGCATTCGATACTTCTCTTATGCCCAACACTTCAATTTGGGGTGTGTAACGAAATCCCGAAAAACAAAATCCAGAAACACATAATCCAGAAATACACAATCCAGATTCGACCAAATCCCGACCAATCAAAATCCACCCACGACCAAATCCAGACCAATCAAAATCCAGACACGACCAAATCCAGACTAATCATAATCCAGACACTACACAATCCAGACAAAAAATCCCGACAAAAATCCCGACAAATATAAAAATAGTTTAAAAAAAATCGCGCGATTTTTTTTAAACTATTTTTATATTTGTCGGGATTTTTTCACGTTTAATAAGCATCATAACATTTTTATATTTGTCGGGATTTTTTCACGTTTAATAAGCATCATAACAGTGTTATTGTTTTTGATTTTATTGTTGTTGTTGTTGTTGGTGTTGGTAAAGATCTGGTTGTTGTTTCTTTCATCTTCTTCATTTTCTTCTTCTTCTTCTTCTCCTTCTTCTTCATCATCACCATTCTTCTTCTTCTTCTTCTTATTTTTATTCTTCTTCATCATCATCATCATCATCATCACCGTCATCATCCTCATTCTTCTTCTTCTTCTTTTTATTCTTCTTCTCCTTCTTCTTCTTCTTCTTCATAATCACCATTCTTCTTCTTCTTCTTCTTATTTTTTTATTCTTCTTCATCATCCTCATTCTTCTTCTTCTTCTTCCTGCTTCTTCTTATTTTTATTCTTCTTCTTATTTTTATTCTTCTTCATCATCGTCATCATCCTCATTCTTCTTCTTCTTATTATTTTTATTCTACTTTTCCTGCTACTTCTTCTTCCTCATCTTCTTTTTCTTGCTCCTGATATTACTTTTACGCTTGTGCTTTCGAATTGAATTTCGCTTTCAAATAGAGCTACAGAGTGATGGCCCTGTCTGGATTTTGTCTTGTCTGGATTATGATTTGTCGGGATTTTGTCCTGTCTGAATTTTAAACTGTCTGGATTTTGTAGTTTCTGGATTTTTAAAATTGTCTGGATTATGTCCTGTCGGGATTTTAAAAATTCGGGATTACGGTGCGCACCCTTCAATTTGATATGTTTTGCTTCGGTTTGAATTGATTTCATTTGATTTGCCTTTCCCCCTTCGCTATATTTCCGCTCCCTCAGCGGCATAGCGCTGTTGCTTATGCTAGCCAAGCCTAACCTTATCCCAGTTCTAGTTATGTACATATTGTTTTTTTTTTTTGGAATTTGGCGCCCGCCAAGGATGTTGTAAATTGATGACCGATAATTAAGTTCTTTGTGACAATAATCGCTACAACGCGACTGAATGATGTAGCGCACGTAAGGAGGCGTGGAATGGTGTTCGATTATGAAATGGGTCGGGCAGCGTTAGTTGAGATTGATTGATTATGGCACACGCGGCTGGCTGCGAAGAGATAAATGAGAATCAAATACTACACGAGCTACATGGGTATATATGTACATACATAAGTGGTGTTGAGTGTTGATTTGAGACTGACTAATATAGTCTTTTCAGAAAACCACGTATCGATATTTTAAATAAAGCGATTTCAAAGGAAATTAAGATGGCAGACGAATCGTCAGTTGTGTGCATCCTCGCTTGTGTGTATGTATGTAAATTGTTAATTTTCCGTGTTTCTATAAAATTTATATAGTATAAATGCACATTTTCTGCAAAGCACTGCTTACACATTTGAGTATGTAGGTACTCGTGAAATATGCTTTAATAATATAATACAATGGCGCTATTATAACTCTGACGAGTTTTATGGCCGAGCTTCTCTCCCAATTCGAGGTGTGCTCCTTTTTGTTTTTCCTACTAATTGGGTGGACCTACAGTTTTATGCCGGCTCCGAACGGCGAATGCATTTTTTGTGAGAAGCTTTTTCATGGCAGAAATACTCTCGGAGGGTATGCCGCCCACTGCCGAGAGGTGACCGCTGCTCTTAAAAAACCCAATAATTGGATTTTTACTAATTAGAAAAATTTGTTTGGCTCGGACCGTGGTTTGAACCCGAGACCTCTGGCATAGCAGGCGAGCACTCTACCCACTGCACCACAGCGACGTGAAATATGCTTTAATACTTGCTTACTACATCATGTGCTTTTACTATCTACTCTCTGAATATGTTGTTGTCGTTTTGTATTTTTATGTGTTAAAACTTCTTTAAGGCGAAAAAAATGCTTCGCGAAAAGCAATAACATTTTCAATGGCGAAAAATATCGAACAACGGTTCAAAACCAGCGAACAAGTGCCAAAATGCCAGCAGTTCAACTGTAGACAGACCGTCACCAGTTCAGTTATAAGTATCCGAAACTCTTTTGTATTCTTTCATTAATTTGCAGACGGATTTGCATATTTCTGCAATTCTCAGAGTGTTAATAAAGCATTTGGAGATAGTTAAAAAATTGTTTAACTTCTTCTGGGGATCGAGCCGAACGCCTTGTATAAAGAGGTGAAATGCTATATTTTCATGGCGGATGTACACTGTAGAATTTTTAGGCACTCGTAGCAAGCTCAGAACTATCGTAAAAGTTCGTTTAGGTTCGTTTATTTATGAACTAGTGCAAATCGTAGAATCTGGTACCAGTTCGGAACTGCCTAGGCCATAGATGTGTTTCATTCGCTAGTTGGTTGTATGGAAAAGAGTATAAGTAGATGCACGCTAGTATTGTTGAAAAATGCACTAGAAGCGCACTAGTTATGAACCAGAGGATTTCCTCACGGGTATGTGTATGTACATATGTATTTGCTCGCGTGGGTGTTTTGAATACAAAAGATTTGCTCATTTGTTATATTGTAGATATTTTATTTTTACGCTGTCAAGTTGACGAAAACTTATTTGATAAAAAATCTGGCACAAGTTACTAAACTTATGTAAAGTTCATATGGGACCATTATTTATCTGTGTATAAGTTGGGCAGACCTACATTTTTCATGAAAGATACCCGGGAACTCTTATGTACATATCCACGGAGAAGAACAGAGTGGTGAAATCTTTTGGAATCGGCAAAAATCATCAAGTCCGGAATAGTGGAAATTATGAAATGCCACTGGGTATATCTACTGTGGAAGAGTAAAGAAAGCAATATATCAACCATAAAATGGTAAGCAAGTGACTTGGAGATATGCACCAAAGCAAACTGCTATCGTTTATTGTTGCAATCACAGCAGCAATATGCAACATCCAACAACATCAAAGTATGTATGTATTTCGCTGCTACTTTAGCAACTATTTTTGCAAGCAAAAGAAGTTTTTTGGATGGATGAAACTGCGAAGCGTTACGGGAATTTGAGTTGCCATGCAGTGCGTGCAAACAACATAATGGCGCCACTTCCGCCGCAGCACGCACACTTACGCATACGAACACGCTTACTCACGAGCGCCTAGCCATGCAAACATGGCTGCGTACACATTTTTTATATTTCAAAATAAATAACATTAAATTTACATACATACTTATATTCGCACTCCTTTTTTATTGGGTATGGTTTTTATGTGCAGCGTTGGATGTTGCACATCTTGCACGCACTAGCGCTTACATACAAATGCACTTAGAGTCGACAGTGAGCGGGTGAAATGTTTACGCATCCGTTTGTAATCCCGTAAAGTGGCAAATAGTGCAACACAAATGCATGCGCATCTACAAATATACATACATACAAATATACATACATACATACATACATACATTCATACATACATACATAAATACATATGTGCAATGTCAACAGTAGCAGAAAGCAAAAATCGATAAAAGTAAGTAAGGTAGGTCAACTCAGGCGCAATAAAATAAATATTAAATACCCAGTTGCGTACTTTAAAGCAAAAAATATGGAGTTGTAAGGGTGGAGTGAGTCGATTGACAAACATAAATTGGTTCCTGCAAATAATTCGTTTTGATATTTCTGTCAGAATTGCTGCTTCAATGAACTTACCGCAGCCTATTTAAAAAAAAAAAAAAAGAATATGTTCCTTTCTTTTTTTCGAAAATCATGTTTTGGAGTAAAAAGTGTAAATGGTATGTGTACTCAACTGATTTCCTTGTTAAAAATGCTTTTCTATCTCGCTTACTTTACACAGTTACATACAATTTTTATGTAAACAAAATCAAAAAAGAATTCTGGGTTGTGCATACAGTTGCGTAGTATGTTCAGGCATTTCAGTATGTTCAGGAATCAGCTTAATTGACTATTAAGAGCCGTTCTGCAATTTATAAATATACTCAGACTGATTTCTAAACTGGCCTCCAATTGAGTACGATACGTGTTGGAAAAAATGTGAAATGCCATTAAAATATCTACACCGAGCCAACCTGAGTATTTGGCATAGTATTAATGTGATATATTGAAGAATTATATGCGCCATTCCTTGTCAAGTTTGATTTGGTTATAAGCCGGTTTCGGCTATGTGCCCATCTTCACCAAACTCCAAAGAATTTTTTTATTTCGAAGATAAAACATTTTTAGACTGAGTTCAAAAAATTCCCACTCACACTTCTTTGGGGAATTTTTTGGCTCCTGTTTTGCTCTATGTTCTGAACAGTCCGTCTGAGAAGCTTTTTAATTTAACTCATACATTTGTGTGAACAGGAAACTTGGGTATGCAATTTAAAATATGCGTAATATTAAAGTTTAAGCCATATCTGAAAACAGTGAGATAATTTGTTTTTGTTTCGTTTTTTCCCCCTATTCTCATGGGGTGGCAAAAGCGTGCGTGCGAATGGCATGTAAAGTTTCTTGTAAGAAATGCAAAGATAAGCGTCAGCGACGATAAAACACTTTTGCTACGATTTTGTCTTGTTACATACATGAACAAGAAAATGCACTTTTCAAAATTTTGAAACAAAATTGACTAAATCAGGATACAATTTTCATTTATGTACGTATGTACATAGATGAGAAGTGTGAAGTTATGTTATATTTATGTTAATATGTATCTTGTGATAGAATCTTGAAGATTTATAGCTTACCCCAAAGGTTTTGGTTAGATACTTTTGGCCGTATGCTGCTCTGTGATTTAGTGGTTTCAAGATATGAAATTATCCCATGAAAAGCCACGAAAAATGCATTCGCCGCTCGGAGCCGGCATAAAACTGTAAACTTTACCTTTAAATTTACCTTTACCTTTACCTTTACCTTTACCTTTACCTTTACCTTTACCTTTACCTTTACCTTTACCTTTACCTTTACCTTTACCTTTACCTTTACCTTTACCTTTACCTTTACCTTTACATTTACCTTTACCTTTACCTTTACCTTTACCTTTACCTTTACCTTTACCTTTACCTTTACCTTTACCTTTACCTTTACCTTTACCTTTACCTTTACCTTTACCTTTACCTTTACCTTTACCTTTACCTTTACCTTTACCTTTACCTTTACCTTTACCTTTACCTTTACCTTTACCTTTACCTTTACCTTTACCTTTACCTTTACCTTTACCTTTACCTTTACTTTTACCTTTACCTTTACCTTTACCTTTACCTTTACCTTTACCTTTACCTTTACCTTTACCTTTACCTTTACCTTTACCTTTACCTTTACCTTTACCTTTACCTTTACCTTTACCTTTACCTTTACCTTTACCTTTACCTTTACCTTTACCTTTACCTTTACCTTTACCTTTACCTTTACCTTTACCTTTACCTTTACCTTTACCTTTACCTTTACCTTTACCTTTACCTTTACCTTTACCTTTACCTTTACCTTTACCTTTACCTTTACCTTTACCTTTACCTTTACCTTTACCTTTACCTTTACCTTTACCTTTACCTTTACCTTTACCTTTACCTTTACCTTTACCTTTACCTTTACCTTTACCTTTACCTTTACCTTTACCTTTACCTTTACCTCTACTTTATGTGTTGAAGAACTGCTCAACGCCTTTAATTTGCTACCAGTATCGCTCGGAAACATTCAGGGGTCATCTGGGCCCACGCTTTGAGCCATAACTTGGTACCCGGTCTAGGCATAGCTATTTAAAGGGCTCTTTGTTCAAGTTCTCTTCAACAGCTTTCATTTGCTACCAATATCGCTCGGAAACTTTCCGGGGTCACTCGGTTCCACGTTTTGACCCATATCTGAGGACCCGGCCTAGGCATCGCCATGAAAATAACTGTGTGTTGAAGGCATGCTCAACACCTTTCATTTGATACCAATATTGCTCAAAGACTTACTGGGTCACACTTTTCAGAAACTCTATATACCCTATCTTGTGCGCTAATACCACATGAATCTGCAGTGAAAACTTCATAAAGATCGGTCGAATACTTTAGGAGTCCATAAAGGTCACACAGACAAACAGGCACACATTCATTTTTATATAATGGATTATAAGATATGAAAATACAATTCTATGATCCTGGCAGCGTCCCGTAATAGCATGTCTCCACATAACGTCATTTGCTCTTTTAATCTGTGTTCACTCTCTCAATCCTCTTTCTAATACACTTTAATACAAATTTTATTCTATAAAATTTTGATACGATTCAAGTTGGTGATTCAAACTTCTTTGTCCGACTATGAATGCCGAAGATGTAAGAACAAAATATTTTAGCGCTCCCAAAAATTAATTTTGTTTTCAAAGTGATTTTATAAGTTTCAACTTTCGAAAGAAAATTCTGACAATGCGCTATATTTAAAAGTTTCGTCTAAATTAATTTTCGAAGCAATCCTTAATGTTTGTGTAAATTCTGTTGTGCCATAAAAATAGAATTTAAAATGCGACAAAATGCAAAAATAATTGGAAAACGTATGTTACAATAGATTAATGTGCAGCTGAAGATAACATGGAAAATGCTCTTGTAAGTTCAGGCTGAATTACAACACATAATGAATTTATGGAAAATACATACATACATACATATGTACATACATACACGTCTATGCACGTACATACATACATATGTACTTTACATACGTATGTGCGTACTTATTCGTACATATGCACATATAACTAACTAAAAAAGAAGAAAAATAAATAAGTAGACTCTACTGAAAATGCAGGTTCTGTATCATATGAATATGCTCATCCAAGTTTTGTCCAACATACATATGTACATATGTACGTATGGGTGGTTCAGGAAAATTGCCCACCAAAGAAAAAAATTTTAAAACGCGTCTAGTCTATTGATACCGTTAAGCACATAATATGTAAGCCAAATCATAGCATTAGTTCAAATTCGCATGTACCCTTACATTTTGTGAATTAAGTACTTATGTATGTAATAATATGATATTATAATATAATACACTGGCGCTTTTATAACTCTGACGAGTTTTATGGCCGAGCTTCTCTCCCAATTCGAGGTGTGCTCCTTAACTTTTGTTTTTCTTACCAATTGGGTGGACCTACAGTTTTATGCCAGCTTCGAACAGCAAATGCATTTTTTTGAGAAGCTTTTTCATGGCAAAAAATACACTCGGAGGGTATGCCGCCCACTACTGAGAGGTGACCGCTATTTCTAAAAACCCAATAATTGGGATTTAATTAATTGTAAAATTTGTTTGTTGTTTGTTTGGACTGGCGAGCACTTTACCCACTGCACCACAGCGGCCACACTAGTACTTATGACTTTCGCTGTTAAAAGCGCATGGACCTTCATTTTTGTCAATTTTTTATTCTCAAAACACAGTTTTTGGTGCTCTTTTAAGATTGGAACGTCCGCACGAAATTTTTTTAAGTACTGAAAAAAAAATGATGTTTTGTTCGAATGGCTTCAAGCCGACTATGCTCATTTAAAAACTTATTTTGCTGCTGTAATGAACCTCGTTTATTCGCTATTTATCACACATACAGAGTTTTTCGTGCCATTAACGAATTCGCTGAAGTACAAGCAATTCATCAGTTACCTCAAATATGAAGTTGATTTGTGATTCAAAGCCTACGAAAGAGAGTGCGTGAATGGAACGTCTGTAACACAGGAAGCACCCATATCTGGGTATGTATGTATATATGTATGTACATACTCTGAAAAAAAAAAAAAAACGTTGTAAATCTAAAGAGTTTCGCTGTTCAACTAGTTTCCCCGCATTTTAAATGTGCCCAACAACGCTGCGTTGTTGTTTCAAAGGTGCAAGCGCTGTTGATTCAAGTCAACCGCGGAAACTGTTGGATCAAATACTTTTGCCTTTAAGTTAACAACAGAGATTGTTGGAAAAAATGTTCACCTAAAAATAAATTTTTGTTTGCATTTTACTCTTCATCTTCTCTCCACCCGTGTCCCAACTGCAAATAGCCTCCGCTTATTCTCCTCTTCTTCTTATCTCCTTCTTATCATTCACTGGTTGCTATCTTTATTTCTTATTCTGATTTTTCTTCTTTATTTTATGTTCTCCTCCGGATTCGAATCATGACATCAACCTGAAATTCTATCCAATCATCACATAGTGGAACATTCAACATTATATTGAATTGTAGTAACCTATTTATACTGCCCTTTTCCTAAAAAAGAATCCATGAATTATATGAATCATTATAAAAACAAAATTTAAAAAATAATTTGTTCTCATTAGTTTTGTTAACAACGGAAACTGTTGGGTCAAATACATTTGCCTTTAAATCAACAACGGGGACTTTTGGAGAAATTTTTCTGCTAAAAATAAACAACAGCGCCCGTTTTTGAAACAATTGTTGGATCAAAAACTTTGCTGTAAAAACAAATACTTTTGCTGTTGAATCAAAGACGGAGATTGAACAGCCGAAAGTTGTTGATTTAACTACGGGTATTTTTTTCAGAGTAAGTATGTTCTCATTTTATAATATATCTGGAGATATATGTATGTATGCCACCCGATATTTGTATTAACAACTTTTATTTATATACATACATGTTAAACGTTATGTTGACAATTGGTAAAATACAAAAATTTTATCTGCCTCATCGAAACCTCAATGAATGACAATCCCCAAATGCGCACACCACAAATTGTCTTGTAAAGACATATCTACATATGTACAGATGTATGTATGTATGTATGTACATATGTACATATATTGTTTTTGGCATAGCTTTACTTTGAAGAATGTTTACAAGTAATACATATTACATACATACATATTTAAGAAAAATTCGACATTTTGTAGGCGTAGCCTGAGGCACTGGCATACAACCAAGCCCCAAACAAGACGACAATATTGCGCAGCCAACAACGACTGACAACATCTGAACCGAATTGTTATTTGGCTCCCCAAAGTAATTTGCGCAAAAGAAATTCAATTGTGGTTTAAATATCCTATGAGATTTGGCCGTTGGCAACAAATGAAGAACCCGAGACAAATCAGGACGCACAGACATATGTACATATATCCACATATGTATATGTGCGCACAGATATGTAAGTTACACATTTACTAGATATATTGAGCTTGCTTAGCCAACTTCTACTGACCCTTAGGCTGTCTGCACTATTGTGGTCGGGCGGCTTGTTTCTGCTGCATTTGCTGCTAATGAAAATTTCCTGCATATTAAATGTAGGCCTTTGGATTGCAACTCATATTCGTCTCCGTGCGGTTTGGACATCTGCTCGCCGCCAAGAACACTGTTGGATGGATCGAGGCAGATGTTGCACTTTATTGCCAAATTGCAAACCGAATATGTTGGTTTGTATTTGGACAAATACATACGTATGTATGTACATACATAAATACATACATATGTATGTATATGTGTAAATGTTTACTCTTGTATGTAGATATCGATTTATGGTAGGTACATGTACATATATTGTATTTCTGTCATGCCATGTCATAAGGTTTGCAGAATTTTTCAAGTTTTTTGACCGAGTTCCCGTCTTAGCTTTGTTTTCATGGTATATGTCAGTGTCGGCCAAAATGCATTTTTGCTATGCCCGGGGCATAGGCTAGCTGCTGCGACGTGAAACACGTATACTCACACGTATACTCTTCTGCCAGCTTCAGAAAAAACGAAAGAGCCAGTAAACTGCTCGTATATCTATGAATAGCTTGGTTCGGCAGCAGCGTATTGCGAAGCTAATTACAACAACACAACACAGTTTGCAGCAACGCTTTACGCACACAAGTGAAAATTACATACTATTGCATTGGACAACACTGGTATATGTACATCAATTCTGAGTAGATGTGGACGCATAATACATATGTTTTTGTGCGACAGGGCGTATGAGCAACCTTATTTGTATTTTCAAGCGCAACAACCTGAAATTTAAGAAATAAAGGGACCACATGCATTTTCAATTGTTGTTCTTGAGCACATAAAAATTTAATTTTCTAGATAAATCAGAGGTCACCCTTATGTACATACATTCATACATGCCAAGTAAATTTATATACATATCAGAGATCAGCAGCGGTGCACCGCATTTTCTAAAGCACCGCAAAAATACTTATTTTTTAAGTGGCTCAAAAAATAAGTACCCAGAAAAAAAATTCACCGCCACCGCATTGATTGAAAACCTAAATGAGATTGCGGTATGTAGTGTTGTTTACACCGCATACCGCAAACACCGCATAACGCAAACACCGTATACCGCAAACACCGCATATCGCAAACACCGCATATCGCAAACAACGCAATCACCACAAACACCGCATTTGTTTATTTGTATGCTATTCAGTGTTGCCGGAAATTTTTCATACACTGCAAAGGTATAGGCAATTGAAAATTCATTTGTACGTAAATACATAGATATGTGTTACTGATTATAAGATATACAGCAAATTTATTCTCAATTATTTTTTTTATTTTTGTGTGCTTTGTTTTTTGTGGCAGTTTTTTGAATAATAAAATATTTTTCAATAATGAAATAATCAAAAACTCATTTTTTACATCCAATACGACTAATAGGGCCATCAGAATGAATACTTTCCCGTCAAACTAGCAATCCGTTTAATTGACAACATAGTTGAATTAAATGTATTTAAATGACGATCGACACATTCAGTACTTCAGCTTTGCCGTAAAAAAGACATCTAATTCAACAATGTTTCTCAGTTAAACGAATTGCTAGATTGACGGAAAAGTATTCATTCCGACGGGCGCATAATAAAATGTATAAAAATAAACATGTGTATTGTTGTTGCTCCAATAAAATTACAAAAACTTCGGTTTCAATAAATGTATCATAGCCAATTTTATCGGTTGTGAAAATTGAATGAATGCCTCGTTGGAAAATAAAGAATTATGTCACAGACAAACAAAAATGTGTAAACAAAACTTATAGTTGTATGTGTATTACTAAGAAACCATAAATGTGATTCAAGGATTTTAGGAAAAAACTCTATTTCATGTAAATAGGACATATTTTTATTTTGAAATTCATTAGTTAAATTATTTGGAATGTAAACAAACTCTAAATTTAAGTGGCCCTTTCAATGAAAAAATTAAAAAAAAAACCAATCCTGAGAGTTTTCCTATATAGGTATTCTTTGGTTAAAATCAAATTGTAATTAGTAGTATTTTTCATCAGAAATCCATAAGACGGTAAAAATTACAAACAAAAAATCGCACTGGCAACATTGTAGATATATCTATTTGGGAAATGCGGTGTTTGCGGTATGCGGTGTTTGCGATATGCGGTGTTTGCGATATGCGGTGTTTGCGGTATACGGTGTGTACGATATGCGGTGTTTGCAGTGTTGTGATATCCGTACTACCGCATACCGGAATTGATCAACAAAATGCGGTGCGGTGTTTATTATGATCGCATATTTTGCGGTTGCGGTCATACTCCCACCGCATTTTTTATGAGTATACTCTAAATCACAAAAAATGTATCGCATGCTGATCTCTGATACATATGTTATTATTAATGCCTCAGAATGCTTGTACTCTGAAAAAAATACCCGTAGTTAAACCAACAACTTTCCGCTGTTGAATCTCCGTCTTTGATTCAACAGCAAAAGTATTTGTTTTTACAGCAAAGTTTTTGATCCAACAATTTATTCAAAAACGGGCGTTGTTGTTTCAAAAACTTGCTTGCCTTTAAAAATTTTTTTGTGAGAAAACCAACAAAAAAATAATGATGGAGAGAAGATGAAGAGAAAAATCCAAAAAAAAGTTTATTTTTAGCAACAATTTTCTCCCCGTTGTTGATTTAAAGGCAAAAGTATTTGACCCAACAGTTTCCGCTGTAAACAAAACTAATGAGAACAAATTTTTTTAAATTTTGTTTTTACAATGATTCAACTAATTCATGGATTCCTTTTTAGGAAATGGAAGTATAAATAGGTTACTACAATTCAATGTAATGTTGAATGTTCCACTATGTGATGATTGGATAGAATTTCAGGTTGATGTCATGATTCGAATCCGGAGGAGAATATAAAATAAAGAAGAAAAATCAGAATAAGAAATAAAGATAGGAACCAGTGAATGATAAGAAGGAGAGAAGAATAGGAGAACAAGCGGAGGATACATATTTGCAGTTGGGACCCGGGCGGAGAGAAGATGAAGAGTAAAATGCAAACAAAAATTAATTTTTAGGTGAAAATTTTTTCCAACAATCTCCGTTATTGACTTAAATCAACAACGCTCGCACCTTTGAAACAACAACGGAGCGTTATTGGGCACATTTCAACTGCGGAAAGTAGTTGATTTAACAGCGAAAGTCTTTAGATTTACAACGTTTTTTTTTTTCAGAGTAGTAAATTTGGTTTTATGTACATAGTATGTATTATATATGCATGTAAATATGAATGAAACTCTACAATTTTCTTCTTCAACATAAAAATGTCACATGCAATAAAGGTTTTGCTGTCAATTTACCACTGCCGTTGGTGTCAAAAATTGTAAGGAATGCTCGTATGCTCATTTAGAAACGTTCGATATGCGTAATCACTGGCATTGAAGATAAATGTGCGCACTGATAGATATATCAGGTGCTCGTTCGGCCTCCGTTCGAATTTCGAACCCGCTACGCTTGGCAAACAAGAATGACACTTTATCTACTACGCCATATCGGCCACTATTCTTGATTCATTTAAGTTGATTAAATATATTTTAAGCTTATTATTGAGGTTTGGGAGAAGATACTAACATACTCATTCGTATAACTATTAATAAATAAAACATGTAATTAACATTTTACATTAAACAAATCTTCTCAAAAAAATGCAGGACCTGAACCAACTTCTGACGTGTTATACTCTGTTTCAGAGTTTCCAACGGTATACTTAGGGTTAACGAGCTTCCATATGAAAGATTCCATTCTCTAGTTAAAAACATTTATATATTATAATAATATATAATATAATGGCGCTATTATAACTCTGACGAGTTTTATGGCCGAGCTTCTCTCCCAATTCGAGGTGTGCTCCTTTTTGTGTTTTCTACTAATTAGGTGGACCTATAGTTTTATGCCGGCTCCGAACGGCGAATGCATTTTTTGTGAGAAGCTTTTTCATGGCAGAAATACGCTCGGAGGGTATGCCGTCCACTGCCGAGAGGTGACCGCTGCTCTTAAAAAACTCAATAATTGGATTTTTACTAATTAGAAAAATTGTTTTGGTGTTTTGCTCGGACCGTGATTTGAACCCGAGACCTCTGGCATAGCAGGCGAGCACTCTACCCACTGCACCACAGGCTCCACTTACAATAGAGGTATTAATATACTATGCTATAACAGCCAAAGTAGACGTATATGCTTAATCAAATTTCTTCATGACATTTTGTTTTATTTACAAAATTTGATCGTAACATTGTGGATGGCTCACTTATTTTGCGTCCATAGTTTTTAATCGACTTTTATGATTTGTTAAGAAACGCCTTCGAATATAAAAATCAATTTATCTCGAAATCATATTTTTCGACTTAAGCGATTATTGCAAATTGCCACAGATATATCTCTCTTTAAAATATGTATGCACCTTAGCAAAAGTAAAATATTCTACGTTATATTTTCGCTTCCACTGACATCACTAGTCTCGTTTCCTGCTGTGGCTTTATAAGCTGCAATATCCTTTGCTCGTTGACGTGAAGCGAAAAACTTACGAAGAAAAGTGATTGCAATTTTTTTGTTATTGTCTTTAGTGCAATTTCATTTGAATTATTCTTTTCGTGTGTTTTTATTGCATATTTTGTGAAAAATATTCAAATCAACGTCACTGAGCGAATGACACTTGAACACAAAATTTGCATATCATGATAAATTGAGCTATTAAGAAGGGACAAGGCAAATAAAGAGTGGAGAGCTAAGTGGGAGAAAAAATGTAACAAGGATTTTTATTGAGCACTTGAAAATGAAGAACGATTTGCAAATATCTACATAGGTACTGTGAATCTGTATGAAAATTATGAAGAATAGGGTTGAAATAAATTACGATGATTTTTTTTTTTGAGATTTCACTTGGTAGTTAGTGAATTAAAAGTCTATTGGAATGATTTATTCGTTACATGTATATATATTTTAGAATGCTTATTAGATACAGCTATGGCCCAGAGTATCGGACTATTATGTAAGAGATCCCGTGTTCGAATCCTGCCCGATAGAAAACCAAAATTAAAATAAATTTTCTAAGTGAACACATTAGCTACGATATCATTATTTTAATAAGACTCTTTTGAAACTTTCGAAGGATGGGTGGGATTTCCATCCCTTATCTTCAGTTCAGGGGCAAAACCCATCAGAAAATGAGAGAAAGCTTAGGACAAACAGATAAAATATACATGGTAAGGTTTAAAATTGATTCAAAGTAACCATCGCACTCAAAGAACGAAGTGGAACTTATAAGCAATACAAATAAAATTTATAAGCGCATCCTTACATTCTTAACCTTGGTTCGGCGTAGCAGATATTGTAATGCTTTCATACTAATTAAGCTGGCCACAATTAGTCAAAATTAATTGCTTTAAGGACATTAACAATGTGTACATAATAAGGATAACGATTGTCTAGCAATATGTACATACGTATTATAAAAGTTCAATAAATGTACATTGTACACTCAGGGAAAAAACCTATAAAAAGGTATGAAAACGTGCTTAAAATGGGCAAAAACGTATTTAAAAGTTATTTTAAAAATGTTCATTGTAAAATTTTTAAATCAAGAAAAAACATTTTAAATTTAAAAATGGTTATTTTTATTTTAAGCACTATGAGAAAAAAAAACTCTGCAGTGTTCTCTATATCATTTTATCTTACGGATTCGAAATTGTATTCGACATTCTCTTCATATTATGTATCTCAATCCGAGTCCCAACTACAAAAATATAGCCTCCGCCTGTTCTCCTCTTCTTTTCTACTTCGCGTTAACTATTTGCTATCTTCATTTCTTATTCTCCTTTTTCTTCTTAATTTTATATTCTCTTCCGGATTCGAACCATGATATCAACCTGAAATTCAATCCAACGCCATTACATAGTGGAACATTATACATTATGTTGAATTGTAGTAACCTATTTTTACTTACCTTTTACTAAAAAAGAATCCATGAATTATATGAATCATTGTAAAAACAAAATTTAAAAAAATTAATTCTCATTATTGTTTTTGTTGGATTTCTCACAAAAAATATTTTCTCAAAAAAAAAAAATTTTGAACAAAGAGCGAGTTTTTGAATCAACGTTCATTTTCATTTTTAATTTAAGTATGTTTCTTTTTAAATCCAAAATGCATTTGTACTTCAAAAATTTCATTCTTAATTCAAAAATTTCATTTTTAATTTAAAAATTTTCCTTGTTAAAATAAAATAGTTTGGTTTAAAACGTGCAAAAATTTTATTTTTGATTTTAAAATGCTGTTTTCCGTGAGTGTACATACATATCTAGAAAGGGGAAAGAAACAGTAGGAAGTACAGCATATCAGCAATTAAAGATAAAACTCTTTGTGAGTAGTGGCCGTATGCACCGTGACACTGTGAGCTTTGAGAGCTCTTACTGAGTTGTGGTCAAGAAAATTCCATTTCCGCTGCCATGCCAGAGGTGTCTGTGAGTTTTCAATCAAAAATTTGCAATTTTATGAGGGGATGTGGTGGTCTCCGAAATGTATCCATAACTTCTACTAAAAATTTTTTTTCAATTTTTCTTAATTAAAAACTGGCCAATAGCTCATATAAAATTCACATTAAAATAATTATTAGAATTAAACGGCCATGTAAAAACAAACGTAAATTTGCAATTTTATTGTTTTTCCGTTCCGGAATTTTGTTTTTTATGAACCACGACGAATTTTTGAAAATAAAAATTGGGCAAAAATCGACAAAAAAATATCCAGGCCAATATGCACATCGAGTTGAAGCAGAATTTTATACTGAATATGAATATGAAATCCAAATTAAAATCGGATGATCCATTTTCGAGATATAGCCTGATTTCCGGTTATGGAGGCTGAATGCCCAAAATCGCATATTTTCGAGATTATCTCTTGTTGTGTACAATATATCTTAATTTTGTTTGCAAATTTCTTAAAGATAAGTCAACACAATATATGAACGGTATTTTAAAATATTAATTTATCTTCCGGTATAGGAAAACTAGAATGCACTCTTTTTTCCTTGGCCCAAAATCGCGGTATGAGTTCTCTATGTTATAGTCATTCGATACTGATGATTTTCGCCGACAGCGCTCTGTGTACAATAAATGCTCCAAATCCAAAATTTCAGAATTTTAGCTGCGAAAGTTGAAGAGTTATACCCTAAAACGTAGACATATACTGTTTGGGACTTGTTTGTGCATATTGGCCTGGATATTTGTTTGTCGATTTTTGCCCAATTTTTATTTTCAAAAATTCATCGTGGTCCATAAAATCCAAATTCCGGAACATCAAAATTAATTTTAGACAAATGCCGTGGAAGAGTTTTCTACTCAGAAAAATTAGAGGAATCCAAATTTCGATGGCGCGATATAGGTTAGTGAATCGCCCCACCCTAATGTATAGTAACACAGATAACTTGATGCATTTTGGTCTAATAATATGTAGACTCAGTACGAACATCGGCTTTTCTGCTTTTCCTTATATTACACCATTCGCTTACATATTTCGTATGTCACTTCAAATTATCTTTGGTTGCGCTTATTTGCTCAACCAACAATCCAGCCACACGGGCGCACCATTACGTTTACCCCGCAGTTAAATTAAGTATCTAGTAGTAAGACAATTTATCTCTTATTGTTCGGGGAATCTCAACTAGTTCGACATCTAGACAGGTTATGTATGATATTTTTAACATTAACGAAGTTCTCTGCATCAGCAGTATAAATATTATAGTTATAGTATACATATATAACTAGTAGGTTTGGTGATTTGCGATAAATGAGCTAAATAATACATGTATGTCTCCGCTGTGGTGCAGTGGGTAGAGTGCTCGCCTGCTATGCCAGAGGTCTCGGGTTCAAACCTCAGTCCGAGAAAAACAACAAACAAATTTTCTAATTAGTAAAAATCCAATTATTGGCTTTTTTAAGAGCAGCGGTCACCTCTCGGCGGTGGACGGCATACCCTCCGAGTGTATTTCTGTCATGAAAAAGCTTCCCACAAAACTGTAGGTAGGAAAAACAAAAAGGAGCACATCTCGAATTGGGAGAGAAGCTCGGCCATAAAACTCGTTAGAGTTATAACAGCGCCATTGTATTATTATATTTCGAATGCAATAGAGCGTTAACGATACAACCACAACAGGCAAAACTAAGTCCAGCTGTGATGTACCGCTCGGTTCTTGCACTTATTTCGTTGTTTTAAACCAGTACTCGTTGTGAAATGCTATAAAATTCGCTAGTGCTGCACCGAGGGAGTTGAACTACTGGGTATCCTGCGCTCCATCCCCACATCATTGATTGATGTGATTGTGTAGTATTGGTGATAGGAAAGTTACCTGCCTGTACATAAGTACGTACATACATATGTATATGTATGTACCTATGTGTTAGCGAGCGAAGTTGTTGGAGGTGATGAGATGGTGTTGCCTTTCTATTAAGTTTGCCTTTGTATGTGTTTAATAATGTACGTAACATTTGTAAGTGTCAGTTAGTTGTCAGCAGTTTCATTACTGGAACATTGTTTGTTTGTCGCTAATTTAGCTTACGTTACACATATTACATATCTACAGGCATTTAAAAATTCCTACATTACAAATCCGCAGCGAAGTGTTGATTAATTTTTGTTCGAAATGAAAAACGAAATCGACTGCGTCAGGTCCGCCCTCCAACTTGCCCAAAAACTGCGATTCTTTATGAAAATAAAATGCTCTATTTCTAGTCAAAAGAAATTCTTAAAGTTTTTTTTTAATTTTAGAGCACAATATAAATATATATGTACTATTTTCAAAATTAAGAAATCGTTATTTTCATTGCGTTCATATAAGGTAGAAAAATTGAAATAATTTTTTTTTTATTCACATTACAATCTTAATTACACTATCTATGTACTTAGAACTAAAATTTCAAAAATATTACAATTAAAGTCTTTCATATTCCAACCAAAATTCTCCATCGATACCTTGTATAAAAGTGGGAGATGCAGGTGGTGTTTCTAGTATAGTTTTTTCACAGCATTTCACTCGATAGCTTTTGAATAT
Source organism: Urophora cardui (assembly GCA_960531455.1). Classification (NCBI taxonomy): domain Eukaryota; kingdom Metazoa; phylum Arthropoda; class Insecta; order Diptera; family Tephritidae; genus Urophora; species Urophora cardui. The sequence goes on along the minus strand of OY482671.1, from coordinate 91,267,125 downwards.
TTCCACTAGGCATGTTTTGACTTCCAACATAGCTAAATGCATGCCTGAAAAGAGAAAAAATAATTAGCAGAATGTTGGGCTTACAGAATCAAAACATAATTTCATATTTTTGAGAGAAGTTGTGAGTATATTTCAATTATATTGCAAATCCGCGAGGCATGTCTGCAAAATCATCGATAAATGTGCTGAGTAAACTTTTTTCTTTAGAGTCTTCTAAAAATTGTAACATATTCAGTCTAAATACATTACTTATATACTTACCTATGCATATGCGTGGACCACAGCCAAACGGCATGAATATACCTTTCTTTATTAATTCCAAATGCGCCTCATTGTTAAAACGATCCGGGTTGTATTCGTACGGTTGCGGAAAGTAGGTGGGATCATGCTGGTAGCAGAAAACTGGTATAATAATCCCTTGACCAACGGGAATTGGTATTATTTTTCCATCACCAATATCCAGTTCTGTGGCTTCAGTGCAAATTCTAGTCATAAGAGGCGTGGACGCAATCAAGCGAATTGTTTCTAAAATACCATGAGAATTACATGACAGTAATACGTTTTCAATTAGAGAGAGTGCTGTGTTCATTGCACCATTTCACTTGACCATACTTACTTACCATTAACGCATTGATCCAAATAAGGCAGACTGCGCAAACTATCATAGCTCACAAAGCCATCCCCCTCAAGGTTATCTGCAATTTCCTTGCGCAACTTGTCTTGGTATTCAGGATGATGTGTTAGCTTCAAATAGAAAATGTATGTGTACATACATAAGTTTCATTTATTAAAAATCCAGTATATACATAAGTATATAATTATTCCAACCAGTTCTTATTAATAAGGTATTTCATGCACTTACATAAAATATCGTGTGAAAGAGTATCATTGCCGTTGATTCGATGCCATCGATAAGTGTGGTCAAGATATGCCCAACAATATCGTCATGTGATATATTTCTCTTTTCCTGCAGTTGTCGCATATAATTAAGAAAATCCACTCTTTTCTGGTCAGCTGCGTCCTTTTCGCGTAACTCTAGGGCATCTTTGGTTAGTTGCGAAAAGAAATGATGAGTATCGTCTGAGTACAAACGATTTTGTGCAAAACGCCGTAGCCAAGGAGCTACCAATAATAGATAGTATCTATCTAGTGAGTGCACAATAAAGTCTAACCATTTGTGAACCATTTCCAGAAAGTGGTTTGGTTCATCTGCTTTGGTGAGTGAGTTTGTTTCGATGCCAAAAACATATTCGCCCAAAACGTTGGAAATAAAACAAAAGCCCAACTGCCGTATAATAAGAAAAAAATTAAGTCGGATGTTATAAGCATAGTAAACTTTATTTTCTCATGCTTACTTTTTTCGTTTCGATTATTGCATTGCCATTTGCTGTTTTTTCTTTCAAATATCTACCCAGTTTCTTCGCGCAAGCCTGCCATATCGGATAAGCTAAAGCGAGCTAAAATAACATAGAATTAGACTTATTATATTAACTAATTTCTTTTAGTTTAGTTATGTATATGTACCTTGTTTTGCGTTAAAGCACCCATAGCCTCTGTTCTTTTTGTTTTCCACGACTCATCGCTGGTCAAGAATGGACTTCGCGCCGCGTATTTATCTTTATTTCGGTCATAAATCTATTAGTGTAAAAAAATATTTAGTTTTCGTTCTTAGCCATACGTGTAGACAATATGTATATAGATTTGCATGCATACCCAATTAGCGGGCGGATTGCCACGAAAACAACCGAATTTTTTCACCAAAACTTCTTGTGCCAGTTCATGATCTAATATCATAATTTGTGGATTTCGTGTTAAGAAAACGCCGACAGCTCGATGAGTATTTTTGTATTTCCTGAATAAAATATACATAAATAATACAACTTTTCTAAACTTTTTTTCACGAAATATATATGCATTTGTTTATAACAACTTGAAAATGGTGCATCAGATGCATACATACTAAATATGTATATTAGGGTGGTCCTTATAAAATCAAATTAGCTATTTTCTGCGCTCTCACACCCTAGAACGGTAAAAGCATAGTTAAAGATATCACATATAAATTTTGGTCCCAATGGGAGATGGTTAAGGCGTGTCGCATAGAGGTCAAATTTGATATTACCATATAAAGGCAAAAAAATTACATCACATTTTTGTATATCTGTGGTATCTTCATCTATATTAGCATCGACCTAATATGATATAAAATTCCATACAATTGGGGAGCACCCTAATGTACATACATAACTATATATATGGGTAGGTATCTCCATGAGAAACAGCGGTGTAGAACCCTATTCTATATTATTTGGAACTGCACTTTTTGCGGTTGTCACGAGGAAATGAAAAAACATTAAATGCTATCGGTAATATCGATGACTGAATTGTTTGGCGAAGTTGTCGTTTTTTACTACCGAAATTTTTTTATATTTATTACGTACTCGTAGCAACTGTGTAGGTGGATTTACCCTGATTTTTCAAGCACAAGCAAATTAAGTTTTATGCGTACAAAAAAATTTTAAATTAACGAACATGGGACAATCAACAAGCACGAGGTTAAGGTAAATTTAAAATTAATATCAGTTTTACTACTTTCAATCTTAGTTCAAACACACAAAATGCCAAGCTAGGCTACTGCAGCATTAACATTTATTGCTGGTTAGTCACCATGAATTTTGTGATGGTTTTTTTTATAAGTAAAAAATCAAGCGTACCGATAAATCTCATCGGCGTCAAATGCTAGGGGCTGTTTACCGGTGAAAACACTAGGGAAATTCCCTAAAAATACATTTGGTTTTGGACCATCCAAACCCAGTTTCTGGAATATCCCATGATGCCAAGTTAAATATTTGTAAACAATTAAAATTACAATACCGATCAGCGATGTAGTGAATAAAAGCGCTTCCATTTTTATACTAACTCTCAGAAATACTAGAAATGTACTCTAGCTGTGGCAAGTTTCATGAAAAGATAACAGCTTACATTGAGTTGAAATATGCAAAAGATTACGGCTTGTAAATATTGAGACGAAATACGGGAATCCATTCAAGCTAGCTAATTATACCGAGTGTGTACGAAGTAAAGGCGCATTTTTTCAAACTTTTTGTCACGAACTGGTATTACAGGCGCAGACATTAGCCGCTTTCGATTCGCAATTTCTCTGCTAGCTATAAATTTCTCTCTGCCAAATTTATATGAGAATGGTAGCGAGCAGAGAGAAATTTTTATCGACCAGATAGCGAGTATGGCTACTACTCATTAGCCGCTTTCGATTCACAATTTCTCTGCTGGCTATAAATTTCCTTCTGTCAAATTTATATGTGAATGCTAGCGAGCAGAGGGAAATTTTTATCGACCAGTTAGCGAGTATGACTACTACTCATTATGGGTTCAAACATTTTTGTTCGATCCGACCTCGCTTGTGTGATGGCGAATCGAAAACGACAATTATCAAGCATGGGCACCACCACAAGCGAACAAGCATAGAGCGTGAGCATGTAGTAGTGTGCTTAAAATTGCACACTGAGGCAAAATTCAAAAATTTTTCGTAACTTCGTGTGTTGATGAAAATTTAATTATATCAGATTTTATAGCATGAAAATAGAGGTTATATTAAAAACAGGTATGTTTGTAGATACAAATTTAATAAAAAATAAATGTTGCTTGATTTCGATTCACATTCGAATTAATTGCAATTTCAATATAGAAGCATACAAAATTAGCCCATTTTCAATTTTAAAGAGTTGAAAATGGCATAAAAAATTATACTTCATTTGATTTCAAATGGCTACATTTAACACTATTGAGAATATTTAAAATAAAAAAAAAATAAATTTCCCAACCAATCTTAAACATTTTAAAAAAATTTCATACATCACTCGCCCACTGTTGTTACGGACAAAAAAAAGGCATCAACCTGCTTCCATCACTGTTGAAGGCGAACTGAATCGTTTTCTCGCTGAAATAATTATGCTCTGAATTTGTGTACGTATCATGATTCAACCATAAAGGTTTACGCATGACGACATACCTTCATACATAGTGGGGCGATAAGTGTCATGCAAAGAGGAATGTAGAAGAATTTGACAGATACGGCCCCTATGGAAATGCTAGGGTGCGTGTGTGTGTGGCATATGTCAACAAAAACAAAATGCTTGTGTTCGTGTGTTTATGAAGATTTGAAGAAGAAGTCAGCTGATCTTATGCATTCTCCTTTATTGTTCCTCCATGGTACGTATGCATTTTTTTACGCTCGCAGCACAAAGAGCTCTCTTTGCCCAAGTCCGCTCATTAAGGATACGAACATTTTTGTTCGATCCGACCTCGCTTGTTCGATGGCGAATCGAAAACGCCATTTGTTTCATATTCATTTCTCTAGCAAGAAGTCGACGAACACTGTAAATAATTTAGATCAGGGATCACCATAAAGCTCTTATGGAAGCGCGGGCATCACTACATTGAAAAAAAATGATGGTAGACAATAAAAGCTAAAAATTGTTACAGCCAATCAACGAGCAGTGCCTTAATTATTAAAAGTACACTCTAAAAATTTCAAAAATTTATAGATAAGTTTTTAAGAAAGGGATAAAGAAAATAAATTTACATATTTCTGGGTACTTTTTTTTAAGTATTTTATATATCTATTTATTATCTTTTGTTCTTGAAAAAGAAAACGAACAAATTTCAGGTAATTTAGAAACTGGTAATATTATTTATTCTTCACTTTTTAGTTCAATTTTTCATTAAAAGAAAATTTTACAAACAAAATTTTTTCTTTAACATTTCGTAAAAAATATATATATGTTGAAAAAAATATTAAGTATTTACTTTTTGCTTCCACTTTTATCGCGCTTGCCTATGCTGAAGCGCGTACAAAAATAAAATAGTTATGGGCCGGTGATCGCTGATTTAGATCATTTGCGATTCGAAATCAGTGATTTTCTCCGGTAATGATTTAATACGTTTTTTTCTTGTTTCGGAATGAGACATTTACAATTTTAACTCAGCACTCACCCAAATGAGATATGAATTTAGCCAAAATATTTCCAATCACTTACCATTTTCCACAAGTTTGTAGTTCACTCCCTAGGCGGTGATAGAAAGTTGTTTAACATTGAATGATAATTCAGGCGATTCAAACCATTGAGTGTGTGCATTCTTAAAAAGTACCAATCATTCCGTACAAATTGTTTGAAGAAATTCTCGTTGCCACAGTAACGAGCGATCGCATTATTTAATGACAAAACTGATTTCATTCTGTTAAGTTTGAACGCACGTTTGATTGGGAATGATTTTGCTGGATTCACATTCAAAAACACATTAAATTTTATTTTATTGGAAATTTACAATCCTTTTGAAAACTGATTCGAATATTTACAATCAGGCAATTACATTTTTGAAAGGAATTATGGATGAATGAATACAACATCTATTTGAATCAATTTACAGCTCTTATATATGTTAGCCATAAAGTGTGAGATTTGGAAATGCTTTTAAAACTCTTTATTCAGTAAGCTTTGCTTAAAACTGTGTTCATAATCACAGATATTCCAATGTGACTAAATTTTATAATTTTGGCAGCTAAAATTTAATTAATAAATTTTCTTTATAAAATCCTGTTTTATTTACAACATTTGATCGTAATATTGTGGATGGCTCATCGATTTTGCATTCATAGGTTTTAATCGAATTTTATGATTTTTTTTTGCTTGGTACCACATATGAGCTATTCGGTTCCACTCGCATTTAGGCGTTTCCACATTATTTATTTTGTATATCTCTGGTTTCTCGCTTACCATTTACATACATACTTATATTGACATATAAACGGTTGATTATTATACAATCAACAGAACTTTTCGTCACAAAGTAATAAAAATATTTTAAGTGTGTTGATATGTATATCAGTACTAGGGATTTCAATCCCGGGATCCAGGTCGTGATTTACGGGATAAATTAAAGACAGAATATTCAGCTATTATAGCAAAGAAAAGTGGTATTTTATATAATTTATTTTGATCTCAGATCTGTATACTAATAGCATTTCCTATTCTGAACGAAAATGTTCCATTATTACATGGTGCCTTGCGCGCAATGAAAATGTTGCATTTTTCAAGCGATCAATGAAATAAAAATAAAGCAATCCTTACTTGTGTTAAAGCAGAAAATATTTCCCCTAGTTGGGCCAGTTTTACATTTTGTCAATGGAACAAACAGCCCTAAAAAATGTGGGGAATCTGTGTGGAATAGAACAAACAAAAAAAAAAAAAAAACAAAACCAAATTACAGCCCGAAGAAAATGCAGAATAAGTGCGGCGTTTTTGCCAAAATAAAAAAGTCCATGTACGGATTAATATTTTTAATTTTTTTTTAAATAACTAAATTTTTTTGTTGTAAAGTACGCATTTTAAAGAAACATACTTTAGGTATTTTTTAAACCTTTGGAATTCTTGTTGTAAAATTAATTTGATAACTTCTTATTCCTGATTTTGGGCCATTTCTTTTTTTCAAGGGTTTTGGAATTATAAAATTTGTGCCTCCAATTTGCAAATGTTATCGAAAGTTGCATCAATTTTCTGAATTTTTCGGCAAGCTTGGAAATGTGTCGTTAAACTATAAATTTTTTTATTAGAAACTAGCTGTACCCGGCCAAGCTTTGCTTTGGCCCCCTTCCTATTATAGGCATTAGAAGCGAAAAACGGCACACTTTAAAATAAGTTGGAAGTATCCAGAAACCGAACTTTGCTCGGGATGCAAGACCTCAGCAAAAGTCAGATAAGTTTAAAAAAAGGAAGGAAAAAATGTATATTTTCTAAAATTTGCCCTTTTCATGTCTTTATCCCATTTTTGTTCGTATTAATCTCCCACTCCTCTCCCCTCTACCAATCCTTTCTTCTTTCCCTTTCCATCTATCTTTCCCTTTCCTTTCATTGCCTTTTTCTTTTCCTTTTCCCGTTACATTTCCGCTTCCTTTTCTCTACCGCTCTCTCTTACCTCTCCTTTTCTGTCTTCCTCCTTTTTATTCCCCCCTCTTATACCTTCTGGAATTCCCTGTCTCACTGTCTCTCTCTCCATCCTCTTCATTCCATTTTTATTATATTCTCCCTCTCCTTTTCCGTCCCTTTGCCTTTGCCTTTTCCAGTCTCTTTACTCTTCCCCTTTCCCTAGGGAACTGGTTTTGGCATAACATACCCTGTATTCCACTTCTCATTTGATACCATCATTGCTTAAAAACATTCCGTGGAATCCGAATCGTCTCTTTTACCAATAATTGGGTATCGGGCCTAAGAATCACTATGAAAATATCTCTATATAGCAGACCCGGTCAACACCTTTTATTTTAGATCAGTATTGCTCAGAAGCATCCCGGGCTCATCCGGGTCCACTTATTGACCCACATCTGAGAACTTGACCTAGGAACCATAATGGGTACGGTATCTGGAGACTTGACCAAGAAATCGTAATGGATACGGCCGTCCATGAGAGTCCACTCAACACCTTTCATTTGGTACCAATATCCCTAAGATATATCCCGGTGTTATCCGGGTCCACATATTGGCCCATACCTTGGGATCTCACCTAGGAATCGTCACGCGCCATGATTTAATAACAATATCTCTGAGAAATTATCCGGGGCCATCCAGATCTACATCTTGACCCACATCTGGGGACCTGACTTAAGAATCATAATGAGTTCATCTCTATGTAAAAGCCCTGCCTTTCAGTTGACACCAATATCGTTCAGAAATTTTCCGGGGCCATCCCGGTCCACGTTTTGACCCACATTTAGGGACCAGACCTAGGAATCATAATCAGTTGATCTCTGTGTAAAGGCCCTGTTCAGCACTTTTCATTTGGTGCCAATATCCCTGAGAAATATCCCGCTGTTATCCGGGTCCGCATGTTCACCCACACCTTGGGACCCGACCTAGGGATCGTAATGAGTTCATTTCTATGTAAAATCCCTGCTCAAAACCCTACATTTGATACCAATATCACTGAGAAATTTTCCGGGGTCATCCAGGTTCACGTTTTGAACCATATTTGGGGACCCGTCCTAGGCATCATAAATAAAATAGTTCTATGTTGAAGTCCTCATCAAGACCTTTCATTTGATGTCAATATCGCTCAAAAACATCCGAGGGTCATCCGAGTCCACGTTGTGGCCTATATCTGGAGACCCGGTCTAGGCATCACAATTATAATAGTTCTGTGCTGAAGTCCTCATCAAGACTCTTCATTTGATAACAATATCGCTCAGAAACATTCGAGGGTCATCCGGGTCCACGTTTGACCCATATCTGGAGACCCGATCTAGGAATCACAATGAGTACTATTCTATGTAAATTCTCTGCTCAACACCTTTCATTTGATACCAATATCGCTCAGAAACATTCGAGGGTCATCCGGGTCCACGTTTTGACCCATATCTGGAGACCCGACCTAGGAATCACAATTAGTACTATTCTATGTAAATTCTCTGCTCAATACCTTTCATTTGATACCAATATCGTCCAAAAATATTCAGGGGAAAGCCAGTTCCATGTTTTGACCTTTTGACCTATATCTCGGGAACCGACTTCCGGATTTGAAAAAAATATGTATATAAACCATCTAGGGCAAGGTACTAAGCTGGTGTGTAAATTTGGTCAAAATCCCTCCACGCGTTTGGGCGAAAGCCGGCGACAAAGAAATGGGCTTGATTTTTATATATATATAGATTATGCAATGATCGCAAGTCTTCTTGTAAATATCTTAGAATTACCAACTGATCGGGTAAACGTTTGTTCACCAAGTATGTATGTATGTAATATTCTTTGTGGGTTTCGTTTTTTTTTAAAGTAACACTCAAGTTTTATTAAATAATTCGAATTAATTTGCGTTCTTTTTTTATTTTGTTAGTAATGAAATAATTTTTGTTTTAAATAAAAAATGGCATTGAAAATTATTTTTTTTACATTTTAAAGTTATAGCGTTTCTCGAAAAATATATTTACATTTTTGAACCCAAAATGTCGGAAAATAATTAATGTCCAAATCCCGGGACAAAACTCAGAATTATAAAACAATCTCGAAAATTCCGGGATGGTAGAAATCGGGAAAATTGGAATCCCTAATCAGTGTGTATTATCGAAAGCCAACAAAAAAATAAACTCATGTACTCGATGGGAATTATCACTACACGCGTCGACTACTGTGTCCCTTATCAATACCAAGTGGTTTTTTTCCGTCTGCCGAATTCTTTGTCTACACCAAAAATTTTGCTAAATATAGATTTACATTTTTAATTTGTATACTCTGCTGTAGGCAGCACAGAGGTTATTTTCATTTCATAACGTTTGTACGTAAAAGTATAACTGATCTGCAATCGATAAACGGCAACGAAGAGGAATGACGCATGTATTTCGGTGTTACAAAATGATGCCTCAACACTCAGGTATATTTATATTTTTAGGAATTTTAACATAAGTATTACTTTAGTGCTGCTATCGTGTGGCGGGTGGAGTGATCGCCAGACATGCTAGAGATCCCGGACCAACTAAGTATGTTTGAATGTACATATGTAAATCTTCCGCTCCTCTTGCACTACTTAGTCATCCTTATTGTTCTCAAAATCACAGTTGAGTATTTAATTTTCGATTGCACCCGAGCTTAGACTTTCTTCCCAGACAACCTTGCCATACCTATTGTATATACATATACATTGTATGCACCATTTTGAAAAGTACGCATTGCTCTATATTTAAATATACATACATACATATGTATGTACTACATAGCCGATTACATTATGATGTGTGCAACAATTACAGCTATAAAAAGCTTTGTACTCGTGACAATAAAATTATATTTATAATTATTTATAACAGATTAGTAGATTAATAGCGTAAGCACATTTGAGCCATCAAGCGACAAGCGGCATTTGTCAAACTACGTATATCTTTGGCTCAAATGTCTTCTGGAGTTAATACGTTGCTGCTAGATGGAATAAATTTGGATTTATAAAATGGTTAGTGTATTTTTAATAAGACATTAATTATTTTATCCACCTTTCGGTGAAATGACATTTCCAATGACAATGAACACATCACCATTTTATTGTAGTGACAACGCCTCTACCAGAGCATGGTGTCGTTAGCTGTCGTTGAAATGTATGCAGAGAAAAATTAATTTAGGTAAATACGCATGCATTATTTATTTTTTCTTTGCAATTCCTTGTGTCAATAATACTATATACAATAATAGTGGCAATCTTTTGTAAGCAACCTGCAAAAGAATGCACTACCTGCTTTTATTGAGGGATTACTGAGGTATGGTTGAGGAATTTTTTAAATTGCTATTCATTTACAACACTACTGTGAGCTTTCATAATTTGACTTTTTTCATTGACACTATACCTGCAAAAAATTCGACTAATTCGGGATGTATCCGGGATCGCTCGCAATGGAGCATGCGACTAATACAACTTGTGGTCTCTTTATACGGAATGAAGTTTTCCCTTTTGTTTGAGCATGTCCTATGTGGAGACTAATTGTACCCTTTTAGATCTGAACAAAATCATATTTCGAAGTTCGTAGATCTAGCTTTCTTTTTTCTATTTCGAGGTATTTTCCAAATTTAGCCTTCAAAATTTCCTTGGTAATACCTTCCTCGAGCTGCAAGCCTTTTGCGTGTGGATATATCTTGTAAGACGGATGAACGATGTGATGGTGATGATGACAGTGAAGACGGAGATGATTGTAATAGGGACGGTTTTGGGTGGATGGTGGTGGTGGAGATAATTGTGATGAAGACGACGATGGTGATGAGGGCGATGATGTTTGAAATAAAGGCGTCATATATGATGAGGGCGGCGATTATTGTGGCGGGATCGATGAAGATTTTATACCAAATGGCCAGGAACCAGAATGAACCGTGTGGTTATTTCATATTATTGGGGTTTGCCCAAATATTTCTTCTCTTTTTTCCATAAATGGAGCGAAATTTGGACTGGCTCCTGTTCGTCTATTGTTATTGGACGCGGATTTACATGCTTGAAGCAAAGTGCGCATCTTCGATTCCAAAAAAAAAAAATGAAGTAGGAAATTTCAATGATATCAAATTTGATCAAAAAATGATTGAAAAATCTTTAAAAATATGTATCATAAATAGGGAAGCTAAAAATATGCAAATGCATATTGCATATGCAAATGCATATTTATATCTAAAATGCATATTTACGATCAAAATGCATTTCGTGCTTATTTTGGCACTTAATCGAGCAATATCGAAAAATATTACGCTGGTAACATCTTATCTGTGGTTAATTCAGATAGTTGCATATACATACAAACGACGCTATTTAACTATTGATCTGGGCCCCGGAGCGGAGCATTTTCCCTTTAAAAAATTCACCACGACAAACACTAAGTTCTTGTATGCTGATCAGACCCTCGAAGCAAACCCAGAGTAAAAAAACTTTGCTCCAATGCCCTGTTATTGATAGAAAACAGCTGTAGTGTAAAAATTTGAAGGGGAGCAATAATATGCAATATGTATCGACATATGTACATAGGCATACGCTACACTGTCAATATGAATCGCGATGGTCTGATGAATCGCAGACTAGTGCTACACGTTCAATATGAATATTGCGACATTTCTCTCGCTCTGTGGTTTAAAATATTTAACTTCCCTCCTTTTCAAACTTTCACTTTCAATTCATTTATTGCCAATATTTCGTTCCAAATCACGGATTTCAAAATTTCTAAATATACACGCATTTTGATGGGTTGCAAAATTTTCATGCTACACAGTCTTGTCAATATTGTGATCCGGATCGCGGATTTCAAAATTTTTAAATATTTTGTGATCCAGAATCGCGATCCATCAATACTTGATGCTACACGGTCAGTATTAATTGTTTCCCATACAAGAGCTTTTTCTCGGAAAACCGTCAAAAATTCACGCTGGAAAATATAGTAAAACAAACGATAGTTCAATGCAACCCTGCGCAATATTAATGAAATGGTTTCGTTTGCTTTGTAAAAAGATGTCACGTATTTACATAAATACAAATCTAAAATTAATTTAACCTTTAAGTGACGAGGTGAAATTTTGTGGCATAGTTTACGACGTGGTGGTAAATTTTTTTCTACGAATTTTACTTAAAACTCTCAATAAAAAATAAATTTTTTTATAATAATTTTTGCATTCGAAAGAGCCTAGTCTTTTTTCAAATGAAATTGATAAAAAAAGTTAATTAAATTTTTTAAATCAACAAAGTTTTTACTATAATTCACAAGGCCTTGTTCTTTCAAAATAGCGAAAACATCACATGAGAAGCTTATAGATAAAAGGTAAAACAAAAACTTTCTTTAAATTTCAGAGACGGTTTTTCATAAAAAAATATATATTTTTAAATATATAATAGGAATTTTATTTAAAAAAAATTTTTTTGTAGAAAATGCTGGCTAGTCTTTTTGACGTTTTTTTCATAATAACGTGAGCGTATAAAATGAATCACGAAACGAATTTTTAAATTTTTCTTCCAATAATCATTTGAGAAGTGGTAAAATTAATAATCCATGTTAGTCAAATTGCCAGTGAGAGAAGTTTTAAATGGAAATAAATTATTTTTGAAGAAAAAGTTACGTTAACGTCGAGGTGTGGTAATTTTTACACCGATATCATAATTTATCCGTTATTTGAGACCTTCCACCCTAGAAACTATACTGATCGATAATTATGATGACATGAGGAGATTCTAAAAGCATCAAAATACTGCAGAGAAGAGAGAAGTGGTAAATTTCAAAAAATTGCATTCGAAGAAAAACTAACGTTACCGTAGACGTGGGGTAATTTTTACACCACCATCACCATTTCTCGTCAAATGTCACACCTTCCTCCATAAAAAGAAAACGGGTCAATAATTACAACGAGATGGGAAGATACTAAGACAGTAAACTTGCTGGATGGTAAGTTAAAAGAGATATTTAAAGAAACTGTAAGTCGGTGTAAAAATTACCACCACGTCGTATGTTAAAGGTTAAAGCAGGGTTTGAAATTGCTTAGCTACTTTCGCTGCATTTGCTTTTGCTTTGCTTTTGCTAACGAACAGTAAATTAGCAAACTCGGCCAGCCAAGTATTCAGCTGAGCCGTGTTTGCTTGTATAGTTAAGCAAAGCAACGCGATTTGGGGGATTTCATTTTACTTCCAGCAATTAGTTGTGTCTTTGCATTTTTTCTGCTTTTGCTTATTTTGCTGAAACGATTTGTTTACGCATATTTCGATTTTTTATACATATTTACTTATGTGTATGTATGTATGTACACATAATATGTATGTATGTCCATTTGTAAACATCTTTTCATGTTGAATTTTGCTTAAAAACTAGTTTCAGCAAAATAAGCAACTGTAAGCAAAAATTTACTACTCAACTAATTGCTGGAAGTAAAAGCAACCCTCTCAAATTGAGTTGCTTGGCTTAACTATACAAGCAAACACGACTCAGCTGAAAACTGAAGCGAATGATTCGTGTTTTCGTTTTTGGCTCGGCTGAATTCAGCAATAAGCAAAAAACATCGGCTATTGCTGTTTTGCAGCAAGCAAATTCAAACCCTGATTTAAAGTATTTTATAGTATTTAAAAACAAATTTTTTAAATGGGGAAAATGTGAATTGTACGTTTAGTTCTTATATTATTTTTATTTTGAAAAATTCGTAAAATAAAAATGTAAGCTTGAAATCAAATACATACATACATTTTTTGAGCATATTTCAGGTATTTTTTAGGCATATATGCATATAATGAGATTTTTTCGTGCATATTTACGAGCATATTTCAGTTATTTTTCGGGCATACTAGCATGCATATTTTGAAATTTTTCGTGCATATTTTTAGCTTCCCAAATCATAAATGATTACTTAAGAATAGTCATATTTAGGGTAAATTTTTCTCCCGACGATTCACTCATATTCCAATAGAAAATGTTTTTAAATTTGATCGTTTTTAAACTTTTCAACACTGTTTTCAAGTTGGTTATGACTAGACTGCGGATCTTTATGCAAAAAATTTAAAATGATTTATTAAGAGTTATATTGATTCAAAACTATATATTCACATTCCAAAGCGAATTTTCTTGCTCTGTTTTGGATATGCAAAATATATGCAAGTTATATGCAGGTTATATGCAAGTTATATGCAAATTAAAACTACACCTTTTTTACATCAGATATGGAATTTTAAGTGATATACACAATAAGTAAAGTATAGTTGAATGCAAAAATCATATGTTCTATGCTGAATCTTTTGTGCTATGCAAATATAAAACCCATTAACACCCAAAAACAAACTGCAAATGGGAACTAATTTTTATTATAATAATTTTTAATGAAAAGAGGTAATTTTAGTTGTAGTTAAGACCACAATATACTACAAGTGTTTTCTCCACATTTTCAATGGAAACATTGTGACGCTTATCGGTTAAGATCCGTTTATATGCTGAAAATGAACGCTCAACATCACAAGATGTAACCGGAGCATACTTAAATTCGCTCCAAAATTGACTGGGAATCTGTATTCCAGTTTCTAATATTTTGTTGTCACCTGAAAGTATTTTGGCTACTCCTAATATGACTTCAAAAGCAGGTTCTTTTTTGAAATAGCTTCAATTTTGACCAAAACTATTTGCCCACATCAGGCGCGGATCCAGGATTTCGGCAAGGGGGGGGGTTTTGAAAATTTTTTTTGGAAGATGTTTTTAAGGGCAGACGCTGGTGAAAATATGGACTAATACCACCTACTATTATTATTCTATATACTAGTTGCACCATTTCCCGCACCTTAAAAACACCAAACTCAAAACCCTCCAAATTAACAATATTTATGTCATCACATAAAGTGCAGGAGATTTCAATTGAAGTTCTAAATAACATGTATAACGTACATGTATTTAATAAATTCATAAATTAAAAAAGCCGGCATATGCGGGTGTTAGGCCTTCAGATGGCTCTGAAGCTACTTTATTATAAACTTGACCACTGCGCGACACCTAGTGAAGGGTAGCAGTTAGTATATGATATAATTTGAAGCGCGAGGTCGCTACTGCGTGTTCTAAATTTTCAAACGTGCAACCAAAGAACGTATGTTGTATACTCTGAAAAAAATACCCGTAGCTAAACCAACAACTTTCCGCTGTTGAATCTCCGTCTTTGATTCAACAGCAAAAGTATTTGTTTTTACAGCAAAGTTTTTGACCCAACAATTTATTCAAAAACGGCCGTTGTTGTTTCAAAAACTTTCTTGCTTTTAAAATATTTTTTGTGAGAAAATATTTTTTTGTGAGAAAATCAACAAAAAAAAAAAAAATGATGGAGAGAAGATGAAGAGAAAAATCCAAAAAAAAGTTTATTTTTAGCAACAATTTTCTCCCCGTTGTTGATTTAAAGGCAAAAGTATTTGACCCAACAGTTTCCGCTGTAAACAAAACTAATGAGAACATATTTTTTTAAAATTTTGTTTTTACAATGATTCAAATAATTCATGGATTCTTTTTTAGGAAATTGAAGTATAAATAGGTTGCTACAATTCAATATAATGTTGAATGTTCCACTATGTGATGATTGAATAGAATTTCAGGTTGATGTCATTGTTCGAATCCGCAGGAGAATATAAAATAAAGAAGAAAAATCAGAATAAGAAATAAGGATAGCAACCAGTGAATGATAAGAAGGAGAGAAGAATAGGAGAACAAGCGGAGGCTACATATTTGCAGTTGGGACCCGGGCGGAGAGAAGATGAAGAGTAAAATGCAAACAAAAATTAATTTTTAGGTGAAAATTTTTTCCAACAATCTCCGTTATTGACTTAACTCAACAACGCTCGCACCTTTGAAACAACAACGGAGCGTTGTTGGGCACATTTCAACTGCGGAAAGTAGTTGATTTAACAGCGAAAGTCTTTAGATTTACAACGTTTTTTTTTTTTCAGAATAGGAAGGGAAAATTCGGTATTTTGACCGAGTGAGGTGGAAATCGTTTAGTCAAAAAAAGATGATGACTTCGCGAGTTCCTTCCCATCATTTTTCAAGCTCGAATTCGTTTGTTTTTTCGCGGCGAAAAATAAATTTATTTTGACATTTCTTTTGCTTGACATTTAGTTATTATTTCTATTCATACTCTACCGCCACTGCAAAGATGGTTGAAAATGAGCCGGGCTGCAAATTTTAGAATTTTATAAAAACCTTGATCTGATGAAAAGCTCTGTTGCCACTTTTTTTTATCCTTTGTTGAAACATTTCAATTTTATGAATGAATCGCTTGTAGTATTTTAACTTCGTAGTCGTTTTATTTCTTGTTTTTGGTGGTTGATTTGATTGTATAGTACGCGCTTATTGTATTAGATTTAATTCCTCTAATTTTTACTTGAAAGAGTTTTTTAGTGCTCAGCACGAAATTTTTATTTAATTCAATTTTTAATTGTTGGGGTAAGTGGAAAAAAATTCAACAACTAATTACAGCGAAGGTTGAGTGTATAGCTATTTCACGAAAAACCATTTTCGATCATCAGCACTCTTTCCGGAAGTGGATGCTACCGGGGATTGAACCCGAGTACATTCCATCTTCAGCCGCTATGACCCAATGCATAAACACACTCGGCCATTGAGACTCTGTGCAACCTGTTGGATTTTCCCCACTTTTGCCTTTTTCATTTTCAATATGTTTATGCGTTGGGTCATTGAGGCTGAAGATGGAATGTACTCGGGTTCAATCCCCGGTAGCATCCACTTCCGGAAAGAGTGCTGATGATCGAAAATGGTTTTTCGTGAAATAGCTATACACTCAACCTTCGATGTAAATAGTTGTTGAATTTTAATTCCTCTAAATTTCGGGTATTTTCTATTTAACTATAAGTTGTAATTGTATGTTATTATTGCCTACAAGGACAACTATTTTAATGAACTGATTCAATTGTACCTGTTCCACCTTGTGGATATGTGCATATAAAATATAATCTGAAAATAAATGAAAATAAATGTCGAGTTTTGCCTTTGGACAGCTAAACCCATCCAACCATTGCTTTCCTTGATCAGTTTGGGAAATTTGGGCGCAGAATCTATAAAGGCATTAATTTGGGATCTATGATAAACCACAAGGGGGGGGGGGGGGTTTGAACCCCCAAAACCCCCCCGTGGATCCGCCACTGGCCCACATGATCCTGACGTAGCGTCAAGTCCTTCAAAAGCTTCTGTTATTAGGGCCATTAGAACTCCGCGAGACTCTAACTTGTGGATTAAAACTGCTAAACCTCAATTATTATGCAAATATGCAAGTTATATGCAAATATGCAAGTTATATGCAATATGCAAGTTATATGCAATATGCAAAATATGCAGAAATAAATATGAAAATTTAGAATATTTTGTTAATAACTTTCATTTTTCTCTTTGGAACCATATCGCTATCTCTTTTCCTTAAAAATATGCAATTGCATAAAGATCCGCAGTCTAGTTATGACTTACCGAGTTATACGCTTGCTGCTTATTTTTTGACTGGTCGCTTATTTTTTTGTAGGCAATTCCTCAATTTTTTGTGGTGTTCTTTTGCATGTTGCTTGCAAAAGATTACAACTATTGATTTGCTCAAAATAAGTCCTAACCTAAATTTTATAGGAACCAACAAAAAGTAGATTTTACAGTTTGTATGTGACCATGAAATTCATCTAGTCTCTAACTTCGAAACGATACATTTCACAGGTATCGCATTTTGGGAGCTTACGAGTATGTGTGTGATAATAAATTGTTGATTTTCATAAAATAGCTAACATCGATAATTTTGTTGGTTACACCGGTTATGGCTCGATATGTGTATATGTATGTAAGTATTCCTTAAATGACCCAAATGTATATTTATACTCAGCTGTACTACACCATTTCCAGGTGGATTTTAGAAAGCATCAACTGGATTTTAGAAAGAGTCAATTGGATTTTGGAAAATTTAAATTGTTTGTCCAATCAACTTTTCTAAAATCCAATTTTCACTTTCTAAAATCCAGTTGACGTTTTCTAAAATCCATCTGGAAATGGTGTAGTACACAGAGTATTATAGTTTTAATCACATAACGGTGGATTGTAACTAGGGGCACGAATTTCGATACGATACGATACCAAATCGATATTTTTTGCATTTGATACCGATACTTTTTACTCGATTCTTTTGCGACGATATTTTTTGGTATCGAGTACTTCAACCACGGTATCGAACAAATGAGTACATTCAGTGATGGAAAATTAAAATTGTGTCATATTTGTCCAAAAAATTGTGCAACGCAAAATAGTGCCGAAAAATGCACAAGCACGAGTAATTTTCACTGGTACATATTGAAAAATAGGTCTGATCCACGTGCTGAAATAATGTCAGGTTTGGGCTACTTCGTAAGGTTTTTGTATGAAGTTGTATGAAGTTACCCAAATCTGTTTATTGATTTTCACATTAGAAATAATGGTAACTGGATATATAATAATAATACAATGGCGCTATTATAACTCTGACGAGTTTTATGGCCGAGCTTCTCTCCCAATTCGAGGTGTGCTCCTTTTTGTTTTTTTCCTACAAATTGGGTGGACCTACAGTTTTATGCCGGCTCCGAACGGCGAATGCATTTTTTGTGAGAAGCTTTTTCATGGCAGAAATACAGTCGGAGGGTATGCCGCCCACTGCCGAGAGGTGACCGCTGCTCTTAAAAAATCCAATTATTGGATTTTTACTAATTAGAAAAATTTTTTGGTGTTTTGCTCGGACCGTGGTTTGAACCCGAGACCTCTGGCATAGCAGGCGAGCACTCTACCCACTGCACCACAGCGGCCATATATGGATATATAGGATTATAAATTTTTCATTTTCATACGATAATTTGACGTTTGCAAATAAAAAATCGTCATTTCAGCGAAAAAATCGTCAATATCTTTTTTCTTTCTCATTTTACTAAAAACACGTTATAAACAAAAAAGGGTCTGTTTTCCTTTAATGCCCCTATGACACTACGTTTTTTCCTGGTATTCTACAAGGTTTTTTGTCAACTACAGTTTTGTGTTGGTGCAAGGGAGTAAGCTATGTTAGAAAAAAACCAACGAAATACCATCTAGGCGGTTAAAAACCAATGAGCCAGCTTGTATTTCGATAGGTTTTTTACATTCGGCACTTTTTTCTGACAATTGTTTCAATTTGACAATAAATAAAATAAATTATTTTTAAAATATAAAATATATGGAAATACAAATTTTAAATTTGCTCTTGTAAGCTTCTGCTTTGGCCGTAAGGGGAAAGAAGTCCGGAAGAAAAATCATACTGCGCAATGGCTTCTCTTTATAACATGGAATGCACAGATATTCTGTCACTTAAGTTTCATCATTTTTTTGTTTCGATAATTTAAATTCAAATTTCCAAAAAAAATCAATGATGGATACATATAATCTCAATGAAAATTAATTGTTAATGTTATTTAAGATGTTTATTTTTCAAAATACTAAGTATTTGGCAAATATATTTTTACAACTGTGATTGCATTAAATACACCTGTTGTTTTGTAAAAGCTGTTTTCAAGAACTTAATAAACTTGTATAATTTTTTTAATCAGCTTGAACTATTCTTATGAGTTGGAAAAGGATTTACGTCAAAATCAAAACTTTGGAACCAGCCATGGCATACTATGCCATGGAATTGGCACTAATACAGCGATATGCGTATGCCTCAGGATGCAGTTTTATTGCGTTTTTGTTAACTTTCTAGAAGACGGTGCAACTTTAAACCGTTTTAATAAATATCTTTTAAATGTGGAAAAATCTTTTATTTCCAGTCAAATTAAAATTGATAAAAAATAAATTTCGTGCTAGCCATTAAAAAATTGCATTTCTTTTATTTTCGCTTTCGAATTCATAATCTAGAGGTCAGAACGTGTCGATTGGTACCTCTTTTAACTATTTTAGAGGATATTTTAAGGTTGCACCTTCTAGAAAATTACCGCTTTCGATACCGATACTTTGAGTATCGAGTAGTTTAGTTTCGATATTATCGGGTTCGCGATTCTTTTTAACCGATATTTTAAATGAGTACCAGATCGATGCTTTTGATTCGATATCGTGTCCCTAATTGTAACAGAATGAAGTAATCGAGATAGATATAGACTTATATATATCAAAATGATCAGGGTGAAAAGAGAAATCGATTGAGCTATGTCCGTCCGTCCGTCCGTCTGTAAACACTCTAACTCGCGCAAAAATTGAGATATTTTGATGAAATTTGAAATGCAAGTTGGTATCAAGACTGGGACGGTTGGTATTAAAAATGGGCGAAATCGGACCATGACCACGCCCACTTGTCCTATATAGAAAAAATCGGAAATTTGGTATCACAGTCACTAATATAGCTGGAGCGATGAAATTTTACCCACGTGTTGAGCTCAGGCCCCTATAAAGAAATTTAGTGAAATTTTGGAAAATGGGCGGTGCCACGCCCACTTATTAAGGGTCAAACCTTGAAAGTTTTATATGTCATAACTCAGAAACCATTGAAGATATATCGATGAAATTTGGTATGCGTGATATACTTACTTAGGCAAACATTTAGACAGAAAATAGTTAAAATCGGATGACCTAATAAAAACATTTTAAGCTATATCTCTGTCAAATATAAAGATATATCATTGAAATTTTATGGCAGGAGTCCAACTGAGGACGTAAAACGAAAAACACAAAAATTTTAGAAAATGGGCGTGGCACCGCCTCTTTTCAGACAAAGGAATATACGAGATTTCTTAGCCAATAACTCGACAAATAATTGATATATAATGACGAAACTTCGTGTGTACACTTTTATTACTTGTGGTAATACATGTTCAAAATTTTAGCGAAATCGGTTGACGACCACGCCCACTTTTATATATGGGTATTATAAAGTGGCCTAATAAAAACATTTTAAGCGATATCTTTGTCAAGTATAAAGATAATTCATTGAAATTTTGAAACATGAGTTCCACAATAGACTGGAAAAAAATAGAAAAATTTTATAAAATTTGCGTGGCACCGCCTCTTTTTAGACAAAGGAATATACGAGATTTCTTAGCCTTTAACTCGACAACTAATTGAGATATTATGACTTGGTTTATATACTTTTATAACTTGTGTTAATAGACACGCAGAAATTTATTGAAATCGGTTTATGACCACGCCTACTTTTTAACAAAGATATTTCTGGAACACCCTTTAGGAATTTGTAACGTGACATCTTTCTAACTAGAAGTCATAAAGGAATAAAATTTTACATAAAGAATAATATTCATATGCTTAGTTGGATGACTGATAAAAATTTTGAAAATGGGCGTGGCTACGCCCACTTTATGCAGCACTCGCTTTATATAAAATCCATCAAACGCAAACAAACAATGAAAACATACAGCTGAGTATCTAATGTTCGATTCCACTCGAACTTAGGCTTCCTTTCTTGTTTTATTTACATAAGTATTTAAAATCATAAATTTTTATAGTCTCTCATATTCGATCATAAAATCACCGTCCACTCCCAAGATAAGTGTTGGCGAGTTGGGTTTGCTTTCTGGGACCGTTTTTTCGCACACCTTTAAGCGATAAGATTTTATAATTTCGGCGACAGCTGTCTTAATTTTTAAAAGTGCCATATGCCGACCTTGAATATACATAATTAATAAAACCATTATTTCTTCATATAATACTTAATCGTTGCATTATATAAGTACATATGTACATATTTGTAACTAACTACTGAAGAAACAAAATTTAGGTACCTATACAAATTCGTGGACCGTCGCCAAAAGGCATAAAGATTCCTCTTTTAGAGAGCTCCGAGTAATCGGCATTATCAAATCTTTCTGGTTTGTATTCAAAACGGTTCCGGAAAGTAGTCAGGATCATGTACAAAACTGAAGATGGGTATGGCAACCACTTGGCCTTTTTGAATGGGCAAGCGCCTGCCATCGTCCAATTGCAGGTTCATGGATTCTGTGCACAGGCGCCATGAGAAAGATAATGGGCTATTTATACGCAAGGTTTCTGCAAGTACATACATACATACATAAATATGAATAAGGCACAAAATATGAAGGATTAAAAATAAAAAATATTTTAGAAAGCGCTGAAATTTGTTTTGTGAGTTATTCTTTAAGTACACTGAGAGAAAAAAAATATATGGAGGGGTCAAAGAAATTGTTTACCTATTTTGAATACTACTTTCTTTGTTTTGAGTAAATTTTCCTTAAAACATGTTAAAAGGTTTATAAAATATTGTTGTTACATGCGTTACCATGGTTTCATATACTTGTTTTGAAAAAATTCATACATTAAAATAATGAAAAATTCTTTAAGCGCCATTCCATTCCCAACCTTCCTTGTTTTGAAGACTTGATTTCTTTAATTTTGAGAAATTAAATTCCCATACAAATCCCCATGGCAACGAATTTGTTTGAATGTTTTTTAATGTTTTTTCCACATTTTTGAGAAAATTTACACAAAACAAAGAAAATTTTGTATTGGGACGCGTGTTCAAAATAAGGAAAATTATGTCTTTGATCGAGAGAAATTTTTTTTTTGAGTGTATATCTTTATCTGTGGATATTTGCTTTTAATAAATATATACATACATACATATGTATCTCACCTTGTACGCATTGTTCTAAATATTTGAGGTTAATTAAAGTTTGATAATTAATACTACCATCGGCTTCGAGATTGCTAAGTAACTCGGCGCGCAGCTTCTCTTGGCAAATGGGATGATGTGTCAGCTGAAATGGGAAAGAATTCTAATTCCAACCCAAGTCAATGGTCAAATTAGGTACATACATAAAATAGCGTGTGATAGGCAACTGCAGCCGCTGTATCGAATGCATCCACGAACACCGTCCCCATATAACCGATCACTTCGTTATGGGACAAATGTTTCTTCCCCTGCAGCTGACGCATGTGATTTAGGAAATCTACTCTATTTTGATTCCGCGCGTCTCTCTCGCGCATCTCAAATGCATCTTTGGTCACCTTAGAGAAGAACTGTTCGATATCGTCGGTGAATATGCGATTATTGCTAAAACGACGTAACCAAGGAAATGGTAAAAATGTGAAATAGTTGGTTACCGCTATAAATATCTGTTTGGATAATTTATGAGCGATATCAATATATGTATTTGGTTCACTGAGGCTAGCGAGCGTATGAGTTTCAATGCCCCAAAGGAATTCGCCCAAAACATTAGAAGTGAATCTCGTAAGCAGCTACAATAGATCGTATATAAGTATGTAAATAGTTAAGTAAAATATAATTATGTAGATATGCTTTTTCTTATACTGACGTTTTTAGTTTCTAGTATTCCGGCATTCCTTTGCACGGTTTCTTCTTTTAGAAGTTTGTTTAATTTTTGAGCACAACTTTGCCAAATTGGATAAGCTAGACCAAGCTGGAAAATAGTGTGTAGGTTCTTTAAAGCAGTTTTAAGAGGGGTTTTAAGCTCTTGAATTTGTTCACCTTATTTTGTGTTACGCCACTTATAATATCCGATCGCCTCATTTTCCACTCCTCTGCTGTGTTGAAAGCTGGGTTTATAGCAGCCATTTTGTCTTCTTTTTTGTCGTATACCTGAAATGATTTGAACATTTTTTGTTAAGCCAGTAAAAATAATCTAAAAATGGGAAAAGGTCGAAAGTAAGAAAAAAAATTTTGTTTGTAATGGATACACGTGGATTCAAAAGGTGTTTTGCGATTTCCATATTAAGTTTAAATGCTACTAATATGATGTACACATGTAGATTAGACCGTATCGCAAAAAAAGTCCTATGTCCCCGTAGATGTCTTCTTGGATATATGTACATACATACTATATTTATGTATCTCTGTCGGATCTTAAATCAATACACCAATGTCTTTTTCTTCAGAGGGTGTAATATTCATTCATACATACTTATCACAGCTGTTAGGGAATTTGTTCGGTAATGATTCAATCCGTTTTTTCTGGTTTCGGAATGCGGTATTGACGGACGGGCATGGCTCAATCGATTTATCTTTTCACCCTGATCATTTTGATATATATAAGTCTATATCTATCTCGATTATTTCATTACGTTACAATCCACCGTTATGTGATTAAAACTATAATACTCTGTGTACTAGTACAGCTGAGTATAAAAATGGTGTAAAAAATGTATAGTAATTCATAAAATGAGAACGACTGGGCGGATTTCTATAACATTTTTGATATGTAAACATCTTTGCTGTAGCTACGAGTAATTTCGAAAAACGCGTAAAACGTAATGGACCTGTGCGTTGCTGTGTCCATGTGAATCGCTTCCCGGCAAAAAAGTTTTGCTTATTGTTGACAAATCAGGTCTAAAAAGGAGTACGCTAGCAGCTCTGCTTCTGTTATGCACTCACTCTATCTGTTTTTAACTCTATAATACTTATTTAAGCCTTATTTCGCGTGGCAGATAAGCCTTTGGAATAAGGTGTGCTCTCAGCCTTATTTTAAGCCTAACGACATACAAATTTGCTACCCTTATAATTTTTAGGCCTAATTTCATAAGCCTTTAAATCTGCTGTTTTAATTCTTGAATTAGGCTTAGATTTTTTGGTGGGTTGGCATTGTCAGTGGTAGAAACACATGTACCCTCCAGGCAAGGGTAATTTCAGGAGTTTTTTGTATACCTATTTTTCTTCCAAGTATGTAAATTAATGAATCATCTACATAACTACTTTTATAATATTAATGTTATTAATTTAAGGAAACCTCTTTTATATCAATCAATTATTATATAGACTATTTTCTTATATTTATCCAATGTGTTGTACAATTTCCTCTTTGTAATAATTAAAATAAATAAATAAATAAATACAAATACAAAGCAAAAATCGAAAATCAAAAACCAAAAACCAAAACAGACAAAAACAACAAAATAGTGACAATGACAACAAAAAATTATATAAACTATGGTCGCATTTTAATCCAAAAAAAAAACAAGGGTAAAAGTATTAAGGGAAAGGGAATAAAAGCCCGTTTTGAAAACTGTTTATACATCAATATTCATGAATACTCGTTACTCACGCTTTAATTTTTTGTCAGTTGTTCGCATTTTCGAGGAGAAGGTTTTTACGGGAGAAAATTTTGGAAAATCCCTCCGGAAAAGTTAGAAAATTGGAAAAATAGAAAATCGAATTTTTGTATGAAATTTTATGTGAAATTATTCCTTAATGGCTTTTCAAATGAAAAAATAGAAAGTTCTCATCCAAAATCCGATAGATAAGGATAGGGACAGGGATAGAGATTGAGATAGAGATGGGGATCGAGGGAAGTAGGTTTGTCGTGGCGAATATAACTACATATATAACTTTTGTTCAGAGAATAGACTTTTTTTTTATTATTCGCAGTCACTAAGATGGACTCTAAGGTAATGGTGAGCAATACGGTAATCAAAGACTAAATTTTAGCTGAACAACTTCTGCCGGGTCAGCAAGTGTTTATATGTAAATACTAAATAGCTTGAAAATCCAAGTCGGTTAGACTTACCCACTCTTTCATCATGTTGTCTCTGAATTTTCCAAAGTTCGTTACCAATATATCGTGAGCCAGTTTTGGATCCAGTATTAAAAACTGAGGATATCTCGTTACGAAAACGCCAATTACTTGATGACTGTTTTTGTATTTGCTATGAATGTATCGAAAAAGGGATTAAAAAACAAGTAAGGAAGCCTAAGTTCGAGTGGAATCGAACATTAGATACTCAGCTGTATGCTTTCATTGTTTGTTTGAGTTTGATGGAAACACGGCGTATTTTATATAAAGCGAGTGCTGCATAAAGTGGGCGTAGCCACGCCCATTTTCAACAGTTTTATCAGTCATCCAACTAAGCATATGAATATTATTCTTTGTGCAACATTTCATTCCTTTATGACTTCTAGTTACAAAGATGTCACGTTACAAATTCCCAAAGGGTGTTCCAGAAATATCTTTGTTAAAAAGAAGGCGTGGTCATAAACCGATTTCAATAAATTTTTGCGTGTGTATTAACATGAGTTATAAAAGTGCATAAACCAAGTTTCGTCATAATATCTCAATTATTTGTCGAGTTATAGGCTAAGAAATCTCGTATATCCCTTTATCTAAAAAGAGGCGGTGCCACGCCCATTTTCCAAAATTTTTATATTTTTTGTTTCCGGTCTATTGTGGAACTCATGCCACAAAATTTCAATGAATTATCTTTATATTTGACAAAGATATCGCTTAAAATGTTCTTATTAGGCCCCTTAATAGTTCCCATATATAAAAGTGGGCGTGGCCGTCAAACAATTTCGGTAAAATTTTGAACATGTATTACCACAAGTAATGAAAGTGTATACACCAAGTTTCATCATTATATATCAATTATTTATCGAGTTATGGGCTCAGAAATCTCGTATATCCCTGCTTCTAAAAAGAGGCGTTGCCACGCCCATTTTCCAAAATTTTTGTGTTTTTAGTTTTACGTCCGCAGCTGGTCTCCTGCCATAAAATTTCAATGATATATCTTTATATTTGACAGAGATATAGCTTAAAATATTTTTATTGGGTCACTTCATAATACCCATATATAAAAGTGGGCGTGGTCGTCTACCGATTTTGGCAATTTTTATTCCAAACATTTGCCTAAGTAAGTATATCACGAATACCAAATTTCATCGATATACCTTCAACGGTTTCTGAGTTATGATTCATAAAACTTTCAATGTTTGCCCCTTAATAAGTGGGCGTGGCACCGCCCATTTTCCAAAATTTTTGTGTTTTTTGTTTTATGTCCATAGTTGAACTCATGCGACAAAATTTCAATGATAGATCTTTATATTTGACAGAGATATGACTTAAAATGTTTTTATTAGGTCACTTTATAATACAAATATATAAAAGTGGGCGGGGGCGTCAACCGATTTTTACTATTTTCCATCCAAATGTTTGCCTAACTAAGTAAATTACGCATACCAAATTTAATCGATTTATCTTCAATGGTTTCTGAGTTATGACATATACAACTTTCAATGTTTGACCCTTAATAAGTGGGCGTGGCACCGCCCATTTTCCAAAATTTCATCAAATTTCTTCATAGGGGCCTGAGCTCAACACGTGGGTAAAATTTCATCGCTCCATCTATATTAGTGACAGAGATACCATATTTCCGATTTTTTCTATATAGGAAAAGTGGGCGTGGCCATGGTCCGATATCGCCCATTTTCAATACCAACCGTCCCAGTCTCGATGCCAACTTGCATTTCAAATTTCATCAAAATATCTCAATTTTTACGCGAGTTATCGTGCGTACGGACGGACGGACGGACGGACGGACGGACGGACATGGCTCAATCGATTTCTCTTTTCACCCTGATCATTTTGATATATATAAGTCTATATCTATCTCGATTATTTCTTTATGTTACAATCCACCGTTATGAAATCAAAACTATTATACTCTGTGTACTAGTACAGCTGAGTATAAAAACATTGGCAAAACAGGCAGTGTGTATATGAATCGATTTACATACAAATGTGTGTAATACAAAGGGCTCAACGCCATAAATTAACTTCATCCATTCCACTTATTTTCTTGTAGAACACAACAAGTGTGAGTTACGTCATTATGACGTCCAATCGGTTATTTCAATCAAGAACGTTTGAACGACTTGAGTTACAAGAATGTCCAATTTAATATACTATCTTCTCTGAGAAGACTTCTCATGTAAGAACTGTACCTACTTACTTGTAAATTTCATCGATCTCGTAGACAATGTGCTGTTTACCGGGGAAATTGCCCACCAATAATTTTGGCTCCGGTCCGGCTAGCCCCAATTTCTTGAAAACGTTATAATGCCATGTGAAATACTTGTACAACAATAAGCCTGCAGCAATGAGCAAAACAAATGTGATAGCGATCGGATCCATTTCGAAACTGCACCATGAGATATTCGATTTTACCCCACAAGGAGAATCTCAAACTGAAAGTTATTATTAGCAAATTGATACAATATTATAGTAATATTATATATGTACATGTAAAGTGGCCGCTGTGGTGCACTGGATAGAGTGCTCGCCTGCCATATCAGTGGTCTCGGGTTCAAACCCTAGTCCGGTGAAACACCAAAAAAAAGTTTCTAATTAATTAAAATCCCATTATTATATACCCTCCATGTGTATTTCTGCAATGAAAAATGTTTTCGCACAAAATGCATCCGCCGTTCGGAGACAGCAAAAAACTGTAGGTCCACCCAATTAGTAGGAAAAACAGTAGTTAAGGAGCATACCTCGAATTGGGAGAGAAGCTCGGCCATAGGACTCGTCAGAGTTATAATAGCGCCAGTTTATTATTGTATTATATACATATGTATATATGTACATTAGACTGGATTGATACCCTTACGAAAAAAGTTCACCCCTAAATTTGAAACTTACGTTTATGTTGGAACTGTTTCGGAACAAGTTTTTTTTTTCATCTTTCGAAATACCGCCGTAATTGTGTTTTTTTATTGTAATGTTTTTTAACGTAAACGTTACTTGGATATATTTATACTCATTGATTTTAATTCTCCAGTTCGGAAGTCACCCTTTTAGCGTTTTTAGTTGGTGTTCTAGTAGACCAGTGGCCACGATGAGAGTAGATTTATGGGAGCAGATTTTGTTTTGTTTGCAGATCGCTTGTAAAATTTAAGTATAGGATGGGACCTAAAACGCATTCTTGTGGGGCTCCTGCATATACCTATGCCTTACCTGGAAATGTCTTCCCATTAGAAAGCTTTCTATGATCGCAGAGATACTATTTCCAATATTTATTAAAGTACTCTGAAAAAAATACCCGTAGTTAAATCAATAACTTTCGGCTGTTGAATCTCCGTCTTTGATTCAACAGCAAAAGTATTTGTATTTACAGCAAAGTTTTTGATCCAACAATTGATTCAAAAACGGACGCTGTTGTTTCAAAAACTTTTTTTCGTGAGAAAACATTTTTTTGTGAGAAAACCAACAAAAACAATAATGTTGGAGAGAAGATGAAGAGAAAAATCCAAACAAAAGTTTATTTTTAGCAGAAAATTTTCTCTAAAAGTCCCCGTTGTTGATTTAAAGGCAAAAGTATTTGACCCAACAGTTTCCATTGTTAACAAAACTAATGAGAACAAATTTTTTTTTAAATTTTGTTTTTACAATGATTCATATAATTTATAGATGCTTTTTCGGGAAAGAGGAAGTATAAAAGGGGGTTTAAATTCAATATAATGTTGAATGTTCCACTATGTGATGATTGGATAGAATGTCAGGTTGATGTCATGATTCGAATCCCGAGGAGAACATAAAATAAAGAAGAAAAAGTGGAATAAGAAATAAAGATAGCAACTAGTGAATGATAAGAAGGAGAGAAGAAGAGGAGAACAAGCGGAAGCTACGTATTTGCAGTTGGGACCCGGGTGGAGAGAAGATGAAGAGTAAAATGCAAACAAAAATGTATTTTTAGGTGAACATTTTTTCCAACAATCTCCGTTGTTAACTTAAAGGCAAAAGTATTTGATCCAGCAGTTTCCGCGGTTGACTTAAATCAACAACGCTTGCGCCTTTGAAACAAAAACGGCGCGTTGTTGGGCACATTTCAACTGCGGAAAGTAGTTGATTTAACAGCGAAAGTCTTCAGATTTACAACGTTTTTTTTTTTCAGAGTAGAATTCAGGTAATAATGAAAGTTCTATAAAGACAATATTTCGAAGAATAACAAAAAATTTGTTCCGAAGCCCCACCAACATAGGATTGCAATTAAAGGAGCGGACTTTTACGATTTTTTTTCATTCCTGTCTAATGTACATACATATGTACATACGTAATCGTATACGTACCAATATACAATACATATGTGTACAGTGGGTGTATTCATTAATTTTTACCTCAACTTGTTAAATTGAATGTATGTATGTATTTACTTTGCATCCAATTATTGCGTTGTGACCTATAGACTGTTACTATTGCTTTCGAAAAAACAAAAAACTAGCTGATAAGGTGGGATGCTTTCAGATAACTTATTTTATGACACTTCAACTGCCTAACAATTTTTAAAATAGATATTTTTATAAAGATCTATTAACCGATATGATTTCCTATTTGCCTTAATCCTTTTTCCTCACGTTTCAACGGCTAAGATGCGTCACCTTGACTCCCAAAGGTTCCAGATTCGATTCAAGTACCTAAGAATAAATATTATTTACTCACCCTAATGTATCTACATATATAAGGTCAATCAGCACTTTTCACTGGCAACCCTCAATTGGTTCTTATTAAGCGCACATATGAATTCCACAGACATATATACTAGGGCGGAGTGAATTGGGGC
Organism: Urophora cardui; assembly: GCA_960531455.1. Taxonomy (NCBI): domain Eukaryota; kingdom Metazoa; phylum Arthropoda; class Insecta; order Diptera; family Tephritidae; genus Urophora; species Urophora cardui. Next base: position 91,236,749 of record OY482671.1, on the reverse strand, counting down.
TTTTTTTAAATTATTATTGCTCTACCTGCGGAAAGTTGCTTTTCTAGTACAAAAGTAAGACTGCAAAATATAAATGCTCCAGATGCATAAAATTCATTAGCTAGATAACACTAATTTGCCAATTTCTCATAAAACTATACGTAATTTTCCGATGGAAAATGTTTAAGTCAGTGTCTCCAAGCTATACAAAAATTCTGAAAATTCTAGGAAATTTCAAAAAGCTTTCTCGAATTTTCAGAAGCATTTTGTCCATTCTTTAATGAAATTGGGGCACCTCCAAATAAAGGACTAGGCCAATAATATTTTGCAGTCTTACTTTAGTACTAGAAAGGCAACTTTCCGCAGGTAGAGCAATAATGATTTCAAAAAAATCCCCAATTCACTCCGCCCTAATATTTACATATATCATATGTGTACATATATATGTATTTATATTATTTACATATATCAATTTAAAATTGAAGGCCATCGGAGAGCCAGAGAGGGAAATATGTAGATGCATATAGTAAGTTCATATCAGTGCAAGTGTTTTAATCAGTAAATAATTGTCTTTTTTTAAATAAAGTACTTTAATACATATACATATGTATGTATATTGCACAAGCATTGAGATGATTAAAATTTTAATTTTCGACCAATGGAATTATTTTTTATTAGTCTTGGTGACTAAATGCTGAGTGAAAATAGAATTGAACAGAAAGAATAATTACACTGTGTGACAGTGAAAAGTACTTTTGGCGAGACATACCCCAAGTTGTAGTCTAGTCAGGTAAATAAAACTGCATTCTTAGAATTTCCAATATACCCCAAAAATCTGGAGATAGGGGCCAAAAACCCCTTTTTCATAGGCTCAGTCATATATTGTACCATAACTTTTTCTCTGTTATCGCATCAAAAAGATTTTGATGTCGTTGAAAAAATGACATTTTGCCGCTTTTAACAGTTTACAGTTTATTTTTAATGTATCTAGGATATTCTACTTTAATCAATTTCTACCATGAAATTTTCCATACTAAAATTGTTAAATTTGTACTTACCCGGGTTGAGGTAGAAAACAAATTTAGGAATTTTAGTATGAAAAATTTCACATTAGAAATTGTTTAAAGTAGAATTTTCTATTGAGCGACATCAAAATCATGTGATAAACGTAGAAAAAGTTATGGTACAATGTATGACTTAACCTATGAAAAAGGGTTTTTGGCCCCTAACTCCAGATTTTGGGGGTGTATTGGAAATTCCAAGTAAACAATCTTCGTATGCTTGGTAAGGCCGACACTCAGGGAGAAAACAAGCTAAATTTAAGTCTAACGGGATTTAAACAAGCCGAATACGCCATGAAAGTCTGCTAACCTTGAAAATGCTAAAATCAAGAATGTATTCTTATTTTTAGAGCGATATATTTCATAAATATTATATTAAGTGTGTGGAGTTTTGAAACAACTTATTTTAAGCACAATCCATAACTGATTCAAACCTGCCCAATCTTATTTTAAGAATGCTTATACTTATGTTGAGAATTTCGTAATCTAGAATCTTATTCTTAAATCAAATTTTTTCAGTTTTTTATCTTGGTTAAAGCTTGTGCAAACTTAAATTTAATTTATTTTTTATTTTTCTTTAATTTCTGTAATTCTTGAGTCAAGTACGACACAGCTTGAATTTAGTTCGCTACTTTTCTCTGAGTGTATAACATATCGACGGCTGAGAATAAGATCGCCCTATTTCAAAAATTGTTTCAAAAACGCCCTATTCCAAAAATTGTTTGAATAACGTCCTATTTCAGATTTTGCTTCAAAAGCGCCCTATTTCACAGAAAATTCCATATATATTTCTCTGAAATAGGGCGTTTTTGAATAATTGTCTGAAATAGGACGTTCTTGAAACAAATTCTGAAATAGGGCGTTTTTGAAGAAAATTCTGTAATAGGACGTTATTCAAACAATATTTGGAAAAGGGCGTTTTTGAAAAAATTTTTGAAATAGGGCGATCTTATTCTCAGCCGTCGATATGTCAACCTCGAAAAACTACTTTCCATTTTTCTTAATCTGTCACAATGTGTTATCAAAAAGGGATGATCATTTTTTAAGATATCAAATTCGATCAAAAATGTTTAGAAAATATGTATGTATCAGAGATCAGCAGCGGTGCACCGCATTTTCTAAAGCACCGCAAAAATACTTATTTTTTGAGTGGCTCAAAAAATAAGTACCCAGAAAAAAAATTCACCGCTACCGCATTGATTGAAAACCTAAATGATATTGCGGTATTTAGTGTTGTTTACACCGCATAACGCAAACACCGTATACCGCAAACACCGCATATCGCAAACACCGTATATCGCAAACACCGCAATCACCGCAAACACCGCATTTGTTTATTTGTATACTATTCAGTGTTGCCGGAAATTTTTCACATACTGCAAAGGTATAGGCAATTGAAAATTCATTTTTGTTTGTACATAAATACATAGATATGTGTTACTGATTATAAGATATACAGCAAATTTATTCTCAAGTATTTTTATTTTTTTTATTTTTTGGTGGCAGCTTTTTAATAATAAAATATTTTTCAATAATGAAATAATCAAAAAATTTCATTTTTAAATCCAATACGATTAATAGGCCGTCAGAATGAATACTTTTCCGTCAAACTATCAATCCGTTTAATTGACAACATAGTTGAATTAAATGTATTTAAATGGCGATCGACACATTCAGTAGTTCAGCTTTGCCGTAAAAAGACATCCAATAAAATGACAAAAACTTCAGTTTCAATCAATGTATCGTAGCCAATTTTGTCGATTGTGAAAATTGAATGAATGCCTCGATGAGAAATAAAGAATTATGTCACAGACAAACAAAAATGTGTAAAGAAAACTTATGTGTATTACTAAGAAGCCATAAGTGTAATTCGAGGATTTTAGGAAAAACTCTATTTCATGTAAATAGTACATATTTTTATCTTGAAATTCATTAGTCAAATTATTTTCAATGCAAACAAACTCTAAATTTTATGTGGCCCTTTCAATGAAAAAATTAAAAAAAAAAACAATCCTGAGAGTTTTCCTGTATAGATATTCTTTGGTTAAAATCAATTTGTAATCAGTAGTATTTTTCATCAGAAATCCATAAGACGGTAAATATTACAAACACAAAATCGCACTGGCAACATTGTAAATATCTCTATTTGGGAAATGCGGTGTTTGCGGTATGCGGTGTTTGCGATATGCGGTGTTTGCGGTATACGGTGTTTACGATATGCGGTGTTGTGACATCCATACTACCGTATACCGGAATTGATCACGAAAATGCGGTGCGGTGTTTATTATGATCGCATATTTTGCGGTTGCGGTCATACTCCCACCGCATTTTTTATGAGTATACTCTAAATCACAAAAAATGTATCGCATGCTGATCTCTGGTATGTATCATAAATGATTATTTAATAATCATATTTAGGGTAAATATTCCTCCCAACGATTCACTCATATTCCAGTAGAAACTGTCTTTAAATTTGATCGTTTTTAATCATCTGGGGTATGATATTTGAATATTGTTTGTTCAAAAATGCTGGCACGTTATGTACATACTTATGTAAGAGCGTATTGCAAAAAATATTCGCCACCGGAGGAGATTATTAAAAAAAGAGGAGAATTTAAGAAAAGACGAAAAAGGAGAATAAGAAATAAAGATAGCAAACAGTGAAGCCGAAGAAGGAGAGAAGAGAAGAACAAGCAGAGGCTACATAATTGTAGTTGGTACTCGGATGTAGAGAAGATGAAGAGAATGCCGTTTTATTCAATTTTAAGTTGATTTCATGGTTCGAATCCAGAGGATTGGAAAAACCACTATGGCATCAAACTCTATTTTATTTGAATATTTTTTGCCCAGCCAGGAATTTAAATAAATAAATATAATTAGTTTAGCTTGTTGCTAATAATGGCCTCTTGAAAACGCTGAGTTTGAAATGCCAAGAACCAGGTGCTTTCAGTATATCTTAAAGAACGCATGTATTTCTATCGAAAACCGCTACTGCGTTCGGAAGATCAGTTGAATCGACTTCCCTTGGTATTTCCAATTAAGAAAAATAAGAATATTATTATACTCCTTCAAAACATGATGGCTATATCAGTGGGTTAAAACATGGACATTAATGGGTTAAGACGGTTAAAATTTACTCTTATAGTATAGATGAAGAGATTCTGAAGGAAATAAAATGGTTTTAGAATTTATTATGAGGCGACACCAATGTGTGCCTAGGCGTATGAGTAATTTTTTTCAGACAGAGACTATTGCAAGTATACCTGTGGAAAGTATATTTCTGTAAAACCCCCATACCTGTAACTTATTTCAATAAAAGGATATTAATAAAAACATTTTGGCTTAACTAACAATAGAGATACATTAAATTTGTAAACAGCCAAAATATATCGCACACTAAATCAAAAAGCGTTACAACTCAAAATTCAAAAATTTTCAGGAGAGGCAAAAAACTTTTTAATTTTTATAGGTAATGATATGGTAAAAGGCTATGTATAATAGTTATTTCTCACATAAAAAAAGACTCTGGTGAAAAAGATTTTTTGGCAGCCGCTAGAGATATATTCTGTGTACCAATTTATGGAAGGAACCCGATTTCGAAAAATTTTGAGTTGTGACGCTTTTTGATTTAGTGTGCGATATGTATTTATGTATATTAGACAGGGTTGGTCCCCATACGAAATAAAAAAGTTGTGAAAGTCCGCCCCTAAATGTAAAGCTTATGTTGAGAGGGTTAAGGATCACAAAAAAAATTTTTTTTGACCCCGCGAAATTCCGTCAAAATCGTTTTTTTTATTGTAACTTTGTTATTTGACATCCGATTTTTGAATTTTAGAGTTCGCGCAAATTCCTTCAAATTTCCCTCTCATTTTACATCAGTGATGATATATAATATTTTAGAAAGTCCTTAATGAACCAGATAGATGTTTTTTGTCATTAAGAAAGGAATATATCGCTAGCTTAGAGTGCAAACTGTTTAAGTCCACTTTTATGGAAGAGTGTATTTTTATGTAGAACGCTAGAAAAATAAAATACGCACCGCGCTAAACAAGTCTGCGATACTTGTCATATTTCTACTCGTTGTTATTCAGTGATACGCAAATTGTGTAAGTCCAAAAAGCGAAGAAAATTGTGTAAGACCAATATATTAATATGAACAGAATTTTTTTTTCATTTCGAAATTTTTTTATTTTTAGTTTTTTGTCTCTCCTACAAAGTTTTAAAAAAGGACTTACACAATTTGCACTCTAAGCTAGCGATATATTGTTTCAGGAATAATGTAATATAAAGAGCCTTATTTCGCAATGATTTTTTCGGTTTTAATTTTTTGGACCACCTTAACGGACATATTTTATTATATTAATAACACAGTTCAACAGAGTTGAGGTTTTGAAAATACCATGGTTACTCCGTTGCAAAGAAAAAGTTCAATTTAGTTGGACAGTGTAATTATGCGGATAACACAATTTTATTTGCAAGTCTTATCAGCGAATTTCATCTTTTAAGATACGCATACAAATGTACATGCAAACACATATCAGTGTACTGCACAAACTTTTAGTCTAAGAGCACGTGACTGCCAGATCTTCGTCTAGTGAAAACAGATACAGTAGAATCGCACAAAAGTTAACTCGCGAGAAAGTTAAACCTTCGGGTAAGTTAACCAAATTTGAGCGTCCACGTACGGCTCTAAAAAGTTAACTCTTGGTTAACTTTTCTGAGGTTATCGAATTTTTTTCCAATCCAACCGTTTATTTCTCAGCAAATAAACAAGCTCATTCCCCTTGTTTCTATGTATTCCCGGAATTTGCGTGCATTCCCCGAATTTCTGTGTAAAAAATTATTGTCGGTGTCACGAGGTACAAATGTAATTAGGCGTTTGAACTATTGAGTGGTGTAAACATAGTTTGCGCGTTAAAAATAGCAACAAAGCGGAATAAATCATCGCAAATTAGATTGAATTTACATCAAAAAGCTGATATTTTAAGAAAACTTGATGAAGGTATTTATGGAATTAGATTGGCATTAGATTATAGTGTATCTAAAGTGGCCATCCCAAAAATAAAGAAAAAACGATATGAAATTTTGGAGGCAGTGGCAAGCACACAGGAATTGGCAACCAAGAAAACTTTGAACAAGTCGGAATATCCCGTTCTCGAGTCAAGGTTGTATAAGTGAATATTTTGAACCAAAGCCAACGCAACTGTGCAATTAGTGGTCCAATTTTAAAATCAATAACTAAGCTTGAATTTGCCAAAATGTACCCTGGAAAAAATTTTTATGCAAGTGATGGATGGCTAGCAAATTTTATTTATGTAAATTAAATCTAAGTTTCTGCTTTGTAATGATTACAACTGAGATATTCAAACAAATTTGATATGTTATATCCCAAAAATTATGTTTATTACCGTATTCTATCAAATTTAAAAACCACCTGGAAAAGTTAATATTTCGGAAAAGTTAAATGCCCTTGGGACCATTTGGTTAATTTTTGTGCGATTCTACTGTACTCTTCAAGTAGCTTGAAAATCTGCGTAGCTCATCGCAGGATCTGGTAGTATATTGTACATACTACCTTTTTTTAAAGTGCAAAAAAATATTTTTCATTTTCATTCGTGAATACGTAGTATGGATATACGAGTATCAGTTTGCACTCAAGCTATCGAGGCTTAAAATGGCAGCATTCACGGTGCTTGGTGTTTTCTTCACGCTCATTATTATCATTTTAATACTAGGGCGTTCGTATTTACGCTGGCATTTCAACTATTGGCGTAAGCGTGGCGTTAAGGGTCCACAACCGCAGCTACTTGCTGGAACTTTTGCAAAATCCAGTGCTGGACAGTGCAATCCTCTCGAAGAATTAGATGAAATTTATCAGTAAACTATGATTCTTGAATTTAAATAATTTAAATTGCTTGGTTCTCTACAAATATTAATTTAAATTATGTACATATTTATGTATAATTTTTAGTCGTTATAAATCCACAGAGAAATATGTTGGTATTATCACTGCGCGCACGCCGAAACTTTTTATTTGTGATCCACAATTGGCTTTGCAAATTTTAACACAGAATTTTAAGAATTTTCATGATAATGAATCATCACAGTGGGTAGGAGATCTGTGTCTTGTGAATGACATTGCTACATGTGAATATAAATTTTGAATATAAACTTAATTTTTCTTAGACTAACGCAAGGGTGGAGCAACTGCGACTTTGCAGTCCTTTTGTTTCAATTGGCGAAGAATGGAAGGCTAGACGTTCGGAGATGGTGCCTGCTCTGACACTCAACAAGGTACGTTTTTCAACTAAAATTAACTCTTTTCGATTTAAAATGATATTTTTCCACTTAAGCAGATCCGCTCCTTTTATTCTGCCATGCGTGATAGCGCCCAAAAGGCCATCGAATTCCTGACAGCAGTTGGTGAGCAACCACAAGACGCCAAAGAGGTGTGTATATACATACATACGTACATATGTACATAAATACATATTAATTGACTTGACTTAAGCCTGGTTTTCATTAGGTCAAATTCACTGACGTCGAATCACTGTCCTAGATGACAATATGTCATTTTGAGTCAAATGTGTTTTCATTACGTTTCAAAAACTGACATGAAGTCGATAGAGCAGTGTGGGTCAAAGATTGCCGTCAAATTTTGGTGTCAGTTGATTGACAGTCCGTTTTCATCTCCGCTGTCAAACGTGAAGTAAAAGCTTTTGACAGCCGGACAGCAAGGTCAGTTTTCTCACCCGTGGTTTTCTTGTGGTGGTGGTATTTCTAGGTTGCACAAAAACTTAGAAATCGTTTACTAATAACTCTTCCATTTTCTAATATTAAAATACTATTAACAAAATAAATAAATAAATTTATAATACTCGCACAATCACAATCAGCTGTGCGCTCGACAAACCAGGGCCCCGGTGCAAAGGATTTTTTCGTTTGCTCCGCTTCCAAAATTTTTTGCTGCTCTTATGCCCATATGACACTACGTTTTTTTTTCCGGTATTCTACAAGGTTTTTTGGAGTGAAGGAGATGGTCAAATACAGTTTTGCGTTGGTGCAAGCGAGCAAGCTATATTGAAAAAACGAAACGAAATACCAACAAAATACCATCTAGGCAGGTTTTTCTGACAATTGTTTTAAGTTGACAACTATAAAATAAATTATATATAAAATAAAAAATATATGGAAATACAAATTTTAAATTTGCCTCTTGTAAGCTTCTGCTTTGGCCGTAAGGGGAAAGAAGATGTCCGGAAGAAAAAGTATACTGCGCACTGGCTTCTCTTTATAACATGGAATACACAGCTACTCTGCCATCTGAGTTTCATAACTTTTATTGCAGTAATTTAAATTCAAATTTCCAAAAAAATTAATTCTTGAAATAAATATTATTTTCATTTAGTTTGAATGGCAATCAAATTGTTTTTGAGGGAGTTTTTGTCTTTTTTCAACCTACAGAAGAATTGTTTTTGTATTTTGACTTTCGGTGGATTTTCCACACCAAAAAAAAAACAAGAAAAAAACGTAGTGTCATATAGGCAATAGCTCCCATCCTTTTTTTGCATAGGTCTCCGTTCTCGCTCCGATTTTTTATATATTGGCTCCGCTTCAAATCGACAAGACTGTTTTAAATCAGATACGACAATTTTTAATGATGAAAAGAGACGCTCAACGCTTACCTGAGATAAAGGTAAACTCGAACTATTTGGCATAATCTAGGGTCGCTTTAAAACCATCTTCGGTTTTAAACCTACCTTTATTCTCTATAGCAGGCCTGCTAAACGCTCTCGTATTGAAAGTACAAAGCTCAATACATCTACAAAATTTTTATATGCATTGAAACATTTTTTGCTCATTTAGATTTTTTTATGAATTCCAATAAAATATTAAGGGTCTTCATCTAAAGTGGTAAACTGCTGGTAAATGCGGTAAAGTGATAAAATATTAATTGTAATAAATTATCTGTCAAAATTTGTATGAAAATATATTTAAGCAAAGTTTATCACTTTACCGAACGATTTTGTTGCGTAAATTTATAAATTTCGGTAAAACTCAAGTCTGACACATTGTCAGTTTTACTTTTTCAATTTAAAAGAAGAAATTGTGGTTTCCTTCGGCATTTTTTTTTTGTTTATTTTATTGGGTTTTTTTATTTATTAATCAAGTTGACACTGACAAGAGTTTAAACAATTATTTACCAAGGTGGTTTCATGTAAAAATGCGGATAAACTGATAAACTTTAAAAATTTATTACTTTATCACTTTAGATGAAGACCACTATTATTTTAGAATTTATTTTCAAATGGTAGTATCACATACATACAAATTTTTTTTTTATTTTTTATATGAAAATTATTTGAATACAAATTTTTTACAGTGCTTTCATATTTTGAATTTTTTTTTCATTACACTTTTGTTATTGTATATTTCGATTTCTTACGGCAGTTCTCGGGAGCTGTAATACAAAGTGCCTTTGCTCTGCACATAAAATATGAATCATAGGCACATATGTACATATAAAATTTTTTTATATCTGAGTGCTTATGGCAGTGCAAAGAAAATCTTATTTTTATATTTTTATTCGAAGGCTTTTCTTAACAAATCAGAAAAAATCGATTAAAAACCATGGACGCAAAATCAGTGAGCCATTTACAATGTTACGATCAAATTTTGTAAATAAAACAAAATATCATGCAGAAATTTCATTAAGTATATAAATCTACCTTGGCTGTTATAGCAAGTTTAATATACCTAATATACCTACATGTTTTTATTTATATCTTTTTATTGAATTAAGTTATAAGAATGGGGTTTTTTACAGAAATATAGAGTTTTAAAAGGAGAATAATGTGGTATATGTAACTCAAAATCTTCTTAAGTCGACTTAAGCGGTTATTGCTTGTGGCCACAGATATAGATATATAAAGAGCTAGTGATTTTTAACTCCACTTCCAGCTTCTACCTGTAATTTGAGCTCCAGCTCCGCTCCGTGAAAAAGCCATAGCTCCTTAGCTCTTCGCTCCTTGACACGCTCCGTGGCCCTGCGAATCAGCTGTGAGCTTGACAAACGAAACAAGTTTGCCAACACGCTGGCAAATGAATTTTGTCAAATGTTGCCCAATACGCTGGCAAACTACAATTTGAATGTTTTCATATGGCTGTCATTTTATATGACAGCGAGTGGTCAAAACTGACTGCAAACGCATTTGACACAATATGCCAACCCGTTTTCATTTGTTTGACAATATTTGACGTCATATATGACCTAGTGAAAACCAGGCATTACTTTCACATTTTCAACATTCATCATCATTGGGGCAGTTGGCCAACCATTACACCGCGCAATTTATGTCGAATTTCATATGGGGCATTGAAGCGAATGCTTTTGCCATTCCGCAAAAAGTACACTCAACGGCAAACGTAACGCAATCACTCTCACCCGTCCATCGTATGGCAAAAGATATTATTTTACAGTCGATGAAATGTGTACGCTACTATGGACGCACTGCTGCCTGGCCATGGCTGCGAAAGTTCCGTCCTGCGCGCTTCTTTCCGGCTGCCGCGGATCACTTTTTCCAGCAACTCTTGATGGATGCTTTGCAGGCGCGACGCACTCAGCAACAGTCGCCGGCGGGTGGTGGATTACGCGGCGATGTGATCGATCATCTGCAACAGCTCAGCGATAAAAAGTCCTTAAATGCAGTACAAATCGCCGGACACACAACAACCGTTCTGATTGATGGCTACGAGACGGCGGCACTGCTGATTGCCCACTGCTTATTGTTGGTAAGTGACTTTGTTGCCACTTTCCGCTTTATTCTCCCCAAAGTGTTTCTGCGATATATTGCCAGTAACTTGCATTGCTCTTTTCAGCTTGCGCGAAATCCGCGTGTACAACAAAAGCTTAGAGAAGAGTTACTTTCTGTTAATTTTACTGATAGCTTTGATAAGCTGAATGAAGTGCCTTATTTGGAGCAGTGTATGCAAGGTAAGCGTCGTTTTCGGGGTGACTGAATGGTATAAATCTCAGTTGCCTTATGTCAATATCTGCAGTTATACGCGTGCTTTCATTGTTTATTTTCTGTTTGGAAATACTTTCAATATATTTTCCAACCGCGCCACCTTTTTATTATGTTTTCATTTCATTAGCTAAGACATTTTCGAAGTCGACGTCACTATAGGAAACCCATACAAAAGGGTTTCATTTACGTTTGAACAAAACAACGAGAGTTGAAAGTTTTGTTAAGCGCTTGTTAAAGTCGAAGATAATACAAATATTTACATATTTATTTGTTCTCTAATTTAACTAATTTGTGTAAAATTTCAGAAACCCTTCGCCTATTTCCGCCATTAACAATACAAAAACTTTGCACTGAGACAATCACTCTAACAAACTACGATAATTCATGCTTAACTTTGCAACCGGGCAATGCGGTTTATATATCGACTTATTCTTTCCATCGAGATCCACAGTATTTTGATGACCCTGAAGAGTTTTGGCCGGAGCGTTTTGCTGAGGAGTTGGGTGGTGTGCGCAAATATGGTGAAATGGGCATTTTTATGCCCTTCGGTGCTGGACCGCGCATATGCCCAGGCAATGAAAATCACATTATTAGTTTTTTTTTAGTAATTCTATGCCGATCTCTATGTTTTAAATAGTATTTTATCTTTCAGGAATGAAATTAGGTTTGGCTGAGGCTAAGGTTGCCGTTGCCGAGTTGATTTGCAATTTCCATGTAACTCGAGCCTCAAATACACGCACTGATAATAAAATTGCTTCTGATTCTTTGCTGATAATGCTTGATGGTGATATTAGTATTGAATTTAAGAGATTATCTGTGATTGAAATGCATACTTAAACGATGATTTAAGGTAACAATAAACAAGTAAAGAATTCCATGCGATTTCAAGCAACACTGGTATTCATTTCCGCCGTCCAATGACCAATTTACTTAGGTTTATTAGGTGACGCAAAATTAATCATCCATCAGGATTCCCCTTTTTAGGTTGAAATTTTAATACTTAAGTTGAAAACAAATATAAAATGTAATTAAAAGTAATAGAGAGAAATGAAGCAACAGTAACATCACCTACATATTTGCACGAAGTTTTCGTAACTTGTATAGCAAACATGGTAGGTACTTAAAAAATGTTAAATTCAATGACTATTTAAGCTTCTTATCACCAGTCTCTACAAAAATTTTCGCAACCTAAAGCTCAAATTAGTTTTGCAGTAACAGTATCGTTATAAAACAGCTGATCAACCAATCTTATGGGAAACAATGTATTTGATTAGTGATTCGCTAGTCGGTAACGCTATCGGTAGGCTGACCATAAATATGAATCGAAAATGAGGGACAAAATTTCAAATGATATAAATACGAACATATATTTATGAAACTTGAAATCGTAAAAAATATTTTTTCATCAAATAATAGGCTTACAAACATATGTAATTCACATTCTCTTCAGACTTTTTGTTTAACAAAAATAAACAAATTTGCAAGTTTAATTATAGGTATCTACAATAAAGCAAGCATAATGCTGCCATAAAAAAGAATTTGGTAACTTAGTTTAATGTCCACAAATCAATTTTAATACGATTTACCAATTTCTTTCAAATTAATTTGCCACACAGCAGCCACAAAAATTTCATTCCAACAAACATATAGTCAATGAGGATGGTAGTTATTATCGATAACTACTTAAATTCTGATGAGAAAATGGGCTGCCACCTCAACCTTTTTAATATAAAACAGATTTTAAACAAAAAAGGGGAATATTCATAGTCAAAATAAAATATTGATTTTAACTAACTTAAAATCAGCTTTTATCAAGACTATGAATATGCCCTAAAATAAATAAATGAGGGACAAATGAGGGACATTAGGAAAAAAACAGAACATTTTGAGGTGTTCCGAAAAAACAAAAATACGAGGGACAGACTTCTGAAAAACAGAACGGTCCCTCAAAAAACAGAACGGATGGTCAGCCTAGCTATCGGTAACAACCAAATGAATTTTGGTTTTCAGCCGTAACGCTAACCAGCTGATCGATTGTTTGTTTCAGTTGTTCACTGTCATGACCCAATAATAATATGGTCGTAGCAATCAAAAGAGAACACGCAATTAGCGTTAATACAAAATATTATAATTTCGCAACCTAAAAAAACCAAAAGAAGAAGAGCGACTCTATTGCATGGCCACCTTTATTGGGCTATGATCACTGTTCAGCTGTTTACTGTTACTGCACCAATAATCGACCAAATTAATACCGATACTGTTACTATTATGGAAATAAAGTTACTGCATAACTAATTGAACCCTAAACCATTTGGGAATTCATTGGACCAAGGCGATCTGTTACCTCTCAGTGAAAAGGTTGGTCGCAACCCTTAATTGTGACAATCTTACAAATGAATGAGTAAATATGCAAACAAATAAGAAATCAAACAATATTTGCTATTTTTTCCATAATTTAAAACTCATTATGACTCTTGCACGATCAAGTACCCAATTAAAATTAATGTCTGCCGTACTTATTTCAATTTGTAAATACGCTATTTCACTGAGAGGAAAGAGGCATTAAAATCTCATAGAAATTGCTCCCTGAAAATTATCAAAGCTTCCATTCATATTTTATTAATAGTTATTACTAGACTGCGGAACTTTATGCAAAAAATTTAAAATGATTTATTAAGAGTTATATTGATTAAAAACTATATATTCACATTCCAAAGCGAATTTTCTTGCTCTGTTTTGGATATGCAAAATATATGCAACTTATATGCAGGTTATATGCAAGTTATATGCAAATTTTTTTACATCAGATATGGAATTTTAAGTGATATACACAATAAGTAAAGTATAGTTGAATGCAAAAATCATATGTTCTATGCTGAATCTTTTGTTCTATGCAAATATAAAACCCATTAACACCCAAAAACAAACTGCAAATAGGAACTAATTTTTATTATAATAATTTTTAATGTAAAGAGGTAATTTTAGTTGTAGTTAAGACCATAATATACTACAAGTGTTTTCTCCACATTTTCAATGGAAACATTGTGACGCTTATCGGTTAAGATCCGTTTATATGTTGAACGCTCAACATCACAAGATGTAACCGGAGCATACTTAAATTCGCTCCAAAATTGACTGGGAATCTGTATTCCAGTTTCTAATATTTTGTTGTCACCTGAAAGTATTTTGGCTACTCCTAATATGACTTCAAAAGCAGGTTCTTTTTGCCCACATGATCCTGACGTAGCGTCAAGTCCTTCAAAAGCTTATGTTATTAGGGCCATTGAAGCCATTAGGAGAACTCCGCGAGACTCTAACTTGCGGATTAAAAATGCTAAACCTCAATTATTATGCAAATATGCAAGTTATATGCAAATATGCAAGTTATATGCAATATGCAAGTTATATGCAATATGCAAAATATGCAGAAATAAATATGAAAATTTAGAATATTTTGTTAATAACTTTCATTTTTTTCTTTGGAACCATATCGCTATCTCTTTCCCTTAAAAATATGCAATTGCATAAAGATCCGCAGTCTAGTTATTACACATGAATATATCAATCAACTTATTTCCTTTTATAATTTTCTATTGACGGCAATTTAATCTTCCTTTCTTTTCATGTTGATGTTAAGTGGGTAAAGACGCAATGTAAAAAGAAATTAATTAAGAAAATTGAATACTTTGAGCTTCTTGACTTAGAAAATTGCAAAAATAATATTTACAATGCGTTTATTTATACGTTGACCAATTCACCCGCAGCCATTCAGGCAAATAAATTCATACATACATACATACGTACCTATGCGTATGTATTTTACCCGACCCTTTTATGCTACCACGCCGCTCTAAAGCCCAACGTTCTCTCTGGGCATTGAGTTTTGTCTCATTCTTCAATTTGTGTGATGCAACTACCCCACTTTGTAATATTGCAATGCAATCGCAATTTGCAACAAATAAGTAACTACATAAAATCTCAAATAAGATGCCACTTGACCGCATTAATAAGTGCGGCCGTATGTATGAGCAGATGGTGGGACGATCGGGCATTCGGTATAAGGTCTTTATACATATACTTATGCACATAAAATAAATCAGTAATGCACATGATAGCGACAATAAAACTATTTTCTTCTATTAAAAATGAAAAATAATTTAAATTTTATACCTTTTATAAAATGATGATAATCGTCGTCATCATCATCTCCTTCTTCTCCCTCTTATTTTTATTCTTATTCTTCCTCTTAATCTCTATTCCTTCGTTTTACTTTTCTTCCTCTTCTTCTACCATTTCTTCTACTATTTTTTTTTGCCTTCGAAGCTCGGTCACAAAACTCGTCAGAGTTATAAACGCGCCAGTGTATTATTATTATTAGGGCAACCAAAAATTGGCACAAGCAAGTTTTTTTCTGTGGTAGCTATTACATAATGCTTAATTCAGGGTAGTTTTTAAGAAAAATTATACATTCTTACCTACTTTTGATAGAGCTAAAAATTGCCAAATTCGGTCGGCCGCGCTTTTGACAGGTGGTAGAAATGTATGAAAATATATGGAGCAAATCGCATTTTGACCTCAAGCGTTTGATCGTAAAATTTTTGTAAATATTGATGAAAAAATAAATTCAAATTGTTCTCTTTCGATGAAAAACTATTATGCCTGAATCGCAATTTGGCTTTAGGTCGGTCGCGCGTTGATCGTACCTCAAAGCCGCTTCACACTGACATTCGATATTAGATGCTGGACTGGAAACATTTTCACTGCCACTAATATATATTCTTGAATTTTTTCATAAATTTAAAAATATTTCATCGAAAGAAACAATTTGAATTTTTTTTTAATGTCAAACGCCCGACTTAGTAGAGAAATGTTCAAATCAGGCGTTATACAGGGTTGCAATGAACATACGATATTACAAAAATTTTACGATCAAACGCTTGAGGTCACAATGCGATTTGCTCCATATATTTCCATACATTTCTACTCACTTGTCAGAAGAGCGACCGACCGAACGCCAAATTGCGATTCCGGCATTAAATATGTAAAAAATTCAACAAAATATATTAGTGACAGTTAGCATTTTTTCACTTCAATATGTAATATCGGATGTCAGAGTAAAGCAACTTTGAGGTGCGATCAGCGCGCGACCGACCTAACGCCAAATTACGATTCCGGCCAGTGATGTCATTTTCACTTCAATCGAAGTATTTCACTTCACTTTTATGCCCGTCACTTCGACACTTCCTTTTTCCCCAAATCACTTCGATTTTGACTAATCAGAATTAACTTACTTTTATAATTTATTCTTACAAATCGCTATCTTAGAGTGCAAATTGTGTAACTCCTTTTTTTCAAACTTTGTAGGAGAGACAAAAAACAAAAAATAAAAAAATTTCGATACGAAAAAAAAAAAATTCTGTTCATGTAAATGTTTTGGACTTACACAATTTTCTTCGCTTTTTGGACTTACACAATTTGCGTATGACTGAATAAAAACGAGTAGAAATATGACAAGTATCACAGACTTGTTAAGTGTAATGCGGAATTGATTTTTTAGCGTTCTACATAAAAATAGCTAGCGAAATTCTAATAAAAGTTGCATATGCAATTATGCAGGAGGTAAATGTTTATAGCATAATAAGAGATGGCATCCCTCATTGAGATGAATAATCGATTTTTTAAAAGCTCCTCTTATCTCTAGAGTTTTATCGCTTTTTTTAAGAGTTTGACACAGGACCCCGGAGCGGAGTTCGAAGCAAAAGAAAATTGGCTAATAATAGCTCGTGCACAATTCATTTAAAGCAAAGTGAAATTCCAGATGCTTGCTGCAATTAACACTGACAATTTCCACTTACTCTTTTGCTTTGATTTATAACACTGATTTTGTGCAAAATATTCTGGGAATCGACTTTTTTCTGCTTATTTCAAATGATATTTTTTACTCTTTATTGTTCATTTTACGTAGTTGCGCGAAATCGCTAATATAAATGTAGATAAACAAAGAATACACACACACATATGAATTAATGTATATCATTTTATTTCTTTTGAATTTTCAAAATAGAAATAATGAATATGAAATGTTTTGTTGTTTTTTTTTAGAAAAAAAAAATAACCCTTAACAGCCAAAAATAGCATTCAAATAACTATTTGCTATTTTTTACCATTTTTCCGTTTCTTGATTTCCTGTTCGTTGTTCATTTTTTCTAAATGTTGTGCTAAACAAGTTTTGAAAGTTTATTTTCTTCTGCAAATTTTTTTTTTAAAGAAAGCATTAACTTTGTCATCCTCAAGCCAGTGCCGGCTCGAGGGGTGTTCAACCCGTTCATTTGAACAGGGCGCCTCATTCCAGGGGGCGCCAAAGATTTGCATCGATTTTAGCTCCCCTGATTTGATGCCAGAGCTTTTTTCAAAATTTGATAAATCTTTGATAATTGCTGAAGTATAAAAAGGAACTTCGATAATATGAATAATTTAGATTTAAGCTTTTCCGTAACACAAAAATAAATAAAACTCGCTGAATCTCTAGAGAACCCGATGACATTGAATGCATTGCTAGATATTTTTCACGTTTTTCATTTTTAGTAACATTCGTCCATTTCCGGAGAAGCCGAAGCTGCGCGCCAATAGCGTATAAGGATAATAAAACAACTCGACTTGAGAGAACACGGCGTAAACAGGTTATATTATTTTATGATGTTATATGATTAGAGTTGTCATTGCCTCAATTTTTTGTCATTTTCTGTGGAAACCTATTACAATGCGAAGCAATCGGTAATTTTTATCAAGTTTAAGGTATAGTGTAAAGCAATATTTTACTTAATATTAGAGCTCTAGATACCCGGGTATCGAACAGTTCGAATTGATCGTTTTTGTTTGAAGCCCGTTTGTTGTTCAAATGCCCGTACAAACATTCGAGCATTCGAGCTTACAAACAAAAAAATGTGTATCGAAAAAAACAAAAATAAAAACAACTACATATGAAGAAGAAAAAAAATAATAAACAAAAGAAAAAAACAAACTTCAAAATGTCCGAATTGTTCAAATGCCCGTACAAACATACGGGTAATAAACAAACAAACGACTGTTCGAGCATTTGAACAACATTTGTTCGGGCTACTCGAAAATGTTCAAAAAAAATCTGGAGCTCTACTTAATATTAGCTCTGCACCTGGTTTCTGTATCTTTTTAACGAAATTCTTTATTGTCGTTAACATCGATTTTGACAAATTTTGTACAGAAAATTGTGTCAAAATTAACGATTTTTATGTAACGAACTTCGTTAAAAAGATACAGAAACCAGGTGCTGATCCGTTATATCATGTTCAGACATAAAAATTAATTAAGTCAATTGGGGTTGATTGAACATCTTTAGATTTGGTGTTCAGACATATTTAATTTACTTGGCCCATTTAACAGGTCGGCTCAAGATACATACACACATACACGCCGTGAGCTGAATATCAAACTCTCGTGACCTAAATGTCAAAATTGCAAGGAGGACGAAATAATTTGACATTCAGCTCACAATTTTTACCAATCGTAAACACGAATACATGTATAGAATAAGCAGAAATAAAAACAAATTTGATAGTTGATGAAGAAGAACAAGAATGCAGCTGATCTGACGAACCAACCTGTTTAGTGGACACTGACGCTTATCACATTTCTCTTTTCATGACATTTCATTTTACTTATGAAACAAGCCTTTTAACAGGGTTGCATGCAGAATTGTTCTTCATTAAGAACTCATTAATTTCTAATGAAGCATTAACTTGGTCAATTTTTGTATGGAAAATTGAGAATCATTAGGCTTGAAAATTGAATAACGGCTCTTAATGTTCAATTAAGGTTGTGTCTGAACATAACATTACTTTTCGGACCAAAACTAGTAAAACTGTCAAAGTAAAAAAATCCGTCTCAGTGCGAGAGCAACACCAAAGGGTACAAGATTGCTTTCTAGTAAAAAATGTACAAACATTCAAACAAACATTCACATCCCTACAAGAAATTAGTGAACGCTTGAATAATTTTTTTCACACAGTTCTCAACGCGCTGATAAAAATATGAAAAATGTTGCCTGAAATGAGTGCCACTGTTCCTGCAGGGAAGTAAATTTCCAAACAGCTGATCGCTTGACAGTTTCTACAGAAGTAGTCAGCAAAAAATCTTCTGACTAAAACTTGCAACTCTCTGATTTTGGTGTAAGGAATCACAGCTAATAATTAATGAATTTGTTGAACGTTTTTGGATTTTTCCCTTCGATTTTTTACAGAATCAAAATAGTTTACAGAAGATGTCAAGCAACACAAAAAAAAAACAACTTTCTGGTGCTCAAAACAAAAAACGTAAAGCTGAGAAAGAGAAATCAATGTTGTCAGCAAATTCATGCAAAATCGTGATGCTAATATCATTCAAAGTGTGGAGTTGATGGAAAGATGTGCAACATTTTTAGAGGATTACAAAGAAAATGGCTTGAAAAAAGCTAATGCTAATGCGACTGAGCTTGCAAAAATTTTGTGTATCGAGCCAAAATTCCCTGAAACAAAAAGTGTGAGATATATCAAAAGACAATTTGACTATGAAAGTAGAGACGATCCGATTTCGTTGAAAGGTCCGGAAAAACGATTTGAAATAGAGTTTTTTAATCCGATGCTTGATGTCTCTATGGCTGCTGTTCGCGAAAGATTTCAGCAATTAATGGCGTTTTCTTTTCTACGAAAAAATGTTGCCCTCCTATATCCCAATTATCGAATTACATATCCTGACTTTCTATAAAATGGCTGAATTTGTAGATAAGGGTGCCCTCTTACTTAGTTAGAGGTCAATATTTGGTGAAAGGACCAGACAAACTTACAAAATGGCTAAGAAAATCGAATAGGGCAACATTATTTCCAGAAAAGAAAACGCCATAAGTCAACATGCTAAAATATGGGGATTTCTCTACAAAATTGAAAATCTTCCTTCCAATGAAGAAACCTTGAAGAAGAATTACCTCGACCTCCAAGAAACTCTGACAGTCGAAGGAGAATCTGATATTGATGGAAGCGGTTTATTTTTCGAATTGAAAAGTTTCAAGAATTATATCAATAATTCTGAATCAACTCCATTGGGTGCTTTGACTTTCATCACTAAAAATAAATTGGAAGATCTCTACCCTAACATATGGATTGCGCTAAGGATTTTGCTGACAACACCAGTATCGGTCGCGAGTGGTGAGCGAAGCTTTTCGAAGTTGAAGTTAATCAAGACATTTCTGCGAACTACGATGAGCCAAGAAAATTTGAACTCCTTAGCAATGCTATCCATTGAGAACGAAATGGTTGAGGACATGAATTTCTCTAAAGTACTAGAGAATTTCGCCAATCAAAAAGCAAGAAAAAAACATTTTTCGTGAATAATGGTCAATTTTTATTTGTATTTTTCAACAATTGTATTGTAATTTGAAGTTGTTTGAAGTAAAATACTTTAAAGATCATATTGCATTACAGAATGATGTGATAGAATGATTAATTAAATAATTAAATTAATTATCCCACTAAAAAATAGATGCTACTTGAAAATTAGTAAAAAATGGGAGGGGGGCGCCAAGATTTTTTTTGAACAGGGCGCTGAAAACCCTCGGGCCGGCCCTGCCTCAAGCTATCCGAAAAGGTATACCAATCGAAAAAATTCGAACTGTGGTGGATATTAGATTCCGCCAAAACATGAAATATATAAAATTGCCGTTTTCTCACTTACCATTGGGCGATTTTCGGTTTGACAGATACTTGTTAGTGAAGCATTGAACTTTGATATTCTGCAATGGTCTGCCCTTCGTATTAAAATTCGTTCTACCCTACCGTGTGGTATTTTAAGTAAAAGTTTATTTTTTTACATTGAAAGAATTATAACCACAGTACCTGTTATGCTTAAATAAAATATAATTTTTCAAGTACATACTTAAGTATTCAAAAGAATACTTAGTACATTCTCGTTATCCAATGCCCTCACTCTGTAGTTCGATTCGAAAGAAAATTCCATATTCCATATAAACATATTCTACAGTTTACGAATGTGCTTTCGAATTTAATTTCACTTTAGAATAGAACTACAGAGTGCGGGCCCAGGAACATAAATAATAGCTTAAAAAAACTAAAAAACACGCTTTAATCTTAAAAATCGTACTAAAAATTGAGAAATAATTTAATTAGAAACAAAATGATGAACGAAAATATAAGTATTTAAGGAAAAGCGTGGGGTGCTCAGTATGTCAAAAAATATTTAAAATCGGTGTTTTTTTTACTAATAATTTTATTTTGACTTTTTGAGATTTCATATATCTTTAATTTCGCAACTAGGTATATTTTTGTACTAGTTGTACGAATCGAATATTTTCATGTTCAAATATTATTGAGCACCCCCACGCTTTTCCTTAAATACTTATATTTTCGTTCATCATTTTGTTTCTAATTAAATTATTTCTCAATTTTTAGTACGATTTTTAAGATTAAAGCGTGTTTTTTAGTTTTTTTAAGCTATTATTTATTTTTAACTTTTTAGTGAAATTTTTCATTAAAGGATGTTTTATGCGGACGCAAGAATAAAAGTAAAAAGAAGTCTGATGGGATGTGGTGTTCTCCGAAATAGATCTACATACATATGTATTTATAACTTCTACCAAAAATCCCAATATGCAGTGAAGTAAACTAGCTTATTATGCAATATTTTCCAAACCCTTTTATTCAAGATTTTCCAAACTAGTTTGGAAACACAAAATTTCCCAAACGTTTTGTTATATTTCACAATCAGAAAGTGAAGAGAACTTGAGGTGAAGCATTTGAAAAGAACAAAAAAAAAGAAACCTGATTGAATAAATTCGAATTTAGACAACAAAGTTCCGAATACGTTTGTAGCGTAATGGTGAGGTATGCTGCCTACGGACCAAGGAGCTCAGGTTCGAGTCCCGAGTGGCGCATTTTTTTTAATTTTTTTTTTTATTTATATTTTTTTTTATTTTTAGAAATTTTTTTCACCTCACGTTTACAAAACATTGTATAAAAATTGCTTTCCAAACGTGAAATGCAATTATAGAATTAGGGTTCCTTTTCGTTGATTGAGCACTTACTATTAAATGAATTACAAACAAAACCAGTTCTTGCTTTGGATACGTATGTATGTACATGCGGCTGATTTCATTGCAAATACAACAAACCCAAAACAGAAAGCTTCAAGCTTCATTTTTGAGTGAATTTATGCATTGAGTTTATCTCCATCGCTATGAGCGATCGCTGGCTGTTGTGCGTTAGTTCACTCGCTATTTGAGTGGTTATACGTTTTTCTTTGAACATTTGTTTGTGATTTGAGAAGAATGTATTTTTGAGCGTTCGTGAGTGAGTTTTTCCGTACCCTGAAAGCTTGTTACTTATTGGCTTATATACGGGAGTGAATTGAAATTCATAGAGGATATTTTGAAGAAAGGTAACATAAAAGCCGCAATGAAGCATAAAGTATAATGTTGAATGTCCTACTATATGATGCCGTTGGGCTGTTGATGTCATGTTTCGAATCCGGAGGAGAATAGAAATAATAGAGAGAACACAATAAAAGTGAATGTTTGAAAGATATAATAATTTATGGCGTTTTCTTTTCTGACAAAAAATGTTGCCCTTTAATATCTCAATTATCGAATTACGTAACATGACTTTCTATAAAATGGCTGAATTTGTAGTTAATGGTGCCCTCTTACTTAGTCAGAGGACAACATTCGTTGAAATCACCACACAAGCTTACAAAATGGCTAAGAAAATCAAACAGGGCAACATTTTTTCGAGAAAAGAAAACGGCATTAGTTAAATGTTACAACTTTTAGGATGGGATGAAGTTACATACATACATACATACATACATACAGGTGAAGCTAATAAAAGCGTGTTAAAAAAAGATCTCGTATTTATATACATGGAACAATATAAACAATTGAATATGCTGCATTCATATATACATATGTACATAATGTACGACCGCCGCGCTTCACTTCGATTTACTTCGAATCACTTCGATTTTTCAGCCGCTTCACTTCACTTTAAAATTTGGCGGTGACAACACTGATTCCGGCATATTGTCTTTTTCTTTTGAGACATGTACCTAAGATAGGGTTGCCAGATACCTTTCACGAAAAAATCAGTACATTGCCTTAAAAAAAAAAAAAACAAAAAAAAATATATGCGGAGAAAATCGTCTTTATTACTGGCATTTTGTGTTTGTTTCCGTATCGTTAATTGTCAATTATGTTTCTATGATATGTAACGTTCGCGTTGCGGCCTCCTTCCTAATTGTTTCATGGTTACAAACGTCAAATGAAAACAGTTGGAAAGTTAGAAACAGTGCAGGGTGATAAAGGTGAATTTTTTAGAGTCGGCTAAAATCAGTACAAATGAGTACAAAATCCAAAAATCAGTATTTCTTAAGGTGTTTATAACCATCAGTACGGGGCACGAAGAATCAGTATTGTACTGATCAAGTCAGTACGTCTGGCAACCCTAACCTAAGAGTTTGTTTTGTTATTTGTTTTGTTATTTTATTTTATTTTAGTTTACTTTAGGGCCGATTTCATAATCAAATTAAAAGTTCATTTAAAATCTAAAGGAGCCTTTAATTTGTTGATCGATTTCATAAAGTGTTTTGCAAGATAAATGTTCCTTTAAAGTTAAATACCCAAAAACGGGCATTTAAGTGATTTAAAAATCCCTTTTGCCGGAAAAAATTTAATTTCTGCAGTCTGTCAAAATCAAATATCGAGAATTTACTAAAATGTTTCAACCGATTTTGTTTGTTGTTTTGTTTGTTGAGTCCTATAATGCAATATTCATCTTCTTACTCTTTTGTGAGGTTGGACGACCGCTTCCTATTTTTTCTGCACTGGGTTTCCAAATTATGCTTCTTTTTACCTTTTTTTTTCAAAAAAATTAAAGCCACAATCAAAAATTTTTTTTATTTTAAGAAAAAAAAAAACAAATGATAAATTTCAATATTTTTAAATTTATGACAATAATTTGACGTAAAACTCTCGAAGACGGCATTATCATTTGCAATATTTTCGCTTAAAGGAGCCTTTTAATATTATATTATTATGAAATCACTCCTACTTTAAAGTACGATTAAATGGCTCTTTAACTAAAATGAACTTTTAACAAAAGGAGCTTTAAGAGTTTCATTATGAAATCGGCCCTTATTTTATCTTTTTTTTATGTTTTAGGAAAATGAACTGAAATAAAAAAATTTTTAAGGCTAAAAAGTGCCAATTCTTTAAGTTTAACGGCAATTTTTTGGCGCCAAAAAAGCATTTTTTAGAGCAATTTTTTGGTTGCCCTAATTATTATTATTAATTTTTCTTCACCTTCTCCCTTTTCTTTACTTCTTACACTTTTTTTCTAAATTCTTCTTCTTCCACCTCTTCTAAATTCATCAAACTTCCGCCTTTATACTTTAGAATTTCACGAAAAACGTGCCCTTAATCATTCGCAATGATAATACCAGGTCGAGCGTTACTTTCTACTTTCCAAAAACGTAGGAGAGCTCCGCTTCATTGGAATGAGCACATGAGCTCACGTGGTAGTTCAAATTAGCCCCTAGCCTTGTTTTGAAAATTCTCGATTCAACAAAATCTAAAATCCAGCAGAAGCTCTAGTCCTGCTGTGCACTAACCGCTTCGGTATTAACCGCTTCTCGAAATGTAACTCGACAGCTTGACAGAGTTGTTTGAAGAATGCGCATCAGCTGTAGCGAGAGCAATTATCATTGAAGAAATACTAAAGTTTGCACCGAAGCAAATGGTCGAGTCGCAACAACAAGAATAAACTCCAAGTGTAGCATATTGTTGTTGCCTTGTTTTACAAATATATATGCCCTTATTTTAATCAACTGTAAAATAGATAGATATACTTTGTGCATAATTAAAAGCGCAATCAAATAGATAGATGACGCACTGGCGCATTATGGCGCCTTTTGGCTTTTTTCGTTGCAAAAATCATAACTTTTGAACTAATATTGATATTTCAAAGATTTAAACTGCACACGAAAGCTAATTATTTGAGCTTTTTGTGGCAGAAAACTCATAGGACCACAATAACAGGGTGCCTCAAAACAATTCGTCAAAATTTAAAATTTTTATAAAAATGCAAAACACAAGAATTTGTAAGTACAAACTTAATAAAAAAACAATTAAATTTCGTTTATAAAGTTTCATACGTTGGGATAATAAGCTCATACAGCGATGGTAAATGTGATAGCTATTTCGAAGAAAAACCACTTTCTTCATCATCAGACATCTTTTCGGAAGCACACCAGGCTTTGAATCTGCGCTCCAACCATCAGTAGTAAAGTTTCATTTGAGCGTTAGATCAGACAAGTCTACTATTTTGGCACAGGGATGCTCTCATTCTTTGTTTACGTTTGACGAAGACACGGTGTATTTTATATAATGCGGATACCGCTTAAAGTGGGCGTAGTCCCGCCTATTTCCAAAATTTTTAATATTTATCCGACTAAGCGTGAAAATATAGTTAGTGCGAAATTTCATTCCTTAATGACTTTTATTTACAAAGAAGTCACGTCAAAAATTTCACAAGGCCGTTTTATACATGCTTTTGTAAAAAAGTAGGCGTATGTAGGTTATAACCCGATAGAGAACAAATAAGTACTGTTTGGCCTTATTTTTATTTTCCATCAAAGTTTGAAAAGGGCCTAAAAATAGGCTTTTCGAAAAGCATCTATATCCGACAACTTTTACTAGAGAACAAGAAATTTTATTTTTTGTTTAAACTTAATTGAATTACCTTTCTTCAAAATACAAAGAAGTAGCAACCGGCCGCTTTACCTAGAGGCAAAACAATTTTAAATGCAAAAAAAAGAACAAAAAGAAAACATTTTTTCTGTGTTAAAAATTTCTCAATTTTGAGTGGCTCTACCTCCCAAACTAAAATTTTATATTTAATTAAGGTTACATATTCGTGTTCGCTGGAATTTTCTCTATTAGATACATATATCCGATTTATGGAACACTTTCATTAAATTTATGATTTTTGCCACGCTTTTTCGGCACAGGCGCCATTGTGCGACGGTTGCAGAATGAGTGCTTGGGCGACGAGGGTAAAACGATTATAAAATACATCAACATATAAAACTAGTTCGTCGGGGCATTTACCCATTGAGGCCTTTTCGATCTGTTATTCAAAATTGATGCGCAATCGATGTCCGCCATAAAAAAGTAAAACCTTGGATGATTGGCAGACTTAGGCTTAAGGGTTTTTTGATCGGGATATAGTTGTTCCAATTAGTACCTATTTACCTTTATAAAGTGCGAATCAATCCGTATACGGAGATGAATATGGAATTTTATTTGATTTTACAACTCAAAAAAAAAAAATGAAAAGTCGCAAAAACAAGTGCCACTTTTTGATTAATTAACGCGTAAGTATTTAACATGAAATATTAAACAGCGGAAAGAAATGCCATTAAGAATGCCGAAACCTACGAAATGGATAAACTTCATTTCCAAACTATGCATCTGCAAACATATACCGGGACATATACGTAAGTCTCATTTTTCAGTTTGGCCCTTTGGACAAAATATTCCTTTTATGCCATTTTCTAAATAATGCTTTTTAGAGTTACATATATGTATGTATGTACATTTCTATTTAGGAATTTAAAAACTCTCCCTACCCTACCACGCTGTATATGAAAGGTGGCGTAGCAATTTGCGTAACGGAGCCATACAAAAGAGTTATAAACTATATCACAACATTCTCTCCGGATTGGCAAAAAATAATTCGAACAAAAATGCTTTCATATTGCCATTGGTTGGCCACCCTTGTTGTAATTATTTATCTCCCGTCCTTTGTCTTATTTTAATTTATTTCAAAACGCCCATTGCCTTTTTTATTTCCATGTTGTCATTTCAAGTTTGTGGCAGGCAGATAATGGTTTGCTTAAGCGATAGAAAAAATTTAACCTGACACCTTATGTGTGTATACATAATTAAAACTAGAAACGTTGTGTGGATTGCAATTGAAAACACATAAGTTGCAAGGGTGGTGGCGCTGTCAGTGGGGAGGATGTTCTGATGTCCTTGAATGCAATATCTGTCACCCACTCGGCTGCTGCGCGTCGCTTGTCACACGCATTGACATGTCTTCAACATCAAACGGCACACGTTGTGACCTAAGTGAGTTACCCCCTGGACGTACTTTGGGTTCTCTAGGCGTATTCACTCTATTGCGGCTCAGGGCAGCTGCCAAATGGTATTCCACATCCAGCTTATTGGTTTCATGTTATTATTTTATGTACATATTTTCTTCACTCAAATGCTTACTTCTCTTACTAAAAACAATTAATATATAGCAATTTTCCACCGCCGCTGCCACTGGCATTGTCTCTGTTGCATACATACATACATATGTATGTAATAACGCATACTCCCATATATAATGTTTGCCGCATTTTACAGCTTTTTTATTCGTACTTTCAATGCCGTTTTCTCCAAATAATTATAATTTAATGAAATTTCGAGCTTGTTCAAAAAGTGATGTTTTGTGAATCATTGCTTATTTAATGCCGGAATCGCAATTTGGCGTTCGGTCGCTCGCGCTTCTGACAAGTGAGTAGAAATGTATGGAAGTATATGGAGCAAATCGCATTGTGACCTCAAGCGTTTGATCGTAAAATTTTTGTAATATCGTATGTTTATTGCAACCCTGTATAACGCCTGAGTTGAACATTTCTCTACTAGGTCGGGCGTTTGACATTAAAATAAATTCGAATTGATTTCTTTCGATGAAAAATTAGAAATTTATGAAAAAATTCAAGAAAATATGTTAGTGGCAGTGAACATGTTTGCAATCCAATATCTAATATCGAATGTCAGTGTGAAGCGGCTTTGAGGTACGATCAACGCGCGACCGACCTAACGCCAAATTGCGATTCGGGCATAATGCCCGAATCTCAATTTGGCGTTTGGTCAGTCGCGCTTCTGACAAGTGAGTAGAAATGTATGGAAATATATGGAGCAAATCGCATTGTGACCTCAAGCGTTTGATCGTAAAATTTTTGTAATATCGTATGTTCATTGCAGGGCCGTAGCCAGGAATTTTTTTTCGTAGGGGGTTTTATCCTTGTGATTTATTTTTTTTTTGATAAAAATATATAACCTATTTCGTACACTAAATAAAAATAATAAAAAAAATTCTGGTTTCTAAAGTGCTATTTAGAAGACAAATTTTTTTTACAAAACTTTTGATTTTCAAATTGGGTTTTTATAAGAAGTTTTAAAAATCAGGAAACTTTTATTCATTTAAAAATTAGACTTTTCTATTGCAAACACAATGAATACATTATTTTTTGTGATTTTATCCAAATGAAAAAAAATAATATTTTATGGACGAAAAACTCGGTTAGATTACCCAGCTGTTTTCAGCTGTAAAAGTCCGCCCCAAGAGTTTTAGCTTATGTTGGACTCTAACTTGTTTTTTTTGCAACTTTGTTATTTGACATCCGATTTTTAAAATTGATAGATACATATGTTATTATATTAGTCTTTTGAGCAGAGTTTGAAATTATTTTCAGCTTTTTTTTTCACTTCCATTGAATTTCATTTTCATTTGAAAATTAAAAAATAAACAGCCCAGCAGAAGTATAAAAAATAAAAAGTTCTACTGAAATTACACAGTAAAGCAACAGCACAAATAAACAAACAAATATATTCGACTGTTCTGTGCTTCGACTACAAATATTTTCAAAGGAAATCGAAATTCAAAAGTTCTCAAAAAATTATGATAACTTTCGCAAAACAGCAACAGCTTATTTTTTGAGACTGTTGGTGTTATGCTGGCAAACATTGCTTGGGAAGCTATATATTTCCCTCCTTTGATCTGTGAAGTCGTTATCATATAGTTGGGTCACCTAGCCGGGTTTTTCGACCATAAAACATCCATTTTGTTTCACTTGGAAAAAATCGCCAAAAATAAAGTATTCATCAAATCTTTTTATTATTACGCTTAAAATGTTTGCAATAAAACAGAATATTTTTTAAAAAGAATAAAACTTTCCTGATTTTTACAACTTCTTATAAAACCCCAATAAAAACTAAATTTTTTCAATAATCGCAAAATATCAATAAAATGTTGACTTTGAAAAGTTAGTATTGAAAATAGGTGAAATCGGACTATAACAACTCACACATCCCATATATGGGATCCTTCGAAAAACACACAAAATCTTATAATTCAGACACTAATATAACCCGAGTAATGAATTTTCAGCCATGCAATGACTTTATGAAGTTATAAGGAAATATGCTAAAATTTTAGAAAATGTGCGATGATTGACTGCCTTATTCCGGAGTGGCAACATAATTTAATTTATAAGTGGTATGTCGTTAGAAGCGTACTTTAGTTAATTATCTTTCGAACGGAGTAGATACGGTTTGCGGGTATTTGTAACTTCAGCGAAAAGAATTTTTGATGGAAGTTGTAACAAAGAAAACCCAAAATTACCGTTATCTCAAAACCCTAACTATAAAAAAATGGTTTTGACCTCAGCAGGTTCATGCCAGCCCTCCCCTATACTTGAAATTCTTGGTATATTCTCAAATTAATTATTTGTAAACTAGTGTTTTCAA
Source organism: Urophora cardui (assembly GCA_960531455.1). Lineage (NCBI taxonomy): Eukaryota > Metazoa > Arthropoda > Insecta > Diptera > Tephritidae > Urophora > Urophora cardui. The sequence goes on along the minus strand of OY482671.1, from coordinate 91,207,023 downwards.
CATATAGCTTTGAATATGATAGAAGTAAAATTTATCTACCAAAATTTCGTGGGGGGTTCGAACACCCAAAACCCCCTCCCCCCCTAAATACGGCCTTGGTTCATTGCAACCCTGTATAAGGCCTGAGTTGAACATTTCTCTACTAGGTCGGGCGTTTGACATTAAGTAAATTAAAATTGTTTTTTTTTTGATGAAAAATTATGAAATTTATGAAAAAATTCAACAAAATATATTAGTGGCAGTGAACATGTTTACAATCCAACATCTAATATCGAATGTCAGTGTGAAGCGGCTTTGAGGTACGATCAACGCGCGACCGTAATTTCTTCGTATCTAATTAGGAAAACAATATGAATATAATGAGTTTTCCACCACTGTAGAGTAAGGCGCACATATTTGATAATTTTTGACTGACATAAGCACACTTGCCTAGTGTCACGATATCCTGAAGCCTATTTCGATAGCGATACTTTGCTACTAAAATTAAAAATAATATCCACTTCACTTATTTATTTTCGTCATTTTTCCTGAGCTCGGAATGATATCACAACGTCGCACAGTGGGGGCACCTCCATACAAACGCGGCCAAAAATAGTAATAATTGAGCTAGAAACTTTAAACTCGGAACTTAAGCTTTCTTGATTGAAGATAGTAAACTGTGAAAATTTGAACAAAATCGGCCCACAAATACACCCCCCTCCCATATAACGGTATTTTTGAAATTTCAATATTTTGTTAACTATTATAGCTAAAATGCTCAATTTTAATAAGAGCACACATTTTTTAAATATAAATAATATACAGTAATTATTTTGGAAAAAGCGCAAAGTATTCCATGGTTTTCAAATTAAAAATATATGCACTTTTGAGCATTTTATAAGCATTCATCATAAAATTTTCCTTCAAAAAAAATCACATTTAAAAAAATTTTTATACCACAAATGAAACTATACTTTTCTAAAGGATTTCAGTGTGCTGAATCTGAATCTGAAGTCAGAATTTTCAAATTGGTTCTAGTTTTTGAGATATTCATGTCCAATTAGGCAAAAAAACACGTTTTTGACTATATTCCCTGCTTAATATCTTGTATGTAATATTTTTTTATTCAAAATCAAATACACCGTTAGAAAGCATAAACCATCCCCCTGAATATGGCGTTTAAATTTTTCAGATATCTTTATTAGAATTGAAGAAATTGTTGTTTAAGTTTCATTAACTTGGCAAATTTTCCCCATACAAAATTATTAATACTTTTTGAAGCATACTTTTGGGGATTTTGTATGGGAAAAATGTATGAAAACTTAGAAAAACTCACTCCATAAAAAAGTTCATAAAACAAAAAAGCGCAAACGAATTTTTAAGATTTCTTCACCTGTTTATAAAGCACGTTCACTAGCACCAAATATTAAAAATTTGGAGAGGTCATATTTTGTATTTTTTTTTTAATTCATGTTGAAATTTTCCAATTTTTACACAATTTTTTTTTCTGTTCGAAAAGAAAAAGGCTGCAAAAAAATAATGATAACGCTGATAAAAAAAATTCTTTCATAATTTGAAAGTGTGAACCATTGCCTACAACACGGTGAACAAACTATTCGATTAGTCGCCTAAGAATAAGATTTTTCATAATGTCAAAAGTAGCCTAATTATTGCGTTTTGAAAAAGGCACTTTTAGTCAAATGGGAAAAAGATTATTTAAGCGAAAAGCGCAGGTGGATTTCAAGAATTAAAATGCAGTTTGATTAAAAATATATCATTTCAAAACATATGAAAAAATTGGGGAGGTCATATTTTTTATTTTTTTTATTTTTTTGTTTAAAGTTGAGCAAAATTTTTTTTTTACGACTTTTTTTGTCAATATTTGAAAGTTCATATAAATCTAAGAGTTACCGCTGGTTACAAAAGGCTTATTGTTTCTAAAAGGCCAAATCAATATCTATGTAATGATGTATCACTCGATTACATACGTTAATAATTGAATGAGTTACAGCATTTTGTATAAGGTGTAATTGTTGAGAAATAAAAGGACCTATTTTTTGCTCAGTTTTTAACACCCTGTACGGCTAAACAAAACGAGACTCAAAAAATTTTATATAAGATTTTTTTTTACAAATTGTTATATCTGTCAATCACTTTCAAAAAAATTTGATTTGCTAATACTTTAATTTCGATTTTATTTTTGGCCGCTATCACCCAGTGTGCGTCGGTTATAAAGAAAGAACCGTCTTCTAAAATGTATCTTTATTATAAGAAAGCTGGAAAATTCGCTTGGTACATGTTAGATTGTTCTTTCAAATGCCCTTCAGTTTTTTTGTTTGTCAATTATGCACAACAAAATTCGAAATAGCAAATTTCATCTTATTCACTCTCCTTCCTTGGTCGCTCACGCTACTTTCTGTGAAGTAGTGGTCCTTTTAATATGCGTTTTACAGAAAAATTCAAAAAAGAAAAGTCAAAAGTCATTAATCTTTTGCAAAATAAGTATTTCGATCGCTTGAGTAGAACCCGAAATAAAGCACGTTCAACTTTTCTAGAACATTTTAACCCTCTACCCACGCCAATAAAGGGTTATTTTGACCCATTTTTTAGAAAATCAGGAAAACTAGTATTTTTAAGGTCGCTAGAGGGTTAAAATGTTCTAGAAAATTATTTGGCATATAAAATTTTTCTGTAAAATTAACCTAAAATACCAAAGGAACCGAAAAACCTATATACCTCGGAATGTTGAACGTGTTTTATTTCGGGTTCTGCTCAAGCGATCGAAATACTTATTTTGCAAAAGATTAATGACATTTGACTACGTTTAACATGCAGACATAAAAAAGGTACATTAGGGAGGTATAAACTAAGTACTGGGTGGTAGTGACCCCAATGGCGCACATAGGGTTAATAGTATAAGCCGCCCTTGCAAGCCAAAGACATTGGTGTATTAAACTTAGAGATCGGACTACAAATACGAAGATATGAGAAAAATAAATTTTAGCGACATCTAGCGGCGTCCAAAAAAATTAAAAAATTCTCCGGAAATGTTTTCCAAAAAGACATCATATGCGGGGGCGTATGGCGAAATTAATTTTTTGCGATACGGTCTAATGTACATATCAGAGGCGGGCGCTTCATACAAGCCGAGAAGCCCGGCTTGCGTACATATTTTCGTTCATTTCATTTTACGAATTTCTTTAAAATCTGGTTATTTTACGTTTTAAATGTGTTACTATTTAAGTTCTCAATAATATAGCCCCCACTGTAACATACGCTGCCTAAAAGTATTCTAAGAAAATAGCGCAAATACACCACCAATCCACCTCACCAAAGAACGTAAATAGACTTACGTTCTTTGACCTCACAATGTGTATTTCGTTTGCACAGCCAATCACAGCACAGTTAGCATGCTTTAACGTTTCCACACATTGGCTTTTACCTGGCTTTCAAAACAGAATAACATAGCTTGTTTTCTCGCTTTCTCTAAGGAGAAATCAATTGCTTATTTTCAGACTTAAATTGAAAAAAAAAAACTAGCAAAGCACTTTTTTTATTTTTCACATTAAATTTGTATGCGAATGTGAAGCTGGCTTCGGCATTCAGTATTCACAGCCATATGCATATTTGATTTGATTTTTGTTTGCATGTACATACATACTTATGCACGTAATTTCTTACATGTGCATGTATCAAATACCAGATTATAAAAGCGTTGATTGTGATATTTGGCGACTATTGGCAAAATATCAAGATAATTTTAAAAAGCGACGGAAATCAAAATCAAATAAAATTTCACGACTTTTGGTAATTGGACCTCAGTTTTTCAAACACTAAAGCACCCATTTTTTTAGATATTAGATAATAAGTAAATACACTTGCTACTACTAAATTTTCCGTCGGTATAAGGAAACTAAAAATACCTCTGCGCTTTCGTGTGAGATTTCCCTATAAGTTTGGCGTCATCAATCAATTCAATTGAGTTCTTCCCAATTTATTCTAATAATTTCTTCTCTGCTATTGTAGATAATTCTGGTGGTAAAAAACTTGAATTTACTTTCGACTTAGCCAGGCTTGTTGATACCCTGCAAGAACTGTGCAGGTCATTTGACCGGTAATATGACCGGCAGGCATGACCAAAAGTTTTGGGATATTTAATATCACATTCTTAAGGGCATCGGTAACTTTTGTGACCGTTTCATTCATCACGTTCCCATATGTGTATTTTCAAATTCCATTCTATCCTTATCTATCTCATTGGTTTTGAACTTGGCTAGAACACATACGAGTGCAAATGTGTTGGTAATATTATATTTTTGTAATAGTGTTAGTACTTTCGGTCACACAATTCTAGCAGGGTATGCTGACCAAAAGTAGCTACAGCTAAAATACCAAAAGTCAAAAACATATGTACTACATCTTCATAATATTGTATACCTATAAAAACTTAAAAATTCTTTATCATCCCCATTTTCTCGATTTAATGCAAATACATTCAGTTTCATATGTTATGAATATAAACAGCAAACCAAATATGCAAACCGAATATAATCAAAGTAGAGCTCTAGATACCCGGGTATCGAGCAATTCGAACAGATCGTGTTTATTTGAAGCCCGTTGTTCAAATTCCCGCACCAACATTCGAGCTTATACTCAGAGAAAAGGAATCAAAAATAAAATTTTTATTTTTATAATGCACGTTTTAAACTGTCATTTTTATTTAAAAAATAAATTTATAAATAAAATTAAATTTATAAATAAATTAATAAATAAAATGTATATCGGTATAAAAGTGTACGTAAATTTGTTTCAGTGACTGCCATTGGCATTCTATAAAAGGGTTAACTGCCTGCGATCGGATGTATGTATGAAGTTCCTTCATAAACGTGAGTTACATACACTTGCATAATTGAACACGAAAAAAAATATTAAAATTAACACCTAGAATGTAGATATGCTTAACTAGAACTAGTTAAAAACGAAATTGGTGACAACCAAAAATGAAAGTACAAAGGAGGGCAGCACAGGTGCTTGGAAAAATGAAAAATAAAAGGCGAGCGTCGAGTAAGCCGGTCTAACGCGGGTTGTATGTACATACTTACATACTTTATTTTTGCTGTTGTTGTTCGCAATAAAATCGCGATGCTCAACACCAGCCGCGTAATTGACAGTTTCATTGCGTTTTGATTGATTTTTGCGGTTTGTATGCTCACAACCACTTAGCCGCAACATGAAAATGCAAAAACAAACAAACACACTGAGGAAAAACACCTTTTTTTGTTTTTTGAGTTTTTCAAATATTTGTGTTGTTGTTGCTGTATATTTTATACACAAGCACATGTATGTATGTTTTCATGTACATAGACACATATACGGGAACAGAGTTCTCGCAGCTTAAATACTTGAATTATTGAATGTCGCTCGAATTTCAATTAAAATAAAATAACCATAAATAGCAAAGCGAAAAAGTTCAATTTAATAAAAAAAAAAAAAATTGTAGAAAAATGCGGATGAAATTCGTTGAAATGTTAAAATACCCTTTGGTAAAATAAAAATACCCATAATGTCGCTTTAGCAAAAATTTCCATTGAAAAAGTTTTAAAACTGCGCTCTTATGCCGATAAAGTTTGACCAACAAAAACAGCAAAAATGTTGGTTGTAATTGATGAACAACAAATAAACCAAAAAATGTGCCTGTTGACATATGTACATAACTACATAGTATGTAGTACATACATATACTCATACATTGTAAACGTATCAACCAACCAGAAAGTGTTTAAAGTTGAATTATACGAGCGTTTTAAATGCGAATAACTTAAACTTTTAAGTTAGAGCCTTACAAATTTTTGTTTTTTTTTTCTTCGGATATATTTTTTATTGTATCATTCTTTGGGAATATAACAATTTTTATAAAATCTTAACCTAGAACACCCTTAATTGTTGAGTCTACATTTTTGTGCTCAATCGGTTCTCAAATAATTAAGCGTGTTCACAAAAATTTGGAAGGCTCTAAATCCGAGAAACGGCAGAACAAATATATCCCCTCATCTGTTATTTATCAGTGGACAGTGGTGACTGACAGATCATATGCATGCTAACACATCGCAGAAGCTTGCAACCCCAGTTTTCCCCAGATTTAAGTACGCAACCTATGATTTTTATACTCTCTATATACTATGTGCTCTTTCATCTGGCGTATCAGTTTTGCAAACAAAAGATGAGGGAATGATCAGTTTGAGAAAAGACAGAGTAGGTTGGTAAAATAGTTCCAACTAAGAAAAACCATGTATATGTATGTATAGTACGAGTGCAAAAGTTCGCGGAACCAACCACGCGTTTCGCGATTATCATATTCGCAAAATTTGACATTTTTTACCTATATGTAATTCAGTTGACAGTTCGACTTCACAGGCGTTTGCCCCTACCCAAACCATATGACTTTGTATAGTAAAACTGCAGGCTTCCACTCCATCCGCCAACAACCACGCAGCATTCAGTTAGTTTTCGTTGGTACGTTGATACGCTGATTCGACAAGTAAAGCGTAAAGCGTGTGTTGTACTTGTATTAAAATTTTCTTTCTTTACCGGGGCATAGGAACCAAACCAATCATACGTACCTGGATATTGGTGCACGTGTTTGGTAGACAAAGAGGTAACATACATACATACATCCATGCCACAGCTGATGCTGTTGCATGTTGTAGTGTGTTACGAAGCATTGTGTTGCTGCGAGTGTACACACTTACCTGTTCAATATGTGTGGCAACAATACGGAAACACCGACGCAGACGCATTTAACCGCAAACGTTGTTCGACAGCCCAAACAAGTGAATTGTGTTTTAATTACCAGCAACACGAAAACAACAACATACCTTATAAAGCACACAATATACTATGTGCATATGCCCTACGCTTGCAATATATAACCAGCTTTGAATTTTAACAACAAAATTTGATTGGTTTCTCTTCAATGCATTTTTCACGGAAGATAAGTTTGCGCGAACTAAACTGGAGAAAACAAATTATCAATTGTACACAAAAAGACATCCGTATACCGAATTTCAATCAGATACCTTCAAAATCGAGGGAGACTAGTTTGCGTTCACTTAGACGGAAGGATGGACAGACGGACATGGCTTAATTTTGGTGTGTCTAACTTTTCTCCCTTTGATAGTTTCAAGAGTTTCGGCACAAAGTTATAACACCATTTCATGTGCATGAAAGGTATACAAATATATTAGTGTCTTTAACCCATTTTTTCCCATCTCCTTCCTAAGTACTTAACCCGCAAAATAATCAAGTAAATTAAAATGTTCTGAAGGCTTAAAATGGGTGCACGACAAAACCAAGTAACTGACTTATGATATAACAGAAGCAAAATACCCATTACTTAACTTTTGTCTGTCACATAAAACAAAAACTGGACTATTACCTTTTGTTTGCTTGCTGCTTCGACAGGGTAGGAATATGATGTACTGTCAAGTTTGTCCCTTGTCAAGTTTGGCTTGCAGATAAACCGGTTTCGGCTAATATGCCGACACTGACGATTGCGTATATTAGCCCAAACGGGTTTGTCTCCAAACTAAACTTAACAAGGGATGATGGAAAATCGTTCCACAAAAAATTGTATGAAAAACAAACTCTTTCTGATGTTATTCCCAATTTATTTAAAAGTTAATGTACACAAATTAATTTTGGACGCATACTGGTTTCCAAAAACTGATTATTTTTGACGTTATAACCTAAATTAATATGAATAATCCAGATCCGCCCCTCGAAATGGTTATGTATGAAACACACAACGAAAGCAAGCAACTTTCAATATACATACTTGGTTACATATGTTAAAATATTCAAAATTAGTTATGTATATGCAAACCTTAAATATTTGTTATACTTACATACTTATTACGAGTATTTTCACTTTACTTGGTTCTGTCACAACAGAGAAGTTTTTGTAGTATATTAATAGCTAAAATCGTGCAGTTTACGTTTCCAGTAACTGCAAAAAATTTGCAATCTAATCTTTCAGAAAAAGGACTACTCGTTTCATTAACCCTATATTTGACGAAGATCTGTAGTTACTTGGTTTTGTTCCATCACAGGAGATCTTGCCAGCCACTTGTACATTTTTAATGAAATTATGTCAGATGTCTGTTGCCTTTTGTTTCGTTGCGTTGTTTTTCTCCGTTCGTTCGATACTTTTGTTCCAATTGATTTATTGACAAGAAACATGAACCTCCAGTTGCATGCAACAAAAGCTTTATTAGGAGCTTCACTTGGTATAGTGCATTATTTATATGAAACTTAATTTACTTTGGTGGCCGCTGTGGTGCAGTGGGTAGAGTGCTCGCCTTCTATGCCAGAGGTCTCGGGTTCAAACCACGGTCCGAGCCAAACAAATTTTTCTAATTAGTAAAAATCCAATTATTGGGTTTTTTAAGAGCAGCGGTCACCTCTCGGCAGTGGGCGGCATACCCTCCGAGAGTATTTCTGCCATGAAAAAGCTTCTCACAAAAAATGCATTCGCCGTTCGGAGCCGGCATAAAACTGTAGGTCCACCCAATTAGTAGGAAAAACAAAAAGGAGCACACCTCGAATTGGGAGAGAAGCTCGGCCATAAAACTCGTCAGAGTTATAATAGCGCCATTGTATTATTATTATTAATTTACTTTTATTCATTTGACCTAGTTGTGTAAGTATGTAGGTATGTATTGTATTGATTTCTTTGTATTATGGGTTTTGATAGAAACTGTTACAAACTTTTGAATTTATTTCATATAAAGGCTTGTAAACAAAACAAGTAAAGAAATAAGGAAGATCCATACAATGCTCTTATAAAATACCCGGATGTGAGCATGAATGAACACGTCACTTCATCATAAGGCCATGTTAATAAATGGAACAAACTCCATCACACCACGTTTCACATTTTGTTTGACTCAAATGTACTTAATTAAAGTAATACTCATGGTTTAAAGTGATCACACGTTATTAGAAACTCACTTCACAAATCTCACCTTTACAATTCACGCCAATTCCGCCGGAATCTACACGACAATGATCCACTTCGCCGATTTCAGAACGCAGCCAGACCCCAACCGCACATCTGCATATCGTGGCCCGCCTTCAGAGACGTTGTGCAGAGGGCTATTTTATATACTAATGGACTAGCCATTAAAGCCTTACATACACTCAAAAAAAATTCTCTCGATCAAAGACATAATTTTCCTTATTTTGAACACGCGTCATAATACAAAATTTTCTTTGTTTTGAATAAATTTTCTCAAAAATGTGGAAAAAAACATAAAAAAACATTCAAACAGATTCGTTACAATGGGGATTTGTGTGGGAACTCAATTTATCAAAATTAAAGAAATCAAGTCTTCAAAATAGGGGTAAGTTGGGAATGGAATGGCGCTTAAGGAATTTTTCATTATTTTCATGTATGCATTTTTTTAAAACAAGTATATGAAACCATGGCAACGCATGCAAACAATATTTTGTAATACTATTAACATGTTTTAGAGAAAGTTTACTCAAAACAAAGAAAGTAGTATTCAAAATAGGGAAACAATTTCTTTGACCCCTCCATATATTTTTTTTCTCTCAGTGTACTAGGTATAACAACAGTAATATGCATTTCTCATTATATAAATTCCATATATTTAGATATCCCTCGAGCATCGCCATATTCTTTTTCAGACTATGGCATTTTATTACCCTTCACAAAATCGTAAGAACTTGTACCGCTAATTTATACCTATGTATGTATTATGATCCTGTAGCCGCTGTGGTGTAGTGGATAGAGCCTGCTATACCAGAGGTCTCGGGTTCTAATACCAGTGCGGAGAAACACAAAAAAAATTTTTCTAATTAATTAAATCTCAATTATTGGGTTTTTAAAAATAGCGGTCACCTCTCGGCAGTGGAAGGCAAACTCTCCGAGTGTATTTCTGCCATAAAAAAAGCTTCTCACAAAAAATGCATTCGCCGGTCGGATCTGGCACAAAACTGTAGGTCCACCTAATTTGTAGGAAAAACAAAAGTTATGGAGCACGCCTCGAATTGAGTGAATCTCTGCCATAAAACTCGCCAGAGTTATAAACGCGCCAGTGTATTAGCAGAGAATGTAAATAATAATTTAATTTCTCTGGTAGAACTTGGAGCTAGTTCTCCCCAAGCGATGAGTAGAAGAATACTTCAATTGAGGAGGCATAAATATCTAAAGTTTTGTAAATTTTGTTTTATTTGAGTTGTGTTAATTACTACCCTTACCGGGACATACCGTCGGTCTCTTGCCAGAAACACGAATGTGAAATTTTTTTTTAAGTGCAATGTCTGCTCTTTATGGGGTATATATTGATATAATAACAATTAATATTTGTATATATGCTTATGTACATAAACGTACATATTATGTGTGTATTTTTACAGAAGAATTTATACAAATATTGATTGTTTTTATATCAATACTAGCTGACCCGTCAAACTTCGTTCTGCCCAAAATAGATTTTTTTTATTAATTTCATTTCAAAAATTGTTATTACACCGGTATTATTTATAATAGAAAATTACCGATTATTCACTACTTCATTGTGTATACAACTTCAAAAATATATAATTTTAGTATTCAGTTTAAGGCTGCACGATACACAACATTTTTAGTTTTCTGTTCGGGATATTTATTTTCACTGAGTATTGGCTATTTTCACTAATAAGTAAGAGGATTGATATAGTATACCTCCATAATGGTCTTCAGGCCCCTCCCCCAACCCTTTTAGATATATTCAGCCTCAAAAGTTTAGTACGTATGGGAGGTGCAATGCCCCATTTTTCGATAAATCTTTTTTTTTGGGTGAACATGGTATTGATATCGTATATCTGCATAGTGATTTCTATGTACATGCCAAGAACGCTTTTAAGGATATTTAGCCTTAAAAATTAAGAACGCATGGGAGGTGCCACGCCCCCTTTTCCCAAAACTACTGTTTTTTTCATAAGCACGCTATTGATATCGTTAATCTCCTGATCAATTTTCAGGTCCCAACCTTAAACGCTTTTATAGATATTCAGCTTGAAAAATTAAGTTTGCATGGGAGGTGCCACGCCCCCTTTTCCGATAACCTACACTTTTATGCGCAAAAATTGTTTTGATATCATATATCTCTTTACCAATTTCCAGGTCCCTGACTTAAATCCTTTTAAAGATATTCAGCTTAAAAAATTAAGTGTTGTATGGGAGGTGCCACGCCCCCTTTTCTAATAACCCACACTTTTCTGAGTGAGAAGGGTTTTGATATCACCTATGGTTGTATGGGAGGTGCCACGCCCCCTTTTCTGATAACCCCCACTTTTCTGAGTGAGAAGGGTTTTGATATCACCTACCTCTATACCAATTTTCAGCTTCCTACCTTGAACTGTTTTAGAGATAATCAGCTTTAAAAATTAAGGTTATATGGGAGGAGCCACGCCCCCCTAACATTTTTTAATTTTTTCTTCGACTAAACCTTCGCGGGGTGACAACAAACAAACCCCCCTAAGGAAGTATTTGATTTGGTTCAGCCGTTTTCAAGTTTTAGCGTTACAATTAAATACCAAATCATTTTTATATATCGTCGTACCATACGAAAACTAACATATTTAAAATTTCTGGCGAAAGCTATCAATAAAAAAATTCTGTACGAAAAGTAGAACATTTGACTTTTGGCCGACGAAAAGTAATAAAATCGAGTTTTGGCTGACGAAAAGTAATAAAATCGACTAGTAATTATATACTGTTTTTACATTAAAATTGTTGTTGTTTAAATGAAATTGATAGTTTTCGTCAGCCAAAAGTGGATTTTATTACTTTTCGTCAGCCAAAACTCGATTTTATTACTTTTCGTCGGCCAAAACTTGAACTTTTTATTTTTCGTCAGCCACAAAAAATCTGATGTTAGTTTTCGTATGGTACGACGATATATAGATATAGGTATAGATATACCCGAAAAAAGGCAGACATCGTATCTACTTAAAAAAATTTTCACTTTCGTGTTTCTGGCAGGAGACCGACGATACAATGTTAGAAGCGAGTATACAAAATTGATATTACAAGATAAAAAATACCTTCAACCACTATCGCAACATTGAAATTTTTTTAATCTCTTACTCTAAAATTTGGTTGTTTTACATGCTCCGAATTTCATAACACCGGAAGTTCAACGAGTTAGTTCCACTCGCTATTTCGTAATTCCCAAGTTATCCAGCGAAAAGTTCCGGTTTCATTTTCCTCTGCGAGCCACGCCTACCGCAAATGTATTCAGCATAAAATAGAAGTTGAAAAAACTGGCAATCTTGGACGTGAAGCCCATTTGATAGACGTCTGCAGGAATTCGCCAACTGCAATAAAATATTAAGTGTGATGAATTCCTTCTCTTAGAATTTATCAAACTCTTTTCCATCTGTATACAAGAATGCCGATTTCTGTTTTAATAAGTTGACACGAAGCTTACTAGCTTACTAGCTCGTAGACAATGTTAGTAAAAATGTCGAATTTCAAGGCAATAACCACAATGTTGGTAATCGTAAACGTGAGTTATGTTGCCAGAGAAGTGAAAGGGGATCAAGGTGCCTTTCTGTCTCACCTCTTCCTTTTTAACCTTCTACGTTCTAATGCTTTTCTCCCAGCCTATATTAGTACGCGGTTTATTGTAATTGTGAACAGATATTGGGCCGGTGTGCTCTTTTTGCCGAAAGCACTAGGCACTCATATAAGTTTTATTAAGGGGTAAAATTATACTATGATGTATGTTTTTCGCCACCTTTTATTTTCTAATGTTAAATTCATATGTACAGATGATATTTGTGGTAACTCGAAGATTTCCTAAATTCCTTAAAAACACTATTCCATATTTAAACCAAAATTAAACATTCGATATCGTATATATATGTACTTGTGTACATACATAAATACACATAGTACCTACATACATATTGTATTTACATATACAAAATGTAGAAATTTGCTGCATATTGCAACCAATGGCATCAGCTGCGCTGACAAGGAAAAGCTCGTCCATTAAACATGTTTTGCGATGTAGACAAACAGGTGCTCAAATATTGCAAATTTGCACGCGGATGGCATGCCCAGTGGCAGTTTGGGGACAATAGGTTTTTCCTCAAGTCTGCTGGACGTGGATGCCACTAAATAAATATATAAGATGTATGCACGAACATCCGCTGAATAAAACATCCCGTAATGGTTTGCCGATTTTGGTGTATATGAGCGTGATTGTGCGCCGAAGGACGGTGAAGCGAAAGAGATTTGCTTTCCACTTGTAATGTTAAAAATTAGTTCGAATGAAATCGAAAGTTGTGTGAAGTAGTGTGGAAGTAAAAGGATGGGAAATTCAACGACGAAAGGCCTGCTGATATCCTTAAATATATTTATTGCATTCTCATTAAACTCCAAATTCCCAGATCATAATTCCCGAGACTTAGTTCAGAGGTTCTTCTGCATTGTATAAATCACTTCAAGTTTCATTTCATCTGATGGTGATATCGTTCATGCTTCAGCATCGTATATCGGGACGGGAATGATAAGCGACTTGTAGAACGTGATTTTCGTCGCGAGAATACTTAAATTTTCGATTGCCTACCAGAGATGTTAAGTATTGCAATCATCGTGACTTTCAGCCCTTGAAGTCCCATTTTTAACACGCTTTTATTAGTTCTTGTAGTCTTGAATGCAGCCTTTCAGTCCTTTTTTTGACTGATGATTTAAAATTAGAAGTCCCCAGTATTTTTGCCAAGTAAGATTGACCATTCATTTTTTTCGTTCATTGATGACTGGCGATATTTTTTAAGCAGTCATTTAGTTACTAGTACCAAAAATATGCTCTCTATCTTTTTTAGCTGTAATAGTATTTGTTTTGCATATACCTAAAATGGTCAGTTTAAAATATCTTTGAAATACATATCGTTAGCTTAGAGTGTAAGTCAATTTTTATGAAAAAGTGTATTTTTATGTACAACGCTAGAAAAATTAAATACGCACCGCGCTAAACAAGTCTGTGACTCTTGTCATATTTCTACTCGTTGTTATTCAGTGATACGCAAATTGTGTAAATCAAAAAAGCGAAGAAAATTGTGTAAGTCCAAAATATTTACATGAACAGAAAATTTTTTTTCATTTCGAAATTTTTTTATTTTTTGTTTTTATCTCTCCTACAAAGTTTGAAAAAAGGACTTAAACAATTTGCACTAGCGATATGTACACTAGAGCGTATCGAGAAAAAAGTTCGCCGTATGCCCCCATATGATCTCTTTTTCGAAAACATTTCCGGAATTTTTTTTTTTTGGACGCCGCTAGATGTCGCTAAAATTCAATTTTTCATATCTTCGGTTTTATGGAGGGTTCCTCTGCGATGCCGTAGAATCGCAAATAAAACACATTTAGCGTTCCGAGGAATATGCGTTTTTCGGTTCCTTTGGTCTTTTCGGTTAATTTTATAAAGTTTTTTTCTGAAGACCCCTACTGAAATTTTATGCCGAATAAAATTTAATAATTTTATAAAGCTTTTTCTGGAGAGACTCCTACTGAAATTTTATGCCGAATAATTTTCTAGAACATTTTAACCATCTAGCACCCCTTTTTATACAGTCAGTAAATATAGTATAGTCAGGAAATAGTATTTTTAAGGTCGCTAGAGGCCTACAATGTTCTAGAAAATTACACAGTGCTACAAAATCAGAAAAAAAAAATATGCAGGGGCTCTCTCATGGTTCTTTGGTTTCGTCATGGCCCATAAAACACTACCTTATTTGCGGTTTTTCGCCATCACTTCGTTTTTAAATTTTTTGAGTACAAATATAATACAACTCTGAAATTATTGAAATTACAACTTCGAGATGCTATAACTTTCTTTTTTCTTGATCGAATTCAATTTTTTTTCTTTTATTTGAAAGATGCTACTTTTACCTTTCAAACAAGCAAAATAGTTTGCAAATCGACCTAAAAATGAGCAAATTTTGGTCCTTTATTCCAAAAAAAAAAAAAAATTTTCTAAAAATATTGGGTTTCGGCACGTTTTTATTGGATTTTGAAGTTACAAACAATGGGTTTTAAACCTTTATAACAAAATACATAAAATCAGCTTTCCAAAAAGCAAAAGTAAATTAAAATTGATTCAAAATTACGGTAGTAGTGTTTCATAAAGTGAGTAAGCCTTTATTTTTGTGTTTGAAAATTTTTTTTTTTTATAGATTAATATTTGCATACAAAGTAGGTATCAACTTTCACAAAACTGAGTATAGAGCGATCTGAGTGTGCTCTTTGTTACTTGTCAGACTTGGTCAGTTTACCTACTTTAAATTTTTTCCCAAGAGATTGGCGTATATTCATCGACGGTTCAACAAAAAGTACACTTGAAATGTTTGTTATGTAATTGCATATTCAGGTTTCATTTAATTTTTAAGGTTTGAAGGCTGTGCTTTTACACAACACTGGCATATATCCATCAGTCCCACTGGCCTACGTTACCGATATTAAAGAATCATATGACAGTATGGCTAATTGTTGCTGACTTCAAGGTACTCAATATTTTAAATGGTATTCAGGGTGGAAATACGAAGTATCCATGCTATTTCTGCGAATGGGACAGCCGAGCAATTAGCCTACACTACAAACAAAAAAAAATAATTATTCGTCTTAAAATTTCATTAGGGGTCTCCTCAGCAAAAATGAACCTAAAAGACCACAGGAAGCGAAAAGCTTATATTCCTCGGAAAGTTAAATGTGTTTTATTTGCGGTTCTACTGAATCGATCGAAATACCTCTTTTCAAAAAAAATTAATGCTTATTGACGACGTTTAACATGCCGACAAAAAAGTTACATTAAGGTGGTATAAACTCAGAACTGGGTAGAAGTGACCCCAATGGCGGACGTAGGGTAAATACAATTATAAAATAGGAACCCTTCTCTCATGCCAAAGAGATTGGTGTATCAAACTTAGGGATCGAATCTTTAAAAACCTGGTAAACCCTATGAGAAGAATGGCAAAAGACTGTAGCTGCAACCATTTCATGATTGCAATCAAATGATTGCAGTAACGGGGTGGATTGCAGCCAGGTGACTGCACAGTTAAAATTTACCAGTCAGAATGAAGGCTTACTTTTTTAATTCCCAGTCATGACTGACAAAAAATGAATAGAAGTCATTTTGACCCCAATCAAAAGACTGCGCAGTCACAAAGTACTGCATTACTTAACATCTCTGTTGCCTACTAAGTCCAAAGTAGCACTTGTTCGCAAAAGTAATTATTCGTTGAAATATACCTTAGAATAGGAGAAGCCAAACTATCAGAATGGAACTTACCTCTTTTGCTTTTGAATTCCTTCACTTCGATTCTCTTGTGGATCCTGTGGTTGCCGCTGGTAACAGCTGTGTCATTCGAAAAAAAGTGAATAACATGCTAACATGTATGAGACCTAAAGTGTGGTTTAATGTAAAATAATCGTTGCAAACTTCATCTAAGGTATACCAATCAAATATATTCGAACTGTGGTGAATATTAGATTCCGCCAAAACATGAAATATATCAGGGACTGTAACGGTTATGAGTTATATCCAAAAAGTTGATTTTTAATCATTATTTGCTGAGTTTTATTTTCTGCTCACAAAATAAAAGTTATTTCTTGAGTTTTATTTTTCCATCAGAAAGTAAAAGTTAATTTATGAGTTTTATTTTTCCCTCAGAAAATAAAAGTTATTTTTTGAGTTTTATTTTTCGATCAGAAAATAAGTTATTTTTTAAGTTTTTTTTTCGATCAGAAAATAAAAGTTATTTTTTGAGTTTTATTTTGCGATCAGAAAATAAAAGTTATTTTTTGAGTTTTATTTTTCCCTCAGAAAATAAAAGTTATTTCTTGAGTTTTATTTTTCGATCAGAAAATAAAAGTTATTTTCTGAGTTTTATTTTTTTTTTTGCTCAGAGAAGTAGTGGTTTTTTTAATTTGCCGGAAATTAAGAATTCAAACATTCGAAATACACCCTCGTATGCACTTTTTGAGATTGATAATTGGTATCGCCTATTTGTAAGCGCAGAGATAAATAATAAAGTAGGGTTGCCAAGATCTCATAAATATTTCATTAAAAGTTGGAAAGCCTCCAAAACAGCTAAACGTAAAGTGTTTGAACTTCTCTGATAGCAACACAGATCCAAACGAGAAAAGGGCGTTTTTACCGTCCCAAGCGTAATTGCAGTAAATACAACTGTTATATGTAAAAACAAGTAAAAGCGCGGCTGTCTTCGGCCGTACCGAAGACTTCATACCTTTCATGAGTGGGGAAATGAAAAGTTACCTATGTATGTACATAGCCTGATTAAGTGTAATTTATAATTTTAATTCTGTGGGTTATTTATGGAAAGATTTATTAGAAAAAATGGTGCCTTGGCTATTTAAATGGAGGAGCTACATACCAAAATGTCCATATCTGAACAATCGGTTGTATGGGAGCTATATGTTATAATGGTCCGATCTTGACAATTTTCAGTAATCCCGTTTGGGCCCATATGGGTATAAATACTTTAAAATTTCACGCCGTTAGCTGTTAAAATAGAGGAGTTATACACCAAAATATCCATATCTGAACAATCTGTTGTATAGGAACTATATGTTATAGTGGTCCGATCTTGACAATTTTCGGTAATCCCGTTTGGGCACATATGGGTACAAATACTTCAAAATTTCACGCCGTTAGCTGTTAAAATGGAGGAGTTATGCACCAAAATGTGTATATCTGAATAATCGGATTTTGCGGAACTATATGTTATAGTGGTCCGATCTTGACAATTTTCGGTAACCTTGTTTGGGCCAAAATGGGTACGTCTACTTCAAAGTTTCATGTCCTTAGCTGTTTAAATTGGGAAGTTATGCACAAATTACATACAAAAAATTCATGTATATCTGAATAATCGGTTGTTTTCTATATGTTATAGTGGTCCGATTCGGCCGGTTCCGACAAATGATCAGCTGCATATAACAATATACCAGTATTCCGAATTTCATTCAGATATCGCAAAAACTGAGGGACTAGTTTGCGTTCACACAGACGGACGGACGGACAGACGGACAGAAGGACAGACGGACATGGCTTAATCGACTCTGCTCGTAATTCTGACCATATCGGTATATATTTTGGTGGGTCCCCCACGCTTCCTTCTGGTACTTTCGACAAAAATTTTTTGGCACTAAGTTATAATACCATTTCATTCTCATGAAAGGTATAAAAAGCTAAATTATAGGTATATATGTACATATAATACATTCATGTGCATATGTATCTATGTATGTAAATTGACTAGAACGAAATGTGATTTTAAGCTCGAATAATAGTAGCCAGCTTGCTGAATGTTCGGTGAATTCATATTTGCTGCATCCACTGATAGTTGTGTGTTATTTTCCTTGTATGTACATAATGCAATCCTTGCTGGTCATAGGTAAAATACGAAATTAGATTATTTACAACTCGTAAATCTTTGCCGCATTTGGTTAGCTTACAGCGACCGCTGCTGCCACCATTGCGATGCAGCGAACGGAAAGCAGAACGCAGCGTAGACAAATGCAAATGCAAAATCCATGAGATCATTGACATCGGCAAACAGGGCTTATACCATTAATATGGGAAGGCAAATGCCCATTTATGTATGTATGTATGTATTTACATATGTGTCTTCTATGTACATATCAGACCTGGGCATCCTCAATTACATTTTTTTCCAATTACAATTACATTAATTGGTAATTGACATTTTTCAATTACAATTACTTGTAATTGTAATTGAGATTTTTCAATTACAATTACATGTAATTGGTAATTGACATTTTTCTATTACAATTACATGTAATTGTAATTGAAAATTTTCAATTACAATTACTTGCAAATGTAATTGAAAATCTCCAATTACAAGTAATTGTAATGGAATTACATTTTTCTTAGGTTTGAGAAAATTTTGTTGTGTACATATATCAGTATGGTTTTTTATTTTTGTTTTTGTTTTTGCAGCCCAAAAATAGCCGGAATTTCATAAAAATGTGGTTAAAGGTTTCGAAAAAGCTCTTTCTGATGGTGATTTTGGTAGACCACTTCGATTTTTGATTTTAATATGTTCTAGTGATTGGATTTCAGTGAAAGTTATTTCTTAAGACAAGAGCATTGGACCTCATGCATAAAAACTGAGCTGCAGCGCGAGTTGAGTTCATGCAAACTGCTTCAGCTCGAACTGGTTTTAGTATGCATAAAAATTAGTTTGACCGAGGTTTACAATACATAAAACACCACTTTGAAAAAATTTAAAGGTCGACTAAAATGGTGTCCACCATCAGAAAGAGCATCTTCAAAACATTTGGTTGAGTTTTGTGAATTTCGGTTCTTTTTGGGCTGCAATGAAGGGTTTTAGTATAAAAAGACTTTCAAAAAATTTAAAGGTCGGCTAAAATGGTGTCCACCATCAGAAAGAGCATCTTCAAAACATTTGGTTGAGTTTTGTGAATTTCGGTTCTTTTTGGGCTGCAATGAAGGGTTTTAGTATAAAAAGACTTTCAAAAAATTTAAAGGTCGGCTAAAATGGTGTCCACCATCAGAAAGACCATCTTCAAAACATTTGGTTGAGTTTTATGAAATTTCGGTTCTTTTTGGGCTGCAATGAAGGGTTTTAGTATAAAAAGACTTTCAAGAAATTTAAACGTCGACTAAAATGGTGTCCACCAACAGAAATAGCATCTTCAAAACGTTTATCCACATTTTTATGAAAACTCGGCTCTTTCTGGGATGCAAAAACAAAAACAAGAATAAAAATCCATTGTATGCATACATATGTATGTACGCAACTAAATTTTCTCAAACCCAAGAAAAATGTAATTGATATGATTCCATTACAAATACTTGTAATTGGAGATTTTCAATTACATTTGCAAGTAATTGTAATTGAAAATTTTCAATTACAATTACATGAAGGTGTAATCAATTACAAAATGGAATTGAGGGTGCACAGGTCTGGTACATATTTATATTAGGGTGGTCCTTAAAAAGTCAAAATTTGCGATTTTTTTCGTTCTCACCTCCTAGATCGGTAACAGCACAGTCAAAGATATAAATTTTGGTCCCGATCGGAGATGGTTAAAGGATGTCGCACAGGGATCAAATTTCAGAAAACTGTATGGAAATTCAAAAAAATTAAATAAATTTTTTTTTATATCTAATGCCTGAAATCGATACTCCTTCACTCAAAGATATTAAATACAATTTTTGGTCCCGATCGGAGATGGTTAAGGGGCATTTGTCGTACAGGGGTCACATGTTGCAATATGAACTTTGACCCCTGTGCGACACCCCTTAACGATCTCTCATTGGTATCCTCGTGTACAGGATTAACTATAGATTTTTGGCGGCATCTTCGACTATATTAGCATCGACCCGGGGTGAGATTCACGAAATATAATATATAATATGTCTCCATAATTTAGGGACTACCGTAATGTATATACCGATATGAAATATCCCCACAATAAACATTAATTTTCATAAATATATGTATGGGTACGGATACAAGGTGCTTTAAATTCATCTGACCAAATACATAATAATAATTTTTAGGCAGTGAAGAGTTGCACATTTCTCTTAGATTTATTTTGCATATAGAGATGTATATCACTTCATGATAGCACATCATGACATAACATCGTGACATCACTTCATGATATCACATCATGACATCACATCATGACATCACATCATGACATCACGTCATGACATCATATCATAGCATCACATCATGACACCGCATCATGACATCACATCGTGACATCACTTCATGATATCACATCATGACATCACATCATGCCATCACATCATGACATCATATCATCGCATCACGTCATGACATCATATCATGGCATCACATCATGACATCACATGACATCACATTACGGGCTTATCCAGGTCCACGTTTTGACTAGAGCTCCAGATTTTTTTTGAACATTTTCGAGTAGCCCGAACAAACGTTGTTCAAATGCTCGAACAGTTGTTTGTTTGTTTATTACCCGTATGTTTGTACGGGCATTTGAAAAATTCGAGCATTTTGAAGTTTGTTTTTTTCTTTTGTTTATTATTTTTTTTCTTCTTCATATGTAGTTGTTTTTATTTTTGTTTTTTCGATACACATTTTTTTTGTTTGTAAGCTCGAATGCTCGAATGTTTGTACGGGCATTTGAACAACAAACGGGCTTCAAACAAAAACGATCAATTCGAACTGTTCGATACCCGGGTATCTAGAGCTCTAGTTTTGACCCATATCTGGGGACCCGACCTGGGAATCATAACTAGTAATTCTCCATGTAAAAGCCATGTTCAATACCTTTTATTTGATACCAATATTGTCCAAAACATTCAGGGGAAAGCCGGGTAAACGTTTTTATCTTTTGCTGTTTTCTGTTTCCTGTTTGCTATTTCCGTGCAACGGAAGTGTACCTGCTATTTCCTTTTTAAAATTTCACTCTCCATAAAAACTCTATATCGCCGCCTAAGAAGTTAACTTCAAAAATCTTCAAAATTGTCAGATGCAATATTTACATCCTAATAGATAATATGTAAAGCATTTCGTTGTTTTTACCATGATTTGACTTAGAGCTAAGAACTTGGCATTCAATTTTTATTGCACCGCATTCCATATCTCAAGACTTCCGTTTCCGTTTCCAATTCACCCACTTATTCTGCATGCGAAGCACTTCAAAAGAAATTTAGCGCCAACTTTCTGTCGACCTACCCTTTATGACGTATGTATGTATGTATAATCGTAAACATATTCACATAGCAAACCAGTTAGCCACGCTATCAGTGACTATGAAGTATTTGTGATTTGCTCAATGCACTTTTACGCGTGCCTTAATCCTTTTAGCAATTAAACCTAACGACAAAATGCATTGGATTGCAATGCCCGAACTCTCCAACCGTTTGGCTGTAACGTCTGATACTGCCTCATATATGTACGAGTGTTATTTGCTATTTTCAATTTCAATTTCAAAAGAACGCTAAAAAGCAAAACAATGAGCGCTCGGAACACTCAGCAAAGGAAATGAAAGAATGGAGTGCATAAATTAGAGTTTTCCAGCATAGTTCGCGCTTCAAAGTGAACAAATACATTCATACATATGTAAATGTAAACGAGCACAATTATTCAAAAACAACAAATGGTCAAACGAGCGACAGTAATATCTAGGAACATACATGCGAGCTCAAGTGAATTTTGTTTGACATAAGAATTGTTTTTTTTCACGATTTCGCAAAGACGTATGAAGATTACGACATAATAAAGCTTTAACGAGACTCATTTTATTTCTTTAATTAAAAAAATATGAACCTGGAAAAGAAAATGAGTTTTCTTTTAAATAATAGTTACACACATCGCCACTCGAGTTTTCGCGTGTAAGATCCGAACCGTAGGGTTCTAGAATATCGAGTATAGCGGTGTAAGCCTTCTTTGGATCCTGTATATGTTATGTATGTAAGTTCGTATAGCCTGCATACATTATATATATACTTATGTATGTACACACATATGTACATTATTTAGTTCTTTTTGTTTGATAACTCTATGATTTTATACATTTTTTGTCCACCTCAATCGTTAGAGATTTGAGAAAAGCGCTAGTTCTCGAGCCGTTCTCTTATCGATATTTATGGATAAGAAAAGCCGCGGAAAAGTAATAGATAAATTCCATTTTTTGTCGATTTCGAAGGTACAAGAAGGTGTTGTTTATACCTATGTATAATTTAAGCTCAGGAATCATCCATTATAAGAACGTGGAAAGAAAATACAGACTTTCAAACTACATTAATTAACGTCATTACAAAGGATTAGAAACTTCAAAGTCTTGAGGATAACAAACACGTGTATACATACATATGTACTGGAGTATATGTATATAGGTATACTCCATTGCAATGACGTGCAATGTTAGTTGGACTATATTTTTTGTATGAAATGTGGCAGGTTATGGAGTACTCGGTTGGTCCATAGCGAGCACTCCATGGATGAGCGAATGGAGTAGTGTGAATTTTTGCAGGGATACTCACATATACTTATACATACACTGAAAAAAATACTCGTAGTTAAATCAACAACTTTCGGCTGTTGAATCTCCGTCTTTGATTCTTTTTTTTTCAGCAAAGTTTTTGATCCAACAATTGATTCAAAAACAGGCGCTGTTGTTTCAAAAACTTGCTTGCTTTTAAAAATTTTTTTGTGAGAAAACCAACAAAAACAATAATGATGGAGAGAAGATGAAAGTAAAATGCAAATAAAAGTTTATTTTCAGCAGAAAATTTCCCCCCATTGTTGATTTAAAGGCGAAAGTATTTGACCCAACAGTTTCTATTTTTAAAATAACTAATGAGAACACATTGTGTGTGTGTGGCCGCTGTGGTGCAGTGGGTAGAGTGCTCGCCTGCTATGCCAGAGGTCTCGGGTTCAAACCACGGTCCGAGCCAAACAAATTTTTCTAATTAGTAAAAATCCAATTATTGGGTTTTTTAAGAGCAGCGGTCACCTCTCGGCAGTGGGCGGCATACCCTCCGAGAGTATTTCTGCCATGAAAAAGCTTCTCACAAAAAATGCATTCGCCGTTCGGAGCCGGCATAAAACTGTAGGTCCACCCAATTAGTAGGAAAAACAAAAAGGAGCACACCTCGAATTGGGAGAGAAGCTCGGCCATAAAACTCGTCAGAGTTATAATAGCGCCATTGTATTATATATTATAATGAGAACACATTTCTTTAAAATTTTGTTTTTACAATGATTCACATAATTCATGGATTCGTTTTTAGGAAAAGGGAAGTATAAATAGGTTACTACAATTCAATATAATGTTGAATGTTCCACTATGTGATGATTGGATAGAATTTCAGTTTGATGTCATGATTCGAGTCCGGAGGAGAATATAAAATAAAGAAGAAAAAGCAGAATAAGAAATAAAGATAGCAACCAGAGAATGATAAGAAGGAGAGAAGAAGAGGAGAACAAGCGGAGGATGGAGAGAAGATGAAGAGTAAAATGCAAACAAAAAATTATTTTTAGGTGAAATTTTTTTCCAGCAATCTCCGTTGTTGACTTAAATCAATAACGCTCGCACCTCTTAAACAACAACGGAGCGTTGTTGGGCACATTTCAACTGCGGAAAGTAGTTGATTTAACAGCGAAAGTCTTTACTTTTACAACGTTTTTTTTCAGAGCAGGTACATACTATGTAGGTTAGGGTGGGGCGATTTGGATTCCTCTCATTTTTCTGAGTAGAAAACACTTCCACGACATTTGTCTAAAATTAATTTTGATGTTCCGGAATTTGGTTTTTATGAACCAAGACGAATTTTTGAAAATAAAAAAATGGCAAAAATCGACAAAAAAATATCCAGGCCAATATGCACATCGATTTGAAGTAGAATTTTATGCTGAATCCAGATAAGAAATCGAATCTAAAATCGGATGATCCGTTTTCGAGATATAGCGTGATTTCCGGTTATGGAGGCTGAATGCCGAAAATCGCATATTTTCGCTATTATTTCTTGCTGTGTACAATATATCTTAAATTTTTTTTTGCAAATTTCTTAAAGATAGGTCAATAAAATATATGAGCAATATTTTAAAATATTAATTTATCTTCCTGTATAGGAAAACTAGAATGCACTCTTTTTTCCTGGGCCCAAAAGCGCGGTATGGGCAGGGTTGCCACTTTGAAATTTTTTTTCCGACCAAATTCGTCTCAAAAACCTACCAAAATAGCTTTCAGCCGACCAAAATTTTTTTTCACAAAATTCGTAATTTAAGCTGGTTTTTGAAAATTTATGTATTTTATATATATTCATTTAACTGGTATATATAGGAACTTATACATACATATCACTGTTCAAGTATTTTCACATGTTTTAGCTTAAAATAATAATATAGGAATGCGTTTATACATATGTATGTACATTAATTTGTGTATGTAATCTATGTTAACCTTTTAAAATAGTTACGACTATGGTTTAACAGGTAGGTCCAAGTAGGTATACAAATGAGATCAGAACTTTAATTAAATATCAAAATTGAATCTAAGATCTTTTTTGTGCATAGTGCTTATTTCTAATTTGTTTCTGAGTTTGGTTTTATTAAAGAAAGTGTAGAAAGTGCAGCAGAGCTGCGTGGAAGCGTAAGCAGATTAAAAATAAATTTTGTGAGCCCGCCAAAGCAATTTTCATTAAGCGCATTTTTCATCAAACTAAAAAATGAAGAAAGGGTTTCACGCGTAAGCGTTCACCTTCTTTTATCCACTTTACACAAAACTCTGCCGAAGAGAAAAAGTATTCAAGCAAACTGTTGCTGCGAGAAAGAGACATGAATACATGAACTTTCAAACGTTCTTTCAACAGTGTTGTGGCAAAATCTAGCAAATCAGTGATGTTACTTGAAGGAAGGTAAAAACCTACCAAAATTCAAATCGTGCGACCATCCGACCAACAGGAAAAAAAAACCGACCAGTTTTGGTAGGAAAAGCCCAGTTATCACATCCCTGGGTATGGGTTCTCTATATAATAGTCATCCGATACCGATGATTTTCGCCGACAGCGCTTTGTGTACAATAAATGCTCTAAATACAAGATTTCAGAATTTTATCTGAAAAAATTGAAGAGTTATTCCCTAAAACGTAGACTTATGCTTCTGAAATTTGTTTTTTTCTTCCAATAGTACGCTATGGCGTATGAGTAACCTTGAGTTTTTTTTAGAGTTGACAGTAAAAAAACAAGTCCCAAACAGCATACGTCTACGTTTTGGGTTATAACTCCTCAATTTTTGCAGCTAAAATTCTGAAATTTTGTATTTAGAGCATTTATTGTACACAAAGCGCTGCCGGCGAAAATCATCGATATCGGATGACTATAACATGGAGAACCCATACCGCGCTTTTGGGCCAAGGAAAAAATAGTGCATTCTAGTTTTCCTATACAGGAAGATAAATTAATATTTTAAAATATTGCTCATATATTGTATTGACCTATCTTTAAGAAATTTGCAAAAAAATTTAAGATATATTGTACACAGCAAGAAATAATCGCGAAAATATGCGAAATTCTGCTTCAATACGATGTGCATATTTGCCTGGATATTTTTTTGTCGATTTTTGCAAAATTTTTATTTTCAAAAATTCGTCTTGGTTAATAAAAACCAAATTCCGGAACATCAAAATTAGTTTTAGAAAAATGTCGTAGAGGCGTTTTCTACTCAGAAAGATGAGAGGAATCCGAATTTCGATTGCGCGGTATCGATTAATTTCCCTCCATACAAATCGCCCCACCCTAATGTATGTAGGTACATGTTTGTTTATGCGTACTTAACTTTGTGTAATTCATGCGATTGGTCATAAAAAAATTAAGTCTAGAACGAATCTCATTCTACGCATATACGCATAATATGTACATATGTATGTATGTACATATACCTCACGGTGCTTACTTTTTCCAATCACTCTTGTTACGCATTTGTAGCGCCACGGACGGTTTCACCGCGCGCGTTTACATAGGCCATTTGGCCACTTTCGCAAGCTTATTTGCATAAACCTGATTGCATTTACATATATGGACGTATTAGAAGAAAACACATACATGTAGATACCCTGCAAAAAAATGTGCGATCAATCCCGAAAGAGATTTGTCCTCGATTGATCTCTTTCGAGAACAATCGGTCCACAATTAGTCCCCGATTGTTCCCGTAGGGGTATAAATGTAGACTAATTGTAGGCCAATTGTTCCCGAACGGGTATAAATGAAGACTAATTGTAGACCAATTGTTCCCTAACGGGTATAAATGTAGATTAATCGCTTTCATCCCCAACGGGTATAAATGTAGATTAATCGCTTTCATTTCGAACGGGTACAAATCTAGATTCCTTAAATGTAGAATTTTTACAAAAATGCAATGTATTTAAAAAATTGTAGAACAACCGGTAAAACGAATTGAACACCCTTTTTTAATAACAATTTTAACAAAATGTTGCCTAAAACATCCTATGAAAAAATCCTTTACATTACGCTGATAATATATATATATATTATAATGCATACACAAAACTTACAATTTTTTAAATTTATTTATTGAGATTTTTTTACAAAAGTAAAACATTATATAATCTTTATTTAAATATGCATGAACATTTACAATTTTTTAAGGAAAAATCTACATTTGTACCCGTTCGTGCTGAAAGCGATTGATCTACATTTGTACCCGTTGGGGATGAAAGCGATTAATCCACATTCGTACCCGTTCGGGATGAAAGCGATTGATCTACATTTGTACCCGTTCGGTATGTTAGTGATTAATCTACATTGGTACCCGTTCGGGTATACAAGTTGAACAATTAGTCTCTTCATAGGACATGCTCGAACAAATGCGATCAATTCACTCCATATAAAGGGATGTAAAATTGTATTAGTCGCATGCTCCCGCATTTTTTGCAGGGTATGCATGTTTTGTATGTATGTAGCTTACCACCTAAAGGCACTCTTTGCTGTATTTACCAAGTTTCATGCATCTGGGGTACAAACACCCAAAACCCCCTAAATACGGCCTAGGTGCAATCCAATCCAAAGTTATAAGCAAAAATATATTTACCAATAATACAAGCTTCCCATAAAAAAAACTTAGCAAGCTCTTACCTTTTATTGAGATCTTAAATACATATGTACCCGGGAAATGGGTTATTACGCGGCAAACCGTGTTATATAAATGCCGGGTATTGCTCGAATTACCCAGGCGCTTGCCTTTCATCAGTCTGAATACATTCGTATAAAGTTATGAAGAAAATGATTGCTATTGCAAGCCTTGCAATCAAACATTTTTCAATCAAATTTGATTTACGATGAAAATTTATTACAATACAATTGTTGCTATTGTAATTTTTACAATGAAAACGATTTATGAGAAATGTTTATTGCAATGAAATTTTTGTAAATTATTGTATTGAAAATTTGTACAATCAAAAAATTTCAATAAATTTTATTGCAATGAACTTGATCCCCAGAAATTTCAATAAACGTCTATTGCAATAAATGGAAGGTAAATTATTGCTGATTGTAGTTATTTTACAATTAAAAATTTTTTATAAATGTTTATTGCAATCTATGGAACACAAATTATTTCAAATTGAAATTTTTACAATCAAAAAACTGCAATAAATTTTCATTGCAATAAAACTGGTAGAAGAATCAATGATTGCTGGGAAGAATGATTGCAGCTTTTTACAGCTCTGGTACATATTATAGTAAATATTGATTGGCCTCAATATGCATATAATGTGCATACATTTATATTTATTTTTAGCATTTCGACATGTGTATATAGTGATAATAATTAAAAATTTAAATGAAAAAATTAATACAACGATGCTTGTCTGCTGTAAAAAAATATACAACGCACAAAACCATTAATTAGAAAGAAAAGTGTTAAAATTTTTTTATTTCTCGCCTGTGTTGATATATGTACATAGTATGTATTACATACCTATTTTAGTTTAGTGAGTGGCGGCAAATTTTTAACCATCAAAAGCATTTAAACTTTATTCAAATGGACAACATTAAGGCTGCAGCAGGCGGTTGGCACCCATTACAGATGAACACAAAACAACACCAACTATTTGCATATGCATGTGTGTGATTGCGGTTTTGCTAGACTCATGAACAATCACTATAGCACTCATACGCCCCGTCATCCTACACATTTCAATGCTGAGTGTATTCATACACACTTTTATTCAAACTAGAAACACTACCGCATTTGCATAGTTTTGATGGAAGAACGTGTGTATGTGTGTATTTTTTTGTTTTTGTATTATAACAATGTGATGAGAACAACACTTTTTAATTAATATCTTTGTACATATGTACACACATACATACATGTCCTTTTCTATGATGTTGTTTGAGGACAAATATTTTAACTTTGTCGAAGCGCGTTTATCCTCTGTATACAACTTGTATTATTTCATCACATACGTACAAACTAATCCACATTAGACTGACTAGAATTGATGGAAATTTCTCAATTACCATATCATAATACGAAAATAATAGTAAACCATATATCCCATACGAAAACTAGCACATTTAAAATTTCTGGGGAAAGCTGGCAATTAAAAAATTCCGTACGAAAAGTAGCACATTTGACTTTTGGCCGACGAAAAGTAGCAGTAATGATATACTGTTTTACAATAAAATTGTTTTTGTTTAAACGAAATTGATAGTTTTCGTCAGCCAAAAGTCGAACTTTTCGTCAGCCACAAAAAATGGTATGCTAGTTTTCGTATGGTACGACGATATGTACGTACAATGTACGTCGTACATATATATACACTGAGTTGTATTCATATACATTTGTACATATTTAATTCAATTATTAATTTTTTTCGTAGTTGCGGTTTATAATTATATGCGTAGACTTAGGTAAATATATCTACATATGTATAAGTATATGTATGTACAATGTATATATATATATATATATATATATATATATATGTATATCAAATTAAAGGGAATCATAACACCTATCGAGTGGTATAAAAATATTCGAAATCGGTTCAGTATTTTTTAAGAAATTGCAATTTAAAAAATGCATAATATAATCTTTGACCCTTAATAACTTTTGTTGTTGTTGTTTCCAAAAAAACAAAATAACTTTAATACTCAGCTTAGCCATCTTTATCAATCCTCATACTTCGTTTTTTGATTTTATAATTTTCAAAATTTCATATTTGTACCAGATCGTGCTTATTGCTTTCAACTTTGCGGGGCTGGGGGCAGTTCAAAACGTCATCCTATCGCCATAAAATTTTGTGGGGTTCATTAACTCGTATAAAGGCATCTTTTCATTGCTGGTACGTCAAAAAAAGAACAAAAAAAAAATCTCCATATGATTTCACTCCACCTTAATACTTATATTACATGGCCCATGACTTGCTTGTCACACCCTAATACATGCAAATATTTATTTTTCTAATTTTCGCTTGAAATGTTTTTATTGTGTTGGCATTTTCTCTGACAGCGTTCTTTTTTTTGACAAATTTTTCACATACGAGTTTTTGCTGCTTTTATTCATCGTGCTGTTGTCTGCATGTGTTGTCCATGTCACTTTAACTGATGTGCATAAAAAGGCGTCCTTTTTTCAGTATTTGTTGTTATGCGGTTTTTAAGGTTTGTATTTTGTCAGCGCTAATAGATAGTGTCAATGTGTGATGTCCTTTTCGCGGGCGGGCGTGCCCGTGATTGGCTTCGTTGAACATGTGTTAGATTAGTGCGGCGTCATTAACTCAAACACCAAATTATTCAACCATAAAGACCAACTAACAAGCGGTGGATTCAGCAGCATATTCGATGTGTTAATTGTTGTTCTTTTTTCTGTTACATATGTACATATGTATGAAGGTGCTTAACTTTTCCACACAACTAATGAGGCAAATATTTCCACAAATAAATTATGCAAGTTGTTTACATTTAAGTATTTAGCAGGTTTTCGATACGATGGCAAGTATTCAATTTGGATAAAACGCGTTATCTATATACATGTAAATATATGTCTAATGCCGCTTTGATACTTTTTCCATTTAAACAGCCCAGTTTATGAAATTTTGAGGCATTTGTACTCACATCGTTCTTAACATACATACGGACAGACACCTTTGAAGGCCAATAAAAGAAGAGCTATCCTAGAGAAACAGATGTACGATCGTGCTAATTGAATATAACACTGCTTCACAGCCAAAACTCACCACTAGACAGGGTAGAAAAAAAGTTAAAAAAGAACCCACTAAGTTTCAAACTTATGCTGGTTTCGGCAAAATATTTTTAACCGTCGAAATACCGCTGAAATAGTCTTTTCATGTGAACTTTCATATTTGACATCCGACTTTTAACCTTTAACTTGCGACGTGGTGCTAATTTTTACACCGACTTACAGTTTCTTTAAATATCTCTTTTAACTTACCGTCCCGCAAGTTTACTCTCTTAGTATCTTCCCATCTCGTTGTAATTATTGACCCGTTTTGTTTTTATGGAGGAAGGTGTAACATTTGACGAGAAATGATGATGGTGATGTAAAAATTACCCCACGTCTAGGGTAACGTTAGTTTTTCTTCGAATGCAATTTTTGGAAATTTACCACTTCTCGCTTCTCTGCAGCATTTTGATGCTCTTAGAATCTACTCATGTCCTCATAATTATCGATCATCAGTATAGTTTCTATGGTGGAAGGTGTCCAATAACGGATAAATTATGATATCGGTGTAAAAATTACCACACCTCGACGTTAACGTAACTTTTTCTTCAAAAATAATTTATTTCCATTTAAAACTTCTCTCACTGGCAATTTGACTAACGTGGATTATTAATTTTACCACTTCTTCAAATGATTATTGGAAGAAAAATTAAAAAATTGGTTTCGTGGTTCATTTTATACATCACGTTATTATGAAAAAAACTTCAAAAAGACTGGCCAGCATTTTCTACAAAAAAATTTTTTTAAATAAAATTCCTATTATATATTTAAAAATCAGAGCTGGGCGATAAGGATTACTTGTGCAATCGATTACACGTAGGATTACGATTACATTAATCGTAATTTCAAGTTTTTTACGATTACGATTACAGTAATCGTAATTTTTGTAACGACGATTACGATTACAGTAATTGTAATTTCAAATTTTTGACGATTACGATTACAGTAATCGTAATTTTTGTAACGACGATTACGATTACAGTAATTGTAATTTCAAGTTTTTGACGATTACGATTACAGTAATCCTTATTTTCTGTAATCTTAAATTACAAAATTTAAGAATTACATGTAAAAAATTATTAAAATTGCTTTTTGATACTAAACGGTGGTGCCGTGATTTAATCCCAAGTGGCATAACCCCAATTTTAAAATTTGGGATTATGTCACTCACCATGGTGTGACATAATCCCAATTTTTTTACTTGGGATTATGTCACCTATGTGGGAGTGACATAATCCCAAATAAAAGGAAGCCAGAATACCAAATCACTCGAGTAGGTACTAGTGCGAAGCAAAATCGCGATTTTTGATTCCAAATTTTAGCCTGCGGCGCTTTTTTTTTAATAGATCGATAGGTGTATACATATGTATGTACATATGTCTATAAAAAGATGAAAATTTGGAAGAAAAAATCGCGCGATTTTGATTTCAAATTTTCGCCTGCGGCGCTTTTTTTTAATAGATCGATAGGTGTATACATATGTATGTACATATGTCTATAAAAAGATGAAAATTTGGAAGAAAAAATCGCGCGATTTTGATTCCAAATTTTCGCCTGCGGCGCTTTTTTTTAATAGATCGATAGGTGTATACATATGTATGTACATATGTCTATAAAAAGATTAAAATTTGGAAGAAAAAATCGCGCGATTTTTGATTCCAAATTTTCATCTTTTTATAGACATATATACAATGTACACAAATATTTATATACCTATCGTTTTATTGAAAACAGTCTGTATATATGTAAATATATTTAATTTTAACGTAATTTTTTAGTTTTAAAGTAATTTTTTGAGAACATGTGTATTTAAGTACATACATATTTCATCTTATACATATACTCAATGTATTATTATATAACAACATTAACTTTATTGTCAGCTTTAATTTTTTGCTGAATGTAATAAAATCTAAGAAAGACTACTGAAATGTTTTTTTGGGCTTGAAAATGACATTATCCCAATTGGGATTATGTCACTACGCCTAGGGTGACATAAGCCCAAGTAAAAAAGTTGGGATTATGTCACCCTAGGGGGAGTGACATAATCCCAAATAAAAAATTTGGGATTATGCCCCTTGGGATTATGTCAGGGTACCCTAAACGGTGTAGGGAGGAAAATATGCTTGGCTCTGAAAGAAGTGCTAAAAACTACAAATAATTATGTAAAGCTTGCAATTTCACACATATTATATACATTTTGAAATATTTGCGGTTGAGATAGCAGCTTTTAGTGGGCTGGAGACAATGGCCACATGCATAAAAATCGAGCTGTAGCTCACACTAATTTTCTTCGTAAAATTTGGATTTTGCATGTATAAAAAATATGTATTACAATTGCTAGATTTTACTAAACAAATTACTTAGGTTTATCTCATAACAAAATTAAAAAGTAATAAAACTCCACTGCAACTTTTGAAGATGTAAATGACCATAACTATGAAAAGCCAATATTAGATGAAGATTTTTTTGACTTCGGCGGTAAATACCTAACTACATATCTATACAACAACTTAATATATATTTTATTTAAAACTCAATATACCTTTAGAAAACACTGATTTACCTGAAGTGCTTCCTGGTAGTGGCTCAAACATTATAGGAGAAGAATTTTTTAAATATTTGAACGATGCTGATAGTAGCCATGGCTGTTTTAAAAGATATCCTCTGATAAAGAAAGCATCTTTAAGATTCAGCACCCCGCTTACATCGTCAGCACCTGTGGAAAGGCTATTTTCGTTGGCGGGCATTATAAACAGTCCTCGACGCCATGCACTTTCCGATGTTTCTTTTGAAAAATTAGTTCTGCTTAAGGCTAATATTGAATATTATTGAATGTAAATTATCCAAACAGCAGTCTTAATTTTGTATCTTTATTATTTCCGCTAATTTTCTCTCTTCTTAATACACATCCCAGTTTTAATTGTTTACTTAATGTGTGAGAAATAAACACATATGTATGCATGTATGTAAAAATTATTATTATTTCTTGGAAAATGATGTTGGGTAAGTATATCACTGTTTTTTACACATTGTAATCCCAGAAAACGAGAACAGTAATCGTAATTTCAAGTTTCTTACGATTACGATTACAGTAATCGTAATTTTTGTAACGACGATTACGATTACAGTAATCGTAATTTCAAGTTTCTTACGATTACGATTACAGTAATCGTAATTTTTGTAACGACGATTACGATTACAGTAATTGTAATTTCAAGTTTTTTACGATTACGATTATAGTAATCGTAATTTTTGTAACAACGATTACGATTACAGTAATCGTAATTTCAAAATTTCTAAGATTACGATTACTGTAATCGTAATCATCTTGTAATCGTAATCCTTATCGCCCAGCTCTGTTAAAAATATATATTATTTTATGAAAAACCGTCTATGAAGTTTAAAGAAAGTTTTTCTTTTACATTTTATCTATAAGGATCTCATGTGATGTTTTCGCTATTTTGAAAGAACAAGGCCTTGTGTTATAGTAAAAACTTTGTTGATTTAAAAAATTTAATTAACTTTTTTTATCAATTTCATTTGAAAAAGGTCTGACCTCTTTCCAATGCAATTATTATTAAAAAAAATTAATTTTTTATTGAGAGTTTTAAGTAAAATGCGTAGAAAAAAATTTACCACCACGTCGTAAACTATGTCACAAAATTTCACCTCGTCACTTAAAGGTTAAAATTGATACATACGTCATTATGTCCTTATAATCTCCGTAGTTCTTTTCACATAACTGGGTCACCTAACCGAGTTACACGTCCATAAAATATCCTTTTTGTTTTACCTTTCTCGCACTTGTAACTTTAGCGAAAATTTAATTTTGAATGGAGTGGTGCACCAGAAAACGAAAAATCACGGTTATCCCAAAAACCTAACCATACAAAAAAATTAAAGAAGAAAAAAAAAATTGTTTTAAGATCAGAAAGACCATAATAATTCTCCCCTATACCTGAATCTCCTGGTATTTTTATTTATTTTTGTTTCTCATAATTATATATCTGTAAGAAAGTGTAATTAATAAAACTACTTATACAACATTTTTTAACACTCTCTCATTTAGGTGTCAGTTTTTTTCGCACATTAAAACATATAAACATAAAATACATACACTCAGAGAAAAATCAAGCTAAATTTCAGTATAGCAGGCTTGAATCAAGCCGAAAACGTTATGAAAGTCTGTTAAGCTCGAAAATGCTAAAATCAAGAATATATTCTTATTTTTAGGACGATATTTTTGAGAATAAGAGGCTTATATTAAGAATTTTCCCATTTTGAAATAAGCTTATATAAACTTGTTTTCAGCATTGTCCATGATTGATTTGAGAATGTTTGAATCTTATTTGAAGAATGTCCAACTTTGTTTTAAGAATATTTATTCTTGATTTTCCACTTTTTCGAAATTCAAAATTCGAAATCATTAAACCCACCTAAAAAAATAAAAAAAATTAAAGTTGTTATTTCAATGCATTGTATTTTATTTTGCCTTATTTTCAGACATGTACCTATATATATAGTAATATATATAATATAGTAATGTATATAATATACAATTAAATTTTCACATACATATACATCTATGTATTCCGCAACAAATCATATATTATAAAACTATAAATATTTATTTATGTAAAACAAGTCTTAAGGCAATGTTATAACAAAAACTAAAACTACTTATAACTATAATTATTACAAATATTTAATTCTGATACAAATTTTCCATTATTTATATAATATACATATATGTGTATTTCTAATAAATACATTTTCTGTTTCTGCACTTACATATTCTAGCAACAATTTCATATGATTGAAAATGTTTGTCACATATGGTAATATGAACTTTGACACCTGTGCGACACCACTTAACCGTCTCCGATTGTGACAAAAAGTTATATGTAGTATCTTCGACTATATTAGCATCGACCTAGGGGATGAGGTTGAAGAAATATGATATAAAATTGTCGCATACATTTGGGGACTACCCTAATGTACATATTTATGTGTACATATAGCGAACGGATAACTCACCCTTTAAATCTGGGAAAACGGCCTCCAAATTAAAATCCAACAGAAGTTTCCTCAGGCTTTCTTCATCTTCTGCTTATTAAACTCTCATCCGAACCCGCAGGCGCAGCGTCTGCACATACAACTTCTTCGATGAGCTCCATCCAGCCTAACTCGTCTACAGACGTACGTGTATGCCTGGGACTCGTCCAATGGAAGGAGGCCCTATATTTTATTTTTTTCCATCTTGTTTATGCAAGTGTTTTACGTATAAACATACATATGTATGTACATAATACATATTATGTATGTAAATTTTTATTTTTTTATTTTGTTAAAAAATTGTTTCGCTTGAACAAAAAAGCAACGATTATTGATAATTATGTTGTATATAAATATGTATGTATGTATGTATCGTATTCTTAAATTAAAGATTTCATTCATAAAACAAGAATTTTTCAGATTTTTATCTTGCTTCAAGAATGCCATTCAGTTTCAAGATTGGAGAAACTTAAATTTTATATATTTTGCTTTACTTTCAGGAATTCTTAAATCAAGTACGACACAGCTTGATTTTAGCCCGCCATTTTTCTCTGAGTGTACAAACATATGTCAACCTCTTTCCTCTACATTTACCCAAATCTTTGTGTTTTTGGCATTTCTTCCTTCCAGACGAAATTGCTTCTATGCACATCATTGAATATATCCAATTGTGAAAAGCTCTTTTATCATTCATCAGTTCACTCAGTTATTATTTTTGGTTTTACTGTTTTTTTACGTGCAACATTTGCGTTTACACAGAAAAATTTGCATTTCGTCTGTCATGCATTCGAGACGCTCATCCAAACTTCCGCCATTTCGTTTCGTTTTGACTGCTCAATCGCATTCCCCCTCCGCACCCCCGGAAGACAGGGCTTTGACACAAATTCAAATATTCGACTTTCAGTTCAGTTTCGAAGTGGTGGGGGCGGGTGCGGATATTGTGTGTTGAGCGTTGATCAGGCGCTTGGTTCTCTCAATTTGAATATGTTACAGGAAGTAAAAGCATCGATGTGTAAATCCGCTGTTTCTATTGAAATATTTATTCTGAATATATATGTATGTATGCATATGTATGCATGTACCTTAGAGTGGTCCTTAAAATCGAATGAACTTTTTTTTTTAGTATCGCCCTTAATTCGGTTAAAGTACGGTCAGAGATATGAATTTTGGTGCCAATCAGAGATGGATAAAGGGTTTCGCACAGAGGTCAAAGTTCCCCTTAACCGTCTCCTATCATGGCCAACATTTATATTTGATATCTTTAAGGTGGCCGCTGTGGTGCAGTGGGTAGAGTGCTCGCCTGCTATGCCAGAGGTCTCGGGTTCAAACCACGGTCCGAGCAAAACACCAAAACAAAAATTTTTTTTTCTAATTAGTAAAAATCCAATTATTGGGGTTTTAAGAGCAGCGGTCACCTCTCGGCAGTGGGCGGCATCCCCTCCGAGTGTATTTCTGCCATGAAAAAGCTTCCTACAAAAAATGCATTCGCCGTTCGGAGCCGGCATAAAACTGTAGGTCCACCCAATTAGTAGGAAAAACAAAAAAGGAGCACACCTCGAATTGGGAGAGAAGCTCGGTCATAAAACTCGTCAGAGTTATAATAGCGCCATTGTATTATATTATTATTATTTGAGTACAAGACAATCGATTTCGGGCATTAGGTATACAAAAAATTAAACTTCTATTTTTGAGTTTCCATAGAGTTTTCTGAACTTTGACCCCTGCGTGATTCCCCTTAACCGTTTCCGTTAGAAACAAAAATTTATATGTGGTATCTTTGAATATATTACCATCGACCTAGACTCTAGGAGGAAGTGGGCGGTCGCAATTTTTTTGCTCTTCTTGTTGGCCATGATTTTTATTTCAAAGTACCGGTGCCCGCGCTTCCATGAGGCCTTTGTGAAGATCACTGACATAGAGGGTGAGGTTGAGGAAATATGCTATAAAATTTGTCTCCATATATTTGGAGGTCAACCTTATGTACCTACATATCGCACCCTAAATCATAAAGTGACACAACTCAAAATTTTTCGAAATTGGGTTTTTATCATAAAACGGTAAACCTAACATATCTCTAG
This sequence comes from Urophora cardui, assembly GCA_960531455.1. Classification (NCBI taxonomy): domain Eukaryota; kingdom Metazoa; phylum Arthropoda; class Insecta; order Diptera; family Tephritidae; genus Urophora; species Urophora cardui. The sequence continues at coordinate 91,169,065 of OY482671.1, read as the reverse complement.
CGATTGCCAAACAAAAACTTATCAATCGGTGTCTATTTTAAAAACAGCCATTATACGTGCCCTTTGGCTATATAAATCATTAGGGGTATTCGCTATCCATAGCATAACCCTAGCACGTAGCACGGATTGCACGGATTGCAAAGTTTTACAACGCACAACAACAAAATACAGGCGCACAGAAATATGCTAGACCTCAAAAATATGCTACAGCAAAACCTACGTATATTTATTTGCTATGAAGTGTAGGAAATTAATTGCGACCCTGCGTCAGCTGACATTTGCCAATTGCTAATTTCAATTTCAATTTGAGCATTCGAATTTTTGTGTATTTATTAAATTTACTAAAATAGAATGATTTATTTATTAATATGTGAGTGATGAACGCGTCCCTTTGGCTAAAAAAAAGCTGCTTCTTAAAATTTCCTACGACTGTGCAATGGGGTGCTCTCGATGTGTAGCATATTTTGGTCTAGGATATTTGCAATCCGTGCTATCTTGCTATCTTGCTAGGGATAGCGAATACCCCTATTGTAAAGAAAACAAGTTTTTTGGCTCTCCTAAAAATTTTTGAATTTTTGATTTAGGGTGCGATATTGTATATTTGTATATTTACGTGTATCATAGTAAAATTTTTTTGAAGAATTGGGGGAGGAAAATTCACTAATGAGATATGAATTCAAGTTTTTTCTTCATCAAGTTTACTTATCTTCATCAATTTACTTACAGAGGATGCTGAGAAGCCTATCTTTTTTTTTTACCTTAAAAAAATAAAGAAAAAAGTTTAACTACATTCCAAAAAAATGCTGCCGAACCAGTTTTATTGCCTATAAATTATAGGTGATGTCCAGTAAACGCTTTCAAAAGACCCAAGTCTTCTTGGGGGGTTTGGGTGATCATGAATGAAAATTGTTTCAGCAGAAATGGCACATTTGAATATTTCTTTTAAGTAATTTGATAAAGAAGAAATGGTGTTGTTGTAAGCTCTTATGCTTTTTATACAAAAGGGGAAGCGGTGGGGTTAAAGGTTTTGTGTTAACTACGTCTTTAGTATGTAATAAAAGTAAATAACAATAACCAAAACGATATTCTAGCAGTTCTATTTCGAAATTTAAGTAGTGGAATACCTACTTACACTACGAGAGGGCACGTTGTATGAGTTGCAGGGTATACAGGATACCCTTGAAGCAGTGGCGGGCCTTGCATAAATTGACTGGGCAAGCCTATGTATGTATGAATCATAGCTATTAGCCATTTATATAATTTGCATTGCTGTATTATATGAAAGTCTGATTGCATTCATTCATTGACTCTGATTAAATTCTGTTTGCATATTGGTTTGCTGTTTATATTCATAGCGTATGAAATTGAGGAAATGAAGATGATGAAGAATAATTAAGTTTTGATATAAAAGAACACATGTATATGAGTTTTGTTGCTTTAGCTGTATCTACTTTAGGCCACCACATCAACAGTCAAAAGTAAATTCAAGTTATTCACGATCAGAATGTGAATTATCTACAAAGCAGATGAGAAGTTATTAATAGAATCATTTGGGAAGAATTCAACTTAATTGATTGATGGCGCCAAACTTATAGGGAAATCTCTAAATCTCACACGAAAGCGCAAAGGTATTTTTAGTTTCCTTATACCTACGGAAATTTCAGCAGAAGCAAGTGGATTTGCTCATTATAGCACGATAAGATAATAACTAAAAAATGGGTACATTAGTGTTTGAAAAACTGAAGTCGAATTAGCAAAAGTCGTGAGTGTTTGATTTTATTTGATTTTTATTTTGATTTTACAGTAGGGGCTCTATTATTGAGAACTTAAATAGTAAGCACATTTCAAGAGTAAAAAAAACAGATTTGAAAGAAATTCTTAAAATGAAATGAACGAAAATATTTACGCACGCTGGGCTTTTCGGCTTGAATGAAGCGTCCGCCACTGCCTTCAAGTGTGTTGTTGTGTTGGGGTTGGAGGTTGTCAAATCAAGTTGAATTAACTTGAAACAAGTTTGTTAAGGCAAATCAGTCAGTCAGCGCACATGCTGTATAACAAGGCAGCCAAGTAACTTTCAATCTTTGAGTCATCTGTAAGATATATAATGAAAGGATTGAAAGTTTGACTTTTGCTTGCCAAACAATGCTATAAAAGCGGTGCTCCTTTTGGAGCTTTTCCAAAATTTAAAAAGCGGCATTAACAACATTTAGAGAAACAGTTAATTTGATAAGAATGAGCACCCTCAGAACATATCTGAGCAGGAGTGTTCTGCGAAATTGCTGAGTGTTTTGAAGAAAGGTTGTGTTTAATTTTAAGTCCCAAAATTTCGCATAAAAGTCAATTTAAGAACAAATTTAGATTGCCTAGGTTTTTAACAAGGGCTCTGAGAATTAAGACTCTCTGTACAATCTTAAACAAAACAACCTGTTTATAAAATTTTAATCTAGGAATTAAAATGTAGAAGGCAAAGTAGTAAAATTAAAATCACCGCGTGTGCTTTTGTCTTTGTTAGAATCACGAATTAAACCACCCTTCACCTCTATATTTATATATGTACATATATGGACATATAGTTCTTATGTACAAAAATATGTACATACATATATAAGAACTCTATTAGTTTGTTTTCTTTTAATTGTTAATTCCTATTTTGCAGATTTTCTTGTTTTATTTGGGTACATAACTTGATTTCTTACCAAAAACTTTTGTACGAATAAGTAAATTTTCATTCTGCTATTATTTTTTAGCCAAAGCAGTTAGTCCAGCTTTGTTTAGCATTGTTTATTTTATTATTTTCTTTAAAGTTACTTTTTGCAACTTTAATTTACTTGCTCGGAACTTCTTATGGTTTTTCATTTTCGTCCAAACTTATACACTATACACTATATATATACATACATATGTATGCATGTATGTCCTGAAATATGTTCATTCGTGCATCACACGGCAGGAGTTCGTCCCTTAGCGTGGGTATGAATAAATTTTCCAATCAACGTCAGTTTGTCTTCTAGCAGAAGTTTTATTTGCTTTTAACATTGGCTTTTCTTTCTGTTATTTCTATATGCATACATACATATCGTTACCTTAATTCACAAAGGCCCTAACTGACAAAATAATTTTTTTACAGGAGAGCCAAAAAACGTGTTAAAATGAAAATAAAAGGCTTTTGTGAGTTTGTAAAAATGCAGTTTCTGCATAAACAAGGCCCTGAAGTAGATCTTGGAGAAAATTTTTAGATAGATTGGATTTTGGCAATTTTGTGTCAGATAGGGCTTTTTTACACTACGAATTTAGAAAAAAAAACTGTAGTTAGGGCTTTTTATGGTTTGAATATTTATTCAAATTTTTAGCTGCAATTGATTCCAATAACTTCAAAGCGCATTATAAATAACATTTCAGACTGTAAATATATATGTATGTACATCATATATCGCAAAATTACACATCCATACATATATAATATAGGAAAATTTCATTAATTTTTAAAGGGCAAGTTTTCATAAAAAGAATGGCAATCTTTAGGTAATGATATTTTTAGATCCTATAGATTTTCCCATTTTTTTTTATTACATAATCAATAATAAGCTGGGCTTTACTATTTCAAAATTTTTGCTGGCTCTCTGAGGTAGAGGCTGGTACTCAGATGTTATATCAGTTTTATAAAATATTTGTCCCAAATTTTCATATCCTAAGGCACGAAGCATGTTGACTGTGGATTCTCCTGACATTCTTCCTGAAAGGGAAACACCATAATATAATTTTAGATATGTTTAACGCACTAGGAATATGCATATTACATACCAGGTCGAATCGTTGAGTACATCTTCGGAATATTTTCAAAATTCAAAAAAAAAAAAAAAGCTATGCCCTAGGTGGTGAACTTGAAGTGAACTAGGATTTTTTCGAGCCTCGCGGATAAGTTGTACAAGTTGAGATGGTAAGTTTATTTATTTTTTAGAAATTTTTCTTTCAATAAGAGAATGTGTAGCCTCGCATTCCATTTGTGTTTGTCCTTTTACTAAATATTTATGTTCTATAGTTACATTATTTTCCATACAAAAGTTTAGCAAAGCATTTGATAACACAGTGTTACGATTTTGGTAAAAACAACCATCTAAGCATGCATGGAGTCCAAAATTTATAACTCAAAGCCTGCCAAACACTTTCACCTTGTACTACTGCATATTGTAGCAAATGTAGTTAGGGCCTTTTAATTTATAGATTTTCAGCATATGCAGATAGGGCTTTTTAAAAAGTCTTATAACTTCGTTACTTTTGTAACTATCGCTATCAAATTTTGAGGGAAGGTGTATTTTAATATATCCTACTACAATCTGCGAAAAACGCAGTTTCGAAAAAAGTGTCAATTAGGGCCTCTGTGAATTAAGGTAACGATATGTATGTATGTACATATAAAGTACTTTCATGCATATTTTTGCTTGCTTGAGTTATTTGTGGGATGGTAGGTTGGCTGGTTGGTATTTACCCAGTTTATTTATTGTTACTCTGAAAAAAAAACGTTGTAAATCTAAAGACTTTCGCTGTTAAATCAATTACTTTCTGCAGTTGAAATGTGCCCAACAATGCTCCGTTGTTGTTTTAAAGGTGCGAGCGTTGTTGATTTAAGTCAATAAGAGATTGTTGGAAAAAATTTTCACCTAAAAATAAATTTTTGTTTGCATTTTACTCTTCATCTTCTCTCCGCCCGGGTCCCAACTGCAAATATGTAGCCTCCGCTTGTTCTCCTATTCTTCTCTCCTTCTTATCATTCACTGGTTGCTACTTTATTTCTTATTCTGATTTTTCTTCTTTATTTTATATTCTCCTCCGGATTCGAACCATGACATCAACCTGAAATTCTATCCAATCATCACATAGTGGAACATTCAACATTATATTGAATTGTAGTAACCTATTTATACTTCCGTTTCCTAAAAAGGAATCCATGAATTATTTGAATCATTGTAAAAACAAAATTTAAAAAAATTTGTTCTCATTAGTTTTGTTTACAACGGAAACTGTTAGGTCAAATACTTTTGCCTTTAAATCAACAACGGAGAGAAAATTGTTGCTAAAAATAAACTTTTTTTTGGATTTTTCTCTTCATCTTCTCTCCATCATTATTTTTTTGTTGGTTTTCTCACCAAAAAATATTTTCTCACAAAAAATTTTCTAGGCAAGCAAGTTTTTGAATCAACAACGCCCGTTTTTGAATAAATTGTTGGATCAAAAACTTTGCTGTAAAAACAAATACTTTTGCTGTTGAATCAAAGACGGAGATTCAACAGCCGAAAGTTGTTGGTTTAACTACGGGTATTTTTTTCAGAGTATAAGAAGTAGACCATCCATGGCAAAAGCGACTTTAATAAAAATTATTTATTTATACCCAAATGCAAAATTTAAGTTATGTGCAAACACACATGTACATATGTATGTATGAGCCTCCATACACACATACCTACCTACAAATGAATTTATGAATATCTGCGGTATTGTTATTTAAACCTTAGGCTCTGGTGTTGGGGTATACAGTAGTGCCATATTTAGAAACACCCAGGGAAAAAAAATTATAAAAACATATGAAAACGTGCTTAAAATGGCAAAATCGTATTTAAAAGTGATGTAAATACCAACATTTTTATTTTAGAAATGTTCATTGTAAAATTTTTAAATCAAGAAAAAACATTTTAATTGTTGGGGTAAGTGGAAAAAAAATTCAACAACTATTTATAGCGAAGGTTGAGTGTATAGCTATTTCACGAAAAACCATTTTCGATCATCAGCACTCTTTTCGGAAGTGGATGCACTGGGGATTGAACCCGAGTCCATTCCATCTTCAGCCGCAATGACCCAACGCATAAACACACTCGGCCATTGAGACTCTGTGCAAGCTGTTGGATTTTCCCCATTTTTGCCTTTTTCATTTTCAACATTAACGTTAGTGTGTATATGCTTTTGCATATATTCTACCCAAACGTTCTGAATTTTTGTTGGCAGTTCGCAATGAACATTTGTTGTTGGTATGTATTTTTTTATATACCAACAACGTTAACAATTTTACTTGAAAGAGGTTTATTAGTGCTTAGCACGAAATTTTTATTTTACCCCAACAATTAAAAATTGAATTAAAATAAAAATTTCGTGCTAAGCACTAAAAAAACCCTTTCAAACATTTTAAATTTAAAAATGTTTATTTTTATTTTAAGCACTATGAGAAAAAAACTGCAGTGTTCTCTATATCATTTTCTCTTCCGGATTCGAAATTGTATCCAACGCAGTGTTGCCGCTCAAAAATTTCAAAAGGTGGCCCCAATTTTTTTTTTAGCTAAAACACATTTTCATATCGTTTTGTGGTTTATTTAATGCTTAAAGAAAATGGAATTTAAAATATTCTCTACACTAACGCAGCGTTAATATGATCGTTCGTTGAGCAGACGGAATAACCCGAGAAAGGCAAGGAATTAAAAAAAAAACTGTTATAGTCTTCGTTGAGCCGTAGGAAAGTGCAAGAACCGTATGAATTTTACCAAAGAAGAGTGAATATGAGCGCAAAGAATGTAAATTGTGGTAAAATTCCTACGTTTCTTGCACTTTCGTACGGATCAACGAACGCTATATGTGTTTGTGTGTGTCTGGGCTGCTCCGTGCGTTGTCATTATCTTAACGAACAGCCCAAATTTCAAAGTATTCAAGGGTAGTGTTGGCAAACAAATTAAATAAAGAACCTTTCGAAACGGAGAGTTGCCAATGCAAAGTAAAATAGTAACAAAGGGGTTTTTTGTTCTTATATTTAAGAAAAAACTAAAAATTATTTAACAATTATAGTTTTGAAAGTAAAAAAGGACCAAAAGTGGCCCAAATTTTTAAGAAGGTTCAAATATTGCATATTTTCAGAAAGTTGGGTTCAGGTGGCCTGGCTTTAAAAAAGGTTCAAATTGCCACTTTATTGGCCCAAACGGCAACGCTGATCCAGCGGCATTCTCTTAATTTTCGCTCAATCCGTGTCCCAACTACAAAAATATATAGCCTCCGTTTGTTCTCCTCTTCTTTTCTACTTCGCCTTAACTGTTTGCTATCTTTATTTCTTATTCTTCTTATTCTCCTTTTTCTTCTTTATTTTATATTGTTTTCCGGATTCGAACCATGACATTAACCTGAAATTCAATCCAATACTATCATATAGTGGAACATTAAACGTTATGTTGTCTGGACACAAGAAAAACCAACTGGCTCCAAGAAGGCGGCTAAGGATAGTGAGGTGGTCAAACGACATCTGATCGTGGCGCTGATCGACTTGTATCGATTTCGGTATACCGCTAGTTGATGGCAAGTTATTTCTGAGAGATATTCTTCTCAAAGGGCAAGAAATCTTCGACTCTACGAGGGATCGCAATTGGACAAGGGTATATGCGTGTTTCAGGGTTTCAAACTATAAAACTCACACTTTCTGGCATTTGGAGGATAGAAACCTCACTAACTTTTTCTATTCACCTTTTTTATGACTCACGCTGATAACACTTTTGGTATATGCATATCTAAAAAAGGAAATAAATACGTACAGAATAATAAATTTGTTTTTATACTCAAATGTACGTAGCACACAGAGTACTAAAGTTTTAATTACATAGCGTTTATTTTAACAGTATAAGTATGTAAACGAAATGGATATCAGATAAAAAAAGGAATTTCTCGAGCCATGTAGATTAGATTAGTTTTTTTTTTTTTTTTGTATGGGATTCTTTAAACCTTCTCAGATCCTCCATACGGCACCAGAATATGATAATAGGATGTTTTAGAGTAAGTAAACTGAAAAAAAATTTCACTTTTCCAAAAACTTGATGGAGCTACACCGAAAACCGCGCAAATTCCCAGAATTTCAAGGTATGTTTAGATTTATGTCTGAAAAAAGTTAGGATTTTACACAAGAATAAAAATTGATATCCATACCCATACGTAGAATTAACCGCTAAATCGAATGGCATATTCCGTTTTTTGGTACACTACCCAGAGAAGTTAATATCGCGGTCTAAAGTGATCATTTTCTTTTTTTTCTCATGAATCTTCAACTTCTTGCCCTATACTCTTCCCGAAATCGGAAATTATTTTTTAACTAAATTACACGGTAGAATGCGTTATTTAATGTGCTTTCCAGAAATGTGAAGCTATTAAAAATCGCATAATATTTGGATGAGTTCGTCAAGTTTATGTGAAGTAAAGTCGGGTATAGTGGCCGCTGTGGTGCAGTGGGTAGAGTGCTCGCCTGCTATGCCAGAGGTCTCGGGTTCAAACCACGGTCCGAGCCAAACAAATTTTTCTAATTAGTAAAAATCCAATTATTGGGTTTTTTAAGAGCAGCGGTCACCTCTCGGCAGTGGGCGGCATACCCTCCGAGAGTATTTCTGCCATGAAAAAGCTTCTCACAAAAAATGCATTCGCCGTTCGGAGCCGGCATAAAACTGTAGGTCCACCCAATTAGTAGGAAAAACAAAAAGGAGCACACCTCGAATTGGGAGAGAAGCTCGGCCATAAAACTCGTCAGAGTTATAATAGCGCCATTGTATTATATTATATTATTATTATTATTATTAAAGTCGGGTATAAAAGGGTAACATAGCTTATAATTTCTAAATTTTTTTTTAAATTTTGCTCTTGAAGACGGTTTTTTGGGTTATTAGTGATTGTTTTATTTGGTTGGATAACTCCACAAATATAACAAAAAATTCGGAAGGTCGAGACCGTGGATAGCGGAAAAAACCGTGGACCGGGATTGCCCCAAAATATTATTGGGTAATATTGGTATCAAATTAAAGGTCTTAACTAGGGCTTTAATATGGAACTCATTACATGACAATTTCTTAGCCGATTCGCGATATAGTGTCGAATAAGTGGTCCAGGATGACTACAGAATATTTTAAAGGATATCGGCGACATTTGAGTCTAATTTTTGACTTATATGTGTCGAAGCGGTGGACACAGCAAAATGGATTGGCTTTACATTGAAGTCCTAGGTAAAATCTTTATTTTGATACCCATATTGCCCACAAATGTTTTGGCGCTATCTGGCTCCACTTGTTGTCCGTTATCCACGGTCTCGACCTTTGTATTTTATTTTACATTTGTAGAGTTACCCACCCACATAGAAAAATCACGAATAACCCAAAAAACCGCCTTCAAGAGCAAAATTGTTAAAATTTTTTAGAAATTTTAAAATATGTTTCCCTTTTATACCCGACTTTACTTCATTTAAACTTGATGAACTCATCCAAATTTTATTCGATTTTTAATAGCTATACATTTCTGGAACGCGCAGTAAATAACGCAGCCTACTCTGAGATTAAGTTAAAAAATAATGTCCGCTTTCGGGAAGAGGATAGGGCAAGAAGTTGAAGATTCATGAGAAAAAAAGAAAATGATCACTTTAGACCGCGATATTACCTTCCCTCGGTAGTGTACCAAAAAACGGAATACGCCATTTGATTTAGCGGTTAATTCTACGTATGGATATCAATTTTCTTTTATGCAAAATCCTAACTTTTTTCATACATAAATCTAAACATACCTTGAAATTCTGGGAATTTGCGCGGTTTTCGGTGGAGCTCCATCCAGTTTTTGGAAAAGTGAAATTTTTTTTTCAGTTTACTTACTCTAAAACAACCTATTTTCATATTCCGGTGCCGGAGGAAATATCTAAAAAAAAAAACTCATCTAATTTAGATACGTCCGGCCGTCTGTCCATCCATAAACGGTATAGATTGCGTGCAAATATTTCGATTAAATTCAGTATACAGATATTTGTGGAGATGGGACAGGTTGGTACTGTACACGCGTTTTCTTGACAAAGCATTGCAATAAAATCATACAGCTGAGTAGTTAATGTTCAATTCCACTTGAAATTGGGCCTTCTTACTTGTTTCTGAATAACTTAAAAATGCATATTCATACTTTTATACATACAGATCTAAGTACATTTGCATGTATGTTAAATAAAAAATCAAAAGCATGCAACTGAACGTGTGAGAACAGAAAAGGGAAAGCAAAAGTGAATACATATTATGTATTCACAAATGTATATACATATATCTACACATGCAACGAAATATTTTGTTTTCAGTGTGTTTATGTGTGTATTACATACATAGGTAGTTGGTGCAAGCGCCTAGAAATATGCATCACTTTCAGCATGTTGACTTTGTTAGCTTATTATTTATGAATCGCTGCATGTTTTTGTCTCGCTATTCTTTTTATTTTTTTTTATTATAAATTATGTATAATGAACATGCAAAAATGAGGTTATGCACGAACGAAACTAAAAAAATATCACAAACGATACTGAAAAATATGCACGTTTCCGCATATGCAATTACTATGTATGTATGTATGTACCTGCTACTAATGCATGTTTACTTATTTTTTCTAAATATCACAGTAACACGAAAATGCACGTAAAAATTACACTTGCATACATATATATGTACATACATAAATAAGTACATATTATGAATAAAGTAAGGTTTTATTTGAAGGTATGTCCAATGCGGTAGAGTGCACTGATATAAAGGGCGGGCTTAAGAGGTGGTCTGTCATGAGAAAAGATGTGTTGGTGGCGGATCGAGATGCACGGACGAAATGTTTTTGCAAGGAACAACTTTTGCTCAGAAAGATTTTGTACATACCATCCAAATACCCAATACGACCCTCTTAAAAATCAGACTTGCTGCAGTATAACTGTGTTCGTCAAGAATGATCTGCACGGCAATCAATTTCATTGCACTGTTTTGTTATTAATCATTCGCAAGAATTTTCGGAAGATTATTCCCTTGGTTGCCGGTTAGGACTTGAAGCTCATTTTCAGTGAACAGCTGTTAAAATTTCCGTGCAGATACACATGGATGGCTTAATTTTTTAGAAATTAAATTGTACAAGTTTATTTTGGTGCTAATATGCGCTGCAGTAAACCAACAGATGAGCTAGTAAATGCACTCTCGAGAAACTTTTACAAGAAAAAATTACTAAAGGCTTGACCAGATGTTTTTCCAAGTGCACTTTTTTATGTGTCTACACTTGTATGTACTTGTTAGTAAATATGTATGCCTTAGATTTCGCAAATGCTTATTATGTAAATTACCTCAACTTGCGCGTACCTGCCAATTTGATAAAGCATTTGACCCAATTCCATAGGTGGTAAAATGCATGTAAACGCCATTTTATTTTAATGACTTTATTAGCAGGTGACATACGTACACTTCGGCTTATATTGTTTGGCTACATGATATTTTTGTATGGCAGTATGCATGTCTAAACGCGACCGAATATTGGATAGTTTTTTTGCTTACAAAAGGTTATTTGCTTGAACGCGCAGTGATTTTTAATTTAAATCGTATTTTTCCTTGTCGTGTAAAATTCAAACTAATTTCAAATTCGAAGTACCTAAATAAAGTTAAGTTACACAGGTCCTTTGCTGACTAATCAGTCTACGTTTGCCAAACGTGTCCATCTTTGGTAATTTACTTCATTTCCATAAAAATGTTTATTCATATCTCAAAGGTTTTTAAAGCTTAGTCTTTTTCAGACCTGTTATGTAATGATTAAAAATTTTAATGATTATTAATTAAAGCATGTTTTGTTGTTGTAACTATTTAATGATTAATTACGATTATTTTCACCTTTTTAATGATTAAAAGTTAATTAAATTATATAAAAAAAATAATTAATCGATTAACTATTTTTAATTGCATGATTATTTAGATTATTTTCAATTATTTTTAATTGCATGATTAACACAATTACTTGATTATTTTCAATTATTTTAGATTGTTTTTTAATTGCATGATTAATAAAATTATTTGATCATTTCAAATTTTCTATGATTTTTCTAATTGCATGATTAATTAATTAATCGATTAATTATTTTTAATTTTTTGGCTTTTTTTTTCAAATTTGCTTGTGAACAAAACATATATACATATGCACATCCATACATACATGTGCTGAGAGTATGCTGTGCGTTTATACCCGTATCGGATGAGGGCGCACTAGTAATTGCCAGTTATAGACTATAGACCTACGACTTAGCAAAAGAAGCTGCAGTTATTGCACAGAACGATGTCGAGCGTTCCGTCGTGGGAGAGGCAAGCATGCATAGCTGGCAGCTTAGATGGGGTAACTCGACGAAGGGACGCTGGACCCATAGATGTATACCAGATTTGAGATGCTGGTTGGAACGAGCACACGGCGAAGTCGATTTCTACCTGACGCAGTTCCTATCTCGACACGGTTGTTTCAAGGCCTATCTCTTTTGCTTTAGGCACGAGTCGAACCCAACGTGCGATCACTGCGGGAGGCAAGCAATAGACGATGCATACCACGTATTCTTTGGTTGTGCAAGATTTTACGAATCTAGAAACAAGCTCCGTAGAATATTTGGAGGAGACTATACACCTAAGTCGTTCGTGAAGCATATGCTAGAAAGCAAGGCAAAATGACCAGCTCAAGTGGAACGGATACGTACAGGAGCTCGGCTTCCTGCATGCATCATTGCGCGTGGTACGGAGCATTGGCCTCCACAGACCACCTAACACTGACCACTTTTAAAAAAAATAAATGGGTGAAACATTTTAAGGCAGACTGAAGGCAATAACGCGACTATTACGGACTTTCGAGCCTAGTGCTCAACGCACCTCAAACGGTAGCCTGACGGTAGTACCGCGGGGTTCGGTACGATGACAGTAGGAGGTTTAGTACGGTTAGAGTCCCGCACTGACGTGGTAAAGGCTTTCGATGCTTCCTCCTTGTTAAAAAAAAAAAACAAAAAAACATACATCCATACACATATTCACGCACACATACAACACACATACATGCATATATATATGAACATATCTATACATACCTATTTTCAAAAATAATTTAAAATAATCATATCAAAAGAAATAATCGCACAATTGAAAATAATCGAGCAATTAAAAATAATCATACAATTAAAAATAATTGGGCAATTAAAAATAATCACGCGATTAAAAAAAATTTTGTGATTATATGATTATTTCCGATTATTTTTTTAATGGTTAGTAATCATGATTTTTTTTTTAAATTTTTTTAATTTAATCGATTATTAATTGTCCGGTTAATGTAAGACAATTAAAGTAATCACTAAAATTAAAAAATCCAAAAAAATTAATCATTATTAATTTTAATCGGAATTTAACAGGTCTGGTCTTTTTCACTTTTTATTTTAATATCTAGATCATAGCTGTCCAAATGCGACTCATATGAGCAATGAGAGTAAGCACTTGTGTACGTATACACACCGATTGTCACTATTACAGACAAATAAAGAGCGTAAAACGAGCGCTTACGATGGGACTAGGCGATCGCCGATTAGCAAAAATAATTAAGTTGCCTTCGACTAGTGATGGGCTAGTCCGAGATGTTTAGACAATCGAGAGAATCGCCATCGTTGCAAAATCACAATCGAGTCAAAAGTTGACTCGCTCCTCGACTACACAATCGAGATGTTTTTGCGATTGTTCCGAGTCGGCGAGTCGGAGGTTGTTTCGATGACATCTCGACTACACAAGCGAGATGTTTTTGCGATTGTTCCGAGTCGGCGAGTCGTAGGTTGTTTCGATGACATCTCGACTACACAAGCGAGATGTTTTTGCGATTGTTCCGAGTCGGCGGGCCGGCTGTTGTTTTGATGATATGTTTTAGTTGATAAAATAAACTGAATGAGGTTTGTTGATAAAGAAAGTAGGATTTTTAATGGAAGGCAGGCAAATACACAAATAAATTAACCAAATTGAAAAATATGCTATACATAGACGCTGCATTATTGCAATCACAACTAAACAGTTTCGTGCATAATAATAATAATTAATTATTTAAACATTAATAAATTTTCTGAAGTGAGACGCTTATGAAACAAATGAATTTTACGAGTAGCAACAACGGCAATAGATTTGTACCACTCTGTATGTTTTGTAAAGCAATTTTAATATTCAAGCGGCAACAACAATTATTATGTATTTTTTGCAGCGAGTCCGAGATGTTGTAGGGTTGCTTTGAAAACGAGAGGAATCGTTGGCGAGTCCGAGATGTTTTAGCGATTGTTTCGACTGACGGCCATTTACGACTTGACTCGAATACGAATGAAAACCATCGAGAGCATTCGAAATATTTCAACAATCGAGAGAATCGAATAAAACATCTCGGACTCGCCCATCACTACCTTCGACTGGCATGAAAGCAAGTGGTCGCTAGCTGGTCTTAGCTTGACATTCTTTTGTTATAATTACACATGCCAAACAAAAGTACGAAGAGTTTGCATATAACATACGTATGCATTAGTATACGTACGTTGTTTCATAAATTCGCAAAGCGTGCGCAGCATGACCCTGCTCGCTCAACATCTGCATGCAGACTGATTATTGGTATTCATTTTTCACTTTGGCCTACGGTAGGCGCAGCAACACACACTCATTTTTCGGTCGTTCTTGATTGTGGTAGTGAATCGCATTTGGACAGCTATGATCTAGAATCTAGATTCTAGATACATATGCTACACTTTTCCCCAAAGGTTTGGTCGTAGCCTTTTTAGCATGAGAGAGGGGGACAGAACAAACCAAAGATATTTCATGACCAGAGATAGAACCGGTTTTGCGAAGACTTTCAGCTGGCATTTAAATGCCATGGCGATACCAAGGTTAGACTTTGTTTCATAATTTATTTTTTCTTACCTTTCCTTCATTTGTATGCCATTATGTAAAACTTTTGCTTTCTTTTGCGGTACGAACGAGCAATTGAGCAACGGCCAAGTAAACTGAATTCCATTGCAGAACAAAGTAATGAATTAAAAGAAACGAAAAGGAAAAGTACAAGTCAAGCAAACAAACGAACTGGCAGCAGCATCGGAAGGAGCATTGCAAAGTATCTTGCTGTAGTTCACTTTATTGTCGCAGCCTCCATGGATCCAAGGGGAGACAAGTGGCAGTTAGCAGGCACCGACCAACGGTACAGATATGAAAATTAAAGCTAAATACCTACATACATACATATCGAGCAATGGTCAGACTTGCTGCTAAATAAATAGAAACAGTAACTTTATATCAGACTGTGAGCGAAAGAATAAACGAATTGTGTCATAAATTATTCATGTCTCTGGGTGTTCGTGATGATAAAAGGCGAGAAATGCGATGTACGCAAATGAGAAAGTAAAAATAAAACAAAAAGTAAAAAAAAAAACAAACAAAAACAAGTAAACACCCTAATCAGGGGAGGAACAGAACAATAAAACTCAGACGTGTAGAAACCCACATAGCATTTGGAAGATTGTTTTATGAAAACTGACCATAAGGCGGTCGAACATTTGATGATAAGAAACCGCGATTAAAGGAAAGCTCGGAATGAGTCGTATAAATATCAGCATTTTGTACCGACAAAATACTCTTTTATAAATAGAAAATTATCGCATTTACGGTAATTTTTATTGTGCTGATGGGTCGTAAATGAATTCATTATGATCAATAATTTCATAAAACTACACCTATTCAAGTCCATAATGAGAATATGTAAGATCGTATTGAGAAATGTAAATTCGTATCGACAATGTGTAAATTCATATTGAGAAATGTAAGTTCAAAATGAGAAAACAGAAATTCAAATGGGAAAGTATAAATTCATATTGGAAATTTATAAGTTGATATTGAGAAATATAAATACGTATTGAGAATGTGTAATTTCAAATTGGGAAATGTAACCTCGTTTTGAATTTCGATTTTCTCATTTTGATCTTACATTTCCCAATTTGAAATTACCAGACATTGAAAATAATTGTTAACAATTTTAAAGGTTTTGAAAATAACAAAAAATCTTAGACAAAAACTCTAACAATCTTTGAAAAACAAATATCCAAAGACAAAAAAAAAATAATTATTTTTGTCTGAGAAAACCTTATTTCTTGAATTTTTCTGTTATTCACTGATATTTATTTTCAACAGAAAAAATTTGAGCTGGAAATATAAAAATATATACATATCTACATACATTCAATGAAGATTTTTCAAATAAGTGTTTTTATATTTCTCAACATGTGAGATTTATTTTGAAAAATAAAATATTTTTGTTACCGAAAGATCAAAAAATCTGAATTTATCAACTTATATGTATATTCCCAATATCAATTTATGCTTTCCCATTTGAATTTCTGTTTTCTCATTTTGAACTTATATTTCTCAATATATTCTTACATATTCTCATTATGGACTTGAAAAGGTGTAGTATTTATTGTTCCTTTTGGAATATCATTGTTTTAGATACAAATCGGTTTTGTAAACGTGCTTTAAATATGGAAGCAATTCAGTTGCTTGCGAGTAAAGTAGAAAAAGCTAACTAATTAGAGTGCTAACATACTCAACCGGCTGCATTTTTCACCCGATACATGGAAGTTCGTATCTATTTCGATACTTTATGCTGTTAGCATAACAGCCGTTAGCTGAAAAAATTATAATACACGCACAACTGAGCATGAAAAATTATAGCCAATATTACAGAAAGTAATTGAAAATACCTTGCCATTGCAATGAAATATTTTCTTCGACTATTTTCGACTCTACAGGAAAACGTAAGTAAGTAAGTAAGATCCTCAACTACAACTCCATACATTTTATTTGTTTCGTGAAATGGTTTACATATATGGTCGTCGTAGCTTTTAACCCTGTCTTTAATAATTTTTTTCCTTGGTATTCCAAATGAACGGGACAAATGGTGAATCCTGAGATGAAAAGTGTCGAGCGACAAGTTGCTTTGAGGAGTTTTAAAACTTGGTTTGCTTGAGGTATCTAACTAATGAAATTGAAGGAGAGCGCAAAGTTATTTCCGGTTCATTAGTTCGCATGTATTTGAGAATCGAGCACTATGTCTTGTCTATGTCTGGTTTAGTCACTAAGAATAAGAATTGGGTATAAGATACCCATGGTCTTGTTAGTTCAGCCCTTGGCATATTCCAAGTGGTTGCCAAAGTTCGCTACTACATGATATCACCCATTGGCTTTATGAGTTAAGTATATGGAACAAGAGCGCGGCTGTCTCGGGCCGTACCGAATAATTCATACCTTTCATGAATAGTTCTAATTTTCTTTAATTTACACATATTTTGACCTTGACAGTTCACAGTAACCTCGTTTATGTCCATATGGGTACGAACACAGCAAAGTTGTAGCTGTTTAAATTCAGAAATTATACCCCAAAATGTCCATATCTGAACAATCGGTTTGTTGGCAGATATATTTTATAGTGGTCCGATTCGGCCGATTTCGACAAAAGATCAGTTTATCCTAAAAATACACTCATATTCCAAAATTCAAGCAGATATGTATGTACATACATATGTATGTGTGTATGTATGTATCTATCCAAAAAACTGAGTGGTCTTGAGAGCTCAATAATGAAGTAGTTACTGAGGGACTAGTTTGCGTTCAAAAAGACGGACAGAAAAAAGACGGACAAACGGATATTGATTAATCGACTCAGCTCATGATCCTGATCATAATGGTATATATGTATGTATTTTGGTAGGTCTGTCACGCCTCTATTTAGGTACAAACTTATAATACCATTTCATTCTCATGAAAGATATACATATGTAAAAAGGCAAATGTGACGTTTTTTCGACAACAACGGTAGTGGTCACCTCTAATCATATCATTAAATTTTCGATACTGCCATTTTTAATATAGAATAATTTGGATTTTCCACAAGGATAAGTCATTAGCATTTCTGCTTTTGAAATGAAATGAAAAAAAAAAAAAAAATTTACAAAAACCACCAATTTTTGTTTGTTCTTTAATTACATAACAATCGAAAGTGACTTGAGGAGCAGCTGAATGAGAGTGTAAGCGTATATACATACCCTGTAGGAAATTTAATTAATTTTAAATCACTTTATAAACTACTTTATTTTCAATAAAAACTAATTGAAAATGTGACTTTTTCCTTTGCAATGAACTGACTTTTTTAACATGGCGATGTCATAGCAAGCAGTCAATTGCCCTATCCTGCATTTGTTTTCAACTACTTTACTAGTAGTTTAAAATAAATAACTTTATCTTGAGTTTCTTTTCAACTACTTTATTTGTAGTTTAATATAAATAACTTAATCCTGCATTTGATGTCGAAATTCAATGGTAAAAATGCGAAACAAATGTTCCTCAAATTGATAAACAATATTTGAGAAACAATTGAATTTATGTTAATTTTCAAATGATAAATATGAAACAATATTTTCTCCGTTTGAGAATTTCGTTTTCAGTGTTTAATGGGAAGTGAAGCTGAAAAACGGTAACCAAAAAATGGAAAAAACAATCTTGGCATACTTAGATCTGAAAACATGTGTTTACATATAAATATGTACATATACAAGAAACTGTCCCGCGCTGCATTTGTTTAAAGCTACTTTAAAATTAGTTGAATATAAATCACTTTTTAATATATTTATTTTTGCAACTAACTTTTTTTTTCCGTGAGGGTATTTACGCAGAAGTAAATTTTTCATACAAAATTAACACAAACATATCCATCAATATACATATATACATACTCGTACATATGTAACAAGCTTCCTTTGGCTGGTCCACAGGAAATGTGGCCTACCCGTTTGCAAGGTTTGAACGTCTTGATAGTTAAAGAAAAAAGCATCAGTAGAGAAATTAAATTCCTCTCCCATTTTTATTTAATTTAATTGAAGTTTCGACTTTGATCCAGTAAAGTTAAGACTAAGTGCACAGTGGTCAAATCCGAAAGGAAAAAGAGAGAAATAATAAAAAATAAAAATTATACCAATAACCCTAAGTAACTCTCACCCTCGGGACCACTAATGCATATTTTGTACAATCTTTGATATACGAAGAAAGCATCATATACATATATAGGGGTGAGATGTAAAAAAGCGTTCATTGTAGGACCACCTTAACACGTACATATGCATATACATATTTATGCACATGGGTGTTATCATTTTGCTGCAAGGAATGCAATTACACATCACGATAATGATAAATACTTATTATATTATTTTCTAACTCCATTCCCAATATCCATTGTCCCATCTTTTCAAACGGGAATCCTTTTATTACGCTATTGTGCCGTAACGACGACAGCGTCACGGTAGCTTAACGAGATCCACGACTCTTCTCTGCAGTGATTGGCATTTTTTATTGGATTTTAAATTAAATTCCAAAGGCGATGAACACCGAAGAAACGTTATTCTCCATTCTAATTGCAAACTTTCATTTCATTGCAAGCGATACTACAATCCGTATAAATTCTGTGATGTTGGTGCACAAGGACGACATGCTGCGGGCCATAAGATGCCGCTTCGTTGTGTTTTAGCTGGCTGATTTTTCCGGAAAGTCATTAATATAAATTTGCATATAATTAAAAACGGAAAAAATCCAATTCAAGTGATTTAATGATTAGCACGCAGCTGGGCGCTAGCCAAGTGAAATATGAGGCGAGCGGATAACGATATGTAATGAAATACTAATGAGAGGAAACAGAAAACAGTTGGGTGGGAAGAGAGGCTACCTAATAGTGCATTTATTAATTGGGTAATTGGAGGTCAATTCAAAGGTCATTCACTTGTTAGAATGTATGGAAATGTTAGTTCGATGATTTAACGAAAAACTAAAAGTCTTTTGTCTATGTACATATGTATGTGGGTAGCTTAGGACGTTCATACCATGGTTTATATCATAGTTGCCCAAGCCCTATGCTCGCATACACATTTTGTTTTTGTAATGCTCGTAAGTATGGGATTCTACTCGCCTATACACTTTCATAAGAAATTTGTGTATATATGCGAGCATAGGCGAGCATAGGAAAATAAAATTTGTATACTCCCGAAACGTTTCTATGGAAATACAACAAAAATTTTTTATTTTGATTCGAACAGGTCCAACCCAGCAATGAAAGGAATGAAATGTGGAACATATATGTATGTATATACATAGTATGTATACTAATTTGATTCGTTCATATTTTCGATAATGTTATCTACGTCTATTTCAACATTTATGGTTGATAGTTGCAAAACTGACTCGAGGTGTTTGTCTGAGATCCGGTTTCTGTGTTTTGATTTTACAATTTTTAATTTTGATAATATACTTTCACATTTATACGTACTAAAAACATTGACGAAAGTTTTAAAATAAACGCTTGGAGGCAAAGATATTTAATTTTGTCACACTAATAATTAATTAATTATTTATTTATATATTTTGAAAAATTTAGAGGAGGGCATTGAAAATTAATTAAGAAATTCAGTAGTAGCCAAAGTTCATAAATCTCGTATTAAAGATGTTTCTTTAAGTTTTCTAAAAACAATCCACTTTTCAATATTAATTAATTATTTATTTATAAATATTAATTTAATTTTATTAATTAAAAATGTATACATATATTCCAATGCATATTCGATAGCTTTGTTTGCATAACATAAATATAAATACAAAGTTGGATTTTTAGTTAATATCGATTATCAGTCTGATTTGTGTTCTAATTTTTTTTTACTGGGTTATCGAGATGTCAATGAAGTTGTAGAAAACTACAAAAACAAACATATAGAAAAAAAATTTTTTTTCTTTAAATTATGATATTGCTCGCCCGTAAGAAATGTTTGGGCATCATTGGTTTATATCTATAAGTTGCGACACTCTCAGCTGATCGTTTGGCATGTTGTGCCACCATGCAGTGCTGTGCAAAATTTACAGAAAAAAAATTCTAATGAATTTTGAAATCTTTAAATCTTTGAAATTATTGTGTGAATTGAATTTCTAATGCTATATTTGTAGCGATAATAACAAAAAATTAACATATTTTTGAGTTTTAATTGATTTTATTAGCAATTTTGGATCTTTTCTTGTGAAGATTTTACTACGTTTGAATACAACACTGTGGTCGATTCTTCTTCACATTTGGTTTATTTAGTTTCCCATTCTCCCATTGACACATAATGTGCCTGCCACTTTTTGCAACAACGATTCCCATGGTTGAAGTTTGTTTTGATGGGAATACAGTGAGTCACAGTGAAAGTGAGCCATCATTTATTCACAAATTTTTATTATTAAATATCTTTGTTAACAATTACTTGACTTTCCTAATTTCTTTGCAACGGAAAACTTTCAACAACATGCCAGAAATGATGAAAAACAAAAGCAATCAAAGTAATTCTTCTAGCAGCTCTAATTTAAATACTTAAAGTTTCTCTCAATAATTATTATTTTTCTCTTATATATTTTTACAGTTCACATCTTACTTTATGTGTTAATTATAGGTATACACAATCTATATAAAAGGGGATTCAGGCAATTTTTTTTTCCGATTTTAAAAGGTGTACTTATCAGACAACATACGCTAGATCGCGTAAAAATCGGGTTTTGTTAGATGAATAAAACACATTGCATGCTAATAAAATTTGTATTATATTTAATTCATTAGGGATAGAGTTTTAGGGCATATTCCTCTTAGTGGCTAACTTTCACTGTGAGCCCGTTTCATGAACTTTTCAATCAAATATTTTTTGAAATACTAAATTGCGGTTTATTATAAAATACACCTAAGTATATAATCTTGGTTTTCAATCGGTTTGTGTATAATTTTTTATTTTCATAAAACTTCGGACAACAAACCGTGGCTCATTTTCACTGCGACTTACTGTATGTATCAAAAATATAGATACACATTTATTTTTTCAAAACAAAAATGAAATATCCATGATGCCAATCGTTGCTACCCAATAAGCATTTTTGAATGCATTTGAATTTCATTGATTTGACTTGAGTTCTATCGTTATTCTCCAACCAAAATCAAACGTCAGGATAAAGCCTTTGAACAACAAATGCTCATCCGATTGAAATAAAGGAACAAAAATGTAACAATTATGATTGTCTGTTTAACTTATTTCCTCACTTTTTTGTTATGCATTTAAAAATAGTAACAACATTTTATACACAAAAATTAGTTGAATTATACATTCCTTCTTAAATTATATTCTTCACTCGTTTTTAGTTTATTTATTGCTAATATGATTGAATTTAATTCATGCTAATTATACTCTCAGTACAGTTCGGAAAAGTGTTGTAACTCAAGTGTAAAAACATGTTGGATATAAACTTGAGAATTGAGACTTTTCTCCAACATTGGATTCGTGCTAATTGGGATCTATCCAAATGTAGGAGAATGTAGAGTTTCCAAAGCAACCAAAGCGTTCAAAGGCATCCAGGCATTAATCAAAAAGTATGGATTGGCACAGCGTTTTATCAGCAAACACTATATCTACTGGTAGAGAGTTTAATTCTCAAACTTATCTCTAATCCAAAGCGAAGGGAGAAAACTACACTAGAAATAAATTGGAGACTGATTAGAAAAATAATAATAATAATAATACAGGATTCTCGACTGCTTCTCGAGTCGTCCTCTAACGTTAGAGATTTTAGAAAAGTGCTAGTTCTTGAGTCATTCTCAAACCGATATCTAAACTAAATGTTTGTCGGGTTTCGCCATGCAAAATGGCCGTTTGAATTCAAATTTTTTTCTTTCCTTTTGAACATTTTCGTATAAGCAGGGTTGCACTTTCTCGTACTGCTCTATTACTACATTTTTCCTAGAAATATAGAAAAGGGAATATACGGATACCAATGCCTTTACTACTTCGTTCGCGTGTATGCAAATTTTAATTCATGTAAGATTAACACGATCGATCTTTACACATATAACAGCAACAATTTTTTTAAAATTACACGATTTTTAGAACGTGATTTTAGCTTTTAAAACGTCATTTGAGATTTTGGTAAATTCAACCAAATTTTAGTGTTGATGCAACATTAGGCAATTTTAAAATAATGAATGAATCATATCAAATATAAAATTTTATTCCTAAATGTCATTTGGAATTTGGTTTATTTAACATGATAGTGTCAATATAAACTAAAAAATTTAAAAAAAGAACGTCAAAACTATTTTGAAACATACACATAATTTTTTTTTTGAACATTTGGAGTTCTGCTTTTCGTGCAAAACGGAATTATTATTTTTTAAATAAAAAGAAAATCTGGTGCCGTGGGAAGAGTTTAGTGTCATTGGAAGTGCGTGATAATGACATTTTCATTTATATTTTCAGTTTGTAGGCGAGTTAAAGGTGAAACGTATTTTTATTTCTAAAAGTTTTTAATGTAAAATATTTTCTTCTTTCTCCTCATAGTTTGCAATTTTACCAGGAGGATATCCTCCCATATCTCCCAATACCGAAGCACCTTCTTTTATTGAATGTACATACATATATTGTATTTTTGTAAATTGTAAAATCAATCCAGTTAATTTAACAATAAATTTAAGGTAAAATCAAAAAGATATTATTGCTAATTTAACGCGACCATTCCGTGTAAATTTAACTAGCTTAAATTGCAAAATTATCTAGTTAAAAATGTGAAGTCAACAGCAAAACTCAATATTATTTTAATGTTAGTTCTGCACATTTATCTGTTATTTTGTGCGCACTTGGACCGATATGACCAAAAAAATTAATATATGTATGTCGCACCCTAAATCATAAAGTGGCACAACTCAAAATCCAAAAATTTGCAGGAGGCCAAAAACTTTTTTCCTTTACAAGCAATGACATGGCAAAAGGCGACGTATAATGGCTATTTTTCAGTCAAAAGAGACCCGAATGAAAAGTTTTTTTGTTGGCAATCGCTAGAAAAGTCGATTTAAAAAAATTTTGAATTGTGTCACTTTATGATTTAGGGTGCGATATATTTTTATTAAAATCGTTTCGTTGTCAAGAAAAAAATTCAGTAGAAACGGAGTAAATCCTAACTAATTTGCTCCCATTTTGGTAGTAACAGCAATTCTACGAAATTGCACAGCATTGATTCCTTCATTCTCTCGATTTTCGCACAAATACAAATGCATTTTCAAAAATGAACAAGAAGAAGACCATTTGAGTGACCAAACTATATAGTATAAACAATGGTTCATACATCGCGATAGAATATGTATTTATATTCAAATGTATACCTATATCGACACCAGAGTGGAAGATCAACTCAGCTCAGAAAAGGTGTCTCAAACTCCCCACTTCGGGAATATATGTATGTGTGTGGATATTATCTACATTTTAGGTGATCATGTTTTCATGTTTTCTCGCGTGGAATTGCATTTTTTAGCAAGACGTGTTGGTTTTCTTAATTGGAGCTTTACAGTCTAAACGATTATTGTCGAATACAATCGTAATAACTAGAAACAGCAACGGAGGCCAAGTCATTATCCACCTCATATTTTCAACGCAGTGGCTGCCAAGTCTCTTTTCGCTCTTTCTGCGATGTCGGAAAATAGTTAGTCTTGATTTCGTTGACCGCAAAACCCATTCACTTAGCGTATTTACCCAGCATACAAGGTTGAATGGGGCAGAACTGTGAAAGCCAATTATGTCAAATACTTTTTGGTTGATGGTTTTTCCGACAGGGTAGGAATATGATGTATTGTGGAACAATTTTCCGTCATCCCCTGCCAAGTTTGGTTTGGAGACAAACCGGTTTCAGCTAATATGCGCCATCTTCAGTGTCTTTTTTCGTTCGTTATGTCCATCTCATCGGCGTATGTTTTTGTAGTAGATGGTTCCTGAAAGTTACAGCGCTGCAGCTCGCACGATAGCGGTCGCTTTGTCCGTAACCTCACCTAACCTCATGTGTTGACGTAGCTGGTGGATTTACTCAACGTCATTTCGTATAGCCGCATAAGCTTTGCTAGTAAACTAAATTCTTGCTGTCAAAAGCGGCTTTGATATCGACTAAAAGATGAATTGATACGACCATTTTCCTTATAGGAATAATTTATTGTCTATTTTTAGAGAGTCAGTAATTTTCACTCTGTTAATGTAGGTATTTATGTACATATGTAAATCTTTTCAAGCACAAGCAAAATTGCAAAAAATCTCTGATTTGCAATTTCCTTCGAATTCAATTGCCCTCACTTCCGCTGCTTGTGGAAATTATCAGAAATATAAGTAGATATATTAATTTTTATTATCGTAGTACAAACAATTCCTTGGTTTGCAATATCAATTCACTTTGTCCTACTTTTACATTCATATTTCATTTGTATTTCTAATGTTTCCTGCTCACAACTCCATTTAGTTCCAACCGATTTCCATGCCGCTTTAAATAGAAAACTGATCAATTAACACACAAACTAGCCGGATTTCATCATAAATTTACTTCCACTCACCGCCAATGTGTGTAAAGGATTGTGCGAATTTGTGCTTTCGCGTTTTTTTTTTGTTCTTCTATCTCTAACATGGCCTCTCTTCGTTTTCCTTTTCCCTTGTTCCATAATTTAACTAAAAACACTGACACACAATAGTTTTGCTAACCGACCACTCCTGCTCAGTCACAGTTTGACGGCCATTTCGATGGGCAATAGCCCTGCTAGAATTGTGTGACCGAAAGTACTAACACTATTACAAAAAATAATATTACCAACACATTTGCACTCGTATGTGTTTCTAGCCAAGTTCCAAACCAATGAGATAGATAAGGATAAAATGGAATTTGAAAATACACATACGGGAACGTGATGAATGAAACGGTCACAAAAGTTCCCGATGCCCTTAAGAATGTGATAGGAAATATCCCAAAACTTTTGGTCATGTCTGCCGGTCATATGACCGGTAAAATGACCTGCACAGTTCTTGCAGGGAGGAGGCGGGCGTGGTTGGAGTGCTGTAAGCAGTCGGCATGTGGCATATTTACTCTCAGCCAGTTGAGAGCCACCGCAAGTGCATGCGGTTGGTACAGAGTGCTGCGATAATTCATCGAAGTTTCATAAACCAAAAATGATGGCTACATAGAGATACTATGTATGTATGTACATATGTATATACTGTATATGACTGGACGTTGTTGGCTGCAACTGCACAGCATCCTTGATTTCCAAAAGCGCTTAACTTTATTTCGCTGCTCGCTTATCTCAATCCGAACCAGGCATTTGCTATAATCGTCCGTTTAGGAAAAGGCAAGGGTGAGTGAGAGTGTAGCGAGAGCAGAGGGAATGAGGTAGGGATATAAAAGCCAACAGTCGGAGGGGCGTCATGCCGCGGCAATTTGCTGTCACCCAAGCGCATTCAGCTGAGCCTTTAAGATTTCTGCTGGGACGCAAGTCATCGTTTACAGTGCTCCAGCATTATCTAGTATGTTGTGTCTTGAAAAGCGCACAAATTTTCTTCTCGACTGAACCGCAAACATAAATTGCAGCTTCTGCTTTGAAGAATTCGTCGGCCTGGCCGAAAGGAAGCAATGTGAATATGTATGTATGTACGTAAGTATGTACTCAATGCAGCTTCTCAGTGAACTTAGGCGTATTACACAATTTGTAAGCAATCAAATTTTAAGAATAATTTTTAAAGTAGATACCTACTTTCCGCACTAATACCTGTCTAGTTTCAAATAAAATTTTATGCTGATGGAAATAGCATAATCTTTCGCAAAAGTTAATCCAGAAGCGCACTCCTTAATCGGTCTTCAAAAACAAAGGAGTGATTTACGAGTTCCAAAAGCCTTCATACGATACTAACTAACAAAGACTTCTTATAGACCCTTGAATTACAAATTTTCGAACTTCTTTTTCATTTCATGTTCGGACCACACCGCGGCTTATATTGGGCGTCTTTGGTGCGCTCCGAAAGTGGTTGGCTCTCTCTTTTACGAGCTATAAAACGGAATGAGCTCTTATCGGAGCTTTAATTGAGCAAATAATCGCTTTACGTCGGCACCTCAAGAGGAGTTATATAAAAGGATTCAAAATTACTCCGAATCATAAAAAATAAGTGTTTTAGAGACTTCCTTTTTTCTGAGCCCTACCAAAACGCTCGTTTTCGAAACCTTTTTGGATGCGTTTTTCCGGGCGCTTCGGTTTTGGTTGGCCGGGATAAGTAAGTATGCATTGCCTTTTTTGCATTGACATAGGAGAGAGCAACGTTGCTACTATACATATGTACATACGCATAGATATGTATATGTATGTATGTTTGTCTCTATGTATGTTGGTATGTACATATATTGGTACATTTGGGAAGTGCATTTCTGCTGCATCCGCATATTCATCGCAATGGAAAATTCATAATCGCAAATTTATGAGTGAACTCATTCGAATTTTATCAAGCACTCAACTTTCAACAACAAAAAAGATTCATGCCTCCTACTTCTTTGCGGCTTTATAGAGTTAGTCCTTTACAGTGGCGCTTCGATTATCCTTTCATATTTTTTTTTACTGCAAATCAATGTAAAGAGATTCACATTCTTATTGCGCTAACCAACAGAATGATGTTCCTATGTGAGTGTATTGGTTTTCAGAAATTTTCTATAAAGTTTAATGATTTCAGGCAGGGACTTGTAACGCGTTTCGGTTTCGGTTTCTGTTACACAGCTAAGTAACGAAACAGAAACAGAAACAAAACTCATTTGTAACAAAAGTCGTAACAAAACTCCGAAACGTTTCCGGCAGAAACAAAACCTGTAACGAAACTAAATTAATTTTGTTCCTTGTAACAGAAACAGAAACAGAAACAAAACTCCTTTGTAACAAAAGTCGTAACAAAACTCCGAAACGTTTCCAGCAGAAACAAAATCTGTAACGAAACTAAATTAATTTTGTTCCTTGTAACAAAATCCGTAACGAAACTAAATTAATTTTGTTTCTCAGTATCAGAAACAAAACCAGAAACAAAATTAATTTTGTTTCTCAGGCTGTGTGCCAATCGGCAACATTTTTCTCTATGGGAAAATGAGGTAGAAAATTTTACCATGTTGAGAAAAAAAACACAATTTTGCTGTGCCAAACGGAATAGAAAATTTTGACAGTTACAAAGATAAACTTTTGGGCGAACACGGACAACGATACAATTTTAAAACGTAAAATGAATATAATTGTTGATGGCAATATTGATGGAAATAGCAGAAATGTATTCATGTAATGATCTGATGTTATTTTGTTTTTAAATATTTGTGTTACTTGTATACACTAAAAATAAAATTTCGTAAAATAACTACGAAACACTTTCGTAGTCTAGAGATTCGTAATATGTACGAAAGTTTCGTATATATTACGAGAGCATTTTTCTCAACAAAATCTAATTTTACGAATCTTTCGTAAATATTACGAAAGGGCTTTCGTAAACCATTTTCTAATATTTTTTTCGTATATATTACGAAATATTTCGTAAATATTACGAAACACTTTCGTAAATTTTCTTAAAATTATCTTTACGAATAATTTCGTATATTGTACGAAAGTTTTCGTAACATTATCAAAGGATTAAAAGATTTACGAAATACTTTCGTACAATAATATTTTACTGTACAAGTCTTCTTTCATTGTAAAGTGTTGAGTCGGTGCAATAATATCAAAAATTATTTTAAGTAGTAAGTGCGTAATGAAATAATGCGTAAAAGAATAATGCATTGTATATAAAAAGACAATATTGATATACAAAATAAACTGTGATATTTTCCAACTTAATTAAACTTAAAGGTGAGTACATTAGTTGCATTTACTTTTTCCTTTTTTCGGTCTTATGTATTTTCCTAAATAAATACTCAATAAAATAATATAAAGATATATTTCTACACTCAGAGAAAAAATTTTAAAAACATATGAAAATGTGCTTAAAATTGGCAAAAACGTATTTAAAAGTGATGTAGATACGACCATTTTTATTTTAAAAAGGTTCATTGTAAAATTGTAAAATCAAGAAAACATTTTAATTTAAAAATATTTATTTTTAATTCAAGCCCTATGAGATTTTGAACCTGAAACTTGCGCTTTTATTCCCTTCATTTTAATTTTCAATTTAAAAATTATTCTATTTAATCCAAAATACATTTTTATTTCAAAAGTTTCATTTTAAATTTACAACTTTCATTTTTAAAATAAAAACGACCTGGTTTAAAACGTGCATTATAAAAATAAAATTTTTTTTCTCCGAGTGTAGCTGCTTGAATTTTAAGGTTTTAAGTAGTTTCCCTTTATCTTTATCTTTATCTTTATCTTTATCTTTATCTTTATCTTTATCTTTATCTTTATCTTTATCTTTATCTTTATCTTTATCTTTATCTTTATCTTTATCTTTATCTTTATCTTTATCTTTATCTTTATCTTTATCTTTATCTTTATCTTTATCTTTATCTTTATCTTTATCTTTATCTTTATCTTTATCTTTATCTTTATCTTTATCTTTATCTTTATCTTAGTCTTAATATTAGTCTTAATTTTTAATTTTTATTTTTCTTTGTTTTTTCATTTTCTTTTTTTTTCTTTTTCATTTTCTTTTTTTCTTTTTCTTTTTCTTTTTCTTTTCCTTTTTCTATTTCTTTTTTTCTTACTTTTTCACAGGGGTATCTGTTTAAGTGGATCGGAACGACGTCCACATTTGCAAATTGCGATTTCCAAAGTTTCCTATGTTTGTAAGAACACGTATAGGCAATAAGTACCTCTTATTTTATTAGTTACTAAAATTAATATTAATATAAATATAAAATATTAAAATAAATAAAAAACTTTTAAATGAATTGAATAAATTAATTTCAGTAGATATTTAAAACTAAAATGAAATTATCTAAACTTATTTCTTATGCATATATAAAACATCTTTCTCTTAGCATTATTTTATTGATATACATATTTTGAAAAAGTTTTCAAATTTCGTTGAAATATACATCATATGTACATAAATATATGTATGTAATAATTAAGTTATTTTTAACTTTAAGCTAAAAAATTATTTGGTCAATTGTACAACAATTTGACAGCTCTAAGAGCCTTCGTAAATGTACGAAAGCGGTTTCGTAATATTTACGAAATCTTTCGTTGCTCAAAAGTACGAAAGTATTTCGTAAATAGTACGAAAGCCTTTGTAAATACTACGAAAGTATTTCGTAAATACTACGAAAGTATTTCGTAAATACTACGAAAGTATTTCGTAAATACTACGAAAGTCTTTCGTAAATAGTACGAAACCTTTCGTAAATACTACGAAAGTATTTCGTAAATAGTACGAAAGCCTTCGTAAATATACGAAAGTATTTCGTAAATACTACGAAAGTATTTCGTAAATAGTACGAAATAGCTTTCGTACTATTTACGAAACCATTCGTTGCTCAATTTTACGAAAGAATTTCGTAATATGTACGAAAGATTTCGTAATATTTACGAAATATTATTTTGAGTGTATGTATGCAATTACAAAATGTCAAAATTGTACCTAGCCCATTGAGCTAGGTAAAATTATGACAATAGAATTCACCACGAATACTGCCAAAATTTTACTCCCTTATGTCAAAATTTCATTTTTTCTACCGATTGGCACACAGCCTAAGACACTTATATTTTTTAAATATTATCGTAAGGGACATTTATTCAAATACGCTCATAAAACATTGAGAGTGAAATTATCGTAAGGGACAAAATTATGATTTTTTCGCAAACTGCAAATTTTTTCAAGAAAAAAGATATCAGGTTCTATATATTAATTAACCATCTAAACGCGCGTTCAATTTCATTTAAATATACCAGTAAAAAACAGTGAAAAAAAACAAAAAAAAAAATGCTCTCCTGTAAAATTTGCTCTTGTCCCTTACGATAAAGTCGCACAAAGGGGTCGATATGAAGAAAAATATAACTGGGTGACTATTAGGGTTGTCTTTTTTAATTTTTTTAAATGATATATAAAAACGATTCATATGCATAGAACAACGGATTGTGAAAAGTATACATTAATTGTTATCAAGAAATATTTAATTTTCTAATAATAGCTCATTCAGACTACTTTGTAGTGCAATTTCTTCATCATCATGATTTTTATAAGACGTCGAAGCAGTACAGGATGCTTTGGCGGGTGTAATATCGTTTCGTATGGATAATGGAATATTTTCACATATTTTCCTAACTCCAGTTGAGTTAAAAAAAGGACACGTGAGTAAGGAGTACTCATGAACATTGATGTGTAATCAATTTCGAAATAGGACTTTTTAAGCCCTTTCCCTTATTCATTTTTTCACTGGTTTTCTATCGATTAAAATGCGACTATCGTTTTTATAATTTTTTGTTGCCATTGTCACTGCTACATTTTGTTGTTTTTGTTTGTTTCGGTGTTTGGTTTTTGATTTTTAATTTTTGATTTTTGATTTCTGATTTTGATTTGTTTTGTTTTGTTTTGCTCAGAAACATGCAATATCATTCGGATCCACGTTTGACCCATATCTCGGGGCTCCGTGTAGAAGTCCTACTCAAAACCTTTCATTTGATACCAACATTGCTCAGAAATATTCAAGGATCATCCGGATCCTCATTTTGACCCATATGTGGAGACCCGGTCTAGAATAGAGCTCTATACGAAAGCCCCGCTCAACATCTTTCATTTGACACCAATATTGTAGAAGGCCAGCTCAAAACCTTTCATTAGATACCAATGTTACTCAGAAACACACAAGATCATCCGGGTCCTCGTTTTGACCCATATCTCGCGACCCGACCTAGGAATCATAAAGAATAGGGCTCCCTGTAGAAGCCCTGCCCAAAACTTCTCATTAGATACGCGTAAACTTTACCTGTTTTTCGAAATTACTCGTAGCTACAGCAAAGATGTTTGCACATCAAAATGCCACAGGTATACATATATAAATTATATACCTAAAAATAAAAAGTCCATACTAATGTACGGCAAATAGTATTATAATAATTTTTATAGTTTTGCCACTGAGAAACAAAATTAATTTCGTTTCTGGTTTTGTTTTTGTTGCAAGGAACAAAATTAATTTCGTTTCTGGTTTTGTTTTTGTTGCAAGGAACAAAATTAATTTAGTTTCGTTACGGATTTTGTTACAAGGAACAAAATTAATTTAGTTTCGTTACAGGTTTTGTTTCTGCTGGAAACGTTTCGGAGTTTTGTTACGACTTTTGTTACAAAGGAGTTTTGTTTCTGTTTCTGTTTCTGTTACAAGGAACAAAATTAATTTAGTTTCGTTACAGGTTTTGTTACTTATTGAAACGTTACAATCTTTTGGTTTCGAATTTAGTTTCTATCCTTTAATGTTTCTTGGAACAGAAACGCCAGAAACGAGAGTTTCGTTTCTTTACGAGTTTTGTTACAAGTCCCTGATTTCAGGTGGAGGTGTTCGGACGCATGAAACGGAAACTCAAGAGTTGGACATTGTGGCAAATAAATGGTGGCAACTTTCCATTTGTATATTCATATACTGCTGTGGTGCAGTGGGTAGAGTGCTCGCCTGCTATGCCAGGGGTCTCGGGTTCAAATCACGGTCCGAGCCAAACACCAAAACAATTTTTCTAATTAGTAAAAATCCAATTATTGGGTTTTTTAAGAGCAGCGGTCACCTCTCGGCAGTGGGCGGCATACCCTCCGAGTGTATTTCTGCCATGAAAAAGCTTCTCACAAAAAAATGTATTCGCCGTTCGGAGCCGGCATAAAACTGTAGGTCCACCCAATTAGTAGGAAAAACAAAAAGGAGCACACCTCACATTGGGAGAGAAGCTCGGCCATAAAACTCGTCAGAGTTATAATAGCGCCATTGTATTATTATATTATATATATACTAGCCGGACCCGTGCGCATCTTGCGCAAAAAATAACAAAACAACGTGGCGCCAGTCGGTATGGTTTGTGCTGTCACGCCCATTTTAAAAAACTTATTATTTATTTGGTTTGGTGGACCTTATGGAACTTTCAATGAATTACCTAGATATATGTTTGACAAATATATCGCATAAAATGTTTTTATTATTCCTATATAGGTATGTGCAATATATTTTTATATATTTTATATATATTTTTATGTGCGTATGTGGTTCTTGCCGACTTGGTAATTTTTTTCCACACGTTTGCCTTGGCTTAATCGATTTATCTGCTACAGTAGAAAATTTGCTCCTCTTGGCCCATTTTTCAAAATTTCAGCACGTTTCCTCATAACTGCATAACGTAATTTCATCACTCGGGCTTTATTATTGATTGAATTATCATGTTTTAGGTACGTGCTTTTCGAAATACACACATATGCCTTATTTTCAACCCCAATTTTCTCTGTTCCCATTAGAATCTATGTACCAAATTTCATTAAAATATTTCTATTTTTGCGCAAGTTAGAGTGTATACGGCCGGACGGACGGACATGGTTCAATCATTTTTTTCATCCTGATCGTTTTGATATACTCTTATATATTAAGGTGGAGTGAAATTTTTTTTTTTGGAAATTCAATTTGTTCCAAAGCCAGAACGGCACCTTTCTAGCCCAGTAATAAGCCTTTAAAATTTTATTGACCTACTCGCATGTTTAGAGGTGCCCTCAGCCCCACAAAGTTGAAAAAATAGCACGATCTGGTACAAATGTGAAATTTCTACAATTATGAAATAAAAAAAACCAAGTATGAGGATTGATAAACAGGCTAAATTGAGTATAAAAGTGAATTTTTTTTTGGAAACAACAACAACCAAAGTTATTAAAGGTCAAAATTTATATTATGCATTTTTTAAATTGCAATTACTTAAAAACTACTGAACCGATTTCAAATATTTTTATACCATTCGATAGGTATTTTGAATCCCTTTAGTTTTGATTTTATGTGGGTTTCATAACACTCCCCGCTGCGGGGGTCAACCCCCCTTTTACCCCCCTTACTTTTCATATAAAGTACCACGCCCAATAAAACACCGTTTCGCATGCATAGCTAATTTATACCTTTAAAACGATGCCTTACTTATTAAGTTTGGTAAATTATGTGAGCAGAAAAAGGGATATTTGCAAAAAAACCAATTAGAAATAATATATATGATTTATATGCATGGCTCGTGTATTCACACAGATTCTACTAAGTGAATGCTGAATAAAATACTTTTGGCTCTGAACTCTGAAAGTCGATATTTGCTAAAAACTTATACGTACACATTTATGTAAATACCCAGCAAAAATCTACGCCTTAGTTAAGAATTATTACAGTAGGTTTAAAGGATTTTGAAATAAGGCCTGAAAATTATAAGGGTAGCAAAGTTGTATGACGTAAGTTTTAAAATAAGGCTGATTTTCCTGTTTTGATGTCATCATGCCATAAGGAATACTCTATCTCTGAGAGCACACCATGAAAATAAGTCTTATTTTATGCCTTATTATGGCATGATATCCAGGCCTTACATAGTGTATGAATACCTTATAAATGTTTTAATAATAAGGTGTTTTTTGTTTAGCTGCATAAATCACATTTTTTGCGTAATTTAAGCGTTGCGTTAATTTAATAAAAAAAATATATTCTGCTAGGGTTGAAACGTTATTATACTCAGCTGTACAAGTACACAGCGTATTATAGTTTTGATTTCATAACCGTGGATTGTAACAGAATGAAATAATCGAGATATATATGGACTTATATATATCAAAATGATCAGGGTGAAAAGAGAAATCGATTGATCCATGTCCGTCCGTCCGTCCGTACGCACTCTTAACTCGCGCAAAAATTGAGATATTTTGATGAAATTTGGAATGCAAGTTGGTATCGAGACTGGAACGGTTGGTATTGAAAATGGGCGAAATCGGACCATAACCACGCCCTATATAGAAAAAATCGGAAATTTGGTATCTCAGCGACTAATATAGGTGGAGCGATGAAATTTCACCCACGTATTGAACTCAGGCCCTTATGAAGAAATTTGATGAATTTTTGGAAAACGGGGGTACCACGCCCACTTATTAAGGGGCAAACATTGAAAGTTTTATTAGCCATAACTCAGAAACCGTAGCAGATATATCGATAAAATTTGGTATGCGGGATTTACTTAATTAGACAAATGTTTTGACGGAAAATTGTCAAAATCTATCTCTGTCAAATATAAAGATATATCATTGAAATTTTTTGGCAGGAGTCCAACTACGGGCGTAAAACAAAAAACACAAACCCTATCACTATCCCTATCCCTATCCCATATCATATAAACACCTTCTAGAGTCACCCCTGGTCCACATTTTGGTCGATATCTCGGAAAACGGGTCGCATGGGGTCTTGAAAATCACCTCTTTTTTACATATTCACCAACACCTTTTATTTGATACCCATTTTGTAGAAAACCCGCCTGGGGTCACATATTTCGGGAAATACTTCGAATACGGGGTCTTATATGGGATCAATAACTAAATCATGTTCAAGCACTCGTCAACACCTTTCATTTGATACCCATATCGTACGAACCCGTTATAGGGTTACCCTGGTCCACATTTTGTGGAATATATCCAAAACCTTCCCAGATTCGTATACTTTTTTTTGGCCATAAACCATGTCGGGCTCAATCCAAAACTACGTGCAAAATTTCATTTAATTCAGTCCAGCCATTTTGGAGTTATAGCGTCAGGAAGGAAAACGCGACTTATTTTTATATAATAGATAAAGAGCAGACATCGCACTTAAAAAAAATTTCACATTCGTGTTTCTGGCAGCAGACCGACAATATTTTTTCCATGTGAACACATATATGTATATTCGATAACATTTTACAATCTTGTTAAGTTAGTTGTATAATGATGTGAAAATAACAGTTTAAATATTTAATAACTAAAAATGTTTAGTCGGCAACTCTTCTAGCCTGCAACCTTGCGAGCGATCAGCTGGCACGTTCTTACGTACAAACTCAAAACGATTTTGATTTCATCAGCGTCGTCCGTCGTTGAATAATCGTTTACACACAAATCCCACTGAATAGATCGGATCAGCTGACACGGTATACGGGCTTACATTCTCGACTAACCGAACTATTAAAATTAAGTATTAAAACATTTGGAGCAGAGAGAATGAGTGCAAGCAACAGCAGCGCTGTCAGTGTATTCCAGTTTAAAAACTTAGACTCAGCTTAGGCTTACGAGTCTGTTTGCTGGGTATGTAAGTATCTTATCTGTATGTGGACAATATTAATGCCAGTATCACGAACACCGAACGAACTACCGAAACGCCGAAAGCCACGGTGCCGAACTCCTCGAAAATCGTATCAGCTACCCCGTCGGTTCGAAGTTAAGTGTTGCCAACTATATGAGCTATGTTCGAATCAGCGTTACCAAGTGCTGATGCGAAATTGAGCGGGTTTTTCTCAGGTTTCTTATCTTTTTGATAAAACCAAAAACATTTTTACTTTATTTTACTAAAAACAATTTATTTAAATAATAAAATAATGGATTCTATTGCGATAGCAGCTTTATTAGTAGAGGAAGAGGAGCAAAGGATTTCTCTGAACGAAAGAAAGTTTTTGAGAGATCATAGCAATACTTTTACTTTAAGTAAACAAGCGTAAATTTAATTACAGGCTGAAGATAAAAAAAATAATACGGCGCGCGCATTATACTGAAGCCGACCTTCCACCACCTGCAATATTTATTTGAACGCGTCTTTATTGAGACGAAAATTTTTACTGAAATGGTAAATTGTTGGTAATACACATTCATAATTCGTTAGTTGCTTTTTTATAGTAGTCAAACAATAATTATCAACTTCAGAAAATGCATTATTATTCTTGGGTGAAAATATATTTTAATTTCCAAAACCTACATACACACGTAAATCACTCTTATCATTATTTCACAATTTTTTCTTTGAAGTTTTTATTTGCATATAACAGAAATTCAATCGCGGTGGAAAATGCAATGGACCCACGCCATGTTTGTGGCTTCTCGCGACCGGTTGATTAATGTATTTACATATATTCACACTCACTAACACTTATTACAACTTCATACATGCATTTACATAATTTACTTAAACTTTTATTGTAATTTTTGATATTTTGTTAATATCGCCGCAACCAAATACTTGCGGCAAATTTCGGCACGAAAAACTGTCAAAATGTTCGTTCATTCGGTGTTCATAATGCCGATTTACCGAAATGCGAAAGGTTCGGCGCGCCGTCGGTTGTCATAATGCTGATTTGCCGAAAACGTCATTTCGGTACCGCCGACGGTGATCGTGATAGTGGCATAAAACTTTTGAGATTTCGATTGTATGTCGATTATATAGTATATTTGTTTAAATGATAATAAATACTATACGAGTAATAAGTTTCACTTCGGAGCCGATTGAGTGTAAAATTTTTCTCGGCAAGCAAATTAAACTCGAAGTAGACTTGAAAGAAGAGGGAATTTTAAAATTTATTTGAAATCAACCAAGAAGCAGGCTTAAGAAAAATTCGTTTTCCAATATTTAAAATTAATGAATTTCATTTGTTTATACTGGCTACGAAAAAATTTGAAAACAAATAATTCTTTTCACTTTGAAAAGAATTTAAACCGAAAAATTCTTTTCATGGCTACGAATAATTGAAATTTGGAAACATTCGGGAAACAAATTTTAAGTTTTTTATATATATATATATATATATATATTATATTTTTCTTTCTTTTGTTGAGTATAGAAGAATACATTTTTTGAATCGTTTTCCAAATCAAACATTCGCAATCAATTACACTGGATCACAGAATTAAATTTGTTGTCTGTACTTTGGACGTGACTATCCTATCTATGTGTAAAATCGGTCGGTGATTCATTTTTAATTCTATGGGAAGGTTTTTGAGATCGGCAATTTACCGTTATTTGGCCAATGGCTCCACTTAATTGTTTATATCTCTTTAACGCAGTGAGCTATCTTCCTTGGGGGACACCAAACAAAAGAAAATTAAATTTCCTTTTCATGGCAACTATAACATTTTTCTCTAACTCTTATAGTTTCTGAAATATTGAGGCATTGCGCGACTTGGCTGTATTCACTTGATCGCCTATAACTTTTCCATTTTACCATGGCTTTTCTTCGTTGATAGCTTATTTTTTTGGTAATGGAATCGAGCTTCATGCAGAGGAGTAAAACCGAAGGTGAAAACATTGGTTTTAAAGATATTGCCTGACAAAGTCAATTTTTTCTTAAAAAATTCGCAAAAAATCGAAAAAATTCAAAAAATTGACGATTCAATATTTCAGAAACTATAAGAGTTAGAGAGGAAGATAGCTCACTGCTTTAAAGAGATATAAAGGCTAAGTGGAGCCATTGGCCAAATAACGGTAAATTGCCGATATCTCAAAAACCTTCCGATAGAATTAAAAATGAATCACCGACCGATTTTTTTGGCTGTAGAGCAGTGTTATTGTTTACCTTTGTTTATACAAATGCGCTTATATACACATTTCACTAAGCGGTTACAATCCTATATTTTTTTCTTAATTCGTGCCGCGAGAAAACTCATTTTCAAAATGCGATAACCTACTTTAGATCAGATTTTGGTTAGAGAAGAAAAATAGGGTAGGAGATACGCTCCAAAATATTCGCCTAAAGTTAGCATAATCTGCCCACCAACAAGGACGACTGTCTCAAATGAATGTGCTTGCATAGTTTTAAAGGAACTTTAGGCAAATTCTGCCAACACAATGCCAAAATTCACCTTATGAACTGCAGCGTAATACCGTTTTATGTTTCCTAGCAAATTCCTTTTAAAGGTTTTTGGCAACGAAGACACTTCGACAAATTTAGTTCTTTATTATATTCAACATACATATTTTGTTTTGTCGATACTTGAGACCCTACCCATTTTGAACACTAATTTTCGCAAATTCACAAAAACAAAGAAATGTTATAAGCACAATATGTACTATCTAGATTCAAAAAAATATTCTTGGAATGAAAAAGAACTTTTGTTTTTGAATATACCCGTATTGCGAATGAAACGAAAAACAAATGAATTTCAAATATTTGAAAATAAAATCTTTCCCAAAAATTGTATTCCAGGTGTTCAAATAATTCGAAAATGTATAATATTTTTCAAATGATAAGATAGATAAAATTCAAAACAAACATTTTAGGCAAAGAATAATTTGTGAAAACAAATTATATTTAAAATATTTTCTGAACCCTGCCAAGAAGAGATCTAAGTCTGCAGTACTTCTTACTATAGGCCTAAAGACTCAATTCTTGATAAATAAAACCAAATTGAAAATTTGAAAATGAATTAAAAAATATATCAAACATTATAACAGCTTAAGTCGAAAAATATGATTTCGAGATAAATTGATTTTTATATTCGAAGTCGTTTCTTAAAAAATTGGGGTTAACCCCCCCCCCCAAAATTTGACAACACCATAAAAAAATAATTTTATAAAAGATGGTACATGCAAAAAAATTTGTGTAAATACATGTTGCAAAATCTATGAATATTCGGGGATGTACATCGCCAATGTTTGTCAACAACTACTGATTATGTTTATAAACAAGCAGTGTGGAGACATTTCCCTAAAAGTATGCTGTGGGTATTAGCTGAGGTTTGTTATACTCAGCTGTACTAGTACACGGAGTATTATAGTTTTAATCACATAACGGTGGATTGTAACATAATGAAATAATCGAGATAGATATCGATTTATATATATCAAAATGATCAGGGTGAAAAGAGAAATCGATTGATCCATGTCCGTCCGTCCGTCCGTACGCACTCTAACTCGCGCAAAAATTGAGATATTTTGATGAAATTTGAAATGCAAGTTGGTATCGAGACTGGGACGGTTGGTATTGCAAATGGGCGAAATCGAACGATGACCACGCCCACTTTTCCTATATAGAAAAAATCGGAAATTTGGTATCTCAGTCACTAAAAAAGCTGGAGTGACAAAATTTCACCCACGTATTGAGCTCATGCCCCTACGAAGAAATTTGATGAAATTGGGCGGTGCCACTCCCACTTATTAAGGGACAAACAATGAAAGGTTTATAAGGCATAACTAAGAAACCGTAGCAGATATATCGATGAAATTTGGTACGCGTAATTTACTTCCTTAGGAAAATATTTAGACGAAAAATTGCCAAAATCGGTTGACGACCACGCCCAAATTTATATATATACATAAACCAAAAAATAGATAAATGTTGGAAAATGGGCGTGGCACCGCCTATTTGCAGACAAAGGAATCTACGAGATTTTGGAACCCATAACTCTACAAATAATTGAGATGTTATGACGAAAATCAGTTTGTACACTAATAACTTGTGGTAATACATGATCAAAAATTTAGCGAAGTAGGTTTAAGACCACGCCTACTTTTTAACAAAGATATTTCTGGAAAACCCTTTGAGAATTTGTAACGTGACATCTTTGTAATTAAAAGTCATAAAGGGTTGCAAATTTGCACTAACAATAATATTTATATGCTTAGTTGGATGATTGATAAAAATTTTGAAAATGGGCGCGGCACTCGATTCATATAAAATGCACGCTAATCGAACAAATGCAAACAAACAATGAAAGCATACAGCTGAGTATCTAATGTTCGATTCCACTCGAACTTAGGCTTCCTTACTTGTTAGTTTTAGTTTAAATACAGAGAAAATGCAATGAATTGAGACTTAAAAGGTGCCTTTGTTTAATGTGTGCATACGTAGGTCCACTCCCGAAACATAAATTTAAGTAAAAATTGTCTGGACGAGTTTTAAGTATTTTTTTTAATTTTGCGTTGGGTATTGAAAACCCCCCCAAAATATTTTTCTGTGTACGCCACTGTTAAGAACATACACCTACTTTGGCTATTATAGCAAGTTTAATATACCTCTATTGTGAGTTAAGTCTAAATGTTTTTATTTATATCTTTTGATTGAATTAAGTTATAAGAATGGGAGTTTTACAGAAATATAGAGTTTTAAAAGGAGAATAACGTGGTATATATTATTCGAAATCTTCCTCAGTCAACTTGAGCGAATATTGCTTGTGGCCACAGATTAAAAAAAAAAAACTATAAATTTTTGAAAACTGAAATTTTCATGATTTCACAATATGTAATTTTGTCACCGTAATTTTGGAAATCAATCACGACAGTGACCAATGACTTTTGGAGAACGGTGAAAAAATCACAGGTACGCCAAATATTTCCGATCTCTAGTATGTATGTACATATGTATATTATATTGTGAAGTTTTTGGATGTGCATATTTGCGTGCATATAAATCATTGGCATTTTTCAGGGAGCGGATTTGCGATATTTTCTCAAACGTATTTGATATCCGATCTAAACCAAATTTTACAGTTTTTATTTTTAGGTTACCATGAAATCTAAAGTTTAGAGTCTAAACAACTTGGCTCGTTCAAATGCTATAACGTTTACATACGCACCACAGAAAATTCCATTGCGTATTAATATACACTAGAGTGCTGCCTACTGTCGAAATTCGACAGTTTTCTAGATGTTTTCTTATGACTAAGGTGCAACTATAGTTTTTGTATAATTGTTTGTTGTTATTGTCACTGTTACTATTTTGTTGTTGTTCCTGTTGATGCTGCTCCTTTTGTTGAAAAATATTCGGCACAAAACTTCACTATGGGGCTCCTTAGTCAAAATCTATGTATAAAAAATCTAGGTCCACAGAAAATAAAAATAACCAGTAGCTATGAAGGTATATATATATATATATATATGTATATCAAAAAATTTTCTAATGTGGCAATAAGTGGTCTTCCACCCTCAAATTGTCGCACAGTGTAATTGAAAGCCACAGCATCGCGTGGCCGGGTTTACTAGTATTTATTTATTTATTTATTTAATTTATTTATTTATGCACATATGTACATATGTACATATGTAGATACATACATATATGTATATAGATATATGTATATTCTCATGTTGGGTAAACAGTTTTTTGGCATAAATACTCGTATTAGAAGTATCTATGTTTTGAATAACAAATTAGCAATATTGATTAACTAATAGTAAATCAAATAGTTGAACAGTTGCTGGGTAAGTAGGTATTGTATGTGCATGCATATAGCGCATAAGTACATAGTAAAAATACATATGTACATTAAGGTGGAGTGAAAATTTTTTTTTTGGAAATTCAATTTGTTTCAAAGCAAGAACGGCACCTTTCTAGCCCAGAAATAAGCCTGTAAAATTTTATTGACCTACTCGCATGTTTAGAGGTGCCCCCAGCCCCGCAAAGTTGAAAGCAATAAGCACGATCTGATACAAATGTGAAATTTCTAAAATTATAAAATCAAAAAACGAAGTATGAGGATTGATAAACATGGCTAAGCTAAGTATTACAGTGAATTTTTTTTTTCGGAAACAACAACAACAAAAGTCATTAAAGGTCAAAGTTACTACTGAACCGATTTCGAATATTTTTATACTGTTCGATAGATATTTTGATTCCCTTTAATTTGATATACATTTTTTTTTGATTTTATAATTTTCAAAATTTCATATTTGTACCAGATCGTGCTTATTGCTTTCAACTTTGCGGGGCTGGGGGCAGTTCAAAACGTCATCCTATCGTAATAAAATGGGGTTCATTAACTCGTATAAAGGCAACTTATCATTGCTGGTACGGTAAACAAAAAAAAAAAAAAAAATCCATATGTTTTCACTCCTCCTTAATGGACATACATATTTACCCATAAGGGTAAGATTATTCAACATATGATACAATAATAATAAACAAGTTAAGTATTTACTTAATATTTTCAGTCGAATAACTACGGAAAAGAAAATAAAAACTTATTTTTGATAAATATTTTTTTAATTGTTTGTTTATTTTTCTAGCTTTGATGTTCTTATTGGCTGGCATAGCAAATTATCCCAACACACCAAAAGGCTTGAGAATAATAATATAAAAAGCACTATAGTCGCATTTTAATCCTAAGAAAACACCTAGAAAAACTGTCTAATTTCGACAATAGGCGGCACACTACATAGTATTCTAGAAAAATTTCTATTTCTTTAAAAAGTTACATATATTATTGTTATTTCCGATAATAAGGTTACCAATTCTATCGAAACCCGCTGAACGCAAAAGAAAAGGGAGACCTCCACTGCGTTGGGAAAATCAGGTGGACAACGATGCTGCCTCCCTAGGTGTTCCCAAGTGGCGCCATGCTGCGCGAAACAGAAGCAATTGGCGCGCTCGGTTGGACTCGGCCAGAATCGTCTAGACGGTTAAGCGCCAATCAAGAAGAAGAATTCAGAAAGGGAATAGAAATCCGATTTCGAAACTGTTTACACATCAATGTTCATGAATAGGTACTCGTTACTCGCGCTTTATTTTTGTTTGTTCAGCTGTGTTATCATTACTACTTGTTGTGGTAGTTTTGACATGACTTTTGTTTAACTATTTTTTATACATAACAAGTGGGCTGCTGCTGTGTTGACACCTACAGCATTACACATTTGGTTAGTACAGCCTTCTTTAAAATTCCATTGTTTAAAATTTTTATAATAATTCAAATGCTGTTTTCTGTTTTTGTAATAAATAAATAGAAGCGCCCTTGAAGATGTTGACATTGGGACACAGGTGAAATTATTATTTTATTTGCACCTTAATTAAATAGATGAGAAAGTGTACACAACTTAATGTAATCATCTATATATATATGTATGTATGTATATAAAATTTTAGGGGTTTTTTGTGTAGGGAAATTTCTCAAATACCACTTAACTACGCTAGGTGGCGTCGGAGTCGAGATATTCCGAAAACCCGTTATCTTAATTTTTATCACGTATGTTTATTAGGTATGTAATTAAGAACCTGGTTAATCGGCTGTAGCAACTTCCATACTTATACCCCAAATTTTTTATACTGAAAATCTCTGGAAGTGCTTGTGGTTGGACACCGGAATTTGGTACAGTTATACA
Source organism: Urophora cardui (assembly GCA_960531455.1). Taxonomy (NCBI): domain Eukaryota; kingdom Metazoa; phylum Arthropoda; class Insecta; order Diptera; family Tephritidae; genus Urophora; species Urophora cardui. The sequence goes on along the minus strand of OY482671.1, from coordinate 91,125,320 downwards.
CATGTAATATCAATACCATACTTATAAAAAAAATTCGAGGGATAGGGATAAGGATTTTTTCTTTGGCCTCTATACGCTAGCCGCACTTCGAGGGTATGTATTTTTAGTTCTTTATAATTTTACATGCATTACCCTTAAGTTTTTAAGATGCATACGGTTTGTACATTAATTAAGTATGTTTAAATTTAAAATTACATGTGGTTCTTAACAATACTGTCTGCAGATGGATACAGACGTACAATTTCATGACAAAGTTACTACATTAAGATTCAGTGAAATAGATATGTATGTTAAATTAAAGAATACAATTTTTTTAGCGGACTGAATATTTTACATATAAATAAATTAAAGGACTCGATTAGTTCCTTATGTTTGGATAGCTCCTTTATGTTGTATGGATGTATTTGTAGCTCTTCGCAAATGGTTTCGTGAACTCTTCTCATATTTTGGTATCGGGGCGCGAGTGTATTAAATGACATACTGTTTGAAGTTAATCCCATTGCATGGGCATCTATCTGTTTCGATTATATGAAAACGTTTCAAATAGAATTTGTAGAAGCTGTGGCCTGCCAGGCATTGTCTCATTTCTAATGATACTCCAAGTTTTTGTGTATAGGGATAGGTATAGGTAGAGAGATAGAGATCAAGATAGAGATAGGAACAGAGAGATATAGAAACATAGAGATAGAGATGGGATGGAGATAGAGACAGATATAGGGATAAAGATGGGAATAGCGAGAGGGATAGAGATTGGGATAGATATTGAAAGAGGTAGAGAAAGAGATAGATGTATGGATAAAGATAGGAATAGCGAGTGGGATAGAGATAGAAAAAGAGGTAGAGATAAAGATAAGGGTAGGGGGAAGTAGGTTTGTCACGGCGAATCCCCTTTTTATTATTCGCAGTCATTAAGATGGACTCTAAGGCTTTATAGGAATAAATTTGAAGCAGAACAAGGGCTGTCGGGTCAGCTAGTATTAGTTAAGTATTGGACTTTTCTTTATTAACATTAATTTTTTCATTGGATCCCCCATATGAAATGTATATTTAGTCAGATATCATAACTTGATATAAGGGCTTACGAAATAATAAACATGCAGCTGTTTAAAAGGGCAAGAAATACGCCAAAATGTTTATATCTGAACAATCGACAGCGGTCCGACTCGGCCGATTACGAAAAATTATCAATTGTACATCAAAACTCACACGTACACTGAATTTTAATCCGATCTCCAAAACTAATATGCATTCACACGGACGAACGGACATACAGACAAACAGAGAACGGAGATGGCTTAATCGACTCAGCTCATGATTCTGATCATATCGGTATATATTTTTTTGTGGGTCTGTCGCGCCTCCTTCTGGTACTTTCCAGTTTCGTGTTTCGGCACAATGTTATAATTCCATTTCATGTTCATGAAAGGTATGAAAAATAGGATCTAACCATGATTGGGTACATTAGGTATTTCAATATGCGAAGATTTAGAAATATAAGAGAATACTGCCTCGTATTTGTATACATAGATATTCTGAAATACAACAAGCCATGACACTTGGATAATTATTTCCAAAAGTTCGTGATACGGGTTATTGTTGATCAATTGAGCCAATTTCAAATGGGACATATTTTCTACTTTAAGTTCAAAAAAAAAACAAAAATTTAAAGCGTTAGTAACGAGTACTCATGAACATTGATTGCTGTAGGCAGGCGCGGATCCAGGATTTCGGCAAGGGGGGGGTTTTGAAAATTTCTTTTTTTGGAAGATGTTTTTTAAGGGCAGACGCTGCACATAGGTAGATTTTACGAATTTATGCGGCCAAAATTGAAAATTTTAAAATTGGTGCAAATACAAAATCCAAAATCGCTCTACGTTTATATAGACCGGGCGATAATAAACCGGTCTTCTCGGCTTTTATAGACAACGGGGGTGTCCCTGCCGCTAGTCGAAACTTATTATTCTCCCACTTTTTCGATTTTTTATTTTTTACGTATTTTAAGTAACCCGTTTTTAGTTTTAGTTTTAAGACAGTTATCAAAGTAAACATCATGGATTCGAGTGCTTCAGGTAAATATCATTATTTATTGAAGAAATCGTCAACCTAGCATAATAAGAGACCCACGATTTTGAAGCTTTTAAGCATATTGGCCTTTCTTGAAAAAATATTGTTAATTTTTTAATTCAAAAGCATTTTAGTTATATTATCGCCTCCGATCGATTACCCGTCAATTTCTCTACGGAAAAATGCAAAGCCAGAAATTATCTACAATGGATTAAAAATTGGCCTATTTGGAAAATTACCTGCTTTCGTATTTTTAGTATTTCCAATTTTTCAAAGTCAAGGAAATACTTATCATAAAAAGGGGCTAAGAATCCTAAAGCTACATTTTTTAGAAGAGTTTTGAGTATGCAGTTTTGCAGGTCATTCAATTTTAATATAACAATATGCAACATTCAACTTTTTGAAAATTTTCATTGGCTTTTCGGAAATTTTAATTCTAATTTTCACAGCATTGAGAATTTAACTTTCTACACTAAAATTTGTTGGCTACATAACAGTACACTTAGGGCCGGTTTCACCATCTCCGGTTAATTTAACCGCTGGTTAGTTTGACGTAAATTGTATGGCGAGCTATCAAATAAATTGCTTAACCGGGCAAAAATCTCTGGCTAAGTGCTTAACCGGAGATGGTGAAACCGGCCCTTAGAAATCTCCTCAAAATCTTCTATAAATTATGGCCTTGCTTTGAAATTTTTAATCCACTTTCAGAAATTTCTACGATTTTTCAGATTTTTTCCATAAGCTCAGAAATCCTGCTTAAAACGATTTTTATTGAAAAATTTTATATATTTTTAAAAATATAAAATAAGAAAGTAAAATTTTCGACAGAACTCTTTGAAATAAATTTAAAAACTTTGGCGTATGATTTTTTTTTTGAGTCACTGTATATATTTTCCAATAAAATCGACTTTTAACTCAAATTATTAAAATTTTGCATTAAACAAGCAATTTGAAATAGATGTAGACAATAAAATATTTTTGGCCGCATAAAACTTGAAAATCTACCTATGTGCGCTGGTGAAAATATGGACTAATACCACCTACTATTATCATTCTATATACTAGTTGCGCCATTTCCCGCACCTTAAAAACACCAAACTCAAAACCCTCCAAATTAACAATATGTATGTCATCACATAAAGTGCAGGAGATTTCAATTGAAGTTCTAAATAACATGTATAACGTATGTATACATATATATTTTTGCATTGGTACGTGCGAATGAGTATCGTATCGTATTGGTGGCAAATTGATCATCAATTTCACTTACCCTTGCATTTAAAGCCAAAATAAATAAGAATATATGTATGTAGTACTTTTTGGTTATATTTATATTTTTAATACATAGAATTTTTACTTTATTGAAGTTCTTGTGTTTATATACTCAAATTTTTAAAAGATAAATTTAAACAAGAATTGCGAAATGCCTCTGAAAAAGGCAATTTCTCCAACGATCCAGACATTTCTGACCAAATTAATTCTGTACAATCCCGATAAAAATAGGGATAAGAAAGAAAAGAAAATAAATTTGCGATTTGGCAATTTGCGAATAGCATTTGACAAATTTGATTTTATGCGCGTGCGTCCAAAGGTACCTACATGAACTTTTTTCGCATGTAGGTACATATTTTGGATGTTATGTGGTCCAACCATTGCTTTTGGAATCATATAGTTTTCCTTGATCACTTTGGGAAATTTGGGCGCAGAATCTATAAAGGCATTAATTTGGGATCTATGATAAACCACAAGGGGGGTTTGAACCCCCAAAACCCCCCCCGTGGATCCGCCACTGGCTGTAGGTATGCACGTCCACAGATTTGTTTGTATACATTTTCAAGCATTATATGCTCCTTTTTAACATGCTTTTATTAGCTTCACCTGTATGTATGTATGTATGTAACTTCATCCCATCATAAAAGTTGCAACATTTAACTTAATAATTATATCTTTCAAACATTCCATTTTTTGTGTTCTCTCTATTATTTCTATTCTCCTCTGGACTCGAAACATGACATCAATAGCCCAACGGCATCATATAGTAGGACATTCAACATTATACTTTATGCTTCATTGCGGCTTTTATGTTACCTTTCTTCAAAATAGCCTCTATGGATTTCAATTCACTCCCGTATACAAGCCAATAAGTAACAAGCTTTCAGGGTACGGAAAAACTCACTCACGAACGCTCAAAAATACATTCTTCTCAAATCACAAACAAATGTTCAAAGAAAAACGTATAACCACTCAAATAGCGAGCGAACTAACGCACAACAGCCAGCGATCGCTCATAGGCTATGAGTCATAGCGATGGCGATAAGCTCAATGCATAAATTCACTCAAAAATGAAGCTTGAAGCTTTCTGTTTTGGATTTGTTGTATTTGCAATGAAATCAGCCGCATGTACATACATACGTATGCAAAGCAAGAACTGGTTTTGTTTGTAATTCATTTAATAGTAAGTGCTGAATCAACGAAAAGGAACCCTAATTCTATAATTGCATTTCACGTTTGGAAAGCAATTTTTATACAATGTTTTGTAAACGTGAGGTGAAAAGAATTTCTCTAAAAATAAAAAAAATAAAAAACAAAAAATGCGCCACTCGGGACTCGAACCTGAGCTCCTTGGTCCGTAGGCAGCATACCTCACCATTACGCTACAAACGTATTCGGAATTTTGTTGTCAAAATTCGAATTTATTCAATCAGGTTTCTTTTTTTTTGTTCTTTTCAAATGCTTCACCTCAACTTCTCTTCACTTTCTGATTGTAAAATATAACAAAACGTTTGGGAAATTTTGTATTTCCAAACTAGTTTGGAAAACCTTGAATAAAAGGGTTTGGAAAATATTGCATAATAAGCTAGTTTACTTCACTGCATATTGGGATTTTTGGTAGAGGTTATAAATACATATGTATGTAGATCTATTTCGGAGAACACCACATCCCATCAGACTTCTTTTTACTTGCGTCCGCATAAAACATCCTTTAATGAAAAATTTCACTAAAAAGTTAAAAATAAATAATAGCTTAAAAAAACTAAAAAACACGCTTTAATCTTAAAAATCGTACTAAAAATTGAGAAATAATTTAATTAGAAACAAAATGATGAACGAAAATATAAGTATTTAAGGAAAAGCGTGGGGGTGCTCAATAATATTTGAACATGAAAATATTCGATTCGTACAACTAGTACAAAAATATACCTAGTTGCGAAATTAAAGAGTACGATATATGAAATCTCAAAAAAGTCAAAATAAAATTATTAGTAAAAAAACACCGATTTTAAATATTTTTTGACATACTGAGCACCCCACGCTTTTCCTTAAATACTTATATTTTCGTTCATCATTTTGTTTCTAATTAAATTATTTCTCAATTTTTAGTACGATTTTTAAGATTAAAGCGTGTTTTTTAGTATTTTTAAGCTATTATTTATTATTTTGTCTATTTGCCGCGTTGCTGCAGAAGACAATAACAACAACGACTTTGTTGTCCCTGTTGTTGTTGTTGATATTTACATTTGCATGTCCATGTGTGCAAGCATTTGTAAGTACATACATGTCTACCTGCCTAATGACAATGTCATGCGATTCACACGGCCACAGCAGCGCGCTAACACAAAGGTCGTTTACGCGTTTTTCGAAATCTGTCGTACCAAAAATAAAGATGTTTACACATCAAAAACAAGAAAAAAGTGGATAAAAGTTAATGTTTAATTCATATTTTGGTTTTAATTCCCGATGAACGATATTTGATACATTGAGTGCACATTAGAAACCATTGAAATAAATAGTGCAATCAATTTCGGTGCCGGGTGGAGCTGAGATTCTTATGGTAGCGGTAGTCGCTCCAGGTCCGCCGTTAACCAATTTTACTGTAATTTGATCGTTCTTTTTATTATCCACTACTCTCACTTGAGTGAGTCTAACTGCAGTACCCTGTTCAAAAATTTAATGAATTTCTCTTAATATCAAAAATTGTGAAATAATTTTTTTACCATAAAAGCTACATGAATGTGGCCGCTTTTGTCCATCTCCTTTCTATACACCAAACGAGTGTTGAGTGTTTTATCACCTTTTGCAAATTCACGTTCTCCAAAAGTTTTACTGGTGGCCTTACTATTGGCAATTAAGGTTGCCACAATGCCGAATATTACCAGAAAGAGTGCTGTGCAAGACCTCATTATTGAAATTCTATTCAGTTGCTGCTGTGTTACTGTTGATCGCTCCCTAAAAAGCGGCTTTTTATACCCTGTTCCAATGACGCAAAAGCAATATGTTTACCAAAATTTCGTACGTAAATGTAAATATTTTTGTATGTCTTTATGCATGTACATACATATGTACATATATGTACATCATACATCCATAATGGCGAACGTGACACTCGTTCTCAAAAAAGTATGCTAGTTTTAAATATTTTCTCTTCCAGTAATTAGTTGTTACCTTTCGTAAAATTGCGTTAGCTTGGCACGACTTTTTTCATTCGCTCAGCCGCACACTGGGTGATAGGGGCCAAAAACAAAATTAAATTAAAGTAATAGCAAATCTATTCTTTTTTAACAGTGATCGACAGGTATTTGTAAACAAGTAAGGAAGCCTAAGTTCGAGTGGAATCGAACATTAGATGCTCATCTGTATGCTTTCATTGTTTGGTTGCGTTTGATGGAAACACGGTGTACTTTATATAAAGCGAGTGCTGCATAAAGTGGGCGTAGCCACGCCCCTTTTCAAAATTTGTATCAGTCATCCAACTAAACATATGAATATTATTCTTTGTGCAAAATTTCATTCCTTTATGACTTCTGGTTACAAAGATGTCACGTTACAAATCCCCAAAGGGTGTTCCAGAAATATCTTTGTTAAAAAGTAGGCGTGGTCATAAAATGATTTGAATAAATTTTTGTCAGTCTATTAACACAAGTTATAAAAATGTATAAACCAAGTTTCGTCATAATATCTCAATTATTTGTCGAGTTATAGGCTAAGAAATCGCGTATATTCCTGCTTCTAAAAGGAGGCGGTGCCACGCCCATTTTCCAAAATTTTGTTGTTTTTTGTTTTATGTCCGTAGTTGGACTCCTGCCATAAAATTTCAATGATTTATTTAATTAAATTTTTAATTGTTGAGGGTAAGTGGAAAAGAAATTCAACAACTATTTACAGCGAAGGTTCAGTGTATAGCTATTTCACGAAAAACCATTTCCTATCATCAGCACTCTTTTCGGAAGTGGATGTTCCTCACGGGGAACGAACCAGTGATACATTCCGTCTTCAGCCGCAATGTGCCAACGCTTTTACACGCTGGACCACAGAGACTCTGTGCAAGCTGTTGAATCTTTCCCACGCTTCTGTGCATATGCTTTACATATATTCAACTCAAACGTGCTGAATTTTTGTTGTAGGCAGTAGCAATGAACATTTGTTGTTTTTTTTTTTTTTTTGTATATACCAAACAACGTTAACAATTTTTGTATATACCAAACAACGTTAACAATTTTTACTTGAAAGAGTTTAAGTGCTCAGCACGAAATTTATTTAATTCAATTTTTAATTGTTGTCATGTCATTTTGTTACTGGCAACACTGGCAGCTTCATAAACCAAATTATATCGCTCCGTGTTTTTATTGTATATTTACGCTTCTACTCGTTTTTTTAATCGGGTTCTTGATAAAATCTGTGCCGAGAGACTTGGGAAGCGATTTGCCTATGACGGGATTGTGAAAAAAAAACTCCAAAAGATAAGTACTCTGAAAAAAAAAACGTTGTAAATACAAAGACTTTTGCAGTTAAAAGCACAACTATCCGCAGTTGAAATGTGCCCAACAACGCTCCGTTGTTGTTTCAAAGATGCGAGCGTTTTTGATTCAAATACTTTTCGTATTTAAGTTAACAACGGAAACTGTTGAATGAAATACTTTTACATTTAAGTTAACAGTTTTTACTTTTGAATTAACAGCAAAAAATTTTAGTCCAAAAGCGAGCACTGTTGATTCAAATACTTTTCGTATTTAAGCTAACAACTTTTGCTTTTGAATTAACCGCAAAAGTTTTTGGTCGAAAAACGGGCACCATTGAAGCAAATACTTACGCATTTAAGTTAACCTCAAGAAAATTGTAAAAATAATATTTTTTTTAATATAATAGATATTATTTTATTTTATTTTTTTATACATATAATATATGTATGTATGTTTACTTATCGAGTCCTAACCGCCATAAAGTGTATCCAACAAAATTATCGATTTTAGCGTTTTTAACCGCAGATTGTGAAACCGGCCATAAATAAATTTCAAGGCTGATTACCAACTGTATAAAAAGAAAATAAAAAAAAACCTGTAAAATTTAATTTTTGTTGGATACACTTTTTGGCGGTTAGGGCTCGATATGTAGTAATATTAATACTAAGGCCCGCCGTCACCAAACGAACTTTAGTCATTCATCCATTCACCATTTCTAAACGCATCAGTACATCTGCAGACAACTCTCACGTCACCAAAAAAAGCCGAGTTTATGAATAGATATTAGTTTTTGTTTAATTAATCTTTTTTATTTATGTATGTATGTATGTATATTACTTTATTTATTTTATTTTAAAATTGAAACAAATTGAACGAATTTGAAAAACTTTTTTTTATTTTTTTATTTTTTCTTTCAAATCCTTCTTTCTTTTTACTTAAAAAATGTTTAACAGCAAACAAGTTTTTGAATCAACAACGCACGTCTTTGAATTAACTACGGAAATTTGTTGAATCAAAAACTTTGCCGTTAAAACAAATACTTTTGCTGTTGAATCAAATACGGAGATTCAACAGCGGAAAGTTGTTGATTTAACTACGGGTATTTTTTTCAGAGTATTTAAAAACTATTTAGTTTTAATAAATACTTTTCAATATATATACCTACACACATTTTTTTTTGTATGGGATTTTAAACCTGCTCAGATCCTCCCTCCGGCACCGGAATATGAAAATAGGTTGTTTTAGTGTAAGTAAACTGAAATAAAAATTTCACTTTTCCAAAAACTGGATGGAGCTACACCGAAAACCGCGCAAATTCCCAGATTTTCAAGGTATGTTTAGATTTATGTATGAAAAAAGTTAGGACTTTGCACAAGAAAAAAAATTTATATCCACCCATTCGCAGAATTAACCACTGAAGCGAATGGCGTATTCAGTTTTTTGGTACACTCCCCACGGAAGGTAATATCGCGGCCTAAAGTGATCATTTTCTTTTTTTTTCTCAAGAATCTTCAACTTCTTGTCCTATACTCTTTCCGAAAGCGGACATTATTTTTTAATTAAATCACAGGCTGCGTTATTTAATGCGCTTTCCAGAAATGTATAGTTATTAAAAATCGAATAATATTTGGATGAGTTCATCAAGTTTAGGGCTGACATGATTTTAAATTTCTAAAAAATGTCAACAATTTTGCTCTTGAAGGCGGGTTTTTGGTTTATTAGTGATTGTTTTATAGGGTTGGATAACTCCACAAATGTAAAAAAAAATTCGAAAGATCGAGACCGTGGATAGCGGAAAAAACGTGGACCCGTATGACCCCAAAATATTATTGGGGAATATTGGTAACAAATTAAAGGTCTTAACTAGGGCTTTAATATGGAACTCACTATATGTCAATTTCTTAGCCGATTTTCGATATACTGGCCGATAAGTGGTCCAGGATGATTACAGAATATTTTAAAGAATAGCGGTGACATTTGAGTCTAATTTTTGATTTATATATGTCGAAACGGTGGGCACAGAAAAGTGGAATGGCTTCACATTGAAGTCCTAGGTAAAATCTTTCTTTTGATACCTATTTTGCCCACAAATATTTTGGGGCCATCCGGGTCCACGATTTTTTCCGCTATCCACGGTCTCGATCTTCCGAATCGATATTGAAACAAATTCTGAAATAGGGCGTTTTTGAAGCCAAATCTGAAATAGGACGTTATTCAAACAATTTTTGGAATAGGGCGTTTTTGAAACAACTTTTAAAATAGGGCGATCTTATTCTCAGCCGTCGATTTAAACTCATATAACTTTGGAACAATATTACGGAATCTCACGAAATTAAGCATGTTTATTTACTATGATACTGTGAAGCCGCCATCACCAGAAAAGTGGGAATGGTACCTCCCATACTAACTAATGATTTCAATTCATTTAATTCTTGCAATATTTTTGGTACAGCTGTGGGCGAGGGCATAGATCATAGGACATATTTTCCGGAAGAGGAAAAACAGAATCAAAGCGTGGAAAATAGTTATACTGATTGCACTGTGGAGAAACACTTTATACATATTTATCTTTTCTTGTGTACTTAAACAAATTGCATTTCGTGTGATTGAATATAAAGTAGCCCAGTATTTTATGTTATAAAACAAGGTTCGTATACATACATATGAACATATATGTATATATATCAAGGATGGGCATTTTTGCACTACCACTCAAAACGCATTAGCATTCAAAAGAGAGTGGTAGTGGAAAATTGATTTGCACTACCAATCAAAAATGAATGCGAGTGAAAATTCGACTTGCAAGTGGTCAATCAATTTATTAACTGAATGAAGTTTATGGGATATTGTATACATTGAATTAGGCTTAGAAAAGTGGACGGAAACCAACACGGCATGATAATATGTGCTGTGTATGTATATCAGTATGTGTTAAAGTAAAGGTAAAGACCCCGCAGTAAAAATCCGAAATGAATACTTTATGAATCACTGATGGAATGCACCCATGACTGAGGAGGCATCAGTGAATATTTTTATATAAAGACTGATGAATTTTTCATATAAATGGTTTGCTTTCCTCAGAAAAAAAAAACAAAAAAATAAAAATTGTACTCAGTTATGACGACAGTGATGAATATTCAACAAAGAATCATCAATGATCATTCAGCAGTGAAACAAATTTACTGCAGGGGAAATACTTACATATACATAAAGTTATACCGTAACGATTTTTAAAAACATTTAAAGTTTGTCCTAAACGCTATTAAGCCATACATATACATACATATAAGGATATACTAATTTTTTTCTCATACAAATATTTTCAGTCTTCTTACAATGCAACGGTATGACGGGACGTATGAGTGACTATTACCAGGTAATAAAAGTGAAGAAACGGAAAGAATTTGTATGAAAAATTTGGTTTACATGAGTTCGAAATCAATCACCGAGAGCCGTGAGCTTTACAGTTTAATTATAAGAAAGTGGTTGTATTTATTACTGATTTCGTTTTAGAGAAACAAGTAGTATTGGACTGAAAGTTCCATTCTTATGCCAAATTCTAAGTCTATGTATGTAAATTAGTAATAGTAATAGCAGTCAACATGTATTGCGACACAATTGGTTATGGTTAATCGTTGTAATATTAGGTTTTAGCTGTCGACCGTAGAACGACAGCTTCGCTGGGCATCAAGTAAATGCCCTTACTCAAATCAACCGTATCACTAAAAGCAATAATCAAAATAAAATTTTTGTTATATTTACATGTACATTAAGCCGTATCACGTTATATGGACAAAAAAAAAGTGTAGTGTGTGTCAGTTTTATTTAAACACTTATCTCGAAAAAATATTTTTGGTGTAAAAATTTTTTTTTTGGGCCCGCGTTAAAAACAGCTAAATCGCGTTTTTTGTAATAACTTCCTTATTTGATGTCGGATCTTTATGATCTTAATGTCGCAGAAAAGGTCTCGCTCAGAACTATATTTGGCCCATATAAAATTTCGTCCTCAAAGGTTGTCCTGAGTTTTACCTTTAAAAATTTTGGAGTTACTATCCCTAGATTTTTTTATTTTTATCACCAATACAAAGCTCCCAAAAAACCATGAAGAATCCCCCAAAAAAATTCTAGCCTTTATTCACAAACAAAAAAGTTATAACGTTGTAAAATGAAACACTTGTTTTTTTTTTTATAAAAAATTACCACAGAGAAACGGCGAAACACTTCAGCTTAATTTTTGGCTCCAGATTACGATGGCGTTGTTAGAAATTCCGGATTAGCTCCCATTTTCGAGATATTTAAGAAAATATTTTCAGTTTTCACATACAAAGCGATCCGATGGGGGGGGGGGTATGAGTAACTATTGTTGAGGTAATAAAAATAAAGAAAAGGGGAAAAAACTATACGTACATATATGTATATAAAATGCATATGAGAGGAAAGAGAATACCCTGCACATAAATTCTAATTTGTTTTAAACGTTCGAAATCTGAATGTTTTAAAGAAAATTGTATTCAAAACAATGAAAATATGTCTTTAGCGAATCATTCCCATTTTTCCATAATCTGAGTAATTTTTTTTTTGAGTGTGAGCAAAGTAATATAAGCGACGAAGAACTCACTTTCAGAGCTCTGAAACTTCTTTCATAAATATCTCAAAATTTGGAGGACATCGTCATTTTCGGTCTCGGTTATCATAGATAAGAAGATGTTTTCAGGATTAAAGTAAAGTGCGTTGTTTTCAATTGTAGGCTGAAAATTAACTGCATTTCTAGGGGCAGACGACGCATCCAGCGCAAGTATTGATAATACATTTAGACTTCCATTGTCTCTTTAGGCGCGTATAATTTTACAACGTACTCTAGCAGTTTTTCTAAACAACTTGGATGATTTTACGATACGCACGGATGCAGAAATCGTGAAGCCGTTGTAAGCCAGCGCGTTGTGCTTAGAGATCCCACTTGAATACTTACCAAATCTTCACTACAGCCATTATCATTCAATATAAATAACGTTGATCAGCACGAATACTCCAATCATCAATAATTTTTTGCATATCATGTATCCAGTATTGGTAGCTGTTCCATCGCGGTACAACATTCTCAAGTCAAGCGAGGACTTAGAATACTTTTTAATCAAAAACTCATACTATATGGCGTTACTGCCTCATATAAATAAGAACTAATTAATTTTTCAAAAAACACAGGTTCCCTGATTTTAAAACGGTATAACTTTTTTGTTTGTGAATAAAGGCTAGAATTTTTTTGGGGGATTCCTCATGGTTTTTTGAGAGCTTTTTATTAGTGATAAAAATAAAAAAATCTAGGGATAGTAACTCCAAAATTTTTAAAGGTAAAACTCAGAATAACCTTTGAGGTCGAAACTTTATATGGGCCAAATATGTGCAGAGCGAGACCTTTTCTGCGACATTAACCCTCGAGCACTCGCGCTATGAGCATTTTGCTCAAGCAATTTTTTATTTCGCGAAATTTATATGTTCTATGGATTTGTGGCACTTGATGTGTTGAGTACCTTCGCAAGTGGTTGTGATTCACTCTTTGACGAATATTTCTTTCCATTAGTGCACCATCACAGCTTCAGATGGGATATTGTTTTTTGAGAGCGGCATTTTGCTCATTGCGCGAGAAACGATGTAAGTATTTTATGTTAATCTTTTTTGTTGGAAACCTAGGGTTTAACGCTGATATTTATAATTTTTCCAATACTTTCATTTATATTTGCAAGTACTGTTGAAATGGAACGCAGACGTCATTGTAGTAGGGCCTCTTCACAACTTTCTTCTTGGTTGGAAGAAGTGTTATATGACGAAGGCTTAGACAATGACGAAAATGAATTATTTCCACAGAGTGATGGCGGAACAGAAAAAAGTGATCACAACACTACCTCTGAACAATCCGCCGATAGTTTGGAGAAGAGGACAACATAAGTGAGTATACTAAAAAGCCTGGCCTTTGCGAGCTATGCCTCAGGAGTAAAAATAGGCGTTCAAAACAGAGGATGAACTTTATGTGCAAAATTACTCTGCACGGAACATGTAATATATACGTGCTCATTTTGCTTCGAAGGCAAACTTAATATGAATCATAACGCAGACTGATTTTATAATTTTATTTAGTTATATTTTTTAAAATAAATATTTTTGTTAATGTACTATATGTGAAATGTGAAATAACCAAATTATGTTTTATTCGATTGATTTAATAAAATTTTAAAAGGTGAATTCCTTAAATAAATATGCTATTTCAAAAACAATTAGTTAGTAATATATCCACAACAAAAAAGGAAATGATTAACAATGTAAATGCATTAAAAAATTACATTACAAGAGCGAGTGAGCAAAATGCTCATGCGCGAGAATCCGTGTTACTCTACGAGGCGCGAGTACTCGAGGGTTAAGATCATAGAGATCCGACATCAAATAAGGAAGTTATTACAAAAAACGCGATTTAGCTGTTTTTAACGCGGGCCTAAAAAAAAATTTTTTAAATTACAAATATTTTTTCGACATAAGTGTTTAAATAAAAGTGACACACGCAAACTTTATTTTCGTGATACGGCTTAATGTACATATCGCACGTTTTATGCAATAGGGATTTAACTCAAAAAAATTTTTTTTTTGGGAAAACGCAAATAAACTTTTATAATTTCATATAGTTTCCTTCTACGGCTAACTACAAAATCACTTTTATTTCCGCCATTTTTACCTTTTTGAGTATTTTATAAGACTAGACTCCAAGGCACGACCTAGTTATTGAAATATATGGCAAAATCCCAGAAATCGAAAATTTCGAGTTAAATCCCTATTGCATAAAAAGGGCGATATATAAGCACAGTTAATTAGCAACAGATCCACTTACCCCTTATTATGAGGGGAATAAGAATTGAGTACCACATACTCCATAACTTTGTTAGTCAAACCGTCCACATGTTCCAAATTATTACCAAAGTTGGCCAAAATGCGATACTCCTCAGTGCCATCGGTTCTAGAATGAAATATTTGGATGTAGGTGTGTAATTAGTGGCGAGTTCTTGCAAATATATTCAACTAGTAAACCCGGCCACGCGATGCTGTGGCTTTCAATTATACTGTGCGACAATTTGAGGGTGGAGGACCACTTATTGCTACATTAAACAATTTTTTTATTGCCCTTTTTAAATTTGACTTCTCCTTAAAAATGGCAGAATATATATCGGCTTTAAGCCCATAGATTCTTAATAATAAAATATAAAATTAAGCGTATACATAATTACTGGTTATTTTTATTTTCCGTTGACCTAGATTTTGTATACAAAGATTTTGTCCGAGGAGTCCCATAGTGAAGTTTTAATGCGAATAATTTTCTACAATATTTTATCCATGTAGCTACCTCCAAAAGGTTATTTGTCGTACTTCTCTTTCTCTTTCTCTTCCCCTTTCCCCTTTATTTGCGCTTCCTCTTCCCTTTATCCTCTTCCCTTCCTTCGCCATTTCCGTTCCTTTCATTTTCCCCTTCCCTTTCTTTTTATTACAGGGCAAGACCTTTCATCATAAATTTTTGGAGAAGGTTGCAACCCTCTTTGAAAACATAATGATAAAAATTAAATTGTAAACAGGTAGCATCCCTCTTTATAAAAAGTATAATAAATTACTTATTTTCACGCAGGTATGGCACCTCAAATTTAAAAATCACACAAACTATAGCGTAAAACTGAATTTTTGAACAGGTGGCAACCCTTGTTGTAAAAATTGTAATAAATTACTAATTTCCAGCTAAAGCCCTTTCATATGGTACCTGAAATTTATAAATCAAGCAAACTATACAGGACAATTCAATTTTTAAAGAGGTGGCAACCCTTTTCAATAAAATTAAACCTTCCTGCACATCTACAGGCCAAGCCCTTTCATATGACACCAAAATCGGTATAACGGTGTAAATGTTATGGTGCGTACAAAAAATCGCTTAGCGTAATATATATAAAGATGAGAAGATGAGATAAACTGTAGCGTAAAAATGGATTTTTGAACAGGTGGTACCCTTTTGTAAAAATTTTAATAAATTACTCATTTCCATGCCAAGCCCTTTCATATGACACATCAAATTTAAAAATCAGACAAACTATAGCGTACAACTGAATTTTTCAACAGGTGGCAACCCTTTTTGTAAAAATTTTATTAAACTACTCACTATCAGGTCAAGCCCTTTCATATGACACTTCAAATTTAAAAATCAAACAAACTATAGCGTAAAACTGAATTCTTGAACAGGTGGCAACCCTTTTTGTAAAATTTTTATTAAATTACTCAATATCAGGTCAAGCCTTTTCATATGGTACCAAAAATTTTAAAATCAAACAAACTATACAGGAAAATTAAATTTTCGAACAGCTGGCAACCCTTTTCAGAAAAATTAAACCTTTCTGCACATCTACTGGTCAAGCCCTTTCATTTGACACCACATTCTCGAAAATCGGTATAACGGTGTAAAAGTTATGGTGTTTACAAATAATCGCTTAGCGTAATATATATAAAGATATATAAAGATACTTCGATACTTATACATACCTCATAATGTGGAAGACTTCATCATTATAGGCGTAATACTCGAAGGCGCCATCTTCTTTGAATGCTTTGAAGGCAGGCGTTTGCTTTAATTTGATCATTTCTTTGAAAATTTTGAAACTGCTATGATTTGTTCTGCGTTCTGTTTCCACATTGAGGAATTTGTGATTAGCATTTACAGGCAACCAAGTGGTGTTCCCTGTGCTAAAACCGGCATTTTTCGAAGTGTCCCATTGCATTGGTGTGCGCTCCGGATCACGGAAATCGCATTTACGAACAGCGCAATCGATTTCACCAATCTCTTCTCCCTAAAATACATACATATGTACATATTTTGATTATTAGTTTTTAACACACACATACATACTACATACGTAATAACCCAATAAACCAAAAGGCTTGAGAATAATATTATAACAAGCTTACAAATATAAGCGTTAAGCTTGAGGAATGCTTGTGTAAAGTATTGAAAAAGACTTAAGAATAATTGTAGAAAAATCAAAACGGCACCCTTTTTATAAGCTTACAAATGTAATTGTAGAAAAATATTACTTGTGAAAGCTTGTTGTAAGCTTATAAATACAATTGTATGTATAAATAGTTGAAAAAAAAAAAAAATAAATTTTTATTTGCATTTTTCTTTTCATTTTCTTTCTTTCTTCACCTTTACTGCAATGTTCTTTATTTTATATTCTCCTCCTGTTTCGAACCATGACATCAACCTGAACGGTATCATATAGTATGATATTCAACATTATATTGAATTTTATTGAGGCTTTTATACTTCCCTTTTCCGAAAGAGGAATAATGAATTATATGAATCATTGTAAAACCAAAATTTACAGCAAGCTTAAAACAATCTTAATATTAATAGCTTTTGAAGCTTTCATTGCAAGTGTAAAGTAAGCTTATTGTGATATTGTTTTCAAGCTTGTGTTCCTCAATTATTACAATCATGCTTGTGAATAAGCTTACAATTAAGCTTATAAAAACTGTATTGCAATAAGCTTACAATGGACAATTGTTATAAGCTTGTTCTCAAGTCCTATTACATTTCGCTTACTTCCTGGTCTGTTGGGAAGTTACAGTTGCACCAGGCATGGAGTGGATTAGAATGGCCATCAAGTCTTTTCTGTTATAACCCATGCGCGATGCCACACGACTGTTATCGTGATTTCCTATCACCCAATTTGCCATCCTATGTTCTTTCCATATAACATCCATCCAATAACGGGCACGCATTTCAAGGACTGTGGCATTTATATCAGCCTTTACTTTAACTATATTGAGGTGCATTGGCATTTGGCTTCCCTTAAGAATGCCGTCGTCAATATAATTGCTAATACTCCTAATCGGAGCATACGATTCAGCTAACATCATTCTAAAGATCGAAATGAAATCACGGTTTATTGAGTAAAGGCGAGGTTTTGTAATTTTAACGAATGTATCAACGAATATATTGTTTGTATGGACTAAACTAAAATCCCACTTACCTAGTAATACCGCCATTCTTTTTCTGGTAAGCGTCTAAGAACTCACGCCATTCATATAGTATATCCGTATCTTCCGGCTTACTGTATGTGTGTTCGCGTTTCACTGGGTCTTCATGGGGAACTGTACCATTTTCGAAATATGTCTCTACGTAATAGGGTACTGCGTCGACACGGAATGCATCCACACCGCGATCCAACCAAAATTCAAGAATTTCGATGTATTTCCGACGTACCTTCGTATTAGTTAAATTGAAATCGGGTTGCTGGGGAAAGAATTGATGATAATAGTATTGCTGACGTTCCTCATTCCAAGCCCAAGCAGAGCCGTTGAAACGCGACATCTAGATATTAAGGAAAGTTTAGAAGTTTTTGCAATGCACATAAGTATGTACAATGTTTTTGCTTTTTATCAACTAACCCAGTTACTTGGTGGCAAGCGTTCGCCCGTTTTCTCATCAATTTTAGCATCGAACCAAACATAAAAGTCCTCGTAGCCAGCCTCGCGACGGACCGATTTTTGAAACCATTCACACTGATCACTCGAATGATTAGGTATAATATCCCAAATAATTTTAAGGCCTAATTTGTGTGCAGTTTTAACCAGATTATCAAAATCGGCCAATGTGCCAAAACGTGGTTCGATATCGGTGAAATTAGAAACATCATAGCCCATGTCAACCATCGGCGATGGGTAAATGGGTGATAGCCATACTGCCGTCACGCCCAGGTCCCTTAAATATTTCAGACGCGACGAAATGCCATTTAGATCTCCCACTCCGTCTCCGTCGCTGTATTGAAACGACCAAGGGTAGACTTGATAAAACGTGGCTGCCTCCCACCAGTCCACTGCTTCGGCGGCGTAGGCACTGTTGCTGAAGCACAAGAGCAAGGCTGCTGCCACTACAAATCCTAATCCCGACCACATCTTTCTAGATAGTGCCAAACAAAAATATTTTCTTTCTTTTGTAAATAGTCAATATGTATGTATGTATATTGGTTTCATACGTTCTTAATAGACAAAGGCAAATAATGCTGTTATGTATGTACATAAATAAACTTTTGGTTGATGTTTAATTTAGTTTGTGTACCAGTTAACATGTGCAGCTTAAAAAAAAAGAGAGTAAACATTTGCGTATTGTCTTAGAACGTGCGTATTGTCAGAGTACTTTCGGCAAGCATAATAGTGACTCCCACTATTCATGTTAAGGAATTTACGCTAATCTGAAGTAGTTTCTGTAACAAAATCGGGAAATTGTCGATCAAAATTACGTCACATTAATACGTTCCACACTTTGTCACCACATAAAAAGCAGGTGAGAATCTATCGATTGACGTCATTATGACGTCACTAAGTCGAAAACATTGATAGAGTTCAGTTAAAGAAACTCAGTACTGAAGTCTGAACATCTGCAATTTCAACAAGAAGGGTCATATGTGCCAAACCAGTAGGATTGTGGAACCGCGTAGCAGGCCCGACGAGAGGGGGGCGGTCGCTGAGGGGGTCAATTACCCCGAGCCCGGGCTTTAGAGGGCCCGAGAATCTCAAAATGATATCCAAGCTCTTTGCTTACAGAAAATAAGCAAACAACACCTTTAATCACCTTTCGTAGATAGCAAACATTTTAAATTTCAACAAATTTTATAAATCTCTTAACGCGTCTGCACCCCACTTAAGGAATTGTTGGCTTTTGGCGTCGGCTTTGCAGCATAAATTTGAATTCATTCAGACTAGGGATTCCAATCCCGGGATCCCGCCCTTTTGGACACCCCGAAAATCCCGGGATCGCTAGAATTTTATCCCGGGATTTTTGGGATAAGATAAAGGCAGAATATTCCCCTATTATAGCAAAGAAAAGTTGTATTTTATATAATTTTTAGTGGTCTCAGATCTGTATACTAATAGCATTTCCTATTCTGCATGAAAATGTTGCATTATTACATTGCACCATTATCAACATGTGCCCTGTGCCCTATAAATGTTGCATTTTTCATGTGATGAATGAAACAAAAATAATGCAATGTGATAAGAGCAGAAGATGATGCCCCGTAATCGGGCCAGTTTTATATTTTGTCAATAGAACAAACATATTTAAAAAAGTGTTGAGGCTGTGTGGAAGAGAACAAAAAAATGTGACAGCCCGAAGAAAGTGCGACATTTTTTCCAGATTAAAAAATCCATTAGTCAAAGTAAGGATTAATATTTTTGATGTTTTTTTTTAATAATCAAATTTTTTTGTCGTGAAGTACGCGTTGTAAAGAAACGTACGTTAGGTATTTTTAAAGCCTTTAGAATTCTTGTGGTAAAATTAATTTGATAATTTCTATTTCCTTATTTTTGGTCATTTATTTCCCAAATGGTTTTTGGAATTTTCCCATATGGAAAGTAAATAATGGAAGAAAAATTTTAATTAGACTTGATAGTTTTACATTACTATACTAAAATTAAATACGCAGCTGCATCCTCGGAATTCATATCAAAATATGTGCCTCCGATTTTTAAATATTTTCGGAAGTTGCATTAATTTTCAGAATTTTTCGGCAAGCTTGGAAATATTCGCTTAAACGAAGTGTGTCGTTAAATTCTAAAAATTTTTATTGGAAATTATCAAATGATCGCAAACCTTTTTATCCTAATATCCTAAAAGTACCAACTATAAAGGAAAATGTTTTGTTCACCAAATGTATTTAATTTTCTTTGTTGATTATGTTTTTTAAAGTAACTCTTAAGTGTTATTAAATAATAAGCATGATTTTGCGTTCCTATTTTATTTTGTTAGTAATGAAATAATAAAAAATGGCAATAAAAATCTATTTTTTCTTTGCATGTTAAAGTTGTAGCGTTTCTCGAAAATATACATATTTAATTTTTCAACCTCAAATGTGGGAAAATAATACTGGTAGACAAATTTTTGTAACAGAAATAAAATTCTACGTTTCAAAAGGATTTCGGTGCACTTTTTGAGATATTCATGTCCAAAGAGGCGAAAAACGCGGTTTTTGGCCATATTCACTCCTCATTATCTTTAAAATTGCCCACTTTCATTAAAAACTGATTAAATCTATTGAAATCACGATCATTTCTTTTTCGGATAATATATATTTTTATAAATTGAACTTGTATATCTTAATATAAAAATAAAGTGTCTTTAAGCCAAAAAAAATTCATTTCATATATTATTTTCACTATTATACTCTTGTTCGGATTTCATTCTCCATACGTTATCTTGCTTGTAACTTGCAATAATGCAAATAAAAATTTTGTAGCACGCTTTTAGGCAGTTTATTATATTAACAACAAACTGTGCGTTAGAATAAAATAAGTGAATTAATTTATATTAATTTATCGAAAATACGACTAAATTTTGCGTGACTGAAACAAAAATACCAATCAGTGGCCTACTATGTATATATTTTCTATACTGAAATAAAAATAGTTCGGCAGAGCAGCTACAAAACTTGATTTCGATTAAAACAGCGCTACAAATACTGCCGTTGATTTCGAAGAAAAATACCTTATTGTACAAAAACATATATTTCTAGATCTATAAATAAGAAACCCGAGAAAGCAAAGCGCTGTTTTCAAGAGAATTGATCGTTCTTTCAATAGCTGCAATCATTTTTTAATGAAAGTAAGTAATTTAACAGATTGAGCAGTGAATATAGCAAAAAATCGCATAAATATCTCAAAACCTACAAATATTACCGAAAATCCGACTTCAGATTCAGATTCAGGGCACCGAAATCCTTTAGAAAAGTAGAATTTTATTTGAGTTATAAAATTTTTTGGAAATTTTGTCGGCCTGTATAATTAATGTCCAAATCCCGGGATAAATCCCGGGATCCCGGGATTAGAAAAAATAATCTCGAAAATCCCGGGATCGTAAAAATCGGAAAAATTGGAATCCCTAATTCAGACCTATGGTCCCATGGACAATATTACTCAGTATGACCCATGGATTCAGAAACTGGATGTGCCTTTTGAACAATATATTTGAACCACCCTAATATGTATATTTCTAGGTAAACATATTTACTTGATCTGTATTAATGTATAGATAAATTAAAGTTCGTCACTATATATTCATTGAATTTTGATTTTGAGAACTTGTTCATTTATTATGGGGGCCCGTAGTTTTTTTGACCCCGGGCCGGATTTTCTCTCGGCGGCCCTGCCGCGCAGCATTAGGTACTATTTTAATAGGAAAAACAAAAATTAAGGAGCACGCGTCGAATTGGGAGAGAAGTTCGGCATTAAAACCTGTCTGAGTTTTAAGCTCATCACCTTCTTGGCTCCACCACAACCCACTCAACAATCACAAATCTATGAATGACGTTGCTGTTGAAAGCGTTATTGAAAGTGCCGGCAAGTTTGGCGTGCGGGAACCACATGAGTGAGAAATATAAGCATTTTTTAGGAAACCGATATTAACAATATCTGTATTGAACCTTTAGTTTTTATTTAAAGGAGTGATAGGTATATTTTCTAGTGAAATACAATAAATTAAGAAAAAAGGGAATACAATACAATAAGTTTAATTCAAAATTCAATTAATTAAGTAATTTCTTTAGTGGCTAGCACGACATTTATTTTTATCAATTAAATATTGACTTGGGTAAGTGGAAAATTGACTGAAAAGTATTAACAGCGAGGCTGGGCTATATATGTAGCTAAGTATTTCGAAAAGGGCTTAATTTTTGCTCATAAGTACCCCTTTCGGGAGTGTAAGTTTTAACCAAGTTCTTGATATACTTAGCTTAATCAAATTAATTAATTAATATTACCCGCACAAAATTAAGTTAGACAAACTACATACATATGGGTGCGATTTCTTAATTTTTACATACATACATATATTAAAAATAATCTATTATTAATAAATATCAGATAAGGGTTATGTTTCTTATCCTGGACCTTAGACTATCCCTAGTTGAGAATTCAGCGCCAAAAGTAGTGGTGATTGATCAGCATTTTGGCAAAGATGGCCAAGATCTCAAAACGGTGGTAAAAGCCATATTATTAGGCACCTATGCGACCGCTACTGAAATCGATGAAGCTGGACGTTGAAAGCAATTAGGCCAACATCACGCTTGGATCCGCGTGAGATTTGGCAATTCAACATTTGCGAGTCATTTTGGTTTCTTTTCTTTTTATAAAACTGCATGATATTTCTTCAATAAATACGAATAAATACTTTATTGCTTAATCTTTGGATCGAAAGTTTGTACTGACAAGATTTCCTAACACGTCATCCACGTGATTATGTACCGAAATAATTATCTCTAACTACTGTGTCGCATTATTTCCTTCTTTTGTTGTCTTTAGCAGTCCAACGTAAAACGACAGCTTCATTTGGCATCAAATAAAAGCGTTTGTTCAAATCGACTTTATCACTGAAATTAAATTCATAAATATGCAATATGTACTGCACAAATCGGGTAGTTAAAAATTCTAAGCAAACTTACCCATATTTGTGAGGTGAATAAGAATTAAGTAAAACATATTTCATCGTTTTATTAGTCAAACCTTCCACGAATTCGATCTGGTTCCCAAAGTTAGCCAAAACACGGTACTCTTCAGTGGCCTTATCGGTTCTATAAAGTGAAAAGAACACTTAATTGTTTGCTGACCAAGTCATGTTGATCTTTAACCCACCTCATAATGTGGAAAACTTGATTGCTCAAAGCACCGTATGAAAATCCGCCCTCTTCTTTGAATGCTTTAAAGGCCGCCGTTTGCTTGAGCTTCACCATACCTTTGAGTATGTGCAAACTACTGCGTGCCTGAGTACGTTGCATTTTTACATTGAGGAACTGGTAATTTTGATTGACCGGCAACCAAGGTGAGTCGGCCTTGCTAAAGCCAGCATTTTTAGTTGCGTCCCACTGCATGGGTGTGCGTTCCGGGTCACGGAAATTACATATGCGATTAATGCAATCTACTTCCCCATCTGGCATACCGATCTCTTCACCCTACAGTATTTGTAAAAATTTATCCGTTTAATTTAAATGAAATATTACTAAAAGATTTCAAGGAGGATCTTACGTAATACGTGACAGAAGCGCCGGGTAGAGCATGAACTATCATAGTCATTAGATCCACACGATTATATCCTATACGCGAAGCAGTGCGACTGTTGTCATGATTGCTTGTCACCCAGTTGGCCATTTTGTGATTTTCCCACATAACAGACATCCATGCATCGGCTAGATATTGAATATGGCTAGCATTGCTTTGGCTATTGATGAGAATAAAGTTGAAGTTCATTGGCATTTGCAAGCCTTTGTGGGTGCCATTGCTTATGGAGTCGCTCAAAACATCAATGGGAGCATAAGCCTCGCCTATCATGATTCTAAATTGATAATGGTATTAAAAATTTTGCTTAGATATGACAATATATTAATTGTCACCTTGTATCGTCACCATTCTTTTTCTGGTAGTTGTCCAAAAATTCGCGCCATTCGTAGAGTAATTCCAGATTTTTTGGGTGGTTCTGCGTGTATACAAACTTCTTTGGAGGATTATCGGGATATGTACCATTTTCCAAAATTGTCTCATAATAATAGGGCACTGCATCGATACGAAAGGCATCGACACCGCGGTCGAGCCAAAATTCCATCACCTCCAGAAAATGTTCATGCACTTTGGGATTACGAAAGTTAAAATCTGGTTGTTTGTCCAGAAACTGATGAAGATAGTACTGCTGGCGCTCTTCATTCCAGGTCCACGCTGGGCCATTAAATATTGATTCCTACATATATATATGTATATACATAGTATGTATTTATGTACATTCATATGCGCATATACATACATACATACATAAAATATGCATTAAAATATATGGATGAGCGATCTGTTAAAAATCATATACAATCCATCTACTCACCCAATTACTCGGAGGTATACGTTCGCCCGTTTCCTCGTCGATTTTGCCATCATCCCAAACGTAAAAGTCTTCGTAGCCATGCTCGCGACGAATCGATTTCTGGAACAATTCATACTCATCACTTGAATGATTTGGTACAAAATCCAAAATAATTTTGAGTCCCAATTTGTGTGCTTTAGCGATCAAGGCATCGAAGTCCTCCAGAGTGCCAAACAAAGGGTCAATATTGGTGTAGTTCGCAATGTCATAACCCATGTCCGCCATCGGTGACTCGAAAATGGGTGAGAGCCAGGCAGCGGTAACACCGATTTCCTTCAAATACTCCAGACGCATTGTAATGCCATTCAGATCGCCCACTCCATCGCCGTCACTATCCTGAAAGGAACGTGGATAGACATGGTAGAGCGTAGCGGACTCCCACCAATCGACGGTTTCGGCTGCGGGAACGCTTTCAAAGCATAAAAGTAGAACGATATGTACAAAGAACAAAACCGGCGACATCTTTTCAGTTACTGATTATTTCTTAAACTTCTTCCGATATTTATACAATTTAGTTGTTTAGTATGCATTATAAAGAGTGTATTAAAATAAGTAAAAAGTAAGTAATACAAATTCGACGAAATTGACTGGATACTTGCCAGCTATACCCAGAAAAAAATCTAAGCCTTATTTAAGAATTATTACAGAATATTTAAAGGCTACGGAAATTAGGCCTGAAAATTGAGGGAAGCAAAGTTGTATGGGCAAAGGCTTAAAATAAAACTAATTTTCTTTTGTTGATGTCATCAGGCCATAAGAAACGCACTCTCTCTCTGAGAGCACACCTTATTGGTAAGTCCACATGCGAGATAAGGTTTATTTAAGGCCTTATTGTGGCCTGATGTTCAGGCTTTACGTGGTGTATGAATACTTTATACATGTTTTAATAATACGGTGTTTTTTGTTTAGCTGCATAATTAACATTTTTTGCGAAATTTAAGCGTTGCGGCAATTTAATAAAAACAAGTAAGGAAGCCTAAGTTCGAGTGGAATCGAACATTAGATACTCAGCTGTATGCTTTCATAGTTTCTTTGCGTTTCATGGAAACACGGTGTATTTTGTATAAAGCGAGTGCCGCATAAAGTGGTCGTTGCCACGCCTCTTTTCAAAATTTGTATAAATCATCCAACTAAGCATATAAATATTATTGTTAGTGCAATATTTCATTCCTTTATGACTTCTAGTTACAAAGATGTCACGTTACAAATCCCCAAAGTGTGTTCCAGAAATATTTTTATTAAAAAGTAGGCGTGGCCAAAAAGCGATTTCAGTAAATTTTTGCGCGTCTATTACCACAAGTTATAAATAATAATATCTCAGTTATTTGTCGAGTTATGGGCTCCGAAATCTCGTATATTCCTGTTTCTAAAAGGAGGCGGTGCCACGCCCATTTTCCAATTTTTTTGTTCTTTTTAACACGCTTTTATTAGCTTCACCTGTATGTATGTATGTATGTAACTTCATCCCATCCTAAAAGTTGTAACATTTAACTAAATTAACTAAATTATTATATCTTTCAAACATTCACTTTTATTGTGTTCTCTCTATTATTTCTATACTCCTCCGGATTCGAAACATGACATCAACAGCACAACGGCATCATATAGTAGGACATTCAACATTATACTTCGTGCTTCATTGCGGCTTTTAAGTTACCCTTCCTCAAAATAGCCTCTATGAATTTCAATTCACTCCCGTATATAAGCCAATAAGTAACAAGCTTTCAGGGTACGGAAAAACTCACTCACGAACGATCAAAAATACATTCTTCTCAAATCACAAACAAATGTTCAAAGAAAAACGTATAACCACTAAAATAGCGAGCGAACTAACGCACAACAGCCAGCGATCGCTCATAGCGATAAACTCAATGCATAAATTCACTCAAAACAAGTAAGGAAGCCTAAGTTCGAGTGGAATCGAACATTAGATACTCAGCTGTATGCTTCCATTGTTTATTTGCGTTTGATGGAAACACGGCGTATTTTATATAAAGCGAGTGCCGCATAAAGTGGGCGTAGCCACGCCCATTTTCAACATTTTTTATCGATGATCCAACTAAGCATATGAATATTATTCTTTGTGCAAAATTTCATTGCTTTTTGACTTCTAGTTACAAAGATGTCACGTTACAAATTCCCAAAGGGTGTTCCAGAAATATCTTCGTTAAAAAGTAGGCGTGGTCATAAACCGATTTCAATAAATTTTTGCGTGTTCATTAACACAAGTTATAAAAGCGTATAAACCAAGTTTCGTCATAATATCTCAATTATTTGTCGAGTTATATGCTAAGAAATGTCGTATATTCCTTTGTCTAAAAAGAGGCGGTGCCACGCCCATTTTCCAAAATTTTTATATTTTTTGTTTCCGGTCTATTGTGGAACTCATGCCACAAAATTTGAATGAATTATCTTTATATTTGACAAAGATATCGCTTAAAATATTTTTATTAGGCCCCTTTATAGTTCCCATATATAAAAGTGGGCGTGGTCGCCAACCGATTTCGCTAAAATTTTGAACATATATTACCACAACTAATAAAAGTGTACACACCAAGTTTCGTCATTATATTTAAATTATTTGTCGAGTTATGGGCTCAGAAATCTCGTATATTCCTGCTTCTAAAAAGAGGCGGTGCCACGCCCATTTTCCAAATTTTTTGTGCTTTTCGTTTTATATCCGTAGTTGAACTCCTGCCATAAAATTTCAATGATATACCTTTATATTTGACAGAGATATCGCTTAAAATGTTTTTATTAGGTCACTTTATAATACCCATATATAAAAGTGGGCGTGGTCGTTAACCGATTTTGGCAATTTTTCGTCCAAACATTTGCCTAAGTAAGTATATCACGCGTACCAAACTTCATCGATATATCTTCAATGGTTTCTGAGTTATGACATATAAAACTTTCAATGTTTGACCCTTAATAAGTGGGCGTGGCACCGCCCATTTTCCAAAATTTCATCAAATTCCTTCATGAGGCCTGAGCCCAACACGTGGGTAAAATTTCATCGCTCCAGCTATATTATTGCCTGATACACCAAATTTCCGATTTTTTCTATATAGGAAAAGTGGGCGTGGTCATGGTCCGATTTCGCCCATTTTCAATACCAACCGTCCCAGTCTGTATACCAACTTGCATTCCAAATTTCATCCAATTTCATCCAATATCTCAATTTTTTCGCGAGTTAGATTGCGTACGGACGGACGGACGGACATGGCTCAATCGCTTTCTCTTTTCTTCCTGATCATTTTGATATATATAAGTCGATATCTGTCTCGATTATTTCATTCTGTTACAATCCATACTCTGTGTACCTACTAGTACAGCTGAGTATAAAAATATATTCTGTTGGGGTTGAACCGTCATTATTCATAAAAACTCAATTCCCTTTCTCTCTGTTTGGGATGTATTAAAATGAAGTATTAAAACATTTGGAGCAGAGAGAATGAGTGCAAGCAGCGCTGGCAGCATATTCCAGTTTAACAACTTAGCTTCAACTTACGGCTTACGTGTCTGTTTACTGGGTACTTACATTCATACATACATACGTACATATGTACACCAAGTGATATCTAATTATCTGCATCAATGGAAAGTTGGGAGAGCTCACATATGTCTAAACAAAAAACAAAAATTGAGATCTAATCATCAAAATAAGAAATAAACTATTCAAGAGGCAATTATATTTGGCAATTCGAAAAAGTTCATCTACCTAGCAGGTTGATTACGGGTGTTTTGATTTTTGTTTCCGATTAGGCGACTAGACAGTTATGAGTGTGACCTTCCATGTAGATCGTTTGATGTTTATAACTTTCCATAACTTATTTCTATAATATATGTATTTAACTGGCGCTTATATAACTCTGGCGAGTTTTAAGGCCGAGCTTCTCTCTCGTTTCGTGGCGTGCTTCTTAATATTTTGTTATTCCTACTAATTGGGTGGACCTACAGTTTTATGCCGGCTCCGAACGGCGAATGCATTTTTGAAGTTAACTTCTTAGGCGGCGATACGCAGATTTTATGGAAAGTGAAATTCGTTTGGGATGCAGCGGAAGGAAGTTGTTGGGACAGCCATCTTGCACCTGTAAAAATAATCAAGCAATGGGCTTCAATTCCAAATACACATAAATATTTTATACAATAAAAATGAATGTGTGTGTGTGTGTTTGAGTGTGTGTCCTTTATGGACTCCCAAACTAATCAACCGATCTTTTTGAAATTTTCACAGTAGATTCACGTGGTACTAGCGCACATAATAGGGTATATAGAACTTCGAAAAAGTTGGAACTTCCCGGAATATAGGCCCAAATGTGGACCCAGAGTGACCCAGCAAGTGTTTGAGCAATATGGGTATCAAACGAAAGGTGCTGAGCAGGCCTTCAACATAGAGTTATTTTCATTGCGATGCCTAGGCCGCGTCTCCAGATATGGGTCAAAACGTGGACCCGGATGACCCTCGAATGCTTCTAGGCGATATTGGTATCAAATGAAAGGTGTCGAGCAGGGCTTCAACATACAGATATTTTCATATCTGTAAAGGTAAAGGTAAAGGTAAAGGTAAAGGCAAAAGGTAAATGTAAAGGTTAAGGTAAAGGTAAAGGTAAATGTAAAGGTAAAGGTAAAGGTAAAGGTAAAGGTAAAGGTAAAGGTAAAGGTAAAGGTAAAGGTAAAGGTAAAGGTAAAAGTAAAGGTAAAGGTAAAGGGAGGGACCCATTATAACATAAAAGGTTTTGTTTGTCGCTGCGAAGCGGGACGGATATTTGCTAGTACTTTATACATATGTACGTATCACTTTATCATCAACACCGAGTACAATTCTTTACACATACATATTACATGCTTCTTCACATTCACTGCTTGCTCTACGCCAGGGATGGGCGCCGCAAGGCACATAAACGCAGCAGAGGGGCGATCATGGGCTTTCGTGGGCACTGCATAATTTCCGGGGAAAGGGGAGCTAAGGCGATATCGAAGTTGATGTACACTCCGCCTTAAGTGATGTTCATCGCACAGCGCGTACGGAAATGAAAACCACATTGTTTTATATAGAGAGAGGAATTCACCAATAATAAAATGTGCAGTGTTGCCGCTAAAAAATTTCGAAAAGTGGCCGAAAAAAAGTAAAAAAAGTGTTTCCCAAATTTTTTTTTTAGCTAGAAACACATTTTTATATATTTTTGTGGTTTATTTAATGCTTAAGGCAATTTGCAAGCGGTTTGTACCCTTGGTCTTAAATAGTGAAAGTTTTGAAAATAATCTTTCTGCTGATGCACTGCTGGCAGCGATAACATATTTGCAACAAATTCACAACTAGTTCTCATTTAAGTTGTTTTTCATTCCCCCACGTTGTGCGAAAACTCTTCTATTTCGGTTTGTTAAAACAATTTTCTTGCATTCTAAAAATTTTTACTCCCAAATAACTTTTTCGGGGTTTTCCTTCGCAGCGGAGAATTGCTAATGAAAAGTGAAAAGGTAACAAAGAGGCTTTTTTATGTGAATTTTATATGAGCTATTGGCCAGTTTTTAATTAAGAAAAATTTAAAAAAAATTTTTGGTAGAGGTTATGGTTCCATTTCGGAGACCACCACATCCCCTCATCAGACTTCTTCAGGCGGCCTCAGCCGAGGATCGAACTTAAGTCGTTTCGATTGGCAAGCCAATAGCATCCCATTGAGCTACCACCGCCGTCAGCTTTGTTTTGCTTAATTCTCAATTTTCCTTTTATTACAATCTACATACCAACAAAAGTAGCAGAAAACGGCCATGTAAAAACAAACGTAAAAAAGCTTTTTTTATATTTAAGAAAAAAACTAAAAAATATTTATTACATTATAGGTTTGAAAGTAAAAAAGGACCAAAATTGGCCCAAATGTCTAAAAAGGTTTAAATATTGCATATTTTCAAAAAGTTGGGTTCCGGTAGCCTGGCTCTTAAAAAAGGTTCAAATTGTCACTTTAGTGGCCTCAGCGGCAATTATGTACAATCGCTAATTTTGCAGTTTTTTCTCGCTCTATTGCTTTCGAACTCCGATGCCATTTACTTCATTAGTGTCATAATTTAAAAAAGCCAATTTATGTCTTCTTCGCTATATATGGAAGTAAGCTACTATACTAAAGCAACAATATTTTTTAAATAAAGCCCTTAATTTTCATCTATGACCATAAAATTTCATAACAAATAAATAACACTGATTCTCACTACTAAGTATCGATTCAGAAAATTGTGTTGTGTCGTTATTGAAGCAAGTGTGCTTTGTGCTTTTGGCATGTACATTAAGGTGGAGTGAAAACATATGGAGCTTTTTTTTTGTTTTTTTTTTTTTTGAACGTACCAATGAAAAGTTGCCTTAATGAACCCCACAAAATTTTATGGCCATAGGATGACATTTTGAACTGCCCCCAGCCCTGCAAAGTTGAAAGCACGATCTGGTACAAATATGAAATTTTGAAAATTATAAAAGCAAAAAACCAAGTATGAGGATTGATAAACATGGCTAAGCTGAGTATTAAAGTGAATTTTTTTTTCGGAAACAACAACAACAAAAGTTATTAAAGGTCTAAGTTTATATTATGCATTCTTTAAATTGCAATTACTTAAAAACTACTGAACCGATTTCGAATATTTTTATATCATTCGATAGGTATTTTGATTCCCTTTAATTTCATATACATTTTACAGTGCGTTCCATAACACCCCCAGTGGGGGTCAACCCCATTTTACCCACCTTACTTTTCATATATAAAATGTATACCAAATTTAAGGGAAAATACATGCGAGTAGGTCAATAAAATTTTACAGGCTTATTTCTGGGCTAGGAAGGTGCCGTTCTGGCTTTGGAACAAATTGAATTTCCAAAAAAAAAATTCGCCCCACCTTAATGTACATATGTATATATATATATATGCTCTCTTGTTCTCAATACCGAATATGCATTAGCGCGCTCAATATTGGTTGCCACTATCCTAAAAAAATGTTGATAATAATTCCCAACAAAATAACCAAAAAATTACAAACAGACTAATAAATTATCGCCTTCATAATTCGAATGATAAAAGAAACTTAAAAGAAGTACACCTGCTTTGGTTTACAAAAAAAAATTATCTGAAACGTAAATCACATCTATGAATGAATTTTGTTTGTAGTTCGTTTGATTTTTCTTTGGTCATAGCTTTAGTAGAAATTAAAAAAAAAAAACATTTTTAACATTAACAAATTAAGTATACCTTAGAATAATTTTATCATATTGAAAAAGAAAAATACTAAAATCATTTGATAGTTACCAAATTACCAACCGCAAAAAAATACCTATTTTGGAATTAATTACCAAGTGTGGCAACCATATGCTCAGTTTGAGTTCGTCCTTCTCCCCACCAGCTGGTACATTTACCTATTTCACCATCCCCATGCAATGAGCCGACGCGACCCGTACGGGTAAATACCCATATGGGCTCAATCGCCCATGGCTGCTCTACGCTACTGTGCCCAGGTGCAGTGAAATAACGCCCGCAGGCGTCCTTTCGAAAGGGCAATTAAGCCCGCAGACGTGGTTTTTTTTTTTTAAATATGGTATATTAGTGGGAAAAGTAGCCATGGGTAATAGCGCAATTTTTTTGGCGCTGATACTATAACACCAGCGCCAACCGTGGTTCTGGCGCAATAACACCTTTAGCGCAATTGCCATGGAATAATCGATAAATAACACTTGTTCGCTTCTGTCTACTGTACCCGTTTTATTTCTTTTGGCGCAATTCTGCTTACATACACGCTGGCAGAATAATTGTGCCACGATTAAATTTAATTTTAAAAATAATTTTCGTATATTTGTGAAAATATGCTGGCATCTCGTTTTTCGGCATCTTCATTATGAAATACGAGGGTCACCTCCACCCTATTAAAAAGAAAGATTCCGGGTCCGGGTGCATTATATCGAAATTTCCCCTTACAATTTACCATGCGTAACAAAAATATACTATATGCTAATAAATATTTTATTTAATTTATTTTGTATTCTATTTTTCTCTCCTATTCACAGATAATGTCAATTTTGTCTTCTTTATTTGTGAAAGTAAAATATCCATGCCCTTTCGTATTAGCGATGGTTCGGTATTGGCATACATAATTGTGACGGTGTCATATACGCTGTGCTGTTATTGGCTTTGTGGTGGTGCCATTTTACACTAGCGCTATTTTGGTGCTGGTGTTAGCGCACGAAATTGAGTCAGTGCTATATTGCAATAGCGCATCATTGAGTTGGCGCTATACTGAGTTGGCGCTATACTGAGTTGGCCCTACATTGAGTTGGCGCATTTTCCAAATCGGAGTTAGCGCAGTAACACCAGGGTTGGCGCCAGCGCAATTGCGCGGCGCAGCGCAGTGTTACCCATGCCTAGGGAAAAGCGCCGCAGTCCACAGTGCTTTTGCGCAGAACACTTTTCTGCGTTGGCGGCCTTCGGCCGCGCTTATAGAAAATAACCCTGGGCTACGCCATCCAAGTCCGGACGTGTGTCATAACCGGAAAGAATTTTTTACTAGAATCAATGCCGAGACAAGAAAAATTAGCCTTGATTTTGAACTTAGAAAATAATTTCTTAATATCAGGAAAATCCAAGAAAATTGGATTTTAAATAAATAAGTAAACATTTTCTTGCTTCAAGTGAAATTGGATTTTAAATAAATAAGAAAAAGTTTTCTCACTTCAAGTAAAATTGGATTTTAGATAAATAAGAAATAATTTAATTGCGGTAAGTGTTTTTTTCTTGATTTTAGAAATAAATAATAAAGAAATAATTTTTTTGTTGCAAATAAAACTTTTCTTATACGAGCTTAAGTAAATAAGAAAATATTAAATATTAAATCAAGTAAAAATTTTCTAAAAATATTAAAAACGTAAAAAATAAGGAAAATGAAAACTAATCATGAGGGATTATAAAACCATAATTAGTCAACTAGTACTTATTTTCCTAGGAATTGTTCACTGAAATGACAACATTTCAATTAATATAAATGAAGATGCAAATAGTGAACTCATTATACCAAATGCTTCACTAACAATCTGAGAATTGCAGAAATATTCAGAAATATGCAAAGCGGATGGTAAATGAAAAAACATACATGTTACTTTGGAAATGCACATTCAGTAAGAAATATTTTACTTCGCTCAATAAAACTGTAGTTTGCTGATATGTTCAAAGAACTTTGGCGTTCAAATTGAGCAAGAAATAGTTTACTTCGCTCAATAAAAGGTTTTCTTATTTATTTTCAATTTTTTTTTGCTGCACCCAATAAACACAACGGATTCGCCTCGAATTCGCGTCAGATTCGCTTTCTCAGATTATATTATCGCGGCAATAGTTCGCGGCGATAGATCGGCGAATCCGAATTCGTAGGCATGTCACCTATCACTAGCGATTCGAGAATTTGTTCATTCTCGGATCGCTGGTGATTCGAATTTTTTATAATTAGCGATTCGAGAATTTTTAATTTCTCTGATCGTTGACGATTCGACAATTTGTTCATGGCGTTTCGAAAAATTAGAAGTTCAGATTTCGGTTTACTGGCAATGGGTTAACTCCGTATAAAATAATACAAAGCACTTAAGATATTTTTATAAGGAAAGTTTAACTTTCATGAAATAACAAAAGCTTTTCAAAGAAAATTTAAGCAGTAAATAAAGTCCCCCTATTAAACAATTTTGAATTGGTTTTTCTACATACTCGTATCTATTTGATTATAAACCGATTTCATCTACTTTCGCGAACTCCCCTAGAATTCGCCACGATAAAATCTGCGGAACTTTAATATTCGTGTTCAGGTATAAATCTAAAATTTCAGAACTATAATGATTTTTTAGTGCAAAACAACTTATAAATAATAGAAAAAAATGATATCGCGAAAATTGATTTTATCGAACTTGCCGCGAACTCGATACTTTCGTATCGAAGCAGCTTTAATCGTTCGTCCACTCTTGCGCACTCGTTGTGCTGATAGTTTTATTTGCGGGGAGATTATTCGCGAATTTATTCAGATGCATATGCAATGCACCGATTCCATCGATGCACCAATTTCCAACAATCGCTAAGATTTTTCACAATTTTCTTATCGAATTTGAATTTAGGAAATTAAAAAAAAAAGGATTAAAATTCATTTAGAAAATGTTTAATTTGACTTTGCTGAGACTTGAGCTTGCGACTCCTAGCATTTTTCTATACTAAAAGTTATTAAATAAAATGTTTGTGTGTGCACAACAAAGCACCAATGAGATGAAACTGGTGAGTGTTTTTATTGTTTCTAATGGAATTTTCAATTTAAAGTCGCACTAAGGGGTCGATATGTAATTAAATTAAATTAATTAATGTAAAATAATTTTGTTGTGCAGTGGGTAGAGTGCTCGCCTGCTATGCCAGAGGTCTCGGGTTCAAACCACGGTCCGAGCGAAACACCAAAAATTTTTCTAATTAGTAAAAATCCAATTATTGGATTTTTTAAGAGCAGCGGTCACCTCTCGGCAGTGGGCGGCATACCCTCCGAGTGTATTTCTGCCATGAAAAAGCTTCTCACAAAAAATGCATTCGCCGTTCGGAGCCGGCGTAAAACTGTAGGTCCACCCAATTAGTGGGAAAAACAAAAAGGAGCACACCTCGAATTGGGAGAGAAGCTCGGCCATAAAACTCGTCAGAGTTATAATAGCGCCATTGTATTATATTATTATAAAATAAGAAACTACCTATGTATCTACCTACCTACATATATACATACATACATATATATGGATAAGTTCGGAGACTTATGATGGTTGGTCATCAATAAATGGACAAGAAATCATTTTTATGGACAACATATATGTATTTTTATATTTTTTAAATTCCGTAATTACATTTAATGAAAATTGAAAATTCGACTAGAAACAATAAAAAACACTCACCAGTTTCATCTAATTAGTGCTTCGTTGTGTAGGTACACACCAACGTCTTTTTTAATAATATTCAGTGTAGAAAATGCTAGGGGTCGTGGGTTCGAGTCACTTTGAAAGTTCTTTAAATTAATTTTTGCTGTTTTTTTTTAATTCTTAAATTAAAATTCGATAGGAAAATTTTGAAAATATTTAGCGGTTGTAAGGAATTGGTGCATCGATGGAATCGGTGTATTGCATATGAAACTGAATAAATTCGCGCCAATTGCTTCTGTTTCGTGCAGCATGGCGCCACTTGGGAACACCTAGGGAGGCAGCATCGCTGTCCACCTGATTTTCCCAATGCAGGTCTCCGCATGGAGGTCTCCCTTTTCTTTTGCGTTCAGCGAGTTTCGACAGAAATACTTTCTTGGCCGGAGCACCATCGTTCATTCTCACGACATGACCTGCCCAGCGGAGCCGCTGGATCTTTATTCGCTGAACAATGTCGATGTCTGCGTACAGCTCATTGTTAAATCTCCGTCGGTACTCGCCCTCGCCAACGCGCAAAGGTCCATAAATTATCGGAAGAACTTTCCTCTCGAATATTCCAAGCGCCATCTCATCTGCTTTTGATATAGTCCATGCTTCTGCGCCGTACATGAGGACTGGAACGATGAGCGTCCTGTAGAGTGTGATTTTTTTTTGCCGAGAGAGGATTTTACTTTTCAGTTGCCTACTTAGTCCAAAGTAGCATTTATTGAGTAGCTGACATCATTCTTGGTGTTAATGCTGGTTCCCAAATAGACGAAGTCTTTGATCGCATCATCCTTCTCTTCAGTCGGGGCGTGGGCGCAGATGAGAGATATGTTGAAAAATCTCGCTTTGATGCTGATGGTGGCTAGACGCTCGTTCACTGTTGTGAACGACAGTTCTCGGCGGCTGAGTCTCTTTCCCACCACAAAACCAGCACCAAATATATGGTTCTCTGCATGGCCACTGTAATATATAACGCAAGGCCCGCATTTCCTCTTGCCTTGCCCCTTCCACCGCATCTCCTGTATGATGGTGATGTCAGTTTTACTCTTCCGAGGACATCAACCAGCTGGGCAGAGGCACCGTCCCAATTAAGGATCCGGACGTTCCAGGTACTTACCCTCAAATCATATTCCATTAAACGTTTGTCATCGTCGTCATCAGAAAGGGCTGGTTTCATCCGAGGCTTTGTTATTGTTTTCATTGGATAGAATTTTTACGTGGTGGGTCCCAAGCCCGACGCACAACCCGCCCTGCGGGAGTTGTATATTGTTATACGTTTATATAGCGAGCCGCTTGTTCCAAGACCAGCTCGCAGCCGCACCTTCTGGTGAACAGACGTTGCAGTTATTCCCCTCAACAAGCCCTTAAACCGAATATGTCGCAGTGGCCTTGTCGAGTTGTCGCCTTCTCACTTTAGTTCACAACCAAACGGGTGCTCGGTGGCTATCCAGAGGACACTGCGGGGAAGTCGTGAGATGCTTTCTCCGCATGTCAACCATCGGCGATGGGTAAATAGGTGATAGCCATACTGCCGTCACGCCCAGGTCCTTACATGCCGTCAAAGGTTTTTAGTTCGTTTTTGCCCTTTAAATTTAGAGAAAAGATTTCTCAACCAGCTAGAGAAACATTACAGCGAGCTCATCACCTTCTTGGCTCCACCACAACCCACTCAACAATCACAGGTCTATGAAGGACGTTGCTGTTGAAAACGTTATTCAACGTGCCGGCAAGTTTGGCGTGCGGGAACCACATGAGTGAGAAATATCAGCATTTTTTAGGAAACCGATATTAACAATATCTGTATTGAACCTTTAGTTTTTATTTAAAGTAGTGATAGGTATATTTTCTAGGGAAATACAATAAATTAAGAAAAAAGGGAATAAAATACAATAAGTTTAATTCAAAATTCAATTAATTAAGCAATTTTTTTAGTGGCTAGCACGACATTTATTTTTATCTATTAAATATTGACTTGGGTAAGTGGAAAATTGACTGAAAACTATTAGCAGCGAGGCTGGGCTATATATGTAGCTAAGTATTTCGAAAAGGGCTTAATTTTTTCTCATAAGTACCCCTTTCGGTAGTGGAAGTTTTAACCAATTTCTTGATAGATCTTGCGTTAATTTTCCCAGCTTCGCTGCAAATAATTTTTAGTTGATATTACCCGCACAAAATTAAGATAGACTAACTAAATATATATGTGTGCGATTCTTAATTTTTACA
Organism: Urophora cardui; assembly: GCA_960531455.1. Classification (NCBI taxonomy): domain Eukaryota; kingdom Metazoa; phylum Arthropoda; class Insecta; order Diptera; family Tephritidae; genus Urophora; species Urophora cardui. The sequence continues at coordinate 91,087,384 of OY482671.1, read as the reverse complement.
TACATACATATATTATAAATAATCTATTATTAATAAATATCAGATAAGGGTTATATTTCTTATGCTGGACCTTAGACTATCCCTAGTTGAGAATTCAGCGCCAAAAGTAGTGGTGATTGATCAGCATTTTGGCAAAGATGGCCAAGGTCTCAAAACGGTGGCAAAAGCCATATTATAGTGATAGGCGAGTCCGAGAAGTTTTATTCGATTCTCTCGATTGTTGAAACATCTCGAATGCTCTCGATGGTTGAAACAATCGCTAAAACATCTCGGACTCGCCAACGATTCCTCTCGTTTTCAACCCTACAACATCTCGGACTCGCTGCAAAAAATACATAATATTTGTTGTTGCCGCTTGAATATTAAAATTGCTTTACAAAACATACAGAGTGGTACAAATCTATTGACGTTGTTGCTACTCGTAAAATTCATTTGTTTCATAAATGTCTCACTTCAGAAAATGTATTAATGTTTAAATAATTAATTATTATTATTATGCACGACACTGTTTAGTTGTGATTGCAATAACGCAGCGTCTATGTATAGCATATTTTTCAATTTGGTTAATTTATTAATGTATTTTCCTTACTTCCATTAAAAATCCTACTTTCTTTATCAACAAACCTCATTCAGTTTATTTTATCAACTAAAACATATCATCAAAACAACAGCCGGCCCGCCGACTCGGAACAATCGCAAAAACATCTCGATTTTGTAGTCGAGGAGCGAGTCAACTTTTGACTCGATTGTGATTGTGCAACGATGGCGATTCTCTCGATTGTCTAAACATCTCGGACTCGCCCATCACTACCATATTATTAGGCTGAAATCGATGAAGCTGGACGTTGAAAGCAATGAGGCCAACATCACGCTTGGATCCGCGTGAGATTTGGCAATGCAACATTTGCGAGTCATTTTGGTTTCTTTTCTTTTTATAAAACTGCATGATATTTCTTCAATAAATACGAATAAGTACTTTATTGCTTAATCTTTGGATCGAAAGTTTGTACTGACAAGATTTCCTAACACGTCATCCACGTGATTATGTACCGAAATAATCATCTCCAACTACTGTGTCGCATCATTTCCTTCTTTTGTTGTCTTTAGCAGTCCAACGTAAAACGACAGCTTCATTTGGCATCAAATAAATGCGTTTGTTCAAATCGACTTTATCACTGAAATTAAATTCATAAATATGCAATATGTACTGCACAAATCGGGTAGTTAAAAATTCTAAGCAAACTTACCCATATTTGTGAGGTGAATAAGAATTAAGTAAAACATATTTCATCGTTTTATTAGTCAAACCTTCCACGAATTCGATCTGGTTCCCAAAGTTAGCCAAAACACGGTACTCTTCAGTGGCCTTATCGGTTCTATAAAGTGAAAAGAACACTTAATTGTTTGCTGACCAAGTCATGTTGATCTTTAACCCACCTCATAATGTGGAAAACTTGATTGCTCAAAGCACCGTATGAAAATCCGCCCTCTTCTTTGAATGCTTTAAAGGCCGCCGTTTGCTTGAGTTTCACCATACCTTTGAGTATGTGCAAACTACTGCGTGCCTGAGTACGTTGCATTTTTACATTGAGGAACTGGTAATTTTGATTGACCGGCAACCAAGGTGAGTCGGCCTTGCTAAAGCCAGCATTTTTAGTTGCGTCCCACTGCATGGGTGTGCGTTCCGGGTCACGGAAATTACATATGCGATTAATGCAATCTACTTCCCCATCTGGCATACCGATCTCTTCACCCTACAGTATTTGTAAAAATTGATCCGCTTAATTTAAATGAAATATTATTAAAAGATTTCAAGGAGGATCTTACGTAATACGTGACAGAAGCGCCGGGTAGAGCATGAACTATCATAGTCATTAGATCCACACGATTATATCCTATACGCGAAGCAGTGCGACTGTTGTCATGATTGCTTGTCACCCAGTTGGCCATTTTGTGATTTTCCCACATAACAGACATCCACGTATCGGCTAGATATTGAATATGGCTAGCATTGCTTTGGCTATTGCTGAGCATAAAGCTGAAGTTCATTGGCATTTGTAAGCCTTTATGGGTGCCATTGCTTATAGAGTCGCTCAAAACATCGATGGGAGCATAAGCCTCGCCTATCATGATTCTAAATTGATAATGGTATTAAAAATTTTGCTTAGATATGACAATATATTAATTGTCACCTTGTATCGCCACCATTCTTTTTCTGGTAGTTGTCCAAAAATTCGCGCCATTCGTAGAGTAACTCCAGATTTTTTGGGTGGTTCTGTGTGTAAATAGTCGTCTTTGGAGGATTATCGGGATATGTACCATTTTCCAAAATTGTCTCATAATAACAAGGCACTGCATCCATACGAAAGGCATCGACACCGCGGTCGAGCCAAAATTCCATCACCTCCAGAAAATGTTCATGCACTTTGGGATTACGAAAGTTAAAATCTGGTTGTTTGTCCAGAAACTGATGAAGATAGTACTGCTGGCGCTCTTCATTCCAGGTCCACGCTGGGCCATTAAATATTGATTCCTACATATATATGTATATACATAGTATGTATTTATGTACATTCATATGCGCATATACATACATACATACATAAAATATGCATTAAAATATTTGGATGAGCGATCTGTTAAAAATCATATACAATCCATCTACTCACCCAATTACTCGGAGGTATACGTTCGCCCGTTTCTTCGTCGATTTTACCATCATCCCAAACGTAAAAGTCTTCGTAGCCATGCTCGCGACGAATCGATTTCTGGAACAATTCATACTCATCACTTGAATGATTTGGTACAAAATCCAAAATAATTTTGAGTCCCAATTTGTGTGCTTTAGCGATCAAGGCATCGAAGTCCTCCAGAGTGCCAAACAAAGGGTCAATATTGGTGTAGTTCGCAATGTCATAACCCATGTCCGCCATCGGGGACTCGAAAATGGGTGAGAGCCAGGCAGCGGTAACACCAATTTCCTTCAAATACTCCAGACGCATTGTAATGCCATTCAGATCGCCCACTCCATCGCCGTCACTATCCTGAAAGGAACGTGAATAGACATGGTAGAGCGTAGCGGACTCCCACCAATCGACGGTTTCGGCTGCGGGAACGCTTTCAAAGCATAAAAGTAGAACGATTTGTACAAAGAACAAAACCGGCGACATCTTTTCAGTTACTGATTATTGCTTAAACTTCTTCCGATATTTATACAATTTAGTTGTTCAGTATGCTTTATAAATAGTGTATTAAAATAAGTAAAAAATTTAAGACACGAGTAATAACTAATTCGACGAAATTGACTGGACACTTGCCAGCTATACCCAGAAAAAAATCTAAGCCTTATTCAAGAATTATTACAAAGATTTAAAGGCTTACGAAATAAGGCTTGAAAATTTAGGGCAGCAAAGTTGTATGGGCAAAGGCTTAAAATAAAACTGATTTTCCTGTGTTGATTTCATCAGACGTTATTGATAAGGCTTATCAGCATGCGAAATAAGATTTATTTAAGGCCTTATTATGGTCTGATATAGAGGCTTTACGTGGTGGATGAATACCTTATAAATGTTTTAATAATAAGGTGTTTTTTGTTTAGCTGTCACATTTCTTGGGCAATTTAAGCGTTGCCGCAATTTAATAACAAAAAATATATTCTGCTAGGATTGAAACGTTACTATTAATACATTTATATATCGTCGGCCCCCTGCCAGAGCTACGAAGTGAAATTTTTCTAATTTTGAGTTAAACGGGTTTCCTGATCAATCTGTCTATGCTCTACATTTTAGTAAAACCCCCAGGAATATTGGTTGGCGCTCCGCAATAAGACCCACGCCCATTTATTCGGAGACATTACCTATCGCTAATGCGAAAGCAAAAAAATATTTAAATAAAATGTGTGAAATCTTGGTGATTCCAAAGGAATACCACAATTTCTATAAAAATTTGGAGGCTAATGCCTGGGACACACATGTGGTAGAAATATTATAATATCAATACTATGATTTGGCTTTACTATGAAAATTTTCAATTAAACTACAATATGAGAGTGACACATATGTGGTATAGATCGCAATATTTCTACTATACTACGATGTGTGTCTCTAGCATAACAGCGGGGTTCGCGATGCTCTACCTGAGCCTGACCTTTCAGAAAACTCTGATTTTGAAGATTAGGAATAGTTCCACAAATAAAATATGGCTTGAATTGAATGTGTTGTTTTACTTACTTTTGGAAATTTATTTTCAAGGAATTTTTTTGATTTTTGTTCGGCCAGAAACACGAATGTGCCAAATATCGAAGATTAGAAGGAATAGAAGCATAAACACTATATCAGAGCGACGAGCTAAACAAGGTTATAATTTGCAGATATAATTTTATATTAGAAACAAATTGTTTCAAATTTTGCGAGAAGAATAAACTTTAATACTCGATTTCCCAACATTTTCATTTTAGCACATTCGTGGTTCTGGCAGGAGGCCGACGATATGTAAATGTACACATACATATATATCGGAATGAGATAAACGCGCGCACTTAACCACTTAACACCTAATTGCATGTCAGTTGAAAATGGACTGGGGCGACAATGCACAATTTTTACGCTCGCCACATATTGTACTTTGCTCATAAAAACTCAATTCCCTTTCTCTCTGTTTGGCATGTGTTAAAATGAAGTATTAAAACGTTTGGAGCAGAGATTATGAGTGCAAGCTGGCAGCGCTGGGTATTTCAGTTTAACAACTTAGCTTCAGCTTACGTCTTACGCGTCTGTTTAGTGGGTACTTACATTCATACATACATACATACGTACATATGTACACCAAGTGATATCTATGTAATTATCTGTATAAAGTCACTTTCAATGGAAAGTTGGGAGGGCTTATGTCTAAACAAAAAACAAAAATTGAGATCTAATCATCATAAAAATAAACTATTCAAGAGGCAATTAGACATATTTGGCAATTTGAAAAAGTTCATCTACGTAGCAGGGTGTTTTAATTATTATTTCCGATTAAGCGGCTAAACAGTTATGAGCAGTGTGGCCAGGTTAGCCTTTTCGAGGCTAGGTCTAGCCTTTTTTTTGGCCTTTAGCCTCATAATTTTCGGTTTAGTTTTTTTCTAACCTTTTTTTTACTAAAATGTTAATTTTAATAATTTGTACAACAAGAACTTTCAGTAACTCATATGAACGTACATCCCTCATGAGATAGAATTTTTAATTTCTGAGACTTACAACTGGTTTGCAAAGTTGAATGAAGGTAGTATTGATGACGAAATGCGAAAAATTATTCGTAAGAAGCTATTTGCAATTGTGTTGGTAAGCCAGCCACGACAAGGCCTACCTGATAATATGAACTCTCTACAGAAGATAAATTTTTTCTCTGTTGAAAATTCTTTGAAAGTAAGAAAGCGAGATGTATTTGGTAATTGTGAAAAATAGAAGTCTCGTTATATTCCAAGTCAAATATCATTAATAGAGCTATAGTGGCGAAAGATAGTAACTGTACAATGGAAAAGTGTATCAACCATAGAACTTTGGGCAGACGTCCACGAATATAAAAACGTATTAAACGAAACACCTTTTTTAGAACTTGTCAAATTTGTACCTATTTAGTTTTTTGATATTACCACTTAGTAATGCAGATGTTGAAAGAATTTTAGTGTCATGCGCATTTTAAAAACTAAGCTAAGGAATAGATTAAAAATTAAAATGCTTAATTCTTTGCTTAATATTAAATGTTCATTAAAACGTGTATCCAAATGTTGTGATGATTTTGAAATTACTGATGATCTCATCTCTATGGTAAATACGCATAATTTATACGAACCCTCAAGCTCTTCTTATTCATCAGACAAAGAAGATATTATTTAATTTATTAATATTTGGGGACTTTTTATACTATGTACATATATGTATTTATTAAAAAAAGTCACTTACTAGTCGAGAAAATATGCCTGATATGTGTTCAAACAAGAATAGTAATTCCTTTAAGTTACGTTTATAATTTTTATATGCAAATAAACAAAACCAAATTAAAAAATTTTCAATGGATTTATTTATAAAAAAATGCTGACTTTTTTTAGCTTCTTTTTTTTAATTTCAGCCTTTTCTAACTTTTTTTTTTTGCCAATCTAGCCTCACTTTTTTATTATCAACTGGCCACACTGGTTATGAGTGTGACCTTCCATGTAGATCGTTTGATATTCATAACATTCCATAACTTATTTCTATAATATATGTTTTAAGGCCGAGCTTCTTTCTCGATTCGGGACGTGCTCCTTAATATTCTTCATGGCAGATATGCACTCCAAGGCTATGCCGCCCCCTGACGGCATACCACTTGCATAAATTAAATGTTTAGTGTTGGTCTGGGCTTGGGGTTCAACCCGAGACCCCTGGTATGACTCTAGCCACCATCCCACCTATTTACATATAAATACATAGATGTATACTAACATTACAAAAGCAATATCTACGCATATGCATTCATACATACATATAGAGTGATTAGAATAAGAGCAGTTCTACAAGAGCCGTGATTCGATAATAGGATTGCAATAATAGCACACCGAGCCGAGTACCTAAGTATTTACTGTTTGATGATTATCGAACTAAAGTGTTCTGACCTGATATTATGTGTATGTTTGTATATGTGTTTTAAATTGCTTTTATGATTACCCAATAAACACAGACGCGAGAATAATATCGCGGCAAATTCGAGGCGAGTTCGCGAAAGCAAAAATAATATAATAATTATAGTTCTGAAATTTAACATTTCTATCTGAACTCGAATTCTAGGCGTGTTCGCGAAAGCAGATCAAATTAGGTAGTTTATAATAAAATAGATACGAGTATGTAGAAAACCAATTCTAAATTTTTAAAATAAGGGACTCTATTTACTACTTGAATTTATTTGAAAAGCTTTTGTTATTTCATGAAAGTTAAACTTTCTTTATAAAAATATGTTAAGTGCTTTGGATTATTTTATACGGATTTAACCCATTGGCAGTAAACCAAACTCTGAACTCTTAATTTTTCGAAACGCCATTTATAAAAAAGCTCGAATCGCTAATGAACAAATTTTCGAATCAGGGAAATTAAAAATTCTCGAATCGCTAGTGATAGGTGACATGCCTGCGAATTCGTATTCGCCGATCTATCGCCGCGATAATATAATCAGAGAAAGCGAATTCTAGGCGAACCCGTTGTGTTTATTGGGTAATAATAATACGCTGGCGCTATTATAACTCTGACGAGGTTTCTGGTCGATCTTCTCTCCCAGTTCGATGTGTGCTCCTTAACTTTGGTTTGTCGTACTAATTGGGTGGACCTACTGTTTTTTGCCGGCTCCGAATGGCGAATGCATTTTTGGTGCGAAGCTTTTTCATGGCAGAAATACACTCGTAGGGTATGGCTCCCACTGCCGAGAGGTGACCGCTATTTCTAAAAATGCAATAATTGGATTTTAATTAATTAGAAAAACTTTTTTGGTGTTTGTCCGGGCCGGGGTTTGAACCCGAGACCTCTGGTATAGCAGGCGGGCACTCTACCCACTGCACCACAAAGGCCACTTGCTTTTATGATTAAAGGAATTATTTACTTTAGGTGAATTAAATATTTTCAGATTTCTTATCATGTATTCTACATATATATTTTTTATCATTTCGGTGTAATTAGTTGGCTTTTCCAATTGTAAAGTGTTGCGTAGCGCATTTGTTTTGCCTTTTTGTCACTTTTCACACTTAACTGATGATTTTGGTCCGTGGGACCACACTAAAAAAGTCAAACTTAAATATTTCTGGCTCTCTCTATCAAAATCAACTCAAACTCCGAGGAGCTTTCAGTTAGACAGTGTTACGCAGTCAGTCATTATCATTGTGAATACTTAGATGAAAAAATCCGATTCATAATTACGAAAAGAAATTAATGCTGAATTCCTAAAAGGAAATTCCCGGAGAAAACGTAAACGCCAGCTATTCTACGAGAATGAGCAAGAATTTAAAATCAACAATCTACAAAACAAAAAGAAGAAGAGCAAATTCTATTGCTTTCATCATCGTTATTGGGCCATAACAGCAACCCTGAAATCAGGTGATCTCAGCAATTCGACCCCCTTAAACACACATCCCCAAGTCATTTCACTTGTATTGGTTCACAATGGTCATTGTGCGCCCAAGTTTTTATCACAGCAAAAGGTAGTTATACCGTTTTATAAAGTTTTACGTGGTCCAGGGAACGAAGAAAAAGTTTTTGTAAATTTACATACATTGCTGTACTTTTACATAAATTGTCACAATTAAGCAAGTTGATATCTAGCCGCTAAATATTAAGCTCTATTAAGATTTAGAACAAGTGTAGTGAAGGAATTTTCAATTACATTGAATATAACATCAAATTTCTGTAGCACAAAGATTAGAATCTGTTTTTGTATGTATGTATGTATGTAAATGACCAACACTGCTTTGCGAACATGTTAAGTACTAGAAATCTGTGGCGTTTTTTGGTCGTTGAAAAAAAGATTACATTGAATTCGTTGATAAAAAAAAACTGCGGCTAACAAGCTTTTAAAAACTTTTAACTTTTTATGTAAGCAAAAGCTTTAGAATTTTTTATAAGCTATTTTGTCTTTTTTGAAGAGTTTCGTATATAGTTACATACTTGCATACAACATATGTATGTATGCATATAATTCACGACGAAAGCATGTTTAGATTGCCAACGTTTGCAGTTGTGAGGGCTTATATTTTAGGGGTAATCACTGCCCTTATGGACTCTATATATGATATATTTTAAAGAGTTTTTGTTAGTGAGATATACTCACATGTGACTTTGCTTTTTTATATGGAGAATGAAAGATGAAAGTGATAAATTCCGGACCGATTTTCCGACATCCCCTGTAAATTTGGATTGAAAATGAACTTTCTCCACTATGGCTAATTTTTAATTCATCAAAGAATTTTGTTTATTTTTTTAGATAGACCCAAACGACCAGCTAGTCATAAAAAAGTAACCACATACCGAATTTCTCTAACATATGTTGAGAAAAACCCGCTGATTTTTAACATTTAATTTTTTACACGGATTCGCCCATATGTTTTGTTTTTTTTATAAAATAAACAACGAACCATTTTTATGTGTTTAGCAGGATCAGATCTCGAACCTCTTGTATAGTAGGCGACCACTCTACTCTACGGTCCTATTAATTTAATTACATGCCTGCAATGAATTGTACTCGTTCGTGCAACACAATTGCATATCACCATATTTTTCACAGCTTTCACTACAAAAAGCTACAAACGAACCCATTTCAAAACGGTTTTATGACCACGATACATTGTAAGTAAAATGTGTAACAGAAGAACAAGCATGCACCCACATACACACAAGTTATCTACATACCCAGTAGCGAATGACAGTGGTTTCCCAACGGAGTAATAAGTTACAGCTTGAGTACTCGATGGTTCGATGAACAATATTGATAGCTGCATAAAGCTTGCACTGCTCATCATTAAATCTCCGTCGGTACTCGCCCTCGCTAACGCGCAATGGCGCACTGACTGGAAGGATGTACGTCCTTTGCCTACTTAGTTCAAAGTAGTACTTGTTGGCAAGAGTGATTCGTCTTTTGATGTTAATGCTGGTTTCCATATACATATGCGAAGTCCTCAACTTACCACTTCACATTACTATATTCATCGGCTATTACACTCATCGGTTGCCAACTGGGGTTTAAGGAGCATTCATTTACTGCACTGACCGAGAAACAGCAAGTGGCGGCAAAGGTTTGGTTTAACTAACCCGCACGCTGCTTGAAACATAATAAAGATGTAATTTTACGATATACATACATACATATGAAAGTAAATTATGTATGAGCAGCAGCAGTTGCAACTAATTGTGCAACACTTTTCCGTCTTAATTCCACGTCGTCCTGACCAAATAAGACAACGTGGAAAAGACCTTATGAAAACAAGTAAGTTTGTGTCTGTCTTTCGAAATATGTTTTATATAGATCCGATATTGACAATTCCGTAACATTAATCAATAATAGACATGGGAACTGCATGTATCTTATGGAAGTCCGAACTAGTCGATTTCATTAAAGTGTCAATTTTTCATAAAAATGTAATCAGATATCTTTAAAACTGGGGTTGTCGTTTGCGTTCATATAGCCGGAAAGACAAAGAGCCATGACCAGCTCATGAATGTAATCATCATCTCTGCTCATGTTCATGAAGGGTGTAAAAATAGACGAAACCAATCAGATGGAATAAGAATAAGCATAAGAGATATTGCTGTTGCGTTTATCTTAATGGCTCCACCATTGGAATTAAAATTTATTTTAAGTATTTACATCTGTGTTGCTCTCAACATTAATACGCACTGGTTTAACTACTCAAAGTTTATGAATTTCTTATTTTAAGCTTTTATTAAATAAGCAACATACACTGAAGTGCAACTTTGTAAGTATTTTCTATTATTTGTTGCTTTAAATACACTTCAAAAGGTAAGTAAAGTTTGGAAAATAAGCCTCTAGCGGCAGCGGTTTTATTGAGTATATTTGTGTACTCAGTAGAGATGAATGATCCCGTGATTTTTGAGGAACGGAGTGATTCGTCACTGTGACTTTTTAGTCACTGTGATTTTTTTCATTGACAGTGACTTTTCGGGTTCCTGATAGGAACGAAGACTTTTATTCACTTTTTAATAAAAGTAAATAAATGTGTTTAATCGAATTATAATTTTCAAGTCCAGTAATAATAGCTTATCCAGATGTTTTTTTTAGTGTGAAATAAAAATTTTTGCTAATAAAACAAAACAAAAATGTACATATATCAATTCGAAAATAACTGCATTTTACTTAGTTCCACAAAAATACGTTTGGAAATCTTAAAAAAAATCAAATGAAACCAATTTAAGTAAAACATTATTTAAAAACTACAAAAAAAAACTATAAATTTTTGAAAACTGAAATTTTTATGCTTTCAGAATAGTGATTTTGTCACCGTGATTTCATGTAATCAGACACTGCAGTGACCAGTGTTGTTTAAGGAACGGTGACAAAGTCACAGGTACAGTATATTAACATATATTTTGAGATCGGAGCCGGGAAAAAACTGCAGGTCCGCCCACTGAATAGGAAAAACGAAAAACTAAAATTAGCGAGCACTCGTCGCATTGCTCCCTAAAAATTATCCGACTAATTTGATATTGTTACTCCTTTATCTTTGGGAATATTTAAAAAAAATTAATTCACACAAAGTGACATAAACCCAAGCAAGATATGTAGTGACATATGTAAATCCAAAATTTAAGATTCAGATTAAGCCACTTGGGGCTAATCACGGCACCGCATAAAGAACATGGTCAGTACAATATCTCGTTATTGTTTAAGTTACTTTTCATATTCCCACATCATCTAGATTTGTTTGTATGTTTGCATATTCATATATGTATGCCTACTACAAAACTACTTCAAAACTTCAAATTGTTTCGCTGCTCTCGCCCGTTTTTTTTTTGCTTCTCTCAAAGCGAAATTTATCGTCTTTTCCAGCTTTTTATGCAATGCAGCTGCCACATTTGACGTCTTCATTCACGGCTCAGCTGCATTAGCCTATAGCTTAGAAAAGTTGCTACAACAACATGCACCATGCAACATGCGCGTTTTCTGTGTGTGGCAAATTTGCTGTCGTTGTTTTGGTTGCTGTCTTTATGCTGCTTCCGTTTGCTGTGTAACAAATATCCACTGACAGCAACTGGCGTTACAATGGTTTGGAGGTATGTACGTACATATGAAGGTGAATGCGTATATGGATTCTTACGCAAAGAACACATGTACCTACAGAAATGTATGTAGGTGCATATCAAGTGACATCAAGTGTATTACCGTTGTTTTTTGCACCGCTTACTTTTCGTATGCCTCTTAAGGTATTGAGCTTGCTGCACTGCGGCGGCAAGTATACATTTTTACATTTGTACTTGCAACAAGCGAAACAAACGCTAATTAAGACATTTCCAAGTTTCACTCGTTTATTGTGCGCTTCCAATTAGTTACATGCCTAGTTTGAATAACATTTCGGCATTTCGTGTTTACATCCACAAATGGTAAACGAGCACTTACATTTAGGCCGGCTTTCCTTTCCCATTTTTCCATCTTTCTTCTAGTTTTTTTTCTTCTTGAAACCAAAGTCCACGAAACAATAATAAGGTGAACTTTTGCGTGGGGGTTTCTTTGTATGAATAGACAGAAAAGTAATACGTATGCCTACACCTTTCGTGCATTAGGGTGTTACCCATTGTGTGGATTGTCGGGCAAATATACATATCCGGTTAATTTCCATATTTCATTTTGCATTCACATGTTTTAGCAAAGTAATTTTGAACTGAGTGCACGTACTTTCTATGGTAGTGTACGAAAGATTCCTCAGAAAGTTTCATGTCAAACTTTCGTATGTTTATACTGTGACAAATTTGATAAATAAAATTAATTTGCGGCACATAACACAAGCCTACTTGTAAGGAATACCCTAACTACTTGACAATAATATACATAAGTAAGTATTTTAGGTTCAGAATTATACCGTTAGCTACTACTACTCAAAGGCTTTTCGCATGTCGGATCTAACTTATTTTCCTTCTGTTCAAGGCCGTAGCCAGGATTTCATTTTGGGGGGGGGGGGGGGATTAACTAAAAAAAACATTTCAAATTCAAATTACATACATATCTGCCCCGTTTGCTATGCTATGTGCATGAATAATTAGGTTTCGCTTATCACCCATATTTAATTGTTATTGCAAAATCCAATTAATTTCACCAAATTTATCTGTCAAATAAAATTTTCGTCAGCTGATTTTCAGTGCAACCAGCTACCCTGTCAAAGCTTCAGAGGGTAAAAAGTGTGAGTTTTTTACACCACTGAAGTGTACATTTTTGGAAACGAAAACAGGGTAGCAAGTGAAAAACTTATGTAGTTTTTTTTACACTAAATTACCACTAGATCCACTAGCCTAATAAAACCACTAAAAAAAGAAAACATATTCTGTTTGACGTTTTACCTTCATTTTGCAAACGAAAACGGAAAATTGAAGAATGTTTGATGAAACGAAATCACCATTAATTTCAATGGTAAAATTTTAAATTAAGCTCTTACCCAATTAAGTATTTAAAAGTTTATGATTTTGTTAAACAATTCCTTAGACATGCCAAAAGCAAAACCGCAGTTATCTATATCTTCTGGAAACAGCCGCCAAATTAGGTTCAGAAGAAACGGGACAGTCGCTGAACATGCAAATCGTTTAGAGAACTCACGGTTGCGTGGAAGAGTTCTTCTTGATTTTATTAAAAAGACTATCCCATTAAAAGTAAGTAGGGATTCTTCTTAAAGAAAAACTATAGAGATATCTTCTTACTTTTGTTCTATTTTATTAGGTGGTTTTCGCTCTGTGTAGGTACCAAACGTTGCTTGAATTATTATAACTTTGAGTTTTTTCTTGTTAATAAATGTATTGTTTATAACGTTGTTTAATTTTAAAGTGTTTGCATTTCATCTAAAGGAGGGTGGTATATTACATTCCTTGCAGAAAACAAGCACAAAATATGAATGTGTAACCCATTTTTACACTCTACTCAAAGCTAAACATCAGTATATTTAATTTTTGCGGCGCAACGAAGTAAGCCGGGCACTTGCTAGTACATACATAGATACAAATAATAATTGAGACTAACTTTTTACATGATTTCTATGCTTCTAAAAAATACAATAAGCATATTTATATTATAAAAAAAAATTTAATCGCATTAATTTCGGGAGGGGGGGGATTGATCCCTGCCATCCCCCCCCCCCCCCTAGATACGGCCTTGCTTCTGTTGGCTCTGACCAATTATTGCTCAGTTGCATAAATGCAATTCTTTTATGGTTACGTTACATGGCAGGCAGCAATAATTTTTGTTTGTTATCATTGGTATGATGCATAAAATAGTGTTACGTATTTCATTACACACTCAGTTGCTTTGTTTCAACTAGATATGAGGCTTTGAATATGTACACTAGACTGGGTTGGTCCCCATACGAAATAAAAAAGTTGTAAAAGTCCGCCCCTAAATTTGAAGCTCATGTTGAGAGGGTTAAGGGACACCAAAAAATTTTTTTCTTGACCCCGCAAAATACCGCCTAAATCGTTTTTTTTTATTGTAACTTTCTTATTTTACATCCGATTTTTAAAATTGATACGTCATTATTTTCGTATTTCGACGCTCTATATTTTCTTCTAATGTCCTTTTGAACTCTGAAGTCAAATAACAAAGTTACAAAAAAAAAACAATTTCGGCGGTATTTCGCGGGATCAGAAAAAATTAAATAAAATTTTGTCTTTAATCCTATCAATATATGCTTCAAATTTAGGGTCGGACTTTTACAACTTTACATATATTGAATTGCTTAAAAAATAAATTAAATAATAGCTACATTAAATATTCCTAGTGACGTAACTTCTTTGTTTATTAATTTAGTAAAACCCTTTAAAGGCAACATTGTCATGAATTTTGAAACACTTTCAATTGCCAAAAAAAAAGAGGATAATTCATGGACATACAAATAAGTTAAGTTCGCCGACCCAACTATGAGAAAACGACTTCAGAGCTCAAAAGTGCATTAGATGAAAAATAAGAAAGTTACAATAAAAAAAACGATTTCGGTGGTATTTCGCGGGATCAACATAAGCTTCAAATTTAGGGGCGGACTTTTACAACTTTTACACCTCTCATAAACATGGGCATGATTGTTGAAAGTACCAGAACGAGGTGTGATAGACCCACCAAAATATGTGTATACCGATATGGAAAGAATCATCATCATCGTATGATTGCATTTTTTTTTAGAAAATAGGAGGTTACAAGCTGCACTTTGCTGGCGTCATGCCGACCATTGGTTCAAATTCTGCACACCTACGAATACGATTTAAATTTTTATATACTTAGAACTAAAACGTTCAAAATATCAATACTACAATTAACATGCGTCTGACACAATGTTGGCAAGCGGTGAGAATGTTGCTGATTATTCAAGTGCTAGCACGGATAGACGCCGACAACGTTCAATGTGCAACACCACAGCCGAACTGACAGGCTACCCGAGTGTCATTTTGTTGCATGCTGATTGTTAGCGCTGCAACAGTGCCGAAGAGCTTAAGTGTTTCATTCTTTGTTGGCATTGTTGTTAAACTACACCCAAAAAAAAAAATTACTCAGATTATGGAAAAGTGGGAATGATTCGGCGCTCAACACAATTTTCGTTGTTTTTATGTACAATTTTCTTCAAATCAAGGCATAAAAGCCACGTTTTAAAGAAAATTGTACATCAAAACAATGAAAATTGTCTTTAGCGCCGAATCATTCCAACTTTTCCATAATCTGAGTTATTTTTTTTTATGAGTGTATCTGTTGTTGTTTGTTGTATTTTATATATAAATGCCAAATACTAACACAGCTATTCTACAATCCCTCGGAACTCCGATCGCGGCGACGCCGACTGCTACGACAAAACGAAAATTGGTATTCTGGTTTACGACGTTTCGAACATAAGTGTTGTTAAGTGTTAAACTATGTTCGAATCAGTGTTAGGTAGCGTTTATGCGAAATAATATGTATTATTTGACAGCACATTTGTATTTTTGACAGCAAATTTATATTTTCAGTAAGTTTTAGATTAAATTTTCAGAAAGAATATATTAAATGGTTAAAAAAGATTCCATTGCTGCAGCAGCTTTTTTAGTGGAAAAATAAATGGAAGAACAAAGGAATTTGGACATTAATTTTAACTCAATTTTTTAAAATATTTCTTTCTATTATAAAAAAAAAAGTGACAACATATATGAAAACGGCATCTATAGAATACTGTCACCAAGTTTCATGCGATAATACCTTGTAATTCGGAAATTAACACCGGCTAAGCTTGGATAGAATGAACAAATTTTATTTATTTACAAACTACTGCGAATTTTTCAGTGAAACTTTCAGGAAATATTTTTGGATGATAACACTGTGCTACACCAAAAAAATGCATGGGCTCTCACATGGTTTTTTGGTTTCATCATGGCCCTTAAATCACTACCTCATTTGCGGTTTTTCCCCATCACTTCGTTTTTAAATTTTTTGAGTACAAATATAATACAACTCTGAAATTATTGAAATTACAACTTCGAGATGCTATAACTTTCTTGTTTCTTGATCGAATTCAATTTTTTTCTTTTATTTGAAAGATGCTACTTTTACCTTTCAAACAAGCAAAATAGTTTGCAAATCGACCTAAAAATTACCAATTTTTCGTCTTTTATTCCAAAAAAAAAAATTAAATTTTTTTAAAAATATTGGTTTTCGGCACGTTTTTATTGGATTTTGAAGTTGCAAACAATGGGTTTTAAATCTTTATAACAAAATACATAAAATCAGCTTTCCAAAAAGCAAAAGTAAATTAAAATTGATTCAAAATTACGGTAGTAGAGTTTCATAAAGTGAGTAAGCCTTTGTTTTTGTGTTTTAAAAATGTTTTTTTTTTTTATAGATTAATATTTGCATACAAAGTAGGTATGAACTTTCACAAAACTGAGTATAGAGCGATCTGAGTGTGCTCTTTGTTACCATCCGGTGCACATATCGGTGTACATGATGATTACTAATATATTTTGGATAACCGACTGAAAAATTGGAATGGAATGAACTCTCTATTGAAGCTCTGATTGATATCTTTAATTTGATACCAATAATGCAGAAAAATATTTCGGAGGAATCTGGGTCCATATTTTGGCCTATATCTCGCGAAGGGGTTGAGATACCAGAATTAAATGTGGTCATAATTTCAATCTAATACCAGGTGATCATTGTGTCAAAATATGAATGTGATCGGCCCGGTAGTTTCGGCGTCCATAGGGAACAAACATACAAACAAACAAACAAACAAACTTTCATCCTTATATATAGACATATTCTAGTTTCATTTAATTTTTAAGGTTTGAAGGCTGTATGGCTAATTGTAGCTGACTTCAAGGTACTCAATATTTTAAATGGTTTTCAGGGTGGAAATACGAAGTATCCATGCTATTTCTGCGAATGGGACAGCCGAGCAATTAGCCTACACTACAAAACAAAAGGATTGGGCTCCACGTAAATCGTTTGTAGTTGGTGAAAAAAATACTATAAATATTCCCTTAGTTAATCCAAACAAGTAAAAGCGAGGCTGCCTTCGGCCGTACCGAAGACTTCATACCTTTCATGAGTGGGGAAATGAAAAGTCACCTATGCATGTATGTACATAGCCTGATTTAGTACGTATAATTTATAATTTCAATTGTGTGGGTTATTTATGGAAGGATTTATTAGAAAAAATGGTGTCTGAGCTATTTAAATGGAGGAGTTATACGACAAAATGTGTACATCTGAACAATCGTTTGTATGGGAGCTATATGTTACAATGGTCCGATCTTGACAATTTTCGGTAACCTTGTTTAGGCCAATATGGGTACAAATACTTCAAAGTTTCACGCCGTTAGCTGTTAAAATGGAGGAGTTATACACCAAAATGTGTATATCTGAACAATCGGGTGTAGGGGAACTATATGTCATAGTGGTCCGATCTTGACAATTTTCGGTAACCTTATTTAGGCCAATATGGGTACAAATACTTCAAAGTTTCATGTCCTTAGCTGTTTAAATGGGGAAGCTATGCAGAAATTACACCCCAAAATTTTCATAAATGTACCTATATCTGAATAATCGGTTGTTTTCTATATGTTATAGTGGTCCGATTCGGCCGATTCCGACAAATAATCAGCTGCATATAACAACCTACCTGTATTCCAAATTTCATTCAGATATCTCAAAAACTGAGGGACTAGTTTGCGTTCACACAGACGGACGAACGGACAGACGGACATGGCTTAATCGACTCAGCTCGTGATTCTGATCATATCGGTATATATTTTGCGGGTCCCCCACGCTTCCTTCTGGTACTTTCGACAAAAAATTTTTGGCACAAAGTTATAATACCATTTTATTCTCATGAAAGGTATAAAAAGAAAAAAAAACAAGGCCTACTCACTTTATGAAACACTACTACCGTAATTTTGAATCAATTTTAATTTACTTTTGCTTTTTGGAAAGCTGATTCTATGTATTTTGTTTTAAAGGTTTAAAACTCATTGTTTGTAACTTCAAAATCCAATAAAAACGTGCCGAAAACCAATATTTTTAGAAAATTTTTTATTTTTTTTTTTTGGAATAAAAGACCAAAAATTGGTCATTTTTAGGTCGATTTGCAAACTATTTTGCTTGTTTGAAAGGTAAAAGTAGCATCTTTCAAATAAAAGAAAAAAAATTGAATTCGATCAAGAAACAAGAAAGTTATAGCATCACGAAGTTGTAATTTCAATAATTTCAGAGTTGTATTATATTTGTACTCAAAAAATTTAAAAACGAAGTGATGGGGAAAAACCGCAAATGAGTGTTTTATGGGCCATGACGAAACCAAAGAACCATGTGGGAGCCCCTGCATATTTTTTTTTCTGATTTTGTAGCACTGTGTAATTCATCTACCTTCAACATTTTTAAATATTATTAAGGCTATGTTCAGAAACGCAGCATGAAGCGCAACAGCGGCAGTAATTATTATTTTGATGATTGTGATGAGCGACGCTTCATGCAAAATTTACGTTTATGAACGCTCTGCTTGTACTACAAAATCAGATTGCGCTTCAAACTGAGTTTCTGAACAAAGCCTAAATTATAATATTAAAGTTCTCCAAAAGGAGAATTCTGCCGGCTGAGGATTTTTTAAAGCGCGCCCAAAGGCCGGTGACACAAAGAAGTCTTCTACACACACATTGCTTTAACAAGGAATATCTCTTGCGCTATAATCGTCCGCGGGAGCGACTTTTTTATGATCTGTGATAGGATCGTGGTTCATTATATACAAATTTTCCCTTAACACCAGTGGTACATTATTGCGATTCCCACTTTAACTATTAGTAATTTAAAAATAATGAAAAAAACTGGACTCCATGAACTCAAGGGCAATAAAAATGCCAACTTTAGTGAAAATAACATTTACAGCTTATTCCAACAAAGTTTCATGCGAAAACCTCTTGCAGTTGGTTTGTTTTACACTATGTATTTATAGTAATATGTTATATTGATGCAATCCATGGATGACGCTCCACACTGGTCGCATATCAACAAGTTTTTATGGATCGCAAAACATAAAAGCAAATTTGAGATCCAGGTTGCGATCAATCAAGTCATGAATATGTACACATCGTGTAGCAGGAATTTTGTGACTCGCCAGGACGCGTTGAGCATGAACGGATATAGAAAGTGAGCACGTTTCTTCGATTTGTTAGTTTCTCGTGCAAATGTTTGTAAATCATGTAGCAAGGCGATATTTTAAATCTTTAAAAAGACACAGTCAGGCAAAAATGCTTAAATGAGTACATCTTGGCACAGAAATTATGCCCGACTTGCGCTACCCACTCATATTACATGATCGTAGTAATAATACACAATTAAAATTATTTTCAGAAGCTTTTATTAAACAATAATATATAAATATTGCTAAAAAGGATAATAAATTTTATTATTAAATAAAAGTTCAATACGTTGCAACTCCTTGTACTTATTTCCCTCTATTCAGTCTATTGTACTAAAGCAGATTCCTTTTGTTCACTTATTTTGCAAAGAAAAGGCCAGTAGCATAGTTAACCAAGCCCGTTTTGTATAATAATGTTGCATAAATTTAAAAATCATAGTTTAATTAAATTGGTAATATTTCCAAAAATAATCAAAATTTCTATTGCCTCCGACACACAAAAGCTGACGGAAAGAATCGCTCCGATAAACTGTCAAAAATCCGATCCATCGTGAACCAGAATGCCGATTGCCGAACTTCGAAAAAATCTGACTTTCATTGGACGTCAATCGAATTGAAGAATGCCATTTGATCCGATTCACCTCCGATGAAAGTGGATCGTAAACCGGAATAGATGTGTAAAATTGATGCTAATGGCGGGGTAACACACATTTTGATGCCAAATTATGGGGCACTCTGACCGCAGGTGGGCGTCTGCTATCGCTTCCGACCGACCACGCCAGCACAACAGCAAAATGCTCACCGTGCGAAATACCCTGATGCGGGCGACTAACGTTGCACGAAGAGCATGCATGCTGCCGTTTACTATTTACCGCACGTGGCTCATTATGTGCGTTATGTACATATGTATGTATGTATGCAAATATAATGGAACAGTGGATGGCACTTGGGAGGACGGGTTTGTTGCATCGGCTGCATTTTGGCTACGCAGAGTATTCTGTCAGCTATGACTTTTGGTTTAATTTACCACGCTTCCGAATCAAAAATTTATTAGTAGCCTATTACACGACAACTACCTAGAGAGGGCAATAAAGAGGTCGGGCAGCAGGCGGATAAAATGGATGGAAAATGTTTATCGAATGTACTGGCGCGAGTATCCTAAAATATGAACCAAAGCTTTGGAGCACAATATTTGTTAAGCATCATTCCAAATTGAGCATTAATTTGGAACCCCGATACAAACAAATAATCATATGCAGCAAAAGCTAAAATTTTTCTTCGAGGTTTTGGGATTGATATCATGTAGTCATCATTAATTCATGTGGGATTATGTGTGAAAACTGTGGTCAGCTGAATTGAGTGTGGTTCCTCGTGTGTAGCCTACGAGTAGAGAAACTTTGTAATCGCCAGTCATGCGATTTCTCTGCGGCTTACACGGGTTAGAAGTTTTAAGCGACTGGTATAAGCGGGAAGACAAAAAAGATAGATTTTAGCCGGTCAGAGTGAGGTTGATAACTCAGATTCCAAACCACTGAGCCATATTCAAGTACATAAGTAAAAATTATCATTTGTGCATCCTATTTTTTTTTACTCAAATAAAATAAAAGTCGTATATCACTAGTATATGCGTTAAAATCAGCTCAGATAACTACGAGTATGTCAACTGTGGTTGTATTTTGTTCTTAAATTAGAGTTAGAACGAGTGTTCGTGTACAATAGAATACGTCCCCTAAATTATGTGAAATTTACCCATTTGCAACTGTTAGAGCTTTCAAATTCGACATTTGTACAAATGCTCGTATTTAAAAAAATAAGTTCATATGTTCGTATGTACGTGTACACAGGGCCGTACCCAGGAATTTTTTTCGTGGGGGGTTCATCGTTGTGTGTTTTTTTTTTTTTTTTTTTTGAGAAAAATATATATCCTATTTCGTGCACTAAAAATAAAAACGCCGCTATAGAAGAAAAAAGACGCAGTGTTTTGTTGAGGAAGAAAGACACAAACTTTTTTTTTCAAAGAACGACGCATTAAAAATATTTTTCGAAAGAAAGACTTTTTTTTTTTTAATGAAGAAAGACGCTTTATATTTTTTTACTATGAAGAAAGACGCATTTAAATATTTTTTAGTAAACAAAGACGTATTCGATTTTTTTTCTTCGTCAATATTAATGCTAATGCGTCTTTCTTCGTCGAAATATTTTTTAATGCGTCTATCTTCGTCGACATGTTTTGTAAAGCGTCTTTTTTTCCTGACATATTTTTAATGCGCCTTTTTTCGTCGACAAATTACTGGCATGTGTCTTTCTTCTTCCGGAGCAACGAAAATAATAAAAAAAAAATCTGGTTTCTAAAGTGCTATTTAGATGAAAAATTTTTTTACAAAACTTTTGATTTTCAAATTATGGTTTTTATAAGAAGTTTTAAAAATCATCAAAAATTTTATTCATTTAAAAATTAGACTGTTCTATTGCAAACACGATGAATACTTTATTTTTGGTGATTTTATCCAAGTGAAAAAAAAATATTATTTTATGGACGAAAAACTGGGTTAGATTACCCAGCTGTTTTCAGCTGTAAAAGTCCGCCCCAAGATTTTTAGCTTATGTTGAGACTCTAACTTGTTTTTTTTTTTTGCAACTTTGTTATTTGACATCCGATTTTTAAAATTGATAGATATGTCACTATTTTAGTATTTTCAGCAGGGTTTGAAATTGTTTTCAACTTTTTTTTTTATTTCCATTGAATTTCATTTTCATTGGAAATTAAAAAAATAAACAGCGCAGAAGTATAAAAAATAAAAAGTTCTACTGTACTGCAACTGCGCCTCCTTAGGTTTCAAAAAATTATAGTCGATTGTTGCTGTATTGTGGAAATTTTTACAGCACAGCAAAGGGCAAACATAATTTCGAGTTTTTACAGCACTGTTGTTATTGTTTTTTTTTTTTTTTTTTAATTTATGGAAACAATCGAAATTGCAATGTACAAAAAAAAAAACAATTTAAAAAAGCCGCACTGAAAACTAATATTCTGTTTATCTGTGCTGTCGACTGATCTGTTTGAAATTACACAGTAAAGCAACAGCACAAATAAACAAACAACTATATTCGACTGTTCTGTGCTTCGACTTCAGATATCTTCAAAGGAAATCGAAATTCAAAAACAACAGCTTATTTTTTGAGACTGTTGGTGCTATGCTGGCAAAGAGTGCTTGGGAAGCTTTATATTTCCCTCTAATGTCCTTTGATCTGTGAAGTCGTTTTCATATAGTTGGGTCACCTAGCCGAGTTTTTCGACCATAAACATCCTTTTTGTTTCACGTGTTTCAATAATAAAGTATTCATCGAATCTTTTTAATATTACACTTAAAATGTTTGCAATAAAACACAATAATTTTAAAAAGAATAAGAATTTCCTGATTTTTACAACTTCTTATAAAAACCCAAATAAAAGCCAAATTTTTTCAATAATCGCAAAAAATCAATAAAATGTTGACTTTCAAAAGTTAGTATTGAAAATAGGTGAAATCGGACTATAACAACGCACACATCCCAGATATGGGATTTCGAAAAATAATTCACACACTAATATAACCCGAGTAATGAATTTTCAGCCATGCAATGACTTTATGCAGTTATACTTTAATTATCTTGCGAACGGAGTAGATACGGCTTGCGGGTATTTGTAACTTCAGCGAAAAGAATTTTTGCTTGAAGTTGTAACCAAAAAAAAACCCAAAATTACGTTATCTCAAAACCCTAACCATAAGAAAATGGTTTTGACCTCAGAAGGTTCATGCCAGCCCTCCCCTATACCTGAAATTCTTGGTATTTTCTCAAATTAATATTTGTAAACTAGTGTTTTCAACATATAGCTTCGAATATGATAGAAGTAAAATTTATCTACCAGAATTTCGTGGGGGGTTCAAACACCCAAACCCCCCCCCCTAAATACGGCCTTGCGTGTACATGTATATTAGGTGGACATGCACTTGATAGGCGTGCTTGCTCATCGACCACCGATGTTCGTGTGCGGTTGTTAAGCTGAGGTCGTGCGTTCTAAAGTTTAGAATCTAAACCAGCGATGCCGTTCCAAAATTTATGAGCGGAGTGAAAATTGACATATAGCGGAGTGTTTCGGAGTGACGGACGAAAGAGCGGAGTGAAATTGCGGAGGGATGTCAAAAATAAGGAAATCAACAAGAAATGTAAATATGGGAAAGCAAACGCAAAAATTAAAGGACATATGTATTTATTAGAAATGAATTTAATTAAATTAAAATTGTGTTTTTATTCATAGCACATTTGTTTATAAACTTTTGTATACATAAATTAGTGCATGTTATGCATTAGATAAATGTCTTAGATATAAAAGTACAAGTATGTATATATAAGTAGGATAAGTTTTTTTTTTAAATAAATTATGTTTTTTGTGTTTTTGTAAAGACAATTCTGCCCTTTTATGACCATCAGAATTGCCATACCTTTCCAAATCAGAAATATTATTTCCCAACAATTTTACACAAATTTTACAGAAGCTTTTCTCATCTTTGTTTTCTAACCAACTAAATTTCATCTTCCATTTATCGATGAATTTTTGTTTGAACGGCTTTATTTTCACTGTCTTTGGTGTGAAAATCGCAGAAAACAGCGGCACTACAATTATTTACCATACATATGGTGTGAAAATAATTCATAGCAGCAGCACTACAATCACCCGAAACTATAGCAGAAATAGCAGCATCGAAGTCACTCGTACAGACGGCAGCAGCCACAGGATCCAAATCGTATACATAAGTATGGTCATTTGCAACAGCTACATCATAGGCCAATTTCTGTGTTGTAGCAGCAGGGGAATTCTCTTCTTTGATAAAATAGCTGGAAAGAGAATATGAGGTTATGAAATATGGAAAAGTATCCTTTAGAAATATAACTTACCTGTCAATGTACTTTTTTTTGCATTTGGTCCAGGGCAAACTTTTCTGATGAAAACAAAAAAATGTAAAAACCAGCTAATGTGTTTTTATAAATTTTAACTCAGCTATTCATTTTAGAGCAATTGATTTGAAGTTTTCCATGGAAGCGCGCACAAAACAAAGATCAGTGAAAAGTTGCCACTGCGGCAGAATTATAAGACGATAACAATAACGCTGCCAGATTGTAATTTTATACATACAAAATTGAAAGTTGATTCAAAATTTCTGAATTATTTCATACATGAAAAAGTGATTTAGTCCAAGAGGGAGTGGCGGAGTGAGGAGGTCAAAATCGGAGTGAAATCTTCCAATTGGAGTGACAGCGGCATCGCTGATCTAAACCATTTCATGTTAGCATAAACCATTTGAATTTCGACATCTGAAATGATGAAATTTAATGTACCTACTGGCAAATACCCCTCCTCTCCCTCACCAGTTGAAGTATATTCTATACCAATACCAATAGCGGCCCATGTCTTTTGAGGCAGTTCAGGTATATATTGACAGAAATATATGTACATATCGCACCCTAAATCATAAAGGGGCACAACTCAAAATTCAAAAATTTTCAGGAGAGCCAAAAACTTTTTTTCATTACAAGCAATCGTATGGCAAAGGGGCAGGTATAATGGTTATTTTTCGGTCGAAAGAGACAGTTATTCAAAAGTTTTTTTTTGGAAATCTCCAGAGATATGTTCCGTATACCCGTTTATGAAAAAAACTCGATTTTTTTTGAGTTGTGCCCCTTTATGATTTAGGGTGCGATATATACTAGCTGATGCCGTACGTTACAAAAATTAACAAAAAAGGACCATAAACACGGATTTTCTGAATATATCGGCTGGACCGCCACCTGGCGGGATAATTTTCTGTAACAGCGTTTTTGAGAACATAACAAACACATGTGCCAAATAGCGAATATAGCGACTCCAGCGCCATCTAGCGTTGGAAAATATTACCTATGTCGAGCGGACTTGTCTAAAGAATAAACTGTCAAAGTTTGGCAAAAATCCGTCCAGCAGTTTTTTAGCCCTTTCCGCACAAAGAACTCCCTACAATTTTATATATATAGATATAGATATCCACTTTACAGATTACACATATTTCTATTTTGGACGATATTGGTATCAAATGGAAGGTATTGAAGATGGCTTTTACATAGGGATGTACTCATTATGAGTTCGGGTCCCCAAATATGGGTCAAAACGTGGACCCGGATGATCGGTATCGGTAGGGCTTTTACATAGAGATCTACTGATTATAATTCCAAGGTCGCGTCCCCATATATGGGTCAAAATGTGGACCTGGATAAGCCCGAAATATATCTGAGCAATATTGGTATCAAATTAAAGGTGTTGATCAGGGCTGAAAGATAGAGCTCTTTTCAGTATGATTTTTAAGCCGAGCACTCTGTTATGGGTGAAAAAGTGAACCCGAATGCTCTGGAATGTTTTTTTAAGCAATACTGGTTTCAAATGAAAAGTGGAAATCAGACCTACAATATATATAGATCTCTCTTCGATGTTATGCTCAACCTGGTTACTTAGGGAAACGAAAAAGAAAAGGAACGTGAAAGGATAGGAAAAAACCAACGAAAATGGATGGATGGATACGGAAATGAAAGGAGAAAGTGAAAGGAAATAGTTGAGGGAAAGGGAGTGGGAGACTAAAGGACATGCAGAAGGCGAAGTTTTCAAAATATAAATTTTTTCCCTCACTTGTTTTGTAACTAATTTGATTTTTCCAGGCGTTTTCATTTGTTGTAAAGTGCGCCATCGCTAGATAATGAAACAACGTATACAGAAAAGTGTAGTTTCGAGAAACGCGATTTTAAGGATTTTCAAACCTAAAAAGCAACATCCAATAGTTTTAAATTAGCCAAACTTTCACTGATTTACTCGTTCATATTCCACACAGAAAAATTAGTGGTTTTTACTAAGGTGTACAATTTTATGCCATTTTTCTGAAACCATAAGCTTTTTATTTGTTTAAGTAGGATACGCTAATCAATTTTGAGTTAATTATACATGGTTTAAAAACTTTCATAGAAACAAAAAAAAAGTAGGGAGCTTATACATCATTTTACTTTAGATATTTTCGATATAACTATTCCTAATATAAGAAGTTAACTTCTAACACGTGTGTGTAGCACATTACAGGTTTTCCATGCAATAAATGTTCATGCCTAAACAAAGATTATACAATAAGTAATGCTTTTGCAAAAACCCTCTGCAATAACTTCAAACTTTTTTAAATAAATTTGCAGTTTTGAGTGAATATTATGCAAGTTTATTTGATTTTTCGGTGTTTTTGGTAACATTTTTTAAAAATTATTATTCATCATTGTTATTAAAAGAAATGGTGTTGAATTAGTTTTACCTATTCGCACGCTTTATTCAGTAGGGATTTACGGCTAACTACAAAATCACTTTTATTTCCGCCATTTTTATCGTTTTGAGTATTTTATAAGACCTGTTATTGAAATATATGGCAAAATTTCAGAAATCGAAAATTTCGAGTTAAATCCCTATTGCATAAAACGTACGTATTGTTATAAAATAGTTTAAATACAATGAATATTTTTGTAAAATTTCTAGATTTAATGAATCTAGATTTGCACCCGTTCGGTATGAAATCAACTAAAATACATTTATACCCGTTCGGGAACAATTGGGTACTAATTGTGGACCGATTGTTCCCGAAAGAAATAAATCCGGGACAAATCTTTCTCTGGATTAATCGCATATTTTTTGCAGGGTATAAATATACACACATGTATGCAAAAACTCCCCGAAAATAAACTTATTTTATGATAAAATCCAGTCCTGCGCAAGTATATATGTATAAGCATGTACATATTCATATGTGCAGTACTATTGAAAACATCTATTCAGCCTCTAACTCATCAAAATAACTTTACGTAAATTAATTAAATTTATATGCTTAATTTGTTGTTAAAGTTTATAGGTTTAATTTGAATATTGTAAACAAAGTTTAGTTTAATTGTTTGTCCAATACTTAGCAAAAGCAAACGTTGCATTGTCGATTTGTTATGTGCTCATTTGATTTTAATTGTTCGTAAATTAAATATTTAGCGCGGCTTGGCATGTGTGCAATTATCGCAATGCTGTGGGTGTTTTGCAATAAGAAGGAATTTTATAGGCACAAATTTATTGAAATTTAATTTTTCTAAAGTAAGTCGAAACACCTTATAATAATCTCACAAAATAACGAAAGGCAAAGTTAATTGATTGGATTCCTTATTTGTATATGTGGCGGTTGAGGCAACAATCATCCGAAAAAGTGAAGCGTATTGGTTGAAAGTTTTTGAAAAACCGTATGTATGTATGTATGTAAGTAAGTGCACGAACAGCAATGTATGTATGCTTAAAGATGGATGTTTAATAATCCACAGCTGGTTATATAATAATAGATTGCACGGAATCTTCGCAGAAAACATAGAAGATTCCTTCGTTTTCTAATTTACCATATGCACATTGGCAGAAATTCTGTTTTCCAACTCATTAAAAATTATGAAAACACAAGACAGCTGTCTGTCTGCAACAAAAAATTGCAACATGTTCATATTTGTGTAAGAATTTAATTTATTGGTACCCTGTAAAAATCATAGGATTATATGATCCATTTTGTGGTAGGTAGGAGTACTTTCAAAGTGATCATAAACATAGACCCAAGCAAGCGACTCGTTTATCTGCATCGGCTCGTAGTTAGCCGAACATTGCTACAAAAACCGAATGTATGTATATCGCGATAACGACGAAGCAAGTGCGTACATTTGTATGTATGTATGTATGTATGTACATATGTATGCATGCTCGTTTGAACGTGCACGATCTAGTAATAAATAGACATTGAACGCAACACAACATGTTGGCGATTGCGCTAGAAAAATTTTATTATTTTATTTTTATTAAAGAAAAGCTTACTTATATATGTATGTAATCCTAATAATCAAATTGAATTGGCAGTCGTTCAAATCTGTTCAGCGATTATTAAATTTCATTAATTTTAGTACCTACTCCATGGATTAATCCCATGTAGGTACCCCATGGATTAATCCCATGTAGTTACTCCTTGGATTACTCGGGTGTCATGCGGAAATCGGAGTATGTGATCCCTGCCAAGGACATCGCCATGTTAAATGGACCATATTTTTTATATGAAATGTGACAGGTTGAGGAGTACTCGGTTGGTCCACAGCGAGTACTCTATACACGCGTGCATGGAGTACTCGGCTTTTTTGCAGGGTACATTTGGCATTGCAAGAATATGTATGTACATATGTATGTATGTACGTAAGTATGTAGCAGACGCAACACATTTACTTTGTATCCTTCTTATTATTTTGGCTGCGAACAAAAAATTGGCAGCATTAACTTCATAATAAATTGCCACATGTAAGACGCCCAGCTGCCTGTCTGCTTTTCTAAACTTTTTTTTTTAATTACATATGTACATATTCCCTCTTTTTCAGAACTGCATGTATGTAAGTATTTATGTAGCCGCTGTTGTGTAGTGGGTAGGATGCTCGCCTGCTATTCCAGGGATCTTAAAACTCTGCCTAAGAATATAATAATAATAATAATAATAATATAATACAATGGCGCTATTATAACTCTGACGAGTTTTATGGTCGAGCTTTTCTCCCAATTCGATGTGTGCTCCTTAACTTTAGTTTTCCCTACTAATTGGGTGGACCTACAGTTTTATGCCGGCTCCGAAAGGCGAATGCATTTTTTGTGAGAAGCTTTTTCATGGCAGAAATACATTGGGAGGGTATGCCGCCCACTGCCGAGAGGTGACCGCTGCTCTTAAGAAACCCAATAATTAGATTTTTACTGATTAGAATTTTTTTTTCTGTTTGCTCGGACTGAGGTTTGAACCCGAGATCTCTGGCATAGCAGGTGAGCAAATTTCGGCAAACTTTTACACTTTTGGTTTTTTCGGTAATTTCTTTCTAGCTCTGCCATAAATTTGTTGAAATTATACCATATAAAATACAAGCACTCTGTACGCAAAATTGAATATAAAAATTACTGCATTCATTCATACACATCTTTGATTACAATGCGCCACTGTGCGGATAGTGGCCTGTACCTTGTTAGCTATCGCAATTTGGTATAGGCAGACATTCGGAGTTACAATGCACTTATGTATTCATTCATCGCCAAATGGCACAGCCAAGGATGCAAATCCAACGCAACAGCGCATCTGACAATTAACGCTAAATAAAAATGTAACAACTTCATCGACCTGACAGCCCAAGCTAATATCAAGTAAAGTAATGTATAAATACCGTAATATTTTTCTGCCATTATAAATGGAACTTGGATGTAATTTATGTGCAATTCTGGTGATTGTTGTTGTTTTATTGTTGGCGGTGCATGAATATGTATAGGTATACCCAGCAAAAAAGCTTTCCTATTGATGGCAAATCAGGTCTAAAAGAGGAGTACGCTGGCCGCTCTGCTTCTGTTATGCACTCACTCTGTCTGCTCGTAACTCTCTAATACTTATCTAGGCCTTATTTCGCATGGCGGATAAGCCTTTGGAATAAGGTGTGTTCTCAGAGAGAGAGAGTACTTCTTATGGCCTGATGACATCAACACAGGAAAATCAGCCTCATTTTAAGCCTTAAGCCATACAAATTTGTTACTCTTATATTTTTCAGGCCTTATTTCGTAAGCCTTTAAATCTGCTGTTTTAATTCTTAAATAAGGCTTAGATTTTTTGGTGGGTATATATACATATACATATATACGCATTTAGGCACTTATATTTAGTTGAAAAATATTTCAGCCTACAATTTTAATTAGGCATGTACGTAAGAAACTGAGGGCCGCCGCCAACTTGTCATTTTCATTCATTAAATTTGCAAAATATTTACTGCTTGCAGGAATAATTGTTGCACAAATTGCTGGCCCCCAAAACGAACAACTAAATTCCATACTGTAAGTATTGTTCTGTCACCTTGCCAAGATGAGGGAAGAATTGCTTGCTGTTGTGGCGCTCCTCTCTAAATATAAGAGCCATAATAAATGTTGCATGTAGCATCCACATTTGTGTATGTCAATATCACTTCAATGTTTCTGTCAGCTTTTGTGACAATATTAACACAGTCTTCGCATTAGTAGCTGCTTGGCTGGTCGCAAGAACATACAAAAATGTTATTTATCATCCGTATGTCCGTACGTGATTCTAAAGATTATGGAATCTGTTTTGATGGAAGGGCAAAAAAACACTTAGTCTAGTTTTTCCTTCCAGCTCGTGGCAGACGAATTTTCTTGACAGAGCTTTTCACGCCAGAAGAATGCAAAACGTAGAGGTATTGTATAATTTAGGGCTCAGGATTGGGCCCCTACTATCCGATATTTGAGACTGTAAATCGTTCTTGCTTTTGCATACATTTAGTTTAGAATTGAGCAGGCTTCAGAAAAATTCGTTTTCAAATATCGGCACTTTTGCCGATGACACTGCTGTACTGGCTTCAGACCTAAACCCTAACGTCGCCTCACTCAAGCTTCAAAGAAGTTTAAATAAAATTACCCATTGGCTGAAAGACTGGCGGATAAAGTCAAATGAATCAAAATCTGTTCAAGTGTCTTTTACCACTAGACGTAACACTTGCCCACCCGTAAAACTCAATGGCATTGATATACCGCAAAGTGACGTAACAAAGTACCTGGGTATGCATCTCGACAGAAAACTAACATGGAGAACCCA
Organism: Urophora cardui; assembly: GCA_960531455.1. Taxonomy (NCBI): domain Eukaryota; kingdom Metazoa; phylum Arthropoda; class Insecta; order Diptera; family Tephritidae; genus Urophora; species Urophora cardui. The sequence goes on along the minus strand of OY482671.1, from coordinate 91,056,307 downwards.
CATATTCACCAAACGAAAAGCTCTTGGTATAAAACTGAGAAATCTTTATTGGATCATGAATCGAAACTCCCAACTATCAATCGACAACAAACTCCTGCTCTACTCAGCTATCTTAAAACCCATCTGGACCTATGGCATACAGCTATGGGGAACCGCAGCAAACTCAAATATAGAGATTCTCCAAAGACTCCAATCGAAAACCATTAGAATGATTGTAAATGCGCCCTACTACGTCACGAACGACCAACTACATCGTGACCTAAAGATACCTACTATCTCTCAAGAAATCAGAAAGTATGCTGCATCATACAAAATGAGAATATTAGCTCACCCCAACCCACTCGTTCTAGCCCTGACGGCAAGACCAACCAATTTCGTACGCCTCAAAAGAAATTCATTTACAGATCTTTGCTGATGCTACAATAAATGGATGCGCTACTGAGAGCAATCCATACATGCCCACCATGTTTATTAAGTCATTATTAATTAATAATTACTTTTAACGAACCACAAAATTGTTAGATGTATTTTCCTTATACAGTTGGCAAAATATATTGGATGCTAAAAAAAAAAAAATATTTAAAATTCATGAATTTCATTTGTTTATACTGGCTGCGAAAAAATTTGAAAACAAATAATTCTTTTCACTTTGAAAAGAATTTAAACCGAAAAATTCTTTTCATGGCTACGAATAATTGAAATTTGTAAACATCCGGGAAACAAATTTTAAGTTTTTTAAATATTTTTCTTTCTTTTGTTGAGTATAGAAGAATACATTTTTTGAATCGTTTTCCAAATCAAACATTCGCAATCATTTACACTGGATCACAAAATTAAATTTGTTGTCTGTACTTTGGACGTGACTATCCTATCTATATGTAAAATCGGTCGGTGATTCATTTTTAATTCTATGGGAAGGTTTTTGAGATCGGCAATTTACCGTTATTTGGCCAATGGCTCCACTTAATTGTTTATATCTCTTTAACGCAGTGAGCTATCTTCCTTGGGGGACACCAAACAAAAGAAAATTAAATTTCCTTTTCATGGCTCCTATAACATTTTTCTCTAACTCTTATAGTTCCTGAAATATTGAGGCATTGCGCGACTTGGCTGTATTTACTTGATCGCCTATAACTTTTCCATTTTACCATGGATTTTCTTCGTTGATAGCTTATTTTTTTGGTAATGAAATCGAGCTTCATGCAGAGGAGTAAAACCGAAGGTGAAAACAGTGGTTTTAAAGATATTGTCTGACAAAGTCAATTTTTTCTTCAAAAATTCGCAAAAAATAGAAAAAATTCAAAAAATTGACGATTCAATATTTCAGAAACTATAAGAGTTAGAGAGAAAGATAGCTCACTGCTTTAAAGAGATATAAAGGCTAAGTGGAGCCATTGGCCAAATAACGGTAAATTGCCGATATCTCAAAAACCTTCCGATAGAATTAAAAATGAATCACCGACCGATTTTACATATAGATAGGATGGTCGTGTTTACAGTATTTTTTGGCTGTAGAGCAGTGTTATTGTTTACCTGTGTTTATACAAATGCGCTTATATATACATTTCACTAAGCGGTTACAATCCTATATTTTTTTCTTAATTCGTGCCACGAGAAAACTCATTTTTAAAATGCGATAACCTACTTTTGATCAGATTTTGGTTAGAGAAGAAAAATAGGGTAGGAGATACGCTCCAAAATATTCGCCTAAAGTTAGCATAATCTGCCCACCAACAAGGACGACTGTCTCAAATGAATGTGCTTGCATAGTTTTAAAGGAACTTTAGGCAAATTCTGCCAACACAATGCCAAAATTCACCTTATGAACTGCAGCGTAATACCGTTTTATGTTTCCTAGCAAATTCCTTTTAAAGGTTTTTGGCAACGAAGACACTTCGACAAATTTAGTTCTTTATTATATTCAACATACATATTTTGTTTTGTCGATACTTGAGACCCTACCCATTTTGAACACTAATTTTCGCAAATTCACAAAAACAAAGAAATGTTATAAGCACAATATGTACTATCTAGATTCAAGAAAATATTCTTGGAATGAAAAAGAACTTTTGTTTTTGAATATACCCGTATTGCGAATGAAACGAAAAACAAATGAATTTCAAATATTTGAAAATAAAATCTTTCCCAAAAATTGTATTCCAGGTGTTCAAATAATTCGAAAATGTATAATATTTTTCAAATGATAAGATAGATAAAATTCAAAACAAACATTTTCGGCAAAGAATAATTTGTGAAAACAAATTATATTTCAAATATTTTCTGAACCGTGGAATTGAGTTATGACTAATGAGCGATATGTAATTACAACACATGAAGGATTTTAGTACTGCAAAACAAATGGAACTAAAGACGTGGAAATAGCTCAACAAAAGATACAGAATTGTTTTGTTTTCACTTGCGACCTTTGTTGGCTTTAAATGATTTCCATGGTACTTGGGTACATTGTATAGTCAACGCCTTTGCCTATGTGTGTATGGAATTCCAAATGCACTTGCTCATCACTATTGTACAAATGTACATATTTGGCCATATATATGTAATTAATTCATGCTACACAAATTTAAATTTGTTTTGTACAATTTGTTACTTTGCGTCGGCCACCACACAAATTTTGAATCCAAACACATGCATATGCATTTTTCATTTGCTTTCTTTGAATGATTGGTAGTGCAGAATCACCCAGTTTAGTTGGTGTGTTGCCACCAAAACTTTCACCCGCAAGACCAACACACACAAGCCACTTTTGATTGCTTGAATTGAAAATTTAAAAAAGTGTATATATATGTATATTTACATAATATATTTACATAATATATATATTATATGATATGGTCTTCGAGAAAAATCCACTCTATGAAAGCAAAATATGTTATCACATGTTTGTATGTCGCTACATCCCACCGACTTTCTTATCAGTCCCCCCAGCGGGTTTGAGGGGCTTAGAATATAACCGTGGTATGCCTGTCGTAAGAGGCGACTAAAATCCACCGGCCTAGAAGGTTGATTATGGTCAGAAAAAATCGTTCGCACGACAGTCGGGCTAGTGTCAGAAAGGACTAGTATCGAGCGTACCGGATTTATCCGGCAAAGGACTGTCACATCCCCATACACTCCCCAAAAGCTTCGGGGAGTGTCTTGGTAGCTACAATAACAACAACGTTGTTATCAGCAAGAAAATGTTAAATGAATGATATAGAACATATTGGACTTCAGCATACTTATTAGTGTTGTTCCTGATTTTCTTCTTCCAGGTGCGAAACTTTTAGGCCGAAATCATGGTATTCCGAAACTTTCCTTATTATCTGATTGTTTCACACAAATCATTACAGAAGACTAAATGTCATTTTGCAGGGCTGAGTAACGAAGTCAATTCTAGGGTTTCAGAAAAACAGCACCATTGGATCTTATCGGCGTTTTGGGCAGAATTTGTAAACCGAAAACGTATTTCATAAGCGTTGATGATATGATGGACGTGTTTCGATAAAATTATTCTTCAACCTTGTCAACGAATTTTCTTCAACATGATTCAAAGTGCGGACAAGCTGTTTTTCACTGAGTGCGGGAGTGGGCGTGGCGCTGGTCCTTTCCATTGGCTTCTGATGTAGCAAAAAATTGTCCTTGATCTAAAGTAATTTAACAGTTAAATATTGGAAAAAGTTGTTTCGTTCATTTTTTGTAAAAATTCAAATTTGTATCCATGATTTAGGCGCTGAAAATTATGAGTAAGTAAACTGCGTTCTCTAATAGACTAATAAAAACTAATCGTCAATAGCAATTTGTATATCTGCTTATATGCAAAACCCACGTAAGCAAAAAGTCGTAATGAACACCAAACGTGCCAAATATGTGTGTACCTACATATGCGCAAAGAAACGGCAATTAATCTGTAAATTAATGTGATGTCTCATACAAAATGACATCGCGACAAAATTTGTATATCCTACACACTGCAGCTCTTTCTTTCCTCCATTACATGGCGGCTTGCACTTCCCAACACTTAAAATGCTGCTGGCATATCAGCTACAAAAACAAGAAAATTTTACAACGAAATGTTTGCAGCGTGGACTGCGGCTCATTGCGGCGTAGATTTCATTAGCCGGTCATTGGTGGGAGGCGGTGAATGCTGTGACAGGCAAAACAGCATAGCTATAGGGTGCGGAGGTGCTGGACCATCTGGCCAGCCGCTTGACATTTATTTGAGACTGTCAAGCGGATCGTAAGAGAGAGGTCATCACCATTTGCCAAAGCGCCAACGACAACTACCGTCGCCCCCGTGGGCAGAAGCACCTCACGTAAAGGGATTACAAAATTAACAAGCGCAGACAACGCAGGCGACATTTTAAAAGCCTATTGCCGAGGCACCAAGTGCGTCACCACCATCAGCACCCGCATTGCGCCAGTGTGGGCGACATACGGCACAACCGTAAACGCACATACATACATATATGTATAGTACACACTTGCATATATAGAAAAAAATACCCTGCAAAAAATGCGATTAGTCCGGGACGTGTCCGGGATCAATCGCAATTGAGCATGCGACTAATACAATTTTACATCCCTTTATATGGAGTGAATTGATCGCATTTGTTCGAGCATGTCCTATGAAGAGACTAATTGTTCAACTTGTATACCCGAACGGGTACCAATGTAGATTAATCGCTTTTATCCCGAACGGGTATAAATGTAGATCAATCGCTTACATCCCGAACGGGTACAAATGTAGATTAATCGTTTTCATCCCCAACGGGTACAAATGTAGATCAATCGCTTCCAGCAAGAACGGGTACAAATGTAGTTTTTCCCAAGTTGTTCGCCTAGGCAATTTTTAATAACAATCTTTAAAAAATTGTAAATGTTCATACATATTTAAATAAAGATTATATAATGTTTTACTTCTGAAAAAAATCTCAATAAATAAATAAAAAAATTTTAAGTTTTGAGTATGCATTATGAGCGTAATGTAAAGGATTTTTTCATAGAATATTTTAGGCAACATTTTGTTAAAATTATTATTCATCATTGTTATTAAAAGAAAGGGTGTTCAAATCGTTTTACCGGTTGTTCTACAATTGCATATTTTTGTAAAATTTCTACATTTAAGGAATCTAGATTTGTACCCGTTCGGAATGAAAGCGATTAATCTACATTTGTACCCGTTCGGGATGAAAGCGATTAATCTACATTTATACCCGTTAGGGAACAATTAGTCTACAATTAGTCTACATTTATACCCGTACGGGAACAATCGGGGACTAATTGTGGACCGATTGTTCTCGAAAGAGATCAATCCGGGACAAATCTCTTTCGGTATTAATCGCAAATTTTTTTGCAGGGTATGTACTCCGTTCTGCTTTACTGCGACTGCAAATGGCCACAATAACATCACATTACAGGCACTCGGCGCGCACCAACCATGGACTGGTGAAGGTGGCGACTGCGAAGGAGTCGATGGATAACCAGAGTAAATGTTATGGGAAGAGCAAGCAAAGGAAAGGCTTTGAAGTTAAAAAAAAATTTCAGACGAATTTCATATGTAATCGATGTCATTTATCCCGTGGCTTGCAAGTCTTACAAGGGAAAAAAGCAGAACATCGTAGAAGTGAAGTCGTTGTGGACCCGTAACAAACCGTACACTGCAATTCAATGCACGAAAATATTACAGAACTATTGAAGTTTGAATTTGCGATAAAAATTTGCATTTTAACTGAATTCAAAGTTATAATCAATTGCCTTGGAAAATATCTACTTGATTTTCTCTGGGTAAGCGCTTCCAGAGTTAAGCAAAAGAAAGAAGCGTTGCATGAAAAATATTACTTTCAAGTTTCGTGAATATGGCCAATAAAAGAGCACCACTACCTACATGGCGCAATCGATTTATTTTTTGATGCTGATGACTTTGATATAGACTTCCTTCGTCCAATACTTAAACTTGTTACAATTTTTCGTTGTATTAACAAAATTTCTTAAAGTAGGTAATATGCTTGAATACGCTGGGTGTAAGAACCAACACACAAATTCAATTACAACAGCTGAAAAAACAATGGAAAATGCATACATACATATGTAAATATGTATAAAAAGGAAGCAAGTTCGAGGTACAGTTGATATGTTTCGTTCGATGTGAAAAAATATCGTGTAAGTATGTACCTATTATACCTCTATTAAATAGTAACATAAAGTCCGTAGCAAATCAAGAGCCTTAGAAAAATCCATGTAAGTATGGAGATTTGTTGGCAAATGAAGTTTAATGTTTTACTGGGCGTGTGCTCTTATTTAAACGTATTTATTTTAAAAATAAACGATTGTGAACCGATTGTGGCCGCTGTGGTGCAGTGGGTAGAGTGCTCGCCTGCTATACCAAAACTCTCGGGTTCAAACCACAGTCCGGAAAAACACCAAAAAATTTTTCTAATTAATTAAAATCCAATTATTGGATTTTTAGAAATAGCGGTCACCTCTCGGCAGTGGGCGGCATACCCTTCGAGTGTATTTCTGCCATGAAAAAGCTTCTCACAAAAAATGCCGTTTGCCGTTCGGAGCCGGCATAAAACTGTAGGTCCACCCAATTAGTAGGAAAAACAAAAGGAGCACACCTCGAATTGGGAGAGAAGCTCGGCCATAAAACTCGTCAGAGTTATAATAGCGCCATTGTATTATTATTATTATAAACGATTGTGAACGCAGCACAGAATCAATTTGTACTACGACACTATTATGACCTTGGACACATACTGATTGAAATTTGCACCTGAAACTATGCACAAACACATACGTTTTGTTATTTATTGCGCAAGACGCCCACGGGTCCAGCTAGTGTTAACTTATACGGGCTACAAAACTTCCGCTAGTAACTTCGCTATTGCTTTTAATAATTTTTTAATCAAGTGATGTTGCATATAGAAATTATTAATTAAGATTTATTACCCGTAAGTAACATTTTATATGTACTCATACTAACCAGTGTTGTCACCGCCAAATTTTAAAGTGAAGTGAAGCGGCTGAAAAATCGAATTGATTCGAAGTAAATCGAAGGGAAGCGCGGCGGTCGTACATTATGTACATATGTATATATGAATGCAGCATAGTCAATTGTTTATATTGTGTCATGTATATAAATACGAGATCTTTTTTATTCCTGGGCCCGCACTCTGTAGTTCTATTCTAAAGTGAAATTAAATTCGAAAGCACATTCGTAAATCGAACTACAGAGTGAGGGCATTGGATAACGAGAATGTACTAAGTATTCTTGTATGTACTTGAAAAATTATATTTTATTTAAGTATAACAGGTACTGGTTATAATTCATTCAATGTAAAAAAATAAACTTTTACTTAAAATACCACACGGTAGGGTAGAACGAATTTTAATACGAAGGGCAGACCATTGCAGAATATCAAAGTTCAATGCTTCACTAACAAGTATCTGTCAAACCCAAAATTGCACAATGGTAACTTTTTGAAAAAACGGCAATTTTATATATTTCTGTTTTGGTGGAATCTAATATCCACCACAGTTCGAATTTTTTCGATGGGTATACCTTTTCGGATAGCTTGAGCATGACAAAGTTAATGCTTTCTTTAAAAAAAAATTTGCAGAAGAAAATAAACTTTCAAAACTTGTTTAGCACAACATTTGGAAAAAATGAAAAACGAACAGGAAATCAAGAAACGGAAAGATGGTAAAAATTAGCAAATAGTTATGTATTTGAATGCTATTTTTGGCTGTTAAGGGTTATTTTTTTTTTCTAAAAAAAAAAAACAAAACATTTGATATTCATTATTTCTATTTTGAAAATTCAAAAGAAATAAAATGATATACATTAATTCATATGTGTGTGTATATTCTTTGTTTATCTACATTTATATTAGCGATTTCGCGCAACTACGTAAAATGAACAATAAAGAGTAAAAAATATCATTTGAAATAAGAAGAAAAAAGTCAATTCCCAGAATATTTTGCACAAAATCAGTGTTATAAATCAAAGCAAAATAGTAAGTGGAAATTGTCAAAGTGTTAATTGCACGAGCTATTATTTGCCAATTTTTTTTTGCTTCGAACTCCGCTCCGGCGCCCTGTGTCAAACTTTAAAAAAAGCGATAAAACCCCAGTGATAAGAGGAGCTTTTAAAAAATCGATTATTCATCTCAATGAGGGATGCCATATCTTATTATTCTATAAACATTTACCTCTTGCATAATTGCATATGCAACTTTTATTAGAATTTCGCTAGCTTAGAGTGCAAACTGTGTAAGTCCACTTCCATGTATTTGTATGTAGAACGCTAAAAAAATCAATTGCGCATCACACTAAACAAGTCTGTGATACTTGTCATATTTCTACTCGTTTTTATTCAGTCATACGCAAATTGTGTAAGTCCAAAAAGCGAAGAAAATTGTGTAAGTCCAAAACATTTACATGAACAGAAATTTTTTTTTTTTCGTTTCGAAATTTTTTTATTTTTTGTTTTTTGTCTCTCCTACAAAGTTTGAAAAAAGGAGTTACACAATTTGCACTCTAAGATAGCGATTTGTAAGAATAAATTATAAAAGTAAGTTAATTCTGATTGGTCAAAATCGAAGAGATTTGGGGAAAGAGGTAGTGTCGAAGTGACGGGCATAAAAGTGAAGTGAAATACTTCGATCGAAGTGAAAATGACATCACTGATACTAACTGTACTAGTTTTACAATTAAAGTGCATGTAGTCAAGGACACTGTGGATTGGGTGAAATGACAAGTATTCATAGTCGTTTTCGCCTGCGCCTTTGGTCGAGGTGGCAGGCAACCATAAAGAGCTTGGTCGAAACGTTGGCGCTGACACTGGCGCTTGCGGCATATTGTTGCAAGTCTGCTTTAATGTACACTTTACTGTTTTTTTTTTTAATGTTCTTTTTGTTGTTACAGTTGCAGTTGATTTTAATGTTGTTACAATCTGTGTTTTCACTGTATGCTGCACAAATTTTTATTGCATTTTTTCGATTTTGGGATTTTTTGTTTTTATGTTTGTTGTGCCATCGACGGTTGCTGCACAATTCATGCAACAAGACTATCTACATATGTACATATAATATAATATAATAAAATGGCGCCGATATAAATCTGATGAGTTTCAAGGCCGAGCTTCTCTTCCCCAATCGAGGCGTGCTCCTTAGTTTTTGTTTTTCCTACTAATTGGGTGGGCCTACAGTTTTAAGCCGGCTCCGAACGGCGAATGCATTTTTTGTTATGGCAGAATTACACTCGGAGGCTATGCCACCCACCGCTATATCTAAAAACCCAATAATTGGGTTGTAATTAATTAAAAAAAAATTTTGGTGTTTGTCCGAACTGGAGTTACGACCCGAGACCCCTGGTATGTTAGGCGAGCACTATACCCACTACATCACAGCGCACACTGGTCGCATTTGTATGGAGAGTGGGACAAAACTCATTTTCTTGGAAACGGATGGACCTACCGAAACCAAATTTTGCACATTGATACGACTCATCTTTACAAATGCGATAAACGCAAGCAGTATCTCGTTCGAAAGGCAATTAAAACGTGCTTCAAAGGACATACAACTTGTAGTGGTTGAATAAAAACTCGCTGAGCGATAGCTGGTCGAAGTCAAAATTTTGTGGATCTTTTGCGATTTTTTAAAAAATATTTCCCACGGAAACGCATGCCAGAAATTTCTTTTTGAAACACCAAAATGTTTGACCTTTGTGTATGGCGGCTGATCAGTGTGCAGCGGCCACTACATTCGTACATACAAACATACCGCGAATTAACTTTAATAGCATTGCAACTCATAAAAGCCTAATTTTAAGGTTTTCAATAGCTACGTATTCACATAGCAAAACCGCGTAATTGTTTGATCTCAAACGCTCAAAACTTCAAGATATCCGAAAGAAATTTGTACAAAATACGTATGTATAAATGATGATCAAGTTTGGACTTTGTGTTTTTTGAGTTATGTCACTTTGGAACCATACATATAAGTGAAATATGACAACGATAATTTTAATGCATTCGCTAACACATTTGTACAAACATATGTACAAGCACCTTCACCTATACATAAATATAAATGTACATACACCAATATGCATATATGCACTTTTTTCCGCATAGTGTCTGCCTCCTGTAAAATTTGCCAGCCCGATTCAGTGAATGGCCAGTTTGACGCCGCGATAAGCGTAAATGCCATTTTATTGCCTGAGATCGGCGAGATGTCGCACAGCCAACGCATTTAAGTGCCCAGAAAACATATATATGCATGGTTTTATGTACATGCATACTTACATATAGATACATATGTAGGATGTATTGAAAGCCAGGCGATTTACTCCATGTTTCTTGTATTAAAGTTGGAGTTGTGAATTAAATGTCTTACGTTAATGTAAAGTAAATTTACAATTTACAATTTACTAGCGTAAGGCGCCACAACAACAGCAGAAACATAATTCGAAGATGGGAGAATGTAACTAACTTTGGCAATGGACTCAACATAGAGGGAGTTATTTAACAGGGATAAAAATATTAAGAGAATGAATTTCATTGATTGATAAAATGGGATGTACGTTCGAACCGAGCCCATATTAAAGTAATTAATTTTAGTAATTAATAAAAATCCAGCTTTAGGATCAGCTAAATGAAGGACCACGTCTTGAATTAGGGCAAGGGTGGGGGGGGGGGGGGGGGGGGGTCGGAGTTTGGACTTAAACACGCTACAGTTAGATTTCCGTTACATCGGTGTAAGCTGATGAACTCATTTACACGTACGAATTAAATTGTCTGCCTTAGAGCTTCCGTTCTCTTTTACAGTAATATCTTTCTACACTTTCAGCACTTTTAGGGAACACACTTTCTTCTTTTGTCTTGACAAAATATTTATGATGTTTAAAGTAGATATTGCCTTTTCGATTTCTGGTAGACGCGTTTTCATACTTATATCTTTGTACATAGGTATATACCAAAGATTATACGAGTACTGTGTTTGTGCAATACTCACATGCTGGACATTTCCTTTAGTGATTAAAGCTAGGTAAAATAAATACATTAGGATTTGTATCTACATATATACACAAGTATACTAAAGCTTTCTGTGAGCAGTATCCCCCACCGCCAAAGTTATTGCCAAATAAAACTATTTCCCCTCTACATTTTTTGCCAAAACAAGTATTGAAACGATTGGCAATACAATAGATTATTGACAGACAGAGATTGTCGACGACAGCCAGCCGTGTTGGTGTGAAAATCTTTGACAGCCGTGAAAATCACTCAAAGCGTCTCAACAAATAGCTAAACAACAACAACTTAGAAAATTACTGACAAGACGCACAGCAAGATAGGGCAATCACAGCGAGATTGTAAAGTACATATGTACATATATTCATAGATACATATATACATACTTACATATGTATGCCAATAACTTGATGTTCAAGCAGCTGTTGCATTCAACAACAAAAACAACAAAATATATGAAGAAAAGGATAAAATAGTGGGCGCAATGGAGCATTCTATACCCAGCTGTGCATTTAACTTTTAGCTTTTAATATTTTTTTAACAATTTTAACAATAATTTTGGGATTCATAATACTAATAGATACATACATACATGTATCCCGATGTCTGCTTTATAAGTTACCATTGATTGAACATGGCTAAAATGCTCTGTATGATTGTTATAAAAGGCGATACTGACGAATTCTGAATGCATTTGAAGAAAATCTTAGTGACTAACTACGAAGGGATGAGCAGAAGAAGTTCACAATCGCAACCCCTCATTGGGCAATGTTCCATTCCATTTGGTATGAGAGATTGAAGGTGCGTAAACTATGAGGGTAGAAACTGTAGCTTCACTGATTACATGACACATGACATCCAAATATTTACATATGTGTGTATGGACGAGTACATACCCTGCAGGGAACTCAATAACTAGTGAGCAAAATTTCTAGTTCCGAACTAGCGAAAAGGTGTCAAAAGGCAACTAGATCAATTGTAGTTAGACCCTCACCAGTTCAAAAGGAGTGAATTGAGTGACCATTATAAGACACACTTTGATTTGTTTGCAATTTAGAAGTGACAAAATTCTATGAAAATTTTTCGTCCGTTCAATTCCCGTCGGCTTTGTATATTTCTGCAATTCTCAGATGTTTAGTGAAGCATTTTATATAAAGAGTTTTCTATTTGCATCTTGTATGAAACTAAATGTTTCCCTAATTATGCTTTTCCGATCCCTCAGGCTTATTTTAATTTTTTTTTTTTATTTTATTACTTTCTAAATATTATTGCAAATTTTTATTAAAAAAATATTAGTTAAAAAAAAAATTATTTATTTATTGTTGAGCTCAAGGCCGTTTAAAAATTCCAAAACATAAAAATTTTTGAACTTTTTAAAACACATTTATTGTCGATATTTCGACCTCATTCTGAGGTCATCTTCAGGACTGAAAAACAATATTAAATACGTTAATACATATACATTTACATATATACGTACATAAACTCTTATAAACATAAACAACTTAACTTACTTGTTTGCCTATGTTTTTCAGTCCTGAAGATGACCTCAGAATGAGGTCGAAATATCGACAATAAATGTTTTTTAAAAAGTTCAAAAATTTTTATGTTTTGGAATTTTTAAACGGCCTTGAGCTCAACAATAAATAAATAATTTTCACAACAAAAGGGCCAAAATAATTTCATAAAAAAGTTAAAAAAAAATTAAAAAAAAATTATCATCCAACTTGACACCAACAGGATTCGAACCCGCGCCCCTTATATTGAAAGGCACATGCGTTAGCCAGTCGGCCATCGCACCACTTGCATGAAGTGCGTCAAAGGCTGCACTTAAGCGGCAGATGTAGAACTGTAGAATTGGTAGGTACTTGTAACTAGTTCAGAACTATAGAAATTGTGCCAATAAACGAACTAGTGTAAACTGTAGAATTTAGTACTAGTTCGGAACTATTGAAATTGTAGTGCAGAGAGTGACAATTGACACCGCCTAGGACATCGCCGTGTTAAATTCAGCAGTTGATAACATGCGAAAGAGATTTAGCTCGCACTAATAGTGTCGAAAAATGCACTAGAAGCGACCTAGTTCGGAACAAGAGATTTTCCCTATAGGGTATGTGAGAGCAGGGTGTCTAGTATGCAATCCATAACAATCACAAATAGCGATTGTTGTTGATAAAAGTCAAAAATGCCGCGTGAATGAGATTTGTGCCGCCGCTTTCGGTTGTGGTGCCAATCAATATAAGTACATACCATAACTACATATAAACGATAAAATATGCGTGGGCGGCACGACGTGGCACAAACGACTGAAATGGCTGTTATATGGCGAATTTGAATGCTTCACTAGCGACACTTATTATTATTCAGTTGTGTGTTTGCGTTACGCATTGTACTTGCATACATATGTTTGTGTATATGTTTGTGGATCCACCGAACCCAGTCGAAAATTTGGCAACCGCTGAATAATGTATGTATGTACTACGTGCATATTAAAATGAATGGGATAAAGTCAGAAATTAATTGTTAGGTACACTGGATCACAAAATGAAATTTGTTGTCTGTACTTTGGACGCAACTATCCTATCTATATGTAAAATCGGTCGCTGATTCCGAAAATCGGGTTCATTTTTATACTCAGCTGTACTAGTACACAGAGTATTATAGTTTTGATTTCATAACGGTGGATTGTAACAGAATGAAATAATCGAGATAGGTATGGACTTATATATATCAAAATGATCAGGGTGAAAAGAGAAATCGATTGAGCCATGTCCGTCCGTCCGTCCGTCCGTCCGTCCGTCCGTCCGTCCTTACGCACTCTAACTCGCGCAAAAATTGAGATATTTTGATGAAATTTGAAATGCAAGTTGGTATCGAGACTGGGACGGTTGGTATTGAAAATGGGCGAAATCGGACCATGACCACGCCCACTTTTCCTATATAGAAAAAATCGGAAATTTGTTATCTCAGTAACTAATATAGCTGGAACGATGAAGTTTTACCCACGTGTTGAGCTCAGGCCCCTATGAAGAAATTTGATGTAATTTTGGAAAATGGGCGGTGCCACGCCCACTTATTACGGGTCAAACATGGAAAGTTTTATATGTCATAACTCAGAAACCATTGAAGATATATCGATGGAATTTGGTATGCGTGATTTAATTACTTAGGCAAACGTTTGGATGGAAAATTGTTAAAATCGGTTGACGGCCACGCCCACTTTTATATATGTGTATTATAAAGTGACCTAATAAAAACATTTTAAGCGATATCTCTGTCAAATATAAAGATATATCATTGAAATTTTATGGCAGCAGTCTAACTATGGACATAAAACATAAAACATAAAAATTTTGGAAAATGGGCGGTGCCACGCCTACTTATTAAGGGGCAAACATTGAAAGTTTTATGAGTCATAACTCAGAAACCATTGAAGATATATCGATGAAATTTGGTATGCGTGATATACTTACTTAGGCAAATGTTTGGACTAAAAATTGTTAAAATCGGTTGACGACCACGCCCACTTTTATATATGGGTATTATAAAGTGGCCCAACAAAAGCATTTTAAGCGATATCTTTGTCAAATATAAAGATAATTCATTGAAATTTTGTGGCATGAGTTCCACAATAGACCGGAAACAAAAAATATAAAAATTTTGGAAAATGGGCGTGGCACCGTCTCTTTTTAGAAGCAGGGATATACGAGATTTCTGAGCTCATAACTCGACAAACAATTGAGATATTATGACGAAACTTGGTTTATACACTTTTATAACTTGTGTTAATAGACACGCAAAAATTTATTGAAATCGGTTTATGACCACGCCTACTTTTTAACAAAGATATTTCTGGAACACCCTTTAGGAATTTGTAACGTGACATCTTTGTAACTAGAAGTCATAAAGGAATGAAATTTTGCACAAAGACTAATATTCATATGCTTAGCTGAATAACTGATAAAAATGTTGAAAATGGGCGTGGCTACGCCCACTTTATACAGCATTCTCTTTATATACCGTGTTTCATTCAAACGCAAACAAACAATGAAAGCATACAGCTGAGTATCTAATGTTCGATTCCACTCGAACTTAGGCTTCCTTACTTGTTAATTCTAAGATTTTTCAGATATCGGCAATTTACCGTTATTTGGCCAATGTCTCCACTTAATCCAGTATGTCTACGTTGAAAATTAAATTTCCTATACATGGCTGCTATAACATTTTTCTCTTGGTCTTATAGTTTCTGAAATATAGATGAGTCAATATCAAAATTTTAAATTTTTTACGAAAATTTGAAGAAAAAATTAACTTTGTCAGGCAAGATCTTTAAAACAAACGTTTTACCTTTAGTTTTACTCGTTTACGTGAAGCCCCATTCAGTTGGCAAAAAGATAAGCTATCAACAAAGGAAATCCATGGTAAAATGGAAAAGTTATTGGCGATCAAGTAAATACAGCCAAGTCGCGCAATGCCACTATACGGGTACATTTTATGCATATTGTACCAATACATACACATCTGCAGTAGCAGCACATTGGCAGCGCAGTAGATACCCTGCAAAAATCGTAGGATTATATGGTCCATTTCTGGTAGGTTGGAGTACTTTCAAAGTTATCATTAAAATAGCGCATAGCGAGCACTTCATGGATTAGCGAATGGAGTACTCGAAATTTTTGCAGGGTACAAGCCCATTTACGGGCATAACGTGTAATGGAAGAAAAATTGAAAAAAATTTTTGGTAGAAGTTATGATCCATTTCGAAGATCACCACTTCTCTTCATCAGACTTCATCATACTTTTTATACCTTTCGCGAATGTAGCCGCTGTAGTGCAGTAGGTAGAGTGCTCGCCTGCTATGCCAGAGGTCTCGGGTTCAAAACCCCAGTCCGGGCAAACACCAAAAAAAAAATTTTCTAATTAGTAAAAATCTAATTATTGGGTTTTTTTAAGATCAGCGGTCACCTCTCGGCAGTAGGCGGCATACCCTCCGAGTGCATTTCTGCCATGAAAAAGCTTCTCACAAAAAAAGCATTCGCAGTTTGGAGCCGGCATAAAACTGTAGGTCCACCCAATTAGTAGGAAAAACAAAAGGAGTACACCTCGATTTGGTAGAGAAGATCGGCCATAAAATTCGTCAGAGTTATTAATACGCGATTTTTTTTTTTTTTTTTTTTTTTTAGCATCCAATATATTTTGCCAACTGTATAAATAAAATACATCTAACAATTTTGTGGTTCGTTAAAAGTAATTAGTAATTAATAATGACTTAATAAACTTGGTGGGCATGTATGGATTGCTCTCAGTAGTGCATCCATTTATTGTAGTCCATCAATAAAGATCTGTAAAAGATTTTCTTTTGAGGCGTACGAAACTAGTTGGTCTTGCCGTCAGGGCTAGAGCGAGGGGGTTGGGGTGAGCTAGTAGTCTCGTTTTGTATGATCTAGCATACTTTCTGATTTCTTGAGCAATAGTAGGTATCTTTAGATCACGATGTAGACGGTCGTTAGTGACGTAGTAGGGCGCATTTACAATCATTCTAAGAGTTTTCGATTGGAATCTTTGGAGAATTTCTATATTTGAGTTTGCTGCAGTTCCCCACAGCTGTATGCCATAGGTCCAAATGGGTTTTATTGTGGCTGAGTAAAGCAGGAGTTTGTTGTCGATTGATAGTTTTGAGTTTCGATTCATGAGCCAATAGAGATTCCGCAGTTTTATACCAAGAGCTTTTCGTTTGGTGAATATGTGGGTTCTCCATGTTAGTTTTCTGTCGAGGTGCATACCAAGGTACTTTGTTACGTCACTTTGCGGTATATCAATGCCGTTGAGTTTTACGGGTGGGCAAGTGTTATGTCTAGTGGTAAAAGACACTTGGACAGATTTTGATTCATTTGACTTTATCCGCCAGTCTTTCAGCCAATGGGTAATTTTATTTAAACTTCTTTGAAGCTTGAGTGAGGCCACGTTTGGGTTGAGGTCTGCAGCCAGTACGGCAGTGTCATCGGCAAAAGTGCCAATAGTGACTCCTTCTGCTATTGGGAGGTCATGTGTGTAAAGTAGGTACAGTATTGGGCCCATTACACTACCTTGCGGGACGCCAGCTAAACTCTCGTAAAGCTCAGACTGCTCTGCTCCTTCCTTGACGAAAAAGTAACGATTTTTTAGGTAAGATTGTATAAATAGGAAGTAATTTGTAGGGAGAGTAGTTTTTATTTTATAGAGGAGACCGTCGTGCCATACGCGATCAAAAGCTTGGGATATGTCTAGAAAAGCAGCTGTACAATATTTTTTTTGCTCAAAGGCAGAGTAGATTTTCTCGGTAAGTCTATGTACTTGTTCAATTGTTCCGTGTCCTCTTCTGAAGCCAAACTGGTGATTAGGTATAATGTTACGCTCTTCTATTATGGGTAGGAGTCTTTTAAGGAAAATAACTTCCAAGACTTTTGAGACAACGGGCAGCAGGCTAATGGGCCTGTAAGACGCTGCCGTATCAGGGGGCTTTCCTGGTTTCAGAATCATTTTCATCTGAGCGACTTTCCATTGAGCGGGTATAAATCCAGTTATTAGTACTGCATTAAACAGTTGGGTGAGAAATTTTATGCCTTCGTAAGGTAAGTGCTTTAGTACATTGCCATTAATACGCGATTGTATTATATTATTATTATTATCATGAGAATGAGAATGAAATGGTATTATAACTTTGTGCCGAAATACAAATCTTGAGTGTACCAGAAGGAGGTGTGACAGACCCACCAAAATATATACCAATATGATCAGGATCATGAGCTGAGTCGATTAAGCCATGTCCGTCTGTCTGTCTGTGTGACCGCAAATTAGTCCGTCAGTTTTTGAGATATCGGCATGAAATTCGAAATGTGAGTGTATTTTAAGGAGAAGCTGATGATTTGTCGGAATCGACTGAATCGGACCACTATAACATATAGCTGCCATACAACCGATTATTCAGATATAAACATTCTGGGGTATAACTTCTCCATTTAGAAAGCTAAAGGCATGAAACTTTGAAGTTTTTGTACTCATATGGACCTATGTAGATAATAGCACCGAAATTAAGTCAAGATCGGATCACTATTACATGTAGTTCCAATATAACCGATTGTTCAGATATGAACATTTTGGGGTATAACTTCTCCATTTAAGCAGCTAATGATATGAAACTTTGGATTATTTGTACCCATATTGACCCAAATAAGGCGAAAGCCGGTTAATAAAGTTAAATAGGGGGTTGAGATTTGACAATAGACATTTCGTACGAAAACCCCATATTAAAATGGAAAATTAATAGTTGCTGACTGGTTTGGATTGGATTGATACTAGTTTATAACTAGTTTAAAACTAGTTGTTCTGTCTGCAGGGTATGCACATTAGGGTGGTCCAAAATTGTATGAAGAGAATAAAGTTCTCCCGAAGTCCGCGACTGTACACGGAAATCTATAGTGAAAGTTTTGCCTTAATACATTAAAGTTTAGAGGTCGCGCAAAAAGTTTAGAGGTCGCGCAAAGCCTCAAAATTTCCTTCTGCGTTTACATACATAATTTTTTGGAAAGTCCTTAATGAACAAGAAAGATGTTTTTTATCAATAAAGGTGCCGTTATTTAATCCCAAGTGGCATAACCCCAATTTTAAAATTTGGCATTACGTCACTCACCATGGTGTGACATAATCCCAATTTTTTTACTTGGGATTATGTCACCTATGTGGGAGTGACATAATCCCAAATAAAAGGGAGCCAGAATACCAAATCACTCGCGTAGGTACTAGTGCGAAGCAAAATCGCGATTTTTGCTTCCAAATTTTTATTTTTTATAGACAAATGTACATATATATACCTAACGATCTATTAAAAAAAAAAAGCGCCGCAGGCGAAAATTTGGAATCAAAAATCGCGCGATTTTTTCTTCCAAATTTTCGTCTTCTTATAGACATATGTACAATGTACACAAATATTTATATACCTATCGTTTTATTGAAAAAAGTCTGTATATATATAAATATATTTAATTTTAATGTAATTTTTTAGTTTTAATGTAATTTTTTGCGAACATGTGTATTTAAGTATTTCATCTTATACATATACTCAATGTATTATTATATAACAACATTAACTTTATTGTCAGCTTTAATTTTTTTGCTTAATGTAATAAAATCTAAGAAAGACTACTGAAATGTTTTATTGGGCTTGAAAATGACATTATCCCAATTGGGATTATGTCACTACGCCTAGGGTGACATAAGCCCAAGTAAAAAAGTTGGGCTTATGTCACCCTAGGGGGAGTGACATAATCCCAAATAAAAAATTTGGGATTATGCCCCTTGGGATTATGTCAGGGTACCTCAATAAAAAGGGAAAACATATTATTTTAGAAGTAATAGCATAAAACCAGCCTTGATCTGCAATGATTTGTTGGGTTTTAATTTTTTTTGGACCACTTTAATGTACATATGTATGTATGTACTACTGATAGTGTCACTACAATTACTGCCGCCGCATTTCGCTGATATCGAATTGCAAAGGGTAGAAGGGAATATGGAAGCATTTCTAATAATAAAAGTGAATTTGATTCGACTGAGGCATGCAACATGCTGTGTTAATATGCATAAACTGTCGCTAGAAAAGCGGCATCAACATCCTGACATTGTGGCGACAATAAAGCTCTGATTGTGAACTGAATGTCAAACCGTGTATGTATTAGAGTGTATATTTACATATGCATTTATGTATATAGTATGATACACCCCTTCTTCTGACTGCTGTCTTTTGTCGTTACATTATTGCATATCGAAGATTTGTTGGTGCTGATAGCGTACAAATTGCTTTTACGCTTTTGCAGTGAAGCGCCGCGTCGCACGAGCGGCTGAAAAGATTTAGTGAAGGCACAAAACTTACACAAAGCAACCGATAAAAACCACCAAAGCAAAAAAAAAAAAACAAGTAAGTTATAAAAAATCGATTGGTAAAATTGGGCATACGCCTTTTAAGTTTACGTGGCGCGTGTCAATAAGCAACATGGCTCCTGCTACTTCAATAGTTTCCTCTGCAAAATGCAGCTATTGGGAATAATGAAGAATTCAATGAAAAAGGGGGTATGACTTAAATGTGTTTTGGTATATCTATATCACCATATAAACAGAAAATAAAATCTTCACTTTGAAAAAGATTAAACATTTTCGCAAATAGTTAATTGCATTTAATCCACTGATGCAAAAAGTGGATTGCAATGCCAGAAAATATCCAAGGATTTTATACTAAAAATATGAATTAGAACGTATAAGAGTGAGAGATATGTAGGCAGGGCCGCCGAGAGAAAATCCGGGCCCGGGGTTAAAATAACTACGGGCCTCCATACTAAATGAACAAATTCTAAAAATCAAAATTCAATGAATATATATGTACATAGTTAAGAACTTTAATTTATTTATACATTAATACAGATCAAGTAAATATGTGAACATAGAAATATACATATTAGGGTGGGTCAAATGTATTGTTCAAAAGGCGCATCCAGTTTCCGAGTCATACTGAGTAATATTGTCCATGGGACCATAGGTCTGAATGAATTCTGTTTAAATACATATTGCTTTATTTGTATGAAATAAATTTCTTTAAATTGGAATACAAATATTTGTTGGTAGGAATTTGGTATATCAAAAGACTGATCCTGCTGAACGCTTTAGTGAAACAGCAATCGAATTCAACTGTACGAAGCACCAAAGCAAATTTTAGCTTCGCAAGCTTCGTTTGTTTTCGGCGTTTCGGACGGTATGCGATTTTTTGAACTTGTGAGGCAGAAATATCGCGAAATATTGTATCGTTTTATGAAAGAGGGAAAGATTTAGGCCACGGCTAATGATTAAAGTATGTTAGAAATTTAGTTTAATGCCTCTGTTTTAGCCACTTAAAAAAATGGACGTGTTTTTGTAGCGTACGGAACGCAGTTTAAGTGGCTAAAACAGAGGCATTAAACTAAATTTCTGTCGCTAACATACTTTAATCATTAGCTGTGGCCTAAATCTTTCCTTTTATCATAAAACGATACAATATTTCGCAATAGTTCTGCCTCAAAAGTTCAAAAAATCGTGCGAACATACCGTCCGAAACGCCCAGGAAATACCCATATCGCTGTATAAGAATTTGCATCATACCAAATTTTTCTGTTGCAAGAGAAAACGAATTCTTAATTGTTGGGGTAAGTGGAAAAAAATTCAACAACTATTTACAGCGAAGGTTGAGTGTATAGCTATTTCACGAAAAACCATTTTCGATCATCAGCACTCTTTTCTTTCAAGTAAAATTGTTAACGTTGTTGGTATATAAAAAAATACATACCAACAACAAATGTTCATTGCGAACTGCCAACAAAAATTCAGCACGTTTGGGTAGAATATATGCAAAAGCATATACACACTAACGTTAATGTTGAAAATGAAAAAGGCAAAAGTGGGGAAAATCCAACAGCTTGCACAGAGTCTCAATGGCCGAGTGTGTTTATGCGTTGGGTCATTGCGGCTGAAGATGGAATGGACTCGGGTTCAATCCCCAGTGCATCCACTTCCGAAAAGAGTGCTGATGATCGAAAATGGTTTTTCGTGAAATAGCTATACACTCAACCTTCGCTGTAAATAGTTGTTGAATTTTTTTCCACTTACCCCAACAATTAAAAATTGAATTAAAAATAAAAATTTCGTGCTAAGCACTAAAAACTCTTTCAAACGAATTCAAATTTATGCTGCAAAGTCGACGCCAAAACCAACAATTCCTTAAGTGAGGTGCAGACACGTTAAGAGATTTATAAAATTTGTTGAAATTTAAAATGATTGCTATCTACGAAAGGTGATTAAAGGTGTTGTTTGTTTATTTTCTGTAAGCAAAAACTTGGATATCATTTTGAGATTCCCGGGCCCTCTAAAGCCCGGGCCCGGGGCAATTGACCCCCTCAGCCCCCCCCCCTCTCGTCGGGCCTGTATGTAGGTATATTTAAGTACTTCAGCATTAGGTTCAAAATATATTTACATATATATGCAAATTTTTGTTGCTCTTTTAATCTGCCGTGCAAATACCTTAAAAGGCCAAAAAAAGAAAAACAACATGTAAGGAAGGCCAAGTTCAAGGTGGGCGTGGTCATGGTCCGATTTCGGCCATTTTCAATACCAGCCGTTCTCGTCTAGACAGGAACCTGTATACCAAATTTCATCAAAATATTTAAATTTTTGCACACGTTAGAATGTTAAGACACATACGGACGGGTGGACGACCGGATATGGCTCAATCGACTTATTTTTTCAACTTGATAATTTTGATATATCTATATATATAAAAATGATTTGGTATTTAATTGTAACGCTAAAACTTGAAAACGGCTGAACCAAATCAAATACTTCCTTAGGGGGGTTTGTTTGTTGTTACCCCGCGAAGGTTTAGTCGAAGAGAAAATTAAAAAATATTAGGGGGGCGTGGCACCTCCCATACAACCTTAATTTTTAAAGCTGATTATCTCTAAAACAGTTTAAGGTAGGGAGTTGAAAATTAGTATAGAGGTAGGTGATATCAAAACCATTCTCAATCAGAAAAGTGGGGGTTATCAGAAAAGGGGGCGTGGTACCTCCCATACAACCTTTTTTTTTTTTTTTTTTTTTTTTTTCATTTTCATTTCATTTATTCATTAACCGAAATTAGTACAATAAGATTTGAGCTCTTTTAAGTACAACAAAAAGTTTTATACATATGTATAATATAATGTTGGTTATCACATTCCTTAGCCTAGTCCTTAGTATCTAAAGTAACAATAAAGATTGACAAAAATACATTTAAATGAATTGGTCAGCTTACATATATTTACTTTTAGAAAAATAATTTAGAATAACTGTTCTGTAGTTGCTTTTGCACATGCTATTTCTTAGGGCGGTAGGGATAGAATTCCAAACGCGAATAGTGTTCACAAAGAAAAGTCTAGTGGATGGGATGGAGTTAAATATCGGGACAATTAGATCACACAGACGAGCAGATTTTGGAAAAATGAGTTTATTGAGATAGGTCGGAGTTTTAGTGAGCATAAGACGAAAAAGGAAGATACAGCTTCTGGCCTTAAAGTAGTCAAATATTTGACATCCAAGAAGGCTGCACCTCCAGCTAATTTTTAAAGCTGATTATCTCTAAAACAGTTCGAGGTAGGGCGCTGAAAATTGGTATAAAGGTAGGTGATATCAAAACCCTTCTCACTCAGAAAAGTGGGGGTTATCAGAAAAGTGGGGGTTATCAGAAAAGGGGGCGTGGCACCTCCCATACAACCTTAACTTTTAAAGCTGATTATCTCTAAAACAGTTTAAGGCAGGGAGCTGAAAATTGGTATAGAGGTAGGTGATATCAAAACCCTTCTCACTCAGAAAATTGGGGGTTATCAGAAAAGGGGGCGTGTCACCTCCTATACACACTTAATTTCTCATGCTGAATATCTCTAAAATTGTTTACGCTAGGGACTTGGAAATTGGTGTGGAGATAAACGATAACAATTCCATATTAACGCAAAATAATAGGAGTTATACGAAAAGGGGGCGTGGCACCTCCCAACAACACTTAATTTTTTTAAGCTGAATATCTTTAAAAGGATTTAAGTCAGGGACCTGGAAATTGGTACAGAGCTATATGATATCAAAACAATTTTTGCGCATAAAAGTTTAGGTTATCGGAAAAGGGGGCGTGGCACCTCCCATACAAACTTAATTTTTCAAGCTGAATATCTATAAAAGCGTTTAAGGTTGGGACCTGAAAATTGATCAGGAGATTAATGATATCAGTAGCATGCTTATGAAAAAAAACAGTAGTTTTGGGAAAAGGGGGCGTGCAACCTCCCATGCGTTCTTAATTTTTAAGGCCAAATATCCCTAAAAGCGTTCATGGCATGTACATAGAAATCACTATGCAGATATACGACGATACCATGTTCACCCAAAAAAAAATTTTTTTTCGAAAAATGGGGCATTGCACCTCCCATACGTACTAAACTTTTGAGGCTGAATATATCTAAAGGGGTTGGAGGAGGGGCCTAAAAACCATTATGGAGGTATACTATATCAATACTCTTACTTACTTAGTTAAAATAGCCAATGCTCAGTGAAAATAAATATCCGGAACAGAAAACTAAAAATGTTCTGTATCGTGCAGCCTTAAACTGAATACTAAAATTATATATTTTTGAAGTTGTATACACAATGAAGTAGTGAAAAATCGTTAATTTTCTATTAAGAATAATACCGGTGTAATAACAATTTTTGAAATGAAATTAATAAAAAAATCTATTTTGGGCAGAACGAAGTTTGCCGGGTCAGCTAGTGTATTTATATAACTCTATATCTATCTTGATTATTTCATGGCGTTACGTACTACCGTTACGTGATTAAAACTATAATACTCTGTGTATTAAATACGTACGACAGAGTAGAAAAATAGAAATAAAGATAGCATCAGCAAACAAGACTAGTTTTCTTTCTATTTGATTCCCTCTGTGGTACACATTTTCTACTCGGCAACCGCTTCTGCTGTTGTTGTTGTGTTGTTTTTGTGTTGTTTTTGTGTTCGCCATTGCAGTGCGTACCTAACATAAAAACATAAAAGTGTCATTGTCAAGAGCATTAAAGATGTCAGTGAAAATATTGCAAAATTTATTCGCATTTACCTTTCTCGCTGGCGGTGGCACATTTTCCAACAACTTTTCTATTCCCAAGAGCACTTTTTCCAGTTTTTCATTTTTCCGACTTTTATGCTTACCGTTTTACGAACGATACCTTTTGCTAAATGTTTTCTTTAGCGTAGCAGGGACTACGATTATTTACATACATATATTTGTAAATAGATGCATGCAAATAGTACATATGTATGGCATGCATATGCGTATGGTTACATGCATATGTACATTTCATTGCTTTATCTGTATATCCAGTCAGTATGAACGTGTGGGTGAGTGTGCCATTTCGCCTTCAGCGTTAGATATTTGCGGAAGCGCGAAAATGATTTATGTTCGTGTGGTCATTTATCATTTTTTGCTCAGGAGAATACTTTTTTGCATAAGCCAACTTTTGTGAAGGTGAAACTAATATTTTTGGGGTGGATATGTGACTTTTAAAATATCCATACATATGTATGTAGATTAGGGTGCGTTTAATTTGTATGAAAAATTTAAAAGTTCATAAAAAGACCGTATCGCCCCCTCAATCTGTAGCAACATGGTCAAAGATATCACACAATAAGTTTGGTCCCGACTGCTGGCGGTTAAGGCGTGGCGCATTGAGGTCAAAGTTCAGAAAACTCTATGAAGGGTCAAAAAATAAAAATATTTTTTTTTTAATTATCTAATACCCAAAATTAATTCTTCTATTCCCAATGATAACAAATATAAATTTTGGTCCCGATTGATGACGGTTTACTGGTGTTTCAAGGGGGTCAAAGTTGGGTATTAGATAATTAAAAAAAATATTTTGATTTTTTGACCCTTCATAGAGTTTTCTGAACTTTGACCTCAATGCGCCACGCCTTAACCACCACCAATCGGTACCAAAATTTGTGTGTGATATCTTCGACCATGTTACTACAGATTGAAGGGGCGATACAGTAAAATATCGTTAATTTGAATTTTAAACGCACTCTAATGTACATACTATGTATATTATTTGTATGTATTCTCTAAAGCCATGGTAAGACAAAGGATACAGTTATGTTTGTTCGAGTAGACTAACAATGAACGAGAGAAACCGATATTTTTGCGCTCAATGATAAGGAGCAAAGTTAGGAACAAAGAGATATAGATGATAGCCTTTCTTTAAAATGAATTGATGAGCATCGAAAAGGAAAAGGTTTGGTCCACATCTTCATATAAAATATATTTAAAACCAAACGATAGTAAAAGCACACAGTAGGGTATTTTACGGTAATTTCTGCTCCATTCACATTTTTTTTGTACATATATTTACCTAGATAAACTTTTATGGAAATTGCAATACCCGTGGGTTAGATGTGGTGATGGCACGTGGTACGACGTCTATAAGTGATTGAAAACGCAAGTATTTTGGTGGGCATTTTATGATTGAAGTTAAAAGCTAAAACGGGTTATGTTTCCCATTTACATATAACATCTATTTTCTAAATTTAAGGATATCATAAAGAAAGTGAGAAATTTGCTAAATTAATGGTTGAAGGTTTTAATAAATGAAAAATTACGTATGTGTCGTTCTTATCCAAAGCGTACATGGCTTGATTTTTTTTAGTTTTTTTTAAGTATTTTATATATGTATATCCAATGAAATCATTTGCTATCGCGAAAATCTAAGTAGAATACACTGCTTTTATTCCCCTCAAAAAAATTTTTTTTTTCTTATTTTTTCATTTTTGTTAAAAAATTTTACAGAATGTAAATTTTATAAAAGTAATAAATCTGCTTAGAAAATGTTAGAACAAAAGCATCCATCTCCTTCTTGAACTTATTATCTAACATTTCGGAAGTTTTTCTATTAAAAATAACTTATTAATAACAAAAATAAAGCAACTTCTTTGCTATAAGATCAATTTTTTACTATAGTGATTTTATGATTTTTTTTTAAATTTCTCACAGGTTACGCGTAGGATATGAAATAATTTTCAAAAAGTTAAGTAAAATATTTATACTTTTGCGCGGAACATGAAAAAATAGAAAATTACATTCAGGAACTATTTTGATATTTTCGAAAATAAAGGTGGGTCTAGTTAAGCGTTACGAGAAATTCAAAATTGAGCTATTCATGTGTGATCTAGATAAACTTAGTAAGATAGTGTAAGTTATTCTGGGCACAAATATTGAAAACTCTCATGTACTTAGCTGTTTAAATGGATAAGTTTCAGCCAAAAATCTCTATATCTGAACAATCGGTTGTAAGGCAGCTATATGTTATATTAGTGTGATTCGGCCGATTCTGGGAAATAATTAATTGTACGCAGAAAGAAATTCACATACATATTTGCTAAATATCAAGCAGATATCTTAAAAACTGAGGGACGAGTTTGCTATAATAAATAAACCGATTGAAAGCAACATTGCCATGAATTTCGAAGTACTTTCCCTTGGCAAACAAAAGGATAATTAATCTACGTACAGCTAGGTTAGCTGACCAAACTAACTATTTGAAAATTATTTCAAAGTTGAAAAGGACATTAGAATAAAATATGGAGCTCCAAAAGACCTAGATAATGGATGTAAAATAACAAAGTTGTAATAAAAAAACCAATTCGGCGGTATTTCGCGGGATCAAAAAATATTTTTTGTGTCCCTTAGCCCTCTGAACATAAGCTTCAAATTATACCACGTTCACGTTGAAGAGTTAACTGGAGTTAAGTAGCCATTTCGAGTTAACCATACAAATTATTTTGATAAAATCGCCGTTAACTCCACTTAACTCTACTTTCATTTGGAGTTTATTTTGAGTTAATGGAATGCAACCCTGTTTTTTTCCATAATTTGGTAGCACTTTTGAAACATTGGTATTATTTGGGCAGCTAGATTTGGCAAATCTTTCTTAATTTATCGCTTTATAAAATTACATATATGAAACCTTTTAAGACAAATTATTATCCGTTTCGCACATTTATTTGTGCCTCATATGATTTCATTTTTCATACCGAGCATTTTTATACTATAAAACTGTTCATGTCTATCTCATTTCTTTAAAGTTGTTATAAGCATCACTGACATCCTCCCCTAAACCTCTTCCTACACAGTGAATTTCAGGACTGCCATAAATATGCGTAGAACGAGAAAGTATGTTTGTATGTAAACACAAATGCAAAAATGTCAACGAGATAACTGTGGCCACACAATACCATCAGGTTAATTACAATGAAGTGAGCACCTTTTTCAGTATGTTTTTTTTTTTTTCTTTAAACAACAAAAGTTTATAACAGGACCCCGTTCGAGCAAAACCCACCACCCAATGTGTCAGATATACAAACGCACATGAACAACCGTAGCGAATTGCGACTATGTATAAGGTAAAATTTAAATAAAAGGAAAAAATATTATTGAATGATTTTAATAACAGTGAAAAACTGAAAGAAATATGAAATATACTCGTATAAAAATATATATATTTTTTTAACCATGAACGGATAGTGTTGTTGAACAAAGCGAAAATAAAAAGGCAACGACAAGGATCACAGGTGGATAGCGTCCAGACTGACGGTTTGACAGAAAATTTAATGGGCGAACGGTTAACAGCCAGAGGAAATTGTTAGCTCTGGCTTAACAAAAAGCCATGCTGAAGACTACACAGGGAATCTGCTTGTGATGCATTTTCGCGTGACAGTCGAGGTTAAGTCAAGTGCTTAAATGCTGACACGGCATCAACGTTTGCATCTGCATGACGGTTATGGCTTACACTTTTCAGCTGGCAATTTTACGCATTTTTATTAAATTATGGTAATAAATAAATGTATGGCTTTTTGTGCATTATTTTTAGTATGTGTGTGTGTGTGCATGGATGAAATTGTTCAGCGATTTTAAATAAAACGATTTTTTTTATAATCGTATGTATTGCAGGCAGTAAACTTTATATTGGTATAAATGCAAGTGCGTATGTATGTGCGTATGTACATATGTACATACACTGCAGGTAACTCAATAACTAGTGAGCAAAATTTCTAGTTCCGAACTAGGGAAAAGGTGTCAAAGGGGAACTAGATCAATTGTAGTTAGACCCTCACCAGTTCAGAAGGAGTGAATTGAGTGACCATTATAAGACACACTTTGCTTTGTATGCAATTTCGAAGTGACAAAAATTCTATGAAAATTTTTGATTCGTTTAATTGCCGTCGGCTTTGTATATTTCTGCAATTCTCAGATGTTTAGTGAAGTATTTTATATAAAGAGTTTTCTATTTGCGTCTTGTATGAAATGAAATGTTTCCCTAATTATGCTTTTCCGATCCCTCAGGCTTATTTTTAATTTTTTTTATTTTATTACTTTTTATACTCAGCTGTACTAGTACACAGAGTATTATAGTTTTGATTTCCTAACGGTGGATTGTAACAGAATGAAATAATCGAGATAGATATAGACTTATATATATCAAAATGATCAGGGTGAAAAGAGAAATCGATTGAGCCATGTCCGTCCGTCCGTCCGTCTGTCCGTCCGTCCGTCTGTCCGTCTGTCCGTCTGTCCGTCTGTCCGTCTGTACGCACGATAACTCGCGCAAAAATTGAGATATTTTGATGAAATTTGGAATGCAAGTTGGTATCAAGACAGGAACGAACGGTATTGAAAATGGGCGAAATCGGACCATGACCACGCCCACCTCCCCTATATAGTAAAAATCGGAAATTTTGTATCTCAGTAACTAATAGAGCTGGAGTGATAAAATTTCACCCACGTATTGACCTCAGGCCCTTATGAAGAAATGTGGTGAAATTTTGGAAAATGGGCGGTGCCACGCCCACTTATTAAGGGGCAAACATTGAAAGTTTTATGAGTCATAACTCAGAAACCGTTGAAGGTATATCGATGAAATTTGGTAGGCGTGATATACTTACTTAGACAAATGTTTGGACGAAAAATTGCCAAAATCGGTTGACGACCACGCCCACTTTTATATATGGGTATTATAAAGTGGCCTAATAAAAACATTTTAAGCCATATCTCTGTCAAATATAAAGATATATCATTGAAATTTTATGGCAGGAGTCCAACTATGGACATAAAACAAAAAACACAAAAATTTTGGAAAATGGGCGTGGCACCGCCTCTTTTTAGAAACAGGAATATACGAGATTTCTTAGCCCATAACTCGACAAATAATTTATATATAATGACGAAACTTGGTGTGTACACTTTTATTACTTGTAGTAATACATGTTCAAAATTTTAGCGAAATCGGTTGACGACCACGCCCACTTTTATATATGGGAACTATAAAGGGGCCTAATGAAAACATTTTAAGCGACATCTCTGTCAAATATAAAGATTTATCATTGAAATTTTATGACAGGAGTCCAGCTATGGACATAAAACAAAAAACACAAAAATTTTGGAAAATGGGCGTGGCACCGCCTACTTTTAGAAGCAGGAATATACGAGATTTCTTAGCCTATAACTCGACAAATAATTGAGATATTATGAAGAAACTTGGTTTATACACTTTTATAACTTGTGTTAATAGACACGCAAAAATTTATTGAAATCGGTTTATGACCACGCCTACTTTTTAACAAAGATATTTCTGGAACACCCTTTAGGAATTTGTAACGTGACATCTTTGTAACTAGAAGTCATAAAGGAATGAAATTTTACACAAAGTATAATATTCATATGCTTATTTGGATGACTGATAAAAATTTTGAAAATGGGCGTGGCTACGCCCACTTTATGCAGCACTCGCTTTATATAAAGTACCTACACCGTGTTTCCATCAAACGCAAACAAACAATGAAAGCATACAGCTGAGTATCTAATGTTCGATTCCACTCGAACTTAGGCTTCCTTACTTGTTAAATATTATTGTAAATTTTTATTAAATCTATACTAATTATATAAAATTGATTGTATGGAAAATGTATGTAACGCGATAACTCAAAAAGTACTGGACCGATTTTAATAATTCTTTTTTTAAAATGTCAGAAATGGTAAATTCTCGACAACCATGTACTTTTTTTTGCGCATTTCTGAGACTTTAATACCTTTTTCCCGGTTTTAAATTTCGAAAAACTCAAAAAAGCGCAAGCATAGACAGATTCGTTTGGTCATTTGCCGTGTTCAGTGGAGGCGTCGCAGTCGTGCCAGGCATCGCAGCGTAGGCAACTCATATGTTTGTTTTTGCACGGTTTGTTGTTTGTCTCGGTGGAAATCAAAAACCTGCACCAGCACAGAATTCTTTTTGTAGCGATGCCTAGGCCGGGTCCCCACATATGGGTCAAAACGTGGAACCGGATGGCCCGGAATGTTTCTGAGCAATATTGGTATCGAATGAAAGGCCTTGACCAGGACTTCAACACAAAACTTTTTTAATTTTGGTTCCTACGCCGGTCCCCAGATAAGGGTCAAAATGCGTTACTGGAAGTTTTTCAGATATTTGTATCAAATGAAAGGAAACGGCTTCAACAGAGCTATTTTCATTGTGATGCCTAGGCCGGGTGATCGAGTGGACCCAGATAACTCCGTAATAACTTAACTTGACTTGACATGACTTGATTTAACTTAGATTAACTACTATTCGTCATTGCGAAGCAACGGGTATTTGCTAGTAAATAAATAAATAAATATTAGTTAAAAAAAATTTAAAAAAAAATTATCATCCACCTTGACACCGACAGGATTCGAACCCGCGCCCCTCAGATTGAATGGCACATGCTTTAGCCAGTCGGCCAACGTGCCACTGGCATGAAGTGTGTCAAAGGCTGCACTTAAGCGGCAGATGTAAAACTGTAGAATTTGTAGGTACTTGCAGTAGCTAGTTCAGAACTATCGAAATTGTGCCAATAAACGAACTAGTGTAAACTGTAGAATTTAGTACCAGTTCGGAACTATCGAAAATGTAGTGCAGAGAGGGACAATTGACACCGCCTAGGACATCGCCGTGTTAAATTCGCCAGTTGATAACATGCAAAAGAGATTTAGCTCGCACTAGTAGTGTCGAAAAATGCACTAGAAGCGACATAGTTCGGAACTAGAGATTTTCCCTCAGGGTAAGTGTTTAAGTAAACGTTTTTGTGTGCGTACAAAAAGATATGCATTTTGCGTTCATCAGTGTAAATTATATTTTAATTGCATTTATAGCGGACTTTTTTCTCTGCTGTGGCCGTCATTTAGCGCGATGGTGGACACTCGTAAATTATTGTTACTCATACGCCATGGCGTGTCTAACAAGTCAATGAATGGATGCCAGTTGCACGTAATGACTTAACGCAACAGCACAATTTAAAGGTTTACACAAATTTAACGATATATTTAAAACTGCATATAGAAAACGGGAGTGTTTGTGTTTGACTGCATAAAAAGTGAATTTATTATCTGAATTTTGATACCAATACATATTACATTCAAATGCATCCCGTTTGAAAGCCACGATGGGGTGCAGAAGATCGGGGATACTCCAGCACTGAAAATATACTCAGACTTTAACTATACAGATGAGCGATGTGTTGAAGAATCTTTTAATGGGGATGGTGGAGAGACGCTCGTTCACTGGTGTAGGCCATAGTACTTGACAGCGGAGTCTCTCCCGCACCACAAATGCAACCAATATACCAAATATGCGCTCCTCTACTTGACCAGTGTAATGTATGTACATAAATATGTATGTATATCACAAGGCCTTAAGATTCAGTGCAAATGATTGTTTCACTACACAAGCTGTGTGTGGACTTTCAAAATGACCACGGTCGAACAGTTAAGCCGCCGCTAAAATACCCTAAAAGGCGCGATGCGATAAGACATTTTTGGCAGCAACGTCCACATTATCTATGCGGTTGCATAAATCATGCGTCAATGTGCTTTGCGTTTAAGTTCTCAACCAACTCCTTGTGTTGCATTCAGCAGCCAAAAGCACCATCGAAAACAACAGAACAAAAGGTTGTGAGAGAAGAAATGAGTGCTTACAAGTTATACTAAATATATATTCAACGAAATTAACTGTTGTAAATTATTTGTTGCATTCATCGTTGCTTTTTTACGCCGCAGTCAAGTTTATGAATTGTGTTCTGTTATACAGGGTAAGAAAATCGAACCAAGTTATATTTTGTGAACATAAGCCAGGATAGGCTTGAGATTAACTGTTAAAAATGAAATTTACTGCTGCCGGAAAGCTCTATATATTTTAAAATATTCAACTAAATTGAAAATATAGTTTGAATCAGGGACCCATAATAATCATTATTCGTTATAGTTGCAGTGAAAAAAATCAAATATGTACTTGCAAACATCGTAGAAGAGTATTGAGTTTGTGTGTGTATGTCTGAAAGAGCATTATCCAAATCCGCTATGATCGAAAAATTTTAAGCGATATCCATAAAAATCAAAAATAATCATTATTTTTTGAGTTTTATTTTTTTGATCAAAATAAAACTTATTCCTTGAGTGATATATTTATCGCTCAGAAATAATCATTATTTTTTGAGTTTTATTTTTTTGCTTAGGTCGAAAAACTCAAATTTTCTCTGAAGTGCTCTGAAACATATTTATTAAAAAATTCTCATCGAAGTAACTTCGTGAATGAGTGATATTTTTGATCACAAAAATAAAACTCACACAATAATGATTATTTCTGAAAGATTAAATATCGCTCAAGGAATAAGTGTTATTTCTGATCAAAAAAAAATAAAACTCAAAAAATAATGATTATTTTTGATGAAATAAAAAAAAAAACGATTTTTATTATAAAACTCGTAATGATTACGGTTTGAATGCATTCATCACCTTAAGGTCAGTTGTTAGACGCTTTTTGACACAATCAAATATAACGAATAATGCAGGTATCGCATCTTAAATCATAAAGTGCCACAACTCAAAATTTTTTGAAATCTGTTTTTTTTTTGTATAAACCGATACAGATTTTGGAATTTTGAGTTGTGTTACTTCATGATTTATGGTGTGATATGTATGTACATATGTATGTATGTATATATGATTTTGCCTTTTACTATTCCAATTTAGTATTCACACATTTCATTTCACATTTTATTTCACTCAGGTGTAAACGGCAATTTTATAAAAAGATATTCTATTCCCACCCAGTATATTCTATGAGAAACATAGTATAAATAGATTGGTGCGACTTTTGGGTTTCAATTTATTTTATTGGTTGGTTTCGTTTTTAGTTGCATTTGCTATTGTTTTTAATGGTTTTGTCTTTCTTTGTGATGTTGGCTGCTACGACTTTTGCAAAAAAATATGCAAACGTTTTTTTTTTTTCGAATTTATCCTGGCATTAGAGGAAGGGCTACATATATATGTATGTATATTAGGGTGGGGCGATTTACTAACCTATATCGCGCGATCGAAATTTGGATTCCTCTCATTTTTCTGAGTAGAAAACACTTCCACGACATTTGTCTAAAATTAGTTTTGATGTTCCGGAATTTGGTTTTTATGAACCAAGACGAATTTTTGAAAATAAAAATTTGGCAAAAATCGACAAAAAAAATATCCAGGCCAATATGCACATCGATTTGAAGCAGAATTTTATGCTGAATCCAGATATGAAATCGAAACTAAAATCGGATGATCCGTTTTCGAGATATAGCCTGATTTCCGGTTATGGAGGCTGAATGCCGAAAATCGCATATTTTCGCGATTATCTCTTGCTGTGTACAATATATCTTAATTTTTTTTTGCAAATTTCTTAAAGATAGGTCAATACAATATATGAGCAATATTTTAAAATATTAATTTATCTTCCTGTATAGGAAAACTAGAATGCACTCTTTTTTCCTTGGCCCAAAAGCGCGGTATGGGTTCTCTATGTTATAGTCATCCGATACCGATGATTTTCGCCGACAGCGAATGTATACAATAAATGCTCTAAAATGCTCAGAATTTTAGCTGCAAAAATTGAAGAGTTATTCCCTAAAACGTAGACTTATGCTTCTGAAATTTGTTTTTTGCTTCCAATAGTACGCTATGGCGTATGAGTAACCTTGAGTTTTTTTAGAGTTGACTAAAGTAAAAAAATGAGTCCCAAACAGCATACGTCTACGTTTTGGGTTATAACTCCTCAATTTTTGCAGCTAAAATTCTGAAATTTTGTATTTAGAGCATTTATTGCACACAAAGCGCTGCCGGCGAAAATCATTGGTATCGGATGACTATAACATGGACATCCCATACCGCGCTTTTGGGCCAAGGAAAAAAGAGTGCATTCTAGTTTTCCTATACAGGAAGATAAATTAATATTTTAAAATATTGCTCATATATTGTATTGACCTATCTTTAAGAAATTTGCAAAAAAAATTAAGATATATTGTACACAGCAAGAGATAATCGCGAAAATATGCGATTTTCGGCATTCAGCCTCCATAACCGGAAATCAGGCTATATCTCGAAAACGGATCATCCGATTTTAGTTTCGATTTCATATCTGGATTCAGCATAAAATTCTGCTTCAAATCGATGTGCATATTGGCCTGGATATTTTTTTTGTCGATTTTTGCCAAATTTTTATTTTCAAAAATTCGTCTTGGTTCATAAAAACCAAATTCCGGAACATCAAAACTAATTTTAGACAAATGTCGTGGAAGTGTTTTCTACTCAGAAAAATGAGAGGAATCCAAATTTCGATCGCGCGGTATCGATTAATTTCCCTCCATACAAATCGCCCCACCCTAATGTACATATATGCATACATACATATTTTCTTCATTTCTTTGTCTTATTATTTTTTTTTTTCGGGTACAAATTATCATACTTCAAGTCTGCCTTGTATCTCATGGCTTTGTTGTTCTTTTTTGCTTAAAAATTTGAACTTGACTTTTGTCTGTTGCGAACGGAAACGTTTTGCTTAACTTTGACTTCCACCATTTCCGCTCTAGAGGATAGTCGTCTGCATCAGGGTTGTGCTCATAATGTCGTCTTTAAGAATCTTACTTTACTTACTTATTATTCGCTCATTGAGGCAAGACATTACGATTGGATTCCACATGCGACTGAAAGAATAGGTTTTCCTTTTTAACAAGACAAATAATTACATTTATGATAGGCTTCGTTGCAATTTTTCTTGTACTCGAACTGGGGTTGTTAATAAAAAAAATAAGTAAATATTTTTTAGGATGAGCTTGAGAAGTTGAGCTGCCAAGCGACTAACAGAACGGCCGTTATTACAGTTTTGTTACATTGTCATGGAATTGCTCTGCCGACTAGGACAAAGAAATTTCGCTGCCAAAAAAGACAGAAGGCCTTAAATTGAAACTTTTTGTTGAATGTTCTATGTTCATAAGTATGTATATATCTTGTGGCAGCAGCAAGAGTCTGGCGGAGCGATTCCAACAATTCAACAGTCTTTTTGCTTTAGCTAACTTTTCACTTTGTCTGTGCGCTTTTGTCTTTATATGGTGGACACTTTCATTCACAATTCCAACTCCTATTCCACTTACAAAATACATACATATATGTACATATCTGCTTGAGTATCTATGTATGTACATATGTATGTGCGGTGCCGGGTTTAGGATGGGTGGAATCGCGGTTGGAAAGGGCGCATCGGGTTTTCGTAATTTTCAATAATCTGAATTTTTGCAGCGGAAAACAAAATTCTGTACGTTGGTTTTTCATAGCCGGTAGCTGCAATATGCCAGCAACTCCTTTTTAGTTCTATATATGTGAAATCTTTCCTCTAAGTTTTTCCTTTTTATATTCACCTTATATAATGAACGTCCATTGCTGGATTTGAATGGGCCGGCGATTTGGCTAAGACCGATCCTGCGCATATAATATGTATGTACATTTATTTCAATAGTATCATATATGAAAAATACGTATCTATGGGTAAATCTTGGTTGAGGTTGTGTGTTCATTGTAATTTATTGATATCTCAACGCTGATTATATAGCAATTGAAAACTTCAAAAGGCTTCCTGAAAAATTGCGGTTTTCTGAGTTGTGACACTTTTGAAACAAATTAGCGATATTTAGTAGTTTATGAGCGCATGCCGGCTTGTGTCTTCCTTTTATCATTTTTCGCCGCAATGGAGCGGAAAACTGCTTTCATCATATTTTATGATTCCCCGCCAATCTTACGCCGAAATCAAGCCAATGTCTCACCCGACCAACACTAACATTCATAAAAGTAAAATTTTCATTTGTTTTGTGTCAGCCTCAGTGGGCCAGTAACACTTATTACATACTTGTGTATATGTAAAATGTATTTGTAAATTTTATTGCATTTACATATATGCATATGTTTTTATTCGTCTGCACCCCTGCATTTGTAGCGACATAGCTACATACATACATGCATAACTATGTACATATGTATGTAATTAGCGCGTGGTTGCTGCCGGCAGTCACATATCAGTCAGACACATCGCTCTTGCATCCATTCGAAAGTTTGGTGCTTCGTGCAATGATTTCGTTTACGTTTTCTTTTTTAGTTTTTGCTGCTGCTTTGCCAAAACTTATCAAAAACTTTTGGCAAATAAATTTGATAAAGAAAGAGAAATGCAATTATTATGTCTGTGATGATTTTTACCGCGTTGAGTTTGGAAATCCGAAAGTGAAGCAAATGCTATTAAGTATTTGTCTTATTTCAAGAATATGTACATGCGTATGTAAGTAGATATACATACATATTTAAACAAAGAATTTTATCAAATTTTTGAAGCTAACGCAATTAAATTGTAATAACATTAAAAATAAATTTAATAAATTTAGGTCCGATTTCATAATGAAACTCTTAAAGCTCCTTTTGTTAAAAGTTCCTATTGGTTAAAGAGCCATTTAATTGTACTTTAAAGTAGGAGTGATTTCATAATAATATAATATTAAAAGGCTCCTTTAACGTCAAATGATTGTCATAAATTTAAAAATATTGAAATTTATCATTTGTTTTTTCTGGAAATAAATAAATTTTTTGATTGTGGCTTTAATTTTATTTGAAAACAAGTAAGGAAGCCTAAGTTCGAGTGGAATCGAACATTAGATACTCAGCTGTATGCTTTCATTGTTTGTTTGCGTTTGTTCGATTAGGGTGTATTTTATATAAAGCGAGTGCTGCATAAACAGGGCGCAGCCACGCCCATTTTTAAAATTTTTATCAATCATCCAAATAAGCATATAAATATTATTGTTAGTGCAAAATTGCATCCCTCTATGACTTTTAGTTACAAAGACTTCACGTTACAAATTCCAAAAGGGCTTTCCAGAAATATCTTTGTTAAAAAGTAGGCGTGGTCATAAACCGATTTCAACACATTTTTGCGTGTCTATTAACACATGTTATAAAAGTGCATAAACCAAGTTTCGTCATAATATCTCAGTTATTTGTCGAGTAATAGGCTCGTAGATTTCTTTGTATAAAAAGAGGCGGTGCCACGCCCATTTTATAAACTTTTTTTATTTTTTGTTTCCGGTCTATTGTAGAACTCATGTCACAAAACTTCATTGAATTATCTTTATATTTCAAAGAGATATCGCTAAAAATGATTTTATTAGGTCACTTTATAATACCCATATATAAAAGTGGGCGTGGTCGTCAACCGATTTTGGTAATTTTTCGTCCACACATTTGGCTAAGTAAATATAGCACGCGTACCAAATTTCATCGATATATTTTTAACGGTTTCTGAGTTATGACCTATAAAACTTTCAATGTTTGCCCCTTAATAAGTGAGCGTGGCACCGCCCATTTGCCAAAATTTTTGTACTTTTTGTTTTATGTCCGTAGTTGGACTCCTGCTAAATAATTTCAGTGATAGATCTTTATATTTGACAGAGATATCGCTTAAAATGGTTTTATTAGGTCACTTTATAATACCCATATATAAAAGTGGGCGTCGCCGTCAACCGATTTTGATAATTTTCCGTCGAAACATTTGTCTAAGTAAGCAAATTACGGATACCAAATTTCATCGATATATCTTCAACGGTTTCTGAGTTATGACATATAAAACTTTCAATGTTTGCCCCTTAATAAGTGGGCGTGGCACCGCCCATTTTCCAAAACTTCATCAAATTTCTTCATAAGGGCCTGAGCTCAATACGTGGGTAAAATTTTATCACTATAGCTATATTAGTGGCTGAGATACCAAATTTCCGATTTTTTCTATATAGGAAAAGTGGGCGTGGTCATGGTCCGATTTCGCCCATTTTCAATACCAACCGTCCCAGTCTCGATACCAACTTGCATTTCAAATTTCATCAAAATATCTCAATTATTACGCGAGTTATCGTGCGTACGGACAGACAGACGGACATGGCTCAATCGATTTCTCTTTTCACCCTGATCATTTTGATATATATAAGTCCATATCTATCTCGATTATTTCATTATGTTACAATCCACCGTTATGAAATCAAAATTATAATACTCTGTGTACTAGTACAGCTGAGTATAAAAAAAAAAAACAAAAAAGCATAATTTGGAAACCCGGTGCAGAAAAAATAGGAAGCGGTCATCCAACATCACAAATGAGGAAGAAGATGAATATTGCATTATATTACTCAACAAACAAAACAACAAACAAAATCGATTCAGAAATTTTAAGAAATTTTTTATATTTGATTTTGACAGACTGCAGAAATGAATTTTTTTCTGGCAAAAGGAATCTTTAAACAACTTAAATGCCCGTTGTTGGGTATTTAACTTTAAAGGAACTTTTAATTTGGTTATGAAATCGGCCCTTAATAAATTCAAAATTAAATAAATTTTTAGTATAAATTCTGTGAATGCAATAGCAGCAGTGAATTGTTGAATTTATGGTTCCGAAGTTTGTTGCAGAATTTTTTTAGTATTATGATAATGTAACACACAATTACGATATATCCCAGCGTCCATCAATGCCTACCACACTACTTCTCCCCAATGATGTATACTACACATTATGAATAATGCCAACTAACATACAATGTGTATGAAAAAGTAAGTAGGGTTCACAAAAATGAATTTTGTACATTTTTCTGTTTTTCTTCAAATTTCATTGTTTTTTGTGTTGCTATAATAAATTCGGAATTGTGTACAATCCGCCAACATTCACCTTACAAGGTAAGCTAAGGAAGATTCGAGGTGCCTACCTACAAGTTACAATGTAAGCGGAATTGTATTCAATCCGCCTACATCCACCTTTCAAGGTAAGCGAATGTAGATTCGATCCGCCTACCTACAGCCTACAATGTAAGCGGAATTGTATTCACTCCGCCTACGTTCACCTTACAAATTAAGCGAAATTATATTCGAGGTGCCTACCAACAACTTACCCTGTAAGCGGAGTTTTATTCAGTCCGTCTACATCCACCTTACAACGTTGGCGAATTCGAACTGCCTACCTACAGATTACAATGTATGCTAGTTAGTGGTATGCTCATTGGATGAACACTTCACTACTCTGATTACTTTGTATGTAACGTGTAGGCGTTCATTCTACTTTTGCGGCCATGTATATGAAAATATATAACAGATCTGTATATGGGGTGGTGCATTGCAGTCTTACATGTATGCATGACTTAATCGATTCTGTAAGCAACATTTTCGCCGCTGGTATGTGACGCTAAGGAGCTTTAAGACGAGCTTCTCTCCACATTTGGTGCGTACTCCTTCATTTTTTTACCATTTGGGTGCAACTACAATTTTGTACCATCTCCGAAAGGCGAATGCGTACTTTGTGAGAAGAAAATCCAATATATAATTGGGAAGTTAGGACGTCTGCAATGGCAGGCAGTCCTCTACCCACTACACCACAGCGCCACGTCAAAGAAAAACCATCTGCAAAAACACTATAACTGAAGGACATCTCTCGTGTACCCTGGATATTATCTTCATAGCAGATGTGCTCCCTCTAAGGAACACAGTACCACGCGTTACCAGCAATTCGCTCTGGAATGTAACCATCAGCCGATAATGAAACATGAGCGGAGAAAAAAATATAAATTATTTTTAGCGCTATCGGAATTCTTTCTTCTTTGCGGGTTTCCACAGCGGTCTACCAGCTGTGCTCCCATTAAGTCAGTGCTGACCCGCTAACCCACAACTGCTTAGGTCTTCTTCCTTTTTCCAGAGTATTTCTTATCATACACATGTGGTTTTGCTAGTTTTCAGTTCCTCAAATCAATTGACCTAGTTAATTTAAGCTGTCCCACTTTCCTCTTCCTTTTGCCATATGTATATATGTATATATATTGAAAGACTTACTGCTGAGCGACCAACTGCTGTATTTTCTTCACCACTTTTGCTTTCTTTCCGTTCATTCCTTTTTCTGTGCAACTTTTATTTGTATTGCGATTCGTTATTAGGATTGGCAGGAAAGCAAAAGATTGCAATTGATTGCGCCTAAGCAAACTCACTGACCAGTGGCTACCAGTGTTGCCAGAACTTTTCCAGAGTTCCAGCTAGATTCTCAGAAAAAAAAAGCTAGAAAAAGCTAAAAAAAATGTTTCACACATCAAAAAAAAAATTTAAAGCTAAAAAAGAAGCTAAAAAAAAATTACGAAATTACCCAGTAGAACTTGGAGCGAGATCTCCCCAAGCGAGAGCAGAAGAGTACTTTCCGAGCAATATCAGAATTTTGTCAGTTTTGTTTTATTTTGTCTTTATTATTTCCCTTCCTAGGACACACAATGTTAAAAGCGAGTATAGAAAATTGTATGCTTATAAACGAAGTATAGGGAGTAATAGAGTATCTATTGACAAGTACTCCCGGATTAATAAAACGTTGATCCCAAGTCCTACTGCGTATTTTAATGCTTTATTAATAGGTGATTTCCCGTGGCAGTGATCCGGACAAAAAATTTGCAAGCAACTGCCACAACAATTTTTTGATGCTGATGTTTATCTGGATCAAAAAATCTATTACAATCTATACGGACCCGAAATGGATCCAGATAACCATCAGGATCACAAAATTGTTGTTCCATTTGCATGCAAAATTTTTATGCGGATCTGGATCACAGCCAGGGGAGCTCGCCTAAAGTGTGTTCAAAAAACACATAAATGCAAGGTCAATTTAACAGGTCGGTTCAACATACATACACACATACACGCAGTGAGCTTAATGTCGAACTCTCGTGAACGAGAATCTCAGTCTGAGATGTCAAAACTGTAAGGAAAACAAAATAATTTGACACTCTGCTCACGGGCGAATGATGGATAAACTCAGAGAATGAAGAATTTGACGAATTGTAAACACGAATGCATGTATAGAATATGCAGAAGTAAACAAATTGGATAGCTGTCGAAGAAGAACAAGAAGTCAGCTGATCTGAAGAACCGACTTGTTTAGTGGAGCCTGCATAAGTTTTTATTTTCATATACTATATGTTCAGTGTCAATAAAAATAACGAAATGTTGAAAAAATGTTTTACATTCAAATAATGGTAACTATGATGACTGTATGTATGTATGTATATGAGCAGCGCTAATTTTTTGGTGAGTTTTAGCAAATAAAAAAGCTAAAAAAAAAGCCAAAGCTAAATCAGAATTTTTGCAGCTAAAAGACAAGAAAAAAAGCTAAATCTAGCTTGAAAAAAGCTAGAATGGCAACGCTGGTGGCTACAGCTGCAAATGTTAAATTGCCATAATTAGCAGGACCAGCTAACCGAGAACTGTAAACATACATATACATACATATGTAGTATGTATGTGTTAAATAAACCAGAAAGAGAAAAATAACTAAGGAACTTTTTATTGACTTTCGCATAACTTCACTTGCAACAGAAATGAAGGCGTTTCAGTTTCTTTCAATTAGTTTTGCGGCTCTGATCAGGAAGCTGTTTAAAAGTATGTACGTATCTAAGATACTCACATACTCGTAAAAGGGTAGGAGTGCTCGCTCCCTATGCAGGAAGGAAATCAAAATAAATAATTTTTCTAAATACTTTAACAAATAGAATGGGAGAGGGATGGGGAGGGAGAGATTAGGGAAAGGAAAATGAATAGGAGGAGGGAAGAAAATAAGGGGTCGGGGAGAGCTATAGGGAAAGGGAAAAGGAAAAGAAAAAGAAAAAGGAAAAGAAAAAGAAAAAGGAAACGGAAATGAAGGATAAAGGAAAGTAGAGGCAATGGAGTGGAAGTTGAAGACGGAGAAGAAAGGGAGAAGTATATGAAGAGGTAGATGTAT
Source organism: Urophora cardui (assembly GCA_960531455.1). NCBI lineage: Eukaryota > Metazoa > Arthropoda > Insecta > Diptera > Tephritidae > Urophora > Urophora cardui. The sequence continues at coordinate 91,013,487 of OY482671.1, read as the reverse complement.
CGCGGCGAAGCGGGGGACGGATATACATTAGTTCTGGATCTCACAAAAGGCTTCAACGATTTTTATGAAATTTATTACCAACTTATACATATGTAGGTAGCTTCATTTTCCACAAATTTTTTATTTACCTTTTATTTCGCTTGCGGAGACCTACTACAAAAATAGCAGCCCGAGATAAGCTCGGTCATTCGTGTACCGTATTTATATGCGCGTACTTTTCTGGATTCCAAAAATAAATACCCACTTCCTTTTAAAATGCTGGGTCCTTCTATAAGTCATAAATTTAATGGAAGCCACTGATAACAATACGAATCAACCTTAAACTCATTTCCAGTTCAGTAGTTTTTAGTTGAATCATCTTAACCACTTGGAATTTCACGCAATTTCAAAATATGTAGTGTGAAAGAGAAGCGGCGAAGCGTCGGTTTAGCAAAGCAAAAATTTTAATTAAAATTTAATAAGCTCGCGGCTAATGATGATGTTGTCCGTTTGCTACAAATGAAAATTGTGGTTGTTGTTTCTTTTTTGCGCAGGGCAATCGACCACGTTTGGTCACATGGAGGGCATAACGCTTATGTTGGGTGGAGGGGGCGGGGATGCAATCAGAGTCAGCGCGCCAGCAGCAGTTTAGCGGCTATTCTGATGGCTTAAAAGCATACCATTCTATGTTTATGCATATAATGATAGTACGTATATCTATATATATAAAAATCTCATGTAACATTCTTTGTGCGGGATAAACCTTTAAACTACTGAACCAATTTTGATAATATTTGGCAGTAACATGTAATTGTGCCCCGATTGAGTAGTCAAATAGTTTTTATTTAAATTTTTGGTCAAACAGCGTAAATTTATGTAAAAATGTGTAAAAAACCAACCAAAATTAGCTTTACACGGCCATAAATCAAAACCGGATCAACCGATTGAAATATTTCTTCTTGGAAATGAAACTTTGAACCTTTTACTAAAGTTCTGCATTGAAAAAAATTAATAAATTATCTTTTTACATAACAAAAATTTTACAAAGAATAGTATCAATTTTTGAAAAAAAAGAGTCATGCGCATGGTTGGACGCCACAAGCAATCGTTAAAGCAGAAGACAAAAGAACGAGAACAATAGATACCTACGTACATATGTATGTACATAAGCAAAGAAATTACACGAAGATACATACATATGTATATACGACCAAAAGTAAAGCAATTCGTTTAAATGATACAAACGGATTCGATTCGTTTTGCATGCAAATGGTAGGTTCGATTAACATTAAAATGTTTTGGTTTTTTGAATTTCACTTTATTTTTCAATTTATTTACAATATCTGGAAAGGTAAGTATTTTCCTAATATTATGAACAATCATTTTTTTTTTACAACAGAAATGAAAATTGGAAAATTATTTTTAAAGTTTGACCTCAGATATGTATATACCTATTTTTATCTATTTACGTATATCTGTAACCGAATTTTTCATACTCCAAATCTCTGGAAGTGCTCTGGCCATAGATCAGTGGCGCACACAGAAAAATATTTTGGGGGGGGTTTTCAATATCGAACGGAAAATTATTAAAAAAAAAAATTAAAACTCGTCCAGACAATTTTTACTTAAATTTATGTTTGGGGAGTGGACCTACGTATGCACACATTAAACAAAGGCCATTAATAATATCGTACCCAGGAGCTTTCTTTGGGTTGAGCATCGCTATTACGGTTTTTACCTCCGATATTGCGAATCGTTTTATGGGGAGGTCCATTTGATAGGGATGACTCAGAGTATTTTTCACTTCTGTTGTTGTGCTTAGTGGGGGTTCAATATCATGTGGGGTGAATACTGATTTTAGGTGGCGTGCAAAAGTATTTGCTTTCTCTGCGTCACTTTTCGCCCATTCGTTATTTTCCATTCGTATAGGAGAATTGGAGAGAATCGGCCTTTTTAGCCCACCAGCAGCTTTCCAAAGGGAGAAATCAGTTGCAGCTGTTGCATCAATATTACTGAGATATTGTTGAACTTGTCTGTTGTGTTCAATTTTGAGGTTATTTTTGAGTTCTTTGGTGAGAGCATTCAATCTTTTCTTGTCGTCGGGGTGACGGGTTTGTTGCCATTTTTTCCTTGCGAGTCGCTTTTCTTTGAGCTTAGCTTGTATGTTGCGGGTAACGCTTGTCCTTTTTTGTCTGATGAGGGTGGGAGTTGATTTCCATGCAGCTTGTTGGATGCAGCTGTTAAAATGTTCGACTGCTGCCTCTATATCTTCAGCAGATTTAATAAGATGATGATGACTGTTGATAACTGAAAGCCAATGCGAAGCTTGGTCGGGTATGCTAGTATTAATATATTTTATCACCGGCAAAAGCAAATATTATGCACCACTCCCACTACGTTGGCAACTGCTCTATTCGACCACAACTCATATTAATTTATTTACCAGTTTGTTAAACAAAAACCAATTTCTCACTTTTTTGTGTGCTTAATTGGTTTCTATTTTGAACGCCTTTGTAACGAAAATTTACTCTGTGAGCAGGTAGGTTGCGTGATTTTGATTTGGCTGAACCACGAATCAAAAATATTTTCTGGTTCGTGATTCAAACTATTTTCGAATCAAAAATAAATTTGATTTGTGATTCATTTCTCAAAGGAATCAAAAATATTTTTTGATTCTTGATTCAAACTTGATTTCAAATCAAAATTATTTAGAATCAAAATTTGATTCGAATCAAAAATCTGATTCGAATCCGAAATATTTTTTGAATCGATTCTTTATTCGAATCAAAAAAATATTTTGAATCAAAAATGTATTTCACATAATAAATACTTTAATACGTGAAATTTTCGATTCTAAATAAATTTTTGATTCAAAATTATTTTTAATTCGAATAAAAAATTTGATTCGAATCAAGAATTTATTCACAAAAGATTATTGATTCTTTTGAGAAATGAATCAAAAATCAAATTTATATTTGATTTGAAAATAGTTTGAATCACGAATCAAAGGGTATTTTTGATTCTTTTGTGAAACGAATCACAAATAAAAATTATCTTTTATTTGAAAGTATTTTGAATCATGAATCAAGCTGATTCTTTATTTGAAAGTTGATTTGAAATCAAAATTGATTCGAAATCACGCAACTCTGGGAAGGAATATCTCTTACTTTTTTTTTAAGGAAGTAGGTATATCTTTCTTTCATTGAAAAGTTTCCACAGAAAACATACATTCATTTGCTTAACGAGGAATTAATTTCCTTTTTTTTCATTTTATATATGTACCCGAGCACTTAGATAATTCATGGTTAATCCACTGCCTCCATTTATGAATGTGTACATATTTGATATCGCGAATACAAAGGGGTATTTTTATTGTCAAAGCATTGTTTTAACCATGGCACTAACTCATAATTTTTGGCAATCGGATTCTTATCATAAACCGGTACACAAAACATATCTTTATCGACTGCTAAAAAAACTTTTCAATAGGTGTATTTTTTTTTACTGAAAAATAACCATTATACGTGGCCTTTTCCCATATGATTGCTTGTAAAGAAAAAAACGTTTTTTGGCTCTCCTGAAAATTTTGGTATTTTGAGTTGTGTCAGTTTAGGACTTAGGGTGAGATATGTACATATGTATATGAGCTTAGGAATTTTTTGGTATAAACATCATCAGAATTTCCTTAATAAAAACCAAAGGCTTTTGAAGACTAATAAATATTTGGTGTTGCAGTACAATAACGTATTTCAATGCTTGTTCCGAAGGAGAAGTGCTAGGCACACCTTTCGATCATGAGCTAAGTACATTTCACATCAAAAAAAGGTCTATAGACCTATACATGGAACCTCTAGAATACATATCGTACTGGAAATGATAAATAAAATAGTTATCGAGAAAGTCTCTTCAAGAACTTAATAGTAGCGCTGTTAATTTTATGATTTCCGGAAATTTCAAGCACTTCGTTATAAAATTGTTCTTCATTATTTGTTGAATTTCTGTTCCTTATCTCATGTATGTATTAATCAATACTGAAGTCATTTTACCAAATAAAGCCCTCTTAAATTTTTAGTTTCTGTAGACTTTTCTACTCAGGTCATTACGGAATCAATTTTTGTACTTTAAGACTTCCAAGTACTTAAAGAAATATTTTAAAATACACAAGAGTATTTCAAGCAACATTGACTTGCTTCACTTATTTTTAATTAAATGAATTTCATTTACAAAAGCAATTACTTAGGTAGGTAAACTTACTGGTAAAATATGTATCTATAAATTACCTACATGTCTTACAAAAATTCAGATTATATAAGTTCACAATGTCATTCAAAGAACAAATCCCCATGCGCAGACAAACCTATTTCGGCAATTGTGCTTATAGATACATACATTTATCTACATGTAGATAAATTTAAATACTTTTGTATGTACATAAGTACATTGTACATATGTATATATACTTGTATATGTTTCAAAACACACCGAACACCTTTCAAACGCAAACAAAAAGCCAAACAGAGAAGAAATGAATTAGATAATGTGTCACTTCTCGTATGCATTGGTGAAACATGAAAATCCCGCTTGTAAGCCCCAGTGAGTTGTAAATTCAGACAAAAACAGACAAGAAGACAAGCCAGCCAATTCGACGCTATGTATTTCTATTGATGTCCACAGACAGATAAATCGCGCGAAAAAAACACAAGCAATAAATAGAATAAAAAGTTAAATAAAAAACACCCGAGAATACATGTATGTATGTATGTAAATATATACATACCCTGCGAAAATTGTGACTAATCCGGGATAAATCCGAGATCCGACTACTACCCATTTGTATCTCCTTTGTTCAAGCATGTCCCATGAAGAGACTAATTAGCGCAGTTTCATACTCAGTCGTATTTTTCGACTTTTTATACTATAAGAGGTATGTATATAAGGTATGTACTTATAGATACCTTTAAACGCGAAAAAGAGCAATCCGGTACAGATCTCTTTAAAAATAAATTGCATATTTTTTGCAGGGTATACATATAACCCAATATTCATATAATATGAGCGTCGAGAGCAGAGATTGACGTGAAAACAATTGCAAAGTTTTGGGGGAGATAACAATTTCTTTAAGAGTGAGTGGGAGAAAATAAAAAGTTGTTCTAACAAACGCTACAGCCCTTTGGGGATTTGACGGCGTGTACTTGTCAAGTGGCATCTAATATGTTTTGCAGCTGACAATAACGGCATTTGGTATAGCCCAACTTTCTGCGCCTCCCGAAATGTAAATATGTACACGAAAGGCCGTACTACGTGACACTGTGACTCACAGCTTAAATCATCTGGCGGCATTTTTCTAATATACACACATACCTACATACATTCGTATATTTTTTTTTTAGATAAGTTAAGTTAGGTTGGCCAGGATACAGTGATCCCTCACATAGACCAAATATGGTCCTTAGTGTTGCCAATATCGTGTTGGAGGCGGAGGAGAATTTTATGTACTTCTGAAGAGTATTTTGTTGACCACTAGATTCCACAACCCCCTTGTGGGTGCTCTATATGCCCTCGTTTACATCGCCGAAAGGCCCCATCCCTCACCGTTCAACAACTCAAAAGGTCCTCCATCCAGCGCTGAATGATTGGGGGTATTCCGATCCATCCGAGCCCCTGCAAACAGCGCCTCGGAAAAGACGTTGCCAAAGGCACCCGAAATATCAAGAAAGGGACCTATCGAACTCCCTGTAGTGAAGGGCCTTTTCGATATGTTGTACAACCTGGTTTGTCTACATATTTAAATTTTTATCAAGCATTCAGTCAAGAGGTCTAATAGACTGGCTCTTTTAGCAATACCCAGTCTCTATCTTTTCCCTTAGATGTGAGCTAAATAAACTCAAATTGGACATGAGATCAGGGATGCCACTAAGAAAATTTTTTGCCTACCAAAAACCTACCAAAATGGCTTCGAGCCTACCAATTTTTTTTTAATGTGAGATTTAGCCATATTCAACAAATTCATTTAGGGTAACTGTTCCAATAACCGACCACCCTGCAGTAACCGGACACTTGTTTTTTTACCGCTTAAAATAAAAAACTTTTTTTATTTGATTTTGAAAACTTAAGTATTAAATTTAATATTATTTGTACAAATTTGAATTAATTTTAGAATGAGTTATAAAAGTGTGAGGGAAAAGAGGAGGAAGCAGCAGTTTATAGATAAACAAAAACTTGAGTTGGCGTTAAACGATATTCGGACAAGGTTGGATTGGGTATTAGTGGCTGCCACCGCTCGTCCAGTGCGGAGGAAATCAGGATTTGCATTTTGTAGAATAACATTTGAGGAATAATGATGTCAAGCAACTGATCCTGAAGGAAACGTAAGAAGATTTATCGAGGGAAATAGCGGACATTGTTTCCACTTGGTACTGCAAACACATTTACTACCTAGGTAGGCCTGATGGTCTGTTGTGATACCAATGGAGCTCTTTATTACCCACCATGTAGACGAACAACCTTGTTTGCTTCATATAGCGTAAAATGTCAGATGCCTTTCTGTTTTCAATATCCTCCAGTTGTGTCTGTGGGGTCAAGTGTACTTGGAGCTCAAAGAAAACGTTTCTATTTAGCAGAGTTTTGTGACAAAACTCTACTGAGAGGACACCTTTTCTCAGCAGTGTTGTGGCAAAGTGGCCAAATGTACCAAATCAGTGATGTAAGTTGAACGAAGGCAAAAACCTACCAAAATTCAAATCGTCCTACCAACCTACCAAAAGGAATAAAACCTACCAGTTTTGGTAGGAAAACACCAATAGTGGCATCCCTGCATGAGATATGTAATTATAAAATTGACATTTGCATATGTAACTGTCACGACGCCTGCTCAGCTCACACATGCGAAAAGCAGAAGCTTTTAATTTAGGGTTGGTTCTCTTGATTGACCATCCACAAAGCAAAAGGGGAAAGGTACATATCGCACCCTAATTCATAAAGGGACACAACTCAAAATTCAAAAATGTTCATGACTTCAAAAAATCTTTTTTTTTTTCTTTACAAGCAATTGTATGGCTATTGGCCATGTATCATAGTTATTTTTCAGTTAAAAAAGACTCTGATGGAAAAGTTTTTTTGGAAATCGCTAGAGATATGTTCTGTAACCGGTTTATGGCAGGCCAACAAATTTTGAAGTGGAAAAATTTCAACATAACGGCGGTCGTTAAGTGACATTTTGAAGGGATAACTATGAGTAATCACTAACTGGATATTGCGTGACTGGGTCATTCAACTACTTCAGGCTAGCTTGCTGTAATGACTCATTGACAAGCTGTATAGAATTACATAAGTGAGTGTGAGAGTTTTGACACTTAATTTATTCCAAATTGAAAAAATTTTAATTAAAATACAAATACTTTTTGGTTGCTTGTTTTTCCGACAGGGTAGGAATATGATGTATTGTGGAACGATCCTCCGTCATCCCTTGTCAAGTTTGGTTTGGAGACAAACCGGTTTCGGCTAATATGCGCCATCTTCAGTGTCTTTTTTCTTTTGGCGCATATTAGCCGAAACCGGTTTGTCTCCAAACCAAACTTGACAAGGGATGACGGAGGATCGTTCCACAATACATCAAAATACAAATACTTTAACACTGTACTTACTTTCGGTTGACTTTGCACGGTCGGCGGTTTCAACCCAATAATAAATTATGGAAAAATTAAGCAGCTTCGCACAAAAATGCATTCGCCGTTTGGAAAACTAAAATTAAGGAGCACGCCTCATTTGGATTTCTAAACTCTTAATAAAATCTTCGCCTCTAAAATTTGCACTGCATCTTTTTGGTGCATTAAATTTGATTGCTCACTCGCCTGCAAATTGAAAAGACTTTTATTAAAAAATTGGCGCGAAGCTACAAATGCTAAATTTTTGGGCGGACAAACCAGTAATTACTGCCCTGCCGAAATCGATTGTCGAAAGAGTTTTGAAACAACACCCGGCCACTCGGTCAAGAGCAGACAGGGAAGGAGAGAGAAGATAAAAATGACTACAAAAATAAAGTAACCACTGGGGCTGGGGGCATCAAATGAGAAAATGGATACAAAACGTTATTCAAAACATTTACAGCGACCAAATTAGAAAATATTGAAAGAATGGGAAGCAAATTTCGGAGTTGGGCACAAACATACATACCTACATACTTATATACAAAAACACATACAAAAAATTCAACGACCGTCCATATCAAAAATCAACCTGGCGCACAATTTGTTTCCTTCCGCTTTTGAATTGCTGTTGTATACGCTTAAGCACGGTTTTTACGGATGTACATATGTGTGCGTATTTACTATAAAAGAAGGATCGCTCTGGTGAAACAAGCGAACAAATGGCTTTGGAGTGTTGATATTTAACAAACCTGCCTTTTGATTGTTTTTGGGCATTTTCCGCCTACGCACTCACATATTCAATACATACATACCCACCAAAACAACTAAGCCTTATTTAAGAATTAAAACAGCAGATTTAAAGGCTTACGAAATAAGGCCTGAAAATTATAAAGGTAGCAAATTTGTATGGTGTAAGGCTTAAAATAAGGCTGATTTTCCCCTGTTGATATCATCAGGCCATAAGGAGTACTCTCTCTCTGGGACCACACCTTATTCCAAAGGCTTATCCGCCATGCGAAATAAGGCCTAGATAAGTATTAGAAAGTTAGGAGTAGACAGAGTGAGAGCATAACAGAAGCAGCGCTGCCAGCGTACTCCTTTTTGAGACCTGATTTGTCAACAATAAGCAAAAGTTTTTTGCAGGGTATGTAGGCACACACTCATTCACATGATTATGCCCACAAAAAGGGTACTCAAGCCGCACAGCCAGTCAAATGGCTTTTGTATCCTTTCGGTATTTAATCGCCATTGTTTCTGTTGGCGTTGCACTGGCGCTGCTGCTGCTGCTGGTTAGCTTTACACTTTCGATGCTCGTTTGTGGTTGGTCTTGTGTGCTGCCACCCGCTGCTGTGTGCGCTTTTTACCATCGGCGTGCAAAAGGATATTTCATGAATAGGATTTTGTGGGAATTTTGTTGTTTTTTGCTCTTTCAAGTTAAATTTGCATTTGCAAAATGTTTCACATCTTTGGCGCAAACATATGTATATGTATTTACTACAAACATATACATATGTACTACATACATATGTATATGTAGGCATGTAAGAATTCGTGTGAGCCTGTGTGGTCGTGTTCAATATTTGTGAATGGATTGCATGTTAGTTGTCATGAGAATGTTGCCACATGTTTGAAAATTTCTTTGTTTTTTGTCTGTTTGGCTGTTGCGCTTTTCACACTCAATTCACACATTGTTCGCTATTAAATTAAAATTGGTGACGCATTATGGAGCCGCTAATGGAATTGAAAATTAAACCGATTCCGAAGTTTATTAAGAAATAGTTAATGCGTACGTACGTCAAAATGAAGTGTGTTTTTGATATTTTTGAAATTGTGTTTTCTGTTCTCGTAGGACTACATTAAATGCTTACTCAGCAGGATATGCTATTGCTTTGGAAGTAAAGAGAAAAAATAGAAACCGTCTACATGGCAGATGAGTTTAGGTATGAAATTTAACGTGGCGATGTTTGAGGAAATGTAAGAAGTCCCCAACTAATTATTTGGAAGCAAGAGGAAACTTCGGTGACAGGTAGCAAGGTCAACGGAAGTAACGTCCATTGAAACTATTAGATACCAACAGCAATGCGAAATAGATTCAATGAAAATATGAAAATAAATTAATTGGTCGAATTTCCCCTTTCAAATGGAAATAGCATCAACAATGCAAAAAGGTGTTCTACGCAAAAGTACTGCCACTCGGTCCACAGATAATACGGACGGGTGAAATGAAGCAAACGGCAGTAAGCGAAACTTGTGTTGTTTCCCTATTGGGAGCATAATAACACACATTTTTGATTTATTGCAGCTGATTGTGCGCAATAATAACAATGTTTAAGATGACAGTTGACTAATAAAGCTAAATTGTACATTTGTCGACTTTATTTACAATCAATTGACGTTAATTCCGTTGATCCTGTCACCGAATTTTCGTGTAAATATCTTACTCCACTCCATATTACTTAATCGCCTACTGATTTTAAGAGAGTTTTCCATTAGCGCTCCCTGTGAGTTTATTTCTGCTACGAAAAAGCTTCTCACAAGATATTCATAGCGATAAGGGAAGTTGTGAAAGCTGTTATTACAACGAAATTTGTATATGTATATGCATGTGCGAACTAAGATTTTATTTAATATCTATTTAGTTTTCTTTGCTCTTCCCTTTGCCTACATTGATGAAGCAACATTTTTCCGCTTTCGACTTTCTCAATGTGGCAACATATTTATGTGCTACAACGCTTAATTATTATTATTGTTTATCGCCACCGATCCACCGCTACATTGTTGCACATGTTGGTTGCAACGGAGGAGCTACGCGAAAATGAAACACCAAAGACGGCATGCACAACACCAGCTGCTGCAGCAAGTCTTAGTGCTCTTGCACTTAACTTAATCTTTTCAACGTTCAAATGGTGCACTCCGATGTTGTTGTTTTTATTTCTGATTGTATCTGTGTTCGTCCATTCATCCGCCTTAATTACAGTTTTTGCAATGAATTTTTGAGGGCACCAAAATTAGTTCGCATGAATTTATGCACTTGTACTTGCATATTTGCACATACTTATATACATACATATGTCTGTATGTATATATACACCCTGCAAACAAAGTTTTGCTTATTGTTGACAAATCAGGTCTAAAAAAGGAGTACGCTGGCAGCGCTGCTTCTGCTATGCACTTAATCTGTCTGCTCCTAACTTTCTAATACTTACATAGGCCTTATTTCGCATGGAGGATAAGGCTTTGGAATAAGGTGTGCTCTCAGAGACTGAGTACTCCTTATGACCTGATGACATCAAGACAGGAAAATCAGCCTTATTCTAAGCCTTACGCCATACAAATTTGCCACCCTTATAATTTTCAGGCCTTATTTCGTAAGCCTTTCAATCTGCTGTTTTAATTCTTAAACAAGGTTTACATTTTTTGGTGGGTATATACATTTGTACATTCTTTTATACTTAAGTACATGTGTAGGTACAACCGTTTGTTGTCTATAAATGCACTCAAAGGCACATCTTACTGTTCAGTTTTTTATGACTTATGTTGGCTTCTGCGGAAAAATCGTGCTAATCCATCAATTGTCTATTTTCCCATGTTCGCAGAAAGGCGCACTACATTTTCGCTAAGTCAGCCCTTTGGTTTTTCGCTCAACTGATTTTTATGTAAATGTTTCAATCTTGCAGAATTTTCTTTTGTTATTTGTTCATTAAGCGCATACTTAAACATAAATATATGTATGTACATATGTAGATAATTATGTACTTACATATGTACATATGTAAAGGTTCCAAGAAAATACCCAGTAGGACTGGGGATTACTCCCTTGGGAGTACTGCATTACTCCTCATTACATCCTAAGACCCAAACCATTTATTTTATTTGCATCATTTGAAACAATAAATAAAAGTCAAAAAATTTCGGACTCCTAATTCCATTATTTATTTAGTTACATATATGTATCCACTTAAAACTGCGTTTCGGGTCGTTTTCGATCTACGGTTAAATTCTTTTTCAAAAATTACCAGTTTTTGAAAATAAAGTAAGTACATTTTGAATTCATTTTTGTCTGCTTGCTTACTATCATCACAAAATTCCTTGAAATTTCGCTTGAAGGTACAGAGTGCAAATTGTGTAAGTCCTTTTTTTCAAACTTTGTAGGAGAGACAAAAAACAAAAAATAAAAAAAATTCGAAATGAAAAAAAAAATTTCTGTTCATGTAAAATTTTGGACTTACACAATTTTGTTCTACATAAAAATACACTTTTTCATAAAAATGGACTTACTCAGTTTGCACTCTAAGCTAGCGATATGTATATAAGGATCAAAGTTAGCTTGTTTGATTGTATGTACATATGTATGTCAAATAGAATAGATAAATATGCACGCAAAAGTACCGGACCGATCTTATTTCAATTTTGACTCTATGATCACCTGGTATTAGATTAAAATTATGACCACACTTAATTCTTGTATCTTGTATCTACCTTCCCGAGATATAGGCCAACATATGGACCCAGATGTTTCCGGAATATTTTTGAGCAATATTGAAATCAAATAAATGTATCAATCAGAGTTTCAATAGAGAGTTCATTCCATTACAATTATCCAGTCATATATATAGGCATCAAATAAAATTTGCTTCTCGGGCTTCCCATATATAAATATTTCACGCTTTATGGATATCTCAATTGATTCCTGAGACTGAGGCCCGAAACATGAACCCAAATAGCCTCGAAATATTTTTCAGCAATATTGGTATCAGAATACAGTACTAATCAGGGTTCCAATATGTAACTAATCTTATTTCGATCTCTAAACCGATTTAAATTATGAAAAGTTGTTGATAAGGAATGTGAGAGGAGGAGAGAAAGAGAAAGTAGTGCGGTGGAGGGAGAGATAGAGGGAACGGGAAATGCAGAGTGGTAGGGAGACTGATAGTGAGGGTAGCGGCATAATGCGATTTGTCGCAGCGAAGTGGGACGGATATTTGCTAGTTCTCTATATAAAACAGTAAACAATAGACAAAAGTAAGCTGATCTCTAATCTCAATGACATTTTTGTTTTATATTAAACTTGTATTGCGTTCATCGCGCGCAGAAAACTAAAGTGACAAAAAGAAAACAATTCTTCCTTCTACTTTGGTTTTTATTTTACAACTAGCTGGATGGGGAACATCGATTTCGGCATTTCCTTAAGACGTTCTCGTATCCGTTTCCGCATTGCTTTCGTTGTTGCAACTTGAATTGCATTTGTATGAGCTTTGACCGGCATTCATTGGCAGTTGAGAAGAAACGAAGGCGAAGGTGTGAAAAAAACTATAAGCCAGGGATTTATTGCATTAGTTGCATAAGTAAGTCAGGAAAACATTTGTATGGTGTGTCTGTGTTAGTGTGTGCGGTAGCAAACTTACAAATAAATTTTACATATATTTTTAGGAAAAAGCGCTGTTTTGTATCCGGAACACTTTCGCTTGGACGCCATTTTAAAATAGCCAAATATATACATATGTACATTAGGCCGGGGCGATTTACTAACCTATATCGCGCGATCGAAATGCCCAAAATCGCATATTTTTGGGATTATCTCTTGTTGTGTACAATACATCTTAATTTTTTTTGAAAACTTCTTACAGATAAGTCAATACAATATATGAACAGTATTTTAAAATATTAATTTATCTTCCTGTATAGTAAAACTAGAATGCACTCTTTTTTCCTTGGCCCAAAAGCGCGGTATGGGTTCTCTATGTTATAGTCATCCGATACCGATGATTTTCGCCGACAGCGCTTTGTATACAATAAATGCTCTAAAATGCTCAGAATTTTAGCTGCAAAAATTGAAGAGTTATTCCCTAAAACGTAGACTTATGCTCCTGAAATTTGTTTTTTGCTTCCAATAGTACGCTATGGCGTATGAGTAACCTTGAGGTTTTTTTTAGATTTGACTAAAGTAAAAAAACAAGTCCCAAACAGCATATGTCTACGTTTTGGGTTATAACTCCTCAATTTTTGCAGCTAAAATTCTGAAATTTTGTATTAAGAGCATTTATTATACACAAAGCGCTGTCGGCGAAAATCATCGGTATCGGATGACTTTAACATGGAGATCCCATACCGCGATTTTGGGCAAAGGAAAAAAGAGTACATTCTAGTTTTCCTATACAGGAAGATAAATTAATATTTTAAAATATTGGTCATATATTGTATTGACCTATCTTTAAGAAATTTGCAAAAAAATTTAAGACGTATTGTACACAACAAGACATAATCGCGAAAATATGCGATTTTGGGAATTCAGCCTCCATAACCAGAAATCACGCTATATCTCGAAAACGGATAATCCGATTTTAGTTTCGATTTCATATCTGCATGCAGTATAAAATTCTGCTTCAACTCGATGTGCATATTGGCCTGGATATTTTTTGTCGATTTTTGCCAAATTTTTATTTTCAAAAATTCGTCTTGGTTCATAAAAACCAAATTCCGGAACATCAAAATTAATTTTGGACAAATGTCGTGGAGGAGTTTTCTACTCAGAAAAATGAGAGGAATCCGAATTTCGATGGCGCGGTATCGATTAATTTCCCTCCATACAAATCGCCCCACCCTAATGTACATACAAACATTTACATATGTATGTCTCTATATATATTAGGGTGGTCCTTCAAATCAATTAGCGATTTTCTGCGGCCCCATGCGGCCTCGCCGATCTACATCGGTAAGAGCACAGTCACGGATATCACATAGATATATGTATAAGTTTTGATCCCGATCGCTGACGGTTAAGGGGAGTCGCAAAGGGGTCACAATGATTATATGAACTACGACTCCTGTGCGACCGTTTCCGAGCGGGACCGAAAGTTATATTTGGGATCCTTGAGGGTAGTACTATCGGTTTTTAGTATGAGATATACAAAATTAAAATTTATTTTTCTCAGTGTCCATAGAGTTTTCTGAAACTTAACCCCAATGCGACACCCTTTAACTGTCTCCGATCGGGACAAACAATTTTATGTGATATCTTCGACTATATTACCATCGACCTAAGGTGTGAGGTTGAAAAAATATGTTAGGAAATTTAGCTCCATACATTTGGGGACCACCCTAATAGACATACATGTGTGTTTTTATTCTTTTAAAAACTATCTACACATGCTGGCATGGCGTCGCTAAATAAATTCAGCCTCGTTGAGCGCAAATTGCAGAAAATCCGCTTTCGACACTTGGCTGGCAGACAATGAGCAGGAAATGCCCGACACTGAGCACGCTGACTTTTGTATTGGCATGTCTACGATTCATAGCAAATAAAAGTTTTCGGCTATGCATAGAAAAATGGTTAGTGTGCGTTGATTCCACGCGCAGTAGAATAAATAATGTTTTTTGGAGGAAGAGATATTGGAAATACCAAAAAAATAATTTTTTTCAGATTTTTAAAAGTATAGTAGAATTTTCGCTAAGCGAACTGCATTTCACACAGAGATTGGAAATTAAAATTTTTTTTTTTTTTCAATTCAAGAATCTTTAGCATGTGAGTAAAGTGGTTACTCAGATGTGCATTTAAAATGCCAATTTTGTTATTTGATACTGTAGAAGACAAGGTAGCTTTCAAACTATGGGCGTTAGAAAAAAATTACTTTTTTTCGAATATGTAATACACACTCAAAAAAAAATTTCTCTCGATCAAAGACATAATTTTCCTTATTTTGAACACGCGTCCCAATACAAAATTTTCTTTGTTTTGTGTAAATTTTCTCAAAAATGTGGAAAAAACATAAAAAAACATTCAAACAAATTCGTTGCCATGGGGATTTGTATGGGAATTTAATTTCTCAAAATTAAAGAAATCAAGTCTTCAAAACAAGGAAAGTTGGGAATGGAATGGCGCTTAAAGAATTTTTCATTATTTTAATGTATGAATTTTTTCAAAACAAGTATATGAAACCATGGTAACGCATGTAACAACAATATTTTATAAACCTTTTAACATGTTTTAAGGAAAATTTACTCAAAACAAAGAAAGTAGTGTTCAAAATAGGTAAACAATTTCTTTGACCCCTCCATATATTTTTTTTCACTCAGTGCATATCTATTAATATTTGGTAGCATTGCGCAAAACTCTCTCCTGACCAGACGTTATTCAATAGTTCAGATTGATATTAAATTGAGAGAAAGATGATCTATGACAACACTTTGTGTTGCAACTGGAGTCTTCCTGGAACGGAGGAGACGGTAGAGCACCTTCTATGCGAGTGTCCTTCGCACTGCCAAGGCCGAATGAAGTTCCTTTATTCGAGGGCCTCTCGGAACTCAAGCACGTCAGGCTTGAGGGGCTGATCAAATACTTAAATTCAACAGGATGGATATAAGGTACGGGACCTGCCCTGGTGCTCAAACTGTCAATTCTTTTCTACGTTTACTTTTCACAGTGGGACTCGCTACTCAAACCAACCAACCAACCAACCAACATTAAGCGTACCAAATTTTATCGACATATCTGCTGCGGTTTCTGAGATATGATTCATAAAACTTTGGAGGGCGTGGACCGCTCATTTTCGAAAATTTCACCATATTTCTTCATAAGGGCTTGAGACCATTACGTGCATGCAATTTTGTTACTCGGGCTATATTAGTGACTGAGATATCACATTTTCGATATGTGCTATATAGGGACAGGGTCGTCGCCATGGTCCAATTTCGTCCATTTTCAATACCAAGCGTCCCAGTCTAGATAGGAACATGCATTCCAAATTTCATCAAAATATTTCAAGTTATAGTGTTTACATACAGACGGATGGACGGACGGACGGACGGACATGGCTCAATCATGGCTGATCATTGATATATGTGTACTAGTACATCTGAGTATAAAAATATTGCTAATGTTTGGAATTGCCCTCGACAAGCTCAAAGAAAATGCAGTTCAAAAGGCGAAATAAATCACAGTAACGCAGATAGAATAAGTAAAGTTCGCCGAATATAAATTGCAGTCAAAGTAAAATGGTGCGAAATCCGCCCAGTATGTTAGTCGCTCTATTTTATAAAAAGTCCACACTCACACAAAAGTACGTTTGTTTATGCATCTCACACAAAAAATGCACACAACAAACTGCTTGGCAGTGCAGTATGTGGCATGTAACGGTTTTTGCTGCAATATATAGTACGTTCATGCAACATTTACCTTTTATGAATAACAAAAACATAAAAATCTAAGCAAAAACTCTGGATATTACTTGCATTTCGATGCAATGTTCCAAAAAAGAAACGCAAAACAATTTTAAGAAATAAATACTAAATGAAAAAGAGAAAAATGTGATGGATAAAATAAAACGACGTTTGCCGTGTCGGTGGTGTCGGCTTTGGCGTAAGTGAAGAGGCAAAAACACATATGTACATATGTATGTAGGTGAATTATTTATGTATGTATATTAGGGTGATCCTAAAATGTACGGAGACAAGTTTCATATCATAATAGCAATTACCAACGTTTCAAAAAAACATTTGCGGTATCTTGCACCGGACACACCGCTTATTTGATAAAAAAAAACAAGTAAGGAAGCCTAAGTTCGAGTGGAATCGAACATTAGATACTCAGCTGTATGCTTTCATTGTTTGTTTGCGTTTGATGGAAACACGGTGTAGGTACTTTATATAAAGCGAGTGCTGCATAAAGTGGGCGTAGCCACGCCCATTTTCAAAATTTTTATCAGTCATCCAAATAAGCATATGAATATTATACTTTGTGTAAAATTTCATTCCTTTATGACTTCTAGTTACAAAGATGTCACGTTACAAATTCCTAAAGGGTGTTCCAGAAATATCTTTGTTAAAAAGTAGGCGTGGTCATAAACCGATTTCAATAAATTTTTGCGTGTCTATTAACACAAGTTATAAAAGTGTATAAACCAAGTTTCTTCATAATATCTCAATTATTTGTCGAGTTATAGGCTAAGAAATCTCGTATATTCCTGCTTCTAAAAGTAGGCGGTGCCACGCCCATTTTCCAAAATTTTTGTGTTTTTTGTTTTATGTCCATAGCTGGACTCCTGTCATAAAATTTCAATGATAAATCTTTATATTTGACAGAGATATCGCTTAAAATGTTTTCATTAGGCCCCTTTATAGTTCCCATATATAAAAGTGGGCGTGGTCGTCAACCGATTTCGCTAAAATTTTGAACATGTATTACTACAAGTAATAAAAGTGTACACACCAAGTTTCGTCATTATATATAAATTATTTGTCGAGTTATGGGCTAAGAAATCTCGTATATTCCTGTTTCTAAAAAGAGGCGGTGCCACGCCCATTTTCCAAAATTTTTGTGTTTTTTGTTTTATGTCCATAGTTGGACTCCTGCCATAAAATTTCAATGATATATCTTTATATTTGACAGAGATATGGCTTAAAATGTTTTTATTAGGCCACTTTATAATACCCATATATAAAAGTGGGCGTGGTCGTCAACCGATTTTGGCAATTTTTCGTCCAAACATTTGTCTAAGTAAGTATATCACGCCTACCAAATTTCATCGATATACCTTCAACGGTTTCTGAGTTATGACTCATAAAACTTTCAATGTTTGCCCCTTAATAAGTGGGCGTGGCACCGCCCATTTTCCAAAATTTCACCACATTTCTTCATAAGGGCCTGAGGTCAATACGTGGGTGAAATTTTATCACTCCAGCTCTATTAGTTACTGAGATACAAAATTTCCGATTTTTACTATATAGGGGAGGTGGGCGTGGTCATGGTCCGATTTCGCCCATTTTCAATACCGTTCGTTCCTGTCTTGATACCAACTTGCATTCCAAATTTCATCAAAATATCTCAATTTTTGCGCGAGTTATCGTGCGTACAGACGGACAGACGGACAGACGGACGGACGGACAGACGGACGGACGGACGGACATGGCTCAATCGATTTCTCTTTTCACCCTGATCATTTTGATATATATAAGTCTATATCTATCTCGATTATTTCATTCTGTTACAATCCACCGTTAGGAAATCAAAACTATAATACTCTGTGTACTAGTACAGCTGAGTATAAATATAATACACATACATATATATATGTAGGTATACCCTGCAGTAAAAATCCGCAATGAATCCTTAATGAATCACTGATGCAATTCACCTATGACGAGGAGGCATCAGTGAATACTTTTATATAAAGACTGATGAATTTTTCATATAAATGGTTTGCTTTCCTCAGAAAAACAAAAACAAATAAAAATATACTGAGTTATGACGACAGTGATGAATATTCAACAAGGAATCATCACTGATCCTTCAGCAGTGAAACAAATTTACTGCAGGGTAATAGAACATTTTATGCGATATGTTTGTCAAACATATACATAAGTAATTCATTGAAAATTCCATAAGTTCCACTGTAGACATAAAACAAAATAAATATAAGTTTTTTAAAATGGGCGTGAGAGCAGAAACTATATCGACTGACGTCGTATGTTTTATTATTTTTTGCGCAAGATGCGCACGGGTCCAGCTAGTAATATATTCATCTTAATGATCGTCCTTGGTCCTAAATACATAAATAGTTGTATTATCTATTTTACTTTACCGTCTATTGTGCTACAGTAATGATTTGGTAAAATATAACTACTAGCTATTAAGTGATAAGCAGGTTGAATTACATGCACATACATACATAGGTATGTATGCGGTGGTTAACATCACCATGCATGCGCACAGGCAGACGTTGGCGGTACACCCTTACTGCTTGCCCAGAATGGTGTGGCTGTAGTACGTAGTAAGAGCTGTCAAAAGTTAAAACAGTACAATTGCATTGCAATGCCCACAATGTGTAGCTGTGTCTGTAGCGTGTAGTTGTGGCTGTAGTAGAAGTAGAGTTAACTTTAACTTTGTAGCGCGCTACAGTGTGACAGCTCAATTTTTTAATGACGGAAATTCGAAATGAAGGACGAAGAAACGGAAAAATGAATTGAACTTGTAAAAAATAAACAGTTTTTATGGAATTTAAGGAATCCCCTGTACAAAAATATAAAAAAGATGACATATATGAGATACACTGAGCTACACCATTGTGTTCACATTTTCGAGCGTTGCCACAAAATCAGTCATCAGCTGATGTAGTAAGCTATGTAGTCCGTAGCTGTAGTACAACATTCTGGGCAAGCAGTCAGTGGAACGTAGGCAAGTTGCTCGAGGTTATGTCAGAAATGAGTTAATATCTTTTGAACCATAAAAGTCTCCACCTTGAAATAAAATGCGTTTTTTAGATGAAAGTTCAGCGCATATTATGTATATTTTTTCGAAAATATTCGTTGACCCGATCAGTATGTAATAATGCTTTAAAAAATTTAGTTTGAATTCATTATTTTGATTTTGTAAAATTAAATATTTCTTTAACGCAGTTATAAAGTAAATATTATTACCTTCAACATTATTACCTTACACATGCAGATCTCTGAAAAGAAAAAAAATTTGCCAAAATCCTGATATAGGTGTTTACTTAAATTGCGAAAAGATTCCAAGAAATAAATTTGGTGTCTTTTAAAAATGTGAAATTTTTTTTTTCAACAAATCCGTACGATTTGTAAAATAATGACCCATATACGGTTATGTACCTAGATCAGGCATTTTCAGAGCCTATGCACGCGGTACAAGCTTTTTAGAGCTTTCACACCGACAGCCTCACACCGACACTACAGTACTCTTCGTGCACGAAAAGAAATTTTGCAAATTTCTGTTCAGTCAGCATTGAGCTGTTGAGCTAGCAGGTAGTGCTGCTCGAGCAGTCTCTGAATGCTTGTAAATGATTGTGTGTTGGGGGTGGTTTTTTTGTTTGGATTTTTTACGTAATATTTTTATTAGGAATCATGATTTTGCATTTCGTCTCATATTTTTTAATTTTGTTTGTTTGTGGTTTTTTGTGAAGTTAGGAATAAAAATACTATCCATTTCCAATTTTAAAATTTTAATTTTCGACAATGGTTGAGTTTCTTTTGAGTGTAGCCAAGAGCTTTTGTGCTTTTAACACATGCACAATGTTTGAAAGTATTGGTGTGGTAATCCCTGACCTAGATACACGCTGATAACCGGGGCGTATGTGGAATATTCGTTGTTCATCTATGTATGTAAATCAGGCATTTTCACAGACTATGCACGTGGTACAAGCTTTTTAAAGCTTTCAAACCGACAGCCTCACACCGACAGCACAAAGTTCTTCGTGCACGAAAAGAAATTTTGCAAATTTTTGTTCAGTCAGCATTGAGCTGTTGAGCTAGCAGGTTGTGTTGCTCGAGCAGTCTCTCAATGCTTGTAAATGATTGTGTGTTGAGGGTGGTTTTTATACTCAGCTGTACTAGTACACAGAGTATTATAGTTTTAATCACATAACGGTGGATTGTAACAGAATGAAATAATCGAGATATATATAGACTTATATATATCAAAATGATCAGGGTGAAAAGAGAAATCGATTGAGCCATGTCCGTCCGTCCGTCCGTCTGTCCGTCCGTCCGTCTGTCCGTCTGTAAATACTCTACCTCGCGCAAAAATTTAGATATTTTGATGAAATTTGGAATGCAAGTTGGTATCGAGACTGGAACGGTTGGTATTGAAAATGGGCGAAATCGGACCATGACCACGCCCACTTTTCCTATATAGAAAAAATCGGAAATTTGGTATCTCAGTCCCTAATATAGCTGGAGCGATGAAATTTTACCCACGTGTTGAGCTCAGGCCCCTGTGAATAAATTTGGTGAAATTTTAGAAAATGGGCGGTGCCACGCCCACTTATTAAGGGTCAAACATTGAAAGTTTTATATGTCATAACTCAGAAACCGTTGAAGATATATCGATGAAATTTGGTACGCGTGATATACTTACTTAGGCAAATGTTTGGACGGAAAATAGTTAAAATCGGTTGACGGCCACGCCCACTTTTATATATGTGTATTATAAAGTGACCTAATAAAAACATTTTAATCCATATCTCTGTCAAATATAAAGATCTATCACTGAAATTTTGTCACATGAGTCCAACTATGGACGTAAAATAAAAAACACAAAAATTTTGGAAAATGGGCGGTGCCACGCCCACTTATTAAGGGGCAAACATTGAAAGTTTTATGAGGCATAACTCAGAAACCGTTGAAGATATATCGATGAAATTCGGTACGCGTGATATACTTACTTAGGCAAATATTTGGACGAAAAATTTCCAAAATCGGTGGACGACCACGCCCACTTTTATATATGTGTATTATAAAGTGACCTAATAAAAACATTTTAAGCGATATCTCTGTCAAATATAAAGATATATCATTAAAACTTTATGGCAGGAGTCTAACTACGAACGTAAGACAAAAATCGTAAAAATTTTGGAAAATGGGCGTGGCACCGCCTCTTTTTAGAAGCAGGAATATACGAGATTTCTTAGCCTATAACTCGACAAATAATTTATATATAATGACGAAACTTGGTGTGTACACTTTTATTACTTGTGGTAATACATGTTCAAAATTTTAGAGAAACCGGTTGACGGCCACGCCCACTTTTATATATGGGAACTATAAAGTGACTTAATGAAAACATTTTAAGCGATATCTTTGTCAAATGTAAAGATAATTCATTGAAATTTTGTGGTATGATTTCTACAATAGACCAGAAACAAAAAATAGAAAAATTTTGGAAAATGGGCGTGGCACCGCCTCCTTTTAGACAAAGGAATCTACGAGATTTCGGAGCCCATAACTCGACAAATAATTGAGATATTATGACGAAGCTTGGTTTATACACTTTTATTACTTGTGTTAATAGACACGCAAAAATTTATTGAAATCAGTTTATGACCACGCCTACTTTTTAGCAAAGATATTTCTGGAACACGCTTTGGAAATTTGTAACGTGACATCTTTGTAACTGGAAGTCATAAAGGAATGAAATTTTGCACAAAGAATAATATTCATATGTTTAGTTGGATGACTGATAAAAATTTTGAAAATGGGCGTGGCTACGCCCACTTTATGCAGCACTCGCTTTATATAAAATCCATCAAACGCAAACAAACAATGAAAACATACAGCTGAGTATCTAATGTTCGATTCCACTCGAACTTAGGCTTCCTTACTTGTTTTGTTTGGATTTTTTTACGTACTGTTTTTATTAGGAATCATGATTTTGCATTTCGTCTCATATTTTTTTATTTTAATTTTTTTTTTGTTCGTGGTTTTTTGTGAAGTTAACAATAAAAATACTATCCATTTCCAATTTAAAAACTTTAATTATCGACAATGATTGAGTTTCTTTTGGGTGTAGCCAAGAGCTTTTGTGCTTTTAACACATGCACAATGTTTGAAAGTATTAGTATGATAATCCCTGATGTAAATGCAAACGTTCAGCCATCTCAACCATCAAAAGGACAATGTTGTGCGCTTATAAACAACAATACTACATACATACATACATAAATATAAGCTTTTGCACAAATCGCGAAAAATTCGATATCTAGTTTGGAGCTATAGTGAAAATGTTCCCTTAAGTAAGTGTTCATGCATTTTCTATTTCATTTATTATTCGTATTCGAAACCTGCGAAAATAATTTAAAATTCATACTTGTTTTCTGCACTTTCTGATTTGAGAGGAATTTTACCGAGTATTATCAATGATTTTAACCACAATCCTGTCTACAGTTGAATTGTATGTATATAAAATATTAATTTTTATTATTCTAAAAAACTAAATTTTTATCTGTTATACCGTATGTACTATGTACATATGTGCGAAAACGAAATAGCCTCCAATATCCAATACATATATATACTTACATACATACATACGTATGTACATACATAGACCTTATGAATGCAAGTATTGAGGTTGAGGCTATATTTGCTGCCAACTTGTATACACGGAGAAAACTATATTGATGTCACATCCATATTTGTCTGATCCATAAAATATGGATATCATATCCATATTTTTGTATATATTACAAATTTTTTTTTGGATAATACACCCATTATATGCAATAGAAAGAAGTATAGGGAGTAATGGGGAATACTCGCACCGAAAATTTGGAACTAAAAATTGTGCGATTTTTATTCCAAATTTTCACCTGCGGCATATTTAAAAAAAAAATAAAAATTATGTCCAAAGAGAAATAAACCCCATATCGCCGAACCGGTCGTTCTTTTCCTTTTGGAATGGAAATAAAACCGTGGGCGTTATTGCGCAATAAACGTGCAAAAGGTTCGCTTCTTGGAGAAGAAATACTAATTTAACAAACTTTACTTTGAGCGTCTTCTAGGGTGGTCCTAAAAACAATTTGTGTTTGTCTGCCAAAAACATATTATGTACATGAGCGCATCTACGGCGAACTTTTCTTCGATACGGTCTAGTGACACACACAGATAAATTTACATAAAAATACATTTTCAATCTTAAGATTATCTCAACAAAATGCATTTCCATTATTGCACTTCATTTCGACTAGTGGAAGTACAAAAACCACTTAAACAAACACAACAGAAACGAAAGGCATAATGTCCTGGATGGAGTGTCACATTAAACACACTTTTCGCATAGCAAAGGTCTTAATCTTGAAATATTCAATTTTCGAAATGTCAACGAGACTTGCAATAAATGGTAAGCGACTGTTCGGCAAGGCAAGGCGGGGCAGAGGGGCGTCGAAGCGTAAACTCACTTGCCGTCGACCAAAGAACGCAACTCAAACTCAGAGTAGAGTGATAACCACCAAGTGTCAATTTTTGCATACATGCACCTCAATGCAAAATGAATAAGAAGATGAAAACGCAAAGTGATCTATACATACATACATACATGCATACATATATGTGCAAATGAACATGCGGCATACGTCTGTTACACGCAAATATGCAATTAAGCCATCTTGAGTTTCCTTAACAGTTCGAAGCTTTCAATCTGTCACTTCGATTTCAGCACCACATCGTCGTAATGCAGCCGCAAGCGATGGGAGAATTTCGTATGTGTGTAACTGCATTGGACAGAACTGAGCTCTGGCATTGTCTATGATATGAAAATTTTCGTTAAAGCTTTTACTTTATAAGCAATCCTAGCATGTGCTCATAGCCCGCAAGATAAAGGGTGACTTTGCGGAGTTTTGATTTTTTAATTTATTTTATTTTTTTTAATGCCATTCAACCAAAAGCGACTGAAATGCAAGCAACGAAGTTTTTAAACTTTTCTTAACGATGAGATATTATGAGCTGTACAAGATTTACGCAAACATCAGTCAATAAAAATCCAGCGCCTGCATTGGGCAAGTCATGTCGTGGGAATGGATGAAGGTGCTTCGGCCCAGAATTATATATTTCGAAACCCGCTAAAGGCAGAAGAAAAGGGAGACCTTCACTGCTTTGGGAAGATCAGGTGGAGGGCGACTGTTCCTCCCATGGTATTTCCAATTGGGGCCATGCTGCGGGAAATATAAACGGCTGGCGCGTTTTATTGGAATCGGTCAAAATAGTCTAGATGTTTACGCGATAGTTGAGAAGAAGAATATGTATAAAAATGAACAGTTTTATTAAATACTTTCCATACGAGTATATTTTATTGAAAATTTAAATTTTCTGAAACCCCAAAAAGCACCATTCACTTGCCCAATAGATAATAAAAAAATTCCAGACAAACATTTTAGGATAACTTTTCGGAAAAAGCAACAAGGATTATTGTTGTTGCCTCTGTGTTCATGGCAACGATTGGCTTCTCCAATTAAAAGTGGTACGCATTTTAGCTGTGGAACAAATTCCAAACCCGACACCCAAACGCAGCCATGCACAGCAACAAATATGAATATACATAAATATGTACATACATATCTACATACATTAATACATACATACATTGTTCTACTTAAAAGCAGTAAGCCCGTTTTCTGCGTTTTGTTGCATGCCACGCAATGCAATACAATTATCATGCCACAAAGACGGGGATGATGTACATACATATGTACATGCATATGTGGCGTGGCAACTTTGCACCACTGCTTTTAGCTCTCAAGTTCAGTTATCAATGCAAATGTTAAGGAATGCATGCGTGTAGGTAGATATGTGTGTGTACATGTAAAGCCCCTGCAGCGAAAGTCCAAACTAGTCAGCCAACCTACCATTTAACTGACTAGATAAATTATGGGAGTTGCCCAACTAGATTCATAGAGGACAAATTGAGATTAGTTATGAAACAGGAAGTTTTGCTAAAAAAAGGGTTTTAAATTAAAAACGAATGTATCAGGGGTTTCTGGAGGTTGCAATGAACACGTATGCAGTAAAAGTAAAGCAACTTCTTTATTGTTGTTGTAGTATTCGAACCCTGCGTAGTAGGCCTCTTGTAGATTTAGTTGGTTGCAAATTTTTAGATCATTAAATCAGGTGAATACCACAAATATAACGTAGTTTGAGATGTTAATATAGCCCTGTATATTAGATACTACTTCAGCCATAGAAAAAATACATGATATGTTTGTATAAAGTCAGAAAATCATCAATATAAATGTCAAGCTTAGAATGGTCAACGTGTTACTTATTGACAATGTTAATGTTAATTTTCCTAAATATTTAATATGCAAGATCACAATCTAATGTGCCTGAATTCTTTAATTTAAATATCATACTCTAATAACTAAATAAATGTATTAGAAACTTTATTTTGCAATTTTTATTTTCATTGGAGTAGCATGTAAAACTAGTCAGTCAACTGGTATAGTTCTGATATCTACATTGACTAGTCAGCAAATTGGTATGATGCTGGTGTGTATACTGACTAGTCAGTCAAGTGGTATGATGCTGGTGTGGATACTGACTAGTCAGTCAAGTGGTATGATGCTGGTGTGGATACTGACAATTGCCATTTCCTAGGTCATCACAGTGTTAAAAATACCAGTTGCTAATATGGAAAAAAGATAGATGGCTGACTAGTTGAGCTGTATGGCCAACTAGTTGTCAATTAGTTTACAACTAGTTGATTTCGCTGCAGGGGCTATTACAGAGCTGTCTGCCATCCCCGTCCATGACCACCGGCCCACTGATAGCCCAACCAGTCAACGACGCACGCACGTAGCCCGTGTCAGCTGACACAACCTGTCTTATGGATTTGTAGTGTAAATGCCCACTCACCAACGCATGACGAAGGCCCCTTTAACGCACGTATCGTAGAAACCTAGCTCAGTTTGATTTTTCACGTAATAACGTGTCAGCTGATTGCTCTCTTTGCAACAGGGTTGCCGGAGCGATCATTTTGTAGTAAATTAGTACGAATCTTTCAATATGCTCCCAAAGTACCTCAATAACTATTCCGAATGTTGCCGATTATAAAATTATGTTAACATAAGTGTATTTTTTTTTTAAATATGGAGATAACAATGTAATAAAAAATTTAAGTTTTTTCTTGCGTTTTTTTTACTAAATTTGACTATTGCCGCAATTGTTTTTTTACAAGGAAATAAAAATGTAAATAGAGAAAATGAAGGTTTTTTGGCGTTTTTTTTTTTACTAAATTTTACTACATATTGTATCAATCGTTTTTATTTGTTTTTATATGGAGATAAAAATTTAAATAGAAGAAAATTAAGTTTTTCCTGCTGTGTTTTCTTTACTAAATTTGACTATTGTGGATATTTTTGACTGTTGCATTTAATACATTTGACTATTATGAATATTTTTGACTGTTCAATTTAGCAAAATTACCCCAGATAGCAAATTTTGAAAAGTTGTCAGGTGAATAATACTCGGCGAGCCGGCAAGATTCGTGAATTTGACAACAAGCATAAACAACAAAAAGACCGAAATACGTACATATGCAATACATTAATTAAAAAATAATCGCGGTGAATATTATTACTAAAAATTAAAACAAAAACAGTATTTGTATATAATTGCTGCATTTTATTAATTGCAAAAATTAGATTTCTTTGTGCACATACATATGTACATTAGGCATATAACTTTTTACAATTTTTGCAAATACGAAAAACGGCATACTATAGTCGAATAGAGCATAAAAAAGTATGAACCCCATTATTTTTTTTTTGCGAAATTGCAATAAAGTTTCCACGGAAAACGAAATTACTTTTTTATCAGAACTGCTGAAAAAAACAAAAAAAGTTTTGTACATCTGCGCAGAGCGTGCAATTAAAATTGTGCAAGACATTTTACCATTGTGTAAATCATCATGTACTTTAAACTTAAAACTTATTTCATATAACAATTGACAAAAATGTAAAAATAAAAATATTAAAAAAAATAAAAAAAAAATCT
Source organism: Urophora cardui (assembly GCA_960531455.1). Taxonomy (NCBI): domain Eukaryota; kingdom Metazoa; phylum Arthropoda; class Insecta; order Diptera; family Tephritidae; genus Urophora; species Urophora cardui. The sequence goes on along the minus strand of OY482671.1, from coordinate 90,985,588 downwards.
GACTTTTTTTAGAAATCCATTTTTGCGCGGAACGTTTTTGAACCGAAATCACCTAAAAAAGTGATATTCATTACTTGTACAATATTTGCCACCAGGTGGTGGTATGCCAAATTTTTCGTCAAAATTTGTTATATGCCTAATGTTAAAAGCCTTTAAGAAATAGTAGTAGAAAATGTAGAAGCACGGAGTCAGAAGTAAACAAAACTGCAATTAATATTTGGTTTTAATTTACCATGATACAACATTTTCAATTTGAAAATTTATTTATTAATAAATTCTATGAATAATACGATTTTCAAGAAAAATTACTACGAAACCAAACACAAGTTACTACGAAATCAAAAACTGCATGTATACTTTGCTGTACAATGGTAACGCTGTTATTCAACTCATTCCAAACAAACCAAAAACAATGCAGAATGTAAACAAAGGAAAACAACTGATTCTTGCGTTGGGTATGCGTGCGTTTACGTGCGTGAATGGTGTCGATTTTGAACTATTGCGTGAGGTAACTGAGAGGTATGACGCCGTCGGTCAGTGGTTGGACTATGACACGCTCGCATGCCAAGTGTAATCGCATAATTTCTGCTTAATCAGGTGCCTACGCATCGGCGTTAATGCTCATTCCATTTGTTACTGTTTTTTTTTTTTTTTCATTTTCTTTTTTTTTCTTTTTATTCTTTGTTGCTGTTGTTGTTGTTGCAATTGATGTCGCAAGCACACGCTACCTTCCTATCAGACATGGGCATCCACAGTTACAAAATGTTTCAACTACAAACACACATACATATGTATGTAACATCGCAAATTACTTTTGATCGGACATGGGCAAAGAGAGCTCTTTGTGCTGCGAGCGTAAAAAAATGTATACGTACACAAATGCAGAGCATAATTATTTCAGCGAGGAAACGATTCAGTTTAGTGATGGGCGAGTCCGAGATGTTTAGACAATCGAGAGAATCGCCATCGTTGCAAAATCACAATCGAGTCAAAAGTTGACTCGCTCCTCGACCGCACAATCGAGATGTTTTTGCGATTGTTCCGAGTCGGCGAGTCGGAGGTTGTTTCGATGACATCTCGACTACACAAGCGAGATGTTTTTGCGATTGTTCCGAGTCGGCGGGCCGGCTGTTGTTTTAGTTGATAAAATAAACTGAATGAGGTTTGTTGATAAAGAAAGTAGGATTTTTAATGGAAGTGAGGCAAATAAATAAATAAATTAACCAAATTGAAAAATATGCTATACATAGACGCTGCATTATTGCAATCCCAACAAAAGAGTGGCGTGCATAATAATAATAATTAATTATTTAAACATTAATAAATTTTCTGAAGTGAGACGCTTATGAAACAAATGAATTTTACGAGTAGCAACAACGGCAATAGATTTGTACCACTCTGTATGTTTTGTAAAGCAATTTTAATATTCAGGCGGTAACAACAATTATTATGTATTTTTTGCAGCGAGTCCGAGATGTTGTAGGGTTGCTTTGAAAACGAGAGGAATCGTTGGCGAGTCCGAGATGTTTTAGCGATTGTTTCGACTGACGGCCATTTACGACTTGACTCGAATACGAATGAAAACCATCGAGAGCATTCGAGATGTTTCAACAATCGAGAGAATCGAATAAAACATCTCGGACTCGCCCATCACTAATTCAGTTCGCCTTCAACAGTGATGGAAGCAGGTTGATGCTTTTCTTTTGTCCGTAACAACAGTGGGCGACTGATGTATGAAAATTTTTTTAAATGTTTAAGATTAGTTGGGAAATTGATTATTTTTTTATTTTAAACAGGGACCGATTTTAATCGTTATTTTCATTTCTTCGGATGAAAAAATCATTATGAAAACTTCGTTAACAATAAAATGCAAGTATGCCGATACAATGATTTTAGCACATTCTATCCAAATATGAGCTCATCTTTTTCTAAAGATTTTTATTTTTTAAATCTTTGAATAACCATTATTTACGATTTTTATTTTTTCGATCAAAAATAATTTTTATTATTGAATTTAAAGTTTTCCGATGAAACTTGATCGATATTTTATGATTTTTTTTTTTCGATCAAAAATAATTGTTATAATTGGATTTAAATTTTTCCGATCAACTTTAATCAATATTTTTTTATTTTTTCTCCGATCATAGTAAACATTTTCAAACGTTAGCGAATCCTATATTTGATGGCTTGAAGTTGACGATTGTGCCAACATTGGCGCAGTTCTATTTGAGAACAAAATTTGCAAAAAAAAACATGTTTTTAGAGTTTATTATAATCGGAAAAATTTAAATCCAATAATAAAAATTATTTTTGATCGAAAAAATAAAAATCATAAAATATCGATCAAGTTTCATAGGAAAAATTTAAATCCAGTAATAACAATTATTTTTGATCGAAAAAATAAAAATCAAATTATAACGATTAAAAATGATTTTTTTTTTATAAAAATGATAATCGTTACGGTCCCTGATTTTAAATATTCTCAATAGTGTTAAATAGAGCCACTTGAAATCAAATGAAGTATTATTTTTTATGCCATTTTCAACTCTTTAAAATTGAAAATGGGTTAATTTTTTATGCTTTTATATTGAAATTGCAATTAATTCGAATGTGAATCGAAATAAATCAACATTTATTTTTTATTAAATTTGTATCTATAAACATACCTATTTTTAATATAACCTCTATTTTCATGCTGTAAAATCTGATATAATAAAATTTTCATCAACACACGAAGTTACGAAAAATTTTTGAATTTTGCCTCACTGTGCAATTTTAAGCACACTACTACATGATCACGCTCTCTGCTTGTTCGCTTGTGGTGGTGCCCATGCTTGCTTTTGATGGATTGGTAGTGTGTAACCAAATACCAAATGTAACCGAGTATGCCCATGTCTGCTTGCTATTCAGGCATTTTAACATTTTCAATTTTCATATTACACACTTCTTTTTTTGTTCTCCCTCTTTGTTCTTCATTCTTACTCTTCCTATCTCACGCTCTTTCGAATCCCTTTTTTGTCTTCCAACAATTTTTTTGTTGCCGTGCCTTTTTCATTTGCCATTTACTGAAGCACTTAAGTGACATACGATTAACAAAATAATAACAATGAAGAAAACAATACGGTTCCACAAGTAGCAACAATTATACATTTAGGTGATTCACAAAGTGTCATAAAGTCATATTTTTTTTTTTTTAGCATCCAATATATTTTGCCAACTGTATTAATAACATACATCTAACATGAAACTTGGAAATCTACCTATGTGCAGTGTTACCAGAAATTTTCCAGATTTCAAGCTAAATTCACAAAATAAAAAAGCTAAAAAAATTTGTTTCACACATCAACAAGAAATTTAAAGCAAAACAAGTAAGAGCGCGGCTGTCTTCGGGCGTACCGAAGACTTCATACCTTTCATGAATGGGGAAAAGAAAAGTTACCTATGCAAATATCCCGATTTAGTTTAATTTATAATTTCAATTCTGTCGGTGTTATAGTGGTCCGATCTAGACAATTTTCGGTAACCTTATTTGGGTCAATATGAGTACAAATACTCCAAAGTTTCGTATCCTTAGATGTAAAAAGGGAGAAGTTATACCCCAAAATGTGTATATCTGCACAATCGGTTGTATGGGAGCTATATGTTATAGTGGTCCAATCTTGACAATTTTTGGTAACCTTATTTGGGTCCATATGGGTACAAATACTTCAAAGTTTCATATCCTTAGCTGTAAAAAGGAGAAGTTATACCCCAAAATGTGTATATCTGAACAATCGGTTGTATGGGAGCTATATGTTATAGTGGTCCAATCTTGACAATTTTTGGTAGCCTTATTTGGGTCCATATGGGTACAAATACTTCAAAGTTTCATATCCTTAGCTGTAAAAAAGAAGAAGTTATACCCCAAAATTTGTATATCTGAACAATCGGTTGTATGGGAGCTATATGTTATAGTGGTTCGATCTTGACAATTTTCGGTAACCTTATTTGGGTCAATATGGTTACAAATACTCCGAAGTTTTGTGTCCTTAGCTGTAAAAAGGGAGAAGTTATACCACAATATGTGTATATCTGAACAATCGGTTGTATGAGAGCTATATGTTATAGTAGTCCGATTCGGTCAATTCCGACAAATGATTAATTGAGCATCAAAACTCACCCGTATTCTAATTTTCAATCAAATATCTCAAAAACTGAGGGACTAGTTTGCGTTCACACAGACGGACGAACGGACAGACGGACATGGCTTAAACAACTCAGCTTATGATTCTGATCATATCGGTATATATATTGATGGGTCTGTCACGCCTCCTTCTAGTACTTTCATTCTCATGAAAGGTATAAAAAAAGAAAAAAAAAAATTAGGAAAATATTGCAATGGTTGCGTTGAGAAATCGCAGCGGTTCCACAACAGTTGTGTTTTTATCGGTACCCCGAAATAAGTCCCAAATGAAATAAGTCCCAATGAAATAACTCCCAATGAAATAAGTCCCAATAAAAATGAAATAACTCCCAACTTTTAGAAATGAAATAACTCCCAAAGAAGGAAATGAAATAAGTTCCAATATTTGGCACTTATTTCATAATGAGGCCCCAAATCCCAAAAAATATGAAATAACTCCCAAATGAAATAAGTCCCAGAAATATGAAATAACTTCCAAAAAGTACTACGCAGAAGGACATCAACGTGGCTGAAGCCACGGTTAGGGCACACGTCCGGGGGGTGGCGTAGCCCAGGGTTATTTTTTATAAGCGCGGCCGAAGGCCGCCAACGCAGAAAAGTGTTCTGCGCAAAAGCACTGCGGACCGGGCCATAGATATTACTCCGGAAAGAGAAGATAAAGAAAAAGCTTTTGCGGAGAACAGTTTGTGCGTTGGGGGCCTTCGGCCGCGCTTATAAAAAATTCTCTTTCCGGAGTAATATCTATGGATCGGTTCACAGTGCTTTTGCGCAGAACAATTTTCTGCGTTGGCGGCCTTCGGCCGCACTTATAAAAAATAACCCTGGGCTACGCCATACGTCCGGACGTGTGCCCTAACCGTGGCTACCGCCACGGTGATGTCCTTCTGCGTAGTAACCCTTCAGCAGCGGCGATAAAAATGTAAGTATACAAATTTCGGCCTTTTTCGGTAATTTTCCTCATTTCGACATTTCTTAATTCGGTCAAAAATGTATTCGGTATAATAAGGCTTTTTTCAATTCGGTCTTTTAAGATTCGGCATTTTTTTTCGACATCGTACGGATCCCGGCTTTCGGTTACTTTATACCGTTACAAAAACTTCGATTGCAATTTTAAGAGAAATGAAATGAGTCCCAACAAATATGAAATAACTCCCAAAGCTGGAAAATAATGAAATAACTCCCAACGGAATTTCGTTGGGAGTTATTTCATTTGGGAGTTATTTCATTATGAAATAAGTCCCAACAAAATATTACGAAATAAGTCCCAATGCATTGGGAGTTATTTCATTATGAAATAAATCCCAATTTGTATGGAAAATATTTGGGAATTATTTCATTTATTTTTTGGGACTTATTTCATTTGGGACTTATTTCGGGGTACCTTTTTATCTTCTGAACACAAAGTTGAGTATTTCTGATAAACACAACCGTTGTGAGTTTGGAAACTTTTTAAGATCACTCCAGACAACATCTTTGCTTACGATTTTGACATACATACATACATATGTATGTACAAAAATATAAAATAGCATTTATGAATTTTTGAATGCAATAAAAACGTTTCAAGCAGCGAAATTATTGCCAATTACGTTGGGGATAATTATAATAATAATTTGTATATTTAATGTATCAGCTCGTTCAGAAGGCGCAAATTGTATCACTTTCCGCTCAGTTGTGCCCAACAGTTGCGACTTCTGAACAGGCCACTGTTATCAAGTGGTCTGATCTGTCTATCGCATCAAACTAGTTTATAAACTAACTTGCCGTGGCTACTCTTATGGCGTTTTCTTTTCTACGAAAAAATTGTTGCCCTCCAATTATCGAATTATGTATTCTGACTTTCTATAAAATGGCCGAATTTGTAGATAAGGGTGCCCTCTTACTTAGTTAAAGGTCAATATTTGATGAAACGACCAGACAAACTTACAAAATGGCTAAGAAAATCAAACAGGGCAACATTAGTTCGAGAAAAGAAAACGCCATTAGCTGTTATACGGGCATGGCAAACTAGTCCCCTCCTAGGACATCGCAATGATAACACTGCTCTACAGCCAAAAAATACTCTAAACGCGACCATCCTATCTATATGTAAAATCGGTCGCTGATTCCGAAAATCGGGTTCATTTTTAATTCTATGGAAAGGTTTTTGAGATATCGGAAATTTACCGTTATTTGGCCAATGGCTCCACTTAATTATGTATATCTCTTAACCGCAGTGAGATATCTTCCTTGAGGTGAAACCAAACGAAAGAAAATTAAATTTCCTTTTCATGGCTCCTATAACATTTTTCTCTAACTCTTATAGTTTCTGAAATATTGACGATTCAATTTGAATTTTATCGATTTTTTACGATTTTTTGAAGAAAAAACTGACTTTGTCAGGAAATATCTTTAAAACCAATGTTTTCACCTTCGGTTTTACCCCTTGACGTGAAGCTCCATTCTATTACCAAAAAAATAAGCTATCAGCGAAGAAAATCCGTGGTAAAATGGAAAAGTTATAGGCGATCATATAAATACTGCCAAATCGCGCAATGCCGCTATACGGTACATTCTATGCATATTGTACCAATACCTAAACAGCTGCAGTAGCAGCATATTGGCAGCGCAGTAGATACAAGCCCATTTACGGGTATAACATGCATAAAATATACCCGTGCAGAGGCATTGCGCGACTTAGCTGAATTTACTTGATCGCCTATAACTTTTCCATTTTACCATGGATTTTCATCGTTGATAGCTTATATTTTTCCCAATAGAATAGAGCTTCAGGTAAAGGAGTAAAACGGAAGGTGAAAACATTGGTTTTAAAGATATTGCCTGACAAAGTCAATTTTTTCTTCAAAAAATCGTAAAAAATCGAAAAAATTCAAATTGAATCGTCAATATTTCAGAAACAATAAGAGTTAGAGAAAAATGTTATAGGAGCCATGAAAAGGAAATTTAATTTTCTTTCGTTTGGTTTCACCTCAAGGAAGATATCTCACTGCGGTAAAGAGATAAACAGGATTAAGTGGAGCCATTGGCCAAATAACGGTAAATTGCCTATATCTCAAAAACCTTCCCATAGAATTAAAAATGAACCCGATTTTCGGAATCAGCGATCGATTTTACATATAGATAAGGTAGTTACGTCCAAAGTACAGACAAAAAATTTCATTTTGTGATCCGGTGTAATTGGACCAATATTTTTATATGAAATGTTTCTAGTTTTGTGCTAGTCTCTTGTGACTGTTTGGCGATCGTCAAAACGAACAATGATCGAGCGAAGCAAAATACGACAGTGTAGCGGCATGGCACTAGCCCAATGATTAAATACATGTGACAAGATTGTATTAAGTTGACGTGGCACACATGTTACTAGCAAGTAGCCCAATAATTTCTGCAAATTCAGCCAAACGCGGATATATTAATCGTATAGAGGTGATTAAAAAGTTTAAATACCATCATTGTAATAAGAAAATGTATGTAAGTATGTATAAATATGTAAATATGTGTATGCGAACATAAAGTACAAAAGTTTATTATCAGGATGACCGCAAGCCACTTATACGCTTCATTTGAGTTAAGCAGCGGAGACGTTGCAAAGATGATTAAACAGAATATTACGTAACATTACCATGACAATGTATACATTGTACATACATACATACATACGTGCATATGGGCATACGAACATCGGGATGAGGGAGGAGACCAACGTATGAGTAGAACTTAACATGTATGTAATAAGATATCTGACTTAGAAGTTCACAGAAATCGATGTTACTCTATAATAGCGGCGACAGCGAATCGGTGCTTGTAAAAATGTACGTGTACGCAACTCTTCGTTGTGCTTGGCTTCCAAGTTCTGTCTCGATAAAACTTGGCTATAATAGGTATTTGAATCGGAAAAATTTCAATTTCTACGCAGTCATGTGACCGAATTTCCTTTCCGATAAGAAATAGCTATTTAGCAGAGGCGGGCGCTTCATACAAGCTGAGAAGCCCGGCTTGCGTACATATTTTCGTTCATTTCATTTTACAAATTTCTTTAAAATCTGGTTATTTTACGTTTTAAATGCGTTTACTATTTAAGTTCTCAATAATATAGCCCCCACTGTACATCCGGTGCCTAAAAGCATGCTAAGAAAATAGCACGAATACACCACCAATCCACCTCACAATGTGTATTTTGTTTGTACAGCCAATCACAACACAGTGAGCATGCTTTAACGTTTCAACACATTGGCTTTTACCTGTAACCCAGATGGTCCTCGAATGTTTCTGTGAGATATTGGCATCAAATGATGAAGACTTCGAACTATTTTAATTGTAAGGGCTAGGCCGGGCCCCCAGATATGGGTCAAGACGTATTTAAAAATAATGTAAATACTAGGGCTCTAGATACCCGGGTATCGAGCAATTCGATCTGATCGTTTTTGTTTGAAGCCCGTTTGTTGTTCAAATTCCCGTACAAACATTCGAGCTTTCGAGCTTACAAACAAAAAAAATGTGTATCGGAAAAACAAAAATAAAAAAACTGCATGTAAAGAAAAAAAAAAAAATAATAAATAAAAGAAAAAAACAAACTTCAAAATACCCGAATTGTTCAAATGCCCGTACAAACATACGGGTAATAAACAAACAAACAACTGTTCGAGCATTTGAACAACAATTGTTCGGGCTACTCGAAAATGTTCAAAAAAATCGAGAGCTCTAGTAAATACGAACATTTTTATTTTAAAGATGTTCATTGTAAAATGGCAAAATCAAGAAAAACATTTCAACTTTAAATATGTTAATTTTTATTTTAAGCACTATGAAAATTTGAACCAAAAAATTTCGTTTTATTCCATTAATTTTCATTTTTAATTTAAACAAGCTCCTTTTTCAATCCTAAATACATTTTAATTTTTAATTTTCATTTTTAATTTATAAATTTCCATTTTTAAAATAAAAATGACCTGGTTTAAAACGTTCATCATCAAAATAAATATTTTATTTTTGATTCATTTTCTCTGAGTGTACAAACAAAAAAATGTGCATCAAGAAAACAAAAATAAAAAATACATATGAAGACAAAAAAAAAAAAAAATAAACGAGAAAAAACAAACTTCAAATACGCGAATTGTTCAAATGCCCGTACAAACATACGGGTAGTGATGGGTGAGTCCGAGATGTTTAGACAATCGAGAGAATCGCCATCGTTGCAAAATCACAATCGAGTCAAAAGTTGACTCGCTCCACGACTACACAATCGAGATGTTTTTGCGATTGTTCCGAGTCAGCGAGTCGGAGGTTGTTTCGATGACATCTCGACTACACAACCGAGATGTTTTTGCGATTGTCTCGAGTCAGCGGGCCGGCTGTTGTTTTGATGATTTGTTTTAGTTGATAAAATAAACTGAATGAGTGTTGTTGATGAAGAAAGTAGGATTGTTAATGGAAGTGAGGCAAATACATATGTAAATAAATGCAGCAAATTGAAAAATATGCTATATATAGACGCTGCATTTTTGCAATCACAATTAAAGAGTGTCGTGCTTAATAAATACAATTAATTATTTAAACATTAATACATTAATAAATTTTCTGAAGTGAGACGCTTACGAAACAAATTAATTTTACGAGCAGTAACAACGACAATAGATTTGTACCACTGTATACTTTTTTAAGCAATTTTGATATTCAAGCGGCAACAACAAATGTTATGTATTTTTTGCAGCGAGTCCGAAATGTAGGGTTGCTTTGAAAATGAGAGGAATCATTAGCGAGTCCGAGATGTTTTAGCGATTGTTTCGACTGACGGCCATTTACGACTTGATTCGAACACGAATGAAAACCATCGAGAGCATTCGAGATGTTTCAACAATCGAGAGAATCGAATAAAACATCTCGGACTCGCCCATCACTACATACGGGTAATAAGCAAACAAACGAGTGTTTGAGCATTTGAAAAGCATTTATTCGGGCTAATCGCAAATGTTAAAAACAAAAATCGAGAGCTCTAGATCAAAGTCAATGACGGAACGCAATCAGACTTTTAGTCCAACCAGTCAACGACGCACGCACGTAGCCCGTGTCAGCTGACACAACCTGTCTGACGCCTAGCTCAATTTGATTTTTCACGTAATAACGTGTCAGCTGATGCTCTCATGATTGCTTTCTTTGCAACAGGATTGCCGGAGCGATTATTTTGTAGTAAATTTGTATCAATCTCTCAATATGCTCCCAAAGTACCTCAATAACTATTCCGAATGTTGCCGATTATAAAATTATGTTAACATAAGTGTATTTTTTTTTAAATATGGAGATAAAAATGTAATAAAAAAATTTAAGTTTTTTCTTGCGTTTTTTTTACTAAATTTGGCTATTGCCGCAATCGTTTTTTACACGGAAATAAAAATGTAAATAGAGAAAATGAAGGGTTTCTGGCGTTTTTTTTTTACTAAATTGTACTACATATTGTAGCAATCGTTTGTATTTGTTTTTATATGGAGATAAAAATTTAAATAGAAAAAAATGAAGTTTTTTCTGCTGTGTTTTCTTTACTAAATTTGACTATTGTGGATAATTTTGGCTGTTCAATTTAGCAAAATTACCCCGGATAGCAAATTTTTAAAAGCTGTCAGGTGAATAATATTTGGTGAGCCGGCAAGACTCGTGAATTTGACAACAAGCATAAACAACAAAAAGACCGAAATACGTACATATGCAATACATAAATATTATTACTAAAAATTAAAATAAAACTAATAGTATCTGTATATAATTGCTGCATTTTATTAATTTCAAAAATTAGGTTTCTTAGTGCCCATACATACATATGTACATATTCTTAAAAGCTGATGTATTGTGGAACGATCCTCCGTCATCCCTTGTCAAGTTCTTCATATTCCTACACTGTCGGAAAAACAAGCAACCAAAAAGTATTCTTAAAAGCCTTTAAGAAATAGTAGTAGAAAATGTTGAAGCACGGAGACAGAAGTAAACAAAACTGCAATTAATATTTGGTTTTAAATTATCATGATACAACATTTTCAATTTAAAAATTTATTTATTAATAAATTCTATGAATAATACGATTTTCAAGAAAAATTACTACGAAACCAAACACAAGTTACTACGAAATCAAAAACTGCATGTATACTTTGCTGTACAATGGTAACGCTGTTATTCAACTCATTCCAAACAAACCAAAAACAATGCAGAATGTAAACAAAGGAAAACAACTGATTCTTGCGTTGGGTATGCGTGCGTTTACGTGCGTGAATGGTGTCGATTTTCAACTATTGCGTGAGGTAACTGAGAGATATGACGCCGTCGGTCAATGGTTGGACTATTTTAGATAATACAGCGGTGACAGGTAACAAGGTCAATGGAAATAAGGTCAATTGACCTTATTTCCCACCCGGTTAGGAAATAAGGTCAATTGACATTATTGCGTTTTTGGAATACGCAATAAAGTCAATTGACTTTATTGCGTTTTCGAGCATTTAGCTTCGCATCGGTCCGTGTCGGTTCGCGTCGCTGCTGTTATTAGAAAAGTTGAGCGCCGCAGGCGAAAATTTGGAATAAAAATCGCGCGATTTTTATTCCAAATTTTCATTTTTCTAAACTGCTTTTTATGAGAAACGAAAAGCGCCGCATGCGAAAATTTGGAATTAAAAATCGCGCGATTTTTTATTCCAAATTTTCATTTTCCTAAACTGCTTTTTATGAGAAAAGAAATGCACCCCAAGCGAAAATTTGGAATGAAAAATCGCGCGATTTTTAATTCCAAATTTTCATTTTCCTACTTTTTTGCCATGCCGCAGGTTAAGGCAAGTAGACATAGTTTTTATATACATTTTTATTTAAATTTTTGTATAACTAGATATTTAACATACTTTACATTATTATATAATTTATTGAAATATTTTTGCTGTGTTGGCAACAACTTGTCTGCAGTAGGGGCAGAGAACAGGGCACTTTACACGAGCGGTATTTTGCGCAATTTTTGAATAGCATTCGGCACAAAGCTTAAAATGGCTGCATGGAAATAATACCGTATCGCGAGGGGTTTCGGTACAGAGGATACAATTTAAAATGGCATTTGTCTGGCTGAAATGGATGACTTCATTATTGTCTTCCTCCCCGCTTGCGTCTAACAGGTACCCTGACATAATCCCAAGGGGCATAATCCCAAATTTTTTATTTGGGATTATGTCACTCCCCCTAGGGTGACATAATCCCAACTTTTTTACTTGGGCTTATGTCACCCTAGGCGTAGTGACATAATCCCAATTGGGATAATGTCATTTTCAAGCCCAAAAAACATTTCAGTAGTCTTTCTTAGATTTTATTACATTAAGCAAAAAATTAAAGCTGACAATAAAGTTAATGTTGTTATATAATAATACATTGAGTATATGTATAATATGAAATACTATGTATGTACTTAAAAACACATGTTCTCAAAAAATTACTTTAAGACTAAAAAATTACATTACACAGACTTTTTTCAATAAAACGATAGGTACATATATAAATATTTGTGTACATTGTATATATGTCTATAAAAATTTGGAAGAAAAAATCGCGCGATTTTTTATTCCAAATTTTCGCCTGCGGCGCTTTTTTTTTTTTTTATGTGTAAACATCTTTGCTGTAGCTACGAGTGATTTCGAAAAATAGATAAAGTTTACGCGTAAACCGTAAATGACCTTTGTGTTAGTGCACTGCTGCGTCCGTGTGAATCGCTTGGCATTGTCAGTGGTAGGTAGGTAGATAGACATGTACTTACAAATGCTTGCATGCATAGCCGTGCAAATGCAAATATCAACAACAACAGCAACGAAGCGAAGTGAAGTTGGTGTTGTTGTTGTTGTTGTTGTTTTCTGCAACAATTCGACAAATAGGCAAAATAAAAAGGACCAACCTGTTTGAACATGTATGCAAATGTATGGATATGCACACCTACATCTACCTATCTAATTTTCTATGCAATATTGGTATCAAATGAAAGGTTTTGAGCAGGACTTCGATATGAAGCTCTTTTCATTGTGACCCCTAGGTCAGGTCTCCAGATATGGGTCAAAAGGAGGACCCGGATGATCCTTGAATATTTCTGAGCACTATTGGTATCAAATGAAAGGGTTTGAGCAGGATTTCGGTATGGGTCAAAACGAGGACCCGGATGATCCTTGAATGTTTCTGAGCAAAATTGGTATCAAATGAAAGATCTTGAGCAGGCCTTCTTCAGGGAGCTCTATTCTTCATGGTTCCTAGGTCAGGTCCGGAGATATCGGTCAATAGGAGGACCCGGATGATCTTGCATGTTTCTGAGCAATATTGGTATCAAATGAAAGGTGTTGAGCAGCCCTTCTACACGGAGCTCTACTCTTTATGATTCCTAGGCCGGGTCTCCAGATATGGGCCAAACGTGGACTCGGATGACCTTGTATGTTTCTGAGCAATACAAAACAAAACAACATAAAAAATCAAAAGTCAAAAACCAAAAACCAAAACAAACAAAAACAACAAAATAGTAGCAGTCACAATGACAACAAAAAATTACAAAAACGATAGTCGCCTTTTAATCCATAGAAAACCAGGAAAAAAGGAATAAGGAAAAGGGAATAAATATACGATTTCGAAACAGTTTACACATCAATGTTCATGAATACCCGTTATTCACGCTTTAATTTTTTTAATAGATCGATAGGTGTATACATATGTATGTACATATGTCTATAAAAAGATGAAAATTTGGAAGAAAAAATCGCGCGATTTTGATTCCAAATTTTCGCCTGCGGCGCTTTTTTTTTAATAGATCGATAGGTATATAAATATGTATGTATGTACATATGTCTATAAAAAGATGAAAATTTGGAAGAAAAAATCGCGCGATTTTTGATTCCAAATTTTCGCCTGCGGCGCTTTTTTTTAATAGATCGATAGGTATATAAATATGTACATATGTCTATAAAAAATAAAAATTTGGAAGCAAAAATCGCGATTTTGCTTCGCACTAGTACCTACTCGAGTGATTTGGTATTCTGGCTCCCTTTTATTTGGGATTATGTCACACCCACATAGGTGACATAATCCCAAGTAAGAAAATTGGGATTATGTCACACCATGGTGAGTGACATAATCCCAAATCTTAAAATTGGGGTTATGCCACTTGGGATTAAATCACGGCACCCGTCTAACATACTTGCATCACAATCCGCAATAAGATTTTCGTCAGTCATAACGTGCTTGCAGAAGAACTCAGCAAATATTTTCATGAATGAACAAGTTTTAAGCATAGTTAACATTATTTCCATTTGGATTGGGAAATAAGGTCAATTATTTTATTTCCAAATTTTCGTTGGCCTTATTGCGTTTTCCAAAAACGCAATAATGTCAATTGACCTTATTTCCCAACCGGGTGGGAAATAAGGTCAATTGACATTATTTCCGTTGACCTTGTTACCTGTCACCAATACAGCAAAGAAAATTACGTAAGTGGCTAATGTTTATGCTTCACACATACATGGGCTTGCCCAGACAATTTATGCTAGGTCCGCCACTGCTATTTAGAGAAAGTCTTTTAGCGCCATTTTTTTTTATTTACTCTGACTTTTTTCTCCATACCATATTCTTTTTTTAATTTATATTTCATAAAAGTATGCGTTTGAAACTTTGCTGAATATTTCCGTCGATCTCTGACATTTCTTTCCCAACTTCGGTAATAAATAAAAAAAAAAACTTTCCAGAGAAAAAGTTTGCGTGATTCTTAACTTATCTTTCACTTCATAATGCAAAAGACTTTGTGAAAAAATTGAAAAACTTTCCATCATGCCCCAGCCTGTTGAGCGTTTCTTATTTAATACTTTCTTCTTATATATGTATTTACATACATATATGTTTTCTGTTGCATTTTGTTTTCTTTTTTATATTAATTTGTTGTTGGTTTTCTTAAGCGCAAATGATGCTGAAGGAAAGTGATGGAGTCTCTCATCTATACCTACAACAAAAACCACTTTTTTGAATGAATCTGTGACATGACGGAAGAAAACGTCTATGGCGTCAATATGTAAAAGTTTTATTAAACACAAAAGAGTTGGTATACATACATATATGTACATATGTACATACATTTTTTTTTTTTTTGCTATATGAAGTATGAATGTATGTTTTTTTTGTATAATTTAAGCTAGGAGCAGCACCCAAAAATTTGCTTTATTTCAATACAAAAGTGAATGTATTTAAGCGTAGCAAATTCCATTTAAATCAGAGTCCATCTTAGCTAACAGCAAAATAAAAAATATGCATTTAAATAATCAGAACGTTTTGAAGAAGATATGTATACATACATATGTACATACATAAATGCATGGTTTTGCATACAAAGACACAAAGTGGTACTGCTTGAACAGTTGTACATATACCGGCGGGTTAATGGTGTCAAACGGCGACCACAGCCCAGTGATTTCACTTATTATATTTGTTGGCTAATTCCTTAGCGAATGGTAATGCGTCGTTCGCCAGTCAAATCCTCAATGTAACCCCATTTAGCTATCGGTATTACTAACTCACCGGACAGCCGAAATACTAGTATTACGCATTTTAAGTCGATAAACAATATGCTGAAAGTATTAAATGTCTGAAACAACGATTCAAAGACAATAACATGCTCGTTTACCAACGCAGCTCTAGGAAGGTAGGCTCGGTGGCGAATTCGCTTTGATTTTGACATTACACTCTACCTTTGTAAATAAAAAAAAGTAATTGAAAGAGTTTTTAGTGCTTAGCACGAAATTTTTATTTTTAATTCAATTTTTTAAAAAAGTAATTTTTGAATTCGCCACCGAGCCTACCTTCCTAGATCTGCCTTGCTCGTTTACCACCTTATTAGCCAGATAAACTGTTATTTATAAAACCAGAAACAACAAACAAAAAGAAAAATATACAAAATGCTAAAATATCATTCATATCACACTGCGCACGCACATGAAGCATCCCTGCAGCGAATATAAGGGGCAGTCCCGAAAATGACAGTCTAGAACTAGAGAGTTGACAACTAGCACAGAACGGGTTCTAAAAGGATGCAGAGCGGTACAGTTTGTTATTAACTTCATGAAAAATTTAGGAACAATGCAGAATACGGCCGGTTAAGCTAGAAAGAAACAAGTAAGGAATCCTAAGTTCGAGTGGAATCGAACATTAGATACTCAGCTGTATGCTTTCATTGTTTGTTTGCGTTTGATGGAATCACGGTGTATTTTATATAAAGCGAGTGCTGCATACAGTGGGCGTAGCCACGCCCATTTTCAAAATTTTTATCAGTCATCCAACTAAGCATATGAATATTATTCTTTGTGCAAAATTTCATTCCTTTTTGACTTCTAGTTACAAAGATGTCGCGTTACAAATTCCTAAAGGGTGTTCCAGAAATATCTTTGTTAAAAAGTAGGTTTGGTCATATACCGATTTCAATAAATTTCTGCGTGTCTATTAAGACAAGTTATAAAAGTGTATAAACCAAGTTTCGTCATAATATCTCAACTATTTGTAGAGTTATAGGCTAAGAAATCTCGTATATTCGTTTGTCCAAAAAGAGGCGGCGCCAAGCCCATTTTCCAAACTTTTTCTATTTTTTGTTTCCGGTATATTGTGGAACTCATGCTAAAAAATTTCAATGAATTATCTTTATATTTGACAAAGATATCGCTTAAAACGATTTTATTAGGTCACTTTATAGTTCCCATATATAAAAGTGGGCGTGGTCTTCAACCGATTTCGCTAAAATTCTGATCATGTATTACCACAAGTAATAAAAGTGTACACACCAAGTTTCGTCATTATATATAAATTATTAGTTGGGTTATGCGCTCAGAAATCTCGTATATTCCAGCTTCTAAAAAGAGGCGGTGCCACGCCCATTTTCCACAATTTTTGTGTTTTTCGTTTTATGTTCGCAGTTGGACTCCTGCCATAAAATTTCAATGATATATCTCTATATTTGACAGAGATATCGCTTAAAATGTTTTTATTATGTCACTTTATATTACGCGTAAACTTTACCTGTTTTTTCGAAATGCAACGTCTCAGTTCGCAAACACGAAATATGTTTTTATGTTATACTGAGTCCTTCCCTCTACATTTCCCTTTCTATTTCTCTTACATTTACCTTTACGGACCATAAATGCGAATTTTCTGAATGTCTCGACTTCATCGCCACCTAACGGGTTCGTTTTCTTTAACCGAATTTTTAATTACATAAAAAATATACGTGCAAAAATTTACAGAATCGCATCATAAAGAAGGATTTTGCAAATATAGGGACTCCAGCGCCATATAGCCTATGTCGAGCGGACTTATCCAAAGAATAAACTATCAAAATTTTACAAAAATCCGTCCAGTAGTTTTTGAGCCATTTTCTCACGAAAAAACCCAGCACATTCAATTTCTGGCTGACGAAAACTATCAATTTCGTTTAAACAACAACAATTATAATGTAAAAACAGTATATATTTACTTCTACTTTTCGTCGGCCAGTAATAGAAAGTTCTACTTTTCGTCAGCCAAAAGTCAAATGTGCTACTTTTCGTACAGAATTTTTTACTTGCCAGCTTTCGTTAGAAATTTTAAATGTGCTAGTTTTCGTATGGTACGACGATATATAGATATGCAAATGAATTTATGAAAATCTCTTCTGCTTTAATTTTATATTACAAGAATCTGACGAGCGCGAGTTCGAATCCGGTCGGTGTCAAGGAGAATGATATTTTTTTATTTATTTATTTAATAAGAATTAAAAAAAAAAATATTTAAAAAGTAATAAAAAAAAAATTAAAAATAAGACTGAGGGATCGGAAAAGTATAATTGGGGGAACATTTCATTTCATTAAGTGAAAATGCAGAAATATGCAAAGCCGACGGCAAAGGAACTGGTGCCAACTTTTCGCTAACTCTGAACTAAAAATTATGTTTACTAGTTATTGATTTCCCTGCAGGGTACCCACCAGTATTCGAGGAAAGCAGTTGCATATTCAGTATGAAAAGTACCCTGAAACTGAGTTCAAAAATCATTGCTTGAAAAAATAACTGAACACGCAGTGAAGATATCAGGTGTACTGAAATCAAGGATGCTCAACGAACTATCAAAATATTTTTCCGTTTGTTAACATGCTATGTTAACGCAACTAAAATGCAAGCGTTAACGTTTTAAACGAAACAAAATCAACAAAAAGGAAATCGTTTTCGTTGAATCGAAAATTAACGTTGAAATTATCATTGAAAATGGCGTTTTTTCGGTTCTCACAATAAGTTGAGAGTGCTTAGTAGCAGCGTGTAGCAACAATGCTCTCAATGATAAACAGTGAGCGCTTTGATGGTTCGTTTGAGTGACAATTCTCTCAGTAATATAGAGCGCTCAAATTTTCAACGTTTCAGCGTTAACGCTTGAGTTTCGTTGACGTTGATAACGAAACAGAAATTATTTTGATAATTATTATAACGTTGAAAAACTGAGTCGTTTCAACAGAAACGACTTAAACATTTCGGTTATCGATAATATTAGCGTTGCGGTGCATCCTTGACTGAAATATATGCTATGGAAGTTCTCCCTGCTTATTCAGGAATGTCTTCATACCGAAACTCTCAAATTCCTTTCAAAATAAATTCCTTTTTCTTAAGAGTCACTTTTTTAACCCTCCTTCTTTCATTGTTTGTGCTAGATTGTCCCATTGGTTAGCCTCTAACTTTTTAAAATATTATTACTCTGATAGCTCATACATCAAGATCGTTTAGCATATTGTTGGAACAAATTATACATACATACATATATGGAAATATTTATATTTAAATGCGAAAGTTAAATTTTAAAGCCTAGTGGCTGAATGCTCACTTGCGAGCTACCGAACTCGGTACGGTAAAATAAACAAATTGAGACTGATTACAGATATATTTGCTCTAGTGTAAAAAAATGTGTTGATAGATGACATGGTGACAGTTGGTGTTCTCACAAAAGCCGAGCCCATAAAAGACGTTTTTGAAAGTGAAAATGTGAACCAACACTTTTTTGTGCTTTTCTTTTGAAAAATTGAATGTGCTAGGTATTTTTGTGTTTGGGAGTGTGCGTGCACTTAATATCCTTAATTATTAACACGCTTTTATTAGCTTCACCTGTATGTATGTATGTATATATGTATGTATGTATGTATGTATGTATGTATGTATGTAACTTCATCCCATTCTAAAAGTTGCAAACGTTTAATGTTTAACTCAATTATTATTTTTTTGAAACATTCACTTTACTTTTATTGTGTTCTCTCCTCTATTATTTCTATTCACCTCCGGATTCGAAACGTGACATCAACATGGGATTCAACCCAACGACATCATATAATGAGATTCAACATTATACTCTATGCTTCATTGTGGCTTTTATGTTACCTCTCCTCAAAATAGCCTCTATGAATTTCATTCAATTCACTCCCGTATGCAAGCCAATAAAAGAGAACGTAGATGAACAGAGAAGTTGCAACTACGAATAATCGTGGAAGCCAGAGACCAAACAATATTCTGTTAGTGCATCTGGTGAATAAAAAATTTTAACTCAACACAGTTGGCTGTTAAAATAACAGAAGTAGAGCGAGTTCGTCTGTAGAAAAGAATGTTATATTAAATTTCTGCACATCTGCTGATATGGCTCATTATTCCTCCCATACACAAATTCCATCGATGCACTAATTTCCCAAAACCGCTGGTGTTTTAACTATTTTCTTATCGAATTTGAATTATAAATAAATTAAAAATTAAAAAAAATCAATTAAAATTAATTTCAATTTGACTTTACTGGGACTCGAACCTGCGCATCAATGCATTTTCTGTATTAAAAACCATACAACAATGCACCAGTTTGCTACAACCGGTGAGTATTTTTACAATTTCCACATCGATTTTTTAATTATTTTAAAATTTTCGAAATCTTGAAAATGTAAAAACATTTTGTTGTCCATTTCATCTTGTTGATGGCCAACCCATCAACCTCGTTGATGAGCAACGATCACCCATCTCTATACCTATGCCAATGAAATTTAATTTTCACCCTCTCTGAACAAATAGATGATGCATCAATACATATGTACATACATATGTACATCTATTGAGCAATAACAAATTGGTGGCTGCATCAAAACCCTCATCTTGGTGTATCGGGGCATAGCAGCTGCTAGACTCTGATGACTGATCAACGAAAATCCTACTGTCGCGGTCTGATCGCGACAAAATATTTTTCCTTTTGTTACTCCCACTATGTATGTATGCACTGGCAGAGCAAATTTTCATTTGTTTTGTTTATTTACCTTTTTACCTTTTATCCTTTGTTCCCAACGGGGAGCGCACCCTGGCGGCGACAAATGAATTTAATTGATATTGCCATGATGGGCAGTACTGGCGGAGTGTGTTGCGAGCTTTTGCCTTTTAGCGGAGTTCCCCACCAAATTGTTATACATATATATGTAAATATGTAGGATGTAAATAAAGAAAAGCAAAGAGCGCGGAAGGCGCAGAAAGGGGTGTCATCGCTTTCGTCCCTTTTGCGGTGCATTAAGGCATCCGCTAGATGAAGGCAGTTTATGTGTGTGTGGTTGTATATCATTGGTCGGGGCATCGGTGATGACCGCACAGGTTAGCGGTTCGGTGCGACCGGGTGGTTACCCACACATACAGCCTGATGGTATATACAAAAATGTATATGCTGGCGCGCAGCCTTCGGCCTGGCTCGCGGGTGCGCGTCAGAATACGTTTGTATGCGATTGCGAGAAGATCTCTTTTTGTGCGGGCGATTTTTAAGATATTCATAAAGGCGTTGGTGTTTAGAAAAAAAAAAGAAAAATAAAAGATAGTGGTGTCAGTGTGTCAAGTGGGTTAGATAAAGGTTTCTGGAAAAAAAAAATAGTTAAAGGAAAGTTCTCAGGGAAAGTTAAATTAAAGAAAAGGGGAGGTTTAAGTGCGGAAGGAAAATAGTGTGGGTTAGGGTGTGACAAAGAGAAGAAAGTGAAATCAAGGTGGATCGTGGCGAGTTGGTGGTGGACACCGCGGAGATTTTTGAAGCCGGAACACACTCCGGCTTGGTTGAGTATACTCTGTGTTGTTGTGTTTGTAGAATTTGTCGCTCCTTTGTTTCGCTCCCCGATTTCCTTAACCTATCCTTCTAGCATCCCGCACCCAGAGCCCAGTCATTTGGCGGCGGGTTAAAGTTGTTCCTGGCAGCTCAGGAACTGTGCGAGTGGGTTCGTAACCTTCCGGTTGGACCTCACCTCGGGTGCACCCATAAAACATTTGTTTGTCAAAGTTTGGGTATTTTGGAAAAATTTGTTGGTACATATTTTGTTTTTGGTTGGTTTTAGTTTGTGTGTTTGATTTATCATATGTATGTACCCACCCCGTCTCCACTGAGAGAGTCGGTGCATTAATATTTCGTTATTGTCACCAAGTGTTGTTGTTTTGCCCTTGTTGTATTAAGCCGTGGCTTTGTTATTTGTGTAAAAGGGTAGGTGACAAATTGGCGCCCAACGTGGGGCAACAAAAAAAAATAAAGAGTTGGTAAATTGTTTTTTTTTTTTTGTGAGAAAAGAAAAATTCTACGAAGTGTTGTTTTTGGTAGCAGTGTATATACATAGGTACTGTGTTGTTGGTATATTTTTCTGTGCTTGTCGGTTTTTGTGATCTTTTTGCCTACTTTACAAGAATAATTCTGCCGATCAATTTTTTTTTGTTTTATTTATTTTCTTACTTAGGAGAATCGGAGAGCCGAGAATTTTTGTTGGTATTCACAAGTGTAAGTTGGTCAAGTCGGAGTTTGTCGCAAACGAGGAGTTTTTTTTTCTCTAGAAAATATACATACATACACACCTACATACTTGCAAGGTAAAAAGGGTAACAGAAGGAAAACAGCAGGTAGTAATATATACATACGTATAAATATATATAAATACATATTTACGTATATAAATTGCGTTAGGTCGCGGTAATAGCCAAAGAAAAAAATTTCCATTGCGTACAACAACACGCAAAAAGTCGCTTCGGTCAAGTTCTCATTAGGGTGAGCCATATTTTTCATTAAAAATTTCCCGAGTTAAAATTTTTTTATGTACGTTAATTAAATAAACATACAGGAAACATATACCCATATAATATTAGCGGTCGATCAGTAAATATTTGGAAGAGATACATATATCGGAGTGGAAGAAGAAGGTTTCAAGGGAGCCCATACTGAAGTACATACACATACACACATAAAGGAGTCAAGGGCAAAGATCCATACTTTCATTTCATACCTACATATATACATCTTTTTTGAATTATAAATCAATAAAATATTTTGCTTTGGTGTTTTACTCTAGTTTTACATTTTTTATTAAATAGTTTTTTTTTACTGGCCACCCTACTGTTAAGTTTGTAATTTGCATTTTACACGTATATTCGTATATACATATTTACGTACATTTACCTGCGGTCAGCGAGAGCGGCTGGTGTATACATACATACACATTATAAAAGGTACGTAAGCTATTGTTGGTGTTGTCCCAGTAGGTAGTGTTGTTGGGTTGTTACATTTGTAATAGGCTCTATTGTTTTTTGTTATAGCTCCCAAATTTGCTGCGCCAGTGCTAGGGTGGTTCAAAAATTTTAGAGTATTGGAAAATACTAGGGTGTCAAGTTTAGTTTTGGGATTGGAGCTTTTATTCGTTAAATCTTAAACTTGGTGTACTATTTCTCGATATCAATTTTAAATTGGGTGGATATAAAAAAAAAATAAAAGGAAAAAAAAAATTTTTTTTTTATATTTGCAGATTTTTTTTTCTGGTATTGGAATCGCTTAAAATTGTGAGAAATTTTTTTTTTACGTGGCAACTTTTGCGGTGATTTTTAATTTCGAAATTTTTAGGTGATTTGTTTTTTTGGTTTTGAGAAAAAAAAATTTTTTTGTTGGCTTCGAATTGTGTTTAGAGTTCTAATTTAACTTTTAGCATTGCAAATTTTTTTTGTAATTTTTACGATTCGGTTTGGCGGCTATTAATTCTTTTTTTTCTGGAAATTTTATATTGAATTTTTTTGCGTTGGAAATTGTGTTTATCATCTGGAAAACAAAATGGAAATAAATTGGTTATCACAAGAAGAATTGGCTTACGAGATGGAGGCACGCGGATTAGCAGTAGCATCGGTGGAATCAATGCGGAAATCGTTAAGGGCATCGCGGGCAGTTGAACGACGTGGGTCTGTAGACTTATTTAAGGATTATCCTTTTACGTTTGAGGAAGATAAAGTTGCGGTAGAGGCAAAAATGGTAGAGATAGGCAAGTTAGTTTCGGCTCTTAATAATGGAGGAAAGCCATCAGATGGTATTAAGGCGACCACAAAACTGGAGTGGTGTTTGAATAGGATCGGTAGGGCTAAACCCGAAAATGATGACGATATGGCGTCACAGGCGGATATAAGGAACAGGATAATTTTGATGCTGGGTTATTTGGAGGAGATCAATGATGACAAACAGGAGTCTGAAACGGGTGGGCAACCCAGTGGCGCATCACCAGGGCAAGTGGTCTCACCGGGACCAGATGTGAGACCAGTGCCAGTAAGGTCTTCCGAGGAAGTAGAACTACTTAGTAGGATTTCGCAGGAGCCACCGAATCTGGCTAAATGGAACTTAAAATTCGACGGGGAAAGATCCGGATTGTCGTTACATGCATTTTTGGAGCGTGTTGATGAGCTTAGCGAGGCACGCGGCGTTGCTAAGTCTCAGTTACTTAGAGGTGCGGTTGATTTATTTTCGGGAAAAGTTTTGTTGTGGTTTAGGTCGATTAGGCGTTCGATAGCTACATGGGAAGAATTAGTGCGTGAATTAAAATTGGAATTTCTTCCCCCTAATTATGATGACCTTTTAATGTCGGAAATTCGAAGAAGGACTCAGGGAGCAAATGAGTCAATTGGAGTATATGTGGCTGCGATGAGGATTATGTTTGGAAGATTACAAGAACCAATTTCTGAGAGTAGGATGTTGGGTATAATTAGGGCGAATCTTCTTCCATTCTATCAGACCCAATTGGGACTAGTTACACCTGGTTCGATTTCTGAATTAGTTGCTTTGGGAAGGAAGTTGGAAGCCGTGAGGTCATCGGTCGATGCTTTTGTTCCCCCTCCAAACCATAGGGCTATGGGTTTATTGGAGCCAGACTTGGCATACATGTCTGTTGGTGGTGAGGCTGCGTCAGTGAACCAGTCGGTAACCAGTCCGAGGAATAGGTATGGGCCAAATACTAGGTGTTTTAATTGCAAGCGATTTGGTCATGTTTCGGCGGATTGTAGGAAAACAATCAAGTGCTTTGGATGCGGTAGGATTGGTGCTATGAAGCGGGACTGTCCAGTGTGTACAGCAAAGCCGAGTGGTACCCAAAGTGGTGGTAGTTCTGGTCTAGAGGGAAGGCGGTCTTCAAACCCCTTCAGGTCTGATTCTAACAGGAACAATAATTCCAATGTCGCAACAAACAGTTCGGGAAACGCGAATTAGACACCTGGGACGGCAGGTCAGGTGGTCTAACAGGAGTTAGTAATCCTGCTAACTCCCAGCTGGCTATAATAGGGGATCGTCGGGTTGTTGCTTATATGGGTTATTCATTGGTGGCAAGCGGCCATGATCAGCGTCCACATATCGATGTGTCGGTTTTTGGTTTTTCGTTTCGAGCATTGTTGGATTCTGGGGCTTCACGTACAGTTATTGGTCGGATTGGTTGGAGTATGCTACAGGCGTACGGCATCAGAGTTTCGTCATCGGTAAATATTCCTCAGGTTACTTTGGCGGATGGTGGTCGAGTATCAGCGTTAGGTTCTATTTCGTTACCAATTGTGGTGGAGGGCAAGTCGGTCCTCGTAGATTGTCTTATTGTTCCCGGTATACCTCATGCTCTTATTCTTGGTGTAGATTTCTGGACCAAGGCGGGTATAATCCCGGATCTGAGGGGCAGGGTGTGGTCGTTTCCTCGACCGGAACAGGAGGCGTCGGTAGCGATTATGGACCACAGTGAATTAGATACTAGGCAATCTGAAGCTTTAGGCAGATTAGTCGGGAATGCTTTTGAAACTATGGCAGACGGGTTGGGTCGAACCCATCTTGTTGAGCATAGGATAAGGATAAAGGCAGGAGTTGAGCCTGTGAAGCAGCGATACTATCCGGTATCGCCTACCATACAGTCGCGTATGGACGAGGAGTTGAAGGATATGCTCAGCAAGGGTGTCATTGAGACGTCTCATAGTCCATGGGCTTCCCCTGTGGTCATGATAAGGAAGAAAGACGGTACATATAGGTTTTGTGTAGACTATCGAGTTCTGAATAAGTGTACCGAGAAGGATAGTTACCCCCTTCCTTATGTGTCGGCGACCTTGGATAAGCTGAGGGATGCGAAATTTTTATCAAGTTTAGACATCAAGTCTGCTTACTGGCAAATACCAGTAGAGAGGAGTTCTAGGCCCTATACAGCATTCACGGTGCCAGGTAGAGGTCTTTTCCAATTTAAGAGAATGCCATTCGGTTTACATAATGCGCCTGCAACGTGGCAGAGATTTATAGATTCGGTCATAGGACCAGAGTTAGAGCCCCATGTTTTTGTATATTTGGATGATATACTCATCGTAACAAAAACGTTTGAGAAACATTTGGAAATTCTGAAAGAGGTTTTGGATAGATTAGCTGAGGCAGGATTAAAACTCAATAGAGAGAAATGCAGTTTCTGTAGGCCTGAGTTAAAGTACTTAGGTTACGTAGTAGATAGAAACGGCCTACACGTTGATCCTGAAAAAGTAGAGGCAATGGTTAGGATAGAAGTCCCGAGAAATGTTAAGCAAGTGAGATCTTTTGTAGGTACAGTGTCCTGGTACCGTAGATTCATCAAAGATTTTTCAGAGTTGGTTAGACCTCTCACCGAATTAACGAAGAAGAATAAAAAGTTCATTTGGAGTGAAGAATGTGATAGGAGTTTTAGAGAAGCTAAGGAACGTTTAGTTACGGCGCCCGTTTTAAGTTGCCCAGATTTTGATAGGCCCTTTATTATACAAACGGATGCGTCAGACTTTGGTATAGGAGCTGTGTTGACCCAAGACTTTGAAGACGGTGAGAAGGTGATAGCATATCTGAGTAGGTCCCTGAATAAAGGTGAGAAAAATTATTCCACCACAGAAAAGGAATGTTTGGCGGTCCTGTGGGCGGTCGAGAAGTTGCGACCATACATCGAAGGGACAAAGTTTAAAGTTATCACCGATCATTATTCCCTGATTTGGTTAAATAGGTTGAAAGATCCTTGTGGTAGATTGGCTCGTTGGGCATTGAAGCTTCAACAATATGATTTTGAGATTATCCATAGGAAAGGGAAAGAACATGTTGTTCCAGATTTGTTGTCGAGAAATGTTCCTGTTATTTTTGAAATTTCTACGTCGGACCCTTGGATAACGAAAATGATTGAATCGGTGTCAGAGAATCCTTTGTCGTACCCTGCGTGGAGAGTAGAAGATGGTGTCCTTTATAAATTTGTTAAATCGCCGTATCCATCCATTTACGGGGAGGGGCCCGAATGGAAAATGGTAATCGAAAATTCTCAGAGGGAAAATGTTTTGAAAAGTTGCCATGATAGTCCGTTAGCAGGACACATGGGTGTGAGGAAAACGTTCGCTAGAGTTGCTCAGAAGTTTTATTGGCCGCGAATGAAATCCGATGTTGCTAAGTATGTTCGAACTTGTAAGACATGTCAGCAGGTAAAGCCTGATAATAAACAGCCAGCTGGGGGAATGATAGAGAGGTCGAAGGAAGTTGAACCGTGGGAGATGATTTGTGTTGATTTGGTTGGTCCTTTGGTAAAGTCGACTCAAGGTTACCAATATATTCTTACGGTTGTGGATTATTTTTCGAAGTTTCCATTGTTGTTTCCTTTGCGCACAGCGACTGCGAAGAGTGTCTGTAAATTTCTTGAAAATGATGTTTTTCTATTGTTTGGCGTTCCGAGTTCCGTTGTGTGTGATAATGGACCCCAGTTCAAGAGTCGTGAGCTTCAGGGTCTCTGCGGTGTCTACGGCGTCCAGTTGCGATATACTGCGCATTACCACCCGCAGGCTAATCCAGCGGAACGGATTAATCAAATTATTAAGACTACGCTTAGGGCTTATGTTTCGGAGAACCAGAGGTCATGGGATCAGCAATTAGCGAAGGTAGCGTGTTGCATTAGGTCATCACAGCATGAGGTGTTAGGAGTTACACCATACTTTGTTAACTTTGGTCGGGACATGGTGCTTGAAGGTAGTCAAGGTTATATAAGGTCCTTAGGAGAGCAGGAACAATTGAATTGCGAGGAGATAGCTAGGAAGTTAGTGGAGATTAGAGCAGACATAAGATTGAAGTTGGAGCAGGCAGGAGCTAAGTTAGCTAAACAGTATAATCTTAGGAGAAGAGATGTACAATATATGCCAGGAGAGTTAGTGTGGAGAAAGAATTTTGCGTTGTCCGATGCGGCTAATTATTTTGCAGCGAAGTTAGCGCCTAAGTATGTAGGGCCTTTTGTGATTAAAAAGAGGGTATCTCCTTGGACATATGTTTTAGTAGATGAGAATGATAGGGAGAAAGGAACCTGGAATGTGAGGGATTTAAGGCCGTATCGGGATAGGTAGCATTAGGGCCAAAGAAGGAAGTTTCCTTCTTTCACGAGGAAAGGGTGGAGTTGTCGCGGTCTGATCGCGACAAAATATTTTTCCTTTTGTTACTCCCACTATGTATGTATGCACTGGCAGAGCAAATTTTCATTTGTTTTGTTTATTTACCTTTTTACCTTTTATCCTTTGTTCCCAACGGGGAGCGCACCCTGGCGGCGACAAATGAATTTAATTGATATTGCCATGATGGGCAGTACTGGCGGAGTGTGTTGCGAGCTTTTGCCTTTTAGCGGAGTTCCCCACCAAATTGTTATACATATATATGTAAATATGTAGGATGTAAATAAAGAAAAGCAAAGAGCGCGGAAGGCGCAGAAAGGGGTGTCATCGCTTTCGTCCCTTTTGCGGTGCATTAAGGCATCCGCTAGATGAAGGCAGTTTATGTGTGTGTGGTTGTATATCATTGGTCGGGGCATCGGTGATGACCGCACAGGTTAGCGGTTCGGTGCGACCGGGTGGTTACCCACACATACAGCCTGATGGTATATACAAAAATGTATATGCTGGCGCGCAGCCTTCGGCCTGGCTCGCGGGTGCGCGTCAGAATACGTTTGTATGCGATTGCGAGAAGATCTCTTTTTGTGCGGGCGATTTTTAAGATATTCATAAAGGCGTTGGTGTTTAGAAAAAAAAAAGAAAAATAAAAGATAGTGGTGTCAGTGTGTCAAGTGGGTTAGATAAAGGTTTCTGGAAAAAAAAAATAGTTAAAGGAAAGTTCTCAGGGAAAGTTAAATTAAAGAAAAGGGGAGGTTTAAGTGCGGAAGGAAAATAGTGTGGGTTAGGGTGTGACAAAGAGAAGAAAGTGAAATCAAGGTGGATCGTGGCGAGTTGGTGGTGGACACCGCGGAGATTTTTGAAGCCGGAACACACTCCGGCTTGGTTGAGTATACTCTGTGTTGTTGTGTTTGTAGAATTTGTCGCTCCTTTGTTTCGCTCCCCGATTTCCTTAACCTATCCTTCTAGCATCCCGCACCCAGAGCCCAGTCATTTGGCGGCGGGTTAAAGTTGTTCCTGGCAGCTCAGGAACTGTGCGAGTGGGTTCGTAACCTTCCGGTTGGACCTCACCTCGGGTGCACCCATAAAACATTTGTTTGTCAAAGTTTGGGTATTTTGGAAAAATTTGTTGGTACATATTTTGTTTTTGGTTGGTTTTAGTTTGTGTGTTTGATTTATCATATGTATGTACCCACCCCGTCTCCACTGAGAGAGTCGGTGCATTAATATTTCGTTATTGTCACCAAGTGTTGTTGTTTTGCCCTTGTTGTATTAAGCCGTGGCTTTGTTATTTGTGTAAAAGGGTAGGTGACACTACTGTCCCCCAAACATATCAAAAAACAACAATAATAATATTGTTGTGTACACAAAAGCATCTATTGAATTATAATTTTTTAATACAGAAAGATATGCACTAAGGTGGAGTGAAACTTTTTTTTTGGAAATTCAATTTGTTCCAAAGCCAGAACGGAAGCTTTCTAGCCCAGTAATAAGCATGTAAAATTTTATTGACCTACTCGCATGTTTAGAGGTGCCCCCAGCCCCACAAAGTTGAAAAAATAGCACGATCTGGTACAAATATGAAACTTTGAAAATTATAAAATAAAAAAACTAAGTATGAGGATTGATAAAGATGGTTAAGCTGAGTATTAAAGTGAATTTCTTTTTTTTGGGAAACAACAACAACAAAAGTTATTAAAGGTCAAAGTTTATATTGTGCATTTTTTAAATTGCAATTACTTAAAAACTACTGAACCGATTTCGAATATATTACCATTCGATAGGTATGTTGATTCCCTTTAATTTGATATACATTTTATGTGGGTTCCATAACACCCCCCTGCGGGGGTCAACCCCCCTTTTACCCCCCTTACTTTTCATATATAAAATGTATATCAAATGAAAGGGAATCAAAATACCTATCGAATGGTATAAAAATATTCGAAATCGGTTCAGTATTTTTTAAGTAATTGCAATTTAAACAAGTAAGAGCGCGGCTGCCTTCGGCCGTACCGAAGACTTCATACTTTTCATGAATGGGGAAATGAAAAGTTACCTATGCACATAACCTGATTTAGTTTAATTTATAATTTCAATTCTGTCAGTGTTATAGTGTAATTTTCGGTAACATTATTTGGGTCCATATGGGTACAAATACTCCAAAGTTTCATGTCCTTAGCTGTAAAAAGCGAGAAGTTATACCCCAAAATGTGTATATCTGAATAATCGGTTGTATGGGAGCTATATGTTATAGTGGTCCGATCTTGACAATTTTCGGTAACCTTATTTGGATCCATATGGGTACAAATACTCCAAAGTTTCATGTCCTTAGCTGTAAAAAGGGAGAAGTTATACCCCAAAATGTGTATATCTGAATAATCGGTTGTATGGGAGCTATATGTTATAGTGGTCTGATCTTGACAAGTTTCGGTAACCTTGTTTGGATCCATATGGGTACAAATACTCCAAAGTTTCATGTCCTTAGCTGTAAAAAGGGAGGAGTTATACCCCAAAATGTGTATATCTGAATAATCGGTTGTATGGGAGCTATATGTTATAGTGGTCCAATCTTGACAAGTTTCGGTAACCTTATTTGGATCCATATGGGTACAAATACTCCAAAGTTTCATGTCCTTAGCTGTAAAAAGGGAGAAGTTATACCCCAAAATGTGTATATCTGAACAATCGGTTGTATGGCAGCTATATGTTATAGTGGTCCGATTCGGCCAATTCTGACAAATGATCAATTGAGCATCAAAACTCACCCGTGTTCCAAATTTCAATCAAATATCTCAAAAACTGAGGGACTAGTTTGCGTTCACACAGACGGACGGACGGACGGACAGACGGACATGGCTTAAACGACTCAGCTCGTGATTCTGATCATATCGGTATATATACTGATGGGTCTGTCAAGCCTCCTTCTAGTACTTTCAAGATTTCATTTTCGGCACAAAGTTATAATACCATTTCATTCTCATGAAAGGTATAAAAATGCATAATATAAACTTTGACCTTTAATAACTTTTGTTGTTGTTGTTTCCAAAAAAAAAAAATTCACTTTAATACTTAGCTTAGCCATCTTTATCAATCCTCATACTTAGTTTTTTGATTTTATAATTTTCAAAATTTCATATTTGTACCAGATCGTGCTTATTGCTTTCAACTTTGCGGGGCTGGGGGCAGTTCAAAACGTCATCCTATCGCGATAAAATTTTGTGGGGTTCATTAACTCGTATAAAGGCAACTTTTCATTGCTGGTACGTTCAAAAAAAGAACAAACAAAAAATCTCCATATGATTTCACTCCACCTTAATATGCACATAGAGGCGCAGGTTCGAGTCCCAGAAAAGTCAAATTGAAACTAATTTAAATTGATTTTTTTTTAATTCTTAAATTTATTTATAATTGAAATTCGATAAGAAAATTTTAAAATTACTTTGCTGTTTTAGGAATTTGGTGCATTGGTGAAATCGGTGTATGTAAAACTAACGCCCTTATTTTACAAAACGCCGTGACTCGTTGCGTCGCAGTCACTCACGTTCACTCACTTTCACCTTCACATAACAGTTGGTATTTTATAAGCTTTTACGTTTTTTCGTTCGCTCCGTTGCGTAGTCACGACGATTGTCAAACGCTTTACGTAGCCTATTTACCACTTTTCTGGTTTTCTTCATTTCCTTAGTAATTTTTGGTGTGTTTTTTTTAATCGAACTGTTTTATTGATTGGTTAACCCTGGAAAATTGGCTGCTTGCAACCCAATAAACATTTTTTTTTCATTTTCAATTCGAGGTTCATTTGAGGCACATTTTTAGTATGGGATTTCGGGCTGATTCTCAATTTGATGATTTCATTTTCTCCAATTTCAAAGTTGGTACCAAAGGGAATGCAATCAATAGATGTATGTATGTATTACATATTTGTACTCTAGAGTACAGAAAAATTGAGGGATAGTGAGAGAGTTTGTGTTATGAGCGCAGAAATGGAATGGAATAAATAGGTGTATGTATTAGAGCCCTAGTTACCCGGGTATCGAGCAATTCGATCTGATCGTTTTTGTTTGAAGCCCGTTTGTTGTTCAAATGTCCGTACAAACATTCGAGCATTCGAGCTTACAAACAAAAAAAATGTGTATCGGAAAAACAAAAATAAAAAAACTACATATAAAAAAAAAAATAATAAACAAAAGAAAAAAAATTCAAAATACCCGAATTTTTCAAATGCCCATACAAACATACGGGTAATAAACAAACAAACAACTGTTCGAGCATTTGAACAACAATTGTTCGGGCTACACGAAAATGTTCAAAAAAAATCGAGAGCTCTAGTATGTACATATGTATTACATATTTGTACTCTGATGTGATATTTTTCATTTACCCGTGCGGGTGAATTTCGCCTGTGCCTTTTGTACAGTCACATGAGTATATTAATATCTTTTTTAATATGCATACATACATACATATGAGAAACAAACTATGTTTTTAATAAAGTTTGTGTAACTTCACAAAAAGCAACAAACAAATAAAATAAGAGTAAGAAATACGGAATCATTATTACACACAATCATTTTCAACCGTTAAGAGACTGCTCACGTAAAACAACGAACGCTGATTGAAATTTGCAAACATACAAAATTTCTTCGTTCCTTGAAACTTTGACATGATGAAATTCGTGAAATGGTACAAAATGCGAAACAAATTTTTTTTCAAATGTGTTGTAAGTTATTCTAAAATTGATAAACAATGTTTCATGAACACTTGAAAATATGTTTATTTTCGAATTATATACATATATGCTGATTCTCAAATTTAGAAACAAAATTTTCTCAAACGTTTTAGAATTTATTTTTCAGTGTTTAATGGGAAGTCAACAAAAATAAAACAAGTAAGGAAGCCTAAGTTCGAGTGTAATCGAACATTAGATACTCAGCTGTATGCTTTCATTGTTTGTTTGCGTTTGATAGAAACACGGTGTATTTTATATAAAGCGAGTGCCGCATAAAGTGGGCGTAGCCACGCCCATTTTCAACATTTTTATATTTTTTGTTTCCGGTCTATTGTGGAACTCATGCCACAAAATTTCTATGAATTATCTCTATATTTGACAAAGATATCGCTTCAAATGTTTTTATTAGGCCACTTTATAGATCCCATGTATAAAAGTGGGCGTGGTCGTCAAACCGATTTCGCTAAAATTTTGAACATGTATTACCACAAGTAATAAAAGTATACGCACCAAGTTTCGTCATTATATATCAATTATTTGTCGAGATATAGGCTCAGAAATCTCGTATATTCCTGTTTCTAAAAAGAGGCGGTGCCACTCCCATTTTCCAAAATTTTTGTGTTTTTCGTTTTATGTCCGCAGTTGGACACCTGCTATAAAATTTCAATGATATATCTTTATATTTGACAGAGATATGGCTTAAAATGTTTTTATTAGGCCACTTTATAGTATACATATATAAAAGTGGGCGTGGCCATCAACCGATTTTAACTGTTTTCCGTCAAAACGTTTGCCTAAATAATTAAATCACGCGTACCAAATTTCATCGATATATCTTCAATGGTTTCTGAGTTATGACATATAAAACTTTCAAGGTTTGACCCTTAATAAGTGGGCGTGGCACCGCCCATTTTCCAAAATTTCACCAAATTTCTTTCTAGGGGCCTGAGCTCAACACGTGGGTAAAATTTCATCGCTCCAGCTATATTAGTGACTGAGATACCAAATTTCCGATTTTTTCTATATAGGAAAAGTGGGCGTGGTCATGGTCCGATTACGCCCATTTTCAATACCAACCGTCCCAGTCCCGATACCAACTTGCATTTCAAATTTCATCAAAATATCTCAATTTTTGCGCGAGTTAGAGTGTTTACAGACGGACGGACATGGCTCAATCGATTTCTCTTTTCACCCTGATCATTTTGATATATATAAGTCTATACCTATCTCGCTTATTTCATTCTGTTACAATCCTCCGTTATGTGATTAAAACTATAATACTCTGTGTACTAGTACAGCTGAGTATAAAAAAGTATTTGTTGACATTGTGTGTAAATACATACATACGTGTTTTGTTTAGTTTGTTTTTTTGAATAAAATATATTATTATATGCAACAGATGTATTAAAAAAATGTGTGTGTAATGCAGTATATATAAATATATATACGTGTTATGCAATGTTAAAAAATAAGATGAATTTGTGTGTTCGTGTATGTGCAGGAAGCAAGACAAAAGTTAAAAGGGTTTTTTATTAATATATGTTTTATTTAAATCAAAGAAAAAATTAGTTCAGCAACATATTCGGGTTCGCGAGATTGGAACGCGTCGATTGATACCCCGTTTTTTTTTTGCTTGGCTAATTTTGCCGTTGCAAATTAAACTATATCGAATGCTCACTCGAACAAAAGGAAGTGACTCTTTTGACAGTTAAAGTGACCGTTTTCGTCACTTTGCGTTTTATAAAATACCAAAAACGTAACATACTCACCAAAAAACGTAACACATTCACTTCAAGTCACTTACAGTCACCTAAAGAGATACAAAATACGAACACGACAAAAAGTGACTCTGGGTGACTCGTTGCGTCGCGTTGCGTTTTGCAAAATAAGGCCCTAAGAATATCAGCAGATGTGCACAAATGTAAAGTAACATTCCATTCTACAGCGCGCTGCCAATTTTTTCAACTTTTCTCTCAAATCTGTAATTCACCATCACTCAACTCTGGTAACGTTAACAGGATGCAATAAGCAAAAGCAGAAAAAAAGCAAAGACACAACTAATTGCTGGAAGTAAAATGAAATCCCCCAAATCGCGTTGCTTTGCTTAACTATACAAGCAAACACGGCTCAGCTGAAAACTGAAGCGAATGAATCGTGTTCTCGTTTTTTACTCGGCTGGCCGAGTTTGCTAATTTACTTTTCGTTAGCAAAAGCAAAGCAAAAGCAAATGCAGCAAAAGTAGCTAAGCAATTTCAAACCCTGGTTCAAATTCTATTTATAGCACTTATAGCACGGTTGCCGAACTTGGTAATTACCAAAATAGGTTATTTTTCGCTGTTGGTTTCTTGGTAACTTTCACATCTGTTTGGCAATTTTTGTTTTTAAGAAGTTGTTTACTATTTTTGGTATACAAGAAAAATATGGAAGTGATTATAGGACAAAGAGAATATTTTGGAGCGCTGACTGTTCATTGTGAATATGCACAGGCAAATAAAGAAGAGCATATCTCCGATTAAAAACTGAAATAGTTTTGCTTCGATACACATAGTACATATTAGTTGATATTTTTTCGTTTAGGCTTCATTTTTGAGCTCTTATGACCAATGTTTTTTTTTTATAAGGAAAAAATGTATGTGAAAAATTAATATTTTTGGTAGAAGTTATAAATACATATGTATGTAGATCTATTTCGGAGATCACCACATCCCTTCATCAGACTTCTTTTTACTTTTATTCTTGCGTCCGCATAAAACATCCTTTAATGAAAATTTTCACTAAAAAGTTAAAAATAAATAATAGCTTAAAAAACTAAAAAACACGCTTTAATCTTAAAAATCGTACTAAAAATTGAGAAATAATTTAATTAGAAACAAAATGATGAACGAAAATATAAGTATTTAAAGAAAAGCGTGGGGGTGCTCAATAATATTTGAACATGAAAATATTCGATTCGTACAACTAGTACAAAAATATACATACCTAGTTGCGAAATTAAAGAGTACGTTATATGAAATCTCAAAAAAGTCAAAATAAAAATATTAGTTAAAAACAGCGATCTTAAATATTTTTTGAAATAGTGAGCACCACCCGACGCTTTTCCTTAAATACTTATATTTTCGTTCATCATTTTGTTTCTAATTAAATTATTTCTCAATTTTTAGTACGATTTTTAAGATTAAAGCGTGTTTTTTAGTTTTTTTAAGCTATTATTTATTTTATATTTTTTTTATTTAGTTTAATACCCAGGGAAATATGCACATTCACACGCACATGCTTTGTTTTTGCAAAGCCATGTCCAAAGTTTAAGTTAAGAATTTTGACGCGTTGTGGCAATGTTAAAATTCTTGTATGAACGACTGGGATGGGACCCCAGGAATGATAAAAATCAGTCGTAGTTGTTCGGTCCCTTAAAACTTGAAAACCACTGGACTAAACTGAATACTTCCTTCTGCAAGTTTGTTCGTAATTACCTCGAATTGGTTTTAGGCTAAAAAAGTTGAAAATATTAAGAGTGTAGCACCTCCCATACAAACTTAATGTTACATGTTGAATGTCTCTGGAAGTATTTATGATAAGACCCTGCAAATTCGTACGGAGTTAAGCATAGTACTGAGTTCGAGTTTCACGTGAAATTGCTGTCAAAATCCATACAAAAAAAACTGGTTGTGAAACATCTGTGAAATTTCACAGATATTTCACGACAAAGTTGTACTGAGTTCCTGCCGTGAAAACGTTGCGCAACATGCTAGCAACATCGTGGCAGCAAGATTTTTTCACGCCAATTTAAATATACAATGCCATTTATTTTCGAGTGAAAAGTGACATTTGTTGAAATTGAAATTTATATTTTGTATAAAATTTTTTATTGGCCAAAATTTGAAAGTTGGTTCTGAGGCGATGCTCCAAATTTTTCCTTTTTACATTTACTCAGTTTTCGTTTTGGCATTTATTGTCATTTGACAAAAAAATTGTCTTGAAACATTTCACGGCAAAATAAATGCATGTTGCTGGCGAAATTTCACCGCGGTGAACTCAGTACTAGGCTTTAAACAATAACTGTACCATACTTACGAGAAAAGATGGGAGATTTTGGAAAAAGGGGCGTGGCACCTCCCATACAAATTTCTTTCGTGCTGAGTATCTTTGGAAGTGTTTTCCGTAGAATATCAGAACTTGGCAGGATAAACGAAATCAATAGGGATAGGGATAGGCATAGGAATAGGGATAGGAGCAGTGTTGCCAGATTTTTTTTTGTCCCAAATCGTCAATTTAAAAATAAAAATCGTCATCCATTTTTTGCCCCATCTGCGACAAATGCAATCATGTTGTTTTCATAAGGAACATTGTTTTCGATGAAATACTGTTTTATCGTATTATGTAAACTGATAGCGTCGCAGGTTTCAACACGGACCAAACGAAAAAAAGTCTTTCACTGAAAAGTTTATACATACTCTCACTACAAGACTGAGTAATTTCGTATTACTTAAGTATATCAGTGGATTCATCAACGCACAATGAAAATTTAGTTGTTCGGATTATGGCACATAGTGATTCTAGCTGGTTAGGTACTGCCCAAGAGCGTTCTGAATAATAATTGTTGCTTGTGTTTTTCCACACGATAAAGCTGCCGCCGTTTTAGAATCGTCGAAACTGCTTTTTATACACTTTACAAGATCATCTACGGCGGAGAATGGTAGATTATGTTGAGCAATGAATTTACTTATTCTATTCGTGTGGCAGTGCGCTCAGAACCAAGGCAATGCTACATTTTAATGTAAGGCGCATTTCTGTCGTACCCAAGTATGAAAAGAATACTCGCTTATTCATCAAATTACCTTCAAAGCAACAACACCAACTCGACTATTTTAAAAATAGTCCAGTTGGTGTTGTTGCTTTGAAGGTAATTTGATGAATAAGCGAGTATTCTTTTCATACTTGGGTACGACAGAAATGTGCCTGTAGTAAAAGGATTTATGAAAAACATAATACCAGTGTTGGAAAAGGATTGAAGAAAACCAATCAGATTGCCTTAATTTTTTTTGTCTAATTATGCAAATTTGTATAAAGTAATTAATTTTTATTACGAATAAATCTATATTTCTCTGTACTTCCTAAAATCGTCATTTTGTGACATGAAATCGTCCCATCGTCATGGAGTCCAAAAATCGTCAAAATGACGATGCCATCGTCATTCTGGCAACGCTGGATAGGAGGGTCTTTCGCGGCGAATATATATATGTATGTACAAATATAACTTTTATTGAGAAAATTTACAATTATTTAGTATTCGTAGTCATTACTATGGATTCTAAGATAATGGTGAGCAACACGGTAAACAAAGACTTTTTTTAGGCTTTATAGCAGGGCTGCACATTAACGTTATTTTTTATTTTGTTTTCAATTCAACTTTGAAAAATTTTAACGTTGAATGCTTAACAAAAAATACTGTTTTTATAATTATCAAAAAACATCAACAAGAATTTCGTTTTCTTGATTATCAAAGAACAAATATTGAAAAAATTTCGTTTCCGTAGACAACAAAAAAAATTATCAAAAAAATAACGTTAATAAAAATTCAAAGCAAAATGAAGCCGTAAGCCCGAAATAATTTTTTATTATTATTTTGTTTTTGATGATCAACGAAACGAAATAATTTTGATAATTCTTTTTTGGTAATCAACGAAACGAAATAATTTCAATAATTTTTATTTGATATTCAACAAAAGAAAATTTTTTTGTTAATTTTTATTTGATATTCAACAAAACAAATTTTTTTGTTGATATCGTTGTGCAGACTTGCTTTATAGGAATAAGTTTTAGGCAGAACAACGTCTGGCGGGTCAGCTAGTGTAGTATATATTTCAAAAACATATTTTTTTAGTGTAGTGATGTGTGGTATTTAGCTGGAATGAATCTGATGCACGGGAAGACAATTATCATCTCACAAGTCATAAACATGTAAAAACCACTAGTGTCTTTCATTTAAATTGGATAGTTGAGCAGCTTAATTCACGAGGTACAATACAAGCTAATAGAATTCCACCATTTCACTAGCCGCTTTGCCTGCAGGGTTGTTGCATAATAATATTAGTAGAGGCTTCATATATAACTGTCGATGACATATGTGACATCTAGTGTTATTTGGCAATTTTATGTCAAATGTACATATCTATACAACCATTTTATGTACAATATAAACAAACGGTATGCAAAAAATCTAATACTAAAAAAATATAAATAATAAATATTTGAATGATCTGTCACTATATCAGTCACACCTATTGTGAATACCTGCTGTGGCTGCATTGAAAATTGTTGTTACTCAATTTACGTTTTCAGCTAAATTGCTTTTATTTGCAACTGTTACAGAAGCAGCAGTTGCTATTGTTGCTCGTCGCAATGGCGTTGCTTGATGGATTATTTTGCAACGTTATTTTTTTCACTCAGTCGTTTATTTATTTATAAGTTTTTTATTTTATTATTTCAAATATCTATGTTTAATATTTAAACTGTGTATGTAAGTAATTTCAAACATTTTTCGTGTAAAAACTCAAATATTTTTGTACACATATGTATGTACACTATATAGATACGTTTACATACCTATTATATAAAAATGAACGTGTGTGTGTGTGTGGGTGAGTTATTTATGGACCCCAAAGTAGTCAACCGATCTTTACGAAATTTTCACATTAGAGTGATATGGTATAAGCGCACGTGGTAGGGTATATAGAATTTCGGAAAAGTGGGAACTTCCCGGAATACAGGCCCAAATGTGGACCCAGAGTGCCCCTGGAAGGCTTTGAGCAATATTGGTCTCAACATATAGTTATTTTTATTGCGGTGCCTAGGCCAGGTCCCCAGATATGGGTCAAAACGTGGAACCAAGTGACCCCGGAAAGTTTCTGAGCGATATGGGTATCAAATGAAAGCTGTTGAGGAGAACTTGAACAATGAGCTCTTGAAATAGTGATGCTTAGGCCGGGTTCCAAGATATGGCTCAAAGCGTGGACCCGGATGACCCCTGAATGTTTCCGAGCGATATTGGCAGCAAATGAGAGGCGTTGAGCAGTTCATCAACACATAGCTATTTTCATTGTGATTTCTAAGTCGGCTATCCAGATATGGCTCAAATAGTGGTCCGGGATGGTGATGGATGGTCCCGGTAAGGTAAAGGTAAAATTAAAATTAAAGGAAAAAGAAAGAGAAAAGGAAATGTGGAGGGAAACCGTCATTATAACATCAAAACTTTTTTCGTCGCTGCGAAGCGGGACGGGTATTTGCTAGTACTTAATATAAATATTTCATACCAACGCTTCCAAACAAAACTGTACTTAGTCTGAAAACTGTGTTTTGCCGCGGAAGCTCTTAAAGTTTAAATTCGATATGGAACCTCAGTTGTATGCTAAGTACATATATCTTCGCTTGTAACTTCTATTTGGATTGAAAGGTCAACACCAAAACTCGATGCCATCTAAGTTAGGGTACGCCTTATATAAAACCATAACAAAAAATATAAACTTGCTACTTTGTTTTTCATGGCAAGCTTTCAATATTTTTATTCTGTAAAAATATCGAGTTGTATTATATGTACACATTTGCTTCTAACTTTTGATTGGATTGTACGATTGATACCAAAATTTGACAACATCCAAACTAAGAAACTTAATAAATGATAACACCAAAAAACCGAAAATCGTACCAAGGCTGTATTTAGGGGGGGGGTTTGGGTGTTTGAGCCCCCCTCGAAATTCTGGTAGATAAATTTTACTTATATCATATTCAAAGCTATATGTTGAAAACACTAGTTAACAAATAATTAACTTGAGAAAATACCAAGAATTTCAGGTATAGGGAAGGGCTGGCATGAACCTGCTGAGGTCAAAACCATTTTTTTATGGTTAGGGTAATTTTGGGTTTTTTTGGTTACAACTTCAATCAAAAATTCTTTTCGCTGAAGTATCTACTCCGTTCGAAAGATAATTAAAGTACGCTTCTAACGACATACCACTTATAAATTAAATTATGTTACCACTCCGGAATAAGGCAGTTAATCATCGCACATTTTCTAAATTTTAGCATATTTCTAAAATTTTAGCATATCGCTAGCTTAGAGTGCAAACTGTGTAAGTGCATTTTTATGAAAAAGGGTTTTTTTTATGTAGAACGCTAGAAAAATTAAATACGCACCGCGCTAAACAAGTCTGCGATACTTGTCATATTTCTACTCGTTGTTATTCATTGATACCCAAATTGTGTAAGTCCAAAAAGCGAAGAAATTTGGGTAAGTCCAAAATATTTACATGAACAGAAATTTTTTTTTCATTTCGAAATTTTTTTATTT
The DNA here is from genome assembly GCA_960531455.1 of Urophora cardui. Lineage (NCBI taxonomy): Eukaryota > Metazoa > Arthropoda > Insecta > Diptera > Tephritidae > Urophora > Urophora cardui. The sequence continues at coordinate 90,944,626 of OY482671.1, read as the reverse complement.
TTTGTTTTTGTCTCTCCTACAAAGTTTTCAATGTCAAAATTTTATTGATTTTTTGCCATTATTGAAAAAAAAATGGTTTTTATTGGGGTTTTTATAAGAAGTTGTAAAAATCAGAAAAGTTGTATTCTTTTTAAAATTATTTTGTTTTATTGCAAACATTTTAAGCGTAATAGTAAAAAGATTCGATGAATACTTTATTTTTGGAGATTTTGAGGAGATTTCTAAGTGTACTGTTATGTAGCCAACCAATTTTAGTGTAAAAGTGCAATTCTCAATGCTGTAAAAAATTCCTTCGATTTTAGATTTTTTTTCTGTAGGGTGTTTGCCTTATATGTACGTGAGACCAATTAAAATTTCCGAAAATCCAATGAAAATTTTGAAAAAGTTGAATGTTGCATATCGCTAGCTTAGTGTGCAAATTGTGTAATTCTCAAATTGTGATATTGCCCAAGTGCTCAAATAGAACTGGTTCCTATTTTCATTTAGGGGATTCACAACCTGTCATATTGCGTCATATCGTCATAAGTCATAATATTTTGTGGTTGCTTTCTATGCTATATGTGTACTAAATAAATACAACTCTGCACGATATGTTTTTGGGTCGTCGTATTTGATCATCTGTTTTTGTTTACTTCTTCACAGGGCTTCGGAAAAGTCTTTTATAACTATTTCCGTACAATATTTTAATATGACATATGACTTTATGACACTTTGTGAATCACCTAATTATTTCCTACATTTATTATTTGCTACTTAACTCACATAACATAGCCCTTGCTGATTATTTAAAATAGTAAAAAAAATTTTGTATTTCAAAATGTACAGTTCATGGACAGTGAAGAAAAACAAAATTATATGAATTTTTAAAATTTGTTCACACGTGGCACACACCCGCGGCTAAAGCATGTACATAAAGGGCAGGTGGAGGACGTATAAAATATTGGAATGCATAGGTGGATGAGTTCCAGCAAAGTGTGCATCCGTGGCAATGAAGGTGGCTGTGTGGATATGTTTGTATGTATATGTGAACAAATAACGGAGCTTAAAACAAACAGTAACAGAAATATTAACGCCTACGGTTGTTTGTGAAAGGGTAGCCGCAGAGTGGCCAGAGCTATGTAAGCTATTCCACAAAAAACGTGTGTAAATATGTACATACTAGGGATTCCAATCCCGGGATCCCGCCCTTTTGGACACCCCGAAAATCCCGGGATCGCTAGAATTTTATCCCGGGATTTTTGGGATAAGATAAAGACAGAATATTCCCCTATTATAGCAAAGGAAATTTGTATTTTATATAATTTTTAATGGTCTCAGATCTGTATACTAATAGCATTTCCTATTCTGCATGAAAATGTTGCATTATTACATTGCACCATTATCAACATGTGCCCTGTGCCCTATAAATTTTGCATTTTTCATGTGATGAATGAAAAAAAAAATAATGCAATGTGCTAAGAGCAGAAGATGTTGACCGTAGTCGGGCCAGTTTTATATTTTGTAAATAGAACAAACAGCCTTAAAAAAGTGTTGAGTCTGTGTGGAAGAGAACAAAAAAATGTGACAGCCCGAAGAAAGTGCGACATTTTTGCCAGAATAAAAAAGTCCATTAATCAAAGTAAGGATTGATATTTTTGATGTTTTCTTTAATAATCAAATTTTTTTGTCGTGAAGTACGCGTTGTAAGGAAACGTACGTTAGGTATTTTTAAAGCCTTTAGAATTCTTGTGGTAAAATTCATTTGATAATTTCTATTTCCTGATTTTTGGTCATTTATTTCCCAAATGGTTTTTGGAATTTTCCCATATGGAAAGTAAATAATGGAAGAAAATGCAAACAAAATTTTAATTAGACTTGATAGTTTTACATTACTCTACTAAAATTAAATACGCAGCTGCATCCTCGGAATTCATATCAAAATATATGCCTCCGATTTTTAAATATTTTCGGAAGTTGCATTAATTTTCAGAATTTTTCGGTAAGCTTGGAAATATTCGCTTAAACGAAGTGTGTCGTTAAATTCTAAAAAATTTTATTGGAAATTATCAAATGATCGCAAACCTTTTTATCCTAATATCCTAAAAGTACCAACCATAAAGGAAAATGTTTTGTTCACCAAATGTATTTAATTTTCTTTGTTGATTGTGTTTTTTAAAGTAACTCTTAAGTGTTATTAAATAATACGCATGATTTTACGTTCTTATTTTATTTTGTTAGTAATGAAATAATAAAAAATGGCAATAAAAATCTATTTTTTCTTTGCATGTTAAAGTTGTAGCGTTTCTCGAAAATGTACATATTTAATTTTTCAACCTCAAATGTGGGAAAATAATACTGGTGGACAAATTTTTGTAACAGAAATAAAATTCTACGTTTCAAAAGGATTTCGGTGCACTTTTTGAGATATTCTTGTCCAAAGACGCGAAAAACGCGGTTTTTGGCCATATTCACCCCTCAATATCTTTAAAATTGCGCACTTTCATTAAAAACTGATTAAATCTATTGAAAGCACGATCATTTCTCTTGAAGACGATGTTTTGCTTTTTCGGATATCTTGCTTGTAACTTGCAATATTGCAAATAAAAATTTTGTAGCACGCTTTTAGGCAGTTTATTATATTAACAACAAACTGAGCGTTAGAATGAAATAAGTGAATTAATTTATATTAATTTATCGAAAATACGACTAAATTTTGCGTGACTGAAACAAAAATTCAAATCAGTGGCCTACTATGTATATATTTTCTATACTGAAATAAAAATAGTTCGGCAGAGCAGCTACAAAACTTGATTTCGATTAAAACAGCTCTACAAATACTGCCGTTGATTACGAAGAAAAATACCTTATTGTACAAAAACATATATTTCTAGATCTATAAATAAGAAACCCGAGAAAACAAAGCGCTGTTTTCAAGAGAATTGATCGTTCTTTCAATAGCTGCAATCATTTTTTAATGAAAGTAAGTAATTTAACAGATTGTGCAGTGAATATAGCAAAAAATCGCATAAATATCTCAAAACCTACAAGTATTACCGAAAATCCGACTTCAGATTCAGATTCAGGGCACCGAAATCCTTTAGAAAAGTAGAATTTTATTTGAGTTAGAAAATTTTTTCGAAATTTTGTCGGCCTGTATAATTAATGTCCAAATTCCGCTATAAATCCCGGGATCCCGGGATTAGAAATAAAAATCTCGAAAATCCCGGGATCGTAAAAATCGGAAAAATTGGAATCCCTAGTACATACCCAACAAACATCACGCCAAAAAATCTCAAACGTTCGAGAAAACCTTAATTCTCAATTTGATAATTAAGATTTTCTCAAAAATTACTCTAACATTTGGGAAAAATGTACCTTCTTGTTTTCAGATATATTTGAGAACTAACGTTTGAGGTTTGAGAATGAAGTTATTTCTAAAATGCATCTCAAGTTGAGAATTGAGAAAAATTTGTATGGGGTACCTATGTATGTATGTATATATGTACACACATTTGTTAGTGCATTCATGAGCTGTGGCTATAAATTTTACAGTATAAAATCTCTTAGCAAAAGCGAGTAGTAGGTACAGTGTACCCACAAACATGCCTGGCAATGTACAAAGAGTATAACTAACCTGCAGGATAATCAATAACTAGTGAACCTAAAATAAGGTTTTTTCGTTCGTACTAGTTCTGAGCTAGTGATTTTCCTTACAGGTCAGATTTGTACATATGTACATAAATACGCCAGAAGGATTTTGTTAGTGTGTGCTCAGCAAATATTTTTATTGTTATTACTAGGGCATGGAATTTCATGCACTAAAAAATAAAAAATATGAGCATAAAAAATGCAACAAAAACTGAGAAATATGCCTGAAAAATCAAAAAAAAAATGCATTAATTCAAATTTTTTCAACTTCAGATAATTCATGTTTATTGAAGTTACAATAGTTAAATAAATTAGGTACAAACATTTTTTAATTCAATTTTGCTCTTACGTTGTACGTTTATACATACATATACAAACTGTGTAAGTCCACTTTTTATGAAAAACTGTATTTTTATGTAGAACGCTAGAAAAATCAAATACGCACCACGCTAAACAAGTCTGTGATACTTGTCATATTTCTAATCGTTGTTATTCAGCGATACGCAAATTGTGTAAGTCCAAAAAGCGAAGAAAATTGTGTAAGTCCAAAATATTTACATGAACAGATTTTTTTTTTTTCATTTCGAAATTTGTTAATTTTTTGTTTTTTGTCTCTCCTGCAATGTTTGAAAAAAGGACTTACAAAATTTGCACTCTAAGCTAGCAATATGTATGTATGTTTTTATATATATATGTACATAAATTCAGTCTTGAACATTTCATAATTTGTAAAGGTTAATCCTTATTTAACGATTCATTAGCATACACAATGAAATATTTTTTCATATTCTCAAAAAGAAAACTTTGCCGATTCGCTCGAAAAAAGCTCTTATACATAGAAAACGAACGTTCTACATCCACAGAGGTAATAGGAGCATGTTTGAAAACGGCTCTTTGTCGACAGGTATGCACCGTATCGAAAATACTAATAATAGCCGTGTTCACACGAAACTCTATTCGTCGTCAGATGACTGTTATGCATGAATTTCGTTTGTATAAAACTGTCAACTAGCAAATTACAAAAATAGGCAATATAATGCGAAATATGTAATAAAAAAATGCAAACAACGCAAAATATGTAAAAATATGCATATATGACCAAAATATGCAAAATATGCAAAAACAGTTGAATGCCATTTTTAAGACAATTTCACGATTCGCAAAGATTGTTTATTTATTTTGCTCTACCTAAATCTAAGAAAAACATGTATTTGCATAGATTTCCATTCCCTAGTTATTACCAACTGCACTCTGCACTGTTTCCACTCGCATATCCAAACCAACTTGTTTTAATTGTCTATTTTGCTTTTGTTGTTGTTAACCATTTTATTGCTGCCAGAAATATTCAGAAGTTATCCCACAAAGTGGTCGGCAGGTTTGCAAACGTTCTCAGAGTAGGTATGTGTGAGTGAGGAATCTCATCCTCACGGCGCGCTGATGAGTGACCGTTTGCGTTTTATGAGCCGCTCACGCTGCGTGTGAGGTGAGCCGCCGTAGGTTTCCTCTTCTCTCGGTGTAATGAGCGTAAGGGTGTGAGTGATGACGCTGCGCAGAAAATCAGTCAATAATGCATACATTAGAATACGTGAAGCTGGATCCCCACTCAACGGGTCGAAAATTCAATATGCAAAAATGAATGCTAGATTTATGTGCTAATTTCGTCCAGCACCTACATTTTTTTTATTATTAAAAATTTTCTTTTTTTAATTTCAAATTTGGGGTAAATTTATAAAAAATTTAATAAGCCTAAAGCCGAATAAGCCGAACTGTCATCAACCAAAAATAATTTTTTTTGTTCTTTGAATTTTTAAGAATTTTCTTAAAATTAACGTTTTTTGAAAAATCCTCCCTACCTCCCCCTTTCGATGGATCTGAAATTCAATACGCAAAAATGAAGGCTAGATTTATGTGCTAATTTCTCCAACCACCAAAAATTTTTCTTTTTTTTTTTCAATTTAAAAAAAAAATTATTTCAAATTTGGGGTAAATTTATATAAAATTTAATAAGCCATGATAACGAACTGTAATAATAATAATACAATGGCGCTATTATAACTCTGACGAGTTTTATGGCCGAGCTTCTCTCCCAATTCGAGGTGTGCTCCTTTTTTTGTTTTTCCTACTAATTGGGTGGACCTACAGTTTTATGCCGGCTCCGAACGGCGAATGCATTTTTTTGTGAGAAGCTTTTTCATGGCAGAAATACTCTCGGAGGGTATGCCGCCCACTGCCGAGAGGTGACCGCTGCTCTTAAAAAACCCAATAATTGGATTTTTACTAATTAGAAAAATTGTTTTGGTGTTTGGCTCAGACCGTGGTTTGAACCGGAGACCTCTGGCATAGCAGGCGAGCACTCTACCCACTGCACCACAGCGGCCACGATAACGAACTGCCATTTGACAAAAAGAATTTTTTTGTTTTTTGACTTTTCAAGATTTTTTTTAAATTTCACGTTTTTTGAAAAATACCACACTCCCTCCCCCCTTCAGTGGATCTGGAATTCAATACGCAAAAAATAATGCTAGATTTATGTGCTAATATCGTCCAATCACCAAATTATTTTTTTTTTTTTTTCAATTTAAAAAAAATTTTATTTTAATTTCAAATTTGGGGTAAATTTATAAAAAAATTTAATAAGCCTAAATGAACGCTATGATAACGAACCAAAATACCAAAAATAATTTTTTTGTTTTTTTGAATTTTAAGACTTTTAAATTTCTTCTGCCATTCATGCAGAGCGCTCGCGATATTGGGTGGCCTCTGTTGTTTGCACACTCAGAGGATCCTTATGAGCGAGGCATGTGTGAGTGAGGAGCCAAAATGAGGCAAATCTGAACCCTGCGCAGAACCATACAATTCTTAAGTATAAAACTGCAGAAAAGTAAATAAAATAAAATTATTTAGGAAGTAACCAATGTACATACATACATATATAGCATACCTGTAAAATACTCAGTATCTATAAACTGGTACTAAGTACCAAATAAGTACAAATAAAAGTACTTATCAATGTAAATGCAAGTACTTTTTTGACAATCTATTTCACATTGTTTCAAATAAAGAAAATATCACCTCAGTTGATTTTGATTTAAATTTTTTATTTCAATCAAAACATTTAAAAAAGCATAACAAAAACACAGATACATATGTGTACGTACTTAAAAAGTACTTATCAGTAGAGTACTTGTGTTCGTACTTGTACTGAAGTACTTGTACTGGAATTTCGAAGTACTGAGGTACTGGTACTTGTACTTGTACTGGTATTTGCACTTTACAGGTCTGATACATAGTGATTTCCTTTGTTTTGATAGTCGTTGCGGATAATTTAATTTTTTAGTAAATATTTCGCCTTATTCGAGTTGTATTGTAGAATGTCACACATGAAAGTTAATATACTCGTTGGCAATTCACACTTCCAAACTTTTAGAGTTGAAAAAATTAAAAAAAAAAAAAAATAAATAAATGCAACACAGACGATTTTCCCCATATATGTATGTATGTACATAAATAATATAACAATGGCAATTGAAAAATGCCACTAAATTATTGGACCCAAACTTGGATACACACATACATACATATGTACATACACTCCCACCCGTTTAATAGTGAACGCACAAACAATGTTGCGAGAAACAAAACAAAAACCCAAACGATTTTCTATTCTGTTTTTTGCTACATTTACCAACGCCTTTTTAACACTTTCCAACAAAGTAACTCAATCGCTGGAAAAATCCCCAGGGCAACGAGGAGCGACGGAAAACGGCAACAGAGGCAACCGGAAAAGTTGCAAGTCATACTAACATACGTGTACGTATGTATGCACATAACTGTGTTACATAGGCACATGCAACGAGGTAGTGCTAAAGAGGAAGGATGGAGCACAGGAAGGAAAATGTAGCATGACGGTGATACAAGGAGCTGATTTTTTCGATACCCAAGTTCGTCGTTGGAGCTAGATGGCGGAATGGCGGTGGTAGGTAGCTAAATCATTGTTTTACACTGATTGCAATCGAAAGGACAAATGTTGAGTTTCCCATGGATACTACATACATACAAGAGCCCACATACTGGGTTGAAACCATTGATTGCCAATGAGTTTGTATGCAGACATATGCATGTATGTAAACGTAGAAAATTTGTACATATGTATGCATACATATATAAGCACATACATAGAAATTAAGGGATATCTTAAAAGTTTTGGAGAAATTCTTAAAAACACATTTTTGGCATGCTAGTAGAGTTTTAATTGAGAATGTTTCCGAAACATAATAATAAATATATATTTATCAGTTTATATTCGTGTGAATATATTTTTATCAGTTTATATTCGTGTTTATATGATTATGAACAGTTAAATGGTTAATGTTCTACGGCAGTAGCCTATATACATACTTCGCTTTTCATAAATTATTGATAAAAAATTGCTTGTCCGAAAATTTATAGACAGACAAAATACAAAGAATCGGTATTTCCAAAAATAAACCATATCGAAGCAAAGTTGCAATATTTTCTCTAATCTGCAACTGCACAACCACCTGTCGTTTGTCAAACAATAGTTTCCGATCCGATCATGAATACCACAATAAGAACAGAACACAACCAATATGAGTAAGATTTGTCAGCTCACTTATTTCCAAAGTCACCCTCCTATAAATATAAATAAATTTTCTTACTTAAAAACTGGCCAATAGCTCTATAAAATTCACATAAATAAATGATTTTTAAATTATCACATAATTTTCTGCGTTAAAAAAAAACCACCAAATATTTCAGTGCATACGGCAAAATATGTAAATTTCTAAAAAAGAAAATACATTATTTCATATAGAAAAACTATCATCTGTATATTTTAAACGATTATCACATGCCCCGAATTCAATTCAATTGCTACGATGTGGTAACCAACTCCAGCAGGGTTGTCCAACAAACACTTTCACTTAAGCATTGTTAAACTTTCAATTGTGTTCGTCTGTAAAGTGTGAAAATGGGTGGTGCTTGAAATTGAAAAAGGAACTTGCAACTTTGTTTTTTACTGCTATTCCAATTAACGTTGTTAACTATTGCGAAAGCGTGCAGCTCAGTTGAAAGTGTTATTTTTTCTAAAATTATCTTTTATACCTTTCATGATAATGAAATTTTATTACAACTTTGCGTCAAAACAGTTTTGTTGAAAGTACCAGAAGGAAGTGTGGGGCCCACCAAAATATATACCGATATGATCAGAAGCATGAGCTGAGTCGATTAAGCCATGTCCGTCTGTACATCCGTCTGTGTGAACGCAAACTTGTCCCTCAGTTTTTCAGATAAGTATTTGAATGATGATGATGATGATTTTTCAGATATGGACTTTTTGGCGTATAACTTCTCCATTTAAACAGCTAAGGGCATGAAACTTTGAGGTATTTGTACCCATATAGACCGAAATTTGTCAGGATCGGACCATGCAGGTAACTTTTCATTTCCACATTGATGAAAGGTATGAATTCTTCGGTACGGCCGAAAACAGCCGCGCCCTTACTTGTTTCTTTCTCAATTTGCTTTATTTTATGTTCTAGAAAACACTTTGATACGGGTATAATAATTTTTTAATTTGCATTTGAACAACTTTTTGATTACCCAAATCGTGTAAAGCAACGCCCAAATTATTTCCAACGTTGATTAAATTATTATCATAGACCACTTCAAAAGAGCGAGTTAGTGTTTTTAGGTTATGATAGCACTATAAGTGGGCTAAATGAGATCTAAGTATTTGAAGTTTCCGAACCGCTTTAGTTTTAGCAATGTTGAGGCACAAACAACGAGTCTTATCTTGAATGACAATGGAAAACTTTTAAAACTAAACCATTTGTTATTTTTTCTTTAGTGTTCGTAATAAATGCTTATGTTATTGGAAAATAATAACGTACGTAAAACTTATCTAACCCTTCTGTTACATTTAGGTCATTTGATGACCTTTTTTTGCTTAGTTTTCTCATAAATGCTAATATGAACAAAATTTTAGAATTTCCCTCAATGTATTTCTGTATTGAGGAAAATCCTTTCGCAAAAGCATAAAAAGAAGGATTTTGCATTATCAAACAAGTGGTAACATCAAGAGTTACGTGTGCGCCCCTTCAGGTCATTCAGTGACCGTCAGTGTTATTTTGTGCGCAAAAGCTGATTTTTATTAAATTCGTATAAAAATGACAGAGTGAAAGCTTCGGTAAGTATTTTAATTCCAATATTTTATTATTTGTGATATATTTGAAGATTAATATATGTATGGTTTAGAGCCAAATCGCCTGACACAAAGCCAAATAGAGTATATCATTGATAATGATGTGGATGTTGATGAGTGTAGTGAAGTTGAGGGCGAAGACAATATAGTCGATTAGTTTGAGCCCAATGGTTCTTCTTAAGAATATGCGGGAAGTGATAACGACGAATTAATTGACCTTGTATTGGAAAATGAAGGTAGTACCCACTCCCGTGTATTATTCCACAGATAGAAATATTGAGTGGTCAACGTAGCCGATTAGGCAGAATAGTGGTAGGACCACAATAGAAAATATAATTTACCGAAACAGCTTCTATAATTCTACAAAATCAGAAGTGCATACAACTGACCAACTTGTTGAAACATATGCATACAAAAGACAAACCAATGTATGGACAAAATCCTACAGAGTTACCGGTTCCACAATCTTTGGTCTTGAACATAAAAATTTAAAATATATTAAGTATATGCATTTAAATAAGTGTATAATCCGATAAATAATCAATTGAACTAATACATTTTGAAAATTTCCATTGAAATTATACTTCCATATCGATATATATGAAAAACACAGGTAAGGCCATTCCGTGACCTTAATGTCACATGCGTAAGTTTTTTTGAATGTAACAGAAGGGCTAATAATGAAAATTGCATTGCAACCAGAGAAGATAAAAGTAAATAAAAACATTTCCTAAGCGCGTAAGCACAAACATATTTCGATACGTAGAGACCTAAAGGACAGTCTGGTTGTCGTTGCCAGCAGAAACGTGACGCGCATTCCGAACGAACAAGAACCGTAAATACCGCTATACTTTCCATCACACAATCTTTGTTGGATACATAAGAATTAGGGTGGATGAAAACAATATCAAATCTAGACTCTTCGATTAAATCAAAAGGATTCACTTGTTCGAAGAATAAAGAATTTTGTATTTACAGGCACGAAAACCAGAATTAAGTAAATTTTTAGTTCACTTACGATTTCCGGTTTATTCGATTGATCAGCGCATAAGAATATAAGAGATTAGTATATATATTGTTCAACACCGGAAAATAAACAGAATTCCACGGCATCATGAGACCGCCATAATATACAAAGATACATTCATATCAATTCACTAGAGTTAGCAGCTTTATGCCACCGCTTAAGTGGCTCGCAGTGGCGGCTCTTAGCGCATCTTAAGTACCTACCACGTGGCAGGTCCCTTAGAAAATGAGTTTTCTCAAGCGGTTTGTTGTTGCTTTGCCATTCGCTTAACCGCCCTACCGGCTTTCAGGTTGTTTTAACTTTAAAATACATACATACACACATACGTACATAACTTCGTAGCGATTAAGCCAATGTTGCAGCCTAATATCATGTTCAGAGATAAAAATTAATTAAGCCAATTGGGCTTGATTGAACATCTCTAGATTTGGTGTTCAGACATATTTAATTTACTTGGCCCATTTAACAGGTCGGCTCAAGATACATAAACACATACACGCCGTGAGCTGAATATCAAACTCTCGTGACCTAAATGTCAAAACTGCAAGGAGGACGAAATAATTTGACATTCAGCTCACAACTTTTACCAATCGTAAACACGAATGCATGTATAGAATAAGCAGAAATAAAAAAAATTTGATAGGTGATGAAGAAGAACATGAATTTAGCTGATCTGACGAACCAACCTGTTTAGTGGACCCTGACGCTAATGACATTTCTCGGATCATGACATTTCATTTTGCTTATGAAACAAGCTTTTTAACAGGGTTGCATGCAGAATTGTTCTTCATTAAGAACTCATTAATTTCTAATGAAGCCTTAACTTAGTCAATTTTTGTATGGTAAATTGATAATCATTAGGCTTGAAAATTGAATGAAGGCTCTTAATGTTCAATTAAGGTTGTGTCTGAACATAACATAAATTGCGAAGCATGGTAGTAGTATTTTTATACTCAGCTGTACTAGTACACAGAGTATTATAGTTTTAATCACATAACGGTGGATTGTAACAGAATGAAATAATCGAGACAGATATAGACTTATATATATCAAAATGATCAGGGTGAAAAGAGAAATCGATTGAGCCATGTCCGTCCGTCCGTCTGTCCGTCCGTCTGTCCGTCCGTCTGTCCGTCTGTAAATACTCTAACTCGCGCAAAAATTGAGATATTTTGATGAAATTTGAAATGCAAGTTGGTATCGAGACTGGGACGGTTGGTATTGAAAATGGGCGAAATCGGACCATGACCACGCCCACTTTTCCTATATAGAAAAAATCGGAAATTTGGTATCTCAGTCACTAATATAGCTGGAGCGATGAAATTTTACCCACGTGTTGAACTCACGCCCCTAGGAAGAAATTTGATGAAATTTTGGAAAATGGGCGGTGCCACGCCCACTTATTAAGGGTCAAACATTGAAAGTTTTATATGTCATAACTCAGAAACCGTTGAAGATATAGCGATGAAATTTGGTATGCCTGATGTACTTATTTAGACATATGTTTTGACGGAAAATTGTGAAAATCGGTTGACGGCCACGCCCACTTTTATATATGGGAACTATAAAGGGGCCTAATAAAAACATTTTAAGCGATATTTCTGTCAAATATAAAGATATATCATTAAAATTTTATGGCAGGAGTCTAACTACGGACATAAAACAAAAATCACAAAAATTTTGGAAAATGGGCGTGGCACCGCCTATTTTTAGAAGCTGGAATATACGAGATTTCTGAGCCCATAACTCGACAAATAATTGATATATAATGATGAAACTTGGTGTGTACACTTTTATTACTTGTGGTAATACATGTTGAAAATTTTAGCGAAATCGGTTGACGACCACGCCCACTTTTATATATGGGTATTATAAAGTGGCCTAATAAAAACATTTTAAGCGATATCTTTGTCAAATATAAAGATAATTCATTGAAATTTTGTGGCATGAGTTCTACAATAGATCGGAAACAAAAAATAGAAAAATTTCGGAAAATGGGCGTGGCACCACCTCTTTTCAGACAAAGGAATCAACGAGATTTCGGAGCCCATAACTCGACAAATAATTGAGATATTATGACGAAACTTGGTTTATACACTTTTATAACTTGTGTTAATAGACACGCAAAAATTTATTGAAATCGGTTTATGACCACGCCTACTTTTTAACAAAGATATTTCTGGAACACCCTTTGGGAATTTGTAACGTGGCATCTTTGTAACTAGAAGTCATAAAGGAATGAAATTTTGTACAAAGAATAATATTCATATGCTTAGTTGGATGGCTGATAGAAATTTTGAAAATGGGCGTGGCTGCGCCCACTTTATGCGGCACTCGATTCATATAAAATACACCGTGTTTCCATCAAACGCAAACAAACAATGAAAGCATACAGCTGAGTATCTAATGTTCGATTCCACTCGAACTTAGGCTTCCTTACTTGTTTTATTTCACCTTTTGTTTGGCTAGCTGCTCTTAATCTTACAACCGGTCTCGAGCTGTTGTAAAAGAGTTATAAAATCTCTTTGCGAAATTGGAAATTGAATTTTGAAATTAATAAGCAGAAAACTTGCAAAATGTAACAAAAAGGCTAACAATGCATTTCGCATGAGCGAAGTATTGGTTAGTAAAGTTGTAAAGAACTGATTATAAAAATGTTATGGCGTTTTCTTTTCTACGAAAAAATGTTGCCCTCCTATATTCCAATTATTGAAATACGTAACTTGACTTTCTCTAAAATGGTTGAATTTGTTGATAATGGTACCCCCTCAATTTGTTAGAGCTTAATATTCGTTGAAATTACCAGACAAAGCTACAAAATTGCTAAGAAAATCAAACAGGGCAACATTATTTCGAGAAAAGAAAACGCCATTAAATTTGATTTGATTTTTCGCTTATCGGTAACTGATAAAATTTCAGAATCCTTTAGTAATATCCTAGTTAAGCGTAATTACTTTAAATCGTTCCCTCTGGAAAAATAACCAGTATGAATTTGTCCTTTGTTTGATATTTTCATTTATAGTTCAAACAATTTCAAAGGCAAATTTGTAAATTACTAATTTTTATATTCATAAATATGTATTTTGCTTTCTGACTAAAAATCAAAACGTGTAACCACCCAAGGTAGTGCAGTGAGTGGACAGTTCGTACTTTACCGCTGCTATTTAAAATTTACAATAGCAAATACCCGTCCCGCTTCGCAGTGACAAAAAGTGTTTTTAAGTTATACGGATTATTTCCCTCTACATTTCCCTTTCTCTTTCTTTCCCTTTGCCCTTAACTTTCTTTTTCATTCTCTTCTTCTTTTTTCTTTTTCCTATCCCTTTCTCTATCGCTCTCTATTACCTCTCCCAATTATTTTCCTATCCTAGTTTTTCTACATATATTTCTCCCTTTCCCTCTCCCAACCCCTTTTGCAATTCCTTTTCCCACTCCTTTTTCTAGCGAATTTCCTTTCGTTTAGTTTTCTTTTCTTTCCTTTCCTTTCCTTTCCTTTCTTTTCCCTTTCCCTTCCTTTCCTTTCCTTTTCCTCTTCGCATTCTGTTTTCCCTTTCCCTTTCTTAACCATTTCCCTTTAGGAACCAGGTTGGGCATTACATCGAAAAGAGCTTTATATAGAAGCACTGATTGCCTCTCTTGATTTCGTAACAATATCGCCAAAAAGCCATTTCAGGGTTATACAGGTTCAAGTTTTGGGCTATATCCGGTAAACGGACTTATGCATCACAATGAAAATAGTTCTATGTTGAAGCCCAGCTCAATACCTTTCAGTTGAACCCAGTATCATTCAGAAAACTTCCGGAGCCACTCGGGCTGCTGGTAGCTGCCGAATTTTTATGCATAGGGAAGGCAATTGACTGCCAGTAGATTGGCGTACAGCTAGTGACGATCGCCGAAGTTCAGTGAAATCGCTAGCTAAGTACGTTTACTGCAAAATACGTATGTATGTATTATTGTTGTTGTTGCATAGTTGTTGTGGCATGTAGCCGCCAATTGATTCGAAAACGCTTTACTGCAGAACTTTTATATCTGTGGTTGACATAAATGCATTTCGATTTGCGCGACTGCGGCATCGTCATGTCAAGGGTACGTATGCAAATTAACACAAATGCAGATTTTAATCAAAAAAACAAATGAAAAATTCACTTTACATACTGTAATGAAAACAATCGCACGTAAATTGAGGTATGTGTGTAATGTTATTTACATTCATGTGCAAATGTATGTGCGCACGTGGGTGTGGGCAACTGCATGTTCGGTATGTGGCATGCAGCTTGCAGCTTGCAATGCCCATTACACCTGCAACAATCTCCACACCTGCTCATTGCAATGCACCACAAGTATGCGTTGCCTTAACATGTACCTGCCTATTCGCATTCGCATATTCGCGCGCCATCGGAATGTTAATAGCAAACAATGGAGTTTATTAGAAATCGGTCAGGCGTTAAACCGTTAGACCTCTACGGAAATGTTGAGTACTGTTGGTGGATCTCAAGTCCAGTCGTCTACGGCTCGCTTTACTCAACTATCGGAAGACAATTTCTGGATTTATTTTATCGGCAACTAGGCCTTATGAATTAAATATGGATAAGATCACGTATGTTTTTTTTACACAGGCCGTTACCAAAGTTTTATACGGTTCCATTGAAGAAGAAGTGAATTCAATTCAGGCAATACATTCACAATAATGAATATCTTGAACATATTTTATTTTGGCTTCCAACAACAATTATTTTATGTACTCCTTCGACGTATTTTGATTTTATTTGCTTTTTTTCGTAAGCAGCAAACTCCTGGGAACAAATGACGGAAATTAAGTTAAGCGTTGGCAGACAACACTTTTACGTACATACCCGCAGACATACCCAGCAGGAAATCAGCAACTAGTAGTTAAGCAAAATTTCTGTTTCAAAATTATCCGCCAGTTGCTTGTACGGGAAAGAGTATGAACGCGCACTATAAGTGTCGATAAATACACAACTAGTTCTCAACTATAGATTTTCCCTAATGGGCCATGCATACATACATACAAATTTGTGGATGAATCCACATTACTCACTTGCTTAGTACTTGGACTCGTAGGTTGATTTTGTGGCCTCAAATGCGACGAGTGAGTGCACTTGAGTTGGATGAGATGAATGAGAATAGGGCTGCAATTGATTGCGCTTGATGGGTGGGCCTAATCGCTTGGCTGTATGTGTGCATGGCTAAGTTGATGGTTGCGCATGCGCAGCTGACATGAAATGATTGCCAATATTAAAATGATGAAAATGAATTGAGGAGACGTTGCAGCTGCAGTCATCATAATACAAAACACAAATAACAACATGAGTAAGAAGGCATGTTCGCACAATAATCTAAAGTTAGTTTAATGATAAATACATTTTGAAAAAAGCGTCATTAGAGCCCACTGTGTGTGTGGCAAGTTGCAGATTTTGCCACAGTTGGTCATATACATACATAAGTATAAAGAAGATAATGCCATTACAATTACTCTTGTTGCTGTTGCTTCATGTTATTTTTATACTCAGCTGTACTAGTACACAGAGTATTATAATTTTGATTTCATAACGGTGGATTGTAACATGATGAAATAATCGAGATAGATATGGACTTATATATATCAAAATTATCAGGGTGAAAAGAGAAATCGATTGAGCCATGTCCGTCCGTCCGTCCGTCCGTCCGTCCGTCCGTCCGTCCGTCCGTCCGTACGCAGGATAACTCGCGTAAAAATTGAGATATTTTGATGAAATTTGAAATGCAAGTTGGTATCGAGACTGGGACGGTTGGTATTGAAAATGGGCGAAATCGGACAATGACAACGCCCACTTTTCCTATATAGAAAAAATCGGAAATTTGGTATCTCAGCCACTAATATAGCTAGAGTGATAAAATTTTACCCACGTATTGAGCTCAGGCCGTTATGAAGAAATTTGATTAAGTTTTGGAAAATGGGCGGTGCCACGCCCACTTATTAAGGGTCAAACATTGAAAGTTTTATATGTCATAACTCAGAAACCGTTGAAGATATATCGATGAAATTTGGTATGCGTAATTTGCTTACCTAGACAAATGTTTTGGCGAAAAATTATCAAAATCGGTTGACGGCCACGCCCACTTTTATATATGGGAACTATAAAGGGGCCTAATAAAAACATTTTAAGCGATATCTCTGTCAAATATAAAGATCTATCACTGAATTTTTGTAGCAGGAGTCCAACTACGGACATAAAACAAAAAGTACAAAAATTTTGGGAAAATGGGCGGTGCCACGCCCACTTATTAAGGGGCAAACATTGAAAGTTTTATATGTCATAACTCAGAAACCGTTGAAGATATATCGATGAAATTTGTTTTGCGTAATTTGCTTACTTAGACAAATGTTTTGGCGAAAAATTATCAAAATCGGTTGACGGCCACGCCCACTTTTATATATGGGAACTATAAAGGGGCCTAATAAAAACATTTTAAGCGATATCTCTGTCAAATATAAATATCTATCACTGAAATTTTGTGGCAGGAGACCAACTAGGGACATAAAACAAAAAATATAAAAATTTTGGAAAATGGGCGGTGCCACGCCCACTTATTAAGGGGCAAATATTGAAAGTTTTATAAGCCATAACTCAGAAACCGTTAAAGGTATATCGATGAAATTTGGTACGCGTGATATATTTACTTAGCCAAATGTGTGGACGAAAGATTACCAAAATCGGTTGACGACCACGCCCACTTTTATATATGGGTATTATAAAGTGACCTAATAAAAACATTTTAAGCGATATCTCTGTCAAATATAAAGATCTATCACAGAAATTTTGTGACATGAGTTCTACAATAGACCGGAAACAAAAAATAAAAAAGTTTGGAAAATGGGCGTGGCACCGCCTCTTTTTATACAAAGGAATCTACGTGCCTATTACTCGACAAATAACTGAGATATTATGACGAAACTTGGTTTATACACTTTTATAACATGTGTTAATAGACATGCAAAAATGTATTGAAATCGGTTTATGACCACGCCTACTTTTTAACAAAGATATTTCTGGAACACCCTTTTGGAATTTGTAACGTGAAGTCTTTGTAACTAAAAGTCATAGAGGGATGCAATTTTGCACTAACAATAATATTTATATGCTTATTTGGATGATTGATACAAATTTTGAAAATGGGCGTGGCTGCGCCCTGTTTATGCAGCACTCGTGTCATATAAAATACAACCTATATCGAACAAACGCAAACAAACAATGAAAGCATACAGCTGAGTATCTAATGTTCGATTCCACTCGAACTTAGGCTTCCTTACTTGTTAACACTACATATACATATAAAAAGAACTTCATATTGTTTTTTTTTTGTGTAGCTGGACTTTGATGGCATTTACTCATTGTCAGCAAATTTTATATGCTTGCGCTGTTTTTGTATTGATTTTTTTTTTGTGTCTGCTTTTGCTGTTTTGTGCTCGTCGCGACGTGACTCTTAATTACTGCAAAATGGATATTAAGGCTGAATTACCCGTAAGATCTTGCGTATCAAGGCCATCGACAAAGTTTTTTTATGCATGAAGTTGAGGCAAAGGCCAACCACCTCTCTGGCATCGTGTATTGGGTGCTAGACTTACTTGAAACAAATGATAGGATATCGCCCATTGATGGGGAATAGTAGCAATGAAACAAGGCATCGGATGAGAGCCCCTTTTGTGATGACGACCGTGGTAAATGATTAAAGGACTACGAATTGAGGGTATGCACCTAGAATTTCCGGATCTTTAAAGGGGAAGCTGGCGCTGTCCATCTGGTTAATATGTTCGGAAGAGCAAAAGCTGGTAGGTATCACCGCTATCCAGGAATTGCGATGCAAGGAGCAAAGTAAAAAGAGCAGCGAACCTTGCAAGATATATTACAGTGACCTTGTACAGGACCACAGATTTGCTGTTGGATTTGTCATAGGAGAGAGACTCCTACGGCCAAGTACGCCCAGAAAGTATTTCTGTCGACACCCGCCGGTGGCAGCAGCGAAAGGAGAGGAAAACTTCACTGCGTTGGAGTGATTAGGCGAAGAATGTCTTGGACTCGCTTGGTATTTCCAATTATCGCCAGCTATCAAGGAGCACAAAGGACAGGCGCGCTTTGACTCGACCAAAATCGTTAGATGGTTTAGTACCAATTAAAAAAGTAAGAAAGACAATTTAAACTCGCTCTGTTTTTGTTAGTATAAATATATGTCAATCCGTTCTAGGAGTTTCAATTTTGGAGAAGTTAGTCAATACATTATACATGCATACACTTTATTAAGTTGAATTTTTTCTTTTAATACATCCAAACATATCTACATTCATAAATAATGAACACATTTTCCCAATCTATGTATATTAAATTATCCGTTTTGTGAATTTTTGCTTATCTTAACAGCAAGTAGGTAAGTTAGGAAACAAAACGTTGGCATTCAAATTGGTAGCATACTACAAAGAATTGAGAATTTCGCGAGATCGGCTACTTGGCTGTATTGCTGTTATTGTTGGCCCGTGGCCGCACCTGTTTTCTTCCTTTGGCCTGCTGCCATATCGGCCTTTAAGTTGTGTGTGTCAGTTTTAACCGCTAATAAACACATTTTGCTGCTTAATTTGCGATAGGACTGCTTAACGAAAAGCAACAACAATAATACCAACCACATTTATTAAACGGTAACAGTTCAGCCCCAATTCGAAGAAGAGACAAGCAGCCGCCAAAAGCGAATATACTCGTACACGAGATAGCATCAGAGTAGTTGTGGTTTTTTTTTTTTTGATTTTAAAGCACGCTTAATTTCCTTTTGACTGCTCATAAAAGCAATAAAAATTGTGATAATCCAAAACACCGATAAGCAAAATTTGTGGCAAGCAAATAAATGAATTTATGTAGGTACATACATACAGACAAACACGGGGCGTTAAATATCCTATATTTTTTGCCACTGCAGTGGTATTGTGAATTTCGGGTTAGAACTCGAGCTCACAGGAGTTATTTGTGTAAATACGTAATTTAAGAAACAAAAACAAAATGAAAATTGGAAGCTAAAAAAATTAAAAATAATAAATAAGCAAATCGATATTATTCGCCGTTATTGGGTTATACCTACATAAAAAAAGAATGAAAAGGGGTTTCAAAAACTAACCGACATGTACATACATACATATGTATGTAGTTCACACACGCCGTATATGCATACAAAACAATCAAGAAGAATTGCTGGAATTCAACATTAATGCCAAGGTAATAAAACTACTTGAAATTATGTATCGTGCATACACGAGGCCAGTTTGCTAAGCCAGTGATTCTTTTAATAAAAGTTATTTCTTTCAGCAATAAACGTTGAGAAATACGTAATCTTGATAAATTTAGTAAGGCGCTTTTCCAATTTTTGTGTTGTTCTAAAGAATCGATTTTCTCAAACTCTCGAGATAGGCATTTGCTTTGGTGATGACCTCTTCTTTTGATCTGTATCTCTAGCAGCCCAACGAAACAGTGAATAGTTGGAGGGGCTGAGTCTGGAGAATATGATGAATGAGGTAACAGTCCGTAGCCCAGCCTTATGCATTTTTGCTACGGTAAATACACACGTGTGCATACCCGAATATACATACATACATAAATTTTGATTAAGTTTGATGTGCATATTGGTCTGCTTATTTTTTCTCGATTTTTGCTCCTTTTAGATTCTCTGAAATCCGCCTTGCTCCACCCACAAAAATCAAAAATTTTGCAAAATTGTAGGTAATTCATATTCATATTCATATTCATATTCATATTCATATTCATATTCATATTCATATTCATATTCATATTCATATTCATATTCATATTCATATTCATATTCATATTCATATTCATATTCATATTCATATTCATATTCATATTCATATTCATATTCATATTCATATTCATATTCATATTCATATTCATATTCATATTCATATTCATATTCATATTCATATTCATATTCATATTCATATTCATATTCATATTCATATTCATATTCATATTCATATTCATATTCATATTCATATTCATATTCATATTCATATTCATATTCATATTCATATTCATATTCATATTCATATTCATATTCATATTCATATTCATATTCATATTCATATTCATATTCATATTCATATTCATATTCATATTCATATTCATATTCATATTCATATTCATATTCATATTCATATTCATATTCATATTCATATTCATATTCATATTCATATTCATATTCATATTCATATTCATATTCATATTCATATTCATATTCATATTCATATTCATATTCATATTCATATTCATATTCATATTCATATTCATATTCATATTCATATTCATATTCATATTCATATTCATATTCATATTCATATTCATATTCATATTCATATTCATATTCATATTCATATTCATATTCATATTCATATTCATATTCATATTCATATTCATATTCATATTCATATTCATATTCATATTCATATTCATATTCATATTCATATTCATATTCATATTCATATTCATATTCATATTCATATTCATATTCATATTCATATTCATATTCATATTCATATTCATATTCATATTCATATTCATATTCATATTCATATTCATATTCATATTCATATTCATATTCATATTCATATTCAAATTCATATTCATATTAATATTCATATTCATATTCATATTCATATTCATATTCATATTCATATTCATATTCATATTCATATTCATATTCATATTCATATTCATATTCATATTCATATTCATATTCATATTCATATTCATATTCATATTCATATTCATATTCATATTCATATTCATATTCATATTCATATTCATATTCATATTCATATTCATATTCATATTCATATTCATATTCATATTCATATTCATATTCATATTCATATTCATATTCATATTCATATTCATATTCATATTCATATTCATATTCATATTCATATTCATATTCATATTCATATTCATATTCATATTCATATTCATATTCATATTCATATTCATATTCATATTCATATTCATATTCATATTCATATTCATATTCATATTCATATTCATATTCATATTCATATTCATATTCATATTCATATTCATATTCATATTCATATTCATATTCATATTCATATTCATATTCATATTCATATTCATATTCATATTCATATTCATATTCATATTCATATTCATATTCATATTCATATTCATATTCATATTCATATTCATATTCATATTCATATTCATATTCATATTCATATTCATATTCATATTCATATTCATATTCATATTCATATTCATATTCATATTCATATTCATATTCATATTCATATTCATATTCATATTCATATTCATATTCATATTCATATTCTATTCATATTCATATTCATATTCATATTCATATTCATATTCATATTCATATTCATATTCATATTCATATTCATAGATATATATGAATCTTTTTTGGCGAACGCCTAATTTTTCTGCCATCTATAGCACATTTCGTTTTACCTGGTGCTGTATTTTGATCTGCTCAGCTTTCGCAATTTGCAACTTTAATTTGGTGTCGTGACTTGAGTTTCAGCGATTTGCTCGAGGAGTTCAAATACTATAAAACTTATGCAGGTACCTATGCGCACATGTTCATATGAACATAAATCCAAAATGATCGGCAAACAAACATTTAAATATGTAAGTAGAGGTGAATCTAGAATTGTGGAAGACTGTAGTAAGACTTTGTGGTTCTGATTTGTTTACTTTGCTGTCTGCCGCTGGAGATTTTGACTGTTACATTTTGCTGCATCTCCGCTTAATAATTACATATGTATATTTCTGCTGCGGTTGTTGTATACAACCCTGCAGGGAAAATCTCTATTTCCGAACTTGGTTGTTTCTAGTGCATTTTTCGCAATTACTAATGCGAGCTAAATCCCATTTGCATGTTATAGACTGGCGAATTTAACACGGCGATGTCCTAGGCGGTGCCAATCTGCCATTTACGTGCAGCACTTGACACGCTTGAAGCAAATGGCTGGATAGCACAGTGGCTAACGCGTGTGACTTGGAACCTGGGGATCGCGGTTCTATTCCCGTCTCTGAAAATAATTTTTTTAAATTGTTTTTTTATTCAATAAAAAATATAAGAAATATTTAAAAGTTAAACAAATAAGAAAAATATTCCTGGGGATCAGAAAACTAGTAATTTCCTAATACTTGACAAGCAAAGGGCACCATTTAATTTCATACAAGTGAAAATGCAAATAGAATACTCGTTATATAAAATGTTTCACTAACCATCTGAGAATTGTAGAAATATACAGAGCCGACAGTAATTGAACGACTGAGAAATTTTCATAGAATTTTTTAACTTCGAAATTGCATACACATCTAAGTGTGACATATAAAGGTACTCCTTCTGAAGTGGTGAGGGTCTAACTACAGTTGAGCTAGTTCCTTGACACTTTTTCGCTAGTTCGGAACTGAAAATTTTGCTCATTCCTTATTGAGTTCCCTGCAGGGAAGTTCCACGCCGGTTCAAGTGCAATGGCACATACGAGTACATATGTATGTATCATAGATGGGCACTTTTAAGTACCAGTAGTAATTCATTATTTTTACCCTTTTTACTGCTTACTTAAAATTTTTTACAGTAATAAGTAACGCGTTACTTATTACTTAAAATTTTTTACAGTATTAAGTATCGCTTTACTTATTACTTAAAATTTTCTACAGTATTAAGTACCGCGTTACTTACTACTGTAAAAATTTTACAGTAATAAGTAGTCTTTACTTACTACTGTAAAAAGTTTACAGTATTTCAGTATTATTTACTGTTTACTGTAAGACTACTGACGTAGCGAGGATACAGTACCCTGTAGGAAATTTAATTAATTTTAAATCACTTTATAAACTACTTTATTTTCAATAACAACTAATTGAAAATGTGACTTTTTCCTTTGCAATGAACTGACTTTTTTAACACGGCGATGTCATAGCAAGCAGTCAATTGCCCTATCCTGCATTTGTTTTCAACTACTTTACTAGTAGTTTAAAATAAATAACTTTATCTTGAGTTTCTTTTCAACTACTTTATTTGTAGTTTAATATAAATAACTTAATCCTGCATTTGATGTCGAAATTCAAGAAATGGTAAAAATGCGAAACAAATTTTCCTCAAATTTCGCAAATCGTTCTCAAGTTGATAAACAATATTTGAGAAACAATTGAATTTATGATGTATTGTGGAACGATTTTCCGTCATCCCTTGTCAAGTTTGGTTTGGAGACAAACCGGTTTCGGCTAATATGCGCCATCTTCAGTGTCTTCTTTCGTTCTGAGTTATTTTGTGTAAGTTCGATAGTATTTATAGTAACTAACTTCCGTCGTTTTGTTCAGGTACTTCGTGTTCATGTGATGTGTTCGTGCATTCGTGCGTGTGTGTGAGTCTGTGTTGTGTGTTTAGGTATGCAAATCTATTTTTTGTCATATTTTCATTATTGTACCCTCATTAACCAAGTAGGTAAAAGTCCGTTATTGTCCGTTTGTGTGTTGTTTTGTTTATGTCGGTTTTAGGTCTTTTGTCCTCTTTCGGGTATAGTAGCTTAAGCGGTTCAAATAATGTATCCAATGCGGTGTTTATTTGTTCATTTATTATTTTACCTACGAATGTTTTTTGTTTGTATATCTCCATATTTTCTAATATGTTAAGTCGTCTTCCTTTATGCTGTATGTGGAGAATTTTAGCTGTTTTTCCTATTTTCATGGGTGTACACTTGTTTTCTGCCATGTGGTTGGCGAAATTTGATTCCACTGTCGTTGATGATTTTCTTATTTTCTTATTGGAATCCCTTATGTGTTCTCGATATCTCGTCTTGATTTGGCGTCCTGTTTGTCCTATATAACTGTTTTGGCATTCGCAAGTCAATTTGTATACGCCTTGTTTGTCAAAGAGGTCTTCCTTGTTAATGTTGTTTCGTAGAAGTTTTCCCATATTGTTCCTCGTTTTAAATGCTGCATGAATGTTATATTTTTGGAAAACTTTAGCCAACTTGCTCAGTTCCTTGTTGTAAGCTTCTTTTCCTAACGGGGTTCGTTCAAGTCGTGTTAATAAATGTCTGAAAGCGGCGTTCTTGTGCTGTTGAGGATGGTTAGATTTATTGTGTATTATTGTATCTGTTGCTGTGGGTTTTCTGTATATTTCGTAAGTAAATTTGTTAGTCTCTTTGTTTATTTTAATTGTTAGGTCCAGGTAGTTGATTTTTCCATTTTTCTCTGTATCCATAGTGAATTTTATATTTTTGTGTTGGCTGTTGAGGTGCTCCAAAATTTGTTCTTCTTTATTTCCCGATATTAGGCGGATGATGTCATCTACATACCTGGCATAAAAATTGACTCCCAAATTTGCCGTCAGTTCTTCCATATAAATTTCTTCCAAATGTTGCATAAATACTTCCATAAGGATAGCTGATGTGGGGCTACCCATGCCTAGTCCGTGGGTTTGTCTGTATATTTTATTGTCAAATTTAAAATAATTCTGGTCCAGGGTTACTCTCAGCGTATTTACTATCTCTGTAGCAATGTCTTTGTTCGTTTTCTCTGTCAGTATTTTAGTTAAAGTTTTTAGTGTTTCTGTCGTTGGTATCGAAGGGTATAGATCCTTCACGTCAAATGATACCAGTTTTGAGTCCTTGGGTACGTTCAGGTTGTGACTTAATTGTTTTTATAAAATCTTAACCTAGAATACAATTAAGATATTTGTTGCCACTGCTTCAAATAACATTTGGATGAAAAGCAATTTTATTTTTTCAATTGATTTTTAAGTAAATTTTTGCTTCCCGACGTTTTACCGAGCATTGTGGTAAAAATATAGTTTTTATTTTTATATCCTTAATTTATACATACCTGGGTACTTACCTTGGTATATTTGAGAAAAAATTGAGAATGGGTACGTTTAATTGTGAATTTCAAAATGCCCTGGAATTAGAAATGCGTATAAACGTTTTTTCAACGTTCGAGATTTTTTTCTATTATGTTTATTGGGCATCATACCTCATATGCTCGTTAACGCATGCGCTTGTGCTCATCAATGTGCGTGTGTGTGTATGCCAATTCTTAGACTACTGTATCCTCGCTACTTCAGTAGTCTTACAGTAAACAGTAAATAATACTGAAATACTGTAAACTTTTTACAGTAGTAAGTAAAGACTGCTTATTATTGTAAAATTTTTACAGTAATAAGTAACGCGGTACTTAATACTGTAGAAAATTTTAAGTAATAAGTAACGCGTTACTTATTACTGTAAAAAATTTTAAGTAAGCAATATTCTTTTACTGCTTACTGTTTGCTTTACTGAATTACAATTTTACTTCAGTATGCCCATCTATGGTATGTATGCATACGATCCCAATGCCGACTGTGCTTGCGCACGCGCTGGTGCACCTTCAAAACAATTTCGTCGATTATTTTATTACAAATCGAAATTAAGCGCAGCGCAAAATGATGCCGAAGGATATTTTCATACCAGAACCTTTTTAGTGCCGGGCTACTTCTGCATCTTACAACGAAACTTGTACAGCTGCATTTGAAAACATACGTACAATGCACATACACACCTACCTATGTTAAGAAGTACACAGGTAAATATACAGTGACTTAAGCAACAAGAAAAAAAGCGAATTACCACGTGAGCCAGAGGAAATTCTGATCACACATTTGTGGGCTGGTCGAGCGATGTTTTGGCAAATCGTTCAATAAATTCCATTTGCTATCATAATTGCTTTTTCGTTGTCGCCGCTTAACTCCAAGCCTTTGCTTTTAAATAGTCATTTTCTGTTTATGCTTTCTTAGCGTTCGTACGTTTGTTTAACGCGGCTCTATTTTTGTAAGAACGCCTATTTTGTGATAGTCACTTTGCTGTTAATCTTATTTCTGCTTATAAATATCGCTCTTTTAGTAGAGTCATTTTAATTTTTTGTTGAAAACTCAGCGCTTGTCTTGTCTTTGAGGGCACTCACCCTTTGGGGAAACCCCAACACACCTCGCGGTAGCTTTTTCGTACTCCTTTTGCAATCCATGTTTCGGAGTACTTCGTCGGGTGATTACTTTGGGAGTCTGTTTATGCGCCGAAAACGGTTGACTCGGGACTTCTGTTAGACCTGCCACTTTCCGATATTTCCGGTACATATCGGAGTGAGCATAGATGGACATGAGTACAAAATTTTTGATTTATGAACTGAATATATGAAGTTATTTCACTGCCAATTGCTGCATCGCACACCCACTATCTATCTACACCATTTCCAGGTGGATTTAGAAAGCGTCAACTGGCTTTAAGAAAGAGTCAATTGGATTTTGGAAAATTTGAATTGTATTTCTAATTTACTTTTCTAAAATCCAGTTGACGTTTTCTAAAATCCATCTGGAAATGGTGTAGTGCAAAAAAAAGTATAACTAAAAGATCCACTATGTGCACTACCAACACATTCACACAAGTTTTTATATATGTGCAGCTTCGCTCTGGGTCGTCTGCAACGCTTGCAACTGGGCAGATGACTGATGATCACGAGTCAAACTGTATGACCAGCGAATATATAAATGAAAATTAATAAATTGCACAACAAATTGCGTATTCAGTTCAGGTTACTACCGTAATGCGGCAGCTACTAGCTTTGGATAGTGTTGGCCGCAAAAGCGGGACCACCGATCGCCGTCGCGTGTAGCCAAATAGTCTGTTGCGGTTTGTGGCTTTAGGTCTTTCTATTTTCGTGCACACATGTAAATATATCTACAGATTTTATACCATATTGCGCTAACGTCTTTCTATGGCTACACCTCTCATATACTTATGTATTTCTGTAAATTAATCCTAATCGAATAAAATGCCGTCCACAGTATTGTGCATACTCCGATTTGGGGTATCTAATATTTGGTGTTTAAAAAAAAACTACTGACTCAATGCATACGCATCAGACAAATGGATACCGCCAAACATAGTAGTGCAAAAAAATAGATTTTATTAATAGCAATATGTGTTTCTTTAAGCCAACAAGTCCACCACAATAAGCGGCATGGACGCGTAGTGGAAGGTAATTTTTCTATTTTGTGACAAATTGATCGAGGATCGAATCTGGCAACAACAACAACAATACAGTGGAGTCATGCGAATACTCATGGACAGTTGCAGGTTGGTGGTCAGACGGCGGGACATGGGTCTGCGCAGTCTAAAGATTTGATCATGCAACACTCAAGAAAAATGATGATTAGACGGGCACGGACAGACAGCAGGCAACAAGCAACAGGCAGCAGTCAGTGACAATAGCAGCCATCATGCAGAGAGTTCTTTCGTCGTTGTGTGTAAATGGACAAGCGCAAAGATCCATGACACATACAACAACTGCCAACGATTGATTGTGGCAACAATAAAAAATTAACTGAATGCGCAAAAAGTGGCAACAAACAGCATCGCCACAAACGGCGAATGCAAGTTACTAATATGTATATGTGATTGTATATAGTTATGTACATATGTATATCCATACATGCATACATATATGTATGTACGCAATGTTGCACTGCCTTTGTTGGAGATGTTGGCGGCCGCCGCGGCAGCATTTCATGGTTGACAGTTGACATGGTTTTTTGCATGAAAATTCCCGTGAATTTGTGGTGGCAATTGTGTTGCAATGTGTTCTGTTCGTGGTGGAAGCATGTTTGCTTGAATCGGAGTTTCTTTTTTGGTGTAGTTTGTGTTGATATTCACGCTTTTGCTTGTCGAATGCAATTGGGTGGCACACGCTTGTTTTGCTGATTAGTGTTTGATTTCCTTCTTGAGTTTCTCTTTGGAGGTGTAAGAGCTCCAGAATATCAGATGCGGATTCGGAAAAACAAAATAATGGTTGGCAACCGATTTAAGTTTAAATTTGTCCTTTCTGTTACGAAAAACTAAGCTGACTTACCTACTCGTTTAAAGAGTTTTATTCAGCTTTGTCAATAACACGCTTTAATTATCTGTTAATTGGAGAAGCCAACACGAATTAACAGCAACAGTGTGAATTTGACAAACAATGGAAATAAATGTATTTACAAGTAATTACGTGTCATACGTAATAATCGCATCAACAGATCAAAAATGGATTTATCCTTTTATCTGATTGGAAGAATGCAAGTGTCAAACAATTGATTAAAATCATGTAATAAACAATAAATAATAACACAGAAACGTTAAGTACATATTTACATATCAAGCTTTAACCGCCAAAAAAGTGTAACCAACAAAATTATCGTTTTTGGCTTTTTTATGGAAATCAAAAAATTTCATAGCTGTGAAATACGCCGTTTCCAAATTAGAGACATTTAGTTACATACAGACTGTATGCAAAGAAAAAAAAACCCTTCTGTAAAATTTACTTTTTGTTGGATAGACTTTTAAGGCGGTTAGGGCTCGATATCTAAATACATATGAACATTTACCAACGGCCGCCATAGCATTGCAGGTGAAATATTAGATTAACGTTACAAAGATCCCTGTTCAATAATGTTTCGAGGTAGGTATACGTACATAGATAATATACATACATGAGGAATTTTTAGAAAATTTTTTCTTGACCTTAGAACCTCCATTTTTTTTTCGTTGCAGAATTTTCGATTTGAAAACAATAAAAACACTGCTTTACAGCCAAAGAATACTCTGAACGCCGCTATCCTACACATCTACATCTACAATCGGTCGCTGATTCAGAAAATCGGGTTCATTTTTAATTCTATGGGAAGTTTTTTGAGATATCGGCAATTTACCGTTATTTGGCAAATGGCTCCACTTAATCCTGTGTATCTCTTTAATACATGTAATTATAATTTAAGAATTTCAATTACAATTACTTGTAAATGTGATTGAAAATTTCCAATTACAAGTAATTGTAATGGAATGGCATCAATTACATTTTTCTTGGGTTTGAGAAAATTCAGTTATACAATTTGTTTTTTTTTTTCTATTCTTGTTCTTCTTTTGGCTATTGTTTTTGTTTTTGACTTTAATTTTGTTTTTGTTTTTATTTTTGTTTTTGCTTTTGCTTTTGTTTTTATACTCAGCTGTACTAGTAGGTACACAGAGTATTATAGTTTTAATCACATAACGGTGGATTGTAACAGAATGAAATAATCGAGATAGATATAGACTTATATATATCAAAATGGTCAGGGTGAAAAGAGAAATCGATTGAGCCATGTCCGTACGTCCGTCCCACATTGGCACTTTTACTCAATTTAGACGTGAAAAATTAATAAAACGCTGAAAAGTGAATATTATTCGTTCTAAATGGATGTATTAGTAAATATAGGACTCCTGGACACGCAATCAATAGTTTTCGTGCATATATTCAAAAGAGACATAACTCAAAATTTTTGGGTTTTAAAAAAATCGATATGCAACTTTTTTAAATGTTTTGATTTGAACAGGAGAAGTATTAGGGTTCGAAATAACTGAATAACTTCTTCACTGATACATCTACGTACTCCTGCGGATTTTAGACAGCAAAGATATAATCGGATCTGAATAAACAGCAACGCATGCATCAGGTCTTCCATTTTTCTCGAGCGGATTGATTTCCTCTTATTATGTTCATGATGCTGTCTAATGTCTTTACGGGCCTCCAATTCTTTTTCCAACAGCATACCCATAGGCAGTGAAACCGACTTTATAATTGCATCGCCATAAATTAAAATTTTATGGACACTTGATGGCATTGGATCCCATGCATAATGCGTAACATAATTTATAGAAGCACTTTCGCAATACTAAGAAAACTTCTCGTGTGCAATAGGAAAGTCACTCGACATGCAGTTGAGGATAACACCAAAATGACGAATGTGTTCCTCATGTACTCCAGTGGCGCTAGTAGCTAAGCTATATACTCTTAAAAAAAAATTGCTTGATGTGTTATACCATCATGGGATGTGCCATAACCTTGTTTGGGCGTCTCTACCATGAATTACATTAAACGCTTCATGTTACTTTGAAATTTTTGTTTTTCGATTTGGAATATGGCTTTATGTTCGTCGCTTATAACTTTCCAAACGCGAATGTTGAGGCGATACCCGCTATTAATGTGACCAATTTTTTCTTCTACTATAACAATTGAAGGCTGCAACGAAGTAATTTTAACTTTTTAAGTATTCCCAAAACCTTGTTTGTTGCAGATATGGTCCAAAACGACTTTATCTTTTTTGTTTTGGTTGCGTTCTCTAACCTACACTTCTTGGCGAAGTTTTAATTTCACTGTTTCTTATTTTTTATATACAAATAAAGGAACGCGTATTCACGACGCTACTTCTGCACACTAAACGTACAAAAAAACTTGTAGAGAGTTGCAAATAAGAGTCCACACTTTTTCCTACCCTAAGCTAGTATATATTTTTAAATTTGACTGACAGAACTCTTCTTACTAAATTTTAAACTGACTCTTAATTATATGTGTACTCATTTATAAAAAAATATCACAGTTAAAATGCACACTTTAACAGCTGATTACAGGGTGAAAAATGGGGTTAGAAAGGAACAAAAACCACCATTGGCCACAGTGATCATATGCCATTCTAACTCCATACAAAAGTTTTGAAATTTTTACAACAACAAAATTGAATTATTCACTAAGCCGTATCACGTTATATGGACAAAAAAAAAGTTTAGTGTGTGTCAGTTTTATTTGAACACTTATGTCGAAAAAATATTTTTGGTGTAAAAATTTTTTTTTTAGGCCCGCGTTAAAAACAGCTAAATCGCGTTTTTTGTAATAACTTCCTTATTTGATGTCCGATCTCTATGATCTTAATGTCGCAGAAAAGGTCTCGCTCAGCACTATATTTGGCCCATATAAAGTTGCGACCTCAAAGGTTGTCCTGAGTTTTACCTTTAAAAATTTTGGAGTTACTATCCCTAGATTTTTTTATTTTTATCACTAATACAAAGCTCTCAAAAAACCATGGGGAATCCCCCAAAGAAATTCTAGCCTTTATTCACAAACAAAAAAGTTATAACGTTGTAAAATGAAACACTTGTTTTTTTTATAAAAAATTACCACAGAGAAACGGCGAAACACGTCAACTTAATTTTTGGCTCCAGATTACGATGGCGTTTTTAGAAGTGCAGTGTATGCACTCCCATTTTCGAGATATTTAAGAAAACATTTTCAGTTTTCACATACAAAGCGATCCGATGTTGACTATTGTTGAGGTAATAAAAATAAAGAAAAGGAGAAAAAACTATACGTACATATATGTATATAAAATGCATATGAGAAGGAAGAGAATTCCCTGCACATAAATTCCAATTTGTTTTAAACGTTCGAAACCTGCACTGAAAAAACAACTTACCCAGATTATGGAAAAATTGGAATGTTTCGGCGCTTAAGGCACATTTTCATTGTTTTGATGTACAACTTTCTTTAAATCAAGGAATAAAAACAACGTATTGAAAGAAAATTTTATTCAAAACAATGAAAATATGTCATTAGCGGCGAATCATTCTCATTTTTCCATAATCTGAGTAATTTGTTTTTGAGTGTGAGCAAAGTAATATAAGCGACGAAGAATTCACTTTCAGAGCTCTGAAACTGCTTTCATAAATATCTCTAAATTTAGAGGACATCGTCATTATTGGTCCCGGTTATCATAGATAAGAAGATGTTTTTGGGATTAAAGTAAAGTGCGTTGTTTTCAATTGTAGGCTGAATAATTAACTGCATTTCTAGGGGCAGACGACGCATCCAGCGCAAGTATTGATAATACATTTAGACTTCCGTTGTCTCTTCTTAGGCGCGTATAATTTTGCAACGAACTATAGCAGTTTTTCTAAATAACTTGGATGATTTTACGATACGCACGGATGCAGAAATCGTGAAGCCGTTGTAAGCCAGCGCGTTGTGCTTAGAGATCCCACTTGAATACTTACCAAATCTTCACTACAGCCATTATCATTCAATATAAATAACGTTGATCAGCACGAATAGTCCAATCATCAATAATTTTTGGCATATCATGTATCCAGTATTGGTAGCTGTTCCATCGCGGTACAAGATTCTCAAGTCAAGTGAGGACTTAGAATACTTTTTAATCAAAAACTCATACTATATGGCGTTACTGCCTCATATAAATAAGAACTTGGGATAATTTTTCAAAAAACAGGTTCTCTGATTTTAAAACGGTATAACTTTTTTGTTTGTGAGTAAAGGCTACAACTTTTTTAGCGGAGTCCTCATGGTTTTTTGAGAGCTTTGTATTAGTGATAAAAATAAAAAAATCTAGGGATAGTAACTCCAAAATTTTTAAAGGTAAAACTCAGAACAACCTTTGAGGTCGAAACTTTATATGGGCCAAATATAGTGCTGAGCGAGACCTTTTCTGCGACATTAAGATCATAGAGATCGGACATCAAATAAGGAAGTTATTACAAAAAACGCGATTTAGCTGTTTTTAACGCGGGCCTAAAAAAAAAATTTTTACACCATAAATATTTTTTCGACGTAAGTGTTCAAATAAAACTGACACACGCAAACTTTATTTTAGTGATACGGCTTATTATTCACGTCTAAATTGAGTAAAAATGCCACTGTGCGTCCGTCTGTCCGTCCGTCTCTAAACACTCTAACTCGCGGAAAAATTGAGATATTTTGATGAAATTTGAAATGCAAGTTGGTATCAAGACTGGGACGGTTGGTATTGAAAATGGGCGAAATCGGACTATGACCACGCCCACTTTTCCTATATAGAAAAAATCGGAAATTTGGTATCTCAGCCACTAATATAGCTAGAGCGATGAAATTTTACCCACGTGTTGAGCTCAGGCCCCTAAGAAGAAATTTGATGAAATTTTGGAAAATGGGCTTTGCCACGCCCACTTATTACGGGTCAAACATTAAAAATTTGATATGTCATTTCTCAGAAACCATTGAAGATATATCGATGAAATTTGGTACGCGTGATATACTTACTTAGGCAAACGTTTAGACGGAAAATTGTTAAAATCGGTTGACGGCCACGCCCACTTTTATATATGTGTATTATAAAGTGACCTAATAAAAACATTTTAAGCCACATCTCTGTCAAATAAAAAGATCTATCACTAAAATTTTGTGGCGTGAGTCCAAATATGGACATAAAACGAAAAACACAAAAATTTTGGAAAATGGGCGTGGCACCGCCTCTTTTTGGAAGTACGAAAATACGAGATTTCTGAACCCATAACTCGACAAATAATTGATATATTATGACGAAACTTGGTGTGTACACTTTTATTACTTGTGGTAATACATGTTCAAAATTTTAGCGAAATCGGTTGACGACCACGCCCACTTTTATACATGGGTATTATAAAGTGACCTAATAAAAACATTTTAAGCGATATCTTTGTCAAATATAAAGATAATTCATTGAAACTTTGTCGCGTGAGTTCCACAATAGACTGAAAAAAAAAATAGAAAAATTTTGGAAAATGGGCGTGGCACCGCCTCTTTTTAGACAAAGGAATATACGAGATTTCTTAGCCTATAACTCGACAAATAATTGAGATATTATGACGAAACTTGGTTTATACACTTTTATAACTTGTGTCAATAGACGCGCAAAATTTTGTTCAAATCGGTTTTTGACCACGCCTACTTTTTAACAAAGATATTTCTGGAACACGCTTAGGAATTTGTAACGTGACATCTTTGTAACTAGAAGTCATAAAGGAATGAAATTTTGCACAAACAATAATATTCATATGCTTAGTTGGATGACTGATAAACATTTTGAAAATGGGCGTGACTATGCCCACTTTATGCAGCACTCGCTTTATATTAAGTACACCGTGTTTCCATCAAACGCAAACAAACAATGAAAGCATACAGCTGAGTATCTAATGTTCGATTCCACTCGAACTTAGGCTTCCTTACTTGTTATTTCTTTTTGCTTTTATTTTTGTTTTTTTTGTCTTTGTTCTTTTTTGGTTTTTGTTTTTGGTTTTGTTTTTGATTTTGATTTTGCTTTTGTTTTTGCATTTACTTTTGTTTTCGTTTTTGCTTTTGTTTATGTGTTTG
Source organism: Urophora cardui (assembly GCA_960531455.1). Classification (NCBI taxonomy): domain Eukaryota; kingdom Metazoa; phylum Arthropoda; class Insecta; order Diptera; family Tephritidae; genus Urophora; species Urophora cardui. Next base: position 90,909,651 of record OY482671.1, on the reverse strand, counting down.
TTTTTATTTTTATTTTTGTTTTTCTTTTTGTTTTTGTGTTTGTTTTTATTTTTGTTTTTGTTTTTGGCTTTGGTTTTGTTTTTTTCCTCTAACAATAACTTCCTAAATACTTATCTTTATATATATTACGCTAAGCGATTTTTGTAAGCACCATAACTTTTACACCGTTACACCGATTTTCGAAAATGTGGTGTCAGATGAAAGGGCTTGACCTATAGATGTGCAGGAAGGTTTAAGTTTTTTGAAAAGGGTTGCCAGATGTTTGAAAATTAAATTTTACTGTATAGTTTGTTTGATTTTAAAATTTTTGGTACCATATGAAGGGGCTTGACCTGATATTGAGCAATTTAATAGACATTTTTCAAAAAGGGTTGCCACCTGTTCAAAAATTCATTTTTACGCTATAGTTTGTTTGATTTTTAAATTTGAGGTATCATATGAAAGGACTTGGCATGGAAATGAGTAATTTATTAAAATTTTTACAAAAAGGGTGCCACCTGTTCAAAAATTGAGTTTTACGCTATAATTTGTTTGATTTTTAAATTTGAAGTGTCATATGAAAGTCCTGACCTGATAATGATAATAATAATACAATGGCGCTATTATAACTCTGACGAGTTTTATGGCCGAGCTTCTCTCCCAATGTGAGTTGTGCTCCTTTTTTGTTTTTCCTACTAATTGGGTGGACCTACAGTTTTATGCCGGCTCCGAACGGCGAATGCATTTTTTGTGAGAAGCTTTTTCATGGCAGAAATACACTCGGAGGGTATGCCGCCCACTACCGAGAGGTGACCGCTGCTCTTAAAAAACCCAATAATTGGATTTTTACTAATTAGAAAAATTGTTTTGGTGTTTGGCTCGGACCGTGATTTGAACCCGAGACCCCTGGCATAGCAGGCGAGCACTCTACCCACTGCACCACAGCGGCCACAATGAGTAATTTAATAAAAAGTTTACAAAAAGGGTTGCCACCTGTTCAAAAACTCAGTTTTACGCTATAGTTTGTTTGATTTTTAAATTTGAAATGCCATATGAAAGGGCTTGACCTGATAATAAGTAATTTAATAGTATTTTTACAAAAAGGTTGCCACCTGTTCAAAAATCCATTTTTAAATTTCAAGTGTCATGAAAAGCCTAGCACTGAATATGAGTAATAAAAGTAAAGGGAAGAGGAAAATGAAAGGGACGGATATGGCGAAGTAAAGGAAGCTAAAGAGGAAAGAATACGGAAAATAAAATTGATAAAGGGAAAGGAAGGCGCAAATAAAAGGAAAAGGAAAGAGAAAGAGAACTAGAAAAAAAGAGGAGCCCGCCAAATGGCCTTTTTGAGGTCGCTTTAAGGTTACCATAGTCTAGAAAAATATTCGGCACAAAACTTCACTATGGGGCTCCTCGGACATAATCTTTGTATAAAACAAGTAAGGAAGCCTAAGTTCGAGTGGAATCGAACATTAGATACTCAGCTGTATGCTTTCATTGTTTGTTTGCGTTTGATGGAAACACGGTGTAGGTACTTTCTATAAAGCAAGTGCTGCATAAAGTGGGCGTAGCCACGTCCATTTTCAACATTTTTATCAGTCATCCAACTAAGCATATGAATATTATTCTTTGTGCAAAATTTCACTCCTTTATGACTCTAGTTACAAAGATGTCACGTTACAAATTCCCAAAGGGTGTTCCAGAAATATCTTTGTTAAAAAGTAGGCGTGGTCATAAACCGATTTCAATAAATTTTTTCGTGTCTATTAACACAAGATATAAAAGTGTATAAACCAAGTTTCGTCATAATATCTCAATTATTTGTCGAGTTATAGGCTAAGAAATCTCGTATATTCCTGTTTCTAAAAAGAGGCGGTGCCACGCCCATTTTCCAAAATTTTTGTGGTTTTCGTTTTATGTCCGCAGTTGGACTCCTGCTATAAAATTTCAATGATATATCTTTATATTTGACAGAGATATCGCTTAAAATGTTTTTATTAGGCCACTTTATAATACCCATATTTAAAAGTGGGCGTGGTCGTCAACCGATTTCGCTAAAATTTTTAACATGTATTACCACAAGTAATAAAAGTGTACACACCAAGTTTCGTCATTATATATCAATTATTTGTCGAGTTATGGGCTCAGAAATCTCGTATATTCCAGCTTCTAAAAAGAGGCGGTGCCACACCCATTTTCCAAAATTTTTACGGTTTTTGTCTTATGTTCGTAGTTAGACTCCTGCCATAAAATTTTAATGATATATCTTTATATTTGACAGAGATATCGCTTAAAATGTTTTTATTAGGTCACTTTATAAGACCCATATATAAAAGTGGGCGTGGTCGTCAACCGATTTTGGAAATTTTTCGTCCAAACATTTGCCTAAGTACATATATCACGCGTACTAAATTTCATTGATATATCTTCAATGGTTTCTGAGTTATGACTCATAAAACTTTCAATATTTGCCCCTTAATAAGTGGGCGTGGCACCGCCCATTTTCCTAAATTTTTATGCTTTTTGTTTTATGTACATAGCTGGACTCATACCACAAAATTTCAGTGATAGATCTTTATATTTGACAGAGATATCGCTTAAAATGTTTTTATTAGGCCCCTTTATAGTTCCCATATATAAAAGTGGGCGTGGCCGTCAACCGATTTTGGCAATTTTCCGTCAAAACATTTGTTTAAGTAAGTAAATCACGCATACCAAATTTCATCGATATATCTTCAACAGTTTTTGAGTTATGACTCATAAAGCTTTCAATGTTTGCTCCTTAATAAGTGGGCGTGGCACCGCCCATTTTCCAAAATTCCATCAAATTTCTTCTTAGGGGCCTGAGCTCAACACGTGGGTAAAATTTCATCACTCTAGCTATATTAGTGGCTGAGATACCAGATTTCCGATTTTTTCTATATAGGAAAAGTGGGCGTGGTCATGGTCCGATTTCGCCCATTTTCAATACCAACCGTCCCAGTGTCGATACCAACTTGCATTTCAAATTTCATCAAAATATCTCAATTTTTGCGCGAGTTAGAGTGTTTACAGACGGACGGACGGACAGACGGACAGACGGACGGACGGACGGACGGACGGACGGACGGACATGGCTCAATCGATTTCTCTTTTCACCCTGATCATTTTGATATATATAAGTCTATATCTATCTCGATTATTTCATTCTGTTACAATCCACCGTTATGTGATTAAAACTATAATACTCTGTGTACTAGTACAGCTGAGTATAAAAATCTAGAAAATAAAAATAACCACTAACTGTGAAGGTATATCAAAAAATTTTCAAATATGGCAATAAGTGGTCTTCCACCCTAAAATTGTCGCACAGTGTAATTGAAAGCCACAGCATCGCGTGGCCGGGTTTACTAGTTTTGTTGGATTCAACTCTCATTCATACCAAAAGTTTTAATAACATGTTCGTGAAAGGCATAATAATAGTTATGACACCTTTTCAAATGTTCGCGCGACTAATCCTTAGTTGGTTAAAGAGGGAAATATTTTGGCGGTGTGAGATGATGCTTTTGATTTTGTTTCAACTGCTGTCCATTAACGCTTTTTGCGGACGCGCACAAGAACGCCCCTCGGTTGCGGTAATTTGCACTCATCGCTGACATAAATGACCAATCAAGATGATGGCAATGAGTGGTGGGGTGAAGTTCGAGCGGCAAAAGATTTCCAGTTTGTTAACTACTATGTATGTAGGTAGGTACGTGTATTTACGTACATATGTACAGATATGTACACGTGTTTCGGTATGCAACGCTCGCATTGCATTGGGCGGCTAAAACGCATTTACAACATTTGTGCAATACATATTTTAACCCGCCTGCCACCCCTCCTTCCAGCAAGCTCTGTGTGCTCATTCATTTCACTCGACGGCCGGTCTCTATGGCTGATTGTATCGAAATTATTACGATGTGGTAATTTTATGGACGCACAAAGCTACGCAATGGATGATCCATACATAATAATAAACAAACATTCGCAAAGTCATAAGTTGGCTTGATTTCACAGCGAACTTGCTTTGATACCGGAATTTTACTTATAACTAACCGCACCATGGCCTCAGCCAAGCTACTACCCTACCTTGACCGGCGCATTGAGTGCTTTTTGCCCCACCACCGGTAGCCCAGCAGTTCGGCTTCATGTTGCCACCGCTGCTGCGCTTGTGAGCTCATATTAGTGGCGTGTTGCTCCTGCCTCTGTGTTGTATGCAGATGGAATTGCACTGATAAGATGACCACCAGCGATATTAGTATGGCATCCATTCAGTTTTCGTATATTCCTACCGCTTCCTGGTGCATCGCTTCAATCCGATTGCGGTGGCAAGAGACTGGGCTACGAAGAAGCCAGACTTACATACTACTTAGTGTAAGTTGTTTTATGTTTTATTAGTCTTTACGAAGGTGAAGTGACGGCTTTAATAATATTAATAAAATCATAGTTATATTATACATATGGCGCTCTATCTGCTTGGTTAGAGTATCTTGCCAATAGAAGAAAATATTGTTGAATCATATCATTAGTTGTTTAAGAGTTAGCGATGTAATACTATTTTGATAAGGGCTTACTAAAACAGATTCTACATTAAAAATAATAGGAACCCAAAGAACTGTATTTTCGCGCACAGTTGTGTACGCAAATTTTTGAAAATATCTCATTTCAGTAATTTTGCAGTAACCTCAACAGCGCACGATGTCCGGTTATTAAAGTAATGTTATACATTTTATAAACCCCTCCACAAAATCCTCACTAGTCGGCGATGTAGCAATGAAGCCATTCAATATTCCAGAGCACATGTACCTCTCTGGATGATTCCACGCAGTGATGCCAATATTCTTGGACCAAAATTCCCTACGGTATGCCAAAAAAATCCCTACTTTTCCCTACGCTAGAAAAATTTTTCCCTACAAATTTCCCTACGCCGTTTTTCTCTATATTAAAATAAACACACACAAAATTGATACAAAATATAGTTTTTGGTCAAAAAGCCACGTATGAATACACATACATTTTTATGTTTATTTGTGTTTATATAATATAATATATTATATATGTATATTTATAGCTATATAAATGAAATTTAGTTTTTCTTAACAACATTGTACATCTTTCATAAAAATTATAATTGTAACTTTTTTTTTATTATAAATGAACATTTTTAAATAAAGAATGTATACATGTATTTATGTAGATATTTTCATATAAAACTTATATGATACACATTTCCCATTGAAAATTATCATATACACCTCTATAGTGTTTCATATTTTTGAAATCGCATTCGTTAAATTTAAAAGAAAAGCAATTTTGATGTGAATTCGCTTTGATTTTGATATTATAATCTACCTTTGTAAATAAAAAAATAAGTTTCTGAATTCGCCTATGCGCTTACCTTCCTATATCTGCTTCCACAAGTGTCAGCTGTGTCAGCGGATTTAGGGTTGCTAACCAAAATCCAATTGGTCTGTAAGTTAACGATACAGCTACAGAATTACGATAAGGCACCAATGACTAGTAACACAGCTTGTCGTAAGGTTGGTTGAATCAGCTGTTTTACAAGATAAGTCACCAATGTCTGCACTTTTACTCTGTAGAGGCAATCTTTGCTCTATTTCTTCCAAAGAAGTGATATAAGAAGATAGGCAATATAATCTTATTCAGAAGCTGATTTCGGAAGAGTATTTAGAAGCTCGAGATATTCAGATTCAATATATATATTTATATCATCGGCTGGCAATGTTACGTGAGTTGACCTAACGTTACAATCAATCCTTATTTAGTTTTTTTTTAAATAACATTTTGAGCAAGCTGATAAAATATTTTAGTTGACTCCAAATAAATTTGATGTATTAACGGCTTTCTATACTCGTTTAGTAAGAAAAGCCCACAAACGCATCTCTGACCACCACAACAAAAAAATGGAAGCGAAATTTGGTGCTAAGATCGGATCCAGAGCTAAAGCAAAAAATTTTAGGAGCGGAGCAGGAGCGAAAAAAAACCTTTTGCTCCGAGGCCCTGTAAGCAGGTCGAAGAATATATTGCCAGATCAGAACAAAGTACAATTTTGAACTATTGCATACAGGCACAAAGAAACATTTTGTTAGTAGTTATTAAAAAATGTTAGGTTAGAAAAAATTAACGAACGAAAATTTTTGACTTCAAAAATTCCCTACATTTAGATAATTTTTGAAATTCTGTCCTTTTTTCCCTACACTGCAAATTTAAGGACGAATTTCCCTACATGTAGCCTCTTTTCCCTACACTTGGCATCACTGATTCCACGATTCCGAATGAAAATTAGTTGCGATATAAAATAGTCCGTACTACCCCTAGGAAGTTGATCGATATCTATATACACAACAATTTGCTGCTCGACGAGCCCATGGAAATTTAGTCTATTCTAATATCACTCCAAACGTTAACTCTTGATTATAGTTTTTGTTGCAGTTGTTTCTCGTTATACTTGCGCCACCATAAATTCGCGGCGCAATGCACATTAATTCAAATTTCGAACATCGACAGTTCATTTGATTGCCTCAGGACATTGGCTTTGGTTATTATGATCATTATTTTTGTGCGCCTTACGCAGTTATAAATTGTACATATGTATATGTATCTGGAGTGCAACCATCTAATCGACAGGCAGGCAGAGAATGGAGCAAACAGGAAGGAACATTTAATTCATAAGGAGTGTCAACTAGATATAGGCTTACCTAAAAAACGCGGAAAGCGCCCAAGCATTACGACTAAGGCCACTTTCCCCGGCATGGCTGTACTACTTATTTCCTTTCAAATAGATTAGTCAGTTACAATGCGAGTGTGATCCACCCGAGTGGCTACCGGCCGCATCGATTAGGAACCCTGTTCTATTAAAAACAAAACTTTTATTAGTTGGATGTTCTACTTCTTTTTTTCCTATTGAAGTAAAATTTATACATATATGTACGTATACGTGCCCACGAGATAATGCGAAATTGAGCTATTGTTATAATGTAAATCTTTGGAGGAAAACCTTTTGATCCGTCTTATCATTTAAATTGGAGTAAAGTTATCTATACATATATGTATACACAAATGATTAAACACCAAATTGTAACGCTAAAACTTGAAAACGGCTGAACCAAATCAAATACTTCCTTAGGGGGGTTTGTTTGTTGTTACCCCGCGAAGGTTTAATCGAAGAAAAAAATAAAAATTATTAGGGGGACGTGGCACCTCCCATACAATCTTAATTTTTAAAGCTGATTATCTCTAAAAGAGTTCAAGGTAGGGAGCTGAAAACTGGTATAGAGGTGTGTGATATCAAAACCCTTCTCACGCAGAAAAGTAGGGGTTATCAGAAAAGAGGACGTGGCAATTGCCATACAAGCTTAATTTTTCATGCTGAATATCTCTAAAACTGTTTAATGTAGGGACTTGGAAATTGGTGTGGAGATAAACGATAACAATTCCATATTAACGCAAAATTATAGGAGTTATACGAAAAGGGGGCGTGGCACCTCACATACATACTTAGCGTTGGAAGCTGAATATATCAGAAAGAATAAATGGCAGGATCCTGAAAATTGATATAGGGCTAAATGATATTAAATGCACTCTCACGCATAAAAGTGGGGGTTATCGGAAAAGGGGGCGTGGCACCTCCCATACAAACTTAATTTTTCAAGCTGAATTGATCAGGAGGTTAAGGATATCAATAGCATACTTATGAAAAAAACAGTAGATTTGGCATGTACATAGAAATCCCTATGCAGATATACAAGTACGATATCAACACCACGTTCACCCAAAAAAAAAAAGAATTATTGAAAAATGGAGCATTGCACCTTCCATACGTACTAAATAACAATTTTTGAAATGAAATTAATAAAAAAATCTATTTTGGCCAGAACGAAGTTTGCCGGGTCAGCTAGTTAAGATATAAAATTTAGCTTAACTAGAAAAATTTAAAATAACTTATCTTCACTTAAGACTTGTATTGTATGAAAAATAATTTCTTAAGACATCCTAACTAGAATTACATTTGTTAAGAACACTTAACTCGTGTTAAATGGAGATAAAACTCTTATTGCAAAGATTGAATTCAATAGAAAAAATCTGACTTAAGTTAATTCTGCTTTTCGTAAAAATTATATTCAATAAAAGCACTTAAGCTATAAAAGTAAATTTTTTCTCCATTAACTTTGCTTTAAGGTTTCTGGTTCACAACTACCCTTCTCTAACACTGTCAACCCATTATGTATATACAATATACAATATATATTATACATATATCTGTGTTTCATCCCAGTCAGTTTTTTTCCACAGATATATGTACTTTTTGATAGGCAATATACATACATGTATATTGAATATGAAATAATTCGATCAGTAAATACGAGTTTTACAAATAAATCGATACCAGCACCATCTATCGGATTTTTTCTTTCACATTCGGGTCTTGAACGTTGTTCCAAGTTTCAAGTATCTATGTAGCTCAACCGGATGTTGACGACATACTCATACGTACAAAAAGTGAAGTTAAATAAAAGCTTGTAATGCTCGTAATAATAGAATCGTCCTTAGGTTTGCACAAATAAGTATGCAGATATCTATGTGCCAATTTAGATACAAGCCTAATAGTAGTAGCAATGATTATTAATAAACTCACAAGGAAATAAATGCAGAAATGTATGCATATCAATACCTCTAATTCCACATGCTTGGATAGTTTCAATAATATGTGTGTGTGTACATGACACAACATAGGAACATCCTTATAACCAAGTATAACTCTAATAGAAACAAGTGGAGTACTAATAACAGCATTCTAACAACTCGTAATAACAACAAAATCACAACAATAATAATAACAGCAACAATGTGTAGGTATACATATAACGAGAAAAATATGAGACTAATCTGGGATGTGCTCCATGCACAAACGCAAATGTGAAGTACGTTTAATACTACATATTTTGCATTACTTTCGGCACAATCATTTCATCGAAGTCATGAAGAGTTTAGTCGGACAAAAATGCAGTCAAAGGGAATAAATTTTATTTTTTAGAATACGTTATTAAGTTTATAAGCTATATTTGTCAACATTTTTCTTTAATTAAAAAATCGCAGCAGATAATGGCTTCGGGGAAAACTCCTACCACAGCCGTACGATGTTCGCCCGAGTAGACAGGATATCGCGCTGCTTGTATGCAACTCACTGAGATCGTTGATTTCCAATTTGCACCGAAATGGATTAGCTGAGGACCAATTCACATCCAATTGTACCTGAAAGGGAGCAGTCCGTGACGAAACCCTTTAAAGATTAATGGCATAGTTTTTGAAGTATATTTATAAATTATTGCACATATGTATGTATGTATGTATGTTTGTATGTGTGTATATTTACAAGCCAAGCACAAGCACCGGTAGTATGTACAATTATTTATAGTCTACTGCCCTTGAAGGAGACATAAATTGACAAATAATTGGGGGTCCGCTCGATGAATGATTTATATGAGTTCGTAATGACCATAGCTATGGCCATGACTATGACCACAACCAGACTAAAGGCAGTCGCATAGCAATGGTCCAATGGAGCCTGCAGTCGGACCTCTGCCGCTGCTGCTGCTAATGCTTGTTGCTGCGTTTGCTACAAGAGATGGAGTTGATGGTGCTGGAATTGCGGACGAGGATGCATTCTAGCTAATGCAGCATAAATAGTTGGGAAGGAAATGATGAAGGAATTCTACTAAGAATAATATTTGCGTGAACAACATAAATGTATGTATGTAAATATATCTATAAAGTACTTATATAAGTACCCAGCAAAAGTGGTAGGCTGTAATACAGGAATACGCTGGCACTGCTGCTTGCTGTTATGCTCATTCTAACTTTGAATTTTATGCGGAAACATGGACAAAAAGAGCACAATTAGTGGCGAGCGTAAAAATTGCTTATTGTCGATGGAAAGATTGCCGCTTTCAAAAAATGCATATTCAGTGCATTTTTTACTGGCATGCAAACAAGTGTTTGGTTAAGTGAATACAAACATTACAACCCTAGGAGAATATATTTTTCTTATTAAATAATCCGCAACGCTTAATGTGAATTATGCAGCAAAAAACACCTTTTCACTATTCCATACTCGTATAAAGCATTTAAGTTCCATAGAAGGCCTGATTATCAGGAATTATCTAAGCCGTATTTCCTATGGCGAATAAGCCTTCTTATAACGTATATATACTCCACATAAGGCGGATAAGCATTGGAAATAAGCTTTCCTCTCAGAGAGGAAGAGTATTTCTTATTGCCTGATGATATCAACACAGGAAAATCAACCTTAATTTAGGTCTTTGCCCATACAACTTTTCCTCGCTTAGAAATTTCAGGCATTATTTCAGATGCCTTTATATCTTCTGGAATAAACCTGAAATAAGGCGTAAATGTTTTGCTGGGTATTTACGTGTATACATACATGTACTTATATATGTATGTAGGTATGTATTTATGTATGTGCCCTTGAACATTTTCTATGCATTGGCATGATTTTGTAGAACAACAAATTGATAAAACAAACAATGAGAGACTAAAAGCTTTGATACCCTTATAATTTTCAGGCCTTATTTCATAAGCCTTTAAATCTGCTATTTTAATTCTTAAATAAGGCTTAGCTTTTTTGGTGGCCGTGCACGATTGAGTATCAAAGAGACATTTAAACAATTAACAAAGGGAAAAATTAAGGAGTTGTTAATAGAAAGTATAATGATAATAATTAAAATGAATGGGCAGTCGTACAAATCTTTTTGAGATATTATTAAATTTCTTTAATTGATGTACTCCGTGAATTAAGTACCCCGTTGATTAATCCATGGTAGACCAAATTTCCGATTTTTTCTATATAGGAAAAGTGGGCGTGGTCATGGTCCGATTTCGCCCATTTTCAATACCAACCGTCCAAGTCTCGATACCATCTTGCATTAAAATTTCATCAAAATATCTCAATTTTTTCGCGAGTTAGAGTGTTTACAGACGGAAGGACGGACGGACGGACAAGGCTCAATCGATTTCTCTTTTCACCCTGATCATTTTGATATATATAAGTTCACTAGAGGTTACCCGCGGGTTTCACACCACGTGCTTTTAAAAATATTAGCATATTGAGTTAGTCCAAAAAAGTTACATAGAAAAATATCATTCTTGACGTCAAAGATAGTTTTCTTATTTTTTTTTTGTCCGTTGAGTACGTAATTATCTCATATGCCCAACACCAATTTTCAGTACACTACTATAAATATTTCAAGAGATTTTCGCTGTAAAAATTTCAGTCTGTATGGGAGATGCCCATCCCTGCTTCACCAAGACCTAGCGTTTTTACCCGTTTAATACATAGTTATCTCACATGCCCTCACACCATTTTTCAGTACCCTACTACAAATATTTCCAGAGATATTCGCTGTGAAAGTTTCAGTTTGTATGGGAGGTGCCCATCCCTGCTTTACCAAGACCTAGCGTTTTTACCCGTTTAATACATAGTTATCTCACATGCCCTCACACCAGTTTTCAGAACCCTACTACAAATATTTCAAGAGATATTCGCTGTGAAAGTTTCAGTTTGTATGCGAGGTGCCCATCCCTGCTTTACCAAGACCTAGTGTTTTTCCCGTTTAATATATAGTTATCTCACATGCCCTCACACCAGTTTTCAGTACCCTACTACAAATATTTCCAGAGATATTCCATGTGAAAATTTCAGTTTGTATGGGAGGTGCCCATATCTGCTTTACCAAGACCTACGTTTTTACCCGTTTAATACATAGTTATCTCACATGCCCTCACACCATTTTTCAGTACCCTACTACAAATATTTCCAGAGATATTCCATGTGAAAATTTCAGTTTGTATGGGAGGTGCCCATATCTGCTTTACCAAGACCTACGTTTTTACCCGTTTAATACATAGTTATCTCACATGCCCTCACACCAATTTTCAGTACCCTACTACAAATATTTCCAGAGATATTCGATGTGAAAATTTCAGTTTGTATGGGAGGTGCCCATCCCTGCTTTACCAAGACCTAGGGTTTTTACCCGTTTAATACATAGTTATCTCACATGCCCTCACACTAATTTTCAGTACCCTACTACAAATATTTCCAGAGATATTCGATGTGAAAATTTCAGTTTGTATGGGAGGTGCCCATCCCTGCTTTACCAAGACCTAGGGTTTTTACCCGTTTAATACATAGTTATCTCACATGCCCTCACACCAATTTTCAGTACCCTACTACAAATATTTCCAGAGATATTCGATGTGAAAATTTCAGTTTGTATGGGAGGTGCCCATCCCTGCTTTACCAAGGCCTAGCGTTTTTACCCGTTTAGTACATAGTTATCTCACATGCCCTCACACCAGTTTTCAGTACCCTACTACAAATATTTCCAGAGATATTCGCTGTGAAAGTTTCAGTTTGTATGCGAGGTGCCCATCCCTGCTTTACCAAGACCTAGTGTTTTTCCCGTTTAATATATAGTTATCTCACATGCCCTCACACCAGTTTTCAGTACCCTACTACAAATATTTCCAGAGATATTCGCTGTGAAAGTTTCAATTTGTATGGGAGGTGCCCATCCCTGCTTTACAAAGACCTAGCGTTTTTACCCGTTTAATACATAGTTATCTCACATGCCCTCACACCAATTTTCAGTACCCTACTACAAATATTTCCAGAGATATTCGATGTGAAAATTTCAGTTTATATGGGAGGAGAGTGCCCATCCCTGCTTTACCAAGACCTGAATTGTTTATCCGTTGAGTATATATTTTTGTGGCCGCTGTGGTGCAGTGTGTAGAGTGCTCGCCTGCTATGCCAGAGGTATCGGGTTCAAACCACGGTCCGAGCAAAACACCAAAAAATTTTTCTAATTAGTAAAAATCCAATTATTGGGTTTATTAAGAGCAGCGGTCACCTCTCGGCAGTGGACGGCATACCCTCCGAGAGTATTTCTGACATGAAAAAGCTTCTCACAAAAAATGCATTCGCCGTTCGGAGCCGGCATAAAACTGTAGGTCCACCCAATTAGTAGGAAAAACAAAAAGGAGCACACCTCAAATTGGGAGAGAAGCTCGGCCATAAAACTCGTCAGAGTTATAATAGCGCCATTGTATTATTATTATTATATATTTTTGTATTATTCCTTCACAAAAATTTGCATTATTCTAGTACAAATATTTCAAGAGATATTACGAAAAAAAGGAAAATTGTGTATGGGAAGTGCCCATCCCTGACTTTTAATCAGATTAAAAATATGCCTATAGCAATTACCGGGTGAAAATACCTAGGTGTGCAAAGTTTCGTGAGGATCCGTTCAGCGGTTTTCTCGCCAATTGAGTTTAAACACAATTTCCATTTCACATCTATATATCGTCGCACCATACGAAAACTAACATCAGATTTTTTGTGGCTGACGAAAAGTAAAAAGTTCAACTTTTGGCCGACGGAGAGTAATAAAATCGAGTTTTGGCTGACGAAAAGTAATAAAATCGACTTTTGGCTGACGAAAACTATCAATTTCGTTTAAACAACAACAATTTTAATGTAAAAACAGTATATAATTACTGATACTTTTCGTCAGCCAAAAGTCGATTTTATTACTTTTCGTCAGCCAAAAGTCGATTTTATTATTTTTCGTCGGCCAAAAGTCAAATGTTCTACTTTTCGTACAGAATTTTTTTATTGATAGCTTTCGCCAGAAATTTTAAATATGTTAGTTTTCGTATGGTACGACGATATATAAAAGGAAGTTAGTACAAACGCCTATAACTCAAGAACGCCTGCACCGATTTGGATGATTGACACCAATTCAGATTGTTCTCTGGCCAGAATAGGAGAATATCCAATAAAATTCTCGAAAAATTAAAAAAAAAAATCAAAAAAAAATTTATTTTCCCATACATTTTGTACTTATGGTGAGAATTTTTATGATCTTTTTTTGTAAAAAAAGCTCAATAATAGCTCTGTGGATTATAATAAAAATCGAACATGTGCGCGATATGGTTATTTTCTTATACATTGTTTATAAAGCGTTCTTGATGATCAATGACGTTTATGTTTGCGGTGCGTTGTGACAAGCTTTCCAGCAACGACTCTATTCTCAATTTTTAAGTATTCTCGCTAAATGGACCAAATGTGTCTCGCAAAAATTATCAGCTTACAAAGAAATTAAATGTAGTTTCGCTCTATCAATACATCGCGAACGCCAATCTACCACGAAAAAAGTTTGTAAAAGTTAATTGCATTGCGAACGCATTGTAACATAAATGCTGGTTCATGTATTGCCAGGAGATGGCGGTGTGTGTATCAACAAATAACCACAGATTTTATGAAATTTGAAAAGATTGCCGACACTTAATTTAAATATTAAATTTTTTTGTTTTGAGCATTCAGTTAATGAATAAAAAAGTGAATGAGTTTTTATATTGTTAAAAAATAAATAACGGATTAACAAATTATAAGTTATAGAAAGTTTGATTTCAAAGACATAATTTAACGCAGGGCAACGCCTGCGGGGTCATCTAGTTTATAATATAAGATATTTATCTCGATTATTTCATTCTGTTACAATCCACCGTTATGAAATCAAAATTATAATACTCTGTGTACTATGTAGTACAGCTGAGTATAAAAACAATGAGGCACGTCCTAATGTACATATAGTGGCGCACACAGAAAAATATTTTGGGGGGGGTTTTCAATATCCAACGCAAAATAAAAAAAAAAATACTTGAAACTCGTCGAGACAAATTTTACTTAAATTTATGTTTGGGGAGTGGACCTGCGTATGGACACATTAAACAAAAGCACCTTTTAAATCTCAATTCATTGCATTTGCTCTGTACTTAAACTAAATCTAACAACTATGGAAGCCTAAGTTCGAGTGGAATCGAACATTAGTTACTCAGCTGAATGCTTTCATTGTTTGTTTGCTTTTGTTCGATTAGGGTGCATTTTATATGAATCGAGTGCTGCATAAAGTGGGCGCAGCTACGCCCATTTTCAAAATATTTATCAATCATTCAACTAAGCATATAAATGTTTTTGTTAGTGCAAATTTGCAACCCTTTATGACTTCTAATTATAAAGATGTTACGTTACAAATTCCAAAAGAGTTTTCTAGAAATGTCTTTGTTAAAAAGTAGGCGTGGTCATAAACCGATTTCGCTAAATTTTTGAGCATGTATTACCACAAGTTATTAAAGTGTGCAAACTGATTTTCATCATAACATCTCAATTATTTGTAGAGTTATGGGTTCCGAAATCTCGCAGATTCCTTTGTCTGAAAAGGGGCGGTGCCACGCCCATTTTCCAAAATTTTTCTACTTTTTGTTTTATGTCTATAGTTGGACTCATGACACAAAATTTCAATGACATATCATTATATTTGACAAAGATATCGCTTAAAATGTTTTTATTTGGCCCCTTAATAGTTCTCATATATAAATTTGGGCGTGGTCGTCAACCGGTTTTGGCAATTTTTCGTCCAAACATTTTCCTAAGTAAGTAAATTTCATCGATATATCTGCTACGGTTTCTGAATTATGGCTTCTAAACCTTTCAATGTTTGCCCATTAATAAATGGGCGTGGCACCGCCTATTTTCCAAAATTTCATCAAATTTCTTTATAAGAGCCTGGTCCCAATACATGGGTAAAATTTTATAGCTCTAGCTATATTATTGGCTTAGATACTAAATTTCCGATTTTTTCCATATACATAGGAAAAGTGGGCGTGGTCATGGTCCGATTTCGCCCATTTTCAATACCAACCGTCCCAGTCTCGATACCAACTTGCATTCCAAATTTGATCAAAATATCCAAATTTTTGCGCGAGTTAGAGTGTTTACAGACGGACGGACGGACATCTCTATCGATTTCTCTTTTCACCCTGATCATTTTGATATATATAAGTCTATATCTATCTCGATTATTTCATTCTGTTACAATCCACCGTTATGTGATTAAAACTATAATACTCTGTGTACTAGTACAGCTGAGTATAACAAACCTCAGCTAATATCCACAGCATACTTTTAGGGAAATGTCTCCACACTGCTTGTTTATAAACATAATCAGTAGTTGCTGACAAATATTGGCAATGTACATCCACGAATATTCATAGATTTTACAACATGTATTTACACAAATATTTGTGCATGTACCATCTTTTATAAAATTATTTTTTGTATGGTGCTGTCAAATTTTGGGGGGTTTTAACCCCAAAACCCCCCCTGTGTGCGCCAATGTGTACATACATACATACATACTTATAATTTACATATATTTGAACACAATACACCTCTTTAAATTACAATTACCTATATAGCAAATATTTATTTAGAGTTAATTATTTACATACGTCCACGTATGACGTCCACTTTCCCTGTCTATCATACTTAAAAAAATACGTAAAATATGATAATAGGGTGCATTTTATATGAATCGAGTGCTGCATAAAGTGGGCGCAGCTACGCCCATTTTCAAAATATTTATCAATCATTCAACTAAGCATATAAATGTTTTTGTTAGTGCAAATTTGCAACCCTTTATGACTTCTAATTATAAAGATGTTACGTTACAAATTCCAAAAGAGTTTTCTAGAAATGTCTTTGTTAAAAAGTAGGCGTGGTCATAAACCGATTTCGCTAAATTTTTGAGCATGTATTACCACAAGTTATTAAAGTGTGCAAACTGATTTTCATCATAACATCTCAATTATTTGTAGAGTTATGGGTTCCGAAATCTCGCAGATTCCTTTGTCTGAAAAGGGGCGGTGCCACGCCCATTTTCCAAAATTTTTCTACTTTTTGTTTTATGTCTATAGTTGGACTCATGACACAAAATTTCAATGACATATCATTATATTTGACAAAGATATCGCTTAAAATGTTTTTATTTGGCCCCTTAATAGTTCTCATATATAAATTTGGGCGTGGTCGTCAACCGGTTTTGGCAATTTTTCGTCCAAACATTTTCCTAAGTAAGTAAATTTCATCGATATATCTGCTACGGTTTCTGAATTATGGCTTCTAAACCTTTCAATGTTTGCCCATTAATAAATGGGCGTGGCACCGCCTATTTTCCAAAATTTCATCAAATTTCTTTATAAGAGCCTGGTCCCAGTACATGGGTAAAATTTTATAGCTCTAGCTATATTATTGGCTTAGATACTAAATTTCCGATTTTTTCCATATACATAGGAAAAGTGGGCGTGGTCATGGTCCGATTTCGCCCATTTTCAATACCAACCGTCCCAGTCTCGATACCAACTTGCATTCCAAATTTGATCAAAATATCCAAATTTTTGCGCGAGTTAGAGTGTTTACAGACGGACGGACGGACATCTCTATCGATTTCTCTTTTCACCCTGATCATTTTGATATATATAAGTCTATATCTATCTCGATTATTTCATTCTGTTACAATCCACCGTTATGTGATTAAAACTATAATACTCTGTGTACTAGTACAGCTGAGTATAACAAACCTCAGCTAATATCCACAGCATACTTTTAGGGAAATGTCTCCACACTGCTTGTTTATAAACATAATCAGTAGTTGCTGACAAATATTGGCAATGTACATCCACGAATATTCATAGATTTTACAACATGTATTTACACAAATATTTGTGCATGTACCATCTTTTATAAAATTATTTTTTGTATGGTGCTGTCAAATTTTGGGGGGTTTTAACCCCAAAACCCCCCCTGTGTGCGCCAATGTGTACATACATACATACATACTTATAATTTACATATATTTGAACACAATACACCTCTTTAAATTACAATTACCTATATAGCAAATATTTATTTAGAGTTAATTATTTACATACGTCCACGTATGACGTCCACTTTCCCTGTCTATCATACTTAAAAAAATACGTAAAATATGATAATTCGGTCATTCAGTGCGCGTGCTATACCTAAAACGATTGACGAACACGCGATCTTCCTCTTTCCGTTCGTATCCGTAATCGTGGTGGTATCTTGGTTGTCGTTGGACCTTCAATGCTCATTGTTCCTTCGGTGGTCGTTGGAGCTTCCGTGTCCGTTGGTTCCTCTGTAGTCGTTGGACTTTCAGTGGCAGTTAGTTCCTCGGTGGTCGTTCGAGCATCTGTGCCCGTTGGCTCCTCGGTGGTAATTGGACTTTCAATATCGGTTGATTCCTCGGTGGTCGTTGGAGCATCTGTGGCCGTTGGCTCCTCGGTGGTAATTGGACTTTCAATATCGGTTGATTCCTCGGTGGTCGTTGGAGCATCTGTGCCCGTTGGCTCTTCGTTGGTAGTTGGACTTTCAATATCGGTTGATTCTTCGGTGGTCGTTGGCTCTTCAGTGTTTATAGTTTCTTCGGTGAGCGTTGGAACTTCAGTGTCCATTGGTTCCTCGGTGGTCATTGAGCTTCTGGTGGTTGTTGGCGTCCTAGTTGTCGTTGGATCTTCAGAAACGATTGGTTCCGTATTGGACGTTGGATCCTCAGCGAGCACTAAAGCTGCAAAAACTGTTGAAAATTATTATTAATGGGGTTGGCCAGTGGAAAGTACTGCTATGCACTAAAAACGTTTTCAAATATTATTAAGTTTTATTTCAATTTTTTTAATTGTTGGGGTAAGTGGAAAAAATTCAACAACTATTTACAGCGAAGGTTGAGTGTATAGCTATTTCACGAAAAACCATTTTCGATCATCAGCACTCTTTTCGGAAGTGGATGCACCGGGGATTGAACCCGAGTCCATTCCAACTTCAGCCGCAATGACCCAACGGATAAACACACTCGGCCATTGAGACTCTGTGCAAGCTGTTGGATTTTCCCCACTTTTGCCTTTTTCATTTTCAACATTAACGTTAGTGTGTATATGCTTTTGCATATATTCTCCACAAACGTGCTGAATTTTTTGTTGTAGGCAGTTCGCAATGAACATTGTTGTTGGTATTTTATTTTATGTATATACCAAACAACGTTAACAATTTTACTTGAAAGAGTTTTTAGTGCTTAGCACGAAATTTTTATTTTAATTCAATTTTTTTAATTGTTGGGGTAAGTGGAAAAAATTCAACAACTATTTACAGCGAAGGTTGAGTGTATAGCTATTTCACGAAAAACCATTTTCGATCATCAGCACTCTTTTCGGAAGTGGATGCACCGGGGATTGAACCCGAGTCCATTCCAACTTCAGCCGCAATGACCCAACGGATCGTGCTAAGCACTAAAAACTCTTTCAAGTAAAATTGTTAACGTTGTTTGGTATATACATAAAATAAAATACCAACAACAATGTTCATTGCGAACTGCCTACAACAAAAAATTCAGCACGTTTGTGGAGAATATATGCAAAAGCATATACACACTAACGTTAATGTTGAAAATGAAAAAGGCAAAAGTGGGGAAAATCCAACAGCTTGCACAGAGTCTCAATGGCCGAGTGTGTTTATCCGTTGGGTCATTGCGGCTGAAGTTGGAATGGACTCGGGTTCAATCCCCGGTGCATCCACTTCCGAAAAGAGTGCTGATGATCGAAAATGGTTTTTCCTGAAATAGCTATACACTCAACCTTCGCTGTAAATAGTTGTTGAATTTTTTCCACTTACCCCAACAATTAAAAAAATTGAATTAAAATAAAAATTTCGTGCTAAGCACTAAAAACTCTATTAAGTTTTATGTTTTTTAATTATTTAACTACATATGTATGTATGTATGTAGTTTGTTATTCATACCAAAAACAAAATAAGTTCTAGACAACATTTTAACTCTCAGCAAGCAACAATTGGTTTTTAATGCGGAAGCAGTAAAAATAAAATTTAACTAAGGCTCCTAGATGATTTCGGGCTCAGTTTTATAGGTAAAGAGCGAATTTAATTTTTTTATATAGACATACAAATATACGTATTTGTTATATGAGTGGTTCTTTGTTTTATGGCATTGTAAGACGATTCATGTACCTTCATAATTAAAACAAAACTCCAGATTTTTGCCAACCAGAATTCAGATGTTTTTGGTCGGACAATGAAAGCTCCAAAATTTAATTGTATGCGATCAAGAATTATTTTGCTGTTTTTTAGGACTTGCAGAATAACGCATTGTCGAAATTGACAATCTAGAAAATAGTCGGAATATTATACATACATACGTGGATGTATGTAAAAATTTTGTAAAAACCGCAGATGTACATGGCCGCTGCGGTGCAGTGGGCAGAGCGCTCGCCAGTCATACCAGAGGTCTCGGGTTCAAACTCCAGCCCGTACAAACACCAAAAATTTAATCTAATTTCTAATTAATTAAAACCCAATTATTGGGGTTTTAAAAAATAGCAGTCACCTCGCGGAAGGTGGCGAGCTACTCACAAAAAAATGGCCTGTAAGTGAAATCGCGACTTGAACATTTAACTATACGTATACATATATAAATGTGTTCATATTTTATTCTGTGTTGTTTTACGCCATTACAAAGGCCTGGAAATGGTTACACAGTGATATTATAATAACAAACCCGGGTATTCACCGAGTGTAGTTCGTTGATCTTTGACACACTTCAGGTTTGTTTTCATTGTACATAATATGTATGTACATATGTATTAAGTATTATTTTGCTTTATTGACATTTTTCAAGCATATGGCTTTATTGTTATAATTTCTTAACGTTTTTATGCAAGACAATAAGTGAAAGATTTGAACAGCTATATGACCAAAAAGTTTAATTATACAGCACGACAATTCCTCAAAAGTATTACTCAATATAAACAGAGTCCAGATGATCTGAGCTTTTTTCTTTTTAGGGAGGGTAAAGTCGATTATGGCTATATTATCACTCGCTCAACACGAAAATTTGTATCACCTCGAGTTCACCGCAAGTTAAGTTTTGATTCTAAGGAGGGAATAACTTTATTTTTGTATAGGGATCCGCCCAGTGTAATACGTATGCATGTACATATACATACCCAGCAAACTGACTCGTAAGCGTAAGCTGAAGCTAAGTTGTTAAACTTGAATAGCTGGCAGCGCTGCTGCTGCTGCTGCTTGCACTCACTCTTTCTGCTCCAAATTTTTTAATACTTCATTTTAACACATCTCAAACAGAGAGAAAGGGAATTTAGTTTTTTTTTAGCAAAGTACAATATATAACGAGCGTAAAAATTGCCTCAACTGACATGCAATGAAGTGTTAAGTGGTTAAGTGCTCGCGCTTATTTCTTTCCGATATATATGTAGTACATACATATATGAACATGTACATACATATACAAATGTAAAAATAATAACGTTTCAACCCTCGCAGAATATATTTTTTTTTATTAAATTTCCGCAACGCTTAAATTGTGAAAAAAATGTGAATTATTCAGCTAACCAAAAACACCCTATTATTAAAATATTTATAAGGTATTCATACACCACGTAAGGCCTGAATATCAGGCGATAAAAAGGCATTAAATAAACCTGATTTTCCTGGCGGTTAAGCCTTTGGAATAAGGTGTGCTCTCAGAGAGAGAGAGAGAGAGAGACTATTCCTTATGGCCTGATGACATCAACACAGACAAATCAGCCTTATTTTAAGACTTACGCCATACAACTTTGCTTCCCTTATAACTTTCAGGTGTTATTTCATAAGCCTTCAAATCTACTGTAATTATTCTTAACTAAGGCGTGGATTTTTTGGTGGGTATATTCATATATTTACACATGTTAAATTAATTGCCGCATCCCCCATTCAGACAATGCCAATTCAATATTTTTAATTGTTCTGCACATGCATAAATATATTTGTATGAGTGTTAAAGCTTAAACAAATAAGTGACATACACAAACACATTTACCATATTAAATTATAGTAAAAACCGCAATTTTCCAATTTACATTTGATTAAGTTGTGCGTTGTTTGCCAATGCATACGTTGATGACATTTACTTAAGTGAGACACAACTGTCACGTACACAACAACAACACCCATTGCATATGGACATCGCCGGCCACTCGCGGCATAGCCAGAGCAGATGCCATTAAATATTTGAGTTGCACGCAGCAGCGTGATTTTAATTTTTCACTAACGCAACGCTCTTGCCAACAACAACAACTAAATACGATACATGCATATATAATGTCACAATTAACGCTGATTGCACTTTAGCGGTCAGCATAACTGTCGCCGCTGGTGATACGGTGGGTGTGGCATTTTTGAAAAAGCGTAAATCAATATTGAAAACTTGTTGTCCATTTCATACGTATTTTTCTCAAATTGGCAGCAAGATACGCAATTTCATAGACGGCCTTATTTTTAGCGGTACTGGTAATATTGTTACGGCCGTAACGTAGCCAATCAAGATAAATGCGGATTTGAATATAGAAATGGTGATGGATTTTAACCACATAGGGTATGTTCAGAAACGCAGCATGAAACGCAACAGCGGCAGTAATTATATTTTTTATGATTGTGATGAGCGACGCTGCATGCAAAATTTACGTTTATGAACGCTCTGCTTGTACTACAAACTCAGGTTGCGCTTCAAACTGAGTTTCTGAACAAAGCCTTATTAAAGTGCCGAGTATGGTAGCCCAATGGCTCATGGTCGCCCACAAAAGCACGACTGATTGGCACCGCTTTTACGGATGGTTTGTTATCCATAGTAAGAATAGATATTTTTATCTGTCCTGTAAGGACGGGAATCATATTGTGAGAGATCATGGCGTGCTCCCTAGGGAGTGCTACCGGATTGTCCAAGATGTCGAAAAACCGTGGGCGCTTTTACATTGGAATGGCGAACGCTCTGTACATGGTCTAAGAGAGATGGAACCAGAGCGCTCTCTTAGTGGTCCGCAAACAACCATTAAGTAAGCTAGTTTTACATATGCCTATGGCCGTGGCGTATACGCAACATTTTTGTAAGAATTTTAAAGCAAATTGCATGCATACTTTAAATACCATTTCCCCCCCCCCCACCCTCCCTTATAATAAAATTTTCAACCATTTGTCTTCGGAAATAGTTAGAGTAGACTACTTAGAGAGTGTGTGAATGCAAACTTTTACGCCAAAAATCCTAATGGTTCAGGCTGTATGGCGCTTTGAGTTTTATTTCATGAAAAATAAAATAAAAATCAGACTGTAATTTTTATTCTTGAGTAAAAAAATAAAAATTATACTTAATCATTATGCCTTGAAGGAAAAAAATAAAAAAAAAAACAAGTATATTTATATATATTCAGACTGTAATTCTTATTCTTGAGTAAAAAAATAAAAATTATACTTAATCATTATGCCTTGAAGGAAAAAAATAAAAAAAAAAACAAGTATATTTATATATATTACGCTAAGCGATTTTTTGTACGCACCATAACGTTTACACCGTTATACCGATTTTGGCAAATGTGGTGCCAATGTGCAGGAAGATTTAACTTTTTTAAAAAGGGTTGCCACCTGTTCAAAAATTCGTTTTTATGCTATAGTTTGTTTGATTTTTAAATTTGAGGTGCCATATGAAAGGGCTTGGCCGGAAGATTAGTAATTTATTCTAATTTTTACAGAAAGGGTTGCCACCTTTTAAAAAATTCAATTAAACTCTCCAGTTTGTTTGATTTTTAAATTTAAGTGTCATATGAAAGGGCTTTACTTTAACATGAGTAATTTATTATAACTTCTACAAAAAGAATTGCCACCTGTTCAAAAATTTATTTTTACGTTATAGTTTGTTTAATTTTTCGATTTGAGTTGTCATTTAAAAGAGGTTTGTATGAAATGAGTAATTTATTATAATTTTTACATAAAGGGTTGCCACCTGTTCAAAAATTAATTTTCATGCTCCAGTTTGTTTGATTTTTAAGTTTCATGTGTTATATGAAAGGGCTTAACCTGAAAATTGGTAATTTATTATCATTTTTAGAAAAAGGGTTGCCATCTGTCAAACAATTTAATATTACGGTATAGTTTGAATTTTTAATTTGAAACGTCATCTGAAAGGGCTTGCCCCATAGATGGATAATAAAATTTAATTTTTACAAAACCGGTTGCCACCTATTTGAAAAACTTTGTTGACATTCATTCATTAATTTCACTATAGGAAAGAAAGTAAGGAAAGGAAAGGAAAAGAAAGGAAAGGAAAGTGAAGGAAAGTAAAGGAATGGAAAGGAAGGGAAAGGAAAATAAAAGAAGGGTAAAGTGAAAGGAACGGAAATGGCGAAGGAAGAGGAAAGGAAAGGGGAAAAGGTAAGAGGAAAGTGTACGGAAAGTAAAAAGGATAAAGGGGAAGGAAACACAAAAATGACAGAAGAAGAGAAAAAGGAAGGAAACTGGAAAGAGAGAAAAGAGTCCGGAAAATGGAATTTTAGAGGTCGCTAAAGGTTTAGAATATTCTAGAAAATTATTCGACATAAAATTTCACTATGACACATCGGACAACCAGTAAATACCAGTAACTACATATATGTTTTATTTTATTATAGAAATATTATATAAGAAATATGGTCTTTACACTCTCAAATCGTTCCGCTCTCAATTTAATTGGTCGAATTTTCGACCACGGTGATACTAGTAATAATTATTCTTGATGGAAAAACGTAAAAATCTAGAAATAATAATTATGTTTATATTGTTTTAATTTGCAAACAATTAATTAACAAACTGCATATGGTCCAAATATTGTCCACTGGTTTGTGGAAATAGAGCTGTAACTGTTGTGATTCTTAAAATCCACGTATGTATGTACATTATTGGACCATCTAGTCTTAAAAGCTTATGGGTTTAATTTAGTAAAACTTTATTGAGCCTTATTTTCATATTAAATTGAATTTTTAACAAAACCTTTGATGAATGCAAAAAAGTTTCCACATAAATTCATTTTCAAAGAGTTTATAATAACAAATATTTACATTAGTTAGCTATTCATTTACACACTATGTATTTGATGTACAATTATTTATTCAATAGCGAAATTGGCATTTGTTTACATTTTGTCTGGTTGACAATCACAACAATTGCAATATACCGCATAAATATGTACATACATCCGTTACAACTTCCGTAGTAAAATTAGGTAAACATAAATAAATAAATGAATAAATAGTATTATTGCCTTTGAAATAGCAAAATAGAACGACGAAGTATTGAGTGATTGAATAAATGACAAAGTCAACAAAGCAACGTAAAACGATCCATAATTTGATAATATACTTACATACATATATCCCCGTGGCGTACTCCTTCGCTCTGACAGTCCCAACTCGCCAATCGGAAGTGAACACTTTCTTGAAAACTAATAAATCAAGTTTTTCCCCACTTAATTTTTTGGGTGCAAGCGCTGATATCGATTACACGAAACATCTGTTTACACTAAAAGTAGATACATACCCTGCAGGGAACTCAATAACTAGTGAGCACAATTTCTTGTTCCGAACTAGGGAAAAGGTGTCAAGAATGAACTAGATCAACTGTAGTTAAACCCTCACCAGTTCAGAAGAAGTGAATTGAGTGACCATTATAAGACACACTTTGATATGTAAGCAATTTCCAAGTGACAAAAATTCTATGAAAATTTTCCGTTCGTTCAATCGTCGTCGGCTTTGTGTATTCCTGCAATTCTCAGATGTTTCGTGAAGCGTTTTATATAAAGAGTTTTCTATTTGCCTCTTAACTTGTATGAAATGAAATGTTCCCCTAATTGTGCTTTTCTGATCCCTCAGGCTTATTTTGAATTTTTTTTATACTCAGCTGTACTAGTACACAGAGTATTATAGTTTTAATCACATAACGGTGGATTGTAACAGAATGAAATAATCGAGATAGATATAGACTTATATATATCAAAATGATCAGGGTGAAAAGAGAAATCGATTGAGCCATGTCCGTCCGTCCGTCCGTCCGTCCGTCCGTCCGTCCGTCCGTCCGTCTGTCCGTCCGTCCGTCCGTCCGTCCGTCTGTAAACACTCTAACTCGCGCAAAAATTGAGATATTTTGATGAAATTTGGAACGCAAGTTGGTATCGAGACTGGGACGGTTGGTATTGAAAATGGGCGAAATCGGACCATGACCACGCCCACTTTTCCTATATAGAAAAAATCGGAAATTTGGTATCTCAGCCACTAATATAGCTAGAGTTTTAAAATTTTACCCACGTATTGAGCTCGGGCCCTTATGAAGAAATTTGATGAAGTTTTGGAAAATGGGCGGTGCCACGCCCACTTATTAAGGGTCAAACATTGAAAGTTTTATATGTCATAACTCAGAAACCGTTGAAGATATATCGATGAAATTTGGTACGCGTAATTTGCTTACATAGACAAATGTTTTGACGAAAAATTATCAAAATCGGTTTACGGCCACGCCCACTTTTATATATGTGTATTATAAAGTGACCTAATAAAACCATTTTAAGCGATATCTCTGTCAAATATAAAGATCTATCATTGAAATTTTGTCGCATGAGTCCAACTATGGACATAAAACAAAAAACACAAAAATTTTGGAATATGGGCGGTGCCACGCCCACTTATTAAGGGGCAGACATTGAAAGTTTTATGAGTCATAACTCAGAAACCGTTGAAGATATATCGATGAAATTCGGTACGCGTAATATAATTACTTAGTCAAATGTTTTGGCGAAAAATTATCAAAATCGGTTGACGGCCACGCCCACTTTTATATATAGGAAATATAAGGGGGCCTAATAAAAACATTTTAAGCGATATCTCTGTCAAATATAAAGATCAATCACTGAGATTTTGTGGCAGGAGTCCAACTATGGACATAAAACAAAAACTACAAAAATTTTGGAAAATGGGCGGTGCCACGCCCACTTATTAAGGAGCGAATATTGAAAGTTTAATAAGCCATAACTCAGAAACCGTTAAAGATATATCGATGAAATCTGGTACGCGTGATATATTTACTTAGCCAAATGTGTGGACGAAAAATTACCAAAATCGGTTGACGACCGCGCCCACTTTTATATATGTGTATTATAAAGTGACCTAATAAAACCATTTTAAGCGATATCTATGTGAAATATAAAGATAATTCATTGAAATTTTGTGACATGAGTTTTACAATAGACCGGAAACAAAAAATAAAAAAGTTTGGAAAATGGGCGTGGCACCGCCTCTTTTTAGACAAAGGGATATATGAGATTTCTTAGCCTTTAACTCGACAAATAATTGAGATATTATGACGAAACTTGGTTTATACACTTTTATAACATGTGTTAATAGACACGCAAAAATGTATTGAAATCGGTTTATGACCACGCCTACTTTTTAACAAAGATATTTCTGGAACACCCTTTTGGAATTTGTAACGTGAAGTCTTTGTAACTAAAAGTCATAGAGGGATGAAATTTTGCACTAACAATAATATTTGTATGCTTATTTGGATGATTGATATAAATTTTGAAAATGGGCGTGGCTGCGCCCTGTTTATGCAGCACTCGTTTCATATAAAATACACCCTATATCGAACAAACGCAAACAAACAATGAAAGCATACAGCTGAGTATCTAATGTTCGATTGCACTCGAACTTAGGCTTCCTTACTTGTTTTATTTAATTCTTTTCAAATATTTTTGTAAATTTCTATTAAATAAATAAATAAGAAAATATTAGTTAAAAAAATAAATAAAAAAATTATCATCCCCTCAACACCGACAGGATTCGAACCGCGCTTGCGAGATTGATTGTCACACGCGTTAGCCAGTGTGCCATGGCGCCACTTGCACGAGGTGTGCCAAATGCTACACTTAAGCAGCAGTTGTAAAACTGTAGAATTTTTTAGGTGCTTGTAGTAGTTATTTCATAACTATCGAAATTGTGCCAATAAACGAACTATTGAAAACTGTAGAATTTAGTACCAGTTCGGAACTATTGAAAATGTAGTGCAGAGAGTGACAATTGACACCGGCTAGGACATCGCCGCGGAGGCGACCTAGTTCGGAACTTGAGATTTTCCCTACAGGGTATGTATGTATGTATGTATGTAGGTGTGTAGATACTGTCAGTGTATATTTTGTGCGGAACTGTTGCATTTTGGTAGGTATTTAGATTATGTGAGTATTTAGGTGCATAAGCGTTTGGCTGCATAATTAGTATAAAGTTGAAAAGTTGCGGCAACTTTTGTTGCTACTTTGCCAACCCA
Organism: Urophora cardui; assembly: GCA_960531455.1. Classification (NCBI taxonomy): domain Eukaryota; kingdom Metazoa; phylum Arthropoda; class Insecta; order Diptera; family Tephritidae; genus Urophora; species Urophora cardui. The sequence goes on along the minus strand of OY482671.1, from coordinate 90,881,507 downwards.
AAGCTGCCAACTTAGCAAAACCAGTTTAATTTAGTCTTCTATAAAATATTAGCCTTTATCCTTCGAATGATACGCAAGTATACATACATAGTAAGTGGAAGATGTGAAATATAAGTAAAACAGTTTCATTGTACTAACATTAATTTTCTACATACAAGGGATTACCAATACCTGAAATTTGGAGGAGTAGTAGTAGAATGTAGTAACAGGTGACGAAAAGCGCTGCATGACTTAAATAGCTTTCACTCGCTCTCCAATTTTGTGGCGCATTCATGCATCTCACTATTCACCATTAACTATTCATTATTTGCTCGTTTTTCTTTTCCTCTTTAATTTAATCGTTCATTGACTCACTCATGCCACATGCAGCGAGTAGTACTCGTTATAGCTGAAGCCATACAAAAAAAAATATTTAACCTTTTTCATTTTGGTATGAACATATGCTAGGAATGTTCAATTAACGACCCCGTAAAGCACATTTCGAGACTCATAATTTATTAATTGATTAATACTTTCTATGTCAGATTGCATTAGCGTTGTGAATGAACGAAACAAAACCATCTTATAAGTTATTTTTGTGAACTAACAAAACGAAATAGAATCGGTTCTTTCGTTAAGCATCCCTGGGAAAAGCAAAAATTAAGCAGCACGCCTCGAATTGGGAGGCCAATGTATTATTGTGAAAATATTATTGGGTACCTTAAATAAATACGAGTAGAAAATGTAATGGCAATATTTTTGGGCAAATATATATTTATTTTATTTAAGAATATTATCCCAAAATTTTTTCTTATTAATTTTTTAGAGGTAGGTACTATTGTGGAACAAACAAGCAACCAAAAAGTAGGTACTATTGCTTTTGATTTGTACTACTCACTTGTATACCTTTCATGGACATGGAATGGTATTATAACTTTCTGCCAAAACACGATTGTTGAAAGTACCTGAATTAGGCGTGGCAGACCCACAAAAATATATACCGATATGATCAGGACCATCCATCTGTCCGTTGTCTATATGTCTGGCTGTGTGAACGCAACTAGTCCCTTAGTTTTTGAACGGAACCAGTCCCTTAGTTTTTGAGATATCTGCTTAAAATTCGGCATGTAGGTTTTCTTTTATGACAAGCTGATCATTTTCGGAATCGGCCGAATCAGACCACTATAACAAACATATAGCTGCAACCGATTGTTCAGATATAGACAGTTTGGGGTATAACTTCTCCATTTAAACAGCTAAGGACATGTAACTTTGCAGTATTGGTACACATATTGATCCAATTACTATGAAGTATTCGGTACGGCGGCACGTTAAACGTTTAAAGCAAGATTTCTGAAGAGAGGTGGTAAATAGTACATCCTATAAAGTACAAAAGAAAATCCCGAAATGCCTTAATATGTGAATAAATAGATAAATTTCTGCGGATATACTTATGTATGTATGTATGTACAATAAAATATTTCATTTATTTCACTTCTGTATGTTATTTACATACACTTTTTCGTGCAATTTTTGATTCATCACACTATTTGCTCAACGTTTTCCTTTTCAATATGCGGTGCCACAACTAACCAAGCAACGGTGTGGCAAGCAACACAATATATGTATATACATACACGCATACATACATACATACATATGTACATACATATGTTACGGATACGTACAGGAGCTAGGCCTCTTGCATCCGACATGCGTGTGGTGCGGAGCTTTGGCCCCCGCATACCACCTAACATTGTGAACTTTGAATGAAACGGATACGTACAGGAGCTTGGCCTCTTGCATCCGTTACGGATACGTACAGGAGCTAGGCCTCCTGCATCCATCATCGCGCGTGGTGCGGAGCTATGGCCTCCGCAGACCACCTAAAATTGAACACTTAGAGTGGAACGGATACGTACAGGAGCTCGTCCTCCTGCATTCGTTATGGACGGATACGTACAGGAGCTAGGCCTCCTGCATCCGTCATCGCGCGTGGTGCGGAGGTTTGGCCTCCGCAGACCACCTAACACTGACCACTTTTATAAAAATACAAAAATACATGGGTGAAGCCTTCTAAGGCAGACTGAGGGCAATAACGCGACTATTACGGACTGCGAGCCTAGTGCTCAACCCACCTCCCGACGGTAGCTTGACGTTAGTACCGGGGGGTTCGGTACGATGACAGTAGGAAGTTTAGTTCGGGTTAGAGTCCCACACTGACGGGGTAAAGGCTTTCGATGCTTCCTCCTCGTAAAAAAAAAAAAAAAAAAAAAAAAAAACATACATATGAGCATAACAGACGCATGAACCATAATTTTATAATTTAGCTTTTTTATGGAAATCAATAATTTATTATCACACTCGTCAACTCCCATAGCCATGAAATGCACCGTTCCGAAGTTAGCGACTAAATAAATTGTATAGCTTCATGTAAACTGTATGCGAAAAAAGAATTAAAATAAACTCGTCTCCTTTAAAATTTCCATTTCAGCTCATACGTCTTTTTTGCGCATAAGGCCAAAAAACCGTAATGAGTGACTTGCTCAAAAGCTGCAACGTAAATCGCATTGAAAGCTCGGCGTTCATTCGCTGTGAATATTCAGCGAGAGATATTTGCATGCATATGTATGTACATATCGTCGTACCATACGAAAACTAGCATATTTAAAATTTCTGGCGAAAGCTATCAATAAAAAAATTCTGTACAAAAAGTAACAAGTTCGACTTTTGGCCGACGAAAAATAACAAAATCGACTTTTGGCTGACGAAAAGTATCAGTAATTATATACCTACTGTTTTTACATTAAAATTGTTGTTGTTTAAACGAAATTGATAGTTTTCGTCAACCAAAAGTCGATTTTGTTATTTTTCGTCGGCCAAAGGTCGAACTTGTTACTTTTCGTCAGTCACAAAAAAATGTATGCTAGTTTTCGTATGGTACGACGATATGGAGGTACATATCGCACCCTAAATCATAAAGTGACAAAACTCAAAATTTTTCGAAATCTGGTTTCTTCCATAAATGGGTACATTGAATATATGTATCTCTAACGACTGCCAAAAATCTTATCCATCATAGTATTTTTTGATTGAAAATTAACAGTTCCTACGTGGTCATTTCCCATATCAACGCCTATAAAAAGAAAAAGTTTTTTGGCTCTACTGAAAATTTTTGAATTTTGAGTTGTGTCACTTTATAATTTAGCGTGTGATATGTGTGTATGTATGTACATAAGTATGTAATATGTACATATCTAATTTTAAACTCTAATTAAAATTTAAAAGAGTCAACAAAAATGTTATTATAGTGTCCAAAACAAATAAATCCCACAAACACATTATAATACGTACCAAAGAACGTAAATCTAGATTTACGTTCTTTGTACGTACATAGCTACATAGAAGTAAACACATAAATTACATTACAGAAATTTTCTCTGTAGTCGAAAGTGACACTGATGGCTATTTCAACAACGTGCGTGCTTGTAAACCCATTTCGCTAAATTTTTTCGCATATGTTACCACAAATGATGAAATTGTGTATGCCAAGTTTCGTCATAATATCTCAATTATTTGTCGAGTTATGGGTTCCGACATTTCCTAGATTTCTCTGTCTAAAACGAGACGGTGCCACGCCTATTTAAAAAAATTATATTTACTTGTTTATACATCTATAGTTAGTGAACTTACAGCACCACTTTTCTATGAATTACCTTTTTGTTATGTATGTAACATCTCAAGAGAGATACGCTCTCTCACTCTATAAATCAAGCATGTACTTAAACGTATGTATATTAATATGAACTGAATAAAGAGTTAGTCGTAAGAAGAACTCCGGTGCCAAAAAGGTTAGTGATGTGTTAACTCGATGGCCGATCCTCGGAAATGAAGCCTCTCACCTCTCACTCTCAATCTCCTGCTTTTCCTTCACGTTTTGGTGGCACTGTTAACCCCAACCATCTAGGACGGGGAACAGATAAAGTAGGTGAGGACCACTCCTCCATTTTGACCCTGCTTTGTCTACGGACTTTCTCTGGCTTCTCTAATCGGATTAGTTTGCTTCGGGCTGGCGGGCGTGGCAATCTGACACCTGAGTATGTGGGGGTGACACCCCACAAAAATGGCTGTCAGGCTAATGTCGCAACCGTCTTCCGCCCCGTTAAAACTTGGCAAGTCTCGGAGTACGTTCCCAGCCGTCGCCGTTAAGTTGGCGGTGCAGGTGCAGTTGAGATTACTCCTGTCTTTGCATGGATGGCTCTGGGCCCCCCCACATGACGGCGGGGGTTCCAACCTCCCCAGGCTGTCCCTGATTTCACACATAACCTGGGATCCTTAGTGACTGCACGAAACGGGGAAGGATAGCGGCTTCGAGTTGGGGCCCTTTTCGCATGGACAAAAATTTAACAACAAAAACAAAACAAAACAAAAAACCTTCGTCCTCTTCCACTCGGAGGGGGACTGCGTCGGCGCAAGCGCCAATGACGCTTTCGCGCCTACATGGCGTCCACGTGGGTGGGAGGCTTGCCTCTCACCAAACAACAACAACAACAACTTTGACTGGCAGCTTGGGGGGCCCCAGCACCAGTAGGACCGCCGGAATGGTAGCGCTGGAAACGGCGAACCACCCGGCTCCTGCTGATGCTGAACACCTCCCAGGTGCTGGAACGGCGTACCTTCTCGCCGAGGCGGTGGCAATGGTCTCACGACCTGGCCACACCGAGCCAAAGGAGAAGGTAGCCGAAAGTAGGGACGATCGACGCCCGATGGATCCCAACTCCAGTGGGAACGCTGGAACGGCAGCGCTGGAAACGGCGAGCCGCCCAGCCCTCACTGATGCGGGCGGTCCATCGAGTGTTGGTACGGCGACCTTTCTCACAGAGGCGGTGGCAGTGGTTTCGCGACCTGGCCATAGTACGCCAAAGGAGAAGGTAGCCTTCTTCAATACATTGAAGGGTGATACGATGGAGCCCAGCACCAGCAGGGCTGCTGTCACGGCAACGCTGGAAACGGCGAGCCGTCCAGCTCCTGCTGAGGCCAGGTGTCCATCAAGCGCCTTAAAGGCAACTTTTCCCCCGACGTCAGCGGCAGTGGTTTCACGACCTGGCCATGCTGATCCGAAGGGGAAGGTAGCCGAAGCTAATACATCTACCGGGGGAGCGGCAGCGAGGGAAACTACGAGCCGCCTCCCCCTGGACAATAAACCCCAATATGGGGATAAACGGAGGGCCGCAAAGGTCTTCAAACGTTACGGGGGGGGTGGCACTCGACACGCTGCCCCAGGACGTGAGGGAGGCGGTAGTTAGGGCGAAAGCTCTGCTGCCATCGTTCCAAAACGTGTTGGGGAAAAATGTGGAAAGTGTCACTCCCTTTAAGCGCCAGAGATCGGATGAGGAGTTAAAGCCCCATCCGAAGCGGTTACAGCAGCACGCCGGTGTGCCCAAGCCAACCTTCGCCGAGGTTGCCAGGGACAGGATCCTCGCTGGGGTCCTGGACCGCGGAAATGACCGTGGGGCCATCCCGAAGGACAAGTGGTTGTGGGTCCTGGCCGCCATCACCGACGCCATCCTTGACGTCGTGCTGGAGTCTCCAGGACCACCCCCACGTGGTAGAGACGCGGGATGGTACCAGGGCCAGATTAAGGTGCTCGCTTGCGATGACGCAAGGACCGTCAGCCTGTATAAGGCTGCGGTCGCGAGGGTCGGCGAGGTATACCCCGGTGCGCGACTAGAGGTCGTCGACTGGAAGGACGTTCCGATTCGGCCTAGGGCCAGGGTATGGGTTCCTGTAACCCCAGCAGCTCCTGAGCGGATACTCACGATGCTGCAGGTTATGAACCCATCCCTCCCTACGAAGAATTGGAGCGTCATTCGAGTCGAAGACGCAGTGGGCCCGAGAAGGGAGGTGGTCCTGGCGCTAAATAAGGAGGCTCTCGAGCCACTTAAACAGTGCCAGGGTAGGGTGAATTATGGCGTCGGGGATGTCATAATTCACGTGTACCGTGGCGACGCTCAGCGCGCCGCCGCTCCGGAAACCTCGGTGGACTCGGACATCGAGGCGCCCGAAGCGGAGGCGGATCTCTCCGACGTGGACAGCATGAAGTCCGCCACGTCAAACTGTGCAGATGCTCTGCATGATTTGACAATGGAGGATTTCGTGCTGGACAGCGACGAAGAGGCTGCCGACGTCACGGTGGTTGAGGGGGTGGGGGCTGTAGATACTCATGAGAGTGCTACAGATAAACCTCCACCGATCTAAAGCGGCTTCAGCCGCTCTCATCAGTCGCCTTTCTCAAGGCGACGTTGATGTGGTCCTCATCCAAGAACCTTGGGTGAATAACTTGAGGATTTGCGGACTGGGGGCCACTGGTTACAGGCTCATCCGAGCTTGTGTTGAAGGTAATATAAGAACCTGTATATTGGTTAAGTACGAGCTAACAATGTTTCTCTTGCCTAACTTCAGCGACGGCGACATTACTGCGGCCAGCACAACGATCAAGGGCACACCGGTAACTCTGGCATCGGTGTATATGCCCTATGATTCACACACACCTCCACCACAAGGCTTGATGATGGACCTGGTGGCCAAATATTGCCCCGGCCATCTACTCATCGGAGCGGACTCAAATTCGCATCATGTACAATGGGGCAGCTCTGACACAAATGAAAGGGGTGAGTCACTTTTTGATTACCTTTTGACAACTAACATGGTAGTGTGTAACATAGGTAATGAACCAACATTTATTACAAAAAATCGAAGAGAGGTACTAGACCTCACTTTATGTAGTGAAAAAACTCATGAGGGTGTCAAAGGCTGGCGCGTTCTTGATGAACACTCTTTCTCTGACCACCGATATATTGAAATAATCTTAGATTTCTCCATTCAACAATCCGTTTTAAAAAGGAACCCACGTAACACGAACTGGGATCTTCACAATGAACTATTTGTTAAGGGGCTACCGGATCTTCCACCCTGTAATCCCTCATCGACAGGGGAGTTGGAGGATCTGGTCGGTACCTTCACTAATGCACTTTCAAACGCTTTTAACTTAGCTTGTCCGGAACCAAGACCGCGTGGCAAGCGGAAACCTCATTGGTGGTCCTGCGATCTGGACTCACTTCGAAAATCTTGCAGGAAGCAATTCAATAGAGCCAAACGACTCGACAATGAGCCCGAGTGGCTGCAATATAAAGAAAATCTAAGGGCTTGTAAAAAAGCCCTGAGACAATCGAAGAGAACCTCTTGGAGGAACTTCTGTACCGGAGTCGAAAGCGTCGATGAGACGGCAAGACTTAGATGCGTGCTCTCAAGGACACAAACGTCATTGGGCTACCTTCGGAAGCCTGATGGATCCTGGACCAATTCGGAAAAGGAAACTCTAGAGCTGCTGCTGGACACACACTTTCCTGGTAGCTCGCGAAACGGACTGGCGATATCATCAACGGGTATCGCTGTTAATATACCTGTGACTGAGGAACGGGTTAGGTGGGCAATCAAAAGCTTCAAACCCTACAAAGCTGCGGGACCAGACGGGATCATTCCTGCACAACTCCTATATACCCTGGAGACATCAGCAAGCTGGCTTCAACGCATCTTCGTTGCTTGTCTTGCTTTCAATCATATCCCGAATACGTGGAGACGCGTCTCGGTTATATTCATTCCTAAGGCTGGGAAAGCCTCGCACTATGAGCCGAAGGATTTTAGGCCAATAAGCCTTTCCTCCTTCTTGCTCAAGACGCTGGAGAGGATAATAAGTAATTTCCTCTCTATTACAATTGATAGTAAACTTCTCTCTGGATATCAACATGCATATCTTAAAGGGAAATCAACCGAAACGGCATTACATAGTCTGGTTTCTACCATTGAATCATCCTTGACCGATAAGGAGTTCTGCCTTGTGGCCTTTCTAGATATCGAAGGCGCTTTTAACAATGTCACCCCAGAGGCGATAAGCAACGCTTTAAGTCACTTAGGCGTTGACGTATCTCTGATTGGGTTGGTTGATCAACTTTTGAGGGGAAGGATTGTACTCTCATCAATGGGCGAGGTCAAATCTACACGCTACGTCTTCAGAGGCACACCCCAGGGTGGTGTCCTCTCCCCGCTGCTATGGAACCTCACTGTCAACTCACTTCTAAAAAGAGACGCAGTTTGGGGCGGCGGGAGAGTCGTGGCATATGCGGACGACCTTGCTTTAGCATACAGAGGGAAGTTCCCACAGACCTTATGTGATCTGATGCAGGTAGCACTGCGAGAGATCTCAGCGTGGTCCTCTCGTTGTGGGCTCAGTGTCAATTCAAATAAGGTGGAACTTGTCCTCTATACTAGGCGGTATAAAATACCACCGTTAAATCTACCAGAACTAAATGGCGTTCGCCTGACCCTGGCCGACAAGGCTAAGTTCCTAGGGGTAGTTCTGGACAAAAAGCTGAACTGGAAGGATAACATCATTCAGCGCCAAAACAAAGCATATATTGCTTTATACACATGCAAAAGAGCCATAGGCAAAAAGTGGGGACTTAGTCCCAGCATTTGCAGGTGGATTTACACTGCGATCATTCGACCAATCCTGCTATATGGGGTCGTAGTATGGTGGCCTGCTTTGAGCAAGGCGTCAAACCTTAATGTTCTGAGCAGAGTCCACAGATCTAGCATGATCAGCATAAGTGGCGCGCTCAGAACGACGCCTAGTGAAGCTCTGCAGGCCATCCTAGATATCTTGCCATTAGATTTAGCAGGTTTTCAAGTAGCGGCTACGTCAGCTCTACGTTTAAGAGAGTCATCCGGATGGCATACAAAAGCCACAGGACACTCTAGCATTCTAAGCAAATTAGGTTTTCTACCCGGTAGTACGGACCGCTGTACTACTACAATAGTTGCAGACAGCAACTACGAAACAAGGATTCCAGAAAGGGACGAGTGGGAAGAGCCAAATCGGTGCTACCCAACCCCAGGTAGCGTTTCCATCTATACCGATGGCTCGAAACTAGACAACAAAGTTGGAGGTGGAGTCTTTTCACAGGACTTGAATCTACAGCTAGCTTTTAGGTTACCCGACCACTGCAGCGTTTACCAGGCTGAAGTGTCAGCCATAATGGAGGCTGTCAACCGTATAGGACATGAACCTATCCACAGGGATCTATTCATCTTCAGCGACAGCCAAGCAGCAATTAAGTCTCTCGGCTCCAACTCGTTCAATTCTGAACTAACACTGGACTGTCGCCGATCTCTGCAGGAGATGGCCAAACAGACCCGTCTGCACCTCGTGTGGGTCCCGGGACATAGGGATATCGAGGGAAATTGTAGGGCAGATGAGCTTCCAAGGCAAGGCACTACCGAGCAGGTTCTTCCTGACAAAGAACGCATAGGTATGCCGTTTGCCACATGCAAGCTGATGCTTAAACAGCATATCTATAAACTAGCAAGCGATAGATGGCAACAGAACCCAGTATGTCGAACATCAAGACAAACCTGGCCGAATTGGGACCACAAGCGATCTCGTCAAATATGTACTCTAAGGAGAGAGGAAATCTCGAACCTTGTGGGGGTGCTCACAGGACACTGCCTTATCGGGAAACACGCAGAGAGACTGGGTGCACCCTACCGTAGATGCTGCAGAAGCTGCAAAGATGATGAGGAAGAGGAGACAATCGAACACCTCATTTGCCATTGCCCGGCTCTTAACAGCGCCAGACGACGCTTTCTTGGGACACCTTTCCTGGATAGCCTATCTAAAGTCGCGGTTGTCGACATAAAGGACCTGGTGAATTTCATTAGGGTATCAAACTGGTTTAAAAAGGAGGAGTAATCTGTTTTCTTCTTGTGGTATCACAATGGGCCTCGGCACTGGCCTAAGTGTGCCCTCATGGCAGCCACTCTAACCTAACCTAAGAAGAACTCCAATGTGTTTGGTTATTGAATAGACACATCATTCTGGCGACGAGGCGGTGTACGAATTCACGCGAAGGTCAGTTGAAGTGCAAATAAAACGTGGTGGCTGTCAAAGAATCGTGATATGTTATTAATAAATAATATTAAATAAAATACCGAAATGACGGAGACTCCAGTGGCGTTTATCGGAGCCATAGAGGTTTTTAATATTGGTGACGATTTCGAACTATATAAAAACCGGTTCGAACATCTTTTATCACTTAACAAAATAGTGAAAGATGGCGATAAAATATCATTTTTGATAAGCCTGGGTGGAGCTGAATTATATAAAACGTTAATTTCATTGCTGGCACCTAAGACGGAGAAAGATCATACGTATTCTTACATTGTGGAAAAATTAACCTCACATTTTAAGCCGAAGAAAAATATCATCGTGGAATGCTTTAAATTCTTCAAACGCGACCAGCTAACATCGGAAAAATTGCCGATTATATCGTGGAATTAAAGCAAATGGCGCAGGAATGTGACTTCGGTAATTTTTTAGACCGTGCCTTGTTAATAAAATTCGTTTGTGGCTTGAATAGTCAGCATATACAGAACCGAATTCTCAACGAAAGCGAACTGGCAACTTTTGAAAAGGCATGCACAATTGCACTGTCATTGGATATGACCTCCAATAACATGGAGCTTATGAGGAATAACACAGTACACCAATTGCGAAGTGGCGCGAGGAAGCCCAAATCACCTGACACGAGCGTTAAAAGAGACGAGGTTCGTCGACGCAGGAGCACTAGCCGGAGGCGCAGGGAGATAAAGTGTTTTTATTGCCATAAGGTGGGGCACATGGAACGTAACTGCTGGGAAAAACAAAAATCTAAGAAATCTCTCGATAAAGATAAGTCACGTAGTAAAAATAAGAGTAAGTCGAGTGTTAATAGTATTGATTATTCAGATGATGATTATACGTTCAATTATTTAAATAATATTGCATGCAATTCGTCAAAATCCCTGAAGGTGCACATAAAAATTAATGGCACAATTTTAAGATGGAAATTGATACGGGGGCCTGTGTATCTGTCTGCCATATTTCGGATTATAACGAAACATTTAAACACATAAAAATTAGAAAAATGTGTAAAAATTTAAAAGTTATAACCGGTGAAAATGTTGTGGTAGTGGGAATTATTGAGGTGGAAGTGGAATTAATGGATAAGTTTTACAATTTAGAGCTAGTTGTTCTGGATTCGAAGTGTAGGTTTGATCCGCTGGTTGGTAGAAATTGGCTGGATATTATCATTCCACAGTGGCGTAGCATGTTCGGTAGTGGCCACGTTAACAGTATACGTTCTGGTTTGGATTCAAATAACTTTGAATTCCATAAATATATCTAGCCAATTACACTGCTCTACAGCCAAAAAATACTCTGAACGCGACCATCCTATTTATATGTAAAATCGGTCGCTGATTCCGAAAATCGGGCTCATTTTTAATTCTATGGGAAGGTTTTTGAGATATCGGCAATTTACCGTTATTTGGCCAATGGCTCCACTTAATCCTGTATACCTCTTTAACGCAGTGAGCTATCTTCCTTGGAGTGACACTCAACGAAAGAAAATTAAATATCCTTTTCATCCCTGCTACAACATTTTTCTGTAACTCTTATAGTTTCTGAAATATTGACGATTCAATTTGAATTTTTTCGATTTTTTACGATTTTTTGAAGAAAAAATTGACTTTGTCAGGCAATATCTTTTAAACCAATGTCTTCACCTTCGGTTTTACTCCTTTACGTGAAGCTCCATTCTATTGGGAAAAAAATAAGCTATCAACGAAGAAAATCCATGGTAAAATAGAAAAGTTATAGGCGATCAAGTAAATACATCCAAGTCGCGCAATGCCTCTGCACGGGTATATTCTATGCATGTTGTACCAATGCCTACACATCTGCAGTAGCAGCACGTTGGCAGCGCAGTAGATACAAGCCCATTTACGGGTATAACATGCATAGAATATACCCGTGCAGAGGCATTGCGCGACGTGCCTGTATTTACTTGATCGCCTATAACTTTTCCATTTTACCATGGATTTTCTTCGTTGATAGCTTATTTTTTTGGTAATGGAACGGAGCTTCACACAAAGGAGTAAAACCGAAGGTGAAAACATTGGTTTTAAAGATATTGCCTGACAAAGTCAATTTTTTCTTCAAAAAATCGTAAAAAATCGAAAAAATTCAAATTTAATCGTCAATATTTCGAAAACTATAAGAGTTAGATAGAAATGTTATAGGAGCCATAAAAAGGAAATTTAATTTTCTTTCGTTTGGTGTTACTTGATCGCCTATAACTTTTCCATTTTACCATGGATTTTCTTCGTTGATAGCTTATTTTTTTGGTAATGGAACGGAGCTTCACACAAAGGAGTAAAACCGAAGGTGAAAACATTGGTTTTAAAGATATTGCCTGACAAAGTCAATTTTTTCTTCAAAAAATCGTAAAAAATCGAAAAAATTCAAATTTAATCGTCAATATTTCGAAAACTATAAGAGTTAGATAAAAATGTTATAGGAGCCATAAAAAGGAAATTTAATTTTCTTTCGTTTGGTGTTACCTCAAGGAAGATAGCTTACTGCGATAAAGAGACATTCAGGATTAAGTGAAGCCATTGGCCAAATAACGGTAAATTGCCGATATCTCAAAAACCTTCCCATAGAATTAAAAATGAACCCGATTTTCGGAATCAGCGACCGATTTTACATATATATAGGATGGTCGCGTTCAGAATATTTTTTGGCTGTAGAGCAGTGTTATTACTGTCACTGTATCCGAAATTTATCAAGTGAGCTTCACATATTATACGATTTAATAAAAGCTAACGTTGCTTGGCAGTGGTCGTTGAAGCATCAAGAGGTGTTTGAGAGAAGTAAGAAATTATTAATAAGCATGAACAATTTAACGCATTATGATCCAACAAAACCAATTATAATTTTTTGCGATGCTAGTCCATATGGGGTAGGAGGTGTTTTATCTCACTTAATTGACGGAGAAGAGAAACCAGTTATGTTCGTTTCCAGTACTTTGAAACCTGCAGAGCGGAATTATTCTCAACTGCATCGGGAAGCGCTCGCAATAGTATTCGCAGTTCGTAAGTTTCATAAGTACATATATGGTTTACCGTTTGTCATTGAGAGCGACCATCAACCTCTAAGGGAAATTTTCTCCGATCGAAAAGACCTTCCAGTGGTCGCTTCCAACCGTTTGCAACGGTGGGCTATATTTTTGTCAATGTACAATTATACAGTAAAGTATAAGAAAGGTTCCCAGATGAGTCACGCTGATGCGCTATCACGGCTGCCATTAGCAGAAGAGACAGATGATGACACAGATAGCATAAATATTTTTACTTTGGTACAAGAGTTACCACTTAACATAGAAGACGTTCGAAAAGCATTAGAAAGGGATGAAATATTAATTAAAATTTTGAGGTATGTAAAGTTCGGGTGGCCACAGCAATTGTCGAACGCTGAAAAAGTATTTTTAATAAACGATTATCACTAGGCACCGAAAACAATTGCTTATTTTATGGAGATAGGTTAGTAATACCTAACAAATTAATAGGTTCTATTCTCGAGTTGTTACACAGTGAGCACACAGGCATCGTTCGCATGAAAGCTCTTGCGAGAACTTATGTATGTATGGTGGCCGAGTATAGACTCGGATATAGAGAGATATGCCAAAAGTTGTGAAAGTTGCATGAAAATGCAAAACAGTGGGAAAAAGGTAGTTAAAGCATGGCCGGAGCCAGAGTACCCATTTCAAAGGGTTCATTTAGATTTTTGTAAACTCGAGAAAAACAATATTTTGGTACTTGTTGATACATATTCAAAATGGATTGAGGATAAAGTTATGAAGACTACGACCGCGTCTGCTGTAATAGCAACATTGCACACTTTATTTGCCACATCTGGCTTACCAAAACAAATTGTTAGCGATAACTGACCTCCATTTGGGTCAAAAGAGTTCATTGATTTTTGCAAAAGTAACTCTATTGAATGTTTAAAATCACCACCATATCACCCGCAGTCGAATGGGAGCGCAGAACGCGGAGTGCAAACAATTAAAAGCACTTTAAAGAAATATCTGTTGGATCCCAGAGTTAAATCTAAACCGTGGGATTTAAAGATAAATAATTTTTTAATGAAGTATAGGAATACTCCTACTACAACAACAAACAAAACACCGGCGAGTTTGATTTTTAGTTATAAACCGAAAACATTGTTGGACTGCGTAAATCCAAAAGCAATGCGAACTTCTCTTGAAAAAGGGAAGGAGCGTAATATTAGAGAAGACAAAATGAAAAATTGCATGCAAAAATCAATTCTAAAATGTAAAGAGAAAATAGTAGAGTATAAGCCTAATGAAGTTGTATTATATAGAAATATTTTTGGTAATTATTGTAAATGGATAACCGCGAAAGTTAATCGGAGGCTAAGCAATGTAAGGTATTCTTTATGCCTTAATGGTAAGCAGAGAATTGCACATGTTAATCAAATGAAAAAGTTCCATGGAAAAGTTGTTAAGATGGACACTAAAATTAACAAATACACAAAGAAAGAAGTATTCGAAATTAATCCAGAAATACCTCCGAAAGAGGAGATAAAGAAAGAACGAAAAAGTGAAGCACAATTACAAGAAATAGAATTAAGGCGTTCCAAAAGAATACAGGAAAATAAAATTAAGAAATCAAAGCATCAAAATTGAAGTGCTGAGAATATTGGAAAAATATTGAAAAAACAAAAAAAAATTATATATGTATATATATAAAATATTGCAGAATTAGTATATAATAATAATAATATTAAATTGTTATTGCACAATTAGTATATAAGCATCGGAATTGTATAGGTATATACAAATATATGTATGCAGGTACATACATACATATGTAGGTATAATATGCACAACCAACATCTAAGTTTGCGTGGGATTGTTATGTATGTAACATCTCAAGAGAGATACGCTCTCTCACTCTATAAATCAAACATGTACTTAAACGTATGTATATTAATATGAATTGAATAAAGAGTTAGTCGTAAGAAGAACTCCAATGTGTTTGGTTATTGAATAGACACATCACTTTTTTGACAAAGATAAATACTCTTTTTATTAAACCTGTTTATAATTTCCATATATCGTCGGTCTCCTGCCAGAAACACGATTGTGAAAATTTTTTAAGCACGATGTCTGCTCTTTATCGGGTATATATTGATGTAATAACAATTAATATTTGTATAAATTCTTGTGTAAACATATATGCATACTATGTACTTGTATGTACATAATCATATATACAAATAATAATTGTTATTATATCAATATATACTTACCCAGTAAAAAGCAGACATCGCACTTAAAAAATTTTCACATTCGCGTTTCTGGCAGGAGACCGCCGATATGTACATATGTATGTATGTATGTCTAAAGTGGGCGTGATAAGCCATGATAATAACACAGAAATCCACAGAAATGTGGCCGCTGTGGTGCAGTGGGTAGAGTGCTCGCCTGCTATGCCAGAGGTCTCGGGTTCAAACCACGGTCCGAGCCAAACACCAAAACAATTTTTCTAATTAGTAAAAATCCAATTATTGGGTTTTTTAAGAGCAGCGGTCACCTCTCGGCAGTGGGCGGCATACCCTCCGAGAGTATTTCTGCCATGAAAAAGCTTCTCACATAAAATGCATTCGCCGTTCGGAGCCGGCATAAAACAGTAGGTCCACCCAATTAGTAGGAAAAACAAAAAGGAGCACACCTCGAATTGGGAGAGAAGCTCGGCCATAAAACTCGTCAGAGTTATAATAGCGCCATTGTATTATTATTATTATTAATAACACAGAAATCTGAAGATCAGTGAGAAAAAGCTGAGAATTATTTGTTTTTCACTCGCTATTAAAAAGCTTAAGTGAATCTCTTCCATGAGAGCTTTAAAGTTTTGCAGTGAAACACTTAACACGCAGGAGATGGAATTTGAATGCTGTGTTGCACGAAACCAAAATGCTTAACCGCTTCGGCGCACTTATAGGAAAGTGTGTATGCGAAAAAATAATATCATCAAAATTAATTAAAATTTAATTGAAAGGCACTTGCCGTGGCTTCGCTTTGCATGAAGCACGAGTTCGACTAAAGACTTTTACACGCGCCACAACAACATTATCACCGATAGACCAATTATGTTTTACCGCATCCAGCCACACCGAGCCACAACCACCAACTCGGCATGTCGGCATGTGTCAGTCTGCTGAAGTGTTTGCAGGTGTAAATTGTTGTTACAGAAAATTATCAGACGCTGCTTGTGATATTAATTGCAGTTGCTCACTTAATGTCCGCCTGTTTAACTGCGATTTCAATAAATCAATCAAACCGTCATCATTAAAAAAAAATATTCGAACACAAAACCAAAAGTACTGCACACGCTGAGCACACTCATATGCCCAAAACCAAAACTAACAGCCGAAACAAAAAAGCAACAGCAACAATATATGTATCAATGACTTGCCATTTTTTTATTTTATTTGTTGGCGAATGCCTTTTTGGGTTTCTGTAGCCAAAAATTCATTATTAATAATGACATTTGGGACGTGTTACGCATATAGAAATAGTAAAAATGCTGCAGCAGCCGTTCAGCCGTCACTGGTTGACGAGTCCGTTCATACAACATTGGCTGCAATATTCAAAGATCGTTGCAGCCAAATGCCAACTACATATACATACATACATACATAATACTATGTATGTATTTGTACATATGTATGTATGTGCGCGTGCAACATGAAATATTTAATATTTTTTATTCTTGGTACATATTCATTGCCGTCATAGCAGTCATGCGAATATGTGCGAATACTTTTGCACTGTACGACAAATGCGACAAAACTCACATACGTATATAAAAACATACATATGTAGTACATATTTATATAGAAACATGTAAGGCGGCTTAAATTCGGGTGGAGCCGACATTTGTTGTTACATTATCTGTACCTTTCTTTATATCGCAAAAGAAGGCGTGGTTGTCATTCGATTTCGCCCCCTGTAAATATCGTCGTAAGCTTTGTGGCATATAATCTGTGTACCAAATTTCGTTTAAGTATTTAAATTTTTAGTCAAACTGTCGTGTCTAAATCAGTGTTGAACGAAAGAGCAATACGGAGCAAAACGGATCTGTTCGGCTACACATACGAGTCGTGTGTGTGCTGCTAGCAAGCAATTGCGACGCCTACAACCAATTAGTCTGCGCTTGAATTTCATGCTGTGTACATCGATCGCACAAAGAATTTTTTTCTTTTTTCTGAGCAATAGGTATGCGACATCTGCTTATACGCGCACACTAATGCAAAAATATGTTGCGCTTGTGTAAGTAGCGCAGTCGGCGGTGTGCATCACTGGTCTAAATCGATGCTGATCTCGTTGATAAATTTTTCGGACAAGAAAATTATACTTTGTGTACCACGCACAGCCGAGTATAAAATTGCGAAAAGATGTATGTAGATACATATGTATGTATGTATGTATTAAAAGCAAGCAATTTCGGTATCATTTTCATCATGCTGAAAAAGTGTGAATGACAAATCGCCTGATATTTTCGGTAACTTGTTGGAAATCAAAACTTTCTTGTTTTCTTTTTTTGTTTCCAAAAAATGAAGCCATTAAAATCACACCGATTATTTGGTTTATTCATCCACATAGTGGAAGATGAGAGGAGATACTCTACAAAAATTTAGGGAGAGGAAAAAATAATAGGTTGACCTGTAGATGTGCAAGAAGGTTTAATATTTCTGAAAAGGGTTGCCACCTGATTAAAAATTTAATTCTCCTGTATAGTTTGATTGATTTTTTAAATTTCAAGTACCATATTAAATGGCTTGAGCTGAAAATTAGTAACTTCTTACAATTTTGACAACAAAGGTTGCCACCTGTTCAAAAATTCAGTTTTGCGCTATAGTTTGTGTGATTTCTAAATTTGAGGTGTCATATGAAAGGGCCCTGCGTGAAAATAAGTAATTTATTATAATTTTTATAAAAAGGGTTGCCACCTGTTCACAATTTAATTTTTACGCTTAGTCTCTTTGATTTTTAGATTTGAGGTGTCATACGAAAGTGCTTTGCCTCAAAATGAGTAATTTATCATAATGTTTAGAAAGGGGGTTGCCACCGGTTCCAAAATTTATTTTTACTTTACAGTTTGAAAATAAAAATAACCAATAATTATGAATATGCTTAAAGCCGATATATATTCTGCCATTTTTAAGCGGAAGTCAAATTTAAAATGGCAATCAAAAAAATTGTTAAATGTAGCAATAAGTGGTCTTCCACCTTCAAATTGTCGCACAGTGTAATTGAAAGCCGCAGCATCGCGTGACCAGATTTACTAGTATGAATTTATTTATCCTTACATTCCTTAACTTCTCGAATTCTGAACTGATCGGTCAGGCAAATCCATAGTTCCACGCAATTGGAATACATAAGTATGTATTTGTCCCAACAGCGCTGTAGCCTAAGCGAAATTTGTGGTTTACTGTGCTTTAGATCTTTCGTTTGTTCACTCCCTTACGACCGGTGGCTTATATAAAAGGCAACAAATCTCAGGGCTTGGCACTCCCGCCCAACCTCGTAGCCGCCGCTGGATATTGGTAACTTTGCAAGACTGTTGCAGAAACAATTGATTTTCATTATTTTTGGCGAAACTTCATATTTCCCGCACATGGCACAGTCGATTTATTTTTTCATCCTGAGCAATTCGATTTATGGAAGTCCGAATCTATCTCGATTATTTGATGATGTTTTGTGATCAAAGTAAAAATACTACGACCAACCTAGTACAATAGAATTAAAGAAAAAAAAAAACAAAAAACAAGCGAAAAACTTGATTTCAGAGGCATACTCCTGCGGTTCCTTGTGACCTCTTATTATTAATATTAATTTGTGCGATGTGCGGCAGGCAACATATTTGAAATATTTCATGACAACTTTCGCGACATATTCCATTTTTTCTGAATTGTTTTGCTTGCACAGCATTGCGGCATTTCGCATTGCGCATGTCGCTTCTTGGATTTTTATTAATGACAGTTGTCAAACATTTTGACAGGCTGCAATAAAATGCCTTTTTTTCGCGTGCGCAGGTAGATGAAATACCAAAAGTGTTGATGGAAAAACCGAATAAGAGTTCTCCAACGGTGGATATATGTATGTATGTATGTACATATGAAACGGAAGTGGTAAAATTTTAGTGGAAACACAGTCATTCACATGGAAGGACGCCCTTGGGCAAAATCTTAGCACCCATTATGCGAGTGAAAGGCTCCTTCGATGGTCGATGTTGTGCTAATGACGCCGAAGAAGGTTCAAAACTTTACGCTAACGCGCAACTTGGTATACATATACGTATGTATGTAAATTCAATACAAATAAAAATATTAATTGCACTTGTTTGTCCATGTTTTTCTTCCTTTTCCTTTCTCATCATATGTACATAGTACGTACTTGGCTGGCAAATTATATTACGGAATTACTTATTGTCGATGGCAATAAAGCAAATTTTTATAATTGGCATAATTTGTTTGAACGCGATTTGGCTTTGCGAACTTGGCATCGTGCTTTGTCACTCTGCCATTGAGTAAGTATTTTATATACGGAAAAAGCATAGTGTTATTGTTGTTTGTGTTGTTATTGCTCTTATACTTAAGAGCGCTCATTATGCACTTCTGTGCGTGATATTGACATTGTTGATGCTGTTGTTGCTGCTTTTATGTATTGTTTATTTTTTCTCTTTTGTCCTTGTCGCATTAGTCTATTCAGCAACAAAAACAAAAAAACAAACCCCTTTTCAACGTTAAATGGCAAAGGGCAAACTCAAGAGCCCACGCACTTCCTTTGTCTTTCCTCCCTGCCTTGTTTGCTTTTTTTGTGTGTGTGTGTGACACGCAGGCAATTACATTTGTTTGTTTGCAGGCGCGCGTATAAATAACGTAAATGCATTTGTGCTGCATGCAAAATCAAAGCGCCGACACCGCCACCGCCACCGCCACCGCCATCGCCGCCGCCGCCGCCGCCACTCCCCATTCAGTGAACGCACTTATGTACATATGTACAATTTGCCTTCTGCTTGCTGGTTGATTTTTTGTGTGCTTTCTTTGCTTTTGTACTCATTTGTTGCATACAACGTGCATTATTTGTGCATATGCGTAATTTTAATTTGCTTTTGTTTGTATTTGTTGTTGTCAAACATGTACGTACATACATATGTATGTCCTGCTTAACATTTCCGTCATTGTTGTTGTACTGATTGTTGCACGGTTGCACACGATTGTATGGCGCATAGAAATGCTGCTGGGGACACTTCTCGCACTTGCCACACGCCGTGGCATGCATTGCCATTTCATTCAACATTCACTTTGAGTTCATTAAGAATCGGCCACGCATAAAATCCTTTTAGATATTTGCATTCATCTGCTGTTCATACATATTTATTTATTTATCATTCACTGCATGTCTCACACCCCAACACACCTGGTCGATGGTAGCAAGTACGTACATACATAAGTATGTATAAATGTATGTATGTACATCTGCATGCGTGGATAAAGTGTCGTAGAGGTAATCACATTACGTGGAGATCTGCATGTACCACATATGTACATATGTATATGTATGCATTATATTCGTACATACATATGTATGTATGTATGAATGTTTCTCTCAACTACGCAGTAGTCCGACACAGATTAATATACTCCAGCCTCTTGAAATATTCGAGAAGTATTTTTAGCGAAAGATTTATGAACTTTTGACTACAAGAGACGAATAGTAGGTAAACATTAGCGGATGCTTCTACGGCATCTTTGGAAAGACACTCCCAGGTAAAGTCCTGTAAATATATTTGTAAGATTTGTAATGTCTACGCTCTTTAAGTAATGATAATACACACAATATTTAGTGAAGTGGATGCTGATGCTACTTTGGCAATCATCAAGCTATGTACATTAAGGTGGAGTGAAATTTTTTTTTTGGAAATTCAATTTGTTCCAAAGCCAGAACGGCACCTTTGTAGCCTAGAAATAAGCCTGTAAAATTTTATCGCATGTTTAGAGGTGCCCCCAGCCCCACAAAGTTGAAAAAAAGCACGATCTGGTACAAATGTAAAATTTCTAAAATTATAAAATCAAAAAACGAAGTATGAGGATTGATAAAGATGGCTTAGCTGAGTATTAAAGTGAATTTATTTTTTTTTGGAAATAACAACAACAAAAGTTATTAAAGGTCAAAGTTTATAATATGCATTTTTTAAACTGCAATTACTTAAAAACTACTAAACCGATTTCGAATGCTTTTATACCGTTCAATAGGTATTTTGATTCTCTTTAAGTTGATATACATTATATGTGGGTTCCATAATAACTTTTGTTGTTGTTGTTTCAAAAAAAAAAAAAAATTAATTCACTTTAATACTCAGCTTAGCCATCTTTATCAATCCTCATACTTCGTTTTTTGATTTTATAATTTTGAAAATTTCATATTTGTACAAGATCGTGCTTATTGCTCTCAACTTTGCGAGGCTGGGGGCAGTTTAAAACGTCGTCCTATCGCCATAAACTTTTGTGGGGTTCATTGACTCGTCTAAAGGCAACTTTTCATTGCTGGTACGTTCAAAAAAAGAACAAAAAAATCTCCATATGTTTTCACTCCACCTTAATGTACATACATGTACATACCTACCTTGCTTGTGAAAAGATGTGCTCGTATCTAGTAGATTTTCAGAGCTCCCGGAAATAACAAGAACCTATCGCCGATTGCTCAAAGGGTTAATTTATTTATTGTGGAACGATTTTCCGTCATCTCTTGTAAAGTTTCGAGATCGAAAAACAGACACTGAAGATGGCGCATATTAGCCGAAACCGGTTTGTCTCCAAACCAAATTTGACAAGCGATAGCGGAAAATCGTTCCACAATACATCATATTTCTGCCCTGTCGGAAAAGCAAGCAACCAAAAGAAATTATTAATTTATTGTTCTTCATTCCATACCTATCAACATGCTTTAATTCGCCTCCTTGAGCAGCAGTACTTCACATAACTCATTTCTTAGTCAAACGCATGAAAGGAAAGAACCCATATTTGCATTGCATCGAGGTGTAATGGGTAAAGGTATCGCGTGAAAGTGACTTGCAAGCGTTGTACGCACATTACACCCGGTTTGAATAGGCACGTGTGTGGCAATAAAGAGCGCTGCACGTCATGTGCCATGTCAACGCAAATGCAACAGCAGTTGCGTGTATTGGTTGCAGCAGCCAGTCAACTAGCACCCTCCAGTTAAGTAAATTAGTGTTTACCTAGTCAGTTACCTATTCTTTGGTACAGCTGTGAAGTGGGGGAGGAAGGGATATGTTAATGTTCATCGCTAATTCAAGCAACAAACGATCACAACAACAAGAACAACAAAGATTTATTCTAATGCCCAGCAGCTATCCACTTAGAAGAAGGTATAAATGTAGGTGCCAAAATCTACGTGCAACATACTAAGGAAAAGCTCACACCGCTTATTCTCACATATGCGTAGTCACTTGGCGTTTTTTTTTTTGTTTTACATCGCGGAAACTTTTCCAAACACTTGGTCGTTGTATTTATTATATATATGTATGTACATTAGAGTGGCCCTTACACCTATGGACAAATTTTTTTTCTACTTTTTTGAGACGTTACCCCCTGAAATGGTTTCATGTACGAAGAAAATATTCCCTGTTTAATATTTGCTCGATTGGTCAACGTTAACCCGTGCCACAATGTGTTGAAATAATGAACCAAAGTTTATATGGTTCGGGGACGTTTATGTTGGACGAATTCTCTTATATTTTTGAAGTTTAGTAGATTACAACGTTGTTATTTATTAGACTCCACAAATAAATGATTTATAAAGAAAAGATACTGATATTCCGTATATTGAAGTAGTGAAATGTCACGGATACTTATTTTCTCATATATACAAACAATTTAAGAAAATTGAAATTTATAATGTACATTTTGCATGTACTCGTACATACATATTTATATGGGAAATTTTAAAAATAAGTGCCCTCTATTAGTATAATTGTATATTCTCGTACATGCATACACAAATAAGAAATACAATTCAGAACTTTAATTCTCTGGAAAGTCCATTGAAAGCGTTTGCGGAGCAGCGAAATAACTCCCACAGAAAAGGATTTACATAACTCTCAAATAAGCAAATGAAATAAGTTCCAACATAATGGGAGTTATTTCATAACGAAATAAGTTCTATTTTGTATGAAAATATTTGTAATTTTTCCATTTGTTTGTTTGGAATTACTTTATTTGGGAGTTATTTCACTGCGCCAGCGTTTGCTGCTCACAATTTTGGTATTTTTTTCTATAACACTTTGCAATAGCACTTAATTCTCACACAGAATGAAAGACCAATATCCACATAGTAAAACCCCCAAACAATTGCAATAGCTGTTACTTTGTAGAGTACTTTAATCCTCTAACGCCCCGACGATGAGCTCGCTTTTACTCCTTTTTTAGAAAGTCCCAAAAATATTATTTCTAAGCATGTTAGAGGGTTAAATAGTTATAGAAAGTTGTTCGCTATAGAATTTCACTAGATATCCACAGAAAAAAGAACCTATATACCACAGTCCAGGGACTTTATGGAGATGATTTTTGTGACAAAATTTTATTTTGGGATTTTTCTTACTATTTTCTTTTATATCAGAATTTAACTAAAATAGTGTGCAAATGTGGAAAATTGGAAACTTTTAATACTCAAAGTGCCTCCTCGGATGAAATTCTTACAAAATGACTCGAGGAAGATGAATGAGAAACCGACATTGAGGACTCTATCATGAATAGTGCTGAACCGTCTCGATATTATATTTTTGAATCATTTTCAAACGGCAGTTACGCTGACTACGCGTAAAATGACCGTGATACGGACAAAAAATTTCCCAATTCCGACAGATACTCACTTTTGCCATGTATAAAAAACTCACTTGTTTCACATGTGCTAAAAAGGTACCTATGTGTGGCATGTGCTTCAGTACACAGACTTCACCAGTTGCACGTTTTAAAATTGTTGCATTGGAAGAAAAGCATATGATTTTAAATTAATACACTCTTTTTAAGTGAAATGTTTGATTTTTTTTTATTTAATACTATGTTGCTTTATACGTAAGAAGCAAAATTTAATGTCATCTACATACGTAAATACATCTTCTATGATTCTTGCTACCCAAGGAATTGTAACGGTAAAATAATAAAAGTATTTTGATTAATTTCATGCAAGGATGGGCATTTTTCAACTACCACTCATTTTCAACTACCACTCAAATTGAGTGGTAATTAAATCCTGATTTTCAAGATTTACCTACCACTCAATTTGAGTGGTAGTTAAATTCAGGATTTATCTACCACTCAAATTGAGTTGTAGTTAAATTCGAGATTTAACTACCACTCAAATTAAGTGGTAGTTAAATTCAGGATTTAACTACCACTCAAATTAAGTGGTAGTTCAAATCAGATATTTAACTACCACTCAGGTTTGAGTGGTAGTTGCAGACTGAGTGCACTCAAAATTAGTTGAATCATGCCCAACCCTGATTTCATGCAAGTTTAAACTTGTAAACATCTCAGAGTTAGGTTTTCGGGTATACTTACGCACATACATATATTTATCACTGCATAGCCAAAAGAAGCGCTTACTAAAAGTGATGTTACAAACTTTTCAACTTCAACCCGTTGTGGCACGGGTTAGAGTTGTTCAATCGGCCCAAATTTTCAGGGTATTATTTTTTTATTAAACAAAAACATATCAGGGGGTAACAACTGCAAATTTCCGACTTTCGAAAATAAGGGCCACTTTAATGTACATATGTATGTAGTATACCACCAAATATACATATAATTTTCCAATCCCGAACATCTTGTATCTACCTGGGCTCGTTGGTAATGCTGTTGCTACTGCCTCCGCTGCTTCCGCTTTTTTCGCCAACTTTTAGTTCTTAAATTTCGTTATCGACGTAACATCTTTCTCTCCCGAGGCTTTTAATTATGCGCAGTGGTTGCTGGCGACGCCAAAAATAGCAGCTTCTGTGTGCAAAACGCAAATTAAGTGCGACTCGCTAGGCAAGTGAAACGGGGCAACGGCAGCACCTCCTTCACATCAGCTTACAACACTTGTTGCGATCATAAAAAACTTTTTCTGCACTTAATTTTATACAAATTTATTAAAATTATTTAGCATATGTATTTATATATTATTATATTCAAAATGGATGGATTAGTTGGGATTATATTCTTAAATCGCTTGCTTATGAGCAAAATATTTCATCATCATAAAGAAGATTACAACTTAAAGCTTTTCGCATAACAACACTGAATGCCCTAGTTACCTAATCTTGCGATTCCATAAAAAAATACAAAAAAACGAACGACAGCAATAATAACATCAACTAATATACCCCTCCAGCAAACAAAGGAAATTCCACTCAACGAACTTTCCACAACCCGCACCAATACCAGCGACCATCACCTTCAATCAGTTGGCAGCAGGACATGCATACAAACCGCTCCTTTCAACAGATAAAAGCAAGCTTCCCGAAAAAGTTGCAAGTCTCGCGAAAAATTGTGTTAACATGCTAGGGGGGCGGCAACATCTGAAGAAAGAAAACAAATATGTAGGTACGCTTACTTACACACATATGTACATACAGACATCTATATAAATAAAATCACAAAAATCGGTAGCGGAAAGTAAGGTGAAATGTATTGTGATGGATGAGGAAGGCAGGTGTAAGTACATACATACATACATATGTCGCAGCAAAGTTTGGAAGAAGTGAGCACTACTGCTGCCAAACGGGGAGTGGAACGCATGGTCTGCCAATGGTCTTGGGTATATAAACGTAGTTAGTGACAGCAACAATAATAACAACACCGAAAATGAAATAAGTGTTCGAGGTGACAGCAGAAAAAGTAAGAACAATTTTGATGACAATAGCTCTTTCCCGATTCATGTTATTACAAAGAAAATACAATACGGCGCGGACAAATACTCCTTTACATGGTAGGAGTGTGAGTTACTAAGTTTTCTGCTTACTAAACGCGAAGAAAGTATGTATGTATGTATGTAGATACATATAAGAAAGATGAGATATCAAAAAGAACCCTTTTGGAACGGGGAAAAATTCAAAAGGCAAAGAGGCGCCGTGAAAGTCTTGCTGAGTTGAGTAAACACTCGTGGTTGCTCCAGTTTCGGTAGTTGCAGTAGCGGCAACAAAACCTATGAGTAAGCACGTTTATAAACTTACGACAGCAACACGGATCTTTATTAGGATTTGCCCAAAATTTCTGACAACAAACGAAAGTGGTTTAAATAAAGTGGCTGCAAGAACGCCGAGAACAAAAAAATAATAAAAACGAAGGAACTGCGGTTGGCGAGCATGTAACTATCTACGAACAACAGTGACTACATTTAAACATAAATCAGGCATGTGGCACAGAAAAGTTTCTGGCATCTTCGTGAACGTCTTAACGTCTGTTCGCTTTATTTTATTATTATTTTTTTTTGGTATATTTACGCATAGTTTTTAAAGTAAATGGTGTTTTGTAACAATCCACGAAAATAAAAAAAAAATCTAACAGGATGTTGTAACATCGCCAAAGAGGCGTATGTAGAAGGTACTTACTTAGGAACAAAGTGAGATAAACAAAAAAAGTATTTGTTGAGAGAGAAGCTTAAAATGTAGGTCGTTGAAATAAAAACGCGGCAAAAGTGCTCTGATGCACTTACATAGCTTAACTTTCTAATAAGGAGTGTGGGTGTGCTAAAAGTTCTTAAAGATAATAACTCGGAACTAAAGATAACGGCAACAGAAGTTTTTGCATGTGCAGCACGAATTAAAGTGCTAAAGTGCGCTTTTTTTAATGTTGCCCCTTTGGAGCTCAGTGAAGGTTGTATTCACCGAAAGATATTTGAATGTAACTTTGAGAGTGTTATTGACTCATTTATTCGTAAATGGCTACTCAAACTAAAATCTGAGTTTCTTATTTACTAAGAAACCCCGAGCCAATGCTACTGTATGTTACTGCTTTGTAGAAATAGGTTGAGGAATTAATGGGAACGAATGTGAACAATCCCAACGAAACAAAAATTTATAAAATAATTTCAGAGTCAAATCATATTAAATTTTAATGATTTAAAACATTAGAATAGTTTCATGGAGGTTCAGAAAAAACTTTGAAATTGTCAATCAGGATAGAGAATACTGGCTTGATGAACTATCGGAGCTGGTGGGAAGGAGGAAGTCGCTTTTGGCTGCTATTGTAGAAATTTTTAATTTATTATTTACCTAGTCGACAAGGCTTGAAACTAATCCTTACACACTCCGACGCAGACACACACGCGTATTCATATTGATACCAAATATTTACAGCCAGTTTAGTACAGAAAAATGTAGTTAACCCGCTCGTAGTTGGAGAAACCTCAAATTTGTGGCAAACTTTAGTTCGATAGAAATTTCTTGCTTGTTACACACACCAACACCCACACTAAAATATGAGTTATCAGCATCACAATATAACCAAGTATTTTCAGTATATGTATGTATGTATGATCGACATATATTGCTGACATAATCGATTCCGATATGGTCGACTGTGTGGTCGCCTAATTGTGGAACGGTGGGGGAGACGCTCGTTAAAATATGATGTTGCCACAATTGCTGGTCATAAGGACATGCTTACACAATTTTTTTTTTCAATATCGTACACCCAAAGCTCATCTACACTGTTTTCCAAGCTATTAGGAAGTGTTGAAATTAGTAAAAGCAACAGAAGCTTCAGTAAACTGCAGTACCCATTTGGGAATGTATCAGAAATATAATCAGTAATTCAAAGATATTGGGTTACTTAACGAATTAGATGTGAAGTATAGAACTGATATGAAAGATGACGCATATCGGAAAGAGACTGGTTACATTTTATTGATCCCGCGAAAGTAAGTACATATGTAAATAAAGTATTATCTAAAAATTAACTAGAATTAGCTAATTTCATTGATTGCATGTCAAAACCCGTAAAGGATGAATGAAAGGAAATACACAGAACGAAAAGAGATATATCAGTCTAACCGAAAAAAGTTGTTAATAAATTATTATTCTATTTAACATTGAAAACACAAACAACAAGTGCAATTTAGGCGAATAATCTAACCGACAAAAAATTGACAAAAAGAATTTCTGAATTTACCATCATAAGCCAAATTTTATTAAAAATAGTTAATATTTCTATTTTACTTACTATAAAATTGACGAAAAACAAAAAAAAGTCAAGAGTTTTAAGTATGTACATTTAGCCGTTGTAATACAAAATGTTTTTTTTTTACTCGGAGTACACGGCTAGTTATAATTTTGGTCGCATAACGGTTGGTTGTAGAGTCCATCACTAGCTTAAATATTTCGAAACTATTTCGCAAGAGCATTGAGAAAGTAATAAACCAGCAAACAATTTCATATAAAACTAAGCGTTTTGTAATCGAAATACATGGCTCGTTATAAGCTCAAAATTAGGATTGTTTTGTAAATTTGTTCAGTAAACGCATTATAAGTGATTTTTATATGCTTTTCACAGGCTTTGCACACAGTACTTCTCGATTTTCTTATCTACGACATTATCAATAATAAAAAAAAGTCCTTACCTGCTTTTTTACTTTACTTTTATCGCTTTCTTTATTTCACTGAAAATTCGATACAATAACAAAAATATTTTGTAAATTTTGCTTGCAAAATCCTTATTCATGCGAGCTTATTTTAAGCTTAGTTTAGAACGCTTAAATTAGCCCAATTATGCAAGCTTATTTTAAGTTTTATTTTCAATATGCTTACCAGATTGTTTGTTGGGAACCCACACTCGACACATATTTGGTCTTTTCATCCCTGAAAATTATGCACACATTTAAAACATTATTATTAGTATTAATTTCTTAGTGCTATTTTCAAGAGAATTTTCGCTGAACAAAGTAGGGAATTTTCTGACACAATCGGCAAATAAAAATTAATTAGTTCCGAAATGACCAGACGCAGTTTACCACATTTAGCAAAAATTATGCGGACAATTATTTTTACTGGGTAACCTCTCCGTTTTTTTTTTGTCATTTCGTTGGGGTTATTTGTTCAAAATTATTAACATAATATCTGCAGGTTTTCAGAATATCATTATTCTAGGAAAGAACAAGCACTTTGTGACCACAGAACGCCTCACGCCCCAATGCCCGTAGAGTTAAAATTAATTTTTCCCATGTCTCTTAATTCTGCGCATTACTGAAATTTACTACATTCTCTTTAAAGTGAAGCCATGAGCATTCTCACATTCTGAAAGGTAATTTGCACGATTGAACGCTGACAAAATCATCTCAACTATGCACTTGACGTATAGACATACATACATATGTATGTAACTGTTTCACTAAGCACATAAAAACCAAAACAAAGAAAGCTTTTGGCAAAAATACCACGACAATTAAGAAGAAAAAAAAAGAAATATAGAGAAATTAAAGTAGGACTAACTAAAAAAATTTTATGACAAGCACAAAATACATACAATTTACAGGTCGAAAGCCGCCTGGCAAATGTCGCATGCAAGCGACGCAAGCGCAAATGAGAAGGAACCGTTGAGCCGGCAGCACAGCAGACGGGCGCAGGGCAGGCGAAGAAAATGGTAGAAACTTTGTATGCAGGCTTCGAGCATGCCGGAGGCATCTGGGCCGCAGAGTCGCAACAATAAAGTCGTGCAATTAATACATGATCTCGAATAGATTGCATTCGCACGACTTTAAAGTGGTACACGTGTTTACTGCAATGCTGCCGCGCCCCACGATCGCTTCCGCGGTTATGTATGTGTATGGCTTTTGTTTACATACATACAGACATATATCAACAAACAAACAAACAAGCAAACTCGCAATTTTGCTTTGAGCGCCCACTTTTGTGTTGTTGTAACACACTTAACTCCATCTACATGTGTAGCAGAAACACAAAAGCATACGTACATACATACATGTGTACTAGAGGTCGGAAACTATCGATAGTCAGCACCATGGATAGTGTACGATAGTTTTTTGCAAACTATCGATAGTATATCGATAGTTGACGATAGTTTCGGGTGATTTGGGAGAGTCTACGGCTACGCTCACACTGTAACCGCCTTTTGCCGTCCGGCAGCAAACACATCCACAAACACATCTGTTTTAAATGAGCTCACCCGATTTCACCCGAATGTAAACAAACTTTGCAAACCTGTCCTGGTCTTATTCTTACCAATACATGAAAGTAATAGAAGATGATCCAATAAAACTTTTTTCAGTACATTGTTATGTTTTATTTATTTATTAGCCATTTATTCTTGTTCAAAAAAATTAATATATTAACCAGAGGCCATAACAATTATAACAAATAAATATAAAAATCACTTGATAACAATTATTGAGCAATGAAAAAATTTTTGCATCATCAATAACAATTACTCAAAGATCGATATTTTTTCGATCAGATAATAATTGTTATGAGCAATTGATATTTTTTTCGATGTTCCATAACAATTTCTGGATGATGGATGTTTTTTAGGTCAACTCATAATTGTTACTAGCAATTAATATTGTTTTCGATCTTCCATAACAATTACTGGATGATGGATATTTTTTAGATCATCCCATAATTGTTATGAGCAATTTATATTTTTTCGATCTTCCATAACAATTACTGGATGATGGATATTTTTTAGATCAGTTCATAATTAATTAATACTCGACCAAATGATAGCCCTAGCCAAGCGCTTTCATTTGATACCCATTTTGCGGTTTTCGGTACTCTATATTCGTATTCCGTATCCATATTTATCCGCTTTTCCACAATTATGAGCTGACTCAGTTATCGATAAATTTATCAAAATATATCGTAGTCCAAATAAAACCTGGGGCCATCCCCTTTCGTTTGATACCCATATTGTAGTGCAATTTTAATGTTTCTGGGAAATCACATTTTGACCGATAACTCAGTTATCGATAAATTTATCGAAATATATCGAAGTCCAAATGAAACCTGGGGTTATCCCCTTTCGTTTCATATCCATATTGTAGTGTAATTTTAATGTTTTTGGGTAATCACGTTTTAAACGACCATGCGACTAGAACGCATAGTCGTATTTATGTTGCTTTGACTACTTGCTAGTCAGCAATTCAAACCCTGCATGGAATAGTTACCGATTGTTTGGTGCCTAGTGGTCACATTTCAAATTTTCAATAAACTATCGATAGTTCAAACGATAGTCGAAAACCATCGATAGTGTAAACGATGTTCAGAAACCATCGATAGTGACGATAGTGCCATCGATAGTTTCCGACCACTAATGTGTACATATGTATGTGAGGACGGTGTGTTAAATTGCTTCTTTGCACGTTGCACAGTTTGTTCTGATATCAGCGGCGGCATGTACAGCACAACTTACAATATGCAACATCATGCAGCAAGATCACATGGTTTTTGACTGCCGAGTGCATATAACCGAAGGAGCTTTAACCCTAGCTCGCTCAACCTAATGTGATAGCTGCTGTGACATATTTGATGGATATTTAAAATAAAAGCTGCGGAAAGCGATCCGAGAATTAGGGTTCCAACGATACCACCGAGTACAAGTAAATACTCGATACTTTTGTTGCGAAACCGAGTACTTTTTTACTCGATGCTTTTTCACTCCTATATTTCGCCGATACCAATAAGTATCGATACTTTGGAATTGGGGCACCTCCAAATAAAGGACTACGCCAATAATGTTTTGCAGTCTTACTTCTGTACTAGAAAGGCAACTTTCTGCAAGTAGAGCAATAATGATTTCAAAAAAAAAAAGCCCCAATTCATTCCGTCCTAATGTACATATGAACAAAAATCCAAGCCGAGCTTTGCCCAGCAATACGATTTTTGGGAGCACCATACGCATTTGGCAATGGGCCAGGAAAGGAAAAGAGCTGAGAAAAATATAATAATCGTTGCAAAGGGCATTTTTTGTTTTCTTGGGAGTTCAAAACCTTTTTTTTTATAAAGATTTGGCCTTAGAAAATCCCTAGTGAAATTTTCCGGCGCACAATATCCTAGAACATTTTAAGCCTCTCACGACCTCGCAAATAATATTTTTGATGGAATTTTCGAAAAAAAAAAAGGGTCAAAAAGACTCTTTTCGGAGAGAGCCAATGGGTTAAGATATTTTATAATATTTTTCTTCACGTAATTTTAATATAAGCACCTGAATTTCATATTTCGATCCGATATGGCTTTTAACCATTTTTTTCCACTTTTTCTAAAAACACTTTTTCAAAAAAATTTCAAATTGAAGTGACCATAGCAAACAACTCTGACCTGAGAATGGAAAATATTTGGAGGTTTTACTATGTGTACCAAGGCCTTTCATTCTGTGGTAGAATCATTCAGCTCCGAGAACTAGTGTTGCATTGTGTAAAAACTTACTATACTCATACTCTTTAAATAAATGAAGTAAAAGACCGGTGTGCCTTATTCTGGCGCGTTTACATAATTTAACGATAAAAAGTTAGGAACTTTAAACACCGTTTTCGTATTATTGCAACAGGAAAATTAAGCTACCATTTACAAACCTATTGAGGTGGTACCCTAAATTTCCCGTTGGAATAATACGAAAATTTTGTTCAAAGTTCCTGACTGTTAGCGGAAAATTCAGTAACTGCTCCAGTATAAGGCTGTTTAACGATTTTCGATACCAAGTAGGTATCGATGCTTTTCATCCGATACATACTCGAGTACCGATACTTTTTGGCGATACTAGAAGCAAGTAAATAGAAGTATCGATACCTTAATGGTACCGTTGGAACCCTACCGAGAATACTTTGCAAATTGAGCCCATATTCGACAAGCAATAAAAATAGGAATTAATGTCCAATTAATAAATTATTAATAAATAATTCCTGAAGAAATATGTATATCAAATTGTCTGAATACTTTAAACTCAGATCGCAGATGCATTATTTTCGAAAATTCGGCTATACAATTGGCATGTGCTTTAGGGTTAAAGCAGCGAGCAGCATTACTTACATGTGTTGTAATGGCAAAAATGCTCAAGCATTGTTTTTGGTTTCCCTTACAGTTACAAAGCATGTCACTTGCAGAGTGGGTAGGTGCCCGATGGACGTATAAGAGATCCCGATTTCGATCCCTCATATGACTTTTTGGGGTTTCAAAAAATAGCGGCTGCCCGTCGCTAGCAGTGTCAGCATGTCTTGAACCTCGGCCTAAAATTCCTTAGCTGTTACATATTACATTATTGTATGTACGTCCATGTTTTGTTGGTCGCCGGTGTTCTTGTTCATACGTTTTTTTTTTTTTTCCGCCGAACAACGTGTTTTATGGCATTGTCAACATATGCCATTACAAGAATGTCGTCGTTTCATCGCTGGCTGGGCATGCAACGCTTGCCACACTTCTCCCCGCCCAAATCATGGCTGCAATTGCAAACTGCATGCATCACACATTCTATGCAGCTGAACTGAAATGATCAGCAAATGCCGATAATGCACGCGCGCTGCTATAACAACAATTGCTCTGTTGCTCTGCCCTGATCCGACTAAGTTTGGTCGACGAGCTTTTAAATTGAATGCCTGCGCCTGCGCAACTCTTATTAGAGAAATTAGAAAAAATACAGAGACGATGGCTGACCACCGTTTGCTTCTGCACGCGAACTACGCAGTCAAACAATACATACAATACGTATTGGAGCACAAGAAGCTGAAAAGGCCGGAGCAGCGCATTGCAAATTCCAAAATACCTCTTTCACACCTTTCATTGCATTTATTGTGCATTTAGTGTTATTTTGTTATTGTCGTCTAAAGATACTGAATCACACGATTGCTGCTAACAATGTGTGAATTTGAGAAGAACCGCCGACACTTTCGTGCAACACGTGAACGGCGGCGAGCAGTGGCAAATAATACAACAGCAACAAAAACAATAGCGACAACAAAAACCAAAAAGACCTTAGGTGGGCGGAAAGTGGTTATCAGCCACCTTAATGGCGTTGCATTTAACACCAAACCAAATAAATAATAGCTTAAAAAAACTAAAAAACACGCTTTAATCTTAAAAATCGTACTAAAAATTGAGAAATAATTTAATTAGAAACAAAATGATGAACGAAAATATATGTAAGTATTTAAGGAAAAGCGTGGGGTGCTCAGTATATCAAAAAATATTTAAAATCGGTGTTTTTTTACTAATAATTTTATTTTGACTTTTTTGAGATTTCATATATCGTACTCTTTAATTTCGCAACTAGGTATATTTTTGTACTAGTTGTACGAATCGAATATTTTCATGTTCAAATATTATTGAGCACCCCCACGCTTTTCCTTAAATACTTATATTTTCGTTCATCATTTTGTTTCTAATTAAATTATTTCTCAATTTTTAGTACGATTTTTAAGATTAAAGCGTGTTTTTTAGTTTTTTAAGCTATTATTTATTTTTGACTTTTTAGTGAAATTTTTCATTAAAGGATGTTTTATGCGGTCGCAAGAATAAAAGTAAAAAGAAGTCTGATGGGATGTGGTGTTCTCCGAAATAGATCTACATACATATGTATTTATAACTTCTACCAAAAATCCCAATATGCAGTGAAGTAAACTAGCTTATTATGCAATATTTTCCAAACACTTTTATTCAAGGTTTTCCAAACTAGTTTGGAAATACAAAATTTCCCAAACGTTTTGTTATATTTTACAATCAGAAAGTGAAGAGAAGTTGAGGTGAAGCATTTGAAAAGAACAAAAAAAAAGAAACCTGATTGAATAAATTCGAATTTAGACAATAAAGCTCCGAATACGTTTGTAGCGTAATGGTGAGGTATGCTGCCTACGGACCAAGGAGCTCAGGTTCGAGTCCCGAGTGTCGCATTTTTTTTTTTTTTATTTATTTTTATTTTTTTTTTATTTTTAGAGAAATTTTTTTCACCTCACGTATCCAAAACATTGTATAAAAATTGCTTTCCAAACGTGAAATGCAATTATAGAATTAGGGTTCCTTTTCGGCTACAAGCCAGTTCTTGCTTTGCATACGTACATATGTATGTACATGCGGCTGATTTCATTGCAAATACAACAAACCCAAAACAGAAAGCTACAAGCTTCATTTTTTTTGAGTGAATTTATGCATTGAGTTTATCGCCATTGCCATGAGCGATCGCTGGCTGTTGTGTGTTAGTTCGCTCGCTATTTGAGTGGTTATACGTTTTTCTTTGAACATTTGTTTGTGATTTGAGAATAATGTATTTTTGAGCGTTCGTGAGTGAGTTTTTCCGTACCCTGAAAGCTTGTTACTTATTGGCTTATATACGGAAGTGAATTGAAATTCATAGAGGCTATTTTGAGGAAAGGTAACTTAAAAGCCGCAATAAAGCATGAAGTATAATGTTGAATGTCCTACTATACGATGCCGTTGGGCTGTTGATGTCATGTTTCGAATCCGGAGGAGAATAGAAATAATAGAGAGAACACAATAAAAGTTGAATGTTTGAAAGATATAATAATTTAGTCAATTTAGTTAAATGTTACAACTTTTAGAATGGGATGAAGTTACATACATACATACATACATACATACATACATACCTACAGGTGAAGCTAATAAAAGCGTGTTAAAAAGACGACCAAAGTGCAACTGGAAGATATGAGAATCGAGGTTAACATGATACAGAAATCGAATACGAAAAGAAATCATGTAATAATAATAACGATAATGATATTGTACAAAGGGTACTCTTATGCTATAAGAATAAATATTAAATAAGAATCGCCCAGTGGTAGAAATTCGACCAACGTCCTGTTTGTTGAATTTCCATCTCTAGCAGTCTATATCGCTAGGTTAGAATGCAAAGTGGCCAAGTGCCTTTGATGTGTAAACATCTTTACTTTCGCTATGAGTAACTTCAGAAAAAGCCCTGCAAAAAATACGATTAATCCGGGATGTATCCGGGATCAATCGCAAGGGAGCATGCGACTAATACAATTTTACATTCCTTTATATGGAGCGAATTGATCGCATGCATTTGTTCGAGCATGTCCTATGAAGAGACTAATTGTTCAATTTGTGTAACCGGACGGGCATAAATGTAGATTAATCACTAACATACCCAGGGCCGTGCGCAGGAATTAGCCTTGGGGGGGTTTAATTTTGGTTTGCATTCGCATACATTTTTCGCTAAGATAAACATATTTGCTGAAACAGATATCCAGACCCATACATCATAAATTTAAATGTTCTCTAACTTTTCTGAAACTGCATACTCTGATGCTTAAAATTATACCCAAGAAATTTTTTTGGTTGTAAAAATTTTTCTGTATTTGATAGAGAATTTGTGATATGGTGGCATATTATTCGCACTTTTATGAATACATGGCTATAATTAAAGTCCGTTTAACATTGCGATTCTTCGAGGTACGGAAAAGAATTCTGTCAATACTGAATTTATGTCCACATTCACATTGCGATGTATATTCAAGGACGCGAGTCCATTAAGACGATCTTCTTTCATTGTTGACCTCAAGTAAGATTTTAATCGTCGCAGCGTCGAAAAAGTACGTTCATTTGTTGCTGTGGTAACCGGTAAAGCGGCCATTATACGAAGCACTTGATGAACATTTGGAAAAGCATCTATTTTACAAATGTCAAGAGCTTCTAGTGGATTTTGAATATCCATAGATGCAATACGTTCCCTCCACAGCTGAACTTCGCTTATCCACGCTTCGGGAATGTAATATAGTCTCGTATGATTTA
Organism: Urophora cardui; assembly: GCA_960531455.1. Lineage (NCBI taxonomy): Eukaryota > Metazoa > Arthropoda > Insecta > Diptera > Tephritidae > Urophora > Urophora cardui. The sequence continues at coordinate 90,844,730 of OY482671.1, read as the reverse complement.
AACAGTTCTGTGCAAGCCGCTTCCTCAAAATTTTGCATTCTTTTGGGGAAAAGGCAAGCAAAATTACACAGAATATTTCGTGTTGCACAGATCGCAACGACAGCTTCGAATATTTTCTTGAAACCTTCCACTGCGTTGTGTCGCCTTGTCATGAATACAGTTCTAGCAGCATCTGCTAATTCCACTGCACAAAGAATAATATTCATATGTTTAGTCGGATAATTGATACTAATTTTGAAAATGGGTGTGGCTACGCCCACCTTAAGCGGTATCCGCATTATATAAAATACACCGTGTTTCCGTCAAACGTAAACAAACAATGAGAACATCCCTTTGCCAAAATAGTTGACTTATCTGGTCTAATTCTGATTCATCAAAACCTAGTTAACCAGGTCCTGAATAGTACTGTTTACAGTTCTTGTTAATTGAAAATGCTCACTATTTTCACAAAATGAAAATTTTTTGTTATCAGTACAATTTTTTAAAAAACTTCAAACAAACATATGCTACACAACTTTGTAATTTCGGAAAGCTCCAAGTGCAATTCAAAGTGCCGAACTTATGTATTGGCCAACCTTATTTTTTGCAACTTTCACCAATTTCTTCTTCCGTAAAATTATTGTATTAATTTTGTCAAAAATTATGAGTCAAGATTAAATGCAAAATTTATAAACTGTCTTTGGAAAATTTTTGCAAAATCATTGCAACTTAGATTTGGTCATGGGGGGGGTTTAACCCCCAAAACCCCCCGTGCGCACGGCCCTGAACATAATGAACGGGTACAAATGTAGACTAATAGCTTTCATCCAAAGTAAGCCAAGGCTATTTTTTATGTAAATGTCTAAAAATTATAAATTGTTATATATATTAGAAGAAGGTTTATTCGATTAGCTTTCATCTTGTAGTCAAATCTTAAAAAAAAATAATTTTTTTCTCCAAATATTTTAAGTTTTGAGAATGGATTATGCGGGTGTAAAAGACACGTGAGGAATTTTTCAAAGTTGTTAGTCAAGGCTATTTTTTATAACAAGTTATAAGCAGGGACATAACGGTTATAAGAAAAATGGGGTAAAAGTCATATTTAACTATTATCATGAGAAAAAAATTTTTTTTGTCCTTAATAACCATTATAAAATCCAAAAAACCGTTTTGGGCCTGAATAACCGTTATAGCAACCAAAAAAGCGTTTTGAGCTTGCATAACCGTTATGGCAACCAAAAAAGTGTTTTGGGCTTGAATAACCGTTATGGCGATCAAAAAACTGTTTTGGGCCTGAATGACCGTTATTCAGATTTTTATTTTTTTTGGTCAGCTATAAAAATCAAGCCTATTTATTTGTCAATATTTCGGACGATATTGGAATCAAATGAAAGGTGTTGAGCAGGGATTGTAGCTCTGTTTACCTCTTTTCATTTGATACCAATATTGCTTAAAACATTCCAGGGCATCCGGGTCCACTTCTCACCCATAACTGGGAACCCGACCTTCGAATCTTAACAAATACACCTCTATGTAAAAGCCCTGCTCATTTTAGTTGATACCAATATCGTCCAGAAATATTGACAAATAAATAGGCTTGATTTTTATAGCTGACAAAAAAAAAATAAAAATCTGAATAACGGTTATTCAGGCCCAAAAGAGTTTTTTGGTTGCCATAACGGTTATTCAAGCTGAAAACGCTTTTTTGGTTGCTATAACGGTTATTCAGGCCCAAAACGGTTTTTTGGTTTTTATAATGGTTATTAAGGACCAAAACAAGATAAAGGTTATTTTTGCGTAACCTTTTCACCACACTAGAAAAAATTACCGTTATTTTCGGTCCTGGTATAATAATAATTATGCAATAAGTATTACTTTTGTAAAAAAATCTGTTCAATAAATTAAAATTGTTTTACATAGTCAGTTTTGTTAAAATTACTATTCACCATTGTTATTAAAAAAAATGGTGTTCAATTAGTTTTACCTATTGTTATGAAATTTTTTTAATATCATATACGGCGCAGAAGCATGGACAATGTCAAAATGAGATGAGATGGCACTTGGAGTATTCGACAGCAAAGTTCTTCGGAAGATTTATGGGCCTTTCCGCCTTGGCGAGGGCGAGTATTGACAAAGATGTAACGATGGGCTGTACGAGCTACACGCAGACATCGACATTGTTCAGCGAATAAAGAGCCAGCGGCTGCGTTGGGAAAATCATGTTGTGAGGATGGATGATGATGCTCCGACCAAGAGAGTGACGGGTTACACGCCAACTAAGAATAAGGAGAAGTTGAATATCAAATATTGTCCTGTGACTTATAAAAATAAAAATAATAATAATAATACTGAACTAGCGAAAACTGCTAAAAGTTTCTTGTTTGGTAAAATAGAAACTTCTCACATCTCAAATAACTACACAATCCCCGGAACTGTTCAAAAAAATTGCAATTTGCGCAACAGATGTTGAATATTTATTAAAGACAGTTAAGCTCAACTAAAACGTAGACTAAAGAAAAGAAGCAAAAAAATAAAAGCCAATGCGTACAAAAACGAGACATTTTGTGTTTTAAGAGCAGCCTCCTCCTTCAATGACTTACCCAGCAGAGAAAACGCAAACTGATACGAAAGTCAACTAGCTGACTACCTGGTATGAGACGGAAAAAAATAAGTAGTTTGCTTTCCATTAGTTGCTAAACTGGTATGAAAAAGATAAATTTGATGTGTTTCCTTCATTCGTTAATTTGACGACGGCTTTGCATATTACTACAACTCTCAGACGATTAGTGAAGCACTTCGTATAAAGAGCTTATAATTTGCATCTTCACATATCGACGCTTGCAAACAATACTGTACAAAGTCTGAAAACTCAGTTTTGCAGGAGAAGCTCTAAAAGTTTAAACTCGATATGAAACTTCAGTTCCATGCTAAGTATATCCTCGCTTGTAACTTCTGTTTGGATTTAACGATCAATACCAAAACTCGACAATATCAAATTTAGGGTACGCTCTATATAAACTCATAAGAAAAACTAAAAACTTGCTACGTTGTTTTTCATGGCAAACTCTCAAAATTGTTACTCTGTAAAATTCTCGAGTTGTATTATATGCACACTTTTGCCTATAACTTTTGATTGGATTGTCCGATTGATACCAAAATTTGACAGCATCTAAGACACGTAATACTTGAAAACGCCAAAGGCGGGAAAATTTACTAAGGCGACTTAATACATTATTCTTTGGAAGCGTCGATATATGAAACGAAACCCCTTTTTCTGAATAAGTCCTTGGAAAATACTAGTTGACTATGTATCTTACATTTTATTTTTGCTTATAAAACTGAACTGCCACCTACGTATACATATCTAAGCAATATTTATGTTTATTGAATGAATGAATATAATGAATTACATATGAAATAAATATATTTATTTTTTTTTTTTTGCATACCTAAACCGGTATTCGCTGATTTATATGCTACTAGTATTTTTCTGACCCATACAAGCTGGTATTTAACTGGTATGACCTTATGAGGAAGACAATTGCAATTTCGTAGGACATTAACCAACGAAAAATACCAGACGTTTACATGGGAAATTTAAAGTCGAGCAAGTAGGGTAAAGTGGGGTCCTTTTGACTTTGGGGCACCGTTGAATTTGCCATTTTCGGTGTAAAAACGTTATAAAAACTTCACAAAAATAGAATTGAATGCAGCCTTATACAATAACACATGTGTATACCTAATTTGGCAGCTCTGCTTTAATACTTAGCGAAGTAACACATGATTCGATGATTTTCCGTTAGCTGATGTAATTTTTGTATAGTGCCACGTAAGAGTTTTCACAAGTAAAACGAAATTTTTTTTTTAAATGAGTTCTAAACTAGGTCTTCGAAGCTTAAAGATTGAAAATAAATCTTAATTATTCAATGTTTTGAAAGAAAAAAAATTTTTGTGATAAGTATTTTGGATAGTCATTTGGGGTACATTTGACTTTCCAGTTTGGGGTGCCTTTGACGAATTTCAAATAAAATAATATGACCAATTAAAGGTTTATGTGCCTCTAAGAAAGGTAAACCCGCCAAAACAAACCCATCTAGAACATCTCGATGCCTTATAAAATATTAATTCGATATAAACTTTCAAATATCCATTGGTTAATTCACAAGCTCTTTTAAAGTAGTATAACGTTATAAAGTGGTATAGGTTTACAACAATTGTATCAGCAGGGTTAGTTTTCCCATAAAAATTATAATAACATCAACGCAGCCTATGTTTATTGAGTTTCCTATTCGATTTTATTTTTATTTTTTGACGTTTTTCAAGTTTTTTATCATTTATATTTTTATAATATTAATTTTTTCACTTTGCTTGGTATTTTTCATTTTAAAATATTAGTAACTATCTGATAACAAAATACAATACAACATACCTACCACAGATGTTGTGTTCTAATACACATTTAATTTACAGCGTAAAACATTAAAAGAGCTAGTGAATTTACCATATATTTTCGCTTATTATTATAATATTATTATACTGTTTAAATAAAAACTTCAATTTTGTTTTGTGACATAATGTCTCGTTTTTTTAAGTTAAAAATTAATAAAATTTAGTTTACATTGTGATGGTCAAATGTGCCCCTATTCAAGTCACACGGGGCACATTTGATAAAATGGCTTTTTTTTTTAAAGTATCTGAAAAAGGTATTTACGTGCTTTTTTATAACTCATTAGCTACTCAAATATTGAGATAAATAATGAATAGTTATTGTCAATTCTTAAAACCTTAGTTTTCCCCAAAAATGTCAGAGATATGAGACTTTAAAAAAAAGGTGTCAAAGGCACCCCACCTTACCCTAGTTGACTGTACCCGGCAAACTGGTATAATTCTAGTTTGCAACTTGTTACTTTCGCTACATTTCCCATACAACTAATAGTCCAACCACTGACCGACGGCGTCATATCTCTCAGTTACCTCACGCAATAGTTCAAAATCGACACCATTCACGCACGTAAACGCACGCATATCCAACGCAAGAATCAGTTGTTTTCCTTTGTTTACATTCTGCATTGTTTTTGGTTTGTTTGGAATGAGTTGAATAACAGCGTTACCATTGTACAGCAAAGTATACATGCAGTTTTTGATTTCGTAGTAACTTGTGTTTGGTTTCGTAGTAATTTTTTTTGAAAATCGTATTATTCATAGAATTTATTAATAAATAAATTTTTAAATTGAAAATGTTGTATCATGATAATTTAAAACCAAATATTAATTGCAGTTTTGTTTACTTCTGACTCCGTGCTTCTACATTTTCTACTACTATTTCTTAAAGGCTTTTAAGAATATGTACATATGTATGTGCACTAAGAAACCTAATTTTTGCAATTAATAAAATGCAGCAATTATATACAGATACTATTTTTGTTTTAATTTTTAGTAATAATATGTATATGTACGTACATCTTCGGTCTTTTTGTTGTTTATGGTTGTTGTCAAATTCACGAGTCTTGCCGGCTCACCAAATATTATTCACCTGACAGCTTTTAAAAATTTGCTATCCGGGGTAATTTTGCTAAATTCAATTCATTAAATCAAAAATATTCACAAAAGTCAAATATATTAAATGCAACAGTCAAAAATATCCACAATAGTCAAATTTAGTAAAGAAAACACAGCAGAAAAAACTTCATTTTCTTCTATTTAAATTTTTATCTCCATATAAAAACAAATAAAAACGATTGATACAATATGTAGTAAAATTTAGTAAAAAAAAAAACGCCAAAAACCTTCATTTTCTCTATTTACATTTTTATTTCCGTGTAAAAAAAACGATTGCGGCAATAGTCAAATTTAGTAAAAAAAAAAAACGCAAGAAAAAACTTAAATTTTTTTATTACATTTTTATCTCCATATTTAAAAAAAATACACTCATGTTAACATAATTTTAAAATCGGCAACATTCGGAATAGTTATTGAGGTACTTTGGGAGCATATTGAAAGATTCGTACTAATTTACTACAAAATGATCGCTCCGGCAACCCTGTTGCAAAGTGAGCAGTCATGAGAGCATCAGCTGACACGTTATTACGTGAAAAATCAAATTGAGCTAGGTTTCTACGATACGTGCGTCAAGAGAGCCGTTGTCATGCGGTGGTGAGTGGGCATTTACATTACAACTCCATAAGACAGGTTGTGTCAGCTGACACGGGCTACGTTCGTGCGTCGTTGACTGGTTGGACTATAAGCGTCTTCTTGTCGCATCTGTTTTTCGAATTTCGGGTACGCCTGCAAGGCCAGGGCAGGAATATCGCCGTCGGCGATGCTCATAAATAAATAAGCACAACTTTCCGGCCCATATCAAATTATGTCAAAATTTCTTTTTGCATTTAATTAATGACGAACATCTTTCTTTGCGAGCGAACGAAGGAACATAAACAGAAGAATAACTGAAAATAAACGAAAAAGCAACAGAAGTGTAAACGGAACGAATATGAGATGAGATGGCGGCAGAACAGACACTTGCAGGAAGCCCTCAAACAAACAAACAAAAGAGGTGGCTTCTGAACCCGCAGAAATGATATTTTGCATGCCATACAAAACGAAGAAATATGTATGTATGATTGGAGTATGAAAGGAGAGCAAGTTGGAAAATATAACTCTAACGAGTTTAAGGCCGAACTTCTCTCTCAGTTCCAGGTGTGCTCCTTAATTCTGAATGAATTTTTTGTGAGAAGATTTTTCATGGCAGAAATGCACTTGGAGGTTAAGTCGTCCGCTGCCGAGGGGTTATTAATATTTATTTTTATAAAAAACCTCTAATTAGGTCTTAATTTTAAAATTTATAAATTTACTTTTTTAATTTTCCATAGTAGAATTTTCAGGCCGCCATTGAAAAGCCCAACTGAAACAGAATTCCGTACAATAAATAGATATTGAATCTTAAACATCCGTTATAAATAAATGAATAGTTCGAATTGTTAACTTGAACAAGGAGGCAAGGTTTTTGAAGCGTGAAAGTTTAATTTAGGAATTAAACTGTACAGATAATATTAACAACAACAAAATTAAATGGTTCTTTGTCCTCCCTACAGTTCAAAAATAGGGCTTAGTAAGCTTGTACAACGATAAGCCAACGACTATAAATAAATGAGACGTTTTTCAATGGTGCCAATTCGAAGTTAAGAGGGAGTGATGTGTAGAGACAGAGCCTTTGCCAAATTGACGAAATTTGCCAACCCATTGAAGGGAATTAATGTGCGTGTAATTTCTCACTTGTCGGTTGTATAAAAGCATAAGGCAGCACCGACAAAGATACGGCAGCAGCCACTTGTGTATTTATGAGAATAAAAGTTTGTAAAATATAAAGAAATTAAAAGAAAAAGAAAACACTGAAAGAGCATACGGTGTATTGCTACCAAGAAGGAGTGGAAGAATTTGTAATACAGTTAAATCTCTCAAAACGCAACCGCTTCTTGGAGTTAATCAATTACTCCACAAAAAAAAAAGATCAGAGCGGTTGAGATTTGCGATAATTTAAGAACAAAAAAAATATGAACAGATATAATTTCACAATATACCTAAACGTATTCGCCGCGATTCAAGACGAGTTCTTTTGCTCTGACTATATCTCAAAGCTCGGCAATACTTCGCGACGATGGATCTGTGAATCCTAATTGCCAGGCCAGTCACTTATGTAATTCTTCCATATTTCCAACCATCTCTAGTTGCGTTTCAAGAGATTCCACTGTAAATGTGTATTCTTCTGAATATTCGTTTTGAATCTGGCTCAAATCTGCTATGGTATTGGTTGCGCTGAGTTGGCGCAAAATCTTCCAGTCGGCAATTAAAGCAAATGTAAAATTTTCTGCAAAATTCCATTTCTTTTAATCGAACCCTTTGCATAACCAATTGGCAACGCAACGTGTCCAAAGAATTACCACAAAAGGTATCCACAAAAAAAAACCAATTACAATCAGCCAAGAGCGTGTTTATATTCATTCAATGCACCGTGAAATGTGAAAGTCATGGATACGTACCTTCTACATTCATAAAAGCCCGTAGGAGTGGAGAAATTTCACTAAGTCAAAATATTGACACAGCATTTTCCGAAGAAGATGATTGAGTTGGCACCAAAAAAAAAATAAGAAAAAAGTAAAAGTTGTATTAAATAAAATTTCAAAAGTCTTTTGCAGCTGCTGTGTCCATTGACCAGTCGCCGCAATGTGTAAATTCGATTAGTGTCTCCCTGAGTAAAAGAGTAAAAGATATGCGAGTTTCTCAGTTACTTATGCACAGTGAGGCGTTTCTTTGAATATGTGCTCACAAGTGGAGCACAGGAGTTTTGACTGACTTTAGCAGATTAAAGCTTTGTCCGATTTCGGTTCACAAATTATTATCTAGGTTCCTGACATTCCGATGAGGCGGTTGTGGTATTAGCAGTTAGCTCTGCCGTGGCATCCGAGAAGGAACTGCTTATTTTTCAAGCGGTTCTTTTACTGGGCGTAGCCCCTTCATGTATTTGTAGGTTGGGCGACATTAGGCGGTGTTTTGGCAGGCCTGGAGCTTTCTCCATTGTTTTCTACAAGTTCAGGCAACCATACCTGCTTAGACTGATGTACAACTTTTAAATGTATTGTATGTCACTTGTTTGCTCTAACTATGTACATATCTGAACAATCAGTTGTAGATTGGCCATTAGGCATATAACTTTTTACAATTTTTGCAAATACGAAAAACGGCGTACCATAGTCGAATAGAGCATAAAAAAGTATGAACCCCATTATTTTTTTTTTCCGAAATTGCAAAAAAGTTTCCACGCAAAACGAAATTACTATTTATCAGAACTGCTGAAAAAAGCAAAAAAAGTTTTGTACAGTGTACACGTTTTTCTTCATAATAATAAATATTTACCTTAAGGTCTATTAAAAGAAATGTGGAAATCATCACATACTTTAAACTTAAAACTTATTTCATATAACAATTGACAAAAATGTAAAAATAAAAATATTAAAAAAAAATTTTTAAAAAATCTGACTTTTTTTAGAAATCCATTTTTGCGCGGAACGTTTTTGAACCGAAATCGCATAAAAAAGTGATATTCATTACTTGTACAATATTTGCCACCACGTGGTGGTATGCCAAATTTTTCGTCAAAATTTGTTATATGCTTATTGGCCATGTCTGTATCTATATTATAGTAAACTGATTTCGCAGATTTTTAGAAATAGTTAAGTTAATATTAGAAAAACTTCACGTACAATATTTTGATAAATTAAATCTATAACTGCGGGAGTTGTTAATTAAAGTCCGCTAGCAAAATCTTTACACGAGAAGAGTTCAAAAACTGAGAAAATTATAAAAAGAAATCACTTTAAGAGCTTAAAAATTTGTTATGTATATGAATTTTGTATGAGCTAACGGCCAGTTTTATTTAAGAAAAATTTAAAAATTTAAAAACTTGTTTTTAAATATTTGCAAATTTCGAACTAATATAGAGCCAAAGATAAATTCATGTTTTTAGTTGTGAAAATTTTATACTCGTGTTTTATCCACTACAAGTACATTGTATTCCATCACATACAGTTTTTCTACCCCATAATTTGCGATTCGTCATTTAGCAAAAGCACTGTGTGCACATATTTAATTAATTACATATGTATAGACAATGGTTCATAATTTGCCGAGAGTCGCTCAATAAATTCGCAAGCCAAAAAAATCGAGCCCTTTGCAAATGTAGAACTGCCAACGCCCCACAAGAGTACGGAAGAGCCTAAATGCATTCCACGTTACGCTAATGATTGCCGCTTAAGTCATATTTAAAATGCAATTAGTGTTGTATACAGTTTTTTGTTTGGCCTTAATTTATACACATTTTTTGGTGAAAAATGGAAAGCAGAACGTTACGACCAGAGCTGTAAGAGAATGTAACAATTTAAACATCATAAATTTACTAAAAATCTTGCTTATCTTAAAACCGTTGCAATTATTAATTCAATTCTTTTAAACGAATAAAAAAAAAAAAAAAATTAAAATTAAAATTAAACAAAAATTTGCAATGAAAATTGATTGTACTGTAAACTTATGTACATAATGCGATTGGAAGCCGAATTTGTGCCAACTTTTTACAGCTCTGTTATTTGTTATTATAGCCAATGTTCGGTTGGTTGGATTCGAGAACAAGAGCTTCAGTTATTTGCAATTGAAATTCACAATTTTGGGAATTTGAAGTGCGGTAAATGGTTTACAATTATTATAGTTGCATCGGGGTAGAATAACTCGTGCCAATAGAACATACCCAGGGCCCGCATGCAATCATGTACGATTATGTAGATATGTATGTATGTATGTGCAACTAGTTGTGGAAATTTATGCCATCGATTGTCGGTCAAATGCAAATCTCCTCATGTCCATTATGCAAAATGGTACATCATCACTGCACCAACTAGACCGAGAACAATGGAACATATCCATCATTGTGTCTCATAAATATATGTATATAACAGAGATGTTAAGTAATGCAGTACTTTGTGACTGCGCAGTCTTTTGATTGGGGTCAAAATGACTGCTATTCATTTTTTGTCAGTCATGACTGGGAATTAAAAAAGTAGGCCTTCATTCTGACTGGTAAATTTTAACTGTGCAGTCACCTGGCTGCAATCCACCCCGTTACTGCAATCATTTGATTGCAATAATGAAATGATTGCAGCTACAGTCTTTTGCAATTCTTCTCATAGGGGTTACTAGGTTTTTAAAGATTCGATCCCTAAGTTTGAGACACCAACCTCTTTGGCATGAGAGTAGGGTTCCTACTTTATAATTGTATTAACCCTGCATGCGCCATTGGAGTCACTTCCACCCAGTACTGAGTTTATACCACCTTAATGTAACGTTTTTTGCCAGCATGTTAAACGTCGCCAATAAGCATTCATTTTTTTGCGAAAGAAGTATTTCGATCTATTCAGTAGACCCTCAAAAAACCACATTTAACATTCCGGGGAATATAAGTTTTTCGCTGTGGTCTTTTACATGTGGTCCATTTTACAAAGATTTTTTTCTGAGGAGACCCCTAATAAAATTTTAAGGCGAATAATTTTCTAGAACATTTTAGCCCTCTAGCGACCTTAAAAATACTATTTCCTGACTGTATAAAAGGGGGTCAAAATAACCCTTTCTTAGGGGTGCTAGATGGTTAAAATGTTCTAGAAAATTATTCGGTATAAAATTAAATTTATAAAATTAATCTAGAAACCACAGGAAGCGAAAACGCATATTCCTCGGAACGTTAAATATGTTTTATTTGCGGTTCTACGGCATCGATCGAAATACTTCTTTCGCAAAAGGTTAATGTTTTTTGACGACGTTTAACATACCGGCACAAAAGTTACATTAAGGTGGTATAAACTATGTACTGGGTGGAAGTGACCCCCATGGCGCTCATAGGGTTAATACAATTATAAAGTAGGAACCTTCCATAAAACCGAAGATATGAAAAATTTAATTTTAGAGACATCTAGCGGGGTCCAAAAAATTTTTTCCGGAAATGTTTTCGAAAATGAGATCATATGGAGGCGTACGGCGAACTTTTTTTTCTCGATACGCTCTAGTGTACATATCGCTAGCTTAGAGTGCAAATTGCGTAAGTCCTTTTTTTTCAAACTTTGTAGAAGAGATAAAAACAAAAAATTAAAAAAATTTAGAAATGAAAAAAAAAGTTCTGTTCATTTAAATATTTTGGACTTACACAATTTTCTTCGCTTTTCGACTTACACAATTTGCGTATCACTGAATAACAATGAGTAGAAATATGACAAGAGTCATCGACTTGTTTAGCGCGGTGCGTATTTGATTATTCTAGCGTTGTACATAAAAATACACTTTTTCATAAAAATGGACTTACACAGTTTGCACTCTAAGCTAGCGATATGTATTTCAAAGATTTTATAAACTGACCATTTTAGCTATATGCAAAATAAATACTATTACAGCTAAAATACATAGAGAGCATATTTTTGGTACTAGTTTACTAAATGACTGCTTAAAAAATATCGCCAGTCATCAATGAATGAAAAAAATGAATGGTCAGTTATACTTGCCGAAAATACTGGGGACTTCAAATTTTAAATCATCAGTCAAAAAAAAGACTGAAAGGCTGCATTCAAGACTTCAAGAAAAAGAATGGGACTTCAAGGGCTGAAAGTCACGATGATTGCAATACTTAACATCTCTGGTATATAAGTATGTATGGATGTACATATGTATGGTTGCATTTTCCATGTGGCAAGTGCGGAAAGGCTCACAGGGCTTACAACAATTTGATAGCGCTTTTCTTCTTATTTCTTGCTTGCTTGTTTTTGGTAGCAATTTCGAATTGTTTTTTAAATTTTGTATTAAGGATGAAATGAGGAGGTCCATAACAAAACGCAATAATTCCACCAAAACAATTTTTTGGAAAAACGAAAAAAAACTAATTTAAGTCAATAGGATATATATTTTTTTTAAACTGTTATTGTAGTTTAATAGTTATCTAAAAACAATACAAATCATAGAAAAAAAATTTTTTTCTGGCAATTAGTCTTTAAGTTATTTAAATTAAAAAAATGGAAATGTTGCGTTTTGGTCCGTCCAATAGTATTTATTTCATTTTGCTCTGAACATGTATGGAAATGTTGCGTTTTGATATAAACTAGGTTTGGAAATTTGGCTTTTTGCTTTAAATAATTTTTTTTGATTTTAATTGCTTGTACATATTCTATAGGAAAATTAAAAACTGGTTTATATCAACGGTTTTTATTGCATTTAAATCACTATATTAACATACAAGTTTTACAATAATTTCACATTATATTACACTTTCATTGCAGTGTCCTCCAAATAATCACATAAAGTTATATCATCTGTTCCATTGGCACTATTTCCCTGCTGATCTAAAAATATCTTGGTATAATACTCCAACTCAGAAATTTTGGACCACTGTTCGCCAAAGTTTTATCAAAATATTTAGCATAAAAAGAATTGGCAAATGTGTTTACAATATTAAATGCAAAGTAGTTATTCTCAAAGGTAGTTTAATCAAAGAATATTTCTAACAACCATAAAAATAAAATTAATTTAATTTGATAGATGTGGAAATGTTTCATTTTGGTCTGAACTAATATTTTTGGTGTTGAATAACATTAAAATTATTGACCTTTGATATGTTTTATAGCAATGGTTACATAAGTTTTAATGCGTAGAATTGGATTTAGTTAAAAAACCAAAATATTTGAAAAGTGGAATTATTGCGTTTTGTTATGGACCTCCTCAAATGTATTTTTGCTTTTTAATGAATGTGTTTGTGTAGTATGAAGCTTCAGCTATAATCTATATATATAAAAGGAAGTGGCGTTAGTACAAACGCGTATAACTCAAGAACGCCTGCACCGATTTGGATGATTGAGACAAATTCAGATTGTTCTCTGGCCAGAATAGGAGAATATCCAATAAAATTCCCGAAAAATGCAAAAAAAAAAAATATTTTCCCATATATTTTGTATATCTATTAATATAAAAGGAATTGGCGTTAGTACAAACGCGTATAACTCAAGAACGCCTGCACCGATTTGGATGATTGAGACAAATTCAGATTGTTCTCTGGCCAGAATAGGAGAATATCCAATAAAATTCCCGAAAAATGCAAAAAAAAAAAATATTTTCCCATATATTTTGTATATCTATTAATATAAAAGGAATTGGCGTTAGTACAAACGCGTATAACTCAAGAACGCCTGCACCGATTTGGATGATTGAGACAAATTCAGATTGTTCTCTGGCCAGAATAGGAGAATATCCAATAAAATTCCCGAAAAATGCAAAAAAAAAAAATATTTTCCCATATATTTTGTATATCTATTAATATAAAAGGAATTGGCGTTAGTACAAACGCGTATAACTCAAGAACGCCTGCACCGATTTGGATGATTGAGACAAATTCAGATTGTTCTCTGGCCAGAATAGGAGAATATCCAATAAAATTCCCGAAAAATGCAAAAAAAAAATATTTTCCCATATATTTTGTATATCTATATATATAAAAGGAATTGGCGTTAGTACAAACGCGTATAACTCAAGAACGCCTGCACCGATTTGGATGATTGAGACAAATTCAGATTGTTCTCTGGCCAGAATAGGAGAATATCCAATAAAATTCCCGAAAAATGCAAAAAAAAAAAATATTTTCCCATATATTTTGTATATCTATTAATATAAAAGGAAGTGGCGTTAGTACAAACGCGTATAACTCAAGAACGCCTGCACCGATTTGGATGATTGAGACAAATTCAGATTGTTCTCTGGCCATAATAGGAGAATATCCAATAAAATTCCCGAAAAATGCAAAAAAAAAAAATATTTTCCCATATATTTTGTATATCTATATATATAAAAGGAATTGGCGTTAGTACAAACGCGTATAACTCAAGAACGCCTGCACCGATTTGGATGATTGAGACAAATTCAGATTGTTCTCTGGCCATAATAGGAGAATATCCAATAAAATTCCCGAAAAATGCAAAAAAAAAAAATATTTTCCCATATATTTTGTATATCTATATATATAAAAGGAATTGGCGTTAGTACAAACGCGTATAACTCAAGAACGCCTGCACCGATTTGGATGATTGAGACAAATTCAGATTGTTCTCTGGCCATAATAGGAGAATATCCAATAAAATTCCCGAAAAATGCAAAAAAAAAAAATATTTTCCCATATATTTTGTATATCTATATATATAAAAGGAATTGGCGTTAGTACAAACGCGTATAACTCAAGAACGCCTGCACCGATTTGGATGATTGAGACAAATTCAGATTGTTCTCTGGCCATAATAGGAGAATATCCAATAAAATTCCCGAAAAATGCAAAAAAAAAAAATATTTTCCCATATATTTTGTATATCTATATATATAAAAGGAATTGGCGTTAGTACAAACGCGTATAACTCAAGAACGCCTGCACCGATTTGGATGATTGAGACAAATTCAGATTGTTCTCTGGCCAGAATAGGAGAATATCCAATAAAATTCCCGAAAAATGCAAAAAAAAAATATTTTCCCATACATTTTGAGATAGGGATAGGAATGGGGATAGAGATAGAGACAGAGATAGAGATAGATATAGGGATAGGGGAAATTAGGTTTGTCGCGGCGAATATATGTATATCTCTTTTGTTCAGAGAATTGACAGTTTTATAACTTTATAGGAATAAATTTTAGGCAGAATAACGTCTGCCGGGCCAGCTAGTATTATATAAAAAATTTTTCAAATTAATTCGGAAAAATAGGCGAACTTACGACGTTTTCTCAACCAATGCAATGTGCAAAATACTTCTGTAAGCCACTGTATATTGAAGTGCCTGTTTTCAAGGCGCTGTAGTAAAATCCACATAGATCCAGCCATGTGCGCCAAAAAGACTTAAGGCCAAAATTAAAATATTTCAGGTTTTTTTTTTTTTTAATTTCGTTTGGATAACTGGAGGATGATTTTCAACATACCCCTCTGGAGCTGAAAATTCCAACAGCGCTTTGGAATGTAATTGGACATGAATTTAAATTATAAACAAGCAAAAAAGGCATAAGTTTTCAGGAATCAGAAACAACTGGTGCGCTTTGTTGGCGCCCAAAATCGTTTAGAGAAAAGGAAACTTCAATAAGATTCGATCCATGCTCATAATATATACATATGTATATGCTCGCTTCTCTGATTATGTTATCGCGGCGATAGTTCGCCACGATAGTTCGGCGAATCCGAATTCCCAGGCGAGTCATCCCTCTTTAGCGATTCGCGCATTTTATATTCTCGGATCATTGGCGATTCGAGATTTAGGCTCATTGGCGAATACATTCTAGAAAATCTGCTTCTTAGAATCCGCCTCGAATTTGCCACGATGTCATCCGAGCTTTTCAGTCTTTTGAGTAGAGTTCTAAATGGTACATAAATTAAAGCCCAACAGGGAATTTCTTCGTGTAAAGCAAGATTTAATAAAATTAATAAATGCTATTGCGATAATTGATTTTTCTCGAATCCATCTCGAACTCGATACGGGTCCAAAAAATGACATTCACCCCCGCAAATTCATCTCGAATTCGCCACGATATCATCCTCGCATTTGTGTTTATTGGATAGATACATATGTATATATATCTTATAAATAAATAGTTCTTTCGAGCGAGAGAAAACCAATGGGATTTTATTATGCAGTCCGGCCCTCTACTTACGCGGGTTTGATTATACCCGAATTCATAGGGACACTCTCAAGGGATAATTTTCTAGATAACATCCCAAAAGATTTTGATGGTAGGTGAGTATTTGGCAACCCAGTTCATCTCTGGCGGCTAAAGATATTGTATTACAGAGATCACGGGATTCCTACAGGCACGTACATACTACATACATACATATGTACTTACGTATGTACGTATATTATGTAAGTCCGATTGGGTCAAATAAGAAATCACACAAGTGAAGCCATTTCAATCCAATCAACTAACAAAAAGATTGAACAACAAGAAAAAATTAAAATAACAAACCAAACAAGTAAGGAAGCCTAAGTTCGAGTGGAATCGAACATTAGATACTCAGCTGTATGCTTTCATTGTTTGTTTGCGTTTGATGGAAACACGGTGTAGGTACTTTATATAAATCGAGTGCTGCATAAAGTGGGCGTAGCCACGCCCATTTTCTAAATTTTTATCAGTCATCCAACTAAGCATATGAATATTATTCTTTGTGCAAAATTTAATTCCTTTATGACTTCCAGTTACAAAGATGTCACGTTACAAATTCCCAAAGGGTGTTCCAGAAATATCTTCGTTAAAAAGTAGGCGTGGTCATAAACCGATTTCAATAAGTTTTTGCGTGTCTATTAACACAAGTTATAAAAGTGTATAAACCAAGTTTCGTCATAATATCTCAATTATTTGTCGAGTTATAGGCTAAGAAATCTCGTATATCCCTTTGTGTAAAAAGAGGCGGTGCCACGCCCATTTTCCAAAATTTTTCTATTTGTTGTTTTCGGTCTATTGTGGAAGTCATGCCACAAAATTTCAATGACAGATCTTTATATTTGACAGAGATATCGCTTAAAATGTTTTTATTAGGCCCCTTTATAGTTCTCATATATAAAAGTGGGCGTGGTCGTCAACCGATTTCGCTAAAATTTTGAGCGTGTATTATCACAAGTAATGAAAGTGTACACACCAAGTTTCGTCATTATATATAAATTATTTGTCGAGTTATGGGCTCAGAAATCTCGTATATTTCTGTTTATAAAAAGAGGCGGTGCCACGCCCATTTTCCAAAATTTTTGTGTTTTTCGTTTTATATTCGCAGTTGGACTCCTGCTATAAAATTTCAATGATATATCTTTATATTTGACAGAGATATCGCTTAAAATGCTTTTATTAGGTCACTTTATAATACACATATATAAAAGTGGGCGTGGCCCTAAACCGATTTCGGAAATTTTTCGTCCAAATATCTGACTAAGTAAGTATATCACGCGTACCAAATTTCATCGATATATCTTCAACGGTTTCTGATTTATGACTCATAAAACTTTCAATGTTTGCCCCTTAATAAGTGGGCGTGGAACCGCCCATTTTCCAAAATTTCACCATATTTCTTCATAAGGGCCTGAGGTCAATACGTGTGTGAAATTTTATCACTCTAGCTCTATTAGTGACTGAGATACAAAATTTCGATTTTTACTATATAGGGGAGGTGGGCGTGGTCATGGTCCGATTTCGCCCATTTTCAATACCATCCGTTCCTGTCTTGATACCAACTTACATTTCAAATTTCATCAAAATATCTCAATTTTTGCGCGAGTTATCGTGCTCACAGACGGACAGACGGACGGACATGGCTCAATCGATTTCTCTTTTCACCCTGATCATTTTGATATATATAAGTCTATATCTATCTCGATTATTTCATTCTGTTACAATCCACCGTTAGGAAATCAAAACTATAATACTCTGTGTACTAGTACAGCTGAGTATAATAAAAGCCAACAAAAAGTAAGCAAAAAGTTATCTACATGACACATATGTAAAGGCCTGAAAACGTACGATGAAGCTTTGTTTATTTTTTGGTTCGCATTCGTCATCCGACGCATCCTGCGACTAGGGAATCTGTCCTGCACCACACACGTACCAACACGACGAGTGAATGAATTTGATGTGAGCCACATGTAGGTGGAAGTCATTATTCAAAGTTACGTCTACTCAGTAGTGACAAAGTGACAACTGAAAAAAATTTGAATACAATGGAACAACAAACAGTACCAATAATAACAATAACAATCATAATTATATACCAGCGCGAAGAAAAGTAGATACAAACAGTAGCTTTAGCAGCAGCCATGGCGTTTGATCAATGGTTGAATGCTTGTTTCGGAAACGGTGAGTGAATGGATGACAGGCGACAAACAGCCAGAAAGATGGAAAGGTACTCTGAAAAAAATACCCGTAGTTAAACCAACAACTTTCGGCTGTTGAATCTCCGTCTTTGAT
This sequence comes from Urophora cardui, assembly GCA_960531455.1. NCBI lineage: Eukaryota > Metazoa > Arthropoda > Insecta > Diptera > Tephritidae > Urophora > Urophora cardui. The sequence goes on along the minus strand of OY482671.1, from coordinate 90,826,202 downwards.
TCAACAGCAAAAGTATTTGTTTTTACAGCAAAGTTTTTGATCCAACAATTTATTCAAAAACGGGCGTTGCTGATTCAAAAACTTGCTTGCCTTTAGAAAATTTTTTGTGAGAAAATATTTTTTTGTGAGAAAACCAACAAAAAAAATAATGATGGAGAGAAGATGAAGAGAAAAATCCAAAAAAAAGTTTATTTTTAGTAACAATTTTCTCCCCGTTGTTGATTTAAAGGCAAAAGTATTCGACCCAACAGTTTCCGTTGTAAACAAAACTAATGAGAACAATTTTTTTTTATTTTGTTTTTACAATGATTCAAATAATTCATAGATTCCTTTTTAGGAAATGGAAGTATAAATAGGTTACTACAATTCAATATAATGTTGAATGTTCCACTATGTGATGACTGGATAGAATTTCAGGTTGATGTCATGGTTCGAGTCCGGAGGAGAATATAAAATAAAGAAGAAAAATCAGAATAAGAAATAAAAATACCAACCAGTGAATGATGAGAAGGAGAGAAGAATAGGAGAACAAGCGGAGGCTACATATTTGTAGTTGGGACCCGGGCGGAGAGAAGATGAAGAGTAAAATGCAAACAAAAATTTATTTTTAGGTGAAAATTTTTTCCAACAATCTCCGTTATTGATTTAAATCAACAACGCTCGCACCTTTGAAACAACAACGGAGCGTTGTTAGGCACATTTCAACTGCGGAAAGTAGTTGATTTAACAGCGAAAGTCTTTAGATTTACAACGTTTTTTTTTTCAGAGTAGGAAGAAGACGAAAGGCGTTCAATACAATAAACACACAAAACTGGCAGAACGAAGGAAACAAAGAGAAGGCGCAGCATTATATTGTAAGTACCTACTACTTCGCTTTATAACAATAATCAAGAGGAAATATAGGAAAAAAACCGAATGCAAAAACAACAATATAAAAAAACAAGTAAGGAAGCCTAATTTTGAGTGGAATCGAACATTAGATACTCATTGTTTGTTTGCGTTTCATGGAAACACGGTATATTTTATATAAAACGGGTGCCGCAGAAAGTGGGCGTACCCACGCCCATTTTAAAAATTTGTTTCAAGTATCCGACTAAGCGTATAAGTATTCTTGTTAGTACAAAATTCCATCCCTTATGACTTTTAGTTACAAAGATGTAACGTTACAAATTTCTGAAGGGCATTACAGAAATATCTTTGTTAAAAAGTAGGCGTATTCATAAACCGATTTCGCTAAAACTTTGAACTTGTATTTCAACAATTGTTAAAAGTGTATGCACCCAGTTTCGTCATAATATCTCAGTTAGAGGAGGTGCCACGCCCACTTTCAAAAATTTTTCTAGGATTTCTTTCATGTCTGTAATTGGACTCATGCCACAATATTTCGATGACATATCTTTATATTCGGCAAAGACATCGCTTAAAATGATTTTATTATGTCACTTTATAATACGCATATATAAAAGTGGGCGTGACCATCAACCGATTTTGGTAATTTTTCATGCAAACATTTGCCTAAGTAAGTACATCACGCGTAACAAATTTAATCGATATATCTGATACGATTTCTGAGTTATGTTTGCCCTTTAATAAGTGGGCGTGGCACCGCTTAGTTTCGAAAATTTCACAATATTTCTTCATAAGGTAAGGGTATATATGTATACTATATAGGGAAAGTGCGCGTGGTCATGGTCCGATTTCGCCCATTTTCAATACTAACCGTCTGGAAAGTAACCCGTATACCAAATTTCATCAAAATATTTAAATTTTTGCGCGAGGTTCCGAAAAATTGAGCTATTTTACAGATACAAATATTTGACGATCACCTCTTTTTAATAAACAAAAAATTTGCATATTCGAATTCATGCTGCGGCTTTGTTTGCCGCTTGATGATGTTGACGTTGGATTAGTTAGTGGAAAGAAAAGAATTTAATGCCACAGTTGTTGGATGAATCCTCATGTGCAGTTATAGATATGTATTTGTATGTGTAGCGTTGCAATTTAGCATATTGAAGACGCCATAAAGAGCTCTAAAAAAGTGTGTAAATAAAGCGGGACAACAAAAAATTGCAAAGAAAAATGTCAAATCAAAGCTGTTGCAAAATTGGCATAGTGACAATAGTTGCAGCAACATCAGCAACGGTCGCTCTATAGATGGAGTGACAGCAACACTGACAGCCAATGTGTGGCAACAAGGTAACACAAAAGTGTCAGCCAAGGCGTTGACGTATGATTTGGGACTGCCAACGGCTTTGGCATATTATATGTGCGTCTACATACATACATAACTACACTTACCCTGCAGGGAAAATCTCTAGTTCCGAACTAGGTCGCTTCTAGTGCATTTTTCGCCACTACTAGTGCGAGCTAAATCTCTTTTGCATGTTATCAACTGGCGAATTTAACGCGGCGATGTCCTAGGCGGTGTCAATTGTCACCCTCTGCACTACATTTTCGATAGTTCCGAACTAGTACTAAATTCTACAGTTTACACTAGTTCGTTTATTGGCACAATTTCGATAGTTCTGAACTAGCTACAAGTACCTACAAATTCTACAGTTTTACATCTGCCGCTTAAGTGCAGCCTTTGACACACTTCATGTAAGTGGCGCGATGGCCGACCGGCTAACGCATGTGCCTTTCAATCTGAGGGGCGCGGGTTCGAATCATGTCGGTGTCAAGGTGGATGATAATTTTTTTTTTTTTAATTTTTTTACTAATATTTTTTTATTTATTTATTTATTAAAAATTTGCAATAATATTTAAAAAGTAATAAAATAAAAAAAAAATTAAAAATAAGCCTGAGGTATCGGAAAAGAATAATTAGGGGAACATTTCATTTCATACAAGATGCAAATAGAAAACTCTTTATATAAAATGCTTCTCTAAACATCTGAGAATTGCAGAAATATACAAAGCCGACGGCAATTGAACGAACGAAAAATTTTCATAGAATTTCTGTCACTTCGAAATAGCATACAAATCAAGGTGTGTCTTATAATGGTCACTCAATTCACTCCTTCTGAACTGGTGAGGGTCTAACTACAATTGATCTAGTTCCCTTTTGACACCTTTTCGCTAGTTCGGAACTAGAAATTTTGCTCACTAGTTATTGAGTTCCCTGCAGGGTATGTACATATATGTATGTACATATACATATTTGCTTATATAGGTACGTTATAAGTAATAAGATGCAAAACCCTGCCAACGATGCCAAATATAATAAAAGAAAAAAAATATTGAAAGCGGCGTGATAAAAGGTATGCGTATTAAATTTGTTTTTGAATGTGAAGAAAGTACATACAGAAGTGAAGCCTTCTTTAAATGCGCACCGTTACGAACAAATTCTAAAAAAAAATCTTTCTTTGTAAAAAGTATCTATCAGTTCGTACAGAAATCGCGTCAACTCTAAATCATTCATTTTATGCTAATTCAAACCACAAGCAAGAGCGACTGATCGAACTGAATCTTCTCCAAGCTTAGTAGCACTTTGTTATTTTTTATAAGCACACTCAAAAAAAAAATTACTCAGATTATGGAAAAATAGGAATGATTCGGCGCTAAAGACATATTTCCATATTTTGATGTACAATATTCTTTAAAACGTGGTTTTTATTCCTTGATTTGAAGAAAATCGTACATCAAAATATGGAAATATGTCTTTAGCGCCGAATCATTCCCACTTTTCCATAATCTGAGTAAGTTCTTTTTTCAGTGCAGACAAAAGGTTTCTTGGACTCCTGGGTGCATAGATAGGAAGAGTCTAGATTCTAAAGAGAAATAAATTCGTAGTTATCTAAAGTCAAGCGGTGCCGGCAACGATCTCATAGTGCATTCTGCTTAAAACAGGAAGATATCTGGCTATTAGACCGTATCGCAAAAAAAAATCCCCAATGCGCCCCCCGTATGATGTCCTTTGGAACAATATTTTCGGAAAATTTTTTAAGGGTTAAGGGGTTAAATGAGGGTTAAAATATTCTAGAAAATTATTCGCCATAAAATTTCAGCACAAGTCTCCTCAGAAATTTTTATTTTTTTTAAAGATATTAAAATACCACAGGAAGTGAAAAATTCCTTGGAATGTTGAATGTATTTAATTTCCGGGAATGTTTTCCAAAAAGACGTCATATCGGGAGCATATGGTGAATTTTTTTTGGTCCATATAAGGCGAAAAGGTATAGTTGGAGCCCATAATTCTTTTTTAGTCATATGGTTCAATTAATAAATACATATATATGAAGTGGATACTTCTTTAACCATCACCATTTATTTATCTATGTACTACATGTCCATGTACATTTACAGATTTACATTCATCAAGTGAACTTCAAGGACATCTTTTAACCTTTGATTAGAAAATATGCAAAATCATGTCACTATGCCATCATCAATCATTTGTAATTGTGCCAGTCAAGTGATGTAACAAACATGTCGCTGGATCACATACTAAACCTTTTGTCTGCATGTGACATTTTCCGTATCGCTACATGATGAATCCTTAGCGCTGCAGCAATGCCTGCGTGTTGTTTTCTTTTTTTTCGTATAATTCCCGCTTCCTTTGTTGCTGCTATTACGAGTTCTATTTTACTTTTTATCTTTTCGTGCGTAATCTCGTTACAAAATGTTTTACAAAGCAAATTGCTGGGATTTGTGGCATATCATCAAGGCATTGCTTCAAAAACAAATCAGTTTTCGCACTCAAATTCCCCTTTGTGTCCCTTGACGAAGTAAGCTCACTTAATGATATTTATTCTTTTCATTTATGCTTTCACGGAAATCACAACGGTTTTCTCTATTGGAACCTCTTACCTAAGACGAGAGTAGTTTCGGGTGGGAAGAAAAGTGATTTAACCTGAACATATTCCGAGTTAAGAAACCTTTATAGAATCTTCTTTTGCTTAGACAAATAAAAACAGTACTAGATAAAAATTGCAGGAGAAAAAAAGCAACTTATTCAAGGATCGTTTTTGGAAAGACATATTTCAGCATCGCTGTACCAAAAATTATATCAATTGGAATTAAGTAAAGAAATAATAAACACGCTCCTACTGCGCGTTTTTCATAAATCTAACAATATTTGTATCTGTAATGGAAATGGAGAAACTGCAGTTATCTTGGAATCCGTATACATACCCGGCAAAAAAGTTTTGCTTATTGTTAACTAATCAGGTCTAAAAAAGGGGTACGCTGGCAGCTCTGCTTCTGTTATGCACTCACTCTGTCGTAACTCTCTAATACTTATCTAGGCCTTAGTTCGCATGGCGGATACGCCTTTGGAATAAGGTGTGCTCTCAGAGAAAGGGAGTACTCCTTATGACCTGATGACATCAACACAGGAAAATCAGCCTTATTCTAAGGCCTTACGCCATACAAATTTGCTACCCTTATAACTTCCAGGCCTTATTTCGTAGGCCTTTAAATCTGCTGTTTTAATTCTTAAATAAGGCTTAGTTTTTTCGGTAGGTAAGTAGTACTTACTAAGTACGTCCATATGTATAGATGTAGGTATGTAAGTATGTATGTATGTATGTTTGTACCTATGCACAATCCATTTTACGTTCATATTGCATTAACTGTATAGAAATCTCCGTCTAGACGAAATTCAGACGCATGCGGAATTTTTAAGCAAGTCCAAAATGCTTAAGATTGCACATATAAAATTAAACGCATTGTACTTTTCTATTTATGCTCGTACGTATATATTATAGGTATTCAGAAATGTGGAAAATGTAGTATATAATATGTTCAACAACATATGCATTTCTATGTCCCACAGATGGCCAGTTTTCAGTAACAGCAACAGTAAGAATGCAGTGCTTTTTACTTTCTTACTGATGTTGAAATTTAGTTTGTCCTAGGTGGATAACCCATAGGAAACGGTCTTGTATATTTCAGGACTGAAGTAAACAAAATGAAGAAATCTGTTAATAATACATAAACTTCTTTCTGAAGCGAAAAAATACCTATGTGTGTAGGTATGTATGTATCTAAAAAACTACTGAAATATTTATCTTTCTATTGATAATACTTTCGAACTATCAGAAATCGCTGTTCAGATGATATTCATGTGCTACTTTGCAATTCACTTGTCTATTCGTTTTCGATTTGAACTCGATTTCGAATAATTTACTCGATATCGAAAACCCGAAGGGGCCTTCTTGTTACAGAGAGATATCGCACCCTAAATCAAAAAGTGGCACAACTCAAAATTTTTCGAAATCGAGTTTTTTTCATAAACGGGTATACGGAACATATCTCTAGCGATTGCCAAAAAAAACTTTTGAATAACTGTCTCTTTCGACCGAAAAATAACCAAAATACCTGGCCCTTTGCCATACGATTGCTTGTAATGAAAAAAAGTTGCTTGGCTCTCCTGAAAATTTTTGAATTTTGAGTTGTGCCACTTTATGATTTAGGGTGCGATATGTATGTATCCTAAAGATTTCAGGGATCTACTATTCATTATTGGCTACTGATATCAAATCGATTGACGTTCCAAAACAATGATTGGATTCGCTCAATGGTATAGACAATGGACTACCAATCGAACGACTTAAGTTCGATTCTCGGATGAGGCCGCTTGAAGAAGTCTGATGAGGGGATGTGGTGGTCTCCGAAATGAATCCATAACTTCTACCAAAAAATTTTTTCAATTTTTCTCCATTAAAAAAAAATGGCCAATAGCTCATTTAAATTCACATAAAATAATTATTTTGTTTAGAAAAATCGAATACTTGCCAGCAAGGACATGCATCTCTACAAGCAAAATAAAAGCAATTCAATGCAATGCTCTCCAAAAATGTCCTTGCGCTCTTATGTTCTGCACACACTGGCAAGTTATATAACAGTATATACCCTGCAGGTAAATATAAACTAGTGTGAAAATGAACTAGTCGATCAACTGGTAGGAGACAGAAAACAACAAATTAGTTAATTTTTTACTAGTTGTTCAACTAGTACGAACAAGAATAAGTTATACTAGTTGTTTTCGACCAGTTTTTGAACTGGTATGAAAACGACAAATTCGATTTATTTCCTTTGTTCGTTAATTTGCCGGCGCTTTGCATATTTCTGCAATTCTCAGATGATTAGTCAAGCACTGGTTTAAAGAGTTAATCATTTTCATCTTCACTTACATATGTATGTATATAAAATGAAATATTTCCTTTTGTCTGAATAAGTCATAGGAAAGTACTAGTTGACTAATTATGTTTTTCCGATCCCTCAGGATTTTTCCTTTTTATTTATGTATTTATTTTACGGTTTAAATATTCACATTTTTATAAAAAAAAAACAGTTGTTTACACCGACAGAATTCGAACCTAGGTCGCTCGATTTCAAGTCAGACGCCTTACCAGTGTGCCATCGCACCACTTTTATTGAGCATCTCAAATACTGCACTTAAACTGTATTTTCTTCACCTACATATATGTATATGTGAACTGGTATTTTTTTTGGTATGCGTTCGACTGGTATTTAACTGGTATGAGGGTGATAAATTGCTATTTCGTATGACATTAACACATGAAAAATACCAGTTGTTTACATGGGAGATGTACACTCGGGCAAGTAGTTGACTGGTATAATTCTAATTTGCAACTGGTTACTTTCGATGCTGGGTACATATGTTTGTATATTCAGGCACTTATGTACACAGTTTTGCTTTTATAATATACTACATAGGTATATACATATCTACATATCCAGTTGGGTTTTGATTTTGATAAAAGGTATAGCAAAGAAGGAAAAAGCTGCAGTTACTTGATGGTATGTGCTTGGCTGTTTCGCTACCAATTGCACCATCCCCCCACACATAGAACCTCTCGTAACTCGATTCACGTTTAATAATTTTTGGAACCATTCACATATGTATATCGCTTGAATGATTTGGTATATACTCTAAAATAAATCTTTGCTGGCGAAATTTCACGCCTGTGAGCTTAGTACTAGGCTTTAACGGTCCTAAGGTCCGGGGAACTACATACTTCAGTGATACGGATATATTGGCTCTTATGTATAAAAACTAAGCTCTTTCTCAAGAACTCAATTGAAACCTAATCTCGAGAATTAACCAAATAATTTAACTTTAATGGATGGAGTTTAATTATTTTTTAACTTTGATTTTTTTTTAGATAAACCTAATTTGTTTGGTAAAATCAAGCAATTTTAATAATTCTGATGTAAGTGCCTATACAAAATCCAAATTTTACGAAAAAGCTGAGTATGAGCTATAGCTCGATTTTTATTTTGTTAACAATATTTAGCCTCTGACCCAATAGACATCCTCTTTTTTTCGAATAATACATCTACATATGTACATGGGCCTCACAACTTTTCTACTTTTTTTATTTTAGTAGATAGTTTTAATTGTTTTTTGTTTGTTTTTTTTTTTTTTTGTTCTCTTTTAAGTTGAGTCCGTAAAGCACAAAGCTGTATAGTTTGTAGCAGACACTTCGTTCGTTCGAAACGTTAGTAGTAGTTACTTACAACACCGCCCGAGCCAGTGCGCCCACCCCAAAACCTTTGCACTGTTACTGTTGTCGGTGTGGTAGTTAAGAGCACAGCTGTGCAAAACATTAGAAACTTTTAAAAAGCAATTTCACTTTGCTGCGAAAGTAGTTTGTGTATTTCAGTGAAAAGGACATTCCACTGCAGTAAATAGATGTTATTGTTCAAGTTGTTATTGTTTTATCATTTTACGATTTCTATTGCTTTCCAAATGTATGTATTTGGCATGCTGTGGTATGCTGTGGTGGGCAGAGCTGCTTCATCTGCGTTCAGTTGCCCACAGGACTGCAATTTTATTGTATAAAATATTAATTTGTTGGGACAGCTGTTGAGGTCATTTCGGTTAAGTGACTAAAATTTAAAAAATATTGGAAGGCAGTTTTAAAATTTTAAAACTTCATGATCATTTAGGGTGGTTTAACATAATTTTTATATATGTACATACATACATATTTATTTGGAGAAATAGGTGACTAAATACTATATCGTCGCATTCCGTAAAATACTGTACTAAGTCTCAATACTATGTTTTTCAGGAGAAGCTCTCAAAGTTTAAATTCAATATGAAACTTCAGTTGTATGTAAGTTTAATCTAGTTTTCACTTGTATCTTCTATTTGGATTGAGCGGTCAATACCAAAACTCGATACCATCTAGGTTAGGATACGCTTTATATAAAGCCGTAAGAAAAATTTAAAACTTGCTACGTTGTTTTTCATCTTAAGCTCTCAATATCTTTACGAGTATTCTGTAAAAATCTCGAATTATATTATATATACATAGGTATACTTTTGCTTATAACTTTTGATTACATTGTCCGATTGATACCAAAATTTGACAGTATCCAAATTAAGACACATAATACTTGAAAACACCAAAAATAGGAAAACGTACTAAGTCGACTTAGTACAGTATTATTTGAAAACGTCAATATGTACACCTAAATTGAATTTTATATTCTCGCATTTGCTTTTCATACATAACTTTAGATTGCATAAATGCTCTTAGATTTTGGGGTTGTTAAAGAATTTATTATTTCTTTAACGAAACAAAAAGCGTTGTAGCCAATGTATAGCATTGTTGCACGGTCAACTTTCGCTTCGCAAAAGTCAGTTCCTAAGCATTCTCATCAAATCCGCAATGAATTGCCGCTAGCGACAGTCCTTGAGTAAAAGTTTCGTTGTTGCGTCCAGCTTCGCTTGTCTACATATATACTTGACTTGTCCATACAGGCTGGTTGACTAGCTAAAACTCCAAGAAGCCACTTCATTCGAAACCTATTGTTTATTTATATATACACTAGTGCATCGTTTCACTCTTCATGTACGGCGTAGAAGCATGAACGATGTCAAAGTCATTTGAAATCGCACTTGGAGTATTCGAGAGTAAAGTTCTTCGGAAGATTTATGGACCTTTGCGCGTTAGCGGGACGAGTATCGATTTAATTATGAGCTGTACGAGCTTTACCCAGGCATCGACATCATTCAGCAACTAAAGATCCAGCGGCAGCGTTCGGCAGGTCATGTCATGAGAATGGATGAAGGTGCTATGGCTCATACATTATACCTATCGAAACCCGCTAAAGGCAGAAGAAAGATCAGGTAGAGGCTGGCGAAACAGAACGGACAGATGCGCTTTATTGGTTTCGACCAAAATCGTCTAGATGGTTACGCGCCAATTAAGAAAAGAAGAAGTGATGCGCTCATATTTGTTTTCTTAGCTCTGTGGTAGACGAAGCTGTGTATACATACAGAAATACATTGTACCTAGGTATACGTATATTCAAATGCTTATATGTATGTATGAATATAAAATTACTATGATTTCCTTTTATTTACCTTAGCTAAACTTCAATTTCTATGCAACATCTTTGCCTTTGCTGCAAGTGATGCTCAATTCTTACTTTCTATTCACTTTTATTTCGTTTATTTTTTTGTGAAAAGTTTTGCTGCTTTAGAATCCTCCACGCAATTGCATATTTAGACTCGCACATGTACATATGCAATAACCCAGTAGTTCCGATGATGAACACAATATAACGATTTCGCATATCAACGCGGTGCACCGGTCGAATTCACGTATAAAAAATGTGTGTGCGTGTATGTAGTATCATGCGTTAAGCAGTTCACTGTATGATTGTTTCACTCATAGAAAAGCAGCATTTTAAAATCACAAAAAATTTTTTTTATTTTCATAATGCACGTTTTAAACAACATGATTTTTTTAATTTAAAAATTTCAAAAAATTCCTATTTCATCACAATTTACAAGTTTTCGACAAAAGACAATGAAAGGTTTAAAAAACTAAGGGCCGATTTCATAATCAAATTAAAAGTTCCTTTAAATTCTAAAGGAGCCTTTAATTTGCAGATCGATTTCATAAAGGCTTTTTGAAGATACAAGTTCCTTTAAAGTTAAATACCCAAAAACGGGCATTTAAGTTATTTAAAGGTTCCTTTTGCCAGAAAAAATTTCATTTCTGTAGTCTGTCAAAATCAAATATCAAAAATTTATTAAAATTTTTCAACCGATTTTGTTTGTTGAGTCCTATAATGCAATATTCATCCTCTTCCTCTTTTGTGAGGTTGGATGACCGCTTCTATTTTTTCTGAACTGGGTTTCCAAATTATGCTTCTTTGTTCTTTTTCTTTAAAGAAAAAAAAAAAAAATGAAGCCACAATCAAACAATTTATTTATTTTCAGAAAAAAACAAATGTCATATTTAAATATTTTTAAATTTATGACAATCATTTGACGTTAAAGGAGCCTTTTAATATTATATTATTATGAAATCGCTCCCACTTTAAAGAACATTTAAATGGCTATTTAACTAAAAGGCTCCTTTAACAAAAGGAGCTTTAAGAATTTCATTATGAAATCGGCCCTAAATTGTTTAACAACATTATAGCGCGATAAATGCAAACTAGAGTTGGGAAACTATCGATGGCACTATCGATATTATCGATATTTTATTTTTTTGAACACTATCGAAGACTCACGATTGCATTTTCAAAACTATCAAAAACTGTCGATAGTAATGTGTACTATCGATAATTTTACAACTTTTACATCACCATATTGCACATTACTATTTCAGATTCTGTTAAGGTTTTATATTCGTCTATGTACAAAATATTAGAAACGACATTATAGAAGGCTTTGAAGATTTGTTTTTTGTTTCGCCTTCAAACTTTCACGTCCGTGTTCTAAAATATACTGGACTGAACGTAAAAGATTGAGATTTTGATGTTTTCTTGAATTTTTTAAATTTTCGGCGATAGTTCTATCGATAGTACTATCGATATTTTATTTTTTTGAAGATTATCGAAGCCTAAAAAAATTATCAAAATTATTTCGTTTCGTTGATCACCAAAAACAAAATAATAATAAAAAAATTGTTTCGGGCTTACGGCTTCATTTTACTTTGAATTTTTATTAACGTTTATTTTTTTGATAATTTTTTTTGCTGCCTACCGAAACGAAATTTTTTCAATTTTTGTTTTTTGATAATTAACAAAGATAATTAACAAAACGAAATTCTTTTTGATAATTTTTCCTGATAATTATCAAAACAGTATTTTTTTGTTAAACAATTAACGTTAACATTTCTCAAAGTTGAATTGAAAACAAATTTTTTTTTCGGTTATTGATACAAAAAAAAATAACGTTAATGTGCAGCCCTGGGTGGCACTATCGATAGTTTCCCATCTCTAATGCAATCAAACTGAGCGCCTCTATCCAAGTGAACCAAAAAATCAAGCACAATATCGTAGCTGCTGAAGTTTTATTGTTAGGAAATACCGTTAGCTGGAACAACTTTTCGATGCATGTCTATTTTAGAATAAAGTAAAGTCTTAACTTGAATTACAGTAAAAATCGTCGGCGAAAATTCAAATGTGCTACTTTTCGCAAAGAATTTGTTTATTGCTACTTTCGCTAGAAATTCTAAATGTGCTAGTTTTCGTATGGAATGGCGATATTCAGATTTCCTCATTTAGAAGTGATGTATTGCCATTTTGCATTTCAAGTAAGTACCTACGTCTAAGGGTTGGCGATATCGTTAGTGATGCAGTTAGGAGCCCAACCTCTGGGAAATACATACGAGCACCTACATAGATCCACGCATACACACTGAAGCAATTCCAAATGCTTGCAAGTTGGCGTCGCAGGTGCATTTTAATGCCAAATTGCTCAGCACATCCTGGCAACATTACCGATATAAGACGAACGTTGTCTTTTTTTTATACTCAGCTGTACTAGTACACAGAGTATTATAGTTTTAATCACATAACGGTGGATTGTAACAGAATGAAATAATCGAGATAGATATAGACTTATATATATCAAAATGATCAGGGTGAAAAGAGAAATCGATTGAGCCATGTCCGTCCGTCCGTCCGTCCGTCCGTCTGTCCGTCTGTCCGTCCGTCCGTCTGTAAACAATCTAACTCGCGCAAAAATTGAGATATTTTGATGAAATTTGAAATGCAAGTTGGTATCGACACTGGGACGGTTGGTATTGAAAATGGGCGAAATCGGACCATGACCACGCCCACTTTTCCTATATAGAAAAAATCGGAAATTTGGTATCTCAGTCCCTAATATAGCTGGAGCGATGAAATTTTACCCACGTCTTGAGCTCAGGCCCCAATGAAGAAATTTGGTGAAATTTTAGAAAATGGGCGGTGCCACGCCCACTTATTAAGGGTCAAACATTGAAAGTTTTATATGTCATAACTCAGAAACCGTTGAAGATATAGCGATGAAATTCGGTACGCGTGATATACCTACTTAGGCAAATATTTTGACGAAAATTTTCCAAAATCGGTTGACGACCACGCCCACTTTTATATATGGGTCTTATAAAGTGACCTAATAAAAACATTTTAAGCGATATCTCTGTCAAATATGAAGATCTATCACTGAAATTTTGTCGCATGAGTCCAACTATGGACATAAAATAAAAAACACAAAAATTTTGGAAAATGGGCGGTGCCACGCCCACTTATTAAGGGGCAAACATTGAAAGTTTTATGAGTCATAACTCAGAAACCGTTGAAGATATAGCGATGAAATTCGGTACGCGTGATATACCTACTTAGGCAAATATTTTGACGAAAATTTTCCAAAATCGGTTGACGACCACGCCCACTTTTATATATGTGTATTATAAAGTGACCTATTAAAAACATTTTAAGCTATATCTCTGTCAAATATAAAGATCTATCACTGAAATTTTGTCGCATGAGTCCAACTATGGACATAAAATAAAAAACACAAAAATTTTGGAAAATGGGCGGTGCCACGCCCACTTATTAAGGGGCAAACATTGAAAGTTTTATGAGTCATAACTCAGAAACCGTTGAAGATATAGCGATGAAATTCGGTACGCGTGATATACCTACTTAGGCAAATATTTTGACGAAAATTTTCCAAAATCGGTTGACGACCACGCCCACTTTTATATATGTGTATTATAAAGTGACCTATTAAAAACATTTTAAGCTATATCTCTGTCAAATATAAAGATCTATCACTGAAATTTTGTCGCATGAGTCCAACTATGGACATAAAATAAAAAACACAAAAATTTTGGAAAATGGGCGGTGCCACGCCCACTTATTAAGGGGCAAACATTGAAAGTTTTATGAGTCATAACTCAGAAACCGTTGAAGATATAGCGATGAAATTCGGTACGCGTGATATACCTACTTAGGCAAATATTTTGACGAAAATTTTCCAAAATCGGTTGACGACCACGCCCACTTTTATATATGGGTCTTATAAAGTGACCTAATAAAAACATTTTAAGCGATATCTCTGTCAAATATAAAGATATATCATTAAAATTTTATGGCAGGAGTCTAACTACGAACGTAAGACAAAAACCGTAAAAATTTTGGAAAATGGGCGTGTCACCGCCTCTTTTTAGAAGCAGGAATATACGAGATTTCTTAGCCTATAACTCGACAAATAATTGAGATATTATGATGAAACTTGGTTTATACACTTTTATGACTTGTATTAATATACACGCAAAAATTTATTGAAATCGGTTTATGACCACGCCTATTTTTTAGCAAAGATATTTCTGTAACACGCTTTGGAAATTTGTAACGTGACATCTTTGTAACTGGAAGTCATAAAGGAATGGAATTTTGCACAAAGAATAATATTCATATGCTTAGTTGGATGACTGATAAAAATTCTGAAAATGGACGTGGCTACGCCCACTTTATGCAGCACTCGCTTTATATAAAATCCATCAAACGCAAACAAACAATGAAAGCATACAGCTGAGTATCTAATGTTCGATTCCACTCGACCTTAGGCTTCCTTACTTGTTTTGAATGGTTGCATATGTACGAGTACATTTGTGTAGGGAAGTGTATGAATAGCTTTGAGTAACAAAGTTTTAATTTATTTCAGCTTCAAAATCAACGGCCGCTTCAACTTGAACTAAACTGTGTCTTTGCATTTGTGATTATCCGCTTGCAATTGAGTGCGTTTGTGTGTGCGTTTCCCATTATTTGCTTCCACTTTAGCTTACCGTCTGTTGTCGACAAAGTTAAAATGCCCGCCAGCTTCGAATGCTCTGCTCTTGGATCGGCCACCAGTACTACTCTATGAAACCCAATTCGTGATTCAACCACCCACAATCCTTCCTTTAGCAAGGATGAAGTGCTTGGTCCTTTACCTAAAAAAGATGACTGCAAGGATAGCAAATAAACGCAATAGAAAAATGCAGCTTTGGGAATGGGTACTCGCTTTGAAATCGCTAGAATCCAACGCAGTTCGAGACATTGAGGAAAAATTCAATGAAAGGCAGAAGAGAATTACGATTATAGTTTTGGCGATTGCAAACTAAATAAGTCAATTGCAGTATGAGCTGTGTTTCGTCGAATGGTATTTTCATGTAGAAAGACCAATCTTTATGTGAAATGGGCTCTCCTTTCAGCCCCAAAGCAGTAAAACTTTTATAAATGCTTTTTTGTTTTACAAACATTGTGTATACCTACATACATATGTATATTGTAACAAGGATCGGAATTTGAAAATATATATGTATGTACATATATTTGTACCTAGAAATGAATGGACAGATCCCTCAAGGCATGTCCCGTAGAATTCAATGCAGCTACAGCGGGCTGGCTTGGTGTGCATACTCTCCCGCTCTCTGAAATGATAAAACAAGGAACAAGGATCATACTGAAAAAAGCCAAGGCTACCGGATGCTGCGCATTTCGACGAGAATGCAAGATGTGCTTAAAATTTACATACATAAACAAAGAATATGGAAAAGAAGAACCAATTGACAGTTGTCTATTCAGCGAGTTACAAGGGTAAGGTCCCGATGTCGATGTGTGGATGCGAAAAAAAACTATCTTTGAGGCGCTACGATTTAAAACGCGGCACTTCATTTTCATAATGTTTTAATCACATTACAGTTATTCTTCTTCTTAATTGGCGAGTAACGTCTAGAGTCTAGACGATTTTGGCCGAATTCAATAAATAGCGCCAGCCATGTCTGTTTCATGCTGCATATCGCCAATTGGAAATACTAAGGGAGGACGAGTCACCCTCCACCTGATCTTCCCAACGCAGGGGAGGTTTCCCTTTTCTTCTGCCTTTAGCTGGTTTAGATAGATATATTTTCTGGGCCGGAGCACCTGAATCCATTCTAATTGCATGACCGGCCCAACGCAGCCGCTGGATCTTTATTCTATGAACTACGTCGATGTCTGCGTAGTACTCCAAAATTAACCACATTTAGGGCCGATTTCATAATGAAACTCATAAAGCTCCTTTTTTAACACGCTTTTATTAGCTTCACCTGTATGTATGTATGTATGTATTAGGGATTCCAATCCCGGGATCCCGCTCTTTTTGACACCCCGAAAATCCCGGGATAGCTAGAATTTTATCCCGGGATTTTCGGGACAAGATAAAGAGAGAATATTCCGCTATTATAGCAAAGAAAAGTTATATTTTATATAATTTTTATTGGTCTCAGATCTGTATACTAATAGCATTTCCTATTCTGAATGAAAATGTTGCATTATCACATTGCAGCATTATCAACATATGTCCTGTGCCCTATTAAAATGTTGCATTTATCATGTGATGAATGAAACAAAAATAATGCAACCCTTTACTTGTGCTAAGAGCAGAAACTGTTGCCCGTAGTCGAGCCAGTTTTATATTTTGTCAATAGAACAAACAGCCCTAAAAAAGTGTTGAGTCTGTGTGGAAGAGAACAAAAAAATGTCAGCTGGAAGAAAGTGCGACTAGAATAAAAAAGTCCATTAGTAAAAGTAAGGATTCAAATTTTTGATTTTTTTTTAATAATTAAATTTTTTTGTGTTGAAGTACGCGGTGTAAGGAAACTTACGTTAGGTATTTTTAAAGCTTTTAGCTTGTGGCAAAGTTCATTTGATAATTTCTATTTCCTGATTTTTAGTCATTTATTTCTCAAATCGCCGTACCATACGAAAACTAGCACATTTAAAATTTCTGGCGAAATCTATCAATAAAAAAATTCTGTACGAAAAGTAACAAGTTCGACTTTTGGCTGACGAAAAGTATCAGTAATTATATACTGTTTTTACATTAAAATTGTTGTTGTTTAAACGAAATTGATAGTTTTCGTCAGTCAAAAGTTGAACTTGCTACTTTTCGTCAGCCAAAGCTCGATTTTGTTACTTTTCGTCGGCCAAAAGTCGAACTTATTACTTTTCGTCAGCCACAAAAAATCGTATGCTAGTTTTCGTATGGTACGACGAAATGTTTTTTGGAATTTTCCCACATGGAAAGTAAATAATGGAAGAAACTGGAAACAAAATTTTAATTAGACTTGATAGTCCTATAACACTACTAAAATTAAATACGCATCTGCATACTCGGAATTCATATCAAAATTTGTGCCTCCGATATTTATCTATTCAGAAGTTGCATTAATTTTCTGAATTTTTCGGCAAGTTTGGAAATATTCGCTTAAACAAAGTGCGTCGTTAAATTCTAAAAAATTTATCATTGGAAATTATCAAATGATTGCAAGCCTTTTTAATAATATCCTAAAAGTACCAACTGCAAAGGCAAATGTTTTGTTCATCAAATGTATGTAATTTTCGTTGTTGGTTGTGCGTTTTAAAGTAACTCTTAGGTATTATTAAGTAATTCGCATGATTTTACGTTCCTATTTTATCTTCTAACTAATGAAATAATAAAAAATGGCAATAAAAATCTATTTTTTCTTTGCATTTTAAAGTTGTAGCGTTTCTCTAAAAATGTATTTACTTTTTTCAACCCCAAATGTGGGAAAATAGTACTGGTCGAAAAATTTTTGTAACATAAATAAAATTCTACGTTTCAAAAGGATTTCGGTGTAGTTTTTGAGATATTCATGTCCAAAAGGCGAAATACGCAGTTTGTGGCCTCAATATTTTTAAAATTACTCACTTTCATTAAAAACTGATTACATCTATTGAAAGCACGATTATTTCTTTTGAAGATAACGTAGATATCTGAATAATATACCCGAAAAAGCAAAGCGCTGTTTTCAAGAGAAATGATCGTTCTTTCAATAGCTGCAATCATCTTTTAATGAAAGTAATTTAACAGATTGAGCAGTGAATATAGCAAAAATCGCATTTTTCGCCTCTTTGGACATGCATATCTCAAAACCTACACGTATTACCGAAAATCCGACTTCAGATTCAGAATCAGCGTACCGAAATCCTTTAGAAAAGTAGAATTTTATTTGAGTTAGAAAATTTTTTGGAAATTTTGTCGGCCTGTGTAATTAAATTCAAAATCCCGGGATCCCGGGATTATAAAATAAAATCTCGAAAATCCCGGGATTGTAAAAATCGGAAAAATTGGAATCCCTAGTATGTATGTATGTATTCATCCCATCCTAAAAGTTGTAACATTTAACTAAATTATTATATCTTTCAAACATTCACTTTTATTGTGTTCTCTCAATTATTTCTATTCTCCTCCGGATTCGAAACATGACATCAACAGCCCAACGGCATCATATAGTAGGATATTCAACATTATACTTCATGCTGCATTGCGGCTTTTAAGTTACCTTTCCTCAAAATAGCCTCTATGAATTTCAATTCACTCCCGTATATAAGCCAATAAGTAACAAGACTTCAGGGTACGGAAAAACTCACTCACGAACGCTCAAAAATACATTCTTCTCAAATCACAAACAAATGTTCAAAGAAAAATGTATAACCACTCAAATAGCGAGCGAACTAACGCACAACAGCCAGCAATCGCTCATAGCGATGGCGATAAACTCAATGCATAAATTCACTTAAAAATGAAGCTTTCTGTTTGGGTTTGTTGTATTTGCAATGAAATCAGCCGCATGTACATACATACGTATGCAAAGCAAGAACTGGTTTTGTTTGTAATTCATTTAATAGTAAGTGCTGAATCAACGAAAAGGAACCCTAATTCTATAACTGCATTTCACGTTTGGAAAGCAATTTTTATACAATGTTTTGTAAACGTGAGGTGAAAAAAATTTCTCTAAAAAAAAAAAAAAAAATAAAAAAAAAAAAATGCGCCACTCGGGACTCGAACCTAAGCTCCTTGGTCCGTAGGCAGCATACCTCACCATTACACTTTGTTGTCTAAATTCGAATTTATTCAATCAGGTTTCTTTCTTTTTTGTTCTTTTGAAATGCTTCACCTCACTTCTCTTCACTTTCTGATTGTGAAATATAACAAAACGTTTGGGAAATTTTGTATTTCCAAACTAGTTTGGAAAACCTTGAATAAAAGGGTTTGGAAAATATTGCATAATAAGCTAGTTTACTTCACTGCATATTGGGATTTTTGGTAGAAGTTATAAATACATATGTATGTAGATCTATTTCGGAGAACACCACATCCCATCAGACTTCTTTTTACTTTTATTCTTGCGTCCGCATAAAACATCCTTTAATGAAAAATTTCACTAAAAAGTTAAAAATAAATAATAGCTTAAAAAAACTAAAAAACACGCTTTAATCTTAAAAATCGTACTAAAAATTGAGAAATAATTTAATTAGAAACAAAATGATGAACGAAAATATAAGTATTTAAGGAAAAGCGTGGGGGTGCTCAATAATATTTGAACATGAAAATATTCGATTCGTACAACTAGTACAAAAATATACCTAGTTGCGAAATTAAAGAATACGATATATGAAATCTCAAAAACGTCAAAATAAAATTATTAGTAAAAAAACACCGATTTTAAATATTTTTGGACATACTAAGCACCCCACGCTTTTCCTTAAATACTTACATATATTTTCGTTCATCATTTTGTTTCTAATTAAATTATTTCTCAATTTTTAGTACAATTTTTATACCTTTCATGAGAATGAAATGGTATTATAACTTTGTGCCGAAAATCAAATCTTGAAAGTACTAGAAGGAGGCGTGACAGATCCATCAATATATATACCGATATAATCAGAATCATGAGCTGAGTCGTTCAAGCCATGTCCGTCTGTCCGTCCGTCCGTCCGTCCGTCCGTCTGTGTGAACGCAAACTAGTCCCTCAGTTTTTGAGATATTTGATTGAAATTTGGAGCACGGGTGAGTTTTGATGCTCAATCGATCATTTGTCGGAATTGGCCGAATCGGACCACTATAACATATAGCTCCCATACAACCGATTGTTCAGATATACACATTTTGGGGCATAACTTCTCACTTCTTACAGCTAAGGACACGGAACTTTGGGGTATTTGTATCCATATTGACCCAAAGAAGGTTACCGAAAATTATCAAGATCGGACCACTATAACATATAGCTGCCATACAACCGATTGTTCAGATATACACATTTTGGTGTATAACTTCCCCATTTAAACAGCTAAGGACATGAAATTTTCAAGTATTTGTACACATGTTGGCCTAAACAAGGTTACCGAAAATTGTTAAGATCGGATCACTATAACATATATCTCCCATACAACCGATTTTTCAGATATACACATTTTGATATATAACTCCTCCATTTTAACAGCTAAAAGCGTAAAATTTTGAAGTGTTTGTACCCATGTTGGCCCAAACTAAGTAAGCGAAAATTGTCCAGATCGAAGCACTATAACATATATCTCGCATACAACCGATTGTTCAGATATGTACATTTTGGGATATAACTTCTCCATTTTAACAGATAATAACATGAAACTTTATAAGTACTTGTACCCATATCGTCCCAAATATGAAGTTTTTGGTACGGCCGAAGACAGCCGCGCTCTTACTTGTTAAGATTAAAGCGTGTTTTTTAGTTCTTTTAAGCTATTATTTATTTAGTTAAAGAGCCATTTAAATGTTATTTCATAATGATATAATGGGCCATATTAATAAAATCGAAGCAAATGATTTTACTCAAAATTTCAGAAATTTTACATTAATTTGTTTTTATACCTTTCATGAGAATGAAATGGTATTATAACTTAGTGCCAAAAAATTTTTGTCGAAAGTACCAGAAGGAAGCGTGGGGGCCCACCAAAATATATACCGATATGGTCAGAATCACGAGCTGAGTCGATTAAGCCATGTCCGTCTGTCCGTCGGTCCGTCTGTCCGTCTGTCCGTCCGTCCGTCTGTGTGAACGCAAACTAGTCCCTCAGTTTTTGAGATATCTGAATGAAATTCGGAATACAGGTATGTTGTTATATGCAGCTGATCATTTGTCGGAACCGGCCGAATCGGACCACTATAACATATAGAAAACAACCGATTATTCAGATATACATGAAATTTTTTGATGTAATTTGTGCATAACTTCCCCATTTATACAGCTAAGGACATGAAACTTTGAAGTAGACGTGCCCATTTTGGCCCAAACAAGGTTACCGAAAATTGTCAAGATCGGACCACTATAACATATAGCTCCCCTACAACCGATTGTTCAGATATGGACATTTTGGTGTATAACTCCTCCATTTTAACA
Organism: Urophora cardui; assembly: GCA_960531455.1. Lineage (NCBI taxonomy): Eukaryota > Metazoa > Arthropoda > Insecta > Diptera > Tephritidae > Urophora > Urophora cardui. The sequence goes on along the minus strand of OY482671.1, from coordinate 90,804,723 downwards.
GCTAACGGTGTGAAATTTTAAAGTATTTGTACACATATGGGCCCAAACGGGATAACCGAAAATTGTTAAGAGCGGACCGCTATAACATATAGCTCCCATACAACCGATTGTTCAGATATGGACATTTTGGTGTATAACTCCTCCATTTTAGCAGCTAACGGCGTGCAATTTTGAAGTATTTGTACCCATATGGGCCCAAACGGGATTACCGAAAATTGTCAAGATCGGACCACTATAACATATAGCTCCCATACAACCGATTGTTCAGATATGGACATTTTGGTGTATAACTCCTCCATTTAAATAGCCAAGACACCATTTTTTCTAATAAATCTTTCCATAAATGAACCCACAGAATTAAAATTATAAATTAAACTTAATCCGGCTATGTACATACATAGGTAACTTTTCATTTCCCCACTCATGAAAGGTATGAAGTCTTCGGTACGGCCGAAGACAGCCGCGCTTTTACTTGTTTTCTACTAATTGGTTGGACCTACAGCTTTATTCCGACTCCGAACGGCGAATGCATTTTTTTGTAAGAAGCTTTTTTATGGCAGAAATACACTCGGAGGGTGTCGAGAGGCGACCGCTATTTCTAAGAACTCAATAATTGCATTTTTTCTAATTAATAAAAATGTTTTTGGTGTTTGTCCGGCCTGGAGTTAGAACCCGAGACCTCTGGTATAGAAGGCGAGCGACCCACTGCACCACAGCGGCCACATAGGACTCAACAAACAAAACATTAAACAAAATCGGTTTAAAAATTTACATGTACTTACACAGGTATAAATTTGATTTTGGCAGACAGCAGAAATAAAATTTTATTCTGACAAAAGGGACCTTTAAATCACTTAAATACCCGTTTTTGGGTATTTAACTTTAAAGTCACTTTTATCTTCAAAAAGACTTTATGAAATCGTTCAGAAAATGAAATTTAAATTTAATGGAACTTCTAATTTGATTATGAAATCGGCTCTTAATATAAAAAAGTAGAATCCAATTAGCTTGGCATTGTCATATGACTGAAATAGGCACTTAATTTTTATATGAAATGTAGGTAACAGTGGATTGGTCCATGGAGTACTGGCGACTCTTGCAGGTATGTTTGCATATATATATGTATGTATGTAGAAAAATGTAATGGAGTCAGCCAGCGTTGAGTTCTTTTTCAGTTACATCAAGCTTGGATGAGCCCAGGTAATGAATACAAAACACGTGCCTTAATTTATTTGCGCATTCAAGAAAGTGATATCTTCTCTGAGGACACCTACGCATCTTCGCCATAATCCATACTACAGGCACTGGATTATTTGTTGATTTTAGAGTTGAAGTTTTTTGTTTGCAAAAGGAAAAAGAATTTATTATATGAAATTTGATATATTATCGTAAAAAAAACAGAAAAGAAGAATAATACCGAAGGTGTTGTTATCAACCTGCAACAGACCACAGAAATTGAGAAAAAAAGGAAAGAGAAGTTAAGAGGAAAGTAGGAGAGAGAGCAATGCAGAAAAAGGCATGCAAAACACTTAAACTTGCTTAAGTCGACGGCAATAACAACTTTACACTATTCAGCAGACGAACGACCATTGGACTAAGAGCAATCGTTGAGGAAGCTGCGCTGCAATTCAACACCGCACGTGCTTAGTGAACTTTTTTTTTATTTACTTGATAAAAATATAAAAAATGAAAAAAGGGAAATAAAATTATTTAGTTTGGATAGTGGAATAGTTATGTAGAATTAGAATATCCGTGGAATAATTATGATGGAGCAACTTTAGTTGGAGATCTGAGAGGAACCCTTTGACCAAACAGAACTTGCATATGGGCACTGTATCGGAATCCTCTCCATATTCTTATCACAATCTTATTCTTTTACCTTCTCCCATCATCTTTCCTTTCCATTTTCCTCTTCCATTCCCTTTTTGTTTCCTTTTAACTTTCCCTCTTCCTTCCTTTTCTTTCCGGGTCTCTCTGGGTCCCCATTTGGGCCTGTATTCCGGGAAGCTTTTCCTCTGCGGAAATTCTATATACTCAATTTTATGTACTAATATCGCACGTGGTGCAGTGGGTAGAGTGCTCGTCTGCTATGCCAGAGGTCTCGGGTTCAAACCACGGTCCGAGCCAAACACCAAAAAAATTTTTCTAATTAGTAATTTAAGAGCAGCGGTCACCTCTCGGATGTGGGCGGCATACCCTCCGAGTGTATTTCTGCCATGAAAAAGCTTCTCACAAAAAATGAATTCGCCGTTCGGAGCCGGCATAAAACTGTAGGTCCACCCAATTAGTAGGAAAAAAAAAACAAAAAGGAGCACACCTCGAATTGGGAGAGAAGCTCGGCCATAAAACTCGTCAGAGTTATAATAGCGCCATTGTATTATTATTGTATCGCACGAATTCACTATGAATATTTCATAAAGATCGGTTGTTTACTTTGGGAGTCCATAAAGGATACACACACCCTTTCGTTTATATGCAATAGATGTCAAACGAGGGCGGTTCCAAAAATATCCCATTATCTACATTTAACTTCTATTCACAAACTGCATGCCAGCGCCTGACTTATTCCTCTAATTTATTCTCGGTTTTTCTCCGCCAATTGCATGGATCTAGCTGGAGCTCTATGCCCGCTTCAAACGTGTCACGCGCAGAGGCTTTTCCTTAAAGAAAGGCGCTTGGAGGGCTTTCCGATCACAGCCAAGGGAAGATTCTTTTGATCTTGATGTTTGTCAAGACCAGACCCCGAGCCCGAAAGTTTTTAATATTAGGCCAACACTAATCCACGGCGCTTTAGTGGCATTTAAGTTCGCCGTTTCCGAGATATTTTTAAGTGAAATTTCGCAACGCGTTAATTTGTTGATACTTCCAGGCATGAGATACAGGATCGCGCAAAACGAAAACCTGTAACGCAAAGTTTAAACTTTTTTTTTTTTCATTTTCATAATGATGGCTTCTGTGGCCACTGCTGTGTGGATATGCAAATATACATATTTATATATGCATCTGCGCATAGCGTTATACTGCGCCAGCTGACTCTGGCACGTCGTGCAACACATTTTATTTTGCAATTTATGCGTGGCGCTCATTTAAAGCTCATTAACGTAGACATTTAGTCTAATGAGCAGCAGTCGTAAAAAATTGTTCTTATGTTATTCTTTTGTTATTGCTAAAAATGTACTAGTTGTTGTTGGTAGTATTTTGATTGCGCGCAGCATTCAAGTTTTGCCGCATTTCTCGCACTTTTTAACGATTGCTAGCATTCCGTCGGAGTAATGAACAACAATATTAGCCTTGTTTGTGTATAAATACTCTTATGTGAATACATTAATACGCACATAGATATGTATGTATGTATATATATTAGGCAGCAAAGATTTCACTGCCATTTTCATAATGAAGTGAAACCATTCATTTGATGTAATAAATTTTGTTGGTCTTTTTGGTTTTGCTTCGTAGGAATTCGATGTTCGCTAATTGACTGCAAAATATGATGAATTCATTATGTCTCATCAGCAACAATCAGCTCAATGAGGACACTTTTGTATGCCTTTTTTCCGTTTGGACAATTTCAATTGACAATTAATCGTTAAATTCCATTGTACCCTGCAGAAAACGAAACTAAGCCATACACGCATGTATAAACTAGTGCTTGTGGCAATAAAGTAGTCCCAAAGCCGCCACATTTCATATAACAAAATTGGTCCAATTAACATTGCGATGTCCTAGGACAGGACTAATGCCAAACTGCTAATTATTTCAAATTAAAATATTCCTCAAATTTCTCTTAGATATACATATGTATGTATGTACATGTTTACGTATGAAATGCATTAAAATAATGGTTCTAAATGAGTATTACAAAATTAAAATAAAATAAAATAAAATAAAATAAAATAAAATAAAATAAAATAAAATAAAATAAGTTAACAATAAAAAAAATTACTTTTTTGCATATGCTCATAGGTGGTTTCTGAATTGGTTTGCTGTAGCTGGTTTGTAAACTAGTTTGACGCGATCGAGTGATCGACCACTTGATAAGAGTGGCCCTTCTCTCGATCTTATAAAACTAGTTTATAAACTAACTTGCCGTGGCTACTCTTATCTGTTATACGGGCATGGCGGGACTGGTCCTCTCCTAGGACATCGCAATGTTATTTGGACCGATTTCTTATATGAAATTTTTCTAGTTTTTGGCTAGTCTATTGTGACTCTGTAGGGTGTTCGTAAAAACGAGCAATGATCGTAAAAAAACGAGTGATGATCGTAGCAAAATACTATAGTGTAGCTGTATGGTGTAATGATTAAATACATGTGACAAACTTATCGCTAGTTGACTGTGTGGACAAATGTACCAACCCTGTTGGGAAAATCTCTAGTTCCGAACTAGGTCGCTTCTAGTGCATTTTTCGACACTACTAGTGCGAGCTAAATCTCTTTTGCATGTTATCAACTGGCGAATTTAACACGGCGATGTCCTAGGCGGTGTCAATTGTCACTCTCTGCACTACATTTTCGATAGTTCCGAACTAGTACTAAATTCTACAGTTTACACTAGTTCGTTTATTGGCACCATTTCGATAGTTCTGAACTAGCTACAAGTACCTACAAATTCTACAGTTTTACAACTGCCGCTTAAGTGCAGCCTTTGACACACCTCATGCAAGTGGCGCGATGGCCGACTGGCTAACGTATGTGCATTTCAATCTGAGGAGCGCGGGTTCGAATCCTGTCGGAGTCAAGGTGGATGATAATTTTTTTTTTAATTTTTTTTAAACTAATATTTTTTTTGTTTATTTATTTAATAAAGATTTACAATATCTAAAAAGTAATAAAATAAAAAATCAAAACAGGCCTGAGGGATCGGACAAACTTAATTAGGGGAACATTTCATTTCATACAAGATGCAAATAGAAAACTTTGTATATAATGCCTTACTAAACATCTGAGAATTGCAGAAATAGACAAAGCCGACGGCAATTGAACGAACGAAAAATTTTCATAGAATTTTTGTCACTTCGAAATTGCATACAAATCAAAGTGTGTCTTATAATGGTCACTCAATTCACTCCTTCTGAACTGGTGAGGGTCTAACTACAATTGATCTAGCTCCCTTTTGACACCTTTTCGCTAGTTCGGAACTAGAAATTTTGCTCACTAGTTATTGAGTTCCCTGCAGGGAAGTAGTTCAATAATTTTTGACGAGTATATCCTATATACAAATATACATACATATACATATGAATGCAAACGTGTACATACATATGTATGCAAACATACTCGTTAGCCTAAGCTGAAGCTAAGTTGTTAAACTCGAATCCGCTGGAAGCGCTGCTGCTGCTTGCACTCATTATCTCTGCTCCAAATGTTTTAATACTTCATTTTAACCAGGGTAGGAAGAAACTCAGAGTATGAGTGAGTGAGTGAGGAATTTCAGCCTCACGGCATGGTGATGAGTAGCCGTTTGCGTTTCTCACTCATCTAGAAAGCAGAGTGAGAGTTTTTTTTTGTTTCTTCACTCATTTCGAATGAGTGATGAAGAAATGAGGCGCTCACGCTGCGTGTGAGGTGAGCCGTCGTACGGTTTCTCTCCTCTTTGTGTAATGCGTGTGAGCGTGTGGGTGAGTGCGCAGAAACTCAGTAAATATTATATACCCCCGGGTTTCATTAGAACTTCGATGTATTTCGATAAATTTATCGATAAGTGAGTTATCGGTCAAAATGCGATTGCCCAAAAACCTTAATATTACCCTACAATATGGGTATCAAACGAAAGGGGATGACCCCAGGTTTCATTTTAACTTCGATATATATCGATAAATTTATCGATAACTGAGTTATCGGTCAAAATGCGATTGCCCAAAAACCTTAATATTACCTTACAATATGGGTATCAAACGAAAGGGGATGGCCCCAGGTTTCATTTTAACTTCGATATATTTCGATAAATTTATCGATAAGTGAGTTATCGGTCAAAATGCGATTGCCCAAAAACCTTAATATTACCCTACAATATGGGTATCAAACGAAAGGGGATGGCCCCAGGTTTCATTTTAACTTCGATATATTTCGATAAATTTATCGATAACTGATTTATCGGTCAAAATCTGATTGCACAAAAACCTTAATATTACCTTACAATATGGGTATCAAACGAAAGGGGATGGCCCCGGGTTTCATTTGAGTGCGATATATTTCGATAAATTTATCGATAACTGAGTTATCGGTCAAAATACGATTGCACAAAAACCTTAATACTACCTTACAATATGGGTATCAAACGAAAGGGGATGGCCCCAGGTTTCATTTGAACTTCGATATATTTCGATAAATTTATCGATAACTGAGTTATCGGTCAAAATGCGATTGCCCAAAAACCTTAATATTACCTTACAATATGGGTATCAAACGAAAGGGGATGGCCCCAGGTTTCATTTTAACGTCGATATATTTCGATAAATTTATCGATAACTGAGTTATCGGTCAAAATGCGATTGCCCAAAAACCTTAATATTACCTTACAATATGGGTATCAAACGAAAGGGGATGGCCCCAGGCTTCATTTGAACTTCGATATATTTCGATAAATTTATCGATAACTGAGTTATCGGTCAAAATGCGATTGCACAAAAACCTTAATATTACCTTACAATATGGGTATCAAACGAAAGGGGATGGCCCCAGGTTTCATTTTAACTTCGAAAATTTCGATAAATTTATCGATAACTGAGTTATCGGTCAAAATGCGAGTGCCCAAAAACCTTAATATTACCTTACAATATGGGTATCAAACGAAAGGGGATGACCCCAGGTTTCATTTGAACTTCGATATATTTCGATAAATTTATCGATAACTGAGTTATCGGTCAAAATGCGATTGCCCAAAAACCTTAATATTACCTTACAATATGGGTATCAAACGAAAGGGGATGGCGATCTCATTTAGAGATTATTGCTAAATTTTACTAAACAAATTCCTTAGGTTTATCTCATAACAAAATTAAAAAGTAATAAAACTCCACTGCAACTTTTGAAGATGTAAATGACCATAACTATGAAAAGCCAATATTAGATGAAGATTTTTTTGACTTCGGCGGTAAATACCTAACTACATATCTATATAACAACTTAATATATATTTTATTTACAACTTAATATACCTTTAGAAAACACAGATTTACCTGAAGTGCTTCCTGGTAGTGGCTCAAACATTATAGGAGAAGAATTTTTTAAATATTTGAACAATGCTGATAGTAGCCATGGCTGTTTTAAAAGATACCCTCTGATAAAGAAAGCATCTTTAAGATTCAGCACCCCGCTTACATCGTCAGCACCTGTGGAAAGGCTATTTTCATTGGCGGGCATTATAAACAGTCCTCGATGCCATGCACTTTACGATGTTTCTTTTGAAAAATTAGTTCTGCTTAAGGCTAATATTGAATATTATTGAAAGTAAATTATCCAAACAGCAGTCTTAATTTTGTATCTTTATTATTTCCGCTAATTTTCTCTCTTCTTAATACACATCCCAGTTTTAATTGTTTACTTAATGTGTGAGAAATAAACACATATCGCACGTTTTATGCAATAGGGATTTAACTCAAAAAAAAATTTTTTTTGGGAAAACGCAAATAAAGTTTTATAATTTCAAATAGCTTCCTTCTACGGCTAACTACAAAATCACTTTCATTTCCACCATTTTTATCTTTTTGAGTATTTTATAAGACTAGACTCAAAGGCACTACCCAGTTATTGAACTATATGGCAAAATCCCAGAAATCGAAAATTTCGAGTTAAATCCCTATTGCATAAAACGGGCGATATGTATGTATGTATGTAAAAATTATTAATATTTCTTGGAAAACGGTGTTGGGTAAGTATATCACTGTTTTTTACACATTGTAATCCCAGAAAACGAGAACAGTAATCGTAATTTCAAGTTTCTTACGATTACGATTACAGTAATTCTTATTTTTGTAACGACGATTACGATTACAGTAATCGTAATTTCAAGTTTCTTACGATTACAGTAATCGTAATTTTTGTAACGACGATTACGATTACAGTAATTGTAATTTCAAGTTTTTTACGATTACGATTACAGTAATCGTAATTTTTGTAACGACGATTACGATTACAGTAATCGTAATTTCAAAATTTCTAAGATTACGATTACTGTAATCGTAATCATCTTGTAATCGTAATCCTTATCTCCCAGCTCTGCGTAAGAGTAATAATTCTTAACTAAGGCATAGATTTTTTGCTGTGCCCTCATGTGTACATCGATAGTGAGTGTATCGATTCGCATACTACGGTCCATGTCTGCGGTTCAATATTCAATTTTGGATGACATAAACTTATCAAATTTTAACAAATATGGGCTGCGTATGTCACATACTAAATTTTCTCAATTTCCACTATATCACACCCTAAATCATAAAGTGACACAACTCAAAATTCAAAAATTTTCAGGAGAGACAAAAAAACTTTTTTTCTTTACAAGCAATCGTATGGAAAAAGGCCACGTTCGGTCAAAAGAGACACTTATTGAAAATTTTTTTAAAGTGGCTGCATGCTAAGCCGAAACAGAAGAAACAACTCATGTCTAAATTTATATGTACATATGTATGTATCAGAGATCAGCAGCGGTGCACCGCATTTTCTAAAGCACCGCAAAAATACTTATTTTTTGAGTGGCTCAAAAAATAAGCACCCAGAAAAAAAATTCACCGCCACCGCATTGATTGGAAACCTAAATGATATTGCGGTATTTAGTGTTGTTTATACCGCATACCGCAAACACCGCATAACGCAAATACCGTATACCGCAAACACCGCATATCGCAAACACCGTATATCGCAAATACCGCAATCACCGCAAACACCGCATTTGTTTACTTGTATACTATTCAGTGTTGCCGGAAATTTTTCACACACTGTAAAGGTATAGGCAATTGAAAATTCATTTGTACATGCATAAATACATAGATATGTGTTACTGATTATAAGATATACAGCAAATTTATTCTCAAGTATTTTTTTTTTATTTTTGTGTGCTTTGTTTTTTGTGGCAGTTTTTTGAATAATAAAATATTTTTCAATGAAATAATCAAAAATTCATTTTTGAAATCCAATACGACTAATAGGGCCATCAGAATGAATACTTTTCCGTCAAACGAGCAATCCGTTTAATTGACAACATAGTTTAATTAATTGCATTTACATAAATGCCGATCGACACATTCAGTACTTCAGCTTTGCCGTAAAAAAGACATCTAATTCAACTATGTTTCTCAGATAAACGAATTGCTAGATTGACGGAAAAGTATTCATTCCGACGGGCGCATAATAAAATGTATAAAAATAAACATGTGTATAGTTGTTGCCAGAGATGTAGAATAATTATTATTTCATTTTGAAATTATAAAAAAGTTTACAAATTTTCTTCAGAATCATAAAAGTCTTTTGATAATATTTTTTTCCTGATGAAAATGATAAAAATCTTCTATAATTATTATTCAGAAACTTATATTTTAAAAATCTTTCCATAATAGTTATTTCAAATATATATTTTTAAGTCTTCAAAGACTTTTAAATTGAGACAAATTTGAAAAAAGTCTTTGCGTAATTATTATCAGTAACAAATTGTTTTTTATATCTTCAAAGACTTTTTCATTGAGACAAAGTTCAAAAAAGTCTCAGAAAATTTTCAATAACTTTCATATAAGTATAAAATAAGAATAACTTTCATATAAGTACTTCAAAATTCAAGCAAATTTCCAATTTGAAATTGTATGAAAGATTTTTATTGAAGATATAAAAAATAAATTTGTTACTCAAAATAATTACTTAAAGATATTTTTGAAATTCGTCTCAATGAAAAAGTCTTTGAAGACTTAAAAAACAATTTGTTACGGATAATAATTACTCAAAGACTTTTTTTCAAATTTATCTCAATATAAAAGTCTTTGAAGATATAAAACAAAATTTCTCATTTGTAATAATTACAAAACGACTTAAAAAAATATCTCAGAAATAACTATTATGGAAAGACTTTTAAAATATGTTTCTTTCAATAATAATTATTTTTTGATTTTTATTTTTTCTCTTATAATAATTACAACTCTGGTTGTTGCTCCAATAAAATGACAAAAACTTCGGTTTCAATCAATGTATCGTAGCCAATTTTGTCGATTGTGAAAATTGAATGAATGCCTCGTTGAAAAATAAAGAATTATGTCACAGACAAACAAAAATGTGTAAACAAAACTTATGTGTATTACTAAGAAGCCATAAATGTGATTCAAGGATGTTAGGAAAAAACTCTATTTCATGTAAATAGGACATATATTTATCTTGAAATTCATTAGTCGAATTATTTTGAATGTAAACAAACTCTAAATTTTAAGTGGCACTTTCAATGAATTCATTAGAAATCCATAAGACGGTAAAAATTACAAACAAGAAATCGCACTGGCAACATTGTAAATATCTCTATTTGGGAAATGCGGTGTTTGCGGTATGCAGTGTTTGCGATATGCGGTGTTTACAATATGCGGTGTTTGCGGTGTTGTGATATCCATACTACTGCATACCGGAAGTGATCAAGAAAATGCGGTACGGTGTTTATTATGATCGCATATTTTGCGGTTGCGGTCATACTCCCACCGCATTTTTATGAGTATACTCTAAATCACAAAAAATGTATCGCATGCTGATCTCTGGTATGTATGTTTAAATATTCATCGCTTTAAAAGGCCTTTAAGTTAATCTCATAAATGGAATATGTTCACAAACAAATTAAAAAATATGTACAATGTACATACATACATACATACATGCTTTGTAAGGCGTTTACCTCAATTCAAAACGAAAGCAAAACACGATTAGCTTATTGTTAATAGCCACAAGCAAAGTACATACTCGTACATATTATGTATAACGCATTTATGCATTTCAATTGATTTATAAATTATATTTCATTTTTTTTGTAACTGAATGTGCGTTTGCGCCGCCCGCGGGTTATACATATCTACGATGCTACAGAGATATCTATATATGCATGTATGTCGTATGCATTTGTAATTATGTGTATACATATACCCTGCAGTCAAATCAATTAATTTACAAGACTAGGTATCCTGTCAAGCAGCCTATGCCGCTTCTGTGACAGGGAAGATGAGTCTGCAGAGCATATACTGGTCGAGTGCGATGCCATTGCAATGAAACGTGGAAGATTCCGAGGCTTGCTTTGGCCAGGTCAGGGGCTCATTCAGTCTCTAAAGCCGAGCGATATCCTTCGATTTCTGGAGGAGCTAGGGTTAGATAAGATAATGTGATCGAGGAGAGGGTACAATAGACCTAGTGGTCGCAGTACAATCCTTAACAAAATCTAAGTATCTATTTAACTCATTTACAACTATTGTGCCGCCAACGTCATAAACGCCCCAGAAATACTTATGTATAAGGTTTTCAACTGCAGCGTTTTGAAAAGTTTTCTAAACTAGGGCGATCTTCCACTCAGGTATCGTTATATATGTATATATGTATATGGAATATTTTATTAAATCTCTGAGAATTGGTGCATCAAATATACACAGTTGAAAAAGCAGGAAGATTATACAGCATAAGTCGGTTGACTGTCAGCGTCTGCTGATAAAATTACGAATCATCTGAAACAAGAATACCGATTTTACGAACTTCGAAAAAATCTTCCGGTCCTGACAGTTCAAAAATCACCATGACAATCAGACCACATGACATATGAATCGTCCATTTTCAAAACCGGCCATCTACAAAATTTTAATTTTTTAAGCTAGGTATCAGATCCAATTCTAAAACATCACCTGTATTTAATATTAAAACAATTTCTTAACCAAAACCTGCCATATTCAAGTCAAATTACTCTATAATAATAACACTGCTCTACAGCCAAAAAATACTCTGAACGCGACCATCCTATTTATATGTAAAATCGGTCGCTGATTCCGAAAATCGGGCTCATTTTTAATTCTATGGGAAGGTTTTTGAGATATCGGCAATTTACCGTTATTTGGCCAATGGCTCCACTTAATCCTGTATACCTCTTTAACGCAGTGAGCTATCTTCCTTGGAGTGACACTCAACGAAAGAAAATTAAATTTCCTTTTCATCCCTGCTACAACATTTTTCTGTAACTCTTATAGTTTCTGAAATATTGACGATTCAATTTGAATTTATTCGATTTTTTACGATTTTTTGAAGAAAAAATTGACTTTGTCAGGCAATATCTTTTAAACCAATGTCTTCACCTTCGGTTTTACTCCTTTACGTGAAGCTCCATTCTATTGGGAAAAAGATAAGCTATCAACGAAGAAAATCCATGGTAAAATAGAAAAGTTATAGGCGATCAAGTAAATACATCCAAGTCGCGCAATGCCTCTGCACGGGTATATTCTATGCATGTTATACCAATACCTACACATCTGCAGTAGCAGCACATTGGCAGCGCAGTAGATAAAAGCCCATTTACGGGTATAACATGCATAGAATATACGCGTGCAGAGGCATTGCGCGAGTTGGATGTATTTACTTGATCGCCTATAACTTTTCCATTTTACCATGGATTTTCTTCGTTGATAGCTTATATTTTTCCCAATAGAATGGAGCTTCATGTAAAGGAGTAAAACCGAAGGTGAAGACATTGGTTTAAAAGATATTGCCTGACAAATTCAATTTTTTCTTCAAAAAATCGTAAAAAATCGAAAAAATTCAAATTGAATCGTCAATATTTCAGAAACTATAAGAGTTACAGAAAAATGTTATAGCAGCGATGAAAAGGAAATTTAATTTTCTTTCGTTGAGTGTCACTCCAAGGAAGATAGCTCACTGCGTTAAAAAGGTATACAGGATTAAGTGGAGCCAGTGGCCAAATAACGGTAAATTGCCGATATCTCAAAAACCTTTCCATAGAATTAAAAATGAGCCCGATTTTCGGAATCAGCGACCGATTTTACATATAGATAGGATGGTCACGTCCAAAGTACAGACAAAAAATTTCATTTTGTGATCCAGTGTAATAAACACAAATCGTTTTAGCCATTGGTTTCTTAAGAGCAGTTTTTTGCATTTTTCTCACAAACGACTTGAGTGGAGATGGCCGGTTTTGAAAATAGACGATTCATATATGTATCACTATTGCCATATTTTACGTCGTGCTTTCAAATCTTAAAATTAAATAATTATTTAATTGTAATTATTAATTCTACATGTTTGCTAAAAAATTTTAGGGATCCGGCCATTTCCATTGCTAAATACATATATATCTCCAATACGCATTAATATGTATACATCAGGGATGGGCGGTTTTGAATAAATTTTTATTCAAATAAAAAATAAATTTTTATTCTTCATTCTCATATTCTTGAATAAAGAATAAATTTTTATTCTTCATTCCGGCGCCCTTCAATAAAGAATAGTTTTTTATTCTTTATTCTGATACCCTTGAATAAAGAATAAAAATTTATTCTTCATTCTGATACCCTTGAATAAAAAATAAATTTTTATTTTTCATTCTGATGCCCTTGAATAAAGAATAATTTTTTATTCTTCATCCTAAATTGGTTGAATAAAAAATAAATTTTTATTTTTCATTCAGATAATTTTGAATGAAGAATAAATTTTTATTCACGTTATTCAAATTATTTTTGCAGGTCACACAAGTAAATGATTTTGCGAATATTTTTCCGAACCAAGTATTTTCCCGAGCCCCAACCGAATATTTTTCCGAATACTTTCTCGAATCCGAACCCAAATACTCAACCGAATATTTTTCTGAATCCGAACCCAATATTTTACCAAATACTTTCCCGAATCCGAACCGAATATTCTCCCAAATCCGAAACCGAAAACTTTCCCGATTCCGAACCGAATACTTTCCCGAGTCTGAACCGAATACTTTTCCGGGTTCGAACCGAATACTTTTCCGGGTCCGAACCGAATACTTTTCCGGGTTCGAACCGAATAATTTTCCGTGTTCGAACCGAATACTTTTCCGAGTTCGAACCGAATACTTTTCCGGGTCCGAACCGATTACCAGCTGTAAGTAACGAAGTTATGGTAAAAATTAAAATGCAAACGAATTTGTATGTATAAGCAAAAGAAGTATGTAGTTTCTTGTTGTCATTATGTTCTGGTCATCGGTTTTTAATGAAATTTGGCGCCGTTCTATTCAAATACAAAGACATTTTCATTTTTACCATAACTTCGTTGATTAAAGAGCCAGCGGGTCCCGGACTCGGTACAGTAATCGGTTCGGACTCGGAAAAGTATTCGGTTCGGTTTTGGAAAAGTATTCGGTTCGGACCCGGAAAAGTATTCGGTTCGAACTCGGAAAAGTATTCGGTTCGGACCCGGAAAAGTATTCGGTTCGAACCCGGAAAAGTATTCGGTTCGGACCCGGAAAAGTATTCGGTTCGAACTCGGAAAAGTATTCGGTTCAGACTCGGGAAAGTATTCGGTTCGGAATCGGGAAAGTATTCGGTAAAATATTCGGTTCGGATTCAGAAAAATATTCGGTTGAGTATTTGGGTTCGGATTCGGGAAAGTATTCGGAAAATAATTCGGTTGGGGCTCGCGAAAATATGTGGTTCGTATTCAGAAAAATATTCGCAAAATCATTTACTTGTGTGACCTGCAAGAATAATTTGAATAACGTGAATAAAAATTTATTCTTTATTCAAAATTATCTGAATGAAAAATGAAATTTTATTTTTTATTCAACCAATTTCGGATGAAGAATAAATTTTTATTCTTTATTCAAGGGCATCAGAATGAAGAATAAAAATTTATTTTTTATTCAAGGGTATCAGAATGAAGAATAAATTTTTATTCTTTATTCAAGGGTATCAAAATGAAGAATAAAGAATTATTTTTTATTCAAGGGCACCAAAATGAAGAATAAAAATTTATTTTTTATTCAAGGGTATCTGAATGAAGAATAAAAATTTATTTTTTATTCAATGGTATAAGAATGAAGAATAAATTTTTATTCTTTATTCAAGGTCATCAGAATAAAGAATAAAAAATTATTCTTTATTTAAGGGCGCCGGAATGAAGAATAAAAATTTATTCTTTATTCAAGGATATGAGAATGAAGAATAAAAATTTATTTTTATTTTTTCGTTATTGAATTATTCAAATTTTGAATAATGCCCATCCCTGGTATACATGCATTATACCTAAATCCAATTGAATTACACAAGAGCTCAATATTGGAGTC
Organism: Urophora cardui; assembly: GCA_960531455.1. Taxonomy (NCBI): domain Eukaryota; kingdom Metazoa; phylum Arthropoda; class Insecta; order Diptera; family Tephritidae; genus Urophora; species Urophora cardui. The sequence goes on along the minus strand of OY482671.1, from coordinate 90,789,467 downwards.
CTTCCTTTTATATTCGGGCAATATTTCACACGAAAATAACGGAAGTCCTGTTCTGCTGTAAAATAATTACTTCGTACATACATACATACATACCTATGTACATACAAATGCAAGTAATTACATGAATATGTATTAATGCATTTTTGCAGCTTAATACCATTATCATAATTAACACATATCATTGTCATCGATAAATTCTGAGTGGCAATTAATTTACAAATGAACATTGAATGTTTTATGGTTGAAACAGCCGTGCCCAGTTTATTATGAAATGGAAGCTGCACACGATATAGCAACAATTGCCAGTAGAGAGTATGTTCATACCAGCGATTAGGTATGTACAGTTGCCGCTAAAATATTAGTTAAACTAGAGCAAACATATATTTAATTCAAGTGTATATATAAAACAAATAAGTTATAATTTCTTCTTCTTCTTGATTGGCGCTTAACCGTCTAGACGATTCTGGCCGAGTCCAACAGAGCGCGCCAATTGCTTCTGCTTCGTGCAGCATGGCGCCACTTGGGAACACCTAGCGAGGTAGCATCGCTGTCCACCTGATTTTCCCACCGCAGTGGAGGTCTCTCTTTTCTTTTGCGTTCAGCGGGTTTCGATAGAAATACTTTCTTGGCCGGAGCGCCTTCATCCATTCTCGCGACATGACCTGCCCAACGCAGCCGCTGGATCTTTATTCGCTAAACAATGTCGATGTCTGTGTAAAGCTCGTACAGCTCATCGTTAAATCTCCGTAGATACTCGCCCACGCCAAAGCGCAAAGGTCCATAAATCTTCCGAAGAACTTTCCTCTCGAATACTCCAAGTGCCATATCATCTGATTTTGATATAGTCCATGCTTCTGCGCCGTACATGAGGACTGAAACTATGAGCGTCCTGTAGAGTGTGATCTTTGTTTGTCGAGAGAGGACTTTACTTTTCAGTTGCCTACTTAGTCCAAAGTAGCATTTATTGGCAAGCGTGATTCTTCGTTGGATCTCCGTGCTGACATCATTCTTGGTGTTAATGCTGGTTCCCAAATAGACGAAGTCCTTAACAGTTTCGAATTTGTAGCTGTCAACAGTGACGTGGCTGCCAAGGCGTGCCGTTTCTTTGCGTGATTACATGAGGTACTTCGTCTTATCCTCGTTATAATTTACTGGGTTTAAAATTTAGTTCTCAGGTATTTGACGACCAAGTTTTCTTCCGGTATCCAAGAATCTAAATCATTAGTTAAATTGAGCGCTGAGATCATTGAATTGCAATTTTGCAAGCGGTTTGTAACCTTGGTCTTAAATAGTTAAAGTTTTGAAAATAATCTTTCTGCTGATGCACTGCAACCAATTCACAATAAATTCTCATTTATATTGTTTTTCATATTCCACACGCTGTGCCAAAACTCTTCTTTTCGGTTTGTTCAAACAATTTTCTTGCATTCTAAAAATTTATACTCCTAAATGAAAAGTGAAAAGGTAACAAAGAGGTTTTTTTATATTTAAGAAAAAAAATAAAAAATATTTGTTACATTATAGTTAAATCAACAAGTCTCCGCTGTGGAATCTCCGTCTTAAATTCAACAGCAAAAGTATGTATTTATATTTATTTTTACGGCAAAGTGTTTGATCCAACTACTTTCCGTTATTAATTTAAAGACGACCGTTTTTTATTCAAAAAATCACTGTTAACATACTTTTTTGTGAGAAAACATTTTTTGTTTGTGAGAAATCCAATGAAAACAAGTAAGGAAGCCTAAGTTCGAGTGGAATCGAACATTAGATACACAGCTGTATGCTTTCATTGTTTGTTTGCGTTTGATGAAAACACGGTGTATTTTATATAAAGCGAGTGATGCATAAAGTGGGCGTAGCCACGCCCATTTTCAACATTTTTATCAGTCATTCAACTAAGCATATGAATATTATTCTTTGTGCAAAATTACATTCCTTTATGACTTCTAATTACAAAGATGTCACGTTACAAATTTCCAAAGGGTGTTCCAGAAATATCTTTGTTAAAAAGTAGGCGTGGTCATAAACCGATTTGAATAAATTTTTGTGTGTCTATTAGCACAAGTTATAAAAGTGTATAAACCAAGTTTCGTCTTAATGTCTCAATTATTTGTCGAGTTATGGGCTCCGAAATTTCGTATATTCCTTTGTCTAAGAAGAGGCGGTGCCACGCCCATTTTCCAAATTTTTCTATTTTTTGTTTCCGGTCTATTGTGGAACTCATGCCACAAAATTGAATTGAATGAATTATCTTTATATTTGACAAAGATATCGCTTAAAATATTTTTATTAGGCCCCTTTATAGTTCCCATATATAAAAGTGGGCGTGGTCGCCAACCGATTTCGCTAAAATTTTGATCATATATTACCACAACTAATAAAAGTGTACACACCAAGTTTCGTCATTATATTTAAATTATTTGTCGAGTTATGGGCTCAGAAATCTCGTATATTCCTGCTTCTAAAAAGAGGCGGTGCCACGCCCATTTTCCAAATTTTTTGTGCTTTTCGTTTTATATCCGTAGTTGGACTCCTGCCATAAAATTTCAATGATATACCTTTATATTTGACAGAGATATCGCTTAAAATGTTTTTATTAGGTCACTTTATAATACCCATATATAAAAGTGGGCGTGGTCGTCAACCGATTTTGGCAATTTTTCGTCCAAACATTTGCCTAAGTAAGTATATCACGCCTACCAAATTTCATCGATATATCTTCAACGGTTTCTGAGTTATGACATATAAAACTTTCAATGTTTGGCCCTTAATAAGTGGGCGTGGCACCGCCCATTTTTCAAAATCTCACCAAATTTCTTCATAAGGGCCTGAGCTCCACACGTGGGTGAAATTTTATCACTCTAGCTCTATTAGTGACTGAGATACAAAATTTCTGATTTTTACTATATAGGGGAAGTGGGCGTGGTCATGGTCCGATTTCGCCCATTTTCAATACCATCCGTTCCAGTCTTGATACCAACTTGCATTCCAAATTTCATCAAAATATTTCAATTTTTGCGCGAGTTATCATGCGTACAGACAGACAGACGGACGGACAGACGGACGGACATGGCTCAATCGATTTCTTTTTTCACCCTGATCAATTTGATATATATAAGTCAATATCTATCTCGATTATTTTATGGTGTTACAATCCACCGTTATGTGATTAAAACTATAATACTCTGTGTACTAGTACAGCTGAGTATAAAAATTCAGAATCTTCATATGCAAACACTTATATTTTTGAATATTGTATTAAAAGGTATATCTTTTTAGCTCTTCCTCTTTTCAAGCACAAATATAATACGTCTTTCACTTTTGCCAGTGGCAAATTGCCACCTCTTAACCCAGAGAGGGCTTATTCTTTATACTGCTTCTGTGTTATATTGGGGTTTTGGGTGTTTTTGGCTTGAAGATCCTCTCACGTTAGGTATCCAGCATTATGCTTTCCCTTTATGTTTTCATTATTGCAGCAGAAGTTTTTTTACAATTGGCTACTCGATCGTCAAAAAAGTTAACACTATTTTTACCTGGCGTCACTTACGTTTCATTTTAGAGGTGGGACACTATCGATAGTTTTTGATAGTTTAGAAAAAATTATTGATATTCTTCAAAAAATAAACCATTGATAGTACTATCGATAGAACTATCGCCGAAAATTTGAAAAAAACCAGGAAAACATCAAAATCTCAATTTTTTACGTCCAGTCCAGTATATTTTAGTACACGGAAGTGAAGGTTTGAAGTCGAAACAAAAAAAAATCTTCTATAATGTCGTTTAAATTTTTTTGTACATATACGAATATAAAACCTCTACAGAATCTGAAATATTATGGTGCAATATGGGGATGTAAAAGTTGTAAAACTATCGAGAGTACACATTACCATCGATAGTTTCTGATAGTTTTGAAAAAGCCATCGATGGTCTTCGATAATGTTCAAAAAAATAAAGTATAGATAAAAAAATAAATAAATATAGTATAGATATATATATTTCCCACCTCTATTTCACTTTTTAACTGGCATTAATAAGAAAATGTCTTAATTTTAAAGATTTAAATGATGCAGATTTGTTTGACAGGTAAATTTTAAAGAAACTTCAAGATATGAGCTAATTTGAAAGATCGGTTTTGAAATTAAGATAACTTTTCTAGGTAAACGTAAGTGACGTTTTATTTTCCTATTTAGATTTTCAGCAAGAAATTATGTATATTTATTACAGCTAATTTGAAAATTAAATATTTCTGAGAAGCTTGGTTCACTACCTTACCAATCGTGGTACTTTGGAAACTCTAAATCAAAGTCGATTTTTCTCAATTTCAACTCACTTTTCTAGGATTTGCCCATGTATAAACAAGGTAAATATTTGATTGGATGCTTATAATTCTAGTTTGGTGATTTGGTTAAGTTAAACACCTCAATTTTAAAACAATTTACCTATGTATGTATCTATGAAATCCTAGTTCGAGTACTGTCAATACTACTTTGCCTTTACGGGCCCCAAAAACCTTCCGGGCCCCAGGCCGATTGTCCTGGCTGCCCCCCCCCCTCTCCGCGGCCATGAGAAGGAGGGAAGAAAAGGTGAACAAACGGAGGCTCTACATGTTTGCAGTTGGGTCCCGGAAGTAGGGAAGATGAAGAGAAAAATGCAAAAAAAAAATTAATTTTTAGGTGAAAAATTTTCCAATAGTTTCCGTTGTTGACTTAAATACGAGGGTACTTGAATCATGTGTTTGATAGTTACAAAATCCTTCACTAAGGCCCGGTTTCACCAACCGGTCTCAACTTAGTTAAGCCGATTTTTTTACATTTTCAGTTTCACCATGCAACTAAGCTAAGTCACAAGTTAGTCAGCTTTTGCCTTGACTAAAACTAAACTAAGAATTTGAGTCGCTTTAGCAAATTCAACTACCAAAAGAGCGAATATGCAAAAAAATGAGATACATACATACATGCATATAAGGACGGTTGAACTAACTTTCTTCATACACCTTTTGAAGACTATGCCGCCGCTATAAACTGGCCCACCTACATGCATACATATGTACATGCAAAAATGTGAGGGCTAGTTGGTCTAATGGAACGGGGCTTTAAATTAGGTCTGAAGGGACGTGGTTACGGACTTGGCTACATGTTATGCAGCGGTGAAGCAGGGCTGGTCATGTCTAATGGCTTCACAATGATAATGTAATCATATTTTTCATATATTTGGGCCATTTCGGTAACTAGTAATGGCAACAACGTAAACTGGTCCTGTATTAGCACATTACCTGGTTCCAATTTTTGCAGGACAGCTTCATGCAGCTATTAGATGGACAGCATTGGAATTTAATCTTACTTAAATGCCTGCATGCCCGTTCATCTGAACGCATGACTGAGTCACCAGCTGATTACCGGTACGATCGTAGGTATGTATGCATGTACATAAGTACGTATGTATGTTTGTACAATCTACAATATTTGGTTGATGGTTGCGACGATTTCATGGTTTGACGTGAATTGTGTTGTTTGCTTTTTGTCGCTCTGTATACAAGTAACTATGTACATACATACATAATATGTCGTACCTAAATTTGTTGTTGCACTTTTTCAGTTGTGCTTTTTGCTGTGTATTTGTAATGTCCTGTCGTCCTGACTTCTGTCGGTAATAAATTCATCTTTCGCTGTTGACACTTGGTTGTTGTTATGTAGCAATTCTCAGTTGCATGCAAAGTTGCAAGCAAACAAACAATAGTTCTTGCAATATGATGCTCTTGTTCTTCTACATAAATACATACATACACACACACACACGCACATGGCCTGACGTTTGCGTCCCTTTAACTATCGCTGAAATCCAACGCCAGCTGCTGCTGTTGCTACAGTTAAGCCAACATTTGTCTGTCCAGGCATGAATGTTGTTGAATTTTGTTGCATCGTATTTTTGTTGTTGCACATGACGAGCACATCAGAATCATCATCATCGTTTGTTGTTGCACGCTCGCTGTTCGTTGGTGTTAATTTATAAGCAACACAAAGTTGAATTAAATTTTTGTTCCGTTTCTGCTTTTCGCTTGACGCTTGCACCGACTGGTATTTGTAGCAACTCCCCCCTCTACGCCGTCCGCCACCTCTTTTGGCCAGAACTTGTTACCGCCCTAGCAAAATCATTTCTTACAATTTTATAATACATAATTTAGTTTTTGTTTATTTTATTCCGCTTTGTTGTTGCATTCATTTTCGTTCGTTGTCTGCCAAATAAAATCGTCTTTTTATGAATGTAATAATCATAAAATGCGACACTGCAAACAAGAAAAAACTACATCGACAATGACAAGAATTAACAACACCTACAACAATACCAACAACCTTGAACTCCTTATTGGGAAAAAGAAAAAAAAAACATTTTTACATATTTACAAAACATGTTTTTACTGGGATTTAAAAGGCACTGGCCATAATTGTCCTGCAAAGAATTGCGATTATAAGGTACAAGATTTATCCAACTTCGCTTGCCACGACATATTTAGAAGATATTTTTATTAGAATTATTTCATTCAAATGTACTCTATACCACATTGCAGTCGATGCTAAAGAGTAAATTTAGGATCTCTGGGAGTCTTTCTTAATTTCGTTTCATTTTATTGCTTATGCTTCAACCTTTAATTGCTCGACCCTCAAACTTAAAGTTGGGCAGTGGAGTGCAGCAAAACTATGTATATATGTACGAGTCAACATACCCTGCTCGTTGTTATTCTCTTTTTGAAACTCTTTATATTAATCAGCATCCACATTCGGTGGCTCGGTGGCTGCGATATATCCATTTCGGTTGCAACTCGCAGTTGCAACAACAATTAAATGTGATGACAAAAGCAAGCCAAATCACAGTTGGAGCGCAATCGAAAAGGGGGTTTGATATTACATACATACTTACGATGATACACACTTAATATCCATATATGTGTGCATTTGCGTTTTTATTTTTTTCCATTTTCCGACTTGTTGTCAAGTTCTCGGAACGATTTATGTATGTGGTGCATCCTTTTATCCCTACTCATTTTAGTAATTTTTGTTGCACGTACCGCGTGTTTGTTACTTTTTTTGCCTATAAATGTTTGTTGATTAATTGGAAAAGCATGTGATATATGAATGCTGAGTGAATTATTGCAGCTGCAGCTTAATTTATGACTCTCGCGACATTCCTTGCCCTGTTAACATATTTTTTTAAGATTCACTTTTTACTTCCGAGTTTTTAGTTGTTTTATGGCTTCTTAGGTAATAAATACTTTTAAAAGCCCACATATTAACTAGTATTTATATATGGCTGCTACCAACTTGACAGTTTCGGAGGCAAGAAGCAGAATAATTCGTTGAGATAAATGTGTCAATAATTTGAGTAGGTTGGAAATCGTATATGCAACACTTGTTATGACCCATAGCTTAAAAACAGCTAAAAAGTTATCAGCATTCGTTTTCTTTTAAGTTGTCTTCAGTGTCGTGGTAATTTCAATTTTAAACACATTTCGCGGCGACTGCCTCATGCCATGCATTTGGTCCCCTAATAACTAGCATAAAAAAATTAGTACTCATTAAAAATCGGAATCATAGCTGCAGACAACAATTACCTAAAACTGATCTATTTAATTGACTTTTGAAAAGCATTTGACTCTGTTGATCGTAATTTCTTCTACTTTACCTGTTAGCTATTAAGGCAACCATTACTAGTGACACTTGACAAGACTTTGAACATCCGAACTTTGTAAAATAATCTCGAAGTGGCCCAGGGTTTAATTTTTTCGCTCTGTGTACAAAAAAAAAACCGTGTGTAGCACAGTTCATGTGACAGAAGTTAACTTCTTACATTACTTACTTTAGTAAAAGCCACTCATATTTCTGTGTTGTGAGAATAACAACGAATGAATCAATGAAAATTATGGTCTATTTAGAAAAAGTCAATGGTCTATTTAAGAATAATACTGAGAAGAGTTCTCTGTTTCAGTCTTGCTCAACACCTTTCATTCGATACCAGTATTGCTCAGCAGTATTTCGGGGTCATCCGGGTCCATGTTTTGACCAATACCTGGAGACCCGATCTAGAAATCATAATCAGTAAATCTCTGCTCAACACCTTTCATTTGATACCAGTATTGATGAGAAATATTCCGGGGTCATCCGGGTCCACGTATTGACCCATATCTGGGGACCCGACCTGGGAATCATAATGAGTAAATCTCTATTTAAAAGCCATGTTTAATATCTTTTATTTGATACGAATATCGTCCAAAATATTTAGGGCAAAATCGGATAAACGTTTTGACCTTTTGCTGTTTCCGGTTTGCTATTTCAGTGCAACGGAAATGTACCTGCTATTTCCTTTTTAAAATTTCACTATCCATAAAATCTAATCTGTATCGCCGCCTAAGAAGTTAACTTCAAAAATATTGGCTAATAAAGTTCAATGCCATAATACGATTTAAGACTGTTACATTAATCAAGTGTAATTCTTTAGTTGTACATATTTACGACATAATTTGAGTGTCTGTTCTGACTTAAAAAATCAATTTGATAAACAGCTTAATCAGTCTCAATTTTTATGCAAGTTTAAATGTGCCTACTCATATGTATCGACAAGACTCACTTTATTTCCTATTTTCCTTCTAAGCCCTTTAAGGACATATCTAACTAGCTTCCTTTAAGGTATGTCAACCAACCGTAATGTGATCAATTATAATTATGATAAACTGTATGCTGTACATACATACTACAGGTGAGTATAAAAATACAAATCCCCACGAGTATTTAATCAGTTATATGTCAATATATTGGTTTGTACGAGTAGGTATTTATATACCTATGTACATTAGGGTGGCCCTTAATTTGAAAAGTGTTCGAACCCTCGATTTCCCCCCCTAGAAATATGTTAATGGTCAAAAAACATAGATATACGAAGTTTTAGGCCGATCAAAAAAGATTTAGAGGTCGCTCAAAGAGCATGAAGTTCCAAGAATTACGATTTCTTGCTTTTTTTTATTTTATTCCCCTGTATTCTATATATTATAGACAACTTGACATTGTACATATTTTCCGTGAATTTCCCAAGTTATTATCTTTTCAAAATGACTAGGATCTTATAAATCGGTCAATTATTAATAGAGTAACAGAATAAAATAACTGGCGTGTCCCATATTTACAGTGATATTTGTATTGTGAATAAGCTATTTATAATAAACATCGTTGCAATTGTGAGGCGCACTCGCTTATAAGCGATAATTATTTGCAAGTTGTCGTTATAACGGGATTACTTCTATTCAAAATTAATTTTTGGTTAGTGTGCTTAGAGGACAAACGTGACATAGAGTAAATTTAATATAAATACGAGAATGGGTGGATATAGATTTAGATCAAAAATTTATTTAGTAGGAACTTCATGTCCTCAAATTCTTGGCGCAAAACTACCGTCAAATAAACAAGTGTTGTCAGTTTTTTTCCATAATCATAACACAGTGAAATTACCGATACGTAAAAGTGCCAGATTAGCTGTAAAGGAAGTATCAGTGTTTTGGGAGAAAGCTAGAATCCCCATAAAAAGTGAAATTAAATGTATCGCGAAACTGGAAAATATGCACAAAGAATGGCAGGCCATTAAAAAAAGTAAAAATCGTTCAAATTATAAACAAAAAAATAAAGAAAGGCAATTCAGTGAAAAGTTGGAATATTTATTTGATATTGCGCATAACAATGCTCTTCAAATGCTAAAAATTGAATCCGACAAGCAGTTTTTAGTAAACCAACGTAAGAAAGGACGACAGGGATCTCTTTGTGTTGTTGATAACAAAACTGCGAAGTTGGAAAAAAGAAAACAACAACGTCTAGAGGATGAAATAAGAAGAAAAGCAAAATATTTTAACAGTATCCAAAGTGATATGGACGTTGTTAACACAGAAGGTATGTTTATATTTAATAAATTTTATTGTTTTTTAATATCGTGAATCACGTGTGTAAGCTCAAAATAGAATAATTTCGTGAGTTTAGTTACATACATATCGAGGCATAACCGCCAAGTTAACGTAAGGAGCATATTAAAATTTTTAGAGGATAACGTTTTCTTTTGTAAATATTTACGTAAATGCGCTAATAATTTCTATGAGGTTTTGCTGCATTATATACCTAAAGTGAAATGTGATACGACATCATCCAACTACATATGCGCATATATATATACGTATACTTGCAACGTCCGTGCCTCACTGCGCACTTTGCTTCGAGCAACTGCAACCTGGCTTGAGTTTTGCCTGGGACTGCGTTGCTTATTAAACGCCACCTCGTTTGTAGATCGAAAGCTGTGGGGAGTTTTAACCGCAGTAGTCCGTAGTCATAAAAATTTGATTCGTTATCATTATTTAAGTATGTAGTATGTAAGTATGTATGTATACATATACATTTTAAAGCAGGCAGGCACGTACCCAGGGGGGGGGGGCTCGGGGGGCTCAAGCCCCCCCCCCCCCCCCGAAATTCGAAGGAAGTATTTTTTTTTGTAATTTCCTCAACTCGCGTCTCACAAATTCGAATGTCAAGCATGGCGAAAGCGGGTTTGGATTTTCTTTAAAAAATTTAGCTCTTTCAAGCCCTTTTTTCGTGAACCTAGCCCCAACCAAAGTGCGCAAGTTCGAGTCTTGGCAGAAGCAAAAGTAACCTGATGAGTCTTAGAGGGATCTAAGGCGAAACAGCTGTAGTTACATCCATGCTTAAAAAGTTTTTTTCTAGTTTATAAAAAATAAAAAATTAAATATAACAAGGGCCTGTGCTCGTTAAATTAAATATATCAAAATTTTTTCTGCCAACACTAAATTTCTAGATAACAAGTAAGGAAGCCTAAGTTCGAGTTCTCGCTATGATCTCCATTCACTGGGATATTGCTGTTGATCCTGACCATGTCATAGACATTTTATCAAAAAACAAATCCAGAAGGCTACTTCTTTGATGAAAAGGTTATTGTAAAAGAAAGTTTTATATGAAATTTTGTACCACATTCCATATGTATATGTATGTATGTATGTACATAATAAAAGTCAATTAAAATAGCTTTTCAGTAATCTTGTACATACATATGTACAAATTTTTTCCATATTCATTTTCAAAATAATCAACCAATATGAATAACTTTCATTTGACCTATGTATGTACATATGTATATGTATGTGGGGGGGGGGGGAGTGCAATTTGTCCATAATTTCTGTAAGCCCCCCCCGAAACGAATTCCTGGCTACGGGCCTGAAAGCAGGTGATGATGGCGTTCAAAAAACGATTAAAACAAAAATATCCAAACTAAAGGGGAAGTTAACATCACTATGGTCTCTTATGGTCGCTGATTATGCAATTTGAATAAGACAAAACTAACATCAACTCTAGCAGAGCCCCAACTCCGAGTCCTAAGTGCTCTCACAGAAACCAAGGAACGTATGAGCGATACCGAATTCATTGTTAACGTGCTGTAATACACCAATTTCGACTAAATACCTCTCAGTTAATGTTAATGCTTTGTCGGATCGTACAGTGAATGTAAATTTTTTGATCATCTTTAAAACTAAGTCTCCGTTAAAGGTAAAGTGTGGCTTTATTCTATCTTAAGATCTGCATACAAAAATGGTTCATTCCACCTCCTAGTCTCTGAGAATTTAATGTTATTTTCTTTGCATTTCGAAAGTCCTTTTCGATATTATAAGTAATAATAAATATTTGCACTCCACTGTATATAAATGTGAGAAAATGTGTTGGTAATAATTTATCTTACAACTTGTTCGCACGTGAAAAGAGGTGTTGAAAATTAATTTATTACCACAAAAAGGTATTGAACTCCGGTTTTCGCATATTAAATATACATACATATGTACGTATTTATATCTAGCTTTGTTTGTCTTCTTATTATTATTATTATTTTTTTTTTTTGTGAAACGGAGTGCCAGCTACTTGTTGTAGTTTTGTCAATCTTACTGTCTGATTGCAGGTCGATAGGTTCGCCTTCGCTCTTTTGATTTCATTGAAATGATTTTTGTAACGGGTGTAATAAATCAGCGTTAAAGTGTTAGCGGCGAAGTACATATGTACATATGTAGGATCCATTAAAGTTATGAGCCTATAGAACTTAATTACTTCAGATTGTAAGTAATAGGAGAGTTTTAATTTTGTGGTGATGATAGCATACCTACCTGGTTATAAAACTTATAATAATTGCAGGATTCTGGATACGATGCTTAATTCACTACTAGTTGTTCATAAATATTTCGCTAGCTTAGAGTGCAAATTGTGTAAGCCCTTTTTTCAAACTTTGTAGGAGAGACAAAAAACAAAAAATAACAAAAATTTCGAAATGAAAAAAAAAAAAAAATCTGTTCATGTAAAATTTTGGACTTGCACAATTTTCTTCGTTTTTTGGACTTACACAATTTTCACTGAATAACAACGAGTAGAAATATGACAAGAGTCACAGACTTGTTTAGCGTGGTGCGTATTTGATTTTTCTAGCGTTCTACATAAAAATACACTTTTTCATAAAAATGGACTTACACAGTTTGCACTCTAAGCTAGCGATTTGTCGATTCTCTCAGAATTGTCGATTTATCTTTTCACCCTGATCATTTTGATATATATAAATAAGTCTATATCTATCTCGATTGTTTCATTCTGTTACAATCCACCGTTATGTGATTAAAACTATAATACTCTGTGTACTAGTACAGCTGAGTATAAAAATATGAATAGTCTTGCTAAATGCAAGTAGGTGTGTGCATAGTAAATGTACATATGTACATATAAGCATAAAAGTCTATACTAATACCATGCTAATCTTCGTCAATTATTTAGAACATTTTCAAGCTAACAAAAACCACAATTACTTACCTTATTGACAACCATTATGAGAACTAAATAGGTAGGTAAACCAGCTGCCATATAACAAAATGCTGGTAACAACACAAAACAATGACATAAACAAAACAATTTAAATAATAACGAGCGATGCAACAAATGATAATAAAGACTTGATTTACTGGCCACTTCTCCCACTATTCTCTATATCACTCCAGTTCTCGTTATCTCAATTGTGGTGTCTATGGAATTTAAATTTAAGACAGAAACTAATCAAAGTATGTGGCGGCAAATGGTAAATGTAGGTAATTTTATTATTTTAATAATCTTGGTATAAAATTATTTACGCTAAGCCTTTTTGCAGCTCTATTCTGGGTCCTCAGAATTGCGCCGAAAGCCGATATTTTTGTATTTGTACTCAGAGCTCGAATTCGAAAGCTTATAGAGATTCAGTACGAAATCATGCCTCCTGACTGATGTTAGTGCGAAAATGTTTACCTGAGGGTCTAGCACCCCCACGAAAGGGTTATTTTGACCTTATTTTTAGAAATTCAAAAAAAAATTTATTTTTGAGGTCACTAGAGGGTTAAAATGTTCTAAAAAATTATTCGTCATAAAATTTCAGTAGGCATGCGGGCAAAAAAATGTACATTAAGATGTAACAACTAAGTGTACCAGTGGCCCCAGTGGCCCCAATGGCGCACATAGGGTTAGACGATTATATAATCGGAAACTTCCTGTCAGGCCACATACACTGGCGTATTAAACTTAGAATTGGGACTATAAATACCAAAAATATGAAAAATAAATATTTTAGCTACATTTAGCGACGTCCAAAAAAAAATTGTAAAACCCAATAATTAAGTTTTTGTTGTTTGTCCAGGTTCTGGGGTTGAACCCGCGACCTCTGGTATAACAGTCGAAAACTCGAGCAACTACACCACAGCGGTGACTGCTGTACCCACAAAAAATTGATAACCATAAGTATCTAAATTATACATGCATTCAATTGCGAAAATTGGGTCATTGTGTACAAATTCGATAGTAGTAGTAGTTTAAGTCTTTATTTAAATATTTGCGACAACAACAATACATAAATTAATAGGCAACACGATTTGTGATGCATTAATAACAAATGCAAATTATGTACATATGTACATATGTACATATGTCTTTACACATATCGTCGCTCCCAACGAAGACTAGCACGGTTCGTTGTTCGCGTGGAAGACTAACACACTTCGTTGATTGCGTGGAAGGCTAGCACACTTCGTTGTTCGCGTGGAAGCCTAGCATGCTTCAGTTCTCTGCGTGGAAAACTAGCATACTTCGTTTCTCTGCGTGGAAGACTAGCATGCTTCAGTTCTCTGCGTGGAAAACTAGCATACTTCGTTTCTCTGCGTGGAAGACTAACATGCTTCACTTGCTTGGGTGGAAACTAACATATTTCTGTTTGTTAGAAATAAGCTTAGGGGTTAAGCACATGAGGAGGATAGTCCGAGGAGTGAAAGATATTTGATAAGTAAGTGCAAGAACAATAATTCATACTGCAATAAAACTTTAAACAGGAACTTTCAGCCAAACTATATGAAAAGTATATGAGTTTCAAATATTCCTAGACTTGTACTAGGCCTACTTTTAAGTATGTGCATAGGTTGTAAAAAAAAAATAGAACCGTGCTAGTCTTCGTTGGGAGCGACGATATATAAATATAGAGTTCCGAGTAATAACTAACTCGGTGTTTTATTTGATGCGAAAGACAGGTTTTATTTGCACAACCTATGCACATATTTAAAAGTAGGCCTAGTACAAGTCTAGGAATATTTGAAACTCATATACTTTTCATATAGTTTGGCTGAAAGTTCCTGTTTAAAGTTTTATTAAAGTATGCATTATTGTTCTTGCACTTACTTATCAAATATCTTTCACTCCCCGGACTATCCTCCTCATGTGCTTAACCCCTAAGCTTATTTCTAACAAACAGAAGTATGTTAGTTTCCACCCAAAACAAGTGAAGTATGCTAGTCTTCCACGCAGAGAACTGAAGCATGCTAGTCTTCCACGCGAACAACGAAGTATGCTAGTTTTCCACGCAGAGAACTGAAGCATGCTAGTCTTCCACGCGAACAACGAAGTGTGCTAGTCTTCCACGCGAACAACGAAGTCTGTTAGTCTTCCACGCGAACAACGAACTGTGCTAGTCTTCCACGCTAACTGAACCGTGCTAGTCTTCGTTGGGAGCGACGATATGAGTAGTCCACTATCAAAACTGGCTATGTGAATTTTTTTCGATATTGAGTTTTTGATGGATTAAATATGTAACAGCATTTAAAGGTGAATAATGTGAATTAAGAATTTATTGCAAAATCCTTCCGAATTCTGAAAAAATAGCATTAAATACGATTACGCTTTCAAAAGTCTCTACAGATTTTATATGTACACATTCAAAATTCTATTTTTGTTTTTTCTACTTTGTGACTTAATATGAAAAATTCACATAGGGACTTTTGAGAGTGGACTACTGATATGTATGTACCTAGTGCATGTTTGCTCATGAACCATATTCGAATTTATGCATTTCAAATACAATTTAACCATAAATAACTATTAGTTATGACTACCAAGAATATCGGTCGGTAGCTGTGTTTCAAATATTAATTTGTCAAGGTTTGTTGTTATGTAGTATGTGTCAATGAATGCATAGGTTTTTTATATCTGTTAGCTACGCACAATACTTTTGTCTATATCTACATGCGCTTATGCCCAGAATAAGGTTTTCAAAAACGCGCATATGTACGTACATAACGTCGTACCATACGAAAACTAGCATACGATTTTTTGTGGCTGGCTAGCTTTCGCCAGAAATTTTAAGTATGCTAGTTTTCGTATGGTACGACGATATGTAAATAATAAATTTTTGAATTTTGTACTTGCAACAATAAAAAATGTTGGTTAATATGAAAGTGATTTTGGAATGTTTCATTTAAACCAAAGTAGCTTGGATAAAAAAGCTCGATTTCGATCAAATAAACTTTTCTGAAAACTGCATTAATTTGCGCAGATTCCTGTATATTTTGATTAAAAAAGAATTTAAGCTATCTTGAAAATGCCCGGAACCAAACTTGAAAATTCGTGACTAAAAAAAATAAAATTCCACTTTAGACGATCTTGGTACCTTTCCTATCCCTCGCACTAAAAAACTGAGTACACCATTCGATTAAGCCGTTAATTCTACATGAGAATATATATCTTTTGTTTTTTTATTTTTAATTCTGCGTTTTTTTCATATATGAATCTAAACATATCATGGAATTTTAAAAAAAATCGCTGTTTTTGGAGTACCACTCAGCCCACTCAGTTTTCTTTCTAAAAAAAATAAAAATCAGCTTAGTTACAACATCCTATTTTCATATTCTGTGGCCGGAGGGAAGATCTGAGAAACCGAAAAAAAACGCATCTAACGTGCAAATTATATATATTCGCGAATTCATTAACTTGGTTAGCAAAAAATTGGTTCAGTACCTGTAAATAAATATACTACATGTGTACATGTATCGATATCTTGTTAGCGGTAAACATATTACGATAATTTCGGAAATAAATAGTTTGAACCTTGGAAAATAGCTCATATACATATGTATGTATACATATGTACCCTGCAAAAAAATGTGCGATTAATCCCGAAAGAGATTTGTCCCATATTGATCTCTTTCGAGAACAATCGGTCCACAATTAGTCCCCGTTTAATCTCGTACGGGTATAAATGTAGACTAATTGTAGACCAATTGTTCCCGAATGGGGATAAATGTAGATTAATCGCTTTCGTTACGAACGGGTACAAATATAGATTCCTTAAATGTAGAAGTTTTGCAAAAATATGCAATGTATTTGAAAAATTGTAGAACAACTGGTAAAACGAATTGAATACCATTTCTTTTAATAACAATGGTAAATAATAATTTTAACAAAATGTTATCTAATGGAGAAATCCTTTACATTACGCTCACTCAGACCTTACATTTTTTTTTTATTTATTTATTGAGATTTTTTTTTACAAAAGTAAATCATTATATAATTTTATTTAAATATGCATGAACATTTTCAATTTTTTAAAGATTGTTATATAAAATAGCCTAACAACTTAAAAAAATCTACATTTGTAGATGTTCGGGATGAAAGCGATTAATCTACATTTGTACCCGTTCGGGTATATAAACTGATCAATTAGTCTCTTCATAGGACATGCTCGAACAAATGCGCTCAATTCACTCCATATCCGGAGATATCCCGGATTAATCGCATTTTTTGCAGGGTATGTAGATATGTGTATATGTATATATGTATGTAAGTTAAAGTTTTGGAGATTTTAAATAATTTCGGAAAATAAAAATATTGTGCACAATTTTTTTTTTTAATTTTGAAAGAGACGGTAATAACTTTATTAAGTAATTTACCAATATTAACGGAAACTTCTAATTTAATTGACGATATACAATAATACACTTTTATAAAATTTTTTTGGTATATTCGTATTTGGCTTAAGATATAGTATGTGTGTACCTATGTATATCTAATGCTAAAGTACTTATTGTATAAAATATATTGACAAGTTTTTATTTATGCAGCTTTGATTAAAGAAACAAATATATGTACATATTTTTCTTTTCGATAATACAACTAATTTATTTTTCTGCTCTCCTAATATCTAATTGAATAGCAAATATCTTTGGATTAGGCACTGTGGTTGTAAATTTAAATTATATTTAAATATTATCATAAATATTATCTACACATTTTTTGTCTTTTATAAATTCTTACAAACTGTCTTAGAATATATGTAAATACATATGTATGTATGTATCTAAATTACTAAACATTCACATTGCAATGATTAAAGTGGTCTTGTTTCCAGTCTGTAAAGAGAAAAAAAAACAGAAAGAAAGTAAGTAAACGTAAATGAAAACAATAGGCGAGTTCCCGTCGCAGTGATCCAGATCCGGATAAGAAGTTTGCATGCAAATGCAACAAGAATTCTGTGATCCTGGCGTTTATCTGTATCAATTTGGGATCCGTATAGATTGTAATAGGTTGTTTTGATCCAGATAAATACCAGGATCACAAAATTGTTGTCGCATTTGCTTGCAAAATTTGTATCCGGATATGGATCACTGCCACGGGAACTCAGCTAATTACGAAAGTTAACGGTCGGGTGCAGTCAAACAAAATATACTCAACTGTTATCTTCGAAAATAAAAAGAAGTGAATAACGGGAAAGATGAAAAAATACATAGTTTCGAACAGATATTCTATTGTGCTGATGAATATCTTAGAAAAAGTATTTAAATATCACATATAATATATGTATTTGATATACATAGATACATACATACATAAATACTTGAGCGCTTTGGCAGCATTTCAATTGGTTTCCGGTTTCTTAATTCCAAATGAATTCTTGAAGCCTATAGCAAGATCGAGCTGGCTACTGTAATTTATTTTCCAGTTATGACTTATAATATTTCTAAAATATGTGAAACAAAAATAAGCGTGGCACCTGGCAGTGTAACGTTCCCACACAAAGTACGGCCATATAGTAAACGGCTAAGATTTCAATGCAAGTGGGTATATTTCTTTAATCACTTTAAAAGTTTTTTTTATACTTTTTTCTTGTTTAAAAAATAGCGAACAAATGTGGCCAGATTGTTGAAATCTTAGTGCGGCATATATGTCTGTTTTTTTTCTGTAATATATTATATGAGTAGTCCACTCTCAAAAGTGGCTATGTGAATTTTTCAGATTAAGAAATCAATTAGAAAAGGCCACTACGAATTCAAGCTCCATTTTAATTGAACTTTTTCGTTATCTCCTGAAAGCTTAGCTCATAAGGAATTTAGGGATATAAAAATATAAATCCGCAGTATGACAGATTTTTGCAAATCCATTGTTAAATACTTCACAAAGCTAGTTTTGAGACAGTATTTTTTCACGTATGAAGCTAGTTTAGAAATTGTAACGAAAAATAAAACGTACATGAATATAAAAAACATTTTTCCGCATGTGTGTGTATTTCTTCCTATCTCTTAGCGCAGAATAACGCTCGAAACCGACGGAAAAGCGAGACCTCCACGGCGGTGGGAATATTAGGTAGAGATCGACTAGTCATCACAAAACCGAAGTGAATGGCGTAATTTATTAGACGGTCAAAATCGTCTATAGGAAATCGCGCCAATTAAGAAGAAGAATAATATTATAATACTTCTTCAAAACAAGGAGTCATCAGTGGGTTAAAACACGGACATTAATGGGGTAAGACGCTTATACACGGTAGGCAGGAAGCGACGATAGGTTGCATGAAAATGTCGAGAAAAAAGGAAAGTGGGGTTGTGTTATGTGATGTTTATAGATGAAACATCCGTTGAAATTAAAATCCGAGCTGCTCCTTTTTCAAGGATATCCACATTTTTTGTTTTTTTTGAAAGGATCAAATATTGAGGAAATCGAAAATTCGCCACCGTCCAAATTTTTCCGATTTCAATACATTATTTGGTCGCTAAGGGATACAAAAAAAGGTATTAAAAAGAAAAAAGGCCACCTGTAGTGGAAAGATCCAATGTGAACAGGACCTAAAGGATAACCACTGAAATATAAAATAACACAAAAAGTACCCACTTTAATTTGCGTATAACTCCTAAAATGTTAACTCTACGTGAAAATTCCTTATTATATGTTTCATTCAGAATAAATAAAGGAATATTTCTCTGATATACAATTTTGATGTACCTGCAGTGGTTAATGCACTTTGGTCCATCTAAAGTGAAAATTTCAAAAAAAAGTACTTTTTTTATGGTGCTATTTTAAGTTCAAATATTTTTCTAGTTTATGTAAATATTTTAATCTAATGATCTTACATATCTATACGTTAATATCAAAAAGAATTAGAGCTGAAATACGCGCTAGCTGTGCACGGTGGGCAGTAAGCCACAATAGGTTGCATGAAAATATCGAAAAAACGATCGCCGGCTAAAAACTTACGAAAAATGATATTCTAATATACTTCATAAACACACAGCAAGCGTCAATAAAATCTCCAACATTTTTTTTAAACGAAAATTAGTACCAGCACACAGCTAGGCACATATTCGTTGGGTCATCGTTTTTACGATATTCCCATGCAACCTATTGTAGCTTCCCGCCCACCGTGCACAGCTAGCGCGTATCTCAGCTCTAACTCTTTTTTAGTATTAACGTATAGATATGTAGGAATGAGGGTTGGATCATTAGATTAAAATATTTACATAAACTAGAAAAATATTTGAACTTAAAATAGCACCATAAAAAAAACGTACTTTTTTTGAAATTTTCACTTTAGATGCACAAAAGTACATTAAGCACTGCAGGTACATCAAAATTGTATATTAAAGAAATATTTCTTTATTTATTCTGAATGAAACATATAATAAGGAATTTTCACGTAGAGTTAACATTTTAGGAGTTATACGCAAATTAAAGTGGGTACTTTTTGTGTTATTTTATATTTCAGTGGTTATCCTTTAGGTCCTGTTCACATTGGATCTTTCCACTACAGGTGTCCTTTTTTCTTTTTAATACCTTTTTTTGTATCCCTTAGCGACCAAATAATGTATTGAAATCGGAAAAATTTGGACGGTGGCGAATTTTCGATTTCCTCAATATTTGATCCTTTCAAAAAAAACAAAAAATTTGGATATCCTTGAAAAAGGAGCAGCTCGGATTTTAATTTCAACGGATGTTTCATCTATAAACATCACATAATACAACCCCACTTTCCTTTTTTCTCGACATTTTCATGCAACCTATCGTCGCTTCCTGCCTACCGTGTATAGTAGAGACATCCTGGTCGAAATAAAATGGTTTTAAAATTTCGAGCGCCCCTAAAAATTTTTTCTAATTAACTAAAAATCAAATTATTGAGTTTTTAAAAACAGTGGTCACCTCTACGCAGTTGACAGCATACCCTTCGAAGGTATTTCCGCCATGAAAGAGCTTCTCACAAAAAATGCAATAGCCGTTCGGAGCCGGCATAAAACTGTAGGTGCACACAATAAGTAGGAAGAACAAAAATTAAGGAGGCGCTCCTCCAATTGGAAGGGAAGCTCGTTCTTAAAACTCGTCAGAGTTATTTATAACAGCGTTAGTGCATTATATTATATTATTATATTATATTATTATATTATATTATTATATGAAGCGATACCAAGGTGTGCCAAGGCGTATGAGTGACCTATTTTAGATAGAGACTTTTAAAAGTGTATAAATGAAACATACGAGAGTTTTAAAAGTGTACTTGTATTTAATGGTATTTTTTCCAGAATACGGAAGGATTTTGCAATAAGTGCTTAATGGAAATTATACTCTTTTAAATGCTGGTAAACAATCCATCAAAAACTCAATTTCGAAAGAACAAATCACATAGCCACTTTTGAGAGTGTCCTACTCGACTATACTTATGTATGTTTAAAAATACCTACCTACTATTTATTTTTTTGGATGGTAAGTAATTACTATTTCCTTTTTTGACATACCTACTTATGTATTTACGTTACACACTACTATGTATCGCAAATGGGGGTATTAATAACACTGGATCACAAAATGAAATGTTAAAGAGAAATACTGGATTAAGTGAAGCCATTGGCCAAATAACGGTAAATTGCCGATATCTCAAAAACCTTCCCATAGAATTAAAAATGAACCCGATTTTCGGAATCAGCGACCGATTTTACATATAGATGACATAGTGGCGTTAAGAGTATTTTTGGCTGTAGAGCAGTGTAATCATCAATCATAATTTTGAATTTTTGTACAAAGTTTTCTGTGTACTAATTCAAGTGGAAGTTCAAATCACGTTTAAATTAAAATTTAATGATTAAATTAAACATTGCCTACAAGATTTGTGTGCGTAAAAACAGAGGCAATACGCTAATTACTGCATGCAGCTGAGTATAAAAACTGAAGGAAAGTTAAAAATTATGTGACTCATGATAATGTTACTCACCGCTGCCGATTAAACAATTCTCCCGTAACATATCACATTGGCTGTAGAAAAATTGATGATCGCCGTTATATGAGGCGCAAATGGCTGTGAATAGATCACAGTTCTCCAGTGCGCCCGCGCATGGATGACTACCGAAGATGGCCAATACGACTACGAGCACCAAAACCACCAGCAAGAGAGTACAGCCGATAGCGAGCCAAATGCCAAGACGACAATGCGAAGTTTTGCACGTTGGTGGGAACATTGACATTGACACACCGGCGGGCGTAGCTATTACTTAATTATGAAGTCTAGACGAGACGCTCACGCGCTTAAAACGAGCGCAAAGCAAAGCATTCGGTGTAATTCGAGTTTTCGTTTTGTAGGTATCTAATTGTTTTGTTGTGTGTCTTCTGCTAATTTTCTTTAGCTTCTACACAGTAAAAATTTTAGTTTAATTTTAATACCATTTTGGTATTTATATATAACAATGCCAAAAAGTATAAAATTAAAACCATTCTGGTTTAAAAAAAGAAGAGAATATGAGAGACTGAAATTATTCTTGGTGTCAAATTAATACTTTTTTAGAATTAAATCAAAACCAAATTTTAATTATTTTTAGAAAATTTTTGGTATTAAAAATAGTAAAATGGAATGAATTCTATACCTTTTTGGAATTAAATCAAAACCAAAGATATGTACATATGTACATGGAAATGTTTATTTTATTTGAAATAATATTATATTACAACGACATGAGTTATCACATAAAGTCTTTGTTTTTTTGTTTTCGCCGATAATACAAGAAAACTAGAATGGGCTGCTTCCTTGTCGAATTTAATGCGTTCACTGCCAGTGGATCACCGATGATTACGATGAAAACCACCCCCAGGTGCCAGTGTACCACCGGTTATGCACGCCTAGGCGCTTAAAATTTAGATAGAATTATAAAATTAAAAAGCAGATGCTCTCCAGGTTGTCACAGCTTAAAAACTTGCTCAGACGCGTCGGATGCGTGGCTTTTACTCTTGGTAAAAATCCCGTTATAATACAAAAGCAAAAAGCAATTTTTGTCCTGATACCTGGAGCTAGGTTTTTCTCGTGATCACCGGTTATAAACTGGCAGCTAACGTGTTAAACACACTATCTTCAATTTCTTTTAAATTTACAACATAAATTTCGAGACTGTCGCGGTATATTGAGGTATCTAGGGAGACCATCAGCTGCCTTAAGACTGAAAAAATAAAATAAAATAAAATAAAATAAAATAAAATAAAATAAAATAAAACAAAATTTACCCTCATAATATTTAATTTATGTCATGTATTACTCACTTGATACAATTGTTTCGTCAGCCATGAACAATTCGCTTTGCTGTGATAAATTTTATTTCTCCATCGTCTTCCACTTTAAGAAACATTTTGTATTTATGTATTTATTTTGACACATTTTTTTTAAATATTTTTTTGGTTTTAATTTCAAACCAAAAGTGAGAAAGAGAAAGTTTTTATACTTTTCAGGATTTTTTCTTAAAATATAAGTAAGTAAACCTCTCGAGAGAGAATTTTAATAATTTTCAAGGCTTTATTTTGAAACTATTGTGGATTAAACAAAATTGTAAAACTTCTCATAGTTTCAAAATAAGACTTTTTGGCATTAAAATTCATATTTAATTCCAAGAATGATTAAATTAAGTACCAAATGGTATTATAAATAAACTATCATTTTTTACTGTGTAGTGATGAGCGATATATCGCAAACGGTGATTTTTTCACTGTGAATAAAAAATCGCAAATCGCAACTGCGATCACTTTTTCAAAATCGCAGTTCACTACTTATTGGAACTGCTATCGATGTAGCAAGTAAGCAGTTCACCTATTTGAATCGCAAAATCAATATAAATTTCCTTTTGTTTACACTTCTGAGCAGACCACATACGTACAAACATATATAGAAACATATATTGAAAAATGTTGACAACAGCGAAATTACTGCGGAATACGTTGTTGTTGCTTTCATTTTTGCCACATAAAATGTTGACAGGTTATGTCGCTCAGAAAACGCAAAATGAATCTCTACCGGTAACTGAGGATTTTATAACAGTCCATGCAATCGCAATAGCAGTTTAAAATCGCAGTGATTTTAAAATAGCAATCACTGAAATCACAGATATCGAAAAATCGCAGTTTCGCTCATCTCTATTAGCTTCAATTTTATTGTTTTACCGGTTTTTTGTTTTATCAAATTTTTTATTTTATCAAATGTTTTATTTTATTTTTTTTTTGCCAGCACGCCGCCGCGTTATCTATATTGCCAAGCTAACTAACTTGCTGACTGACTGAACTAACTGTGCAGTTGAGAAATACGCGCACCTCGTTTTCGAGCGCACGGGTATTGAATGCGCGCTCCAAGCACGAGCTGTGCGGCGGAACTGAATAGAACTGAGGAGTAATGACGAGAAATGTATGAAGTTTGGTTAAGCTAATTGTGAACTGCTGTACATATGTACATACATACATATGTACAAATATATTTATTTATAAACGGTAGGGCGGACTGGGCCACATCGCGGACATTATTTTGCGGTGCGGTGCGGTGAGTCAGACGCAACGAAAAAAACAATAAAAATAGGTAAAAAAACTTTTTAAGTTAAACGGTTTTATGTTATACATACATTGCAATGTTTAAGATAAATGTACTAAAAACCAAAAAATAATAAAATAGATACAGTCGTGGGAATTATAAACATTTGCATAGACTAGACTAAAATAAAACCGGGGGGCACGTCAATTGTCTACAATCGTTGATTAAAATGTTTGTTTTGTAATGTTACACTATAATTAGGCAGTTGTTCAACCGACAACGATGGACGTGTGATAAGTAGGGCTAGAATGTGGAAAAAAGATAGCAAGCTCGATTATAAGCGAGTTTTAGGGTTTCATAGTGGTGAGCGAGTAGTACTTTTATCATATGTTTTGTCGATTAAAGACAAACTACGAGCAGTGAAACGATTCCTCGTGTGAATGTCCAACGATAAACTAGTTGAAACATCTCTTTTATTAACATGGAGTGTATAACTATTGGAATTTCCATGAGCAAGAAAATAGTAAGTATTTTCCTCACCGTCTGCGGGCCAACTGCCTAACGACGAATTAAACGATTCTTCTATCGCACATTAAGTCGATAATTTGTAGACAATTGACGTGCCCCCCGGTTTTATTTTAGTCTAGTCTATGCAAATGTTTATAATTCCCACGACTGTATCTATTTTATTATTTTTTGGTTTTTAGTACATTTATCTTAAACATTGCAATGTATGTATAACATAAAACCGTTTAACTTAAAAAGTTTTTTTACCTATTTTTATTTTCTAGTTTTTAGTTTTTATTTCGCATTCTGTTTAATTCATTTAGTGCTTCATTATTGCAAGGTTTCTTGCCCGTTAGTTTATTGCAGTCCAACGCCTCTATAGCGACCCACGCGCCACCTATCGGAAGTTTTTTTTTTTAGGAAAATATTTCCTTTCAAGGTAGTAATACATGTTCCGAATTTCAGCCAAATCGGACCATAAATGCGATTTTTGTAAATATAGCGACCCACGCGCCACCTAGCGGAATTTTTTTTTAAAGAAAATATTTCTTTTCAAGGTAGTAATACATGTTCCGAATTTCAGCCAAATCGGACCATAAATGCGATTTTTGTAAATATAGCGACCCACGCGCCACCTAGCGGAATTTTTTTTTAAGAAAATATTTCTTTTCAAGGTAGTAATACATGTTCCGAATTTCAGCCAAATCGGACCATAAATGCGATTTTTGTAAATATAGCGACCCACGCGCCACCTAGCGGAATTTTTTTTTAAGAAAATATTTCTTTTCAAGGTAGTAATACATGTTCCGAATTTCAGCCAAATCGGACCATAAATGCGATTTTTGTAAATATAGCGACCCACGCGCCACCTAGCGGAATTTTTTTTTTAAGAAAATATTTCTTTTCAAGGTAGTAATACATGTTCCGAATTTCAGCCAAATAGGACCATAAATGCGATTTTTGTAAATATAGCGACCCACGCGCCACCTATCGGAATTTTTTTTTTATAATATTGCATTGTCATCGGGGTTATACATGCGTGCAAAATTTCAGATTAATCGGTTGACAGGAAGAGGGTGAAATTTGAATTACTAAATTTGACCCAAGAATAAAGAATAAATAATAAATAAAACAAACGGGGTGAGCTAAATAAAACCGTTTAATAAAAAACAAAACGACGGAAGCTTCAATGATTAGTATGAAAGTTTTAAATTCGTTTTCGCTGTTTACTGTTTTAACCCTTCAACGCGGTTTTGAAAAATATGTACGTATGTGTACATATTTTGCTTGTCGAAGGCATATAATTTCTACATGAAAAAAAAATGAATTTAAATCAAAATTTTTATATAAAAATACGACGGGTGGCTCATATCCGCGCCGATTTCTTTGCTTTTCAATTACCCTGAAAAATATTTTTAATTATGTAGTGTAAATCAAGCCTTTCAATGCTACCAAATTACCACAAATATTCTATCATAATTCAAAAACAAATTTTAATTTAACCTTTCATTTCATTTTTGTTTTTTAATAGTTCTTCTTCTTCTACATACATATATTCAAAACATTTCAATTAGGGCTTACGATTCGATCTCGAGCAGTGTCGAGAAATTCGAGGATCGAGAAAACCGAGACTCGGGTTCTCGATTAAATCTCGTTTCTCGGATTTTTCGATAACATATTGTGTCAAAAACCATGAATATCAAAAATTTCTCGTATGTCATTGGGAAGAAAAAATTTTATATTATGAAATTGTAATTGTATTTCTCTGGGAATTTTGTGCATTGATTTGTGAAATACACCTGGGAATGGCGTAAATGGCATATATTCATACACATGTAAGTACATACAAGCAGAACAATCTACGAAACAGCATAGTATGCTTATACCGCTTATTTCTGCGATGTAGTTGAATGTCGAGAAGCTCGCGAGCCTTTCGAGATTTTCGAGATTCGAGAATCTCGCGAGAACCCGAGTCTCGCGAGAAATCTCGGCTCGCTCGAACTCGAGAAATCGTAAGCTCTAATTTCAATATTAAAGAACGAAAGCTTCATTAAGCACATAAATCTTGATTGGATCATACAGATAGCAAGTGCTCAAAGGGTTAACGTTTTATTTGCAGCACTTAAGTAGGTATTTATCATATTTATCATAGCTTTACCGCTAATTTATCTTCCAATTGGTATGCGCTCACAGAATAAGAAATACTAAATTCATTCCTTTATACTTAGTTGTGCGTAGTAAACAGAGTACAATTGGATTATCTACTCTTTAAGTTCTATTGCTAAAAGTGTAGATATTTTCAAAAGAAACTAAAAATAAATACTATAGAACATATCTCAAAGATTGTTTGAGTAGGTAAGCCAATAAAATTGTATACTCGTAGATAAAGTTCGGTTGTACAAATTCACCAAGAAGGCATGGAAAGTGGTACCGAAAATCAGTTGAGATATTTTAGTCGAATCTTAGATTTTAGAAAATTTATTGAATCGACACCATTTGCAAAATGGTAAAAGCAAATTTCATAAAGATGTATATTAAAAAAATAATAACACTCTAGGGCAAGTATAACTCGAAGTCGGGGTTCTTCTCCAATTCGCGGTGCACTAAATTCCGACAGCACAATCAAATCTCGAATATTCGCATAAAAAATCCGCAATCTATAATTAGTAAATGATTACAATTTTTTATAAGCTTCACTGTTCCCTTCTTTTTCTGAAATCACAACTGAGGATTATTTGTTCGATTCCATCCGGAATTAGATATTAATAAAATAGCATGAAATACATGCATATATACATATATATATATATATATAGGGCAACTGAACTACTTAACAATTCTTATTGTCGATGAACAAATGTCAGACGCGCAAATTTTGCTTACGGCATTTAGGTACAGTATTTCTCACTTATAAGCATTTTGAAATTTAAGTTTCCTTCTCACATACACATGTTTTATCGCGTATAAAATTTATGAGCACTGTGGGAAATACTTTACTCTTAATATGGAACTGCCATGTAAACAATAAGCAAGACTTTAACGACGTTCGTAGTATCAGGGAAATACTGTAAATGCATACCCATGTTCACAGCTAATTTGCTATCTCAGCTGTTTCTCAAATTATACAGTAAGATGGTCCAAAAAATTAAAACCCAATAAATCATTGCGGAACAAGGCTATTTTCATGCTATTACAATACATTTTACCTTTTTTTAATATTAAAAAAAATTCATTTAAAGGTCGCGTAAAGCATTTTAATTTTTGCATGCGGATGGTGGACTAAAAAATTAGTGTCGAAAAATCATTGGGAAAGAAGTTTTTTTTTATTCTATTATTCCTAAACAATATGTGTTCCCTTTATTAATGACAAGAAATATCTTTCTTGTTCATTAAGGACTTTCCAAAAAATTTTGCACCATCACTGATGTAAAAGGAGAAGGAAATTGGAAGGCATTTGCGCGACCTCTAAACATTAATATACTTATTAAGGCAAAAGTTTCGGTACAGATTTCGGTACAATCACATGAAATGCGGTTTGCTCCGCCGATTTCTGGATAACTTTATTTTCTTCATACACTTTTGGACCACCCTTATTTTCATTTTATAAACGTATGTATATAAATACGTACATATTTCTGTACATACATATGTATGAACCCACCTACCTATTGTATTGTATGTATGTACGAATAGGCACACTAGGTACATAAATTGTCTGTTATTTTGAACTGTTCACTGTTATAATTTTCTTAAAATTAAATAATGTACTTAGTTATGTGTTTTAATCTAAAATTGCATGCGGGAATGCCTGGTCCGTTGTTGATGCACCGTTGAAATTATTCCACTTCCGCAAACGACTGACACACATTCACCCACCGCTGTGCGGCAATGCCCAGTAGGCGATTTGCCTGCGCTAGCGGCGTTTAATTCATACTTTCGAAGCAAATCAGTTTTTTTTTAGCAATTCTGGGACAAATCAAAGAATTAAAAAAATCTGTTTTGAAATTTCGTTTTATAAATATTTATACCTTCCATGAATATGAGATGTTATTAGGAGTGTTTTTGGGCAATTCGCTGCCCGCTTATACTGGATTCTGCTCTCTTGGCTGACAGTGTCCATACAAAATGTTAGAGACTTTTAGAGAGTATGCCATCTACTCATTAAACTGATATTTACTGATTATGCCATTTTTTTCTATTGTGAATAAGTGAAATTGTTTAAAATTTTTGTGGTGTGTCTCCGAGATTTCGAAACTATCTTCGAATACCGTACGTTGGAAAATTTGTTTCAATTCCGTACTTTAATGAACGGTGTTGGGTTGAGTCTTGGCTAGATTAGATCGAAACCCATCGAAATCGGGGAGACATCTATCGATAAAAATTTGAAGCCATTACATCAAATAAACACACCTTTTTCCATATATATATAACTGCCATACAACCGATTGTTCAGATATAGATATTTTGCGTATTGCTTTTCTATTTGAACATCTATGATCATGACACTATTTTTTCTTATGTATAAACCTTTGCATAATAATCAACAGAACTGAAAATATAAATTAAAGAAAATCAGACTATATACAATTTGGGTATCTAATGGCGTTTTCGATTCTGGCACAAAATGTTACGTTTAAAATGTTCCACTGTGCAGGTATATGCTTTGATTAACTTTGTGCCACTTGTTGCTGTTAAGCGCGCATTTTGTGATTTGGTGGTATAGCGTTGCACCAACTCACATACATACATACATAGAAATTCATTCTACAACTACTACAAACACCCTCCAGGAAAATCAGTATTTAGTAAAAAACAAATCATAAATAAACTTATAGTTGGAGAAATATGCGATAAATACTCGTACTACTTACATATAAACTGGAATTTAGGAATGGGAGTGAACTTTTCCTTGATCTGAAATATATATGTATAAGTAGACAAGGTAGTGCATCGGGAAATTATTGCCACTTTTTGGCAAATCGTCATGTTAAATTTTCCAACAGCGAGTTAATCCGCGCTAATAGTGGCGCCGAATGTATCTTCTAACTTGAAACGTGCTAGTTCAGAATTAAAAATTTTCCCACAGGGCATGTGCGCATTCTTTTATGCTTCTATTGGATAATGATGCTGCCATGGCAACCGGAAAACACCAGAAATCGTTGTCGTTAATTATGTTATGGGCGAGTGGTTGGTATTAAGTTACACTTTTGTATGTACTTCTGCCAACAAGCAACAATAAAAATGCTGCAACCAATGTAAGTCTATACAATAAATTTACATCCATACATACATATGTATGTATATATGTCATTGCAATTGCAGGTTTACTCATTTCAAAAACACGAAGAGCTGGTTCTTTTTTTATTTGTTTGTGGCAACTTGCAAGAAGCCAGCAGGTTATATTTGTGTTATGATTGTTTATATAAAAACTCTTTTATATTTGACTGTATTTTAGTTCTCATTTATCTATTTATTGATGACATGCTTCCCGTTTTGAATTTCTGTATAGGTATTGCATTTGTTGACATTTCAATTCATTCCGATTTGGATGAACCTTTATTTAGTTAACCCTAGCAAGGTAATATTATGTTCAGATATAAACATTAATTAAGTCAATTGGGCTTGATTGAGCATATCTAAATTTGGAGTTCACGCATGTTTAAATTACTTGACACATGAATATTTTTCATGACGCTAATGACAATTCTCTGATCTGAAATTGCACGTATCTGACATTTCCTTTTCATCGCATTTCATATTGCTCACTGTTTAGACCAGCAGTCTAAATATTTAGCACCTCCCTAATGTATACACAACCCTGGAAAAAAGTGTGCGACGAGTCTCTAAAAAGATTTGTCCGGGAGCGCTCTCTTTCGGGTACAATTTGTCTACAATTGTTCCCAATTGTACCCGAACGGGTACATATGTATACTAATTGTAGACGAATTGTACCCGAAAGGGTATCAAACGGGTACAATTAGTCGCACAAATGGATGTGTCGCATTTGCTACCGGTTCGGGTACAAAACGGGTACAAATGTGCGCTTTTGCTACCCGTTCGGGTACAAACTGGGTACAATTAGTCTCTTCATAGGACATGCTCAAACAAAAGAGAACACTTCAACCCATATAAAGAGATACAAATGGGTAGTAATCGCATGCTCCCTTGCGAGTTGTCCCGGATGTATCCCGGAGTGATCGCATTTTTTGCAGGGAAGTTGTTACACGCATACACATGCATATGTACATATTCACATATGTATGTGTATGCAGGACATATTTTCAAAGCCGTTGACTGAACGAAATTACCTTTCTGCCAGTCAGCGCGCAACAAAAGAAAATTTAATTTTTTACTTATATTTCGACAGCGAGCCACAGCGGTAAGTGTTTCCATTTCCATATATACATATGTACATATTTCCGAACATATCTATATATATCAAAAATTATTTCCTGCATACATATATTCCTATATATATGTATGTATATAGAAAATAAAGCAATCCTTGCTAATTATTAATCCAAACATTTTCTTTTTATTTATTTTCGGAACTTCCTTATTATAAATCCTCCTGAGCACCAATTGGGTCCAGGACGATTTATTCACTCACTGAACAAAGCTCGCATTTAATTTAGCTTACTAAACAAAGCTTTCTAAAAGGGTTGCATTGAGAATTGTTCTTCAGTAGGAACTCATAATTCAGATACACAATTTAAAACTAAATTGACTCAATCAATTGGCATGTCTGAACTTAATAATCATAATAAAAAAGTTAGTATCTTTATATATATTACGCTAAGCGATTTTTTGTACGCACCATAACTTTTACACCTTTACACCGATTTTCGAAAATGTCACATGAAATGGCTTGACCTGTAGATGTGAAGGAAGGTTTAATATTTCTAAAACGGGTTGCCACCTGTTTAAAAATTTAATTCTCCTGTATAATTTGATTGATTTTGAAATTTCAGGTACCATATGAAAGGGTTTGAGCTGAAAAGAGTAATTTATTCAAATTTTTACAAAAAGGGTTGCCACCTGTTAAAAATTTCAGTGTTACGCTATAGTTTGTTTGATTTTTAAATTTGAGGTGTCATATGAAAGGGCTTTGTGTGAAAATAAGTCATTTATTATAATTTAAACAAGTAAGGAAGCCTAAGTTCGAGTGCAATCGAACATTAGATACTCAGCTGTATGCTTTCATTGTTTGTTTGCGTTTGTTCGATATAGGGTGTATTTTATATGAAACGAGTGCTGCATAAACAGGGCGCAGCCACGCCCATTTTCAAAATTTATATCAATCATCCAAATAAGCATACAAATATTATTGTTAGTGCAAAATTTCATCCCACTATGACTTTTAGTTACAAAGACTTCACGTTACAAATTCCAAAAGGGTGTTCCAGAAATATCTTTGTTAAAAAGTAGGCGTGGTCATAAACCGATTTCAATACATTTTTGCGTGTCTATTAACACATGTTATAAAAGTGTATAAACCAAGTTTCGTCATAATATCTCAATTATTTGTCGAGTTAAAGGCTAAGAAATCTCATATATCCCTTTGTCTAAAAAGAGGCGGTGCCACGCCCATTTTCCAAACTTTTTTATTTTTTGTTTCCGGTCTATTGTAAAACTCATGTCACAAAATTTCAATGAATTATCTTTATATTTCACATAGATATCGCTTAAAATGGTTTTATTAGGTCACTTTATAATACACATATATAAAAGTGGGCGCGGTCGTCAACCGATTTTGGTAATTTTTCGTCCACACATTTGGCTAAGTAAATATATCACGCGTACCAGATTTCATCGATATATCTTTAACGGTTTCTGAGTTATGGCTTATTAAACTTTCAATATTCGCTCCTTAATAAGTGGGCGTGGCACCGCCCATTTTCCAAAATTTTTGTAGTTTTTGTTTTATGTCCATAGTTGGACTCCTGCCACAAAATCTCAGTGATTGATCTTTATATTTGACAGAGATATCGCTTAAAATGTTTTTATTAGGCCCCCTTATATTTCCTATATATAAAAGTGGGCGTGGCCGTCAACCGATTTTGATAATTTTTCGCCAAAACATTTGACTAAGTAATTATATTACGCGTACCGAATTTC
Source organism: Urophora cardui (assembly GCA_960531455.1). NCBI lineage: Eukaryota > Metazoa > Arthropoda > Insecta > Diptera > Tephritidae > Urophora > Urophora cardui. The sequence continues at coordinate 90,756,401 of OY482671.1, read as the reverse complement.
ATCGATATATCTTCAACGGTTTCTGAGTTATGACTCATAAAACTTTCAATGTCTGCCCCTTAATAAGTGGGCGTGGCACCGCCCATATTCCAAAATTTTTGTGTTTTTTGTTTTATGTCCATAGTTGGACTCATGCGACAAAATTTCAATGATAGATCTTTATATTTGACAGAGATATCGCTTAAAATGGTTTTATTAGGTCACTTTATAATACACATATATAAAAGTGGGCGTGGCCGTAAACCGATTTTGATAATTTTTCGTCAAAACATTTGTCTATGTAAGCAAATTACGCGTACCAAATTTCATCGATATATCTTCAACGGTTTCTGAGTTATGACATATAAAACTTTCAATGTTTGACCCTTAATAAGTGGGCGTGGCACCGCCCATTTTCCAAAACTTCATCAAATTTCTTCATAAGGGCCCGAGCTCAATACGTGGGTAAAATTTTAAAACTCTAGCTATATTAGTGGCTGAGATACCAAATTTCCGATTTTTTCTATATAGGAAAAGTGGGCGTGGTCATGGTCCGATTTCGCCCATTTTCAATACCAACCGTCCCAGTCTCGATACCAACTTGCGTTCCAAATTTCATCAAAATATCTCAATTTTTGCGCGAGTTAGAGTGTTTACAGACGGACGGACGGACGGACGGACGGACAGACGGACGGACGGACGGACGGACGGACGGACGGACGGACGGACGGACATGGCTCAATCGATTTCTCTTTTCACCCTGATCATTTTGATATATATAAGTCTATATCTATCTCGATTATTTCATTCTGTTACAATCCACCGTTATGTGATTAAAACTATAATACTCTGTGTACTAGTACAGCTGAGTATAAAAAAGGGTTGCCACCTGTTCAAAATTTCATTTGACGATATAGTTTGTTTGATTTTTAAATCTGAGGTGTCATATGAGAGGGCTTTGTGTAAAAATAAGTAATTTATTTTATTTTTTAAAAAAAAGTGTTGCCATTTGTTCAAAATTTAATTTTGACAATATAGTTTGTTTGATTTTTAAATTTCAGGTACCATATGAAAGGGCATGAGCTGAAAATGAGTAATTCATTAAAATTTTTACAAAGAGGGTTGCCATCCTTTCGAAAATTCAGTTTTACGCTATAGTTTGTTTGATTTTTAAATTTCAGTTGTCATATGAAAGAAAACTAGAAAGAGAAAGAGGACTGCGACAAATGGCCTTTTGTAGGTCGCTTTAAGGTTACCGTATTTTAGAAAATTATACTTCATAAAACTTCACTACTTCATATTCTGTCAATTTTAAGGGGAAGTCAAATTTAAAATGACAATCAAAAAAATTTTCAAATGTGGCAATATGTGGTCTTCCACCCTCAAATTGTCTCACAGTGTAACCTGGCTTAAGGCTTACTAGTATCTACATAAATACGTGCATACTACATGGTCTTACATACATTCATATATACCTACATTAGAGTGCGTTTAAAATTGTTAATAGCCAAGGAAAACATGCGCATTACAGTCATTCTTTAAGTTTTGTAGTATTACTAAATAATAAAGGTTAAGAAGTTTCACCCGATTATAAGGAGCCTTTAAAAAGATATGCAGATTTCCATATCGCCACCTCAATGCGCCACGCCTTAACCCTATAACCGGCAGAACCACCTAAAGGCGGGGTTAACCCAAACCCAATTTTCGTCTAAAATTTTGTATAACGTGACAATGCTGTGAATTGGGGCTGTGAGGTAAACAGGGTTGCACAGAGTGCATATCTGACTATAGGTCGGACCGAAAAAAAGTGCAAAAAAGTTTAAATATACCTGGTGACAACGATTTATCTTAACCCGCCTTTAGGTGATTCTGTAGGTTAGAGGGTTAACCGCCATCAATAGGGGCCAAAATTTATGTGTGATAGCTTTGACCATGTTACCACCGATTGAAGGGCGAACTTTTTTCTTTTTTTTTCGTACAAATCAAACGCACTCTCATGTACATACATACACGCAGATGCGCATTATAGCCCTGCAGGGAACTCAATAACTAGTGAGGAAAATTTCTAGTTCCGAACTAGCGAAAAGGTGTCAAAAAGGAACTGGATCAATTTTAGTTAGACCCTCACCAGTTCAGAAGGAGTGAATAGGGTGACCATTATAAGACACATTTTGATATGTATGCAATTTCGAAGTGACAAAAATTCTATGGAAATTTTTTGTTCGTTCAATTTCCGTAGGCTTTGTATATTTCTGCAATTCTCAGATGTTTAGTGAACCATTTTATATAAAGAGGTTTCTATTTGCCTCTTGTATGAAATGAAATGTTCCCCTAATTATGCTTTTTCGATCCCTCAGGCTTATTTTTAATTTTTTTTATTTTATTACTTTTTAAATATTATTGTAAATTTTTAATAAATAAATAAAAAAAATATTAGTTAAAAAAAAATTAAAAAAAAAATTATCATCCAACTTGACACCGACAGGATTCGAACCCGCGAACCCTCAGATTGAAAGGCACATGCTTTAGCCAGTCGGCCATCGCGCCACTTGCATGAAGTGTGTCAAATGCTGCACTTAAGCGGCAGATAGTACTCCTATAGTTCTGTCTCCTCTGCTTTGGAACCTAACGGTGAACACCCTGCTCTCTAAACTTCAGCACACGGGCTGCCAGGTCATTGCGTACGCCGATGACATCGCCCTGACAGCGACTGGCAAGCATATACCGGTGCTGAGCGATCTTTTGCAAAATGCACTCAATATTGTAAAAACCTTGTCTCTGAAATGCGGGCTGAGTGTCAGCTCTGAGAAAACGGAAATGGTTCTGTTTACCCGCAAACATAAGATACCTGAATTCAAACCTCCGTCCATAAATGGGAAGGAGATTAAACTCTCTACCGAGGTTAAATACCTTGGTGTTATTCTAGACAGAAAATTAAACTGGAAACGGAACGTAGAAGTACGATCCCAAAAAGCCATGCTAGCGCTTTACGCATGTAAATCAGCGATAGGCAAGAGATGGGGACTTAACCCCCAAATCGTCCATTGGCTGTACACAGCGGTAGTGCGTCTCTATTCTCTTCTATGCAGTCACCATATGGTGGCCAGCACTGGAACTCGAAACCAATAAGAGCAAATTAACTAGAGTGCAGCGAATGGCTTCCATGCTTATTAGCGGAGCCCTTCCCTCCACCCCAACTAAAGCTCCCGAAACCATCCTATTTCTTCTCCCCACGGATATACAGGGGAAACTCATTGCCAGCTGCAACGCGGCAAGGCTCAATGCAACCGAACCCTGGAGGGACACCAGATTCGGGCACGCTCAAATCCTTAGTAACGTCCCTGCCAATTTTCTAAAGCTGGACTATTACCAGCCTTCTGTTGGGATAACAAATTCTCCACAAGAATCCCGGAGAGGAGCGAGTGGAAGAACTTGGGGGATCCCGACCCTAATACACTGCACCTTTACACGGACGGCTCTAAATTGAACAATAGAGTTGGAAGTGGGTTTTTCTGCGAAAAGCTTCATCTGAAAGTAAGTTTGCGCCTACCTGATCACTGCAGCGTCTATCAGGCTGAGCTCATAGCCATATGGGAAGCAGCTCGTCGCCTGACAGATCTGCCAGACATAAATTCTATCAAAATCTTCTCTGACAGCCAAGCTGCCATAAAATCCTTACAGAGTAACAATGCTACATCTATAGTTGCAATGAAATGTAGGGAGTCTTTGAACAAACTAGCCGAAAGGTGCGACCTGAACGTCATTTGGGTTCCAGGCCATAGCAACGTTCGGGGCAACTGCAATGCAGATGAGTTGGCAAGGGAGGGCACAAGCTTGCAGGATATCACATCTGCGACATGGGTTGGCCCCCCGCTTAACTCATGCAAGCACTGGTTGAGATCTCGCTCCATTGAACAGGCTAACGCTAGATGGGCCAGGGAGTCAACTTGTGTGATTTCTAGGCAAATCTGGCCTAGACTGGATGAGGCTAGGTCTGTATCGGTGCTGCATCTGAATCGGCTCTCTATAGGTCCGCTGGTGGGACTTCTAACAGGCCATTGTCTTATGGGCACTCACGCCTCTCGCATGGGCCTATATAAAAACGACTTCTGCCGCAGCTGCAGGGACGTGGAGGAAATAGAGAGTGTTGAGCACTATCTATGCCACTGCCCCGCACTGTCGCAATCCAGGTACCGCTTTCTCCATAAACACTTTTTCGAGTGCCTGGCGGAGATGGAAAATGCAAGGACACTAGATTTTCTGCGCTTCATGAAACAAACGCGCTGGTTTAGCTTAACGGGCATCTAATCTTATCATACTTTCGAATCTAATTTTTCCGGAAAGGTTTGTAAACAGGGATAAGGAAGCTAGGGCTCCCGTGTGGTATCACAATGGGCCACCTCGGCCTAAGTGTGTCCCCGCTTTCATGAATTGCGGAGACAGCCACCTCAACCTAACCTAACCTAAGCGGCAGATGTAAAACTGTAGAATTTGTAGGTACTTGTAGCTAGTTCAGAACTATGTATCGAAATTGTGCCAATAAACGAACTAGTGGAAACTGTAGAATTTAGTACTAGTTCGGAACTATCGAAAATGTAGTGCAGAGAGTGACAATTGACACCGCCTAGGACATCGCCGTGTTAAATTCGGCAGTTGATAACATGCGAGTAGTGTCGAAAAATGCACTAGAAGCGACCTAGTTCGGAACTAGAGATTTTCCTTGCAGGGAGGCGACACATCTGCAATATGGAAATCGCATAATCACCACGGACACAATTGCTACATGCGCAGTAATCATTTATTGAATGTCGCTTAAGATAAGAATATCTGCAAATATATGTATGTAAATATGTATGCATGAGTATATTCTGTTTCTGAAAACAAATCCAGCGAAACAGGTAGACAGAGCAGCAACCTCCAAGCGGTTCTAGAAACGCACACATGTAAAATATACCTCAGATATGTTCATTTATTTTACACTTTTGTTTTTCATTTTTTCACTCTTCATCAGGGACCGCAGACGTTTCAAGTATTTGAAAATTCATAAAGACATGTACATACATATCTCGTCTTATATGGGCCAATAAAAACAAGTTTACCCATATATATAGTACTCCTATATTCGTAATACCTACGAGTTCCATCAGCCAACATTACAGTACAGACATATAATAAGTGAATATTTTAAAAATATAAATACACACGCGCCATCTGCTGGAAGATAGCGGTGGTTAAAACCTAATCTCATTAGTAAATATGTTGCATATATTTAGGCTGCAGCTAGAAGTTACATACACACATACATACATACATACATACATACATACAAGTGAAGCTAATAAAAGCGTGTTAAAACAAGTAAGGAAGCCTAAGTTCGAGTGGAATCGAACATTAGATACTCAGCTGTATGTTTTCATAGTTTGTTTGCGTTTGATGGAAACACGGTGTACTTTATATAAAGCGAGTGCTGCATAAAGTGGGCGTAGCCACGCCCATTTTCAACATTTTTATCAGTCATCCAACTAAGCATATGAATATTATTCTTTGTGCAAAATTTCATTCCTTTTTGACTTCTAGTTATAAAGATGTCACGTTACAAATTCCCAAAGAGTGTTCCAGATATATCTTTCTTAAAAAGTAGGCGTGGTCATAAACCGATTTCAATAAATTTTTGCGTGGCTATTAACACATGTTATTAAAGTGTATAAACCAAGTTTCGTCATAATATCTCAATTATTTGTCGAGTTATAGGCTAAGAAATCACGTATATCCCTTTGTGTAAAAAGAGGCGGTGCCACGCCCATTTTCCAAAATTTTTCTATTTGTTGTTTCTGGTCTATTGTAGAAATCAAACCACAAAATTTCAATGAATTATCTTTACATTTGGCAAAGATATCGCTTAAAATGTTTTTATTAGGTCACTTTATAATACCCATATATAAAAGTAGGCGTGGTCGTCAACCGATTTCGCTAAAATTTTCAACATGTATTACCACAAGTAATAAAAGTGTACACACCAAGTTTAGTCATTATATATAAATTATTTGTCGAGTTATGGGCTCAGAAATCTCGTATATTCCTGTTTATAAAAAAAGGCGGTGCCACGCCCATTTTCCAAAATTTTTGTGGTTTTCGTTTTATGTTCATAGTTGGACTCATGCCACAAAATTTCAGTGATAGATCTTTATATTTGACAGAGATATCGCTTAAAATGTTTTTATTAGGTCACTTTATAATACACATATATAAAAGTGGGCGTGGCCGTCAACCGATTTTGACAATTTTCCGTCAAAACATTTGCCTAAGTAAGTAAATCACGCGCACCAAATTTCATCGATATATCTTCAACGGTTTCTGAGTTATGACTCATAAAACTTTCAATGTTTGACCCTTAATAAGTGGGCGTGGCAACGCCCATTTTCCAAAATTTCATAAAATTTCTTCATAGGGGCCTGAGCTCAACATGTGAGTAAAATTTTATCGCTCCAGCTATATTAGGGACTGAGATACCAAATTTCCGATTTTTTCTATATAGGAAAAGTGGGCGTGGTCATGGTCCGATTTCGCCCATTTTCAATACCAACCGTCCCAGTCTCGATACCAACTTGCATTCCAAATTTCATCAAAATATCTCAATTTTTGCGCGAGTTAGAGTGTTTACAGACGGACGGACGGACAGACGGACGGACGGACAGACGGACGGACGGACGGACGGACGGACATGGCTCAATCGATTTCTCTTTTCACCCTGATCATTTTGATATATATAAGTCTTGTGGCCGCTGTGGTGCAGTGGGTAGAGTGCTCGCCTGCTATGCCAGAGGTGTCGGGTTCAAACCACGGTCCGAGCAAAACACCAAAAAAATTTTCTAATTAGTAAAAATCCAATTATTGGGTTTTTTAAGAGCAGCGGTCACCTCTCGGCAGTGGGCGGCATACCCTCCGAGTGTATTTCTGCCATGAAAAAGCTTCTCACAAAAAATGCGTTCGCCGTTCGGAGCCGGCATAAAACTGTAGGTCCACCCAATTAGTAGGAAAAACAAAAAGGAGCACACCTGGAATTGGGAGAGAAGCTCGGCCATAAAACTCGTCAGAGTTATAATAGCGCCATTGTATTATATTATTATATTATAAGTCTATATCTATCTCGATTATTTCACTCTGTTACAATCCACCGTTATGTGATTAAAACTATAATACTCTGTGTACTAGTACAGCTGAGTATAAAAAGAAAGAGAAAACCGAGCAATCAAATTTGAAAAATGACATATGAATTCAAAATAAACCGCAGTGACGGCACATAAAAAAAATTATAGGGAATTTACATATTTATTATTTGATTCTCGTATTAAAAAATTAAAAAATGTCGAAGCGTTGCTATATTTGTGACAATAAAAGGGATAAAATAAATAAAATATCTTTACACACGTAATAGATAGATAGATAGATTTCTTACATAAATATGTATGTATACATATATACTTTTAAAAATCATATAAAAATTTTAATTCTAGTATTTTAGCTTGCTGGTATTTTTGGCTTTATAGTCAGCATCGGGTTCGATGCATGCCGTGTACACCTGACTTTGCACCAGACCCACCTTGAGATGGGGTGACAGTGCCCTGTTAGTATGTGACCGCCAGTCTGCTCCAGGAAAAAAATACTGCAGCTCCCACCCGTCCACCTTTTATCCGCTGTAAATATGTGGAACATATAGCGATTGGTTCGTAGTCCTTTCTTTCATCCGTCTTGTTATATTATTACCTGTAGTCCCCTGTTGAGGTCGGTTTGGAGAGTAACGTAGTCTGAACTTTGGCCCTCATATGTTGCTGTGTCCAAAAGTTCGTTGTCTAAATTGTCCTGTTATTCAGTTTAGAAATTCGCAGTACTTTTGCTTAGATCACCGTGCTGGCGGCCTTCGAACGTACATACTTTACAAACATAACCCTCAAACGGCAAAATTCTACTTTTTGATATAATGCCCATGGATCGGACCACAGTATTTTAACATGGAACGCTTTCCGCCGCGATTCATAAAAATATGAGTGCATAGAAAATAGATTTTTCTAGAACATTTCCACTAATTTTCATAAAAAAATTCACAAAAGTTTGCATCTCAAAATAAATGTGGCAAATTTCTTATATTAATTATAAACAAATTCAAAAACTAAAATCAAAGGGGTATTAGTCCCCTAGAACACAATGATGCCTTTCAATTTTTTTTCAAACGCCTCTGAAATCAATTGAATGTATTTGTCACACATATTCACAGATGACATTAAATGTAATTGAGGCGCATGCGCAGAACTGCCAGTGGCACAAAATTTTTGGATGAATTCATACACATTGCACAGATAGAATACTATCAATATAGAAGTACTATATATATGAGTTTACCGTACAATTGTATTAACCCTACGTGCGCCTTTGGGGTCACTACCGCCCAGTACGTAGTTTATACCATCTTAATGTACCCTTTTTCTGCCTGCATGTTAAACGCCTTCAAAAATAATTAACGTTATGCAAAATAAGTATTTCGATTGCTGCAGTGTAACCAGAAATAAAAAACATTCAACATTCCTAGAAATATTTGTTTTCGCTTTCCGTGGTATTTTAGCTTCATTTTGCAAAGATTTTGCTGAGTGAAATTTTATGGCAAATAATTTTCGAGAATATCTTAACCCATGAAAGGGTTATTTTAGAACTTCGGGGAAAAATAGTGTTTTAAGGTCGCTAGATGTTTAAAATGTTTTACATGGAAAATTATTTGGCATAAAATTATTTATACATATGTACCTACTTATTTGGAATTTTTTGATATATTTTTTTTTTTTCAAAGATAACAAATATTTTCTGTCCTTGCTCTTTACACATTCTGTTTATTCCTTAACCTACGGCAATTATGTTTTCATTTTCACTTCGCGCAAACAAATGTCTAGCATTTAAAATGCAAATGTGTTGACCACTCAGTCTCTGGCAGAACAGATAACCAAGTCAATCTACAGATTTCGAGAGACATTCGTGCACTCAGGACGGGAACGAACAAAGCAACAGCCCGTCTTTAGAAAAAAGTCGGCAAGTCGAAGAGAAAAATGTGTTACTACCTGCCCATGCCCATGAAGTTTTGGCCATTTTGTGAGGATAATCTTTTGTTTTGTTGCCCAACTCGTTTTGTAGCACCAACTCAGCTTATCAGTTCGCACAGTTGCAATAGCTTACGCGATATTGTCGGTCAACACATAACACACAACACACATTGGAAGGATCTTGACAGAGGAATTGTGTGTGCGGCGCATGAGCTGGAATGACATTTTATGAGCTGCGAAATGCAAAAAAATGTATAGGTACCTACGGAAAAAAGAAACCAAGAGGACAGATACAAAAACAAACCTCTATATATTTAAATGTACATATGTATTTTTCTGATGGTTGCATAGATGGTGATATAAAAGTTATGTTATGTACTTTTTGGTTGCTTGTTTTTCCGACAGGGTAGGAATATGATGTATTGTGGAACGATCTTCTGTTTCGTTCGAACGAAAAAAGACACTGAAGATGGCGCATATTAGCCGAAACCGGTATGTCTCCAAACCAAACTTGACAAGGGATGACGGAAGATCGTTCTACAATTCCACAATACATTATGTTATGTGTTATTGAACAGGAAGATACAAGAATCTTTAAAAAAAATAAGTATTCTACTCTGAGAACTTGCAACGCAAGCGATTACAAATTCAAATGAAATCGAAAAGCAAATCGCAAAAACTTTCACAGCACCTTGTATAGTCAGACTCACACATTCATATGAATGCCATTACTTCATTCAGCCCTTGCCCCACTGTTGCGGTGATCATTTTGCTTTTGCGAACGAAATGTGATATTATTATTGCATTAATGAGGCTCAAGTCGATATGAAATTGCAGCTCAAAAGATTAAATACGAGCGATAGCGTAGGCAATTTTGTGGAATATCAAAGGCGACACTTGGCCAAGCCGAGGACCGTGACTGCGGCTGCGACTGCTGTTGCACTGTTGTACCAACATACTAACATTTTTGTTCCTTTTATCGTGTATCATACAAATAAGATACAAAAATCGAAATTTTAATTTAAGGTTGGTTATGCAATTTTATCGGTAGTAAAACCATTTTCGTATCTGTTGATTGCAGTTAGACACACACACTTATACATAAGTACGTCGGTTATGAATAAGATTTACATGGTTGTGGTGAATGTGATTATGATCGCTTTTGATTACTTTGTTGTTGCGGATATTCACACCTGTTTTGATACTTAATGCCACATTTGTGCTATAACAAAGGACTAATGATGGTATAGATTTGGAATTTTATTACGGCTGATGTATAACTAAAGGCCGAGCTCACCAGACAGGCGGATCCACATTTGATCTGCATGTCAAGTCTTGCGAGCAAAGCCCTTTCATGAATGGTGCAATTTTTTGCAACTCTAGTCATGAGAGAAAGCTTTTCATTCTGTATAAAAAATAACCAAATAAATAAAACGCTTGTTGCAATATTCCTTTTTGTAAAGGAGACGGTGGCCGCTGTTGTGCAGTGGATAGAGTGCTCGCCTGCTACATAAGAGATCTCGGGTTCAAACCCCATTCCGGACAAACACCAAAACATTTTTTCTAATTAACTAAAATCCAATTATTGGATTTTTAGAAATATCGGTCACCTCTCGGCAGTGGGCGGCATACTCCCCGAGTGTATTTCTCCCATGAAAATCTTCTCACAAAAATACATTCTCCGTTCGGAGCGCGCATAAGACTGACGGTCCACACAATTAGTAGGAAAAAACCAAGGTTAAGGAGCACAGCTGGAATTGGGAGAGAAGTTCGACATTAAAACTCATGAGTTATAATAGTGCCAGTGTATTTTATTATATATTATATTATAAAGAAGACGGTGAAGAGCTTCGGGGAGTAGCTTTCAGATGATGAAAAATACAAATTGCATGAGTCGTCGAATTTTTGAGGGCATATTTCCTGTTGCCCTAATAATAAGCATACATTTTTAGGGGATTCACAACCTGTCATATTGCGTCATATCGTCATAAGTCATAATATTTTGTTGTTGCATTCTATGCTATATGTGTACTAAATAAATACAACTCTGCACGATATGTTTTTGAGTCGTCGTATTTGATCAGCTGTTTTTGTTTACTTCTTCACAGGGCTTCAGAAAAGTCTTTTATAACTATTTCCGTACAATATTTTAATATGACATATGACTTTTTGACACTTTGTGAATCACCTATGTATGTATATGCATTTACTACATAAATCTCAAGTATCCAACAACATGAAAAAATCTATCAATATACTGACAACAATCGTAATATAAAATTGAGGAATACAATTCCTTTGATTTTAATCTGGGTGATTTCAAACACAAAATAAATAAAGGAGGTCACAGGATTGAGTCCTAACCCCGAAATTGCTTTATTTCCAAATTTCCATTTTTCTGAACTGGCTTCTCTAAATAATTTCTTCAGTATGGGTGACTTCACTAGTTTTGCTCAGAACAAATCCATTCGTTCACATTTTAAGAATTTGAAAATATTCGCAAATGCCCGAGGGAAGAGAGTTATTTTTATCAGCATCAACCAGCATTATTTTGTCGCTGTGAATATTTTATTTATATCAACACTGCTCGCACTCGCATGCAAATAAAGTTTATAGCTTGACAACGATTGCTCGATTATTTAACAATTTAATTAACTTATCAGCGAACTTAAGAAAATATACAAATTTATTGTTTATTTGGCTCTGCACACTTTATTTTCGGCTCAGTAGGATAGAAATCGTGTATGCAGTCGTTATTTCTTTTATACAGCGCCATCACACCTCATCATCCGCAGTTGTCCACACTTTTGCTCTGTCGCTTCAACTCATCTTTGCAGATAGCGTCCTTTTCATTGCAGCTTGCCCTTCGTTGATTGCAACAGCACATTAATTCCCTCATATAAAGTTTTCGGCAAGCATATTTTCATCCGCGCAGATCCCGAGCCATCTCGGCATCGGCGAGCCAAAAAAAAAAAAAAACCAATCGCCGACCCGTCCGTCATTCACTGCCAATAAAATAATTTAAATTTTACTATTCGTATTTCTCTCTCCGTCGTGTTTGCAATAAAAACCATGCGGGGCATCCGATTGTCGATTTTAGGCTGTGGTTGTTTGTTTGTGCCGCGCTTGAAATTTAAATCCAGCGCCAAGTCGCGCCACGCCGCCCGATCTGATCCTGCAAAAGCTTCGAGTGTTTGCTGGCTGGGGCTTTGGTTGTGACATAAGAATTATTGCCGCGCAATAAAAATGTCTTTGGCTTGTTGCTGCACTAGCAGCAGCAGCTCCACAATCCCAACGTAATCGAAAGTTCTTTTTGTTGGTCGCTATATCAGCCATTTGCCTTTGCCACAGTATGCATCAGCTTAATTTTGTGGCACTGCAGTGAAATTCCATATTGAAAATTAATTTTTACGATTGAAGTGTAAAAAAATGTTTTGGAATTGCAGCAAGAGAAACGAAAGAACCGAAAGAATTTAAAAAGCGAACGAGCAAAAAAAAAGGCTAATAAAAAAATCATTAGCAATGAAAATGTAAAACAACTACAATAATAAAACGCATGAAATTGAAGCAACAAGCAGCCACTTGTATCGTCAATAAAAAAAAACCAACAAACCAGGCTTCAGATGAGATGGATAGACTACAAGATACTCGGCTGTCGATTGCGAAAAAAAATGAACAAGTAAATATTTAGTGAACGGAAGAAGACTAAATTTCTTCCTTGTTTTGTGAGTAATTCAATTTAAATCAGCTTATCAGCCATCTCGGCATCTAAGCTAACCTACTGCCGCCCATTGACAACAAACATACATATATGTAATTCACGAGAGCGGTGTGCCACCAAACACCTTTCAAAGTTCTTCTCCCAATTCGAGACGTGCTCCTTACTACTATTCATTGTGTTGACCTACAGTTTTATGCCGGCTGCCATGGCCCAACTCTACCGACTGTAGCATTACGCCACCAACAGAAATTCCCGTGTATTTTGTTTCGTGATTTTTGTCAAGCAGTTGTCAAAATTAAGCAACCAAATTTTATGGAGGAATTAAGTAAGCCAAGCAGAAACAACTCAATTTGACAATTGTGGGCTGTCGCACTTGCTCTCAGCCAATCGCAGTGAAGAAAAGAAAAAGTCAGCTGATGGCTTGCTATAATCGCTGTTAGTAATCCCTGCCAGCTCCGAACGGCGAATCCATTTTTTGTGTGAAGCCTTTTCATAACAGAAATATAATCAACCCACTGCTGAGCGGGTGAGTTGAACACGCGACCTCTAGTAGGGCAGGCGCGCACTCTACCCACTACACCGCAGCATCCCGAAATATATACATATATATGTATTAACTCGCTTCGCTTCGAACTTGACGTAAAATCGTTATGTGTACCAAAAAAGACAACATTCTCTGTACCGCATACAGCTGAGTATAGACAGAAGTGTAAAACATCTTTTCCTTAATTTTTTGCCGGAGTTCGTACATAATGTCCTTTATGTACCCTGCAAAAAAAATGTTCGATTCATCCCGAAAGATATTTATTCCGGATTGATCTCTTTCGGGAACAATCGGTCCAAAATTAGCCTCCGATTGTTTCCATACGGGTATAAATGTGGATTAATCACTTTCTTTCCGAACGGGTACAAATCTAGATTCATTAAAAGTCTAAATTTTACAAAAATATTCAATGCATTTAAAAAATTGTATAACAATAAGTAAAATTAATTGAACACCCTTTGTTTTAATAACAATAATGAATGCTAATTTTAACAAAATGTTACCAAAAATATCCTTTGACTTACAAGTTTGAATGAAAGCGTTCAGGATGCAAGCGATTAATCTACATTTGTACCCGTTCTGTTATACAAATTGAACAATTAGCCTCTTCATAGGACATGCTCGAACAAATGCGATCAATTTACTCCATATTAAGGAATGTAGAATTGTATTAGTCACGTGCTCCCTAGCTATTGATCCCGGACACGCCCCGGATTAATCGCATTCTTTGCATGGTACCTACTGGACTTTTGCATATTCTTACCTATATTCCTTAAGTTTGCTACCCAACACTCAAAAATCGGGAAAAAGGCGAATAAGTCACAATTGAGTGCTATGCAATTTTGGAAAAGCGACGGCATACCACCTAAAATAAAAATGTTTAAATTAAGGGCAATCACATCAGATGCTGTTATCGTACATGATTCGTTGTCACGAGACTTTTGATCGGCGGGAAAGAACTTTACTTTTCAGTTGCCTACATAGACCAAAGCAGCACCTGTTGGCAAGAGTGATTCTTCGTTGGATTTCAGGGCTGATACTTGTTTCAGTGCTAACGCTCGTTCCCTTAATAGCGAATAAAATGCTGTGCGGTTTCGACTTTACAGCTGACAACTGTAAAATGAACGCGAAGGAGCCCAATTGTGGTTTTGTTTGCGATGATGTTGCATTGGCCGTATCCAAACACAGCAACTCTGCCGTGCAATTATCGAACGATTCTGTTGTTGTTGTTGTTGTAGCGGTACTAAGCCCTGCTTAGCCAACGAGTTCTGCTCACAAATTGTCATCAATTTCACTTAACGGGAGGCCCAAGAATGTTGCAGCTTCTTTTGGGCTTGTCCAGAGGGACAAGGGTGTTAAGTTGGTTGGTTTAAGGTGGCATGCAAAGAGGTGCTGTGTGTCATGCGGCGTCTCTCCACATGCCGGACATACGTTAGGTATGTTTGGATCAATTCTGGCCCTGTAGGAATTAAGCCTACTACAGAAGCCCGACCTTAATTGTGATAGGGTAACTCGGGTTTCTCTGGGCAACTCCAGTTCTTCTGCAGCTATTGGTGGTGGTTGGTCTCTAATTATTATGTATGCGGAGAACGATTCTCTTTTGTGCCGCTGTACTGTCTTCCATTTGTTCAAACACATCAACTCGTCGCTAGCTCAACTTTTCTTCATTATGTTTTGTTCTGGCATCCTTCGAACGCTCTGATTGGTCACTGGCGATAAGAATGACTGCACAAATCGTGTTGTCCGAGCACCGACGACTTGGTGCCTCCCTCCTTTCCTCATCGCCGCACGCTAACAAGCGACGAGTAGCTCAACTTTGCGTCTCCTTGTTTGGACGTCAACATTCAAACTCATATACAACTGAATAAAAGTGTTGATGCCAGTCCAAGATTTATTAATTTAGCTCACTGGTTGGTCGGTTGGGTTTCACGTTGGCGAATCTGGTCTTTTGCAGTCAATATTTCAGTACAAACGCATCCAAATTGCCCAATAAAAAGGAAACAACACTGCAGGCGACATGGGACAACAAACGAAATCCACTGGCAATAACGAAAGCAAATAATTATCTATGTAAAACCAAAAGTAATAAAATAAAAAAAAATGAATCCTTAAATGTCAAATAAAAAAAGAACACAACTAGAAATAAAAACGAAATCAATAAATACATCCATACATACATATGTATGTATATTAGATGCGTTCTTTTTTAGATATTTCCTCCGGCATCGGAATATGAAAATAGGGTGTTTTAGAGTACTGGATGGAGCTACACCGAAAACCGCGCAAATTTCCAGAATTTCAAGGTATGTTTAAATTTATGCAGTTAATTCTACGTATGGGTGGATATAAATTTTTTTTCTTGTGCAAAATCCTTACTTATTTCATACATAAATCTAAACATACCATGAAATTCTGGATATTTGCGCGGTTTTCGGGAGCTCCATCCAGTTTTTGGAAAAGTGAAAATTTTCTTTCAGCTTACTTACTCTAAAACACCCTAATTTCATATTCCGGTGCAGGTGGGAGAATCTGAGAAGGTTTAAAGAATCCCATACAAAAAGAAAAACACATCTAATGTACATACATATGTATCCGTGTATGTACCATCTGCAGCGATCGAGTGATGGGAATGGCAAGAGCAATGAAATATGAGCCACGGCGATATGAAAATTGAATTTCACAGTCGAATTGGCAATTGCTGACTGCCGCCTTAAAAAAAGAGAGAAAACAAATTCATATTCATAAAGCAGCCAAACATACTTCGGTTGGTGGTTCATTTGGCGGCTCATCTAACCGGATTGTTGCATGTGATTTGAAATTTCTGTAATTATACCACATGATATAAAATATCCGTTTTATGCCACTGCTGTGAAATAAACAATTGTTAACATATTGAGGTGACAGTGGGGTATATGTGTATTTATGTGTGTGAATGTACCTCCTGTTAAATTTATTGTTGGTTTGAAGGTTGGCTATGTGGCTTCGTTAGCATTTTATTATTAGCTGCGTTTGGATTTTATGCGCGTGTTGATCCTTATAGAATTGTGGAGCCAAATACCAACTTGTCTGATTCGTTCTTAGATGTTGATTTTTAAGTGAAAGTTGTGGTGCCTTATCTCCAGCAATGGTAACATTTTAATTGGCCAAAGGTCGTTTTGTTAGTTACTACTGGATTTCTATTTAAATACTCACCTAGACGGCGCGCTTCTGAGACAGGCGTAGGAGAGTTTATGTGCACAGAAATGTATTTATACTTTAGTGTTCACTCAACCAACGCTATTACTTTAAACAAAATTAAATTGACTTTTCTGTTGTCAAATGTCGAAATATAAAGCGATATTTAATAACAAAAATAATAGCTTAAAAAAACTAAAAAACACGCTTTAATCTTAAAAATCGTACTAAAAATTGAGAAATAATTTAATTAGAAACAAAATGATGAACGAAAATATAAGTATTTAAGGAAAAGCGTCGGGTGGTGCTCAGTATGTCAAAAAATATTTAATATCGCTGTTTTTAACTAATATTTTTATTTCGACTTTTTTGAGATTTCATATAACGTACTCTTTAATTTCGCAACTAGGTATGTATATTTTTGTACTAGTTGTACGAATCGAATATTTTCATATTCAAATATTATTGAAGTGCACATCTGCTGATATTCTTAGTTTTATTCACATACACCGATTTCACCAATGCACCAAATTCCTAAAACAGCAAAGTAATTTTAAAATTTTCTTATCGAATTTCAATTATAAATAAATTTAAGAATTAAAAAAAATCAATTTAAATTAGTTTCAATTTGAATTTTCTGGGACTCGAACCTGCGCCTCTATGTGCATATCTTTCTGTATTAAAAAATTATAATTCAATAGATGCTTTTGTGTACACAACAATTTTTTGATATGTTTGGGGGACAGTAGGATTTTCGTTGATCAGTCATCAGAGTCTAGCAGCTGCTGTGCCCCGATACACCAAGATGAATGGTGAGGGTTTTGAAGCAGCCACCAATTTATTATTGCTCAATAGATGTACATATGTATGTACAATATATTGTATACATATACAATCGTCGTTGGAAAATTGACGTGTGGTTGTTGTTGCATGCTTTTGAGCACAACACAAAGTCAAGTAATAAGAAGGATAAGAAAGAATAAGAAAGAATAAGTAGGAAAGAAATTTAGGAAAGAAAAGAGCAGAAATAGATAGATAGAAGTTCATATGTAGGAGAATTGTGAAGACAAGTAACGACAACAACACCAACAACAACAAAATAGTAGCGGTGACATTAGCAACAAAAGGAGCAGCATCAACAGGAACAATAATAAAACAGTAAGAGTGACAATAACAACAAACAATTATACAAAAACTATAGTTGCACCTTAGTCATGAGAAAACATCTAGAAAACTGTCGAATTTCGACAGTAGGCAGCACTCTAGTATACTTTTATGGGTCTAACTCTTCTCCTTCTGGCACCCGTAGGTATCGTGAAGGGTATAAAAAACTTTTTTTGTTCTAATGCCCACTGTATGCAACAACCTTCTTCCATAGCGAAACAAAATCCTCAAACACTCAACGTTAAAGCCCGTCTCCACATAACTTGTTTCACCAACAAAACATCTAGCAAAACATCTAGCAAAACATCTCGCTAAATAACCCGTCTCCACGTGGCTGATCGTGATTCAGTTTAACATTTCCCTTTCTTGCTCTTCTTAAATGTTTGTATGTTTGCTTATATTTTGCGTTTTTGTTTTGGTCTGTGTGATATTTCGATAGATTTTCGATACAAAATTAGAGAAGACATCGATATCATCGAGGTTGGCAAGATGATTCAGAATGAAACAGTGTTTCAATCTTCACTCGCTCTCAGAAATTTGTATGGAAATTGGCGAGTTTCGGCACTGGTTTCCGTGTCGAAACAAGATTGAGAGAGAAAATGCAGAAAAAAAGAGCGAAACACGTTATGTGGAGACATGGTATTAATCCATTGAAACTTGCTTTATTAGCGTTAACTTTGGTCAACGACATATCGATAGCTAAACGATACATATGTATGTATACATATATACATGCAATGGTACGAGTACGTAAATAGTTTTTATCGATTGCGAATTTTAACGCCTTGCTACTGTTGTCACTTTTCAAAAGTCGTTTAAAACTGTCAATGCTGTCAACAATTTTGACAAAACCCTGAAGACAATGCGAAAGCAAACGCGGCAATGCGGCGACAAAGCAAAGGCAGTCGATTTTGGCGAAATAGAAAATTGTTATTGCACTATTGTGGCCGGCTACAGCTACCACCAAGTACCCTGTAGGGAAAATCTCTAGTTCCGAACTATGTCGCTTCTAGTGCATTTTTCGACACTACTAGTGCGAGCTAAATCTCTTTTGCATGTTATCAACTGGCGAATTTAACGCGGCGATGTCCTAGGCGGTGTCAATTGTCACCCTCTGCACTACATTTTCGATAGTTCCGAACTAGTACTAAATTCTACAGTTTACACTAGTTCGTTTATTGGCACATTTTCGATAGTTCTGAACTAGCTACGAGTACCTGCAAATTCTACAGTTTTACATCTGCCGCTTAAGTGCAGCCTTTGACACACTTCATGCAAGTGGCGCGATGGCCGACGGGCTAACGCATGTGCCTTTCAATCTGAGGACCGCGGTTTCGAATCCTGTCGGTGTCAAGGTGGATGATAATTTTTTTTTATTTTTTTTTTTTGACTAATATTTTTTTATTTATTTATTTAATAAAATTTACAGTAATATTTAAAAAGTAATAAAATAAAAAAAAAATTAAAAATAAGCCTGAGGGATCGGAAAAGCATAATTTGGGGAACATTTCATTTCATACAAGTTAAGATGCAAATAGAAAACTCTTTATATGAAACGCTTCACTAAACATCTGAGAATTGCAGAAATATACAAAATCTACGGAAATTGAACGAACGAAAAATTTTCATAGAATTTTTGTCACTTCGAAATTGCATACAAATCAAAGTGTGTCTTATAGTGGTCACTCAATTCACTCCTTCTGAACTGGTGAGGGTCTAGTTATTGAGTTCCCTGCAGGGTATATACACACAAACATACATATGTACATACATATGTAATTGCAATGCATTTATAATAGCATTTCAAGAACTTCTCTGTTGATTTTGTAAACCGTGAGTCAGAATTTGTGAAAGCGGCTACCCAAATATGGGGGAATTTCTTGAAAGAGTTTTTAGTGCTTAGCACGAAATTTTTATTTTTAATTCAATTTTTAATTGTTGGGGTAAGTGGAAAAAAAATTCAACAACTATTTACAGCGAAGGTTGAGTGTATAGCTATTTCACGAAAAACCATTTTCGATCATCAGCACTCTTTTCGGAAGTGGATGCACCGGGGATTGAACCCGAGTCCATTCCAACTTCAGCCGCAATGACCCAACGGATAAACACACTCGGCCATTGAGACTCTGTGCAAGCTGTTGGATTTTCCCCACTTTTGCCTTTTTCATTTTCAACATTAACGTTAGTGTGTATATGCTTTTGCATATATTCTCCACAAACGTGCTGAATTTTTGTTGTAGGCAGTTCGCAATGAACATTGTTGTTGGTATTTATTTTATGTATATACCAAACAACGTTAACAATTTTACTTGAAAGAGTTTTTAGTGCTTAGCACGAAATTTTTATTTTTAATTCAATTTTTAATTGTTGGGGTAAGTGGAAAAAAATTTCGTTTTCGGAATTTCGTTTTCATTAATAGTTACATATTTTGTTAATAAATATTTAACGTTACAAATATGTACAAAGAACCGAAAGGATTTCTCGAAATTTTTTTTAATTTACTAGCAATCGAAGTTACTTACAGGTTTTTCTTTGAAAATTCTTTTTAGGCGATCTACTGGACCGATTTTGTTGACCTCTTGGGTATTTGAATCATTATTAGTTATTGGCTTTTGTGGACGCTGGAAACTTTGAAATATTTTTTGTGCTAATGTTTTATATATATGTACTAGGGTAGAGCGATTTGCTAACCTATATCGCGCCATCGAAATTCGCATTCCTCTCATTTTTCTGAGTAGCAAATTCCTCCACGATATATGTCTAAAATTAATTTTGAGGTTCGGAATTTGGTTTTTATGGACCAAGACGGATTTTTGGAAATAAAAATTGGACAAAAATCGACAAAAATTATAACCAGGCCAGTATGCACTTCGAATTGAAGCAGAATTTTATCCTGAATGCAGGTATGAAATCAGAATTAAAATCGAATGATCCGTTTTCGAGATTGATATCCGGTAATGCAGGCTGAATGCCCAAAATCGCATATATTCGCGATTATCTCTTGCTGTGTACAATATATTTTAAATTTGTTTGAAAATTTCTTAATAATAATAAGTCAATACAATATATGAGTAAAACACATTTTAAATCTCTCTATGTTATAGTCATCCGATATTGATGATTTTCGCTGACAGCGCTTTGTGTACAACAGATGCTATAAATCCAAAATTTCAGAATTTTAGCTGCGAAAATTGAAGAGTTATTCCCCATAACGTAGACTTATGCTGCTTGAAAACTGTTTTTTGCTGCCAATAGTACCCTATGGCGTATGAGTAACCTCGAGTTTTCTTAGAGTTAAATAAAAAAAAAATTCCAAACAGCATACGTCTACGTTTCGGGGTAAACCTCTTCAATTTTTGCAGCTGAAATTTTGTATTTAGAGCATTTATTGTACACAAAGCGCTGTCAGCGAAAATCATCATATCGGATGACTATAACATAGAGATCTCATACCGTGATTTTCGGCTAAGGAAAAAAGAGTGCATTCTAGTTCTCCTATACCGGAATATAAATTAATATTTAAAAACATTGTTTCTATATTGTATTGACTTATTTTTGAGAAATTTTCAAACAAATTTAAGATACATTTACTGTACACAGCAAGAGATAATCGCGAAAACATGCGATTTTGGGGATTCAGCCTCCGTTACCGGAAATCAATCTCGAAAACCGATCATCCGATTTTAATTCTGATTTCATATCTGTATCCAGCATAAAATTCTGCTTCAATTCGATGTGCATACTGGCCTGGTTATTTTTTGTAGATTTTTGCCCAATTTTTATTTTCAAAAATCTGTCTTGGTCCATAAAAACCAAATTCCGGAACCTCAAAATTAATTTTAGACAAATTTCGTGGAGGAGTTTTCTACTCAGAAAAACTAGAGAAATCCAAATTTCGATGGCGCGGTATCGATTTATTTCCCTCCATACAAATCGCCCCACCCTAATATGTACATATGTATATGCAGGCCCGACGAGAGGGGGGGGGGGGATGAGGGGGTCAATTGCCCCGGGCTCGGGCTTTAGAGGGCCCGGGAATCTCAAAATGATATCCAAGTTTTTGCTACAGAAAATAAACAAACAACACCTTTAATCACCTTTCGTAGATAGCAATCATTTTAAATTTCAACAAATTTTATAAATCTCTTAACGTGTCTGCATCCCACTTAAGGAATTGTTGGTTTTTGGCGTCGACTTTGCAGCATAAATTTGAATTCGTTTATTGTTGCAACAGAAAAATTCGGTATGATGCAAATTCTTATACAGCGATATGGGTATTTCCTGGGCGTTTCGGACGGTATGTTCGCACGATTTTTTGAACTTTTGAGGCAGAAATATCGCGAAATATTGTATCGTTTTATGATAAAAGGAAAGATTTAGGTCACAGCTGATGACTAAAGTATGTTACCGACAGAAATTTAGTTTAATGCCTCTGTGTAAGCCACTTAAACTGCGTTCCGGACGCTACAAAAACACGTCCATATTTTAAAAGTAGCTAAAACAGAGGCATTAAACTAAATTTCTATCGCTAACATACTTTAATTATTATCCGTGGCGTAAATCTTTCCCTTTATCATAAAACTATACAATATTTCGCGATATTTCTGCCTCAAAAGTTCAAAAAATCGTGCGAAAATACCGTCCGAAACGCCCAGGAAATGCTTATATACATATGTACGTGTATGTATGTATGTAAACAGTGATACGCCGAAAACAAACAAAGCTTGCGAAGCTAAAATTTGCTTTGGTGCTTCGTACAGTTGAATTCGATTGCTGTTTCACTAAAGCGTTCAGCAGAATCAGTCTTTTGATATACTAAATTATTACCAACAAATATTTGTATTCCAATTTAAAGAAATTTATTTCATACAAATAAAGCAATATGTATTTAAACAGAATTCATTCAGACCTATGGTCCCTTGGACAATATTACTCAGTATGACCCATGGATTCGGAAACTGGATGTGCCTTTTGACAATACATTTGACCCACCCTAATATGTATATTTCTATGTAAACATATTTACTTGATCTGTATTAATGTATAGATAAATTAAAGTTCGTAACTATATATTCATTGAATTTTGATTTTGAGAATTTGTTCATTTAGTATCGGGGCCCGTAGTTATTTTGACCCCGGGCCCGCATTTTCTCTCGGCGGCCCTGTGTATATGTATAGAGCATAGATGCTCATGCCTATGCCCTTGAATCACATTTATTTTTGTTTTCCCCCAGACATAGGCACAGATACAAATTCGCCCTTTGAATATAAAAATAAAATTTTCTTCCCCTGCCATATGCCCTCAGGTATAAAAAATTTCAAATGAGTGTGATTGAGTTGAGAAGCTAACGTAGCTTCGCCCTTCCCATATGAAGCTACGTTGGCGTCGCCCTTCCCATAATAATGCAATGGCGCTATTATAACTCTGACGAGTTTTATGGCCGAGCTTCTCTCCCAATTCGAGGTGTGCTCCTTTTTGTTTTTCCTACTAATTGAATTCCCATATGAAATTGAAAATTACACTAACAAATTGAAAATAAAATTTTTTTGAAAAAATTGAATTCTTGAATTGAAAAGCGAAGTAACTCAAAACCCAAATAAATATAAATAAATGCAGGAAATGCAAGAAAACCTTTTTCTTTACAAACGAAGCTTTTAAGTAAAACCTTGGGTAAGAAAGAAGACTTTTGCTGAGAGGATACTAACATTTTAGCAGTCCCTAAATACGTTATTCATGGATTCAAAAAATTTTGAGTTGTGCAATTTTTTGATTTAGGTGCGATTTGTAGGCAAACGAAAAAACTGAACAAAATTTCTAGTTAATATTGGAAAATGTGTGGCAAAAGTGTATTTCAAATTTTTTGAAGAAAATTCAAAGTAGATTTTAATAAGAAAATATGAATTAGAGCTTTTTTTGCTGAAATATTATTGCGAGTCACAGTCTATGCTAATTAATTATATATACGTATATAAATTAATAATTAAGGTAAGTTACATATATGGCAGAAATAAGATATGACAAGTATCCACTCATAAGGAATGAAATTTTAAAATACTTATCCATGTTCGAAAGCACTTATATTTGTTTGCGAAAAAGCCTTTTCGAGCCTTAAGTTAATCGAAACAAACCAAAGAAACCTTTTATCACAAAAGCATTTGGAAGCAATTCTGCAATTATCCACCTCTGATTCGACAATAAATATTGACAATTTATTAAAAAGCCTTGAATAAACTTATCACTTATTGTTATTATGTAATATGTAGATACATTTTTTTTTATATGTACGAGTTCATATCTTAATTTAATATAAATAAAATATGTTGTAAATATTGTACATATGTATGTATTTGTGTTGTATGTAAAATTTTCCAATCCTAAAATAAAAATTTACTTGTAGTTTGTAACTTTTTTTTTAAATCTAACACAAATTTTTTCTGAGTGCACTAATAAATTTTTGTAGATGTATTGGAGTTTCCCCATTCAATACGAGAGCGTTGAGCACCCTTCCCAGCAGTATTTATCAGCTGGAAAACAGCACATATTTCCTACTGAATATTCAGTAGATATTTAGTTCCAAAATCGGAACTTTCGCTTTCGTTTTTATATAGAGGTGGCGTCGAAAATCAACTACCTAAAAACTGCCGAACGAGAAGGGAGAGTTTCCATATGAAAAAAGGGCTGACTACGCAGGGAGAACTTCCATAGCATATATTTCAATACACCTGATGTCTTCACTGCGTGTTCAGTTATTTTTTAAGGCATGATTTTTGAACTCAGTTTCAGTGTATTTTTCATACTGAATATTCTACTGAATATGCACCTCCTTACCTCAAATACTGCTGGGTTGGTATAGAGTGAGAAGTTGCAAATACAATTTTGTGCTTTAATATACTTGAAAAAAATTCACAAAAGTTTAAAATTTTTTGCCTTCATTATTTTATTTCAACATGAAATTTTGCTTTTCCGTCGGCCATCAATGCATATCTAGCCTTTTCAATTTTCACTGCCACAACGGAGATTTGAATAATCAACAGAAAGGAAATAAACGAAGTAAACAAATTGCGGATTTAGTTCAATAACAATTGGAGCAATCGGTGAATAGGCAGTGGACGCGTTCGCCTTTGCTTTTAATATTATTTGTCTATGGAAAAATCCCAAATTCCATTTTTATACCTTTCATGAATGAAATGGTATTATAACATTGTGCTGAAACATGAATGGCGAAAGTATCAGAAGGAGGCGTGACAGACTCACCAAAATATATACCAATATGATAAGGATCTCACGATTAAGCTATGCCCGTCCGTCTGTCCGTCTGTATATCTGTTTGATCGCAAACTAGTCCCTCAGTTTTTGAGATATCTGCTTGAAATTCGAAATGTGAGTGTATTTTTAGGAGAAGCTGATCATTTGTCGGAATCAGCCGAATCGGATCACTATAACATATATCTGCCATACAGCCGATTGTTCAGATATACAAATATTTTAGGGTATAACTTCTCTATTTAAATCATTAATTGAAAGTCTAAATTAAACAATAGCCATTTTCGATTCACAATTTCTCTGCTGGCTATAAATTTCCCTCTGCCAAATTTATATGTGAATGATAGCGAGCAGAGGGAAATTTTTATCGACCAGTTAGCGAGTATGGCTACTACTCATTTTGGGTTCAAACATTGGGTTCAGACTATGCAACTTTTCATTTCCCCATTCATGAAATGTATGAAGTTTGCGGTACTGCCGAAGGCAGCCGCACTCTTACTTGTTATACTCAGCTGTACTAGTACGCAGAGTATTATAGTTTTGATTTTATAACGGTGGATTGTAACAGAATGAAACAATCGAGATAGATATAGACTTATATACATATATCAAAATGATCAGGGTGAAAAGAGAAATCGATTGAGCCATGTCCGTCCGTCCGTCTGCAAGCACTCTAACTCGCGCAAAAATTGAGATATTTTGATGAAATTTGAAATGTATGTTGGTATCAAGACTGGGACGGTTGGTATTGAAATGGGCGAAATCGGACCATGACCACGCCCACTTCGTCTATATAGTAAAAATCGGAAATTTTGTATCTCAGTCACTAATAGAGCTGGAGTGATAGAATTTCACCCACGTATTGAGCTCAGGCCCTTATGAAGAAATATGATAAAATTTTGGAAAATGGGCGATGCCCACGTCCACTTATTAAGTTTAAAGTTTTATGAGTCATAACTCAGACACCGTTGAAGATATATCGATGAAATTTGGTACGCGTGATATACTTACTTAGGCAAATGTTTGGACGAAAAATTGCCAAAATAGGTTAACGACCACGCCCACTTTTATATATGGGTTTTATAAAGTGACCCAGTAAAGACATTTTAAGTGATATCTTTGTCAAATATAAAGATATATTATTGAAATTTTATGGCAGGAGTCCAACTATGGACCTAAAACAAAAAACATAAAAATTTTGGGAAATCGGCGTGGCACCGCCTCCTTTTAGAAGCAGGAATACATATACGAGATTTCTTAGCCTATAACTCGACAAATAATTGATATATTATGACGAAACTTGGTGTATACACTTTTATAACTTGTGTTAATAGACACGCAAAAATTTATTGGAACCGGTTTATGACCACGCCTACTTATTAACAAAGATATTTCTGGAACACCCTTTGAGAATTTGTAACTTGACATCTTTGTAACTAGAAGTCATAAAGGAATGAAATTTTGCACAAAGAATAATATTCATATGCTTCGTTGGATGACTGATAAAAATTTAGAAAATGGGAGTGGCTACGCCCACTTTAGGCAGCACTCGCTTTATATAAAGTACAACGTGTTTCCATCAAACGTAAACAAACAATGCACGCATACAGCTGAGTATCTAATGTTCGATTCCACTCGAACTTAGGCTTCCTTACTTGTTTTTTTATTTAACTTCCACCATGTCGTCAGACTCAGTTAAAAGTGAATATTAATTCTCTGTTGACATTTTCTTTTCTTCATTTTACCCGGGGTTTTCAAATTTCTTGAACTTTTCCTTTTCATATTGTCACTGGAATAAATCAGTTCGACTCGAAGACGACCGTTGTCAACGTCAGTGATTTGGTGCTCCTTAAATCCCTATCGCCAACAAGTCGTTGGCTGTTGTCGAGTGGCAGACGGTTTGCATGAGCTGATCTATTCGTCTATTATGCTGTTTATTGTTGGATTACTTTAGTTTTTCTGGCTTCTGTAGCTTGTCGTTCATATAAATCTGCACTTCAGCTCTGTTTGTTTGTGTTTTGGTGTCTGTGTGTGCTCAAGGTCAATAGTTCGCATAGACTTTTTGCAAAATAACTTGGCACTCACACTTTCTTAAGATGTCCCTTGTCAAATTTGTCATACAAGTCCATAAAAAGAGACTTTTGACTAATATTTTTGGCTTGCCTTCTTTTTTCTTTATACTTTTACGTAAGTATCTCCTTTCGTTTCTTAGTGTCTTGACAGATTGAAAAAAGTTTCAATTTCTACTTTACAGTGACTAAGAACCGATTAACGGTGGTACCTTAAAAGCTCTACTCGCTTTTTTTCAATTCCCAATTTTGATAAAATGTAGCAAGTCTTTAACATCGTTCTCGGCTCATGAATATTTCGTCGCCGAGCTAACTAAGTGACTTTATAGTATTATAAACGAAGATGGGTTTGATCAATGGACTTTACTTGGTTATCTTATCTTTTCAATTCACTTAGCTTAATATTAATCTAATTAAATGAAACTAGCAATTCGCCAGCAAGTACATATGTACATAAATATTTGTTTTTTTATACCAAAACTTTAGAGTTCATATCAAAGCAATGTCATATCTCTTATATCGAAAACGATTGCACTTTTCGAACATCAAGTAGAACAGCATCAAATGCTTATAATCTTCATCAGTATATCCTTCTTTTCTCATAGCTGTCTATCTATTTATTATCCAGTTATATAATTACATGGGATCAGATTGAAGACGCACTCTAAACTACTTTCCGTGTACTGGTGCCAACGGCAGAAAGAAGGGACCTATGAAGATAATTAGTTTTTGAAAACATCAGGTCAAGTTCTGTAAAATTTTAACTTGTATCTAAGATAGTGATGAAGGAGAGGATATTTTTGAAAATGGCGAGATGGTTATCCTAAAACATGCTAATTTTCTGAACATACATACATATGTATGTACATACATATATATCAATGTAAGTTTTGTTATAAAGAGCTTAACATTATATTCTGTGAACGACTTGTTCAGTGGCAGTGACTGGTTTACTTCCTACCTACATATGTATGTACATTTATTCCTGTGTGGCCATAAAAAATTTAATAATTGAAAAAAGTTGCCGGTTGAAAAGTTTTCTTGAGTAAACTGTCTCCTGTGGCAGTCAATTGTAGTTGGCAGTATTTGCCAAAGGCCCTCGACACAATCAAAAATATATAAGAAGATGTAAGGTTTACATTATAAACACACAAACACAACTCAAATCAAAATAAAATAAAAGTGTATTGCCAATTTAAACCGATATAACCGAAGTCTAAGAAATATTAAGCAGTTGTATTTAGGTTAGGTTAGGTTGAGTTGGCTGTCTCCGCAATTCAAGAAAGCGGGGACACACTTAGGCCGAGGTGGCCCATTGTGATACCACACGGGAGCCATAGCTTCCTTATCCCTGTTTACAAACCTTTCCGGAAAAATTAGATTCAAAAGTATGATAAGATTAGATGCCCGTGAAGCTAAACCAGCGCGTTTGTTTCATGAAGCGCAGAAAATCTAGTGTCCTTGCATTTTCCATCTCCGCCAGGCACTCGAAAAAGTGTTTATGGAGGAAGCGGTACCTGGATAGCGACAGTGCGGGGCAGTGGCATAGATAGTGCTCAACACTCTCTATTTCCTCCACGTCCCTACAGCTGCGGCAGAAGTCGTTTTTATATAGGCCCATGCGAGAGGCGTGAGTGCCCATAAGACAATGGCCTGTTAGAAGTCCCACCAGCGGACCTATAGAGAGCCGATTCAGATGCAGCACCGATACAGACCTAGCCTCATCCAGTCTAGGCCAGATTTGCCTAGAAATCACACAAGTTGACTCCTTGGCCCATCTAGCGTTAGCCTGTTCAATGGAGCAAGATCTCAACCAATGCTTGCATGAGTTAAGCGGGGGGCCAACCCATGCCGCAGATGTGATATCCTGCAAGCTTGTGCCTTCCCTTGCCAACTCATCTGCAATGCAGTTGCCCCGAACGTTGCTATGGCCTGGAACCCAAATGACGTTCAGGTCGCACCTTTCGGCTAGTTTGTTCAAAGACTCCCTACATTTCATTGCAACTATAGATGTAGCATTGTTACTCTGTAAAGATTTTATGGCAGCTTGGCTGTCAGAGAAGATTTTGATAGAATTTATGTCTGGCAGATCTGTCAGGCGACGAGCTGCTTCCCATATGGCTATGAGCTCAGCCTGATAGACGCTGCAGTGATCAGGTAGGCGCAAACTTAATTTCAGATGAAGCTTTTCGCAGAAAAACCCACTTCCAACTCTATTGTTCAATTTAGAGCCGTCCGTGTAAATGTGCAGTGTATTAGGGTCGGGATCCCCTAAGTTCTTCCACTCGCTCCTCGCCGGGATTCTTGTGGAGAACAAAAGGCTGGTATTGCATAGTCCAGCTTTAGAAAATTGGCAGGGACGTTACTAAGAATTTGAGCGTGCCCGAATCTGGTGTCCCTCCAGGGTTCGGTTGCATTGAGCCTTGCCTCGTTGCAGCTGGCAATGAGTTTCCCCTGTATATCCGTGGGAGCAGTTGTATTTACTATACGTTTATAAATGTGTACTTAAGTACATATAAGAAAGGCAAGTCAAATGCAGCAGTCGACAGACAGTTCAAGGACATAACAAGTTACTTACAGATCAGCTTTATGGCTAAGCAAGTAAAAGCAATGGCATAATACAACCACAATGCAAAACACCGCTTTTCTACCTCTTGGACTCATTCTTTCAAAAGTTAGAAATAGTTTGCAAGGGACTTCGAAATGCATTGAGTTCGGTTTCGTTCTTCACAGTTGACAGAAAAACGTAAGAAAGGAAGCCTGAGTTCCCACATTTGCACTTTGCGTTGTCTTTTAGTGTCTTCTATATCCTTTTAAACTTGTTAATATTTTACATTATGAAAAACCAGAGGGTTCATGTTTTCGTACAGGGAAACAATTTCCAATACCATACAAAAATATCTTATATCGAAAAATAGGAGTCACACATGAAAATTGTATATCTAGAATCTAGGCTTTCAGCAGCACGCCAACATTTGCCATTTCCACAAATCCGTTAACACAAAATTTTAAGGAGATGAATCAATGAAGTCCGTATTGCAACAACGACCGCTGCTTCTGTAATTTCTCTGGATTCTATAGTTGCTTGTCATCTACATTATATGTGCACTTGTAGCTTTAACACCTGACGAATTTTCCTTTTCCCTCTCCCTCAACCAAAATGTTCATTGTGAACAACGGATGCGCTATTAATGACAATTTGCGAACCTGCCTCTAACCATCTTCTTTGTACTTTGTGTCATTGAGCTGCTTTGTATTACACTTGTATTATATATCTACTAGTTGGTATGTACAAGTAAGAGCCTTGACTTGTTGGGTTCACGACTTCCTTCTTGTATCTGACGTAAAATGAAAAATAGCTTGACATCTTAGCTCACAATCAATAACACGCTCCATTGACGAACCTTCGTTGCCGTACTGTGTGTTGTGTGCGGTGTTGTGGCTTGTGTTTATTGTTGTTAGATATTGTCGTTATGTATTCGGGTGTGACACAACGCGATTGTATATGACACAATCAAGAATATCCTCATTTCTGTCCTCTATATACATACGTAGTAACTAAACTGCAGAGCAGGGATACCATATTCGTAGAGCTGAGAAATTTGTGGCAAATTGCGAAAAGATGTGAAAGCAAATTAAAGTGACGATCGAATTCGAGTGTGTTTTGTACCACCTTAATCAAAAAAATTGAATGTGACATTTGTTGTGATTACCTTGGAACAACTTTCTTCAAGGACGATGGCGCTGCGAAAGCTCAATTGTTCAAAGGTGAATGGGCTTTGTTCGTGTTTTCTTTTTCTTTTGGAAGCTGAAGCTGATTTTTGGGAAAGCTCAGGCAACACTTCTGTTGAAGCTATTTAACTCAAAATAGCCACACTTAATACAAAGGAAAAGTTTTACCTTTACAAATTTGTTAAATTTATCTCCTCAAGCTTTAAATTAGAGCGATTACCAATAGCTGATTGAATATTATGAAATCTCGTCAAAAATGGCTATGATAGGTCCTTTTGAATCTTTGAAACTATTGAAAGGGACAAAGAAATTGATAGAGAGATGATGTGTGTTGATTGTTTTTTTTTTTTTTCAAAATTACTATATGCGATTTACAAGGATATAGTCGATGGTAAATTGACAGTGGACTTCATTCTACCACACAGCCCTTTTGGTAGGCAGTAGGCTGCATGCGATACTCAGAAGTCTGATTCGGTGCTATTTGCCATGCAATGCGAGAATTTTTTTTTAGGCTAGGAAGAGCACATTTAAATTTCAATCGGTAAATTACTCGGGGTTTATATACTAAGTAACAATACGTTAAATTTGAATAAGTTGAAGTGACTGTCTTCACAATTTGCAGTGGAGGCATATTTAGACCATTGTGGACCGTTGTATTCTGAAGCTATACATCGATAATCCTGCTGTATTTTTTTGGGTAGCTCCATACGTACATTAGATATTACATAAACTTCCAAAAACAACTTTAAAATGTCATGCAGATACCTACATAATTATTTACTCTTTTTTCAGTTAAACCTTTAATATAACGGTCTACATACATACACGGAGAAAACTATATGTATGTCAAATCCATATATGTGGATAATCCTGTCTGATCCATAAACTATGGATATAATGTCAATATAATGGGTATCACATCCAAAAAAATTTGGTAATATATAAAGTTTATGGATATAGTTTATGGATCAGACAGGACTATGTGACATCAATATAATTTTTTCCGTGTATGTATGTATATTATGTAAGTTCATATAAACACATGCTTATTTATATGTACATACATACGTATGTATGGCCGCATATTAGTAATATGCAAATTTTGTTATTTCATGCCACTCAAAAATATGTCACACGATAGGGTTCCACATATGCTGTGTTAGTCCTAGAGTTTGGACAATGTAACATATGCACATATGTATGTAAATAAGTACATAACCTATGTAAGCATTAAGCACGCACAAAAGTCAGTTGTTGAATGGACATTTTGTGGCATAAACGTGCTTAACTCGTGTGACGTGTCAACGCCAAACAAAATACACATAAAACATCAGCATAAATGCAATTTGACATGCACAACAAATAAAGAAATAGACAAAACTAAATACAAAAGTATTCTGGTTAAAATCGAATTTTTATTCAAAGCAAGTACATATATTTTGGCAAACCATTTCGAATCAAGTAAAGAAGCCAAGTTCGTTTGAACCCGAATATTACATACCCATACATTGTTGCATAAAACTCTGTTAGCCTAATTTTTGTATGGATGTGTTTTTCTCTAAGTGTATGATATTTGAATCACTAAAGTGTTTGTGGTCGTAAAGTGATTGTAAGCTCTGATATCATACAAAGTGATCTCTAAAGTATGTATAAAAGCTGCTGTCTGGGCCGATCTCGTAGATTAATGACGACTTCGTTCCAACCAAAAAATTTTGCAATTGAACTGTACTCTTTTTTGTGTTCGATTCTAGAAAAATACTAAATGCGAATAGACCAAACAGTTCGATGTTCGTTTCTTAAAATTCCGCAGTAAAATAAGGTGAAAATAAAACGATGTATTGTGGAACGAATTTCCGTTATCCCTTGTCAAGTTTGATTTGGTTATAAACCGGTTTCGGCTATGTGCCATCTTCAGTAAAAAGAAAATTCTGCCTGAGAAAATTTGTAAGAGCAAATCGTTATGAAATTGCCGATATTCGGAGAACCTCTCTGCCTTCCATGTTCGGGTGAAACATCTAAACATCTTTACATGAAAATATGTTTGTTGTAAATAACAAAAAGAACAACTTACCCGTTCTATTTCCTTAAATGTAATAAGAAAATCTCTTTTTTATGTTATGTATATTATTTTATTTTAAACTTGAAGTATTTCTTTATTTAAGATATTTTTTTTATGAATCAATATTATGAGTTATTTCTTTTATTTGTTTTTATTTATGTGTACAATGAACATTTCATATTAAATTAATAATGATACGTACTTGCTTTAGTAGTTCAGCGGCAGCACTTTTGCCACACTTTTATTGCGTTTTATATTACAAATAAGTTATTTTAATTTTCATTCACAAGTTGAAGCTTTTTCTACATTACATTTTTTTTATTTCACTTTAATTTAATTTTTGTTTTATGATAGTTTTTCCAAGTGTATATCTATGTATATAAATTGTAGAATACGACCAATAGTATATCTATGCATATATGTATATGAACATATTTGTATCGTATGTACATACATACATATATTAAATTTTATGTTTTTAGAAATAATTTCTTGCACATTTTTCATTTTCGATTATACACTAATATCATTCATAATTAATATTTAATGAATTTTTTTAATTGGAAATTATTGAATCAAATAAATGAGTTTTCCAAAAATATTTTTGCTTTTCTTGTAAATAAGCATTTTACTTTGGATGAGTATATGCCTGTTCAGAGTACTACTTAATCTAAGAGAAGAACGATATTTTCATATTGAGTTAATAATGTACATGGGATTAAGGATCTGGTTTTAATTTTGATTATTTACTCCTTTTAAATTTGTAGTTTTCGGTTCGTTCACCGATTATCTGGAAATAAAGTGTGGTTTGTAAAGAATTGCTGCTCTATACGTTCATAGTATGTATGTATGCTTGTATCGCTTTCTTTTGGGATAATTTATAATATAATATGGTAAATTGCAAATCGTGTTCTTGGCAGCTGAGTTCATGCGTGTAAATAGTAAATTTCGTAAATGAACACATTTCATAACTTCACTTCCGGTTGCAGAGCTAGATTGAACATCCTTTCTTTTATCTGTTGAATTTAAAACTTGACTTTGTCAATTGAATTAGTGATATCGTTAGCTAAATGGAAGTGATTTGAACGTTGGACAGATCTGCCTGGCATTAAAATTGACCAGCGCATAACCTAACGAACTGTAATCGATCGATTGCGTTCGCCGCTTAATGCCATCAGAATAATGTTTACTCGGGAATAATTTTTATGCATTTCTAAATATTTCGGTAAATCTAAATTAATTTTGTATTCATATATTTGCATTTTTGCTGCATTTATACATGTTATCTTCCATACCATATTTCGTCTGCTTGATTTATTATTACGAGCATTGTCGAATACCAACGAATTTCACAGGAATTGTATCAAGAGAAAATACAAAATTGCCGAATAACGTACACATGTACATAGATACATATATCTGTGGCAATTTGCAATAATCGCTTAAGTCTTAAAATATGATTTCGAGATAAATTGATTTCTATATTCGAAGGCGTTTCTTAACAAATCATAAAAGTCGATTAAAAACTATGGATGCAAAATCAGTGAGCCATCCACAATGTTACGATAAAATTTTGTAAATAAAACAAAATGTCATGAAGAAATTTGATTAAGTATATACGTCTACTTTGGCTGTTATAGCAAGTTTAATATACCTCTATTGTAAGTTAAGGCTAAATGTTTTTATTCATATCTTTTGATTGAATTAAGTTATAAGCATGGGGGTTTTACAGGAATATAGTGTTTTAAAAGGAGAATAACGTGGTATATATAACTCGAAATCTTAATAAATCGACTTAAGCGATTATTGCTTGTGGCCACAGATATGTATAAGTACAGACATATGTATGTATAACGTATGTATAGGGTTCGAAGGCTGCTAAAAATGTTTTGCAAATTAAATTCATTTGAAATCCGTACGCATTATGTTTTTTAAGAATTTGCATAATTTTGTATGCTACTCAAACATTTGTATATGAGCCTTACCAATTTAACATTTGTACATATATACATACATACATACATACATACTTGCTACAATGCATATAGTCTTGTCGTAAGAGCAATGAATCAAAATGGTAAAAGGGAATGTTGCAAAGTGCAAAATTATTGTAAATTAAAACTTTTGATAAGAACACAGATGCCTGCTTAAGCCGACAAGTAAAAGGCTGGTATTTTTCAGAAAACCCTCACTTTAGTGAACACATCCATGGACAATATTGAAGAAACGTAAAACGTGTAATAGTAGACACGAAAATGCTAATTTTTTAGCTATTAAATTTATGCATAAAAACCTAAGAAAAAAATTATATAACTTATTCTAATTTAAATGCTTTCAAATATTCATAGTTTTAGCCAAACATCATTCACTGTGCTTCCGATCTTGAATGGATTTTATGAAATTTGTGTTGCTGGAATGCCACACTCGAATGCAGGAGAATTTTGATTGTCGATTTAAGCAGGACATTTAGCATGTACTATGTATGTATGTATGTATTTTTGTATGCGCATGGTAAGAAAATCAGAGTTGCAGAGACAATTTCGAAAGATACGTCCTATACCAAATTCGATTAATTCTAATTAATTTCTTAATGATTTATAATTCTTAATTAAATGTGTTTCTTTAACGGCTCATACCTACATATGTATGTATGTTTATGCGTATGTTGATTAATACATATTATAAGTTCTTAGTTATTAAACCATGTAGTGAGTTATAAAATAGATATTTACAGTCTTATTTATTGGTTTCAGTTGCTTTATTTTCTTTTAAATAAAGTCCATATAAATACATATTTATTCACAAATAAGTATTAAATTATTATGAAATTAATTATGCGACATTTATTTTTATCTATGTATGTATGTACTATGTACATATATAATCCCATTAAGCTTAAGTTGTTTAATGCATTTAGTTAATGACTTAAATTTTTTATTGCAAATCTGTTTCGTATGTATGAATGTAGTTAGGTAGTGCTGCTCTATGTATCAGTTGTATAACAATAGTTTTGGTCTATTTATTTACTTGTATGTAGTAGATAGTTTGCGATTTTCCATTTTGTATCTAACGTTTAGTGAGTTGAACTCGAATTGCGATTAAAGCTTGTGCAAATGGTTGGCAAGTCTGAAGTTTGTTTGCTCTGCATGCGCAGGAAATGTAATTTGTGTAGTTTGTCTAATATCCTAATCGAAATATGTGAAAAACTAAAATTAAACCGAAATCGAAAAGATCAAGTTCGAAAAACTTTTCAAACAAGCTCAGACCCGTTAACCATTTGCCACTCTTAATCTCATTTCTATTGCTTAGTTTTATTGTAGGAAGTTTTGCATTATGAATGTATGTACTCGCATTATGTATTTCGTTTACATTTTATCTGCTCAATTATCTTATAATTTCAATTTCTTATATTATGTCTATTAATTATTAATTCTCGAATATTTCTGAATACCTAATATGTATAAACACGTCTACCAGACCACATACTACATTTTTACACTGCATTTCATACTAAGAATTCGACTGTTATCGATTAATATGTATGTATGTATATGCTTATTAGTTAGTGGATGTGTGTAGGTATATTGTTGTCAATATATATATATAAACTTTTCAATGATCTACATCCCATTAAATATGTGTACAACACATACATACACACATGCATATTTAACTATCTGAGATGAATTACTTTCATTGAATGAATTGATAATTGCTTACGAAATGGGATATACATAATACATTTATTTATGCTATTCTATGCAATTCCGAGTGAAGGGATTTGATCAAATGTAAATATGAATGAATGAATGAATGGGCGATTAAATATTGAATGAATTTACATACATATGTAAATGAATGATTAAATGAATGAGTGTTATTTGAGTAATTGAATGGTTAGTTAAAAGCATCATTTTTCAAAGCGTTCGCGCTTACATACATTACGTAATTAAGTATAATAGCTATACACTGGAGTGAAATAAAATGGCAACACAAATGTACATAATTTGAAGGCTGGCTCAAATTTTGATCGTAATATTATTTTAGGTTGAATTTATTTTGAATATCTAATCGAAAAAGCTGAAGTCTTTGTGATTTATTCCTTAACACTCTATAAATATGTATATGTATTTTATGTACATTTTGAATATTAAGTAAAACTTCAAGTATTTAGTAACGCTAAAAGAATTATGTATTTATTGATTGAATGTTCAGATGCCGGCGAAGCATAATCTTTAGACATTGTATATATGTAAAAATACACGCATTTAATCAAATATATTTATACGATTATCGATTAAATGATATTAAAAACAGCTGCTTGAATATGCAAGTGATTGAAGGTATTTAAGCGATATCTGCATTCATGATTTCACACATTTATATCCCAGTTAGAACACTGTATGTTATATAATGCGTTAAACCATCCGTATGTGTAGTACCATACTATGCGTTATAAACCTGAAAACTTTCCATGAGTTTGTACAGGCTTGGTGACAAAATATAACGTATACTGTTCTGTACGTGTGAGTTTTTGTAGTACTACGGATAGTTTAATGCATTATATAACTTATTGGGTTAGTGGACAGCTGATTATTTTGCGTATGTGTTGGTGAATGCGATAGTCCGTTCTTGCTGGGATGAGTATGCATAATACAATACACATGTATAATAGTAAAGGTGTCTGATTATTCTATTTAGTTGGGTATCTATTCATATGTTTTTGTATATTTACATCTGTGTATGCATGTACATATATATAAAAAAAAAAACATTTAGATATGCAAAAATGCCGAAGCGGGATGAATGAGCGAGATGAATGAATTACATTAATATTACTTTATTTAATAATTTACACATTTATCTTCATTTTAATATTCCAATCTTTTAATACAAAATCAAATGTACATATACTTATGTATGTATGTATCTTTCTTTTTTGCTTGCAGTAGCAAAGCATTGAAAATTTAAAGAACCCGCATTTTTCTATTCAATGCCAGCTGTTCAATTTGGGGCATACATACATATTTATAAGTATTATGCAGGGTAGCACCCAACTAGTCATGAAATAAATGCAAGAGTATACACTAGGATTTTCTGTCTAAAATCAAACTAATCAGCAAAGTGGTATGTGGTTGACATATTAGATGCTGATTTCCTTAGCATTCTGAGCCAGTTTACTACTGTCCCATTTGACTGCGGGGTATACAACAAATGCATTACTATTTAACGACCATTTAGTTCCGTTAACATAAGGTTAGACTAGTTAAAACACCACTTGTTTGCATGGCAAGGAAGTAATAGCCAATTAGTTGAGCTCGATATTCATAGTAAATTTGACTACGGGGATACACATACGTGCTTGTATGAACATTAATCCATGTAAAATGTTAGTGGTAGAGGATTGAAAACGATTTTGTGCAATGCAATTTTTGGGGCGTTATGCAATGGGTATTTGGGGTTTTGATTTGTTTGTTTCCAGACGAAGCATTATATTTTGAGTGTTCTTTTAGTTCCAGCAAGCAGTTGTGATCGATTTGATTTGGAAACAGATTTCATTGCTGAGATATATGTATGTACATACATATAACGTAAATGATTGCATTAGTTTTATTATTTTCTATCTAAAGGTCAAGGTTTGCACTGGAATTACTACCATGTTTGTCTCTCAAATTACCACAACTGCTTGTCGAATGGTTTTTTTAGTAATACTAAAACTGAGACTCTTTATAAATTTTTATTGCTTTCTAATTTATATAAATTTTGTATAGCTTAGCCGAAAAGTTGTAATTTATTTATTAAGTATTATTTTAAAGCAAAAAAGAAAAAAAATAGAAAAAACACAAAAACGATATTTTTCTAGAGACCACTTAACTAAACAGCGCTTTCCGCTTTAGCCGGAAGCTGCTAGATAGATGCATCACATTATAACACACATTACATACATACAATTGTTGCTGTTTTGTTTATTATTTTTTTTTGTTTTCTTTTGTTTTTGTTTTAACAAGGAATATCGACGTGCTCATATTTTGTTGTTGTAGTTTTCTAAAGTTTTTGTTTTAGATTTTTCTTTTCTAGTTTTGTTGTTGTTGATTTGTGTTTTCGTTGTTTGCCTTGCAAAAAATCAGCAACTCCACAGCTGCGAAGGAAGTACTTAATTTTTGTTGTTATTATTGGAGCTTTCTTCATCTTCTTCTTCTTCTTGTTACTTTTGTTGGAAGTGCTGTGATTCTTGCTCTAGCGGAAACACAAATTCACACACATCAATTTTACATAAACACACACATTTACTGTACAAATCTAAGCGTACGCAATAATTTTTATTAATACTCATTTATACATATATTAGTATGTACATATGTATTTTTTAATATATATATATATTTCATTACGGCTAAATTTTGAATTTTGCTTTCAATATTTTTTTTATTTATTTTTTTTGTTGGTTTTGTTTTGCCTAAAAAATTTAATTTGGCCTAAAATTTTGAGTTTTACGCTACGCCTTTCATTCCTTCCGCAAACTTTGGCACATTGAATGCAAGAGTTATTGTATGTCGTTGACTTGGATTAAGAAGATTTTACAGAATTTCCTAAACTCATTTATCTATGTATGTATGTATCTATTTAAAAATGATTTGTATTTGATTTTCGTGAAAGGTGGACTTAGCAACTTTGCGATATCGGAATTTCATTGATGTCGCTTTAGTTACGCATACGCAGTGTCACACCATAAAAACGATATCTTCTTTTGGCGTACACCAACGTCAATGTCGTTTACTCTCACATTCCTGCAACGATCTTTTACATTTTTTTGTTGTTGTTTTTATGTAAAATTGTGTTAGATTTATTTGTATTTGTATTTATTCTCTGCACACCCTGCAAAAAATGCGATCACTCCGGGATACATCCGGGACAACTCGCAAGGGAGCATGCGATTACTACCCATTTGTATCTCTTTATATGGGTTGAAGTGTTCTCTTTTGTTTGAGCATGTCCTATGAAGAGACTAATTATACCCAGTTTGTACCCGAACGGGTAGCAAAAGCGCACAATTGTACCCGTTTTGTACCCGAACAGGTAGCAAATGCGACACATCCATTTGTGCGACTAATTGTACCCGTTTGATACCCTTTCGGGTACAATTCGTCTACAATTAGTATACATATGTACCCGTTCGGGTACAATTGTAGACTAATTGTACCCGAAAGAGAGCGCTCCCGGACAAATCTTTTTAGAGACTCGTCGCACACTTTTTTACAGGGCATCAGTACGTATGTACCTCTGTATGCATGTATGTGATCAAAATAAGTTAGTAAATTTTACTAAAAATGGCTCAGTTTTGCTAATGCGTATTTCTAGAAAAAACTAAATCAAAAAAATAATAATTTTCTTTGAAGATTTTCTAAATTTTGTATAATTTCTTTCCTCATTTCCAAGTTTTAAATTCATTTAGGGGTGAGCTGGGCGTGCACACGGATTTGTTTCGAAGGGGCATATGTTGGAGGGGTTGCAAATATGGAGGGGTATTTAGTCATCTTACTTAAATTGTTGTTGCTTTTATTTGCTGAATAAACCGCGGCAGTTTTTTATTTCAAAATAAAGTTTTGCAGACAAAAATGTTAAGCCCGCCGAACTGGAAGTGTCTTCCATTTGTTTTTGTTCATAGAAAAAAGCATTTTAAAATTTAGGATTTTAATTTCTTAAACGGAAACTAAACAAAGATTAGCAATGACTTTCTTACTTAAGTTACTCCTGTGTTTGGAGTAATATGTTTGTTTGTATGTATGTTTGTAAGATTGCCACTGTCACATATTTTCGCACATTCATTCGAACTTTGTCTCCTATGCGACGCATCTAAACAAGTCTCCAATTGCAGCCCAAATTGATATGTGATATTTTTTCCGTAGTTTTACCGGTTGAAGGGTCAAATTGGAAAAAATCGTTTATTTGCTATTTAAGGACCACTCTAATGTACATAAAAGTGCATTACTAGCGTTTTCGATTCTGAAACAAAATGCTGCCTTATTGCAAGGCAACATTATCTACATGCGCCCTGTGCCCTAAGAAAATGTTGCACTTTTCATGTGATGTATGAAACAAAAATAATGCAACCCCTTGGTCATATTAAGGGCAGAAAATGCTGCCCTGTGGTCGGGGAGAGTGCGACATTTTTTTCAATAGAACAATCAACCCTAAAAAAATGTGTGGAATCTATGTGGAATAGATCAAAACAATTTGACAGCCCGGTAAAAGTGCAGAATAAGTGTGACATTTTGGCCAGAATCGAAAACGCCATTAAATAAATTGCCTTTAACAATCGAACCTTGGGCACATTTCCTAAGAAGCAACAAATTCAGTCTCAACTTGTTGTTGTTGTAAGTTCATTGGAAACGTTGTTCGGTGTGCATATTTTCCATATTCACACCTTTCATATGCATTCATGGCAGTTGAAAGTTTGTATTTATTGAAATTGCACAAGCACATTGGAGTTATTGCATTCACACACGGACACACAAACACACACACACACATACACATGCACACTTAATTGATTAATTGGTAGCAAATTCAAATTCAGATGAATGCAATTAAATGACTATGGATAATAATTTATGCAATACATACATATGTATGTATGTATATGCTTATGTATTACGCATTTATGCAGAGTGCCTCATAGCTGGAGCTACATACATCCCTGCAGGGAAAATCTCTAGTTCCGATCTAGGTCGCTTCTAGTGCATTTTTCGACACTCGTTTGCATGTTATCAACTGGCGAGTTTAACACGGCGATGTCCTAGGCGGTGTCAATTGTCACTCTCTGCACTACATTTTCGATAGTTCCGAACTAGTTCTAAATTCTACAGTTTACACTAGTTCGTTTATTGGCACAATTTCGATAGTTCTGAACTAGCTACGAGTACCTACAAATTCTACAGTTTTACATCTGCCGCTTAAGTGCAGCCTTTGACACACTTCATGCAAGTGGCGCGATGGCCGACTGGCTAACGCATGTGCCTTTAAATCTGAGGGGCGCGGGTTCGAATCCTGTCGGTGTCAAGGTGGTTGATAATTTTTTTTTAATTTTTTTTAACTAATATTTTTTTATTTTATTTAATAGAAATTTACAATAATATTTAAAAATAATAAAATTAAAAAAAATTAAAAATAAGCCTTAGGGATCGGAAAAGCATAATTATGGTAACATTTCATTTCATCTTGTATGAACATTCAAATAGAAAATGAATGAACATGCAAATAGAAAACTCTTTATATAAAATACTAAAAACTTGACAAGGGATGACGGAAAATCGTTCCACAATACATTATATATTATGCTTCACTAAACATCTGAGAATTGCAGAAATATACAAAGCCGACGGCAATTGAATGAAGGAAAATTTTTCATAGAATTTTTGTCACTTCGAAATTGCATACAAATCAAAGTGTTTCTTATAATGGTCACTCAATTCATTTCTTCTAAACTGGTGAGGGTCTAACTACAATTGATCTAGTTCATTTTTGACACCTTTTCCCTAGTTCGGAACTAGAAATTTTGCTCACTAGTTATTGAGTTCCCTGCAGGGATTATACACGCTTACTTATGTATATAATATCTATAAATTTGGCATCAACCCACAAAAGCACGATAATCTGGCCACAAAATGGTTAATTTCTTAGAATGGAAATGTTTATATTATAGTGAATGTATGTATGTATGTATTTACATGCATTTACGCTCATCTGTATTTTGTTTTTCTGTTTTGGAGTTCGACTTGTACTCGCAAGCTTCATATTTACATTTGTATTTCTATAGCTAAATATTCACTTAGTTTTTAACTTAAATGTAGCAAATTGTATGTTTGTGTGTATGCTTAGCCATGAAACAGTTAGATATTGCCAGTTGGCCTTGAATTGTCGTTCATTTCAAAACGTTTCAAGTTATGATTATATTACGCTGCTTAGAGTGCTAATTTTTTGTTCATTAATTTTTGTAATTTTATATGTATATTTTTTTTACTTTTTTATTTTCACACGTTTCCATTTTCTTAGCCCACCTTCCAATTAGTTAGTTATTTTACTCTAACGTTTTACTCTTATCTCAATTATGTATTTGAAATGTCATTGATACGAACCGACCACGAAACTTCTGACTGATTTTTGTTTGCCTGTTTACATTTACACTTTGAGCGCATTTCTTGAGCAAATCGCAGGATTGCTACACACCTCATCACCCGCGGCGCGTCCATAACCATCATCACTCTGGTGACCTGCCACACCCAACCTCTCATCATCGCTGCTACCCCGCTGATATGCGAGTGACGTCGCTCCTTCCAGGACAATAACACCGCCACCACCACCACCGCCCTTGGTTTTTCGTACCGCCGCTTTATTTTTTTTGCGATTGGCACGCGCCGCAGCCAACATCGCCGGTGGCAATGTCGTAAGAACTGCATTCGCTTTGGCGTCGCCCATTAGGGCGGTCTTGTCGTGCAACCGCTTTTGACGGCAAGCCAAGCAAATGTACATCGCCAATACCAAAGTGAGAATAGCGATGCCAATTGCCAGGCCAAAGAGCAGCGGTTTTTGTATGTCGGCGAGAGCGGCAATAGTCATCATTTTAATGTCGGGCTGTTGCACCGGTTCAATGGCGCTAATGTCACTGTTTTTGGCATGCCAATTGAATATCAAATTTGTGTGCTGGGCGTTCAGTGTGTCCACCGGCTCATCATGGCCGTGTTTGTCGCCGTTGCCGTCGCCTTCACCGTCGTGTTCGTCATAGGGCAGCACAGCAGCGTTGTCCACACGAGCAGTATAGACATTTTGGTTGTTATAGTTGCTGTTGTTGTTGTTGTTGTTGTTGTTATTCTGCTGTTGAAGTTGATTGTTTGTGAGTGGTGGTGCGTAGGCTTTCTTTATGGCGGCAATTTTGGTTGTTGTAGTAACAGTACTTGTTGTTTGTGCTTGTGTTTGTGTTTGGTTTTGTCCGCCAAGATTATCGTGTGCATTCGTGGCTTCCGACGTGTCTATGCTTAGTGGCAGCGACCGTGACATGAAACCGGTGAGCTTGTGAAATTATAAAAAAAGAAGAAGAGGAAGAGATAGAAATAAATAATAATTTTTTTAAATAAATTACATACATATATTATAATTGGTTTGAATTTAGCGGGACTTGCTTGCACTCTAAAGTTTACAAAAATATGTGTACAATAATGAAAGTAAGCGAAATCCTATAAAATATGTGCATACATATATCTAAAATCTCCACTGCTCAGACCACTACGGAGGGATGACCGCTGTTTTTGAAACGTAATGCATTGAAATGCCGTTCATGTGGCATGGCAAGCGAGCACTCTATAAAAAAAGTCACCTGACCTCTTGTTCGGAAGTAAAAAGCATTAGCTCTTGAAACAAATGGAAGTTCTTTTTGGCAGTTTTAAAAAATATAAAAACTATACCACCTTTATTATTCAAAACTTAGAAAGGCTTTTTCGAGTTTTTGAATGTTAGGGTAGAGCCAGACGACGCAAGAAATTACTTTCAAAAAGTGGAAAATTCAAATTCAATTTAAAAAAAAAAACAAATACAAAAATTTGAGTTTTTCACTTTCTGAAAGTAATTTCTTGCGTCGTCTGGCTGTGTCCTCATGTATTAGGACCGTGTTCTGGCCTACCGACAACTTTTTCTTAACACCTCCATTAATATAAAATCTGTCAAACGAAAACACTTCGTCAACGAGTTCCTGCTTAGGTT
Source organism: Urophora cardui (assembly GCA_960531455.1). Classification (NCBI taxonomy): domain Eukaryota; kingdom Metazoa; phylum Arthropoda; class Insecta; order Diptera; family Tephritidae; genus Urophora; species Urophora cardui. The sequence continues at coordinate 90,711,855 of OY482671.1, read as the reverse complement.
GCACACATCCAAATCAGTGCTTGAACTAATATGCATTTTAATGACTGATAAATTATAAAGACATTTAAAAAATCTGAATAAATATGCGTTCTTAATTTAGCAGTAATAATAGCAAAAATATTGTTTGCATTCAAAATAAGATGCTAACCCATAAAGAGTAATTTATATAAGTGGGTTCTCATGTCTCAAGTGTAAACGAAAACAGATCGGAAAGCCATTTTGTCGATCGGAACGGCATTGAGTCTACATTTGTGAATTATGGGTTTCAAAGAGTTCTCGATGTCAGTCAGAACACGGTATATTTTTAAATTTCACTGTATTAATAGGTTAATTAAGTCATATATTGCACCATGACGTTCTCTCTGTTTATCCTATCAGCATGATTTTGATGTCGTTGAAAAGACATTAACCCGAGTAGCGTACAAATTTGCCAATTTTAGTATGAACAATTTTCCAATAGAAATTGATTAAAGTAGAATATCCTAGGAATCCCTGAGCGGATATAAAAAAGTTATATATCGCTGAAAACAGACTTAACAGGAGGTTATTTCAAAAGAGGTCTATTCATATACATACATTGGTTAACAAATTAATCGAGAAAACTGTGATTGAAAAGGAAAAAAAAAATTGAACAAAAAATTTAATTTTGGAATTTTTTTACAGTTTCTCTGGCATTTATCAAGATACAGTAAGAGTTCTTATAATAATAATAATATAATACAATGGCGCTGTTATAACTCTGACGAGTTTTATGGCCGAGCTTCTCTCCCAATTCGAGGTGTTCTCCTTTTTGTTTTTCCTACTAATTGGGTGGACCTACAGTTTTACGCCGACTCCGAACGGCGAATGCATTTTTTGTGAGAAGCTTTTTCATGGCAGAAATACTCTCGGAGGGTATTCCGCCCACTGCCGAGAGGTGACCGCTGCTCTTAAAAAAACCCAATAATTGGATTTTACTAATTAGAAAAATTGTTTTGGCGTTTTGCTCGGACCGTGGTTTGAACCCGAGACCTCTGGCATAGCAGGCGAGCACTCTACCCACTGCACCACAGCGGCCACAGTAAGAGTTCTTACACTGTTAAAATGTCGTCTTTTCAACGACATAAAAATTACGTTGAGAGGAGAAAGTTATGGTACAATACATGACTTAACCTATGAAAAGGGGGCTTTTGGCCTATAACTCCAGATTTTGAAGTTGTATTTGAAATTCTAAGGATGCAGGTTTTGTACTCCTGGCTAGACCTACAACTTGTGATATGTCTCGCAAAAAGTACTTTCTATTTTTTTTTTTTTTTGTGACACAGTGTTGTTAATTTCTTTTCCCAGTTTTCCTTACTCCCTTCGTGCATATTGTTATTTAAGAATATGAATTACGCACTAGAAGCGATAATTATGATTATAATTTTTAATCAGGCTAATAATTTTGTTTATGTAACTATCACATGTTGTGGAATTTTTGTCTACCTAACTCATGGCAAAAGCTGATTAAGAGATACTTATACATATATGTGTTCATATGGAGCTGTAGCTTAAGTGTACTTAAGGAAAAAATTGGTCAGCTTCGAAAAAGCTGAAAAAATGCATCTCAGAGAGTACATTGTGCAGGTTTTTAAACCGTTTCTCAGGCTTTCAACCAGCTTTAGTCCCAATGATTTCACTTAAAAATCTTGTGCGGGTAACTACTAGAAAATTACTATATTTACGAACATCTTCAAATTTTGCCTTTCGACATAAGCTACTGTTCGATATAAGCACAGATATGTACATATGTATATCGATATATAAAGTGCCTCTTATATTATATATTTACATACATACATACATATAAATATATATTATTACTGATACTCACCTTATCCTTGCAAGTAACTTTAACGCGATATTTGGTATCGGGCCACAATGACAATTGCACAATTGATGACTCGGTTAAGAGGTTACCCATCAAGCCACCACCAGATACCTCCCAGCTGATCAAACATTGGCTTGGCACACTAAGCGCATCCCAGGAAATGTCAACGAGAACCAGCGAATCTTGTTGTAACATCGAAACGGTGTGCAATGACCAACTTTCTGGAATAGATTTGTTAATCTTGGATGGTGATTGTTGTTGTTGGCGTTGTTGTTCCTGTTTCTGTCTTTCAATTGTCGGCATTGGTGTTGGAGTGGCGGTTGTAGTTGTTGGTGTTGTTGTTGTCGTGCTGCTGCTGGTTTTGGTTTTGCTTCTGGTCTGCGCATTTTTATACGGTGAAAAGGGACAATAGTCGTAGCACTGCAAAGAAATAAAATCAGAAAAAAAAGTTTAACAAATAGGTATTTTATATAATTTTAATTTAGAAATAAATGAAAAAACTTCCTTCCGGTTCAGGCACATTAAGACAAATATGTACGTAGTATGTATATCGAGACTAAGTAGTAGGTATATCCATCTAAATCTTAAATGTCAAAATGAAGTTTTACACTCAAAAAAAAAAATTACTCAGATTATGGAAAAGTGGGAATAATTCGGCATTGGAGACATATTTCCATATTTTGATGTACAATTTTCTTTAAAACGTGGTTTTTATTCCTTGATTTGATCGTACACTCTAAAAATATTTAGGTATGTATGTAGTTTATGTGGATTGTACCGCCTCTCAAAAAAAAAAATGAAATCCAAGGACAAAAAAGTGCTACCTAAGTACTTTCATTGATACATCCATATGTACATATGTATGTACATATATAATTATGTATATACATACATATTTAGGTATGTATGTATATCATTCCACGTTCAAACACCTTCCTAAATAGTTATAAAAAAGGAGCTAGCATCTACATACCTACATTTGCTATAAAAATGGCTATTAAGAACTCGTCACATATGTATGTATGTATGTATTTGCAAAAAAAAAAACAAAAATTATAAAAAAGACTCAATAATGTAATTATAATAAACAAGGAAAATTTAGTTACCCGCCTTCTACTAAAGATCGCAGGCAATCCGAGATAATATTGAATACGTATACATAAATAATATGTATGTATATACATACATATGTTCATATGCAAACCATTCCCTTGTATGCATACATCCAACCATACATAAATATGTAGATACATATGTTCGCACAAATGCTTGGCTAAGGCAACTGCGAAAATCTGCTTGCATTTCCTTCCATACAACGCAGCTGAAAAATGTCCATGAGAAAATCTTTTCGTGAACGCTAAAATACTGCTCGCGATCAGTATTTCTCGCATTGCTTTTCTCATATGTGAACAGCCGAAGCCGGCTTAGTTCGGTTTTATCACATGTGAGTGAGAAATTTTGGTTTTTTATTTTTCGCTCGTGAGTGAAAAATATGGAAATTTTTTTTTGTTCACTTATCGCGAGTGAGAAGCATAATTTTTTTTTTGCATTTCTCACTCGTGATAAATGAACGAAAAAAATAATTTGAAATATTCTCGCTCGTGAAAATTCTCACAAATGAATGAAAATGAGTGATCATAAATGAGAATTTCCGAACCCTGATATATATTGATGGGTCTGTCACGCCCCCTTCTAGTACTTTCAAGATTTGATTTTCGGCACAAAGTTATAATACCATTTCTTTCTCATGAAAGGTATAAAAATAAAAATTGTACTCAGTTATGACGACAGTGATGAATATTCAACAAGGAATCATCAATGATCATTCAGCAGTGAAACAAATTTACTGCAGGGCGATATTCTTTATTCTTTCACGTTTTTTGTAGTTTGCTTTTTCATACACACAACTATTAAATATATATATCGTCGTTGAAGATGCATTTTTGCGTAAGAGGTATTAAATTACATACCTCTTACGCAAAAATGCATCTTCAACGACGATATATTTATGGCCTACTTAGGAATTAGAGACAATCAAAAAATTTAAATTTCTCTTTAGCAAACTCATGTGTCATGTAATCAAAGATTATATTCCAATCAAATTGCGATTACTTAATTTGGGAAGTGTTTTCATTATCTCATGCGACTATATATCGTCGTGCCATACGAAAACTAGCATATTTAAAATTTCTGGCGAAAGCTAGCAATAAAAAATTCTGTACGAAAAGTACCACATTTAACTTTTGGCCGACGAAAAGTAACAAAATCGACTTTTGGCTGACGAAAAGTATCAGTAATTATATACAGTTTTTACATTAAAATTGTTGTTGTTTAAACGAAATTGATAGTTTTCGTCAGCAAAAAGTCGATTTTGTTACTTTTCGTCGGCCAAAAGTCGAACCTGTTACTTTTCGTCAGCCATAAAAAAACGTATGCTAGTTTTCGTATGGTACGACGATATGTATATCCAATGAAGTATAAAGTCCAAAATACATAAGCTCAGTGGCAGTGACTGTTTTTAAAATCAGCTGATATAGCTAATACGAGCAGCGACTGCCACAACAAACCCAATAAAGCATTGCACGTTAGACTAACTAGGCTATTCTGGCAACTGGTTTCCAAGACAACTATCTTTCGAAAGGAAATTTTCCTCTTGAAAGATTATTGTATTTGGAAAGACAGTTGCCAGAATAGCCCTATAAGACTACTGCTTCCTAAGGCATACCAAAATTTATTCAATTCGAGTTAAAGAAATTGGGTATGGAATGTAACAATTAGACATCAATCGTGCAATTTCTTTCAGTGTATACGTTTTATTCGAATTCACTACTCTATTTGCCAGTATTCTCCACTCCCTGCTACGTACCCTCCAATTGCAGCATCTTCAACCCCGCGGTTCACCCAGTACTTACATAAATATCAGAAACTCTGCTTGGCTGGCTTGTCACGCTCCCAACATTTATCTATTTACTTGTTTAGCTAAACAAAGTATTTCCGTTGTTTTCTCTACTAAGATTGTCTACTGCTTATGGTCTTGTTTTATATAGACATAAACATACATACATATGTACATATTATGGTCCATATCTACATATCGCACACTAAATCAAAAAGCGTTACAACTCAAAATTCAAAAATTTTCAGGAGAGGCAAAAAACTTTTTAATTTTTATATGCAATGATATGGGAAAAGGCTACGTATAATAGTTATTTCTCAGTTAAAAAAAACTCTGATGGCAAAGATTTTTTGGCAGCCGCTAGAGATATATTCTGTGTACCAATTTATGGAAGAAACCCGATTTCGAAAAATTTTGAGTTGTGACGCTTTTTGATTTAGTGTGCGATATGTTCAATTTCTTTCAGTGTTGGGTAAGCTTTTGATTGCAGATTCTATGCTAACATATATTGCCTGAAGTTGTTATCGTAAATCGTCTTTATAACGATTATGTTTGTTTATTGCAATAATTTATGTGATTTTGTGGTACTTGTAGCTCAGCAATTCATGTTCGTTTGCCTTTTTTCTGTTTTTATTTGTTTTAATTTATTATCCCTTCTTTTTTCTTATCTTCCTTTATCTTTTTAAATTTCATTTCAACAACGCTTGTACGATTTCCATTTCAGTAGCTTTAATAATATTCTGATTCTTAAAGAATACATTTTTTTGACAATAACAGCCAAAATTTAAATTAAATACTTACTAGCTGGACCCATGCGCATCCTGCGCAAAAAATAATAAAACATACGTGGCACCAGTCGATATGGTTTGTGCTGTTACGCTCATTTAAAAAAAATTATATTTATTTGGTTTTATGTCTACAGTGGAACTTATGGAACTTTCAATGAATTACTTATGTAGGTATATGTTTGACAAACATATCGCATAAAATGTTTTTATTATACCTACATACATATATATATATATAAGTAGTTATGTGTATTAAATTTGTTTATATATTGCACATATATTTTTATATATATGTATGTGGTCCCTGCCGACTTGGGTAATTTTTTTCCACACGTTTGCCTTAGCAAGCAAATCAGTGGTTCAAGCTTAATTGATTCATCTGCTACAGTTCCTGAGTTTTTACTTATAAATCTTTGAAAATTTGCCCCTCTTGGCCCATTTTTCAAAATTTCAGCATGTTTCCTCATAACGGCATAACGTCATTTCATCACTCGGGCTTTATTAGTAACTGAATTATCAAGTTTTACGTGTTTTTCGAAATACATCCATATGCCTTATTTTCAACCCCAACTTTCTCTGTTCCCATTAGAATGTGTGTACCCAATTTCATTTAAATATTTCTATTTTTGCGCAAGTTAGAGTGTGTACGGCCGGACGGACGGACATGGTTCAATCATTTTTTGCATCCTGAACGTTTTGATATATACATATATGTAAGTCCATATCTATCTCAATTATTTTATGGTCTTACGTACAACCGTTATGTGATCAAAAGTATACATGCATATATTGTATGTACTACGTACAGCATATCCTATATTGAAAAGCCCCATTTAGCGTAGGAAGGAATACACACGTGTTCGCCGAAAATAATATAATGTTTACATACAAACATACAGCTGAAGCTTATAAAGGTGTTTTAAAATATACACGACTGTTAAAATGGAGCGGCATCTGCATTTGAGATTTGAATTGATAGAATAAAATAATTCTGAAGGCATAGTTTTAGGCGCAAATCTTTTAGTTTAAATTTAAACTTTTTATTTTTGCAAAATACTATTTAAAAAAGTACCACGCCCAATAAAACACCATTTCGCATGCATAGCTAATTAATACCTTTAAAACGATGCCTTACTTATTAATTTTGGTAAATTATGTGAGCAGAAAAAGGGATATTTATAAAACACCAATTAGAAATAATATATATGATATAATGTTTACATACAAACATACAGCTGAAGCTTATAAAGGTGTTTTAAAATATACACGACTGTTAAAATGGAGCGGCATCTGCATTTGAGATTTGAATTGATAGAATAAAATAATTCTGAAGGCATAGTTTTAGGCGCAAATCTTTTAGTTTAAATTTAAACTTTTTATTTTTGCAAAATACTATTTAAAAAAGTACCACGCCCAATAAAACACCATTTCGCATGCATAGCTAATTAATACCTTTAAAACGATGCCTTACTTATTAATTTTGGTAAATTATGTGAGCAGAAAAAGGGATATTTATAAAACACCAATTAGAAATAATATATATATGATTCCAATCAGAGCAAAATGTGTTTCGAATGTGAATCAAATCTGTTCCGGAACCAGCGCCGAAGTAAATTCTACACCTTTTCCAGTTTATGAACTTCAATTTAAATTTTCTGAAATTCAATTGTAACTTTCTGAACTTCAATTGGAAATTCTGAACTTCAATTTTAATTTTCTGAAATTCAATTGTAACTTTCTGAACTTCAATTGGAAATTCTGAACTTCAATTGTAGTTTTCTGAACTTCAATTGTAACTTTCTGAACTTCAATTGTAATTTTCTGAACTTAAACTGGAAAAGGTGTAGAACTATATTCGACATGCAAATACATCAGTTCACAAAGAAAATAATCCAAACCGAATGAGCAGTTAATAAGCTTGTGGTAGGACAGTTTCGCTAAACACGTAATGCACACAAAAACAAGAATATTAAATGGCTTCAGCTGAAGTCACCAAATTCCACTTTCACAGGTAGGTAATGATGGATAGTCTCCACAAACTGGCAAATTATGCAACTCATAAACGCAAAAAATAATAAATCTTGCTTGGCTAGCTCTACAACGCTGGGCCAAAACAATTGCTGACCTCAAATGTGAAACGCTGTAAAGCTGCGGAAAGAAACATTCGAATTTACATACATATGTATGTACCTACATTTGAGTCATGAACGAACCTTGCTTTTTCATTTTTGGCACTCATTTTAATATTTAAAAAAAATATTATTTTTTGTTTGTTACGCTGCATGCGAAGGCGGAAAAAATAATAACAACATACATATTATGTAGTAAATAGCTAAATTAAAAATAATTTACAATTTGCTAAGATCTCGCATAGCCGCTATTTATACCGTCACTTGCACCTGCAAAAGAATCAAGCAGCTTTGAAGCATTAGATTTTGGTTTTCTTGGACCCGCTATGGAGCTAAGCGAGTGATGGCTCATTTCTTCTTCCACCCATTTTCAAGATCTATTTTTTTAAATAAAGACGATGTGGACGAAATCCTTTATTATGATTCGCTGCCTTTTGCCAAGGCTTTTATGAGAAATAAAGTAGTCAGAGCTGTCCTTTAGCCCCCGCATGTTATTGAGGGCAAATGGTCGTTGACTAAATATTCACCGGGATCAGTATTTTGTCAAGCGCTGCTGAGGGGTACTCCCTCTAGCATCTTGTCACGCGTTTTTTCTTCATTACCGCCCACCATAGCAGAATTGTGTGGAGCACTATTAGGCGCCCCACTGCGGTGAAGACGCAGTGAGTTAGTTGAGTTCATATGATCAAGACTTTGCCAAGCCCTCTGTTTTACTTCACGTTGTGCCTCCACGTAGTTTGCTCTCCAATATTACTCCAAGGTATTTCGTAGACGGTTAGTGTGTTTCATATGATTCATACTAATTTACAATTGGACGTGTGTGATAGCACTACTGGGTATATATAGATATTAACAGATAATCCGCTGTATAACAGCAGACAGTCAAGTGGTTAGCGTTTGAACTAAGCACAAGTTGAACTCTTATAGTCTTGCATTTGTCCGTTTGGTCTGAGCGTACTCAAAAGCCTTCGGGAGGTCTCTTGCCGTACTGTGTGTTTGTTTGATGGCAACAATTCTCCTGCAACAAATGACCTCTGCTGTGATTTGTTTAGTTCAGAACAACGTACAAACAACGTAAGTATTCAAATTGTGTAATAACATTTTATTAATGTGTGGCTCAGACGAAAAATGGCAATGATGAAAAGAAAAACTAAAAAGTGAAGATTTGGAGCTATAGCGCACATGTAAATATAGCGAAAATTTTTCAAACACATTACACATTGTTGGTATGTAAATAGGTATGTGCTTTACTACTTGCACTTGTACGAATAATATTTACCAACAAGTTTCTACTGCGAGTCACACAAAGAAACTGTTGGATAGAAGAGTTGACTTTGGCCTCAACAGCAGTTTGTTGGTTTTGAATGCGATCCATGAGCAATACTTAATCACTGCATTTTTTAGAAAATAACGAGGCAGACCACTTGCTGATTGTTTGCAGGTGATTTCACATTTTGCAGTAAGTACATACACTGCTGAGTGGAAGCGTTTCGTTCGCATTGATTAATTGTTGCCAATGCCATTAGTGTAGATGGTGTGAAAATGTTCATCTTATGAATATAAAATTTTCATGTGTAGCTTCAGCGTTGAATAAAATCTCAGCTAACAAAAATAATGTACGTACTTGCCTACTAAAAATTGCACAAAAGTGCATTTAGTAAAAAGTGCGCTCTTAAAGCCGACTTTAATTTACAGACTCGTGTTTATTCTGTTTTAGGCTTACCAAAAGAAAATCTAATTTTAATAGCATAATTTATTTCCAAATTGAAAATGGAAAAATAGCATAGGGTATGTTTGTTGTTTGTTTTTTTTTACGCCACTAACGTACATATATCCGTAACTAAAATTTTTTTGAAATGAAAGTTGTACACTTAACTTAACTTAACTTAACTATGTACATACTAGCCTGTACCCGCGGCCTTGTCCGCAATTACGAAGTCCCCTTTCAACATTGTAGATAAGAATTCAGTTGTCGAAGTCCACCATAAAGAGAAAAAAAACGTTAACTCATGGGTTTGAATATGTATTACCAAAAATTCATCTTAATGGATTCATTGAAGACAAAAGTATACGTAGTCGTGCAGAGTAATGTGAAAAGGCCCAAAGATGGTTATAGAAGAGGCTGTAAGAATAAACGCAAAGGAAATATTTAAATTCTTACCTGTTTTTTTATTTTTTGTTTTTGCGGGTGGGCAATGCACCATAATTGATACCGTCGCACCAACCGTGTGTGCATAGACTAAAAAACTTCCCCTTGTTGGTTAATTTTAAGGATTTTGGGCAATCACATTTTCACCGATAACTCAATCATCGATAAATTTATCGAAACATATCGAAGTCCAAATGAAACCTGCGGCCATCCCCTTTCGTTTGATACCCATATTGTAGTGTAATTTTAATGTTTTTGGGCAATCACATTTTCACCGATAACTCAATCATCGATAAATTTATCGAAACATATCGAAGTCCAAATGAAACCTGCGGCCATCCCCTTTCGTTTGATACCCATATTGTAGTGTAATTTTAATGTTTTTGGGCAATCACATTTTCACCGATAACTCAATCATCGATAAATTTAACGAAACATATCGAAGTCCAAATGAAACCTGGGGCCATCCCCTTTCGTTTGATACCTACTGTAGTGTAATTTTAAGGTTTTTGGGCAATCAAATTTTCACCGATAACTCAGTCATCGATAAATTCATCGAAATATATCGAAGTCCAAATGAAACCTGGGGCCATCCCCTTTCGTTTGATACCCATATTGTAGTGTAATTTTAATGTTTTTGGGCAATAACATTTTCACCGATAACTCAGTTATCGATCAATTTATCGAAATATATCGAAGTCCAAATTAAACCTGGGGCCTTCCACTTTCGTTTGATACCCATATTGTAGTGTAATTTTAAGGTTTTTGGGCAATAACATTTTCACCGATAACTCAGTTATCGATCAATTTATCGAAACATATCGAAGTCCAAATGAAACCTGCGGCCATCCCCTTTCGTTTGATACCCATATTGTAGTGTAATTATAAGGTTTTTGGGCAATCACATTTTCACCGATAACTCAGTCATCGATAAATTTATCGAAACATATCGAAGTCCAAATGAAACCTGCGGCCATCCCCTTTCGTTTGATACCCATATTGTACTGTAATTTTAATGTTTTTGGGCAATCACATTTTCACCGATAACTCAATCATCGATAAATTTATCGAAACATATCGATGTCCAAATGAAACCTGGGGCCATCCCCTTTCGTTTGATACCCATATTGTAGTGTAATTTTAATGTTTTTGGGCAATCACATTTTCACCGATAACTCAGTCATCGATAAATTTATCGAAACATATCGAAGTCCAAATGAAACCTGCGGCCATCCCCTTTCGTTTGATACCCATATTGTAGTGTAATTTTAATGTTTTTGGGCAATCACATTTTCACCGATAACTCAATCATCGATAAATTTATCGAAACATATCGAAGTCCAAATGAAACCTGCGGCCATCCCCTTTCGTTTGATACCCATATTGTAGTGTAATTTTAATGTTTTTGGGCAATCACATTTTCACCGATAACTCAATCATCGATAAATTTATCGAAACATATCGAAGTCCAAATGAAACCTGGGGCCATCCCCTTTCGTTTGATACCTACTGTAGTGTAATTTTAAGGTTTTTGGGCAATCACATTTTCACCGATAACTCAGTCATCGATAAATTCATCGAAATATATCGAAGTCCAAATGAAACCTGGGGCCATCCCCTTTCGTTTGATACCCATATTGTAGTGTAATTTTAATGTTTTTGGGCAATAACATTTTCACCGATAACTCAGTTATCGATCAATTTATCGAAATATATCGAAGTCCAAATTAAACCTGGGGCCTTCCACTTTCGTTTGATACCCATATTGTAGTGTAATTTTAAGGTTTTTGGGCAATAACATTTTCACCGATAACTCAGTTATCGATCAATTTATCGAAACATATCGAAGTCCAAATGAAACCTGCGGCCATCCCCTTTCGTTTGATACCCATATTGTAGTGTAATTATAAGGTTTTTGGGCAATCACATTTTCACCGATAACTCAGTTATCGATCAATTTATCGAAACATATCGAAGTCCAAATGAAACCTGCGGCCATCCCCTTTCGTTTGATACCCATATTGTAGTGTAATTATAAGGTTTTTGGGCAATCACATTTTCACCGATAACTCAGTTATCGATCAATTTATCGAAACATATCGAAGTCCAAATGAAACCTGCGGCCATCCCCTTTCGTTTGATACCCATATTGTACTGTAATTTTAATGTTTTTGGGCAATCACATTTTCACCGATAACTCAATCATCGATAAATTTATCGAAACATATCGATGTCCAAATGAAACCTGGGGCCATCCCCTTTCGTTTGATACCCATATTGTAGTGTAATTTTAATGTTTTTGGGCAATCACATTTTCACCGATAACTCAGTCATCGATAAATTTATCGAAACATATCGAAGTCCAAATGAAACCTGCGGCCATCCCCTTTCGTTTGATACCCATATTGTAGTGTAATTTTAATGTTTTTGGGCAATCACATTTTCACCGATAACTCAATCATCGATAAATTTATCGAAACATATCGAAGTCCAAATGAAACCTGCGGCCATCCCCTTTCGTTTGATACCCATATTGTAGTGTAATTTTAATGTTTTTGGGCAATCACATTTTCACCGATAACTCAATCATCGATAAATTTATCGAAACATATCGAAGTCCAAATGAAACCTGGGGCCATCCCCTTTCGTTTGATACCTACTGTAGTGTAATTTTAAGGTTTTTGGGCAATCACATTTTCACCGATAACTCAGTCATCGATAAATTCATCGAAATATATCGAAGTCCAAATGAAACCTGGGGCCATCCCCTTTCGTTTGATACCCATATTGTAGTGTAATTTTAATGTTTTTGGGCAATAACATTTTCACCGATAACTCAGTTATCGATCAATTTATCGAAATATATCGAAGTCCAAATTAAACCTGGGGCCTTCCACTTTCGTTTGATACCCATATTGTAGTGTAATTTTAAGGTTTTTGGGCAATAACATTTTCACCGATAACTCAGTTATCGATCAATTTATCGAAACATATCGAAGTCCAAATGAAACCTGCGGCCATCCCCTTTCGTTTGATACCCATATTGTAGTGTAATTTTAAGGTTTTTGGGCAATAACATTTTCACCGATAACTCAGTTATCGATCAATTTATCGAAACATATCGAAGTCCAAATGAAACCTGCGGCCATCCCCTTTCGTTTGATACCCATATTGTAGTGTAATTATAAGGTTTTTGGGCAATCACATTTTCACCGATAACTCAGTCGTCGATAAATTTATCGAAAGATATCGAAGTCTAAATGAAACCTGGGGTCATCCCCTTTCGTTTGATACCAATATTGTAGTGTAATTATAAGGTTTTTGGGCAATCACATTTTCACCGATAACTCAGTCATCGATAAATTTATCGAAAGATATCGAATTCTAAATGAAACCTGGGGCCATCCCCTTTCGTTTGATACCCATATTGTAGTGTAATTTTAATGTTTTTGGGCAATAACATTTTCACCGATAACTCAGTTATCGATCAATTTATCGAAATATATCGAAGTCCAAATGAAACCTGGGGCCTTCCCCTTTCGTTTGATACCCATATTGTACGATCTTTCTATACCTATGTGCGAAATATCATAAGTATAGTTCCAGTATACTCAGATTTATATGGAATAAAAAAAATATCGAAAAGTAACGGTCCCTAGCAGGGTCGGAACCCCCAAAATTAAAAAAAAAAAAATAGCCTATACTTCCTTCCAGACTATAACCTGTCTGCGTGCCAAATTTCAACAAAATCCGTTTTGCCATTCTCACGTTTTTGAGGAACAAAAGCAAACGTCTGGACATCCAAACATCCAAACATCGCTACATTCGCATTTATAATATTAGTAAGGTGTATATATCGAAATTCGAGTTCTCTGGCTGATTTGTTAGTCAAAAGCTTTTATGAAAAGTAAATGCAACTTTAAATTATTTGACAAGAGAAAACAAAACATCAAAGAAAATGAATTGTTGACAATTCCCTGCTGTGCTGTTGATTGCGTTGGTGGTGAATCGTCAATTGTTGCTGATTCCATAGGCCAATTGAAAATCAAATGTCAAACGGCATTAAAATAGCATAAATTACTGCATATGTACATATGTAAAATAATATGTGAGTATTTAACTTTATTGGGAGTTGAAAGCATTTTAAACAATCCCTTTGGTGATCAAGTGTGTCGTTTTGCACACATTATTAATTGCTTGTTACAAAAATTAGGCTAAAATGGAACGCAGCCTCGGTCAAATATTTTCGCAAATTTAATTGAAAAGCAAAATTTTAATCGTTGTGAAATTATAATTTTTCACACACACGAAGCTCAAAAAAGTTTCTTCCTCGAATTTTTCCGCCTAGGAACCGCCACGATATCATCCTCGTTTTTGTGTTTATTGGGTACTTACGTATGTACATAAATACATATCGCGGTTTAAACTTTATGACCGCGTGAGACTTTCAAACCGCCTAACTAAGATTTGTGCCAAAAATTAAAATTGAATTCCGGACGCCCAACTCTACGACTTCCGAGCTGAAAAGGACATTAGAAGGAAATAAAATATCAATTTAGGCATAGGCGGTTATGAAGTTTAAACGACGATACGTAAGTATTTAAGTTTGTGTGTGTGTATGTACGTCAATTACTGTGCTTCAGCTGCAATTGCGCGCTCCATGGGGAATAATGGAGTGCAATATCAAATGACTGCCAGCCAAATGGTTATTAAGCTCATCATTTAAACAATCAGTCAATCAATCAATAGCACACCTTAGTAGTAATCATATAATCAGGTGTAATGTTTATTATACCACTACAATAACAAAAAATAGTGCTTGCGGGAATAGCATGCATACGTATGTAGGTAAGTGTATATAATTGTAAATGGATTAATGTAGGCAAATTCAAAATTAGCTAAAACACAAATAACATTCTAGCAAAAATTAGTGAAAATTCAGTTGAAATGTATACGCATGAGTTGTTGGTGCTTTTCTGTTTAATCTACTCTTAATAACGCATATTTATGTCCGTAGATGGATGTGTACGAATATATGCAACAACTACCAAAATACTGCCAATTCAGTGCGTTACATTCGTGTCATTAGTAATTACTTTATGTTGCATATGTCTCCATACATACATATTAGGAAATAAAGAGCGAAGCTTGCACGAAGGGCCTTTTGTTATAGAGAGATCTACTATTCAGAACTGGTTTTATCATTTAGAAGTTCTAAATTAGAACATATCATCATATTTTGCTATATTTTAGTCAAACTAGGTGCAGGTGAAATTGACAAAAATAATTTCTAATTTATCGAAGCAACTAAAAAGAAACGCCAGTTTCCACAAAAAAAGTTTAAAGACTTTAAACGTGTTTAAAAATTATTTCTCTTCTTTTTTTGTAGAATTATGCTGCTCAGTGTGCGTAAGTCGTGTTGCGATGTGATAGATATCATACGCCGAAGGAAACCCAACACGATATTACGTATACGCACTGTACTCAGCGATAGCGCAACAAAATATGTACGTATGTAGAGAAGTAATAAATATCTATGTATAATTCATCCCTATTCGCCAATCAAATAGAAAATGGAGAAAACATTAGCAATAAACAAAAGTAATGTAATAAATAAAGCAAAAAGAATGTGGCACATTTAAATGAAAGCGGCATAAAATACACACAATAAAGTAAAAAAAAAGTATGCAAATATATCCGTACGTATAACAACACGGAGACCAGAAAATAAACAAATATGCTAAGAGGGTTAAAGTAGTAAGCCGCATATTATATACATAAATTCGTCGGTGTGTGCTTCAATGACTGCATAAAATTTCAATAAATAAAAGCAACGCATCACGACAAGCGCCAAAGAGGCGGCACAAATAGGAAAAAGTTAATAGGAGAGGGAGGAACCAACACAGCATAGTTACTCTGAAAAAAATACCCGTAGTTAAACCAACAACTTTCGGCTGTTGAATCTCCGTCTTTGATTCAACAGCAAAAGTATTTGTTTTTACAGCAAAGTTTTTGATCCAACAATTTATTCAAAAACGGGCGTTGTTGATTCAAAAACTTGCTTGCCTTTAGAAAATTTTTTGTGAGAAAATATTTTTTTTGTGAGAAAACCAACAAAAAAAATAATAATGGAGAGAAGATGAAGAGAAAAATCCAAAAAAAAGTTTTTAGTAACAATTTTCTCCCCGTTGTTGATTTAAAGGCAAAAGTATTCGACCCAACAGTTTCCGTTGTAAACAAAACTAATGAGAACAATTTTTTTTAATTTTGTTTTTACAATGATTCAAATAATTCATAGATTCCTTTTTAGGAAATGGAAGTATAAATAGGTTACTACAATTCAATATAATGTTGAATGTTCCACTATGTGATGACTGGATAGAATTTCAGGTTGATGTCATGGTTCGAGTCCGGAGGAGAATATAAAATAAAGAAGAAAAATCAGAATAAGAAATAAAAATACCAACCAGTGAATGATGAGAAGGAGAGAAGAATAGGAGAACAAGCGGAGGCTACATATTTGCAGTTGGGACCCGGGCGGAGAGAAGGTGAAGAGTAAAATGCAAACAAAAATTTATTTTTAGGTGAAAATTTTTTCCAACAATCTCCGTTATTGACTTAAATCAACAACGCTCGCACCTTTGAAACAACAACGGAGCGTTGTTAGGCACATTTCAACTGCGGAAAGTAGTTGATTTAACAGCGAAAGTCTTTAGATTTACAACGTTTTTTTTTTCAGAGTAGTAATAAGAGTTATTGCAGTGACTATGAAAAACATAAACGACAACAAAATAAATAGACTGATACACATATGTACTTATGTATGTATGTTCATACATATGTGTGTACGAGTATAAGCACAAGGAGCCCAGTAGGATCTGCGATCATCGTTTTATTAATCCGGGAGTACTCCATTACGAGTACCCCATTACTCCCTATACTTCTGTATATAGATAAGCATACAATTTGGTATATCCGCTTTTTACATTGCATACATATATGTCCTAGGAAGGGTAGTAATAAACAAAAACCAAATAAAGCATAATTGAAAAAATTTTTAAATTTCTCTGTTAAATGGAGCTATATTCTCTTTATCCCTTGGGGAGATTTCGCTCCATGGAAATTTGATAGTTGGAAGTTGGAGATATGTAAGCAGAAATTCATTTTCAAAACTTTCAAATAACTGCTGTGGGTTTAGGATTGAACGTAAGGTTAAAGGTGATTTTCGCAATTTGCAAATGTTTATACATATATAATATAGATATCGCAAGCTATACTGGTGTATACTTAAATATATTTCTGATGAAATATGGCTCCAATTGTACTTATTTTGGCAGCTACTTGAAAGTTCGCACCCCAAGCAATTACAGCTCAGATCTCGCCACCAAGAAAGGCCACTTGGGCGAGAGAACGAATTTCTTTGATCAAAGTTGGAAGTGTTTTTCTTTGCTCCAATTTTGTAATTATAACTGCCATGCAGTATTTTAAAGCGATTGAAAATACTTTTTATGGGAATGGAGATCGTTTGCTGTACATCAACTTTTTGTTTCTAACTGTTTACTACGAGTACATGTTAGAGTGGGGCGATTTGTATGGAGGGAAATTAATCGATACCGCGCCATCGAAATTCGGATTCCTCTCATTTTTCTGAGTAGAAAACTCCTCCACGACATTTGTCTAAAATAAATTTTGATGTTCCGGAATTTGGTTTTTATGAACCAAGACGAATTTTTGAAAATAAAAATTGGGCAAAAATCGACAAAAAAATATCCAGGCCAATATGCACATCGAATTGAAGCAAAATTTTATGCTGAATCCAGATATGAAATCGAAACTAAAATCGGATGATCCGTTTTCGAGATATAGCCTGATTTCCGGTTATGGAGGCTGAATGCCCAAAATCGCATATTTTCGCGATTATCTCTTATTGTGTACAATACATCTTAATTTTTTTGCAAACTTCTTAAAGATAAGTCAATATACTATATGAACAATATTTTAAAATATTAATTTATCTTCCGGTATAGGAAAACTAGAATGCACTCTTTTTCCTTGGCCCAAAAGCGCGGTATGGGTTCTCTATGTTATAGTCATTTGATACCGATGATTTTTGTCGACAGCGCTTTGTGTACAATAAACGCTCTAAATACAAAATTTCAGAATTTCAGCTGCAAAAATTGAGGAGTTATAACCCAAAACGTGGACGTATGCTGTTTGGGACTTGTTATTTTACTTTACTCAACTCTAAAAAAAACTCAAGGTTACTCATACGCCATAGCGTACTATTGGAAGCAAAAAAACAAATTTCAGAAGCATAAGTCTACGTTTTAGGGAATAACTCTTCAATTTTTGCAGCTAAAATTCTGAATTTTTTTATTTAGAGCATTTATTGTACACAAAGCGCTGTCGGCGAAATTCATCGGTATCGTTGACTATAACATAGAGAACCCATACAGCGATTTTGGGCCAAGGAAAAAAGAGTGCATTCTAGTTTTTCTATACCGGAAGATAAATTAATATTTTAAAATACTGTTCATATATTATATTAACTTATCTTTAAGAAGTTTGCAAAAAAATTAAGATGTATTGTACACAATAAGAGATAATCGCGAAAATATGCGATTTTGGGCATTCAGCCTCCATAACCGGAAATCAGGCTATATCTCGAAAACGGATCATCCGATTTTAGTTTCGATTTCGAAAATATGCGATTTTGGGCATTCAGCCTCCATAACCGGAAATCAGGCTATATCTCGAAAACGGATCATCCGATTTCAATTCGGATAACAATTTTTAATTTTAATTTTTATTTGTCAATATTTCGATCTCAGCCTGATTTGTGGCCTGGAGCTCAATAAGGAAAATATATATATTCGATTAAACGGCCAAAAAACTTCACAAAAATATTGTAAATTATATTATAATAAGCTTATTATATTTACCTGTATTTGGGTCATACAAACATGTGTATGTACTTATCTCTGATTTTACAGACAGTTTTAGTGCAATAAATTACTCAAACATTGAATATACGCTAATATATAAATTAAACATCTACACGAATTATGCCCTAGGTTGTTTATGCAGCTTCGAGATACGCAAATCAATGCATGTACACATTTTAGGCATTTCATTCGCTGTAATTGAAACGAGATACATATTTGTGTATATCAGTGTCGGCCAAAATGCATTTTTCCTATGCCCGGGGCATAGGCTAGCTGCTGCGACGTCAAACACGTATACTCACACGTATACTCTTCTGCCAGCTTCAGAAAAAACGAAAGAGCCAGTAAACTGCTCGTATATCTATGAATAGCTTGGTTCGGCAGCAGCGTATTGCGAAGCTAATTACAACAACACAACACAGTTTGCAGCAACGCTTTACGCACACAAGTGAAAATTACATACTATTGCTTTGGACAACACTGGTGTATATTATTTAATCAGCAGTAAATTGTTCTCTGTATTATCACTTTGCTAAATTGTCTTTGATGATATTCTTAGATAAGTTGGTTAGATTACATTAAGAAAATTTACGTGCGCGCTATAGAATATCGCCTACGTAAATATTCGATCCAGGTTTGAGATGCTTTTAGTTAGCAGCAAAACTTAAGCAAACACATATGCCAATTTTTGCGTAGACTATCGAACAAATCGGGCGCTATTGGTAGTCGGCATAGCACTGTTAGCTCATCTTAGCAATAGCTGGAAGGATCCATATGCTATGAAAGAGCGGATCAAAAGAAAGTGCATATCAATATTACACTAAATGTTATTCATACGCCGTGTAGGCCTTAAACAATTTCATTTAAAGCCCGTCTCCACATAACTTGATTCACCAGAGAAACATGTAGCAAAACATCTCGCTCAATAACCCGTCTCCACGTGGCTAATCGTGATTCAGTTTGACATTTGTCTTTCTTGTTCTTCTTAAATGTTTGTATGTTTGCTTATTTTTGCGTCTTTGTTTTGGTCTGTGTGTGATTTCGATAGATTTTCGATACAAAATTAGAGAAGACATCCATATAATCGAGGTCGGCAAGATGATTCAGAATGAAACAGTGTTTCAATCTTCACTCGTTCTCAGAAATTTGTATGGAAATTGGCGAGTTTCGGCACTGGTTTCCGTGTCGAAACAAGATTGAGAGAGAAAATGCAGAAAAAAAGAGCGAAACACGTTATGTGGAGACATGGTATAACTAGCCTATGAAATCTATACATATGCACCTATAAGTTTCGCATCACGGGGCTTGGACCGAGTTTAAAAAACTTTATCGGAGTTGGTACTTTTCTTTTGTATACCGTTCCCATTCCCACTTTTTAATTAACAACCAAAAGTTTCGCTACAAAAAACCACCTTCAATACAAGTTCGGAAAATTTCATTGATTTTTGGGAATTTTTTTCTGAACATTCTTACTATTTTCGTATCAGAGAACATAAGTTATAGTGTGTTGTGTGGTATTACTAACTTGCCCATGCGCAATATTAGCCCGATTAAACTGATGCACGCTTATTTCAGACAGGGCAAATAAGCAAATAATTGGCCGCTGGTTCGGAATATCAACAAGTAGAGAGTGCATTGACGATACCAACCAAGTACTTAATTGAAATGAGGCAATAAGCCAGACTCTATTCCATTTATTTTGTATTGCATAATTTTTTTTGCATAGTAAATTTTATTTAATGAAACCGAAATTACCTACTATATACATATATGTAATGTATGTGCGTACATACGTACCGAGCTATGCATAATATTGCTTGCCTACACTGAGAGAAAAAAAATATATGGAGGGGTCAAAGAAATTGTTTACATATTTTGAACACTACTTTCTTTGTTTTGAGTAAATTTTCCTTAAAACATGTTAAAAGGTTTATAAAATATTGTTGTTACATGCGTTACCATGGTTTCATATACTTGTTTTGAAAAAATTCATACATTAAAGTAATGAAAAATTCTTTAAGCGCCATTCCATTCCCAACTTTCCTTGTTTTGAAGACTTGATTTCTTTAATTTTGAGAAATTAAATTCCCATACAAATCCCCATGGCAACGAATTTGTTTGAATGTTTTTTTATGTTTTTTCCACATTTTTGAGAAAATTTACACAAAACAAAGAAAATTTTGTATTGGGACGCGTGTTCAAAATAAGGAAAATTACATATGTCTTTGATCGAGAGAAATTTTTTTTTTGAGTGTACTCATAATCTATTTCATAAATTAAATTTGTCTATGCTTTAGCCCATAGGCAAAGTTTCTTCAGAAAAAAAAGCTTTTTTTTTTAAATTTATTTACCTATAAGAAAGCGTCATGCCATTTTATCATAATATTAAGCAAGCGAAATTACGTTAGGTTTATTGCCAATAATTTATAAATTTTATGCATAAATTTTATTAACCTCCAACCTGCCCGAAATAACGAAAGGCAAGACGCAAAGCCGACGGGACGGAAAACAAGCTACAGCTGTGGCTGCTGCCGCCGAATTGATTTTACTTGCAACGAATAAACGAGCTGTGCAACGTGGCTGATGTTGATATGCAAGGAAGCGTACATACATATATATGTATTCACGTATGTATTTTGAGTAAATATAAAACCCCATATTTGCAACCTAGTGTCCGTGTATGCACATATGTATGTATGCATTAAGGTACATGGCTGTCTTCGTCTTTCCAACTTTTTTGCATATTCGAATAATATGCTGAGCACGTTTCAGCTTCTCAACGTCTTAGCGGCAGCCGGCGTGTCTGGGACAATCGCAGCCACTACAGCCGCCAACACCGCCGCATCCAGCATTTGTTGGTTGTGGTGGTGCAAATGTCAACAACATCTGTGTGCCACTATTTACTTTTCACTGTGGCAGGTTTGTCGATGTTGATTCCACAAGTAAACTGTATTGGTATAGGTAAATACTGATTACATAAATAATGAACGAATGAATAAAGAAGGAAGTGAGTTTCGGTACGCATTCGTAACCAACATTACACCCAGTTGGTTAAATTTTTTTCAACTCGGGTCGTTGCACTATAGATAGAAGTACTAAAAGACACAAATTTTACATGGAACTCTTTAAGCGCGTATTGGTAATTAAAACATTTTCTGGAACAAATTTCAATACCGACAGCAGCATTATTTGTGTTTAGTTTTGCAAAGTAACCAACCATTGGGTATACCCATCATTCGGTTATTATGTACTAACTTCTCTACTTGTTTTCGAAATTTCTCGCGCCTTCTGCTGCTGTGGTTGCCACCTTCAGCAACAAAACGCGCTTATTCGGCAAACTTTCCGAAAACGCAGCAACGCCGCAACGCGTGGCTGCAAAGTTTTATTTGCTGCAGACGAAATTTGTATTTCAATGCGCAAATTATGGTAATTTGAACGATGTCAGTCAATATTTGATTACGCGACTTACTTGCCAGTTTCAACGAACTCTGTGTGTATCTTGAAGTGATGAAATTGCCGCAAGGGAACACAAAAGCAAAAGAAAAGCGAATCAGCAGATCCAGTATGAAAATGGAATGTTAAAAAAATGATTTCACTACAAAGCAACTCATTACTTTAATTTGCAAGCAAAATTTACTTAATACACATCTTATTAGAGAAAATGTAAAAGGAAATAGTATATGTAGAAGGAAAGCAAACACGAACAGAGAAAATTTTGGAAATATGTACATATGTACATATGATGCTTAAGTAAGAAGATTCTTATTTTAAGAAAACCACTCTCGCTCATCAAACATTGTTTAGAGAATGGGAAAATACTTCACATAACAAGGGCTTCATTTTTCTGTAGTGTGATATATATATACATATGGAGATCTTGAATGAATGCCAGCTAAATATTTCCATATAAATTATCGAAATGACCAAGCGATTACGTCCGAAATTTGGTGCCTTATTATATGTTAGTATTCAACGAAATGTAAATTTATTTAAATTTTCTGAGTCTTCATAAGGGTTTCTGCCTTGATTGCCTCAAATCGGGACAAAAGAGCACCTATGTATGTACATTAGGCTGTCTCGCCTTATATGGACCAAAGAAAAAGACCACCGTACGCCCCCCCCCCCCTCCCCGCATATTATTTATCTTTCAAAAACATTTCTGGAAAGAATTTTTATTTTTTTTTACGCCGCTAGATGTCGATAAAATTCATTTTTTTTCATATCTTCGGTTTTTATAGTCCGATCCTTAAATTTAATACACCAATCTCTTTGGCTTGAGAGGAGTGTTTCTACTTTATAATTGGATTAACCATATGTGCGCCATTGGGGTCACTTCCACCCAGTACTTAGTTGATACCACCCTAATGTAACTTTTTTTTTGGCCGCCACCTAATTAGTAGGAAAAACAAAAGGAGCCCACCTCGAATTGGGAGAGAAGCTCGGCCATAAAACTCGTCAGAGTTATAATAGCGCTATTGTATTATATTATTATTATTAACAGAGCTAGTATAAAAATTTGATGGTTTTTTCGAAATGCTTCGATGTGTCATATTTACGTGCAGATTAATATGTAGGTCAAACAGAGAAACAGAAAATTGTTTGAAAAAATTGACTACAAAAATGCATGTGGGATGAATTTCTGGCCTCGAAATTTGTCCACTGTAGAGAAAACTTCACTAAAAGGAGACTAAAATATACCAAAAGTGGAACGAAACAGATGAGTGCTTGAAATTAATTCATAACAGGGAGGGGTTCGTTGTATGGAAGTTCACTATAGCGAAGTTCGACTGTACTTGTATTATCTGGGCACAGATTTTAATAGTAGGCCAGTTAGTATAGATTTAAATACACATCTTCAATATTACGTCGCAATGCACACAAAATTTCAACTATTTATTGTATTTCGTGGTGGCCGAAAATGAAGAAAGTTAATTACAGTCAATAAATTAGCTGAAAAAACAAATGTGTTCAATAGTAAAAAATTATGGTTTTACTCTAATACTCAGAGAACCATGACAAACGGTTTTGCTTTGCTGTTCAACTTATAAATATGCAAACAAAGAGGATAGAATTTGTCAGCCAAAGTTTAACGACATTTTCAATCATATAACAAATTTGAATAAGATGCAAATAAAATCCATTAAAACAAGAAAAAGGTTTAAAAGAAAACAGGTAATCTTTAACCCAATGCGCCGCCAACAAATACAAAAGTAGCTTTAAAAGTAAAAATGGAACAAGAAAAGTTGACGTTGAGAAAAAGCGATTCTTGATTTTAAAGTACTCGTAAGCAGTATATGTGTTAACCTTAAAAAGATTTTGACAAAAATTAAAAACCTGACGAACAACTTTGCTTGCAGGGAAAAGAAATATTATTTCTCTAGGATAATAATTGATTAGTGATTTGCTATTTAAAAATAGCCAAGTTTTGTTAGAAATTTATGAAAATAATTTCACAATAACCGCTTCCATTGTAAATATGAGAGGAAAGACAATGCTAACAAGAAAGCTAGAGGCTAAGATCTGCATTATATTGTATGTAGATTTATCAGAAGACCTTTAACAAATTTGACAAATTTGACCCGGAAGATGTACAAGTGTTAACCGCTTCCACATGATATACACACACATATGTTTATATACAGTGCAAACAATTAAACAAAATACATTGTTGGAGTTCTCAGGAAATCTGGCAACTTAAGCAGTAAAAAACATCATGAGCATTTTATTTTCGTATTTAAGAGGTAGCAGCACATTAATCTTGCCTTATTTGAAAAAGTAGACAGTAAGCAGCTACTACGTAGAAAGAATAATAATAATAGATAATGAAATACAATTGATAGCTCAAAAACAAAGTTGGATCTGCTGTTGAGTAGATGCTTTTACTTTTTTATTTGAATGTTTTGTTTAAATGTCACAACTCATTTGTGGTTTCGTTGCAGGTGCATGATCATTTCATGAGAGCAGCTGCTTGTTACCTTTAACCTTTACGGATGTGTGGGTATGAAATTATAGCTTTTTTTTTAATAAAAAGTGAAAAGAAGGGAAAAATGCTTTAATTATTATTTAATGTTTATCCCAAGGAATTTCTTAACTCTTCTTTTACAAACGCTATAATATGAAGCATTCAAAATACGCCTATTGTTGGTAAAGCGGTGGTAGAAGCTGTAGAAGCTGTCATTTGTAAATACAGAACTTTGGTGAACTGTCGTAGATTCTTCAATGAGGTGGCTTAGTAGTTTTCTATTCATCTGGTTTGGATGCGTGGACACTTTACCATACCGGGTAGGTAGATGGCGGATGAACTTACTAGAAGGGGCACAAGCTCGCTACCTACAAGGTCTTACAAACAAGTGACAGTGGCGAAATTTGGGCACGAGGGCACACAAAGCGCATTTGGCCGGAGAGGAGATTCTTACTCAATATGTGCGAGCTAGCACTGATGATGGGTTTATTGACATAATCCTCGGACGTACGGGTAAAAGCTGAGTGCCAAGCGAAGAATGAACATGCCACTTTTTTAAACGCTATAGTTTCATATTTTCTACAAGGAATAAGCTAGGATAGCGAAAAAGCATCACCTGAAAGCGGAGACCCTTACATATGTAAGTATAGTGTATACATATATGTATTCAAATGTTGCATATGATTTAAAGCTACAATTTCCCGTCCATTTCAACAAGAAACAGCGCGAATGTTCATTACATTCAAATACTCGAATAATTGCGCACAAATTTAATTGTAATTACGTACATATCTACATACATATACATGAACATCCGTTTATGAAAATCTACATTATGTCGTGGGGTCATTTCCGCATTACCAAGGAAAAAAGAGAATTTTATGCATTTTTCATGAAAATTTCACACTCGTTTCGCATTGAATTAATTGTTGCAGAATTACAGGCGTCGCGAAATGGATGCTTCTGTACATACATTCGTAAAATCCTTTCACACAACTATCATAAAAACACATTTAAGTATTGAAATGAATGATTTAAGAATGCATGTGTGAATCGATTTATGGGCAGATGTGAATATACATTTGTATATACCTACATACAGATCCTGTGGGGAATTAACATTTCTAAAATCCAATTTTCCCTTTCTAAAATCCAATTGACATTTCTAAAATCCATCTGGAAATGGTGTAGTGAGCGTTGATTAAAATAAAGTTTTCTTAATTTCTAAATTGAGCTTGTGGCATACAACAAAATATTCTCTAAAATTTAGTGTATGTAAGTACGCAATTATCTACATATGTTTATACGAGTATATACATATGTACGTATGAGTGTATTTAAATAAGTTGACAGGCTACGAAAATGCCAACGAAAAAGTCACGTAATTAAATTTAAGTAACTGACAGGTAGTAATTATAACAAACAAGACCATTTAGAGCTGTTGGCGCCACTCAAACCTCACAACGTTTACGGAAACGCTCAAAGGGAAGAGTGCACAAACAAAACACGCCTTCATACTATAAGTATGTAGCCATGCACATAAGGGTGCTTCATTTTTAAGCGAATGCTTTGATAAAAATCCAAATTATTTGAATTAGCGAAGCTCTTAAACCACTTTAAATTACTTTCAAACCACATAAATACTTAATTACATTCTATAGGTTATCGGCCGCTCGGATTTAACATATAATCTTAAAATAAAGCACCATAATGCGCATGCACTTAATTATTATAACATATGAGTATGCAATGAAACTTTTTTTTAATAGCAGTCACAAAACATAATTTTTAGCCTCATTTAAGTACATCAGTGAAAATAAGGAGCTCCGAATGCTGCGAGATGAACGAAAGAAAAAAAATCACGAAAGGGAAAGTCAGATGCAGTTAATTACACTAGCGTTGAATAGCTTTTGTGTACATATGTACATAGTGGCCAACTTATCATTTTTCCATCAACATAAGGCGGCGTTTTGTAATTAAAAACAATAACAGCAAAAACAACAACCTCGAAATACCAACAATGAACTATATATGTATACGTATACAAAAAAGTAATTGAGAATTTGAGCAGTTATTGTTGGTGGTTAAGACGAAATGAAAGCAAAGAAGTAGACGTCAAAGATAAACTCAGTGGCAGATCCAGAACAAAAAGAAAAACATTGCTACTATTTATGTACATATGTATATATGTACATACATATGTACAAATGTATGTAAGAATGAAGGTAAAATAATCAGACGATGCATCGCGACGGTCGGGCGGAAGGCAGATTGATACTCATATTATTAAGCAAAAAAAACGTAAAAATGCCACAACAAAAGCCGCAGTTGGAATAACAAAAATTCCGCCAAGAATTGTGTTTTCTTTAACAAAAATATTTAATTTTTTTTTTTAATATACTACATACCCACCAAAAATCTAAGCCTTATTTAAGAATTAAAACAGCAGATTTAAAGGCTTAAGAAATAAGGCCCGAAAATTATAAGGGGAGCAAATTTGTATGGCGCAAGGCTCAAAATAAGGCTGATTTTCCTGTGTTGATGTCATCAGGCCATAAGAAGTACTCTCTCTCTCTTTCTGAGAGCACACCTTATTGCAAAGGCTTATCCGCCATGCAAAATGAGGCCTAGATAAATATTAGAGAGTTAAGAGCAAACAGAGTGCATAACTTAGACCTCATTTGCCAAAAATAAGCTAAACTTTTTTGCCGGATCTACATATGGGCATTTCTTGGGCTTTCCAAAAAAAATTGATGGAACTGGCAAGAGTGGTCAAAACTAACTTTGCTATTTAAATTTTGACAAATGGGATAAAGTTTCTTCGTTCTGTTGTTATCATTACCTTTAAAATTCTCTTTATTTATTTTCTAGTGAATTTAATACGTGTTTTCCTATTTCGTTCATACATAAGTACCATAAAATAGACATAAAATATAATATGTTGCTCCGAATTGTAAAAATTAGTGCATGACAAAACCAAGTAACTCAATTGTGATAGAACAGAAGCAATTAACTGTTGTTAGAAAAATACTAGTTACTTGCTTTTGCTCTATCATAGAAGTACTGCAGTCGATAAATAGAATTTTACGGTAACTTTAATGCCCGTATCGCAATTTGGCGCTCGGTCGGTCGCGCTTCTGACAAGTGAGTTGAAATGTATTGAAATATATGGAGCAAATCGCATTGTGACCTCAAGCGTTCGATCTTAAAATTTTTGTAATATCGTATGTTCATTGCAACCCTGTATAACGCCTGAGTTGAACATTTCTCTAAGTAAAGTAAATTAAAAATTTTTTTTTTTCGATGAAAAGTTATGAAATTTATGAAAAAATTCAACAAAATATATTAGTGGCAGTGAACATGTTTACAATCCAACATCTTATATTGAATGTCAGTGTGACGCGGCTTTGAGGTACGATCAACGCGCGACCGACCTAACGCCAAATTGCGATTCTGGCATAAAACCTGCGACATGTTCTCTTTTCAATGCTAAGCATGCTGAAGTATGCCAAAATTTGAACAATCCAGTTTTTTCCAAAAATACCTAATACTAAATTACCATTTAAAGTACCTGTACCCCCTGACACTGAAGCCCTTTCTTATGCTTTTAAACCGTAGTATTTGAACCGGCAACCGCCTTGCATTCATCGGAGACTTGCTGTGTATGCACAACTGCTTGTGATCTGATTAGCTATTCAATGAGCGTTGCTCATTAAAATTTTCTTTTGTATCTTCAGCTTGTTGCATCGCACTGAAATTGTTGATTCGGTGATGACACAAATATCTACGGAAAAGTTTTAGCGAATACATGTGCATATGACTTATAAATGTTAAAAAGTTAACCAAGTTCTTCCAAGCTAATCTTGCGACTGCATGAGGACAAACATTCTTTAAAGGACATGCGATGAAACTCGGAAAATCTGCTAGAAACATATCGGAGTAGAAAAACACGCCAGGTACTTTCGAAGATAATATCCGAAGATTCTAGAAATAAGCGCACGGACATATCTATGTATACACATACCTAGATATCTATGTATGTATGTATGCATAACCATGCAAAAATTCCGAGTACTACATTCGCTAATCCATGGAGTGCTCGCTATGGACCAACCGAGTACTCCATAACTTGCCACATTTCATACAAAAGATATGGTCCAATTAACATTGCATGTCATTGCAATGGAGTAGATATATGTATACTCTAGTGCGGCATAACAATCAAATTAATCCATGGAGTGCCTACATTGGATTAATTGATGGAGTACCTAACATAACTACATAAGTATGTATGTATACGAGTACACGTGATTCGTCGTCATCGCGACAAACGCTTGGTTTTCGTTATTATGTTCGGCTAACTACGAGCCGATGCAGATGCATGAATCGGTAGTTTGGGCTATGTTAATGATCACTTTGAAAGTACTCCAACCTACCACAAATGGACCATATAATCCAATGATTTTTGAATAAATCCCACGTGCAAACATAATCATTTACTTGTTTACAAATTAATTTTCTGATATTAAAAAAAAAGTTGCAAAGCCAAGGATGAACTCTGCAATATGTTATGGAAACTTTTTAATGTATGTACAAAATGCATTATGAAGTCAGTTTACGCACTTCTGGACATACATACACACACGCATACATAAATATCTAAGCGACAGCGTGCATGCGCCAAGTGAATTCCAAAAGTCATGTAGCTTGGCTTGGTCGCGACGACGACCGCCGCGGCGCGCCGCCAGAAGCAGGGGCGCAAGTGCTGACAATAATGAGACATTTTATTTGTATAAAAGCTGCTGCTGTCTAAGCGAAGCTATAAAAAAGCTAGAAGAATTAAATAAATTCACTATGACTATAACTAACTATGCACGTAGTATCTTAAATAAATAAACATTAAGGTGGTCCAAAAACATTAAAACCCAACAAACCCTTGCGGAACAAGGCTATTTTTATGCTATTACTCCTAAAACAATATGTGCTCCCTTTTTTAATGATAAACCACATCTTTCTTGTTCATTAAGGACTTTCCAAAAAATTGTGTACCATCACTGAGGTAAAAGCAGAAGGAAACTTTAAGCCATTTGCGCGACCTCTAAAACTTTATATATTAATGCAAAATTTTCGGTACATATATATATATATATATATCATAGATGGGCATACTGCAGTAAACTCAGTAATGCAGTAAAAAAGCAAATGCAGTAAAGCTTACTGAATGCTCATGAAATTGCAATAGCTATTAAAATATTACTTTATGTTGCAAAATATTCGAGTTCAAACTGAGTTTTGCGAAAATTTTCGGTAGAAAGTCAAAGACAAACATTTTACTGCTTGAATACTGGTAATTCATTACTACTGATACTTGAAAATGCCCATCTATGATATATATATATATATAGATTTCCGTAGTATAGTCGCATGAAATGCTTGAAAGGCTTATTACGCGGATTTCGGGAGAACTTTTTTTCTTTATGCGATTTTGGTCACCTTAATGTACATACATACACACACATAATACATATGTAGTACTTTTCTCGCTCGTGTGTGGCATTTATGTGATCCATCATCAACTGTTTGTTGCAAACGGCAACAATGGAAGCAGTTGAAAGTGGCTTTCTGAAACTGGTCGGCAGCGAGGCGAGATACAATTGGAATATTAATTTATATATTTATATATCATAGATACACATGCACATATGTACGTACATACTTATATGTATATTTATTCAACTAAGTATAATTACAAGAAATTTATAAAACAAAGTGTATTTGCCTTATATGTACGTAAGTTACATGCCACAGCCATGGCTTAGCTTAACTAAGGTAAGTGGTATGAGTTATGGTCTGCGCTCTAAATGGAGTTGTTGTCATAAATTTTAAATAGGTATATATGTATGTATGTACGTATTTACGTTTAGAGTTCAAGGTTACCACTTTTTTCCGGTTCACTACTACTTATTAACAATACACCGCGGACCCTTAGAAAAACTTTCAGTTGAAGAAATTCATGCTTGTGGAAACAACTAAGGCAGCAGTAATGGAAATGCAAAAAGTAAAAAAAAAATCAATAGAACAAACTACAAAACCAAAATAGGAGGAGGAAAAGGGAGACATTCAGCAGAGCAAAAGGAAAGAGCAATACCCGGATAGCATGGACGAGCTACCAAGTGAATGAGATGAAGACGCCTCCTTTGGATTCTTATTTCTCGGTTGCTACTTTTGGTCCCAAGCAGATCTTGAAACGGTGAAAAATTTGTTCTGAAAAGGCTCCGAAATTATGCAACAAAAGTTCTTGAGTGTTTTTGAAATGTCTTTGAAATTGTTATGAAATCGGTAACCACTAAAGCTTTCCAAGCCACGAGAAACTCTGAGGTGTATATCTATGTATCTTTGGCAATTACACACGTAGATATGTATGTACACCTTTGTAATTTCATTTTGTCGCTTTTTGTTTTTCTTACTTTGCAAAAAAAAAATAACAAAATACAAAAGGAAAATCGCTTGGGCAAGAGAGAAAATATTCAGTCGCTTTGTTGGTCATCGTCCAGCAGTAACCTCATTTCCCATTTCATCTTCACAAACTAACTTTCAAAGATTCACACATCGCAAGATCAATTTACAGCATTCAGCAGATGTTTTCAATCTCGCTCAAAAAAAAAAAAAAAATAAATTCTTTAGTGTGACTAAAAACTTTTTCATGAAAAGAGTAGATGTTTTGCAGTTTTTAATTTGAAATGACTTTGACCCGCGTGTTAAGTATTTCGCTTTGTAATATGGCATCGTCTAAAAGCTATGTCTGTTGGTTGCGTCTAACAACCACTTAGTTTTTGCACAAAATAAAAACGCCAAATCGTTGCTGGTATTATAAGTATGTTGGAAGGTGCAATGGAAAGGTGAAACGATGAATTTAGCCATGGAAATTTGCTGGAGCAATGAACGCTCCTTATTTTCACAAAATTTCGTTTAAAACTGAGACTTGCGGACACATTACTCCGTATTGTGATACTGATATCTTTAATCATCGCAACATACCCTCCGGTATGCATTTTTTATCCACAAAATTTCCTCAAACAGTCAACATTTCCTCCAGAGTTCTGGATCTTTAATCGCCTGGAAGTTAAACTAAATTAGGATTTTATGTACCTACATATATACACCCAAAGTTTCGAGGTCTAATACCTATCGTGTAGACTTAACATCCAAAGGGGTTATAGAATTGCTCCTCTGCACATCCGTTAAACCACTTATTGATTGACGCCACTTTAATGTGTTATCTCTTGTTAGGGTGTAATAATCATAGCGGCAACTAGCAGTTAATAGCATAAAAAAACAAATATCGTACTATAAGTAGGTATGTATGTTATGCGGCTAAAAAGTTTCACTGCGCCACAGCTTTATCGTTTTTGTACTATGCTCAATGCACAAGCCTTGCAAACATGCACCGCCCAGCAGCTGGTCGAACAGCAAGAGCGATGTGGCTAATAGTACATACATATGTATGTATGTATGTATGTATGTATGTATATGTAAATGAGTTGGTACAAGTATGTATGTTTGTGGACATGAAATGATTTTGTTTGCAAACTTGCGTAATGTGGCATGTTATTACCTAATGACAGAGAAACCACAAAAGGCGACAACAATTGGCGTAAAACACAAATAACAAAAAACAAAGAGCAGAGCAAAAAGAGTTTTCCAACTAAAGCGGTTTCAAAAGCAAATTTCAGAAAGTTGCTGCTGCTGCAAAAAAAAAACTCTCGTACAAAATAACAACACAAGACAATAAAATTGCTGTGCCAATATTGGACAAACAAGGGAATACAAAAGGATACCACATTCGTACATACCAATATATGTATGTACATATGTACAAACCAACTTATGAACAAATATGGCAGTTAATCTGCATTTGTGTCACTATGAATTACCAAAAAATGTTGTTAACAACAACAGCAGCAACAATTATTGTTAACAAAAGGTGCTAATGCAAATAATTTCGATTGAAAAGACGTACAAACATACATATGTATATGTACATTTATGCACCAGACTTGGGCAACCTCTATTACATTTTGTAATTTATTAAACCAATTCCAAAAATTACTTGTAAATGAATTTGAAAAGCATACATGTGGTTTCATAAACAAATAAAGGTAAGCAGTTCTTTTTGCCAAATTTTACCCTTTTTGTTCTGGGGCCTGGGATTTTCCAACTATAGAGCCCTCCGTTGTTTTTGACTGTTAGTACCTGTTATTGCAATATTGAGGTATATCTTTGCTATTTAAACAGCTAAGAACATGAAACCTTGTTGTCGGATAGATTGATACTTCGCAATATCTGTTTGAATTTGAAGGAATTTACGATTCGTGCACAAGCTTTCGGCTCACAAATATTTCATTTACAAAAATTGGATAAACTAAAGAAGCAAAGAACGAATGAAAAACTGTACCTAAAAAAGAAAGATATTTGAAAAAAGCATTGCATAGATTACAAAAAAAAAAGCAAAAGTGGAGGAAAATTTGAAAAAAAAAAAGCCTTTTTATTTGAAAGATGGATAGTTTCATTCCGAGCACTTTGTTGCGTGAACAATCCAAAGCTAGTTTTTAAATAATTGTTCTTCATAATTCACTAAAAGTGAATGAATATAAATCTAAATACATATGTAAGTTTTCCTAGATGTTGGATGGACCACGATTGCAAAATATCCAATAGAGGAAAAGATAAAATATTAGAAACCTTAGATGATCTGTGACAGTTTAATTTAAGGAAAGACCCGCACTTGCGTACATGTCTTCCGCCAATGGCTGCCACTTCGGCTGCATTACTCAGATATTGTGGTAAGTATATTTGGCTTTATGCACAACAATGGAAAAGTTTAAATTTGGGTTTATATTAGAACAAAAACTAATTTTAATAATATGTTTTTGGCACAGCCAAAGAAATCCACGGTCTTACTTCTTTCTGCTTAATTTTCATGTTACGTTTTGCTCCATTTTGTCGCAATTCCTCTCGAGCATAAAATTGTTTTTTTTTTATCTTTTGCAAAAAATTGTGTTTTTTTATACTGCGAAGATTAAACTGCTTTTGGCAAAGAAGAAATTGCTTGGTATGCTTGGTGACAGTGCACTGCACATTATAATAGATATAATACAATTGGTAGAGTGAGAAGAAACAACGGATGAAGTAAAACAAGTACTACGTAAATAAAAGGAACAAATAATAAAATAACGAAATTCTATTTACGCAAAACAAAAAGCAACATCATTAAGTTTAAGTCTGATGGAAAACATTTTTACGTGTGCAGATGCTTATCTTTACTGCAGGATTACGCGAATGTGTCTGCTTGCGGCGCACAATAATACATAACTACATAGTACATATGTATGGATATGTATGTATGTATGTATACGTATATATATTTGTATATATATATATACACGGAAAAAACTATATTGATGTCGCATCCATATATATGGATAATCCTGTCTGTTCCATATACTATGTATGTCAAATCCATATTTTTTATATATTACACTTTGTTTTGATGTGATACCCATTACATTGATATGATAGATATAGATCAGACAGGATTATCCATATATATGGATGTGACATCCATATATCGACGGCTGAGAATAAGATCGTCCTATTTAAAAAATTGTTTCAAAAACGCCCTATTTGAAAAATTGTTTCAAGAACGTCCTATTTCAGATTTTGCTTCAAAAACGCCCTATTTCAGAGAAAATTCCATATATATTTCTCCGAAATAGGGCGTTTTTGAATAATTGTCTGAAATAGGACGTTCTTGAAGCAAAATCTGAAATAGGACGTTATTGAAAGAATTTTTCAAATAGGGCGTTTTTGAAACAATTTTGAGATAGGGTACTACGCCCAGGTGGTTTAGGCACACCTTTGTTGATACCAAATGTAGGTACTTACTTACATACATACATACATACAAACAACATAATATATAAAAATGTGCTTGTGGCAAAATACATTCATTCTTCTGCCAGCAAAAAAAAAAAAAATAATAAAGATGAAGGAGAAATCTTCTAAAAAAATTTGCTAAAATCTTGTGAAAATGTGCAATTGTTGGCAGCAATGTTCAAGCGCAAAAATTTATAAATTCCAAATGCCATCGCAAGCACTGTACGCCATTTTTTATTACAAGCTTTTATTTAACTTCAATTTTTGTATGTATGGGTGTATGTCGTGGAAGTTTGCAACGTATATTTAAGGTACTTCCAGTTGGGCTAGGTACTTGAAACTTGGAACATAGTTCAGGACCCGAAGACAATCCAATGTGAGATAAAGAAATCCGATAGATGGCGCAGGTATTGAGATATTTGTAAAATTCGTATTTACCGACCGAAATTGTTCATATTCGGTATGTATATTGCCTATGAGAAAGTAAATACATCCGTGGAAATAAATCGCCGCTAGGTGGCGCTAGTGTCAAGATATTTAGAAAATTAGTATTTATGAACCAGGTTTGTTCCTATTTTGAACACGCAGGTATTAACTACAAAAAATAGAGAAAATTCGTAATAAAATTTTGACGATAAATCACGCAGGTGTCGACATATTGAAGCAAGTTTTATGAATAACGGAACAGTAGCAGGAAAAACTATAAACACGGAAAAATGCCGACAATCTTGAAACACCGTTAGCAATAAACAAAGTTATAAGGCCGGTCTATTGATTAAGATTAATCCGCGAAAGTAAAAAAACTAAAAAGAGAGATTCTGAAACACTGATACAACGCCAACATACATATGTAGGTAAGATTGCAAGAAGTAATCTATTCACAAAAGGGTATAGTAAAACCACTTAAATGACTCCACAGGAATTGGATAATAAAAAAAACTGGCTGAGCAGAAACCATCAAAATGTTAAACATAGTGCACTTCATATTAAAAACTGTTGGACTATATTGATAGTGGGAGTGTTGAAAAATATTACACAGATGTAATATGCACTGTAAAACTAAAAAGGCAAAAATAAAATAATGTAAAAAAACTTTTTAAAAAGCTTTTATTTAATATTAATATAAAAATTTACTAAAAAGGAAAAAAATAAATTTTTAATATTTTTGAACAAGATTTATATTAGTCCTTAGTTCATTTAGATCTTAATTTCAATCTAAGTATACATTTAACGTATTTCTTCAAAGCATTTCTGTATATGTATCAACATGAATAAAAGTATGCCAACCCAGTAGTATTTATTAGCTGGAAAACAGCACATATTTCCTACTGAGTATTCAGTAGAGATGTAGTTCTAAATTCTGAAATTTCCCTTTCGTTTTTAAATAGAGATGGCGTTGAAAATCAACTACCTAAAAGCTGCCGAACCAGAAGGAAAAGTTTCTGTATGAAAAAAGGCCTGAATACGCAGGGAGAACTTCCATAGCAGAAAGCTAGCCCTGATGATTTCACTGTGCGTTCAGATGTTTTTTCAGGCAAGGATTTTTTAACTCAATTTCAGGTTATTTTTCATACTGAATATTCTACTGAATACGCAACTCTTTACCTCGAATACTGCTGGGAACCCTTCGCTATAAATATGTATTTTGCACATATGTACATACATACAAAAATACTTTAATATTCAGAAAGGTATAAATAGCCAAGTTTTTCAAAGTTCAAAGTTCTTCACATCCCACTTTCACAAAATTTAGTCAACAAACGTCTATTGTTGCAGCACCATTCCTGCTCTTTTACATATTTAATATACCTTGTAAGCAAATATTTGTCCATCTATTTAAAAATTATGTTAAACACAAAATAATCGCTAAAGTTTTCAAAACAGTATACGAGCGACAAAAATATTGATATGTATGTATGTACACATGTTTGCGTGGAGACCAACTAATGCGGGTGGTAGTGGTGGTTCATTATTTAAATTTAATGAGTTTAGGGCCCCGCTCCTGTACAAATTTCTATTTGGCTTACTTACTCGTACTTTGCCAGGACTAGCCGGTGGACAAATACGTGCAGATGAAACAAGTTTTGGAAAATTTTTATGCACTTCACGACATGGCAATCGGGCGATTTATAGCAAGTGTGTTTAACAAATACGATACTATTCTTTTTCAGAGCGGCAAAGCTCACGGAAAATATTAGCGACACTGATACTCTGCCCAAAACAATGGATGGATCTAAAGTTAATTCCGAGCCTTAAGAGTTGGATATACAGAGAACCTGGGCAACTCAACTTCCACATTACTAAGCTATTAGGGAGGGAAAGACGATGATGAACATGGTCGTTAACCTCGGTTTCACAGCCGTGCAATCACGGCAGTTGTTAGAACTTGCCTGCATCCACTTATGTGCCAGCCGTTTGTTTCATGATAATAATACTCCACTGTAATAGTCAGACCGAGTTACACGTTAATCTGTAAAGTAGCTAGACCTACCTCCTTCCCTCTCCATTCGAAGTAATATCTATCCATATCCAGAGGTACCCATTTCGATGGTGAAAGTAGGTTGGGTTTAGCATTACAAATTTCGCGCTCCGACTCAATGCTTCCCTATACTAATATGAAAAATAAGGAAAGACGTCCATAAATCTTGTACCCCGACCACAGCAGGCTCATATTTTTATTACCTCCTTATTTATTTGTTTGTTTTTGTTTTTGGGTAGAAGTTGATTTCACGTACCATTGTTTGCTGATAACAACATTTCCACGCACACATGAATCCAATAAAATTGTGAGCTTGTACATTTACACAAATGTGTGAAGAAAATGGCATGGAAATATAGCAAAAAATGTGTCGCCCATAAAACCATATATACGAGTCATACATTCTCACCTACATAAATATGTATGTACATTAGGGTGGGGCGATTTACTAACCTATATCGCGCAATCGAAATTTGGATTCCTCTCATTTTTCTGAGTAGAAAACTCCTCGACGACATTTGTCTAAAATTAATTTTGATGTTCCGGAATTTGCTTTTATGAACTAAGACGAATTTTTGAAAATAAAAATTTGGCAAAAATCGACAAAAAAATATCCAGGCCAATATGCACATCGAATTGAAGCAGAATTTTATGCTGAATCTAGATATGAAATCGAAACTAAAATCGGATGATCCGTTTTCGAGATAGAGCGTGATTTCCGGTTATGGAGGCTGAATGCCCAAAATCGCATATTTTCGCGATTATCTCTTGTTGTGTACAATACATCTTATTTTTTTGCAAACTTTTTACAGATAAGTCAATACAATATATATAACAGTACTTTAGAATATTAATTTATCTTCCGGTATAGGAAAACTAGAATACACTATTTTTTCCTTGGCCCAAAAGCGCGGTATGGGTTCTCTATGTTATAGTCATCCGATACCGGCCGACAGCGCTTTGTGGACAATAAATGCTCTAAATACAAAATTTCAGAATTTTAGCTGCAAAAATTGAAGAGTTATTCCCTAAAACGTAGACTTATGCTTCTGAAATTTGTTTTTTTGCTTCCAATGGTACGCTATGGCGCATGAGTAACCTTGAGTTTTTTTAGAGTTGACTAAAGTAAAAAAACAAGTCGCAAACAGCATACGTCTACGTTTTGGGTTATAACTCCTCAATTTTTGCAGCTAAACTTCTGAAATTTTGTATTTAGAGCATTTATTGTACACAAAAGCGCTGTCGGCGAAAATCATCGGTATCGGATGACTATAACATGGAGATCCCATACCGCGCTTTTGGGCCAAGGAAAAAAGAGTGCATTCTAGTTTTCTTATACAGGCAGATAAATTAATATTTTAAAATATTGCTCATATATTGTATTGACCTATCTTTAAGAAATTTGCAAAAAAATTCAAGATATATCGTACACAGCAATAGATAATCGCGAAAATATGCGAATTTCGGCATTCAGCCTCCATAACCGGAAATCAGGCTATATCTCGAAAACGGATCATCCGATTTTAGTTTCGATTTCATATCAGGATTCAGCATAAAATTCTGCTTCAATTCGATGTGCATATTGGCCTGGATATTTTTTTGTCGATTTTTGCCCAATTTTTATTTTCAAAAATTCGTCTTGGTTAATAAAAACCAAATTCCGGAAGATCAAAATTGGTTTTAGAAAAATGTCCTAGAGGCGTTTTCTACTCAGAAAGATGAGAGGAATCCGAATTTCGATGGCGCGGTATCGATTAATTTCCCTCCATACAAATCGCCCCACCCTAATGTACATATGTACGTGCTTGTGTATCTACAAAGAACAACTAAAAATGTGGAAATATTGCTTTCATTGGTATTGAATTTGTAGGTTTTGGCTTTTATTTGCGTGACTCAGTTGGTGGTGGTAATGCTAACACGTTGGCAAACTCTAGTAGGTATCGTCCCCGATATCTATGCTAGAATACGATTTAAGTAAATCTACAAAAATTACATACTTGGAATATCGGCTTTTTAACTTCTTTGTAAAACCTTTCGTTTGAATCGAAAGAAAAGGTATTACCCATATTTATAGGTATTTATGCAAAAAAATCGCGATCTTCAGCATGATAATACAGTTTAGTTAAGACCTCGTGTCATGCGATTATAACTATTTCTGATCACTTGAATCCTTTTCTGTATCACCTCTTGGTGGCACACATTCTATGAAGATACAGACATATCGCACCCTAAATCATAAAGGGGCACAACTCAAAATTCAAAAATTTTCAGGAGAGCCAAAAAACTTTTTTTCATTACAAGCAATCGTATGGCAAAGGGCCAGGTATAATGGTTATTTTTCGGTCGAAAGAGACAGTTATTCAAAAGTTTTTTTGGCAATCTCCAGAGATATGTTCAGTATACCCGTTTATGAAAAAAACTCGATTTCGAAAAATTTTGAGTTGTGCCCCTTTATGATTTAGGGTGCGATATGTACATTAGGCCGTCTCGCCTTATATTGTCCAAAAAATAGTCCACCGTACGCCCCCCGATATGATTTCTCTTTCGAAAATCTTTATGGAAAAAATTTTTATTTTTATTGGGCGCAGGTAGATGTCGCTAAAATTCATTTTTTTCATATTTTCGGTATTTATGGTTCGAGCCCTAACTTTGATACACCAATATCTTTGGCTTGAGAGGGGGTTTCTAATTTATAATTGTATTAACCCTATGTGCGCCATTGGGGTCACTTTCACCCAGTATTTAATTTATACTACCTTAATCCAACTTTTTTTTGCCGGCATGTAAACCTCGTCAAAAAACATTAATCTTTTGCAAAAGAAGTATTTCGATCGTATCAGTAGAACGAGAAATAAAAACAAATTTAACATTCAGAGGAATAAAAGTTTTTCGCTTCCTGTGGTCTTTTAAATTCACTTTACAAAGATTTTTTCTGAAAAGACTCTTATTGAAACTTTATGGCGAATAATTTTCTAGAACATTTTAGCCCTCTAATGACCTTAAAAATACTATTTCCTGACTATACTCTATTTCCTGACTGATTAAAAAGGGGTCAAAGTAACCCTAGCACAATGTGGGCTAGTAAAAAATGCACTCAAAAAATTTCCTAAAAATTTACATAGCTGTTTTTCTTAGTCGCAGGGACGATATGTACATATATATATTGTTACGCTACACCAGAAAGTGAGTTCTTTTATCTGGAATCATTCGCACATTTTATGTATCTGGCAGGTCCATGTATGTATGTATGTATGTATGAATATTTGCAGGTGGGCACACAGCAGCAGATGCACATGTGAATTGATATACATATATATGTACATATGTAGGCCGTGTGTTAGCTTGTGTTTTTACGTGTTTACTTGGTGTTACCGAGATTCAATGCCGCAATACTCCAATTTGTTTTCCTTCAACTAAACCTCCAACTGCCACATTTGCGCCTCTCTAATTGCGCAGCGTACTTTCGCTCTTTTGTTATTCCATTTCCTTGTTGTGTTTACTTGCTACAGTTTTTCTTTTGTTTTTGTTTTTGCTTAGCGAATTTTTCATTAAGGACTTGGCACAAGCTACACCGGCGAGTGGGGTTGTTTTTCATATTTACATAAGTACCCAGCAAACACAGTCTCTAACGTTAGAAATTTTGTCGAGATTACCTTAGATAACTAGTGTAATTCTCTATATATTCTCAAATCGATAACTAGGGTTGAAAACTACACTAGAATTCGATTAGCGAGTGATTAGAGAGCCAAATCTCACGCCTTTTATCAATTCTCAATATATTTCTGTGATATATTGAATATACATACATATATTGAAATTAGATACTAAATAAATAATAGCTTAAAAAAACTAAAAAACACGCTTTAATCTTAAAAATCGTACTAAAAATTGAGAAATAATTTAATTAGAAACAAAATGATGAACGAAAATATAAGTATTTAAGGAAAAGCGTCGGGTGGTGCTCAGTATGTCAAAAAATATTTAAGATCGCTGTTTTTAACTAATATTTTTATTTCGTTTTTTTTAGATTTCATATAACGTACTCTTTAATTTCGCAACTAGGTATGTATATTTTTGTACTAGTTGTACGAATCGAATATTTTCATATTCAAATATTATTGAGCATATATAAATATTATCGGCCAGCCGAGTAAAAGAACACGATTCATTCGCTTCAGTTTTCAGCTGAGCCGTGTTTGCTTGTATAGTTAAGCAAAAGAAAAGCAACGCGATTTGGGGGATTTCATTTTACTTCCAGCAATTAGTTGTCTTTGCATTTTTTCTGCTTTTGCTTATTGGATCTTGTTAACATTACCAGAGTTGAGTGATGGTGAATTACAGATTTGAGAGAAAAGTTGAAAAAATTAGCAGCGCGCTGTAGAATGGAATGTTACTTTACATTTGTGCACATCTGCTGATATTCTTAGTTTTATTCACATACACCGATTTCACCAATGCACCAAATTCCTAAAACAGAAAAGTAATTTTAAAATTTTCTTATCGAATTTCAATTATAAATAAATTTAAGAATTAAAAAAAATCAATTTAAATTAGTTTCAATTTGAATTTTCTGGGACTCGAACCTGCGCCTCTATGTGCATATCTTTCTGTATTAAAAAATTATAATTCAATAGATGCTTTTGTGTACACAACAATTTTTTGATATGTTTGGGGGACAGTAGGATTTTCGTTGATCAGTCATCAGAGTCTAGCAGCTGCTGTGCCCCGATACACCAAGATGAATGGTGAGGGTTTTGAAGCAGCCACCAATTTATTATTGCTCAATAGATGTACATATGTATGTACATATGTATTGATGCATCATCTATTTGTTCAGAGAGGGTGACAATTAAATTTCATTGGCATAGGTATAGAGTTGCTCATCAACGAGGTTGATGGGTTGGCCATCAACAAGATGAAATGGACAACAAAATTTTTTACATTTTCAAAATTTCGAAAATTTTAAAATAATTAAAAAATTGATGTGGAAATTGTAAAAATACTCACCGGTTGTAGCAAACTGATACATTGTTGTATGGTTTTTAATACAGAAAATGCATTGATGCGCAGGTTCGAGTCCCAGTAAAGTCAAATTGAAATTAATTTTAATTGATTTTTTTTTTTAATTTTTAATTTATTTATAATTCAAATTCGATAAGAAAATAGTTAAAACACCAGCGGTTTTGGGAAATTAGTGCATCGATGGAATTGGTGTATGGGAGGAATAATGAGCCATATCAGCAGATGTGCAGAAATTTAATATAGCATTCCTTTCTACAGACGAACTCGCTCTACTTCTGTTATTTTAACAGCCAGCTGTGTTGAATTAAAATTTTTTATTCACTAGATGCACTAACAGAATTTTGTTGGGTCTCTGGCTTCCACGATTATTCGTAGTTGCAACTTCTCTGTTCATCTACGTTCTCTGTTATTGCATACGGGAGTGAATTGAATGAAATTCATAGAGGCTATTTTGAAGAGAGGTAACATAAAAGCCGCAATGAAGCATAGAGTATAATGTTGAATCTCATTATATGATGTCGTTGGGTTGAATACCATGTTGATGTCACGTTTCGAATCCGGAGGTGAATAGAAATAATAGAGGAGAGAACACAATAAAAGTAAAGTGAATGTTTCAAAAAAATAATAATTGAGTTAAACGTTTGCAACTTTTAGGATGGGATGAAGTTAGATACATACATACATACATACATACAGGTGAAGCTAATAAAAGCGTGTTAAAAATGGTAAAGTTAATATTACAGTAGTACAATGTTTTCCATTAAAAAGTACAAGAAGTACCTTTAATTTAAATAATAAGACTGAATTTTGTTTAATTTTCAGTTCTTATAAATGTGGTAAACATATACATGTCAATATATATAATCATATGCAATTTAGGCACATATTGCGTTAATAAAATCTACACAATGAAAAAATCATGTAAAAGGAGACAAAGCTTTGTTTTTCATTTCAATTGGAAGTATTTGCAAATTCTGATGAGAATCTCATTAGAGAACTACATTAGAATTCGATTCGAGAATTATAATTTTCTCGATTTGAGAATTAGGTACCCTTTTGTTTGAGAACGCTATGATTCTCGATAGATTTTCGAGTCGTCCTCTAACGTTAGAGGTTTGAGAATGAGGCTAGTTCTCGAGTCATTCTCAAATCGATAACTAACCTCAGTGTTTGTTGGGACATATGCACTACATATATATACATATATGTATGTATACTGGGCTTTTTTTATTTGGAGAAAAGATGCAATATCAAGGATTGTTATGAGTAGATATGTATGTATGTGTGTATATAAGTATGTATGTACACAGCCATATGTGGCACGAGTATGTTTGTTCTTTTCTTTATTCAATTTGACATGACAGACCAATTTGGTTTTTCATGATAATCTGGTTGGGGTCTTAAACGCAAAAACGAAAATTCGGATGGAACCATTTGCACGTTTTAGTAACAGTTAGCCAGGGATCCAACAGAGAGCATAATAATAATATTACTTTAACCAAATCTACGCCTGTTTCGATTTACAATCTACAGAAATTATTATTGAAATTACGCATAAAGCATAAGGGACTTAAAAAATTATGCAAGAGGCTCCCAAAAATCGAAGGAAAACCAGAAATGGAAATTTTAAGTAGAGATCGAACCTCGACATTCCGCTAGCTTCTTGGCAACTTAACGCTGTTAATCTAATTTTATTTTCACGACTTTTTCGTGACAAACATTGGTAAACATTGTGTGTGTCAATATAGCTCG
Organism: Urophora cardui; assembly: GCA_960531455.1. Classification (NCBI taxonomy): domain Eukaryota; kingdom Metazoa; phylum Arthropoda; class Insecta; order Diptera; family Tephritidae; genus Urophora; species Urophora cardui. Next base: position 90,667,948 of record OY482671.1, on the reverse strand, counting down.
GTTGTGAGTTAACGTATTTGCAACATTCATATCCGTCACAATACTCAAGCATTTGTGTGTACTTTATATACACACATTCATAGAATATACATATGTACATACATACATATGTACATACTGATCACATATGCTTACGTACGTCTCTTTGGTAAGCAAGCCAGAGCACTGGAACTTTCATAATACACAAAATCGCTTCGTGTACCGCATACGCCCTGTATCACCAGCAGCAGCAGCGGCAGCAGTTTGTTCTAGATGTGCGAATAACAGTTAATACATATGTATGTATACATATATGTACATATGTACGTACTGCATATGCACATATCCATGTGGTCATTTCGTACACACTTGAGAGTCATAAAATTTCAAGTTGCAATAAGCGAAAGAACAAAGAAAATTGGCACACGACCAACGTCAACATGGCAAACGAACGGCATCTCTGCAAGCTTATACATACTCTACCTCTCCTCTACTACTCGACTATTTCCTTGTCTATGGAATCATTCAACATCCAGCTATGGAAGTACGTACATACACACATACAGACATATGTGCATAATAGTTGGTCGATAGTGATTCTGCGGCACTTATTTCCAGTGCTTGGGGTTTTTATGCGTTTTGTGTTCAAAGTCTACCTCACTTTTGGAGTCTACTTTATGGCGCATTTGTAACGACTGAGCGATTGACACGTTCCGGTCGATTAAGCGATGTTGTCTTCTACGGCTACAGCGGCTGGCTAAATGACATAGTCTTACATGACATTGCATGCCATTTCAATGACAAGCAAAATGAGTCTAGTTTCCATTTTTCCCATTTTGTATGCAAAACATTGTGTGCTCATTACATCGTTGTAAAATTCGTAAAAGGCTGTGAGGAATGTTGGCATATCGTCTACAAGGAAGTGCATGAGTACTTTTCGCAGAAGTAGAATATTTCAAGCCGTTTCTGCGTATCGAATTGGATATTTTCTGTTGGAACTGAATTTATAAGCATTCACAATAAAAAATGATAGTTTATTTCTAATATAATTTGGTACTTAATTTAATCATTCTTGGAATTAAATTTGAATTTTAATGCCAAAAAGTCTTAATTTTAAACTATGAAAAGTTTTAAAATTTTATTTATTCCAAAATAGTTTCATAATAAAGTCTTGAAAAGTATTAAAATTCTCTCTAAAGAAGTTTAATCATTTATGGTTTAAAAGCAAATCTTGAAAAGTATAAAAAAAACTTTCTCTTTCACAATTATATTACCATCAAAACATTTTTGGTTTGAAATCAAAACCAAAAAAGTATTAAGAAAAATTTATCAGAATAAAAAAAGCAAAATAAATCAAACAAAATGGTTATAAAAGTGCAATCCGGAGGAGTATTTAAATCTACTAAAATAAATGACCCGAGTCGAATAATTGTATCAAGTATGTAATGCAGGAGATTAATTAAATACCATGAAGGTACATTTTGCTTTATTTTTTCAGTCTTAAGGTAGCTGAAGGTCTCTTGTCACTGCAAGAACCGAGACGGTGCCGAAATTTCCCTGGACATCTCCAAAATATTGGTGTAAAAGTTGACGATATGTATGTATATATATCGAGCTATAACCGCCATAAAAGTGTATCCAACAAAATTATCGATTTCAGTTTTTTTATGGAAATCAAAAATTTACTATCACATGCATCAACTCCCAAAATTTCATAGTTGTGAAATGTGCAGTTTGGAGGTTAAAGACTAAGGCCCGGTTTCACCAACCGGTCTCAACTTAGTTAAGCCGATTTTTTTACTTTTTCAGTTTCACCATGCAACTGAGCTAAGTCACAAGTTAGTCAGCTTTTGTCTTGAGTAAAAATAAACTAATTATTTGAGTCGCTTTAGCGAATTCAACAACCAAAAGAGCGAATATGACAAAAAATGAGCAAATACAGAAACCAAAACAACCAAAAACCCAGTATTTGCTATAAAACGTTGGTTGCAAAACTATTTTCTTAGACTATTTGGTGAAACCCAAAAGTAAGTTAGCCCCAAATCTGGGCTAACTTAAGTCAAAACTTAGTTTTAGCTTTAGTCACGTTGGTGAAACCGGGCCTAAATAAGTTTTAAGGCTGCATACAAACTGTATGCAAAACAAATTAAAATAACTGTGTCCTGTAAAATTTACTTTTTTTGGATACACTTTTAAGGGGATTAGGACTCGATATATGCATAAGGTACTTTAGTGTTTGCTACTGCTGTTTTGGATTTTTATGTAAATAAACAATGTTAACGTTACTCAATTTCTCATTAATATTTGGGATAATGGATTACTTGCGGTATATCCACTGGAAATTTTATGGGGGTTTGTTTTTAAATCCAAAAAAGTATAAAATTTATTCCAATTTTCAGATTGATCTTATACCATTTCAACTATTTTTAATACCAGAAATATTCTAAAAATAATCAAAATTTGGTTTTGATTTAATTCCAAGAAAGTATTAATTTGACACCAAGAATAATTTCTGTCTCTCAATATTCTCCTCTTTTTTTTTTAAACCAGAATGGTTTAATTTTATACTTTTTGGCATTGGTATATATACCAAAATGGTATTAAAATTAAAACTAAAATTTTTACTGTGTTCTTTTTTGTTTAGTATACACATTGATAATAATTTTTAAAGCGAAATGAAAAGTAAATGCTCTGTGATATACATATTAATTGCTTATCAACGATTTACGCCCTCCAATCATGTTGACTGTAAACTTTTTTTTATTGTTTGATTAGATTGTGACGCTTCGGTATCTTATAAAAATCTTCTTTTCCACTGTCGACTACTTTATAAACAACTTAAAATGATCCCAAATAAAATAAATTTACCAATCCATTTGGAATGTATCAAACTGTTGCCATAACATATGTACATTAAGTTGTATGCCTTTTTGTTGGTAAATAGAGAGCCATTAAATATCCGGTAACACATAACATTACTCTACTCTGTACACTTACGCTAAGACAAGTCATTTCACGATACTGAACGTAGTCAAGTTTCCAATATCAAAGACAGAAAGCTCTGACCAACACACCCACACTTGATTTCTCGTGAATTTACACGTTCCCAAACTTCCCAAAGTGGTAAGTGGTAAATGGCAAGTGGCATCTCATGTAAGTGACAGAGTATCCCTATGTACCTTAGGTAGGGTCGATTATTTTTCGATAAAATCGCATACGCGGATAATGTTCTATACACTATTCTAAGCAACTTTGCCAAAGAGACCATGGGTCTTAAACCAATTCTTAGTCCGCGGGTTTTAAGCCAAAGTTTTTTTGTCAGGTAAAAAAAAATTTTGTATTTCGTAGGCAGACAAAAATGATTCGAACTTCTTACCAAGAAGCCAGGATATACTTTTCAGAAGGACTTTGATGTTCTGAATCCGAATCTGAAGCCAAAACGGCCAAATTCGAAATAGTTTTCGAGATATCTTGACCTAAAAATGCAAGTGCAAAAAGTGCAATTTTCTGCAAATTTTGGAGTTAGGGCCAGCCGAAAGTTATGATTTCATTTAAAGTCTACGACCATCATCTTAACAAATAGGCTTTGCACTTTCAAATGCCGTTGACCTTGTTAACGTGTCTTTTTTGGTCTCCGAGATATCGCTGTTTTAAAATCTGCATACTTTTCAGTGCGTACACAATGTATTTTTTTCTTAAAATACTTGCATTTCTTTGCTGTAATTTTTAATATGTTGCTGTTTCTTCTACTTTGTCAAACTACGACTTAATTGGTTTAAGACCCATGGTCTCTTTGGCAAAGTTGCTTAGAATAGTCTATAGAACATTATCCGCGTATGCAATTTTTCACTTTTTTCACTCCCATACAAATGGACCCGCTCTAATGTACCTACACATTTATTTACATGCATACATACATACATACATACATATGTACATACATGGCAGACATGGGGCACAAATAGTTTGAATTGCAGCTGATTGGAATTGGTGTCGCATGTAATAAAATTTAAATTGTTGTGTAATGCGATATTTTTTGTCATTTTTAGCGGTGAGAGTTCGACGCATTCTCTTTGTTAGTAAAACTGTGCACATGCGGAGAGAGCAGCCCATCGGAATGTCATCACAGCGAAATTGTGTTCATTGGAAGCTTGCAACCGGAACCCACTTCAATAGATATGTATGTAAAGTGCAGATTGTAAAATTTCGCAAACATTACACCGCGTGTCTGTATGTACATGTCTATGTATGTATGTATATATGTTTGCATCCAGAGGTAAATTGGAAGCATAACGGCAGCAAGTTGAGTGAGTGGGTGTTGTGGTGCCAGCTGACGTAAAATATTGATGCACCATGATAACCGCTTTGCATGTGGTTAGAAATTCAAACGTTGTAGATATTCAGCGATACATATGTATGTATGTATGTATACAGATACATATGCCTGCACAAGGTGACACAAAGTCCCAGTCACGGTATTTGCCATGAAATTTATTCCCGTAATCGTTTTTGGGTAAACGAATCCCGCAGATCGTCCCAAACACTTGAAAAGGTGCCTGGGATAACCTGAGAATATGTCGCATGTATTACTGACTACAAATCATCCCATCCGCCCTAAGCAAGCGAATACAATTATTCTCTGACATTAGAAATCCGTGTTCGGTGACGTCAGTAAAAAGATTCCAATTTGTTAGGTTACAAGTCAAGAAGTCAAGAAACCTTTGAAAGCCTAATCTGAGCGATATCGTTCGAGATTAATTGTTCGATATGAAAACTCAAGAAGAGATATCTATGTATTGAATAAAGTCAAAGAGTCACTACCCTGCAGCGAAAGTAACCAGTTGCAAACTAGAATTATACCAGTTTGCAGGGTACAGTCAACTACTTGCCCGACTGTAAATTTCCCATGTAAACATCTGGTATTTTTCGTGTGTTAATGTCCTACGAAATGGCAATTATCTTCCTCTGCATAAGCTCATACCAGTTAAATACCAGTTTGTATGGGTCAGAAAAATACTACACCTTTTTCAGTTTAAATTCAGAAAGTTCCAATTGATATTCAGAAAATTACAATTGAAATTCAGAATTTCAATTTGAAATTCAGAAAATTACAATTGAAATTGAGAACTTCCATTTGAAATTCAGAAAATTTCATTTGAAATTAAGAAAATTACAATTGAAATTCGGAAAGCTACATTTGAAATTCAGAAAACTTCTTGAGTACTGTGAGGTTTCTGAATTTCAAATGTAATTTTCCGAATTTCAAATTGAATTTTCTGAACTACAAATGTAATTTTCTGAATTTTAACTGTAACTTTCTGAATTTCAAATGCAAGTTTCTGAATTTCAAATGGAAATTCTGAATTTCCATTGTAACTTTCTGAATTTAAAATGGAAATTCTGAATTTCAATTGTAATTTTCTGAATTTCAAATGGAAATTCTGAATATCAATTGGAACTTTCTGAATTTCAACTGAAAAAGGTGTAGTAGCATCTACATCAGCGAATACCAGTTCAGGTATGGAAAAAAAAATTTAGAAGTATATTTCATATGTAATTTATTACATTCATTCATTCAATAAAAATAAATATGGCTTAGATATACATAGGTGGCAGTTAAGTTTTATAAGCAAAAATAAAACGTAAGATACATACATATTCAGTAATTAAAAAACAAAAACAGACACATTGCATAAAAATTCAGGCACTCAGGAATCTTAAAAATATTTCTTAAATTAAATAACCAATAATGTACCATTTCAGTTGAAAAACAAAAAACTTAAGCCACATATTCAGTAATTAAAAAAAAACTCATTTTATAAAAATTCAGGTACTCTGTTTTTTCAAATCCTTTGGTTTTTTCTTTAAATACTCCTTTTTGTTCAATTGCAATGCTGGATAAAATAAACTGGTATAATGCTGCCTTTTGGATACCAGTTTATAAACTAGTATTTTGATAACTAGTTTGTGGTTCAACTGCATTTAATTGGTATAGATAATACTACTAGACAAAATAAACTGGTATGGTATTGTCATACGAATACCAGTTAATATACTACAATTTTGGCATACTAGTTAGCTGTTTCGCTGCAGGGTACCTGCAACACTTTGTATGTATTTGCGTATTTAAATGAATGAAACAATTGAATGGAATAAATCGTTGTCTGCTCGTTTGATCTCTGCAATTGATTTGTGTTGTTTTGTACTTTAATTTATGCAGTATTTTATTTTTATTTTTACATTTACTTTTACTTTTATTTATTTATTTTTTGTTTTGTCTCCATTTTTTCCTGACGCTCCATTGCATTTGATGACTTTTTTATTTATGTCATTACAGCAGATGCCTTTTTTGCTTTTTCGCACTTTTTTGCTTTGAAATTTTCCAATTCGGTGCTCCGAAAGCCTAGTGTTGCTGTTTGCAGTATTTTCAATACATATATACTCGTACATATGTATACATATAGATAATATATAAAATTATATATGTTTTATAATGTGCCAGGAAAATCATTGGAAAGGCGTGGCGTATTTTGATGCGCTAAATCGTTTGTGTCAAGTGATTTACATTTTCCGCGTGTAGTATGAATGCATAGAGCGTATCGAGAAAAAAAAAGTTCGCCGTACGTCCCCCCATATGATTTCTTTTTCGAAAACATTTCTGGAAAAAAATTTTATTTTTCTTTTGGACGCCGCTAGATGTCGCTAAAATTCGTTTTTTCATATCTTCGGTATTTATGGTCCGATCCCTAAGATTGATACACCAATCTCTTTGGCTTGAGAGGAGGGTTTCTAATTCATAATTGTATTAACCCTATGTACGTCATTGGGGTCACTTCCACCCAGTACTTAGTTTATACCACCTTAATGTAACTTTTTTTGCCGGCATGTTAAACGTCGTCAAAAAATATTAATCTTCTGCAAAAGAAGTATTTCAATCGATTCAGTAGAACGGAAGATAAATCACATTTAACATTCCGAGGAGTATAAGTTTTTCGCTTCCTGTGGTCTTTTAGGTTCATTTTACAAAGATTTTTTCTGAAGAGACTCGTACTGAAATTTTACGCCGAATAATTTTCTAGAACATTTTAACCACCTTACACCCCTGAAAAAGGGTTATTTTGATCCCTTTTTATAGTCAGGAAATAGAGTATAGTCAGGAAATAGTATTTTTATGGTCGCTAGAGGGCTAAAATGTTCTAGAAAATTATTCGCCATAAAATTTCAGTAGGAGTCTCTTCAGAAAAAATCTTTGTAAAATGAACCTAAAAGACCACAGGAAGCGAAAAACTTATACTCCTCGGAATGTTAAATGTGATTTATTTCCGGTTCTACTGAATCGATCCAAATACTTATTTTGCAAAAGATTAATGGTTTTTAACGACGTTTAACATTCTGGAAAAAAAAGTTACATTAAGGTGGTATACACTAAGTACTGGGTGGAAGTGACCCCAATGGCGCACATAGGGTTAATGCAATTAGATAGTGGAAACCCTCCTCTCACGCCAAAGAGTTTGGTATATCAAACTTAGGCATCGGACCATAACTACCGAAGATATGAAAAAAATTAATTTTAGCGGCATCTAGCGGCGTCCAAAAAAAAAAATAAAAAATTTTTCCAGAAATGTTTTCGAAAGAGAAATCATATGGGGGGGGCGTACGGTGGACTTTTTTTTTGGCCATATAAGGCGAGACGGCCTAATGTACCACTATGTATGTTCACCAAATTGTAGGTGGGTTCTTGGCCTATATGAAATGCTTACGGCATTGGCATATAAAAAATAATGAAGAATCATTGCATTTATTATCTATCGATAATCTCGAAATAGTGTAGACTAAGTTAAATATGAGCATATTGTTAGAAATTACGTATAAAAAACTAAATCCTAAAATATTTGTTCCTGCCAATCTAGCAATGTACAGAGCCGACTTTTGTGATGCAAATTTAACAAGAGAAAAGTTTTTGGACCAGAAAGTATTTCTATCCGAACCCAACGGTGGCTGCAGAGGAAGAGAGAAGCATCCCCTGCGTTGAAGGGATTGGGTGAAGAATGACTTAAACTCACTTGGCGCCAGTTATCAATGAGCAGAAAGGATTGGCACGCTATGTTGAACTCGGCCAAAATCACCAATTATGTACATAAGTAAGTAGGTACTATTTGGTCTAGGTGTATTTTATATGCAATTTTAACTGCATAAACATTACATGAGTCGCTTGATTTCTACGCGCTTCAATGCTCAACTTTCAGGAACATACAAATTTAGACCCGGGCAAGCATGAAGTTGTTTTGGCAACACCAAACCAGAGGTGAATAGAAAATAAATTACACTAAAGCGGCGCATCGCTGAAGTATTTTGGCCGAACCAAAGTTGACAAGAGATAACGCAAACGAAACATGATACATCATATTCCTACCCCGTCGGAAAAATAACCAACCAAAAAGTGTATAGAAGAGTTTTAAAAAGGATTACATACTTTTTTTGGGGCGTAACATATCTGCTTAAGCTTTGTGATACTTGACTTAAAGACTATATTAGGGGATTCACAACCTGTCATATTGCGTCATATCGTCATAAGTCATAATTTTTTGTGGTTGCATTCTAGGCTGTATGTGTACTAAATAAATACAACTCTGCACGACATGTTTTTGGGTCGTCGTATTTGATTATCTGTTTTTGTTTACTTCTTCACAGGGTTTCGGAATAGTCTTTTATAACTATTTCCGTACAATATTTTAATATGACATATGACTTTATGCCACTTTGTGAATCACCTATATATATAGACTATACACAAAGCTGCCAAGCAAGCAATTAATTTTTCCATTTCAATAGTTAAAAATATGAAACTTTGCTATATTTCCACAAAAACAAACATAAATTCTCCCATTTGTGAAATGTAATATTTCGCAGCCTTAGTTTCTGTATATATAAGGTTTTAAGCAGAAATATAAGAGTGCAAAATAAAAAATTAATAATTTCTTGCTGCTTCTGCCCAATGAGGAGGGAAGTTTTTTTTGACTTTTTTATGTTCTATAACACTGGATCACAAAATGAAATTTTTTGTCTGTACTTTGGACGTGACTATCCTATCTATATGTAAAATCGATCGCTTATTCCGAAAATTGGGTTCATTTTTAATTCTATTTGAAGGTTTTTGAGATATCGGCAATTTACCGTTATTTGGCCAATGGCTCCACTTAATCCTGTATATCTCTTTACCGCAGTGAGATATCTTCCTTTAGGTGAAACCAAACGAAAAAAAATTAAATTTCCTTTTCATGGCTCCTATAACATTTTTCTCTAGCTCTTTTTCGATTTTTTACGATTTTTTGAAGAAAAAATTTACTTTGTCAGGCAATATCTTTAAAACCAATGTTTTCACCTTCGGTTTTACTCATTTAGCTGAAGCTCTATTCTATTGGAAAAAAGATAAGCTATCAACGATGAAAATCCATGGTAAAATGGAAAAGTTATAGGCGATCAAGTAAATACAGCCAAGTCGCGCAATGCCTCTGCACGGGTATATTTTATGCATGTTATACCCGTAAATGGGCTTGTATCTACTGCGCTGCCAATGCGCTGATACTGCAGCTGTTTAGGTATTGGTACAATATGCATAGAATATACCGTATAGCGGCATTGCGCGATTTGGCTGTATTTACATGATCGCCTATAACTTTTCCGTTTTACCATGGATTTTCTTCGTTGATAGCTTATTTTTTTGGTAATAGAATGGAGCTTCACGTAAAGGAGTAAAACCGAAGGTGAAAACATTGGTTTTAAAGATATTGCCTGACAAAGTCAATTTTTTCTTCAAAAAATCGTAAAAAATCGAAAAAATTCAAATTGAATCGTCAATATTTCAGAAACTATAAGAGTTAGAGAAAAATGTTAAAGAAGCCATGAAAAGGAAATTTAATTTTCTTTCGTTTGGTTTCACCTTAAGGAAGATATCTCACTGCGGTAAAGAGATATAAAGGATTAAGTGGAGCCATTGGCAAATAACGGTAAATTGCCGATATCTCAAAAACCTTCCCATAGAATTAAAAATGAACCCGATTTTCGGAATCAGCGACCGATTTTAAATATAGATAGGATGGTCGCGCTTAGAGTATTTTTTGGCTGTAGAGCAGTGTAATCAATCAATTATGCTAATGGCATTAATTACTGTCTTTTAAACTAAAATATAATTCTAATAAATAATAATAAAAAAAGGTTTGGAAATTGTTGGGTGTATCTTTTCAGACAGAGAGAAGCAATTACGTACGTAATAATGCGGGGAAGTAATTATACATAAACTACTAATTATAAGTTGATTCTTCTTCTATCTCCAGCCAAATAAAAAGGAAGCACAAATGGGTTAATAAAGTAGTAAAAAATATAGCTAAAAGAAAGTGTTTTCTTTTTTAATATCAAACTCCACAAACAAAATAAAATTGGTGATCTTTCAAAAAAGTGGACGGTGAGATTAGGATGAGAAAGTTAAGTAAATGTCATCAAGCGACAAGATGACGTCCAATTAGGCAAAGTTTTTGTGAGAACCCAAAGTCAAATTAAAGCACAAAGAAATAAGGGAAGGAATAACAAAGGAGTTGGGTTTGCTTGCGTGATGACAAAAAAAGAAGGTTATCAACGGTGGAGGAGTTGAAAAAAAAAATGACACAAACATCGGCTACTGAAAATTCACGGTGAAACAAAAGGGAGGGTAAAATGAGAGGAAGGCAAAAGTAAATAAGGGAAATTAAAGAAAACAAAAGCACCTAAACAAAGAAAAAAAATCGAATGTAGGGGATGCGACAAAGGAAAATAATGTAACTTGCTACAAAATCTTTGAATTTTTAAATTAGTATACTTTGGAGGCGTTTTAGCTTTGTGTTGTCATCGCAGGGTTTCTTATTTTGGTCTTTTACAAGCACTTATAAATGGCAGTGTGAATTCTGGGAAATTGGAATTCGTTAAATGAAAACAAAACATTAAATCAGTAAAGTAAAATGGAAATGTTTTTGAAATTTGAAGCCAGATGCGAAACGAAGAATGCAGGTCTTCATGCAAAAAATGTAATATTAAGTAATACAAAATTATGACATAGGTATGACGGAAGATCGTTCCACAATACATCACATAGGTAATACTTTACCAAATTCTTTTCGTTCGATGCTGTCTAAAAACGTTTTATTTCATTCTTCATCAAGGAAGCAAAAAAACCTCTGGTTTCTCCATACATACATATGAAGCGCTCAGTGCCAAAATGGCCTAACCCTCGTTTAAAAAAAAAATCAAACTGACTATGCTGATCTAACCGGAACCTTTTAAAATAAATACTAAAAAAACTCCCTATTGTATAGTATAACACTAAGTTATACTACCTGCTGAAAACTGTTTTTCGTCTATGCAAACTTCAAACAAATGTGGATGCCATAATGGCCTAAGCCGCTTAGGCCAAATCGAATCCTAGAAATAAAAAAAGATGTGTTGATTAGGCGAAAAACGCATGTTACGTTTTAATCAGGAGTATGTTCGAAAAATAAATAAATAAACCAAGTTAGCCATATTGAACCATTTCACTAGGTAAAGATGACGGCAGATGCTATTAAAAGCATATCCTTAATCGAGAAACTGTGACAAACATAAAAATCTCCCCAGACAAGACTTCAAAAATTGAATGGCTTAAGATTCAGTGGCTTCGATTCCAAAATGTGAAGTCATTTATAATTCAATACAAATATTCAAATGACATAGATGTTTATTTCAAGAAGTTGATATTTCAAAGAGGAACTCCTGCAAGTTCGTAGACTGGAATTGGAACCGCTTTATCCTGGAGGAAGATTCATTGAAGCTGCAAAGTTTAAGGATTTACAGGAACTCAAAGAGTTCATACCTCCCATAAAGCATTATTTTTATAATAATTCAAAAATAAGTTCGAGAGCTGAAGGTGAAGATATTCAGAAAAAACACGAATAACAATTATTATTAATTTTTATTATTTAAAACGCTAAAAATTATTTTTATTATTTATGTGAAGAAATTTTGTATGTTTTAATTAATGGAGCCAAAATGGCCTAACCCTCAGTTCCTATCAATATATTTTTTTATATGGATTCCAAAATGGCCTAACCCACTTTAATTATTGTATTAACCGTTTAAAATATTCTTTATGTAATTTAATTAACACCTAATGATTAACCTTAAACAAGTATTACAACTAATCTTTATTTACGATTAATAAAAAATCAGTAAAAATATTTTAAAAACGTATTTTCTTTTAACTTTGTTTTTCTCAGAACCATTTTTTTGGGCTTAGGCCGTTTTGGCGCTGAGCGCCTCATATGTATGTATGTATAACCACTGTTTTTTTTACCATATCACAATTTAAAACATAATACTTCCCCAGAAGACTGTTTATTTTATTTTCAAATAAGAGAAAAGAAATTATAATGATAATAGTAAAATGAATTCGAAGTCGTACAAATCTTGTTGAGAGATTATTAAATTTCTTTAATTAAGTACCCCATGAATTAAGTACTCCGTGGATTAATCCACACTAGGTACTCTACCAATTAATCCAATGTAGGTAGTCCACGGATTAGTTTGATGTTATGCGGGACTGGAGTATATACCCCACTGCAATGATACGCCATGTTAAGTGAACCATATTTGTTGTATGAAATGTGGCAGGTTATGGAGTACTCGGTTGATCCATAGGAAGCTTTCCATGGATGAGTGAATGGAGTACTAGGGATTTTTGCAGGGTTTATTTGAATGTAATCGATTAACTTGATTAATGAGATGCATAGGAAATTGCTTCAAGGAGTGATATATATATATATGTGGCAACACTGCCACCACTCTCTCATTAGTTTATCTATTTTATGTATATCACTTGACAATTTATAATGTATTTGTTATTGGTCATATAGATCCGAGAGAACATGAATTAGAGTTGAAAACAAAATGTAAGAAGATAAAAGCTCCGCAATGTACTCATTATATTTGACAGCTTTCAGTTCAGTTAGTTAATAATTATATTTTCAGTTGTTGTACCGTCGCGATCATCGGCGCATAGTAGCGTAAGCGTTATTCAATAAAGTAATTAATAATATTATACATTAATATTGAAGCGGAGTTTTACTCATCAATAATAACCACCCACAACGCTACATTGGTGACCCCGATAAACTTTATGTAAAATTCATAAAGAACAAACTATTTTCTTCCAATTCCGCGAAAATTTCGACCACGTGCGACAAGCAGTGCATTGCGTAATACCAGTGCTCGCAACTAATGGTGAAGCGAAAAATACTGCACATTGTGAAAATAAAATTTTTACATAATTTTCGCCAATACAATATTAATGTGATTTCGTGCATTAAATCGAAAAAAATTGCCATTAAAACTCTAAAACGCATTCGTCGCTAACTCAACAAGTTGCAAAAAAAAAAAAAATTTTCCTACACGAAGGCAAAAACACGTGTAAAATCTCACGATGACAAAAGACGACGAAGATGTTAAGCCATTAATTATCAATACCCTTAAAGCGCCATCTTTTAACCCGAAGCGAGTAAGCTTGTGGTTCGCACAATTGGAAGCACAATTTTCAATACATTCCATTGTGCACGAAAAAGACAAGTTCAACCACGCTGTCTCTTTTATCGACACGGAATATGCTCAAGAAGTCGAAACACTTATTATCAACCCGCCAAAAACATCGCCGTATACCGAACTTAAAACAACACTAATACAATGTTTCTCGAAATCCGAAGAAGCAAAATTGCGCCAACTACTAGACGGTGAAGCTATCGGCGACCGAACACCATCGCAATTTTTACGTCATCTCAAATCGTTGGCACCTACAGTCGATGAAGTGGTTCTTAAAACACGATGGCTAGCAAATCTACCCAAGAAAACTCAAGAATTTTTAGCCATTTCCCCTCACGGCACACAGCTTGAATCGTTAGCTAAAACTGCTGACAAATTGCATGAAATGTTTCAGGTAACACACACAGATGCAGTTTCGCCAAGTGCATCAGCAGCACATTCCAAAGAGCTCGAAAATCAAATATGCGCTCTTACCAAACGTGTTGACCAACTCAACAATGAATTACGCAAAAGCAGATCTAAATCGCGCGATCGATACAACCAACAACGCAACAGGTCAAAATCGCGAAGCACAATTAAAGACGGTATCTGCTATTACCACCGAAAATTTGGTAAAGATGCGCGTAAGTGTTCGAAAGGTTGCAAATTTATGGTAAAAGAGAACGGGAGTCACTAGTGGCGGATTGCGACTCCTTATTATCTTCAAACCGCCTATTTGTCACAGATCTAACCACAAATACACCATATTTAGTGGACTCTGGTTCAGATCTATCAGTTTACCCCAGCAAGCGGTTGAAAAACAAATCTGCACCAGTAGGATACCAACTACATGCAGCAAACGGTTCACTCATCGAAACATACGGTTGTATTACTCTTACACTTAACCTTGGCTTGCGCCGAGAATTTACTTGGCGATTCGTTGTAGCCGACGTCACGCGACCGACCATCGGCGCAGATTTCTTAACACATTTCAATTTACTCATTGACCTCAAACATAAACGTCTACTTGACGGCGCTACTGGTCTGCATACTAGCGCATCATTCATACGCTCTGATATCGAATGCATAAAAATCGTTAAAGGTGACACTGCCTATCACAAACTGCTTCAGAGCTATCCGAATATCTTGCGACCAGAAGGTGTTTCCTCTTCAAAGAAACATTCAACAGTACACCACATTAAAACCACACCCGGACCTCCGGTTTCTTGTAAAGCACGTCGTCTGGCGCCGAACAAGTTAAAAATCGCTCAGGATGAATTTCGAAAAATGATGCAAATGGGTATCGCCCGACCTTCGAGCAGCCCATGGGCATCGCCATTACATCTTGTCCCCAAGAAATCAGGTGACTGGCGTCCTTGCGGCGATTATCGACCACTAAATGCGCGCACAGTCCCAGATAATTATCCTATCAGATTACTGGATGATTTTACTGCAATACTTCATGGAAAAACCATATTTTCTGTACTGGATCTGGTCCGTGCATTTAATCAGATACCGGTGGCTAAGGAAGACGTAGAGAAGACCGCGATTATCACACCGTTTGGCTTATTCGAATTCCCCTTCATGACGTTTGGGCTTCGAAACGCCGCGCAAACGTTTCAACGTTTTATCGACGAGGCTACACGTGACCTCCCTTTCATTTTTCCCTACGTTGACGACCTGCTCGTCGCATCGGAAAATGAAGAGTCGCACCTTCAACATCTGAAAATGCTATTTCAACGTCTGCAAGATTACGGTCTAGTGATAAACGCTGCGAAATCCGTTTTTGGTCAACGCGAAGTCAAATTTTTAGGACATAACATCACCGAAAAAGGCATAAAACCATTACCTGATAGGGTTGAAGCCATCACTAACTTGAAATTCCCGAGTACAATCGCCGTTCTGCGAGGTTTCTTAGGCACCATCAATTTCTACCGAAAATTCATTAAAAATGCAGCAGAAATTCTCGCCCCACTAAATAAGTTACTTGAAGGCCCTAAAATAAAAGGTTCAACAACGATTAAAAAGACGCAGGAACTTGAACTAGCTTACGAAAATGCGAAGAAATCTTTGGCCAACGCAACATTGCTCGCGCACCCAAATTCTAAAGCGTCCTGGGCTATATTCTGCGACGCATCAAATACAGCTATCGGCGCGGTACTGCAGCAGCTAATCGACGGAGTATGGCAGCCTTTGGCTTTCTTTAGTAGAAAGTTACAACCTTCAATACAAAAATTATCCACGTATGATCGTGAGCTTCACGCGATTTACGAAGCCGTACGCCATTTCCGCCATATTTTCGAAGGTAAGCACGTTTCAATCTATACTGATCATAAGCCTCTGCTTCATGCATTCCAGCAACGCACAGAAAAAGCATCGCCATGGCAATTCCGGCGGCTAGATTTTATTGGCCAATTTACAAACGATTTCAGACACATATCTGGGCGTGATAATATCGTAGCAGATACATTGTCCAGAGTCGAAACAATTTCGCCACCAATAACTACACGCGAGCTAGTTAAAGCACAGGAGAGTGATGTCGAACTACGTGAGCTTATCAACAACAACTCTACATCGTTACAATTGCAAAAGATAATTTTCAACGATTACCCGACCGCTGTTTATTGTGATGTTTCATCAGGTAAACCGCGTCCATACGTCCCCAAGGCATTGAGAAAAATAGTCTTCCACGCATTACATTCATTGGCCCACCCAGGTATCAAATCATCACAGAAGCTTATAAGTAAACGATATGTCTGGCCACTGATGCAAAAAGATTGTCGGGAATGGGCAAAGACGTGCCTGAAATGTCAGCAAAATAAAACACATCGTCACATCGCATCTCCAATCGCTCGTTTCGAATTACCCACACAGAGATTCGAACACATACATATCGACCTAATCACTCTGCCAACGTCGCGCGGCTACAGCAAATGCTTAACAATCATAGATAGATTCACTCGTTTCCCCGAAGCCGTGCCACTGAAAAATGGTGAAACTGACACTGTTGCCTTTGCATTAATCACAAATTGGATTTCAAGATACGGCGTACCAGTCAGAATCACATCCGATCGAGGAGGCCAATTCACATCAGCATTGTTTCAATCACTGATGAGATTATTTGGCATAAGACATTTGCGCACAACCCCTTACCACCCTCAAGCCAACGGTCTAGTGGAAAGATTACACCGACAACTCAAATCTGCTTTGCTATGCCACAACGAAACATGGTTCAATGCTTTACCTGCTGTATTGTTAGGCCTACGCGCAGCATGGAAAGACGACATCAAAACTACGCCGGCCGAACTTGTATATGGCGAGCCAATACGTTTACCCGGCGAATTAATAGCTCCATCAGACAAACATGCCAGCACTCAAAACGTACTCGCAGATTTGAAAAATCATTTTAATATGCTATCGCCAAGCGAAACCGCACATCATGGAACTCGCAAAGTATTTCGTAACAAAGACCTCAATACATGCTCTCATGTGTTTGTCAGGAATGACCAAATTGGTCCAAGCTTTTCATCACCGTACGAAGGTCCATACGAAGTCATTACTCGGCACGATAAATATTTCATCATCAACTACAAACATACAAACACAGCTATTTCCATTGACCGGCTCAAACCTGTTTACCTTTTGGCAGAAGAAAACTAAAACAACAATTTTCTCTTTTGTATTGCATTAAAATATCTATCTAATGTTATCTTAATAATTTTTCACAATACATCTTTCTTCATCAAAATTACACACATTCAATCTTACTGTGAAATGCAATTATATTGTAAACATTGTTTTGGATAAGATCTCATACTTTAAAATTAACTTAATTTTTTTAAGAAGGGAAGTATTGTGGCAACACTGCCACCACTCTCTCATTAGTTTATCTATTTTATGTATATCACTTGACAATTTATAATGTATTTGTTATTGGTCATATAGATCCGAGAGAACATGAATTAGAGTTGAAAACAAAATGTAAGAAGATAAAAGCTCCGCAATGTACTCATTATATTTGACAGCTTTCAGTTCAGTTAGTTAATAATTATATTTTCAGTTGTACCGTCGCGATCATCGGCGCATAGTAGCGTAAGCGTTATTCAATAAAGTAATTAATAATATTATACATTAATATTGAAGCGGAGTTTTACTCATCAATAATAACCACCCACAACGCTACATATATATATATATATGTTTATTTAGACCAAATTATTCTTATAAAACTATTTTAATATAATTCTTATCCTTCTCAAAACACATATTTATTGATATAGATTAGATTTATAAGCATAGTAGCCCATTTATCACATGTAATTAAAATTCCGAGAATCTGCTTTGATTAATTTTTATACAACCTACAAGTAGCCTACTTTTGATACTTTAGACATATACAAACATATGCACGTGCAATATAAACTTATACATTGCAAAAATAATGAGATTATATAGTCCATTTGTGGTAGGTTGGAGTACTTTCAAAGTGATCATTAACAAAGCCCCACACGGCCGATTCATGTGTTAAGATAGGCTTATAGTTAGCCGAACATGGCAACGAAAACCAAATGTTTATCGCTATGTATATATGTTTATTCGTGTTTGAACGTGCACGATTTAGTGTCAAAGAGATACTGAAACGTAACACAAGAGTTACCGAAAGCAAAAATTAAGGATTTTTAAAAGAAAGTATAATGATAATAATTAAAATGAATTGGAAGTCGTACTTTAATTTAAGTACTCCATGAATTAGGTAAGTACTCCGTGGATTTAGCCACCGTTGGTACTCCACCAATTAATCCAATGTAGTTACTCCATGGATTAGTTTGATGTTATGCAATAACACGTAACATGGCGTGGACCATATTTTTTGTATGAAATGTGGTAGGTTATGAAGTACTCGATTGGTCCATAGCGAGCACTCCATGGATGAGTGAATGGAGTACTCGGAATATTTGCATGGTACCTATGTACGATAAATTGACTAATATAGCGAGTTCTTGAAATATCTGTAAATGTATTTAAATGGTTTCTATTTGTTTTTCATTTATGAACTCGTTTGCTGACCTAAGTACTTAATTGAAATTGAACAACAAAAACGTAATAAAACACGAGTGTTATTAAAAAACTAAAATACCTATTAAAAATTCTTTGAAAATGTTACATACACTACACGGCCGTGAGAATATGGATGTAAACAAGATTTATGGTATTCGACATGAACGGACTTTGTTGCATCTTGATTGGCTTTGATTTAATTAAAATTTTCTACGTAGTTGTTTCAACGAAAACACAATTTACACACACTCACACACACACACAAAGTCTGTTGATTAAAGTTATCAAGAATTTTGTAGACATTGCTTCTTCTTTGGCGGCGGCTGCTGCTGCTGTTGCCCTGGTTCTGTCACTTCAAACAAAAGTTGATATAATTGAAATTAAAATTAGACTGAAGCTGAATTGAAAGTTTCGCGTTGGCACAGGGTGAAATGAGAAGCGCATGAAAAGCACACAGTGTTCTAGTTTGACGTTCACCACACAAAAGCATACATATGTACATGCATATATACTTTCAGGAGGCAATTCGTGATTCTATCTATTATTTTAAATGAAACGGTTGCTGGAAAACACGCAGCCTTAGGACCTGAGTCCTGGACAGCCTGACACCTCCGCCAGGCAGGCAATAATTAACCTAAACTGAGAATCGTAACAGCTCATCTAATCACACCATATCTGATCTCCAAGCTCGATACAATTATTCTTTTCTTGAACAGATTTTAAGTCGCTCAAAGCGATGGAAGAGAATACGCGGCCACATTTGAATAAGGAATGAATGAGATTGTAACACTAAGAAAGAAAAATTTACTAAGTACACGGTTTTTGTTTTCTTAAGTTTTTCTCATTTCACATCGCACTCCTGTTGCTGCTCCAGTCGCTGGTGCTGACATAGCCAAATATTTGTATTTGTATAGCTTCTTTGCGCTCTGAAATCAAGCAACACTGCATAAGAACAATAACAGCAGAAATGGTTAAAAAAAGATGAAGCAACAAATTTTGTTTCAGGTGACAAGCAATTAATATATGAAATTCCCGTGGAAATTTCTTAAACAACAACTGCAGACCTTTGGGAGGATGAAGTGGAAGAATATCCACGTATTTGTGTGTATGTATGCATGTATGTGTCTTTATGCAACAACAAAAATAATAACAAAACCAATTACTCATCGGTTGACATAACTAATGAAGTAACAAAAAAATAGCGCTCCGATGTGCCACGCTGCTGTTGTTTTCGATATTTATTAACTTTAAGTTTTTGTTGTTATTAGTAGAGTAGTATTAGTAGTAGAGAGAAAAAACGAAAAAAAAAACAAGGAAGGAAAGGAAGCACTACACAAAAATTCATCGGCACTTCTCAGTCATGCCAAAAATGCGTCAAGAATACGGCGAACGGCAGCGACACCAATAACAACAGCAACACAGCACAAACAATCGCTTCATTAACCATCTTAAAGGAGCAAGTAACAGCATCATTCAGCAAACACAGCTGCAACATATCAATTTCATCAAGCAACTGCATCAACACCAACCAAGAAGATTGGCTTGGCTTGCACGACAGCCCACGGAAAAGTTGATGTTACTTGGCAATTATTATTCTTTGTTGCTCATGCATTTTCCAATGAGTTCAGCGCATACTAACTGTGCATCGAAAAATAACTGAAATTAATAAAATAACAATCATCAGTTCTTTGTTCGTTTGGATTTTTGTTGTGCGTATTTTTAAATTCGTTGATGAGATACAAGTAAAATAGAAACAGGTAAGCGAAAGGGAGGAGTCTCATCGATGTAAAATATTTTTGGATATACATATACCGAGTACATATAAATTGATACATAAGTATACGATTTTCAACAAAATTCAATCGCATGTTTTATTAAAATTCAAAGGGCTAAGTTTTCTGCAAATTATCACAATAAATGAAAATACTGAAAGAAGAAAATGGCTCTGAATCATCATCAACACTCACACCTAAACTATCATACATGTGTAGATAAATATGATGAATAAATACAACTCTGAATGATGGTTTGAATAATGCTTAAAATAATTCAAACATTTGAGTACATGAATCAAAAGGAAGTCTACTTTTAAAACGTTGCATTACAAGCCGCATAACACTATTATTACAGTGCTTTCAAAACTATGTATGTAATAATAATAATACAATGACGCTATTATAACTCTGGCGAGTTTTATTGCCGAGCTTGTCTCCCAATTCGAGGTGTGCTCCTTTTTTGTTTTTCCTACTAATTGGGTGGACCTCTAGTCTTATGCCGGCTCCGAACGGCGAATGCATTTTTTGTGAGAAGCTTTTTCATGACAGAAATACTCTCGGAGGGTATGCCGCCCACTGGCGAGAGGTGACCGCTGCTCTTAAAAGACCCAATAATTGGATTTTTACTAATTAGAAAAATTGTTTTGGTGTTTGGCTCGGACCGTGGTTTGAACCCGAGACCTCTGGCATAGCAGGCGAGCGCTCTATCCACTGCACCACAGCGGCCACTATGTATGTATGTACTACATACAATGTTGCCATCATTACTAATCTGAGCGTTTGATGTTGAACTACTGACTCGATGTTGACTCATTATATTGCAACTGCCAAGCGATAAGGAGAAGCATTTCTGAAAATAAAACAACTACAAAATTTACGACATAATATTATTATGCGCATCATTATCAAAAAGATGTGGTGCTGGTCGTTATACGAGCACTTACATATGTATATGTACATACATAGTTGCAAAAATGCACCTAAATGAGCAATAACAAAAATAACAATCAGCAGCAATAGCACTGAAAACCATCACCAACAACAACAATAAGCAGAAAGCAGCAAAACTGAAGTAACTACCCTGCAGCGAAATCAACTAGTTGTAAACTAATTGACAACTAGTTGGCCATACAGCTCAACTAGTCAGTCATCTATCTTTTTTCCATATTAGCAACTGGTATTTTTAACACGGTGATGACCTAGGAAATGGCAATTGTCAGTATCCACACCAGCATCATACCACTTGACTGACTAGTCAGTATACACACCAGCATCATACCAATTTGCTGACTAGTCAGTGTAGATATCAGAACTATACCAGTTGACTGACTAGTTTTACATGCTACTCCAATGAAAATAAAAATTGCAATATAAAGTTTCTAATACATTTATTTAGTTATTAGAGTATGATATTTAAATTAAAGAATTCAGGCACATTAGATTGTTATCTTGCATATTAAGTATTTAGGAAAATTAACGTTAACATTGTCAATAAGTAACACGTTGACCATTCTAAGCTTGACATTTATATTGATGATTTTCTGACTTTATACAAAGATATCATGTACTTTTTTCTATGGCTGAAGTAGTATCTAATATACGGGGCTATATGAACATCTCAAACTATGTTATATTTGTGGTATTCACCTGATTTAATGATCTAACAATTTGCAACGAACTAAATCTACAAGGGGCCTACTACGCAGGGTTCGAATACTACAACAACAATAAAGAAGTTGCTTTACTTTTACTGCATACGTGTTCATTGCAACCTCCAGAAGCCCCGGATACATTCGTTTTTAATTTAAAACCCTTTTTTTTTGGCAAAACTTCTTGTTTCATAACTAATCTGAATTTGTCCCCTATGAATCTAGTTGGGCAACTCCCATAATTTATCTAGTCAGTTAACTGGTAGGTTGGCTGACTAGTTTGGACTTTCGCTGCAGGGTAAAATCTGAAATTGTCTCGGTTACTTTTGTTCTTTCATTTTTTGTAAATATGTACATATGTTTGTATGTATGTATGTATGTATGTATGTATGTCATTGCTGCATTGCATTGTGTAGCTGCTGCAACAAGATTTATAACCTACGAAAAACTGTCATCATGGTATTTGCGCGCCACCGACAGAAGAATCATAATACGTACCACAAAGCGAGCAAAGGCGGCTTTTGGGACGACAAGCAGGAAAAAAGATGACATTGTCTGTCAAAAATTGCAACATTTCCAACAAGCAGGGGCCCAAGCCGAAGTAGCGGCCTCATTAGATGCAATCAACAGTAAAACGGCAATGTTGGACACGAATATTAAATACCCAACTGTCGGTTTTGCTACAAAGAAGTAGTTCATGTTTTGCAGGAAGCTTGGCCAAACCATGAGGGAGGATTGTGGAGTGAGCCAAGTCCACTTCAAAACGTTTTTCAATATTAACCCTCTATTCCTAACTGCATCGCTAAACCATTGAGATCCTCAGTGAAATTAATGGGCATAAACCGTTTGCAATAGAGAGCTACGTTGCTAAGAATTTTATGTAAAGGGACAAATTAAAAACGCAGCTGGCTATAAATAAATAAAAAAAAACTTAAGTTCTTTGCTCAGGAAAACAATTTTGCACAATTACAAAGCGCGGCTTCGTCGCTTAGTTGGCCGGCCGGGTACTCCTCCCAGGCGTCTAGTCTATGGACACACACAACCAGAAGACCAAGTGAAACAACAGCACCAACAACCACAATAATGGCACTGACATTCAAGCGATCAACGCACAATTATGCGCGACAAAAAAAGCTGAACTGGTATGCGACCAGCCTTGAAATGTGAATTGGGAATGAGTAGAGCGAGCGACCAAAAAAAAAGAGTGCAACCACGCGTATTACTGAAGCGAGGAAGTGGGAAGTTTTTTATTTTTAATTTTTTTTTTTTTTTTTTTTGAAAAAAAACGCGAATCCTTTTTTGTCACTTAAATGCTTGTGATAACAGAGAAAAGCACTGGTTAAACAACAACAACAGCAGAGCAAAAACGATAACAATGGAAGCAAGCAGTCATGCGAGGCAAGAAACGTGAAGAAGCAGAAAAAAAAAGCTGGAATAAGGTGGACGGAATCAGAGTGGCACAATAATTGCCGGCTGCTGCGTTGCAAGCGCATAACAAAACGTACTCGCCACGCCACGCCACGCCACGCCACAACGCCAGCCTGCAACAGCACACCGACTGGTAAACTTGTCATAAAGAAAGAAAAAAACTTTTGTACGATCGGTTAGGCCGCTTGGCTGACAATGGCTTGGCTCTAAGTGCAGGCGGGCAAATATCACACAGCTAATCAAAAAAAAAAACATGGCAAGAGGCATGCAGCAGAAAATAAAGGGGAAAAAACATCAAAAAAGGAAATAAAGTACCAAGAAGCGAGGAAGGCAAAATCGCGCGCAATCATAAAGTGCTGACCACAAGAAAAAAGGCATAAAAGTACTGGGCTACCTTTCCGTGTTCTTTTTTACTCTTATGGCCGTTATTTTATACAACTGTGACAAATATTTCATTCTTGACAATACGAAACTATAAATCGGGTTTAAATTAGATATTTAACAATTTTTTATAGCAAAGCTCACAGTATTTTACACAGTGTGAAGTTGCGGTTAAAGTCAGACCATGAGACCAAAACAATGTCTGGTTTCTGAATTCTCCAACAATCCTGCGGAAGTATTCTCGAATATGATGAACGAATGAAAAAGTCTTGATCTGGCTTTAACACAGTTTAACTTGATTTATTCCATAAAGGCAAGAAACCTTCTGCGAAACCTTTTGTTCCTTGGCAGCATTGACATCAATTTTTTTTTATTTTGTACTTTTAAGCTCAACTTTACAGAGTATCTTATATTCGGTTCCACACGAGCTCCTTACTAGTTTTTTTTTGCATTCACTATTTTTCCAACGTCATCGCACGAAATATTTACAATTACAATTACCTATATCGTGCTAATTTGTTTACTTTTACTATCAGTAAAGTGCTTATCATCCTCGTCAGCGATTTGGTGATTACAACAGCAGTGCGGCTGGGCGTATTGATTCCGTAGCTCATTTGGTCATTTCGACCAAACACCTCCCAAAAAACACGGTTATTAAAACATTTTGTACACGTGTGTGTGTGTGTGTACATTATGGTGGTCCTTAAAATCAAATCAAACACAACGAACAATTACTCCTGCCAATTAATGCTACTTTGGACTAAGTAGGCAATTGAAAAGTAAAGTCCTTTCTCTCCGAACCAAAATCACACTCTACAGGACACTCATCGTTCCAGTCCTCATGTACGGCGCAGAAGCATGGACAATTTCAAAAGCAGATGAGATGGCGCTTGGGGTATTCAAGAGGAAAGTTCTTCGGAGAATTTATGGACTTTTGCGCGTAGGTCAGGGCGAGTATCGACGGAGATTTAACGATGAGCTGTACGAGCTTTACACGGACATCGACATTGTTCAGGGAGTAAAGATCCAGCGGCTCCGCTGGGCAGATAATGTCGCGAGAATGGTAGAAGGTGCTCCGGCCAAGAAAGTATTTCTGTCGAAACCCGCTGAGCGAAGAAGAAAGGGGAGACCTCCACATATGCTAAAGCAAATCACTCGAACTCATTTTTGATTGGGCAGTGCAAATCACATTTTCATTCGCACTCATCATTGATTGGGCAGTGCAAGGTTAATGTCGCAGAGAGGTTAAATCTCAGATAACGATATTGGACCCCTTAACCGTTTCCGATCGCGATCATTATATGGGATTTTTGACTACAAGACTATTAATTTTAGGCATTAGACACAGAAAAGCTTGACCGTATTCGATAGGGACAAAAATTTATGTGTGGTATCTTCGACTGTATTAGCATCGACCTACGGGGTGAGGTTGAGGAAATATTCTATAAAATTTATCTCCATACATTTGGGGACCACCCTGGTTTACATACGTGGACTGCCGAAGGAAAAGAATAGCAACAAAGAAACGTCAATTGGCACTATTGTTTGTCTGGCGTGTTAGGAGGGCATAACTGGAGCAATTAATCATTAAAGTCTAGCCACCACATGCGAAAATGGAACGAAGTATTGCTGGAGCAAAAAATTTGTTTGCGTTTCCTTCTTCTTTTTGTCTTGTTTGCTTTTCTTCTTCTGTTGTTTTCATATAAAGTTATTATCCGTATATTAATGTACAATAGTCCACCACGCCTTTTTTGTTTTATTCGAATATTGTTGTTGCAGCTTTCTCGTTATGTGTTACACACCTTTCCTCGACGTGCTCCATATATTAAAATTACGTACTCATCATTCGCGTGCAGCCAGAATTGCTTTTCAATGATTTATTAAATTTGTTTGATTCCATTATTCGTATCGAAATCTGGGGTGTGTGGTACAAGTAATTTCAATTTTTTTTCGAAACTAAATTATCATTTAGTCAAAGGCTCTCGTCCAATCCAATGGGGAACCCAAGCAAAAAACCTCTTGGAAAAATTATTACACTCTCTTAGACAACTTAAACTTTGCTCAATTGAGACCTACAGGAAATTGGCTATAAGTAATTGATACAAGTAAAAATAAATAAAAGCTTAAAAAAACTAAAAAACACGCTTTAATCTTAAAAATGGTACTAAAAATTGAGAAATAATTTAATTAGAAAGAAAATGCTGAACGAAAATATAAGTATTTAAGGAAAAGCGTGGGGGTGCTCAGTATGTCAAAACATATTTCAAATCGCTGTTTTTTTTACTAATATTGTTATTTTGACTTTTTTGAGATTTCATATAACATACTGTTTAATTTCGCAACTAGGAATTTATATTTTTGTACTAGTTGTACGAATCGAACATTTTCATGTTCAAATATTATTGAGCACCCCCACGCTTTTCCTTAAATACTTATATTTTCGTTCAGCATTTTGTTTCTAATTAAATTATTTCTCAATTTTTAGTACCATTTTTAAGATTAAAGCGTGTTTTTTAGTTTTTTTAAGCTATTATTTATTTTTAACTTTTTAGTGAAATTTTTCATTAAAGGATGTTTTATGTGGACGCAAGAATAAAAGTAAATTTTTCACATACATTTTTTCCTTATAAAAAAAACATTGGTCATGGGAGCTCAAAAATGAAGCCTAAACGAAAAAATATCAACTAATATGTATTATGTGTATAGAAGCAAAACTATTTCAGTTTTTAATCGGAGATATGCTCTTCTTTATTCAGTCAGCGTTCCAAAATATTCTCATTGTCCTATAATCACTTCCATATTTTTCTTGTATACGAAAAATAGTAAACAACTTCTTGAAAATAAAAATAGCCAAACACATGTGAAAGTTACCAAGAAACCAACAGCGAAAAAATAACCTATTTTGGTAATTACCAAGTTCGGCAACCGTGCTATAAATAGAATTTGAACAAACAAAAACAGTTCTTGCTTTGCATACGTATGTATGTACATGCGGCTGATTTCATTGCAAATACAAAAAACCCAAACCAGAAAGCTTCAAGCTTCATTTTTGAGTGAATTTATGCATTGAGCTTATCGCCAACGCTATGAGCGATCGCTGGCTGTTGTGCGTTAGTTCGCTAGCTATTTGAGTGGTTATACGTTTTTCTTTGAACATTTGTTTGTGATTTGAGAAGAATGTATTTTTGAGCGTTCGTGAGTGAGTTTTTCCGTACCCTGAAAGCTTGTTACTTATTGGCTTGTATACGGGAGTGAATTGAAATTCATTTTCAAATTTTAGGATGGGATGAAGTTACATACATACATACATACATACATATATACAGGTGGAGCTAATAAAAGCGTGTTAATAAAAGCTACTCCAACCAGGCCCGCAGAGAGCCGAGCCAGGCCCCTGGGACAGTTCGCGTTTACGGGCCCCCCTAAAAAATAAACTCAATTTAGTAAAAAAAATAACATACAAAAATCAAATCAAAGTCGATTTTCCTCAATTTCAACTCACTTTTCTAACATTTGCCCATGTATAAACAAGGTAAATATTTGATTGGATGCTTATAATTTTAGTTTGGAGATTTGGTTAAGTTAAACACTTCAATTTTAAACAAAAATTTTTGCAGCAACAAAATACCTATGTATGTATTTATCTATGAAATCCTAGTTCGAGTACTGTCAATACTGCTTTGCCTTTCCGGGACCCCAAAAACCTTCCGGGCCCCAGGGCAATTGCCCTGGCTGTCCCCCCCTCTCCGCGGCCCTGACTCCAACTAATATAAAATGGAAAGGCAAGGTGCTGTATATATAAAAACGGCAAATCGAGAACGGAAGCGAATAAGAGAAAGACAATAAGATTGAAGGAAAGTGAAAAGAAATTACTATTTCTATACAAAAGTTTTCACATTCTTACTCTGGGCTAAAAATAGGAACAAGTTTCGCTTAACACAGCTGAAATGAGCTTGGCTAGCGACGACTGCCGTCATATATACCTATATATAAGTTTTAACTTCTGTGTCTATAATATGATAAAATCCCACTTCAATTGTAATGCTAAAGTGATATTATTATACAATTCACTCTGTTTGTATAAGAGCTTAATATATCCGTGCACTGATTGCGTACATTGCATTGAAGAGAAAAAGTTTTCAAAATGCTTAGCACTTGCTGCTGCCACTGCTCACTTCACAACTTCACACCGCAATAATGCCATGCTAATACTAGTGCAATACATACATTCCCTTCAGCGCTCATTCCTCTACTGCAATTAATCATTTGGTTCGTTTTGTTTAGAGTGATAAGTGAGTATAATGTTTGGTCATATTTTTCCGGCGGGCATATTGCCATGAGGCTTCACTGCAACTGTTGACGAATTTTTGAACAAAGTGTGAGAATTTCTCTAGAGTTTTATTATCTGGCACATATTTATATACACACAGTTATACATGCATATTCCGTATTCATTTTAAAAGTTTCACAACTAAAAAAAAAAATGAATTCTCGGTTGATCCGTTTAAGATGTCAATTGTCACATGTAGCCAAAATAAAGTTCTGACATTTCTTGATATCAAGCTTTGGAATTTGAAGGAGTCAAGTTTTGAGTTATGATACTATTCAAGTAAATGAGC
The DNA here is from genome assembly GCA_960531455.1 of Urophora cardui. Lineage (NCBI taxonomy): Eukaryota > Metazoa > Arthropoda > Insecta > Diptera > Tephritidae > Urophora > Urophora cardui. The sequence goes on along the minus strand of OY482671.1, from coordinate 90,639,484 downwards.
GGAATGTATCTTCAGCAACTGCGGTGCCACCCCACACTTCAAAGAAGGCGACATGAATGAGCTGAGAATGTTGGATGGCGAGTCGAGTTTGACATTAATTTTGTGACATTTCAAAGGCATTCAAAATCCTCTTATTTTCAAAGCAACAAAAGAGCAAAAAATTATACACCAACGCGAGGGGAAAGAAGAGAATGGTGTGAGGGGCATCAAGAATAATTATCGTGTCATTAGATATGACTTTATTTAAATGATCACATCATTAGCTTCATAACAATAGGGAGATATGTATGTATGTATGTACTTATATGGCTGAGGGACGCATGCGGGGCGGCGGTGAACGCGGGAATAACAGATGTGGGGTGTTATGCACAAAGGGCGAAAACTTATTTCTAAGTAGCGAAACTTTAGTATTATTACAACACCAAGTTAATTGATAGTCGCATTCGATAACATTTAGATATGCGATAGTTTAGCTAGTTTCCTGTTGACAACTGCAGACTATGTTTGTGACCCAGTTTCCAACCGCATGTTAAAATTCAATTCAGCCAATCAATGTTGACATTTGAGTGATGAATGGACGAGCAACTACTTGTTAACATATTAAATAATTACATATAGAATATGCGTACTATACGTTTATGTTGCCAAATTTACTTGAAATCAGCAGATACTTTGTACGAACATTTCACTCTTATGTGTATAAAGGAGCGGAATGTTTTACAAAATAAGCAATTAAAAAGTAACTCACAAAATATTTAAATTCATATTCAGTTTTATTCAAATATGACAATATTTACCAAATTTTAGTCTGGAGTGTGTGGACGTTAGTAATACCGAGATTATACCTGAAGCTACCTGCCGCAAGTAATCAACTTTACGAAATTAATGAAAATCGGCTTTTTGTGTATGATTTTATATAGTACTTGCACATATGTGCCTACATGCCTATTAAATAAATATTAATACATACATTATCATTGCAATTTAATCGTTCCTCATATTCAGCCGGCAGTGTTTGCTTACCTGCAAATAGAATAAAGAAAAGAGAACATTAATCAGATATAAAAAAAAACTTTTTTTGGAATAATAAGTTCGCAGCTAACAATTTTACCCGAAACCGGTTAGATATCTATCAGATATTCGGCAAAAAACTCCGAAGTCAGTAAGATTTCTGTACGACTTCTGCTGGAGAAATGTATGGAGACGTTGACACGAATTCTTACAGACATGTCTGAGGAAAGTCTGGGTTTTTTACCGACGATTCGGACAGATATCTAACAGATATCTGAACGAACAAAAAAAAATATAAAGTGATCCTTACCAAATAGTTATATAGTCTGTGTGTTGTGTTCGAATTTTTTGTAGTATTTTCTGTGTTTTAAGGGTGTGACCACCGGTGGGTCACGTGGCACCTGACATAAGCACTTATTTATGTAGTGCCGTGTGACCCACCGGTGGTCACATTACTGATTTACATATTTTTTATTATTTTTAGTCAGTAAAACGTAATGTCACATTACTCAGTAAAGCCAAGTATATTTTATTGTAAGCGCAATCGAGAGGAGGAGGAGGGAAGCGATGGCACTGATTTTGAGCCATCTGATTCTGAAGAATATGTCCCATCAGACACTGATTCTAGCGATCCCGACGAGTTTGAGCTTGATACTTCATCATCTACAAATGAACAAGCCGAACCTGGTATTTCTGAAAATACTACAACAAATAACTGGAACAATGTAAGTGGAACATCTTTGAAATCGTTCAATTTTGAGGCAACACCTACACGTAATACACTGGAAGAAAATGCCGTTTAAATGGAACCGATCGATCTGTTCAATTTGATGGTAACTGAAGAGGTGTATGAACTTATTTTTACACAAACAAATTTGAATTCCCCATTTTTTTTTTACAAAATAAACCAGTCCTTCGAAATTCGCGTGCAAAGACATGGGTGGACACTAATATTCCAGAGATGAAAAAATTTCTTGGCCTGGTTTTATACATGGGAATAGTGAAATCTTCAATTTGATGCTGGAAAAGATAATACGAGCTGCAGAACTTAACCATACAGGAAGCATCTTATATCACAAGAGTGTGCAACTGCTGGCGTACGCCGATGACATCGACATCATTGGCACTAACACGCGCGCCGTATGTTCTGCCTTCTCCAAGCTGGATAAAGAGGCTAAGAAAATGGGTTTGGCGGTCAACGAGGACAAGACGAAGTACCTCCTGTCATCACACAAAGAAACAGCACGCCTTGGCAGCCACGTCAATGTTGATAGCTACAAATTCGAAACTGTTAAGGACTTCGTCTATCTGGGAACCATCATTAACACCAAGAATGATGTCAGCACGGAGATCCAACGAAGAATCACGCTTGCCAATAAATGCTACTTCGGACTAAGTAGGCAACTGAAAAGTAAAGTCCTCTCTCGACAAACAAAAATCACACTCTACAGGACGCTCATCGTTCCAGTCCTCATGTACGGCGCAGAAGCATGGACAATTTTAAAATCAGATGAGATGGCACTTGGAGTATTCGAGAGAAAAGTTCTTCGTAAGATTTATGGACCTTTGCGCGTTGGCGTGGGCGAGTATCGACGGAGATTTAACGATGAGCTGTACGAGCTTTACACAGACATCGACATTGTTCAGCGAATAAAGATCCAGCGGCTGCGTTGTGCAGGTCATGTCGTGAGAATGGACGAAGGCGCTCCGGCCAAGAAAGCATTTCTATCGAAACCCGCTGAACGCAAAAGAAAAGAGAGACCTCCACAGGTGGACAGCGATGCTGCCTCCCTAGGTGTTCCCAAGTGGCGCCAAGCTGCACGAAACAGAAGCAATTGGCGCGCTCTGTTGGACTCGGCCAGAATCGTCTAGACGGTTAAGCGCCAATCAAGAAGAAGAAGAAGAAGAATAGTGAAATACCCATCTATCTCTATGTACTGGAGCACTAACAACTTTTATAAGAACAATTTTGTACCTAAAATTATGACAAGAAATAGATTTCAATTGCTTTTGAAATTTATACATTTTGCAGAGGGTTCAAGAGTTGCAACAAACAGGCTAGACAAAGTTAGCAACTTACTGGAAGTACTTGAAAAAAATTTTACAGAGGCCCAAACTCCAGGAGAAATATTAGCAGTAGACGAGTCAATGATTCCATGGCGTGGACGGCTTCAATTTCGGCAATACAATCCGGGAAAGGCTCACAAATATGGAGTCAAGGTATACAAATTGTGTGATCCCTATGGTTATACATACACTAGCTTCCTATATACCGGGAAAAATAATCTCAACAACCAAAGAGGACGACCGACCTCAACAACATCGCACAGTACTCAAGTTGTTTTAGATCTGGCTGAAAAATATCTAGACAAAGGTAGAACAATTGAAACTGATAACTTTTATACATCCGTTTCTCTAGCCAAAATGTTACTCGATCGTCGTACTCATCTTATTGGAACACTTCGAAAAAATAGGCAAGACAATCGCAAAGACGTCACAGAGCACAAGCTAAAAAAGGCTGAGATCATTGGACGTGAAGCTTCTGGCGTTGTAGTGTCGAAATGGAAAGACAAGCGTGACGTCTTGATGCTGACCACAAAACATGTTTTGGAAGAAGTTTCAACCGGAAAAAAAATCGAAATGCCGAGTATATAATAAAGCCAAAAATGATTGTCGAATATAATAATGCTAAACAGGGTATCGACATATCGGACCAAATGGCATGCTATTTTACTCCACTGCGTAAGACAATCCGATGGTACCACAAACTAGCATTTGAATATCTACTGTCGACTTCCATGGTAAACGCTTGGATTATGTACAAAACATACAAGAACGTACCGATTTTGAACTTCAGACAGTCAGTTTGTGAAAGCCTCTGTGGGGAAATGTATGAAAGACCATCGACATCTAAGAAAACTCATTTGCTGAAGGAATTTGAAGATCGAGACCAGAAAATCGTAAAATAAGGAAACGATGCTCGAATTGCTATGAAGAACTCTCGAAAAAAGAAGGTCGAAGCGAAGCTATAAAAAAATCAAAAAAGGTTTCGACGTACTGTAACCTGTGCGAGGGAAATCCGGGGCCAAATCGTGGCAGTCGTGAACGAGCGAGCATTCGAAACGAATAAAATTTAGAAACGTATCGACTAGCTGAATTGTCCCATTCGAAACAGTTCGTATCGAAATTTTATTATCCAAACTTATATTCCACAAATAAAAAACAAAACAAATGTACATACATATGTATGTCAAATTGAAGGAAAATTATTTTAAAAAAAGTAAATTTTGGTACACATTTTTACTTTTAACGAAGAGTTTTATTAATATACTTACTTCTTTTGCATATGAGTTCTTTTGCACATGAGTTCTTCGGAGTCAGAAGATGAACACAATTGTGCAATCGTAAGGAGATATATTTACATATGTACATATTCGTGATAGAAGCAATCATATGGGATTAGTTTCGATTATTGCCGCCGGGGCATTGCTGCTTTGGGGCAATATATGTATTTCCGAATCGTTTAACAGAAATCATTCCATCAACAGCAACATACATCCCAGAAACCTGCATGATTTGCCCATTTGTCGCCGTTAAAGGTCTTTCCTCATTAGGGCCCCGCAAGTTCTCTTCTTCGACTCCTTGTTAAATGGCAACTTCTTGACATTGGGTTTTTGGTCAGCAAGGACCTAAAAGGTGTGAAAAAATTGCATAATAAAATTTATACATAGGTACTTTAAGCCATGCTTTAGCATCTTTTATAGGGGGACATTTACCATTAAGCTTCGCCATTCGGTATCATATTTGTGGCCCAGTTTATGAGTTCAATCATGTATTTGGCTATTATGCCTTTTGGAGGCATATTAATTTTATTCCTATAATTATTCATATCAGGATTGAGCAAAGTGCACTAAATTTTGATTGCATTCAGCCTTGCACTACCCAATCAATAATGAGTGGTAGTGAAAAATTGATTTGCACTACCACTCATCATTTAATAGCAGTGGAAACCTATGGTGCTCCGGCGAAGAAAGTATTTCTATCGAAACTCGCTCAACGCAAAAGAAAGGGGAGAGCTCCACTGCGTTGGGAAAATCAGGTGGACAGGGATGCTGACTCCTATGTATTCCATAATGCCGCCATGCTGCACGAGACAGACACAATTGGCGCACTTTGTTGGATTTGGCCAGAATCGAAGAAGAAGAATAAGAGGAAACATATGGTGGTAGTTAAGGTATTAAGCTTAGAAAAGTGAACGGAAACCAACACGGCCTATGTCCTATGTTATAACTACATGTATAAGTATTTCTTTACCTTCTTCGTATTTAAAAGAAATTTATTAACAACTTTAACACCTATTGATATACACAAAACATATTATAATGCCGTGTTGTTCACTTTTCTAAGCCTAATTCCATGTGTACAATATCCCATAAACTTCCTTGCCGTTAATAAATAGATTGCCCACTAAATACCTTAACTACGACCATAGGTTTCCGCTGCTATTAAACGATTAGTGGTAGTGCAAATCATATTTGCATTCCCACTCATTTATTTATTCGTTTGATAATTTCTATTCGAATGAAATTTCGGTCTGTTCGAATGATGAAATACTCGTGAACGAATGAGAGAATATCAAATTTCGATAGTGTCCACTCGTTAACGAATGTGGTGATACCAAATTTAAAAATTTCGAAATTTTTTTCTCGTTCACGACTACGACGATTTGGCCCCCGGCCTTTTGCCTATCATGTTTTAACAAAAAACATTAAAATTTTTATTTTCCAATTATTTGTTTATTTTGTTTATTTTTGTTTATTTTCCAGCCATTGAATATAATATACTCTTACCGGCTAGACATACAATTGAAATAATAGATAATCTTACAGCTAAATTAAAAATGAGTAAGAGGATATAAGATATTAGCGATATGTGCGCGAGAAGAATATTCGCAGAAAACTATACAGGCTACCGGTGGGATTTATAAGGTCAACATCATAAGCATTTAAAAACGCATTAAGTTCACCATAAGCTCGATTAAGGGGCGCATTGATGCCATAGTTAGTTCTTGAGAAGCCAATATTAAAAAATTCAGAATGGCGTAAGGACCTAGAGGGAACATTAATCGGAACTTTTTCCAAGAGCAACGGGCAATCAATAGAGCCAGATATGATATTGATAATGAAAGAACAAGATATAAAAGATCTTCTACTTTCAAGAGTATCCAGATTAATAAGACGGCAACGAGAGTGATAGGAAGGCATAGGCAGAGAGAAATTTAAATGTCGGAGGGCGAAACGAAGAAACACTTTTTGCACCCGTTCAATGCGATTAGATGCAGTTCTATTATACGGCCTCCAAATAAAAGCAGCATACTCTAATCTCGAGCGAACAAATGCAGAATACAAAGCTTTGTGTGTATACGGATTATTGAACATCGAACTATTACGCCGAATGAATGCAAGCATCGCATATGACCGGGAGATGATATAATCAACGTGACTGTTGAAATTCAAAGTAGTGTCAAAAACAACACCAAGGTCCTTAATTTCAGAAACAGATTGCAATAAGGAGCCAGCAATATGATATGTGGTTTGCAGGGTATTTCTATGCCTGGCATAAGTCACATGATAACATTTACTTACATTAAGCGGCATCCGATTTCTACGGCACCAATCATGAACCCGATTTAGATCAGCCTGCAATGCATCTGCCTCATTTAAATTTGTAACCGTTGCAAAAATTTTTAAGTCATCAGCGTATAAGAGAGAATTTGCATACTTAAAGCAAGAAACAATGTCGTTTATAAAAATTATGAAAAAAAGCGGCCCAAGAACGCTTCCTTGGGGAACACCTGAAGATGCAATAAAAGAGTGGGAGGTAGCATTATCGACCACGACCATACACTGTCTACCCATTAAATAAGACTTGACCCATGACAGAAATACAGAGTGGAAGCCTATTGATTCTAACTTTTGAAGAAGAATGAAATGGGACACTCTATCGAATGCCTTCGAGAAGTCAGTGTAGATAGTATCTACTTGAGATTTTTTGTGAAAGGCTAGCATGCAGTAGTCGGTGAAGAGAGCCAGATTGGTAACTGTAGAGCGATTGGATACAAAACCATGCTGGTTTAAAGAGATCTGATTCTTCATTAAGAAAGATAGTTTACCATACACAACTATTTCAAACAATTTAGATACCGAAGATAGCTTTGATATCGGCCTATAATTCTTCACATCATTTTTGTTTCCAGTTTTGAATACAGGAGTAATGATCGTCTGCTTCCAATCATCTACAAATATACCCGAAGAAAGGGAGAGATTGAAAATGAATTTAAGAGGTTCAACTAAACAAAGACAGTTTTTTAGTAAAAATGCTGATAGACCATCGACATCAGTTTGGTATGACGGTTTGAGATTATCTATACCTTTGATGATATCAGCAGATGAGATTTGCAAAGAAGAAATATTTAACATAGAATCTTTATCGGAACAAGAATTTAATATATCAACACACGAATCATTGGTGTAATTCGACGCAAAGAAATCAGAAAATAGGTTTGCCGAATCTTGGGCAGAAGTTGCAGTGCGACCGTCGAAGAACACATTAGCTGAAACCGATGACTGAGCCTTTTTGGAGTCGATAAAACGCCAGAAAGATCTGGAATTCAAAGAAATATTGGCCTCACAATTCAATATATAGTTTTGATATAAAAACTTATTCAGACAATTAAATTGACTAAGATAGTAACGAAACTTACTCAGATGAACTAATTCATTAGAGGATTTGTATAGCTTACAAAATTTATTTTTTAGGTTTTTAAGATGTTTTAAACGCTTATTATACCAGGGCAACCTGTATACCTTACTTTTGAGAAGCGGAATGTGCTCAACGCAAATATCGTAGATGGATGATTTAAAGTTGCGATAGCAAGTAATAACATCACTATGACTGAAATTATCCTCCCATTCAATCTTTAGCAATTCATTATTGAGTAGAGTGTAATCACACGCATGAAAATTAAAACGGGTTCTAGTGTCATCCGAACGAGAATTAATTTCATAAAACTCTAACTCAATAGTTAGAGGGACATGATGGATTGTCACTGTTACTACGTATATATTTTTATTTTGTATTTTTTCTGATTTCAACTGAAGTGAATTTATTTTAATTTAAAAGTGGAATATATTTTGAGTAACATATGCCTTTAATTTTTAAAAAAGGTCAAAAAAGGTAAGCTATAACTCAAAAAATTTGTATGGGAAACCAACACAAAATTTTTTTCTACAACCTTTATCTATGTGCCAGACTACAAAATAAATACTTTCAGTAACAAGCCGCTTAAAAAACCTTAATACAATACCATAATACGTGTGACCCACCGGTGATGCACATGGCCTCTCATAAATAAATTGTGTGACCCACCGGTGGGTCACATGGCAGCGAACGTGTTAATACCTTTAATTTCATATCAATATCGTTCAAAAACATTCCGGAGTCATCCGGGTCCACATTTTAGCCCATATCTGGGGAGGATATCTAAGCATCACAATGAAAACAACTCTACGTTGAAGACCTTTAATTTGATACCAATATCGTAGGTGTAGGTGCAAGCGTTCTTGAGTTATAACATAGTATGCATGTGTAAACAGCGTTTTGATTGCCACCGAGAAAAACAACAAACTGTGCAAAATCAAAATATGAGTCGCCTGCGCTGCTCTGCCTGGCAAGACTGCGACGCTTACACTGAACACGGCGAATCTGTCTATGCTTGCGCTTTTTTGAGTTTTTCGGAATATAAAACCGGGAAAAAGGTATTAAAGTCTCAGAAATGCGCAAAAAAAGTACATACCTACATGGTTGTCGAGAATTTACCATTTATGACATTTTAAAAAGAATTAATAAAATCGGTCCAGTATTTTTCGGTTTCCATACATTTCCATAGAATCATATTTATAAATTTGGTATAGATAGTATAGATAACTAGCGCCGGTTATCACGAAGCGGAAATGACTCGTTAACTTTTTTAAACTCGACCAAAATCGTTTATACGACTAAGCGACAATTGAGATGGAGAATGACTTTACGTGCAATTCGAGACTATTTTAAGTCGTATTTAGGATCTAATGTTTCCTATACTAAGCTTACAAAGCGTTGAACTATTCTCGTTCTAGAAGAAATGTAACCTTATTATATTATTTCATTTTATCTTGGCTAAGTACATACATACATATATCTCTGCTTTTTATTACTCGCCAAAGCCTAAAAAGCATGGAATTCAAATCACTCAACTCAATTCGTCAACATATGCCACAAAATTGCGTAACGTTTTTATACCTAATTGTGGGCTTTAACTAACCTCCAGCAAAGTAAACGCATAAAAAGCAACTTCATTAATAGTTCTTTTCAGAAAAAATGTGGAGTATTTGCTCACTTCTCAACAGCAATAAAAAACACAAAAAAAACGACGATAGCGATTGTAAAACACGCCTTCTTTTGCAGCATTAAAATACACGCCCACCGTAGCAAAAAAAAAAATAAAAAATGTATAGCAAAGAAATGTAAAACAGAAAATTACCTACCGTGGAAAAGCTCAAAGTCTCGTTACAAGAAGTAGCACTAGCTTTGTAATTGTAACTTTAAGAATATATGTATATCCTTGCATCAGTGTAGATTTTTCTTTTATTTACTTCTGTTATTTAACGACGAGCACGCATAGATGTTTACATACAAATGTATGGGTGTAAGAGCGTATATATGTATGTATTTTGTCCGCTTTTGCTCTAGTTTGTAGTAATTATTGTCCCATAGCCATTAACCTGCCTTTGCCCCCCGTGGCCTAATAGCAATCACTTGATTGCCTTTGCAACAACAACAAAACGGCAGCCACAACATTTCTGCCACTGGTTTCATAGCCGCATACGCCCTGTCGCACTGTGGACCATATGACCAAATAAATTGTGAAAAAAATCTCTTAAAAATACTTTAAGTAGTTTCCAAGGGATCAAGATCTATTTTACTGTTCCTACTTTTCAGCACTCAATGTAGCCTTGGCGATATTTCCAGGAATAGCATTTTACTGTGTCTGCTTTTTACTGTTGCTGATATTTTAAATAAAGGTGTATGCGAGTGGTGTCAGAAATTTCACATTTTGAAGTTGGTGTAGCTCTCGCAAGGTTTAAAAAATACAATGCACTGTTGCAAAAGGCATCGCCGCTAAGAATTGGCGTACAATCTTGCTTTGTTTCGTTCATTTCAATTTTTATTTCACTTTTATGCAAAGTAGTTGGTGGCTAGTTAGTGGTCGGTTTGTTGGCGTGCAAATTAAAATGCTACAACAACAACCAAAATACTAAAACAAAAAGCGACCAACCAACATGAACAAAGCAATGATAGTGAACGCTGAAGAATGTATGCAAGTAAAGATGAGTGACAGGTGTGAGGATTTAGTAAGTGATGGTGTTATTTTTGTTGTTGTTGAATTGAAGTTTTCACGCTCACAACTTGCCACTAATATTTGGCCATTACTCGCAGCAGTAGATACATATATTAAAAGTTCACTGTTTCTCTCTAATATAAACCTAAAATAGGCAAATGAATGTGTGTATGTGTATATACATCGAAGGCATCATTTCGGCTTAAGTGGTTTACTTAAGTACTTACTTACTTTGATCATAATTTCGTTTCATGGTATGCCATTTGAGTGTGCATCTGTGTGGGTGTGATTTATCAAGACCTTCGGCAGTTAAAACGCGTCATAAAAACAGTATGAGAATTAGAGATACTCACGTTCTTTCACTCTTACCTTACGCCCAAAACAAAACTTGATTTGCTTAATCAAACAGAGCAGTGTTTTCCAGCTGAGCGTGAATGAGCCGTTTTTTCAAAGACCAATTTTTGTTTTTGCATTTTCTCAAGCATATGGAAAATTGTCTTTGCAAACAAAAAAACTTTGATACTTATTTAAGGCTTTGAATATCTTTTATGTTTGTTACGCATTGAAGACATTTGTATAGTTATGTACATAAGTATTTTCCTACGAGATCAGCTAATTATTTCGATGTTCATTTATTTTAACTAACGTTTTTAATGTGATTGATTTGAATTTGTTTGAGAGCATTTCGGGACTACCTAAGTACATATTTATGATTTATTATTTAACGTTATATCGGTTTAAAGACTAAGGGCCGTTTTCACCATCTCCGGTTAAGCACTTAACCAGAGATTTTTGCCCGGTTAAGCAATTTATTTGACAGCTCGCCATACAATTTACGTCAAACTAACCAGCGATTAAATTAACCGGAGATGGTGAAACCGGCCCTAAGAAATATTTTTGAACAGTTGCGCACACTGGCTCAAATATAACTCTATCTAAGTGTTTAGACTAGACGTCCATGCCGCTGTGGTGTAGTGAGTGGATTCCCTCCTGACGTACGAAGTGTGGCGCATTCAACCTCGAGCCCGCACCAACACCGACAACACGCTCCTTCTTTACTCGGCTATCATAAACCACATTTGGACCCATGGCATACAGCTGTGAGGAACCGCAGCAAAATCAAATATAGCAATTCGCTAAATATTCCTATTGAAAATCCATAGAATGATTGTAAATGCACGATACTATGTCACGAACGACCAACTATATCGTGACCCAAAGAAACCTACTATCGCTCAAGAGATCAGAAAGTCTGCTGCATTATACAAAACGAGACTATTACTTAGCTCACCCCAGCCCACTCATACTAGCTCCAACTCATTTCGCACTCCTCAAAAGAAAAATAAGATCTTTATTGATCGACTATAATAAGTGTATGCACTTCTGAGAGCAATCCATACATGCCCACCAAGTTTATTAAGTTGTTATTAATTACTAATTGATTTTAACGAACCACAAAATTGTTAAATGTATTATTTGGAAAAATATATTGGTTGCTAAAAAGAAAAACATTCGCTATTCGGAGCCGGACTAAAATTAAAAGGAGCACGCCTCGAATTGGGTGAGAAGCTCGGCCGAAAACTCATTAGAGTTTAATTTCAACGAGCTCCTACTCACTATATCATGGTGACATCGTTGCAGATTAGGTGTAGGAAATATTTAGGAACTATGCTGGGGATCTGCTCTAGTAAGGAGTTAAAGCCGGAAACCTAGTAAGACTTTTCAGTTAAAATCGTGGACCCATAATAACTGTTATCGAAATAATTTTAAATAAAAAAGTCAGAACCAAAATATTTGAGTTAAACTATCAAAAAGCTATCGATTTACGGCAAAAAATAAAGGGCAATTTGAAATTACAAAGAGACCGTTAGCCCAAATAGGTAAATGGTATCATAAACATTCGCAAAATTAAAAGCATTTGTAAGCTTTAACATTCTGCCTAAAAACAGCAAATGCACATTTAATTCTACTCAAAAGTAAAACCATGTTTCAACACTTTTCCTGCAGAAGTACTTTCTCCATTTCTCATGCATGTACATATATCCCTTTATATACATACATAAATACATACATTTGTAAGTTTACATTTCGTTCGCAGTTGCCGCGCTCTGTCTGAGCTCGTTTATTGGAAGTACTTGCTTAGAAAGGTATGGGCGCCATACCGTGTTAATGTAATGTAATTACATTATTAAATGCACGGGCAGCCGCCATTCGTTCGCCCGCTAAGTACGCTTAGCATATTTATAGGCGCATTAGGGTGTGTGCCTCTAATTAATGAGCGCTCATTTAGTACATTACGTTCTTGTGGAATGGATGTGGGAATTAAGTTTTTCTACTGTGTTTGAAGAGCCGCTGCGTACATTTATTTGTTGTATGTGCAGGTTTTTTTTGTTTTTTACGAAGTTTTTTGCGCCTCTCATTAATCGAGGATAAACCTACATACACACACATACATCCGAAGCATTTTTTTATTTTAAATACTTTTGTTTTTGTTTTAGATGGACCCGGATTTAAATTTAACGTGTGAAGTGATGTTAAATTAAGCACTTAATTAAGCCAAATTTTGCAGACGCGATTATACCATTTTTTACGTTGTTTTATTTGATGATTTTTATTTCATTTTTTTTTTTGGTTTTTCTATTAAAATATGCTTTTTTAATTTTAATCTGATATCGACTTTTGTGAAAGTAACTGCATATATATATAATTCGGCATCCTCTAATATTATTTTCAACAAAATTGCACGCTTGTCAAAGGAGGCATAACAAAACTTTTTTCTGGGACAATAAAATCCCTTGGTGACAGATAAATAAAGCGAAAATGTCAAAAAAGTTTTAATAGCGGTGGGCATGTTCTACAATGTACAGTTATACACCGCCCCCAACCAAATGTATGTGTGTACACTCACAGTCCGTCCTGCAGTGACAAACACCAAATAACCAACGCAACCAATCAAAAACTAATTTACAAAACGAAATAAAAAAAATGTAAAATGCGCCATTGCATTGCCATTTGTTACATTGTGATACAAGTAAAGGAAAATAGGCTAAAAAACAATTTGTATAGCAACTTTATTAGTAATTTGCAGGGACCGTAATCATTATGAGTTTTATAATAAAAATCGTCATTTAATCATTATATGTTGAGTTTTTGTATATTTCATCAAAAATAATCATTATTGTGTGAGTTTTATTCTTTTTGATCAGAAATATCACTCATTCATGAAGTTATATCGATGGGAATTTTTTAGTAATTATGTTCTAGAGCACTTCAGAGAAAATTTGCGTTTTTCGACCTAAGCAAAAGAATAAAGCTCAAAAACTAATGATTATTTCTGAGCGATAAATATATCACTCAAGGAATAAGTGTTATTTTCGATCAAAAAAATAAAACTCAAAAAATAATGATTATTTTTGATTTTTATGGATATCGTTTAAAATTTTTCGATCATAGTGGATTCGTATAGTGCTCTTTCAGACTTGCACGCACACAAACTCAATACTCTTCTACGATGTTTGCAAGTATTTGATTTTTTTCACTGAAAATATAACGAATAATCATTATTATGGGTCTCTGGTAATTTGAAACAAAACAAGCAATTACTTAAATACTGATGTATGTAGGTAAAAGTTTTGCAAAACTTTGGTCTTTTGTTTATGCTGATTTATAAATGTACACACACACACGTACTCATCCATACATACTCACCCATCAGCGAGTGGCAGCAAAGGTGGAACTCATCAACGAAAGACAGATGGACGAAGAAGCTGATTCCAAGGGTAAAAGAATGGATAAATAGAAGGCATGGAGAAACAAATTTCTACCTAACGCAATTCCTCACAGGACATGGATGTTTCAGGCAATACCTTCACAAATACACGCACGCCGACCATCCATATTGTCTCCACTGTAATGGAAAGATTGAAAACGCAGAGCACATTCTCATGGATTCTAGCAGATTTCAAAGTGAGCGAGAACAACTTGAGCGCTGTATTGGAAACACGATGTCACCCGAAGGCCTGTTACAGGCAATGTTGTTAGAAAAAGACATATGGGATAAATGCACACAAATAATTACCATAGTAATGATGAGGCTTAGACAAGATGAGCAAAATGCGCGGCGCATAAATACAAACTTAAGTAACGACGTGGAATAATGTCCAGAGCCTGCCCTGCGGAGGCAAATCGGGCATGCAAGCAGTACGGCTGCTTGTATCTATGAAGATTCCAGAACTACCTGGTCGTAGCCAAAAAATAAAAAAAATAAAAATACATACTCACCCACAAAATCTTCGTCTTATTTAAGGTTTATTCCAGAAGTTTTAAATGCTTATGAAATAATGCCTAAAAATTCTAAGCGACCAAAAGTCGCTTATCGGCCATGGAAATAAGCCTAAGATAAGTCCTTATAATAAGGTTTTATGTGGGTACCTCATAGTAAGGCCTATTATCCGTATGAAATAATGCCTGAATAATTAATAATAATTAGGTATTATATGGAGTTTTAATACGTTGTAATAAGGAATAATAAAAAGCCGTTTTTTCTTTATCTGCATAATTTACCTACTTCTTTTTGTGTTGCGGCATATTCAATAGTAAAAAATATACCTATTTCTAGAGTTGAAACTTTAATATTCATACATTTATATACATATACATATTTATGTATCGGAATGAGATAAACTTGCCCATTTAACCAACCACTTGCTTGCATTTCAGTTGAAGAAAAAAAACAGATATGTGAGTATTTTTTTATACTCAGCTGTACTAGTACACAGAGTATTATAGTTTTAATCACAAAACGGTGGATTGTAACAGAATGAAATAATCGAGATAGATATAGACTTATATATATCAAAATGATCAGGGTGAAAAGAGAAATCGATTGAGCCATGTCCGTCCGTCCGTCCGTCCGTCCGTCCGTCCGTCTGTCCGTCCGTCCGTCTGTCCGTCTGTCCGTCCGTCTGTAAACACTCTAACTCGCGCAAAAATTGAGATATTTTGATGAAATTTGAAATGCAAGTTGGTATCGAGACTGGGACGGTTGGTATTGAAAATAGGCGAAATCGGACCATGACCACGCCCACTTTTCCTATATAGAAAAAATCGGAAATTTGGTATCTCAGTCACTAATATAGCTGGAGCGATGAAATTTTACCCACGTGTTGAGCTCAGGCCCCTATGAAGAAATTTGATGAAATTTTGGAAAATGGGCGGTGCCACGCCCACTTATTAAGGGTCAAACATGGAAAGTTTTATATGTCATAACTCAGAAACCGTTGAAGATATATCGATGAAATTTGGTATGCGTGATTTACTTACTTAGCCAAACATTTGAACGGAAAATAGTTAAAATCGGTTGACGGCCACGCCCACTTTTATATATGGGTCTTATAAAGTGACCTAATAAAAAAATTTTAAGCTATATCTCTGTCAAATATAAAGATATATCATTGAAATTTTAAGGCAGGAGTGCAACTATGGACATAAAACGAAAACCACAAAAATTTTGGAAAATGGGCGTGGCACCGCCTCTTTTTAGAAGCAGGAATATACTAGATTTCTGAGCCCATAACTCGACAAATAATTGATATATAATGACGAAACTTGGTGCGTACACTTTTGTCACTTGTGGTAATACATGTTCAAAATTTTAACGAAATCGGTTGACGACCACGCCCACTTTTATATATGGGTATTATAAAGTGACCTAATAAAAACAATTTAAGCGATATCTTTGCCAAATATGAAGGTAATTCATTGAAATTTTGTGGCATGAGTTCCACAATAGACCGGAAACAAAAAGTAGAAAAATTTTGGAAAATGGGCGTAGCACCGCCTCTTTTTAGACAAAGGAATATACGAGATTTCTTAGCCTATAACTCGACAAATAATTGAGATATTATGACGAAACTTGGTTTATACACTTTTATAAGTAGTGTTAATAGACACGCAAAAATTTATTCAAATCGGTTTATGACCACGCCTACTTTTTGACAAAGATATTTCTGGAACACTCTTTGGGAATTTGTGACGTGACATCTTTGTAACTAGAAGTCATAAAGGAATGAAATTTTGAGCAAAGAATAATATTCATATGCTTAGTGGGATGACTAATAAAAATGTTGAAAATAGGCGTGGTTACGCCCACTTTATGCAACACTCGCTTTATATAAAATACATCGTGATTCTATCAGACGCAAACAAACAATGAAAGCATACAGCTGAGTATCTAATGTTCGATTCCACCAGAACTTAGGCTTCCTTACTTGTTTTTTTTAAGATTGCCGCTTCCTTTGACAACACGCAATTTTTTACGCCCGCCACATATTGTGCCCTCTGTGCCCATGTTTGCTCATAACACTCAATTCCACGTCTCCCTATGTGAGATATGAGCGCATAACAAAAATGTAAATATTAAAACTAGCGAATGGGCGCATAACAGCAAGCAGCACCGCCAGCGTATTCCAGTTTTAACAGCGTGGGACTGGCTTAGGTTTTTGAATCTTTTTGCAGGGAATATACGCATATGCTAACATATGTAAATATTTTAATTTAAATTTTGCTGTGAAGTGTTGTTCCTAATTTCTATAATATACAAATCTAATAATAAATACATAAATGAAAAGAGTAGACCAATTCAGAGGACTTTTACAATATTTTTACTTTCTTTTAAATAATGACTTTTTTGTGTTTCATAAATTCCTATTTTTTATTAACTAAAAAAATTCCTCTACAAATCTTTTTGTCACTACTTCACGCGTTCAGGCGAAGGTATCTACATAATATGTTTGTAATTTATCTATGAACACGCCACAATTTAACGACACTAAATTTAATCTGAACTTCATTTACGCAAAGTCATAAATATTTACTGCGAGAAACGAGACACGCTTTTTCGCTCTTCTGCTCACTTCACGCAAATAATTCTTCTCGGTATTCAGAAATTTCCATTTTTTTGCTTCCGCAATGTCACAACGCAGCGAAGTGGAAGTACTGCCACCTTACCACTTTCCATGAAAGGAAACCACCACGAACTTGCGGGTGTAGCACATACCTACATATGTAGATTTATGGACGAGTACATATTGTACATATATACATACCTACATATATATGTATGTACATATAAGTAAATATGTATTTATGTGTATGTTGACGTCGTCGTCGTCTTTTAGAAATGCTGTCGCTGCCGTCGCTGTTGGCCTCTTCAACAACAATTAAATGAAAATGAAAAGCTAAAAGACGCAACGCAACGCAAAAGGGATGAGGAGCAGCGCCAGAGGAAAGCCGGCAAGTGGGACAAAAAAAAAACAAAAGGCGCAAAAAAGTAAATAAAAAGTGAAAAACAAGGCGAAACAAAAATTGTCATGCTCAGCTCAGCTAAAAATGAAGTGCAATGTGTGCAGTAGTGATGAGCGATATATCGCAAACGGTGATTTTTTCACTGTGAATAAAAAATCGCAAATCGCAATTGCGATCACTTTTTCAAAATAGCAGTTCACTACTTATTGGGAACTGCTATCGATGTACCAAGTAAGCAGTTCACCTATGTGAATCGCAATCGCAAAAGCATTATAAATTTCTTTTTGTTTACACTTTTGAGCAGACCACATACGTACATATATAGAAATATAAGAAAAAAAAAATTATTGAATTTACGATTTGTCTTTGAAAAATATTTACAAACAGCGATATTACTGCGGAATACTTTGTTATTGCTATCATTTTGTTAACATAAAAGAAAGACAGGTTATATCGCTCAGAAAACGCAAAATTAATCTCTACCGGTAACTGATGATTTTATACCAGTCCATGAAATCGCAATAGCAGTTTAAAATCACAGTGATTTAAAAATAGCAATCACCGAAATCACAGATATCGAAAAATCGCAGTTTCACTCATCTCTAGTGTGCAGCGCTCGTCTTGGCAAACGCAAGAGGCAGACAAAGCAATTTGTCACAAGTTAAATCTATTCAAAATGCAACTGCCGCAGCATGCCGTTGCAATGTCAGGCTGACTCCATGTACCTATTTATGTATGTTCGTATGTATGTATTCATATCAGGGTGCTGGCGCTGGTGCTGGAGATGGAACTGACGCGCTGCTGTCTATGCACACCGACTTTGCTTTCGTGTCTCGCTGCTTTGTCTGATTTTTGTACACAATTATTTCTGCACATTCATTTAAAATGCACACCGCACCGACACCGACCGACTTTGCAATTCATGCGCATGTGCGTGTGTGTGGCATAATTTTCCTTTTCTTCAACACACTTTTTTCTTAATTTTCCAACATTGAGATGCATTTTCATTCAACATTCAAGTAAGGTGCATAGCAAAGAAAAAAATTAATATAAGAGTAGAAGCAGCAATAGAAAGAAGTAATGTTGCAAGAACTTGAGTTGCCACTGCCGCTGCCGCTGCTGCCACAGCACTCCAAGCACTTACTTCCTGTGTTGCATAAATTGCTTTTTACATTCTACCACTGCCACTGCCACTTTGCCATACTAAAATGGGGTGTGGCATGCACAAAGGCTGTCTGTTTGTCTGTTCCGTCTGTATGTTCGCTTGGCGAAGCGTAGGTGAGTGGCAGCACCCGTGTGTGTGTATCTCCATATCATACATGGGCATTTTCAATTACAAAATTTCCAAGTACAATAACTTGTAATTGTCAATTACAAGTAATTGTGATTGAAATGCATCAATTATATGTAAGCCTATTTTTGTGACCCAACTCCAAAATATTTAACTACTTAACTCTACAATTACATGTAATTGAACACTACTCAGCGACAATTACATATATTTAAATAGCACTGAGTTATTTTAATTGCAACTACTCAATTACCATTAAAAAAATGTAATTGAAGATTTTTCCATTTCTATTACCTGTAATTGTAATTAAAAAATATCAATTACAATTACAAGTTATTGTAATTGTTGTATGTAATCAATTATAAAATATAATTGAGTATGTCCATGTATGCTGCATATACATAAATAAATACATACATATGAATATATACATATGCGTGTGTACTTTAAGAGTCGGCGGCGAATGAAGAGAACGAAAAAATGTTCTTCAGCCGGCAACATGTAACGGTAATGGAAATCTGCAGCCAAGTTCAGCAGGCCAAAATAAAAGCAAATGTTTGTAGTAAAATGGGAGCGGTAGTGTATGGGACCATTTATGTATTAGTTTGTATGTATGTATGTATGTATCGGCGCTCATACTTACATCATAAACGTGCGCAAAAACGTAAGAGATTGATGTGCCTATCGCCAGAACCGTCGGGGCCACCGAAATGACGTTTTCGGCAAATCAGCATCGCGAAAACCGACGGCGCGCCGAATCTTTCGAAGTTCGGTAAATCGGCATCGCGAATGCAGAATGAACGAAAATTTTGACAGTTCTTCGTTGCGAAATTAGCCGCAAGTGTTTGGTTGCGGCGATATTAAATTTCTATAAAAAAAACACGTAAAAAGCTGAAGGAAATTCCTAAAATGTAAGTATGAAGTGTTAATAAGTATTAATAAGTGTGAATATATGTGAATACATTAATCAACAGGTCGCGTATAGTGATGGGCGACTCCCGCGCACCTACAAACCGAGCACAATATGAGAGGCTCGTCAACCTGGTGGCGGAGCGCGTTGATATTGCAACAGGATTCCCCAGGACTTCAAAGGATGATGTGCAACGATTTAGGGATGAAGTCAGTGAGCAGCTAAATAGCATTGGGCCTCCAGTGAAGGACACAGCAACATGGAAAAAAGTGAGTAAAAAGTTAGTGAAAACAGTGGTGTCATTCAGAGCTGTAAAGCAGTGCAATGCAACAGAGCTGTAAAGTACTGAGCATATATTTGTACTAGATGTAAACAATTTGATTTATTTATGAACTCCTGGGAATTTTTCTGTGAAACTTTAAGAAAATCTTCTGTAGATGATAATTAATCCAATTTTAACACTTTCAACTATTATTAAATTTCTTCATAGATATTTCCCTAAAAAGAAAATCTTATCTTAAAATGGATTTTTGCTTTTTTTTTTTTAATTGCAGGTATGTTTGGACTACAAAAGCTTCGTCAAGCGAAAGCTCTCCAATAATACGAAGGAGTATAGGACGACTGGAGGAGGGGCTTACCGCGTCCAATCATTTAGCGAGGTGGAGGAGACGGTTATAAGAATCTGCGGGCTGGAGACGTCCACGAAGGGCCTTACTGGCACTGTAGCGTGTGGTATGGGACGCGGCAGATACATCCAGCAAAATGTCGGCGATACTCTGTCAACGCCACCAGTTCCAACGCCACCAGTTCCAACGCCACCAGTCCAAACGCCACCAGAAATGCATGACTCGTCGATGCGTTCCCTCCCCACCAGCGAAAACCTTCCTGGCACTTCTCGTGCTACACGAGAAGAGACCACACGAACTCTTTTGCAGAAGCAGATAGCTATCCAACAAAGAGTGGAGAGCAAAATTGATGATATTTCTAAAAACATCAGTTCTCTTGCCATAACCCAAACCGATATATTAGAAGAGACGCGGCGGCATAATAGAGCTATGGAAATATTAAAAAGGGAGGAAATAGATAGAATTTTCTTGCTGGATCGACCACCAAATCCATAAAGTCCTATCTATTTTCTCCCTTTTTAATATTTACACCAATTTATTGTGCTGATGTGCATCCTCCAATATTTCGGTTAGGGTTATGCCAATGGAGCTTTATATTTTTGGAAATGTCTTTTATTTTGCTATTCCCTCTTTGTTGGATAGATATTTGCTTCTTGTTCTCGTATCAGTATAAATTAAAATTGTATGAACGGCGGAAGAATTTTTTTTTTATTTGTAAGAAATGAATTTCGTGAATTTAATTAATGAATTTGTACCTGCTTTAGATGTAAGAGAATACATGAAATGAATTTTTGTACATTTTTATAAATAATTTATAAGACTGAATATTAAAGTAAATGAATTGAGTAAATTTTTAAATTAAATTTTTTTTATTTTCCATGGATTCCTACTAAAAGAAGGAAATGTTTACATTAACAAGTTTGTACTTTGCAATAAAATAGTATACATGTGTGGATTTATCCAAAATCGTTTAAAGTTTTTTTCCTTTGTGAAGATTATGTAATTTTTTTAAGCTTCTTCGTCGGCGACATTACACAAATGAGAAAGCATACTGGCAAATGCTCAGTAAAAGAAAATTCAGCTTGCGTGAAATGAACATATGTATGTCGTATACTGGATCTCCCAGCATGTAAAAGTAAGCGATGCCAAAACTGTTGAAAAAAATTCAGAATTTATATACCGACCTTTTGCCCTTTTATAAATTAAAAAAAAAATATATACAAAAACAGTTTAAGCAAGAAAACAATTTTTTAATGAAAATAATTTTAAATAACTGCAATAAATACATATGTAAATTTTTAAATTCAATTATGTAATGTTCTTGCTATATTATTCCTTATGTTGTTAGCTTCCCTCGTGCGATTTATGGTCTCATTTTGTTCGGAGTCCTCGGGCACCACTTCTTCCTGTGGGTGATCTTCAGGTAAATCGTACCCTACGCGGTAATGTATGCAAATATTGTGTAATGCACAGC
This sequence comes from Urophora cardui, assembly GCA_960531455.1. NCBI lineage: Eukaryota > Metazoa > Arthropoda > Insecta > Diptera > Tephritidae > Urophora > Urophora cardui. The sequence continues at coordinate 90,617,428 of OY482671.1, read as the reverse complement.
AAACGTTTACTATTTGCGAAACTTTCTGCGGCGAATAGTGCAACTGACGTGCTCCGAGGATGCAGCGAAACCGATTTTTCACGCCAATTGTTCTCTCAACAATATTTCTGGCTTTTGCATGCGCCTTGTTATAAAACATTTCGGGCGTACCTTCGCCCGGCGAACGAAACGGTGTCATTAGCCACGGTTGGAGTGGATAGCCCGCATCACCTAATTGATTTGAAATATAGATATACATACATATATATATATGTATATATATTTTATAATTTGTTAAAATTACCCAGAATCCATGTGTTCCGCTCTCCTCCTACATATTTTTCCTCAAAAAAGGTATTAGCATCGCTGATGTTCCACACGTGGGAATCGTGATTGCTGCCAGGAAATCGCGCATCAACATAGCGAATCTTCATTTTGTTATCACAAATCTAATATTTATCGAAAAAAAAATATTTTTTTATAAATAAACGGTTGGATATACATACATATATCTTTTTGCTTTGATTTACCACCATTGCGTTGATGCTGTAGTAACCTTTACGGTTATAAAACAAGAATTTTTGTTCTGATGGAGGAATTATTTTTACATGCCTCCCATCGACGCACATGACAACACCAGGGAACCGCGTTCTGGAATAGAAGTCCATCTTCGCCTCACTTTTTTCAGTATTGGACATTTCCAATATGATCCAATCTGGGCACAACCTCTCTTGCATTATGTCCAATGTTTTTTTTAAAACCTCAGACATCGTTGATTGCGCCATTCCAACATCACTGTCTTTACCGACACCCCGCTGATATCCTCCCTCTGCCAGGAATCGTAAAGTACCCATTAAATGGCTTAGTGCCTTTATCCCTCTTCCGTGGCATGGCCCTATTGCATTTTCCACCACCTCCAACACGTATTTGAACGCGTCTTTATTGAGACGAAAATTTTTAATGAAACTGTAATATAAATTCATAATTCAAAATGTTCCTTTTTATCATGATAATCATACTTTAATACTTGTTATTTTATATATTTTCAGTCTCTAATTGTACTTACGCTTGTTCACTTAAAGTAAAAGGATTGCTGTGATCCCTTAAGAACTTTCTCTCGTTTATAACATTCCTTTGCTCTTCTTCCTCCACTAATATAGCTGCTATCGCAATAGAATCCATTATTTTATTATTTAAATAAATAGTTTTTAGTAAAATAAACTAAAGATGTATTTGCTTTTATCAAAAATATAACAAACGTCAGAAAGTCCCGCTCAATTTCGCCAGGCAGATTTAGAAAGGTAGGCGCATACGCGAATTCAGAAATTTATTATTGTAATTGGTTTAGTGTAAGGTCAGAATAATGTTTCGCCTTGGTTAAAATCTGAATTAGCTTGGGATTCGCTCATTACTATTGGCCATGATGTGAATTTTCTTTGATTTTCACATCACACTCTACATTTGTAAATAAAAAAAGTAGTTTCTGTATTCGCCGCTGCGCCTACCTGTCTTGAATTTCGCATCAGTACTTGGCAACGCTAATTCGAACAAAGTTTATATAGTTGGCAACACTAAACTTCGAACCGTCGGGGTTGCCGATACCATTTTCGCAAAGTTCGGCGCAGTGGCTTTCGGCGTTTCGGCATTTCGTTCGTTGTTGGCGATATATGCCGTAAAAAAACAACAGCAGAGAATATCACAAAACCTTTCTGCGTGCGGCAAGTGGCAAATACTGGAGCAGATAGTAATGAGAAAACGACAAAAGCGAAGAGGGGACTGGAGTGTGAGGTAAGGCTGCAGGTGCAACAGCTTTTAAAACCGCGTCGGTAGCAATAATGAAGATTTTTCAGGGGCGTGTCTGCATATACAAACAGTTGCTCAAGTGCTTTGCTTTTTACTTTCTTTGCGACACATTTTCACTCATATAACATAATTATGTGCGTACCGTGTATGTATATAAAAATGCATTTACTTGCAACGTCGAAAAACAAAAAACTGTGACAAGGTGAAGCACCAAGGACAGACTGCGCGACAAAAGCGTTATGGCGGGGATTGCATACGTACATACATACATACATATGTAGGTGCCATGCAGAAAGAAAGAAAAATTACTCGAGTTGTGTTGCTGCACATATGGAAATAAAAATATAACCATACGCACAGCGGCAGCACGTGTGGCAGGTTCAGATGTGCTCATACGGTGCGTCACGAGGAAAGCTTTGTAAATATATGTACATATGTATGTACCTGTAAGTGCATAAGAATTTTTATTTATGCATATATGCGCAAATGCGTTTCCAAGACACCATCAATGTGCATTGTGCGTTTATGAAATGTGACAGCCGTAAATGTGTGCGTACATATGTATGTACATATCCATGTGTTTATGTTTATGTCCATGTCACACTTTCGGAAAAAGGTGCGAAGGCGCCAATGTAGCAAATTACGACACGAAAGCGATCTAAATGGCATTTTCCACAATAAGCTGTTATCCTTCCAAGTGCGAAAACACCAACACAAACACAAAAACACACAGGAATGTACATATGTATGTATGTATGTAACTGCATGCGTGGCTGCGTATGAATGTACATATGTGCGCCTTCACTCACAACGCATAAATGAATTGTTACAAGTGGCACAAATAGCGACAATGGCGTTAATGGGATTAAATGGCTGTTGCTGCGAAGTGCTGCTGCAACGAAAGAAAAAGTGAAAAAATGCGTACGGCAACTTATAAACCCAGTGGCGGACCTAGCATAAATTGTCTGGGCAAGCCCATGTATGTGTGGAGCATAAACATTAGCCATTTACGTAATTTTCTTTGCTGTATTATCTAAAAGTCTGATTTCGTTCCGTCATTGACTTTGATCTAGAGCTCTCGATTTTTGTTTTTAACATTTTCGGGTAGCCCGAATAAATGCTTTTCAAATGCTCAAACACTCGTTTGTTTGCTTATTAACCGTATGTTTGTACGGGCATTTGAACAATTCGCGTATTTGAAGTTTGTTTTTTCTCGTTTATTTTTTTTTTTGTCTTCATATGTATTTTTTATTTTTGTTTTCCTGATGCACATTTTTTTGTTTGTACACTCAGAGAAAATGAATCAAAAATAAAATTTTTATTTTTATGATGAACGTTTTAAACCAGGTCATTTTTATTTTAAAAATGAAAATTTATAAATTAAAAATGAAAATTAAAATGTATTTAGGATTGAAAAAGGAGCATGTTTAAATTAAAAATGAAAATTAATGGAATAAAACGAAATTTTCTAGTTCAAATTTTCATAGTACTTAAAAAAAAATTAACATTTTTAAATTTGAAATGTTTTTCTTGATTTTGCCATTTTACAATGATAATCTTTAAAATAAAAATGTTCGTATTTACATTATTTTTAAATACGTCTTGGCCCATATCTGGGGGCCCGGCCTAGCCCTTACAATTAAAATAATTCTATCTCGAAGTCTTCATCATTTGATGCCATCGAGGGCCATCTGGGTCCACGTTATGACTCATATCTGGAGACCCGGCCAAGGCATCACAGTTAAAAGAGTTCTATGTATGTTGAAGTCCTCATCAAGACCTTTCATTTGATATCAATATCGCTCAGAGCCATTCGAGGGTCATCCGGGTCCACGTTTTGACCCATATCTGGGGAACCGGCCTATGCATCACAATTAAAGATTTCTATGTTGGAGTCCTCATCAAGACCAATTGCTACCAATATCGCTCAGAAACATTCGAGGGTCATCCGGGTCCACGTTTTGATTGATGACGCTAAACTTATAGGGAAATCTCACACAAAAGCGCAGAGGTATTTTTAATTTCCTTATACTGACGGAAATTTCAGCAGTAGCAAGTGTATTTGCTTATTATCTAATATCTAAAAAATGGGTGCTTTAGTGTTTGAAGAACTGAGGTCCAATTACCAAAAGTCGTGAAATGTTTGATTTTATTTGATTTTGATTTCCGTCGCTTTTTAAAATTATCTTGATATTGTGCCAATAGTCGCCAAAAACCACAATCAACGCTTTTATAATCTGGTATTTGATATTTATGTTTGCATGTACATGTACATGTAAGAAATTATGTACATAAGTATGTACATGCAAACGAAAATATCAAATATGCATATGACTGTGAATACTGTTGAATGCCGAAGCCAGCTTCTCATCCCCATACAAATTTCAGGTGAAAAATAAAAAAGTGTTTTGCTAGTTTTTTTTTCAATTTAAGTATGAAAATAAGCAATTGATTTCTCCTTAGAGAAAGCGAGAAAACAAGCTATGTTATTCTGTTTTGAAAGCCACGTAAAAGCTAATGTGTGGAAACGTTAAAGCATGCTCACTGTGTTGTGATTGGCTGTACAAACAAAATACACATTGTGAGGTGGATTGGTGGTGTATTTGCGCTATTTTCTTAGCATGCTTTTAGGCACCGGATGTACAGTGGGGGGCTATATTATTGAGAACTTAAATAGTAAACGCATTTAAAACGTAAAATAACCAGATTTTAAAGAAATTTGTAAAATGAAATGAACGAAAATGTGTACGCAAGCCGGGCTTCTCGGCTTGTATGAAGCGACCGCCTCTGTAAAAACCCCCTTTGTACATACATATGTGTGCATGTATGCACTGCGAAGGAATTGTGTAGATGTTGCATGCAACATAAATGCACATGCGATGGAATATATTGGTCTGCACCTGGGCACATACAAGCATACACACTAATGCTTTGCCTCTTTTTCAGTTTTTCTATAAGTCATATTTCTTAGAGCATTAATGTTGCATTAAGGCATATGAATGTGACTATAAAAGTTGATGATTAAAGTACAAATATACAATTTGCATTACGGTGGTCCGCAAATGTATGAAGAGAAATTGTGTAGCATATTTCCTCAATCTCACCCGTAGGTCAATGCTAATACAGTCCACAGATACCACGTATAAATATATGTCCCGATCGAAGACGATATGGTTATCTAAACTTTAGCCCCTCTGCGACACCCCTTCACCGTCCCCGATCGGGACCAAAACATATATGTGGTAGCAGTGGTGGAATCACGGGGGGGGGTTTCAAACACCTCCCCCCCCCTTGTGGTTTATCATAGATCCCAAATTAATGCCTTTATAGATTCTGCGCCCAAACTTCCCAAACTGATCAAGGAAAACTCTTTCATTCCAAAAGCAATGGTTGGATGGGTTTAGCTGTCCAAAGGCAACACTCGACATTTATTTTCATTTATTTTCAGATTATATTTTATATGCACATATCCACAAGGTGAAACAGCTACAATTGAATCAGTTCATTAAAATAGTTGTCCTTGTAGGCAATAATAACATACAATTACAACTTATAGTTAAATAGAAAATACCCGAAATTTAGAGGAATTAAATCTAATACAATAAGCGCGTACTATATTGTCGATTCTGTCAAACTTTCAATCATGTTTAAATTTTCGAGGCTTTTTGAAAAATTCTTGAAGGACAAGAACTTCAATAAAGTAAAAATTCTATTAAAAATATAAATATAACCCAAGACTACTACATACATATATTCTTATTTATTTTGGCTTTAAATGCAAGGGTAAGTGAAATTGATGATCAATTTGCCACCAAATATTTTCTGCAGAAGCTTGCGAAAGCGAGTTCACGCCCACACACTGAGAGAAATTGATTCCATCTTTTATTTGAAATTTAAGATTTGGTACGGAATTCGATAGTGTATGTACGTATGTACATATGTATTCACGTATATACCTATGTAGATTTTATAACACCCTTTTATTAGCTTCACCTGTATGCATATGGGTAATTTCTTTGTGCCTAAACATACGCAACAGATTTACTAATGAGATTAATTCAATCAGATGGCGCTTTTAGCTATAAATTAAACTTTAATTATTAAAGCGTGCGCTATTAATGAAAAATATAAAAACGCACAACACCAGCACGATCTGCAGAAGAAATCGATAGAATATAAAAAATTATGGAATGCCTTGCTATGAAAAAAATCGAAGGAAAAATTGAGTAATAATTGTTTGAACATTTTCGATTTCGATCACTATTACCAGTCCCTGAATTATGTAAAATTTATTCGTTTTTTTTTTTAAGACCGAGAAGAAAGTAAACAAATTAAAAAGAAAATAAAAAATTAAAAAAAAAATTAAAAAATATATAAAATATTTCAAAAAATACACAGATATCGCCCGTTTTATGCAATAGGGATTTAACTCGAAATTTTCGATTTCTGGGATTTTGCCATATTGTTCAATAACTGGGTCGTGCCTTTGAGTCTAGCCTTATAAAATACTCAAAAGGATAAAAATGGCGGAAATAAAAGTTATTTTGTAGTTAGCCGTAGAAGGAAACTATTTGAAATTATAAAAGTTTATTTGCGTTTTCCCAAAAAAAATTTTTTTGAGTTAAATCCCTATTCCATAAAACGTGCGATATATATTTATTCTCTTTATCTAACAAACAATTACACTACTCGACACCAAAAATCACCAAGAATAAAATAACACTTTTCTAAAGCGAAATTTTACGCTGATTCCGAATATAATCACCATTTTTTTGTGACAGACCCAGTTTTTGAGATATTGGTAAAAATGTGGAAAAATCCATATATGCAAGACATTGCATCACATAAGTGCATCAAAAAGTTTATTAGACATCGTGGCGATTTAACATCTAGCAAGTGCTGGTAGACGGAGCTCCAACAAACATTTTTTGCCTTCACACTCCAAAATTGGTCAAGTAGTTTGGTTACAATGGCAAAAATAATGAAAAAAAAATTTGAAAAAAATCGAATTTTTTTAAAGAAATTTCAGATTCGACTGTCCTAAAATCAGAAAAATTGTATGGGGACAAAAAGTTAGCCCACCTATCCTATAGAGAATTTAATTGTGAACATTTTAAGACTAATTGTGTGATAATCGGATGTACCGTTATTTATATTTATCTATTTTTATTGAAAGTCCTTAACCAAAAATTTTCCGGAAGAGTAAAATTTCAACAACGAAATTGCGTTTATTCGTAAAACTTTATTAAGGAGTAATATTCAAGATTATTTAATTCCATTTATTACGTGTTTTGAAGTGCACAATATCTCTCAAAATAGCGATTAATAGGAAAAAAATTAATTGAATAAAAAAATATCTGCATTTCGCCATTTTAAAGAGAGGATAATTAATGAGCGATGTGAGTAAGTACTTTTGACTGCTCTTTTGTGATTTTCTGCATTTGTTATAAGTATGATTGTCCAAAAAATAGTCTCCCATCATATCCTCGTACCAATATTGTCATTCAAAAACTATTAAGTCCTAATGAAATCTCTCACCCTGTTCATCACTTTTAGCACCTAAGCTTGGAGGGAAATTATCAATATGTTAATGCTAGAAATGAATTTTAGGCGGTATATTACTTTCCTTGCTATATACTTTTGCAATAAAGCAGCTTTTTGTTAACTAGAAATCCACAAACAGTTTGTTAATCTTGAATATTACTCCTTAATAAAGTTTTACGAATAAACGCAATTTCGTTGTTGAAATTTTACTCTTCCGGAAAATTTTTGGTTAAGGACTTTCAATAAAAATAGATAAATATAAATAACGGTACATCCGATTATCACACAATTAGTCTTAAAATGTTCACAATTAAATTCTCTATAGGATGGGGGGCTAACTTTTTGTCCCCCATACAATTTTTCTGATTTTAGGACAGTCGAATCTGAAATTTCTTTAAAAAAAATCGATTTTTTTCAAATTTTTTTTTTCATTATTTTTGCCATTTTAACCAAACTACTTGACCAATTTTGGAGTGTGAAGGCAAAAAATGTTTGTTGGAGCTCCCTCTACCAGCACTTCCTAGATGTCAAATCGCCACGATGTCTAATAAAACTTTTTGATGCACTTATGTGATGCAATGTCTTGCATATATGGCTTTTTCCACATTTCTACCAATATCTCAAAAACTGGGTCTGCCACAAAAAAATGGAGATGATATTCGGAATCAGCGTAAAATTTCGCTTTAGAAAAGTATTATTTCATTTTTGGTGGATAAAGTTGATCAAAATTTGTCGAGTAGTGTTATCAATTTATAAATTTTCGAAATTTTTCGGGTGTAATTTTAATAATGGAGGAAGTGGGCGGCCGCAATTTTTTTGCTCTTATTGTCGGCCATGATTTTTATTTCAAAGTACCGGTGCCCGCACTTCCATAAGGGCTTTGTGGAGATCACTGCTTTATGTGATGACATACATATTGTTAATTTGGAGGGTTTTGTGTTTGGTGTTTTTAAGGTACGGGAAATGGCGCAACTAGTATATAGAATAATAATAGTAGGTGGTATTAGTCCATATTTTCACCAGCGTCTGCCCTTAAAAACATCTTCCAAAAAAATAAATTTTCAAAACTCCCCCCCCTTGCCGAAATCCTGGATCCGCGCCTTTGTGGTAGATATCTTTGAGTATAGCACTATTGATTTGGAGTATTAAGCAAAGTGACATTTGTTGCATTTGGTATTTATATTTTGTATCAAAATTTTGTTATTGGCCAAAATTTGAAGCATGATTCTGAGGCGATGCTCCAGAAATTTTTTTTACATTTGCTCAGTTTTCGTTTTGGCATTTATTCTCATTTGACAAAAAAATATTTTTTGAAACATTTCACAGAAAAATAAATGCATGTTGCTGGCGAAATTTCACGGCGGTGAACTCAGTACTAGGCTTTAGATATAAAAAAAAAATGATGATTATGATTATGGTAATCTAAACTTTGGCAAATTTGCGACACCCTTTATCCATCTACGATCGGGAGCAAAATTTATATGTCGTTCTTTGATCGTTCATTAACCGATTTAGGGCGTGAGACTGAAAAAAGCGCTCATTTGGTCTTAAAAGCCACTCTAATGTATATATGTAGGCAGTTTTCGAAAGCAATATTTTGGAGTATCAAATTGATAAGTACTATCAATTGCTGAATTGAATTTTGTGCGAAGGAAATGAGAAACTGAAAATTCCTCCAACGAAAAGCTTTTATCCATAATAGTACCTACTCAAAATGAGCTGTTGGCCCAAAGGCATTTTGGCGTCCTAGAAAAACTTGCCTCGAATTGACTCAGAAATTTTTTTCTTGCAGTTAGAATTTAATTGTTCTGCAAATAACTAAAGGCATTTTTGGAGTGGAAATATGTGGCATACCACTGATCAGCCGGGCTTACCCAAGATCGATTTGGTGTCAATAATTTGCCACAGATTGTGCTACATGAAGCAGATACAATTCTGGATGATTCTTCACCGAAAAGCTTTCCATTTTGTAAATAAGAAAGAAAATTGTTTTCATATCAGTCTTAGCTCTTTTCATGCATGTGGCAAGTAGTTACGTGGTTAACATGAGGTCAAGTGAAAGTGATGACTGCCATTATGGGAATGCATTTGCTATGAAGTTGGCCGGTAAACATTGGTTATTTTCGACCAAAATAAGTCTCATAGCATGTAGTGTATTTGTGTATGCAAAGGATTAAATGCTGTCTCGTGTGTGCGGCTACCACACCCAAGTTGCAACTTTGTAGTATGAAGACTTATACTGATACTCGTGTGTACATTAGACCGTATCGCAAAAAATAAAGTTCGCCGTACGCCCCCGCATATGATGCCTTTTTGGAAAACATTTCCGGAACATTTTTAATTTTTTTTTTGGACGCCGCTAGATCTGGCTAAAACTTATTTTTCTCGTATCTTCGGTGTTTATAGTCCGATCTCAAAGTTTAATACACCAATGTCCTTGGCTTGGAAGGGTGGCTTATACTATGGAATATTATTAACCCTATGTGCGCCATTGGGGTCACTACCACCCAGTACCTACTTTATACCACCATAACGTACGATTTTTATGTCTGCATGTTAAACGTAGTCAAAAATCATTAATCTTTTGCAAAATAAGCATTTCGATCGCTTGAGCAGAACCCGAAATAACACATGTTCAACATTCCGAGGAATTTAGGTTTTTCGGTTCCTTTGGTCTTTCAGGTTAATTTTACAGAAATATTTTCTGAGGAGACCCCTAGTAAAATTTTATGCCAAATAATTTTCTAGAATATTTTAACCCTCTAGCGACCTTAAAAATACTATTTTTCCTGATTTTCTAAAAATAGAGGGTCAGAATAACCCCCTATTGGCGGTGCTAGAGGGTTAAAATGTTCTAGAAAATTATTCGCCATAAAATTTCAGTAGGGGTCTTCTCAGAATAATCTTTGTAAAATTAACCTAAAGGACCAAAGGAAGCGAAAAACCTATATTCCACGGAATGTTGAAGGTGTTTTATTTCGAGTTCTACTGAAGCGATCGAAATACTTCTTTTACAAAAGATTAATGATTTTAGACTACTTTTAACATGCAGGCATAAAAAATTGCATTAGGGTGGTATAAACTAAGTACTGGGTGGTAGTGACCCCAATCACAGACACAGGGTTAATAATATTACACAGTATAAGGCGTCCTTTCAAGCCAAAGACACTGGTGTATTAAACCTAGAGATCGGACTATGAATACCGAAGATATGAGAAAAATAAATTTTAGCGACATCTAGCGGCGTCCAAAAAAAAAATTAAAAACTTTTCCGGAAAGGTTTTCCAAAAAGACATCATATGCGGGGGAGTACGGCGAACTTTATTTTTGCGTCCCTATAAGGCGAGACGGCCTAGTGTACAAACGAATGCTTATTATTATTTTTTTAATTTAGGTCGAGAATCATGGAAAGGACTATATACTCATATGTACAACTTCTAAAGTGCGTTTATTGGATATGGGAATGCTAACATGTGGGAGCAGCACCTACCCATCATTCTAAATGAGGCGTTTGTTTTTGTTAGCTTAAAAACCATCAAGTTCGCACACGTGCCTGACACGTAACGCGTGTGAAACGTTCTTTTAAGCGAAAATACCAAATTCATTTTTGTGTAGTTTTTAATGCAAAACGGATACCAGGGCCCTATTCCACAAAGAAACTTATCAACTTTGCTCTTTGCACTTTGCACTATCGATTTTATTGCAAAGTGAAAAGTGTTTCTGTTCCACAATATTCTTTGCAGATCTCACTATGCGTTGCGCTTAGTTTTGCAAAGTCTTTGCTAACGGAACATATTTTTGCAAAGACTTTTCACTCTCTGCAAAGTCTTTGCGTTCTATTGAAAAGTGAGCGTGCAAGGTGTTCCACAAAGCATTGTAACGTCTTTGCATTTGTTTTGATTCTTTTCACTTTACATTGTGTGATTATAATATAATAATAATAATAATATAATACAATGGCGCTATTATAACTCTGACGAGTTTTATGGCCGAGCTTCTCTCCCAATTCGAGGTGTGCTCCTTTTTGTTTTTCCTACTAATTGGGTGGACCTACAGTTTTATGCCGGCTCCGAACGGCGAATGCATTTTTTGTGAGAAGCTTTTTCATGGCAGAAATACTCTCGGAGGGTATGCCGCCCACTGCCGAGAGGTGACCGCTGCTCTTAAAAAACCCAATAATTGGATTTTTACTAATTAGAAAAATTTGTTTGGCTCGGACCGTGGTTTGAACCCGAGACCTCTGGCATAGCAGGCGAGCACTCTACCCACTGCACCACAGCGGCCACATTGTGTGATTATGAGCCGAAAAATAAAAATAGAGAAAAAATTAGCCGTACTAAAGCTAATTAAAGAAAAAAAGATATTTGCTAGCTTTCAAAACAATAAAGTAAGTATGTTTTTATAAAATTACTAGCTGACCCGGCAGACGTTGTTCTGCTAAAACTTATTCCTATGAAGCCTAAAGAAAAGTCTTTGATTACCGTATGGCTAACCATTCTCTTAGAGTCCATCTTAATGACTGCGAATAACAAAAAATTGTCTATTCTCTGAATAAAAGTTATAGTTATATTCGCCGCGACAAACCTACTTCCCCCGATCCCTATCACTATCTCACTCCCTATCCCTATCCCTATCCCTATCCCTATCCCTATTCCTATTCCTATTCCTATTCCTATTCCTATTCCTATTCCTATTCCTATCCCTATCCCTATCCCTATCCCTATTCCTATCCCTATTCCTATCCCTATTCCTATCCCTATCCCTATCCCTATCCCTATCCCTATCCCTATCCCTATCCCTATCCCTATCCCTATCCCTATCCCTATCCCTATCCCTATCCCTATCCCTATCCCTATCCCTATCCCTATCCCTATCCCTATCCCTATCCCTATCCCTATCCCTATCCCTATCCCTATCCCTATCCCTATCCCTATCCCTATCCCTATCCCAATCCCTATCCCTATCCCAATCCCTATCCCTATCCCTATCCCTATCCCTATCCCTACCCCTATCCCTATAGCTACCTACCTTTACCTTACCGGGACCGTCCATCACCATCCGGGCCCACTACTTTAGCCATCTCTGGGAAACAGCCTTAGAAATCACAATGAAAATAGCTGTATGTGGAAGCCTGCTCAACGCTTTTCATTTTCTACCAATATCGCTCGAAAACATTCAGGGGTTATCCGGGTCCACGCTTTGACCCAAATCTTGGAACCCGGCCTAGGCATCACTATTTAAAAAGCTCTTTGCTGAAGTCCTCCTCAACAGCTTTCATTTGATACCAATATCGCTCAGAAACTTTCCAGGGTCACTCGGTCCCACGTTTTAACCCATATCTGGGAACCCGGCCTAGGTATCGCAATAAAAATAACTTTATGTTGAAGACCTGTTAAACACCTTTCATTTGATACCAATATTGCTGGAAGGCTTGGTGGATCGATCTGGGTCCTCATTTAGGCCTGTATTCCGGGAAGCTCCCAATTTTTCGAAATTCTATATACCCTACTATGTGCACTAACACCACATGAATCTACTGTGAAAATTTCATAAAGAACGGTTGGTTACTTTGGGAATTTATAGAGGACACACATCCACAGATGCACACATACGCACATACACACCGATTTTTCCAATTTTCGGACTTTTCCGGAGGGATTTTCCAAACTTTTCTTCAGTACGAACCATCTCCTCGAGAATACGAACAATTGACAAAAAGGTTTACAGAAATCGGCCCAGCCGTTCTCATCTGATGAGGTTAGTAACATTTTTTACACCATTTTTATATATATAGATTGTGAGTATTTAGAACATATTGAAGCTTATATTTCATTTTGAAGGTTAATAAATTAGATAAGCAGACAGCCTGGGAGGAAGTTTTAAATAAAGCCCAGTCACTGCAACTGGCGTCGGCCCAAAAAACATGGACTTATGCGAGGGATAGCTCCATTGTTATAAATATTGGAGTATTTTTAAAACTTTTATTTGGTTTGAAAGAAATTTAAAACTTTTTTGGGTTAAATTTTGAACCTTCGAAAGTTTAAAAGTTTCTTATACTTTTTTGGTTTAAAATTAAATTTTAATTTAAATTAAATTTTGGGTTAAATCTTACAGTTTTTCTCTTCTAATAATAACAATAATGGTCTAAGGTTTTTCTCTTCTAAGGTTTAAATTTTAAACTTTTATGGGTCGTAAGATTTTATTTCAATGAAAAAATTCTAATTTTTGATTTGAAATTCCAATTTGCTTTTTCGAGAAATGAACAATATAAAAGGCTCACTTATAGTTATTAGACAATTTGAATGAACGACTGTGTGCCGTTGTTTGAATGGGGAAAAAAAGAAACACAAAATAATTATGGAAATAGTTAAAATCAAGAACGAAGAAAAGGAGAAAAGGAGGATAGGAAAAAGATGAGATATGGAAAAGGATGTAGGAGATGTTGGGGGCAGAACAATATGGAAGAAAAGGAGAAAAATAAGGTAGGAAATTAGATACAATAGGGAAAGGCATAAAGAGGATTTGGGAGCAGACATTTTTTTTTTCAATTTAAACCAAAACAAGTAAGGAAGCCTAAGTTCGAGTGGAATCGAACATTAGATACTCAGCTGTATGCTTTCATTGTTTGTTTGTGTTTGATGGAAACACGGTGTAGGTACTTTATATAATGCAAGTGATGCATAAAGTGGGCGTAGCCGCGCTCATTTTCAAAATTTTTATCAGTCATCCAACTAAGCATATGAATATTATTCTTTGTGCAAAATTTCATTCCTTTATGACTTCTAGTTACAAAGATGTCACGTTATACATTCCCAAAGAGTGTTCCAGAAATATCTTGGTTAAAAAGTAGGCGTGGTCATAAACCGATTTCAATAAATTTTTGCGTGTCTATTAACACAAGTCATAAAAGTGTATAAACCAAGTTTCGTCATAATATCTCAATTATTTGTCGAGTTATGGGCTCCGAAATCTCGTAGATTCCTTTGTCTAAAAAGAGGCGGTGCCACGCCCATTTTCCAAAATTTTTCTATTGTAGAACTTGCGCCATACAATTTCAGTGATTTATCTTTATATTTGAAAAAGATATCGCTTAAAATGTTTTTATTATGCCACTTTATAGTTCCCATATATAAAAGTGGGCGTGGTCGTCAACCGATTTCGCTAAACATCATGAACATGTATTACCACAAGTAATAAAAGTATACACAACAAGTTTGGTCATTATATATCAATTATTTGTCTAGTTATAGACTAAGAAATCTCGTATATTCCTACTTCTAAAAGGAGGCGGTGCCACGCCATTTTCCAAAATTTTTGTGTTTTTTGTTTTATGTCCATAGTTGGACTCTTACCATAAAATTTCAATGATATATCTTTATATTTGACAGAGATATCGCTTAAAATGTTTTTATTAAGTCACTTTATAATACACATATATAAAAGTGGGTGTGGCCTCAACCGATTTGGCAATTTTAGGTCCAATCATATGCCTAAGCAAGTAAATCAAGCATACCAAATTTCATCGATATATCTTCAACGGTTTTTGAGTTATGACTCATAAAAGTTTCAATGTTTGTCCCTTAAAAATCTTTTAAACTTTTCAAAGTTTAAATTTTAAGAATTTATCGGTCGTGTCTTATATATCGACTAAAAAAGTTTAAAATTTATACTAAAATTTATTTCAGTGTTGTTTGGGCTATGGAAGATTCGGACATTCGTAAGTAAAACAATTTATTGCCTATACATGCAAATAATTTTATTGATATCACTTGCTATTTTGTTTATTATCATTATAATAGGCGAATTTCTGTCGTACCCAAGCATGAAAAGAATACTCGCTTATGCATCAAATTACCTTCAAAGCAACAACACCAACTCGACTATTTTAAAAATAGTCGAGTTGGTGTTGTTGCTTTGAAGGTAATTTTATGAATAAGCGAGTATTCTTTTCATGCTTGGGTACGACAGAAATGCGCCTAATATAGTATTTTCGTAAATAAACAATTAAGTGAACTTCATATATTTGCTTTTTTCATATTCACCAACTTTATTTAAAATGAAATCAACTTGTGTTTGGTTTAGACGGAAGCACTCTTTAAAATTAAAGCTTTAGAGTCCCGAAAAATTAATTCGGTCTCTGTAATTTCTTCCTATAACCGCGTCTTCACTATCGTCGAACAAAAACTCACGTCTTAACATTTTGAAAAACTTCACTAGTAATAACAATGTGAATTTGCAAAGCGATCGTTTACCTTGCAAATTTTTGACAAACTTATCAAAGTTTACTTTGCAAACATAGAATTTACAGTTTTTGAGGAACGAAAGAGCGCATTTATTTGCAAAGTCTTTGCAAATTACACTTTTCAATAGTAGCTTTGCACTTTGCACAAGAGAACGTACGTGGAACAGAAATCGAAAAGAGAGTACAAAAACTGCAAAGACTTTTCAAATTACACTTTTCAAATTCAACTTATAACTTATCAAATTTTACAGTTCTGAGGAACACAAAGTTTTGCAAATTGACGAGAAATTTGCAAAGTGCAAAGTGAAAAGTTGATAAGTTGTTTTGTGGAATAGGGCCCAGGACTAAAAAAAAACAAAAGGTGAAACGAAATAGCGGGATTGGCACTCCAGCACGAAAAAATTTTGTGCGTCAGAACAGGGAACGTAGTCCTATAAAATCATTACTAAATAGGTGGCAGGACAACTTGGTCAGGGACGAAATATGCAGAGATGATGCGTTGTTGGTGTTCTGTGTAATGTCCTGCCTTTTCTAATTAGATGATGTAGAATTGGGAATATGGAATAGCAACAATGGCATGCCTGGTTTTTCTAAAAAGATGTATGCCACTATCACGAACACCGTCGGCATTACCGAAATGACGTTTTCGGCAAATCGGCATTATGACAACCGACGGCGCGCCGAATCTTTCGAAGTTCGGTAAATCGGCATTATGAACACCGAATTAACGAACATTTTGACAGTTTTTCGTGCCGAAATTTGCCGCAAGTATTTGGTTGCGGCGATATTAACAAAATATCAAAAATTACAATAAAAGTTTAAGTAAATTATGTAAATGCATGTATGAAGTTGTAATAAGTGTTAGTGAGTGTGAATATATGTAAATACATTAATCAACCGGTCGCGAGAAGCCACAAACATGGCGTGGGTCCATTGCATTTTCCACCGCGATTGAATTGCTGTTATATGCAAAGCAAAACTTCAAAAAAAAAATTGTGAAATGATAAGAAGAGTGATTTACGTGCGTATGTAGGTTTTGGAAATTAAAATATATTTTCACCCAAGAATAATAATGCATTTTCTGAAGTTGATAATTATTGTTTGACTACTATAAAAAAGCAACTAGCGAATTATGAATGTGTATTACCAACAATTTACCATTTTAGTAAAAATTTTCGTCTCAATAAAGACGCGTTCAAATAAATATTGCAGGTGGTGGAAGGTCGGCTTCAGTATAATGCGCCCGCCGTATTTATTTTCAAACAACTAAGAATGTTTCAATGAATCCTTCAGGAAAAGTTCTGTGAATGATAAGTTTTCTTTACACGCAAAATTAAGACTATTTTTTTTATCTTCAGCCTGTAATTAAATTTACGCTTGTTTACTTAAAGTAAAAGGATTGATATGATCTCTCAAAAACTTTCTTTCGTTCAGAGAAATCCTTTGCTCCTCTTCCTCTACTAATAAAGCTGCTACCGCAATAGAATCCATTATTTTATTATTTAAATAAATTGTTTTTAGTAAAATAAAGTAAAAATGTTTGGTGGTTTTATCAAAAAGATAAGAAACCTGAGAAAAACCCGCTCAATTTCGCATCAGCACTTGGTAACGCTGATTCGAACATAGTTCATATAGTTGGCAACACTTAACTTCGAACCGACGGGGTAGCTGATATGATTTTCGAGGAGTTCGGCACCGTGGCTTTCGGCGTATCGGTAGTTCGTTCGGTGTTCGTGATACTGGCACTAATTTCTATTTCGCGTGTTTTGTGGATTCACTGTTTTCAACATCTCTTGGTTTCTTTACTCGAGGTACCACTAGGACAATTTGTAAGGTTATGCGATTTTTATTCATGCCAGTATACTTGCTTTTGTTAGATATACCGCAGGTACTGCTAAAGTTTGTTCAACGGCACGTACAAATTGAGCACAGATCATTTCTTCACTGACTAAAGTAGGACTTGAGAAGAGTGAACCGAAACAGAAAAATTTATACGAATGAAGTACATAACAAAGTTGGATGGTAGGCAGCTGTATATTCAGCACTAAAATACTGCTACAATTCATTCCGAATATCTAACAAGCATAAAATAACGATGATATGATACGTATGTATGTATGCATGTCTATAAGAAGACATCATCTCAGTAACAACAGTTGTTGATGAAATTAATGGGCAATTAAGTCTTTATTTGACGGATGTAGAAAATTTAGCAGATTCGCCAAGCTTGTACCTTTTGAAATGATATTTTTTATATTTACTAAATAAGTGTATTAAAAATACAAAAAAGTAAATAATAATAACAACATGACATATTTTTGGTTCGTTCAAATTTCAGCTTTCATGGTCAAAAAATTGGAACGAATCCAAAAATTAATACGTACATATGTATATCTGCGAAGAATTCACAAACCAAATACCGCACTTTGACGCTCAAGCCTTCGATACGCGCCTGCGATGCTACTTGATGTCGCTGCTTCGCGATCTCCTGACCAGTTTTTTCCCTTCTTTCTTTCTTTACTTCTTGGTCAGATACGAAAGCGACTGGACTGGTCGCGGCATTCGCTTGACAGTGTCTGTAATTGATCCGTACAAACTGTCAGTCTAATTAACATGACAGCATTTGCGAGTGACGAAGGTCCTGCGACAATGCACAAACCATGCTTAGGGAGCTGGTATCTTCAGCAAAAAAGTACTTTGTGGTCACTTTGCGCTAAATTCCAACATTAAAAACAATTTTTGTCAGTGCTTTTTATTGCGTATCGTTTCCTTTTAAATACATTTTTTACTTATTCCCTATGTCTATTTTTGTTCCTCTTTAAGCTTCAGCTTTCAGCTTTTCAGTCGGCTTCAGTTGTCATTTAACGTGCTTAATGTCATTATTATAAGATTTTTGAAAGGAAGTTGTGGCCATAGGGAGAGCAACACACGTAAATATGTAGATATAGGCATATGTAATAACGTGCATATAATTCTGATATGGTGATAGCTTTTCCCTTCATAAACCAGAAATCTCACTGCAGCGGCAACAGCGTGATTAATTGGATTTCAGCGTTGCCTGGTGACCGTGTCATTTATGTATACCTATACATAAACATAATATGGCCGCTGTGGTGCAGTGGGTAGAGTGCTCGCCTACTATGCCAGAGGTCTCGGGTTCAAACCCCAGTCCGAGCAAACACCAAAAAAATTTTTCTAATTAGTAAAAATCCAATTATTGGGTTTTTTAAGAGCAGCGGTCACCTCTCGGCATTGGGCGACATACCCTCCGAGAGTATTTCTGCCATGAAGAAAGCTTCTCCCAAAAAATGCATTCGCCGTTCGGAGTCGGCATAAAACTGTAGGTCCACCCAATTAGTAGGAAAAACAAAAAGGAGCACACCTAGAATTGGGAGAGAAGCTCGGCCATAAAACTCGTCAGAGTTATAATAGCGCCATTGTATTATATTATATTATACATAAACATGATAAAAATCATCTGTTCCTCGGGGATAAGCAGTAGAACAGAATCTGTGGTAAAATCACTTTTGTTCTTTTTATATGGCAATAACGGGTTCCATTAATCGAGTCTTGTCATATGGAGAGAAAAATTATACGAGAACAACTAAGAAATGTCACCAGTCCGCAACATTGGAGGTTAGGTGTAACCCAAAAGGTGAATGATCACATCTGAATTCGAAAACATAAGATTAAGTGGCTATCAAATGCTCTGATCAGTTTTAATTGGAGACTTCCCGAGCTAAAAAATTTCACTGAAATATACCAATTACCATAACACTTACGAACCTCCATACGTAATATATACCTATACTAATTATATAAAAATGATTGTATGGAAAATGTATGTAACGCGATAACTCAAAAAGTACTGGACCGATTTTAATAATTCTTGTTTTTAAATGTCATAAATCGTGAATTCGCGATAACCATGTACTTTTTTGGCATTTCTGAGACTTTATTACCTTTTTCCCGGTTTTAAATTTCGAAGAACTCAAAAAAGCGCAAGCATATACGGATTTGTATGCCGCGTCTCCAGATATGGGCCAAAACGTGGACGTCTGACCGCGCAATATGTCTGAGCGATATTGCTATCGAATGAAAGGTCTTGATTTGGACTTTGGACATAGAGCTCTTTTAACAGTGATTCCCAGGCCGGGTCCCCAGCTGACCATCGAATGTTTCTGAGCGATAAGGGTATCAAATGAAAGATCCTAATCAGGAATTCAACACAGAATTCTTTTAATAGTGATGTCTAGGCCGCGTTCCCACGTATGGGTCAAAACGTGGAACCGGATGACCCGGAATGTTTCTGAGCGATATTGGTATCGAATAAAACGCCATGATTAGGACTTCAGCACAAAACTCTTTTAATTGTTTGCCTAGGCCGGGTCCCCAGATATGGGTTAAAATGCGGAACCGGATATTTTTGTGAGATATTGATATCAAATTAAAGATGTTGAGACGGCTTCAACAAAGAGCTATTTTCACTGTGATTCCTAGACCGGGACATAAAGTGGGCCCAGATAACCCCGGAATAACTCAACTTAACTTGATTTGACTGGATTTAATTAACGGGTATTTGCTAGTGTATAATAAAATGTATGTAAATACTTTACCTTAGAACAAAAGTTGTCCAACATGCATTCGTCATACGTAGGAAGGAACTGCAAAATAGAAAAACACAAGGAATGTTAGGTTAATCTCATATACCCTCGATGAAAATGCATAAATAATAGGTAATTATAATCATAATAGGCAGCTGTAGCAAAATAATGACAAGAATAAAAATAAAAATACTGTATCCTGAGTTAAAGAATCCTAAGTCAAAGCAGGAACCTTAACAGTACGACATTTGGCGATGAAACACTAAACCGTCTGCACCGAAGATAAATGGTTTGAGACGTTGCTCGATGAGATCAACGTCAAATCGCCGCGAGGCAATCTTGAAGTCCAAGAGAACAAACTAATGCCGAGTTTACTGAAGATGACCAGCAGTTGGAGGCCTGCCTCGACAACATCTTCACCAAGATACCAACAATCAGTGCCGAAGTCGCGGAAACGGGACATACGAACGCCGCAGCGAGCGACGAAACTCGTAGAGGATATTGTAGACAAAAAAGGGAAGATCGGAAAAAGGGATGGAAGCAGTTTGGGGCCTCCAGAACAACATTGTTGATAGCATAGTTTTGAAATGCAACAATGCAATTTATAATATTTTTATTTATAAATTTTATTTTTTTTTTGTATGTATTGTTCACTCATATACAATGAAAGTTGTTGCATATTTCATTGTGTGATTTGTGATTATTTTTTTCTGTGGTCTTTTAGGTTCTTTGAACAAAGATTTTGTCTGAGGGGACCCCTAGTGAATTTTCATGGCGAATAATTTTCTAGAATATTCTAATCCTCTATCGACCTTCAAAATACGATTCTTTCGCGCTTTATGAAAGAGGGTGAAGACGATCTCTTCGTATAGCGGGTTAAAGTATTCTATGAAATTAAGCTCGTGCAATTTTACTATTACTTTCTCCACAACATATTTCTATACGCCATGTATTTTAACAGTTTTTTCCTTATTTTAAAAATCACTTAGGCTAAATTGAGCAAATTACTTTATTGTGTTTAATCGAGTTTAGACCGACCTAACTTTATTGGGTAGGAGTAAAAAGGAGAACTGATGATTATTGTGAAAGTTAAAGCGCAATATACATACATATATTCTCTTTTCTAAGCACAAGGACACAACTACCACCCGACATAACTACCGGCAACACAGAACCTTAAACTATTACACTGCGTCTGTTTTCCCCTTACAGGCATACAAAAATACAAAAAGAAATAATGTCAGCAATTGCAGTGGTTTTGCCTTTCCATCAGATTTGACTGTTGCGATTTTTTTTTTGTTTGAGCCAAACTTACATTTCCGTTACTGAATTGACTTTGTTTCACTGGCTTCTGGTTTCACTTCGTTTTCTCTTTCTTTTGCTCCGTTTATTTTGTGCTGCTCGTCAATTCAATTCAATTCAATTCAATTCAATTCAATTGTTGCATTGTTTTTAGTCATGATTTTTTTTTAATTATATTTGCCAACAACAAAAAAATAAACTACATACCTATCTGTTTCACTACATTGCCTCTTAGCCAACAGCCCTCTGCTCCCGACCGTTAAACCGCCTACTGTTCTTCTGGCCTTTGTTTGTGAAGTATTTACCAACTTTCAGCTATTCAAATTGGACACTAAACGTGTCAGTGCAACTCTCTTAATTGTGTGATTGATTGATTTATGGTGTGCACTGTACAGGTTACTGCTTCTCTTCCAACCAACCAATAAAAAAGAAAGCAAGTGGACGGGGATCCTTGTTAGTTGCCATTGTTCGATTGTTCGGCCCGTTTGTCAACATATGCAGTCATCTGCATACATACATATGTATGTACATACATACATTCAGATGTACTTTCCTAAATACATATTTGCATGTGACCACCTCTTCGTTTGAGTTTGTATAACTTTTTGTCTGTTTGTACATATGTATGTATGTATGTGAGTTTTATTCCTAGCATTCGGTTTGGTTGGTTGATCAGTTGGCTATGCGCGCCTCTTTTTCATTATGTTGGACTTTACTTTCCTTTTTTATTACGAAGATTAATCAAAAGATTTTCGTGTTGATTTTGGCAATTAAAATGGGGTACCTAATAATTCCAATTAGTTTTGAAATTTGCCCCCAGAATCTAGTTTTCTATTTTATTTTTTATGTAGGTATGTACATATTTAGGCGCTCCGGCCCAGAAAGTATTTCTATCGAAAATCGCTAAAGGCAGAAGAAAAGGAAGACCTCCACTGCGTTGAGAAGATCAAATGAACAGCCACGCTGCCTACTTTGGTATTTCCAGCTGGCGCCATGCTGCACGAAACAGACACAACTTTATTGGACACGGCCAAAAGCGTCCATGCGGTTACGCGCCAATTAAGAAGAGAAGAGAAGACCTACATACATACATATGTACATATGTATCTCTCTATGTCAAATCAGTATATTTTATTATCATCACTAATGCATTAATCAGATCTGACCCAGTAGGAGAGCTCGAACATACAAAGAAAAAAGTTCCACCGCAGAAAAAGGGTACACACAAACTTATCCAAATAATTCTATTACATTGAGTTGACAACAACAACTGTGAAAATAATGAATAACGGTGCCGCCGATCAGCGCTGTTGCCGCAGAAGCATGGAGCTTCAACACCTCGGCCAACTTATACATATCTACATATGTATATACATATAACATCCACAAACATTTGGCGCTTTTATTTTTATGAACAAGCAAAGCGCTACATAGCAATCACAATTATAGAAGATTGTAATAAACTTTATTAAATAAAGCATCACCAAAAAACCATGGGGCGCTCAACTGGCGGACGACTCGCAAACTCGCGTTTGGCTGTGTGTCTCCTTGTACACTTATAAATCGGGCTTAAATGGGTGTTATTGCTGTTGTAAGTGACGTTTTGAAAATCAAAAATCTAATTTAGCAAAGTACCTAAAACGATTTTGGTTGGAATTTATGTATGTATTTATGTGAGATCATATGGTTGTATTGAGAGCTAAAACACACTCAGACTGCTACATGAAGGATAATCTGGAAGAGAGATTTGGAGACAGTCGCTGTCGATTTTTTGTAAAATAAAGGTTTAGCACTAGTTAGTAATTCTCTAAGAGCTTAAATAATCAAGTCAAGAAATAATCAAAAATGTAAGTATTTTATACTAGGTACTTTAAAGGTAGTTCAGGAATCTTTGTGAGACCATTCGCGCTTATTTAATGGAATTTTAACAACATGATACTTACGTCAGAGTTTTTAACCTGATAATATTAATCTTTATGTGACAACTTTCATGAAACAAAAGTCAGTCAAGAAATCTCAGTTGGGCATACAAAGCATAAGTAGTAAAAGAGCAAACATAAAAAATGAAATAAAAGTTTTTTCTTGTGTGGTAAACGGAAAAATAAATAAAAGGAACAACGAAAAATCAATCAACGAAATAAATCAAAATAATATCTGACGCATGAACATAAGTGGGGTACATATGTACGTATGTATGTACTTAGAAATATGTATGTATATGTATCAGGGACCGTAATCATTAGGAGCTTATAAAAAAATCGCCATTTAATCATTATATCGCACACTAAATCAAAAAGCGTTACAACTCAAAATTCAAAAATTTTCAGGAGAGGCAAAAAACTTTTTAATTTTTATAGGCAATGATATGGGAAAAGGCTACGTATAATAGTTATTTCTCAGTTAAAAAAAAAAGGAAAAGATTTTTTGGCAGCCGCTAGAGATATATTCTGTGTACCAATTTATGTAAGAACCCCGATTTCGAAAAATTTTGAGGTGTAACGCTTTTTGATTTAGTGTGCGATATGTTGAGCTTTTTAATATTTCATCAAAAATAATCATTATTTTTTGAGTTTTATTTTTTTTTTTTGATCAGAAATAACACCTATTCCTTGCGCGACATTTATTCTTTCAGAAATAATCATTATTTTTTTAGATTTATTTTTTTGATCAGAAATAACACTATATTCACTCCTCAATGTCTTTTAAATTACTTACTTATTTTAAAAATTGATTAAAGCTATTGAAAGCTCGGCCATTTCTCTTGAAGACAACGTTTTAATTTTTCAGATATCTTTCTTGTAACTTGCAATATTGCATATTAAGCTTCATTAGTTTTGCAATATTTTCTCCAGCACGATGGTGCCATTCGTTTTTCTGGGTTCGTTTAGGAGATATTTGACTATGAAGTTCTGTCCGTCTGTACGTATGGTTCGTCGGTTTGAATGCAAACTATTCCCTCAGTTTGGGAGATATCAAATTGAAACTCGATATACGAAAATACTAATATGTACAATTGATAATTTTTCGGAATCGGCCAAATCGAACCACTATAACATATAGCTGCCATACAACCGATTGTTCAGATATAGGCATTATGTCGAATTAGTTTCGATAATTGTGAACAAAAAAGTCCAAAGAAGCAAAGCTTTAAAATGGATTTTGAATATCCGAGTTTTCAACAGAAGTTAATATGGGATTATGGAAATACCTATACAATAACTAAATTTTAGGCCACCAAAAGTGAACTAAAACTTTTCTAAATAAATATTTGTTCCTTCGGAGGCTCGAAATCTATTTTAGGGCTATGCTCCTTGGACTTCTTTGTTCAGAATAGATCAGAGAATACATCTGTAGCCGAAACAAAGTCGGTTATATTCCATCAGAACAAATGGCAAGCTCTAATGTACATATGTATATACATTTATATAAATACATATGTTTCCCTAACGACTCTATACGTGAGCGGGCGGGGAGGGTATGTATGTGCACGTTTTGGGGATAAAGACGGAAAAATGCAAACTGATAAATTTTTGGACTGGCGGCTGCTGGTCGGACGCAACACTGACGTCGCTGGTGGTATTTGCTGTTCATATATTTATATGACATACATAGTCTACCTACCCTGCAAAAAGTGGGACCACGTAATATGCTAGTACAGGACCAGGTTACGTTGTGACAGTTCCTAGTTACAGAGGTGGTCCAAATATATGAAAAAAATATGGTTACATTAACATTGCGATGTCATTGGACATGACCACCCCTGCTTCACCGCTGCATAACAAAGGACTATATAAAAAACCACCCCATTTGGGCCATAGACTAGTCTGCTTACAGTGGACCACGTTTTAAACTACATCCCAATACCCTAGACCGAGCCAAATTGCCGACCAACCACGAATTAGTTGGCGGCGAACGACAATTTACATTCGATGTGGTCCGATGCAGCATAACATGTAACCAAGTCCGTAACCACGTCCCTTCAGACCTACTTTATAGCCCCGTCCCATTGGACTACCTGGTCCTCAAATTTTTGAAGGGTAGTTACATATGTATGTATGTATGTATAAAGCCTCTAGCTGAAGGTTGACGACGGAAATCAATTCTCTGCCGCCTAACTAACTAACTGACATACTAACTTGAATTTCTTGATACCCGAATGCCTATCAACCAGGAAGAAATTTGATTAAGCTCTGAAAAGCGCGAGCTTGCCGCAACCCAACGCTTAATAACACTAACAACAATAGAAAGGCGACCACAAAAGCGCAATTTATGTGGCAGCTCTTCAATGAAGTAAACCGAGCCGGGGAACAGAAAAAAGAGAAACCGAAGTGTAGAAGATTGAAAAGGCAACATTGAAATATTTATAAAAAATTCAATAAAAAAGGACAATGCATACATAAAGAAGAAAAGCATACAAAGATTTTAGTTGTGTAGGTGAATTTATGTACATATACATACCTATGTACATTAGAGCGTATCGCCAAAAAAAGTTTAAAATGTTCCCCTCTGGTTCGAATGTTTACTCCTTGGAGATTTCAAAAATGGAAAAAAAAAATTTTTTTCGGCACCCTGTAAAAACAGCGAAATTCGTTTTTTGCTTATAACTTTTCTATTTGGTGTTTGATTTTAACGAGCAATATATTGTTGTAAAGGTTTTAACCCGTGTCATATTTCGTCCATATAAGCCATTAACCTGCGACACCAACTGTAGCTTTTATTAAAATTTATTTAAAACCAACACCCTGTATTAAAAAAAAATTATTTGAATAAAGTAAATTTAGCCTTGAATTTAGTTTTGACATCATTATATGAGTAAAAAACATTATTACTTATTAATATTAGCTCTGTTTAATGAACAAACAAAGTTCGGAGCAGGTTAGAGCAGAGCAAAGTAGGGCAGCTGTCGAAATAGAGCAACATAGAGCAACTCAGAGCAGAAATGCCATGAAGAAGTACATAGTACACTCAAATGATCGATTGGAGCTCATTTAGAATTACAGAGCCACCAAGCTTGCAATTTTATTCTGATACGGAATTGCAGGAACTACAAAATTCTAATGATGTTATAAAAATACCTGATTAATATTTCCAAACAGCAGTGATTGATACTAATTATACTAATTATAACCTATTAATTTACTCAGATTTTCTATGCCATTCTCTAAATACTGAGCGATTTGAACAGGTAGTAAGTGATTCTTGTACAGAAGTTGCCGACGAGGAACGCCTAGGTTTTATACTCGCTAAAGTAAGTAGCCGAGAACGTTACAGAAAATTAGAGCCCAGAAAAGATTTAGCATAAATGCATTACATTTATTTCCTCATTATATGCAGGTAAATATTCTTTTTATACCATTCATGGGAATGAAATGGTATTATAACTTTGTACCGAAACACAAATGGTGAAAGTACCAGAACGAGGCGTTGCAGACCTACGAAAATATACACCAATATGATCAGGATCATGAGCTGAGTCGATTAAGCCATGTCCGTCTGTCTGTCTGTCTGTCTGTTTAATCGCAAACTAGTCCCTCAATTTTTCAGATATCTGCATGAAATTCGGAATGTGAGTGTATTTTTAGGAGAAGCTTATCATTTGTCGGAATCGGCCGAATCGGACCACTATATCATATAGCTGCCATACAACCGATTGTTCAGATATATATATATATTTTAGGGTATAACTTCTCCATCTAAATAATGACACTTCTTTTTCTAAGGAATCTTTGTATAAATTACCCAGAGAATTGAAAGTATAAATTAAACAATATCAGACTATGCAGCTTTTCATTTCCCCATTCGTGAAAGGTATGCAGTCTTTGGTACGTCCGAAGTCAGCCGCGCTCTTACTTGTTTTTCTTAGTATTCAGGAAACAATTTTTTTTTTCAAATACAGGGTGTTGGATTTAGTAAAAATAGAATAAAAGCTGAACTTGGCATGATGGGCTAAAAGTTTCTATGGATGAAATATTGCCTTGGTGAATACCTTTCTAAAAATGTATCACTTTTGAAAATCGAACGTAAAATATAGAAATTATAAAAAAAAAACAAATTTCGCTGTTTTTACAGGGTGACAAAAAAATTAAAAAAAATTTTTTTGAAAACCTCATAAGGTAAGTGTTCAAACCGGGGGGGAACATTTTCAACTTTTTTTTCCTCCATACACCGTGATACGCTCTAATGTACATACATATATACAAATTTACTATTTATGTTGGCTACATTGTGTTTGCAGAATGTCGTGAATTAGAAATTTTATCACAAAGTTAATTTAGGCGGCAGCTAAATTTGTGGGTTTTGTTCGGCATATTGACTCTAAAAAGTGAAGGCAACAATTCTCAAAGACTGTTGCGGCGCAGTGCTGGAATGGCATTGAATGTGGCGGCTGGCTCTCAAGTTTGTGGCTACGTGCAGTGCCTGTTGATCCGCAAATTTTAAGAAGAATTAAACCAAAACTTGCCTATTTTATTTACATATTTAATTTTCTTGTTTCTTGTAAGCTTTAATGTAGCGTTTTCAATTTTGCTTGCTTGAATTAAAATTATTTATTCATATTAATTTTCATATGTATGAGTTCCTCTTCAAACTCCAAATAAAACTGCCTAGAATACACATCAGAGAAGTGCCTAAAACTAATTATTTAAAATGGCATGTTTTTATCATCGTTTGTTTGCTTGTTTGCAAGTACATAGTAAGCTAATTTCAACTCAAATTTGTATTGACTTTTTAGGCTTCCGCAGCCTCGACATTTGTAGGTATTATGTACTTTAATTCGATTGCAGTGGCGTAGTAACGGGGGGTTTTGGGGACAAACCCCCCCCCCCCCCCCCCCCGAAAGATTCGTTTTGACCATAAAACCATCTTTGACTTTATTAGCATATATTTCTTTTTCAGGAAAAAATCAATGAGAATAGTAATTTTTCGAAATTGGTAATTCGAAATTTAGCGCTTTTTCACGAAGTATTACTTATAATTCTAGCGTTTGTTGAGCCGTAGGAAAGTGCAAGAACCGCAGGAATTTTACCACAATTTACATTCTTTGTATGTACTTATATTCGCTCTTTTGTGGTAAAATTCCTACGGTTCCTGCACTTCCCTACGGCTCAACAAACGCTTATTTTGAAGTTTGTTTTTTCTTTTGTTTATTATTTTTTTTTTCTTTATATGTAGTTTTTTTTATTTTTGTTTTTCCGATACACATTTTTTTTATTTGTAAGCTCGAATGCTCGAATGTCTGTACGGGCATTTGAACAACAAACGGGCTTCAAACAAAAACGATCAGATCGAATTGCTCGATACCCGGGTATCTAGGGCTCTAGTTAAAAGTCGATTTTATTGAAAACTATATACTTGTCGTTTTCGATTAGCCATCACACAAGTAAACAATTTTTCAATAAAAATCGCCTTCAGCAGGATTTCTAAGCTTATGGAAAAATCAGAAAAATCGTAGAAATTTCTAAAAGTGGATTCAAAATTTCAAAGCGCGGCCAGAATTTATAGAAGATTTTGAGGAGATTTCTAAGTGTACTGTTATGTAGCCAACCAATTTTAGTGTAAAAAGTGCCATTCTCAATGCTGTAAAAATTTCCGTCGATTTTAGTAATTTTTTTCTGTAGGGTGTTTGCGTTATATGTACGTGAGACCGTTCCAATTAAAATTTCCGAAAAGCCAATGAAATTTTTCAAAAAGTTGAATGTTGCGTATTATTATATTACAATTGAATGAGCTGCAAAATTGCATACTCAAAAATCTTCTAAAAAATGTAGCTTTATAATTCTTAGCCCCTTTTTATGATAAGTACTTCCTTAACTTTAAAAAATTGGAAATACTAAAAATACTGCCTAAAAAGTTAACAATAATCGCTGCTAAATATCTGGGTTACTTTCGAGCATCACCTACATTAACCAAGATATGCGTTAGAAATATAAACATTAAAATTAAATATAAAGCACAAAAAGAAAATTATTGTAGGTACATATGAAAAACTCTCTATCTAGTAGTGAAGTGCGGTTTGTGCGACGTAATCTTTTGTCGGCTAACTACTAATTGTGTTAGATATCATGTCCGAGGGTTAATTTGACTGAGTCTGACAGAGCAACAGAACAACACCAATTTTTAACATGAAAAAGAGTGATAATTTTTTGATGTGTAAACATCTTTGCTGTAGCTATGAGTGATTTCGAAAAACAGGTAAAGTTTACGCGTAAACGTAAATGACCTTTGTGTTAGTGCACTGCTGCGTCCGTGTGAATCGCTTGGCATTGTCAGTTGCAGGTAGGTAGATAGACATGTACTTACAAATGCATGCACGCATAGCCGTGCAAATGCAAATAGCAACAACAACAGCAACGAAGCGAAGTGAAGTTGTTGTTGTTGTTTTCTGCAACAATGCGACAAATAGGCAAAATAAAAAGGACCAACCTGTTTGAACATGTATGCAAATGTGTGGATATGCATACCTACATCTACCTATCTAATTTTCTATGCAATATTGGTATCAAATGAAAGGTTTTGAGCAGCACTTCGATATGAAGCTCTTTTCATTGTGACCCCTAGGCCGGGTCTCCAGATATGCGTCAAAGGTGCACTCGGATGATCTTGCATGTTTCTGAGCAATACAAAACAAAACAACATAAAATTCAAAAGTAAAAAACCAAAACAAATAAAAACAAAATATTAGCAGTCACAATGACAACAAAAAATTATAAAAAACGATAGTCGCCTTTTAATCCATAGAAAACCAGGAAAAAAGGAATATATAATAATAATAATATAATACAATGGCGCTATTATAACTCTGACGAGTTTTATGGCCGAGCTTCTCTCCCAATTCGAGGTATGCTCCTTTTTGTTTTTCCTACTAATTGGGTGGACCTACAGTTTTATGCCGGCTCCGAACGGCGAATGCATTTTTTGTGAGAAGCTTTTTCATGGCAGAAATACACTCGGAGGGTATGCCGCCCACTGCCGAGAGGTGACCGCTGCTCTTAAAAAATCCAATAATTGGATTTTTACTAATTAGAAAAATTTTTTGGTGTTTTGCTCGGACCGTGGTTTGAACCCGAGACCTCTGGCATAGCAGGCGAGCACTCTACCCACTGCACCACAGCGGCCACAAAAAGGAATAAGGAGAAGGGAATAAATATACGATTTCGAAACAGTTTACACATCAATATTCATGAATACCCGTTATTCACGCTTTAATTTTTTTTAAATATCCCAACTTTAAAAGCTTAAAACTATAAACTTAGAATTATTGGAAACCAAGGATATTATTGAAAAGTGTTAATAATTACTTGAACCTTTAGGATTCATCACGATTACTTAAATGAAATGCTTTAAATAATAATATATATATATATATATATAAGTTGAAACTAGCACTTAAAAATATGTAAGAAAAAAACAAAAAAATTAACTTCAGATATGCTAAGTTACGACCATCTGGCGCAAGTGCAGAGTATGGGGTCGGGAAAAAAGCGATGAATTATTGTTCCCCATTCTATGTCCAATATGTGGGTATGTTTTTTTTCTGTAATTGTAACAATTTTACAAAATTCAATTTTGGGCGCATAAAACTTGAAAATCCACCTATGCGCGTAGATTTCCAGAAGAGAATATGAGACTTACTTTTGAAGTATAGTTAAAGGCCCTTGGCAACTGACAATCTGGCATGTCAAGCAGTGTGTATGTGTGAGTTTTTGTGTGTGTTAGTGCAATCGGCAGTCGTCGTGCTACACGTTCTTGTTCGGACTCGCGTTGATGAGAATCAAATCTTTTAGATATTTGCGTCAATCACCCGACACTCACACATATGTATACACTTCTTAACATTCCAGATTTTAAGTGGCCAAGGGCCTTAAGAGTTTGATATATGTATTATAAGCGATATTTGTGTACTAAAATGTTAAATTATAGTCTGAAAAAATTACATTTCGCTAGCTTAGAGTGCAAATTGTGTAAGTCCACTTTTATGAAAAAGTGTATTTTTATGTAGAACGCTAGAAAAATCAAATACGCACCGCGCTAAACAAGTCTGAGATACTTGTCATATTTCTACTCGTTGTTATTCAGTGATACGCAAATTGTGTAAGTCCAAAAAGCGAAAAAAATTGTGTAAGTCCAAAATATTTATATGAACAGAAATTTTTTTTCATTTCGAATTTTTTTTTGTTTTTTGTCTCTCCTACAAAGTTTTAAAAAAGGACTTACACAATTTGCATTCTAAGCTAGCGATTTTTATCATTTGTAAAAAAAATTGTAGTTTTTTTTGGTAAATTTTTTACATTGCCTTCCAAAAAAAAAAAACAATATAGGCGGAGAAAATCGTCTTTATTACTGGCATTTTGTTTTTGTTTCCGAATCGTTAACTGTCAATCATGTTTCTATGACATTTAACGTTCACGTTGCGTCCTCTTTCCTAATTTTTCATGGTTATGCCGTGGTTATGCTTACGAGCAAAACACCGATGAAATTCGGACACATTTTCGTTCTCGGTGAAAGATTTAACACATTATTACCCCGAAACCTCGGCGTGCTGGGTGCTTTTCCACCCAGCAAATATGATCGATGTGAGAGTCCGAAAATTTTCTCACTCGTCGGAGTGCACAACAACAATTACACGTTGCTAGTCGAGTATTGTCGTAAGCATATCCACGGTATTACAAACGTCAAATGAAAACAATGCAGGGTGATAAAAATTAATTTTTTTAGAATCGGGTAAAAATCAGTACAAATCAGTATAAAATCCAAAAAATCAGTATTTCTGAAGGTTTTTAAAACCATCAGTACGGAGCACGAAAAATCAATATTGTACTGATGAAATCAGTACGTCTGGCAACCCTAGTTCATTTTCATATCTGGCCGTGTTTTTAAATGTTGATAGAACGCTACGACCGGGCGATATTTCGCTCGGCGTTGGATCTGTTTAAGGCTTAAGGAGGGTCGGCTTCGATATAATGCGTTCGTAGGGCGGGACATATGCCTATATTATTAATTTATTTTGGTTACTTGTTTCTAGTTTTGGTTACTTTTATTTTGTATTTTGGTAAATTTAAAATTTTTTAAGTGGCAACGCTGATCACAATATTAAAGCATTTCAGTTAATGTTGGTTTTAAAATTGAAAAAAAAAGCAAAACAAACGAGATAAAACTTGAAAAGGAGAACAAATTAAAGTACATATGTACATATTTATATATATTATATACAAGTACCTGGATGACCGAGCTTATCTCGGGCTGCCATTTTTTCGCAGGTCCTCGCAAGCGAAATAAAAAGTTAAAATAAACAAATTAGTGGAAAAATTAAAATTTTCAGAAGTTTGCGCCCGAGACCCCTTGTATACTAAATTTCATGAAAATTGTTGAAGCCATTATTGAGATCCAGAACTAAGGTAATTCCGACTCGCTTGGCCGTGATACCTCTACCTCTTCATGTCCTTCTCCCTCATCTTTTCTTTTTCTTTTCTCTTTATCTTTCATCTCCGTTTCCTTTTCCCTTTCCTTTCCCTATCGCTCTCCCTAACCCCTCGTTTTCTCTCACCCTCCTATTCGTTCTCCATTCCCCTCTCCCATTCTATATTGGTTTCCTCTCCCTTCTCCCTTTCCCATTCCCATTCCATTCCATTCGACTTTCTTTTTTCTTTTCATGTTCCCTTTACTTAGGGAACCAGGTTCAGCATTATATCGAAGAGATCTCTATATTGAAGCCATGATTCCCAATTTTCGGAGTCATCTATGTTCAAGTCCCCATTAAGACCTTTAATTTGATACCAGTTTCGCTCAAAAACATTCGAGGGTCAACCGGGTCCACGTTTTGTCCCATATCCGAGGACCCGTCCTAGGCATTACAATTAAAATAGTTCTATGTCGAAGTCCTCATCAAGACCTTTTATTTGATACCCATATCGCTCAGAGACATTCGAGGCTCATCCGGGTCCACGTTTTGACCCACCCATATCTCTGGACCCGGCCTAGGCATCACAATTATAAGAGTTCCATGTTGAAGTCCTCATCATTACCTTTCATTTGATACCCATATCGCTCAGAGACATTCGAGGCTCATCCGGGTCCACGTTTTGACCCATATCTCGGGACCCGGCCTAGGCATCACAATTAAAAGAGTTCTATGTTGAAGTCTTCATCAGTACCTTTCATTTGATGCCCATATCGCTCAGAGAAATTCGAGGGTCATCCGGGTCCACGTTTTGACCCATATCTCGGGACCCGGGATTAAAGTTAGAAAAAAAATTATATTTTTCGAGAGTTCACCTCCGAAGCTCTCTGCATACCAAATTTCATGAAAATCGTTGGAGCCGTTTTCGAGATCCTGATTATATATATATATATATATATATACAAGAATTGCTCGTTTAAAGGTATTAGATGTATGTATGTATGTATGTATATAAAACCTCTTTAAATTTCTGCTTGATATCATCACATACCCTGCAGGGAACTCAATAACTAGTGAACAAAATTTCTAGTTCCGAACTAGCGAAAAGGTGTCAAAAATGAACTAGATTAATTGTAGTTATACCCTCACCAGTTCAGAAGGAGTGAATTGAGGGATCATTATAAGACACACTTTGATTTGTATGCAATTTCGAAGTGACAAAAATTCTATGAAAACTTTTCGTTCGTTCAATTGCCGTCGGCTTTGTATATTTCTGCAATTCTCAGATGTTTAGTGAAGCGTTTTATAAAAAGAGTTTTCTATACGAATCTTAACTTGTATGAAATGAAATGTTCCCCTAATTGTGCTTTTCCGATCCCTCATGCTTACTTAAAATTTTTTTATTTTATTACTTTTTAAATATTTTTGTAAATTTTTATTAAATAAGTAAATAAAAAAATAAAAAAAAAAAATGATCATCTGCCCCGACACCGACAGGATTCGAACCCGCGCTCGTCAGATTTATTGTCACACGCGTTAGCCAGTGGGCCATCGTGCGAATTCCATGAAGCTTGTCATATGCTGCACTTAAGCGGCAAATATAAAACTGTAGCATTTGTAGGTACTTGTAGCTAGTTCAGAACTATTGAAATTGTGCCAATAAACGAACTAGTGAAAACTGTAGAATTTAGTACTAGTTCGCAACTATCGAAAATGTAGGACAGAGAGTGACAATTGACACCGCCTAGGACATCGCCGTGTTAAATTCGCCAGCTGATAACATGCAAAAGAGATTTAGCTAGCACCAGTAGTTGCGACAAATGCACTAGAAGCGACCTAGTTCGGAACTAGAGATTTTCCCTACAGGATATCTACGCTTTCAAGCATCTACAGTGTATATTCTACACCCACACATTTACTCGTCTAAGCACAAAAATTCATGCAAATGTGGATACGTATTGTATGTATCCCATTGTAGTGTTCAACTCAACATTTTGGGACAATTTATGGATACAATACCACGTAGAGTAGGTACATATATGTATACGGAAAGGAGACGCTACGGACGGCCCCAGTTTGTTTACTCGAATATGCAAAGTAACCCATCAACGCTAAACAGCAAGAGCAGCCAACGAACGCCAGTCACTGGGGAGGGGCACTTAGCAGCGACGAGGCGCGGGAGCACGTAAATTGGGGTTAACATATGCGCTCAACAGCAGTCGACATAAATAGAATAAAACAAGTAAGGAAGCCTAAGTTCGAGTGCAATCGAACATTAGATACTCAGCTGTATGCTTTCATTGTTTGTTTGCGTTTGTTCGATATAGGGTGTATTTTATATGAAACGAGTGCTGCATAAACAGGGCGCAGCCACGCCCATTTTCAAAATTTATATCAATCATCCAAATAAGCATACAAATATTATTGTTAGTGCAAAATTTCATCCCTCTATGACTTTTAGTTACAAAGACTTCACGTTACAAATTCCAAAAGGGTGTTCCAGAAATATCTTTGTTAAAAAGTAGGCGTGGTCATAAACCGATTTCAATACATTTTTGCGTGTCTATTAACACATGTTATAAAAGTGTATAAACCAAGTTTCGTCATAATATCTCAATTATTTGTCGAGTTAAAGGCTAAGAAATCTCATATATCCCTTTGTCTAAAAAGAGGCGGTGCCACGCCCATTTTCCAAACTTTTTTATTTTTTGTTTCCGGTCTATTGTAAAACTCATGTCACAAAATTTCAATGAATTATCTTTATATTTCACATAGATATCGCTTAAAATGGTTTTATTAGGTCACTTTATAATACACATATATAAAAGTGGGCGCGGTCGTCAACCGATTTTGGTAATTTTTCGTCCACACATTTGGCTAAGTAAATATATCACGCGTACCAGATTTCATCGATATATCTTTAACGGTTTCTGAGTTATGGCTTATTAAACTTTCAATATTCGCTCCTTAATAAGTGGGCGTGGCACCGCCCATTTTCCAAAATTTTTGTAGTTTTTGTTTTATGTCCATAGTTGGACTCCTGCCACAAAATCTCAGTGATTGATCTTTATATTTGACAGAGATATCGCTTAAAATGTTTTTATTAGGCCCCCTTATATTTCCTATATATAAAAGTGGGCGTGGCCGTCAACCGATTTTGATAATTTTTCGCCAAAACATTTGACTAAGTAATTATATTACGCGTACCGAATTTCATCGATATATCTTCAACGGTTTCTGAGTTATGACTCATAAAACTTTCAATGTCTGCCCCTTAATAAGTGGGCGTGGCACCGCCCATATTCCAAAATTTTTGTGTTTTTTGTTTTATGTCCATAGTTGGACTCATGCGACAAAATTTCAATGATAGATCTTTATATTTGACAGAGATATCGCTTAAAATGGTTTTATTAGGTCACTTTATAATACACATATATAAAAGTGGGCGTGGCCGTAAACCGATTTTGATAATTTTTCGTCAAAACATTTGTCTATGTAAGCAAATTACGCGTACCAAATTTCATCGATATATCTTCTACGGTTTCTGAGTTATGACATATAAAACTTTCAATGTTTGACCCTTAATAAGTGGGCGTGGCACCGCCCATTTTCCAAAACTTCATCAAATTTCTTCATAAGGGCCCGAGCTCAATACGTGGGTAAAATTTTAAAACTCTAGCTATATTAGTGGCTGAGATACCAAATTTCCGATTTTTTCTATATAGGAAAAGTGGGCGTGGTCATGGTCCGATTTCGCCCATTTTCAATACCAACCGTCCCAGTCTCGATACCAACTTGCGTTCCAAATTTCATCAAAATATCTCAATTTTTGCGCGAGTTAGAGTGTTTACAGACGGACGGACGGACGGACGGACGGACAGACGGACGGACGGACGGACGGACGGACGGACGGACGGACGGACGGACATGGCTCAATCGATTTCTCTTTTCACCCTGATCATTTTGATATATATAAGTCTATATCTATCTCGATTATTTCATTCTGTTACAATCCACCGTTATGTGATTAAAACTATAATACTCTGTGTACTAGTACAGCTGAGTATAAAGATATGTTGACAACAAACGATGCTGCGACTGGAGGATGATACTACACAGAACAACAAGACCCCGACAGATTTTTTTTGGTTCCGTCATAAAAATGTACTAATGTATTTCTATGTTGTTTTGTTGTTATTTATCATTTTTGTATATTAAACTTTATTCTAATTCTCTGCGCATTTGTATGTGCTTATAGATATAAATGTGCATACGTATGTATGTATATACCCAGCCAACAAAATTACCAGACATCTGTTAGATATACGTAGGATTTCTTATTTATGGTCAATATCTATTGGAGAAACTAATGCAGAGATCCAGCGCCTGCGTCAGGGCAGATCATGTCATGAGGAGAGGTGTCTACCAAAAGCTATATCTCCAAAAGTATTAATGTTTTTCAAATGAATCTTTCAGGGAATGTTAGGCGAGACTTTTCTTTATTTAAATTTATTATTTTCATAAATATTTTACTAATATTAATAATAGCAAATTGTTGTTAAATAAACTAACACCATTAACACCAATTGACCGCTGTGGTGCAGTGGGTAGAGTGCTCGCCTGCTATGCCAGAGGTCTCGGGTTCAAACCACGGTCCGAGCCAAACACCAAAACAATTTTTCTAATTAGTAAAAATCCAATTATTGGGTTTTTTAAGAGCAGCGGTCACCTCTCGGCAGTGGGCGGCATACCCTCCGAGAGTATTTCTGTCATGAAAAAGCTTCTCACAAAAAATGCATTCGCCGTTCGGAGCCGGCATAAAACCGTAGGTCCACCCAATTAGTAGGAAAAACAAAAAAAGGAGCACACCTCGTCTTGGGAGAGAAGCTCGGCCATAAAACTCGTCAGAGTTATAATAGCGCCATTGTATTATATTATTATTAACACCAATTTCTAAATGAAACACACACCTAATCCTTACTACTATATTTTCACATACTATATTAGGACACACGTCCGGACGGATGGCATAGCCCAGGGTTATTTTTTATAAGCGCGGCCGAAGGCCGCCAACGCAGAAAAATTCAATACGCCCCAACTCGTTTCCCACTGTGACGACGGCCTTATGAAATAGTCGACTGCGTGTGGCAACACCGGTATTTCTATTTCATTGTTTCGCAGGGAAAAGTGAGGTTAAATTTGACTTTTTTTCAACTTTAATTACAAATTATTTAAAAACTATACACCTCCGGAAGCCAGGACTTTTACATTTAGAATCAGGAGGATCTCCTCTACAACACCCAATAACTCTTTTTTTCCAACGCGTGGTAGACGGTTGGAAAATTTTCCCCTTCCTTTTTTACTGCATTACTTAGTTTACTGCAGTATGCCTATCTATGTGCGCCAGCTAAGAAGAAGAATGCAGAGATTAAGAGGAATTCTTTCCGACAAATTGTGGAGAATTCTTACTGACGGGTCTGATGAAGTCAACTTGCTATTAAAAAACTTGTGTAGCATCAGAATGTGTTTCACAATAATGCTCGGCGGATTAACCTTCCCAAGACTATGCATTTGCGGCATAAATTATATCGAAGGCTGAGAATAAGATCGCCCTATTTCAAAAATTGTTTCAAAAACGCCCTATTCCAAAAATTGTTTGAATAACGTTCTATTTCAGATTTTGCTTCAAGAACGCCCTATTTGAAAAATTGTTTCAATAACGTCCTATTTCAGAAAATTATTCAAAAACGCCCTATTTCAGAGAAATATATATGGAATTTTCTCTGAAATATGGCGTTTTTGAAGCAAAATCTGAAATAGGATGTTATTGAAACAATTTTTTAAATAGGGCGTTCTTGAAGCAAAATCTGAAATAGGACGTTATTGAAGCAATTTTTCAAATAGGGCGTTTTTGAAACAATTTTTGAAATAGGGCGATCTTATTCTCAGCCGTCGATATATACATACATATATATATATTTTTATACTCAGCTGTACTAGTACACAGAGTATTATAATTTTGATTTCATAACGGTGGATTGTAACATAATGAAATAATCGAGATAGATATGGACTTATATATATCAAAATGATCAGGGTGAAAAGAGAAATCGATTGAGCCATGTCCGTCCGTCCGTCCGTCCGTCCGTCCGTCCGTCCGTCCGTCCGTCCGTCCGTCCGTCCGTCCGTCCGTCCGTCCGTACGCACGATAACTCGCGTAAAAATTGAGATATTTTGATGAAATTTGAAATGCAAGTTGGTATCGAGACTGGGACGGTTGGTATTGAAAATGGGCGAAATCGGACCATGACCACGCCCACTTTTCCTATATAGAAAAAATCGGAAATTTGGTATCTCAGCCACTAATATAGCTAGAGTGATAAAATTTTACCCACGTATTGAGCTCAGGCCGTTATGAAGAAATTTGATTAAGTTTTGGAAAATGGGCGGTGCCACGCCCACTTATTAAGGGTCAAACATTGAAAGTTTTATATGTCATAACTCAGAAACCGTTGAAGATATATCGATGAAATTTGGTATGCGTAATTTGCTTACCTAGACAAATGTTTTGGCGAAAAATTATCAAAATCGGTTGACGGCCACGCCCACTTTGATATATGGGAACTATAAAGGGGCCTAATAAAAACATTTTAAGCGATATCTCTGTCAAATATAAAGATCTATCACTGAATTTTTGTGGCAGGAGTCCAACTACGGACATAAAACAAAAAGTACAAAAATTTTGGAAAATGGGCGGTGCCACGCCCACTTATTAAGGGGCAAACATTGAAAGTTTTATATGTCATAACTCAGAAACCGTTGAAGATATATCGATGAAATTTGTTTTGCGTAATTTGCTTACTTAGACAAATGTTTTGGCGAAAAATTATCAAAATCGGTTGACGGCCACGCCCACTTTTATATATGGGAACTATAAAGGGGCCTAATAAAAACATTTTAAGCGATATCTCTGTCAAATATAAAGATCTATCACTGAAATTTTGTGGCAGGAGACCAACTAGGGACATAAAACAAAAAATATAAAAATTTTGGAAAATGGGCGGTGCCACGCCCACTTATTAAGGGGCAAATATTGAAAGTTTTATAAGCCATAACTCATAAACCGTTAAAGATATATCGATGAAATTTGGTACGCGTGATATATTTACTTAGCCAAATGTGTGGACGAAAGATTTCCAAAATCGGTTGACGACCACGCCCACTTTTATATATGGGTTTTATAAAGTGACCTAATAAAAACATTTTAAGCGATCTCTCTGTCAAATATAAAGATCTATCACTGAAATTTTGTGACATGAGTTCTACAATAGACCGGAAACAAAATATAAAAAAGTTTGGAAAATGGGCGTGGCACCGCCTCTTTTTATACAAAGGAATCTACGTGCCTATTACTCGACAAATAACTGAGATATTATGACGAAACTTGGTTTATACACTTTTATAACATGTGTTAATAGACACGCAAAAATGTATTGAAATCGGTTTATGACCACGCCTACTTTTTAACAAAGATATTTCTGGAACACCCTTTTGGAATTTGTAACGTGAAGTTTTTGTAACTAAAAGTCATAGAGGGATGCAATTTTGCACTAACAATAATATTTATA
The DNA here is from genome assembly GCA_960531455.1 of Urophora cardui. NCBI lineage: Eukaryota > Metazoa > Arthropoda > Insecta > Diptera > Tephritidae > Urophora > Urophora cardui. The sequence goes on along the minus strand of OY482671.1, from coordinate 90,576,931 downwards.
TGCTTATTTGGATGATTGATACAAATTTTGAAAATGGGCGTGGCTGCGCCCTGTTTATGCAGCACTTGTGTCATATAAAATACACCCTATATCGAACAAACGCAAACAAACAATGAAAGCATACAGCTGAGTATCTAATGTTCGATTCCACTCGAACTTAGGCTTCCTTACTTGTTTTTTTTAATTTTACTATTAAACATTTTACTTTTATTTGAATACCCAACTGTGTGTTTCATAAGGCAATTGAGTAATATTTTGGTTGTACCGAACGTTGTCATAAATATGTAAGTCAGTCGAAGAATTTTCTCTACATGTATGTATGTATGTACAGGTATGTAGTGTAGCATGAAAAATATATATTACTTTTTATTGCATATCTATTATCTTGCTGCACATTAATTGTCATGGTGTATTTTTATTAGGGGGCCTATAAAACTGGAACAAAGCGGCATCACGATTTCCCATTTCCATTATGAGCGAAAGTGAACGAGTTGAGCGGCGTGGGAGCGATAAGCTGTGGGGTGACTAACGAACCTAGGGGGACTGCTAAGCTGCTGATGAAATGGAGCGCAAATTCAAAGAAATTTAAATTTATGATTGCTGTATGTATCTACATATGTACATAAGTGCATATGTATGTATGCATTTATTTGTGGCAGAAATGCAAGCATCCATATATGAGGAGGGCAAGTGGGAAGTGTTGAGGGGTAGTTAGTGGAACTTGCTGTACTATTGAGCCAATATACCACATAAGTACATAAGCAAAATATGTATATGTATATGGAATACATATATGTATACATACATACATATCTATGTATATAATTCAGATTTTGTTGGGGCTTACTTATCTAGAATATGTACAAGTTTATGTATGTACGCGTCGAAATAATTTCACTTTTATAATCTGAGGACATTAAAATCCATCTATTTAAATATCTATTTATGCACTTAAACCATCATAGATGCATATCTAAATAAAATGAGTTCTTAAGTAAGCAAGCTTGCTTCTAATTTCGATTTGTATTAGCTCCATCAATAGAAGCCGGTCGTTTATTTAGGTTTCAAAGATGCCTGTAAGACATTACTAAAGCGCTTCTCTCGAAGGCTAAGTATATCGTTGAAAAACTCATACAGCTCAACCTTTCTCACCATCTGTATTCGCAAGCGACAACTCAAAAAACTTCCGATAGCCTTTTCGCCTCACGATATGGTTTCCAAGAGCGTTGTCGTTTTAGCGATTTGGTTTAGATTTAGCCTTCTTTTATAGCCACCAAAATTCCCGTCTTGCCAATTTTTTAGCGAGCGCATGTATTTAAGCCCGATATAGTGAGACTGAATACGATCTTACATATTCTCGTTATAGACTTGAAAAGGTGTAGTTTTGTCATACTAAGCTGCATCTATTGAGAGGTCTTTCAGCGATTTGCCGCACGTCAAAACTTGGCTACGAACAACAATACACGAAGACCGCTTAAACGGCTTGTGCCTACTCAATGCTCATAGAAAGCTGGTCGAGCAACCGGGAAATGAACTTATAACAAATATTTTTTTAAGAGGTTCCTTGAGAATACCACAAAACTATACCTACTTCAAAAACTGGGTCGTCGAGCATTTGTTAAGTAAGTAATATTTAAATGATTTTGCTGAAGTGAAACTTTTAAAATATGCTGGGGGGTAAAATGGGAAGGGAATGACACACTAATTGACATTATGCTGAATAGGAAGAAAATCTGTTCTGATTTATGTGTAAGGCTGAGAGAGGAGTTGTATCTGTACGTATATATGTTATGTATGTATTCATGTTGTTTTGTGTCTATATATATTTTGCATTCCATCTATACGAACATAATTTGTTCATGCATTTATTCGCTCAACTAAAGCTACATTGACTGACATATGTACAACTTTGGCATTGATATGGAGAGATTCAGAATTACATATAGTATGTATACATACGCACTTATGTACATACATATGTACATAGTGTGTATGCATAAATCGTGAGTGTGCCACAAATAGTTCGATATCGGACTACAGGCAGTTGACCATTGGATGTGGAGGAAGTCCATCGAAAACAGTCCATACGCAAGATCCCAACGCTGGAGCTTTATACAACAGCAACCATTAGTTCTCTGCTGCTACCTTAGCACACTCATTGCCATGACAACTACCTGCTGCGCGCATAGCGCGGCGCTGTGCGTACTTGCAACATTGCTTGACTGGCAGCGCAGGCTCCCCGCCTGCCAGGGTCTGACTGACTGTTCTTATGTTCAGCCGGCTGATTGACCGTTTGCCGTTCGTAAGCACGTCGTCGCTCTTTTCTTATATTTTCTTTTTGAGGAGTCGTGTGTATCCATTAATGCCATCAATTGGAACATTACTTAAGTATGGGGTTCGGTTCGTTGCGGCTCGATTACCTTGCCATGCAGCAGTCAACCGTAATTTGGTCTTTCTTATTTACCAAAACCTTCTTCACGTTCACTGGTATACAGAAATCAGCGTTGCGTTCAACAAATATCAACACATTGAACCAATGTGTAAGCCGAACATCAGTATGATATATTCGTACATTGTAGTTGTTGTTTCCATTGTTGGTTTCATTGGTAGACCATTATTAATTCTTTTAATTTTTTTTATTTTCAAACAGTTGACTGTGTCTTTTCTTTTTTTCTTCCTGTTGGAAAACAAAAGACTCTGAAGGAAACCTACTTCCGCGATAGCTTTGAAATCGAGCTTCGATTTTTGCATGTGGACAAAATTAAAACCGAATCCAGCATTGGCCACAAGTTTGTCATGGCGTAATGCGTTTGGGTAGCAATGGTAACCTGGTACAAACCTCAATTTATTTTGTAAGTCGAAGGGAATGTATTCGAATGCTGAATGTATTTCAGAATGTGTGCGTAATTAGTTAGATAGGGAAGCACGTAGGAAAGCCTAGTCTAAGTGTGGTAAGTACTGGACTTGCCCCATTTTTAAGGGTACCACACTTTTTTTGCATTTCTACATAGAATGCAGATAAAAAAAGTTCGAGGAAATATTTTTATTAAATATGTATGTATGCAACAGAGATGTTAAATGACTGCTATTAATTTTTTGTCAGTCATGACTGGGAATTAAAAAAAGAAGCTTCATTCTGACTGGTAAATTTTAACTGTGCAATCACCTGGCTGCAATCCACCCAGTTACTGCAATCATTTGATTGCAATCATGAAATGATTGCAGCTACAGTCTTTTGCCATTCTTCTCATAGGGGTTACTAGGTTTTTAAAGTTTCGATCCCTAAGTTTGATACACTAATCTCTTTGGCATGAGAGGAGGCTTCCTACTTTATAATTGTATTAACCCTACGTACGCCATTGGGGTCACTTCCACCCAGTGCTGAGTTTATACCACCTTAATGTACCTTTTTTTGCCGGCATGTTAAACGCCGTCGAAAAACATTAATCTTTTGCAAAAGAAGTATTTCGATCGCTTCAGTAGAACTGGGAATAAAACACATTTAACATTCAGAGGAATATAAGTTTCTCGCTTCCTGACTGTATAAAAAGGGGTCAAAATAACAATTTCTTAGGGGTGCTAGATGGTTAAAATGTTCTAGAAAATTATTCGGCATAAAATTTCAGTAGGAGTCTCTTCAGAAAAATACTATAAAATTAAGCTAAAAACCACAGGAAGCGAAAAACGCATATTCCTCGGAACGTTAAATGTGTTTTATTTGCGGTTCTACTGAATCGATCGAAATCCCTCTTTTGAAAAAAATGAATGCTTATTGACGACGTTTAACATATAGGCAAAAAAAAGTTACATTAGATGATATAAACTAAGTACTGGGTGGAAGTGACCCCAATGGCGCACATAGGGTTATTATTATTATAGGGCAATTCTGCAGCGCGACCTACAATGAGATCTATTGTGCTATGCCTCATAGCCTAGTGTATATGGAGGCCTTTGATAAATTTAAGGACCTCCTCAGGCCTTTTGCTCCAAATTTCAAATGGATGCAGGGTCACACCTGCACATAGGGTTAATACAATTATAAAGTAGGAACCCTCTATAAAACCGAAGATATGAAAAATTGAATTTAAGCGACATCTAGCGGCTTGAAAAAAAACGTTTCAGGAAATGTTTTCAAAAAAGAGATCATTTGGGGGCGTACGTCGAACTTTTTTTCTCGTTACGCTCTAGTGTACATATCACTAGCTTAGAGTGCAAATTGTGTCCCTTCCCAACAGACCAGGATGTAAGCGAAATGTAATAGGACTTGAGAACAAGCTTATAACAATTGTCCATTATAAGCTTATTGCAATACAGTTTTTATAAGCTTAATTGTAAGCTTATTCACAAGCATGATTGTAATAATTGAGGAACACAAGCTTGAAAACAATATTACAATAAGCTTACTTTACACTTGCAATGAAAGCTTGAAAAAATATTAATAATAATATTGTATAAGCTTGCTGTAAAATTTTTTTAAATTTTGGTTTTACAATGATTCATATAATTCATTGATTCCTTCTTCGAAAAGGGAAATATAAAAGCCTCAATAATGTTCGATATAATGTTGAATGTACCACTGTATGATACCGTTGGATTGAATTTCAGGTTGGTGTTATGGTCCGAAACAGGAGGAGAATATAAAATAAAGAACATTGCAGTAAAGGTGAAGAAGGAAAGAAAAAGAAAAAAAATGCAAATAAAAATTTATTTTTTTCTTTTTTCTACTATTTATACATACAATTATATTTATAAGCTTACAACAAGCTTTCACAAGTAATATTTTTCTACAATTACATTTGTAAGCTTATAAAAAGGGTGCCGTTTTGATTTTTCTACAATTGTTCTTAAGACTTTTTCAATACTTTACACAAGCTTTCCTCAAGCTTAACGCTTATATTTGTAAGCTTGTTATAATATTATTCTCAAGCCCTTTGGTCTATTGGGTTTTTTCAAAATTTGTAGGAGAGATAAAAAACAAAAAATAAAAAATTTCGAGATGAAAAAAATTTTCTGCTCATAAAAATATTTTGGACTTACACAATTTTCTTCGCTTTTTGGGCTTACACAATTTGCGTATCACTGAATAACAACGAGTAGAAATATGACAAGAGTCAAAGACTTGTTCAGCGCGGTGCGTATTTGATTTTTCTAGCGTTCTACATAAAAATACACTTTTTCATAAAAATGGACTTACACAGTTTGCACTCCAAGCTAGCGATATGTATTTAAAAGATTTTATAAACTGACCATTTTAGGTATATGCTAAAGAAATACTATTACAGCTAAAATACATAGAGAGCATATTTTTGGTACTAGTTTCCTAAATGACTGCTTAAAAAATATCGCCAGTCACCAATGAATGAAAAAAATGAATGGTCAGTCATACTTGCCAAAAATACTGGGGACTTCAAATTTTAAATCATCAGTCAAAAAAAGGACTGAAAGGCGGCATTCAAGACTTCAAGAAAAAGAATGGGACTGCAAGGGCTGAAAGTCACGATGATTGCACTACTTAACATCTCTTAACATCTCTGGTATGTAAGTAATTATTGTAAATAATAATTGTAAATTGTCAGCTACTCTGCAGTCATTGCTAACTATACAAACGTTCCCTTGCTTTACAAATGCGAATTTCAATGACAATGACTTGGTGATGTCCTCGTCAGTTTTGCCGCAGCCTCAAAAAATTTGGTATCAAAAATTGATACTTTCATAGTTTTTTCCGTATCACCGAAAATTTTTTGGAAAAAAAACTTAAATTAATCAAAAAAGCTGTTTTTCGGCTTTTAACTCGTATTAGAAATTGATACGGCAATTTTTTTTTTCGTATCACTGAAAAATTTTTGAAAAAATTTAAATAAATAAAATAAGCTGCTTTCGTGTTTTTAACGTGACATCGTTTTATTATTACATTTTATAATAATATAATAATAATAATAATAATAATAATAATAATAATAATAATAATAATAATAATAATAATAATAATAATAATAATAATAATAATAATAATAATAATAATAATAATAATAATAATAATAATAATAATAATAATAATAATAATAATAATAATAATAATAATAATAATAATAATAATAAAAATAATAATAATAATAATAATAATAATAATAATAATAATAATAATAATAATAATAATAATAATAATAATAATAATAATAATATTATTATTTATTATTATTACATTTACCAATATAAAAATATAAAGATAATGAATATTTAGGTATCATTTTAGATTTTTCGAATTCAATTTAATTCAAGAAAATCATAAAAGCTATTAAAATAATGGTTAACATAAAACATAACGCTCTTTCCTCATGCCTGTCATGGGCAGTGATACCTACTATACGGTTTGATAAAATGTTGCCCATTTTTAGTATTTTCCAGACTTTCACAATACATATTTTTCTCGGCAAACACAGGTTGTTACAATTTTTAGAAAATCTTAAAAATGAAAAAGAATAGGTTAATATTCTTTGATTTTGATTAAATCGTATCAAAATTACTTGATGCTGCTTAAAAAGGTATCGAATTTGTTCTACGTCAAAATAAAAAGTAACTACGTATCTTGGGGTTAAAAAAGTATCACATTTGATACGATTGTATCAAAACGGCATCACTGGTCCTCGTTGGTCAAGGCTCATATCAAATATTTTTCAAGAAGGGGTTTTTTCTACGAAAAAATGTATTAAAACCTGACCTTAAATATTTCCAACCTCCGTCGGAGTTGTCACCCGTCGACACTACATGATCCCATCGGTGGTCGTCTAAAAGCGGCTTGAACGGAAAATTGCTGTCATAACTGAAAAGTGATATATTAAGTAAACATACGTATATAAAGTGGCCGCTTTGGTGCAGTGGGTAGAGTGCTCGCCTGCTATGCCAGAGATCTCGGGTTCAAACCACGGTCCGAGCAAAACACCAAAACAATTTTCTAATTAGTAAAAATCCAATTATTGGGTTTTTTAAGAGCAGCGGTCACCTCTCGGCAGTGGGCGGCATACCCTCCGAGTGTATTTCTGCCATGAAAAAGCTTCTCACAAAAAATGCATTCGCCGTTCGGAGCCGGCAAAAAACTGTAGGTCCACCCAATTAGTGGGAAAAAACAAAAAGGAGCACACCTCGAATTCGGAGAGAAGCTCGGCCATAAAACACGTCAGAGTTATAATAGCGCCATTATATTATATTATTATTACGTATATAAAAATGTGTGTCTATATGTTTTGTTGTTTCCATAGTATGCCCTTTTTTTACTCTTGCCGTGTCTTTTGATTACTATCAACAAATCGTTCTAGCGATATCGCTTATGCAGATCAGGAGCGTTGCCTGGGATATGTGCATACATGAATACATACATATAACACACAACAGCAATTACAAAAACTCTGGCTGTCTTCATCCGCATCGCCACGAAAGCTTGATGTCTCCCTTAACTTGAATCGTATAAACCTTGTGGCAAAATTGGAATGTTTTCTGTAGAGGCTTAGAACTTGAATGGGAAACAGATCGATCTGCGGACATGTAACTTTTACAAAAATGGTAGGAAAAGGCTAGGATGTAAAATTTGATGTGAATTCGACTTTTTTGTATGTATATGTATGTAGATATCGACAAGAGATTGAAGCGATTAACAATTCGAATTTATATAAATGATAGATAATATATGTAGGTATCAGAATATATATCTAAAACTCCAAGATCCATATTTATATTGAAAATCAACAACTGCTCTGAAAAAAAAAAACGTTGTAAATCCAAAGACTTTCGCTTTAAATCAACTACTTTCCGCAGTTGAAATGTGCCCAACAACGCTCCCTTTTTGCTTCAAAAGTGCGAACGTTGTTGATTTGAGTCAACCACGCAAACTGTTGGATCAAATACTTTTGCCTTTAAGTTAACAACGGAGATTGTTGGAAAAAATGTTCACCTAAAAATAAATTTTTGTTTGCATTTTACTCCTCATTTTCTCTCCGCCCGGGTCCCAACTGCAAATATGTAGCCTACGCTTGTTCTGCTATTCTTCTCTCCTTCTTATCATTCACTGGTTGCTATCTTTATTTCTTATTCTGCTTTTTTTCTTTATTTTATATTCTCCTCCGGATTCAAGCCATGACATCAACCTGAAATTCTATCCAATCATCACATAGTGGAACATTCAACATTATATTGAATTGTAGTAGCCTATTTATACTTGCCTTTTCCTAAAAAAGAATCCATGAATTATATGAATCATTATAAAAACAAAATTTAAAAAAATTGTTCTCATTAGTTTTGTTAACAACGGAAACTGTTGGGTCAAATACTTTTGCCTTTAAATCAACAACGGGAACTTTTGGAGAAAATTTTCTGTTAAAAATAAACTTTTGTTTGGATTTTTCTATTCATCTTCTCTCCATCATTATTGTTTTTGTTGGTTTTCTCACAAAAATGAGTTTTCTCACAAAAAAAAATTTAAAAGCAAGCAAGTTTTGGAAACAACAGCGCCAGTTTTTGAATCAATTGTTGGATCAAAATCTTTGCTGTAAAAAGAAACACTTTTTCTGTTGAATCAAAGACGGAGATTCAACAGCCGAAAGTTGTTGATTTAACTACGGGTATTTTGTTCAGAGTGGGTATACAAATTTTTTGCCTCCACTTGTCTTTACTACTCTTTTATTATTTGTGATTTTATGTTGTTTCTTTTTTTTTTGCTATTATATTTGTTGTTGATTAAAACGTTCAGCGCTCAAATGTGATCGTCAATCTGGGTTTGCCGTCCCGTCCGGTCGCGTCCCGTGCCTCCCGCGCCTAAATTCCGCCGTGCAATGCTTGTGCTCCATTTGTTGGCGTATGCAGCGATGTTGGAAGACCTTTACTCAGTATGTTATTATCATTGCATTTTTGCATTCGTCTGTGGCTTCAGCTGGAGTTGTTTTCATTTCCTTTGCAACAAATATCGGTGCACAACAGTGCAACAATATTCTTTACAACCATCTTACCTTTGTGCGAGTCAAAGTCATTCTGTAGCAGTAAATTTTCGCCGTTGCCACAACCTAATTGCAACAACAACAACAGCAACCTATGCAATTAATTGTTACTGTGCTTTTGTAATTTTTTGTTTATTGTAGTTGTTGTTAATCTATTTTCTTTATAGTTCCACATTTTTTCCTTTTCATTTACCAGTTAGATTCCTTAGTTGCCTTATGGCGGTCACAGATACATACATATGTCAACAAATCAAATGGATTCATTTTATGTTGATAATTTTCTTATTTTTGAGATTTTTTTATTGTTCTAACAGGCGAATTCTTATAAAAAGATTAGTTTAGATGTCTTCGTACTTTACGTACGTTTACTTAGGAAATAATAATTTGTGGTAGAGAGTACCTTTGAAGTAAGTTTGTGAAAATTCGCAGTATATCTTACAAACATACCTAAAAGCTTGCTGATGAATGTCCAGCAGTCCTGAGGTGAGTACCGGTAGAAGGGGCTTGAGCAAGCGTTCTTCCCGCTCCTGGATCCAAAAACCTTTCTGCGAACTAACTAGCAGCAGGCCGCTGCGGTGCAGTGGGTAGAGTGCTCGCCTGCTATGCCAGAGGTCTCGGTTTCTAGCCGCGGTCCGAGCAAATTAGTAAAAATCCAATTATTGGTTTTTTTAAGAGCAGCGGTCACCTCTCGGCAGTGGGCGGCATACCCTGCGAGAGTATTTCTGCCATGAAAAAGCTTCTCACAAAAAATGCATTCGCCGTTCGGAGCCGGCGTAAAAGGTCCACCCAATTAGTAGGAAAAACAAAAAGGAGCACACCTCGAACTGGGTTGCGCAAAGTCAAAAGGTAGGAAAAAACTACTAAAATACTATTATGTATAAAACATCTGATCGGGTTGTTGTGTGCAAAATTATTCAAGTCGCTCATTTGGTGAAACCCAAAAGTAAGTTAACCCCAAATCTGGGCTAACTTAAGTCAAAACTTAGTTTTATACTGTTTTCAGACAGAAAATTAATGTAGTACATTACATTTATAATATAACAATAAATTCTTGTGTTTCACACACACTCAATTAACAAGGAGATGTCACTTTTCATTAAATAATTTGTTATTATTGACAAGAATTTTTTAATAAATAATCCTAGGAATATGACAATTTTTATAAAACATTATAATGGCATCAAAGAATAGTACAGAAATTTACATGTCAAAATAAAACAGTGAGATTTGTTTCAATTCGTGTCTACAGTTCACTAAATATTTTAGCATTAGCATTGATAAGCAAAATCTAGTCACCAGCGTGACTAAAGCTAATACTGATTTCCCACAGGCGGTTAATGGAGTAATTATCCACATTTTCTTCATTAAGTTGATAATGAAGCTCGATCTTCCATTCAGAAGTTCAATTATTAATGGATCCATTACTAATTAATTGAATTTTTAATCGAATAAAAATCCAATACAACTCTGGGAGGTAAGTTCGTTTTTATTAATTTTGAAGTTTTCAGTGTCAACCGTCAATTCGTTTTGGCATGAATTTATTATCCCAACAAACATTCTCAGAGCACTCATAATTTGGAGTCGGATATGAATCACAAACATGTGTGAAATATGTATGAGCTTAGGAGAAATTTTTTTTCTTGTTTTTTTTTAAATGATAATTGTAATTCGAAAAATGGGAAGTAGGTATAAAAGTATCACTAAAGTTCATCAGGAGGAAAATACAAATAGACAACACTATAAAGCAAGGAATGAATGTCCCACAATGGTTGTGTTCAGAATCCCAACGGTTGCGCAACAGTTGTGTTTTTATCTTCTGAACGAAAAGTTGAGTATTTCTGATTAACACGTGAGTTTGGACACTTTTTTTCATCAATAAATTTTTTAGGCGCACTTCGGACAACATTTGTGCTTACGATTTTGACATATGTACAAATATATAAATACATATATTTATGAATTTTTTAGTGTGATAAAAATGTTTCAAAGTAGCGAAATTATTGCCGATTATGTTGTGGATAGGTAATTATAATAATACTTGAAAGAGTTTTTAGTGCTTAGCACGAAATTTTTATTTTTAATTCAATTTTTAATTGTTGGGGTAAGTGGAAAAAAATTCAACAACTATTTACAGCGAAGGTTGAGTGTATAGCTATTTCACGAAAAACCATTTTCGATCATCAGCACTCTTTTCGGAAGTGGATGCACCGGGGATTGAACCCGAGTCCATTCCAACTTCAGCCGCAATGACCCAACGGATAAACACACTCGGCCATTGAGACTCTGTGCAAGCTGTTGGATTTTCCCCACTTTTGCCTTTTTCATTTTCAACATTAACGTTAGTGTGTATTTGCTTTTGCATATATTCTCCACAAACGTGCTGAATTTTTGTTGTAGGCAGTTCGCAATGAACATTGTTGTTGGTATTTATTTTATGTATATACCAAACAACGTTAACAATTTTACTTGAAAGAGTTTTTAGTGCTTAGCACGAAATTTTTATTTTTAATTCAATTTTTAATTGTTGGGGTAAGTGGAAAAAAATTCAACAACTATTTACAGCGAAGGTTGAGTGTATAGCTATTTCACGAAAAACCATTTTCGATCATCAGCACTCTTTTCGGAAGTGGATGCACCGGGGATTGAACCCGAGTCCATTCCAACTTCAGCCGCAATGACCCAACGGATAAACACACTCGGCCATTGAGACTCTGTGCAAGCTGTTGGATTTTCCCCACTTTTGCCTTTTTCATTTTCAACATTAACGTTAGTGTGTATATGCTTTTGCATATATTCTCCACAAACGTGCTGAATTTTTGTTGTAGGCAGTTCGCAATGAACATTGTTGTTGGTATTTATTTTATGTATATACCAAACAACGTTAACAATTTTACTTGAAAGAGTTTTTAGTGCTTAGCACGAAATTTTTATTTTTAATTCAATTTTTAATTGTTGGGGTAAGTGGAAAAAAATTCAACAACTATTTACAGCGAAGGTTGAGTGTATAGCTATTTCACGAAAAACCATTTTCGATCATCAGCACTCTTTTCGGAAGTGGATGCACCGGGGATTGAACCCGAGTCCATTCCAACTTCAGCCGCAATGACCCAACGGATAAACACACTCGGCCATTGAGACTCTGTGCAAGCTGTTGGATTTTCCCCACTTTTGCCTTTTTCATTTTCAACATTAACGTTAGTGTGTATATGCTTTTGCATATATTCTCCACAAACGTGCTGAATTTTTGTTGTAGGCAGTTCGCAATGAACATTGTTGTTGGTATTTATTTTTATATACCAACAACGTTAACAATTTTACTTGAAAGAGTTGCACAGAGTCTCAATGGCCGAGTGTGTTAAGCGTTGGGTCATTGCGGCTGAAGATGGAATGGACTCGGGTTCAATCCCCGGTGAATCCTCTTCCACTTCCGAAAAGAGTGCTGATGATCGAAAATGGTTTTTCGTGAAATAGCTATACACTCAACCTTCGCTGTAAATAGTTGTTGAATTTTTTTCCACTTACCCCAACAATTAAAAATTGAATTAAAAATAAAAATTTCGTGCTAAGCACTAAAAACTCTTTCAAGTAAAATTGTTAACGTTGTTGGTATATAAAAAATACATACCAACAACAAATGTTCATTGCGAACTGCCAACAAAAAATTCAGCACGTTTGGGTAGAATATATGCAAAAGCATATACACACTAACGTTAATGTTGAAAATGAAAAAGGCAAAAGTGGGGAAAATCCAACAGCTTGCACAGAGTCTCAATGGCCGAGTGTGTTTATCCGTTGGGTCATTGCGGCTGAAGTTGGAATGGACTCGGGTTCAATCCCCGGTGCATCCACTTCCGAAAAGAGTGCTGATGATCGAAAATGGTTTTTCGTGAAATAGCTATACACTCAACCTTCGCTGTAAATAGTTGTTGAATTTTTTTCCACTTACCCCAACAATTAAAAATTGAATTAAAAATAAAAATTTCGTGCTAAGCACTAAAAACTCTTTCAAGTAAAATTGTTAACGTTGTTTGGTATATACATAAAATAAATACCAACAACAATGTTCATTGCGAACTGCCTACAACAAAAATTCAGCACGTTTGTGGAGAATATATGCAAAAGCATATACACACTAACGTTAATGTTGAAAATGAAAAAGGCAAAAGTGGGGAAAATCCAACAGCTTGCACAGAGTCTCAATGGCCGAGTGTGTTTATCCGTTGGGTCATTGCGGCTGAAGTTGGAATGGACTCGGGTTCAATCCCCGGTGCATCCACTTCCGAAAAGAGTGCTGATGATCGAAAATGGTTTTTCGTGAAATAGCTATACACTCAACCTTCGCTGTAAATAGTTGTTGAATTTTTTTCCACTTACCCCAACAATTAAAAATTGAATTAAAAATAAAAATTTCGTGCTAAGCACTAAAAACTCTTTCAAGTAAAATTGTTAACGTTGTTTGGTATATACATAAAATAAATACCAACAACAATGTTCATTGCGAACTGCCTACAACAAAAATTCAGCACGTTTGTGGAGAATATATGCAAAAGCATATACACACTAACGTTAATGTTGAAAATGAAAAAGGCAAAAGTGGGGAAAATCCAACAGCTTGCACAGAGTCTCAATGGCCGAGTGTGTTTATCCGTTGGGTCATTGCGGCTGAAGTTGGAATGGACTCGGGTTCAATCCCCGGTGCATCCACTTCCGAAAAGAGTGCTGATGATCGAAAATGGTTTTTCGTGAAATAGCTATACACTCAACCTTCGCTGTAAATAGTTGTTGAATTTTTTTCCACTTACCCCAACAATTAAAAATTGAATTAAAAATAAAAATTTCGTGCTAAGCACTAAAAACTCTTTCAAGTAAAATTGTTAACGTTGTTTGGTATATACATAAAATAAATACCAACAACAATGTTCATTGCGAACTGCCTACAACAAAAATTCAGCACGTTTGTGGAGAATATATGCAAAAGCATATACACACTAACGTTAATGTTGAAAATGAAAAAGGCAAAAGTGGGGAAAATCCAACAGCTTGCACAGAGTCTCAATGGCCGAGTGTGTTTATCCGTTGGGTCATTGCGGCTGAAGTTGGAATGGACTCGGGTTCAATCCCCGGTGCATCCACTTCCGAAAAGAGTGCTGATGATCGAAAATGGTTTTTCGTGAAATAGCTATACACTCAACCTTCGCTGTAAATAGTTGTTGAATTTTTTTCCACTTACCCCAACAATTAAAAATTGAATTAAAAATAAAAATTTCGTGCTAAGCACTAAAAACTCTTTCAAGTATTATTATAATTACCTATCCACAACATAATCGGCAATAATTTCGCTACTTTGAAACATTTTTATCACACTAAAAAATTCATAAATATATGTATTTATATATTTGTACATATGTCAAAATCGTAAGCACAAATGTTGTCCGAAGTGCGCCTAAAAAATTTATTGATGAAAAAAAGTGTCCAAACTCACGTGTTAATCAGAAATACTCAACTTTTCGTTCAGAAGATAAAAACACAACTGTTGCGCAACCGTTGGGATTCTGAACACAACCATTGTGGGACATTCATTCCTTGCTTTATAGTGTTGTCTATTTGTATTTTCCTCCTGATGAACTTTAGTGATACTTTTATACCTACTTCCCATTTTTCGAATTACAATTATCATTTAAAAAAAAACAAGAAAAAAAATTTCTCCTAAGCTCATACATATTTCACACATGTTTGTGATTCATATCCGACTCCAAATTATGAGTGCTCTGAGAATGTTTGTTGGGATAATAAATTCATGCCAAAACGAATTGACGGTTGACACTGAAAACTTCAAAATTAATAAAAACGAACTTACCTCCCAGAGTTGTATTGGATTTTTATTCGATTAAAAATTCAATTAATTAGTAATGGATCCATTAATAATTGAACTTCTGAATGGAAGATCGAGCTTCATTATCAACTTAATGAAGAAAATGTGGATAATTACTCCATTAACCGCCTGTGGGAAATCAGTATTAGCTTTAGTCACGCTGGTGACTAGATTTTGCTTATCAATGCTAATGCTAAAATATTTAGTGAACTGTAGACACGAATTGAAACAAATCTCACTGTTTTATTTTGACATGTAAATTTCTGTACTATTCTTTGATGCCATTATAATGTTTTATAAAAATTGTCATATTCTTTAAGAATGATACAATAAAAACTATATCCGAGAAAAAAAAATTATAATGTTAAGCAGTACCTGGCCAGGGGGGCAGCTGGCCCCCCCCTGCCCCTACCTGCCTACGCCCTTGGCAGCAGGCAGCCAGAATATTTTGTTCAAATGTCCGCAATTAAAGTCTTCACTTAGAAAGAAGGGACTCACTTTTCCTTTGTAATTTAATTCAGTATGGCAGAGCGAAACACCTGCAGGCTCTCAAAGCTCTGAACCACCTTTGTTAGTAGAGAACTTCCACATGAAAAACTAACTAACTAAATGGGCTAGAGCAAACTAATGTAGATATCCGCCAAAAATAGAAATGTGGAAGGAGATGGAATTGGAAGAGATGGAAGTGACAAAGCAAAGTCTGCTCGGATCAGCATTTTGTCACAGCAATAAACTCATTTTACCAATTTGTATGTACATACATATGTGCCTATTTAAGTATGTGTGTATACATATGTAGCAATCAATAAAAATATGAATGCAGACAATCAAGTGCAAAGGTGTCATTCGGTGTTTTTGGTCGAAGGTGCGAAGGTGGAGAAGGCACTCACATCTAGCACTTGCGGTTTATGACCGGCAAACTATAACAACTGAACTGTAAAACTAGTTATGAGCATTAAAAAATGATAGAGCATATTTGATTCACAATATAAAAACCGCAACTGCAATTGCATTTTGATAGGCAAAATTGTGCAACAACACTTAGCACGAAAATATTTATCGAGGTCAACCTAGCAAGCACAAAAAAAACGGAAACTTTTCGCATATGACAAGTTAATTAAATTTTTAAGGCAAATCCATTCTTTTCCATGAAATAACACATAAATTAATTTCTTTACTTGACAACCACATACTTAATTGCTCGCCACGTTTCTAAAGAGTTTTAGGCATGTTACAAGGAATGATATCAAATTTTCAAAAATTCAAAAGGAAGGTATGTGTGTAAGAATCGGTGTAGACGGCACCACCGATGGACAGGTGTCTCTTCATACATAAATAATTTTCCGCTCTACATAAATTGCTTTTAGATCAAGATGTAAGTGAAATACTTACTATCTGTCTTTACCTATTCTTCCGGTTAATGGTCACATTACTTTCATCAACCTTTCACATTGCTATTCTATATTTTTAGGCCAATATTTAATGATTTCAGTGCAATAAAACGGTTTCACTTCACATCTTTAACACTAATTGGTGATTGATGATACTCTAGAATCTAAACGGTTATGCTAATTTTTCTGTGTTCGTTCAGGTGAGCAGTCGATTTTGCGGTCAAACAAATTTCATTTTTTCTTTGACAGCTGGAAGTGGGTGCGGATGTTAAAGTTGGATAATTCCCAACGTTGACGATGCCCAGAGGTTTAGAGATTCAGAGAAAATATTAAGCATTTGACTGATTTAAGGCGGTTAGAAATTGTTTATCCGACACCGCTGACTTTCGATTCAAAGGGAATTTGTATGTGTTACACGAGTTAGGGACACACAAAGTTTAAATGTTAGGTATTTCGACTTTACTGAGTTCATTCAACTCTATGTAGATATGTTTGTATGTATATATGTACGAATATGATAGTTTACTGTCAAGCAGGACACGTTTTAACTTCAAAATATCTCAGAAAAATATTGGGTATATCTTATTATTAATTTACCCCAAAATAGTTCATTCTAAAAGCGTTTTGAAGGCGTTAAATGCTGTGTGATGGTGTATATCCTTTTGGATATGCGACGAAAGCAATTTGTCTCTCCGTAGAATATGCTCAAATAAAGTCCAAAAATTAATTTCATACAACGACATGTAAAGTGGTATTAGTCGCATGTTACCTGTCCAAGTGATCGCTTACAGACGCATTATTAACCGGGTTAAACCAAACTTAAGCATAAAATAAAGAAACACTGTCAAATTTAACCACATTTCCCGCCCATCCCGTTGATATGGTCTCCGAAGTTGGAATACTTAAAGAAATTCCAAATAAGCTCATAAGCGAACTTCAACGCCAGGGGAAATTCTGCCACCAACTGACCCAAAGAAGCCAAACAACGGTTATGATTTATCAAAAAGAAAAGCGTCAAAAGGCGTCAACAGACGCAATGAGAGCATAGGCGAATAGAAAGAAATAGAGAAAAGTGACCAGGGTAAAAAAACGGAAAGCAAAACTACGCAAAACAAAAATGCAAAATATACAAAATAAAAGTGCGACATGTGGCACGAGCGAGAAAACGTTCACGTTGCCGGAATATGTAATGGATAAGCAGTGCTTGGTGTAGTATAGCGAACAAAGAGAGCACGTGTTTAAGAAGCTAGCTTAGCGCTTGAACGCCACAACGCTCGGCAAGTTCCAGAATGTTTTTGCTTAAAAATTTTACCACGTTTGATTTTCTTAGCCATCTTGTATGGCCATTTCAGTAAACATACCTCTAACTAAGCCAGAGCGCATAATAATCTACAAAGCCCGCTATTTAAAACGAAGTCAGGTTACGTAATTTGATAGTTGAGATATTAAAAATTAAAAATACTATCTGCAAGCGAAGAAGAACAAGGGTTTTATCGATAGTTGTTTGTTCGTTTTCATTAAAAAAAAAACTTGCCCTTATTTCTTATTTTCTAACTTGAATTTTACAGTTCTAACGACAACTTTTTTTAATGCCTATTATGGAGGTAACTATGAGATTACTAGAAAAAATACGTTGCGTCTGTAAACAGAGTTAGTACCTATAAAGGCGAACAATTCCAGGCCAGAATACTGAGTAATAATAAATAAATAATAGCTTAAAAACTAAAAAACACGCTTTATTCTTAAAAATCGTACTAAAAATTGAGAAATAATTTAATTAGAAACACAATGATGAACGAAAATATAAGTATTTAAGGAAAAGCGTCGGGAGAGCAGTATGTCAAAAAATACATATTTAAAATCGGTGTTTTTTTCTAATATTTTTTTTTTACTTTTTTAAGATTTCATATATCGTACTCCATAATTTCGCAACTAGGTATATTTCTGTACTAGTTGTACGAATCGGATATTTTCATGTTCAAATATTATTGAACACCCGAAGCTTTTCCTTAAATACTTATATTTTCGTTCATCATTTTGTTTCTAATTAAATTATTTCTCAATTTTTAGTACGATTTTTAAGATTAAAGCGTATTTTTTAGTTTTTAAGCTATTATTTATTTTTAACTTTTTAGTTAAATTTTTCATTAAAGGATGTTTTATGCGGACCCAAGAATAAAAGTAAAAAGAAGTCTGATGAAGGGATGTGGTGGATCCACATACATACATATGTATTTATGACTTCTACCAAAAATATTAACTTTTCACATACATTTTTTCCTTATAAAAAAAAATCATTGGTCATGAGAGCTCAAAAATGAAGCTTAAACGAAAAAATATCAACAAATATGTACTATGTGTATCGAAGCAAAACTATTTCGGTTTTTAATCGGAGATATGCTCTTCTTTATTTGCCTGTGCATATTCACAATGAACATTCAGTGCTACAAAATATTCTCATTGTCCTATAATCACTTCCATATTTTCTTGTATACCAAAAATAGAAAAAATTTCTTGAAAATAAAAATAGCCAAACACATGTGAAAGTTACCAAGAAACCAACAGCGAAAAAATAACTTATTTTGGTAATTACCAAGTTCGGCAACCGTGCTATAAGTGCTATAAATAGAATTTGAACAAACAAAACCAGTTCTTGCTTTGCATACGCATGTATGTACATGCGGTTGTTTTAATTATTTTTGCAAATACAACAACAACAAAACATAAAGCTTGTTACTTATTGGCTCGCAGCGTAAGTGAATTGAAATTCATAGAGGCTATTTCGAAGAAAGGTAACTTAAAAGCCTCAATGAAGCATGGAATATAATGTTGAATGCCCCACTATATGATGCCGTTGGGCTGAATATAATGTTGATGTCATGTTTCGAATCCGGAGGAGAATAGAAATAATAGAGGAGAGAACACAATAAAAGTAAAGTGAATGTTTGAAAAATATAATAATTTAGTTAAACGTTGCAACTTTTAGGATGGGATGAAGTTACATACATACAATCATACATACATACATACAGGTGAAGCTAATAAAAGCATGTTAAAAAATATTGAAATGACAGCTAAAGATGCACTCAGAAAAAAAATCATCAACACGATTCATGTAAAATTAACACGATCGATCTTTACACATAGAACAGCAACAATTTTTTTCAAATTACACGACGTTTGAAACATGATTTTGGCTTTGTAACTGTCATCTGAAAATTTGGTAAATTCAACCAAATTTTATTGTTGATACAACATGAAGAAATTTTAAAATATACAAGATGATTCAAATATAAAATTTTATTCCTAAATGTCATTTGGAATTTGGTTTATTTAGCATGATGATAGTGTCAATATAAACTAAAAAAAATGTTAGAAAAATGACGTCCCAATTTTAGTGTTAATACAACATGAAAACAAATGTGAAAACAACAAGAACCACAATTAACAATAAAATTTGGTTGATATAACACGAAACAATGTTCAAACATAAACGTCATTTGTAATTTTGGTTTATTCAACACGATCATAGTGTCAATGTAATCTAAAAAAAGTGTTAAAAAAGAACGTCTAAACTATTTTGAAACATACATAATTTTTTGATCATTTGAAGTCTGATTTTCGTGCAAAACGCAAATTATAAAATTAAAAAAAAAAAAAAGAAGGAAAATTTTGTGCCGTGGCAGTGGTGCGAGTTTAGCATCATTGTCAGTTCGCGATAGTGGGTTTTCGATTTATATTTTCAGTTTGCAGGTGAGTTAAAAGAGGATTACATTTTTGTTTCTAAAAGTATTTAATGTTCAATATATTATTTTTCCTCTTCAAAGGTTGCAATATCACGAGCAGGTTTTTTAGCAAATGGGGGTTTGCGTGCAGCATGCGGTTGTTGCATTAGAGGCCATACATTACTCGGTGCAAGTGATAGTACTATCGCCCATGTATAAACTATCGCCGGTACATTTGTGTTCGTATGAGAAGGACGCCTTCAATTTGGTCAGTTGTGCGGGTGATGTACGAATGTGCTTAATTGAAGTGATGATTATACATATATTTTATGTTTTATATGTTTTTTTATTTAAAAAAATAAATTGTACAATCAACAAGACTTTCTAGTTAATTTAACAATAAATTTAATGTAAAATCAAAAAGATGTTATTGTTAATTCAACAGGACCATTTCGTGTTAATTTAACCAGCTTTTATTGTAACATTAACTAGTTAAAATTGTAAAATCAACAGGAAGACTCATACTTTTTAGTTTTAATTCTACAGTTGTCATCCTGTTAAACTTACACTTGACAGTAGTGTTAAATTTACACGAT
Source organism: Urophora cardui (assembly GCA_960531455.1). Classification (NCBI taxonomy): domain Eukaryota; kingdom Metazoa; phylum Arthropoda; class Insecta; order Diptera; family Tephritidae; genus Urophora; species Urophora cardui. Next base: position 90,556,363 of record OY482671.1, on the reverse strand, counting down.
TACATGATGGCATACATTAAGCATCGTGTTGAAAAAAATTAACCACAAAATTTGTTAATTTTTGGTTGATTTCACACTATTTTTTTTCTGGGTGTGCGAAAGAAAATGGATTTTTTTTTTTCAATCTATTGATTGCTTATGCGTCCTTTACATTGGTCGATTTCCTAGTCGATTTTTGTCGTTCAACCAAAATCTTACACGGGTCGAGCAATTCAAACGGCCCAGTCGACAAAAATCGACTAGCTCAAAGTAGACTTGCGTTCAACTTTTGCCAGTCGATTTCTCAGTCGATTTGCCAGTCGGCAAAAATCGACCCGTGTAAATGCCGCTATAAAAATATTAAGTTTAATTATCAAAGTCTTGTTGTATTGATGGGTGCTGATCATCATCATTGTTTGGAACTTATTTGTGGCAGCTAGTTGTCATTGTGAGTTATCGTTTTGCTTTTGCTATCGATCCGACAACACCTTGCACTTTGAAATAACTGTGACGACAATGATAAAAATGAGAGAAAAATTGTATAAATTGTACAGTTAAAACTTTTGCATCGAAAAAATGCAGAATTAAAGTTTTTAAAACAAATATGTATGTATCTCTATCTACTCAACATATTTCCTAACATCATGATTTAATCATGTTCCATCGACAAGTATGACATAAAAGTGTACAACACTGACAAGGTCACATTTACATCTTTTCATTGGCGAGATAATTAGGTGGCGACAGAGATAGATTAGCGCATGACGTTTTTTATGTACATTCCTTAACTAGAGCTTTCTCACACCAGGGATGTTTTATCGGTTATCTTGTGTCTTTGAGTGCAAATAAGGAAAATTTCATCCAAGTCATGCTTGCCAAAAGATATCAAATCATAAGAAAGTTGTTACAGCAATACCGAAGGCATTTAATTAATAGCAATATGCATGAAAGGCACACAACAACAGCAATAAAAAATGCATAACGCCCACAAAATACTTTGGCTAGATGAACTTTAGCTTGCCGCTTAGATTATACTAGATTGTTGTTTTTCGTCGCATTCGTTGTTGTCATTGGACGTTGTGCGCAAATCAAATTTGCTACGCATGCGCACACACAGAACATATCAACAATTTTATTAGAATTTTATACAGAAAAGCTATAATTGCGATTACGTGGAGTACAAAGCAAAGCAGTTCGCACATCGCAGATTGCATGCCACAAAAAGTGCATGGAGCGGCCGCAGCGATTGCGATGCAACATACATACATATTTATGGAACAGGAGGAAATGACAACCAAGCAAAAATTACTACATATATGTAAGTATATACATATATACCCGTTGGTTAGTTTTAGCAAGAAGAAATCACTTAGAAAAACTATTTTAGAAAAGAATAGCTACTAGTATCTTAGCTACTAGTACTTATGTACATATTAACCGATTGAGCCTATTTTAAACTTTAATATCATTACAAACGGTTGATAGATGAAAAAGTCGGAAAAAATCCTCAAACAAACATACGCTATGTATTAAAAATATGTATGCAACTCAATTTGACAACATGCCGCGGGGTAATGTGGCAGTCGAGAGACAACAAGTTGTAATTATTTTCGTTGAAATGTGAATGCGCCTATTGCTGATGGGCTTGTGTTGGCTGACTGCTGTTGCTTGAGCCCGAGTCTCAGCGCTGAAAAGGAAGTTGACCAAACCAAGAATTCAACAAAACCGATCGATGCCATAGCAGCCCGTGCGCACTAGCCATATAATATTAATTACACACAGCCGGGCCGGGTCGGCCGATGTCTGCACGTACGCATGGCGCAGCGATAGCGGTAGCGGACAGCGGACAGTGCACCAACAAAAATAACAAAAAAAGAGATTATTTTAATAGCAATCGCATGGACTTGGCTTTTGGCTTGGTAATGGGGCAATAGGCAGTGGCAGTGGCAGCAACATGCCTGCCATGTTGCAGACAAATAGATGGACGGCTCGGATGGACGATGGACATACATATGAATGGCGAATGGTACGTGCAATGCAAAATGTTGCAAGCGACGAACTTTGTGCGCATGTGTGCAAAAAATTAGTGTGTATGAATCGAATATTGATACGGTTGCATGTGCGGACCATGTGAAATTTCGCCGCGCAGAATAAACGAACATACGAAAAGTGACTCCGCTGCATCAAAGAGCTGAAAGCCTATGAGCAGTGTATGCCATCCTCCGCTGATAATGATTGGCGACATGTGCGATGCGGCGGCAACAACTGGCGCACAACATTGACCAAACGAAACGAAACGACAGCGACAGCCTGTCAGCTTGACTGTGCGTAGAAATGACATATGAAGCGCAGCGGTAACGGCATTAGCCAACGGCGAAAATCATTGGACTTAGATTGGCGTTTGATGTTTAGCGTCGATCTACACGACGAACAATAGTCATGGAGTTCCCAGCTCTCTTGCCCTGGCTCATATAATTTTTCACTAAAATTGTTACGTTGTGAAGTTGTTCAGCACAAAAAGTTTTACACAATTACAACCGTAAGATTTTGCTATATTAAGTGGGCATTCCTACCATGGCTTAGAATATATCCGTGGTAAGGAATACCTGTCGTAAGAGGTGACTAAAAGGTTGATAATGGCCAAAAGAAATCGTTCGTACTACAGTCGGGCTAGTGTCAGGAGGGACTAGTACCCGAGCGACCTTAAAAATACTATTTCCTAACTGTATGAAAAGGGGTCAAAAGAACCCTTTTTTATGGGTGCTAGATGGTTAAAATGTTCTAGAAAATTATTCGGCATAAAATTTCAGTACGAGTCTCTTCGGAAAAATTCTTTGTAAAATGAACCTAAAAGGCCACTGGAAGCGAAAAACTCATATTCCTAGGAATGTTGTTTTATTTCCGGTTCTACTGAATCGATCGAAATACTTCTTTTGAGAAAGACTAATGTTTTTTGACAATGTTTTACATGTTGGCAAAAAAGGTTACATTAAGGTGGTATAAACTAAGTACTAGGTGGAAGTGACCCCAATGGCGCACATAGGGTTAATACTATTATAAAATAGAAACCCCTCTCTCAAGCCAAAGAGATTGGTGTATCAAACTTACGGATGAGATCATAGATACCGAAGATAAGAATAAAATGAATTTTAGCGACATCTAGCGGCGTCCAAAAAAATAAAATTGTTTTTCCAGAAATGTGTTCGAAAAAGAAATCATATGGGGGGGAGGGGGGGGGGCGTACGGCGAACTTTTCTTTTCGCGATACTCTCTAATATACATGTGTGTGTGTGCATGCATACCGAATCGAAATTGTTATGAAAATCAACATCCAAAGCATAATCGATATCGAAATGGAAGTCGAAATCGAAATAAAATATTGATTCAAAATCGCTATTATTCGTGAGAGATTTCCACCTCAATAGAGCGCGTATCTCCCATCAAAGCATGAAAAATAATATTTCCAATGCTATAATCGCTACCAGGTAGAAACTCAAAAGTTCAAGCTCTACTGCTGAATAATTGGCTTTTAGCTAAACGAATGGTTGGCGGACAGCATGCGAAAACTTGAATTCATTTGCGAACTTGTAAAGAATGAACCGACAGACAGTGAGTTAAGAGGTAAAACGAAAATGTTTGTCTGGGGCTAATATGATATTAAAGTGTCAATTGATTTACTATGTCGCAGGAGATGCCAGCGAATTATTTAGCGTGAGTAATATTGGCTGATAAGCGTTGAGCTCACCAAGAAGCGCTTGATTCGCAGGGCGCCAAAGTGCAACTAAATGCAGATGTGCATTGTTGTTATTACTGTGTCTGCTGCCATCTTCGCTGGCGGTCTTCGTGTTGGCTATCAAAATTTTCAATGGAAAAGACGCAAGTTCTCCTTTTTTACCCACAACCACCTGAGTTTTCGACAGTGTTGCTAGAATATTGCACAGTTGCTAGACGGCGGACTGTGGGCATCGGTTTCGAACTTGACCATATGACGCTAACGCAAACGATAATAGTAGTAGTGTTGTACCTACTACATACATATGCACTTAATTTTACTTGTATGTATGTATGTAAACACTTGCAATGTTGTTGTTGTCCATAATAAACTGCTGGATGCTGCAGATTTTCCGTGTTAATGCGCATGCGCACCGCCAGAAAATTGTAAATGTTTTTATTGTGTGTCTCAACATTCGCTGACTCCAGGCGGAAGGCCAAAGAAAATGTCTTACAAGTAGTAAAGCGGAATCTACGGCGCTGCATCGCACGCCACGCGAATTGAAGTAAACGACTTCACCTTTGCTTCACACTTATGCACGCATACACACCCATGTAAACTTACCCATTTGGGATAAAGCACGCCACATGCCGAGGAAACCTGTGGCTTCTGTTGAAAGCTGCTAAGAATATGCCATTAGAAGCTATACTTAGCCACGAGGATGAGGAACTGATAAACATACAAATATGCCCAGAAACGGTTGCTGAGGAATTAGAGGGCAGAAGGTGGGAGGTGAAAGTGAATCAATGGCGTCAGTTGCATAGCCGTGAAGCAATTAGGAGTTTATTGCACATACAAAGTACCTTCAGATATACATATATATATAGACCTACATGTGTACCTACCAAAAAATCTAAGCCTTATTTAAGAATTAAAACAGAAGATCTAAAGGCTTACGAAATACGGCCTGAAAATTATAAGGGTAGCGAATTTGTATTACGTAATACTTACAATAAGGCTGATTTTCCTGTGTTGATGTCATCAGGCCATAAGCAGTACTCTCTCTCTGAGAGCACACCTTATTCCAAAGGCTTATCCGCCATGCGAAATACGGCCAAGATAAGTATTAGAAAGTTAGGAGAGAACAGAGTGTGTGCATAACAGAACCAGCGCTGTCAGCGTACTCCTTTTTTAGGCCTGATTTGTCAACCATAAGCAAAACTTTTTTGCCGGGTACTTACATGCAGACATACGACTGCATACCTACTCCGGAATGGCATCAGGCTCCAAATGAAAACTCACTTGATTAGCGATATTAAAATGCCACAAAACGGGCATGTACCATCAACTTGGCGGTTATAAGGTTAACAGCATTGATTTATGTGGTAGAGAAAGAAAGTGGTGAGAGGGTTTGTACAAATTAGTTTTGGTTAGGATGGTTGGTAACGAAGGAAATTGTAAGTAACAGCTACCTTAGGTTGAGGTAAGTTGATTTGAAAACCTGTCACCTTATCAAAATTTATGTTCAGCATGGACCAATTGCGATACCCCATAGATCTGAAGGTCCTTACTCAAGCCATAGCGATGCATCCAAGATATTTAGCTACTCCGAAGACGTGGAATTTTTGGTGCCTAATTTCGGCTCTTGGGGTGATGACTACTTGATTTTTGAACTGGCCAGTATCTTCTGAAGAAAGTAAATTCGTAAACATAACACTTCCCCCTAGTTGAAATATGCTTCCATTCGAACGAAGTATCAAAAAAAAAAAAAAAATCCAGAAGACTCCTCAACATAAGCTTCAAATTTAGGGGCGGACTTTTATATTAATTTTTTTTCGTATGGGAACCAAGCCAGTCTAATGTACATACATACATACTATCTATAAAATGCCATAAAACTTGTGAATTTTTGCAATGCTAAATTTCTCAAATATTAATTTCCATTGGAATAAGTTTTAAAATCACATAACTAGTACCATGTACATGACATGTAATCTATATACATATATATAAAAATCAAGCCTATTTCTTTGTCGCCGGCTTTCGCACAAACGCGTGGAGGGATTTTGACCAAATTTACACACCAGCTTAGTACCTTGCCCTAGGTGGTTTATATATATATTTTTTTTTAAATCCGGAAGTCGGTTCCCGAGATATAGGTCAAAAGATCAAAACGTGGATCCGACTTTCCCCTGAATATTTTGGGACGATATTGGTATCAAATGAAAGGTATTGATGAGAGAATTAACATAGAATAGTACTCATTGTGATTCCTAGGTCGGGTCTCCAGATATAGGTTGCACCGTGGACCTGGATGAACCTCGGATGTTATTGAGTGATATTGGTATCAAATGAAAGGTCTTGATTGGGACTTCAACATAGAACTATTTTATTTGTGATGCTTAGGACGGGTCCCCAAATATGGGTCAAAACGTGGACCCGGATGACCCCGGAAAATTTCTCAGTGATATTGGTATCAAATGAAGCGTTTTGAGCAGGGATTTTACATAGAAATGAACTCATTACGATCCCTAGGTCGGGTCCCAAGGTGTGGATCAACACGCGAACCCGGACAACACCGGGATATTTCTCAGGGATATTGGTACCAAATGAAAAGTGCTGAGCAGGGCCTTTACACCGGGATATTGGAACCAAATGAAAATTGTTAAGCAAGACTCTTATGTAGAGCCGTACCTATTATGATTTCTTGGTTAAGTCCCCAGATATGGATAAAAACGTGGAGTATGGCTTTCGCATAGAGCTGAACTCATTTCGATTCCTACGTCGGAACCCCATATATGGGCAAAACGTGGACCCGGATGACACCGGGATATTTCTCACTGCTATTGGTATCAAATGAAATGTGTTGAGCAGGAATTTTATATCGAGCCGTACCCATTATGATTCCTAGGCCAAGGCCCTAAATGTGGGTCAATAGGTATGTGGACCTGGATGACCGCGGGATGCTGCTGAGAAATACTGATATAAAATGAAAGGGGTTGACCAGGGCTGCTGCAGAGAGCTCTTTTCATAGTAATTCTTAGGCTCGGTACCTAATAATGGGCAAAAGAGTGGACCCGGATGCCACGGAATGTTTTTAAGCAACGATGGTATCAAATGAGAAGAGGAATGCAGGACTATGTAAACTTTTGAAAATATTAATTTTTTTCTTCACTTTTTTAAAGTTATGTGACTTTTGCTGAGCTCTGCAGCTCGAGGTAAGTTCGGCTTCTGGATACTTCCAACTTATTCTAAAGTGTGTCGTTTTCGCTTCAAATGCCCATAATAGGAAGTGAGCCAAAGCAAAGCTTGGCCGGATACAGCTAGTAAATTATAAAAAATTATTAATAAACAAGTATGGAAGCCTAAGTTCGAGTGGAATCGAACATTAGATACTCAGCTGTATGCTTTCATTGTTTGTTTGCGTTTGTTCGATATAGGGTGTATTTTATATGAAACGAGTGCTGCATAAACAGGGCGCAGCCACGCCCATTTTCAAAATTTGTATCAATCATCCAAATAAGCATATAAATATTATTGTTAGTGCAAAATTGCATCCCTCTATGACTTTTAGTTACAAAGACTTCACGTTACAAATTCCAAAAAGGTGTTCCAGAAATATCTTTGTTAAAAAGTAGGCGTGGTCATAAACCGATTTCAATACATTTTTGCGTGTCTATTAACACATGTTATAAAAGTGTATAAACCAAGTTTCATCATAATATCTCAATTATTTGTCGAGTTATAGGCTAAGAAATCTCGTAGATTTCTTTGTATAAAAAGAGGCGGTGCCACGCCCATTTTATAAACTTTTTTTTATTTTTGTTTCCGGTCTATTGTAGAACTCATGTCACAAAATTTCAATGAATTATCTTTATATTTAACAAAGATATCGCTTAAAATGTTTTTATTAGGCCACTTTATAATACCCATATATAAAAGTGGGTGTGGTCGTCAACCGATTTTGTAAATTTTTTGTCCAAACATTTGCCTAAGTAAGTATATCACGCGTACTAAATTTCATCGATATATCTTTAACGGTTTCTGAGTTATGGCATATAAAACTTTCAATATTTGCCCCTTAATAAGTGGGCGTGGCACCGCCCATTTTCAAAATTTTTTGTATTTTTTGTTTTATGTTCGTAGTTGGACTTCTGCCAAAAAATTTCAGTGATAGATCTTTATATTTGACAGAGATATCGCTTAAAATGTTTTTATTAGGCCCCTTTATAGTTCCCATATATAAAAGTGGGCGTGGTCGTCAACCGATTTTGATAATTTTTCGCCAAAACATTTGTCTAAGTACGCAAATTACGCATACCAAATTTCATCGATATATCTTCAACGGTTTCTGAATTATGACATATAAAACTTTCAATGTTTGACCCTTAATAAGTGGGCGTGGCACCGCCCATTTTCCAAAACTTCATCAAATTTCTTCATAAGGGCCTGAGCTCAATACGTGGGTAAAATTTTATCACTCTAGCTATATTAGTGGCTGAGATACCAAATTTCCGATTTTTTCTATATAGGAAAAGTGGGCGTGGTCATGGTCCGATTTCGCCCATTTTCAATACCAACCGTCCCAGTCTCGATACCAACTTGCATTTCAAATTTCATCAAAATATCTCAATTTTTACGCGAGTTATCGTGCGTACGGACGGACGGACGGACGGACGGACGGACATGGCTCAATCGATTTCTCTTTTCACCCTGATCATTTTGATATATATAAGTCCGTGGCCGCTGTGGTGCAGTGGGTAGAGTGCTCGCCTACTATACCCGAGGTCTCGGGTTCAAACCCCAGTCCGAGCAAACACCAAAAAAATTTTTTTAATTAGTAAAAATCCAATTATTGGGTTTTTTAAGAGCAGCGGTCACCTCTCGGCAGTGGGCGGCATACCCTCCGAGTGTATTTCTGCCATGAAAAAGCTTCTCACAAAAAATGCATTCGCCGTTCGGAGCCGGCATAAAACTGTAGGTCCACCCAATTAGTAGGAAAAACAAAAAAAGGAGCACACCTCGAATTGGGAGAGAAGCTCGGCCATAAAACTCGTCAGAGTTATAATAGCGCCATTGTATTATATTATTATATATAAGTCCATATCTATCTCGATTATTTCATTATGTTACAATCCACCGTTATGAAATCAAAATTATAATACTCTGTGTACTAGTACAGCTGAGTATAAAAATTAATATTACTACTATTACTATTACTAATTCTAAATTTACTTTTTTATTTTTATTGTTATAATCCAAAACCTTAGTAACTAGTGTAACTGGTGGGACATGTGCGAGTTTCAGGTATGTAATTCAGAAACTTATTAAGGATGCTAGAGCTTCCGAATCAGAGTCGATCCATTCCTTCGCTTCATCGTCTGAGTAAATTTGGCTTGATTACAAATATTCATAAACCTTTTATCCAAATATTTCTTAGTTATATAGAAAATGGGATTTGGGTTCAAGGTTAACTTTGTCATGGAACGTATGTACATATCTATGTATATTAATGCCTTTTTCCCTCCATCGAGTTAACCAAAGAAATTGTAAAACTAACCAAAGACGGAGCTGAGTGGCATCCAATTGATGAGATTGGTGGTGTGGGATGGGCCGGATTGTACTGAATATAACAGTTCATTGCATTTGAGCAGTTTATGATATCGCACTCTAAATCAAAAAGTGGCACAACTCAAAATTTTTCGAAATCGAGTTTTTTTCATAAACGGGTATACGGAATATATCTCTAGCGATTGCCAAAAAAAAAAAACTTTTGAATAACTGTCTCCTTCGACCGAAAAATAACCATTATACCTGGCCCTTTGCCATACGATTGCTTGTAATGAAAAAAAGTTTTTTGGCTCTCCTGAAAATTTTTGAATTTTGAGTTGTGCCACTTTTTGATTTAGGGTGCGATATGTGGAATGAATATTCCAAATTGGCAGATAAAATTGAAAATTATGCGCACATAAAAAAAACTGTGCTCGAAGTAGTGATTTTTCATAGTCTTTCCTTGTCTGCTCGCTTATTGTTGCAGGGAAATTGTCGAAAATGAAAACAGATTTCACATTTTTACGAGTGTTTTTAGCAACATTTGTAAGTACGTACTATCTTTTTGATTCGTCAACATATGTACATATACTTACATATGTATGTGGACTAGAAGGCTGCACGAATGGATTCGAAACGGCCAACAAAATATTCGCGGCCGTCCAATTACAGTACCTACTTGTTTCTGTCGTTTTAGAATAAACGCAAGTAGAGCACAACCATAAACAGAACCAATACAATTACTTATTCGTAGCGACAATTACATGACCTTAAAAAGGTTCTGCAAATAGTGTACACTACTTGCGAATACTTCGAATATAATCGAAATATATGTATGTACATACATATTTTCATAAACACACATCCAGACGTTGTGTTCAGCAAAATTACGCTGCTAGTGTGAGTGTGTGTATGTGCATATGCATACACACTAGGGCGGGTCGATTGGTAGGGGCCAAAAAAAATATTAACAGGGACACATCGCAATTATAAAAATTTGGGTAATTTCAAGCTTTTTTGCCCAAGAAACCATATGTCTAAAAAAAATTTCGAACCAGAGCTTTTTACGATCTACATATTTCCAACTGTTCTATATATTTTAAAATAACTCGGTAACCAATACTTCGATTCTTTTGATTTTTTCGGCATTAGTTAGGAAACTTATTTGGCATATTAAGGTGGTTTTATGAAGGAAATAAAGTTCTCCCGAAATTCGCGGAACAACCCGATTTGAAATATATTATATGGAAATCTATACCTAAAATTTTTCCTTAATATATTAAAATTTAGAGGTCGTGCAAATGCCTCCAAATTTCTTTCTCCTTTTATATCAGTGATGATACATAATTTTTTTCAAAGTCCTTAATGAGCAAGAAAAACATTTCTTATCATTAAAAAATGGAACATATGTTTGTTGGGCTTTTATTTTTTGGTCCACCTTAATGCCATATGCACATTAAATAAACAAACAAACCAAAGAAGCAACAAGGTTTTGCGAATACTTCATAACATGGTTATTATTATGTTCTATTCTATCGTGGCGAATAGTGTACACTAATCGCTCCAACAGAGCAAATAGAGATAGTATTTGTATTCCAAATGAAAAGCATGGGTTATATTCGTATCTGCATTGAAATTGTGCTGTGACTAATTGTACAATGCATAGAGTATTCGAAAATATAGAAGAGGCAAATGGTATTGTGCAGAGGTCTAATGTGGACATGGAAAAATGTATAACAACCCCTTAAATACATATATGTGTATGTAAGTATGCATCCAAACGCTTTTCAATTGTTTTTATGACCACTCAAATTTGATTAAACAAATTAAGTGCAACAAGCCGCAGTGCGTCTGGGAGATTAAATATCATTCATGTAGTTGAAATTTCGAAGATTTTTCACAATCTCAGCGGTATGAACTCGATTCTTCGGATATATGTATGTATGTATTTTTCGCTCCACTGGTACATATGTACATATGTAGGTACATACATATGTAACACTTTTTCGAATGAAATTTAGAAGCATATTTGACCTCATTCAATTGCGTTGATTTTCTTTACGGTGTCTGCAAAGAGGCTTGGAAGTAATCTGGGCTTTGTCACAAGATTATTCCTTTTGCTTCAGTATTTCAATGAGCCTCAGGCGTATCAACAAAAATGTCGACCTGCTACACCAAAATTTTTTCCTAAGCTATACATATCAAATAAAAGGTATTCATCATACTTATGTATGTATGTACGTATGTACCTACATTACGGTGGTCCTTAAAATCAAATTAGCGATTTTCTGCGGTCTCACTCCCTACACCAGTAACAGCACAGTCAAAGATGTCAGATATGGTTAAGGTGTTGCATACGGGTCCAAGGTTAGAAAACTCTATGGGGTTTCAAAAAATTTAATTAATTATTTTTATATATAATGCCCGAAATCGATAGTCCTGCACTCAAAGATATTAAATATACATTTTGTTCCCAATCGGAGAAGCTTAAGGGGTGTCGCACAAGGGTCATACAGGGTAATATGAAATTTGACCCCTGTGCGACACCCCTTAACCGTCTTGGATCCGGGCCAAAATTTATATGTGGTATTCTTAAGTGCAGGACCATCGATTTTGGGCATTAGATATAATTAAATTTAATTTTTTGAGTTCCATAAAGTTTTCTGAACTTTGACCCCTGTGCGAGCATTCATTTAGCCTGTAAAGTCTTAATGTAAAGCGGGTATCAACTGGAACATTAATAATAACTTTTGTGTTTAGCTTTTTGTCGAATATTTTAAATGCATCATCTATTATACAAGCTTAAAGTTTACCGCTGGCCGCTGTGGTGCAGTGGGTAGAGTGCTCGCCTGCTATGCCAGAGGTCTCGGGTTCAAACCACGGTCCGAGCAAAACACCAAAACAATTTTTCTAATTAGTAAAAATCCAATTATTGGGGTTTTTAAGAGCAGCGGTCACCTCTCGGCAGTGGGCGGCATACCCTCCGAGAGTATTTCTGCCATGAAAAAGCTTCTCACAAAAAATGCATTCGCCGTTCGGAGCCGGCATAAAACTGTAGGTCCACCCAATTAGTAGGAAAAACAAAAAGGAGCACACCTCGAATTGGGAGAGAAGCTCGGCCATAAAACTCGTCAGAGTTATAATAGCGCCATTGTATTATTATTATCAAAGTTTACCTAGAACACGAAACTGGCCACAATGGTTCATACCCTGCGTCAGTTGTAGCTAAAATAAATAGAATCATTGCATATCTGAATTACAAACAAGGAACAACAAAAGTTAACGCTTATAAGCATAAATATGTAATACTGAAAATAAAATAAAGTGAAATACTTATTACGGTAGGTATGTCTGTATATACATACATATGTACGACTATAAGGCGGCCAACCGTCCCGCATTCTGCGGGACGGTCCCGGAATGACCGACGTAATCCCGCATTGCAATATTTCATAAAATAGTCCCCGGAAATCGTCTAAGGCGTCCCGTATGTCCCGCAATCCTCGTTTCCCATCGTCTCACTCGCAAGTATTCCACATCAAAAATACGAACGACGAGACGTTGAGAGAATCTACAAATGTATTCACCATTGAAATCATACTTCTTATCGCAAGATAAATGCCCTGCTGTGTTACATACTTTTTTTTAAATGAATACTCAGAGCTTTGGTTAAAATTTGTTCATGTGCAAGCTTCAGTATTTAACGATTCCGTAAAAATGATGGAAGGAGACAAAGCAAGTTTTACAGAAGTGTCATATCTGTTTGTGGATTTAATAAACAAATTCACAAACCGCTCAGAAAATGATTATATTCCTCTGACCGTAAGAAATGAGTTAACAAAACTTGCGGGGGATGGTCAAATCAACAGAGATTATTTTAAAAGAAGATAGTTTGTTCGACGAAGTAAGTTGCGTGACAAATTATGTGAATAACGAGGTCTTAAAGAAATGGGAGGAGATGAAGAGCAGTGCAGAACAACGATGGATAGAGGTATTCAAAAATTTCAAACACAGCGGAATACCATTCCAGAATTGCCTAGCCATCATCCAGTACCCTCTTTATTTACCAGGAACAAACGCTCCTACGAAACGAGTATTTTCCTTAACGAATAGCTTATGGACATCCGAAAAGTCGTCACTAAAATTAGAAACATTACGTGCAATGCTAATTATAAAATTTAATATGGGCAGCTGTGAAAACTTTTTGGACATTCTAAGCCAAAACCCATAACTAGTAAAAAAATGTCACTCATGTGAGAAATATGACTTTAAAAATAAAAGTTAATTCAATAGTAGTGTTGTTTGTTTCTAAATCAATTATACCACCAAGAAATCCTCAGTCTTGTTGTGAATAGAGGTAGGAGTCCCGCATTGATGCATCTTCAAGTTGGCCGCCTTATACGAGTATATGTATGTACGTATAGCAGACTGCAGACAGGCCACAAGCTTCCACTCCAACTTCCATTCCTCTTGGTGGCTGGCATTTTAAAATTTACTCAAGTACAAGGTAATTTTATCTACGTAAATACAGCCAACAAAAAGTCAAAAAAAATAAATAGAAGCGAAGTGGATTTTCATTTCATTTAATTTTAGGCGATTGCGTTTTCCATTAATTTCAATTTTGAATTTAAATTTTTCTTCTTTTTTTAGTTCGTTAAAGCAATTCGCGTTTGAAGTGCATGAATCTGCCGAGTGGAGGAAAACATTTTCTATTTAGAACTGAAGTGCACTTAAATGCGTTGGGGTGAAAATAATACAAAAACCAAAACCAAAAAAATAAAAATAAAAGGATTAAAGAAATAAAAAGCGAAGCATGCAAGCTGGCGTTCGGCATTCGCTAGTCGAGCATTTGGCCGGCCACTCAACGCCCAGCGTCGCAGCGTCCGTCGCATCGGTCGGCCTCTGCTTGGTCGCGCTGGTTGTGGAACTTTGAAAGTTTCCTGGTTGGTCGTGGTCGTGGTCGGTGGCAAGTTCAAGTGGTGGCCGTGTTATGGTCGGGGACGCTCCATGTTTCAGAATAAAAATGAAAGGAGCAAAACAATTATAACTGAAATAAAATGCAACAACATTAAAACAACAACACAAATACAAATAAAGTTCTATGAATGAATGTTGGTGGTTGAATGAACGCTCAAGTGCGCACATCGGAGAAGGTGCAAAATGTGATAAGCTGCGCGCTGCGCCGACCTCGCTGAGCGCTCAATCGTGAGCCGTGGCAGTGAAATTTTCATAAATAATGTATGTAAATATGTATATGTACATATGAATGTTTGTATGTAGCCACGTTTTAGCGCAAGTTGTGGTAGCAGTTGCAGGTAGCACGGCTCAGCCTTTTATACTGCCGTCTAATATGCAAGTACATATGGATAGGCGTGAAAGAAAGGTGTTTAAGTATTAGTGTTACTTGTGTGTATGTATGAATGTTTCTTTGTTTGTTAGGCGAGTGTGTAGAAATCGATATTTGTTTACAAAGCAAAACATGCACAGGTTAGTTAGGAGAAAGTACAAAAAACGGCTTGGAGTACATGCCTAATTGATAAGGTTAGAGCCCAATTAGAGACGCAACCCTGCAGTATGAAACGCGGATGGCAAGACAAATTTTAGTCTGTTTAGTTGCTCTGCGCTTCTCTTCAGTTTTCTGCAATGTTTAAGTTATAAGAGTAAATAGTCTTCTCGTATACCGAATACCGAACACGAATACTGCATATCGAAACGAATACGTATAGCGAATTCGAGTCCCGAATTCAAATATCGAACACCGAGTACCGAATATTAATATGAAATGTAGGTGACCCATACAACTGGTATTTAACTGGTATGAGCTTATGCAGGGGAAGACAATTGCCATTTCGTAGGACATTAACACACGAAAAATACCAGATGTTTACATGGGAAATTTACAGTCGGGAAAGTAGTTGACTGTACCCTGCAAACTGGTATAATTCTAGTTTGTAACTGGTTTCTTTCGCTGCAGGGTGTTTATATGTATGTATATGTATGTTTGTATGTATGTATGTATATGTCTGTTTGTATGCGATAACTGCATTTCCGTTTTGTCAATTTGCATATTGTTTTGTAGTATACAAATAATTGCATAATACATAGCTCACACTAACAAACACTATACATACATAAATATACTTGATACACACTTTAATATAAAATATTTACATAAATGAAAATTAGTGCAGCTAACGTGGCGAAGGGGCTTTTTTCATAAAATTAATACCTACATACATATATTGCATAAAAACAAAATACAAAATTGGCACATTTAGCAATGAGCTCGAAGTGAGTTCAGAATACTCGGCATCAACTGACGTTTAAATGAAATTAAAATGCATGTATATACATATATATATATACATATAGTACATTGACCCAGCAAACAGTCTCATAAGACTAAGCCAAAGCTAAGTTGATAACTGGAATACGCTGGCAGCGCTGCTTGCTGCTTGCACTCATTCTCTCTGCACCAAACGTTTTAATACTTCAATTTAACATATCCCAAAGAGAGATAAAGAGAATTGAGCTTTTATGAGCAAAGTACATTGTGTGGCGAGCGTAAAAGTTGTGTATTGTCGCCTCAGTCCATTTTCAACTTACATGCAATCAAGTGTTAAGTGGTTAAGTGCGTACGCTTATCTCATTTCGATATACATATACTTATGTATATATACATGTAAATATATAAGTGTACGAATAATAACGTTTCAACCCTAGCAGAAAATATTTTTTATTATTAAATTGCCGCAAAAAATGTGAATTATGCAGCTAAACAAAAAAAAACATCTTATTAATAAGGTATAAATACACCATATAAGGCCTTATTATCAGGCCATAATAAGGCCCTAAATAAGCGTTATTTTTCACGTGGAAAAGCTTTATAAGTAATGATGTATTGTGGAACGATCTTCCGTCATCCCTTGTCAAGTTTGGTTTGGACACAAACCGGTTTCGGCTAATATGCGCCATCTTCAGTGTCTTTTTTTCGTTCTGAGTTATTTATAAGTAAGGTGTGCTCCCAGATAGAGAGTATCTATTCCATATGGCCTGATGACATCAACACAGGAAAATCAGCCTTATTTTAAGCCTTTGACCATACAACTTAACTTTCTTTAAAATTATCAGGCCTTATTTCAAAAAAGGCCCTTAAATCTTCTGTAATAATTCTTAAATAAGGCGTAGATTTTTGCCGGGTGTATATAACTAAATGTATAGAGCTATATATGCTAACAGTGTGCAATGTGTGACAAGTGCTTTCAACAATAGACAAAATAATACAAAATTTTCAAAATTGCCAAATGTTCATAGGCATACATATGTACATATGTATATGCATATATGTATGTATATTCTGTACAGTACTTGATACAAATTTTGTATTAAACTTTAGCATTTGCAAAACATTTTATGTAGACTAAAAAAAAAAATTTCTCTCGATCAAAGACATAATTTTCCTTATTTTGAACACGCGTCCCAATACAAAATTTTCTTTGTTTTGTGTAAATTTTCTCAAAAATGTGGAAAAAACATAAAAAAAGCATTCAAACAAATTCGTTGCCATGGGGATTTGTATGGGAATTTAATTTCTCAAAATTAAAGAAATCAAGTCTTCAAAACAAGGAAAGTTGGGAATGGAATGGCGCTTAAAGAATTTTTCATTATTTTAATGTATGAATTTTTTCAAAACAAGTATATGAAACCATGGTAACGCATGTAACAACAATATTTTATAAACCTTTTAACATGTTTTAAGGAAAATTTACTCAAAACAAAGAACGTAGTATTCAAAATAGGTAAACAATTTCTTTGACCCCTCCATATATTTTTTTTCTCTCAGTGTATTTTGCCCTATTGAAGTAGATAACTACGAATTTTTACTTTTATTCCTTACTTACTTGTTGTTGGTTTTGTTGCTCTTTTCTATTTTGTAATTTAATTTGTGTATTCCCTGAATAGAAATGGAAAACAAGGCAAACTTTTTGCAAAATTTCGCAACTTTATAAAATTGAATTCAATGCAAATGCAGAGTAAAGTTTAAGTTGAGTAAAAAGGACAAATATTTGTTGCTAGTTGAGTTTCTTTCTGTCCATTTGATGATTATTCGTACAATATACATAAATACATGTGTATCTATGTATATACATACGTACATATATGAGAGGACCAGTCCCGTCATGATCATATAACAAGCTAAGAGTAGCCACGGGCAAGTTAGATTATAAACTAGTTTGATGCGATCGAGATGCGATCTGGATCGCATTAAACTAGTTTATAAACTAGCTACTAGTGATGAGCGATATATCGCAAACGGTGATTTTTTCACTGTGAATAAAAAATCGCAAAACGCAATTGCGATCACTTTTTCAAAATAGCAGTTCACTACTTATTGGGAACTGCTATCGATGTACCAAGTAAGCAGTTCACCTATGTGAATCGCAATCGCAAAAGCATTATAAATTTCTTTTTGTTTATACTTTTGAGCAGACCACATACGTACTATATAGAAATATAAAAAAAAAATAATTATTGAATTTACAATTTATCTTTGAAAAATGTTTACAAACAGCGAAATTACTGCTCAATACGTTGTTATTGCTATCATTTTGTTAACATAAAATGAAGACAGGTTATATCGCTCAGAAAACCCGGATGATTTTATAGCAGTCCATGCAATCGCGATAGCAGTTTAAAATCGCAGTGATTTAAAAATAGCAATCACCGAAATCACAGATATCGAAAAATCGCAGTTTCTCTCATCTCTACTAGCTACAGCAAACCAATTCAGATACCAATTATGAGCATATGCAATTTTTATTTGTAATTTTCTTATTGTTAAATTATTTTATTATTATAATGCTCATCTAAAACCATTGTCTTAATGCCTTTCATACGTATGTATGTATGTACATATGTATATATAAGAGCATATTTTAATTTTAAATAAATAGCAGTTTTGTAGTGGTCCTGTCCTAGGACATCGCAATGTTAATTGGAGCAATTTTTATATGAAACTAACTGACCCGACAAACTTCGTTCTGCCCAAAGTAGATTTTTTTTATTAATTTCACTTCAAAAATTGTTATTACACCGGTATTATTTTTAATAGAAAACTAACGATTTTTCCCTACTTCATTGTGGGAATGGTGGGAATGCTTTGATATCATTTAGCTCTATACCAATTTCCAGGTCCCTGCCTCAAATCCTTTTAGAGATAATCAGCTTAAAAAATTAAGAATGTATGGGAGGTGCCACGTCCGCTTTTTCGATAACCCCCACTTCTATGCGTAGGAGTGGTTTTAATGTCATTTAGCTCTATATCAATTTTCAGGATCCTACCGTTTATTCTTTCTGATATATTCAGCTTCCAACGCTAACTATATATGGGAGGTGCCACGCCCCCTTTTCGTATAACTCCTATTATTTTAGGTTAATATGGAATTGTTATCTTTTATCTCCACACCAATTTCCAAGTCCCTACCTTAAACAATTTTAGGAATATTCAGCATGAAAAATTAAGTTTGTATGGGAGGTGTCACGCCCTCCTTTCTGATAACCCCCACTTTTCTGCGTGAGAAGGGTTTTGATATCACCTACATCTACGAGTAAGTATATAAATTTTCAGCTCCCTACCTTGAACTCTTTTAGAGATAATCAGCTTTAAAAATTAAGATTGTATGGGAGGTGCCACGCCCCCTAATATTTTTTAATTTTCTCTTCGACTAAACCTTCGCGAGGTAACAACAAACAATCCCCCCTGAGGAAGTATTTGATTTGGTTCAGCCGTTTTCAAGTTTAAGTTTTAGCGTTACAATTAAACACCAAATCATTTTTATATATATAGATGTGGCAGCTTGGGGATTTCTTTATTGCCATACGCGACTGGTATATACATGATTTTATGCATTTCCTGCAAAAAATGCGACTAATCCGGGATACATCCCTGATAACTCGCAAAGGAGCATGCGACTACTCCTTTTTTGTATCTCTTTATATGGAATAAAGTGTTCCTTTTTGTTTGAGCATGTCCTATGGAGAGACTAATTGTACCCTTTTATACCTGAACGAGTACGAAAGTAGAGAACTCCACTTTGATGCCAATGGGATAACAAATGGAAGTTGTACCCTTTTATAGTGTATGTACATATGTACATATGTTGCAAAAAAAAATGCAATTACAAAAGCATATTTCAAAATTCGTTTATAACCTTTTGAGTAAAATTGTCAACAATTACTCTACATTTTTACCGTTCCGGGTACAATTGGGAATAATTGTAGCCAAGTGTACCCGAAAGAGAGTTGTCCGTGACAAATCTCTTTCGAGACTAATCGCAAAATTTTTTGCAGCGTTAGTTCCGTTTTCTGCAGGGTATATGTACATGCTAAATATGTGAATATTCATATATTTCCAAACACACACGCACACATATGTTTGTTTCCTTTGAGCTTAAAAACATATGGTATGTTGTTGTAGGCACAAATTCACACTTATGATTAGCCACTTTACTTTTAAAATTATGTAGAAATGCAAATTCACATAAGTTTTTCTTAATCTATTATATGACTAAAGTGTCTAAGTGCCTAACTTATGTGCATGGCAGACGAAGATGTTCTTGCTTCAGCAGAACATATACTAAAAGTGGAACAAAGAAGATTTGCATGGACCCTGCGCAAAGATGACAAGTAAAATCGTGAAGCGTTCTACGTTTTCAGCAAATACTTAATAGGACCCATATTGGCCTATGCTTTTCCTGTATGGTTCAATATTTCCTTTTCTAAAATGGAAAGATTTAGAGTATTTGAACGATATATTTTGAGAATTTTTAACGAGTTGAGTCGTCAACCTTTTCGTAATGGAAATACATTTTCGAAAAGGATTTACAACAATGTAATCTACAAGAAACCGAAGATCAAGCATATTTATAAGTTTTTTATGGATAACGCTTTGCGATTTTTAGGATATATGTCGCTTCTAGAAAACGAACGAATTATATCTTCTAGTCAGGAAATTTAATACATAGTTATGTTCACTTATATTGAGGCATTTATAAATAACTAGCTGACCCGGCAGACGTTGTTCTGCTAAAATCTATTCCTATGAAGCCTAAAGAAAAGTCTTTGATTACCGTATTGCTAACCATTATCTTAGAGTCCATCTTAATTACTGCGAATAATAAAAAAAATTGTCTATTCTCTGAATAAAAGTTATAGTTATATTCGCCGCGACAAACCTACTGCCCCCGATCTCTATCTCTATCTCAATCCCTATCTCTATTTCAATCTCAATCTCAATCTTAATCTCAATCTCAATCTTAATCTCAATCTATATCTCAATCCCTATCCCTATCCCTATCCCTATCCCTATACGTATCTACCTTTACCTTACCGGAGCCGTCCATCACAATCCGGGCCCACTACTTTAGCCATCTCTGGGAAACAGCCTTAGAAATCACAATTAAAAATAGCTGTATGTGGAAGCCCTGCTCAACGCCTTTCATTTTCTACCAATATCGCTCGAAAACATTCAGAGGTTATCCGGGTCCACGCTTTGACCCAAATCTTGGAACCCGGCCTAGGTATCACTATTTAAAGAGCTCTTTATTGAAGTCCTGCTCAACAGCTTTCATTTGATACCAATATCGCTCAGAAACTTGACCCATATCTGGGGACCCGGCCTAAGCATTGCAATGAAAATAACTTTGTGTTGACGGCCTGTTAAATACCTTTCATTTGATACCAATTTTGCTCGAAGACTTGCTGGGTCGATCTGGGTCCACATTTAGGAATGTTTTCCGGGAAGCTCCCCCTTTTTCGAAATTCTATATACCCTATTATGCGCGCTAACACCACATGAATCTGCTGTGAAAATTTCATAAAGATCGGTTGGTTACTTTGGGAGTCTATAAAGGACACATATCCACACATACACACCGATTTTTCCAATTTTCGGACTTTTCCGAAGAGATTTTCCAAAATTTTCTTCCGTACGAACCTTCTCCTCGAGAATACGAACAACTAACAAAAATTTTTACAGAAATCGGTCCAGCCGTTCTCACCTGATGAGGTTAGTAACATTTTTTACACCATTTTTATATATATAGATATATTCTATAATATAAAAAACCCTAGATAAAAATCTAGCGTTTTTTAGGAATAGGCGTACTCACATGTAAAATTTCCAAGCATATTTGTAATCTAACTAAATTTTGGGCAATAAATGAACTTCGTGGCAGATGAAGATGCGGCCGTTCTAGAAGCAAACAAGTTTTCAAAGAGGCCATCACCCCTTGACAGGTTTTGGTTATTCCTTTCCAGTGATTTCCATAACATCTTGAAGAAATCATATATGTTCGTACATATGTATATAATACACTATAATGTGTATTATGCCGATCTTCTCTCACAATTCGAGGTGTGCTTCTTAATTTTTATTTTCCGATTAGTTAAGTGAACCTACAATTTTATGGCGGCTCCGTAGACCGAATCCATGTTTTGTGAGAAGCCTTTTAACTAATTCGAAAAATTGTTTATTTGTTTAGTGTTTGTCCGGGTTCTCCTAAACTGAAAATTCTTCTTAATTGTTGCATGAACCAACTCAAAATCAATTAAATTTGTAGGTATGTACTTATTTTCCAAAAAAAAAATAAACACACACACTTAATACAAAACCTGCGGGTTTCTTCTACCTTTCGGGCTTTAAATGAACAAAATAATTTAATGTCAATAATAGAATCGCAAAAGTGTTTATTTTCTGTGCATCTCTTATATTGCAACACTGGAACCAAATAAATCACATAAATTCCCAAAAACATTTTACCATATATTTTAATTAGACCGAAAAAGCTCCTTGATGTTTTTCTGTGTCTGCCCAACGACGTAACGGGCATTTCAAATGCAACTGTCCATAAATTACAGGGAAACCCTCCCTCAAAATGGACTGGATGAGGACGAGCGCATACAAGCAACACAACGTACATATGTATGTACGCACGGAGGAGTACGTAATCAACCGTTGAGGGCTGAGTGAGATCTTTATGTGGTGACCACACCATGTTTGTCTGCCACTTTATTTGGTTGCACGCTTTGGCAGGGCACGACTGAGTTGATACACAAACTTAAACTACGAATACACATACATACAGATGTATGTATGTTGCATACAGTGGCGGTCAGGTAAATAGCAGCAAAGCTAAAGGCGAGTTTAATTTATTTTAGTATTATAAGATTCAACTATATGGAAAAGCAGTTCATCAAACAAATAATAAAATTTTTCTAACTCAAAAAGCTCACAAATTTTGAAAAGTGACCTCAACTTCAAAAACAAAAAATATTTATAGTCCGAGATAGATGTTATTTATCAATGGACAGTGGTAACTGACAGGTCATCTGTTTATTAACACATCGCGAAAACAAAAACTAAAATTTTTAGGTATGCAAAGATTTCGTCTGAGGAGCCCTCTATTGAAATTTTATGGCGAATAATTTTCTAGAACATTTTAACATTTGCTTTAAAATAAACCCTTCGTGGAGGTATTAGAGTTAGCGCAATTCTACTATATGTTTCCTAATCACAAATTTCTATACGATATGTGGTTTAAAATATTTTTTTCTTTTTTTAATCAAGCTGGCAACCCTACAGTTTGCCCCAGATTTTAGCAGGCAACCTATGATTTTTACACTCCTTATTGTGCTATTTCATCTGGTGTATCATTTTTGAGATGAGGGGAGTATACATATATACATATATATATAAATATAAAATTTTGTATAGCTTTTTGCTTTATTTTTACCGCCACTGTACATATTTAGATATACAAAGCGTATTAGAGGATTGATGAGTGGGTTGTCGAGTTGATTTGTTTTTCCAACTGCTTAAAATTCTAAGCAAGTACAAAATTAAAACATGAAAATACGAAATGAAAATATCCCTTCACCGCTGCTGCACTTTGGGCAATGTTTACGGGGGAGGAAAGGAGAGTTTGAAAATGGAATGAATGAAACGAATTGGGGAGGAAAGGGAAAGTACACACAAATGTTGCAAATTCAGGGCCCGCATGCTGAGTATATATGTATCAGATATCAGATCTACATATTGTATATATATATATGCACATATGTATGCTCGCAACCCCTTTTTGCAATGCTTTAGTTGGATGTTGCACGTGGCATTTTGTTGCAATATCAACATATTGTTGTATATATGTACATATATTCCTATTTAAGTACAACAAAGCCGAAAAAATATCCAACAAATCCATCAAATTAATTGCAAAAATTCGTGAAAGCAAAACAAAATCATACAAAAATTCAATAGGATTCCAGAAATGTATTCAACATAAAAAGGTTCCGCAGCGAATTTCATTATGTGGCCGGCAACATGTGTATAAGGATGTATAAACATGTGTTTTATCACGAGGAGTCAAATAAAAAGGCATCCAAGGCATTTGCAATGTAATATGCACTTTTAAAAAATTGTATGTTTTTTATTTTCAACGTAATATACATACATATGTACATAAATACATATGTACATAGGTATGTGTTAAGCGGATAAATGTGGAATTATATTAGACTAGACTAGATCACTGACACACTCCAAACATATGCTAGATATCCCGGCTTCAGTATCTACTAAATAGTAAGCTTGAGCTTCCTAAAAAGCAATTCAAAATTGGTAACAATTTAATGAATAAGGGGGTAAATATTTAAATTTTTAATTTATAAAAACCCAAAACATTTAAAGTAGTTTTGTTGTTGTTTTTACTCACCTTCTCCCAGCAATATTGATAACAATCCGAGATCACATTTTCCACGTAGAGTTCTTCTTCTGGATTCGCTAAATAATAGCGTCTCTTTAGAATCGCATCACGCGGTGCCGGATTTGCTGACGAAAAACTTGTCAGGCTACACAAAATCACCAGCGGCAAAAAGGCGCTGCTGAGCGTCGCTGCACTTGTGGCAGCTTGTAGTGGCATTTTAAAAGTTTTTCTCGTTTTCAATAGTCGTTTAGTGCATTTAATGTTATTTTGTTAATAACGGTATTGATTTCTTTTCATTTAGTTATTTTAAGAATATGCAACGCAATTACTTTTTGAAAATTTATGCGTGTATGCAGTTTTGCCGCGTTTAGTTTGTAGATCTAAAATATATGAATGATTGAAGAAAATTTATTGATAACTATGTATTTCAATTTATATTTTTTTTTGTCCTCCTAGCTCAACTAGTGCTTTGATAAGCTTTTTCTTATAGAAGCTTATTCGAAATAATGACGACAGGAAGATTTGTTTGCTGACAAAACTATTTTAGAGCTGATGTAAAAAGAACCTTCGATAATTGTAGTAATCTTTTAAATTTCGTCTACAAAAACTAGTAATGACGGAGTTAGCTTTTACTATATACTATTCGATGAATGTATAACATAGTAAGCGTAAGTCCGAGCAACAAATTTTGATAAGCTTTTCACTGAAGGCAATTGATCAGAAATTGTATTTATTTATCTGTCTTTATGATATTCGTAATGTTGGTTTTTTACATATATGTATTGCACTATAAGGACGATGATTTACGGGAACTTTATATTTTTACCACTTTATAACAAACATTACTTTTATGATGTACGAGTGGTCCTGCGGTCTAGCGGTATGAAAGTTTGAAAAAAGCCCTTATGCCATATGGCCTTCTAGACTAAATACTGCACCAATAATGTCGGGACCAAAACTTATATTTGGTATCATTGAGTACAAGACTATCGATTTTGGCCATTAGATATAAAAAATTTAATTTAATTTTTTTTTGTCTTTATATGGTAGTCTGAACTTTGACCCCTCTGCGACACCCTTAAACGTGTCCGATCGGGACCAAAATTTGCATTTGTTATTTTTTAGTACAGGAAAATGTGGCCGCTGTGCTTCAGTGGGTAGAGTGCTCGCCCGCTAGGCCAGAGGTCTCGGTTTCTAGCCGCGGTCCGAGCAAATTAGTAAAAGTCCAATTATTTGATTTTTTAAGAGCAGCGGTCACCTCTCGGCAGTGGGCGGCATAACCTCCGAGTGTATTTCTGTCATGAAAAAGCTTCTCACAAAAAATGCATTCGCCGTTCGGAGCCGGCATAAAACTGTAAGTCCACCCGATTGGTAGGAAAAACAAAAAGGGGCACACCTCGAATTGGGAGAGAAGCTCGGCCATAAAACTCGTCAGAGTTATAATAGCGCCATTGTATTATATATAATAGTATATTAAAATCGAATTCGGGCTTTAGATATGTATACAAAAAATTAAACTTAAATTTTTGAGGCTCCATAGAGTTTTCTGAATTTTGGCCCCTGTGCGACACCCCTTAACCGATTGCGATCGAGACAAAAATTTATATGTGATATCTTCGACTATATTAGCATCGACCTAGGGGGTGGGTTGAGGAAATATGCTATAAAATTTGTATCCATACATTTGGGGGCCACCCTAATATGCATATGTATGTATATCTGTCTGTCCGTATGCTTGAACCCAAACTAATCCCAATGTTTTAACAACTCCCTATAGATGCAGGTGCCTAAACTAGTCATCAGAACCAGCGGGATCCGATCTTCAAACTATAAAATACAGAGCCGGCTGTACGGTATCAATCAAATGTAGACATTGAGTCTAATTACTTAAAGTTTTATTTTATATATCCATTTTAAATTAAATTTATTTTAATTTCTATTCTATCGCATTCAGGCTATTTTGGTCAATCGTGTGCGAGTGCGAAGGAATAAACACTTATTACTACCACTCCATGTCCGACGTTTCGCTTAGATTTTTAGCATTTTCAGGGACCCATTAATTTACATTGCCAAAAATGAATGTTTTTATTTTCTTTGTTAACCACGTAGTACGTTTAATCCGCATAAACCCCGGTTACCCCTTCGTCGCGTGAAAAACACGTTTGTTTCCAAACACTGACCTTCAAAACAATAACAAAAACAACGCTGGCAAATTTTAAAGCTTTAAACACGCTCGATCGACAGCTTAAAAACCCACACACACACACTCAGATGTGTAAATGCATGCATCATACATACAAGTATACAACCAGTGGAACACACTGCCGTTCCGACTTTAGCAAAAAACAACGCCGAATATCTTTTCTTTCAATCCCAGCATCAAATATCAATCAAAAATAAACACCGACGGCTTTGCGACTCGTTCACACGCACTGAAAACTCTATCGATACAACCGAAACCTTGAGGAGTCTACACTAAACTGTGTTTTCTACAAAATCGACACGAGAGCAGCGCCGAACTTCTGACGCCGACAGCACTGCCGCCATCGTTGCATCGTTCAGCTTCGGTGACGCTCGAGTCACATGCGATTTATGTACATATTTGTAGCAACGATAAAATGAAAACAAAGCAAAATTGTTCCTGCACAAATCCAAACCAGCCGGAATCATCATCCCGGGCACACCAGCACGAATCCACCAAGTGGCAAAGTAGACACCAGCCACCACCGCCACCACAACCACCACGTTTCAGTTGCTCTCATAGAAAGCCCAGTCACTCTAATTGGATTATGTTGTGGAGAGTAGGAGATCAGCGTGGAGCGAGCGTCGCAGTCGACGGCAGCGCAGGCGTGACTTTTCCAAAGGTTATTGTGGTGGCATCCGCACTACGCCACCACCCAATGTGCAGCGGAGGTCTGCTAACCTCCAAATACGGCTAGAGCAGCAGCAGCAGCAGCCAGAGAGCAGCTGTTTGTCTAGTTGAATGGTTGAGCGCTGCTGGAAAATATCAAATTGTTTGCAGACGCTGCTTAAAAGCGTTTGGCTGTTGAAACTCTTAAACTCTCCACTTGCAACAACTGGAATTTTGCTTTATCGGCAACATGTTTCTACACAGTTAACGCGCACGCGCATTCCCAACATGTATAAGCAACATGTTGCAGGAGCATTAGGGGGGAAATTGGACTGAATGCAACTGATTAGCCCCTGCAGCAGTTTCGAATCGATTTTAACATGTTGTACCAACTTGTTATGTCCTCTTCACATAATCTTGTTGGGTTTGGGCGAAACATGTTGATGAAGATCTCAACAGCTGTTCCCTTTGCTCAGCGACGATGTTATAGTTTGGACGCATCGCGATTTCCTATATGCTGTTATTAAATATATACATATGTATGTATGTATGTATGTACATATGCTAATGTACCTACAATCCCACCAATCAGCGTTTCCGTTTGGGCCACTAAAGTGGCAATTTGAACCTTTTTTAAAGCCAGGCCACCTGAACCCAACTTTTTGAAAATATGCATTATTTGAACCTTTTTAAAAATTCGGGCCACTTTTGGACCTTTTTTACTTTCAAAACTATAATTATTAAATAATTTTTAGTTTTTTCTTAAATAGAAGAACAAAAAACCTCTTTGTTACTATTTTACTTTGCATTGGCAACTCTCCGGTTCGAAAGGTTCTTTATTTAATTTGTTTTCCAACACTACCCTTGAATACTTTAAAATTTGGGCTGTTCGTTAAGATAATAAAAACGCCCGGAGCAGCCCAGACACACACAAACACATACATATGTATAGCGTTCGTTGATCCGTAGGAAAGTGCAAGAAACGTAGGAATTTTACTACAATTAAAATTCTTTGCACTCATATTCGCTCTATTTCGGCTAAACGAACACTATAACAGTTTTTTTTTTAATTCCTTGCCTTTCTCGGGTTATTCCGTCTGTTCAACGAACGATCATATTAACGCTGCGTTAGTGTAGAGAATATTTTAAATTCCATTTTCTTTAAGCATTAACCCTTTCGGAACTTATTTTTTGTTTTTGACCTTAAAAATCTATATTTGCATTGTTTTACTGTTAAAGGGTTTGTTTGAATAATCAAAAGGAATTGTAAAAATTTTTTTTTTTCAAAAGTGGTTTTTTGGCACTATGCCATATGGCATAGATTTCACTCCACGGAAATAAAAATATGTATAGAATGAAATCAAGCCGCAGTGAATTCATGTTTTTTGATTACAAAAGCTAGCAAAATTGTGGTCCACAAACTACACCATTTCCAGATGGATTTTAGAAAACGTCAACTGGACTTCAGAAAGTGAAAATTGGATATTAGAAAAGTAGGTTAGAAATGCAATTAAAATTTTCCAAAATCCAATTGACTCTTTCTAAAATCCAGTTGATGCTTTCTACAATCCACCTGGAAATGGTGTAGAGTATACTTTCCCGAAACTGCAAATATTTCAATTTACTTTAGTTCTCGAGATATCCTTATCCAAAGCTGTAAAAATTAAATTTTTTGTCAGTTTTCTTTCAGTCAAGAAACTGTGAAAATTATATAGAAGTATGAGTTTGTTCCTTCCAAATTCCGTTGGCCGTTGTAAAATATTATTTTTCTTCACAGAGATATTGCATTTTTAAATGTGCATGTTTGCAAAGGATATTCGAGAGACAATTTCGATTTAAAGATATAATGTATTTATTTTAAAAGGTAGAAGTCATGCATAGTATGATGCGTTGACATTAACCATTCATAAAACAAAAAACATTAAAGATAAAAGCTTAACTTCGCTTTAAAAGCATTAAATAGACCACAAAAATATATAAAAATGTGTTTTAGCTAAAAAAAAAATTGGGGCCACTTTTTTTAATTTTTTGGGCCACCTTTTGAAATTTTTGAGCGGCAACACTGCCACCAATATAAAAGGAAATCCATACCTACAGGTGAAGCAGACATTACTATCGATTCTAAGATAATGGTGAGTAACACGGTAATCAAGGACTTTTTATTTAGGCTTTATAGGAATAAATTTTAGGCAGAACAACGTCTGGCGGGTCAGCTAGTAGATTTGTAAATTAGATATAGCATTTCGCTGGCTTTCTACAATAGTTATGTGGTGCATTGTGGAGATATGTTTAATGGGAGCCTTACCAGATCTGAAGTCTAATTGCCGGCACCATGCTGATTGTAGGCGAGAGAGCCATCCCTAATATTAACACATCACTGAAATATTTCTAAAAATTCAGACGTATGCATAAAGTGATAAGGATAAAGTCCTCTTTCAGGAAAATACCGTGGCTGCGTTGCAAAGAAACATTTAAAATTTGTTGGGCGGCGCAATTTGCGCTAAAAATAAATTTTTCATTAAAAACATTCGTTAAAAATATTCATAGTATTTAAATAATTCGCATGTGAGTACAAAACATAACCAACCGAAGCAAGGAGTTCCATCTGCAGTAGGCATATAATAAATGTTGACGAAAACTTTGACATACCACCACGTGGTGGCAAATATTGTACAAGTAATGAGTATCACTTTTTTAGGTGATTTCGGTTCAAAAACGTTCCGCGCACAGCTGTGTTATTATTATATTGAATCAGAATTTTCTGAAGAAAAATTAGTTTGGGGTGGGTGGGTCACTTCCCTTAGGTCCATTAAAAGGCGTTTGGAATAATAGGAAGATTATTAGTTAAATAAATATATATTATTATGAAGAAAAACGTTGTTTTTTTCAGCAGTTCTGATAAAAAAGTAATTTCGTTTTGCGCGGAAACTTTTTTGCAATTTCGCAAAAAAAAAAAAAAATAATGGGGTTCATACTTTTTATGCTCTATTCGACTATGGTATGCCGTTTTTCGTATTTGCAAAAATTGTAAAAAGTTATATGCCCAATCTGCAGTACTATAAGATAATAGCAACGCATAGTTGCCTTTTGGTATATCAATTGATTTTTGATTCATAGCATCCGAAATCAAGTGTATATATCCTTAAGCGCCGAGAGAAAGCGGTATCAATATCATTAGGTTATTAATATTTCTTATTAAAATGGTGCACGTCTATAAAATAAATTTTAACTAATTTAGCTTTCAACAAATTACCACCACAAGCTTTTGCTGAGCTCAGCTAACAAATTTTCTACGTACCTAAACTCTGCTCAGGTTTTGTGTGAATGCGTGAGTATTTTTAAATTTGAAAGCGCTGATTAATGCACGAAATAAGATATGCCACAACAATGCAAAGCATTGTCCCACATAATCTGTAAATTCATTATTAGCAACTGATCTGAGCAACGAGATAAGCGGGAGAAGTGAAAAATGGAAAACAAATCACTAAAAATAAACGAGTCATTGAGTTGATTGTTAACAATCTGTTGCAAACTACAAATCTATTGTATCCGAGTTCGACCGACCCGCTGCAGAGGAACACGTTTGCCGGCATAACTGTATTCGTAGATTTTTTTTATGAAATTAAGTAAGCAATATATCCCAGCCAATTTATATAAGTGGCTGTTTATGATAATGGTACAACGAAAACGTTAAACTTGTTCACTAAAACGTTACATGTGTTGCTGGATATTCGAGCCGAAAACGTTCAAATTTAAGGAAAATTACTATCTTTTAAAATATGTAAATAAGTAGTCGAGACAATAGATTGAAACAAAGGCATTAACAAAAGAGTTGACAAAATGGATTTACATATGTAAATATTTATGTACATTCATCTGTACATACAAATTTTCGTGGCGTATCTCTAACGCAATGCCAATAAACAATGCCATAAATCTCACTGGAAAAAAGTCGGAAGCAAATTAATCAGGTAAAGTACGGAAAGTTCGGGTATTGTGGTATACCCTTTTGTTTTTGGGATATTATGGCAAAACTTCAAATGCAATTTCAAAAGCTGCTATCCCAAAAGTTGGAGCGTAATGTCATATGGTCCCGTGGTTTAATATGGTATACTTTATATACAATGGAGTATACTTTTATAATTACAGTCTCCATATTATTTGCATTCTTCTTCTTCTTCTTGATTGGCGCTTAACCGTCTAGACGATTCTGGCCGAGTCCAACAGAGCGCGCCAATTGCTTCTGTTTCGTGCAGCATGGCGCCACTTGGGAACACCTAGGGAGGCAGCATCGCTGTCCACCTGATTTTCCCAACGCAGTGGAGGTCTCCCTTTTCTTTTGCGTTCAGCGGGTTTCGATAGAAATGCTTTCTTGGCCGGAGCGCCTTCGTCCATTCTCACGACATGACCTGCCCAACGCAGCCGCTGGATCTTTATTCGCTGAACAATGTCGATGTCTGTGTAAAGCTCGTACAGCTCATCGTTAAATCTCCGTCGATACTCGCCCACGCCAACGCGCAAAGGTCCATAAATCTTACGAAGAACTTTTCTCTCGAATACTCCAAGTGCCATCTCATCTGATTTTGAAATTGTCCATGCTTCTGCGCCGTACATGAGGACTGGAACGATGAGCGTCCTGTAGAGTGTGATTTTTGTTTGTCGAGAGAGGACTTTACTTTTCAGTTGCCTACTTAGTCCGAAGTAGCATTTATTGGCAAGCGTGATTCTTCGTTGGATCTCCGTGCTGACATCATTCTTGGTGTTAATGCTGGTTCCCAGATAGACGAAGTCCTTAACAGTTTCGAATTTGTAGCTATCAACATTGACGTGGCTGCCAAGGCGTGCTGTTTCTTTGTGTGATGACAGGAGGTACTTCGTCTTGTCCTCGTTGACCGCCAAACCCATTTTCTTAGCCTCTTTATCCAGCTTGGAGAAGGCAGAACATACGGCGCGCGTGTTAGTGCCAATGATGTCGATGTCATCGGCGTACGCCAGCAGTTGCACACTCTTGTGATATAAGATGCTTCCTGTATGGTTAAGTTCTGCAGCTCGTATTATCTTTTCCAGCATCAAATTGAAGAAGTCGCACGAAAGAGAGTCACCTTGTCTGAAACCTCGTTTGGTCTCGAACGGCTCGGAGAGGTCCTTCCCAATTCTGACGGAGCTGGTGGTGTTAGTCAATGTCATTTGGCATAGCCGTATAAGTTTAGCAGGAAAACCAAATTCAGACATTGCGGCATACAGGCAATTCCTATTCGTGCTATCAAAAGCGGCTTTAAAATCGACAAAGAGATGGTGTGTGTCGGATCCTTTTTCATGGGTTTTTTCCAATATTTGTCGTATTGTGAAGATCTGGTCGATGGTAGATTTACCAGGTCTGAAGCCACACTGATAAGGTCCAATCAGATTGTTGACGATAGGCTTCAGTCTTTCGCACAATACACTTGCTAAGACCTTATATGCGATATTCAGGAGGCTTATCCCACGATAATTGGCGCGTACTGTGGAGTCTCCTTTTTTGTGGATTGGGCAGAGCACACTTAAGTTCCAATCGTCGGGCATGCGCTCGTCCGACCATATTCTGCATAGGAGTTGATGCATGCTCCTTATCAACTCTTCGCCACCATGTTTGAATAGCTCGGCTGGCAAGCCGTCAGCGCCCGGGGCCTTGTTATTCTTAAGCCTAGATACTGCTATTCGCACTTCGTCATGATCAGGTGGTGGAACATGCCTACCATCATCTGCTATTGGGGATTCGGGTCGTACATCTTCTCCTTCCGCACTTTCACTGTTGCCATTATCTAGCAAGGAGGAGAAGTGATCCCTCCACAACTTAAGTATGCTCTGGACATCAGTTACCAGATCACCGTTATCATTCCGGCAGGAATTTGCCCCGGTCTTGAAACCTTCAGTCATCCGCCTGATTTTTTGATAGAATTTTCGAGCATCGTTCCTACCCGCCAGCATCTCAAGCTCTTCACACTCGCGCCTTTCAGCCTCCCTTTTCTTCTTTCGAAAAAGGCGCCTCTCTTCCTTCTTCGCCGTTCGATAACGCTCCCATACGCTTCGCGTTGCGCCCGCACACAATGTAGCCCTGTAGGCGGCGTTCTTTCTTTCCGAGGCATCGCGACATTCCTTGTCGTACCAGATGTTTTTGTGGGCTCGCTTGTATCCTATAGATTCCTCAGCGGCGATACGAAGTGAACGAGCGATGTGTTCCCATTCCTCAGATACATCGTTTGGTGAAGGGTTGCTCTCAGAGAGCAGGAGTGAGAGCCGAGTGGTGTATTGATTGGCTGTCTGCGTCATGTGCAGCCTTTCGACTTCAAACTTTCCTTGCTGTCCTGCTGGCACATTCTTTGCTGCACAGAGGCGGGTGCGTACCTTGGCTGCTACAAGATAGTGGTCGGAGTCGACATTGGGACCACGGATTGTGCGCACATCTAGGATGCTGGAGCTGTGTCTGCCGTCGATCATGACGTGATCAATTTGATTTCGCGTTTTTCGATCAGGAGACAGCCATGTGGCTTGGTGTATTTTTTTGTGCTGGAATCTGGTACTGCTAATGACCATGTTTCGTGACCCGGCGAAGTCGACCAGCCTCGTCCCATTGGGACTGGTTACGTCGTGGAGACTGAATTTTCCGACTGTGCTGCCAAAGATACCTTCCTTACCCACCCTGGCATTAAAATCGCCAAGCACAATCTTAATGTCGTGACGGGGGCAGCGGTCGTAGGCATGCTCTAACTGCTCATAGAAAGTGTCTTTGATCGCATCGTCCTTCTCTTCCGTCGGGGCGTGGGCGCAGATAAGAGATATGTTGAAAAATCTCGATTTGATGCGGATGGTGGCTAGACGCTCGTTCACTGGCGTGAACGACAGTACTCGGCGGCTGAGTCTCTTTCCCACCACAAAACCAACACCAAATATACGCTCCTCTGCATGGCCACTGTAATATATATCGCAAGGCCCACATTTCTTCTTGCCTTGCCCCTTCCACCGCATCTCTTGTATGGCGGTGATGTCAGCTTTCACTCTTTCGAGGACATCAACCAGCTGGGCAGAGGCACCTTCCCAATTAAGGGTCCGGACGTTCCAGGTGCTTACCCTCAAATCATAGTCCTTTAAACGTTTGCCGTGGTTGTCATCAGAAAGGGGTGGTCTCATCCGAGGCTTTGTTGTTGTTTTCATTGGATAGGATTTTTACGTGGTGGGTCCCAAGCCCGACGCACAACCCGCCCTGCGGGAGTTGTATATTGTTACACGTTTATATAGCGAGCCGCTTGCTCCAAGACAGACGCCCGCTCGCAGCCGCACCTTCTGGTGAACAGACGCTGCAGTTATTCCCCTCAACAAGCCCTTAAACCGAATATGTCGGAGTGGCCTTGTCGAGTTGTCGCCTTCTCACTTTAGTTCACCACCAAACGGGTGTTCGGTGGCTATCCAGAGGACACTGCGCGGAAGTCGTGAGCTGCTTGCTCCGCATGCAAAAGAATCGCTCTGGCCACCCCCAGGTGGATGGCAGTCAGAAGCTTTCCCCACTTACGTGGACTTTTACACACGAAGCCATCCGCCATCTGCTTATTTGCATTACATTTTCTAATTTTACGTGTTTTATGTGCCTTAAATAAAAACTATGTCGTCAAATTGAGAAATTACCACGAAAAAATAGTTTTATATTTTAAGGGGCTAATGTGGTATAGTCACATATCGACGCTTCCAAACAATACTGTTCAAAGTCGACTTAGTAAATTTTCCCGTTTTTGGCGTTTTAAGTATTACGTGTCTTAATTTAGATGCTGTCTAATTTTGGTATCAATCGAACAATCTAATCAAAAGCTATGAGCAAAAGTGTACATATAATACAACTCGAGATTTTTACAGAATAAAAACTTTGAGAGCTTGCCATGGAAAACCACATAGCAGATTTATTTTTTTTCTTACAGTTTTATATAAAGCGTACCCTAACTTTGATATTGTCGAGTTTTGGTGTTGATCGTTCAATCCAAGCAGAAGTTACCCATTAAACACTGAAAAAGAAATTATCAAACGTTTGAGAAAATGTTGTTTCTAAAGTTGAGAATGAGCATAGATATCATTTGAAAATAAACATATTTGCAAGTGTTCATCAAACATTGTTTATCAATTTTAGATTAACTTACAACACATTTGAAAAAAAAAAACTTGTTTCGTATTTTGTACCATTTCACGAATTTCAACATGTCAAGGATTGAAGGAACGAAGAAATTTTGTGTGTTTGCAAATTTCAGTCAGCGTTCGTTGTTCTACTCGAGCAGTCTTTTAACGGTTGAATGATGATGGTTGAAAATGATTGTGTGTAATAATGATTCTGTATTTCTTACTCTTATTTTATTTGTTTGTGGCTTTTTGTGAAGTTACACAAAATTTAATAAAACCATATGTAGTTGGTTTCCCATATGTGTGTATGTATATTAAAAAAGATATTAATATACCTACTCATGTAATTGCACAAAAGGCACCGGCGAAATTCACCCGCACGGGTAAATGAAAAACATCACATAAGCGTACAAATATGTAATACATACATATCTACATATATTTATTCCATTCCATTTCTGCGCTCACACCACAAACTCTTTCACTCTCACTATCCCTCAATTTTTCTGCACTCTAGAGTACATACATATATGTACTACATACAAACATCTATTGATTGCATTCCATTTCGTACCACCTTTGAAATGGGTTTGAGAAAATGGAATTTATCAAATTGAAAATCAGCCCAAAATCCCATACTAAAAATGAGCCTTTTTGTTTGAGAACGCTATCAAGGGAAATTTGAGGTGCATTTGATAACAAACGTTTGATATTTGACAATAGGATTACTTCTCAAATGAACCTCAAATTGAAAATGAAGAAAAATGTTTATTGGGTACAAGTGAAAATATACTGCGAAGCAACTGAAGTTTCATATCGAGTTTAAACTTTGAGAGCTTCTCCTGCAAAACACAGTTTTCAGACTTAGTACAGTTTTATTTGGAAGCGTCGATATTAGAAATAACACATATATTTTCTTATGAAGGGCTTAGATTATGTATATGTATGTACGATATACATATGGGCATATTTTTGTAAATTTCTCTCAGACAAAATCTGTCATCATACCACATTACCCTCCATCAAGCGTAGCACAACAGCCGATTTGGTCCCATTTGGGCAATGGACGGATAAAAACACACCATCGCAGATTTACAAAATGTATCACTTATTCAATAACATACGGCACTTTCATCGACAAAATTTGTATCTGATACATAAAAAAGAATATTTTTATACTCAGCTGTACTAGTACACAGAGTATTATAGTTTTAATCACATAACGGTGGATTGTAACAGAATGAAATAATCGAGATAGATATAGACTTATATATATCAAAATGATCAGTGTGAAAAGAGAAATCGATTGAGCCATGTCCGTCCGTCCGTCCGTCCGTCCGTCCGTCTGTCCGTCTGTCCGTCCGTCCGTCTGTAAACACTCTAACTCGCGCAAAAATTGAGATATTTTGATGAAATTTGAAATGCAAGTTGGTATCGACACTGGGACGGTTGGTATTGAAAATGGGCGAAATCGGACCATCACCACGCCCACTTTTCCTATATAGAAAAAATCGGAAATTTGGTATCTCAGCCACTAATATAGCTAGAGTGATGAAATTTTACCCACGTGTTGAGCTCAGGCCCCTAAGAAGAAATTTGATGGAATTTTGGAAATTGGGCGGTGCCACGCCCACTTATTAAGGAGCAAATATTGAAAGCTTTATGAGTCATAACTCAGAAACTGTTGAAGATATATCGATGAAATTTGGTACGCGTCATATACTTACT
The DNA here is from genome assembly GCA_960531455.1 of Urophora cardui. Lineage (NCBI taxonomy): Eukaryota > Metazoa > Arthropoda > Insecta > Diptera > Tephritidae > Urophora > Urophora cardui. The sequence continues at coordinate 90,519,642 of OY482671.1, read as the reverse complement.
TAGGCAAATGTTTGGACGAAAAATTGTTAAAATCGGTTGACGGCCACGCCCACTTTTATATATGGGTATTATAAAGTGACCTAATAAAAACATTTTAAGCGATATCTCTGTCAAATATAAAGATATATCATTGCAATTTTATGCCAGGAGGCCACCTGCGGACATACAACGAAAAACACAAAAATTTTGGAAAATGGGCGTGGCGCCGCATCTTTTTAGAAGCTGGAATATACGAGATTTCTGAGCCCATAGCTCGACAAATAATTGATATATAATGACGAAACTTGGTGTGTACACTTTTATTACTTGTGGTAATACATGTTGAAAATTTTAGCGAAATCGGTTGACGACCACGCCCACTTTTATATATGGGTATTATAAAGTGGCCTAATAAAAACATTTTAAGCGATATCTTTGTCAAATATAAAGATAATTCATTGAAATTTTGTGGCAAGAGTTCCACAATAGACCGGAAACAAAAAATATACAAATTTTGGAAAATGGGCGTGGCACCGCCTCTTTTTAGACAAAGGAATATACGAGATTTCTTAGCCTATAACTCGACAAATAATTGAGATATTATGACGAAACTTGGTTTATACACTTTTATAACTTGTGTGTTAATAGACACGCAAAAATTTATTGAAATCGGTTTATGACCACGCCTACTTTTTAACAAAGATATTTCTGGAACAACCTTTGGGAATTTGTAACGTGACATCTTTGTAACTAGAAGTCATAAAGGAATGAAATTTTGCACAAAGAATAATATTCATATGCTTAGTTGGATGACTGATAAAAATTTTGAAAATGGGCGTGGCTACGCCCACTTTATGCAAAACTCGCTTTATATAAAATCTATCAAACGCAAACAAACAATGAAAACATACAGCTGAGTATCCAATGTTCGATTCCACTCGAACTTAGGCTTCCTTACTTGTTTTTTGTAATATAAACAAAACATTTACGTTAAAAAATTTCAACTGTAAGCGAAAACGACTTCGTTCAACTATTTATCAGTGTGTTGTTTAAGGCGGTTTCAATAAACGTTACCGCCATTTCTTTCTAAATCGGCGTCGATTTCTGTATTTAGCAACCCAAAAATCGTACTGGTTTGGAAAAAATTACCCTGTGTGGTGCAGCTACCTATACCACAATATCCGAACTTCCCCTACGTTCGAGAGACCGCCAGTTAAGGAATTTTATTGATAAAAACTAAATTTTAGAAATTTACAAAAACATATGTAGATATGTATGTATGTAAATATCTTTCTTTCCGTGGGCGTAGATAATTTTTTTAGAAGGTCTTCCAATCGGGTTACAACCGAATTTATTCGTATTTCTTTACTTCTTGTCATATGAAACGCTATTGGTAAACTTGAAGTTATAGCTAAAGATGCTAAAAGTAAAGCCGTTGCGATTGTTACTAAAATGTTATTTTATAATCTTGTGAAACTTTTTGTAGACATCCCACAGCAAAAAATGTTAAATAAAATCTTTTGACTAACGCGTCAAATTGATTCTTTTTTTCGGTTTAATTCTTTCATATTAAATTACTTTATAAATATATACCCACATATTATTTAAAATATAGTTGGGAATGCCGATGAAGTGGAGGAAATTATAAAAATGTAGCCCAAGTCGTACGGAGGCGAACATAAAATACGGAATTGTGACTTTCAAGGGCTTACAAATCCCGGAAATTTCTACTGTAAACTCTGTATAAAATATTGTTGCCAATAAAAATCTTACATCTGAGTTAGTCAGAGCAATTTTAGCCTTAATTTGGTTGTTGCAATGTTGTCCAAGTTGAAAGCTACAATGAGCTCCTTAAAGCACAAGTGGTGTAACCCCAATTATCATCTAGACGCGTCTTTTTCAATTAGGCATGGTGTGTACTCTTTTCGAAAATTCTCCAATAAACATGCGAAAGAAACTAATTCACTGCTTTTAATGACCGGAACTCCATTTGAAAATATGTATGTATATATCACAACCACTTAAATATTAAGTTCTGCAATTTCGTGCATTTACTCCTCTCAAGGCTAAGTAAATGAATACGCACGTGAGTTGTGGGAGTGTGAATATCCTTCAGGATGCAAGCAACGCTCGCACCACATCCTTTTTTCGAATTGTCATTCGCCGCACAAACTCGTCATAAATGCTGTTTAATATAGTTTTATTAATTTGCATTTCAATACTCAATATTTATTTTCTTTTTTCCTTTTCCATAATAATCCAATCGGCCCCAATCCATCTGCTCTTCCAACTGCTTTGCTTCATTCGTTCAATTTTTTTGCAGCAAATTATTTTCCACAAAAAATACGATAATTGCGCCTGATTATATGTACATTAGGGTGGTCCAAAAAAAAAATCAAAACCTAACAAATCATTGCGGAACAAGCCTATTTTTATTCTATTATTCCTAAAACAATATGTTCCCCTTTTTTAATGACAAAAAGCATCTTTCTTATTCATTAAGGACTTTCCAAAAAATTATGTACCATCACTGATTTAAAAGTAGACGGAAATTTGGAGGCATTTGCGCGGTCTCTAAACTTTAATATATTAAGGATAAATTTTCGGTGTAGATTTTTGTAGTACAGTCGCAAGAAATGCGGTGTGTTCCGCGGATTTCGGTAGAACTTTAAATTCTTTATACAATTTTGTACCATCATAATGTACATACATATGTACGTATAGCTCCTTGGCGTAGATGTTGGAGAAAGTGTAGGAGGGGGAGTTATGCGATTGTCAAGTGGGGGGCATACATTCACCTCTGCATCTGCAGCCTCATATCGGTCGTACATATATTGACACAAATTTCTGACTCTGATTTTAATATTTATGTATGAATTCACTTTGTAATTGAAAAATCAGTGAGGCTGCAAATTGGAAACAATTGGAAACTCTGGTGCATTGAGGCAGAAACAATGAATAATAAGCCGGAGTATTCTAATTAGTAAAATATCGACGACTGTTGGCTGTGATGTCAGAATTTTTATTTTGTTCGATTGATTTTGATATATCCATATACATATATTGTATATACGTATATTTGTTATACATATACATATAAATATCATATAACATAATATATGCAGTATAAGCCCCAAGCTTCTAACCTCCACCAGCCGCAGCTACAAGTAAAAGTATATTTGTGGTTCTGCCGAAAGCTCGCAAAACTCCCCAAATGTAATAAAATCTGTTTAAAAGTGGCTTATTTTATATTTTATTTATTATTTTTGACTTATAATTATAATTATATTTTTATTTTTTATTATTTTATATAATGCCTTGTGTTAAAAACTATTTTTCTTGGCAAAATTTGAAAATGGCTTGAGAGGCGATGCGCTGAAATTTGTTTATGTATTTAAATCATCTTGATGGCGAAATTTCATGACCGTGAACTTAGTAATAGGCTTAAATTTTAATATTTTGCGATAAAAACGCAAGCAGGTTTTAAGCTCCCGCGATCGTTGCCGCTCATATTAAATGTTGAACCTAACATAACTCTTGGCTTCTAAGAAACATTTATGTACATACATAAGTCGGTCAAAATACATAAGCCGGTGATTCATACAAAATTTGTATATATGTATGTACTTATCAAAAACAATACATAAGGGATATTCCATGTGGCTGAAGTAAGTTTAATACTGAACAAAAACAAAAAAAAGCCTTACACTGCATGAGATACGTTCGTATAAAGAAATTCAAAGACAGTAATTTATGAACCATCATAAATTATTCAGTCTATCAGTCATAAACTGCATGTCAAGAAATATAAAAATTGTGCGAATATCTGTAAAAAAACCAAGAAGAAGGAATGGTGCGAGGATCGAAAAGGAAAATAAGGGAAGCATAAGATTAAAACTAAAATATGATCAATGGAACTGATTAATTTGGTTTTCGTCGAAAGTGACTATAATTCAAAGCAGGGGTGGCCACGGACGAATATATGTAATTCAGAGCGACTGCATTCGACGAAGAACAAGTAAGGAAGCCTAAGTTCGAGTGGAATCGAACATTAGATACTCAGCTGTATGCTTTCATTGTTTGTTTGCGTTTGGTGAAAACACGGTGTATTTTATATAAAGTGAGTGCTGCATAAAGTAGGCGTAGCCACGCCCATTTTCAACATTTTTATCTGTCATCCAACTAAGCATATGAATATTATTCTTTGCGCAAAATTTCATTCATTTATGACTTCTAATTACAAAGATGTCACGTTACAAATTCCCAAAGGGTGTTCCAGAAATATCTTTGTTAAAAAGTAGGCGTGGTCATAAACCGATTTGAATAAATTTTTGCGTGTCTATTAACACAAGTTATAAAAGTGTATAAACCAAGTTTCGTCTTAATGTCTCAATTATTTGTCGAGTTATGGGCTCCGAAATTTCGTATATTCCTTTGTCTAAAAAGAGGCGGTGCCACGCCCATTTTCCAAATTTTTCTATTTTTTGTTTCCGGTCAATTGTGGAACTCATGCCACAAATTTTGAATGAATTATCTTTATATTTGACAAAGATATCGATTAAAATATTTTTATTAGGCCCCTTTATAGTTCCCATATATAAAAGTGGGCGTGGTCGCCAACCGATTTCGCCAAAATTTTTAAAATGTATTACCACAACTAATAAAAGTGTACACACCGAGTTTCGTCATTATATTTAAATTATTTGTCGAGTTATGGGCTCAGAAATCTCGTATATTCCTGCTTCTAAAAAGAGGCGGTGCCACGCCCATTTTCCAAAATTTTTATGCTTTTCGTTTTATATCCGAAGTTTGACTCCTGCCATAAAATTTCAATGACATACCTTTATATTTGACAGAGATATCGCTTAAAATGTTTTTATTAGGCCACTTTATAATACCCATATATAAAAGTGGGCGTGGTAGTTAACCGATTTTGGTAATTTTTCGTCCAAACATTTGCCTAAGTAGGTATATCACGCCTACCAAATTTCATCGATATATCTTCAACAGTTTCTGAGTTATGACATATAAAACTTTCAATGTTTGGCCCTTAATAAGTGGGCGTGGCACCGCCCATTTTTCAAAATCTCACCAAATTTCTTCATAAGGGCCTGAGCTCCACACGTGGGTGAAACTTTATCACTCTAGCTCTATTAGTGACTGAGATACAAAATTTCCGATTTTTACTATATAGGGGAAGTGGGCGTGGTCATGGTCCGATTTCGCCCATTTTCAATACCATCCGTTCCAGTCTTGATACCAACTTGCATTCCAAATTTCATCAAAATATTTCAATCTTTGCGCGAGTTATCGTGCGTACAGTCAGACAGACGGACAGACGGACGGACGTGGCTCAATCGATTTCTTTTTTCACCCTGATAAATTTGATATATATAAGTCAATATCTATCTCGATTATTTTATGGTGTTACAATCCACCGTTATGTGATTAAAACTATAATACTCTGTGTACTAGTACAGCTGAGTATAAAAATGGTCTGTCCCATCATCACAATGCAGGTGTATAGTCACCACAAAAAAAAAAAAAAACTCTTAAACCGTGTTACGAACTACCCCCACCGACTACATCCTTCTTTGAAACCTGAATAAATGGTCGCCCCTCAAACTAATGCCAGCCTTAAGAGAACCGCTGATCTATGCGTGTTGATCTGAAAGGAGACTATGGCTTGCTTTCACCGACCAAAGTTTAGCTTTAATCACGACTGAAGATAGCCCAGATTCCGCGCTAAACAAAATTTTCGGTCTCCCAAAAAGTGTAAATAAATGGTTTATTATTTTTGATTGCTTGGTTGTTGAATTTGCTTTATTTTGTAGTCAAGTCACTAACTACTTTGTTGCTAATTAAGGTTAGAACGGGTGATGAAACCGAATGCATCAAAATTGCGACTGAACTAAGTTAAATACGGTTGGTGAAACCGGGCCTATGTTAAAAAATAAAACGATTATTTGCCGAAAAGAATATTTTTTGTTCAGAAAGTCACTGACTTACCAATTTAATAACGCACCGTTTTTCATCACATGTTTGTATTTATTAGGAAAGGAAGAGTATAATATGTATCTAGGTAACCAACCCACTTTAATGACAACATGCTATGCTTAACTCAAATGTGCTGCAAAAAAGCGAATAAGCTGGAGCTTTTCACAGGAATTACTCATAAATAAGGGAAGAGGACTTGGCATTAACTACCCATTATGGACTCATAAAAGACGCTGATTTAGCTTGGTTTCCTTCACACAAAATGCAAATGCATACATACTTACAATATATGTACATGTACATGTGGCCGCTGTGGTGCAGTGGGTAGAGTGCTCGCCTGCTATGCCAGAGGTCTCGGGTTCAAACCGCGGTCCGAGCAAAACACCAAAACAATTTTTCTAATTAGTAAAAATCCAATTATTGGGTTTTTAAGAGCAGCGGTCACCTCTCTGCAGTGGACGGCATACCCTCCGAGAGTATTTCTGCCATGAAAAAGCTTCTCACAAAAAATGCATTCGCCGTTCGGAGCCGGCATAAAACTGTAGGTCCACCCAATTAGTAGGAAAAACAAAAAGGAGCACACCTCGAATTGGGAGAGAAGCTCGGCCATAAAACTCGTCAGAGTTATAATAGCGCCATTGTATTATTATTATTATATGTACATATGTATGTATGTACATTAGAGTGACCACAAAACATATGGGATTTGCAAAAGTATTGAATTTTTTCGCTCCCCGCGCATTTTTTAATAGCTTGACAATAGAAAATAAGATGTGCATAAAAATCTGACCACCTGTAGTGGGAAATAGCCACGCGCATTTGACCTAAAGTTCAAAAATTTACCTAAAAATTATGCATGGCTTTAGAGACCAATATCTCTTTAAACAATGATATAATGTGATAATCATTTTTATACAAAATGAAACTGGGAACATATTCTCCATATGATATTTATACCTACGGTTATCCTTTCAGAACATATTTAGTCCTTAAAGTGCAATTTAAATTTTTTTGTTTGTTTTTTTTTTTTATTTTATTTTTTTTTTATGATGTGTAAAACTACTTTAAATAACCTATTAAATGATGTATAGTTTATACAATTCTCTAGTTTTTAAATATTTATTTTTGCCTTTTTAACAAAGAAAAAAATTTAAATTTCACTTTAAGGACTCAATATGTCCTGAAAGGATAACGGTAGGTATAAATATCATATGGAGAATATGTTCCTAGTTTCATTTTGTATAAAAATGATTCTTACATTATTTCTCCGAAAAACATTGTTTAAAGAGATATTGGTCTCTAAAGTCATGCATAATTTTTAGGTCAATTTTTGAACTTTATGTCAAATGCGCGTGGCTATTTCCCACTACAGATGGTCAGATTTTTATGCAGATCTTATTTTCTATTGTCAAGCTATCAGAAAATGCTCGGGGAGCAAAAAAATTAGCACTTTTGCATTTGTGGTCAGTCTAATGTACATATGTAGCTACTCGTATGCAGAAATTTTTCACAGTGACTTTGCTTATCACATTTTGTTGGAGTCGTATTTTTGTTGTCGTTACGCTTCTACTGTCCCAACTACTGCTAAACAATTCATAAAGAGTTGTTCTGGCGCATACTAATTATGAAACTGACCAAGCAAAGTGTTTATTTACATACAAATATGTTGTTAGGGTGTGTGTATTTCCTTTATGATTCTTGGCAAAAGTGATTAGCGAAGAAACTGCTTTAATTGCACTTTTAAGTGCCGTTTAATATGGGTATGAAATCAGACTCTAGTCATCAAAGTATGGACATAAACAAAGATTTTGTTAAATGCAAAAATGCATATTTGTGTACACACATTAGGGGTATTCACTTTTAAGCGATTGTTAGGTATTCCTCGGACGTAAATGAAAATCTGTTTCCTTATAGAAAAGGAATATTAAAAGGCACTTAAGAGAAGTTCTCCCAGCTTTGCTAATCGAAAACTTCGATTTCATAAGAAAATCGTTAGGGGAAGTTCAGAAACTGAGATCGAAATTGAAATGGATTTTTGCTTTCCTAGTACGTATATTTTGTGAAAGAAGGGATATCAAATCACTTAAATTCTCATTTTTCAAAGCTCCCAGTTGGATACCTGATAGGAGTGTAGATATTATATATTGAATCTTCTACTGGTTATACAAAATACTGAAGCCAAAAGAGATCTTAAATGCAAAAATTTAGTGCGATGTACCCGCATAATGATGAAATAAAACTTGAAAACAAAAGTTCACATTTCAATTTGATTTAGCGATTTCGCTGCTCTGTATGCAGTGTTTATTTGCCACTTTTCAACTTTGTGCTCTGCTTTTTTTTTAGTATTACGTTTCCTCTTTCGTTTTTCGCTCTAGATAGATCGTTTCACTTTTTGGTGTTTCTCTTTTCGGCTTACCCAATTTGCCCTTTTTGAAGCACATAATTAAAATAAACTTGGCATTCGTCTACTCTTGCCTCTTAGACCTTTAGATACATTTTTATACCTCTCATGAGAATGAATTGGTATTATAACTTTTTGCCAAAAATTTGTTGTCGAAAGTACCCACGGTGCGCAGGAAGCGACGATAGGTTGCATGAAAATGTCGACAAAAATGGAAAGTGAGGTTGTGTTATGTGATGTATATAGATGAAACATCCGTTGAAATTAAAATCCGAGCTGCTCCTTTTTCAAGGATATAAACATTTTTGTTGTTTTTTTGAAAGGATCAAATATTGACGAAATCAAAAACTCACCAAAGTCCAAATTTTTCAGATATTTTCATGCAACCTATTGTTACTTCCCTCCCTCCGTGCACAGCTAGCGCGTATCTCAGCTCCAACTTTATTTGGTTATTAACGTATAGATATGTAGGAATGAGAGTTGGATCATTGGATTAAAATATTTACATAAACTAGCAAAATATTTGAACTTAAAATAGCACCATAAAAACGCACTTTTTTTAAATTTTCACTTTAGATGCACCAAAGTACATTAAGCACTGCAGGTATATCAAAATTGTATATTAAAGAAATATTTCCTTATTTATTCTGAAGGAAACATATCATAAGGAATTTTCACGTAGAGTTAACAGTTTAGGAGTTATACGCAAATTAAAGTCCGTACTTTTTGTGTTATTTTATATTTCAGTGGTTATCCTTTAGGTCCTGTTCACATTGGATTTTTCCGCTACAGGTGTCCTGTTTTCTTTTTAATACCTTTTCTTGTATCCTTTAGCTACCAGATAATGTACTGAAATCGGAAAAATTTGGACTTTGGCGAATTTTTGATTTCGTCAATATTTGATCCTTTCAAAAAAAAAAAACAAAAAATGTGGATATCCTTGAAAAAGGAGCAGCTCGGATTTTAATTTCAATGGATGTTTCATCTATAAACATCACATAACACAACCCCACTTACCTTTTTTGCCGACATTTTCATGCAACCTATCGTCGCTTCCTGCCCACCGTGTACCCGAAGGAAGCGTGGGGACCCACCAAAATATATACCGATATGATCAGAATCTTGAGCTGAAACGATTAAGCCATGTCCGTCTGTCCGTCCGTCTGTGTGAACGCAAACTAGTTCCTCAGTTTGTGAGATATCTGAATACACGTTTGTTGTTATGTACAATTGCTCAATTGTCGGAATCGGCCGAATCGGACCACCATAACATATAGCAAACAACCGATTGTTCAGATATACACACACATTTTGAGGTGTAACTTCTGTATAACTTCTCCATTTAAACAGCTAACAGCATGCAATTTTGAAATATTTATACCCATATTGGCCCAAACAAGGTTACCGAAAATTGTCAAGATCGGACAAGTACAACATGTAGCTCCCATACATGTACATATGTACATACATAGGTAACTTTTCATTTCGCCATTCATGAAAGGTATAAAGTCTTCAGTACGGCCGAAGACTGCCACGCTCTTACTTGTTTTATATCACATTTCATTCGCCTTCTTTGCAAAATATGAAGTACCTACCAGCACACCGCTAAAATACAGACTTCATTTTTACCTTCATCAACGGTCCTTTTTTAGGGATTTTCATACCAATCAAAAAGTAAGATTTTTTAGGAGCAAAAAAAGCCAAAAAAAAAAGTGGAATGTCTTTCACTGCCAAAATTGATTTACGCGACTCAGAATGTCTTGTGCTTTGCTGTTGTCGATTAGTTTTTTTACTTTACTGCTGTTCTTAGAAAATTATGGGCCAATTTTTAAGAATTATAATCTGTATAAATGTTTAATAGCAGTGCCGTTTTTTTGTTTTTAGTTAATAAATAACATACAAACATATTTAAATGCAGTAAATTATATACAATTTCAGATTTTTCGTACCTATCTAAATTTTTTTTGTACACATATGGAGCCCTAACCGCCATTTGAGTGTAACCAACAAAAAGTAAATTTTACAGACGTTTTTTATTTCTTTTTGTATGCTGCCTTGAAGTTTATTTAGTCTCTAACATCGAAACGGCACATTTCACAGCTAAGTATGGAATTTTGGGAGTTGATAATAATTTTCTGATTTCCATAAAGAATATGTACCTACATATCTGTGCTTTGATCCAAAGGATGTGCATATGTATTTTTTCGTAGATTCACAATGATCGATTATTGTTATTATAGAAATTGGCGTTAAATTTCTGCCTCGAAGTAAGATACAAAAATTGCCCTGAATTATCGTTTAGCGATCAGCATTTGGTCATGTTTACAAATGTTTTAAAAAAGGTTAGCTTTAGAGCTTTTTGCATTTTGCTCTGCATGGAAAACGTTAATTGACAAAAGCTGACCTGAAAAATTGCGAAAATATCTCGTTTGACAAAAGGGTTAAATTTATATGAAAAGGTTTATCAATTTAGAGTGCGCTGGATATTTTCGTAGGCTTTATTTTCGAATAGGAATTGCTTTATTTTAGTTCATTTATCACAACTTGCAAACATACCCTTTCAGCCTCTGCCACCTCTGTGTGTCGTTTGAACTATTTTCCACCATTTCTAACAATATATATATAAAGATTCTAGGCTGCCTGAATACTGGCAATGATCAAATAGTTTAGTACATACAAACATACATAGTTATGCTACCTTTCCCTGCTACTGGTGTATATCCTCAGTCCATCTGTTGCAGTAGTTTTTAATGTCCCCGCAGAATTTAATTAAAACGCATGTTTGTCATCATGAGTTTAGTTTTTAAATGCTCCGTCTTATTATGCGTTTTTCGCTTCATTTGGCATAACAATGTACGTACATAAGTATATTTGTTATCAGTGGCGTAGTAACGGGGGGGGGGGAGTTTGTGCCCCCCCCACCCCCCGAAAGATTCGTTTTGACCATAAAACCATCTTTGACTTTATTAGCATACATTTCTTTTTCAGGAAAAAATCAATGAGAATAGTAATTTTTCGAAATTTTTTCACGAAGTATTACTTATAATTCTAGCGTTTGTTGAGCCGTAGGAAAGTGCAAGAACCGCAGGAATTTTACCACAATTTACATTCTTTGTACTTATATTCGCTCTTTTGTGGTAAAATTCCTACGGTTCCTGCACTTCCCTACGGCTCAACAAACACTACAATTATTATACGGTATTGTTGTTAGTAACATGCTAATAACAGAAAAGTAACGCCAATTATTTAAATTTCAAGTTTTCTTTCAATTACTTATCATCTTAATCAAATAATATTAGTATAAACTACAATGGGAATAAATATGCAATGTATAAGAGTATCTGAACTTGAGATTTTACTTAATGTCTGTCAAAATGGGATATTAAAAAACTAAATTATATAAGAAAATTATTATTTATAACCGCAGCACATAGGTAGAAATATTTTATTGTGTAAGTACATCTATTCCAAATTGCTTGTTTAATGCAAAATTTTAATAATTTGTGTTAAAAGTAGAGCTCTCGATTTTTTTGAACATTTTCGAGTAGCCCGAACAGTTGTTGTTCAAATGCTCGAACAGTCGTTTGTCTGTTTATTACCCGTATGTTTGTACGGGCATTTGAAAAAATTCGGGTATTTTGAAGTTTGTTTTTTTCTTTTGTTTATTATTTTTTTTTTTTTTCTTTATAAGTAGTTTTTTTATTTTTGTTTTTCCGATACACATTTTTTTTTGTTTGTACCCAGCAGTATTTATCAGCTGGAAAACAGCACATATTTCCTACTGAATATTCAGTAGAGATGTAGTTCCAAAATCTGAACTTTCGCTTTCGTTTTTATATAGGGGTGGCGTCGAAAATCAACTACCTAAAAACTGCCGAACGAGAAGGGAGAGTTTCCATATGAAAAAAGGGCTGACTACGCAGGGAGAACTTCCATAGCATATATTTCAATACACCTGATGTCTTCACTGCGCGTTCAGTTATTTTTTCAGGCATGATTTTTGAACTCAGTTTCAGTGTATTTTTCATACTGAATATTCTACTAAATATGCACCTCCTTACCTCAAATACTGCTGGGTAAGCTCGAATGCTCGAATGTTTGTACGGGCATTTGAACAACAAACGGGCTTCAAACAAAAACGATCAGATCGAATTACTCGATACTCGGGTATCTAGGGCTCTGGTTAAAAGTCGATTTTATTGACAAATATATACAGTGACTCAAAAAAAATCATACGCCAGAGTTTTTAAATTTATTTCAAAAAGTTCTGTCGAAAATTTGACTCTCTTATTTTCGTTTAAAAATGTAAACAATTTTTCAATAAAAATCGCCTTAAGCAGGATTTCTAAGCTTATGGAAAAATCCGAAAAATCGTAGAAATTTCTAAAAGTGGATTAAAAATTTCAAAGCGCGGCCAGAATTTATAGAAGATTTTGAGGAGATTTCTAAGTGTACTGTTATGTAGCCAACCAATTTTAGTGCAAAAAGTGCTATTCTCAATGCTGTAAAAATTTCCGTCAAAAAGTTGAATGTTGCATATTATTATATTACAATTGAATGAGCTGCAAAATTGCATACTCAAAAATCTTCTAAAAAATGTAGCTTTATAATTCTTAGCCCCTTTTTATGATAAGTACTTCCTTAACTTTAAAAAATTGGAAATACTAAAAATACTGCCTAAAAAGTTAACAATAATCGCTGCTAAATATCTGGGTTACTTTCGAGCATCACCTACATTAACCAAAAAGAAATATAAACATTAAAATTAAATATAAAGCACAAAAAGAAAATTATTGTAGGTACATATGAAAAACTCTCTATCTAGTAGTGAAGTGCGGCTTTGTGCGACATAATTTGTTGTCGGCAAACTAATAATTGTAGTAGATATCATGTCCGAGGATTAATTTGACTGAGTCTGACAGAGCAACATAACAAAACCAATTTTTAACATGAAAAAGAGTGATAATTTTTTTTTTAAATATCCCAACTTTAAAAGCTTAAAACTATAAACTTAGAATTATTGGAAACCAAGGATATTATTGAAAAGTGTTAATAATTACTTGAACCTTTAGGATTCATCACGGTTATTTAAATGAAATGCTTTAAATCAGGGCTGTTCAACGCTCTCGTATTGAACCCAGCAGTATTTGAGGTAAGGAGGTGCATATTCAGTAGAATATTCGGTATGAAAAATACACTGAAACTGAGTTCAAAAATCATGCCTGAAAAAATAACTGAACGCGCAGTGAAGACATCAGGTGTATTGAAATATATGCTATGGAAGTTCTCCCTGCGTAGTCAGCCCTTTTTTCATATGGAAACTCTCCCTTCTCGTTCGGCAGTTTTTAGGTAGTTGATTTTCGACGCCACCCCTATATAAAAACGAAAGCGAAGTTCAGATTTTGGAACTACATCTCTACTGAATATTCAGTAGGAAATATGTGCTGTTTTCCAGCTGATAAATACTGCTGGGAAAGTACAAAACTCAATACAGCTACAAATTTTGTATATGCACTGAAAATTTTTTTTGCTCATTTAATTTTTTTTATGAATTCCAATAAAATATTATTTTAGAATTTATTTTCAAATGGTAGTATCAAATACATAACAATTTTTTTTTATTTTTTATATGAAAATTTTTTGAATACAAATTTTTTACAGTGCTTTCATTTTTTGAATATTTTTTTCATTACAAATTTGTTATTGTAAATTTCGATTTCTTAAGCTAAGATCACACGATTTGTACATTTGGCTAAAAATTTGCCAAATTCATAGGCAAACCGTGTGAACGGTAAATTTCATTTGACACAAATCACAAAAGCCAAATATTTAGCCTCTTGTGGCAAATCAAAAACAGCCCTTGTAGCCAAATCGTGTGAACACAAATGTGATACAGAAGGTAAATAAAAATGATGAAAATGGACAAATTTTGATTTGCCACTTGGATACAAATGATTGTGGTAAATATACAAATATTTTTTGACAACTATAAAATAAATTATGTTTAAAATAAAAAATATATGGAAATACAAGTTTTAAATTGGCCTCTTATAAGCTTCTGCTTTGGCCGTAAGGGGAAAGAGGAAGTCCGGAAGAAACATTATACGGCGCACTGGCTTCTCTTTATAAAATGGAATACACATATACCCTGCCATTTGAGATGCATAATTTTTTTATTTCAGTAATTTGAATTCCAATTTCGAAAAAAATTAATTTTTGAAATAAATATTATTTTCATTTAGTTTGAAGTTTAATGTCAATCAAATTGTTTTTAATGGAGTACTTAGCTCTGTTCGTGGCCGCTGTAGTGCAGTGGGTAGAGTGCTCGCCTGCTATACCAGAGGTCTCGGGTTCAAACCCCAGTCCGAACAAACAGCAAACAAATTTTTTCTAATTAATTAAAACTCAATTGTTGGGGTTTTAGAAACAGCGGTCACCTCTCGGTGGTGAGTGGCATACCCTCCGAGTGTATTTCTGCCATGAAAAAGCTTCTCAAACAAATGCATTCGCCGTTCGGAACCGGCATAAAACTGTAGGTCCACCCAATTAGTAGGACAAACAAAAGGAGCACACCTCGAATTGGAGAGAAGCCCGGCCATAAAACTCGTCAGAGTTATATTAGCGCCATTGTATTATTATATTATTATATAGCTCTGTTCAATAACAAAAAATTTTTACGAATTTTTCGTAAAAAATGACAGCTCTCCATATGAAAATGACAGTTGTTATGAAAAATAAGTTAAAAATTTTTAGTAATTGAACACAGGTTTTGTCTCTTTTCAAGAATTGTTTTTGTATTTTGACTTTCGGCGGGTTTTTCAAACCAAATAGACCAGAGAAAAAACGTAGTGTCATATAGGCCGAAGAAGCATTTTTTAACGTTTAGCTAGAAAAAATTAGGAATAATTTTTTATTCCTTATTGAGATAATTTTGTATAATGAATACATTTTTGACGTTATTCAATTATTCTTGCTAGTCACACATGTATACTTTTTCAAAAAGTGATTTTTCGAATACTTTCCCAAATTAGGAAAGAATATTTGCCCGAATTTGAACCGAATGTTTTCCCGAAACTGAACCGAATAATTTTCCAAATACTTCCCGAATCCTAAACGGAACCCCAATACTTTCCCAAATCAGGAAAGAATATTTGCCCGAATCTGAACCGAATGTTTTCCCAAATGCTTTCCCGAATCTGAACCGAATATTTTTCCAAATACCGGATCCGAAACCGAACCCGAATACTTAACCTATTATTTTTCTAATAATTTCCCGAATCCGAACCGAATATAAATAAACATGAACCCCTGGTAATAACTCAGTCAGTTTCCGAGCGAATTTAACAAAACTTTGCACGTGACTATATCCTACTATTACCCTAACCATTTCTAAAAATAATCGAAATTGATATATGATTTTGATCCTTCATTTGTTTCTAACTCCGAAAATAGTCATTCCGAGCAAAAAAGTAACATAAGCACTTTCATTCAAAATGAGTACATAAACAATTTCTTCATATACGATTTCGACGTATCTGCAACATTTCATTCACTTTTGTGCATCCAAAGTCAACATTTCACAATGACCATTTTTTTGGAGCTCGTTAGCACACATATTCTATTGAATGAATTAAATTAACTTTATATCATCTTACAGAGAATTAAAAGAAGTATTATCCAGTTTTGAAATCGTGAAAATACATGTACTTATAATGATTTAATACCTATTTGATTAATTTTTGTTTGTTAATTTTTCATAAAATTTTCTTCCAAATAATGCCCAAAAGTATGCTTCTATATTTTTCATACGACTGTTTTATCATGATTGGTTAAATCGTGTGAACGAATGTGAACAAATTTGCCACTTTACTTCTATGTACAAATGTGTGGCAAATCAAAAGCTAATAAATCGGGCAAATCGTGTGAACGCAAAGCAAATTATTTGCACATCGATATCAAAATGGGCAAATGTGGACAAATTTAAATTTGTCATTTTTTGTACAAATACGTAAATCGTGTGATCTCGGCTTTACGGCAGTGCTCGAGCTCCTATACAAAGTGCCTTTGCTCTGCACATTCAATATGAATCATAGGCACATTCATATAAAATTTTTTTATATCTGAGTACTTATGGGAGTGCAAAGAAAATTTTATTTTCATATTTGAAGTGAAAATATGTATCTGTGCCTATGATTCGGAACAAAACAAAAACAATTGTGCTTTTAGTGCCTATGAGGTGAGCAACCCTGCTTTAAATAATAAATATTCAAGTTGAAACTAGCACTTAAAAATATGTAAGAAAAAAGCAAAAAAATTACATCAGATATGCTAAGTTACGACCATCTGGGGCAAGTGCAGAGTATGGGGTCGGGAAAAAAGCGATGAATTATTGTTCCCCATTCTATTTCCAATATGTGGGTATGTTTTTTTCTGTAATTGTAACAATTTTACAAAATTCAATTTTGGGCGCATAAAACTTGAAAATCTACCTATGCGCGTAGATTTCCAGAAGAGAATATGAGACTTACTTTTGAAGTATAGTTAAAGGCCCTTGGCAACTGACAATTTTTTTTTTTGTGTGTGTTAGTGCAATCGGCAGTCGTCGTGCTACACGTTCTTGTTCGGGCTCGCGTTGATGAGAATCAAATCTTTTAGATATTTGCGTCAATCACCCGACACTCACACATATGTATACACTTCTTAACATTCCAGATTTTAAGTGGCCAAGGGCCTTAAGAGTTTGATACATGTATTATAAGCGATATTTGTGTACTAAAATGTTAAATTATAGTCTGAAAAAATTACATTTCGCTAGCTTAGAGTGCAAATTGTGTAAGTCCACTTTTATGAAAAAGTGTATTTTTATGTAGAACGCTAGAAAAATCAAATACGCACCGCGCTAAACAAGTCTGAGATACTTGTCATATTTCTACTCGTTGTTATTCAGTGATACGCAAATTATGTAAGTCCAAAAAGCGAAAAAAATTGTGTAAGTCCAAAATATTTATATGAACAGAAATTTTTTTCATTTCGAATTTTTTTTCTTTTTTGTTTTTTGTCTCTCCTACAAAGTTTTAGAAAAGGACTTACACAATTTGCATTCTAAGCTAGCGATTTTTATCATTTTTAAAAAAAATTGTAGTTTTTTTTGGTAATTTTAATTTTGGTAAATTTTTTACATTGGTTCCGCTGCTTACTACTTATATATATTTAAACAAATACAACATAACTTTTTTTTTTTTTTCAAATATATCAAAAGTCCAAAAATAACTGTTTTTCAAGGGCTTTTATTTTAAAAGTTATAACTGTTTGGGTCCCTGGTACAATCATTCATTAGCGGTCAAGATAGCGTGTTTCTAAGCCGTAATGACTGTTGCATATTTCCACTGTAACCAATGGTGACAATAGATGGCCCACCAACAATAAATCTACGTGCACTACTGTGCACGAAAATTCAAAGAAATACTGAGAAATTCAGCAAAGACAAAATCAATGCACTCGAGCAGAGGCAGGCGCCAAATGAAGCCCAGCACTAATGAATTATGACTGTTGCACATTACGTACGAGCATCCGTCCACACAATATGTAACACCAGCAATAACAACCACAATACATAATACATTGGGCTGTCAGTCAGCGGTGTAGATGCTGACAACATTTGCTCATTACCACCGTCGACGCGCCAACAACAACAATAACAACAACAACTATCAATTGACAGAATTTGCTGCGTTTGCTCTGGCCGACTTGTGTTGTTGCTGCTTGCCGATGCTTAATGTTGCTGCTTCAGCCGCTGTTGTTGGTGACACAATGACAATCGAGGCCACCAACGTAGCTTCCCAAGCAGTTAATGCCATGCAGGTTTACTCATTTTATTGTTGTCGTTGTTGTCGGTTTCATTTGCCAGCCATCCTGTTGTGCTGTGTTAGCTTGTCACATTCGTCAAGGAACGTTGTCTGCCTGTGTCTGCATTCATTTGTATTCTTATTCCTTATTACTCCTTCCTTCTTCCCGCTCGTCGTCGCATCGCTCTTCAGAGGTTTAGAGCATAGGTGGCCACAAATTAAGCATAAGGGAGCCACACGACAACAACATCAATAAAAATTGCAACAACCTTCTCGGAGTTATAAAAATATTATTTTGCCAAATAACGGTTTATTGCAACAACATACATAAAAAAAATCATACCATGAGCACTTTCTATTCTTAGATGTCATTTTGAAAAGAACAAATGTACAATGTACCTACATACATACATACATATGTATAGATATGCTGCAGCTAGGTATTCAAATATTTTGCTAAACAACGTAGCAGATATAAATGTACAACCATATGTACATATGTATGTATGTATGAAGGCGTAACTACACAATGAATGTCGGTCGAAGCTGGACCGTTAGATTTGAGTGCTCGCCGCGACGACGATTTCTGTGAAAAAAATAAATGTGCGTTATTCTGTCGAAATTGATTTGCTTGTTGTTGGGAGCCACTCGGAGCCACAGCGATGTTGTTGGGAGACAAACGGAGTCACTGGAGCCATTGGGTGGCCATGTATGGTTTAGAGCACTTTGCGCATGCGCATCTACATATACTCGTATCAGTTTGCAATTCACAATCACATTTCGTATGCATTGTACGTTTGTGACAAGAAGTGTTGTACAGCACTTGTTTTATTAATTATCTATTTATTAAGCGTAGTTAAGTCGTAAGTAAGTGATTTTTTCGATGTTTCGATGCCGTCTTACCGCTCCTGGCCACAAAGTGTTGGTCATACATACCGATCGAAAATGAAGTGGCTTGTGACAACTGAAATTGTACTTACATACATGCATAGTTGTACACCGCCATAAATGTGCAACTGAAGAAGAAACTTATTTCGGAGCCAAAGTCAGAGGCTATCTGCCAGCCAAGTTGTCAGTCGACAGTTTTGGACGCTTGCAACGGGTGCGGCAGATGCGATTGGCACTGATGCTGAGCTGGCACTTTGCTATTTGCTGACAGTTGCTAATATGTATTTATTTATTCAGTTTACTTAGTTTCCATCATTCCTATTTTGTAAATTTCAACACTTCTTCATTGCTATTAGTTGCACTTACGTTGCGTATGTATGTGTATGCTCCGAGTGCGTCAAAGTCGATTTTAATTTATTGTTTGTTGGCGATAGTTTTGTTTTGCTTTCGTTTTTACAAGTTGCAGTCAATTCAAGCAATTTGCAGTTAATAATTTATAAGACGCCACTTAATCGTACCATACTGCAGTCACGTAGTTTATTTTGTTTTATACTCAGCTGTGAAGAAAAGTGTAGATATCCTTAAAGTTATTCTTAGAATATTTTTCATGCTCTGCGAAAGAGTCTTCGTGGTGCGTAGTACAATACCATCTCTCATTACGGACTGCTAGAGATCAACTCCCGAAAAGGCATCTAACAATGAAGAATTGGATTCCTTCTAAATACTTAGCTATTAATTCTACACGGAGAAAATTATATTGATGTCACATCCATATATCGACGGCTGAGAATAAGATCGCCCTATTTCAAAAATTGTTTCAAAAACGCCCTATTCCAAAAATTGTTTGAATAACGTCCTATTTCAGATTTTGCTTCAAAAACGCCCTATTTGAAAAATTGTTTCAATAACGTCCTATTTCAGACAATTATTCAAAAACGCCCTATTTCAGAGAAATATATATGGAATTTTCTCTGAAATAGGGCGTTTTTGAAGCAAAATCTGAAATAGGACGTTATTGAAACAATTTTTCAAATAGGGCGTTTTTGAAAAAATGTTTGAAATAAGGCGATCTTATTCTCAGCCGTCGATATATTGATAATCCTGTCTGATCCATATACTAAGGACTTCCTATCCATATCTGTGGCGTTTTAACATAACATCTTAAGTGCAAAAATTGCATTTCGCGATATTTACGATTTTGAGTACTGCGTGGCTTTTGGAAAATGTTTTTAATCCAACGAAATGGCTCACTAGTCTTCAAAGAAAATTTAACAAAAATTTAAAAATTTGCGGTTTGTAAGCATGTTTTTTTCACTGTTTCGTACTTAAGATGTTTTAAAAAACTATTATAATGGGTATCATATCAAAAAAATTGTGTACTATATACAGAAATGAGGGTATGGGTATGGGTATTATATGGATATGACATACATAGTTTTTGGATTATTATCCATATATATGGATATGACATCAATACAGTTTTTTTCGTGTACTATCGCTATTAAAGCGGCTTAATTTTTTCTACTTATTCCAACAGCAGCTATAATTGTCGTCAAAATCGTTTTTACTGTAAACACATACATTTTCTGTAAACTATAAATTTTTAATTCCATTTGAAGCTAAACTGTCTGTTAAATAATAGTTGTGGTATTAACTGCTGATAGGCACTTAAATGTTAAAATGAATTCATTTGTTCAACAGGTAAGCGGTAGACATTACCCTGCAAAAAATGCGACTAATCCGGGATATATCCGGGATCACTCGCAAAGGAGCATGCGACTACTCCCTTTTTGTATCTCTTTATATGGAATGAAGTGTTCCTTTTTGTTTGAGCATGTCCTATGGAGAGACTAATTGTACCCTTTTATACCTGAACGAGTACGAAAGTAGAGAACTCCACGTTGATGCCAATAGGATATCTGAATTGCAAAAAAAAAATGCAATTACAAAAGCATATTGCAAAATTCGTTTATAACGTTTTGAGTAAAATGGTCAACAATTACTCTACATTTTTACCGTTCCGAGTAGAATTGGGAGTAATTGTAGCCAAGTGTACCCGAAAGAGAGTTGTCCGGGACAAATCTCTTTCGAGACTAATCGCACAATTTTTTGCAGGGTACACATATACATACATACATACATACATACATACATACATATGTACATATGTATGTATGTCCCATCATTTGGGCATTCAATACCCCTGCAAAAAAATGTGCGATTAATCCCGAAAGAGATTTGTCCCGGATTGATCTCTTTCGTGAACAATCGGTCCACAATTAGTCCCCCATTGTTCCCGTACGGGTATAAATGTAGACTAATTGTAGACCAATTGTTTCAGAACGGGTATAAATGTAGATTAATCGCTTTCATCCCGAACGGGTATAAATGTAGATTAATCACTTTCATTCCGAACGGGTAAAAATCTACTAGATTCCTTAAATGTAGAAATTTTACAAAAATATGCAATGTATTTAAAAAATTGTAGAACAACCGGTAAAACGAATTGAACACTCTTTCTTTTAATAACAATGATTAATAATAATTTTAACAAAATGTTGCCTAAAATATCCTATGAAAAAATCCTTTACATTACGCTCATATAATGCATACTCAAAACTTACAATTTTTTTATTTATTTATTGAGATTTTTTTTACAAAAGTAAAACATTATATAATCTTTATTTAAATATGCATGAACATTTACAATTTTTTAAGGAAAAATCTACATTTGTACCCGTTCGTGCTGAAAGCGATTGATCTACATTTGTACCCGTTGGGGATGAAAGCGATTGATCTACATTTGTACCCGTTGGGGATGAAAGCGATTAATCTACATTTGTACCCATGCGGGATGTGAGCGATTGATCTACATTTGTACCCGTTCGCGATGAAAGCGATTAATCTACATTGGTACCCGTTCGGATATACAAGTTGAACAATTAGTCTCTTCATAGGACATGCTCGAACAAATGCGATCAATTCACTCCATATAAAGGGATGTAAAATTGTATTAGTCGCATGCTCCCTTGGGATTGATCCCGGACACGTCCCGGATTAATCGCATTTTTTGCAGGGACATTTCTTTTGTGTTATTCCTATACAGACGTATGTACAATGTGCCTTAATAAATCATGTAAGTATTTGTTATCACAAAACACCCATTTTGAATCTTCAATTAACACGAGCGGCATACAAATTAAATGAAGCAACAGATAAAATTGACATTTACGCACACACACGCACACAGAACCACGTACACATGTCATGTGACTAGTTGTGTGGCATGTGACTTTCCTTCATCATCATCAGTCTGCTATGCATTTTCTTATAGCGCAATAAATCACTAGGTGGACGTTATCCTTATTTTAGGATGGAATATTTGCATTTAACAGTCATAAATTAAATCTACTTAATCAGGGAAAGAATTCCCCAAAATGAATACTTAGAATGACATGATATACATCAATGAATATCACTTTCAGCAGTGTATCCGTATATAAATGTGTTTGCATGCGCATATGTGCATGTTTGTGCAACTAAATTCCTAAAAAATATAAAAATTTATATACAATGTACATGCATAAATGTGTATTTATATTTTTCTTATACGAGTATGTAATTTTGAAATTTTTTTATTTTTTTATGCATTCTTCAAGCCTCCTTAAGCAAGAAACGAACTGGCAAAGAATGGAAATGTTTTCTACGAGATGGGAGTCTTAGTTGGTGTCAGGGTAGGTGTATTATTGTATATATTTTGGGTACATCAAAGAACACCCAAAAGATAATCAAGCATATCGAATGCTCAGCCGAATTGGGTGAAACTCTGTTCGATGCTCATAGGTATCTATTAAAGTCATTTTTCAAAGTACAGTAAACTTTTGTGGACAAAACTACTTGCGATACACATGTTTTGGCAGCAAATTACAAAAATACCCAATAAATACAACGGATTCGCTTCGTTATCATGCTCGATTTTGTGTTTATTGGGTACATTCAATGCAAATAAAGTTGAAACCAAACAACATATCAGGAAATTAAGCAAGAATAAAAGTAATTGAAGGAAACGCCAGCATTATATTAAAATTGTTGAGCTCTTGCAATCTCGAGGCAAATTAAAGAACAAATTCCCAACAAAGTGATTTATTAATTTGTTGAATTAAAAATTAATTACATTTAAAAGCAAAAAATCGTTATCTATTCTCTGAAGTACAAACAATACCAAACGCAGCTCAAGTCGAATTTTGTCCCTAGTGCTTTGCAGTGTCAGCAGAAGAACTGGAGCTGTAGTAAATACAACATAAATTATACATACATATGAATGTATCTATGCGCGATGTAATTTTAATGAATTCATTGCAAATAACGAAGAAGGAGTAACTCACAACTCGCAACTCGTCAGCGCAAAGATCTTTGCGTTGGCATTTGCTTAACGTCAGAAACTTAATTTGCTGCTGCAGCATTTGCTCGTTTACCTCTATTTTATGATTGTCTTATTATTATTTGTTGTTTGTTTTCATTATGTTGTTGTAGTGGTTGTTTTTGTTACAATAGTAATTACACTTGCTGTAAGCATACAGTTATGCCTCAATTAGGAAAAGTGGTTTGCTGGCTTGCTTTGCTCAACTTAGATACATTTCTGTTGTTGTTGTTGCCGTTGTTCCTTTTTTGTTGTTTTTATTGCTCTTGGCCTTCATTTTTGCTGTTATGCAGGAAGAGTGCTGAAGTTTAAATTTTACAATTCATAATGCACAAAGTACCTACTTTGAATAATTTAGATGCGATGTATGTATGTGTATTAGGGTGGTCCTTAAAATAAAATTGGAGATTTTCTTCGGTCTCACCCCCCACATCGGTGACAGCATAGTCAAAGATATCGCATATAAATTTTGGTCCCGATCGAAGATGGTTAAGGAGTATCGCACACAACTCGAAATTTTTTGAAATCAAGTTTCTTTCATAAACTGGTACACAGAACATATATCTAGCGATTGCCAAAAAAAAACCTTTTCAAAAAGTGTCTCTTTTGACCGAAAAATCACCATTATGCGTGGTCTTTTGCCTTACGATTTCTTGTAAGTACAATACAGTTTTTGGCTCTCCTGAAATTTTTTGAATTTTGAGTTGTGTCACTTTATGATTTAGGGTGCGATATGTTTCAATATAACGGTGATCCATAATATTTATATTCAAACATAAACGAACTTCGTACTAAATCGGAAGTACATATGTACATATGTATGTATCAAAAGTACTACTCTGGCGCAAATATATTTAATTTGAACGATTTTTAGGCCGAGCTGGCCTCAAGGCAGGCTCCTTAGGGTGGACCTACAGTTGTATGCCTGCTCCGAAGGACGGATACAATGTCGCGATAGATGGTAGAACAGTCAAATGCGGAACTAACTGGAACAATCAAGGCTGATCAATAAGGTTGTCTTACCAGAAACAGCTGACTTTTTTCCATTATCTACATTGCCAAGCTTTAGGTATGTACATATGTATTTGTTGCTTTTCTTCAATGCACATACATCGTCGCCCGGATAAATTAGTGTCGTATGTGAATTTTGGGCCGAATTGAGTTAATAATACAGTTATACTAAACTAATCAAGATCTTTCGAATGACGTTATCCGTTTTTTGCTATCTCCTTTAGTTTAAGAGATATTGAGCAGAATTTTTTCGTTTGTGCAAGGTCGCAAGCGATTTCGTCTAATTTCCAATGTGCTTTTAATTGCTGTCAATTATTTAATTTATTTACTTTTATGAGAAATCAAATACAATATTTAACTAATTTTAAAAATCTTTAATTTAGTTCAAATTGGGAGCACAGTGAATAAGCTCACAATTATAACTCTAAATATGGCGATATCGAAGCTACGGTATTCCCTAATAATATATATATGTAAGTATTTTAGTTGTGAAAACAACGTTGAAAGCACGTAGATACATATGTAAGTGTTCTCGGCGAATCAGTGCTAGAAGCCACCATAATCTTCTAAATTTTCAGGCTATTCTTCTTGAAATAATGCACCGAGCTATGTAGATACATTCCATTTTTCAAAAAAAAAAGTCAGTCATATAAATTCGATATCCTTGAACTACCCTATTTGTCTTTATAAATAAAATATGTACATACCTATGTACATATGTACCTATATGTATACATGTATGTAGGTAGATACGTGTGCAGTGGGATTGGTGCCTGTGCTTTATTATATGGGTGACTAATTGTAGCAATTAAAATTCTGTGTTCATTAAAATAAAAATCAGCAAAAATACTGTAAATATGTGCTGGAATAAATACATACATACAAACGAATATGTAATGAAATTCGGCAAATGGTACGGTATCTCTGTACTTCATTTCTGGAACGAACATCAACTAACCAAAATTGTTGCTTTAGAGTTTTATACTCAGCTGTACTAGTACACAGAGTATTATAGTTTTAATCACATAACGGTGGATTGTAACAGAGTGAAATAATCGAGATAGATATAGACTTATATATATCAAAATGATCAGGGTGAAAAGAGAAATCGATTGAGCAATGTCCGTCCGTCCGTCCGTCCGTCTGTCCGTCCGTCCGTCCGTCCGTCCGTCCGTCCGTCTGTCCGTCCGTCTGTCCGTCCGTCTGTAAACACTCTAACTCGCGCAAAAATTGAGATATTTTAATGAAATTTGAAATGCAAGTTGGTATCGAGACTGGGACGGTTGGTATTGAAAATGGGCGAAATCGGACCGTGGCCATGGTCCTATATAAAAAAAATCGGAAATTTGGTATCTCAGCCACTAAATTAGCTAGAGTGATAAAATTTTACCAACGTATTGAGCTCGGGCCCTTATGAAGAAATTTGATGACATTTTGGAAAATGGGCGGTGCCACGCCCACTTATTAAGGGTCAAACCTTGTAAGTTTTATATGTCATAACTCAGAAACCATTGAAGATATATCGACAAAATTTGGTACGCGTGATTTACTTACTTAGGCAAACGTTTGGACGGAAAATAGTTAAAATCGGTTGACGGCCACGCCCACTTTTATATATTTGTATTATAAAGTGACCTAATAAAAACATTTTAAGCCATATCTCTGTCAAATATAAAGATCTATCATTGAGATTTTGGCGCAAGAGTCCAACTATGGACATAAAACAAAAAGCACAAAAATTTTGGAAAATGGGCGGTGCCACGCCCACTTATTAAGGGGCAAACATTGAAAGTTTTATGAGTCATAAATCAGAAACCGTTGAAGATATATCGATGAAATTTGGTACGCGTGATATACTTATTTAGTCAAATATTTGCACGAAAAATTTCAGATATCGGTTGAGGGCCACGCCCACTTTTATATATGGGTCTTATAAAGTGACCTAATAAAAACATTTTAAGCGATATCTCTGTCAAATATAAAGATATATCATTGAAATTTTATAGCAGGAGTCCAACTGCGGACATAAAACGAAAAACACAATAATTTTGGCAAATGGGCGTGGCACCGCCTCTTTTTATAAACAGGAATATACGAGATTTCTGAGCCCATAACTCGACAAATGATTTATATGTAATGACTAAACTTGATGTGTACACTTTTATTACTTGTGGTAATACATGTTGAAAATTTTAGCGAAATCGGTTGACGACTACACCCACTTTTATATATGCTTATTATATAGTGGCCTAATAAAAACATTTTAAGCGATATCTTTGTCAAATGTAAAGATAATTCATTGAAATTTTGTGGTATGATTTCTACAATAGACCGGAAACAACAAATAGAAAAATTTTGGAAAATGGGCGTGGCACCGTCTCTTTTTACACAAAGGGCTATACGAGATTTCTTAGCCTATAACTCGACAAAAAATTGAGATATTATGACGAAACTTGGTTTATACACTTTTATAACATGTGTTAATAGCCACGCAAAAATTTATTGAAATCGGTTTATGACCACGCCTACTTTTTAAGAAAGATATTTCTGGAACACTCTTTGGGAATTTGTAACGTGACATCTTTATAACTAGAAATCAAAAAGGAATGAAATTTTGCACAAAGAATAATATTTATATGCTTAGTTGGATCATTGATACAAATTTTGAAAATGGGCGTGGCTGCGCCCACTTTATGCAGCACTCGCTTTATATAAAATACACAGTGGTTCCATCAAACGAAAACAAACAATGAAAGCATACAGCTGAGTATCTAATTTTCGATTCCACTCGAACTTAGGCTTCCTTACTTGTTTTTTTTGAGTAAGCATAATAAAATACACTGGCGCGGATATAACTCTAACGAGTTTTAGGCCGAAATTCTCTTCCAATTCGAGGCTGGTGCCTTAATTTTGGGTTTCTTTATATCTTGGCTAATGCAGGTACTCGGTGATTATGCCACCATCTCTCGAGGGGTGGCCGTGTTCTTGCGCTAACTCCGATTTGCAAAATGCGCCAACTCAATATAGCGCCAACTCAATATTGTGCCAACTCAATATTGCAATATAAAATCGACTCAATTTCGTGCGTTAACACCAGCACCGGCTCCAATATAGCGCTAGTGTAAATTGGCGCCATCCATCGTATATGTATATGTATGACACCGTCGCAATTATGTATGTATGCTTGGTAGTGATCTAAGTGACTCTAATTTTCAGCACATTTTCACAAATATACGGAATAGAATGTTTCCAAATGATTATGAAAATTAAAATTAATTGTGCCCGCGTATATGCAAGCAGAATTGCGCCAAAAGAAATAAAACGGGGATGGTAAATAGTAGCAAGCGAAAAATTCTTATTTATCGATTATTCCCTGACAATTGCGCTAAAGGTGTTATTGCGCCAGTACCGTGCGCTGGGGCCACGATTGGCGCTGGAGTTATTGTATCAGCGCCAAAAAAATTGCGCCATTACCCATGGCTAATCCAGCGTCTATAAACTCATGGAAAAGGAGAATGTGAAGTAGATTTCAGATTTTTCAAGGCTTTGGTGAGACAGTTGGCAGCGAATCGTGGATAAGAGTAGAGCACTTTTATTTTGTGAATTATTTAAAATATGATAAATAATGTAGTCGCAAGTGTAGGCAAATCCCTTTCTTTCATTCCTCAATATTCAATATTTAATGGGCATTTCATTCATTTTTCTTTAAAAAACTAACGAAAAAAAATTTGAAAAGTACACAGATATTTCTTCACAACACCAATTGGTCTAGTCCTTCTACAATCCCTTCGACAATGAAGCTGATATGCGATGTCAACGCAATGCAAAGTTCACTAAAATCATTTCGAAATTCCAATTTCACTGGAATTAGCACTTAAAATTCTTTGTATAGCTCGATCGAATCTTCCAAAATGATCAATTGGATTTTTGCACTCTTGGTGCAGATGCCATTAACCAGCGCTTTTCTATAACAAAATGGCTCGGCTACGAATTTCATGTGCCTGCTTTTTTGTATGTTTGTATGTGTTTGTGTAGTGAACTGCAAAAATTTTCAGCAAGTATGCCGTCCGGTTTGTTAAAAGTGTATACTTTAAGTTTAAAGAGGAATTATTTTTAGATGCACTATGCAAATACTTACGCCAACTGTCCGATTTTGGGGCGTTTCGCTGGCAAACGAACGATGGGCGAAATGCCGCTCGAACTTTCCTACACTGCGCCTTCTCTCTTCACTGTGTGTAAAAATGCCTTTGCAAATGGCTACCGTACGTCATTGTTGATACACACACATGCCTTTGGAATCATATGATTAGTTGACTCCAATCCCGAAATTGTTGAATAAAATATTTTTAATTTATTTAATTTAACGAGCACAGGCCCAGGTTATATTTTTTATTTTTTATTTTTTAGAAACTAGAAAAAAACTTTTTAAGCATGGATGTAACTACAGCTGTTTCACCTTAGATCCCTCTAAGACTCATCAGGTTACTTTTGCTTCTGCCAAGACTCGAACTTGCGCACCTTGCAGTACAATAACTACAGTTCTAACCGCTGAGCTATTGCCTGCCTTCGACATCTGATAGAAAATTTGTTGCTAGTTTCTTTCCTACTATAATTCGTTTCTAACTTATGCACATACATATGTACATATTTACATATTATTGTATGATTAAACATAAGTAGCGAATAAAGTGTAGGGATGTTCAAGGTAACCTGATGAGTCTTAGAGGGATCTAAGGTGAAACAGCTGTAGTTACATCCATGCTTAAAAAGTTTTTTTCTAGTTTCTAAAAAATAAAAAAAAATAAAAAAAAAATATTTTTAAATTTAATCTAAATCTAACAAGTAAGGAAGCCAAAGTTCGAGTGGAATCGAACATTAGATACTCACCTGTATGTTTTCATTGTTTGTTTGCGTTTGATGGAAATACGGTGTATTTTATATAAAGCGAGTGCTGCATAAAGTGGGCGCAGCCACGCCCATTTTCAAAATTTGTATCAATGATCCAACTAAGCATATAAATATTATTGTTAATACAAAATTTCATTCCTTTATGACTTCTAGTTACAAAGATATCACGCTACAAACTTCCAAAGGGTGTTCCAGAAATATCTTTGTTAAAAAGTAGGCATGTTCATAAACCGATTTCAATAAATTTTTGCGTGTCTATTAACACAAGTCATAAAAGTGCATAAACCAATTTTCGTCATAATATCTCAATTATTTGTCGAGTTATGGGCTCCGAAATCTCGTAGATTCCTTTGTCTAAAAAGAGGCAGGCCACACCCATTTTCCAAAATTTTTCTGTTTTTACCATATGAATGAATTTGCCTTGTACAATTTGGTATCAATTTTGATCTCGTCATCATGGAGTGCGTAATCTTGTAGGTATTTCGCTCTTGTATTGCCAGAGCGTTGCCACTCTTTTCCATTCGGATGGCAAATTTTTTCGAAGATTGTCTCGATCTTTCTATTTTTTTTTTTTTTGTAGTTGTGGAGTTATCTATCCACATAAAACTATCACTAATAGCCAAAAAACCGCCTTCACGAGCAAAATTGTTCAAAAATGGGAGAAATTTTTAGGTATGTTACCCTTTTTACCCTTTTATACCCGACTTTACTTCAGCTAAACTTGATGAAGTCATCCAAATTTTATTAGAATTTTAATAGCTATACATTTCTGAAAAGCGCAATAAAAAACGCGGCCTACCATGTGATTTAATTAAAAAAGAGTACCTATAGGGCAAGAACTTGAAGATTCATAAGACAAAAAAGAAAATGATCAACTTAGGCCGCGATATTACTTTCCCTGGGGAGTATACAAAAAAACTGAATACGCCATTCGAAGTAGCGGTTAATTCTACGTATGGGTGGATATAAATTTTTTTTTTGTACAGAATCCTAACTTTTTTCATACATAAATCTAGACTTACCTTGAAATTCTGGGAATTTGCGTGGTTTTGGGTGTAGCTCCAAAAAAAACTGAAAAAATTTTTTTTCAGTTTACTTACCCTAAAACATCCTATTTTCATATTCCGGTGCCGGAGGGAGGATCTAAAAAAACGCATTTAATGTTCATATTATGTATGTCCTTGCGTACCCCTTTTATACCCTTACCTATTCTATGATGGGGTGTTATAGAGCAATCTTTGCTTTAATTCACTGCCGAATGAAAAATATCACCAACTTTTGGGTGTTGCGTTATTTCCAACAGAGCTACTCTAAAACAAATACCCGTAGTTAAGTCAACAACTTTCGGCTGTTGAATCTCCTTCTTTGATTCAACAGCAAAAGTATTTGTTTTTACAGCAAAGTTTTTGATCCAGCAATTAATTCAAAAACGGGAGCTGTTGTTTCAAAAACTTGCTTGCTTTTAAACATGGAGAGAAGATGAATAGAAAAATCCAAACAAAAGTTTATTTTTAGCAGAAAATATTTTCTCCAAAAGTCCCCGTTGTTGATTTAAAGGCAAAAGTATTTCACCCAACAGTTTCCGTTGTTAACAAAACTAATAGAACAAATTTGTTTAAATTTTGTTCTTTACAATGATTCATATAATTCATGGATTCTTTTTTAGGAAAAGGGAAGTATAAATATGTTACTACAATTGAATATAATGTTGAATGTTCCACTATGTGATGATTGGATAGAATTTCAGGTTGATGTCATGGTTCGAATCCGGAGGAGAATATAAAATAAAGAAGAAAAATCAGAATAAGAAATAAAGATAGCAACCAGTGAATGATAAGAAGGAGAGAAGAAGAGGAGAACAAGCGGAGGCTACATATTTGCAGTTGGGACTCGGGTGGAGAGAAGAGTAAAATGCAAACAAAAATTTATTTTTAGGTGAAAATTTTTTTCAACAGTTTCCGTTGTTAACTTAAAGGCAAAAGTATTTGATCCAACAGTTTCCGTGGTAGACTTAAATCAACAACGCTCGCGCCTTTGAAACAACAACGGAGCGTAGTTGCAGAAGGTACTTGATTTAACAGCGAAAGTCTTTAGATTTACAACGTTTTTTTAGAGTAATTAATAGCGCGAAATTGGTATTATTTCACTGTTTATCTCTGTTATATTCATGAGGAGGCACCCAAAATAGTCCTTAGGCATTCGCTATACATATCGTCGTTTAAAGTGCATTTTTGCGTAAGAGGTATTTTCATTTTCGAGTAAGGGACATTTTTGCCAAAAATGAGATTTTCGAACCCTGAGTTCCTGACGCTCAGCTCTATCGATCCATACCAAAACTTTGCAATTCTAACAACAAAAACGCATAATAACAGTAAATTTCATAATCGCTTATGAAGAGTATTGTTAAAATTTGGCAGCATTACCGCGTATAATTTCAGTTCATTCATACAAGCGAAGTTATATGTTATTAGATAAATAAATTAAATGGCCAATTTATATGAAAGGGAGCAAAAGTTAAATATTTTAAACAAATAATGTCAGGTAAATATCAAGCAGGTATTATTTTAAACAAATTAAATGAAGTTTCTAATTGGTAAGCTCTGATACTACGTTTTTTTGCTACAATCTTTGCAATTTTCCCAACCAAATTATGACTAAAGGTATCAAAAATTAAAAAAACAAAACAAAAAAGGAAGCCTCAGTTCGAGTGGAGCCAAATATTGTAAGCTTTCATAGTTTTTTTACGTTTGCTGGAACACGGTGCAATCTATATAAAGCCCGTGCCGCATAAAGTGGGCGCAGCCACGCCCATTTTGAAAATTCGTATCAATAATCCGACTAAACGTATAAATATTCTTGTTATTATAAAATTTCATCCCTTTATGACTTTTACTTACAGAGATGTCACGTTACAAATTTCTGAAGGGCATTCGAGAAATATTTTTACTAAAAAGTAGGCGTGGTCAGAAACTGATTTCAGTAAAATTTTGCACATATACTACCGCAATTGGTAGAAATAAGTCCACCAATTTTCGTCATAATATCTCAATTATTTGTCGAGTTATGGGCTCCGAAATCTCGTAGATTCCTTTGTCTAATAAGAGGCGGTGCCACGCCCATTTTCCAAAATTTTTCTGTTTATGGTGTTCTCTCTATCGTGGTACAGTAGACGCTCACAAATTAGAACCACTTTGTTTTTAGGGTGATTCTAATTTCTGAAAAATTATAATTCCTGGACGTTTTTTTTTTGTTTCAATAAAACCTTAAAATTTAAGTCAATTTGCATTGAAAAACTACAATGAAATTTTGTCTTATTCAATTTTATTCCCAAAAACGAGAAAACAAACATATAGATATGCCTGTATACGAAATTTCATAAAAATATTTAAATCTGAGTATTATTACAGCTGTGTATAAAAATTAATTTATTACATTGCGATAAAAACATGTTTTTTGTAGGCCATGATTCTTATGCGAAAATTTATAAGACATTCAAGTCAGGTTATAAACCAGATAGAACACGGATGTTCGTAATCCAATCCACAAGTCACCTCAAAATTGCAAAAAGTAAATATCAAGATTTAAAATACTTAAAACAAGTGATGCCCTACGATTGTCATAGCTTTTATGACAATTTACCACATTTACCTTACGACTTCTCCAGCAATGTGTAAACAAAATTACGTTTTCTTAATTAAAAATATTAATTTTAGCTTTAAATTTAATATAAGTTTAAGTTTTGTTACTTTTTTTCTTTATAAAATACTAAAAAAAAGAATTATATTGAACATTTTGCCATTTCATAACCGCTTGTGCGTGATTTTTTTGCCAAATAAAAATTGCACAACCGCACATGAAAAAAAAAGAGTCCTAATAATTCAATTTGTTTCTTTTTCTACACTAAGTTGATGTTTTAGCTAACAAACTGATCTACGTAACTATTTAAATTTAAGTTTGTACGCAGAAAGAAGTAACGGTTTTGAAATGAAACAGTTTTTTTGCTCTCCTGTAAAATTCAACTAATGTCCGCTACTCGAAAATGAAAATACCTCTTACGCAAAAATGCACTTTAAACGACGATATGTATATTCAATGCAAAAATGAAATACTTGCATACATCGTGGAATCCACCAATAATCTAAGCCTTATTTAAGAACTAAAACAGCAGATTTAAAGGCCTGAAAATTATAAGAGTAGTAAATTTTTATGGCGTAAGGCTTACAATAAGGCTGATTTTCCTGTGCTGATGTCACTCTCTCTGAGAGCACACCTTATTCCAAAGGCTTATCCGCCATGCGAAATAAGGCCTAGATAAGTATTAGAGAGTTAGGAGCAGACAGAGTGAGTGTATAACAGAACAGCGCTGCCAGCGTACTCCTTTTTAGACCGGATTTGTCAACAATAAGAAACCCTTTTTTGCCGAGATAGTATCGATTACATATGTTCGTGTGCATGTCTGAAAGGGCACTATACGAATCCACTATGATCGAAAACTTTTAAGCGATATGCATAAAAATCAAAAATAGTCATTATTTTTTAGTTTTATTTTATTTTTTGATCAGAAATAAAACTTATTCCTTGAGTGATATCCCAATAAACACAGACCCGAGGATGATATCGTGACGAATTATAGGCGAGTTCGCAAAAGTAGATCAAATCAGTTTATAATCAAATAGATACGAGTATGTAGAAAACTCAATTCAAAATTGTTTAAGTAAGAGGATTTACTGCTTAAATTTATTTGAAAAGCTTTTGTTCTTTCATGAAAGTTACACTTTCTTTATAAAAATATTTTAAGTGCTTTGTATTATTTGATACGGATTTAACCCATTGCCAGTAAACCAAACTCTGAACTTTAAATTTCTCGAAACGTCATTTATAAAAAAAAAACTCTAATCGCTAATTAACCAATTCAAATTCTCGATTCGCTAATGGTAAAAAATTCGAATCGCCAGCGATCCGAGAATGAACAAGGTCGGTAGGAAAAAAAACCGCTAATATACATAATTGTTATTCAGCAATTTATGTTTTTGTGTTTGTTCTTATTTCAAATACCGAGGAAGTTCTTTGCTCCAACCACGGGGGTGTAGTAAAATCCCGAAAATTGGCATATCTAATATGTACATACATATGCACATACTCATATAGCGAAATAATCCCTTGTTTGCGATTCTTTCATGCGATGAAGACATTTATATAATTTTAATGAATGAAATTAGTTACATTATTAGCTTTTGTTGTTTATTTCTTTGTTGTTGTTGTAATATTTTTATTTGAGTGTCCGTGAGTGCTTGCACTGTGCCAAACGGTATCCCATCTGTGTGTGGTGTTTATCCGAATGCTACCCAATGCAATTTTAATAGTGGAAGTGCATTTTGACAATGCACCAACTTGATGGTCGTACTCATTATGGCTACGCTAGTCTTATTCCCCTTCACGCCATTTGACTGCTTCTTTTTGCTTATTTGCACCATTTTGGCTTATCAGCGCAATTTGTAGGCCCAAATACTGCGCAATGATTTGAATTCATTTCAATGGAATTGCTTTTTAATGTACCCAAATGCGAGAAGTAAGAGCTTACGTATATTAGATATAATCGAAGTGTTCATAACTGGCTTATAAACAATAATGAAATCTGTAGATGCTGGATAAAAACAAATTTTCACACTTCTTAGGTCAATATTGAATAAAAATATATCTGAATATCCGGCCCTTGACTACGAATTAGAGTAGCCTAAATCTACCAGTTGTGTATATAGTTAGTCGTTCCAACTGCATTTGCTTTTCACCCATTCTCTTTCTATATAAGTAGTATGTATGTACATATGTAAGTATCTCCATAAATATGTATGGATATATGTATGCACATACATACACTGAGAGAAAAAAAATATATGGAGGGGTCAAAGAAATTGTTTACCTATTTTGAACACTACTTTCTTTGTTTTGAGTAAATTTTCCTTAAAACATGTTAAAAGGTTTATAAAATATTGTTGTTACATGCGTTACCATGGTTTCATATACTTGTTTTGAAAAAATTCATACATTACAATAATGAAAAATTCTTTAAGCGCCATTCCATTCCCAACTTTCCTTGTTTTGAAGACTTGATTTCTTTAATTTTGAGAAATTAAATTCCCATACAAATCCCCATGGCAACGAATTTGTTTGAATGTTTTTTTATGTTTTTTCCACATTTTTGAGAAAATTTACACAAAACAAAGAAAATTTTGTATTGGGACGCGTGTTCAAAATAAGGAAAATTATGTCTTTGATCGAGAGAAATTTTTTTTTTGAGTGTACATATGTATATATTCGCAAAGTCCCAATAAACACAGACGCGAGGATGATATCGCGGCGAATTCGAGGCGAGTTCGCGAAAGCAGATTTTCTCGAATATAATTTCTCGGACTCGCCTCGAGTTCGCGGCAAGTTTGAGAAAATCAATTTTCGCGATATAATTTTTTCTATTTTTTTTTAAGTTGTTTTGCACTAAAAAATCATCAATCAAAATGAAATTTTACATTTATACATGAACTCGAATATCACAGTTCCGCAGATGTTATCGTGGCGAATTCTGGGCGAGTTTAAATAAGGGGACTTCATTTACTGCTTAAATTTATTTGAAAAGCTTTTGTTATTTTATGAAAGTTAAACTTTCTTTATAAAAATATTTTAAGTGCTCTGTATTATTTTATACGGATTTAACCCATTGCCAGTAAACCAAATACTGAGCTTTAAATTTTTCGAAACGCCATTTATAAACAAATCTCGAATCGCTAATGAACAAATTTTCGAATCGCCACGATCCACGATCCGAGAATGAACCAGTTTTCGAATCGCCAACGATCAGATAAATTAAAAATTCTCGAATCGCTAATGATAAATAATTCGAATCGTTAGCGATGCGAGAATGAACAAAGTCTCGAATCGCTAGTGACAGGTGACATGCCTACGAATTCGGGTTCGCCGATCTATCGCCGCGAACTATTGCCGCGATAATATAATCAAAGAAAGCGAATCCGACGCGAATTCGAGGCGAATCCGTTGTGTTTATTGGGGTTTTTGTATTTTTAGCTATGCCATTTTAGTGTTCGTCCGTCTATATATGCCAAAAAGAGAAATAAACAAAATGTGATTACAAGAGGACTTGGCACTCGGACTGCAATTGTAACTAATTTGTACGAAATGGAATGTGATTAAAATGCGCTGTTCCCTTTGGTTTTATTGCGATTAAAAGTCGAATGAGCGCTTTTTGTGGTTGCGTCTGTCGGCCGATCGCATTGCGTGCGTTGAGTAATGAGCGCACATGTGCGCGACGCGAATTATTGTCTTTGCAACAGCTGCAGATGCAACAGATAGATATCAAAATGTAGGGTTGCTCGATATGGAAAAGTCGAAACAGTATCTACCTCTCTGGGGAATAGATACATATTCTATTTTTCTGAAGGGACTCTCACGCTGCAACTACGTATCGTCCCTCCGAATACAAAGAGGGCTACATACGTATTTTTCAGTAAATTTGCAGGAGGGCAAAAAAAAAAACTGATTCCTGGTATCCATTGGCAAAATCTAGCAAATTTTTAATTCAGAAAGGATGGTACTATAATATTATTATTGATTTATGAAAAAGAAAAATGAAATTGTTTGACCCATTGCCGGGTGATAAAGATTTGCGCCGTTTTAAAGCACATAGCTCTTTTCTTATTCCTCAGACACATACATATGTGGTATGAATATTATAATATCAATACTATGATTTGGCTTTACTATGAAAATTTTCAATTAAACTACAATATGAGAGTGACACATATGTGGTATAGATCGCAATATTTCTACTATGTATACTACGACGTGTGTCTCTAGCATTACACCACTTAAATTTGATTTTGGTGGTACATAAACGTATTCAATCCAGGAAATATGTATGTAGTTTGCATGTGAAAAAGTTAAGTATCGAACTTTTTAACTGGTCATTGCCATTTTGCCTGTAAGTCTGTAAGCGCATAACTTTTTTCAGAGCAAATTTACTGAAAAATACACGCACTTCTAAACCAAACGAGACACGAAAAATCTGAAAATGCAGAAATATTAGCAACGAATAGGGTTAGCAAAAAAAAAAATTCGAAATTCCTTAGCCCTTTTTGTGTTCACTGGGACGATAAGTTTGAAAAGTTTTCGAAACTTCTCAATGTTTTTCAACTGTACTAAAGCTGATTCCACATAGAACTTTGTGTTGCGCTACGTGACACTTTCTGCGTGACAGCTGAGATTAAAATACATGTATCTATATGAGGTTTCTCACATAACAAAAAGTAACGCAACGCCGAAGTTACGTAAAGCACAAAGTTGCCCAATTCTCAACTTTTGGGGGCGTTTAAATTTTTTTTCAGTTTCACTTCAATTCAAAAGTAAATAAACATATTTACATTTCACACAATTGAAAAATAATTTAATAGATTTTTATTTTCTAATTTACTTTTTTGTAAATAAAACGGAGAATGAGAGATTTTTCAGAAAATAAATATTTTTTGAGTGATGTTGCAGCGTTCAATGTGGCATAGTTTTTCAGTTTTGCGTTGTTTGACATAGAAAGCGGCGTAACGCAAAGCGGAAAAGGTTTTATGTGGAATCAGCTTAATATTTGATTTAGTACAAACAAGTTTTATTTTCGACTTGTGTTCAAATGTTTTGATTTGATGGCACCACATCATATTTGACACGGTCAAACGCAAATTGTTTTCGAAATTTTAATTTAAATATTTTTTCATTCACTTCGTAAATTGATATGAATTTTCGACAGTTTATTGATTCGGCCATCGGTTCACCGGAGCCGGGACATGTAAATTTTTATGCGCTACATTTTTTACTTCTCTCCTTTGCCGAAAAGTTGAATCTCATCGATGAGCCAGTTGATAAAACAAAATACGAAAATATCTCTATTTCTATGGGCAAAGGCAGGAAATTGGGATATGACTCAAATAGATTAACATTTATGAAAGGGGGTAGTACATTCAAGATTACAAAAAAGCATCGTCCGAGAGAGGTTGGTGGCGCTGATCCAGAAGAACCAGCTCCAACTGAAAACCCTGCTGAAGCGGAAGATGTAACGGAACCACAACAGCAATCAGATAAAGAAGAAATGCCTACGGAAATAGAGGATGGCACCATGGACCCGCTTAAACCAGTGGAAGCAGTAGAAGTAGAAGCAGAAGCAGAACCAGTTGCGCCAAATGCTGTGGATGATGAGATAGCTGAAAAATCGCAATCTGTTATCCTGATTGCAGCTCAACGGTCACCAACAGAATCTTTAATACATACACAATTAGATGAGGAAAAAGTTGTAGAAGCCGCTCAGGTGCAGATTGTGGAGGTAAAAACTTCTTCTGAAGAAATGGAACTCGCTGCTCTTCAACCAAACTCAACTGGCCCTTCGCAAATGTCGAATGAAATTTACCACGGTATCTCAGTTATGAAGGATCAACTCGAATTAACAATGGAACAAGTGCGAATACTCTCGACTATGGCTTTGGACAAGAAACCCTCACAGGCACTAGCTCAGAGATTACGCTCAATAATGATCCGAATACAAGCTATACAACAAGCGAACTATTATATAGAAAGTGCTAATGGTTTTCGTGCGAGTAGTTTTGCTATGCACTATGATACTCTCGATAAAGGGCAAGAAGAAGCAGAGGAGAGGGAGGAAGAAAAAGAAGGTGATGGTGGTGAGAGTGATGCTCCATCATCTAGATCGCCCTCAACAAGGCATAAAACAAACGAGAAGCAATCACGGGGAGCACAAGCCGAACCTCAGGAGGAGTACGATTTGGATGTTCATCTTTGCTACGCACCGGAAAAGCTGTTGGATCAATTGCTTGACCTAAAATCTGAATTCTGTTTGCTTACAAACAAAGTTAATGAAATTACTGCCTCGCTTTTAGAACAAGATTGCCAACGCACCACAAAATCGCTGACAGAGCTACACACACAAATGAATGAAATGAAAGGCCATGTTTCAAGATTGAAAGAATTCACAGAGCAAATGGAATCCAAGCAAGCTTCCAGCGATGTAGCTCTTGCAGAAATGAGTGACTCTTTGGAGGAGATTATGCAAGAAAAAATCGATAAAAGCGAAATGGAAATTCTACTGGCGGACAAGGTCGATTACGGTCAGCTGAAACGCAAAGCCTCACAGGAACAACTCCAGGAAATGCAATGCCGTTTCGACAAGAAAGTCTGCGAAATGCGTAAGCAAATTGAAACAAACGACAAAAACATGTATCAAGTGCTCGAGAATATGAGGACATCGCTCGGTCTGGCATCAGTCGATGACATATTGAATCGGTTCAAAGAGAAAATGGAAGCGGACATTCGTGGCCTGCAGGAGACGCTGCGCAAGTACATAGACGCCACTAACGATGAGTGTGCAGCGGCTGGCGCTCGCATAAAGGTGTTACAGGACCTGGCCTGCATCTCGTGCGACACCACATGTGTGATGCGTACAATGGAGACGGCGAAGGTGCCGAAACTACCGAGTGCCCATGCAACTGCCACGATGAGTCCGCTAATTACCTATGAGATCAGTTCGATACGCAAGTCCGGTATTATGGGCTATTACCGGAAGGACGATTTTCCGCATGCGCCAAGTGCTTGGCTTAATCAAAAAAGGGCGGCTATGAAGACGTGCGTGCCACGACATGCTGGCGGCGCTCATACCACACACACCGCCAAAGAACACTTCGAAAAGGTCATTGTTGGCAAAAAATAGATTAACGTCTGTATAAAATGCGCGTTTTTATTTAATTTGTATTTTCTGGATGCTATCTTTGTAGTTGTATTTACATACATACATTATTATTTATTTTGCACTTGTAATACACGTAATATTACCAAAAATTAAGCGCTTCGAATTTTTCTTTGGAGAAACATCTTTGAATTCACTGGGCGTAAGTCGTTAATGGTTTTCTTTTCAGACTACAAAGTGAGATCAGGAGCGCGCAACTCACCTGAAGCAAGCGGCTTGAAATATAATAAGAGCAATCATTAGCTTAGGCAAGACCGCGATCCGACCAAAAGAGGGACGATGTAACCAAACGCTTAGGGCGACCGCTGCTCCCGTTTTGAGTTGTGTACCAATAATGTTGCGGAATTGGAGTGCGGTTTTGCCAGCCGAGCTTTTCAGGTTTAGACAAGGTGATTCCCTTTTGCAATATTCCTGTTTTTTGATGCTGGAAAAGAATCATCTACCACAGCAGCGTTAAATTGCAGGCGTAGGCTGATGATATGCTTGTACTACAAAAGCAGGTTGCGCTTCAAACTGAGTTTCTGAACAAAGCCATAATCATTTTCTATCTAAATGGTGTGAGTATATGTATGTCTACGAAGTCCTTTTTCCTAAGAATCTTAAGAAATTGCAATTAATTTATCGTCGCTGTGATGTGTTTGTGCTCACGAGCTTCACACTTTGAGCAGCTAAATGCATACATATGTATATATATATTTATGTGTCTTATTTATACTTGCAATTTCCTGAGCAACCAAAAACTTTTAAATAATTAAATAAAATCAGTGACAACTAATTGCGAAAAATGTGCAGTGGCAACGGCAAGTGGCATTGATCAGTAGCAACACCTTACAGCGTTTAAGCTTTATGTGTTTATATTAGGGTGGTCTCAAATGTATGGGGACACATTTTATAGTATATTTCCTCAATCTCACCCCCTGGCTCGATGCTAATATAGTCGAAGATATCACTTATAAATTTTTGTCCCGTTCGAAAACGGTTAAGGGGTGTCGCGGAGGGACCAAAATTCAGATTAAAATATCTGCAAGGACCAAAAAATTAAATTAAATTTTTTATAATAGCGAAAATTGATAGTCCTGTACTCAAGGTTACCAAATATAAATTTTGGTTCTGATCGGAGACGGTTAAGGGGTGTCGCACAGGGGTCCCACATGGTTATCTGAACTTTGACCCCTGTGCGACACTCTTTATCATTATTATTATATCGGGACAAAAGTTTTTATGTGGTATTTTTGACCGTGCTGTTACCGATGTAGGTGAGACCGAAGAAAATCGCCAATTTAATTTTAAGGACCAACCTAATGTACATACATATGTCCGTAGATGCAGAGAAATTCAAGAAAATGCATTATCGTGCTATGGTGTCCTCAGTGCCTTCAGTGAGCAGTGCAACAACTTAAATAATTCAGACGCTTGCATTAATTTTAATTACCAACGTGGTGGAACATTTGGAGTAAATAAATGGAGTAGCTAACAAATAGCAACAACTAAATGGCAATGTACATATGTGGAGAGAGGCAAAAATAAAGAAAATCGTGGAAATAAGAAAGATCCACTGCAGCACATTTGACGAGCTCAGAGCAAAAATGCAACATATTTTTTCAATCAGATGTTTTCGCAATACAGAAGCATGCAAGGTTTTACTCGCAACGGAAAGTGCCGGTATCGGAAAAATTATAGAAATTTTCTCAGATATTCAGGCGGTCGTGAAGGCTCTTGGATCTGCAAGGGTTTTATCAGGCCTGGTAGGCCAGTCTAGGGCGTGGGTCATGGGCGTAGCCAGTCGATGTAGCGTCTCTCGCATCTCGCAGCCGGGGCACCACGGCATCAAGGGAAACGAAATGGCTGATGAGCTGGCGAGGCAAGGCTCGGCTCGCGAAGGCGCGGGAGGTGCTTGCCCATGAAGGGTCGATTCGAGGAGGCTAAAACCATATGGAAACTCTTGCGCACCTGCAGGATCTGCAGAAGTCTGTGGCCTTCATGCAATGAGATTTAGCAATGCTAAAGATGAACAGGAGGCACATTTCCCGCTTAACTGCGGTATTCATGGGACATTGGGCTATTGGTACCCACCCGGCCCGATTGTGATTGGATCATACCACTCTGTGTCGCAGGAGCAGATGAGACGGCGGAGCCCCTGCTATCCGAATATCCTTCGCACTGCCTAGGTAGAATGAAATTCCTTGGCAAGCCTTTCTTCGACAATCTCTCCGAGCTAAAGGACGTTAGGCCTAATGGGCTTCTTAGATACCTGAACTCAACAGGATGGATACAGAGCGCAGGCCAGCTCTGCTTTCTCAATTGATATTCTCTCTTGCTCTACTGGTTATTCTGGTTATGGTTCTCTAGTCAGGAGTTTTGGTATCAAAGTGACTTTCCGGCGCTAATTTGAGTCTGTAGGACTCGCCACTCAAGTCAACCAATCAACCCATTTTTTCTCAGTGTAAAAAACGAACTACATTTATTGCTCGCAAATCGTGCCGGTGTGAGTTTAGTATGTATGCATGTGTTAGCTCGGAATGCGCTTCGTTTTGTCCTTTCATGATCGTCAAGTCGTAGTTGGTGTAGACCAGACCCCGGAATTTCGACTCACGTGAGTAAATGAGAAATATCACACAAATTTTAACCAAGGTCACGCAAATCGCTCTGCGCTTACCCACACATTCTTTCTCATAACTTTGCAACGGGT
This sequence comes from Urophora cardui, assembly GCA_960531455.1. Lineage (NCBI taxonomy): Eukaryota > Metazoa > Arthropoda > Insecta > Diptera > Tephritidae > Urophora > Urophora cardui. The sequence goes on along the minus strand of OY482671.1, from coordinate 90,476,697 downwards.
CTGCAGTAGATACATACATATATGTATGTACTTACATAAATTAACCCTTTTTCTGTAAAGTATGTTATTATATTGCTGATTTGTCCGTAAGTTTTTTACATTGCATTACATCTCACACATACAAACAACCAAGTTTTAAATAGCGACCAACGTAAGAGGACAGCGCGAAAATTCGAAGCGAAAAACATGCCAGCAAAGAGTTTAGTTCGTTTTTGCTCTGACAGAAAGTATTTTACGATTTTGCTCTGAGCTCGTCTGTATTTTTAAACGGTTTTATTTAGCTCACCCCGTTTGTTTTATTTATTATTTATTCTTGGGTCAAATTTAGTAATTCAAATTTCACCCTCTTCCTGTCAACCGATTAATCTGAAATTTTGTACGCATGTATAACCCCGATGACAATGCAATATTATGAAAAAAAAATTCCGATAGGTGGCGCGTGGGTCGCTATATTTACAAAAATCGCATTTATGGTCCGATTTGGCTGAAATTCGGAACATGCATTACTACCTTGAAAAGAAATATTTTCTTTAAAAAAAATTCCGCTAGGTGGCGCGTGGGTCGCTATATTTACAAAAATCGCATTTATGGTCCGATTTGGCTGAAATTCGGAACATGTATTACTACCTTGAAAGGAAATATTTTCTTAAAAAAAAATTCCGCTAGGTGGCGCGTGGGTCGCTATATTTACAAAAATCGCATTTATGGTCCGATTTGGCTGAAATTCGGAACATGCAGGGCCGTGCGCAGGAATTAGCCTTGGGGGGGGTTTTTAATTTTGGTTTGCATTCGCATACATTTTTCGCTAAGATAAACATATTTGCTGAAACAGATATCCAGACCCATACACCATAAATTTAAATGTTCTCTAACTTTTCTGAAACTCATTATGATTCATCAAAACCTAGTTAACCAGGTCCTGAATAGCACACGGAAAGAATTTTTTACTAGAATCAATGCCGAGACAAGAAAAATTAGACTTGATTTTGAACTTAGAAAATAATTTCTTAATATCAAGAAAATCCAAGAAAATTGGATTTTAAATAAATAAGTAAAAATTTTCTTTCTTCAAGTGAAATTGGATTTTAAATAAATAAGAAAACATTTTCTTGCTTCAAGTAAAATTGGATTTTAAATAAATAAGAAATAATTTACTTAGGGTAAGTGTTTTTTCTTGTTTTTTTGAAATAAATAATTAAGAAATTATTTTTTTGTTGCAAGTAAAACTTTTCTTATACGAGCTTAAGTTAGTAAGAAAATATTAAATATTAAATTAAGTAAATATTTTCTAAAAATATTAAAAACGTAAAAAATAAGGAAAATTAAAACTAATCATGAGGGATTAGAAAACCATAATTAGTCAACTAGTATTTTCCTAGGACTTGTTTATTGAAATGACAACATTTTATTTAATATAAATGAAGATGCAAATAGTGAACTCCTTATACCAAATGCTTCACTAACAATTTGAGAATTGCAAAAATATTCAGAAATATGCAGTGGATGGCAAATTAAAAAAATACATGTATCTTTGGAAATGCAAATTCAGCAAGAAAAATTTTACTTCGCTCAAGAAAACGTTTTCTTATTTATTTTACATTTTTCTCGCTGTATTTTGTTGTTCCAATTCGTCGAAACACAATTTTCTTAAATTCTTCTTGATAATAGCAAAAAGATTTTCTTCATTTAAGTAAATTTAAGAAAAGATGTTCTTATTTATTTAAACATTTTTTTTTTAACATTTTTTTTCTATAGATTTTGTTAGTGTTCTTGAATAAGAAAATAATTGTCTCATTTTTGGAAAACTCAATTTCTTATTTCCAGTAATAATTAAGTAAATTTTTCTTATTTCTTGCTTCAAGTAAAATTGGATTTTAAATAAATAAGAAATAATTTACTTAGGGTAAGTGTTTTTTCTTGTTTTTTTGAAATAAATAATTAAGAAATTATTTTTTTGTTGCAAGTAAAACTTTTCTTATACGAGCTTAAGTTAGTAAGAAAATATTAAATATTAAATTAAGTAAATATTTTCTAAAAATATTAAAAACGTAAAAAATAAGGAAAATTAAAACTAATCATGAGGGATTAGAAAACCATAATTAGTCAACTAGTATTTTCCTAGGACTAGTTTATTGAAATGACAACATTTTATTTAATATAAATGAAGATGCATATAGTGAACTCCTTATACCAAATGCTTCACTAACAATTTGAGAATTGCAAAAATATTCAGAAATATGCAGTGGATGGCAAATTAAAAAAATACATATATCTTTGGAAATGCAAATTCAGCAAGAAAAATTTTACTTCGCTCAAGAAAACGTTTTCTTATTTATTTTACATTTTTCTCGCTGTATTTTGTTGTTCCAATTCGTCGAAACACAATTTTCTTAAATTCTTCTTGATAATAGCAAAAAGATTTTCTTCATTTAAGTAAATTTAAGAAAAGATGTTCTTATTTATTTAAACATTTTTTTTTTAACATTTTTTTTCTATAGATTTTGTTAGTGTTCTTGAATAAGAAAATAATTGTCTCATTTTTGGAAAACTCAATTTCTTATTTCCAGTAATAATTAAGTAAATTTTTCTTATTTCTTGCTTCAAGTAAAATTGGATTTTAAATAAATAAGAAATAATTTACTTAGGGTAAGTGTTTTTTCTTGTTTTTTTGAAATAAATAATTAAGAAATTATTTTTTTGTTGCAAGTAAAACTTTTCTTATACGAGCTTAAGTTAGTAAGAAAATATTAAATATTAAATTAAGTAAATATTTTCTAAAAATATTAAAAACGTAAAAAATAAGGAAAATTAAAACTAATCATGAGGGATTAGAAAACCATAATTAGTCAACTAGTATTTTCCTAGGACTTGTTTATTGAAATGACAACATTTTATTTAATATAAATGAAGATGCAAATAGTGAACTCCTTATACCAAATGCTTCACTAACAATTTGAGAATTGCAAAAATATTCAGAAATATGCAGTGGATGGCAAATTAAAAAAATACATGTATCTTTGGAAATGCAAATTCAGCAAGAAAAATTTTACTTCGCTCAAGAAAACGTTTTCTTATTTATTTTACATTTTTCTCGCTGTATTTTGTTGTTCCAATTCGTCGAAACACAATTTTCTTAAATTCTTCTTGATAATAGCAAAAAGATTTTCTTCATTTAAGTAAATTTAAGAAAAGATGTTCTTATTTATTTAAACATTTTTTTTTTAACATTTTTTTTCTATAGATTTTGTTAGTGTTCTTGAATAAGAAAATAATTGTCTCATTTTTGGAAAACTTAATTTCTTATTTCCAGTAATAATTAAGTAAATTTTTCTTATTTCTTGCTTCAAGTAAAATTGGATTTTAAATAAATAAGAAATAATTTACTTAGGGTAAGTGTTTTTTCTTGTTTTTTTGAAATAAATAATTAAGAAATTATTTTTTTGTTGCAAGTAAAACTTTTCTTATACGAGCTTAAGTTAGTAAGAAAATATTAAATATTAAATTAAGTAAATATTTTCTAAAAATATTAAAAACGTAAAAAATAAGGAAAATTAAAACTAATCATGAGGGATTAGAAAACCATAATTAGTCAACTAGTATTTTCCTAGGACTTGTTTATTGAAATGACAACAATTTATTTAATATAAATGAAGATGCAAATAGTGAACTCCTTATACCAAATGCTTCACTAACAATTTGAGAATTGCAAAAATATTCAGAAATATGCAGTGGATGGCAAATTAAAAAAATACATGTATCTTTGGAAATGCAAATTCAGCAAGAAAAATTTTACTTCGCTCAAGAAAACGTTTTCTTATTTATTTTACATTTTTCTCGCTGTATTTTGTTGTTCCAATTCGTCGAAACACAATTTTCTTAAATTCTTCTTGATAATAGCAAAAAGATTTTCTTCATTTAAGTAAATTTAAGAAAAGATGTTCTTATTTATTTAAACATTTTTTTTTTAACATTTTTTTTCTATAGATTTTGTTAGTGTTCTTGAATAAGAAAATAATTGTCTCATTTTTGGAAAACTCAATTTCTTATTTCCAGTAATAATTAAGTAAATTTTTCTTATTTCTTGCTTCAAGTAAAATTGGATTTTAAATAAATAAGAAATAATTTACTTAGGGTAAGTGTTTTTTCTTGTTTTTTTGAAATAAATAATTAAGAAATTATTTTTTTGTTGCAAGTAAAACTTTTCTTATACGAGCTTAAGTTAGTAAGAAAATATTAAATATTAAATTAAGTAAATATTTTCTAAAAATATTAAAAACGTAAAAAATAAGGAAAATTAAAACTAATCATGAGGGATTAGAAAACCATAATTAGTCAACTAGTATTTTCCTAGGACTTGTTTATTGAAATGACAACATTTTATTTAATATAAATTAAGATGCAAATAGTGAACTCCTTATACCAAATGCTTCACTAACAATTTGAGAATTGCAAAAATATTCAGAAATATGCAGTGGATGGCAAATTAAAAAAATACATGTATCTTTGGAAATGCAAATTCAGCAAGAAAAATTTTACTTCGCTCAAGAAAACGTTTTCTTATTTATTTTACATTTTTCTCGCTGTATTTTGTTGTTCCAATTCGTCGAAACACAATTTTCTTAAATTCTTCTTGATAATAGCAAAAAGATTTTCTTCATTTAAGTAAATTTAAGAAAAGATGTTCTTATTTATTTAAACATTTTTTTTTTAACATTTTTTTTCTATAGATTTTGTTAGTGTTCTTGAATAAGAAAATAATTGTCTCATTTTTGGAAAACTCAATTTCTTATTTCCAGTAATAATTAAGTAAATTTTTCTTATTTCTTGCTTCAAGTAAAATTGGATTTTAAATAAATAAGAAATAATTTACTTAGGGTAAGTGTTTTTTCTTGTTTTTTTGAAATAAATAATTAAGAAATTATTTTTTTGTTGCAAGTAAAACTTTTCTTATACGAGCTTAAGTTAGTAAGAAAATATTAAATATTAAATTAAGTAAATATTTTCTAAAAATATTAAAAACGTAAAAAATAAGGAAAATTAAAACTAATCATGAGGGATTAGAAAACCATAATTAGTCAACTAGTATTTTCCTAGGACTTGTTTATTGAAATGACAACATTTTATTTAATATAAATGAAGATGCAAATAGTGAACTCCTTATACCAAATGCTTCACTAACAATTTGAGAATTGCAAAAATATTCAGAAATATGCAGTGGATGGCAAATTAAAAAAATACATGTATCTTTGGAAATGCAAATTCAGCAAGAAAAATTTTACTTCGCTCAAGAAAACGTTTTCTTATTTATTTTACATTTGTATTTTGTTGTTCCAATTCGTCGAAACACAATTTTCTTAAATTCTTCTTGATAATAGCAAAAAGATTTTCTTCATTTAAGTAAATTTAAGAAAAGATGTTCTTATTTATTTAAACATTTTTTTTTTTAACATTTTTTTTCTATAGATTTTGTTAGTGTTCTTGAATAAGAAAATAATTGTCTCATTTTTGGAAAATTCAATTTCTTATTTCCAGTAATAATTAAGTAAATTTTTCTTATTTCCCTAAAAATTTTCTAAATTGAATTCAAGAAAGCATTTTTCTTGATTCAAGTATACAAATTTCTTTCCGTGTACTGTTTACAGTACTTGTTAATTGAAACTGCTCACTGTTTTCACAAAATGAACATTTTTTGTTATCAGTACAATTTTTTTAAAAATGCCAAACGAATATATGCTACACAACTTTGTAATTTCGGAAAGCTCCTAGTGCAATTCAAAGTGCCGAACTTAGGTATTGGCCAACCTTATTTTTTGCAACTTTCACCAATTTCTTCTTCCGTAAAATTATTGTAACTAATTTTGTCAAAAATTATGAGTCAAGATTCAATGCAAAATTTATAAATTTGAAATTTTTTGCAAAATCATTGCAACTTAGATTTGGTCATGGGGGGGGGGTTTAACCCCCAAAACCCCCCCCGTGCGCACGGCCCTGGGAACATGTATTACTACCTTGAAAAGAAATATTTTCTTAAAAAAAAATTCCGCTAGGTGGAGTTGAGATCGGGGTAATTAAAACTGAAAATCCTAATTATGGACCGATTTGGCTGATATTTAGCATGTGCATTACTTAAATAATTTACAAATGTTTAAAAAAAAATTGGAGCCGCTAGGTGGCGCGTGAGTCGCTCTATTTAAATAAAAATAGGTAATATAATAATAGGTAAATAGGTAAACTTTTTAAGTTAAACGGTTTTATGTTAAACATACATTGCAAAGTTTAAGACTAAATGGCGTATAATAATAAGATTTAAATTTAGAAATTGAATCTGTAATTTAGGTATCTGATTAATCCAGCCTGAATCCACCACCCAAGTCAAGATTTTGTATCGTGTTGAGGACTGTGTGGCGTTAGGGTGGCTAAAAATGATACGTCGTTAGCGGTACACCACCCAAGTTAAGGTGAAAGGTTAAAACGCGCCGAGAACTGTATGGCATTAGGGTGGATAAAAATGATATGTGGTTAGCGTTTTCCCCTCAAGACTCAGGCGCATCTTGTTGTACATAGCCTTGCCCCTTTATTGGACCTCTGGGGGGGTCGACCGTTTAAATGTCCATTACTCGTGGGAACAAAATGGTAAAAAAAAATATAAATAAAAATAGGTAAAAAAAACTTTTTAAGTTAAACGGTTTTATGTTATACATACCTACATTGCAATGTTTAAGATAAATGTACTAAAAACCAAAAAATAATAAAATAGATACAGTCGTGGGAATTATAAACATTTGCATAGACTAGACTAAAATAAAACCGGGGGGCACGTCAATTGTCTACAAATTATCGACTTAATGTGCGATAGAAGAATCGTGGCCGCTGTGGTGCAGTGGGTAGAGTGCTCGCCTGCTATGCCAGAGGTCTCCGGTTCAAACCACGGTCCGAGCCAAACACCAAAACAATTTTTTCTAATTAGTAAAAATCCAATTATTGGGTTTTTTAAGAGCAGCGGTCACCTCTCGGCAGTGGGCGGCATACCCTCCGAGTGTATTTCTGCCATGAAAAAGCTTCTCACAAAAAATGCATTCGCCGTTCGGAGCCGGCATAAAACTGTAGGTCCACCCAATTAGTAGGAAAAACAAAAAGGAGCACACCTCGAATTGGGAGAGAAGCTCGGCCATAAAACTCGTCAGAGTTATAATAGCGCCATTGTATTATATTATTATTAGAAGAATCGTTTAATTCGTCGTTAGGCAGTGAGGAAATTACTTACTATTTTCTTGCTCATGGAAATTCCAATAGTTATACACTCCATGTTAATAAAAGAGATGTTTCAACTAGTTTATCGTTGGACATTCACACGAGGAATCGTTTCACTGCTCGTAGTTTGTCTTTAATCGACAAAACATATGATAAAAGTACTACTCGCTCACCACTATGAAACCCTAAAACTCGCTTATAATCGAGCTTGCTAGCTTTTTTCCACATTCTAGCCCCACTTATCACACGTCCATCGTTGTCGGTTGAACAACTGCCTAATTATAGTGTAACATTACAAAACAAACATTTTAATCAACGATTGTAGACAATTGACGTGCCCCACGGTTTTATTTTAGTCTAGTCTATGCAAATGTTTATAATTCCCACGACTGTATCTATTTTATTATTTTTTGGTTTTTAGTACATTTATCTTAAACATTGCAATGTAGGTATGTATAACATAAAACCGTTTAACCTAAAAAGTTTTTTTTACCTATTTTTTTATTCTAAATAAAAATGTGAAGGAAGTAACCTAGTAGAAAAGTGTAAGGCTGAAAAGGAATCCAGTGGAGGGCCTGAATTAATGCGCGCAAACTGGGAAGGCGATGCAAAGGTAAGGATATACATATATAGGGTTGTTATGTACACACATATTTATAAGCTGAGAAGCATCTGATTGGAAAAGTAAATACTTACAGTCGGTACAACAGTACTAACTACCAGAGGCGGGCGCTTCATACAAGCCGAGAAGCTCGGCTTGCGTACATATTTTCGTTCATTTCATTTTACGAATTTCTTTAAAATCTAGTTATTTTACGTTTTAAATGTGTTTACTATTTAAGTTCTCAATAATATAGCCCCCATTGTAACAACCGTCGCCTAAAAGCCTGCCCGGAAAAACCCGGGACCGATCTTTCTTGAACTCAAAATAACAGGGAACAGACTATCTAGACAAAAAAGAGTCAGTGCCGGACAATGCCGGGCACCTAAACAAAAACCCCTTTGAAAACAAAAAATTGGGAAATTTTTTTTTAATACATCGTTTTTTAAAAATGTAATTAAGAAGACGCTAACAACTAACTAAATCTCAATAAACATGAATTTTGTACTCGATTACCTATATTATAAGAATCCATAACAGTATTCTAAAAAACTTCACTTAAAACCGTAAAAATATTAATTGGAAATGTTGAAACTTTAAGAACGTTATAAAATGCCGCGAGAAATACACGAATGACCAAACTTTCATTGACTGTAAAAACTTTGTGTTTGAGTTTTGAGAATAAACTTTTATTGAAAATGATGCGTTAGGGTCCTGGCCTACTAAAAAATTGTATTTTTTGGAAATCGGGCCAGTTTTAGGAAATGAGGTTTTGGCCGCCCAGATTGATAAAATACCCCTATGTGTGACGGTTTAAAACGTGTATTATAAAAATAAAAATTTTATTTTTGATCCCTTTTCTCTGAGTTTACAAACAAAAAAAATGTTTATCGGGAAAACAAAAAAATTCATAGGAAGACAAGAAAAAAAAAATAAATAAATAAACGAGAAAAAGCAAACTTCAAATACGCGAATTGTTCAAATGCCCGTACAAACATACGGGTAATAAGGAAACAGACGAGTGATCGAGCACTTTTAAAGCATTTATTCAGGCTACTCGAAAATATTAAAAAAAAAAAAATCGAGAGCTCTAAATCAAAGTCAATGACGGAACGTAATCAGACTTTTAGATAATACAGCAAAGAAAATTACATAAATGGCTAATGGTTATGCTTCACACATAGGCTTGCCCAGACAGTTTATGCTAGGTCCGCCACTGCTAACTACATACATACATACATATGCATGTGTGTAGGTACAAACTTGAATCGAACCGCTAAAAAAAGCGTTGTACTATTTGTAATGTGGCGCTTCAACCCGGGTGCCTCGCCCGTTTTCCTCTTTGCCTATTTTTTAACACCGGTCAAGTTTGCTTGCGTAGCTAAATAAACAAAATGCTAGCAATTTTCATTCGCCACCACAATTGTTGAGCCAGCCATTTGTGTAGCAGAAACGCAACGCATTACAAATCAGTCTTGTGGCAAACAGCGAAACATTTCAACATGGTAGCAGAGTTTTGTTTGCATGTTTCTTGTCGCCTTTCGCGGTTACTCGCCTTTCTGTTCGAGTGCAGTGCGCTTGTTTGCTTGCATATGAAATATTAGTCCCTCTAGTATAGCTTGTAAGGCCTGATTTGCGGAAGTGAAGTGGTAAGATGTGCGTTAGTCTTCACAAACAAAGAAATCATACTCAAATCCTTTCAATGTTGCTTTAACTTGGTAACATCATCAAAATGCAGAGAAAATCGTCTACTCGGCAACGCTAAGCATAGTTAGTCCCATTCTTGGCACGTATACCAAGTAATACTGTGAAACATGCTAATATTTATTACATTCATTAAAATAAAATTATTTTAGCAAAACGAAGTAAAATTTTCATTTCTTATTTCGCAATAAAATATGTAGAGACCAGAAGTGCCTGAGACTTTCATTTACTGTGGTAAGTGAAGAAGAAGAACAGACAGTCAGAGAAGTGAGACAGTCAGAGACTGAAGAATTCCCTTACGTACATAAGTAAGGATTGCTGATGAACACATATCACCTCTGAAAGGACCTCTGAAAGCGCTGTGTTAATTTTCATGCAAGAATTCAGCTGTCAAACACTTTACCTTTGCGCTTCCAATGTCTTACCACATTCTGCTGGCAGTAAATTGAAAATAGGAATTGCCGCTGTTGTATTGATGCAGAAACGATAACAACCAGTTTTTTGCCAAGTACTACAAGTACAATGTAGAAAAGCTGACCAAAGCAGGTGTGAGATATTTGGTTTAGAACCACAAATGGCACGGAAATGTAATAAAATGTGGGGAATCCATCTGCTCGATCACAAGAGAAAGTGTAAGACAAGTGCATTTGGAAATAAAATATCAATAAGAGTTGTTGCTGATCAGAGATGCCAGCTGAGAAAGTTCAAATTTATTCAATATTGACGTTAATCCTCCATTGAGATTTTTGGCTTCTATGAATTCTAGTGTAGAATTCTGAAAATGATTTTTGTGGCTTAATGAATTTTTGGAATTTCCATATAAATTTCCTAACATTGAAGAATGACTGAAGGTATATCCAGACGAAGCAATGAAATTACTTTCAGGAAGTGAAAAAGTAAACTTTTCTTGTGTATTTCCAATTTTTTTTATTTCATTTTCCGAAAGTAATTTCATTGCGTCTTCTGACCATATACAATACATATTATGTACCTCTATAAAAGTATAAAGATAAATCGTGTTAAACTGAACACACTGCAAGTATCTAAGTAAGGCATTCAAGTTGAGAACAAGAAATATCTCAAATCGCACGAGCATTGCGCCCATGAGAAGAATGTTCGCGCACCTGATAAGGATCAATAAAAATGTTGCCGTGACACCAAGAAAGTAGCTACACGCGCAAAAACACGAGCACAACATTTATTTCATTAGCTAAGAGCAACAACAACAACAATGCAATGGGAAAATGACCAAAGTTTACAATAATGCGGCAGAAACGGCAGATCTCGCAAGTAGAAGCTCGGAAGCACCGGCCAAAGTGGGTGCCCAAATCAGAGCCATAAACAAGACTAATGCACCAGTGTCACGCAAACGCACCACACTGGTATTTGAAAATGTTATTGTGGTGATTGTGAATGTTTACTAAGCAACAGCAATTTGATACTGAAGCACTTTGGTGGAACATTCGTATATTGGTATTGCATGCAACAATGCAGATTAACTAAATATCTGAGGAATAATTGAGATGAAGAAGCAAAAGAGAGCATCATTGTTAAAGTTTTCGAAGAAACAGAATAGGATAATATACAAGGCTGCACAACGATATCAACAAAAAAATTTTGTTTTGTTGAATACCAAATAAAAATTTACAAAAAAATTTTGTTTTGTTGAATATCAAATAAAAATTATTGAAATTATTTCGTTTCGTTGATTATCAAAAAAAAAATTATCAAAATTATTTCGTTTCATTGAAAATCAAAAACAAAATAATAATAAAAAATTGTTTCGGGCTTACGGCTTCAATTTACTTTGAATTTTTATTAACGTTATTTTTTTTGATATTTTTTTTTGTTGGCTACCGAAATGAAATTTTTCAATATTTGTTTTTTGATAATCAACAAAACAAAATTCTTTTTGATGATTTTTTTTGATAATTATCAAAACAGTATTTTTTTGTTCGGCATTTAACGTTAAAATTTTTCAAAGTTGAATTGAAAACAAAATTTTTTTTCGGTTATTGATAAAAAATAACGTTAATGTAAGTGAGCATTTATTCGGCATAGACTTTCCACGAGGCTAAAGACACATCATTTTGATCAAATGTACTTAGCCGCTGGCAAATATGGCCTTGAATATACATACATATGCTCATAATCACTCCTCAAATTATTGGCATTGACTCTATTTTCACTTCAATACGTCTTTGTTATTGTATTTTGTGGGTTTTAGCTTCCATAATTCATAATTAATTTAATTTTATTTTTATCAGCAACTATAAATGAATTCAACTAAAAGTCTCATGCTCACAATAAAAATTTAAATACCCAAAAGGGCTGCCTATCTTTTCGCCGCGCAGCCTGTCTGTAAGACTTAGCTTGAGTATGTTCTGACAATCTTCATTTTTCTTCATTCTGCTTGCTTCATTGAAACCACAGCACTTGTGCTGTATTTGCTCATGTGGCATATGATGTTAATTTTGATGATGTGCTGACAACTTTCCACCCCCGACGGGCATAGACGGTACAGCCAATAAAACAATCCACTGCATAGGCGGTGGCCTGCATACCTACATATATACATATATTCAATATATTCGGCGCAGTACCCCCTTCTGGGAGCATTTTTGTTACTGCCACCTTCACATCGTAGTTGTGACACACATGCACGTGCAGCTGCCGAATTGCCGCCGCATTGCACCATCCCATGCCCATCGCTCTCGCCGACTCCACAACCTCGACAGCCGCTACAACCGCAACTGCCAGCCATTAACAACTTTGCAGTCACAACCACAGCCACGATCACATGTGTGCCCTTTTAATTTTTCTTTTTTATCGCAAGAGTTTGTGCTCTGCGTCGCCTAATGTTGACTCTGATATTGGATAAATCACTCATTTTATTAACAGTGGGGCATATGAGGCATATGCAAGCCAATTCAGAGCCACGCAGGAAAATCTGGGCAAACTCTGCAAATGAATGGATATTTATAAGTAATATTTTACAGAATATTTTGGCAAAAATTTAATCCTTTGCTTCGTGGTGGGTGGACTACTTCAACAATCGATCTGTTGGTACTTGGGGTCTATATATTTTTAAGGACCAAAGTGAAGATTTACATAACTTCAAGATGTTTCCTTGAAAATATTGTTCTGCAAACGGATGCAAACTTTTTCATCACATCAATTAAAGGCTATCTGCCAAGAGTCCGAAACAGTAGTAAATATTTCCCTGTTGGGTAGTTTTCTCTGTATTCATATATCGACGGCTGAGAATAAGATCGCCCTATTTCAAAAATTGTTTCAAAAACGCCCTATTTGAAAAATTGTCTAAATAACGTCCTATTTCAGATTTTGCTTCAAAAACGCCCTATTTCAAAGAAAATTCCATATATATTTCTTTGAAATAGGGCGTTTTTGAATAATTGTGAAATAGGACGTTATTGAAACAAATTTTCAAATAGGGCGTTCTTGAAGCAAAATCTCAAATAGGACGTTATTGAAATAATTTTTCAAATAGGGCGTTTTTGAAACAATTTTTGAAATAGGGCGATCTTATTCTCAGCCGTCGATATGTATGTATTAAGGTGGAGTGAAACTTTTTTTTTGGAAATTCAATTTGTTCCAAAGCCAGAACGGAAACTTTCTAGCCCAGTAATAAGCCTGTAAAATTTTATTGACCTACTCGCATGTTTAGAGGTGCCCCCAGCCCCACAAAGTTGAACAAATAGCACGATCTGGTACAAATATGAAACTTTGAAAATTATAAAATAAAAAAACGAAGTATGGGGATTGATAAGGATGGTTAAGCTGAGTATTAAAGTGAATTTATTTTTTTTGGAAACAACAACAACAACAGTTATTAAAGGTCAAAGTTTATATTGTGCATTTTTAAATTGCAATTACTTAAAAACTACTGAACCGATTTCGAATATTTTTATACCATTCGATAGGTATGTTGATTCCCTTTAATTTGAAATACATTTTATGTGGGTTCCATAACACCCCCCTTTTACCCCCCTTACTTTTCATATATAAAATGTATATCAAATTAAAGGGAATCAAAATACCTATCGAATGGTATAAAAATATTCGAAATAGGTTCAGCATTTTTTAAGTAATTGCAATTTAAAATTTGCATAATATAAAATTTGACCTTTAATAACTTTTGTTGTTGTTGTTTCCAAAAGAAAAATTCACTTTAATACTCAGCTTAGCCATCTTTATCAATTCTCATACTTAGCTTTTTGATTTTATAATTTTCAAAATTTCATATTTGTACCAGATCGTGCTTATTGCTTTCAACTTTGCGGGGCTGGGGGCAGTTCAAAACGTCATCCTATCGCGATAAAATTGTGTGGGGTTCATTAACTCGTATAAAGGCAACTTTTCATTGCTGGTACGTTCAAAAAAAGAACAAACAAAAAATCTCCATATGATTTCACTCCACCTTAGCATGTATGTACATACATACATTCCTACATACATATGTGGAACATCTTAAGCAAACTGAATCACTCGAAGTATATGTATACCCACTAGGCCCATTTGTGGGGTGATTTTTTTTCATGCCAGGATACTTACTTTTGTTAGATACCCCGCAGGTACTCCTAAAGTATGCTGAACGGCACGCACAAATTGAGCACAGATCATTTCTTCACTGACTAAAGTAGGAGTTAAGAAGGGTAAGCCGAAACAGGAAAATTTATACGAATGAAGTACATAACAAAGTAATACCATGTCTCCACATAACGTGTTTCGCTCTTTTTTTCTGCATTTTCTCTCTCAATCTTGTTTCGACACGGAAACCAGTGCCGAAACTCGCCAATTTCCATACAAATTTCTGAGAGAGAGTGAAGATTGAAACACTGTTTCATTCTGAATCATCTTGCCAACCTCGATGATACCGATGTCTTCTCTAATTTTGTATTGAAAATCTATCGAAATCTCACACAGAACAAAACAAAAACGCGAAATATAAGCAAACATACAAACATTTAAGAAGAGCAAGAAAGAGAAATGTTAAACTGAATCACGATCAGCCACGTGGAGACCTGTTATTTAGCGAGATGTTTTGCTAGATGTTTTGTTGGTGAAACAAGTTATGTGGAGACGGGCTTTAAGCTAGTAGGCAGCTGTATATTCAGCACTACAATTCATGCTGAATACCTACCTAACAAGAGTATAATAACGATTATATGAAAAAAGCATGCGGTTTGGCATGAAAACCCGAAACTTTCGCTTCATTGCTTTTTTTTGCTATACAAAGTGATTCATGCGAATGCGGCCATCGCCGTGCGATAGTCAAGGGGCATCATCAAGTATTGATGATTTGTAGATCTTTGGGTCTACTGGGTATATAATTTGTCTGTGCTTTACGTACGTTTTGTTGTCCTCATTATTTTAATGTCAAAATTTTATTCATATCTCTTTTTATACGCCATTCGACGGCGACTTCTGTATTTTGCTGCATGTGTGGCAATTTTAATGCACATTCGTGCTTCTTTAGCCCCTCTCTACACTGTTTGTAAATGTCTGTGTTTTTTGTTATTTATCATCCGCCTTATTTTGTTCTCTTACTTAATTATACGCTGTTTTGAAGTTTTATTTCATATTTTGCAGAAAATTGGATTAAAATCGATTAGCTACAATTATAAAAAGGGGTTATTCTGTTGGTTTGCATTAATGCGAACATACATAAGTACATATTTATATATGTACCTACATATGACAGACAGGGAACCATACTCCGCTCTAGTGCATAGAGGCGAAAGGCATCGTATCACATGAATGTGAACTCTATGAATCTGAGAATATATCTGCAGCGGAAACCTCTGTAGACCATAAATGGCGTAGATATCTTTTACTCAATGTTTATACTAAAACAATCTTGTGAAAAGAATTTGCGTTTGCAAGCGAGCTCCTTGGAAGCTAAGATACAAAGTTCAGTGAATTAGTCACTTCAGTAAATGTTTATTTAAAAAATCTGGAAAGGCTTCGCGAAAATTTATACCCGAATTCACAAATCTATTAACAAACGGAGGTAGTTGCAATGATCACGGGTTGGTAAAGAGACGCCCGTCTTTTAGAACTTAGTGAGGCAATGGCATACCTCGCCGTTGTTTGTTGTGAAGAACTTGCTTTGTTGCAACACGCATTGCAATTTGTCTGACATACAGACCCATGTGAGATGAAAAAAGTTCTGTTTGATTTTCTACTATAGAGATCGACAACAGTCAACATTAGCTTAGGATTAAACGAGTAGGGGCCAAGGGCGGCAACTTGGCTCTCACAGTAGATGAAATTTGTATGTATTGTGGAACGATTTTCCGTCATCCCTTGTCAACCAGTTTCGGCTAATATGCGCCATCTTCCATGCCTTTTTTCTTTCTTGACAAGGGATGACGGAAAATCGTTCCCCAATATATCATATCCTTATCCTGTCGGAAAAGCAAGCAACCAAAAAGTAATAGGTGAAATTTTCTGTATTAGTATTCTCATACCCGATGCACTCTGCAGCTGCCATGACTGCCGAAACTTCAGATAAACTGAAACTGAAAGAAAACCAAAACAAGCATTAAAGTATCCTGTTGTTTCTTGAATATGTTGTGACGGACTTTTCCTTTGGCAGCTGGGGTAGTTCAGTCCGTCCAGGGTTCCTGCAAGTAAAAAGGTTTCCTTCCCTTTTCCCCGGAAATATGAATAAATTGTTTTTTGTCTTTTCTAAATTTCAATAATTATTTATTAAATATATTATCTAATTCTCTACAGTACTACTCCTGCTCTACTTAAAGGTGGCGCGGTGAAAACCTTCGCTAACCTTCCGACCCACTGAAGTGAGAACCTCAGCGAATATATATCCTAAACTCTACTTAAAGGTGGCGCCGTGAAAACCATCGCTAACCTTCCGACCCACTGAAGTAAGAACCTCAGCGAATATATATACTAAGCTCGAGTGGAGTTAGAACCTCAGTCGAGCTCCAATTGTCGGAAGTCAGAACCTCGGACAGTATACCTAACTACTAGTTACAGCCTATTACTGCAACTGATTTCCTCTTCACAATGCTCGCTCTTTTATAGCGATCCTGCGCGCAGGCAGCCCGTTATCTTACAATAATTATCCTTAGAAATTAACGTCTACGTATGTACATATGTATATGCTTATATATTGGCTTATTTAAACTTAAGCTTAGCTTTATTCCTTTCTTTGTGCGGACCTTCGCTTTTCTTTTGCCTAAATGCGGTGGTGGTTTTCCTGTTAGCCAGTGGCTTTTTTTTTTCCATTGTGGCTGTGCTTGCATACATGTGTGCTTGTGTGTTCGCTGTAACGCTGCGTCGACTCGGGTTTTCTGTTGACCAGCGGCTGCGCTTGCATGCACGTGCGTTTGTGTGTTCGCTGTCACCTATCGGTCGCGCTGAGTTCAATCGCCTACGATCTTGCCAATTTCCAATTTATATTTGTATGTAGGTATGTATGTACATTAGGGTGACCATAAAAGTAAATGCGTTTTATCATGTATGTTGTATATATATTCTGTATATAAAATCCATTTGTATATATTAGAAATATGCATGTTGTACGTATGTAAATGTATGTATAATTCAGGTACATATGTATATCTATACATATGTATGTAAATAAATATATGTATATAAATTCATTATATGTATATATGTATGTATACTTCAAGTACATATGTATGTTTGTAGTTAGGTACATATGTAAATTTATTTGATGGCGAATATGTACGTTCGTATGTATGTATGTATGTACAAATTCCTTTCGTATGTATATATGTATGATTCAGGCACATATGTATGTACATATGTTTTCAGAAAATTCACTTTATCTGTATGTAGATATGTATGCACATCCATATATATATACGTTCGTGTGCAAACTCCATGTATGTATGTATGTACTTGTGGGGGACACCTAATCCTCAGGATTGGGGTCCTCACAATGTTTGCACAACATGGGTATCAAATAGAAGGAGCCAACATGTAATTTGGTACAGAATCTCAATTATTATATTATTTTGGTAAATTCTTTAAATTGTATCCAGAATGTAGACCAAAATATAAACTAGAGAGAATCGACGTAGCTCAAATTATGTTTGGCCTTTTTGTCCCAGTGTTGAGGTATAACAATAGCTATATATTTTCAGACGTGCTAAATAAAAAAAAACTTCTGCATTACAGGAGATACGGTATATGTATGGTTAAAAAGCTTTTCAGAACCACATATCTTCTATATTACCCCTGGATCCGCCTCTGCTGGGATGCTGGCCGTTACATTAATGTAAATCCAACGAAGCAATTAATGGTTTTCTTAAGCCGATATCGAGAGGTGGAAACGCGGCAACATGCTTTGAATATTGAGAAAAATCTGTTTAAAAATTAGATGAAGGACAATAATGCTAAAAAAGATGACGTTGCAAAGACTATTCTTGTTGAATATCTCAACTGCCATTAATACGAAGCGATTTTTAAAAGAACTTTGCGATTCAAATACGAAAAGCATGGATTTTCTTGTGAGCTGATTCCTTAACCCCTCATAGATAACCACATTCATCATCCTCCCTTTGGAAGTTGCTGTTAAGTGCGTGCAACTTTCATTGCTGTCAACAGTGGTATGCGCTGACACGAATGCTGCAAATTAGCATTCTTATTAATTATCTATGCAGCGTAATGCGAGAAGGTATAGTTAATCGTACTTGTAGCTACTAATTTATGTTTTATGCAAATTGCTTGTTGAGCACCACATATAATTCATTTGAAAACAGCGAGACAAGATAATGAAAGTACCGAAAAACAACTAAAATTACAATTCCAAAAAGAAATAGCAATAGCAATAATAACGACAGAAGCTACAGCCAGCGGCCAAATTATGCAAATTACTAGTAATTAATTTTGATATCATTTGCTTACGATAAGCGCGTTATGCATACGCCCTGACGCACACCAACCAGCCAGCGCAGCAGACAGACTTTTGGCAATGGATAACACTGTGCTACAAACCTTTAATGAATCATTTGCTGTGGTGGAGTCATGCATACTTTTTATAAGATTTTTTTTCATTATTTGTATTTTGAGATTATTAGTTCGGCGCGTTATATCGCATTTAAAATTACAATTTATATTTTAACAATCTATCAAGACTAGATAAGGAAGATGGAATTTTTAAGAAGCCGGAATGATTACCATGTGGTCATAAATGTTCAGAACAAACAATGATAAACATAAGCATGTATATATATTTGCCACAATTTGCCACATTTACTTTAGGATCTAAACGCGGTTGATTAGAAATTAATGTTCCGGAAATGATGTTGCACAGTGTAAAGCACGAGTACGTGCGTATACAAGAGTAGTTAAAACGACATCGAAAGAAAAATATCTTAAGGACAGTTTCTTCAGCAATATAAAATTTCATTTTTATGCAAATATTTGCTGAAAAGCTTGTAAGCTCATTCAGGAGGAAAGCATTTCGGCTACAGAAAGTTAGATCGGCAACGAGGCAGGGGGCATAACAGAGTGGATAAACAGAGTTTGCGACAACTGGCAGATGCACAGATTCTCACTACCGATTGCGCAAAACTTTTCTAAAATCGCAACTCAATTGTTGTTTTGTTATGTTGCCACCACAATTACTTACTCGCTTGTAACGCGCACACACACATGCGTACACTGGTAGTAGGCAAAATTGTTGCAAATCTATGAGATGTACTTGTAAGCAACTAAAGTAGCAACTGCCAATGCTAATGCAATTTCCATAAGATCCAATTTTCGCTGACACAACTTAGCGCGTAGTATATATGTATCTACACATCTTGCAAGAAAACTACGCTCATGCACTTACATAAATTTCATATCAGTCTCATTTCGTATGCCTTGTACTTTACACATTTTTTGAATTCAATTCCATTTTGCGTGTAATTTCCAAATTTCAATTTATTAAGCATAGCGTACGTTGTTATTTAAGTTTGTGTACAAATAACATTACGCTCTGCTTACCCACTAGGAAATTAGTTTACAGGAAATTTGCCAGAAATTTTTACAGGAACTTGTAAAGGGTGGTAACGGACCAATTTATATCGACGGCTGAGAATAAGATCGCCCTATTTCAAAAATTGTTTCAAAAACGCCCTATTTGAAAAATTGTTTCAATAACGTCCTATTTCAGATTTTGCTTCAAGAACGTCCTATTTGAAAAATTGTTTCAATAACGTCCTATTTCAGATTTTGCTTCAAAAACGCCCTATTTCAGAGAAAATTTCAAATATATTTCTCTGAAATAGGGCGTTTTTGAATAATTGTCTGAAATGGGACGTTATTGAAACAATTTTTCAAATAGGGCGTTCTTGAAGCAAAATCTGAAATAGGACGTTATTGAAACAATTTTTCAAATAGGGCGTTTTCGAAACAATTTTTGACATAGGGCGATCTTATTCTCAGCCGTCGATGTGTACACCGAGAGAAAATATGCTGGTAGATCAACGGGATTACGGGTTAAGGCAACAGATTCAACAGTCAAATCACATCCAAAGGATATATCTGTTAAATTGACAGACGTTCTTTTGTTTTAACACTTTTACTGTTGAACTAACTGCTCTGAAAACAAAAGAAACGCTGTGAATCTAAACAATTTTGCTGTTAAATCAACAACTTTCCGCAGTTGAAATTTAGTCACTTAAAAATAAATCCCTTTGTGTTTTATATGGCCGTTTATTTCTAACAATTACTTTATAATGTGTATTTTTAGATCTATTTTAAATCTCTTGTTTGCATTTTTCTCTTCATCCTCCCTCCGTTCGGTTTCCAAGTACAAATATGTAGCTTCATCTTCGCTTGTTTTCCATTGTGTTCTCTATTTTATATTCTCCTCCGATTTCAAACCATTACATCAACCTGAAATTAAATCCAACGGCATCATATGTATAGTGCGACATTCAACATTCACCATTATATTGAATATTGAACTTTAGTTAAGCTATTTATACTTACCTTTGTTCGAAGAAGCATTCGTGAATTACAACTCACTCACGTAAGCAAAGCAACAAGTAACAACGGGGAAAGCTGGCGAAATAAATACTTTTTCTTTTGATAGTCAACAGTAATTATTTGTTGAATCAACAAATAAATACATATAAAGGTTACAGCAACAGATATTAGGGTTAAGTTAACAGTGACTCAGTTATATTAACAAAAATTTCGGTGCCGTGATTTAATCCCAAGTGGCATAACCCCAATTTTAAAATTTGGGATTATGTCACTCACCATGGTGTGACATAATCCCAATTTTTTTACTTGGGATTATGTCACCTATGTGGGAGTTACATAATCCCAAATAAAAGGAAGCCAGAATACCAAATCACTCGAGTAGGTACTAGTGCGAAGCAAAATCGCGATTTTTGCTTCCAAATTTTTATTTTTATAGACATATGTACATATGTATTTATATATATTTTCATCTTTTTATAGACATACTAGCTGACCGGGCAAACTTCGTCCTGCCCAAAATAGATTTTTTTATTAATTTCATTTAAAAAATTCTTATTACACCGGTATTGTTTTTAATAGAAAATTAACGATTTTTCACTACTTCATTATGTATACAACTTCAAAAATATATAATTTTAGTATTCAGTTTAAGACTGCACGATACACAAAATTTTTAGTTTTCTGTTCCGGATATTTATTTTCACTGAGTATTGGCTATTTTAACCAATTAAGTAAGAGTATTGATACGTATAGTATACCTCCATAATGGTTTTCAGGCCCTTCCTCCAACCCTTTTAGATATATTCAGCCTCAAAAGTTTAGTACGTATGGGAGGTGCAATGCCCCATTTTTCGATAAATCTTTTCATTTTTTGGGTGAACATGGTATTGATATCGTATATCTGCATAGTGATTTCTATGTACATGCCATGAACGCTTTTAGGGATATTTAGCCTTAAAAATTAAGAACGCATGGGAGGTGCCACGCCCCCTTTTCCCAAAACCACTGTTTTTTCATAAGCATGCTATTGATATCGTTAATCTCCTGTTCAATTTTCAGCTCCCTACCTTAAACTGTTTTAAAAATAAGCTTGTATGGGAGGTGCCACGCCCCCTTTTTTGATAACCCCCACTTTTCTGAGTGAGAAAGGTTTTGATATCACCTACCTCTATACCAATTTTCAGCTCCCTACCTTGAACTGTTTTAGAGATAATCAGCTTTAAAAATTAAGGTTGTATGGGAGGTGCCACGCCCCCTTTTCTGATAACCCCCACTTTTCTGAGTGAGAAGAGTTTTGATATCACCTACCTCTATACCAATTTTCAGCTCCCTACCTTAAACTGTTTTAGAGATAATCAGCTTTAAAAATTAAGGTTGTATGGGAGGTGCCACGCCCCCTTTTCTGATAACCCCCACTTTTCTGAGTGAGAAGTGTTTTGATATCACCTACCACTATACCAATTTTCAGCTCCCTACCTTAAACTGTTTTAGAGATAATCAGCTTTAAAAATTAAGGTTGTATGGGAGGTGCCACGCCCCCTTTTCTGATAACCCCCACTTTTCTGAGTGAGAAGAGTTTTGATATCACCTACCTCTATACCAATTTTCAGCTCCCTACCTTAAACTGTTTTAGAGATAATCAGCTTTAAAAATTAAGGTTGTATGGGAGGTGCCACGCCCCCTTTTTTGATAACCCCCACTTTTCTGAGTGAGAAAGGTTTTGACATCACCTACCTCTATACCAATTTTCAGCTCCCTACCTTGAACTGTTTTAGAGATAATCAGCTTTAAAAATTAAGGTTGTATGGGAGGTGCCACGCCCCCTTTTCTGATAACCCCCACTTTTCTGAGTGAGAAGGGGTTTGATATCACCTACCTCTATACCAATTTTCAGCTCCCTACCTTGAACTGTTTTAGAGATAATCAGCTTTAAAAATTAAGGTTGTATGGGAGGTGCCACGCCCCTCTAACATTTTTAAATTTTTTCTTCGACTAAACCTTCGCGAGGTAACAACAAACAAACCCCCCTAAGGAAGTATTTGGTTTGGTTCAGCCGTTTTCAAGTTTTAGCGTTTCAATTAAATACCAAATCATTTTTATATATATAGATGTATATCTAAAATAAAAAAAAGCGCCACAGGCGAAAATTTGGAATCAAAAATCGCGCGATTTTTTCTTCCAAATTTTCATCTTTTTATAGACATGTGTACATACATATGTATGTATATACCTATCGATCTATTAGAAAAAAGCGCTGCAGGCGAAAATTTGGAATCAAAATCGCGCGATTTTTTCTTCCAAATTTTCATCTTTTTATAGACATATATACAATGTACACAAATATTTATATACCTATCGTTTTATTGAAAAAAGTCTGTATATATGTAAATATATTTAATTTTAATGTAATTTTTATACTCAGCTGTACTAGTACACAGAGTATTATAGTTTTGATTTCCTAACGGTGGATTGTAACAGAATGAAATAATCGAGATAGATATAGACTTATATATATCAAAATGATCAGGGTGAAAAGAGAAATCGATTGAGCCATGTCCGTCCGTCCGTCCGTCTGTCCGTCCGTCCGTCTGTCCGTCTGTCCGTCTGTACGCACGATAACTCGCGCAAAAATTGAGATATTTTGATGAAATTTGGAATGCAAGTTGGTATCAAGACAGGAACGGACGGTATTGAAAATGGGCGAAATCGGACCATGACCACGCCCACCTCCCCTATATAGTAAAAATCGGAAATTTTGTATCTCAGTAACTAATAGAGCTGGAGTGATAAAATTTCACCCACGTATTGACCTCAGGCCCTTATGAAGAAATGTGGTGAAATTTTGGAAAATGGGCGGTGCCACGCCCACTTATTAAGGGGCAAACATTGAAAGTTTTATGAGTCATAACTCAGAAACCGTTGAAGGTATATCGATGAAATTTGGTAGGCGTGATATTCTTACTTAGACAAATGTTTGGACGAAAAATTGCCAAAATCGGTTGACGACCACGCCCACTTTTATATATGGGTATTATAAAGTGGCCTAATAAAAACATTTTAAGCCATATCTCTGTCAAATATAAAGATATATCATTGAAATTTTATGGCAGGAGTCCAACTATGGACATAAAACAAAAACACAAAAATTTTGGAAAATGGGCATGGCACCGCCTCTTTTTAGACAACGGAATCTACGAGATTTCGGAGCCCATACCTCGACAACTAATTGAGATATTATGACGAAACTTGGTTTATACACTTTTATAACTTGTGTTAATAGACACGCAAAAATTTATTGAAATCGGTTTATGACCACGCCTACTTTTTAACAAAGATATTTCTGGAACACCCTTTGGAAATTTGTAACGTGACATCTTTGTAACTAGAAGTCATAAAGGAATTAAATTTTGCACAAAGAATATTCATATGCTTAGTTGGATGACTTTATGTAGCACTCGCTTATATAAAATACACCGTGTTTCCATCAAACGTAAACAACAATGAAAGCATACAGCTGAGTATCTAATGTTCGATTCCACTCGAACTTAGGCTTCCTTACTTGTTTAGTTTTAAAGTAATTTTTTGAGAACATGTGTATTTAAGTACATATGTACATATTTCATCTTATACATTATATATAAGTTTTTTGCTTAATGTAATAAAATCTAAGAAAAAATCTGAAATGTTTTTTGGGCTTGAAAATGACATTATCCCAATTGGGATTATGTCACTACGTCTGGGGTGACATAAGCCCAAGTAAAAAAGTTGGGATTATGTCACCCTATGGGGAGCTTTTTCGTTTATATAACTCTAACTGTGTCTACTTAAACGTATTTCTGTTAATTTAACGAATTTAGGGATTAACAGAAGAAAACTGTTAATACTACTGTGATTATTTTTCTGAGTGTAGATTGTTTCCTGATATGTAGACAGACTGTCTCCTTGAGCGAACATGGTTTAGTCGTGCCTCAACTGTTTATGCTCTAAGTCCTACTTTAAAGGCATCTGAAACGGGTTGGACTCTTTTGCCAAAGTAATAAAACGCCAGAATTAATTAATTTTCTAACTAATTAAAAATCCGTTTTCAAGTGTTTAGCACGAAATTTTTGTTTTTTTTAATTTTAATAGTTCGGAAAGTGGGGAAAAAAGAAACAACTTTAACAGCGAATGAAGAGGGATAGTTATTTAGAGGAAAACCAATTCTTAATAACATTTATAAAATATAAATCTCCGTGACAAAAATTGAAATACATTTAATGTCATCACATTTAAATTAGTTATAGCAAACAATGAAACTCAGCCATGCTTTAACGATTTTGTAATAAACACCCGTTTTTATTTTTTAAATTTTAATTGTTGGGAAAGTGGGTAAAAAAGAAATTACTTTAACAGCGAATGAAGAGGTGGTAGTTATTTCGAGGAAAACCAATTCTTAATAACATTTATAAAAATATAAATCTCCGTGGCAAAAATGTAAATACATTTAATTTCATCACATTTAAATTCGTTATAGCAAACAATGAAACTCAGCCATGCTTTTACGATTTTGTAATAAACAATCGTTTCTGCCATTGGCTGTCGCACGTACGTATTTAGTATGACTCCGTTACTACGCTGCATCATTGTCAGTAACACAAAAGCTGCAAGTCGAAAAGTAATTCTGACGATTTTCACTATTCGCATAGGTAATTGGAGTGTCTTTCAAGCTAAATACGCTTACATATGTACACACATGTGCATACTAGGGATTCCAATTTTTCCGATTTTTACGATCCCGGGATTTTCGAGATTTTTTTTTCTAATCCCGGGATCCCGGGATTTATCCCGGCATTTGGACATTAATTATACAGGCCGACAAAATTTCCAAAAAATTTTCTAACTCAAATAAAATTCTACTTTTCTAAAGGATTTCGGTGCCCTGAATCTGAAGTTGGATTTTCGGTAATACTTGTAGGTTTTGAGATATTTATGCGATTTTTTGCTATATTCACTGCTCAATCTGTTAAATTACTTACTTTCATTAAAAAATGATTGCAGCTATTGAAAGAACGATCAATTCTCTTGAAAACAGCGCTTTGTTTTCTCGGGTTTCTTATTTATATATCTAGAAATATATGTTTTTTTACAATAAGGTATTTTTCATCGAAATCTACGGCAGTATTTGTAGCGCTATTTTAAACGAAATCAAGTTTTGTAGCTGCTCTGCCGAACTATTTTTATTTCAGTACAGAAAATATATACATAGTAGGCCTGATTGGAATTTTTGTTTCAGTCACGCAAAATTTAGTCGTATTTTCGATAAATTAATATAAATTAATTCACTTATTTCATTCTAACGCACAGTTTGTTGTTAATATAATAAACTGCCTAAAAGCGTGCTACAAAATTATTATTTTGCAATATTGCAAGTTACAAGCAAGATATCCGAAAAAGCAAAACATCGTCTTCAAGAGAAATGATCGTGCTTTCAATAGATTTAATCAGTTTTTAATGAGTGTGGGCAATTTTAAAGATATTGAGGAGTGAATATGGCCAAAAACCGCGTTTTTCGCGTCTTTGGACAAGAATATCTCAAAAAGTGCACCGAAATCCTTTTGAAACGTAGAATTTTATTTCTGTTACAAAAATTTGTCAACCAGTATTATTTTCCCACATTTGAGGTTGAAAAATTAAATATGTATATTTTCGAGAAACGCTACAACTTTAACATGCAAAGAAAAAATAGATTTTTACTGCCATTTTTTATTATTTCATTACTAACAAAATAAAATAGGAACGTAAAATCATGCGTATTATTTAATAACACTTAAGAGTTACTTTAAAAAACACAATCAACAAAGAAAATTAAATACATTTGGTGAACAAAACATTTTCTTTTATAGTTGGTACATTTAGGATATTAGGATAAAAAGGTTTGCGATCATTTGATAATTTCCAATAAAAATTTTTAGAATTTAACGACACACTTCGTTTAAGCGAATATTTCCAAGCTTGCCGAAAAATTCTGAAAATTAATGCAACTTCCGAAAATATTTAAAAATCGGAGGCACATATTTTGAGGATGCAGCTGCGTATTTCATTTTATTAGAGTAATGTAAAACTATCAAGTCTAATTAAAATTTTGTTTGCATTTTCTTCCATTATTTACTTTCTATATGGGAAAATTCCAAAAAACATTTGGGAAATAAATGACCAAAAATCAGGAAATAGAAATTATCAAATGAATTTTACCACAAGAATTCTAAAGGCTTTAAAAATACCTAACGTGCGTTTCTTTACAACGCGTACTTCACGACAAAAAAATTTGATTATTAAAAAAAACATCAAAAATATTAATCCTTACTTTGACTAATGGACTTTTTTATTCTGGCAAAAATGTCGCACTTTCTTCGGGCTGTCACATTTTTTTGTTCTCTTCCACACAGACTCAACACTTTTTTAAGGCTGTTTGTTCTATTGACAAAATATAAAACTGGCCCGACTACGGGGCAACATCTTCTGCTCTTAGCACATTGCATTATTTTTGTTTCATTCATCACATGAAAAATGCAACATTTATAGGGCACAGGGCACATGTTGATAATGGTGCAATGTAATAATGCAACATTTTCATGCAGGATAGGAAATGCTATTAGTATACCG
The DNA here is from genome assembly GCA_960531455.1 of Urophora cardui. NCBI lineage: Eukaryota > Metazoa > Arthropoda > Insecta > Diptera > Tephritidae > Urophora > Urophora cardui. The sequence goes on along the minus strand of OY482671.1, from coordinate 90,449,504 downwards.
ATCTGAGACCACTAAAAATTATATAAAATACAACTTTTATTTGCTATAATAGGGGAATATTCTGTCTTTATCTTATCCCGGGTTCCCGGGATCCCGGGATTGGAATCCCTAGTGCATACATACACAAATTTGCACATACCGGGCGTTACAGCCTGGCGCGTTGCTACTGAAATGACAACCGTTTCATACAACGCGTAATGAATTATGTGTGCAACTGCCTCTGAATAAAAATTCATGCACACAAACACGGCCGAAGCAGAAATGAAGACGCCACAAATTGGCGCAGGATGAAACATTGATGAAGGAAGAAATGAGCTGCTGGCTATGCGAAAATAGCTTTAGTAAAGATTTTGTAGCTGACAGCTAAAGCTGAGCTGTTGAGCTGCCGAGTTGAGCCGAACAATAAACTTGCGCCATCAAAATTCTCCTTCTCATTTGCAGACTGTGAGGTGTAAGGCTGTCAAGCGGGCCAGATGAAACCTTACTGCAAATCGCTTTGACGCACCATTATTCACACCCACCTCGATCTGCCCGCCTTGCCACAGCCATTACTCACCGCTCACGATGACAACGCTGATGCTGGTAATGTTGATGACAACCAACTAAAAGCAAGCACCTTCTTGACGATCCAAATGTGGTGGCGATGATGCCAATGATGACGAAGATGACGAGGTGCTGGGTGGTATCTGCTGATGAAACAATCTGGAGTAAATTTACAAGGATTAACAGCGGATTTTCTAAAGTGTTTTCAACTTCCGGTCTACAATTTTAGAAGGATGTGTATGAATTTTGTGCACATAACTACGCACATAGTTTCTGACGTTAGTTAGTTATTTAAGCCGTGGCGTGCCTTTGAAGTGCGTTGAAAAGCCAATGTCTGCAGATCAAGTACACTCAAAAAAAAAAATTACTCAGATTATGGAAAAATGGGAATGATTCGGCGCTAAAGACATATTTCCATATTTTGATGTACAATTTTCTTTAAAACGTGGTTTTTATTCCTTGATTTGAAGAAAATCGTACATCAAAATATGGAAATATGTCTTTAGCGCCGAATCATTCCCACTTTTCCATAATCTGAGTAAGTTGTTTTTTCAGTGTACTACTACATATGTACATTTGTATAAAAGTAAAGACAAAAACAGAGCATATAATCCTAATATTATAAAGTAATAGTATAGAAGTAAAGTAAATTTATAGCTAGATGAAAACACCAAATTCGTTATACCCAGTTGCATGTTTTGTTTTTTTCTATAGCATACTAACAAATCTGCAATTTTTTGGCCAAATTAAAATCTATTATTTTAAGTAAAAGCAATTGGCAATTGGACCCCAAAGATGGGCTAAAGTCTGTCAGCAAATGCTCACAAAAACTATGCAGAAATAATCTCAAAATGGCGCTCCCGTGACGCAATTATAAGTATATATCGTCGGTCTCTTGCCAGAAACACGAATGTGAAAATTTTTTTAAGCACGATATCTGCTCTTTATCGGGTATATATTGATAAAATAACAATTAATATTTGTATAAATTCTTGTGTAAACATACCTACATAATACGTATTTGTATGTACATAAGCATATATACAAATATTAATTGTTATTATATCAATATATACCCTATAAAGAGCAGACATCGCACTTAAAAAATTTTTCACATTCGTGTTTCTGGCAGGAGACGGACGATATGTATGTGTACATAGTTATGTACGAAATGGTACTGGGCTAGTATCGGAATACCCAATTCTTATGTTCACTCTGATGGAATCCGTTTCATAAAAAACATACTAAGTTTAATTTTTACTCGGACCTTCTCATATGTATATCTTTTCATAAACGACGTAAATCCTACTCTCAAATGAAACATCAACAGGTTTCTGAAAACCACTCAAAACCAAAATTTTTGTTTACAATCGAGTGGATTTATTCAGTTAATCGAACTATAACCCCAAAAAATTTTCTATCTATCTCCGGGTATACTAACAGTACCCATTTTTGGTTGTGCTTTTGCAGCAAATTTAATCATCGCTCATTGTAACGGATCGCCTTCACATAGATACATACACATGTTCGAAGCGTCACTGTTGCTGCTCTTGTTGGTACCAACATGCTACAGTTATGTTATGCGAGCAATTGTTGTTATTGCTGTTGCTGCCATTTGCGTCGTCATTTTGTCAGAAATTTTAAGCTTTTACTGAAAAATGAGATTTGCTACTTCTTCTGCGTCTTTCTACTTCTTGTGCCAAAATATTTTCGTAAGTGATTTATGTATGTATGTATTTCTTCTACTTCATTCGGCGAAACTTGTTGGAATAATGCAATAAATTCCAACAACTTTTGTTTCGCCTCACGACGCACACACAGACGGACAGAAGGATAGACGGACGGATGGACGAAATGTTTGACTGGATGACGGCACTTGCTTCTGCACTGATTGCTTGACAAAATGATTGGATTTAGCTTAGAATTATGTATTGTAGGTATGTAGAGGTGGAAAGGCTTACAAAGAATATCTACTGAGCTTAAGGGTTTTTACTTCGGGAGTGCTGCAAGCTCATTTGTATGGCTGTTGTCATTATTTGTTCTGTTATTTTTGCTATTTATCTCTTAGGTTTAAAATACAATCTGGGCAAGCTTTGTCTTTCTTTTGTTCTACCTACTTTTGTTAATTTTATTTGCATGAATTGCTTTCATTAAAAAACAATACATGAGCGTGAAAATTTTTGCAAGAACATAGATTTTTGTTTTTATAAAGTTTGGGCGTCAAGCGATGAGATTTATTTGTATTAAATGAGAAACAAAAGGCGAAAGCTTGCTTACAACAAAACTAGAAAACTTCCAAGAAGAGGGCTGATGTGTTAAGAAATTTGTACATTCCTCAAAATAAAATAAATAAATTTTTTATTTTTTAGAAACAAGAAAAAAACTTTTTAAGCATGGATGTAACTACAGCTGTTTCACCTTAGATCCCTCTAAGACTCATCAGGTTACTTTTGCTTCTGCCAAGACTCGAACTTGCGCACCTTGCAGTACAATAACTACAGTTCTAACCTGATGAGTCTTAGAGGGATCTAAGGTGAAACAGCTGTAGTTACATCCATGCTTAAGAAGTTTTTTCTAGTTTCTAAAAAATAAAAAAATAAAATATAACCTGGGCCTGTGCTCGTTAAATTAAATAAAATTAATTAATTTCGGGGGAAATTTCGTAAAAAAAAATAAAGAAAGTGCCTCCATTTCGAATTTTAATCGATATTAAAAAAAAAAAAAAAAAACGGGGGATTAGGTTGCGTTAAAACAAACAGACAGTACGAGAGACTTCTGTGAAACAGACAAACTGGCAGAGCGAAAAAAGCAAATGGGCTAAGCCCACGGTCGGCGATGGCGTTATGATCCAGTCGCATCAGGTGGGATATTTTTTTAGGCCAAAGATACGGAGATACTTTTTATTTTGGCTTAGAAAAAATGTGATACCTTTTTAATCGGCATCAATTAATATGTATTATTTTTCATTTTTAAGATTTTCTTAGAAATTTTAACAACCTGTTAATGCTACGAAAAATATGTGCTGTGCAAGTGTTTGAAAATACCAACACACGGTAGGCAGGAAGCGACGATAGGTTGCATGAAAATGTCGAGAAAAAAGGAAAGTGGGGTTGTGTTATGTGATGTTTATAGATGAAACATCCGTTGAAATTAAAATCCGAGCTGCTCCTTTTTCAAGGATATCCACATTTTTTGTTTTTTTTGAAAGGATCAAATATTGAGGAAATCGAAAATTCGCCACCGTCCAAATTTTTCCGATTTCAATACATTATTTGGTCGCTAAGGGATACAGAAAAAGGTATTAAAAAGAAAAAAGGACACCTGTAGTGGAAAAATCCAATGTGAACAGGACCTAAAGGATAACCACTGAAATATAAAATAACACAAAAAGTACCCACTTTAATTTGCGTATAACTCTTAAAATGTTAACTCTACGTGAAAATTCCTTATTATATGTTTCATTCAGAATAAATAAAGAAATATTTCTTTAATATACAATTTTGATGTACCTGCAGTGCTTAATGTACTTTTGTGCATCTAAAGTGAAAATTTCAAAAAAAGTACGTTTTTTTATAGTGCTATTTTAAGTTCAAATATTTTTCTAGTTTATGTAAATATTTTAATCTAATGATCCAACTCTCATTCCTACATATCTATACGTTAATACTAAAAAAGAGTTAGAGCTGAGATACGCGCCAACTGTGCACGGTGGGCGGGAAGCAACAATAGGTTGCATGGGAATATCGTAAAAACGATGGCCCAACGAATATGTGCCTAGATGTGTGCTGGTACTAATTTTCGTTTAAAAAAAATGTTGGAGATTTTATTCACGCTTGCTGTGTTTATGAAGTATATTACGTAAGTTTTTAGCCGGCGATCGTTTTTTCGATATTTTCATTCAACCTATTGTTGCTTACCGCCCACCGTGCACAGCTAGCGCGTATTTCAGCTCTAATTCTTTTTAATATTAACGTATAGATATGTAAGAATGAGAATTAGATCATTAGACTAAAATATTTACATAAACTAGAAAAATATTTGAACTTAAAATAGCACCATAAAAAAAGTACTTTTTTTTGAAATTTTCACTTTAGATGGACCAAAGTGCATTAACCATTGCAGTTACATCAAAATTGTATATCAAAGAAATATTCCGTTATTTATTCTGAATGAAACATATTATAAGGAATTTTCACGTAGAGTTAACATTTTAGGAGTTATACGCAAATTAAAGTGGGAACTTTTTTGTTATTTTATATTTCAGTGGTTATCTTTAGGTCCTGTTCACATTGGATTTTTCCACTACAGGTGCCCTTTTTTCTTTTTAATACCTTTTTTTGTATTCCTTAGCGACCAAATAATGTATTGAAATCGGAAAAATTTGGACGGTGGCGAATTTTCGATTTCCTCAATATTTGATCCTTTCAAAAAAAACAAAAAATGTGGATATCCTTGAAAAAGGAGCAGCTCGGATTTTAATTTCAACGGATGTTTCATCTATAAACATCACATAACACAACCCCACTTTCCTTTTTTCTCGACATTTTCATGCAACCTATCGTCGCTTCCTGCCTACCGTGAACAATGGGTAGATCTTAAATGTACAACGTAGAAGAGGGCAGTACAAAAAATATTTAAATACTGAGCAGCTTATTTTATTAATTTAGCTTTATTTTTTTTTTTCGGTAATACGAAAAAAATAAAGTATTATTCTGTGATACCAAATTTTTGAGGCTGCAGAAACACTGCTCACGGTTATGATTTTGCAGCAGCTAGGAATCGAATCACGGATATTTTGCTTGCCAAGCTTGGATGAGATAAGAAATTATTAGCGGATGAAATGTGTTTTCTCGATAAGTTAAATGTACATTTACCGGTTCTATAAAGTGGGGCTTCAATTGAAATTTATATGAGAAAGCGAGCCTAAGTCAGAAAGGATCCGCAGTTTTCTTGTCTGCCGGAAGTATGATACATACATACATATGTACGTATGTAAATTTTCTGAAAGTATTTCACTAAAACAAGAAACAAATGAAATTCCGAAAGCAACAATAGTTTATTATTATCTTTATTGTTACTTATCGTCGACCGCGTCAAATGTGTCGCCAGGACCAGCCACACAGGCACACTGGGCAGGACGGTTTACAACGTGAAGTAGCAGAGAAAAACTTGGCGCGCTTGAAGCCAATCTATTGGGAATTCATATTCATGATTTGATGACTTGATTATTTGCATTGTCGATACTTTTATCCGTTTTTAAATCCAACATTCTATGTTCGCATTTGCACTTCTGCCCCCTTTAAGCTTCATCAGATCAAATTAATATGTATGTATTTATGTATATGAGCTGAGGAGTTATGAATAAGAAATTCAAATTGAAATAAAAGAAGAAAAACAAAAAAAGATAGTGCTGAAGTTTGAGTTGGAGCTGAAGCAGAAATTATATACCCTGTTTTGGAATTTTATCAAATCTCCCGTACTTTAAAGGAGGTAGGATGGACTCAGGTTTTAGAAATAATTGTCAAAAAGTGTACCCAAGTTCTTCGAAGACCTTAAGAGCTACGTTATCTTAAACACTCGAATTTAGATGAGATATAGCTTATAGTACTACGAACGAGTAAACGCAAACTCGTATAAGAAACTCTTAAAAAACAATGCGCTAAGTGCCAGTGGCTATAAATATGAAGAATATGACCGAAAAAAATCAACATTCCTGGAAGGAAGAACGGAATAAATCAAAACAAATAATAAGAAACTCGAAAATTGAAACCAAATCCCGAGCGGCAGCGTTCGGCAGCGAAAGCGGCGCTGTGCTATCGCAGGAAATCATCTTAATTGAAAATTTACTGAGCTTTCGACAGATGTGCTGTTCAGCAGTTTGTTTGTTTGTTTTTTTTTTATGATGTTGCTGTTGCTTCTGTTGTTGTTATTGTGCTGCGCTGTTACGTGGTTAAGTGTATTTTGCGGTGAACAAACATCCATCCATCAAAATTCACGTTTCTTCCTGCACTTCCCTGCAAAAAATGCAACTAAACCGGGATGTGTCCGAGATCACTCGCAATGGAGCATGCGACTAGTACAACTTGTGGTCTGTTTATATGGAATGAAGGGTTCCCTTTTGTTTGAGCATGTCCTACGGGGAGACTACTCCACTTTGATGCAAATCGGATATCGAATGGAAGTTATACCCTTTTATACCTGAACAAAAGCATATTTCGAAGTTCGTTTAAAACCTTTTGAGTACAATTGTCAGCAATTAGTCTAGATTTTTAACCTCCGGGTACAATTGAGGAGTAATTGTAGCCAATTTTACCCGAAAGAGATGAATCCGGCACAAATCTCTTTCGAGGTTAATTGCACAATTTTTACAGGGTTGATTATGTGTGTGTACTATGTATGCTTGTTTTGTGTTGTATCCTTTCGCATCCTTAATTTCTTTAACTTTCTTGTTTCATTTTAATAATTTATTATACAATATAATATACATATGTACAATACACTGGCGCCTTTATAACTCTGACGAGGTTTATGGCCGAGCTTCTCTTTCAATTCGAGGCGTGCTGCTTAACTTTTGTTTTTTCCTGCAAATTGGGTGGACCTGCAGTTTCATGCCGGCTCCGTACGGCGAATGCATTTTTTGTGAGAAACTTTTTTATGGCAGAATTACACTCGGAGGGTATGCCGCCCACTGCCGAGAGGTGACCCAGTTGAAAAAAAAACAATAATTGGTTTTTTATTAATTCGAAAAAATGTGTTGATGTTTGCTCGGACCGGGGTTAGACTTGAGACCTTTGGTATGGCAGGCGAACACTCTATCCACTACATCACAGCGGCCACATTATTTTATTATATACTGTTCATAAAAACAACAAAACCTAAAAATAATTAATGGTGCTGTCAATTACAAAACACGAAAATATTAAAAAATTTAAAATCGCGAATATACTAGGGAAGTCATTAGTGTCCCTCAGTTCGAGGCGTCTTTCTTAATTTTTGTTATTCCTATTCATTCATTCATTTTATGCCGGCTCCCAACGACGAATGCATTTTTTAGAAGCTTTTTCATGACAAAAATACAAGCGGCGAATATGTCGCCCACTGCAATGGGTGACCGCAATTCTTTAAAACCCCATTAATTGGGCTTAAGTAGAAAATGAAATTAATAAAGTTTTTGCTGCTGGTCGGGCTAGGGGGTTGAACCCTGGTATGGCAGGCGAGCACACTAATACTTACATAATACTTATTTGAATATTAAATTTGTTGCATTGGAAATGAAAATATTTCAGACTGTTATATATATTTTTTTTGCCAGATCCGCAAACCAGCGGAGTTAATTTCAGGTCCATATAAATTCTTTACCAATTTGATTTAAGTTACATTAATTTTTTTTTTTTCATAAATTTCGTATTTTATATTTTCTGATTTCTGACTCACTGATTGTGTTTGACTTAAGTTATATTAAATTTTTTAATTTTTTTTTTCATAAATTTCGTATTTTATATTTTCTAATTTCTGACTCACTGATTGTGTTTACTAAATTTTACATTCATACTCCCGCAGCATTTACCTAAATGTATTAGTTTTTCTTTGTGGAGCACAAAAATTTTAATTTCGTATTCGGTCCGAATTTTATTTTCGTGGCTCTGGCGTTGGGGCTGGAAAGCGCAAAGCGCAAAGCGGCCGCAGTGAGTCAGAAACCTTTATGCTCGAATGCGCATTTATGTAGCTAAAACACAAAGATGTATGTATATTTCTACATACCTATGTAACCGCTACGGCTTAGTGGGTAAGTAGTTATTTTACATGCCAGAAATCACGGGCTCAATCTTGGACTGGGAAAGCATCAAAAACTAAGACTTTTCAAATTAATAATTTACTGAATTCAAAGTTCAATTACACTGTGCTTCACTTTTCCTATACATAGAGTTACCAACTTTAAATACAAATAAAAATGAAGCTAGACTTATTAGTTAAAAATCCAGTAAGAGGTTCTGATATGAGAGGGATAAAGTTTCTTCTTCTTTTGGTTTCATTAATTAAGTAGAATCTTGTTGCACTGTGTTATCGGACTTATAGAAAGATTGCGGTGATCCTTTACAATGGTCGACATCCATGCAAAAATTAAGGAGTTCGCAAAAACTCGGCCTAAATATTGTTAGAGTTACATACATTATCAGCGGCATATTATTATTACACACGCACATACGCCAAGCATCGCTTCGAAGGGATAATGAATTTTTAGTTCTTGAATTATTAAAATGTGTTGCTACTTCTTGCCACTCATTGCCGCCTCCTGTTGCCATCATATGCGGCAATCGGCTACACGAGCGTACGTGGGGCACATACTCGCATATGTGTGTGCATGTCGTTGTAAATATAAAAGTAAAAGCCCATAAACCCTTGAAATGGTTGGTTACCTGACAGACAGCATTTGGTCAGGACACAAGCAGTCGTTCTCCTCCCGTTTTTACGTTTGAAACAGGTTTGGTCGCTCTCACCTCAATTTGGTACAACCCTTTCCTTTCCACATCCTGATTTAGCTTGGTGTCCGTTTGGGATTTTCAACGAAATACCGGAAATTAACTCGATGAACTTTTTTAATTTTTCTTTTTCCAAATGGTACATAGATTCACATGAACATTAGATGAGTTTTTTTTAGATATTTCCTCCGGCACCGGAATATGAAAATAGGATGTTTTAGAGTAAGTAAACTAAAAAAAAAAAATTCACTTTTCCAAAAACTGGATGGAGCTACACTGAAAACCGCGCAAATTCCCAGGATTTCAAGGTATGTTTAGATTTATGTATGAAAAAAGTTGGGATTTTGCACGAGAAAAAAAATTTATATCCACCCATACGAAGAATTAACCGCTAAATCGAATCAGTTTTTTGGTGCACTACCCAGGGAAGGTAATATCGCGGTCTAAAGTCATCATTTTCTTTTTTTTCTCATGAATCGTCAACTTCTTGCCCTATACTCTTCCCGAAATCGGAAATTATTTTTTAACTAAATCACTCGGTAGGCTACGTTATTTAATGTGCTTTCCAGAAATGTATAGCTATTAAAAATCTAATGAAATTTGGATGAATTCATCAAGTTTATATGAAGTAAAGTCGGGTATAAAAGGGTAACATATCTTAAAATTTCTTAAATTTTTTAACAATTTTGCTCTTGAAGGCGGTTTTTTGGGTTATTCGTGATTTTTTTATGTGGGCGGGTAACTCTACAAATGTAAAAAAAACTAAAAAGGTCGAGACCCTGGATAACGGACAAAAAGTGGAGCCGGATAGCGCCAAAACATTTGTGGGCAATATGGGTATCAAAATAAAGATTTTACCTAGGACTTCAATGTAAAGCCAATCCATTTTGCTGTGTCCACCGTTTCGACACATATAAGTCAAAAATTATACTCAAATGTCGCCGATATCCTTTAAAATATTCTGTAGTCATCCTGGACCACTTATTCGCCAGTATATCGCAAATTGGCTAAGAAATTGTCATGTAATGAGTTCCATATTAAAGCCCTAGTTAAGACCTTTAATTTGATACCAATATTGCCCAATAATATTTTGGGGCCATCCGGGTCCACGATTTTTTCCGCTATCCACGGTCTCGATCTTCCGAATTTTTTTTACATATGTGGAGTTATTCAACCAAATAAAACAATCACTAATAACCCAAAAAACCGTCTTCAAGAGCAACATTTTTAAAAAAATTTAGAAATTTTAAGGTATGTTACCCTTTTATACCCGACTTTACTTGACTTAATCTTGATGAACTCATCCAAATATTATTCGATTTTTAATAGCTATACATTTCTAGAGAGCGCATTAAATAACGCAGCCTGCCGTGTGATTTAGTTGAAAAATAATTTCCGATTTCGGGAAGAGTAGATATAGGGCAAGAAGTTGAAGATTCATGAGAAAAAAAGAAAATGGTCACTTTAGGCCGCGATATTACCTTCCCTAGTGCACCAAAAAACTGAATACACCAATCGATTTAGCGGTAAATTCTTTGTATGGGTGGGTATCAATTTTTTTTTCTTGTGCAAAATCCTAACTTTTTTCAGACATAAATCTAAACATACCTTGAAATTCTGGGAATTTGCGCGGTTTTCGGTGTAGCTCCATCCAGTTTTTGGAAAAGTTAAATTTTTTTTCAGTTTACTTACTCTAAAACATCCTATTTTCATATTCTGGTGCCGGAGGGAGGATCTGAGAAGGTTTAAAGAATCCCCTACAAAAAAAAAACTCATCTAATGAACATACATAAGTGCTACATTTGTATGTGCGATTGGTTAATGAGTTGATGGATTCATTTGGGATGGTTGGTTAGCCAGCAGTTGCTCACACCTTACACAGTGGGCTCTTCGCCTTCGCTAGCGGCGGAAAACTAATAGTAGAAAATATATCTTCAAGCGGTTTTTTTTTTTTTTTTATTAATTAAGAAAAATATCAAGTAATCAAAGCAAAAATGTTTTTCTTATTAAAAAAAAAATTTTAATTATTGTTTTACTTATATATTTTTTGTTTGTTTTATTATCTGAATTTCATTATATAAATATTTCCAAAAATAAAACATAAAACAAAATAATATTTGGATTAGATAATACAATTATTCAGAACTATTCCATCTTTCAGCAAGTCTGCTATAGAAATTTGGGCTTTTTCTACTAACTATACAAATTTGGGATTTTTCTTCATACTCGTGCTTATTTTAAGTATTATTATTTGCAACTGCGCCAAGTACATAGTTTCCCATATCGGTATACTTCTTTAGGGGTACTTCTTCGTCGTTCCATATACTAAATAAAGTTATGACATTATGCTTAAAGAGTGCGGTAAAATCAAGGGTAGCTAAAGAACACACTTCCAGTTCTATTCCGAGCGTTACCGGAAAATTACTTTACTGGTAATTTATGTAGCTGAAAATTGTTACCATCTTTTCAATTGGTATTTTGACACAAACGGTAACGCTGTCAAAGCACTTCCATACGAACGGAATGGAATCGGGCTGAAAATGGTAACAAAATTTTACCACGTATTGAGGTGGTAACTTAATTTTCTGCTGCCAGAATACGAAAAGGGTGTTCAAAGTACCAGATTCTTCATTTCACCAGTAAAGTAAATTATGTTGTCACATCAAACATATGCTTTGTTTGCAACGAACAGCTTTCCATATATAATAAGGAGTGGTTATTAGAAGTTGATTATAAGCTAATTCAAGTATTTGTAATAGATGGGAGATAAAATAAATTTCGTATTATTCAACTTAAAATTTGAGTTTTCCACTGCTAGCGAAGGCGAATCGCCCACTGTGCGCCAGCCTCCTTGCGGACCCACTAGATCCATCTGTTTGGGGTCCGACTTACAAAATGTTCATATGTATGAATTTTTTAAATGTGTTTCGAGAACAGCGAAATTGTGACGATAAAAGGAGATTGGTGGTGGAATTAATTGTTGTGTTGCTGCCGGAGTCGGAGAAAGTTTCGCGATGCGGCACCCTCCGTCACATGCGTCGGTCAATTTGGGGATGTTGCTGGCGTCGAAAGCGCAAAATTTGTGTATGCAAATTATGCTTGATTGTTAGAAAGGGGTGAGGGTGAGGGACTGTGTGTGAGATTTTATGGCGATGTGAATTTGTAGTTAGAGTATTGTATTATTTAGCATCCGGAATTGTAAATTAGATGCAGTTGAAGTGGAAAATTAATGCTGAAAGCCAAAATGTAATGACGGTAGTGCACCTCATTGGGGTTATTTCAATTTTTTTTTATAAATTTAAATTAAAAATAATATTAGGAATATGAAAATGGAATTGTTTAAAGAAACACAACCATATATAATTTAATCTAAACATTTCGCATAATACTATCGAAGTGGCACATTGCGTTGGCAATTAGTCTGCAAACTTTTCGGACAAATGTGTACATATGTAATGGGTATTGTTTGAAAGTCATTTGGCGCACAAGTGTGGGCCTGAAGACGCGTCGTTGCTGCTGGCAATTTTCAAATAAAGTGAGAAAAAGAAGAAAGTAACAGCCGCAACACTCTTACGCAGCAAAAACATTTTTCTTGTCGTAAACTTTCGTAATTGCGAATTATTATAACAGCAAAGTGCGCATTGCAGCCAATTCAGCAAACGCCACCCGCGACTAGTCGGCAGCGCAGTGGAGGGCCACACCCGCCGAAAATACCAAAAAACTTACGCAGATGCAGCGCTAGAAAAAATGACTGCAAGCGTTTTTCTTGCACTGGTGTAAGTTAAAATAACTTCGACGCAGCAAGTACTCCAGACATCGCTGTCTTGCCGCCTTGCCACCACCGCCAGCTGTCACTGCCCCCGCCACCTGCTACCAGCAACGCAGCTTTTAGAGGCCCTTATGTTGCTGCCACAATTATTTGGAGTGATGCTGCGTCTATTGCAAAAACAAAAAATGAAAAAGAAAGCATAAAACCAAGTTGCTCATTATTATTATTCTCAGAGGCGAAGCCAAAGTCAAAGTTGTTGTTGCAAAGTCCTAAATTTTTGAAGTTTCAATAGAAGTTTGATGTTTTGCTTATTGAGCTCCTTTCAGGGCACTCTCAATCACTTTGGAGCACATTTTATTTTTGGCTGTGAAACTTCAAATATTTAAGTAAAAAGATAAATAAATAAATGAATAAATGAATATAAAACACGTATGTATGTATGTACATACATACGCTTTTTCAGCTAATGCTCAACCGGCCGGACTCCAATCTAATACACAGAGTCAAGGTTAATTGTTTTAAATTCGCTTCAATCTGTACTTTGGCTTCTTTACCTTCCTTTTTTCTTACAAAATTAATAATAATTTGTTTCAGTAAGTTACATATCGCCGTTTAAAGTTCTAAACGCACATCCCACGTTATGACATTCTAGAAGTAATGGAAAATTAATTTTACAGGAGAATTTAAAACTGCTCCATTTCAAACTTATTTCTGCGTATAAACTTAAATCTAAATAGTTGTTTTTTATGTATTTTATTTTTGACACAAATGCCGCTTATGCGGTTATGAAATTTCGCTTATGCGATTATTAGCTTTAAACGATAATACACGGAACGAAAAACGTACATAAAACTAATGTATTTCGACATTAATAGTAATGAAAAAAATAGTTGATTTTGAACCAACTAACGTGTTCATTAAAATTAATGAACGGCGTTCATAAGCTCGAGGTATTAATGAACGGGGTCTATGAATATGAACGAAACAATGAACGTGTTCATAAAATATTATGAATTTTTTCATAGATTTTATGAAATTATTTGTTATAGTTGAGAACAAGTACAGCTTAAGTGCAGAATTTGTCATGCTCAATACAAGTGGTGTGATGGCACAGTGGTAAGGCGTCCGGCCTGGAATCGATCAGGTCGCAGGTTCGAATCCTGTCGATGTCAAGGCGACTGATTTTTTTATAATTTAATAATAAAAAATATTTAAAAAATAAAATAAATAAATAAAAAGGCCGGATTAATCGGAAAAACATAATTAGTCAACTAGTACTTCCCTAGAAATTATTCAGACAAAGGGCAACATTTCATTTCATATATGTAAGTGAAGATGCAGATAATAAACTCTTTATACCAAGTGCTTCATTAGTCATCTGAGAATTGCAGAAATATGCAAAACTATCGGAAGATTAACGAACGAAGGTAACACATAGATTTTGTCTTTTTCATACCAATTGAACAACAGTGAATTCTATGAATAGCATTCATAAATATTTTTCATAAGTAATAAAAACTTTTAAAATTTTGAATTTTGTTCTACGCCAAGTTCATGAATTTTCATTCATTAACTTTATGAACGCCTTCATTAAATTTTATGAAATTCTTGATTAAATTTATGAAAAATTCATTAAAATCGATGAACTTGTTCATAAAACTCACTAGAGGAAATTTATGAACACCGTTCATTAAAAATTAATGAAATATTTTTATCCGTGTATGTATGTGCATATGTATGTATTTCCGTATGTTTTATTGACTTAAAAATTGCAAGCAAATAAATTTGTACTTTTGATTGATTTTAAATTATGACCTCTAAAACCCATACAATACAAATTTAAGTGCGACGCACGTGGAGCATAAAATTACATACCAGTATACAATTGTTATATAGTGCATACATACGTACATATGTACATATGCATTACATGTGCCGCTGCGGTAACGCCTACAATGGAATGAGTACTGATCCGACGCAGTAAGCGGGTCGAAAACTGGCAATTACGAGTTACTGATAACTATTAGCTATTTGCTTGAAACAACAATAAGCGAATATTATTTACCCAGCGGTGGTTTTTGGTTATAAGAATTCAAATCCAAAGGGAGAACAGTTCAAGAAGAAAATTCTGAATTAAAGATATACCCCACACACGAAAACTACTTTGAGTATTGGCAAGCGAATGGCCATGGGTATGACTAATTTCTGTCTCGATCTGGTAAATCTAGACAAAAATTTTACACGACTGGGAATTTTTAATTGGAATCAGTTGGCATGAAACATAACATGTTAAGTTCCAAAGCTTTAACCTTCTATAGAAAAATTTAAAAAATTAAGTACTTGCTTTTGTCCGAAGACATCTGTACCACACTTCGTTCGAATGGAAGAAGTGTATAAAATGAAATGTGACTAACTGAAATAAAAGGAAAAATAATAACTAAATTTTTTTAAACTTGATTTTTGTGCTTCGACTCTCTGCAAAAAACATTTATGCCACACACAGTGTTGCACCATAATCACGCGCATATTAACTTATTTAGCTGCGTGCGTCGTACATGCCTGTCAGTTGGCAATCTGGACTGATATCTGCCTCTCGGAGGTGGCCATTCGCATTATAAATACCCCCAACATACTGACTTGTCTTCAGTTCTGATTGCAGCACATGTGTACATACATCGGTAGCGATTTTTTCGTGGTTGCCACATATGTATGTATGTATACAGTTCTTATTGCTTCTTGCGCAACCTTTTCTGTACACTATCCACCCCTTTCTCTCTTCTTTGCCTCTCTCTCTCTCTATCGCCGTTCGTGGGGTATTCAATTCAATTACAGTGCTTGAATGGGCGTGGCCATAATGCCGGCCGGCGACTGCCCTGCCAACTTTGCAGCAGCGCTTCGCTAATTTAAGCTGCATTTGCGCATAAAGCTGTCAGAAGTATGATGTACGCATGCGCGACCGTTTAAATTGCTGCACTGCAATGAGGCTAGTTACTACATATGTACATATGTATGTATGTATATTATGGTGGGTAACTTGAACCTGCTGGGTCTTTTCGCCGGCTACGGAGGCCGAGACTGAGACGGAGTTTAATTGTGAATGATGAACTTTTTAATTGCAACGTTTATGTACTATCAACAAATAGCAGCAATTTTGCTTCAATGTTGTTCGCGAATGGTCAGTCAGGACAGACAGGATAACGACATAATTCAAATTGATTTTCTATATTTGCTATTTCTATATATTACATTATGTACCAAGTTTGAAACTGTGTTTTGCAAGGGAAGCGCTCAAAGTTTAAATTCGATATGAAACTTCAGTTTTATGCTAAGTATATTTTCGATTGTAACTTCTGTTTGGATTGAACGATCAATACCAAAACTAGACAATATCAAAACCAAGATACTCTTTATATAAAACCGTAAGAAAAAATAAAAACTTGCTAAGTTGTTTTTCATGGCAAGCTTTCAGTGTTTTTTTTTCTTCTGTAAAAATCTCGAGATGTGTTATATGTACACTTTTGCTCATAACTTTTGATTGGATTGTCCGAATGATACCAAAATTTGACAGCATCCACATTAAGACATGTTATACTTGAAAACACAATGGGAAAATGTACTAAGTGGACTTAGTACAATATTGTTTGGAAACGTCAATATGTATATGACTTTCTGCAAATCGAATAAGCATTCCCTGCTGTGGCCTGCCAGTCACTGTCAAACGACTTTTGGTGTACAAAGTTATTGTTTTTTACATACATAACTCCAAACGAAGAGCAAAGGATTTTAGATTTGGTAATCTCCGTTTTTTCTTCTCTTATCTACCTTTTTAGAGTACCACCCATAATAATGGAAAACAATATTAGCCTGGAAAAGCAGTGGCGGAAAAATCACACCATAACTTATTGCGTTCGCCGGGACTATGAGGAAATTTGCTGTGATGATCTTTGGAGTACCTACTTGATGGAATAACTTTACATACAGCAAAAATTCCATCAACATTCACTTTAATTGTGCTTAATCAAACGGAATTGCAGCTGCACCAAGTTGATTGAATGTAAATTGAAGAATTTCAATTGCACAGAACTGATGAGCTGAAGAAATTCCAAATAAATAAACAAATTTGCAAATGACAAACGGTTGACGATTGATGATTGAAGATGACGACTCAGACCAAAATACTTATGTATATATGTACATACCACCAAACAACCAACTAACAAATAGACTAAAAGATTGAGTAAGTAAAAGACAGATTTCAATAAAGAAGACGCACTGAATTATTCAACGAATGGCTCAATTGGTCGTGACAAAGTGTAACACAGATTGACAGATTGATGCTGAAAACAAGCGATGTATAGACGTACATATATACAAACATATACATATATGTACATACATATATAAGTAAGTTACTAAAGAAACTTTAAAATAACTTTAGTTGTCCGGGGAAAGAATGTAATGACAAATGTGATTTGACTTTCAGAGTTTGAGGGCAACAATAGGCTTTGCAAATCTTAAGTTACGATGGGATAAATAATAGTTCGGCGGGTCTGACGGATTATTTCAAAAGAAAATGTTTTTGGTAAATACTCGTAGAATTTAAAAAAAAAAAATGCTCATTGCCGAGCTTCGGAGGAGGTTCGTGTCATGTCACTTGATATAGGATGGAATGAATGTTAAAATCCTTGTATAAAAAAAAAAATTAAAATCCCAATTCTTGTAGACATTTCTTAATTAATAATGGAAAATAGACGAGGACAGTACAGAGCGTTATCGTTAGCATAGCCTCGAAGAAACTCAGAATAGATTTGTGAGATAAAAAATATCTATTATTGGGGCTCAGAAAATTTTTCATTTTCATTTTTCATTTATTAAAAATATGACATTTAAACCACATAAAGGAATACTGGAGTATACCTGTCCCGTTTTTCTGCGCTAAATCTGCCTCCCCCTGTCTACATATACGTAGGTACATATGTAGGTATTACTATCTTTCTTTCTAAAAAAAACATTTTGGGGACCCCGGATCCACCTTTTTACCTATATCTTGTGAACCAACTTAGATATTCCAATAAAAATAACTCTATATCCAAGCCCCGATTAGCACCTTTCCTTTGATACCAATATTGCTCAAAATAATTTCGAGACAATCTGGGTCCACATTTGGGCCAAAATTCCGAGAAACATCCACTTTTTCAAAACACATCTTAACCCGGGAGACCACATGAATCCACTGTTAAAATTTTATAAAAATCGATTTGATACTTTGGAAGTTCTTAAGCATCACACGCACACACACTTTCGTTTTCATACAATTTATATGGGGGTCCAGTCAGACCCAAGACGGAGAGTTAAAACTGTAAACCAATTTTACCGACCTTTTGTTAACGCTCACTGCTGCAAGTGCATATCTATAAGCGGTGGTTGTCACAAGTTCTACAAACATCATTTCAACAAATATAGATGCAAATACATACATACATGCGTGCGTACATGTATGTATACCCTGCACTTGTGTCTCTAAATAATACAAAACAAACACCCAACATTCGCTTTGATCAACTATTCTTTAAATAGAGACACACTTGACTTTTCCGCCCTGCCTGTCGTCTTCGCTAACGAATCTCTTCTTTCGAACACACTCAGGCATTTTCATAGCCATCGAAGCTCCACTGCGAACTCCTTAGCATTTTCCAGTGTCCTGCTGCCAACAATACATATCTAGTAATTTTTTTCTGTTTGTTTATTTGCTTTTATGTTGGCTGACCAAAGCCGCAGAAATGCCAGGAACCCATCCATTTGCTATTTATTCTCCAACAGCTACTCGATGATGATTCGATTTGTTCTCAGCTCTTGACTTTAACTGATTGCATAAATCAATATTTAAATTATTCGCTTTGAAAGCGACTCACTATTCCCATGTGAACAAACGGACCGTAGTCCATAAGTAAATAGTGGCCGCGCATTTAGCGTGTCGTCCATGGCAACCATTCATTCTTGTATGATGTATTTGATCCACTGGTTGAACTCATCAATATCTCATCGGCAACGCCATGTGAAACGAACATACATACAGACATACATACATGCGAATATGTAAATATGAACTACTGGCAGCATGGAAGAGTGTGCAACATTGCACTCGTCCAGCGGTGAGTAGTGATCTTGATCGATTTACGCCAGCACGCTTCACATACATATGTACACTAGGCCGTCTCGCCTTATAGGGACGCAAAAATAAAGTTCGCCGTACGCCCCCGCATATTATGTCTTTTTTTTAAAACATTTAAAACATATTTTTCTCATATCTTCGGTATTTATAGTCCGATCTCTAAGTTTAATACACAAATGTCTTTGGATTGAAAGGGTATAAGCTATACTATGACCCTATGCGCGCCATTGGGGTCGCTACCACCCTGTACTTAGTTTATACCACCCTAATGTACCTTTTTATGTCTGCATGTTAAACGTAGTCAAAAATCATTAATCTTTTGCGAAACAAGTATTTCGATAGCTTGAGCAGAACCCGAAATAAAACACGTTCAACATTCCGAGGAATAGAGTTTTTCGGTTATTTTGGTCTTTTAGGTTAATTTTATAGAAAAATTTTCTGAGGAGACCCCTAATAAAATTTTATGCCAAATAATTTTCTAGAATATTTTAACCCTCTAGCGACCTTAAAAATACTATTTTTCCTGATTTTCTAAAAAATAGGGGTCAAAATAACCTTTTTGGTTGCTTGTTTTTCCGACAGGGTAGGAATATGATGTATTGTGGAACGATTTTCCGTCATCCCTTGTCAAGTTTGGTTTGGTTTCGTTCTCGAAAGAAGACACTGAAGATGGCGCATATTAGCCGAAACCGGTTTGTCTCCAAACCAAACTTGACAAGGAATGACGGAAAATCGTTCCACAATACGTCAAAATAACCCTTTATTGGCGCTGCTAGACGGTTAACATGTTCTAGAAAATTATTCGGCACAAAATTTCAGTAGGGATCTCCTCAGAAGAAATCTTTGTAAAATGAACCTAAACGACCAATGGAAGCGAAAAACATATATTCCTCGGAATGTTGAACGTGTATTATTTCGGGTTCTGCTCAAGCGATCGAAATACTTATTTTGCAAAAGATTAATGATTTTTGACTACGTTTAACATGCAGGCATAAAAAAGGTACATTAGGGTGGTATAAGTTAAGTACTGGGTGGTAGTGACCCCAATGGCGCACATAGGGTTAATAGTGTTCCATAGTATAAGCCGCCCTTTCAAACCAAAGACATTGGTGTATTAAACTTAGAGATCGGACTATAAATACCGAAGATATAAGAAAAATAAATTTTAGCGATATTTAGCGGCGTCAAAAAAAAAAAACTTTTCCGGAAATGTTTTCTAAAAAGACATCATATGCGGGGGCGTACGGTGAACTTTTTTTTTTGCGATACGGTCTAATGTACACCCCAGTGCAGAAATGACTTAAGTATATTTGTATGCATGTAGGCTCTTCTTTTGCTGGCTGATGGTGGGCTGTTAGTGAGTTATGCAGTCGACGCAGGTTATACAGGGTTCGCCAAAAGCATTAGTTGAATATCACTTGTATTTGTCAAATAATAAGGGACTTACTCCCGTACTACGTCCCTTCCTTGAGCAAACATATACAGTAGGGAATATACATACATTCTAACTTTATTAACTTGAATTTCTCAACACAAGTTACATATGTACATATGTTGGTAATTTAGCTCCCAATAAACACAACGGATTCGAGGCGAGTCTGATTAAATGATCGCGACGATAGATCGGCGAATCCGAATTCCCAGGCCAGTCACTTCTCATTAGCGATTCGCGCATTTTTATATTCTCGGATCATCCGAGCTTTTGAGTTGATTGGGCTTAAATTCTTCTGGAAGCTTTGCCTAATGAAATATGCAGTTTTCAAGTAAAACGCAGTGACTGACATTTTTTGAAGCGCGACAATTTTTTGCGGCTTTTTTTTGCAATTTATGTATGTATATGAACATGTGTGATAGGGTTATTTTTATGTGGTCCATTTGTTTGGACCGTTGCGATTATTTGTATCCCATGCCCAATCTCTTTTGCTTTGTTGTGGTTTTTTGTTGCTCTTGTTGTTTTATGTTTGCATATTTGCAAATGATAAATAAACTTGACATTTTATTTTATAGCCGAACGCACACAGAGATCTTTCTAAATGTTATCAATGTTGTTGGTAGTTTTATGGAGGGGATTGTAAATGTAAATGATTGGACCAAGCAAATAACAACATCACATCAGCAACCAGGCCCGCAGAGAGCCGAGCCGGGCCCCTGGGACAGTTCGCGTTTACGGGCCCCCCTAAGAAATAAACTCAATCTAGTAAAAAAATAACATACAAAAATTTTTCAATTCACATTGTCAGTTTTATTTCATATAAAATAAGATTTACTAGAGCACTTACATATATCAGAGCTGGGCGATAAGGATTACATGTGCAATCGATTACACATAGGATTACGATTACATTAATCGTAATTTCAAGTTTTTTACGATTACGATTACAGTAATCGTAATTTTTGTAACGACGATTACGATTACACTAATTGTAATTTCAAGTTTTTGATGATTACGATTACAGTAATCGTAATTTTTGTAACAACGATTACGATTACAGTAATCGTAATTTCAAAATTTCTAAGATTACGAATACTGTAATCGTAATCATCTTGTAATCGTAATCCTTATCGCCCAGCTCTGACATATATGTATGTATATAAAGAAATATTAGATCTCATTATTTGATTTGCTTACATTAACTTCTTTGAATACATTTTAAGAGCTTTACTTTTTTCCTTCGAGTACTGTCAATACTGCTTTGCCTTTCCGGGGCCCCAAAAACCGTCCGGGCCCCAGGTCGATTGCCCTGGCTGCCTCCCCCTCTCCGCGGCCCTGTCAGCAACACAATTATCAACATCATTGTAGGTTCATCTGCATGGTTTGAATGAAAAGAAAAATTGCGCTGCGAAAGCACTTCCAAAGTACGAATACCTCGAAATCAAACAAAGTTTTCTTCGAATCGAACTAAGTATAGAGTAAGTGCCCAGTTAAAGCACAAATTTAATATTACCATATAAAGGCCAAAATTTACATCACAATTTTTTATATCTCCGATCAGGGCCAGTGATATCTTAGATGTGCTATTACCGATGTAGGGGTTGAGACCGCAGCAAATTGCCAATTTGATTTTAAGGACCACCTTAATGTACATATGTATATAAATGGATGTTTCGCCAACTCTCGGTCGGTCTGAAACAATTTTTTGTGCCTGAGAAATGATATTATCTACTTTTTTTCTACATTTTTAATTACTTTCGAGCTTGTATCTCTTTTTATTTTTATTTGCATTTTAAATTCTTACCTTTTCGGTGTATTTTTATTTTGCAAATGAAAAACTTGTCGTTGTGCTTTTGCGATTCATTTGCTTCCAACTAAATTGTAGATCGTTTTATATCATTACTCAGATAAGCTGTTTGTTGGTTGTCACAGATGATCTGATGTTGTCACAACGGCGCATTCATTGTTGCAGTGGCTACGATAAAAACTTGTTGAGGACAATGGCCAAATGCGTTGCATCATTTTCAAAAAGGATATTATTGAAGATATGCATATAAATAAAAGTTAGTCATAACTAGTATGTATATATGTTAAATGCTGACAGAGACATCTTTTAAAATGTTAAATACACCTGGTGGAACCATACAAAATTTCTTAGATCTTAAAAAACAATAACTAGAAATTATTAGACATATTTGCTAGACTTCATCGATTGCGCTTTGACAGAAGTTCGAGGGTTCTAACGAGTGGGCTGATATGATAATAAACCAGGACTAATTACAAACAATGTAAGATAACCCACGAAATATGACTAAACGAACCCGGAAAATATCCAAATTTATTGAATCCTCAAAATAGCGGGTGCTCCTGGCCTATCGCCCGAGTTTACTTCCGCCATGAAAAAAGGTTTCACATGATGGAAAAGATTTTTTGGCAGTCGCTAGACATACATACATATATGTATTCCGTGTACCAAATTATGAAAGAAACCCGATTTCGAAAAATTTTTAGTTGTGTCACTTTATGATTTAGGGTGCGATATGTTCCTACATATTATAATAACTAGTATCGCCGGTGGTCGAAATTCGACCATGCAATTTATTTTTTCAACTTTGTATTGGTACAAAAATTATTCCTTTTCGCGGAGATAAGCAACACTTTCCAAATTCCAGTTGTACCGCAACACTGATTTGCCCTTTTGATCACGGTCCGACGCGAAATCATGGTCAAAATCAAGGCAGATCTAGGAAGGTAGGCCCGGTGGTGAGCGCTTTTAAATTAAAGCGACTCTTCAACTGTGTTTACGATATTTGTAAACACGTTTACGATATCCATTTATCTTAACTAAAAATTTTATTTATTAATTATAAAGAAATTAAATAATTTATAGAAAAAATTATATGCCTATGCACTGCTCCTGACTCATACGAACACATCCATATCAATTTTATGTGGATATGAGTATGTTAAATATGCAAAACAGCCTGGCAATTGTTTGTATGGGAGAAATGTTAGCCTATTAATATATAGATAAACATTTATGTATGTAGATAAAATAAATTCCCCCATTCCAATTCTATTACAACTATTTTACCAGAATGCAACTAAAATAGGCTCAACTAATTAATTTATGCATTTTCGATTTTCCTTGATTTTAGAGCCCAAAAAAAATAAAGCAACAAATCAACGCTAATTATAAAGAATTCCCATGATATTTGACCCAAATACTGTTACGTGTTATTTATTGGTTTTCAATGATAAAAATATTTACGCTTGTATGTGTGTATGCGCACAAAATCAACTTTAATTAATGGCAGCGATCAATTAACCATAAACGATGATACATAAATCGTGTGGCAAACAGAAACGAAATGCTCGTAAAAATATTTCTATAAAAAATTCTAAATTCTCTCAATGACAAAGAAAACGGCAAACAAATTAAAAGTTAGCGCATAATTTAGTGCTGCGCATGAATGTATGTAGCCAGCACAAAAATCTATGCCTTATTTAAGAATTATTATTGATGATTTTAAGGCTTATGAAATAAGGGCTGAAAATTTTAAGGGGAAGCTGAGTTGTATGGGCAAAGACCTAAAATAAGGCTGATTTTCCTGTGCTGATGTCATCAAGCCATAAGGAATACTCTCTCTCTCTCTCTCTCTGAGAGCACACCTTCCTCAAAAGGCTTATCCGCATGCGAAATAAGGCTTATTTAAGGCCTTATTATGGTGTGATAATCAGGCCTTATGTGGTGTATTTATACCTTTTAAATGCCTTATTCAATATGTGTTTCGTTTAGGCATAATTCACATTTTTGGCGCAATTTAAGCGTTGCGGCAATTTAATAATAAACAAGTAAGGAAGCCTAAGTTCGAGTGGAATCGAACATTAGATACTCAGCTGTATGCTTTCATTGTTTGTTTGCGTTTGATGGAAACACGGTGCACTTAATATAAAGCGAGTGCTGCATAAAGTGGGCGTAGCCACGCCCATTTTCTAAATTTTTATCAGTCATCCAACTAAGCATATGAATATTATTCTTTGTGCAAAATTTCATACCTTTATGACTTCTAGTTACAAAGATGTCACGTTACAAATTCTCAAAGGGTGTTCCAGAAATATCTTTGTTAAAAAGTAGGCGTGGTCGTAAACCGATTTGAATAAATTTTTGCATGTCTATTAACACAAGCTATAAAAGTGTATAAACCAAGTTATGTCATAATATCTCAATTATTTGTCGAGTTATAGGCTAAGAAATCTTGTATATTCCTTTGTCTAAAAAGAGGCGGTGCCACGCCCATTTTCCAAAATTTTTCTATTTTTTGTTTCCGGTCTATTGTGGAACTCATGCCACAAAATTTCAATGAATTATGTTTATATTTGACAGAGATATCGCTTAAAATGTTTTTATTAGGCCACTTTTTAATACCCATATATAAAAGTGGGCGTGGTCGTCAACCGATTTCGCTAAAATTTTGAACATGTACTACCACAAGTAATAAAAGTGTAACACACCAAGTTTCGTCATACTATATCTATTATTTGTCGAGTTATGGGCTCAGAAATCTCGTATATTCCAGCTTCTAAAAAGAGGCGGTGCCACGCCCATTTTCCAAAATTTTTGTGGTTTTAGTTTTATGCCCGCAGTTGGACTCCTGCCATAAAGTTTCAATGATATATCTTTATATTTGACAGAGATATAGCTTAAAATGTTTTTATTGGGCCACTTTATAATACCCATATATAAAAGTGGGCGTGGTCGTCAACCGATTTTGGAACTTTTTAGTCCAAATATTTGCCTAAGTAAGTATATCACGGATACCAAATTTCATCGATATATCTGCAACGGTTTCTGAGTTATAACTCATAAAACTTTCAATGTTTGCCCCTTAATAAGTGGGCGTGGCACCGCCCATTTTCCAAAATTTTTGTGTGTTTTGTTTTATGTCCATAGTTGAACTCACTTGAAAAAATTTCAATGATATATCTTTATATTTGACAGAGATATAGCTTAAAATGTTTTTATTGGGCCACTTTATAATACCCATATATAAAAGTGGGCGTGGCCGTGAACCGATTTTAACAATTTTTTATCCAAATGTTTGCCTAAGGAAGTAAATCGCGCATGCCAAATTTCATCGATATATCTTCAATGGTTTCTGAGTTATGACTTATAAAACTTTCAATATTTGCCCCTTAATAAGTGGGCGTGGCACCGCCCATTTTCCAAAACTTCATCAAGTTTCTTCATAGAGGCCTGAGCTCAACACGTGGGTAAAATTTCATCGCTCCAGCTATATTAGTGACTGAGATACCAAATTTCCGATTTTTTCTATATAGGAAAAGTGGGCGTGGTCATGGTCCGATTTCGCCCATTTTCAATACCAACCGTCCCAGTCTCGATACCAACTTGCATTTCAAATTTCATCAAAATATCTCAATTTTTGCGGGAGTTAGAGTGTTTACAGGCGGACGGACAGACGGACGGACGGACAGACGGACGGACGGACGGACATGGCTCAATCGATTTCTCTTTTCACCCTGATCATTTTGATATATATAAGTCTATATCTATCTCGATTATTTCACTCTGTTACAATCCACCGTTATGTGATTAAAACTATAATACTCTGTGTACTAGTACAGCTGAGTATAAAAACATACGTACATACATTTATATATGCACATGTAAATATACATATGTATGTATGTATATATTGGAATGAGATAAGCGTGCGCACTTAACCACTTAACACTTGATTGCATGTCAGTTGAAAATGCCCTGAGGCAATTTTTACGATCGCCACACATTGTACTTTGCTAAGAAAAACTCGATTCCCTTTCTCTCTCTTTGGGACGTGTTAAAACGAAGTATTAAAACATTTGGAGCAGATAGTTAGAGTTTGAGCAGCAAGCAGCGCTGCCAGCGTATTCCAGTGTAATAAGTTAGGCCCAGCTTAGGCTTATGAGTCTGTTTGCTGATTACTTATGTACATATGTATGTACACATGATGCTCCAATGTCTGGATATAGAGTTTGGCGTTTGACAGCTCGCTTATTCTTTGTTAGCATGATTCCGTTCTGCGCCAATTGTTTAAACATGTTGACAACCGCCCGCAACTAATCCAAACAAACGCATTCATGCTTACATGCATAGCCCAGCAGAGTATGGTAAGGTATTGGAAGCTAAAAGGTAAAGTGGAAATTGTGCTTTTAGAAAATGTACCTAATGCCAATAAGAGCCGTTAAGCAATTTTTCGCCCATAATGAGCTCCATTTGCCATACAAAAGCTCTATTTACTAAGGGTACAGCACAAAAAAATTTACTTTAAACTGAAGAAGATTCTCAATGCAAACTTCCTAACGGGGTGCGTTCCATGAGAAAAGGCAAATACATGAGAACAAAACGTCAGATAAGTGAAATGTCACCCAAAATAGCCAGATATAATATTTACGTCTATTAGGTAAATTAAATATGGGTGAGCACCAAATTCAGGCATGCAATTTCAAGCTTAATTGACTTAGTTAATTGGCACGTTTGAACACAGCACCTAAATAGTCCGAGGATTTCTTGTGGCTGTCTTACTGCATCGCTACCAAATTACAGAGAAACATGAAGCATTGATTTATAGTTCTCAATGTGCGTGTTTTTGAGCACTTCATTGCTCACTTGTATGTCAACTACTCATTATGTCAGATTTCTCTATTGTGAATAAGTAAAAAGGTTTAAAATTGTTGTCGATAGACGTCTTCTCCATTTCGAAACTATCCAAGACTCATCCCAATACCGTTCGTTACCAAACTTTTCCCATTCCTTACCTTCAAGAACGGACGTATCATGTTCACTTGTTTTTATACCATTGGTGGTTTTTTCGCAACTATCTAAGTCTTGCCCAAACAAATACGGCTAATAAGAGCTACTGTAATATGGTCATTTCGTCTATTCCTTGTTTTCAAAGCAAATAACCAGGACCTTTTCAAGTGATTAAGCATTAAAGGAAGCAGAATTGTGTTTCTTCAAGTTGTTTGTAACTACATTTCTTTGGGGAAAAAATGCATAACTCACCACTCCATTACCGAAATTAAGAACTTTAAAATTATTTTAGATGGTTTGTACAAACCCTGTAGGGAAAATCTCTAGTTCCGAGCTAGGTCGCTTCTAGTGCATTTTTCGACACTACTAGTGCGAGCTAAATCTCTTTTGCATGTTATCAACTAGCGAATTTAACACGGCGATGTCCTAGGCGGTGTGAATTGTCACTCTCTGCACTACATTTTCGATAGTTCCGAACTAGTACTAAATTCTACAGTTTACACTAGTTCGTTTATTGGAACAATTTCGATAGTTCTGAACTAGCTAC
Source organism: Urophora cardui (assembly GCA_960531455.1). NCBI lineage: Eukaryota > Metazoa > Arthropoda > Insecta > Diptera > Tephritidae > Urophora > Urophora cardui. Next base: position 90,421,747 of record OY482671.1, on the reverse strand, counting down.
AAGTACCTACAAATTCTACAGTTTTACATCTGTCGCTTAAGTGCAGTATTTGACACACTTCGTGCAAGTGGCGCGATGGCCGACTGGCTAACCCATTTGCCTTTCAATCTGAGGGACGCGGGTTCGAATCATGTCGGTGTCAAGGTGGATCATATTTTTTTTTTTAATTTTTTTTTTTAACTAATACTTTTTTATTTATTTATTTAATAAAAATTTACAACAATATTCAAAAAGTAATAAAATAAAGAAAAATCAAAAATAAGCCTGAGGGATCGGAAAAGCATTATTAGGGGAACACTTCATTTCATACAAGATGAAAATAGAAAACTCTTTATATAAAATGCTTCACTAAACATCTGAGAATTACAGAAATATACAAAGCCGACGGCAATCGAACAAACGAAAAATTTTCATAGAATTGTTGTCACTTCGAAAGTTCATACAAATCAAAGTGTGTCTTATAATGGTCACTCAATTCACTCCTTCTGAGCTGGCGAGGGTCTAACTAAAATTGATCTAGTTCCCTTTCGACACCTTTTCGCTAGTTCGGATCTAGAAATTTTGCTCACTAGTTATTGAGTTCCCTGCAGGGAACATATGTAGATACATATGTGTATATACACACATACATACATAAATATGTATATGTAAGTAAATATATGAAAATATGCAGAAGAGTCGTCCAAGTGTCAACTCCACAAACAACGAAAATGATTAAATTCAAGCAGATGCGCTGGCTAGCAGCTCGTTCAGCTTCGCTCATCCGCCCACAACATCTGACGTGGAGTCCCAAAAACAAAAATACAATTTTACAAAACCTCTCGAGATTCAGTAAACATGCACACGTATTTATGTACGTATTTGTGTGTGTTTACTTGGCGCACACGTCCCAGCAACCCAGCCGTCGACACTCACTTGAGGCAAATTAATTTAATTGGAAAAGGAATTGAAATGGAATTTATTCGTTTTACAGTTTCAAATTACAAGATTTACATACATGCGTACATATACATACATATACATATGTACAGATGTATGTACGTAAATATTTCAATTTTCAAATAAACTAAATAGCCACAAGCCATGTGTCAAAAAATGTATGTATGTAGGTATGTATACACATATCGCTAGCATAGAGTGCAAAATAAGGTGGAGTGAAAATGTTTTCTTGGAAATTCAATTTTTTCCAAAGCCAGAACGGCACCCTTGTAGCCCAGAAATAAGACTGTAAAATTTTATTGACCTACTCGCATGTTTAGAGGTGCCCCCAGCCCCACAAAGTTGAAAAAATAGCACGATCTGGTACAAATGTGAAATTTCTCAAATTATAAAATCAAAGAACGAAGTATGAGGATTGATAAACATGGCTAAGCTGAGTATTAAAGTGAATTTATTTTTTCTTGAAACAACAATAACAAAAGTTATTAAAGGTCAAAGTTTATATTATGCATTTTTTAAATTGCAATTACTTAAAAGCTACTGAACCCATTTCGAATATTTTTATACCATTCGATAGGTATTTGGATTCCCCTTAATCTGATATACATTTTATGTGGATTCCATAACACCCTCGCTGCGCGGGGTTAACCCCTCTTTTACCCCCCTTACTTTTCATATATAAAATGTATATCAAATTAAAGGGAATTAAAATACCTATTGAACGGCAAAAAAACATTTGAAATCGGTTGAGTAGTTTTTAAGTAATTGCAATTTAAAAAATGCATAATATAAACGTTGACCATTAATAACTTTTGTTGTTCTTGTTGTTTCAAGAAAAAATAAATTCACTTTAATACTCAGCTTAGCTGAAGAAGAAAATTGATTAAGTGCAAAATATTATTTTGAACGGATTTTTTTCATATTGAATTTTTTTTTACTTTTTTGTTTTTTGTCTGTCCTATAAAGTTAAAAAAAAACAAGTAAGGAAGCCTAAGTTCGAGTGGAATCGAACATTAGATACTCAGCTGTATGCTTTCATTGTTTGATTGCGTTTGATGTAAAGACAGTTTACTTCATATAAATCGAGTGCTGCATAAAGTGGGCGTAGCCACGCCCATTTTCAACATTTTTATCAGTCATCCAACTAAGCATATGAATATTATTCTTTGTGCAAAATTTCATTCCTTTATGACTTCTAGTTACAAATATGTCACGTTACAAATTCCCAAAGGGTGTTCCAGAAATATCTTTGTTAAAAAGTAGGCGTGGTCACAAACCGATTTGAATAAATTTTTGCATGTCTATTAACACAAGTCATAAAAGTGTATAAACCAAGTTTCGTCATAATATCTCAATTATTTGCCGAGTTATAGGCTAAGAAATCTCGTTGATTCCTTTGTCTAAAAAGAGGCGGTGCCACGCCCATTTTCCAAAATTTTTCCATTTTTTGTTTCCGGTCAATTGTTGAACTCACTCCACAAAATTTCAATGAATTATCATTATATTTGACAAAGATATCGCTTAAAATGTTTTTATTAGGCCCCTTAATAGTTCCCATATATAAAAGTGGGCGTGGTCGTCAACCGATTTTGCTAAAATTTTGAACATGTATTACCACAAGTAATAAAAGTGTACACACCAAGTTTCGTCATTATATATAAATTATTTGTCGAGTTATAGGCTAAGAAATCTCGTATATTCCGGCTTCTAAAAAGAGGCGGTGCCACGCCCATTTTCCAATTTTTTTACGGGTTTTGTCTTATGTTCGTAGTTAGACTCGTGCCATAAAATTTTAATGATATATCTTTATGTTTGACAGAGATATAGCTTAAAATGTTTTTATTAGGCCCCTTTATAGTTCCCATATATAAAAGTGGGCGTGGCCGTCAACCGATTTTAACTATTTTCCGTCCAAATGTTTGCCTAAGTAAGCAAAACACGCACACCATATTTCATTGATATATATTCAATGGTTTCTGAGTTATGACATATAAAACTTTCCATGTTTGACCCTTAATAAGTGGGCGTGGCACCGCCCATTTTCCAAAGTTTCATCAAATTTCTTCAATGGGAGCTGAGCTCAACACGTGGGTAAAATTTCATCGCTCTAGCTATATTAGTGACTGAGATACCAATTTTCCGATTTTTTCTATATAGGAAAAGTGGGCGTGGTCATGGTCCGATTTCGCCCATTTTCAATACCCACCGTCCCAGTCTCGATACCAACTTGCATTCCAAATTTCATCAAAATATCTCAGTTTACAGACGGACGGACAGACGGACGGACGGACAGACGGACGGACGGACGGACGGACAGACGGACGGACGGACGGACATGGCTCAATCGATTTCTCTTTTCACCCTGATCATTTTGATATATATAAGTCTATATCTATCTCGATTATTTCATTCTGTTACAATCCACCGTTATGTAATTAAAACTATAATACTCTGTGTACTAGTACAGCTGAGTATAAAACGCACTCAGCAACTTTGCACTCTAAGCTAGCGATATGTATTTACTTACTTTTGTGTGTAAATTGCGAGAAAAAGTATCTTACAAATTTCCGAAAAAAAGAAATATTAAAATCCCAGTCTCGATCTGCTCACATAAGTAAAGAGAATTTTGTAAAAAATAAATAAATTCATATAAAAGAAGCAAAATGCTCAAGAGTAGCGGGAAGTTGTCAATTTCAAAAATTTGCATTCGAAGAAAAATTCAGCTTACCCTTGACGTGGGGTAATTTTTACCCCACTATAAGCATATCTCCTCCTCGTATCTCCATAAAAGCAAAACTGGTCAATAATTACAACGAGATGGGAAGATGCTAAAAGAATCAACTTGCTGGGCGGCGATTTAAAAAAAGAGATAATCAAACAAACCACCTCTACAGTTAAAGGCTTTAAATTTCAGGTGTCATATGAGTAACTTATTAAAATTTTTACAAACAGGGTTGCCACCTGTACAAAAGTAAATTTTTACTTCAAATTTTTTCACTACAGGAAAGGAAAGGAAAGGAAAGGAAGGGAAAGGAAAGGGAAGGCAAAAGTGAAGGGGCGGAAAATATCGAAGGAAAAGGAAACGAAAGAGGAAAGATTACCGAAAATGAGAAGGATAAATATAAAACTGAAACGCAAACAAAAGCGAAGGGGAAAGAGCAATGAAAGTAAACTGGAAAGAGGAGTCCGAAAAATTGCATTTTGGAGGTCGCTAGGAGTGCAAATAATCTAGAAAAATATTAGAAATGAAATTTCAGTCATGCTATCCTCGGACAAAATTCTTGTACAAAAATCTATAGGTCCACAGAAAATAAAAATAACCAGTAACTAAGTATAGCTTCATTTGGTATTGTATTAATAAGAAACTAGGGGCTTAAACTTGATTTATATTCTGAAATTTTTAAGGGGAAGTCTCTTAGTCAATTAATAAAATACCTTTTATTAGATTGGCATATGAAAACGGTTCGAACTTCTTACGCGGCTACTGGAGTAAATTTTCTGGAAGTGCTTCAGCTATAAAATGGCAATTTTAAGTGAGCAGTGGTATTTACACCCTCAAATTGTCACACGGTGCAATTGAAAGCCACAGCATATCGTGGCAGGGTATACTAGTTTTCAACTTGAAAGGCAACCATCGGACTAAATGGTAGAATATGTGCAAGTCAACGCACGAAAACAAACATTGTAAGCGTGTAAAAATAGCACCTCTTGCATCTGCCTGGTTGCAGAGGCAAAAACGCGAATGGGAGCGAGCGGCGAATGAAAAATAAAGAATAATTGTAAAGTGTTGACAAAACGACAACTAACGTCAATCAAATTTGACAATCGTCGACAGACAACACGCCGCGTATTGCAGAAACAGTAGAAGTCACATCATCAACAGTATCGCCTTTTACCAGAGATGCTTAACGAACGAACGGATTCTATTTCGTTTTGTTAATTCACAATGCTAAATTCTCAAAATGGTTTTGTTTCGTTTATTCGCAACGCTAAGTTATCAAAACCATTTCGTTTCGAAAATTCACAAAACTAAATTATCAAAATGCAACCGGTAACGTTGAAACGAAGTAAATCAACAAAAATATTGCCTGCACGAGGCGCATACATACTAGACCTCTGCACAATACCATTTGTCTCTTCTATATTTTCGAATAGTCTATGCATTGTACAATTAGTCACAACACAATTTCAATGCAGATACGAATATAACCCATACTTTTCATTTGGAATACAAATACTATCTCTATTTTCTCTGTTGGAGCGATTAGTGTACACTATTCGCCACGATAGAATAGAACATAATAATAACCATGTTATGAAGTATTCGCAAAACCTTGTTGCTTCTTTGGTTTGTTTGTTTATTTAATGTGCATATGGCATTAAGGTGGACCAAAAAAAATAAAAGCCCAATAAACATATGTTCCATTTTTTAATGATAAGAAATGTTTTTCTTGTTCATTAAGGACTTTGAAAAAAATTATGTATCATCACTGATATAAAAGGAGAAAGAAATTTGGAGGCATTTGCACGACCTCTAAATTTTAATATATTAAGGAAAAATTTTAGGTATAGATTTCCGTATTATATTCGCATGAAAATCGGGTTGTTCCGCGAATTTCGGGAGAACTTTATTTCCTTCATAAAACCACCTTAATATGCCAAATAAGTTTCCTAACTAATGCCGAAAAAATCAAAAGAATCGAAGTATTGGTTACCGAGTTATTTTAAAATATATAGAACAGTTGGAAATATGTAGATCGTAAAAAGCTCTGGTTCGAAGTTTATTTTAGACATATGGTTTCTTGGGCAAAAAAGCTTGAAATTACCCAAATTTTTATAATTGCGATGTGTCCATTAATTTTTTTTTGGCCCCTACCAATCGACCCGCCCCAGTGTGTATGCATAGCACATACATACACTCACACTAGCAGCGTTATTTTGCTGAACACAACGTCTGGGTGTGTGTTTATGAAAATATGTATGTACATACATATATTTCGATTATATTCGAAGTATTCGCAAGTAGTGTACACTATTTGCAGAACCTTTTTATACTCAGCTGTACTAGTACACAGAGTATAATAGTTTTGATTTCATAACGGTGGTTTGTAACATAATGAAATAATCGAGATAGATATGGACTTATGTATATCAAAATGATCAGGGTGAAAAGAGAAATCGATTGAGCCATGTCCGTCCGTCCGTCCGTCCGTACGCACGATAACTCGCGTAAAAATTGAGATATTTTGATGAAATTTGAAATGCAAGTTGGTATCGAGACTGGGACAGTTGGTATTGAAAATGGGCGAAATCGGACCATGACTTTTCCTATATAGAAAAAATCGGAAATTTGGTATCTCTGTCACTAATATAGCTGGAGCGATGAAATTTTACCCACGTGTTGAGCTCAGGCCCCCAGGCAGAAATTTGATGAAATTTTGGAAAATGGGCGGTGCCACGCCCACTTATTAAGGGTCAAACATTGAAAGTTGTATATGTCATAACTCAGAAACCGTTGAAGATATATCGATGAAATTTGGTATGCGTGATTTACTCACTTAGGCAAACATTTGGACGGAAAATAGTTAAAATCTGTTGACGGCCACGCCCACTTTTATATATGTGTATTATAAAGTGACCTAATAAAAACATTTTAAGCGATATCTCTGTCAAATATAAAGATATATCACTGAAATTTTGTCGCAAGAGTCCGACTATGGACATAAAACAGAAAACATAAAAATTTTGGAAAATGGGCGGGTCACACATGGAAAGTTTTATGAGTCATAACTCAGAAACCGTTGAAGGTATATCGATGAAATTTGGTGTGCGTGATATACTTACTTAGGCAAATGTTTGAACTAAAAATTGCCGAAATCGGCTGACGACCACGCCCACTTTTATATATGGGTATTATAAAGTGACCCAATAAAAATATTTTATGCTATATCTCTGTCAAATATAAAGATATATCATTGAAATTTTATGGCAGGAGTCCAACTGCGGACATAAAACCAAAGACACAAAAATTTTGGGAAAATGGGCGTGGCAACGCCTCTTTTTAGAAGCAGGAATATACGAGATTTCTGAGCCCATAACTCGACAAATAATTGATATGTAATGATGAAACTTGGTGCATACACTTTCATTACTTGTGGTAATACATGTTCAAAATTTTAATGAAATCGGTTGACGGCCACGCCCACTTTTATATATGGGAACTATAAAGTGGCGTAATAAGAACATTTTAAGCGATATCTTTGTCAAATATAAAAATAATTCATTGAAATTTTGTGGCATGAGTTCCACAATATACCGGAAACAAAAAATATAAAAATTTTGGAAAATGGGCGTGGCACCGCCTCTTTTTAGACAAAGGAATATACAAGATTTCTTAGTCTATGACTCGACAAATAATTGAGATATTATGACGAAACTTGGTTTATACACTTTTATAACTTGTATTAATAGACAAGCAATTTCAATTATTCAAATCGGTTTATGACCACGCCTACTTTTTAGCAGAGATATTTCTGGAACACCCTTTAGGAAATTGTAACGTGACATCTTTGTAACTAGAAGTCATAAAGGAATGAAATGTTGCACAAAGAATAATATTCGTATGCTTAGTTGGATGACTGATAAAAATTTTGAAAATGGGCGCGGCTACGACCACTTTATGCAGCACTCGCTTTATATAAAATACACCGTGTTTCCATCAAACTCAAACAAACAATGAAAGTATACAGCTGAGTATCTAATGTTCGATTCCACTCGAACTTAGGCTTGCTTACTTGTTAAGGTCATGTAATTGTCGCTACGAATAAGTAATTGTATTGGTTCTGTATATGGTTGTGCTCTACTTGCGTTTATTCTAAAACGACAGAAACAAGTAGGTACTGTAATTGGACGGCCGCGAATATTTTGTTGGCCGTTTCGAATCCATTCGTGCAGCCTTCTAATACATACACAGCTGTTCCTCAAATCGTAGCAGTTCGTGTGCTTATGCATATATGTATGTATGTTTGTGAGTACTCGGCCGATTGTTCGCGACGGCATTGCGAGCGCACTAAGCATTTCAACGTTATAAATTTGGTTATGATAACGTTAATCAACGAAATGGTATTATTTCGAAAATTCATTATCGTTATTTTGCGACTATAAATTATTTTGATAATTTCGTAAACGGTAAAAACCTGAATAGTTTCAACGGAAACGATTGCTTTTTTTCGGTATACGATGATATTAACGTTGCGATGCATCCTTGCCTTTTACTCATTACATATTCGCACTCCCTTAAGCAAAGATATTGTAATAAAAATTGGAAAAATAGTTAAAGAATATCTAAATGTTTAGAACCTTTTCGTTAGATCTTGTTCGACAATACTTTGGAAAGACTTTTGGGGAGAATTAAGTAGTTATAATTCCAGAAGTGATTTGGGACTATTTTTGGAGCATTCCAGCATGATAGCTTTAGCTCAACAAGACAAATGATGTACTTTTCTGTAGAAAATCTGGATAAAAGAATTTGCGAACTGGAATAAATCAATATAAACGTCAACTGGGCGTATCACATAGCACTTTCTGTATGGCCAAGATGGGCATGGACAATCGGTGAAGGCCACAATTTAAAAACACAAGAAATAAGAAACTTTTGATGACAATGGACTTTTATGGAAATTTCGCTGAAAATTTATATAAAAAAAAATTATTAAAGCAAAAGAGGTGGTGACAAGAGGAGCAGCACAACCAGCCTTGCAGTTCCCCACTTGCAATTCATTATTATTTATTGCAGCGGCAGAAGACAATAGCCAAAAGGAGCAACATGTTTTTTGTTTTCTCTTTTTACACCAATTTTGTATTCATTGGCTTTATGCAGGAAGCCTGTTTGTTGTCTTTTTCGCTTTTGTTTTGTGCGATCACATTCGTTTCGCTTTGTCAGTGTAAGTTGTAAAGCCAAGTGTCATTTCTTTTTTTCGATCAAAGAGGTGCTGTTTTTCCTTTTGTCGTAACACTCTTGGTGTCGGCGTGGTTGTCACAAAGCAAGACGAAAAATGTATTTAATGCTGCCAAACAATTTGCCGCGATATCAGATTTCTGAGCTTTCGAGATACACTTACAGAAACTCCGAGTTAATCTCTAATCTTAGGTACGAAAATTGTTTAGTTCAAGGATATGTTTACAATTTTTCGCTTCACCCGGGGGCTTAAGGCACTCCATAACTCTTCTTATATACCCAATTTGTTCACTCTTTACCGATTTAAAGGGCGTTGCCAGTGATAGAACCTATTTTCCCGACCTTATTTAATTCCAAGAATAACTTGGAAATTAGTGGTAGAAACGCGCAAGTATGAACTGGCAAGCGTCAGTGACGTCTCCTCATCTAAGAGTCGCTAGTACATATTTCAAAAGGTATACTCATTAAATCTGTATTTATCTACCTTCGGTGACCGCTGTGTTGTATTAGGTAAAGTGCTCGCCTGCCGTACCAGGGATAGGGGTTCAGCCCCCCAGCCAGGACCAGCATCATTGGGTTTATAAAAATTTGAGGTTGAAATAAATACAAAAGAAAAAGAAGAAGACGATAAAGAAGTTACAAAATTACCCATGATATTTTTTGCGAGGTATGCTTCACAAATAAAAAGGATATAGGAAAAATAATACACGCACGTTATGTTCGTCTTGCCTTCAAATTCCCAGCAGTATTTATCAGCTGGAAAACAGCACATATTTCCTACTGAATATTCAGTAGAGATGTAGTTCTCAAATCTGAACTTTCCCTTTCGTTTTTATATAAAGGTGGCGTCGAAAATCAACTAACTAAAAACTGGCCAATGAGAAGGGAGAGTTTCCATATGAAAAAAGGGCTAAATACGCAGGGAGAACTTCGATAGCATATATTTCAATACACCTGATGTCTTCACTGCGTGTTCAGTTATTTTTTCAGCAATGAATTTTGAACTCAGTTTCAGGTTATTTTTCATACTGAATATTCTACTGAATATGCACCTCCTTACCTCAAATACTGCTGGGTTGTTGGAGCTACTGAGCACCTCTTTATTTAATATTTTTGAAATGTAATTTTTTGAGTATATGTGTATTTAAGTATTTCATCTTATATACTAGATGTATTATTATATAACAACATCAAATTTGCCACATTTGAATTGTATTTAAATTTTTGTTGCCTTATTTTATTGTCAGCTTTAATTTTTTTTCTTAATGTAATAAAATCTAAGAAAGACAACTGAAATTTTTTTTGGGGTTGAAAATGACATTATCCCAATTGGGATTATGTCAGTATGCCTAGGGTGACATAAGCCCAAGTAAAAAAGGGTACCAAAATAGCGGTCATCCTTCAGCAATAACTAGGCGGCATACTCTCCTTGCCTAATTATGCTATAAAAGGGCTTCTAAAAAATGCATTCGCCGACTGTGGGTCCATCCAATTAACATGAAAAATAAAAAATTAAGGAGCACGCGTAGAATTAGGAAAGATGTTCGGCCTTAAAACTCATTAGGGCTATATCCGCGCAATTGTATTATTATTGTTACTATTATTATATCTACATTGCACAAAATTATGCTGTTTAACTCAACTGACAATTGTCTTTAATCCTTTGAGCCCTTTTATAGTACTAAAGAAATAATTACAGCGCACACACACATGTGCACGCAAAGAAAAGCCTTTCTACATATCGACGCTTCCAAACAAAACTGTACTAAGTCTGAAAACTGTGTTTTGCAGGAGAAGCTCTCAAAAATTTAAACTCGTTGTATGCTAATATTATTTTTACTTGTAACTTCTGTTTTGATTGAACGATCAACACACAAAACTCGACAATATAAAAGTCAGGGTACACTTTATATAAAACCGTAGGAAAAAATAAAAATTTGCTACATGGGTTTTCATGGCAAGCTCTCAAAGTTTTTATTCTGTAAAAATCTCGAATTGTATTATATGTACACTTTTGCTATTACTTTTGATTGGATTGTCCGATTGGTACCAAAATTAGACAGCATCTAAATTAGGAAACGCTCTACTTGAAAACGCTAAAAACGGGAAAATGTGCTAAGTCGACTTAGTACAGTATTGTTTGGAAGCGTCGATATAACGTAAGCAGGTATGTATGTATGTATGTCTACAGGTATACATATATTACAAATTGTTAACAATATGTGCTCACGGCATTAGCAGCGCTACAACACTGTCAACCATAGCGTTAATAACCGGCTAAAACTGCAACAATAATAAGCACATCTCACACTGAAAAACTTCAGTATATGAATACACATGCTTTCGCCTAAACGTATGCAATGTTTACATACATACATACATACATACATACATACATACATACATACATACATACATACATACATACATACATACATACATACATACAGGTGAAACTAATAAAAGCATGTTAACAAAAAGAAAGAGATCACTAAACCTAACAACTGAAATATCTACATTTTTACAACACGCAACTACATAATTGGTAACAATGCCAATGCCAATGCCAATGACACTGTCTGGCTGCCATGTTTGCTCCTTGTTGGCCTCCGGGGCGTATGAGCGACATTTTATATTTGGGTTGGCCTGCAGGATGTACAAGTGAAACGATTTCTTTTGTTCTACGAACTATTGTGCTAATACAGTCGCGCAAATATGCTTATTTAGTTTCGCTATTGTTTGTATATTTATTTATGTAGATAATATAATTTATGAGATTTAATCTCAGCATGTGACTAGTTCCATCGCCTCTCCGAATCGTCTGCGTTGCGTTAGTTGGATTGGGCTTAAATGGAGAATGATTGGAATGCATATTGTCTAGATCCTTTGTATTAAGCCTTTTCATTTGAGGGCGATTGCCATAATGTCGCTTACTACCTACATAAATATATACATTACGAATGACTCTGAGATTGGAATCTGTGATATGCATAAACATTTAGTACATACGTGGATGTATAAACAAAGCGTTGATTTTAAAAAGTTACAACGGAGGAAAATAAAATAAAGTTATTTACATATACATACATACATATATGAATATAGTACATATAAAATAAATAAACACATGCATACATATGCATGTAGATATGTATGTATTTTTAGCTGGTTATGTACATCTGCATTGGGGAGAGGCGTGCGTGAGTAGACGTTTCATCTGTATGAAAGCCCATAAATAGCATTACAATAATAACCGTGATAATAAAAACATTTCCACAATACGGAGATACGCTGAGTGAGACCAAGAAGGCAACGATACCCGGATGTGAGTTTCAAAAGAACATTAGTTTATGCGAAAAATTTATATCTTTAAAGAATATTAATTGTTGAATTATTGTGTGGACACAGAAGATTTTTAATTAATTTTTATTTGGCGAAAAGCGAACAAGTTCAAAGCTACGTATTACCAGCGATGGTAGAAATGATAGCTATTTCGAAGAAAACCAATTCTTCATCATCAGATTTCTTTTCGGGGTCAAGCCGGGAATCGAACTTAGACCCACCGCGAGATGGTGTAAATGTTAGCGACGCGCTAACCCACTCACCCAAACACGGCCTGGTACGCAGTTGAACTTTTTGTCGCTTTTCTTTTGCCACCTTTACTCGCCCAACATTATTGTTGTATTTTTATGTACACATGATTTTCATGAGATAACACAAATTTGTTGAGTCAGTTTAGAATATTATAAAAAAAATATAACGGATGGGTCCGAAAGATCCTTAATTAAAAAATTTTTAATGTTTCTCTTAGAAAAATATAAAAAATATGTGTGTATGTATACTTTTAGGAACTTGAATTTATAAATCGACGGCTGAATATAAGATCGCCCTATTTCAAAAATTGTTTCAAAAACGACCTATTTGAAAAATTGTTTCAATAACGTCCTATTTCAGATTTTCCTTCAAAAACGCTCTATTTCAGAGAAAATTCCATATACATTTCTCTGAAATAGGGCGTTTTTGAATAATTGTCTGAAATAGGACGTTATTGAAACAAATTCTGAAATAGGACGTTATTTAAACAATTTTTTTGAATTGAGCGTTTTTGAAACAATTTTTGAAATAGGGCGATCTTATTCTGAGCCGTCGAAATGAAAACTTTTAGAATGAACTGATCTGCTAAAAAAATTGGTTTGGAAGTTTCTCATTATAAAAGATTGCGAAAGTAAAAAAAAAACATTTTGGATTTCAGTAAAAAGAAAATGTTATAGTAGGAAAGTATGTATCGTCGTACCATACGAAAACTAGTACCCGGTTTTTTGTGTCTGACGAAAACTATCACTTAAAGTTTTTGGCCGACGAATTCCACATATAATTATTGCTAATTTTCGTCAGCCAAAAGTGCTTTTGAAGTGCTAGTTTTCGTATGGTACGACAATATATTTTGTCGGTGATGTGGAAGTTTTGAATGACAGCAACCGCTCGCTATAAAAATATATGTTAGCACATTACAACAAGGCAGGAAGTCATAGCTTCATATGTACATATATGTACATATGTATTTGAGTAAATCTTGCCTGAATCTCGATATGACAAAAGGGTTAATTTGGCGCTACAAAGAAAAGTCTCTCGTGCATACGTAATTGCATTAGTTCATGTTGTGCGTATGTGCTATTAAAAAAACACACACGGCCTATATTTTTGTAGATATTAAAATAAGTGCTACGGAAATATGATTATACATATATTTATACTTATAATATTTGTACATTCATATTATGTGTGTATATTTATACTCTCATAAGTAGAAGCTGGCTCATTCTAAATACCTTGAATAGAAAATATACCGAAAACTTCCTTGATAAATAGGAATATAGCGCTCTTTTTACGCAAACAGGGATCATCTATAGATCCACTTTTTTTCACTTGTGATCTCTTTTTTTTTTTTCTTTTTTTTTTTAGAAAAAGAGTAATTGTTACATATATGATAACTAAGTATTTGTTTTCAATTGATCATTTAGAGAGCAATCCACCTACTACATGTAACGTAAAAGGAAGCGTAGTATTCATATTCGAAATTTTGCGCGATTTTATCGTAAGGGTCATTTTCGTGAAATTTAATTTTTGATGCAAATTTGTTCTACATCCCTCAGCGCATCACCTGGTAAAATATTTTAGCTGAGATCCCTATAGTTGTGCCAAAAATTGGTTTTCTTTTTTATCGCAAGGGACAATCTATACTCTTTTCTTGAGCTCGAACTTATCGTATCACCCATATAAAAAATATTTAGAATATTCCTAGTTTGAAATCGAAGGTGGAAACTATATTACCATGACCCCATCATTAAAAATGCAAAAGTATGGAATAAGACACTTGTATTTGCCATATAAAACCTTTTTTAAATATTATCGTAAGGGACATTTATTCAAATACGCTCATAAAACATTGAGGGCGAAATTATCAAAATTATGATTTTTTCAAGAAAAAAAATATCAGGTTCAGTATATTAATTAGCTTCTAATAGCGTGTTCAATTTCATTTAAATATACCAATAAAAAACAGTAAAAAAAACAAAAAAAAAAATGCTCTCTTATAAAAAGTCGCACAAAGGGGTCGATACGAGTACACCCTCACACTTTTCTATTGGGATATTTCGAAAAATGGTATGTGCACGACGGAATGTGTCGCGTTGAAATGAAAAAAAATGAAATTATAAAGAAAATCCGAGGGATATTAAATTAAATGTGTAAGACTTACTGAATGTTAATAATATTATAAATTTTCGGTAAATCTGCAGCTGTAATTTCGGCATTAAAGCATATTTACTATGGGAGTAGTGTGTACGTAGGAATATTGCATAGGTATACAAAAACATTCACAGATAATACCATCATTGGATTTTGTGGAATTTGTGCCAAAACGCGAATGATAAAAAAAAGTGTCGGTGTCAGCATGAGTAGCATTATAATAATATAATACAATGGCGCTATTATAACTCTGACGAGTTTTATGGCCGAGCTTCTTTCCCAATTCGAGGTGTGCTCCTTTTTGTTTTTCCTACTAATTGGGTGGACCTACAGTTTTATGCCGGCTCCGAACGGCGAATGCATTTTTTGTGAGAAGCATTTTCATGGCAGAAATACTCTCGGAGGGTATGCCACCCACTGCCGAAAGGTGACCGCTGCTCTTAAAAAACCCAATAATTGGATTTTTACTAATTAGAAAAATTGTTTTGGTGTTTTGCTCGGACCGTGGGTTGAACCCGAGACCTCTGGCATAGCAGGCGAGCACTCTACCCACTGCACCACAGCGGCCAGCAGTAGCATTACAAATTCATAAATATATGTACATATGTATGTAAATATATTATGATATTACATACATTCTGATCGTATTTGGAGGCAGAAGCTTTGGCTTTGTGTAAAATGATTTTCCACCCTTTCTTCTGCGACCGCAATTGCCTGCGCAGTACGTTATTTACTGCCGCCACTCGACATTAGCGACGACTCATTTAACTGCCGCGAAATTCTACGAAAATATTAGACACATAAGGGCTTAATAATATGCGGTGTGTGTGGCATATGCACTTGTATTTATCTACATAAGTATGTTTCTATATAAATAAGATATGTGCGTCTGTGTGATTGTATCCCTGCAAAAATCAATTGGATTATATCGACGCTTCCAAACAAAATTGTACTAAGTCTGAAAACTGTGTTTTGCAGGAGAAGCTCTCAAAGTTTAAAGTCGATATGAAACTTCGATTGTATGCTAAGTATATTTTCACTTGTAACT
The DNA here is from genome assembly GCA_960531455.1 of Urophora cardui. NCBI lineage: Eukaryota > Metazoa > Arthropoda > Insecta > Diptera > Tephritidae > Urophora > Urophora cardui. Next base: position 90,406,055 of record OY482671.1, on the reverse strand, counting down.
TCTGTTTGGATGGAAAGATCAACACCAAAACTCGACAATATCAAAGTCAGGGTACGCTTTATATAAAACCGTAAGAATAAATAAAAATTTGCTACGTGGTTTTTCATGGCAAGCTCTCAAAGTTTTTATTCTGTAAAAATCTCGAGTTGTATTATATGTACACTTTTGCTTATAACTTTTGATTGGATTGTCCAATTGATACCAAAATTAGACAGCATCTAAATTAAGGCACGCTCTACTTGAAAACGCCAAAAGCGGGAAAATGTACTAAGTCGACTTAGTACAGTATTGTTTGGAAGCGTCGATATGCTCCATATGTGGTAGGTTGGAGTACTTACAAAGTGACCACTAACATAGCCCAAACGACCGAATCATGTATCTGCATCGGTTCGTAGTTAACCGAACTTAACAAGAAGAAAATGTTTATCGCGACGACGACTATTTGTGTATACATACATACTAACTACCCAGTTGGAAAAGGTAATGTATGGCCATCTATAAATGGATATAAAGGCCATAGGATCTATACATTCCAGAATGCATGATTTTTTTCATTGTGATGTCCTAGAAAAGTCATGCATCCACTTTTCCCTGCCAAGGTAAGGCAAAAAGGAATGTTTGAATGAGAGTCGCTCTTGACGTGATCTCAGTGTCGGTTTATTTTCTCACTTAAAAATAAAAAATTCTTTTTTTTTGCATTTTTCTCTTCATCCTCTCTAAATCCGATTTCCAACTAGAAATATGTAACTTCACTCCAGCTTGTTCTCCTCTGCTTCTCTCATTGCCGCACCATCTTCGACTTCACTGCTTCACCCAACGCCTTCATATAGTGGGACATTCAACATTATATTGATCTTTAGTTCCGCATTTATACGTCCGTTTTTCGAATTAGGCTCTGTGAATTGTTGTCGTCATTGTAAAAAGCAAAACTAAAGAAAACCTGATTCTCCTAATTGTTTTTTTTTTTGCAAGATTCAATGTTATGACAACTTATCTACCTCTTCGCTTACCTTGGGTTCCATTCTAGAGTGTATCCGATTTCCTATAAGTGGGAAGGTATAGATGAGAGCCGATAACTGACCTCTTCGCTTACCGTCGGTTGCATTATAGAGTGTATCCGATTTCCTATAAGTTGGGAGGTATAGCTGAGAGCCGATAACTGACCTCTTCGCTTACTGTCGGTTGCATTCTAGAGCGTATCCGATTTTCTATAAGTTGGAAGGTATAGCTGAGAGCCGATAACTGACCTCTTCGCTTACTGTCGGTTGCATTCTAGAGCGTATCCGATTTCCTATAAGTTGGTAGCCACACAACATAGAGTTTATATGAAATCATAGTTTTTTTTGGAATACATACTATAATGCAAATTTTTCGTACATCTTTTCATGCGTACGCAAGGTCATGCATGACCACCTTTCCAACTGGGTACATACATACATATGTATGTTTGAATGTATACACGTCAGTCGTCGTGGTCGCGATATACTCCATTGCAATGTTAAATGGACCATATTTTTTGTATGAAATGTGATAAGTTATGGAGTAATCGGTTGGTCCATAGCGAGCACTCCATGGATTAGCGAATGGAGTACTCGGAATTTTTGCAGGGATATAGAATCTTTTAAATGTCTTGGAGAATTTACTGTTCTGACAATATTAGTGAAAAAATATTATACTCATATATATTTTATACCTAGGCTGACCATAAATATGAATCGAAAATGAGGGACAAAATTTCAAATGATATAAGTACGAACATATATTTATGAAACTTGAAATCGTAAAAAATATTTATTCATCAAATAATAGGCTTACAAACATATGTAATTCACATTCTCTTCAGACTTTTTGTTTTAACAAAAATAAACAAATTTGTAAGTTTAATTATAGGTATGTATCTACAATAAAGCAAGCATAATGCTACAATAAAAAAGAATTTGGTAACTTAGTTTAATGTCCACAAATCAATTTTAATATGATTTACCAATTTCTTTCAAATTAATTTGCCACACAGCAGCCACAAAAATTGCATTCCAACAAACATATAGTCAATGAGGATGGTAGTTATTATCGATAACTGCTTAAATTCTGATGAGAAAAAGGGCTGCCACCTCAACCTTTTTAATATAAAAGAGATTTTAAACAAAAAGGGGAATATTCATAGTCAAAATAAAATATTGATTTTAACTAACTTAAAATCAGCTTTTATCAAGACTATGAATATGCCCCAAAATAAATAAATGAGGGACAAATGAGGGACACTAGGAAAAAAACAGAACAGAGAATTTTGAGGTTTTCCGAAAAAACCAAAATACGAGGGACAGACGTCTGAAAAACAGAACGGTTCCTCAAAAAACAGAACGGATGGTCAGCCTATTTATACCATAACTGCGTACTTGCGAAAAAAATCATAGCAAAAAAATTATTAAATTATGCAAACGTTCTTGAAATATGTAGCTATTTTTTTGGTTCGTTGACTATTTGGAATTATGTATTTAATAATCATGTCTACAAGTTTTGGTATATTTTTGTATGTATGTATGTTTAAACATCAGAAGACAAGTAAGAGTCAAAAAAGCTTTCTCTTGTCGTTGAGTTACACTGGATTCATGTGCTTCTTTGTTAGAAAAATTACTTGAAGGTAGTAGTACCTCGGTGTTTGGTACGATGACAGTAGGAGGTTTAGTTAGGGTTAGAGTCCCACACTGACGGGGTAAAGGCTTTCGGTGCTTCCTATTCGTAAAAAAAAATAGATATTCAAATTAGTTGTGTAAAATATCACCTCTAGTTATCTCTTAGAACTTATCCTTCTGTAGTGCCAAATGATAATACATATGTTCTATTTTCGATGACTTAGAGTCGGTCCTTTCGAATGGATTCATTAAATGCAGCACAAGCTTGTTATCTTCCATCACAGTTTCTTTTCTCACATACATATATGTATTTTTAGATACGCAGCTGTTTCACCTGCGCCAAAAGTTCGCTAGTTGGTTTGTGTTGTACAAGTTAAAAAAGTTATTAATTAAATCTTTTAACATTCATGACAAATTGAAATTGCCAGCTGTGAAACGCCCTGTCATGAGGCTAGCACATACCTGCTGGAATACTGATGGTATCCATTCAACAATCAATTACTCTTACTAGCTGGTTTGCTATGCAAGGAGCCAACGAGGAAGTGAACATTTGGCTGAAGTTGCGATCATCGATGTTGCAAGATAATATATTGCCGCTGCCATTGGCGAAATGTTTAGAATGGTAATTGCTGATTTGTATGTGCCCTTTAGATACTTTCTTGGTAATTTTCTAAGTGGCAAAGTATTTTCTATTCTTTTGCATTCATCACATGCACTGATAGGCTGCTTTTAAGCAAATAAAGACTCGTTGAATGGTCAAACAATTTAAATAATATATTGCTCTTAGCTGTATTCGAATTTCCTCTTCCTAGGATTTGCTGACCAAGCTCAATTTGAAATTGCATACCCTAATTAATTTGCCGAACAATTTTCTTTATTTTCCATAATATTACTTGGAATGAAAACGGATTTTAAAGTGGTTTAAAAATAGGTTTACAAACTAAAAAGCGAAAGGGTTGTTCAAATGAAATAAATAATGAAACATTTTATTGCATATAAGATATACTGACATGCAAACTTTATAATTCCTCTACTCATATACAGGGTATATGGTGCTTTATACTTTTGCCACTTTTTTGTTGTATGTACAACTAATTGATTTGTTCAACGAGCTACACCAGGAGCTAGCAAGTCTTGCAACATGTGCGTGCTGTGCTGGCAATGACAAACTATTTACACATATACATAGATACGTTCACTAGCGGTATACTTCATGCAACATTTGCAGCGAATGAACCGATACTGGTGAGTGCGAGTACAAATGTTTTGTTTTTGCCTGCAAGATCATCAAATTGTCACACCCATTTTTGGCATGCAACAAGCAAGCTGCCATGCTGATGCCACCATCGCATTAGCTACTGTTTTGCGGTTGAGCTGGCAACTCGGCAAGTCGGCAACTCAACAAACAAACTCAGCTACTGTGCAACATGCACTTGTTTCATCATTATGTATATGTATATTGCAAATATGCATGTACATATATATGTATGTATTGTATGTGCAACAGCATATTTTGTGCGCACGCGTAACTCATCAAACGGTTTAAGTATTTACATGGCTCGTCAATTCGTTTCGTTGTCGTTGGATGGGGAGGCGGCTGGCAGCAGCTGTTGTTGTGTTCAGTAGCCGTTGTACGACCACACGAAGTGAACAATGTTGCCACATCACAATAATGGTGTATTCGCATGCAAACTGAAGGCTAGCGGCTGGCAGCTGACGGCTGCCTACAATAAACGCGCTGTTCAAAATTATAGCAAAATGAATGCCATAATATTGCACCGCGCCTTTGCTCGACAGTCTGATAACGTAACGAAGGGGAGGACAGCAAGTTTGAACAGCTTGCGGCGATTTTCACGGAGTCTGCATGGCATAGGTCATTTACCAATTGCTTAGTAGTACTTCATAAGGCACAACAGTCACTGTCATGATATCGACGAAGATAATTTTCCTACTGAATCGCAGGCATTTGATTTGAGCCGTTAATGATTTTCTTGCACTACAGCGAAGCTTATACCCAGCACTGATTAAGTAGCTTTATTTTCTATCGTACTGTATCCTCATAAATATTTATAAGCATAATTTTTTAAGTAAAAGATGTGCTGAGTGCAGCCGAACGGGCAGTCCTTGGCCGGATATAAATCCTGGTCCGTCCGATACTCAAACCCTTGAGCTGCAGTTTAGTTTGTGTTGAAAATGGTCAACTCCATTTCAGAACTCACATGTTCCTCATTTATAGGAGGATGTTATTCTATTCAGCCTTTTTTGCTGCCAATTTTTGAACTAAAATACGATACTGCTTTTAATTGGACGCTGACAAAATTATTATCTTGAAATATGGAAAAAATATTTAAAAAGTTTTAAAAATGAAATGTTCCACTTTTTTCTTTTGAAAAGTGGGTGTCGCGCAATTTTCGGTATTTTTTTTTTTTTTGCAACAGTAAAACAACATAAAAATCTCATTAATGCGCAGCAAGCAAGGCAATCAAGCTTACGCAGAACCCAAAGCCAATTGTCAATTTTCAATTATTTCATGTTTTTTTTTTCAAAGGCGTTCACCGAAGCTGCTATGTAGAAACAGCATTAAATAACAAACATCTCGTGCGCATACAATGGCTCAACAAAGAGTGCGGAGTAGAGAAATCGGAGCGGGGGAACTGCGTGCTTTTGTGCAAACTTACCAATGGGCATGCGCGCGCGTTCTTGCTGGTACAAGTGGAATTTCTTACAAGACACGTATTGTTGGTTATGTTATTAGTGCAACAATAGCAACTACACACGCTATCAAGAAAAGCATAGATTATAACAGTAACGGACAAAAAATTTGGACTGTTGTAGCACAGTGTTTTGAAATGATGAAAACAACGAGAAACCGATGCAGCCCGAATTTTCTTGTTTTCAATAGATATTTAAGAGTAACTTTGAACATTAACTCACCACTAAAAGGAAGTTGTGGAAGCCGTGCTGACTTTGCTTTTTACCAGCAGACGATAAATTTGCTGCTAGAAGAATGATTTTTCGTATGGCATAGGTAAGTACATACATACATACTTATGCATGTAAGTCCAATAGTCAAACTTATTAAGCTAAAACAACATCATACATAATTACTGTAATCTAACCATTCGAACATAATAACAATAAAAGTTAAATAAATTATGGATTTTCTCAAACCGACCATGGTGAAGTGAAGAACATAGCGCAAATGACTGACGATCGGTGGCAAGCACTTGTTGCATCTGTGGTTGTTTTTGTTGTTTACTGTCAGTTGAACATTATGCTCTTATTCATTTTTGCTGCCATCGCGCATCAAGAAAAACAGCAAAACAGGGTTGCTCCAATAGTAGCGCCTAATAAGTTGCTTATGCGGCGCACCACAGTGACCGAACGATCGGCAGCACCGATAAGCAACGATCGTTTATCTAAGCACCGTTAGACAATATTGAAGGAACAAAAAGACATATTTCTGGCGAGATGAGACGATGAGGCAGCAGTATTTGAAGCGCGCTGATGGTAATTGCTTCAAATGGTTGGGGCAACATTTGGTTGGCCTTTTCGCGATCATTGTGTCTATATTATTACTATTTTTTGTGCTTAGCTGAAGCATCAACGTCGTAATTTTCAGTTGGTAGCGATAGAAATCGATCATCCTCTCGGCCTGTCAGCCGTGATGCAGCCATAGGAAAGCAACTAGTAACTAAATAGTCGAAGCATTCAAAACGTTCAGCAGCGTCATCATTATCAGCATCGGCGCCATTATCTCGCTGCGCATAGCCGAGAGATTGAGCAGATTGAGCGGTGCGATAGGCCCAACACTGTGACGGTAAATAGACACTTACTGGCCGGCGGCAAACAAAAAATAGCCATTAAATCATGTACACATGTATGTATGTACATAAATCAAGACTTTTTTGTTGTTTGTATGTACGTGACGGCGCGGCGCAGCGCGGTGGTGCAAACGATCAATGATGCCACTCACCAGATTACAGCATTCCACTAATGACCCAGTTTGGTGGCTGCTGTGCGCGGCAGAAAATGGCACATTGCAAAGTAGCTGGTTCGGTCAGGAAAGACACTAGAATATCGATGAGGCGGTTGGGCTTGGCATTGGCCATGGACGGAAATTGGCGTTAGGCGCGAGCACCGACTTTTGACGTCGCCGTCAATGACATGGGAATTCGCGATTAGATCTTGCATTGCAAAAGAAAATTATTTCATTATCTGTTGCAGTGCGAGAGCATGTAATACATGTCTCACCTTGTTGTGGAACTAAATTATTTATTTTGGTTAAATTGAAACGCCAAAGGGCGTATTTAATGCATTTTCACGTCCAGAACAATTAGTCGTTCTGTGTAGTTGGCAAATCTTAATATTATTTTGGTGAAATGTTAGCGCCGTTATTTGATGTATAACAAGTAAGGAAGCCTAAGTTCGAGTGGAATCGAACATTAGATACTCAGCTGTATGCTTTCATTGTTTGTTTGCATTTGATGGAAACACGGTGTAGGTACTTTATATAAATCGAGTGCTGCATAAAGTGGGCGTAGCCACGCCCATTTTCTAAATTTTTATCAGTCATCCAACTAAGCTTATGAATATTATTCTTTGTGCAAAATTTCATCCCTTTATGAGTTACAAAGATGTCACGTTACAAATTCCCAAAGGGTGTTCCAGAAGTATCTTTGTTAAAAAGTAGGCGTGGTCATAAACCGATTTCAATAAATTTTTGCGTGTCCATTAACACAAGTTATAAAAGTGTATAAACCAAGTTTCGTCATAATATCTCAATTATTTGTCGAGTTATGAGCTCCGAAATCTCGTTGATTCCTTTGTCTGAAAAGAGGCGGTGCCACGCCCATTTTCCGAAATTTTTCTATTTTTTGTTTCCCATCTATTGTAGAACTCATGCCACAAAATTTCAATGAATTATCTTTATATTTGACAAAGATATCGCTTAAAATGTTTTTATTAGGCCACTTTATGATACCCATATATATAAGTGGGCGTGGTCGTCAACCCATTTCGCTAAAATTTTGAACATGTATTACTACAAGTAGTGAAAGTGTATACACCAAGTTTCGTCATAATATATCGATTATTTGTCGAGTTATGGGCTCAGAAATCTCGTATATTCCTGCTTCTAAGAGGAGGCGGTGCCACGCCCATTTTCCAAAATTTTTTTTTTTTTTTTTTTGTTATATGTCCATAGTTGGACACCTTCCATAAAATTTCAATGATATATCTTTATATTTGACAGAGATATCGCTCAAAATGTTTTTATTAGGTCACTTTATAAGACCCATATATAAAAGTGGGCGTGGTCGTCAACCGATTTTGGCAATTTTTCGTCAAAACATTTGCCTAAGTAAGTATATCACGCCTACCAAAATTCATCGATATATCTTCAATGGTTTCTGAGTTATGACTCATAAAACTTTCAATGTTTGCCCCTTAATAAGTGGGCGTGGCACCGCCCATTTTCCAAAATTTCATCATATTTCTTCATAAGGGCCTGAGCTCAATACGTGTGTGAAATTTTATCACTCTAGCTCTATTAGTGACTGAGATACAAAATTTCCGATTTTTACTATATAGGGGAGGTGGGCGTGGTCATGGTCCGATTTCGCCCATTTTCAATACCATCCGTTCCTGTCTTGATACCAACTTACATTTCAAATTTCATCAAAATATCTCAATTTTTGCGCGAGTTATCGTGCGTACAGACGGACAGACGGACAGACGGACGGACATGGCTCAATCGATTTCTCTTTTCACCCTGATCATTTTGATATATATAAGTCTATATCTATCTCGATTATTTCATTCTGTTACAATCCACCGTTAGGAAATCAAAACTATAATACTCTGTGTACTAGTACAGCTGAGTATAAAAACGGCGAAACCACAAATTGAAACATTGATCTACATATTTGACCAACCTGCGAATACGCAAAAGAATGAATAGGACAGGGAGTATCCGTTTGTTTGTTTGTTAACGAAAATCGTCACGTTTTGGAGAAAGCATTGTAAATTAGGCGCTCGTAGTACTGCTAGCGGAATCTGCGGGATTTTTCAAAACGTGTGCATGCAGTAATAGTGTTACATGTTTTATTTCACATTTGGTGATTAACATTGTTTTTTTATATTAATAAAGCAACCAAGAACCTACAAAGAAACATTTATTTCAACAAAGTCAAATGTGCTGATGGTCGAAAATGATTTATGGTGAAATACTCAACACTCATCTTTCGCTGTGAATAGTTGTTGAATTTTTTTCCACTTACCCCCAATAAAGAAAATTAAGCTGATGCTCAATAAGATTTGGAAGAAGAGTGTTTTGTTTAATATTTTCTAAGTGTGTATATTACTTAATTTGCAATGATTCAGTCGTTTGTGTTGCCCAAAAGACTATAATTTTTTTTTTTCGAATACATTAATAACCACAGCCAGCAGTGCATAGAGTTATCTAATTAGCCTGTGTGTTATAAGATTTTAAAACACTTAACGATTTCAGGTAACTAAGTTTATTTTACTACATCAAGTTTTCTTTGTTCCAGTGGAGTGTTTTTTTTTTTTTGTACAAAATAGCTAAGTTAGTTTCGTTGGGCGTAGTTAACTATGTAATACGTGTCACCACTACGCTATTAACTACCACTACTGTCGCGATAGTGGGGCTTGAAAAATTTCCAAACAACTAACGTGAGTGGAAGTTGAAACTTTTTCCACTACCACTAAAAATATAAGTACATACATACTAGACATATACGCCGCCGATTGACGCCACCGCCGCCGCGCCGATTACCTTCATAATCGGCCGCCGCCGCCATAATCCGTGAAATCGGCGTATCGGCGCGGCGGCGTGCGCTGGCGCGCCATACCCGCATGGAGCGAGATGTGTACATATTTTCCTAGTTTTGCTAACTGCTAAAGTTCTTCAAAATTAAAAAAAAAAAAAAAAAGGAACCAATCGACGTGTTTTGACGTCAGGAACACGAAGCTGAATGCGGAAATTTTTTTATTTTTTGCCGGTTAAAAGTTATTAACAAAAACTTTGGCTGTTCCCTACTTTACTAGCCTCAGTCCTAAAGAATTTAAGCTACTGGAAAATTTCAAGTCCTTGGCTTACATAATTTTTTCTCAGATACGGAACTTTTCTGGGATCTATTCCATTTAGTCCTACTTCTCGAGGTCTGTTGCTAATTGTTCTACTCAAAACTGCACCATTTCAACCCTCCTTGATATCATTAGATGCCGAAAATGATCCCAAACATGCCTCCAGAATCGAAAACTCATAGTTTGAACGTAAGAAAGTTGCTGTTTTTGAGTAGCCCTCACAGTTGTCGAACCTCAGCCCTATAGGGAATATTAAAGAAGACGATGGGGGATCAAAAATGGAATAATAAGCAAGAGTTATGGAAAAAAAATTAAAGAATCTACTTAATACCGGTTGCAAATTGCGCTGATTTGGTCAACCCTATGCCACGAAGAAGTAAGGAAGTTATAAAAAATAAAGGAGCTTCAACTAAACATTAGTTTAAATCTAGCTGCAGCAGTAATATTGTAGTTTATTTGAAAAAAACAATCGAATTTAAAGTTTGTCCCTATTATTATTTCCAACTTAAATTATACATTTCATTATTTTTATTCATAAAAATTAAATTATTATACAAAAACCACCCCAGAGTCATTGAAGCATGTCCTGTCCGTGTAAGCATCAATATATGGTAATTATTATTTGGTCTTAAAATGAAATAAATGGAGAATTGCAAAATTTTGTCCCTATTATTTTTTCCAACACTGTATATACATTAGAGTGGCCCTTAAGCCCAAGGGAAACATTTTTTTCTACTTTTTTGAGACGTTACCCCCTGAAATGGTTTCATATACGAAGAAAATATGCCTTGTATAATATTTGCTTGATTGGTCAACGTTAACCCGTGCCACAGTGTGTTGAAATAATGAACCAAGTATTATATGGTTCAGTGGACGTTTATATTGGACGAATTCTCTTATATTTTTGAATTTTAGTAGATTACAACGTTGTTATTAATTACACTCCACAAATAAATTATTTATAAACAAAATATACTGATATTCTATATATTGAAGTACTGAAATGTCATGGATACTTATTTACTCATATATGTATACATACAAACAATTTAAGAAATGCATATTTTTCATGTAATCGTACATACATATTTATATGGGAAATTTATAAAATAAGTGCCCTCTATTAGTGTAATTGTACATTCTCGTACATGCATACACAAATAAGAAATACAATTCAGAACTTTAATTCTCTTGAAAGTCCATTGAAAGCGTTTGAAGAGCAGTGTAATAGCTCCCAAATAAAAGAAATGAAATAACTCCCAAAGAAGGAAATGAAATAAGTCCCAACACACTGCGAGTTATTTCATAACGAAATAAGTTCTATTTTGTATGAAAATATTTGTAGTTTTTTCATTTGTTTTTTGGAGTTACTTTATTTGGGAGTTATTTCACTACGCCAGCGTTTGCTGCTGACAATTTTGGTATTTTTTTTCTATAACACATTATTCTCAAGACCAATATCCACATAGTAAAACCCGCAAAAAATTGCCATAGCTGTAGTTTTGTAGACTACTTTAACCCTCCAACACCCCGACGATGAGGTCCCCACATTGAGACTCTATCATGACTAGTGCTGGACCGTCTCGATATTATATTTCTGAATCATTTTCAAACGGTAGTAACACTGACTACGCGTAAAATGACCATGATACGGACACAAACTTTCCCAATGCCGACAGATACTCACTTTTGCTATGTTTGTAAAAAACTAATTTGTCTCACATATGCTAAAAAGGTATGTGTGGCATGTGCTTCAGTTAACTGACTTCACCAGTTGGACGTTTTAAAATTATTGTATTGGAAGAAAATAATATAGACTACGATTTTAAATTAATACATAATTCTTAAGTGAAAAGTTTAATTTTTTTGTTGTACTATGTTGCTTTATACGTAATAACCAAAATTTAATGTCATCTACATACGTACATACATCTTCTACGATTCTTGCTACTAAAGCAATTTTAAAATAATAGAAGTATTTTGATTAATTTCATGAAAGTTTAAACTTGTAAGTATCTCAGAGTTAGGTTTTCGGGTATACCTACGCACATACATATATTTATCACGGCATAGCCAAAAGAAGCGCTTACTAAAAGTGATGTTGCCAATTTTTCAACTGCAACTCGTTGTGGCACGGGTTAGAGTTGTTCAATCGGGCCAAAATTTTCAGGGTATTATTTTTTTATTAACTGACTTTCGAAAATAAGGGCCACTCTAATATACATATATTTATTTTAAAGTGCCTTATATATATATAAATATGTACATATGTAAATATATGTATGCATGTTTATTATCATACAAAATAATCAATGAATTTAAATTTATCCTTACATATGGATTTGTGTATATTCTTTAATATTTATTTTCTTTATTTTATATTTTAGTTTATGTAACAATTGTTTTTTGCTGTTAATAAAAAAGTTTCAACAATTTAAGGTGGAAATTAGTTTATTTATTCCATTCAGCCAGCGATATTAAGGTAACTAAATAAAATTAATATTTGAATAAGGATTGTGATTTGTAGATTTGGGGCAGGCGCGCCGGCGCGAAAAAGCACAACAAAGTCAGAAAGGATATCCAGCTAAATTGTGATCAAGGCTAGAGCCACTTTAAACTTCGAATAGCCTATCCTATTAGGCTGTAAAACCTCTAAATTACAAAAAGCAGCTTACTGAAATTCCTTCCATTCAGAAAGCTACAACAGCATTTACTAATACATGTGTATAACATATATATGATTGTGTTCCGGACGAGCCTATCCCATTAGGCCGATAAAATTCCTAAGTTCATACACGCAGCTTATTGGAATTCCTTCCATTCCGAAAGCTGCAACAGCACTTACTAATGCAACACACGATTGTGTCATCGATAAGCCTGCCCTGTCAGGCCGTACGAACTTTTAATACTATACAATCAGCTGCTTGGAATTCCATTCCATTCCATTCCGACGGCAAAAATACATGTATAATGAAAATGAATAACATAATAAACGAATATAAAATAAAATAACGTACATACTCTTAGTAAAAACAAAAACATTCACATACCATAATAAATGTATTCATAAGTATTTATTTTATATCAAATAAAATTTTCATCCATATGTTATTTGAAGCAGTGGCAACGAATAACGTCATTGTGTTCTAGGTTAAGATTCTATAAAAATTGTCATATTCTCCAAGAATGATACAATAAAAACTATATCCGAGAAAAAAAAAAAAGTAAAAAACTCGTTTCGGATATAAATGTAGCAAGTTATAATGTCTTCGTTTTCGCTAGAAGACATTATTGTTATTATTGAGTGATTTGTTGAAGTTAAAAATTTTGTTTTGCAAACTTCGATGTTTGTTTTCCTATTTTCTGCCGATTACGCACCGAAAGTATTCCCCACAAGTGTGTAAAACACAGCAACGCGGAATCGTTTCGGTAAGCTGAAAATACCGAGCAAAAAATGTCGATCCGATGTCGTGCCGAGTAATGTGAAAAGGCCCTAAGTAGTGAACTGCGATTTTGAAAAAGTGATCGCAGTTGCGATTTGTGATTTTTTATTCACAGTGAAAAAATCACCGTTTGCGATATATCGCTCATCACTACACCCCATATACAGGTACGTTACACATTTTCATATACATGGCCGCAAAAGTAGAGTGAACGCCTACACGTTACATACAAAGTAATCAGCGCAGTGAAGTGTTAATCCAATGAGCATATCACTATCTAGCGTACATTGTAAGCTGTAGGTAGGCAGTTCGAATCCTACTCCGCCAACGTTGTAAGGTGGATGTAGGCGGACTTAATACAACTCCGTTTACAGGGTAAGTTGTTGGTAGGCACCTTGAATCTACTTTCGCTTACCTTGTAAGGTAACCGTATGCGGACTGAATACAATTCCGCTTACATTGTAAGCTGTAGGTAGGCAGATCGAATCTACCTTCACTTACTTTGTAAGGTGGATGTAAATTCCGTAAACTTTACCCAGGCTTTGCACTTTTTTCCCCGAAAAGATTTTAATAGCTGTCTACATAATTGGGATATTTGAAATTCAATGCCACCTCCAGTTTTCCCAGATCCACTAATGCCATATTAGTGGTACTTGATAGTTAGTTAACTACGCCTATTTATGGTCAAAAGCTACTAAATCTTTAAACACCACCGTAAGCTGCTCTTGACGTTGTTACACCGTCGGGCTGGTAAGAAGAAATGACTTTGTCTTTATTCGGATAGTCTATATTCTAGAATCTAGACGCATATCTCGTATACTGCAAGCAACTACACAAGCTTTTTATCATCTTTCAGACTATAAATATATGTTCCGTTTGGCTATAATCCTGCTGACCTACTTACATGCATATTTGTATGTATGTATATTTGTGTTTGAACATATACCTACATATAAACTTATCAACAATTTAATATTTCTCGGCCAACATTGTTCCGCTATTCAATAGCAAAACACAAACAATTAGATTTTAATACACGGTAAACTCGCAATATTGCCTGCAGGTATATCTATATGTAACTCTCTGCCATTTGAGTAACTACTCTAATAGCGGATATTACAACAATTTCTATAAATAATTTAACGTAACCCACTAAACAAACGTTCCACTGCCCACCTACCTAATAGGATTCATGTGCAATTGTTTAATATTTAGATACATACCTACTAGCACATCCCTCCTCGTATATAAATATATTTTACGATATATCTACATACATATGTATGCAATGTACAAAGTTGGTTCATAAGAAAACTCATTACGCTGCAAGGAGATTAGCTAAAATGATTTCTTGTGCGCTTCTCTTGGTCAGGAGATCAACATATGTATGTACATATGTTTGCGCGTACATCTTTCACAGATTCTTCAGACTCGGTGTATCACGTACGGGCCACACAAAATCAACATTGCAAGCCTTTTCTGCGTACGTTTGCACAGGCTTCGGCAAAAGTAATGACGACCAAAGAAGTCGAGTTAAATAAAAAATGTATAAATTATACACATTTTGGAGCAAACTACATACATATATACCTACTTGTAAATTTTTATGTGAAATAGAAATATTTTGATGAAATTCCAACCTTGTACTGACTTTTATAAAAATGTCTTAGTAACCTCGCGAGAGAGCAAGTTAAAAAGGCTTCTTGTCAGTTCATACTTATATGGATGAAATTTTATTTCACTGGTTGCGACTAATTTCGAAAATCATCTCAATTTGTTGGTAACTAATTTAAAGTATTTAATATATATTTTTTTTTAATATTGTACCGCAAATAGTTTACACAGTTTATGTGTTTAAACTTTAAACTATACGGGTTTTCTTTCCACCATCGGATAATTGATGTAAAACCATATTCTTCGTACAAAAATTATAAAAAATGGTATAGATATGATGTATTATGTAATTGTTAAATGTTCTCTACACTATTAATTCAATTACGTTAAGTTCAGCTCTCTAAATATTTTACTCCACCCTGTAATCTCGGGCATTTGCCTTGAAGGTGCAGCACTTTTAGAACAAAATTGCATGAATTGTATTACATACACATATATGTATTTACATATTTTATTTATATACAGAGCTAATTCGCTTGAATTTTTTCTTATGCATACACACATATATATTAATATAATATAATACACTGGCGCTATTAGAACTCTGACGAGTTTTATGGCCGAGCTTCTCTCCAAATTGGAGATGTGCTCCGTAACTTTTGTTTTTCATACTAATTGGGTGGACCTACAGTTTTATGCAGGCTCCGAACGACGAATGCATTTTTTGTGAGAAGCCCATTGCCGAGAGGTAACCGCTATCTCTAAAAACCCAATAATTGGGTTTTAATTAATTAGAAAAATGTTGTTGGTGTTAGTCCGGACTGAGTTTAGAACCCGAGACCTCTGGTACAGCAGGCGAGCAATCTACCCACTGCACCACAGCGGCCACATATATATTGGGAATACCAATATTAGGCCAACATTGTGATCCCGAGATATTTTAAGTAATCCCGTGATTGGACTTCAGCCAAGACTTTTATGAATATGATTCAAAATTCATTAAGCATACCATGGAACGAACCCATTTGAAATCTACTATAAACTAGGCATGGGTAACACTGCGCTGCGCCGCGCAATTGCGCTGGCGCCAACCCTGGTGTTATTGCGCTAACTCCGATTTGGAAAATGCGCCAACTCAATGTAGCGCCAACTCAATGATGCGCTATTGCAATATAACACTGACTCAATTTCGTGCGCTAACACCAGCACCAATATAGCGCTAGTGTAAATTGGCACCACCACAAAGCCAATAACAGCACAGCGTATATGACACCGTCACAATTATATATGCTAACGCCAATACCGAACCAGCGCTAATACGAAAGGGTATTGATATTTTACTTTCACAAATAAAGAAGACAAAATTGACATTATCTGTGAATAGGAGAGAAAAATATAATACAAAATAAATTAAATAAAATATTTATTATCATATAGTTTATTTTTGTTACGCATGGTAAATGGTAAGGGGAAATTTCGATATAATGCGCCCGGACCCGGAATCTTTCTTTTTAATAGGGTGGAGCCGACACTCGTATTTCATAATGAAGATGCCGAAAAACGAGATGCCAGCATATTTTCACAAATATACGCAAATTATTTTTAAAATTAAATTTAATTGTGGCACAATTATTCTGCCAGCGTGTATGTAAGCAGAATTGCGCAAAAAGAAATAAAACGGGTATAGTAGACAGTAAGAAGCAAACAAGTGTTATTTATCGATTATTCCATGGCAATTGCGCTAAAGGTGTTATTGCGCCAGAACCGTGCGCGGCGCCACGGTTGGCGCTGGTGTTATTGTATCAGCGCCAAAAAAATTGCGCCATTACCCATGGCTACTATAAACTGATTTTAAAAATTACCTGTTTATTAATACAGACACAACATTAATTAAGAGCGTACTTAAAAAGTCGTTGAGGAACGGGTACAACACAAATAAGTATTGAGATACCAGTTACTTTGTAGAAAATCAAAGATCGGCGAGCGACACGCTTATGTGTACTGAACGACCTGATACATTACCTACCACACACACAATTGTCCAAAAAAATAATTTTTCTTAAATAAAACTGGCTTTATAAAAATACATATTAAGTAATCTTGAACAATTTCGCCAGGGGAACTCCTACGGAACCACCGGAAAAGTATTACCTACTTTGTACGAGGGCGGATAGAGTAAAAGTCTTTTTTCAACGGGCAGGGCTACTAACGCCTACCTTGGTCAGAGTATATCAGGTGCGCTAATATTGACGCTAACACGTCGCTAACTGCCTCCCACAGAGGACTGACACTTCAGTGCAGTCAAGTTTTTTACCGGAACACTAGTTCCCGCGATTTCATTCAGTTGGGATCGCAGAACCGAGAAACGAGGGCATGAAAAAATACATGTCCTGCGTCGTGCAGCACCCATGCCCGCTAAGGAACTGAGTAGAGTGGAAATTGAGGTCATCCTGCTCTCTCTCTGCCCAACTGTTTATATTAGCAAGTAACCAATAAGTCCAGCAACATTTAAGCAAGGTTTGCCAGCGTTCCTGCCACAATAGTGTGAGTTTAGTACCGGTTTCGTTGCACTCAGGGACCCTAATTATTATGAGTTTTATAATAAAAATCGACATTTAATCATTATATATTGAGTTTTTTTATATTTCATCAAAAATAATCATTATTTTTTTAGTTTTATTTTTTTTTTATTGAAAATAAAACTCATTCCTTGAGCAATAGTTTATCTTTAATTTTTTTCGGCCAAAAATATCACTCATTCACGAAGTTATAGCAATGGGAATGTATTAGTAATTACGTTTCAGAGCACTTAAGAGACGATCTGAGTTTTTCGACCAAAGCAAAAAAATAAAACTTAAAAAATAATTTGTATTTCTGAACGATAAACATCGCTCAGGGATTGAGTTCCATTTTCAATAAAAAAATAAAACTCAAAAAATATTTAATGATTTTTATGGATATCGCTTAAAATTTTCCGATCATAGTCGAATCGGACATTGCTCTTTCATATATGCACACACACGTACTCGACGATGTTTGCAGGTATTGGATAATTTTCCATTGAAAATATAACGAACAATGATTATTATGGGTCCCTGGTTGCACAGCATATTTTGCTAGTTTCTCGAGCTTGAATGTCAATCGGTGATATGTTTGCTAAAACTTGCGCAGTATCACCAGATACTGTTCGAAATGCGGTCATGCGGTGTACGGCGTGTAACTACTTAGCATACAACTTTCAGTTGAGAGGATCAGCCCAGATCGGTGCAGCGTATAGAATGACAATCTGGCTAGCAGATGTCACCGAGTTGAGCGCACTCAACCTTGCTCATGATATTATGTATTTGTATAAAGGTGTTCGGGATCCCGAGGCCAATAGAAGCTCATCCCGGGATTTACGGGACACATAAATATGTATACCAGTTATCTGGTAGATTGTAAGCAGCGTACATGTTTGGGTTTACTACGTTAGACAGGGTCGAAAAAAGGCGGTAAAAGTCCCTTGAAAGCTTACATACCTATGTTGAGAGGGTTTCGTGACAATTTTTTTTATCCTTCGAAATGTCGCTGAAATGGTTTTTATTTTACTTGTAACTAGGTATATATGTTATTTGACATCCGATTTTTAAAATTGATATGCCATTATTTTGGTCTTGGAGTTGAATATACATACTAAGGTATATCCTTTTAGCTCCGAAGGCGTTTTCAGATATCGCCAATGCCTTTGCGAAGCCGACCATTTATCAAAACCTAAATTTTACAGCAGAGCTGGTGGGATAGTTGATATTTTATTAACCGTGATTTTAAGAACTTGTTACTGAAATAATTTTTTAAGATGTGTATGTATTGTCATCGATGTCGCGAGTTCATTTCTCATCTCATTTTTGCCACAAGTGTCAAATAGGCAGTTTTGCAATTGTTCTTATTAAAGGGCAAACATTGAAAGTTTCACGAGTCATAACGCAGAAACCGTAGCAGATATATCGTTGAAATTTGGACAAAAAATTGCCGAAATCGGTTGACGACCACGCCCACTTTTATATATGGGTATTATAAAGGGGCCAAATAAACACTTTTTCCACTCCCATAAAAATCGAGCCACTCTAGTGTGCATATGCATGTAGGCATGTGTGTTTAATGCAATATTATAACTTTTACGCTCAAATTTAAAAATTGTTATTATAAATATTATGATCGTCTTAAGTGAAGATACACAAGGAGATATGTATGTAAGTATATATGAATGTGCAACAGACTATTAAAGCTCAACTAAAAAACATTATAAGTATGTGCATACGTAGTATGTTTGAATTTGGCGCATGTGTTCCAGCTTTATATGTGCCACAATGTGAACAACTGTGTTGCATGAATGGCTCCTCTAAAACTCCTCCTCTATTTGATTGCTTTTGACAGATTCATGTATGATTATGAGTAGGTGCATACATATGTATGTATAAACCTGTGCACTTATATGTAGTATATACGCAGGTATTTGTATGAGGTTCTACATAGACAAAATCAAAATCGATTCCATTCTGTTCGACTTGAGACGTGACCTCAGAATCAAATGAGATTTATTTTACACATATATGTGCCTACATACAAGTATTTATGTAAATAGTTTGTGCGGCATCACAATATCAGAATATTGTATGCGTTTGTAAGTTCATAACTACCCTGCAGCGAAATCAACTAGTTGTAAACTAATTGACAACTAGTTGGCCATACAGCTCAACTAGTCAGCCATCTATCTTTTTTCCATATTAGCAACTGGTATTTTTAACACGGTGATGACCTAGGAAATGGCAATTGTCAGTATCCACACCAGAGTCATACCACTTGACTGACTAGTCAGTATCCACACCAGCATCATACCACTTGACTGACTAGTCAGTGTAGATATCAGAACTATACCAGTTGACTGACTAGTTTTACATGCTACTCCAATGAAAATAAAAATTGCAAAATAAAGTTTCTAATACATTTATTTATTTATTAGAGTTCGATATTTAAATTAAAGAATACAGGCACATTAGATTGTGATCTTGCATATTAAATATTTAGGAAAATCAACATTAACATTGTGAATAAGTAACACGTTGACCATTCTAAGCTTGACATTTATATTGATGATTTTCTGACTTTATACAAACATATCATGTACTTTTTTCTATGGCTGAAGTAGTATCTAATATACTGGGCTATATTAACATCTCAAACTATGTTATATTTGTGGTATTCACCTGATTTAATGATCCAACAATTTGCAACCAACTAAATCTACAAGGGGCCTACTACGCAGGGTTCGAATACTACAACAACAATAAAGAAGTTGCTTTACTTTTACTGCATACGTGTTCATTGCAACCTCCAGAAGCCCCGGATGCATTCGTTTTTAATTTAAAACCCTTTTTTTGACAAAACTTCTTGTTTCATAACTAATCTCAATTTGTCCCCTATGAATCTAGTTGGGCAACTCCCATAATTTATCTAGTCAGTTAACTGGTAGGTTGGCTGACTAGTTTGGACTTTCGCTCCAGGGTATACATACATGCATTCAAATATATGTATGTATATATGTATGTGGTACAGTTTGTAATTCCGTGGCGATGGTATAAATAAAATTAGATCATATTTTTTACCACAAATACCTTTACCAGCCTGTGCTGGCCGAAGTTTTGTTTTCGCAAACACATCCCACTTGGCAGGTATTGCCAAAAATAGCTGCGGAATGTCCCATCTCCCCAAATGTCTACTCAGACTTACTTTACTCACGATATTTAAAGGGTAGTTTCCAACCATAATCTCTACCAATAAAATGCAAGTGGTATTTATAATAATAATAACCCTTTTAAGCCGGAAGAATTGACACAATTTTAAAGCCTTTCTTCGAATTCACTGGTGTCAGCCCGCCAACCTCAAAGTATGGTTTATTCCTCCGCACCGCAAATCACTGGCTCTAAGTGCTATTAGATTAGATTAACGGCAGTGGAATCTTAACCCGCATACGATCCTCTACAAGATAGTATGAAATTCGATTAAGTTAAAATTTACATATGCGTGAAATGAGAAGACATTTTATGTTATGATTAATATAAAGTTAACCAATCCCCATAATTTTTAAATAAAATTATGCCTTTGAAAAGCAAATATAAACGGAAAAATTCTGCAAAAGCCCTGCAGGGATCCATTCTAATAGTTTCTTTTTCGGACCAGAAGTGATGCTAAGTGAAAGTTCTTGACATCAAAATGACTCCCTATACCTCTACAGTAGCAAACATGCATCCTTTTTATTTTTCTAACTTTTTAGAAAAAGCCATCTTTACATAACTGTTAAATCCGGACTTTTATTTTTTCTGACAAAACGAAAGTACCAAATTTATCTAAATCACATAAGCCTTTCGATTTTTTTTTATTAGAAAGAACTTTTATTTTTATAATTTTTCATTCCTGTTTTTTTCTCATATTGGTGTCATACATAAGGGTTAAATAAACTGTAAGCTTAGTGGCATTTTCTTGCATATTATGGACATCTATTATGTAGATGTGCAGCCATTTGTATTGCGATTGAATATTAATAATAAGTTTTATGATTCGGTTGGGTGGGCTGGTGACGCGAAACGGTAAAACAGATCGCAAGCGGCGCGCACATAATGAATGTAATCACGTTACGGCAACATTAAATTTAATAACACCAACCCAACCAACAGAAAACAAACAATGAGAATACGCGATGAGTGGAACTGAGGTAGTGCTGGAAAACCATCGATAGTGGTCCCATCGATTGACCATCGATAGTTTTAAAGACAACCATCGATAGTATCGATGGTTTAATATATGTACGTAGGTGGCCCGTTAAAGGGAAATGTGGTACTCAAATATTTGATGCACATATACATACATATGTATGCATGTATGTACTTACGTTCCCATATTTAAAAGAAAACAAGTAAGGAAGCCTAAGTTGGAGTGGAATCGAACATTAGATACTCAGCTGTATGCTTTCATTGTTTGTTTGCATTTGATGGAAACACGGCGTATTTTATATAAAGCGAGTGCCGCATAAAGTGGGCGTAGCCACGTCCATTTTCAAATTTTTTATCAGTTATCCAACTAAGCATATGAATATTATTCTTTGTGCAAAATTTCATTCCTTTATGACTTCTAGTTACAAAAATGTCAAGTTACAAATTCCCAAATGGTCTTCCAGAAATATCTTTGTTAAAAAGTAGGCGTGGTCATATACCGATTTCAATGAATTTTTGCGTGTCTATTAACACAAGTTATAAAAGTATATAAACCAAGTTTCGTCATAATATCTCAGTTAGTTGTCGAGTTAAAGGCTAAGAAATCTCGTATATTCCTTTGTCTAAAAAGAGGCGGTGCCACGCAAATTTTATAAAATTTTTCTATTTTTTTCCAG
This sequence comes from Urophora cardui, assembly GCA_960531455.1. Classification (NCBI taxonomy): domain Eukaryota; kingdom Metazoa; phylum Arthropoda; class Insecta; order Diptera; family Tephritidae; genus Urophora; species Urophora cardui. The sequence goes on along the minus strand of OY482671.1, from coordinate 90,383,832 downwards.
TCTATTGTGGAACTCATGTTTCAAAATTTCAATGAATTATCTTTATACTTGACAAAGATATCGCTTAAAATGTTTTTATTAGGCTACTTTATAGTTCCCATATATAAAAGTGGGCGTGGTCGTCAACCGATTTCGCTAAAATTTTGAACGTGTATTACCACAAGTAATTAAAGTGTACACACCAAGTTTCGTCATAATATCTCAATTATTTGTCGAGTTATGGGCTCAGAAATCTCGTATATTCCTGCTTCTAAAAAGAGGCGGTGCCACGCCCATTTTCCAAAATTTTTGTGTTTTTAGTTTTATGCCCGCAGTTGGGCTCCTGCCATAAAATTTCAATGATATATCTTTATATTTGACAGAGATATGGCTTAAAATGTTTTTATTAGGCCACTTTATAATACACATATATAAAAGTGGGCGTGGCCGTCAACCGATTTTAACTATTTTCCGTCCAAACGTTTGTCTAAGTAAGTAAATCACGCGTCCCAAATTTTATCGATACATCTTCAATGGTTTCTGAGTTATGACTCATAAAACTTTCAATGTTGGACCCTTATTAAGTGGGCGTGGCACCGCCCATTTTCCAAAATTTCACCAAATTTCTTCATAGAGGCCTGAGCTCAATACGTGGGTAAAATTTCATCGCTCCAGCTATATTAGTGACTGAGATACCAAATTTCCGATTTTTTCTATATAGGAAAAGTGGGCGTGGCCATGGTCCGATTTCGCCCATTTTCAATACCAACCGTCCCAGTCTCGTTACCAACATGCATTCCAAATTTCATCGAAATATCTCAATTTTTGCGCGAGTTAGAGTGCGTACGGACGGACGGACGGACAGACGGACGGACGGACGGACATGGCTCAATCGATTTCTCTTTTCACGCTGATCATTTTGATATATATAAGTCTATATCTATCTCGATTATTTCACTCTGTTACAATCCACCGTTATGTGATTAAAACTATAATACTCTGTGTACTAGTACAGCTGAGTATAAAAATTTGATTAGAAACATTATAAAATTAATAAAAAACAAAAGTTTATGTAAAAAGTTCAATACAAAAAAATAAATCTATAACTATTCAAAGTAAAAATACTACATACACACATTTGCGCATACACAGTTGTCCACAAAATAATAGGAAAGCCGAAATCAAAACCTAAATTGCTCAGTTCTCAATAAAAAAACCGTTTTTTTGCAAGTTTTTTCATAAAATTATTCACTAATCTTTTATTTATATATTCACAGCCCACATATTCCAATCAAGTACCTTAAAAATTGTAAATCTCAGTTTTTTTGATTAATTTTTTTAATAGACGTTGTAGTTATGTACCAAGTAAAATATTATCGATGGTTAAAAAAAACCATCGATAATCGCTATGGCATCGGCCCCATCGATAGTATCGATAGTTCAATCGATGGTTTTCCAGCACTAAACTGAGGCCAAGTGGCATTCCGTAGCCATTCGCAGCTCACATCGATTCATTGCTTGACAAGCACACAATTTGACGTTGATTACTATGCTGTCGTGTTAATAACGAAAATACATACATACATACGTACTGATACATAACAGCGCTGCTCTTCTGCTTCTGCTTTGGTTGCTTTTGTTGACTTTTCCTTATTTTCTACTTTCTAGTTCAATACTGAAGTTTTAGATTAGGCATTGGCAGCATTGGGGCAATCTCTGATACATGTCTACACGTACTTATTCAAATTGCTTGCGGCTTCGTGGCAAAAATCATAAGCGTATAACGTGCAACACACACACACACACATAAATATTCGCATATGTTTGCAATGCACTCACTCATGCTGTGAGGCTGCAGAGTAATTGCTGCCAATGAAGGCCAGTAGCGGGAGATTAGTAAATCATCGAGCGATGGCCAAGGCACAAGCCAAGTAAAAGCGGATATTTGTGAAATTATGGACTTTCATGCATCGATTTTTTAGAGTTATTCGGAGCGTTAATTTAGATATTCGTGAGTGAAGGAGACGCTTAGTAATATGAAGTGCTATTTTCTCTTCGTTGGTGGCTACAATTAATTAATTCCTATAATTCTGGAGAAAAACGAATAACCTTTCCTGATCAGAGGTATATATGTCGTATTAAAACTAACCTAGAAAATTGTGCAAATCTTAGTAAGAAAAATTCTTCTTGGACTTCAGAAAGGAAACACTTAGAGTTAAGTGTACAGGTGTTTTTTAAACAAATTTAACACCACACGAATCGACATAAAAATGTCGATCTGGCAACATCAAACGCACCATAAGTTTTGTTGCCATCGCAAAATTCTAGCCAACTTAAAATTGATTGCAAATATTCAAAACGCCCAAAACACCAAAAACTTACAAAAGTACTTCAGTAATCGAACGCTTAATTAGCCGATTTCAGCACTTGTGACGCCTCGAATGTTTATTTTGGCCAATAATGTAAACCACAATGAGAAGGAATTGTAATGGGAAAAGAAAGAAAATAACACAATGAGCAAATTGCTCCGATTTCGAATAACGCAGAAAAGGATTAACCGAAATAAACAAAACCATTTTTGTATGTAATCGGCCGGTTGATAAAGTAAAAAAATAAATACATAAAAACCTACAACCCATGATATATTTGGACATGTTTAATATCTGCGACCACTGTCTGTTGAAACGTTGAAAGCTTTGTATCGCAAGCCACAAAGCAATGAAACCTGCCAACACTCCGATGATAATGCCAATAACAGAAGCGAAGGAGGACGCAAGTGAGAAAAGACGTGTAGTACTCGCAGTAGTTGGAGATGATTCTTGGTGGGGAATTTGCGTTTTCTTTTTTGCTTTTTCATCTGACCTCAAGTCAAATGCATACATAAATACATATGGGCACGAGTATGTTTGCCTTGATTCTTTGCACGCCCAAACGGAGCAAAACTGTTTGCACAAAAGAGGTCCAAAATTGAAGTGAAAATTACAAATCATTTATGTGTATGCATGTCTGTAATTTTACCGAGTTTATGTGTAAACATTACAATAAACATCTTAGAACAAAACTGCCGTACTGTACGTGTTGATAAAAGGACCAACCGAGTATTTTGAAGGAATCATAACCGCAAATCTAATGGTATTCGTTGATCTTTTCAGGGAGATCGTTCGATTTATCCATTACACTCTAGGTACCAGAATGAAAAGATCTAGATACATCCACTTGCATACAGATACGGTCATTCTCATAAGATGTAGATAGCTCCCATACAATCGATTATACATACACACAACTTTTATAGTATAAATTCCCTATGGACACAAGCATGGAACTTTACAAGATTTGTACTCATATTGACCCGAAGAATGTCACTGAACATAGTCAAGTTCGGTGTTAAGTTTCGCTGTAATAAATCTTGATATACATACATACGTACGTAACCTACAGGAACGGTCAGTACAAAATAGTGAAAATCAGAACATGCAACATGTCATTTCAAAGAAAGAGATAATTCTCTCATTTCTTAAAGGTATTAAGTCTTACTTCTTTTTTTGTTGTCGTTTTTTTTTTGTTATTCCCTGGCTAATGAAAACGTATATTTTACTCCATCTGAATAATGCACATTAAGGATAATAAAATGCTTTTGTTTGTTCAATGCCCTGACTAATCGCGTGTTTCGCTCAAGCAATCATCGACTTCACTCGCGACTCGGGATGACTTTGTGCATGAGCTTGCCGATTACTTAACTTGCTGCAAGGTCTTCTACATAAATTTGTATACATATATACGTAACTACATTTATACACATATTATTTGTTGTTCTTCTTTTACGTTCTTTTCGGCATGCTCTTAGCTTTTATTGTGTGCCTTTGTTGGCCTGCCCTCGCCTCGATCCAAGCACCAATAATATACATAAAAATGCCAAGATTGGCATTCAAGGTCGCCAAAGAGCGCCACGTCGTGTAAATCAAATCCGCAGCGAGGCAGATCGGATTTCCATACCTGGCAAAGACGACACGACTGCAAAGTGCTACAAGCCTAAAAAATGTGCAAAGCACCAGTTGATTGCTCCTCAGGTGAACCTGTGCCTCTGCAGTTGAGAAGATCGGCTGGTAGAAATTAACAGACCGATACTGAACAGACTTCACTCAGAGGAGCACTTTCAGCTTGTCTAAGTATTTATCAATGGCACAAACTGCCGAAAATAGAGAGATTGATTGCGATCTGATTTTGGTCATGTTTGTCTGCAGATATTCTCTTTACTGCAATGTAGAGCCATACTTTTTCGAAAAATATTTAGATAGACATCCCGAGAAGAATAAACATTAAGCCAGTTTCTTTTTTCAAGTGCATCAAATTAGAGCGCAAAAATAAATACATAAGTCAAGCTGAAAACTACGCCAGAGTTAAGGTTGTAGCGATCAATCACGTGTATGCAATTACCACAATTTAGAAACTAAAAAATAAATAAAATTTAAAATAGCAGGGCAATAAAGCAAATGACAGTTCAGACGACGCCACGTGAAAGACAGATTTCCCTATTGCAACGCGAAACTTTAAGAGGACGTGGGTGCCGCCGCACGGATTACTTAAGATCGCCGGTCTCAGGCGCTCGCTCGTAAACTGGCCGCTTGACTGATTCACTGGCTCATTGGGCCAGATACTGCAAAGGAGGAACGACGTACATATGTACATACATGGCTACAACGGATGAGACTTGGCAGGCTTTTGTTTGCCATAATAATCTTGCGCCAAGTGAGTGTGTTTCGATGCGCCGCAACCACAACGTGCCACAGCATCTGCCGAGGCAAAACTATACTCGCACAATGACAGTCAATCTGATGTTAGTTAAGAAGAAGAAGAAAAAGAAGATGATTTGAAGACAAGCAGATCGTAAAATTAGTTGAGAACGTCATAGCGACAAAAGAGCAGCGAAAAGATTCGGACGCGTATTGAGGCAGCAAACGATGGGAATTTACATAGAAATTGAGCGAGGCAAAAGGGTAACTGGGTAACTGGTATTCACTGACGGAAGGAACAACAATAAAAACAAACAATTTCTTGACAAAACAGACATTCGTTCCGCCATTCAACCGCCTGATTGGTTGAGGTGGACGGCAGTAGAGCAGCAATGAAACCGAACGGTGGATAGCTGGACGTATACTTCGACAGACTGACCGACAGACAGTCTGCTCTACAACGCATCACATACAAACATACATTCATGGGGGAGCCTCTATTGTAGGAGTTCGCGTGCTTCAAGATGTTTCATTGTGCCTTTTATTTGTGTGCATGGGCTTTAGCTTGCCGGGCAGATCATTAGTTAGAACAAAATGCAAACAAAATTACTCAATTTATGAATTTGCAGGAGGTAAATGTTTTACATGTTAATGGGCTGCAGCGCACGAAACAAGATTGGTTTTGCCACGCGTCTTTAAGAATATTCCGCGAAGTGTGTTGCTCTATTACAGGGTGACTTAAAAAGATGGAGAATAAACAAATTCTAATCATAACAAAAAGCATTTTGAAAATATTGCAGCGAAGATACATATGAGTCATAAGTGTACATATCGAACCCTAAATCATAAAGTGACTCAACTCTAAATTCGAAAGTTTTTAGGAGAGGCAAAAATTGTTTTTCTTTACAAGCTATCTATGGTAAAAGACCACGTGTAATGGTTATTTTCGGTCAAAAGCAGGGACCGAAAATAAAAATTATTATTTTTTTCGATGCTATAAAACTCCAGGGCTAGATTGTGTCCTTGGGTAAAGTTATTAACTTTACTTTCATCCCAGGACCTCCAGGATCAATAAACTGGGCTCTATTAATTTTACTGATTTTTTTTTAAAAAACGCCAGCTATAAAATAAAAATATGGCGTTTTATTTTTTAACGGCAGCGATAAAATACAAATTTGGTGTTTTATTTTTTAGCACCAGCGATAAAATAAATACTTGGTGTTTTATTTTTTAGCTCCATCGATAAAACTAAAACCTGGAGTTTTATTTTTTAACTCCAAAATAAAACTCCAGGGCCAATAACTAGCGAACCCCTTAACCGAATTGCATAAATTTGGTATCAGATGAAAGGTAATTCAGTAAGATTTTGAATGGTGGCACTTATACTAAATTGGAAAAAATTTAAAAAATAGGTGGCAACCTTGGTTTGAGTGATAACCTTGGCATGGGTGGCACCATTAAAAAGCTTACTGAATTACCTTTCATCTGATACCAAATTTATGCAATTCGGTTAAGGGGTTCGCTAGTTATTGGCCCTGGAGTTTTATTTTGGAGTTAAAAAATAAAACTCCAGGTTTTTGTTTTATCGATGGAGCTAAAAAATAAAAGACCAAGTATTTATTTTATCGCAGTTGCTAAAAAATAAAACACCAAATTTTTATTTAATCGCTGTCTTTAAAAAATAAAACTCCAAGTTGATCGATTATTTTTGTCCAAATAAAATATTCCTCCAAATATAAATTTTTTCTTTGGTGTTTTATAATAAAAGGAATAAAACTCCCGGTCCCTGGTCAAAAGAGACACTTATTGAAAAGTTTTTTTTTGCAATCGCGAGATATATGTTCTGTGTACCATTGAAATAGGTGAAACCGCAAGGAGGACTTGGTAACTCCTTAGAAAGTGTATCATTTCAAATTCATTTCAAATTGTAACTTGCAGATATGCCAGTTTTCGTCAATAGCCACATTCTTTTGCAAGCAAGTTCGAAAAAAAAAAAACACTCGCTAGCTTAGCGAATAACATGGAAAGCAACAACATAAACTAAGCTAGTTGGATTGGTTGAGCGAGCAAGTTGAGGTGCAAGCACTTAGCAGTTTCTCGACCAGAACATCAGTGTTGCAAAGTAACAGAATGAAACTATTGTGAATAGCACTTGAAATTGCATAATTAAATACTCATTTTGTTTCGTATAACTCTCTTTTGTGGGTGGCTAAATGAAAATATACATATGTTTCTATTTACATACCTGTTATATGATAAAATTTATTAATCCATTTATTTATTTTTCTCATTTACTGCTTTTAATATTAATAGCTGACACCAGGGTTGCAAATAAGTAAGCAAGTAGTTATTTAGCAAGTTTGAGCGTTATTTTTTTCATGTTCGACAGAAAAAGAAAACCACTAATGTAAATAACAACTTTTACTTAAGGTATTTTTGTAACTTGTGAAACCGCCTGTTTTTAAGGGCGAAAAGGGGAGAATGTTAGTTATTACCCCATGATGATTTTAACATACGAATAGGTACAGCAAGTGTACTTGTTAACTCATCCATGTATCGCCTTACAGAGCTTGCCAACAAACTCAACTTGTTAAGAAGAACAGAACTAAGTAGTAGATAAGCAAAGCGTCGCTAAAAGGCTAAGACACTGCGCTGAAAAATACAAAAGGCTCAGCTAAAGCCAAAAGCTGGCGCATGCTCGCTCGCCCAATCGGTGGTTAGGTCGTAAAAAGCAGAGCTACGCGGACGGCTGCGTCTTCCGCCATTGTGGCTGTTTTGCCACAACTGTCACCGTAAATCTGTGAGGTGACTGCTGTGAAAGCGTATTATAAATCAAATTGAACTGTCGAAGGGATAGACAGCTAAGTGAACGAGTGGCGAAGCAGAGAGGGCTAGACAAAATTGAGATGATACAGTAAGTTTGAAGTGCGCGCTCTCGCACACGTATATACACATATGTATGTATGTATATGAGGAGGCCAAAAGAAGTAGAGAAACCATGGGCAAATAAATAAATTTGCGAAATAGAATGCCAAAAAGTGGCTGTAGAGAATTGGCCATATCTTTTCGTGGAATCTAAAAATAAGCACGCCAAACTAAAATGGCTTTATGCTTTTGGCTCATTTGACTAAATCATTACTTGAGCAGCTGGCTGATCGAACTTAAATAAGGTGAGCCTATCAACTCATCACTTGAAAGATATGAGCTCGTTGCTTGTGATATATGAATGTATGTATGTACGAGGAGTATATGTATTTTCGTTCCACCTACCCACTCTTAACCCAACGCCTTCAACTGCACACATACATAATGTAAGTGTAAGTACCCAATTTTAATTGATTTCGGGCATTGATTTTATGATAGATAGCGCATGGCATCACACACACCCACATGCTTTGATAGCCATGTACATACGTACTTATAACGGTACATAATGGATGTAAATAAATAAATAAATATTTGTTTGCCTTTAAGCAGGAAATGAGGAAATAAATCGCAATGACTTATTATCATAGGATTGCTCTATGCGATTTATTATTATTGTTTTCCTCCTTGCTATTTCAATGTTTCATCCAACTCCACTGAGAAAAATTTGTTATGGGCAGAAGATGCCTTGGTTTCTTACTTAATAACATTTGATCGTAATATGTAGTTGGAATTTGTATGTCATCGACATGCCCTTTATCTGACTTAAATATCGTACCCGATGACTTATTTAGATGCAGAAATACTAGACATATTTCTAAATGCGTACAGAGTTTGAAAGCAATGAAATCTCTTTTAGCTGAAATGCCAAAATTTTAAATTTCATTCGTAAATCTATCAGTGTAAAATTTTAATATACGTAAATCATTTCAAGCCACGAATTTCGTAATTTATGCAACGCGCAGTTAACCCTTGATTATCCTACATGCATATGTATGTAGTGTTTAGATGGGCTTTTGCACTGGAAACTAAATGTTCTACGAATTTTGCAATTTTCTCTATGAAGAGCGCGTTTAAACGTACTATGAATGTATGTACATATGTAACACATTTGGTTTCATAACCCTTAATGATCGATCGACTGACTTAGAAAGAAAAAGACAATTGTGTTGCATACATCCATATCTATGTATGTATGTATGTATATGCAAATCCGCTTATAGCATCCCGTCTGAGCAATCAAATAAATTAGAAGCATACATATACATATGTAAGTGATTTAGATATTTGTCTAAGTACTCTTCTGTGACTGCCACAACATAAATGTAATGCTGTCTTTGTATATATAGCTATTGTTGCATGCCCCGAAGTGGCAGAAGGGAAATTCGTGGGCTGGTATGATATAGAAGGGATTTAGCAGATGCATGATGAGTAATGTGAATTTTTATAAACAAAACGTTTATCAATTGATTACCCCAATATAAGAACGCAATAAAACAAATATAGTAGCGCAACTTCGGGTAAAATCTAATAAACAAAAGAGGTGAATAGTGAAGTTTGATTTTGCGATTGATCAAAATTTTACTGAACTCATAATTGGCTGTGTTCGTTTGGGCAAGACTTAGAGAGTTGCGAAAAAACCAACGCTGGTATAAAAACAAGGGAACTCGATACTCCCGTTCGTTGAAGTAATGAAATTGGAAAAAGTATTTTCCTATTCTCTATTCCGACAATAGCCAAGACTTAATCCCAACCATTTGAAATCATTTTACTTATGTATTAAAAAAAATTGGCATAATCAGTTACGACCCGTTTAAAGAATAGCTGGCATACTCTCTAAAGGTATTTAACATTTTGTATGAAACATGTCAGTTAAGAGAGCAGAATCCAGTATAAGCGAGCAGAGACATGCCCAAACAAACACGCCTAATACATTATTATATTTATATATTTATCCTCAGTGGCATGCTATGGCCTGTCGTGAAACAGTCCTGGAAGAACGGGGAGAAATTCAGTCTATTGCCCGGAATATAATTCCTACGGGTCAACGGAAAACGGGCCAACGGGTAGTGAAAATCTGATATTTTCCGTCGGAAAATCCGTCCGGGCACACACAATTGTGGCGGAAACTGATTTAACATAGGATCCACTAAATAATGGTAGTGGCAAATGGATTAATATCAAACGTGTGCACTCTTGTGTCAAAAGGTACACAAAACATACCAACAGTCGACCAAGAAGTGGAAGCATGTTTTGATATATGATATGGATCCAAATTTGACAGAAAAAATCAACTCTGATCATTTTACCCGGCGGAGAAATTAGAATTGGAGCTAATTATTTTACCGCCGGAAAATTGACCGCCGGCGGAATTTCCGTTGCCGCCGCAATTCTGCGCAACAACATACATTTCTGTGTGTTTTAATTTTGACAGCGGGTGACCGTCGTCCGTTATCCGTTGACCCGTCGCAATTGTGTTCCGGGCGTATAACTTGTTGGAGCGATGTATTTTCGCACACAACTAATAGCTTAACTAAAAAGGGCTTAAGGCAAAGTATAGAATTTAAAGAAATTTTGAATTGATGTTAGTAAAAAGATCATTGAAATTTTGACTGAATTTAGCCTTTGAAATTCTACCACCTAATACCCTAAAATAACTAATACCCAATAAAATATGTATTTAATATTAAAATTATAATGTAAAAAGCTAAAAGTACTAATGTAGAGTTACGACTGTCTTCTTTGCCGAAGAAATAGCCAAAGCTTTACATATTTTTTCTTGCATGTTTTCCATTCATGCGATTTTGCACATGCGTTTAACAAGCAACGGCGTTTGCAAGTCAGCCAAAGCTCATTTGTTGGCAATTAGATGTCCGAGTGAAAAACTAAATAAACGAGCAAACAAAAATATTTGTAGTTTATCCGTCGCGCCTCGTTTTACAGCAAACAGAGACAGAGTGCAGCGGCCAGTTGTGCACAAAACTACCCAGATTACGCATCGCTTCAACGCCAAAAACAATAAAAAGGCGAATAAAATAAAATGGCAACAACGAAAACTATTGACTCTTGCCATCGCGATTGGCTGAGTGCAGCTGTCAGCCAGCCGTTGGCCCGTAGCGCGGCGAGTACTTAGAGCGCTTGTAACATTCGCCATTTGCCAATTAGAAATTCCAAACAAATTTATTCACACCGCGCTTGTAATGACGTTGTTCTATTGTTGCAAAGGCTTACGATTATCAGGCATTGTTGCTATTGTTATTGCCGTTAATGTTATTGGTATTTGTGTTTGATTTTGCAATTTTTGTTGGTCTTCTTGCGTCGTTGAAATACCGCAAACTAAAGACTTAAGCGCCAAACTTGCCTCAAGCTTAATGAGGCGGCTGTGACTGCAAACGCTTTTACAGCCCAATTGACTTCTGTATACCCCACTGCTCTTTGCTTTCAGATTTGATAATTTATTATTTTGCAAATAGCCAGCCTCCCCCGTTAGATCTGAATTTACTGACTTAGTAACTCTCTTTCGTGCATATCCACATTTACAAATAAAAAGTTTTGGGACTAACACTTCAAGTAAAAAATGTTGAGTTTCAATATAATAAACGAACTTTATTCTCAGGAGAATATAACCCCAACTTTCCCACTTCGTTTTAAAATTCACAGCAGATTAGTTAGTATTCGATTTACACTAAATTTTTTTTTTTTGTTAACTTTTTGCTTCAACATTGTTGAGGTTCTCTTGAGTATGAGTGCCGTCGCGTTTAATCGTCGCCACCGGCCCCAATACCATTCGCTTCTAATTGAATTTTGTTTAAAAATTCTTTTTCCTTTGTGTTGTTTTTTTTTTGTGTTTGATAGTCGCGATTTTCATCAACTAGTTACCGACCGTTGCCTTATTTGGTAAGTGACAACATGCGCCGTAGCTAAGTCGCCGCCGCATTGCTGTTGTTGGTGTTAAATGTTAGGGTGACAAATGTAACAAATAAGTGAATACTAGTGGTTAGAAAAAGGCCCAGGGGAACACGGTTTGTAATAGTTCGTGGCAGATAGGCGGCACTTACACGCTGTGGTGCTGAAATAAATACGCCTTTTATTTTGCGTGCACCTTGAAGTGACCGTTCAATGTCTAGTCAGCATAGAGATACATTGGTACAAATATAATAACAAATGCAATTTGGCTATGAGTTTTGGAGTTTTTTAACTTTGTTTCTATTATGTATGTATGTATGTATGTGTGCAAGTAATAAAAAGTCCTTTATTTACTACTAACTGACCCGCCAGACGTTGTTCTGCCTAAAATTTATTCTTATAAAGCCTAAAGAAAAAGTCCTAGATTACCGTGTTGCTCACCATTATATACATATCCTTAACCCTAACACTATCTCTATCTCTCTCTCTATCTCTATCTCTATCTCTATCTCCATCTCTATCTCTATCTCTATCTCTATCTCTATCTCTATCTCTATCTCTATCTCTATCTCTATCTCTATCTCTATCTCTATCTCTATCTCTATCTCTATCTCTATCTCTATCTCTATCTCTATCTCTATCTCTATCTCTATCTCTATCTCTATCTCTATCTCTATCTCTATCTCTATCTCTATCTCTATCTCTATCTATATCTCTATCCCTATCCCTATCCCTATCCCTATCCCTATCCCTATCCCTATCCTATCCCTATCCCTATCTCTATCCCTATCCCTATCCCAATCCCTATCCCAATCCCAATCACAATCCCAATCCCAGTCCTAATCCCAATCCCAATCTCGATTCCAATCCCAATCCCAATCCCTATCCCTATACCTATCATTATCTCTAACCCTATCCTTTTTAACAGTCACCCTGGGCCCCCATTTAGGTCAATAAATTAGGAACGGGGTAATATATCGCGGTGAAAGATATCTTAAATCTTAGGAGAGACGTCTAGAAATGAAATGAAAGTTTCATTCATTTCCATGTAGTCGTTATTGTGTGACGCGGGCGTTATGGTAAAACAACCACATTTTTGATCACATTTTTCCCACATTTTGGTCAATAACTTGGGAACTGGATTTGTCCTAAATTTTAAGTTAGACGTTAAGTGATAGAATGGTGAAAGTTTCATGCAATTCTATTCAGTAGTTTTTGCGTGATGCGCACGCAATCATACAGACAGACAGACAGACAAAAATTCTAAAAATTGTAGACTTGGGTTCCGCTGGTCCAATAACGACCTCTCCTATCAGTTTTTCTTGAATATCTTCAATGTACAGACATCGACCTGTTACAATTTTATTATATGTATAGATGACATATATGGGAAAAACCCTGAAGCAGGAGAAGTATGAACATACGTGAAGTCACCCCTGGGTAGCATGTACGACCCAGCAATGATTGTGGCACATATAATCCATTCCCCGTATCCTTACTTTCCACACTTTTCTTTTTTATTTTTTGTCCTGAAGGTACCCCTAGTCTCACTTCTTGGCAAACATTTTTTTAGACCATTTTAACTTAGTGACTCCCCAAATGGTATTTTTTTCGGACTTTCTGTCTTAGCGTGGCTGCTAATTTATTAATATGTTCTAAAGTTAATCTTCTTGTATTTTTATACTCAGCTGTACTAGTACACAGAGTATTATAGTTTTAATCACATAACGGTGGATTGTAACAGAGTGAAATAATCGAGATAGATATAGACTTATATATATCAAAATGATCAGGGTGAAAAGAGAAATCGATTGAGCCATGTCCGTCCGTCCTTCCGTCCGTCTGTCCGTCCGTCTGTAAACACTCTAACTCGCGCAAAACTTGAGATATTTTGATGAAATTTGAAATGCAAGTTGGTATCGAGACTGGGACGGTTGGTATTGAAAATGGGCGAAATCGGACCATGACCACGCCCACTTTTCCTATATAGAAAAAATCGGAAATTTGGTATATCAGTCACTAATATAGCTGGAGCGATGAAATTTTACCCACGTGCTGAGCTCAGGCCCCTAGGAAGAAATTTGATGACATTTTGGAAAATGGGCGGTGCCACGCCCACTTATTAAGGGTCAAACCTTGCAAGTTTTATATGTCATAACTCAGAAACCATTGAATATATATCGACAAGATTTGGTACGCGTGATTTACTTACTTAGGCAAACGTTTGGACGGAAAATAGTTAAAACCGGTTGACGGCCACGCCCACTTTTATATATTTGTATTATAAAGTGACCTAATAAAAACATTTTAAGCCATATCTCTGTCAAATATAAAGATCTATCTTTGAAATTTTGTGGCAGGAGTCCAACTATGGACATAAAACAAAAAACACAAAAATTTTGGAAAATGGGCGGTGCCACACCCACTTATTAAGGGGCAAACATTGAAAGTATTATGAGTCATAAATCAGAAACCGTTGAAGATATATCGACGAAATTTGGTACGCGTGATATACTTACTTAGTCAAATATTTGGACGAAAAATTTTCGAAATCGGTTGAGGGCCACGCCCACTTTTATATATGGGTCTTATAAAGTGACCTAATAAAAACATTTTAAGCGATATCTCTGTCAAATATAAAGATATATCATTGAAATTTTATAGCAGGAGTCCAACTGCGGACATAAAACGAAAACCACGAAAATTTTGGCAAATGGGCGTGGCACCGCCTCTTTTTATAAACAGGAATATACGAGATTTCTGAGCCCATAACTCGACAAATAACTCTGGTCGAAAAAATTTCAACAAATTTTTGTTACAGAAATAAAATTCTACTTTTCTAAAGGATTTCGGTGCGCTGAAGTCTGAAGTCAGATTTTCTGTAATACGTACAGTTTTTTAGATATTCATGCCCAAAGAGGCGAAAAACGCGATTTTTGGCTATATTCACTCCTCAATATCTTTTAAATTACTTACTTATTTTAAAAATTGATTAAAGCTATTGAAAGCTCGGTCATTTCTCTTGAAGACAAAGTTTTAATTTTTCGGATATCTAATTTAGGTATATAGTAATATATGTTTTTGCACAATAAGGTATTTTTCGTCGAAAACAACGGCATGTTATAGGCGCAATCAAATTTTGTAGTTGCTTAGAAGAATAATTTTTTTTACGAAGCCACTTACATACGTCCATGAAATAATAAACTGCCTAAAAGCGTGCTTCAAAATTTTTAATTAAATTTGTATGGAGAAAATATTGCAAAACTAATGAAGCTTAATATGCAATATTGCAAGTTACAAGAAAGATATCTGAAATATTAAAACGGTTTCTTCAAGAGAAATGTCACCGTTTTCAATAGCTTTAAGTAATTTTTAAAATAAGTAAGTAATTTAAAAGATATTGAGCAGTGAATATAGCCAAAAAACGTGTTTTTCGCCTTTTTGGGCATGAATATCTAAAAAACTGTACGTACTACAGAAAATCTGACTTCAGATTCGGATTCAGCGCACCGAAATCCTTTAGAAAAGTAGAATCTTATTTCCGTAACAGAAACTTGTCGACCAGTGTAATTGAGATATTATGACGAAACTTGGTTTATACACTTTTATAACATGTGTTAATAGCCACGCAAAAATTTATTGAAATCGGTTTATGACCACGCCTACTTTTTAAGAAAGATATTTCTGGAACACCCTTTGGGAATTTGTAACGTGACATCTTTATAACTAGAAGTCATAAAGGAATGAAATTTTGCACAAAGAATAATATTCATATGCTTAGTTGGATGACTGATAAAAATTTTGAAAATGGGCGTGGCTACGCCCACTTTATGCAGCACTCGATTTATATTAAGTGCACCGTGTTTCCATCAAACGCAAACAAACAATGAAAGCATACAGCTGAGTATCTAATGATTCCACTCGAACTTAGGCTTCCTTACTTGTTTTTTAATTATATATGTTGCTATGAGTATATATTAAGATTTAGAGATTTTACTACAAGAGGATCTAAGATAATGTACGATTTACATTTTGACTGACTGTACATAAATATATTTCTACTTTGCCGATTAAATTTATTTGCAGTCTGCCCCTGCACTTCAGCCCAATCAATCTTTCGAGTATCTTCCGTACAATTCTGTCTTCAAACTAATCCGACAACTGAATTGATATGGGATATTTGTTCATATGTTAGTATGTATGGCTTTGTGTGTGTTTTTATATGCATACAAAAATGCACTTCAAAATAGTCATGTGTGTAGTTCTGTGTGCATAATGCGCAAAAATCCCAACGGCACATCGTTGTCAATATTTTTCTGTGCGCACTTGTGCATGACATATTTGCTGAGCAGCTATCAAAGCTGCCTCAGCAACATTAACTGGCCCTAAGTTAGTATGATCATATCCTGTCTAGAGGAGCAGGAGAGGTTTTCATCTTTTAAGCAGTCACGCGGATTAGTTGTCCGCTACCAAAACTAGTTGGTTAGGCATTGAATTAAATTTTGTGGAAGTCATTGCGTAGCTGAAATTAATAAGCAGCCAATAAATTGTAGAAGGCGCCTCCGTCTCCACCTCCTCCTCTTCTCTGCCACGATCGGCATTTTTTTAGCCGCAAGCAGAGAATGTTATGACCCGTCACTGCTGGCTTCGGCTGTGGCTGGAATCGCAGCGGCTGTTATAGTTGCTGGCGTGCCACCAAAATATGCTTCGAACCTGCATTGAGCTGCTAAATCATTTTAGAAAAAGTTCGCAGTTGCAAGCAAATCTAAACCCACAGAATACGACCGTGAAAGTACTAAGGCCAAGGCATTTTGTGTTTGCTTGTGTAGGTTCTGTTGGGTAGATGACGACGACTACGACGAACACGAATATAACGGAGAGGATGATGATGATGATATGACAGAAAATTACTGCGGTTCGCCGATCAGCAACACAAATCTTTTGACAGTTCCTTTCATTTGTTTGTTGCGCTGTCAAAATCTCAAATCGCAAACTCTTCAGTCCGTCCTCACAAGAGCGGCGTGGTGGTTGAAGTCGTTGTGGTCCTGAGCTCGGCGGCAAAGCCCACTTCAATACGGTTTGGCTTTGTCGTTGCTGTGTTCCCTTTTACTCTTCTCTACTTACATATGAACGCTAGGTCTGCGTTGTGAAGTGTGTCCGCTGTGTGCGATTGCGTACGATTGGCTTCCAAGTGAATTCACGGCCAACCGACTATTGTACCCATTGCACGTACTAAAGCTGAATATGTTGATCCCTTTAGTTTTTGCAGTACACAGTTAAAAGGGGCGTCGGAAATGGCCATGATCCTGCCACAATTAAATATCATTGTGGTATTGTCATCGTCATTGCTGTCAGCATTGCTATTGGTTTTGTCGTTGTCACGGTGACGATTGCTTTTGTGTCATGCCTTAGCCGCAGTCGATCCGATCCTCAAGTTGAGGCTTGGGCTCTGGCTTCATTAACCATGATATGTTAAATGACAGCAAAAACAAAAGAAAACAAATTGCCAAACAAAACAAACAACAAAAAGAAAAAAAAAATGGAAATCCCTGAGAATAGGAATAAAATACTGGAACTTAATTTTTTTATACAAAGCGAATGAGAGCAAAAAGCGTATTATTTTCTATATTTTACAAAAGCTACTGAAAGAAACGATTTATTTCTTAATGTCCGTCCCGCTTCGCTGAGACAAATCCAAAAACAGAAATCCTAAAAAGAGGAATTCAAAAGACCGAAAATAGAAATCCGAATGACTGATAAATCCAAAAGAAAGGCATTTAATTGACTGCCATAGTTTGTATGAGAGCCCCTCTTAAGAGAACATTAAAAATATGCCTTTAACCTTCCCGGGTTAAAAATATCTAAGTATGGGTGTTTTGTGCAATTAAGTGGGGCGTTTCTCAAGTTTGTATGCAGCATAAAGAAATCAGAAGTTACTAATTTTTACCCTAAGATTTAAATAAGTTTAATCTTAAAATTAAATTTAAAATTACAGTAAGGATTTTGACCGATAGCAGAAACGCAGATGGAAACAGAGAAGAGCGAACTCGATTGATGAACATATCTTCTTTTTGAGCAAATTCTGTATTGAAACTGAAAAACAAAAAAAAATTCATGTTTCGTTATTTGTAAGAATATACCAAAATAAATCTATATATACACTGAGAGAAAAAAAATATATGGAGGGGTCAAAGAAATTGTTTACCTATTTTGAACACTACTTTCTTTGTTTTGAGGAAATTTTCCTTAAAACATGTTAAAAGGTTTATAAAATATTGTTGTTACATGCGTTACCATGGTTTTATATACTTGTTTTGAAAAAATTCATACATTAAAATAATGAAAAATTCTTTAAGCGCCATTCCATTCCCAACTTTCCTTGTTTTGAAGACTTGATTTCCTTAATTTTGAGAAATTAAATTCCCATACAAATCCCCATGGCAACGAATTTGTTTGAAAGTTTTTTTATGTTTTTTCCACATTTTTGAGAAAATTTACACAAAACAAAGAAAATTTTGTATTGGGACGCGTGTTCAAAATAAGGAAAATTATGTCTTTGATCGAGAGAAATTTTTTTTTTGAGTGTATAAGGATGAAAGTTTGTTTGTTTGTATGTTTGTTCCCTATGGACGCCGAAACTACCGGGCCTATCACATTCAAATTTTGACACAATGATCACCTGGTATTAGATTGAAATTATGACCACATTTAATTCTGGTATCTCAACCCCTTCCCGAGATATAGGCCAAAATATGGACCCAGATTCCTCCGAAATATTTTTCTGCATTATTGGTATCAAATTAAAGGTATCAATCAGAGCTTCTATAGGGAGTTCATTCCATTCCAATTTTCCAGTCGGTTCTCTAGATAGAGATCAAAACGTGGACCCGGATGACCCCAAATATTTTTGCGCAATATTGGCATCAAATCAAAGGTGAAGCTCTGGGTTTCCATATATATTTAACGCTATATGGATATCTCAATCGGTTCCCGAGATTGAGGCCCAGGCATGAACCGGAATAGGTCGAAACAGTTTTGAGCAATATTTGTATCAAAATATAGTAGTAATCATGGTATACACCGATATGTGGACCCGGATGGCCATTGGAAGTTGTTGATAAAGAACGTGAGAGGGTGGGAGAGAGAGAGTAGTATAAGATGAGGAACAGATAGAGGGAACGGGAAATGCAGAATGGTAGGGAGACCGATAGGAAAGGGAGTGGCATAATGTGATTTGTCGCAGCGAAGTGGGACGGGTATTTGCTAGTACATAAATAAATGTAAAAGGATAGTACTTAAGGCGGTTGAGGTCTAGTTGTGATGACTTGCGATGTCCGACGAATGAATGCGAAGCCGCAAATGTCAAATGGAATTACTCTTTGGTGTTCTTCCTCTCGTCAACTGCGCAGTCATAGGTGCAATGGTCATTTAAATTGTCGTTTCGGTTGGTTGCTTACTGCAAACACCTTTCGCCTAAGCATTCTAGTTACCCTTGTCTACTCCCCTTTTTATTGTTGTTGTTGTTTTTGCTGTTGGTGTACTCTCAAGTTATTATGGCACTTGCAATGTGTATATTCTCTTCACTTTAAGATCGTATACCCACAAACGCACGCGGTACAACTTACCGACCATTGACCGCAAATAAAAACAAAAAAAAACAGTGACTCGATCCCTGGAGCTCTTGGATGTTAGAGGCAGTGCCGTAGCGAGCTTATTTGGCGCCCGAGGCAAGCTTGTTATTCCCCCGCCCCCTGTTCAAAATACAGGACAACAAAACTTGTACTATATAAGAATAAATGGCAAATTTTTTTCAACAAATTATTCATGCATACTATATCGTTGGCTTCGTGAGCAAATGTGCTAAGTCCATTTCTGGTAACTTTTCAGGAGAGACAAAAAACATCCTAACTTTTTCTGTTGTTACTATTTTAAAAATCTGAAAATGCAGTTTTCTTCCTCAGATGGTGGTGATAAAATACCAGTTATCGGCACATTTTAATATAAAGCTTGTACAAAGTTATGAGCTTCTTTAGGACTTAGCACATTTGCTTTCTATGATATTGTTTTTTTTAGGTGGACTTAGCACCAGGGTTTGAAATTGCTTAGCTACTTTTGCTGCATTTGCTTTTGCTTTGCTTTTGCTAACGAAAAGTAAATTAGCAAACTCGGCCAGCCGAGTAAAAAACGAGAACACGATTCATTCGCTTCAGTTTTCAGCTGAGCCGTGTTTGCTTGTATAGTTAAGCCAGAGAACGTAGATGAACAGAGAAGTTGCAACTACGAAAAATCGTGTAAAACGTCAAAACTGAACAAAACGCTGGTAGGGCATCCTGTTAACGTTACCAGAGTTGAGTCATGGTGAATTACAGATTTGAGAGAAAAGTTAAAAAAATTAGCAGCGCGCTGTAGAATGGAATGTTACTTTACATTTGTGCACATCTGCTGATATTCTTAGTTTTATTCACATACACCGATTTCACCAATGCACCAATTTCCTAAAACAGCAAAGTAATTTTAAAATTTTCTTATCGAATTTCAATTATAAATAAATTTAAGAATTAAAAAAAATCAATTTAAATTAGTTTCAATTTGACTTTGCTGGGACTCGAACCTGCGCCTCTATGTGCATATCTTTCTGTATTAAAAAATTATGCTTCAATAGATGCTTTTGTGTACACAACAAGGACCAATTTGATGAAACTGGTAAATATTTGTCCATATGTATGTAGGTAGGTACCTACTATGTTTTCTTATCGAATTTTCAATTGTAATTAAATTTACGAAATTTAAAAAAAATATATATATGTAGGTATTTTGGTGTTCATTTGCTGATGACCAACCATTTTTATAAATTAATAAAAACATATGTACATATGTATGTATGTACATAGGTAGTTACATACATATGTACCTACTTCATTTACACAACTTGATTTATGTAATTAATTACCTATGTACATACCAAATCGAAATTGCCGTCGGCATTTCGCATTGCTATATTTTTGCGTAAAAACATCAATCATCCATATGTACATAGGTACATACATATTTAAATATGTATGTATGTATGAATGTATGTATGTACTTGCAAAAGTACACATGTGCTCATAAATGTATCCAAAAACAAAAACTATTGTCCACCACAAAATACAACAATAACAACCATTCATAAAGCAATTACAAAAAATCAAGTGAAAACTGGCAACATTGTCTTCGCGCAAATCGACGACAATTTCAATAATTTTTCTGGTCCAACTCGACTTAAAAAACGTCATGGCAAGGGGACAAGGTGATAAGGGACAAGCTTATGAGATTTTGTTATTGTACCTACAGCTCAAAAGAAGGCGCTCGCATACATACATACATTCATATGACTTCACATGTCAACAAGTGCTGCGTTTGCTTGCCCCTCTACATTTCGCTTTTGTCCTGCACTTTTCACAAACCGAAGAAATTTTGTCAAATTTCAACTCCAAATAGCTTTGAGATCAAGTCAGTGGGCATGCGGGTAATACAAAAGTGATGAACCTTGCACACAATGGCAATGGTTCAACACCTGCAAGCTTATGTGCGCATTCATATGAACAAGCGCGGTCACATGCAATAATTGGGTAAATTGGGCCTGCGCACTGTCAGCATGTGATTTCATAGCGGCGGTGTCAGAACAGCCGACAACCCTTTGTCGTTTGATCTACGCAAAGAAGTCAAACTTTGTGCAGAAAATGTACACATCCAAACGAAGATTTTTATACATCCCAATAAACATTTTTCTTCATTTTCAACTAAGCCTATTCTCAAACCTAAAACGTTATAGCGTTTTCTTTTCTACACAAAAATGTCGCACTCATGTAGTGCCTTCAAAAAGTTGTGTTCTTTTGTTAAATGAGTGCAATCATCGCAGTCCACATCGCTATCTTTTCTCAAAGGGCAATCCTAAAAAAATTCGAAAGGGCAAGATTTCTTGCCCTCTGTGCTATCGACGGGGCATACAATGACCCTGTCAAACAGCTGATCAATAACAATAACGAATAAAAAGTATACCTTTTATGTCTCTTTCTAGCACACATAATATGTATTATATAGATTGCGTCATACCAGAAAAGCTAAAGTATACACAATTGTGACATTTAGAGTGTATTCTATTGTACATACATATGTGAAGGGCTGCACTGAATACGAAGAGGACGGCAATTCGACAGGGTGTAGTGCAAATCTGAGCTATTATTGCGCTTCGCCATGACAACCCTTTTGTGTAGAAAAGAAAACGCTATTAGTTATCAAATGCACCTCAAATTTTCTTTAATAACGTCCTTAAACAAAAATGCACACTTTTAGTATGGGATTTTGGGCTGATTCTCCATTTGAAAAATTAAATTTTCTCAAACCCATTTCAAAGATAAATTTTTTCTCAAATGCTTCTAAAATTGATCTCAAATTGATAAAAAAATATTTGAGAAGCACTTGAAAATATGTTTATTTTCAAATGATATATGTGCTGATTCTCAAATTGGAAAGCAATCTTTCCTCGTTTGAGAATTTCTTGTTCAGTGTTTAATGGGATATGCACAATCGCGTACAGTAGTGTGTGTTTTATTCTTGTTGTTGACATGTGAACCCAGCAAAAAATTTCAAATGAAAATAAGCGTTTTGTAAGCGTTCAGATGTAAGCAAAACACTTGCATTGACATTTACAAACATCGCAAAGTAAGCCTTTTGCAATCGAAACGCGTCGCTCGTTCTAAGCTTGAAATTAGGATTGCAAAAAATGTTTTTGGGACGCGTTTTGCACTTACCTGAATCTACTTTACTTTTATCACTTTATTTATTTCACTAAAATTTCACTATTTTCACTTGTTTACTGTTCAGAAATCAAAACTAAAATGGGTTCTACCTACAAATAACTGTAAATTTAGTCGGTCACCGTCAACATTTATAAAACGCTAGCATTTCCTTGCGAAATATAAAGACATATGCAAAACGCTTACTATACCAAATATTATGCAAATGTCGCTTGCAAAGTCCTTATTCATGCTAGCTTATTCTAAGCTTGGTTTGGTTTACACCGCTTACATTAGTTCAATTATGAAAGCTTATTTTGATTTGCAAAACGCTTACAAGCTTGTTTGCTGGGTTAAGTCATATGAATGTATGTATGTATGCGAGCGCCTTTTTTGAGCTGTAGGTACAATAACAAAATCTCATAAGCTTGTCCCTTATCACCTTGTCCTCTTGCCATGGAACTGATTTGAAGTCGAGTTGGACTACATAGAAAAATTATTGAAATTGTCGTCGATTTGCGTGAAGACAATGTTGTCAGTTTTCTCTTGATTTTTTGTGACTAGGTATGTTTATGAATGAATTGTTATTGTTGTTTTTTGATATGTTTGGAGGACAGTAGGATTTGCGTTGATCAGTCATCAGAGTCTAGCAGCTGCTGTGCCCCGATACACCAAAATGAATGGTGAGGGTTTTGATGCAGCCACCAATTTATTATTGCTCAATAGATGTACATACATACATAGTATGTATGTACATATGTATTGATGCATCATCTAATTGTTCAGAGAGGGTGACAATTAAATTTCATTGACATAGGTATAGATATGGTTGATCGTTGCTCATCAACGAGGTTGATGGGTTGGCCATCAACAACATCAAATGGACAACAAAATGTTTTTACATTTTCAAAATTTCGAAAATTTTAAAATAATTAAAAAATCGATGTGGAAATTGTTAAAATACTCACCGGTTGTAGCAAACTGGTGCATTGTTGTATGGTTTTTAATACAGAAAATGCATTGATGCGCAGGTTCGAGTCCCAGTAAAGTCAAATTGAAATTAATTTTAATTGATTTTTTTTTAATTTTTAATTTATTTATAATTCAAATTCGATAAGAAAATAGTTAAAACACCAGCGGTTTTGGGAAATTAGTGCATCGATGGAATTGGTGTATGGGAGGAATAATGAGCCATATCAGCAGATGTGCAGAAAATTTAATATAACATTCCTTTCTACAGACGAACCGCTCTACTTCTGTTATTTTAACAGCCAGCTGTGTTGAATAAAAATTTTTTATTCACCAGATGCACTACCAGAATTTTGTTGGGTCTCTGGCTTCCACGATTATTCGTAGTTGCAACTTCTCTGTTCATCTACGTTCTCTGGCTGAATTCAGCAAAAAGCAAAAAACATTGGCTATTGCTGTTTTGCAGCAAGCAAATTCAAACCCTGCCTGTAACAATCGCTTCGTGTGAACGTAGCTTTAGCAAACTCAAACGCGTTAAGAATTATTTGAGATCAACAATGGGCCAAGAAAGATTGTCGAACTTGGCTATTTTATCGATAGAAAACAAAATTGCCAGTAAAATGGATTTCGACGATATTATTGACGAATTCACTTCTATTAAGTCAAGAAAAATTCACTTCTAAATGTTAGAAGAACATATTTTAACACAGTATTGTATGATGAATACTACAGTATTAATAAATATATATCGTTGGCTTCGTGAGCAAATGTGCTAAGTCCAATTTTTTTCAAAATTGAGATTTTAATGCAGTAAGATAGTACAACTAAAAATACATCGTCTGCCAAAAAACCATACCATAATGTCTCTTTTTAACACGCTTTTATTAGCTTCACCTGTATATATGTATGTATGTATGTATGTATGTATGTATGTATGTATGTATGTATGTATGTATGTAACTTCATCCCATCCTAAAAGTTGCAAACGTTTAACTCAATTATTATTTTTTTGAAACATTCACTTTACTTTTATTGTGTTCTCTCCTCTATTATTTCTATTCACCTCCGGATTCGAAACGTGACATCAACATGCGATTCAACACAACGACATCATATAATGAGATTCAACATTATACTCTATGCTTCATTGTGGCTTTTATGTGACCTCTCTTCAAAATAGCCTCTATGAATTTCATTCAATTCACTCCCGTATGCAAGCCAATAACAGAGAACGTAGATGAACAGAGAAGTTGCAACTACGAATAATCGTGGAAGCCAGAGACCCAACAAAATTCTGTTAGTGCATCTGGTGAATAAAAAATTTTAATTCAACACAGCTGGCTGTTAAAATAACAGAAGTAGAGCGAGTAGGTCTGTAGAAAGGAATGTTATATTAAATTTCTGCACATCTGCTGATATGGCTCATTATTCCTCCCATACACCAATTCCATCGATGCACTAATTTCCCAAAACCGCTGGTGTTTTAACTATTTTCTTATCGAATTTGAATTATAAATAAATTAAAAATTAAAAAAAAATCAATTAAAATTAATTTCAATTTGACTTTACTGGGACTCGAACCTGCGCATCAATGCATTTTCTGTATTAAAAACCATACAACAATGCATCAGTTTGCTACAACCGGTGAGTATTTTTACAATTTCCACATCGATTTTTTAATTATTTTAAAATTTTCGAAATTTTGAAAATGTAAAAACATTTTGTTGTCCATTTCATCTTGTTGATGTCCAACCCATCAACCTCGTTGATGAGCAACGATCAACCATCTCTATACCTATGCCAATCAAATTTAATTGTCACCCTCTCTGAACAAATAGATGATGCATCAATACATATGTACATATGTACATACATATGTACATCTATTGAGCAATAATAAATTGGTGGCTGCTTCAAAACCCTCACCATTCATCTTGGTGTATCGGGGCACAGCAGCTGCTAGAGTCTGATGACTGATCAACGAAAATCCTACTGTCCCCCAAAACATATCAAAAAATTGTTGTGTACACAAAAGCATCTATTGAATTATAATTTTTTAATACAGAAAGATATGCACATAGAGGCGCAGGTTCGAGTCCCAGAAAAGTCAAATTGAAACTAATTTAAATTGATTTTTTTTAATTCTTAAATTTATTTATAATTGAAATTCGAAAAAAGAAAATTTTAAAATTACTTTGCTGTTTTAGGAATTTGGTGCATTGGTGAAATCGGTGTATGTGAATAAAACTAAGAATATCAGCAGATGTGCACAAATGTAAAGTAACATTCCATTCTACAGCGCGCTGCTAATTTTTTCAACTTTTCTCTCAAATCTGTAATTCACCATCACTCAACTCTGGTAATGTTAACAAGATGCAATAAGCAAAAGCAGAAAAAATGCAAAGACAACTAATTGCTGGAAGTAAAATGAAATCAACCAAATCGCGTTGCTTTTCTTTTGCTTAACTATACAAGCAAACACGGCTCAGCTGAAAACTGAAGCGAATGAATCGTGTTCTCGTTTTTTACTCGGCTGGCTGAGTTTGCTAATTTACTTTTCATTAGCAAAAGCAAAGCAAAAGCAAATGCAGCAAAAGTAGCTAAGCAATTTCAAACCCTGGTTACAGGAATCGTCGAAAAAATTCTGAAAGCAGTTTCAACGTTTGGGTATGATGCTTTTAAACCATAATCTTGAATCATTTGGAGTAGTTCTATAACAGTCGTGGATTCGAGACGATCAGGGATGATTAACTAAGCTGTGTGCTTGAAATCTGAAATTTCCTCAATAAATTCTGCGCCATTGATGTCTTTTTCGTATTTGATTGCCAAGTCCATCGCTGCTTCTTTCACTTCCGTGCTACTCATATTTTTCAAAGACCCGTCAGACAAAAATCCGAAATCATTAGCCACATCCATTATCTTTTTATACCTCCAGTCATTTGTCGCTGCTCAGCTTTTTCACTTGATTTCGCTGCGACTGCTGAGATGTTTAGAAGCAAAAGCATAATCAAAAGCAAGAGAATGAAAATGCGTGCAGTTTTTTAAACACTGGTTACATTCGTAACGACATGAAAGGGTTGCGCAATCGACCAATCAGCGACCATGAGCGCGCTTTATCGGTAATCACAACTTTCAAATAAATGTATGAATTAATCGACTAACATAAGCTTTCTAATTTAAATATTCATTCAATTTCACTAAATTAAAAATAAAGGGCGCCCATATACATATTACTTCTGAAAAAATTTTACAAATCTGATGATCAAGTCAGAACCTTGCGGGTTCCTGGCAAACGATCGCCTATTTTTTCATTATATTTTTTCAAAATCCTTCTGCGAAATTTTGTTTAACATTACCGAAATTCAGCGCCCCTACTCTATTGGCGCGCGAGGCAAATGCCTCGCTTGCCTCACCCTCGCTACGGCTCTGGTTAGAGGGGCACTTGCTCATGTGTGCTATAGGTATTTCTACTAGTGATCGTCTTAATCCACATCTGGATATCTTACGGGCGCTGTCACCCGATGACACAGCTACCTTTCTCGTTGCTGTTTTCATTCTGTTGCTGCTGATTTTATTGGAGTCATCATTTCAATGTGCGATGATAGTTTTAATGCTTATTTGTAAAGTTGTCGCGCTTTGTTTTGTGGGTTTGTCAGCATTTAGTTTGATTTCTGTGTTGTAGAAGCTTTTCATTATGAGAATCAGTTTCCACTGGCGCTGCTGCTGCTCTAGTATGAAAGTTTTTCATGGACATGTTTTTGGTATTACGTTACAAGTGGCAAGCCTAGAACAAAAACACAAAAGCTACGCTCAGATTGCTTGCTTGAAATTAGTTAATAAGATTTTCAAAAGCAATTCACAATGCGGCAACGTCTACGTCAGTGCTGTATTTGTCATGGACAGTATTGAAAATGCGCTTCGTTGCAGAACAACACAAGACATGTTCAACAGCGCAAAAGTTCAAATAAGGGTTAAGATGCGCTGTTTTTCTCGCGTACAGCGAAAATAACAACAGCAATTCTGAGCAAAACCACACCAACAGTTGTGGGGAAATGTGTACAAGTGGGATTTAAAAACACAATTCACTTGCAACAGCCATGTTTTGCAATGTAGTATAGCTGTTTGGGTGTTGATAAATTGCAACAAGCACCCACTATGTTCAGCGATATGGATAATATAAAATGGAATGTATTTAAGCGGGTAAAGCCAAGGATATTGTACGAAGATGCAAGAAGCCCCTGTTTCCATCCCAATTCCTTGGCAGAAAAATATTTTAATTGATGGAATTTGCTCAGCAGTGATTAACACATTTCCCCACTTCAAATAATACCGAATTAAATACACAAACAACGATCGCATGTTGCATGTGGTAAAGGTGTCGACGTTGCCATCTGTACAAATTATGTTCGAATCAGTGCTTTTCGAAATCGCATGCTTTTTACACAAAAAAATTATACTTTGTAAAGTATTTAGTTATTTTATCGTAATGTAGAATACCATCTGAAAGCAGAATAGCCCCGCCAGTGTGTACGAATACATTTTCTACGGTATTATCTGGATGAGAATTTGTTTGATATTCTTTGGAAAGAGAAGAGTGTTTTTCTAGCACAGTTAAAAAGAACAAATACTTCTACTGCCAACAATAGTTGGGTTTTCTATTAGGCGAACGTGAAAAGGAAGCTCAACTTGCCAGAAAATAATTACAAGCACTCCAAATTAGAGGGCTTCGGGCGGATTCGAATTTTTGCCATTCATCAGCAGAGTTCGTTTGTGTTGAACTAGTTACCGGTAGTTACCCGCAGAGTACGGTTGTGTTGTGGTAGTTACCGGTGGTTACCGGTAGAGTCCGCTTGCTGTAGCCTCTGTATAAAAGAATGCGATTGGTTCATATTTATGCTATTGGTTGATATTTATGCTATTGGTTGATGTTTATGCTACAAGAATATACATATGTTCCAAACACATAGATTCCAAAAATTGCATTTTTTCTATTCGTTCTTTTATAAAGCAACACTGCTGTTGCAGGTTGAAAAACAGCTAAGCGCTTTCAGTTCGACGCGCTTAACATAGCCAGCTGGCTTGTTTTTTTTTTTTGTTGCTTTACATAATATTAGCTAATCTAGCGTGTGTTTTTTTTCGAACTTGCGTGCAAAAGAGTGTGCTAATGTCAAAAACTTTATTCTTCAAGTTCCATGCGATTCAATGATCGCAAATATCGATGAATCCTGCGAATCTTACGATAGGAGAATCGTATAAAATCCGAAAAATTAAAAAAAAAAAAACAATGTTACACAAAGCCCTAGGATATTCACTTAAACATCTGCTACATGACCGTACATCAGTAACATGATACTTCACACATCGCGTAGTGTATCATAAAATGTCTATCTAAGAAAAGCAAAATAACGAAATGAGTCAGCCACTCGACCCAAAGAGTAACATTCAAGATCATTTTTTTATATGGAATCATTAAAATCTATACTCACATAGCAATAACTGTATTCGAGAGACATTTGCATTGATTTACCGCCACACAACTTTACTCTTAAGGAATTTACATGCGTCGCGTACAAGAAATTCATGGTCAATCCGCCGAAAATTTTACCAAAACGCATCTTTTTATATATAAAATCAACAATTCAGCCTTGTGAGTGCCTGTTAGTGGGTCGAAGAAAATTGGTAAAAGTCCCCCCTAAATTTTATAAATTTTTTTTGCGTATTGAGACCCACCCAACTTCCTTTTCCCCAAAAACATTGCGAAACGTAGCTTATACGATATATTTAAACTCGCCGAAACCTACATTCCAAGTCGGTATAAATGGCTCCAAAGATTTGAGCAATTGTTGGTCTATGTGGAAATTTTTGAGATTCAGCCAGCTTAATATAACCTAACTTAACACACCTAGCAATAAATTTTGAAGAAGCACAAACGAATTTTTGTAATTATTCACAAGAAAAACAAAACTATCGAACTACTTTACTTTTTAGCTGTTACATGCAATCGTTTTGTGAACAAAAACAGAACGTACAGCTCAATTTATAAACCGCAAACATTTTTATGATTTTCTTTGGTTTATTAATTTTTTTTTGCACCAAAATTTCACCATTCCCTGCGACACCTTATATTAATTATATGCCTCTTTAACCGAATGCCATAAGTACCATCTAATGTAATATATTTGGTGTGGCAGGTGAATGCCACATTGGCTACTAACACTTTTATTACTGATTTGGCCAGGTCTATAATCATTTCCGCCGTGAAGGTAAAATAAGCGAAAGATAAAATCATCTGCAAGCCGCAACAAATGGGCGACTTAAGTGTGACCGCTTGCGGCAAATGAGTATTGAATATGCAGTTGAAAATGCAACAATGGCACCGCAACCACAAACAGCAATCGAAGTAAATGCAGTGGCAGAAATATATCGTTTTTCGCGACTGCCAACCAAATATTGCCGCCGCCAGTCCGCCCGCCGTTTGTGATGCTCTCAAGCAGGAGCAATCAGCTCAAGTCAACTAAGCGATCAGTGTGCAATTGTATAGTTACCACCTTTGAATATTCTCCTCGCCGCTCTGAACATTACACTGATTTCGCCTTTTTGCTGCTTTCTGTTTTTTGTTGCAACTGTTTCCCATTATTTCAGCCGTTCAAATCAAAAAGAGGCATCCTGACGCCATTGAGCAACTCAGTAAGTGCTTTGCTGCAACAACAACAAATCTGCACATCTGAAACTAAATAACTAACGCCAAACACACAAAAAACAAAACACAGAAAATAAACGACAAGCAACCCAATGAACAACAACAATAATAGTAACAACAGCAACAGCAACATCATTGATAAAGACAAAAGCAAAACACAACAAGTCAAAGCTATTCATTTGTGCTTCGGACTCGCTTAAATGGCTAAATGGCACTTGGAAATGAAAATAAAGTCAACGAGCCGAGGCGAAAATTCATCGTTAGTATTAACCCTCAAACCAGCAAACTTTAAATCGTGATATGAAATTGTTGGGAATTCTTTTCTAGCAAAATTAGGGCATTCTAAACTCAATTCTGTCAAAAAAATTTCATAATGTCGTTTCGTTTGCCTTCCAGGTGAGATTTAAGAAAGAGTGCCTCCAGGCACTCTTGTCGGTTAGAGCCAAAAAATTGACACAGGTAAAATTTGTATTAAGGAACATTTATTTATTTTATTGTGTAAAGCGCAAGGAACAATGGAGTCGAAAACATACATATATATATATGTATCAATTAATTTTGTGATATTTCATAAATCAATTTTTTGCGGCGGAGCAGCATAAATGCAAGTTACATGTCATGCAAATGCATTGTATTTGGGAGGTTTTGTAAAATTTGCACCATTTTTTCCACCTTTTTTATCGAACCAATTCTGCAGATCAACGCTTTTTGGCCAATGCTCAGATGATCAGGTAAAGATTTATTTTGTGTAGCAGTGTAGTGTTGGTCAGCTGGTGGGATTGAATGGAAAGGTTCGTTGAGAATATTGAACAGATTACAAATGCAAAACAACGGGTCATAACCTGGCTGGCCTTGGAATGACAGGAATCTTTTTATAGTTTCAAACGGTTTCAATGGCATTGATTTTCGAATGGGTCCGAATGCGTTGTAGCCCCAATAGCTTTCCAAACTCGGATCGCGATAAATTGAAATGTTTAAATGACATCCAGTACATTGCAAGATATCATCAGAACTCACATTGAATTCTTATGTCTCAGCTCAGAGCATTGAGGTTCGTCTCTTATACAATCATGTCAATTATTTTGTTACAGGAAAAATATAGAAATAGTTCCAAAGGAGTTTTGTGTGCTTTTATGGGGTCAGATAATAGTGTGGAGCCACGAAATGCCACCTTATTTGCATGCAGTTTGAAGTTTGTCATCCGTCAGATCTCTTTGGTGAATTATGTAGAATCTTTGTTCATCGAATCAATGCCTGTAATATAAAGTTCGAACGAGTATTATTTGCATAAAAAAATAAAACCTTCAAAGACATGTAATTACTTCCAGTAAAATCGCCATTGTTTGGTACAACTGCTGGACTGGTAGCTTCAGCTCTTGGTAACAGCGAATCAGCTCTTTTTTTTGGGTTGACGTTGAAGTCAATGTCTAGTAGGTCGTTGCAATCACATCGGGGATTAAATGTTTTCTTCATCGGCCTTAGCAGTATCGTTTACTGCAGAAGTGGTTAATGAAAAATTAGCTGCCTCGTTGATTAACTTCTCACTTGAATCCAAGTTCATAACGTATTGGGATATCAAATGTTCATCCTCTGGACTCTTTTACTCTAGACTTATTTCCCTCTGGATCGAAGTCCGAATCAACAGAATTATTTTCACTCCTTCATCTTCATGACTAGTATCCAACAATGCCATGAACTCGAGAATTCCTTTGTCCGTTAACTTCGATAGTTTCACAAGCGACATCAGACACATTTTTTCGAATACTACTTATTTGTGCTTACACCTTACGGAAAATAGGTGAATAATTTATAGGATACATGTTGAAGCCGAATAATAACACTTCAGATGGAACGCAATATAAATATGCAAAGTGTATAAAAGTTCACGCAAACCGATAAGAGTGCCCTGAGGCACACTAAGTTTTTTCGTTACAGCACCGAAAATCCAATCACTTTTAATACTTCACATATAAAATCGTAGAGTTTATAAACATAACATTAAGAAAAAAAATTATGGAGCCTTTGAGACTTCTCCAAATTAAAAATTTTTGGGGTCGAAATTCAGATTTTTTTTTTATATAAAAATACGACCTTTCTCTGCACTTGCTTAAACAAAACTGATTGTAAAAGAGGAACCTTTAATCGGATACTATTTCAGTTCGAGAAAAAAATGTCAGTAGAAATATGGTGAAGGGAGTTAAAATCATTTTCGAAGGAATAAATTACATTTTCATGTAAAAAATTGGATTTTTGTGAAGCTTGCCCTGAGGCACTCTTACCGGTTAGAGGGTTAATGGCTTAGATTACTGTGAAGTGGCAAGTGGCAAGTAGCAAGCTGTTTCTGTTACTATAACTATTGCTATCGCTATAGCAACAACCACATATGCATGTATGAACGTACAAGCATCTTGATGATGAACGAGTAACAGCTAACTATAAAATAGTGGAAATCGATATAACAAAAATACTCATTTAATTGCAGCTAACATTCGTACTCGTGTGTGCCATGTTTGTGCCACACCGAGCAACACCAACCCCACAATCCGTCCCCACCAGCACCATTTACACAATTTTAACAATCAAAGTTATGCAATTTCAGTTGTGTGTTGTACCCAGTAGTGTTTGGAGCGTGAAGTGGTTTAATTATTAAACTTTAATATGTTAACGAAACGAAAATGCAAGCGTTAGCGTTTTAAACGAAACAAAATCAACAAAAAGTAAATATTTTCCTTGAAAGAGTTTTTAGTGCTTAGCACGAAATTTTTATTTTTAATTCAATGTTGGGGTAAGTGGAAAAAAATTCAACAACTATTTACAGCGAAGGCTGAGTGTATAGCTATTTCACGAAAAACCATTTTCGATCATGAGCACTCTTTGCGGAAGTGGATGCACCGGGGATTGAACCCGAGTCCATTCCAACTTCAGCCGCAATGACCCAACGGATAAACACACTCGGTCATTGAGACTCTGTGCAAGCTGTTGGATTTTCCCCACTTTTGCCTTTTTCATTTTCAACATTAACGTTAGTGTGTATATGCTTTTGCATATATTCTCCACAAACGTGCTGAATTTTGGTTGTAGGCAGTTCGCAATCTTTTCCGCTGGATGGAAAATTAATGTTGGCATTATCATTGAATAGCTGAGAGTGCCTGGTAGCAGCATAGAGCGACAATGCTCTCAATGATATACATACATACATACAGCGCTTTGATAGCTCGTAGAGTGGCAATTCTCAGCAATATAGAGCGCTCAACTTTTCAACGTTAACGACTGAGTTTCTGTGACGTTGAAAACGAAACAGAAATTATTTTTATAATTTTTATAACGTTGAAAGGCTGAGTCGTTTCAACGGAAACAACTTTAATATTTCGACCACTTGTGCCGAAATTACTGAGGAAAACTAAAGAGTAACGTAAAAATAAAATTCAGTAAATTTCCAACTAAATGTCGATAGCAGTCATCCATTCAGAAAAGCAGTTTTACAAGGAATAGTTATATTTTGAAACTCGCTTTCAAAAAATAGATTTAACACGATGTTTCGTAGCTGCTACTAAAATTCATTGCTGGGTATATGTATATATGCAATGTGTCATTCCTACTTTACAACTATTTGCATGGCTATATGCGTGTACTTAAGTGCAAAAAACAAAAAATTCATTATAATTTATGAATTGATTTTCAGTTAATTAAGTTGATTTATTGTAGCACTTCATTGCCTAAGAGTAAAAATGTGGTTGCGCATGCGCACCTTGCAAACCAAACAGGCATCCGCAGCACATTTAAATGCATATCTAAGTGAATTCCTACATACATACATATGCACAAATGTACATTTGTATATCATTTTCTCGTACATACCCTGTAGAGAAAATCTCTAGTTCCGAACTTGGTCGCTTCTAGTGGATTTTTCGCCACTAATAGTACGAGCTAAATCTCTTTAGAATGTTATCAGCTGGCGAATTTAACACGGCGATGTCCTAGGCGGTGTCAATTGTCACTCTCTGCACTACATTTTCGATAGTTCCGAACTAGTACTAAATTCTACAGTTTACCTACACTAGTTCGTTTATTGGCACAATTTCGATAGTTCTGAACTAGCTACAAGTACCTACAAATTCTACAGTTTTACATCTGCCGCTTAAGTGCAGCCTTTGACACACTTCATGTAAGTGGCGCGATAGCCATTCGCGGCACTCATGTGCCTTCCAATCTGACGAGCGCGGATTCGAATCCTGTCGGTGTCAAGGTGGATGATAATTTTTTTTAATCTTTTTTTTTAACTAATATTTATTTATTTATTTAATAAAAATTTACAATAATATTTAAAAAGTAATAAAATAAAAAAAAAATTAAAAATAAGCCTGAGGGATCGAAAAAGCATAATTAGGCGAACATTTCATTTCATACAAGATGTAAATAGAAAACTCTTTATATAAAATGCTTCACTAAACATCTGAGAATTGCAAAAATATACAAAGCCGACGGCAATTGAACGAACGAAAAATTTTCATAGAATTTTTGTCACTTCGAAATTGCATACAAATCAAAGTGTGTCTTATAATGGTCACTGAATTCACTCCTTCTGAACTGGTGAGGGTCTAACTACAATTGATCTAGTTCCCTTTTGACACCTTGTCGCTAGTTCGGAACTAGAAATTTTCCTCACTAGTTATTGAGTTCCCTGCAGGGTTTGTATATAATTTTCTCGTACATACATACATAGATTCGTGCATACTTGTTTGAGCATGTAATGTACAAACATACATATGTAAAATCGCCATAGGCGCTACGCAATCAGAATCACAGCTTGCCAAATTGATTGTGGTGGACTGCGTAGCCCAAGTGCCCCTTCGGCGGATGCATGCTGCCGCAAACTCACTGCAGCTTCATCGCCCATTTAATGCGCGCATCTGGAAGTAGATAAGTACAGGTATGTATGCTCACATGTAGCCACATATGCATACGCATTCGGCGTCATCCATGTACATATGTATGTCGGTGTGCGGTATGTGCAAGCGTCTAGTGTAATCTCTTCACTTACTCTAGGCAATTTAACCAAAAGTCCTCGAGTGCGTCCACGATTGGCCGTGCGAATGAATTTAAATTGAAAATTTTTATTTCGATCGATTTTTTTGCATTTCATTTGATTTGTTTTTTTTTTTTTGCATTTAGTAAATGTGGAAATGCACTTACGCGTACGTACATATGTGCATATGCATGTTCTGTGGCGCTTGTGTTTTTGTTTTGCAATTTCTTACTTAATGACCAAGTAATAAATATTAGTTTTTCATAGCGCATATGCAAACAGATGCATGTATTACATCCCTGCAAAAAATGCGATTAATCCCGGGATCAATGGCAAGGGAGCATGCGACTAATACAACTTTACATCCCTTTATATGGAGTGAGTTGATCGCATTTGTTCGAGCATGTCCTATGAAGAGACTAACTGTTCAATTTTTATAACGGAACGGATACAAATGCAGATTAATCGCTTTTATACTTACCCGGGACCTCAAACGCCTCCATTTCATGCCTACATTCACTCAAAACCGAATTTTAAAAAGTATTGCAAGTTATTTTATGCATATTTAAATAAAGATTATATAATAAGTTTTACTTTTGTCAAACAATTTCTTCAATAAATGCGAGAGTAATATATAGCATTTTTCAAAGGATATTTTTTCATAATATTTTGCTAAAGTTATTATCCATCATTGTTATTAAAAGAATGGGGGTTCAATTAGGTTTACCTATGATTATATAATAATATAATACACTGACGCTATTATAACTGTAATGAGTTTTATGGCCGAGCTTCTCTCCCAATTCGAGGTGTGCTCCTTAACTTTGGTTTTTTCTACTAATTGGGTGCATCTTTTGTGAAAAGCTTTTTCATGGCAGAAATACACTTGGATGTTATGCCGCCCACTACGGAGAAATAGCGGTCACTATTTCTAGAAATTCAATAATTGGATTTTAATCAGGGCTGCACATTAGCGTTATTTTTTATCAATAACCAAAAAATATTTTGTTTTCAATTCAACTTTGAAAAATTTTAACGTTAAGTGCTGAACAAAAAAATATTGTTTTGATAATTATCAAAAAAAAAAATTATGAAAAAAAATTTCGTTTTCTTGATTATCAAAAAACAAATATTGAAAAAATTTTGTTTCGGTAGCCAACAAGAAAAATTATCAAAAAATAACGTTAATAAAAATTCAAAGTAAAATGAAGCCGTAAGCCCGAAACAAATTTTTATTATTATTTTGTTTTTGATAATCAACGAAACAAAATAATTTTGAAAATTTTTTTTGATAGTCAACGAAACGAAATATTTTCAATAATTTTTATTTGATATTCAACAAAACAAAATATTTTTATTGATATCGTTCTGCAGCCTTGATTTTAATTAATTAGACAAATTTTTGGTGTTTGTCCGAACTGGGGTGTGATCCCGAGAACTCTGGTATAGCAGGCGAGCAATCTACCCACAGCACCACAGCAACATTTTTGTAGAAATTCACAAATTTCTACATTTACCTATTTAATCTAGATTTGTACCTGTTCGCGATGAAAACGATTATCTAATCTACATGTATACCCGTTTGTGAACAATTAGTCGGCAATTAGTCTACATTTAAACCCGGTAGAGATTAATCGGCGACGAATTTTGGACCGATTGTTCCCGAAAGTGATCAATCCGGAATAGAACTCTTTCGAGATTAATCGCACATTTTTTGCAGGGATATGCAAACAAGCAAATGTATAGTCGTATACATAGATTAATGGATTTAGAATTTATTATGCCACAGAACAGTAGATACTTTAAAATAATTTGAAATGCGTAGAAATTAATGAAAATGGTTCCAGAGTTAAGTAACAAAAATCTTCCAGGACCGATATGTGCGTAATGAAATTAAAACATCCGTGGTTATTAACTTTTATAAGATATTAAAATTATTGTCGTTATCGGAAAAGTTTGTGAAGGAAAATGTCTTCCTCAAAAAGCTGCGCACTTTCAGAAGATGCGCGGTTTAGCCGTAACTTCTTTAACTGACTATAACTTTCGATAGAAGTTGAGTTGACTTAAATAATTGACTGTAATGGAGCGGAGGGAGCAGGTTATCGACAACGGAGAAAAGCATGTAATCCAAAAAACAAGAAATGATGAGTCAAAAGAACGTTTCAATAGCTCTCTGTGCTAAGTTTTCACGCCAACAATTTCTATTGCCAAATTTATCTTGCTGGAATCAACATTCAATTTACGCTGGCAAGTGGTTATATAAGTGAAGTCATATACAACCCAATGCACATGTGGTTGCATATGAATATACATACATATACATATACCCAGTAGCGAAAGTCCTGCAGAGGTCACTTAAGTGTCACGTACTTCTAGGCTATGTCCTAAGTGACATCAGCTGACTTTTATATGGAAGTCTTTCTTGACTTTTTCATAGAAATGTTAATTTTCTCCTAAGTGACGATTCTAGGAAATGTCATGTAGAGAATCACAGATGTCTCTAGCATGACATGTCATGTAGAGGGTCACAGGCGTATTCAAAAATTTCTTTTTTTTTATTTTCAAAGGTAGTGTGTAATGTCAAAATTTAAGCGAATTCACACCATGGCCCAATAATGATATCAAGGCGAAATATCAATAAAGCGAAATATCATTTTGACATTACATTGTACCAATTACAATAACAAAATATATGGGACATTTTTGAATTCGCCACTGTGCCTACCCTGTTAGATTTGCCTTGAGCAAACCGAAAACCAAGCCTACTCTTATATCTATTTGTTTACGAACTAGCCAAAAGGCAGAAAGTACAACGAACAGAAAATAGGAAGAAACCAATCGCATCGTCTCGATGACTGACACGTGACGCCTGCATGACATTCCTGGCATGTCACTTACCCATCATTAGATACTTTGTCATCGTGGACCGTTTTCGTTACGGGGTACATATGAATGCATATATACATTCATATGTCTGCAAACACATATCGTAGTTGGTTATCGCTAAAATGCAGTCAAAATGCAGTGAAAAGTCAACATTCCTGCAACACTTTAGATATGAATGCACACATTTTAATATCTTAATTAGCGCGGTAAATATCATTTAAGTTATTTAAGAAAGTCTGAACGACTGAAAGAGGACGACAGTTAACAGGCTGCAAGTTAGAGACAACAAACAGCAGACAACACGCAACCAGCGAGAAAAAGCAAAACATGTACATAAATAAATGCTCAGATGAATGCAGCAACAATGACGGAGTCAGCATCCACCAACAATACTAACTATACAAGTGTATTCAAGTCTCAGATAAGAATTATTCAAAGTATTATTTAAAGAAAGGCTCAAAATAAGATTCCACATTAGTTTATCAATATGATTTACTTAAAAATATTGACCTTAAACTCCATAAAACATTAAATGACTTGAAACGGGTGCAATCATAATCATCACCGGCGTCAAGAGATTATGATGCTTTTTTATACTTCTGTGCTGTTTTTCATTTATTCTCGAGTGGATAGACCGTTTCGAATTGCTTTTCTGCAAACTGTTGGTTATTGAGCGCATCTGGTTATAAATATTTTACACCTTCCTATCAATATATGTATGTATGCATGTATATACGTATGTATGTACTTAGTTTAGTGGACTAATGAAGTGGACTGCAATGTTCGATACAGGAAATACGAAGAGTCAATAAAATGAGGTAATTTGATGTGGAATTG
This sequence comes from Urophora cardui, assembly GCA_960531455.1. Classification (NCBI taxonomy): domain Eukaryota; kingdom Metazoa; phylum Arthropoda; class Insecta; order Diptera; family Tephritidae; genus Urophora; species Urophora cardui. The sequence continues at coordinate 90,345,093 of OY482671.1, read as the reverse complement.
GAAAATGGCGAATGGCGAATGCGGCAAGGGGGCGCTAGTGAGTAGACGAATGTTGTTGTTGATATGCATTGCCGTTAGCATACGTGACTGTTTGGCAATGTTGCAATGGCAGTTAGTCGCTGCCAGTGGCAAATACAAGTGAACAAATGGCAGAACTGTTAAGTGGAAGTGGTCAATCGTCAGAAGCGTTAGTTTTATGTAGGAACAAGTAGGCAGACGACAGCCATTTGAGCTTGTTGTTAGGCGCGATGCAACACAAAAATTTGGAAAAAAAAAAACGGCAACATTAACGCATGTACCTGCATGCACTATCAGCCAACGTTAATAAATGTCTGTTGCAGTTTACTTAAGCCAGCAACTGCTCCGCTCCAGTGCATCACTCGCAGTGTCCCGCACCGCCGCGGCCGTCCCAGTGAAGTTGGTTTTGCTGCCGGATTTCATGTTTGTGCTTGTGTGTGCTGTGCGGAATACAAATATCCACTGTCCAAATTAAAATTAAACTTTGAGTACGCATTTGCTCAAATTAGTTTTAGTTTTCTGTTTTTTTTTTCCTTTTTACTTCGCTTGGCTCACGCGCTCAGCCGGGCCAGTTAGTTTTCACGTTTCGTATACGCACATCGGCTTTGCAATTGTTTCACATGAGTGCTTCCTGTTTTTGTGCGTCGCGAATGTGTAATTGCAATCACACTGCCCCGAGTGGGTTTGAGGGAATGAAAGAAAAAAGAAAAAGCAGCAACAACAACAACAAAGATACCAATGATGCGGCAAAAGTGATCAATCGAGTGTGAGCGCGCTCGGCATTTCGCATCGCCGCCGCGTCCATTTCGCAGGTTGCGTGCAGGCGGGTGATTAACTGTGGGCACTTGCGCGTCTGTGGTTGCACTCTGCATTGCACTGCAGTGCGTTGGATTGCATTCCATTTCCTGCGCACCACACGAGCAGTGGCATCAACAATAAGCAATATTTGCCTTTGCATTCGCATTTGCAGCAAAGTGACAGGATCTCTAGTGCATTTCATTGCTTTACGCCGTCGTCGAGTGGTAGTTGCTACTGTCTGTCTGCCACTTCATCGCGCTGAAATTTTAGTTGGATTTCGCTCCAATGCATATTTGCAATGCTCTTTTATCACAGCAGAAGCTGTGATTGTGTGTTGATTTGGCTTTGGAATAATTAAATTGTGAATCTCTAATGGAAAGTGTATCACACCTCGGCTGCTCTCTGCATTTGCAGCAGACCGACTGCACAATCCACTCCATCACTTTTGGATTTGCTCACGCACTACCCGGTTAGTTTTCTGCTTACCTGCAGTCATTGCAAGTTAGTCGGTAAGCGCGGAGTTTGTACGGTTCCTATTCCCGCTCGCGATGGTTTCATAATAAAAGTAATATAAAACTGATTTCTACTTGAGGGCATCCCGAGGCTGGGTCCAGCTACTTAACTCTTTCCAAAATACACATACTCGTGACATGCTACACTTCTTAGTAAAACAAAACAATTTTTAAAGAGCGCCGAGTGTGCCGAGAGTTTTACAAACACGGACGCGGGACAAGAATATCAATTGTCCGACGCCAATTCTTCCTCCAACCTCCTTTCGCCTTACTTTGATTATCAGCTGCTCCTGCTTTGCTTGCTATGAACATTTTCTAAGTCTATTAAATATATAAAGTTATATCTCAATCGCATTGAGCTCGAGTGCTACGCTTGCTGCACCTTTTTCTTCACTTCAAGAAGGTCTTGATTTCTTTCTTTCGTCTTGAGTGTGGCGAAACTGATTTCTTTTATTATTCTTCAAATGTTTTCAAGTATATTCATTTCATAATCTAACGCCAACAGAGCAAATATTTTTATCCTTCTGGTTAAGGACGATGAAAATATAAATACAACACAACAAAAACAACAGCAAAATAAAAATGAATGTTGTGCAAACACCTTTAACTAACGCTTTCCCTTTGTTCAAATGCCTTTTGCAAAGGAAATATCACATTTGCCTTTTGATTTTGACTTTCTGCTTTGCACCTTCGCTTTCTTTTTACATACATACATACGTACACACACGCGCACCTTTGCTCATTGTGTATCCATCGGAGCAGAATATTTATTTTTCTTCGCTCCTTCGTCGTTCGTTTGCGTTTCGCATCCCCTTTGGTGAGCAAGTCAAGTAACAAGAAACATTCTCGACCGCAAAACACTTGAAGTAGCAGCGTAACCCCCTTGAGTTAAGCAAATGGATGATAGCAATAACAACAACAATAACAACAACAACAAAAACAACCTTGTTGCCCTCTACAAAGGCGGGTCGGCGTACCGCAGGGCGTGTCCGTATGGTCAAGTGGACTACAAAGCTTGGCCATAATAAACACCTTTACTTAAGTACATACATATTTGTTTTTTAACATTTTTAGCACCCATTCGCTCTGTCAAGGAGTTGGTAGAACGACACGACAGAAACAACAACTAAGAGCTAAAGAGGATGACCATTATTTGTATACAATTGTGCTCGGAAGTGACATAAAATCCCCACTTGGCGTTGTCAAACAAAATACTGTTGAAGACAAACACGGATACATATTAATGTGTACATACATAAACGTATGTATCTAAGTAAGTAGTAGATACAAGGATGCTTCATATAGAATGGGTGTAGAAACGGTACATAGTGCATGTATGAACACCTTTGAGCATATTTTTGTCGTTTAGAGTGCCCTTGACAAAATTTTAATTTATTTTAGTTTCTATTTTTTCTTTTGCGAACCACTAGGAATTCGAGCAGCATCTCTTGGACTACCGTAGTGATGTTTAATTTGCACTGCTAGTGGTATCGATTTGTCAATGGCTTTGTGCTGGTTGTTGTTCATCGGGTATCCCGTCCCAGTGCGTTAAATTTCTATGTATCGAGATTTGGAATGAGATCCGGTGCTGCTTTATATGTATGCCGCTCCACTAAACATTTATCAAGCAGTCGTATGCAAATGTACATAATTATGTATGCATGTAGGCATTCCGAACTCTTTGACATTTTTCAGAAGACTCCCCAATTAGTTCAGAGCTAAAGAAATGTTCAAGGTCGCCGAAAGCAAACCTTATGAATAGCATCGTGATCTGAGCCGAGAAAGCAGCGACCTTTCCTTGCAAGTCTAAAGCAGTCCAGTTTATTTTTTTTGGATCGCAGCACTTTAGAGCGGTATGAATAGAGGTTAAGCGAAAGTTCATTTCACTTCGCAATGCAGTACTCCTCATTTGGTTAACGTTTGTAACCTAACTTTTTGCTTAGATTTGGTTTTAATTGCATTTAAAAAATTTTTTATATATTCTTGCAGAGTGACCCAAATTCACCAACAACAACGGCCTTCCAAACAACAATTTCTACAAATTTGATTTGTTTGCCACGTTCTTTGATCATTTTCAGCTGAAGCGTAATGCTTATGAAATTAAAAGAAAAAAAAAAACTAAAAGAAATAAGAAGAGTTAAAACTAAAATATGCCTTGTCAACGCTTTGCCGCCAACGTGGACGATTGAGCGGAGGTCACAGGCAAGTCGCATAAGTACATTTAATTTTATTTGCAGCAAAAAAAAAAAAAAGAAATTTGGTTTGGAGCTTTACATATTAATTTATGAGCTTTTAATAAAATCTTAGCAAAGTTCAGCAGCATAATCAGAAGCCCGCAATTGTATTTGCATCGTGAGCAACCAGAGATAAATCGAGGTGCGATATTTGGCGTATGAGGCAGTGATGCCAGATAATCTCCGCTGAAATTCCCACAGAAATTGAAAAAAAATCCCTAATTTCCCACATTTTAAATACAAAAATCCTACAAAATTCCCACCGAATTTAAAGCGTTTATTTCATTAATATAAGAATATATAACAGGCAAATACAGTTTTTTAATAGCTAAAAGTATCAGTTGTACAAATTATTTGCATTGTGCAAGTGGATATGATTTTGGTTGATTTTAAAGTTGAAGCAATTGATATTTTTGGATTGAAAGGCAACTCTTACTTTACTTACACTATTTAACATATCACTAAATAGTTTGTTTCGCTTTTTACATTTAACATCCATTACAATTAATAATATTCTTTCTGATTTAGCTTTTGAATGGGGTAACGTGAGTACAATTTCAACCAATTGCTTAAGATTATGAAACAAAAAATTGTCATTATAGTTTTTAAAGTTTATTATTTTACTCCACAATACATCAACAGGTAATTTTCTTAAATCGCCTTTTTGTGTTTCTGTTAAAACTATACAAATACTTTTGTATTCCGATTCTGTGAGATCAGGATTAATATTTAATTTTTTAGTTAGAGCAAGAAGTCATACTCGTACACGATTGTTTTTAGAGAAATCAAAAACAATATCGGGATCTAGGAACTGCAATTCTTCGAAAACACCGTCAAATGGAAAACGTGATATTATCTGAAAAGTAGAAGCTTCGTAAAAGCGCAATCTTTTCCTCCAAATTTAAATTTGACAAAATATCTTCGCATTCATAACCAACGTAAACGTTATGCACGTCAAGTAAATATGGAGTTGGGTGGGGTTTTAAGAAATTTCTTGCAATTTTCAACACAAGTGTCTTAGCTTCTTGACCTAGTCGGTGTATGAGTACATTTCGGCTTAGGAACAATACGCCAAATTCATTGAAAAAGTTAAGAACATACTTCAAAATTCTATTTTAAGTTATATGTACTATAAATTATACATATGTAGGTATGTAACAGTTCTGAAAAAATCCCTTTTTTTATATGGACGACAACAAAATGTCCCTTTTTTCCCTATTTCAAAATTTTGCAGTGAAATATCCCTCAAAAAGGGAAATTTCCCTCAATCTGGCACCACTGGTATGAGGGCGAGCAGGCTCCAAATGCAACAGTTGCTGTGCACCTCAATCGCATTTTAATATTATTTTATTCTTTGATTTCAGATACGGCAGCATGAATGGAGGCGTTCCGCAATGTGTTGGTGTTAATTTGAAAGTTCATTGCATGAGGGGAACGAGACGATGAAGTGCTACGAGTAGAGAGAAAACTAAGAAGCACACCATTTGTTGGCAATTACATTTTTTTTTAAATTAATCGAAATGAATTCAAAGGTTATTGTAAACTTTAAAAGGGAAAAATAAAAGTAGCAGTCATTGTACTTATTAACAACAAAAAATCAGTAGAGAGTTCATCAGCAGTTGTTTGTTCAGAAGAGTCTTCTACAACAGAGATTTGTACATTTTACCCATTTCAGCCCCGTTAGATAAAATGGCGTTCCGCAAATTTTGGTGTTGCATGGTCTTTCCAAAGACCTAAACAATTCTACCCCAAAAATATGCTGTAAATTTCATATCACTTTAAAAATCATTTCCGTTATAACGGTACAAACTACCGTTATGTATTTAAGTAATTCGCGCTACCGGTTATAACCATTGAAGAATAAAAAATAAGACATTTCTTTTTAGTGCAATTCGCTAACATTAGGTACTTGATACAAAAAATGCTAAAAAAAACATGGAAATGTGAATTAGTTGGCGAAAATTGGTGCTCCAAATTTAATTAGCTGCGAATGGGGCAGTCGATGGCCTGGTGCGGCTGTGTGCAGCATATAATAGCATGGCACGGCATAGTGAGGCGTTGTAACTTATTAAATTCATGAGCACTTTCTGGCGCACGTCCTTAGTCATTTTATCGAAATGCAGCTGCGCTTAAATGTTCGTGTGCTGCCATATTGAGCGCCCACGCTGGGAGTGGAAACGCTCATTACAACTAAAAATTGCTTTCATGCATTGCAAATTTATCACTCCCAAAAAAACCCAGACTGAAACGGAATATTGTAGCGAAAGGCAAGCGAACTTTCAACGAGTACACATTCTCTATGGACGCCGCGCATTGTGGGTTGTTGTTCAATATCTAAGCAATTTTGCATGCTTTTTTGGACCTTCGTTTTTTGCAATTATGTATAGGTATTTAAAATGAATTAAGCAACAAGAACTTAGTGGTGAGTACACCCAAATTGCGAAATCCATTTTGGTGAGGTGAGAGACGATACAGTGATAAAAATTAGTCGAGTATTGGAATTGATGCGGTGTTTGTTGATTTAATCAATTCCCATCTGATGTTTTGTTCTGTGATGTGTCTTTCCGTCATTTGCTGTCGTGTAAATTAATGTGATTAAATGTTAAGATGTAAATTTTTTACTAATCTGATTACGTGTAAAGTCTTTGAGAAAATTTAAGTAAATTACTTAATTTGCTTTTTCCGAACTATAATCAGATGGTATATATGTACATACTTATCGTCGCTATAGAAGAAAAAAGACGCAAACTCTTTTGTTGAGGAAGAAAGACGCAAACTTTTTTTCTTTCAAAGAAAGGCGCATTAAAAATATTTTTCAAAAGAAAGACTTTATTTTTTTTTTGATAACGAAGAAAGACGCTTTATTTTTTTGATAACGAAGAAAGACGCATTTAAATATTTTTTAGGAAAGAAAATCGTATTCGATTTTTTATTTTTCTTTGTCAATATTAATGCTAATGCGTCTTTCTTCGCAGTTAATAATGCTAATGCGTCTTTCATCGTCGAAATATTTTATAATGCGTCTTTCTTCGTCGAAATATTTTTTAATGAGTCTATCTTCGTCGACATGTTTTGTAAAGCGTCTTTCTTCCCCGACATATTTTTAATGCGCCTTTTTTCGTCGACAAATTACCGACATGCGTCTTTCTTCTTCCGGAGCGACGATATGTTAAATGTAAAAATTGGGTACTCATAACAATCACATCAATTTTATTGACGTTTCGTCTGTCTATATGATTTGACTTCAACAGTTTCTAGAAGCAGCATTCTAAGATTACGCACCATTACTTCCAATAATTACTAAAATAATTAGGATATATGTATGTAGCAGAGATCAGCATGCGATGATTTTGTGATTTAGAGTATACTCATAAAAAATGCGGTGGGAGTATGACCGCAACCGCAAAATATGCGATCATAATAAACACCGCACCGCATTTTCTTGATCAATTCCGGTATACGGTAGTATGGATAACACAACACCGCAAACATCGCATATCGTAAACACCGTATACCGCAAACTCCGCATATCGCAAACACCGCATATCGCAAACACCGCATACCGCAAACACCGCATTTCCCAAATAGAGATATTTACAATGTTGCCAGTGCGATTTTTTGTTTGTAATTTTTACCGTCTTATGGATTTCTGATGAAAAATACTACTGATTACAAATTGATTTTAACCAAAGAATATCTATACAGAAAAACTCTCAGGATTGGTTTTTTTTTTAATTTTTTCATTGAAAGGGACACTTAAAATTTAGAGTTTGTTTACATTCAAAATAATTTGACTAATGAATTTCAAGATAAAAATATGTACTATTTACATGAAATAGAGTTTTTCCTAAAATCCTTGAATTACATTTATGGCTTCTTAGTAATACACATAAGTTTTGTTTACACATTTTTGTGTGTCTGTGACATAATTCTTTATTTTCCAACGAGGCATTCATTCAATTTGCACAATCGACAAAATTGGCTACGATACATTGATTGAAACCGACGTTTTTGTCATTTTATTGGAGCAACAACAATACACATGTTTATTTTTATAAATTTTATTATGCGCCCGTCGGAATGAATACTTTTCCGTCAATCTAGTAATTCGTTTAACTGAGAAACATAGTTGAATTAGATGTCTTTTTTTACGACAAAGCTGAAGTACTGAATGTGTCCATCGTCATCTAAATGCATTTAATTCAACTATGTTGTCACTTAAACGGATTGCTAGTTTGACGGAAAAGTATTCATCTGACGGCCCTATTAGTCGTATTGGATTTAAAAATGAAATTTTTTGATTATTTCATTATTGAAAATTATTTTATTATTCAAACAACTGCCACAAAAAACAAAGCACACAAAAATAAAAAAAAAATACTTGAGAATAAATTTTCTGTAATCACACACATATCTATGTATTTATGTACAAAGAAAAATGAATTTTCAATTGCCTATACTTTTGCAGTGTGTGAAAAATTTCCGGCAACACTGAATATTATACAAATAAACAAATGCGGTATTTGCGGTGATTGCGGTGTTTGCGATATACGGTGTTTGCGATATGCGGTGTTTGCGGTATACGGTGTTTGCGTTATGCGGTGTTTGCGGTATGCGGTGTAAACAACACTAAATACCGCAATATCATTTAGGTTTTCAATCAATGCGGTGGCGGTGAATTTTTTTTCTGGGTAATTATTTTTTGAGCCACTTAAAAAATAAGTATTTTTGCGGTGCTTTAGAAAATGCGGTGCACCGCTGCTGATCTCTGGTATGTAGGTATTCATATTCAAGTTCAAAGCATCATTTGGTTACCCGAAACTACCTTGATGAACTCGTTGACATTTATGCACAAAACGCAAACGCCGACCACACAAAGTGACAGACAGCCATAGAGTGGTGATGGAAATGAAGACAACCAGCATATTTGATCACGCACGGATTTCCAACTAGAGTGATGGGCACAACAACAATAATGGAATGTGATAATGAAAGCATCGGATGACATCAACGTCAACGGTCGATGACAGTTGTTGCTACACCGCGATTTGTCATGGTTTCATTGAGAGAATGAAATGACATATGTATGTATAAAGATTTTTGACAGTTTGTACGGTTTGGCATTGAACCAAAATGCAAATGCACAGCATGGGATAATCACTTCGAGGGAGGAGTATATGTTCGCATACTCGTGCAAAGACGCAAAGAGATCGATCAATTGATATTATTTACCGTTATATTTACTATGAACGGAAAAGATTTATTCCGAATGAATATTAATTTCCATTTTATCTCTGATTTAATTAATTACTAGTATGATTTAATCTTATTGAGTGCAAAATAGTTTATCTCGCGACGGCCAAACTTCCCGTCTCATTCTTGAACGGTATTGCATTCAGTGTGTTTGTTGTAATGTTTTTTCCGCCAATCCAATCATAAATATAATAATAATAATATAATAATACAATGGCGCTATTATAACTCTGACGAGTTTTATGGCCGAGCTTCTCTCCCAATTCGAGGTGTGCTCCTTTTTGTTTTTCCTACTAATTGGGTGGACCTACAGTTTTATGCCGGCTCCGAACGGCGAATGCATTTTTTGTGAGAAGCTTTTTCGTGGCAGAAATACTCTCGGAGGGTATGCCACCCACTGCCAAGAGGTGACCGCTGCTCTTAAAAACCCCAATAATTGGATTTTTACTAATTATAAAAATTGTTTTGGTGTTTAGCTCGGACCGTGGTTTGAACCCGAGACCCCTGGCATAGCAGACGAGCACTCTACCCACTGCACCACAGCGGTCATCATAAATATATTTATGTATATTAACATACATATGTATGTATGTCTATATAAATGCGCTTATTAGCATTGAGATGTCAGAAATCATGAGTAGTTATTGCATGCAACATCTGTACTTTAAGCAAAAACAATAAGACGAGAGGGCAGTGAGTTAAAAATCTGCTGCCGAAATCAGTTGAAGCTTTTGCAATAGATATGTAGAGAGAGAAAAGTGGCTACGACGGTTATGGCCTAACCTAATTGAACTGTTATCGTACGTTTGATCTTCTCCGTGCCGAATTTGCATTTATGGCAAAGGACGGCTGAGACTGAAGTCTGTATATGTATGTATGTGTGTATGTATGTATGGAAAGTGCGAAAAATGTACTAAAAGCACTACTTAAATACGGATCACGGCCCAAAGGCTGAGCGAATATACTCGTATCTGCGTGTTCGCCTATCTTATCGCAAACTTAATTGCGATACGCCGTAATAATCGGCAGCCAGCCAGCAGACCGCATTGACACAAATGGCCCGCGGCATTCATTATGACGGCAAGACGGTGGCCAACAAAGTTCTCAATGCTTCTTCCCGTACACGACAATGGAGCTGGGATTCTGCGCTCTTATCGCCAACGGAACGCACCTGGACACATTCTGCCATTCCCCTCTTCAGAGTCAAGGTGTCAATTAGCTGGCTGATATTCAAAGTTAAAAAGGCAAAAAGGAGTCCAACTGATATGAAAGTGAGCGAATAGGTGAACTTAAACAAATTGATATGAGGATGGCGAGGAGACAGTAGCGAGCACATTAAAATATTATTGTCCTCCTTTTTATTTGCTTTTGAAAAAAGATTGCTTTGGAAATATGTTCATTTTCTTGAGATTCGGTGAGACGAGCAGCGATTTTACGAGGCCGGCCAATGAATGAGGCAGTCACGAAACTTATTAAAAATTCTTGTACATTGTCAGTGGCGTAGCTAGAGAATTTTTCGGGGGGGGGGGGGGGGGGGGGTCACAGCCAATGTAAAAAATTTACCAAAATTAAAATTACCAAAAAAAAACTACAATTTTTTTTACAAATGATAAAAATCGCTAGCTTAGAATGCAAATTGTGTAAGTCCTTTTTTAAAACTTTGTAGGAGAGACAAAAAACAAAATACACATAAAAATACACTTTTTCATAAAAGTGGACTTACACAGTTTGCACTCTAAGCTAGCGAAATGTAATTTTTTCAGACTATAATTTAACATTTTAGTACACAAATATCGCTTATAATACATATATCAAACTCTTAAGGCCCTTGGCCACTTAAAATCTGGAATGTTAAGAAGTGTATACATATGTGTGTGTGTCGGGTGATTGACGCAAATATCTAAAAGATTTGATTCTCATCAACGCGAGCCCGAACAAGAACGTGTAGCACGACGACTGCCGATTGCACTAACACACACAAAAAAACTCACACATACACACTGCTTGACATGCCAGATTGTCAGTTGCCAAGGGCCTTTAACTATACTTCAAAAGTAAGTCTCATATTCTCTTCTGGAAATCTACGCGCATAGGTAGATTTTCAAGTTTTATGCGCCCAAAATTGAATTTTGTAAAATTGTTACAATTACAGAAAAAAAACATACCCACATAGTGGAAATAGAATGGGGAACAATAATTCATCGCTTTTTTCCCGACCCCATACTCTGCACTTGCCCCAGATGGTCGTAACTTAGCATATCTGAAGTTAATTTTTTTGTTTTTTTCTTACATATTTTTAAGTGCTGGTTTCAACTTGAATATTTATTATTTAAAGCATTTCATTTAAGTAATCGTGATGAATCCTAAAGGTTCAAGTAATTATTAACACTTTTCAATAATATACTTGGTTTCCAATAATTCTAAGTTTATAATTTTAAGCTTTTAAAGTTGGGATATTTAAAAAAAAAATTATCACTCTTTTTCATGCTAAAAATTGGTTTTGTTATGTTGCTCTGTCAGACTCAGTCAAATTAAGCCTCGTACATGATATCTAGTACAATTAGTAGTTAGCCGACAAAAAATTACGTCGCACAAAGCCGCACTTCACTACTAGATACAGGGTTTTTCATATGTACCTACAATAATTTTCTTTTTGTGCTTTAAATTTAATTTTAATGTTTATATTTCTAACGCATATCTTGGTTAATGTAGGTGATGCTCGAAAGTAACCCAGATATTTAGCAGCGATTATTGTTAACTTTTTAGGCAGTATTTTTAGTATTTCCAATTTTTCAAAGTTAAGGAAGTACTTAACATAAAAAGGGGCTAAGAATTCTAAAGCTACATTTTTTAGAAGATTTTTGAGTCTGCAATTTTGCAGCTCATTCAATTGTAATATAATAATATGCAACATTCAACTTTTTGAAAAATTTCATTGGCTTTTCGGAAATTTTAATTGGAACGGTCTCACGTATATATAACGCAAACACCCTACAGAAAAAAATTACTAAAATCGACGGAAATTTTTACAGCATTGAGAATTGCACTTTTTACACTAAAATTGGTTGGCTACATAACAGTACACTTAGAAATCTCCTCAAAATCTTCTATAAATTCTGGCCGCGCTTTGAAATTTTTAATCCACTTTTAGAAATTTCTACGATTTTTCGGATTTTTCCATAAGCTTAGAAATCCTGCTTAAGGCGATTTTTATTGAAAAATTGTTTACATTTTTAAACGAAAATAAGAGAGTCAAATTTTCGACAGAACTGTTTGAAATAAATTTAAAAACTCTGGCGTATGATTTTTTTTCTGAGTCACTGTATATATTTTTCAATAAAATCGACTTTTAACTAGAGCCCTAGATACCCGGGTATCGAGCAATTCGATCTGATCGTTTTTGTTTGAAGCTCGTTTGTTGTTCAAATGCCCGTACAAACATTCGAGCATTCGAGCTTACAAACAAAAAAATGTGTATCGGAAAAACAAAAATAAAAAAACTACATATAAAGAAAAAAAATAATAATAAACAAAAGAAAAAACAAACTTCAAAATACCCGAATTGTTCAAATTCCCGTACAAACATACGGGTAATAAACAAACAAACAACTTTCGAGCATTTGAACAACAACTGTTCGGGCTACTCGAAAATGTTCAAAAAAATCGAAGCTCTACCTTTAACACAAATTATTAAAATTTTGCATTAAACAAGCAATTTGGAATAGATGTACACAATAAAATATTTTTGGCCGCATAAAACTTGAAAATCTACCTATGTGCTACGGTTATAAATAATTATTTTCTTATATAATTTATATAATTTAGTTTTTTAATATTCCATTTTGACAGATATTAAGTAAAATCTCAAGTTCAGATACTCTTATACATTGCATATTTATTCCCATTGTAGTTTATACTAATATTATTTGATTAAGATGATAAGTAATTGAAAGAAAACTTGAAATTTTAATAATTGGCATTACTTTTCTGTTATTAGCATGTTAATAACAGCAATACCGTATAATAAATGTAGAGTTTGTTGAGCCGTAGGGAAGTGCAGGCCGCTGTGGTGCAGTGGGTAGAGTGCTCGCCTGCTATGCCAGAGGTCTCGGGTTCAAACCACGGTCCGAGCAAAACACCAAAACAATTTTTCTAATTAGTAAAAATCCAATTATTGGGTTTTTTAAGAGCAGCGGTCACCTCTCGGCAGTGGCCGGCATACCCTCCGAGAGTATTTCTGCCATGAAAAAGCTTCTCACAAAAAAATGCATTCGCCGTTCGGAGCCGGCATAAAACTGTAGGTCCACCCAATTAGTAGGAAAAACAAAAAGGAGCACACCTCGAATTGGGAGAGAAGCTCGGCCATAAAACTCGTCAGAGTTATAATAGCGCCATTGTATTATATTATTATTATAGGGAAGTGCAGGAACCGTAGGAATTGTCCCCAAAACCCCCCCGTTACTACGCCACTGTACATTGTTACCCACTTTAGAGTACTTTGTCGCCCACCCATCCAAATGGAGTTTTGCATGCAAGTACTTATTTTGATTAAAATTAACATGAGAGAATTATCAAAACAACATAACTGAGTTATACACTAGGCGTGTTGTGGGTATGTCTAGTTCTGAGTTAGTAAAGAATTCGTTCATGATTCCTAAATTGCGTTTGGGAATTGCAATTATTTTTTCAATTCTTTTAAGCAATTGCAGATTTTGTTTTCAATTGCTTTGGTGCTTAAAAAATTTGAATTTTTCTCTATACAGAAAAAAAGAAATTGCAAACGAATTGGGAATGAATTCTTTGAGAACTATAATTCATCGGAATTCAGCCTTGGGAATAGCAATAAAGAATTCATAAGGAATTGAAAATTTCAATTCTTTTATAAGAAATTGGGAATTTAAATTTTTAATACCCAATTCGGATGAACTGGCGTGAGAATTTTGGTATAAAATTTCATTTATCCTTTAAAATGGTAATTCTTTACGCCAGTTACGTTGAATGTTAACTTAAATTAGTTTTTAACTCCTCTCATTTCTCTGTAAATAGCTGAGAGCCAGAAAAAGTAATTTTTTTGGTATAGTTTGTATACATATCTATTAGAAGGCTGCACGAATGGATTCGAAACGGGCAACAAAATATTCGCGGCCGTCCAATTACAGTACCTACTTGTTTCTGTCGTTTTAGAATAAGCGCAAGTAGAGCACAACCATAAACAGAACCAATACAATTACTTATTCGTAGCGACAATTACATGACCTTAAAAAGGTTCTGCAAATAGTGTACACTACTTGCGAATACTTCGAATATAATCGAAATATATGTATGTATGTACATACATATTTTCATAAACACACATCCAGACGTTGTGTTCAGCAAAATTACTCTGCTAGTGTGAGTGTGTGTATGTGCATATGCATACACACTAGGGCGGGTGGATTGGTAGGGGCCAAAAAAAAATTAACAGGGACACATCGCAATTATAAAAATTTGGGTAATTTCAAGCTTTTTTGCCCAAGAAACCATATGTCTAAAATAAATTTCGCACCAGAGCTTTTTACGATCTACATATTTCCAACTGTTCTATATATTTTAAAATAACTCGGTAACCAATACTTCTATTCTTTTGATTTTTTCGGCATTAGTTAGGAAACTTATTTGGCATATTTAGGTGGTTTTATGAAGGAAATAAAGTTCTCCCGAAATTCGCGGAACAACCCGATTTCCATGCGAATATAATACGGAAATCTATACCTAAAATTTTTCCTTAATATATTAAAATTTAGAGGTCGTGCATATGCCTCCAAATTTCTTTCTCCTTTTATATCAGTGATGATACATAATTTTTTTCAAAGTCCTTAATGAACAAGAAAAACATTCCTTATCATTAAAAAATGGAACATATGTTTGTTGGGCTTTTATTTTTTGGTCCACCTTAATGCCATATGCACATTAAATAAACAAACAAACCAAAGAAACAATAAGGTTTTGCGAATACTTCATAACATGGTTATTATTATGTTCTATTCTATCGTGGCGAATAGTGTACCCTAATCGCTCCAACTGAGCAAATAGAAATAGTATTTGTATTCCAAATGAAAAGTATGGGTTACATTCGTATCTGCATTGAAATTGTGCTGTGACTAATTGTACAATGCATAGAGTATTCGAAAATATAGAAGAGGCAAATGGTATTGTGCAGAGGTCTAATATCTATGTATGTATGTAGGCGTCAACAATAGCTTCGAAGGCATACAAATTTAGAAAAATAGGGTTTTTGGAAATTTTTTTATCATTCTGGAAACGGAAACGAATTGAACCACCAAAGTAACCACAAACTCCAATGAATCGCTCAGTCGCATAGTTCATTTGCAAAGCTTATTTGAATCCCTTCAGTGACTAGGTACTTACGTGCTTTTGGTTTTTTGAAATCATTGCAAGGGACTAACCAAATGTCAATATACCTATACATACATATGTAAGCATCTTCTTCTAGCGCATGAGTAAGCGCTTGCGAATAAACTAAACTACAAAGCGTTCATAAAACACAATATATAATACAATGGCGCTATTATAACTCTGACGAGTTTTATGGCCGAGCTTCTCTCCCAATTCGAGGTGTGCTCCTTTTTGTTTTTCCTACTAATTGGGTGGACCTACAGTTTTATGCCGGCTCCGAACGGCGAATGCATTTTTTGTGAGAAGCTTTTTCATGGCAGAAATACTCTCGGAGGGTATGCCGCCCACTGCCGAGAGGTGACCGCTGCTCTTAAAAAACCCAATAATTGGATTTTTACTAATTAGAAAAATTTGTTTGGCTCGGACCGTGGTTTGAACCCGAGACCTCTGGCATAGCAGGCGAGCACTCTACCCACTGCACCACAGCGGCCAACACAAAACACAAACGAGTATGTAAATTTAATTAAAAAATACCACATGAATGATATCCCAGTCAGTTAAAAGTATATAAAACTTGCCGCTATACATACACATATGCGGATTTACATAAAATACATACAATGCACAATATTTAAGTATGCTCAAATAAATGCTTATTTTTTTGTTTGTTCTATGATTTATTAATGGATTCATTGCTAGTTACATATGTATGTATGTATAACGTATCATTCAGAGGTATATTTGATATGTCCCACCAATAAAAAGGTGGTAATCGTTTTACTTTGTGCATGCAACTTGATATGCCGACAATGGTAACTAAGTAGTAAATACTCGCCAACTATATTTCTATTAACACGTATCCCATACCCCACTCTCAAGAAAGGTATGTATGTTCCTCCTCTTTATTGACTGAAGCATATATTTGTATGTATGTACATTAGAGTACCCACAAATTGTATGAAAAGACAGGATTTACTCACATCCGGCGCATTCCTGATAGCTTGAATCTTTATAAAATCCTCAAAAGTTCATATAATTTTCTAATTTAGAAACTGCATAATACTACTATTAATTCGATAGAAGTTAGTATAAAGCTCATCAAATTCACTTTATGCGATATATGTATGTATGTACGTATGTGATATCGGCTTCAAAAAGCGACAATATTGAAATTTCAACTTTGGTTGCACAAAAGTGCATGAACTTCGAACGGTGCAGTGAAAAAAACGGCCGCGGAAATAACACCCAGTCGTTTACCAGTCGTTGTCCAGCGGGGGAAAGCTTGTCAAACAAAAAAATGACGTGGAAGGGATGGTGTTGGATTTCGAAATATACCAAGGAAAAAAGACGTCACTCACAGAAAACAACTTGGAGTAAGACCGTTATTTATTTTGTAACTTGTACAAAGTGGCGCCATCCTGCATCCTTGTAACGAAAAACGTCAAAACGGATTTCATCATTGGGCAGTTGAGGAAGTCTTAAAATCCGTCAAAAATATGTCGTCGTAAGAGTTACTCTTCGTGTACACGCACTAGCTGTGAAAAATGCATTTTTTTATATTTCACTAAGCGTAAAAATTGTTTCAAATAATATCGCACTGACAAATAAATATTTTTGGTATTAAGCAATTTAAAAAAAAACTCGTATTTGTTGCAATATAGACCCACAATGTCCCACATGCATCAATTGTGCGAGTCCTTAAAGAATAGGAAGGACATAATATTAACTACATTAACAAGTTATTTCGGTTTTAGCACCATAAAAATAATTTCATAACTAAAATTTGTAAAAATCGCCCAACTAGTTAAGCCTTGCTCGATTGTCTCCTCTTACTCATATTCCTTGCAGCTTCTGCAGCATCTGCTGTAGGGTGCACCTAGTCTCTCTGCGTGCTTGCCGATGAAGCAGTGTCCTGTGAGCACCCCCATAAGGTTCGAAATTTTCACTCTACTTAGAGTTATCCTCAAGCTATCCGAAAATATACGGGAGTGGAGAAATTCGCATGTTTCCAAATGTGGGTACTCTAAAGTACATACATATGGAATAGTTTGTAGCATGCTGCCCCTCGACAAACAAACAATAAACATTTTATACCCAGCTGAGATGACAATACTATAAATATATAAGGAAATCAAGTTTGACCAAAAAAAAAATGAGCATACCAAGGCTGATCAATAAAGTTGTCTTATTAGAAACAGTTGACTTTTTTTCATTATCTAAATCAGAGATTTGCTTTTGCTATGCACGCGTGCAAAAGCTTTTTGTAGCTTTCACACCGACAGCCTCACACAGACACTACCAGCGTTGCCACTTAAAAAATTTAAAATTTACCAAAATACAAAATAAACGTAACCAAAACTAGAAACAGGTAACCAAAATTAATAATTTAGGCATATCACTAGCTTAGAGTGCAAACTGTGTAAGTCCACTTTTATAAAAAAAAGTGTATTTTTATGTAGAATGCTAGAAAAATCAAATACGCACCACGCTAAACAATCTGTGACACTTGTTATATTTCTACTCGTTGTTATTCAGTGATACGCAAATTGTGTAAGTCCAAAAACCGAAGAAAATACTCTAAGTCCAAAATATTTACATGAACAGAAATTTTTTTCATTTCGAAATTTTTTTAATTTTTTGTTTTTTTCTCCTACAAAGTTTGCCTAAAGGACTTACACAATTTGCACTCTAAGCTAGCGATATGTCCCATTAACGTTAGGGCTATTTATTTGGAAGCCAAACAATATACATATACGGTTAAAAAACTAAAATATATCAATTGTTTTACATCTTTATGCCTTAAGCAGATCCAACGTCGAGCGAAATATCGGCCGATCGTAGCGTTCTATCAGCATTTAAAAACACGGCCAGACATGAGAATGAACAGCTGACGAAAATTCGCCAGAATAGATTTATTTCTAATGTGGTCGCTGGCTCCTGTCAAATAAATTATTTGGACATAAAAGCTTTTTAATGCTTAGCACGAAAATTATTTAATTTAATTTTTTATTTTTGGAGGTAAATGGAAAAATTCAACAACCATTTCCAACGAAGGTTGAGTATAGCTATTTCACGAAAAACCATGTTCAATCATTAGCACCCTTTTCGGAAGTGGATGCTCCTCACGGGGATCGAACCCGTGATACATTCCATCTTCAGCCGCAATATGCGAAAGCTTTTACAAGCTCGACCACTCATACTCTGTCAAAGCTTTTGAATTTTTCCCACTTTTGCCTTATTGATTTTCGTGAAACAGCTAATTTTTTCCATTTACCCCCAACAATAAATTATTTGGAATTTGATTAAAAAAAAATACAACAAAAAAAATTTGGAAAAAACATATTTTATAGTTTGGAAAAATTAAAAGCGTGTTCCTAAAAGTTGGATGTAACCATGATGTACTCACTCAATTCATGGACCTTGATGGTAACCAAAATCGGCCGAAAGTAACCACGTAACCAAACGAAAAAATGGTAACCAATTTTGGTAAAAAGTAACCAAAGTGGCAACGCTGGACACTACAGAACTCTTCGTGCACGAAAAGAAATTTTGTTTGCAAATTTTTGTTCAACGATTTCTAGTAAGCGTAAGGGTGCGAACAGAGTGGGCGCTGATGCCGAGCGGAGCCCAGCCGAGCTTATTGACGCTTATTTTCATGCGAGAAGAAAATTTGTCTATAACACAGTGAATGCGAGAATCAGCGCTGAAATTCTGTTTATTCCATGTGTTTTGCCTTTATGTGATTTAGTCTTATTTTTCATTTGTGTTTATAAAATTGCTGTACACGGTAATGGATTCATCTGATGAAGAGTATTTTACTTCTCCTAGTGTGGTTAATGCAATTATTATCACAAAAGAATTTGGAAAACATCCAATTACACTAAAAATATATCAATTTGGTGAATTTCATCATTTATATAATGATTTAAGAAAATATCCAGCTAAATTTCTTTAAAAAAACCATTAAAAAACACGATTTCACGCTAAAAAGTAAACGTCAACAATGCAAACAAGCGCGCAAAACGCTTTGAAACTCTTTTTCTCGCACTCATCGGGTTTGCTCTCTGCTCTTGTCGGCGTTCACTGTGTTATGCACAAGCTTATTTGTATTGACTTGTATGTAACCAGTTTTATCGCACTGACAATCTTTATCGCATTGACAATCTCGGCTCGGCTTTCAGCGCCCACTCTGTTCGCAGCCTAAGGCTGTTGAGCTAGAAGGTTGTGCTGCTCGCGCAGTCTCTGAACGCATGTAAATGATTGTGCGTTGGGGGTGTTTTTTTTATCTATTTTTTTACGTAATATTTTTATTAGGCTTTGTTTTCTTGCTCCTATTTTGTTTGTGTGTTTTTTGTGAAGTTATTAATAATAATATCCAATTTCAAAATTTTAGTCTTCGACCATGATTGAGTTTCTTTTGGGTGTAGGCAAGAGCTTTTTGTGCATTTAACACATGCACAATATGTGAGAGTGGTAGTGTGATAATCCCTCATCTAAATTGTTAAGCTTTATACAGGTGTTGTTTTTCTTGCATGTATGTATGTAAGTGTTGCTTGGCCAATTTGGCAATGGTCCTTTGACAATTCCGATGGCAAAACTGTCGACAACAAAATGTATTGCAGGATTGCTTTCTGTACTGCGACAACTTTATCAGTGAACCCTGGATCATACTGCTGAATTATTTCATCTCTTACTCGTGGTCTAAATTTGCTTCAATCACTCAAGTAGAAATTCAGATTATCCAAGGTAGCATTGGAAAGATAGATTAAAAACTTGCAGCTGGTTATACTATGGCCGATTTTATGCGAGCTAATAAAAGTTTACTTATTTGCTTGGCAACTCACACAAATATCTACTCCATCACGATACTTATTCGCGCTTACTAATGCATGTACCTACGGCCCTAATTATTAACTTTTTTTATTCGTGACATGCAAATAATGTAGACATGCAACATGCATGCAGGCTTAATTTTTTTTAATTTATGACTTTTTTGTTTTCGTTTCTCGCATTTCACGAGAATGAATGACATTTCTGTCATTGCATGTCAGAATTTGAAATGTTTTCACATTTTTTGTGACATTGCCACCACATTCAGTGTGATGGCGACGATAAAGCTGGCGGCCGACCACACGCAGTTGGTGACGTTTTCGTCTGGCACATGATTTACGAATCGATGTTATCTATATATCTGCAAATTGGTGGGGGTGGTAAATGTGGGAGTAGGAGTAAGTTTGGAAAATTAAAAAAAAAAATCCCCGGAAAAATTTCTACTAGCGTATCTAATTGATTCAAATTGACTTCTAGAATCTTCACTGGTCCTACTCGGAAGGAAAATGTATTGTCATTAAATCAATTTTAATTGTTTATGGTTGAGACAGGTTAGCATTTATTCAATAGATACCAGTGACTATTTCTCTTTCATGAAAATCATCCCAAATAAAACCTACATATGCATGCTTAGGTGCTTATTGCTCCTGGAAAGATATGCATACATAGGGCTAGACAGTTCCTTCGGCATTTTACCCAAGAAGCCGCTGTCCAGATGGTCCTGGGATAAGAATTCCGCTTAAAAGTTGCAAGTTTTCAAAAAGTCCAGATGAAAGTAACAAAATTATATATTTATCGCAGCTTATATTATACAATAGAAATAAAACTGTTACTGCCCCTTTTTAAACACCTACATACATATCCGAGGAACACTCCAGTTAAGCAGTTTTAGTTTTATAATTTTCGAAAAGATTTTATTTCTAAAAACGCATGATTTTCAATAAACCACTATTTCGACTTGAAATTACGAAGTCTTTAAATTTGTTAGCAGAGCTTTAAGCATTTTTTTTCATTTAGTAATCGAATACTTCTGACTTCTCTCACCTCAACCTGGACCCAAACAGAGCAACTTGCATTAAATGGTACCTTCTTCTTCTTCTTCTTGATTGGCGCTTAACCGTCTAGACGATTCTGGCCGAGTCCAACAGAGCGCGCCAATTGCTTCTGTTTCGTGCAGCATGGCGCCACTTGGAAACACCTAGGGAGGCAGCATCGCTGTCCACCTGATTTTCCCAACGCAGTGGAGGTCTCCCTTTTCTTTTGCGTTCAGCGGGTTTCGATAGGAATGCTTTCTTGGCCGGAGCGCCTTCGTCCATTCTCACGACATGACCTGCCCAACGCAGCCGCTGGATCTTTATTCGCTGAACAATGTCGATGTCTGTGTAAAGCTCGTACAGCTCATCGTTAAATCTCCGTCGATACTCGCCCACGCCAACGCGCAAAGGTCCATAAATCTTACGAAGAACTTTTCTCTCGAATACTCCAAGTTCCATCTCATCTGATTTTGAAATTGTCCATGCTTCTGCGCCGTACATGAGGACTGGAACGATGAGCGTCCTGTAGAGTGTGATTTTTGTTTGTCGAGAGAGGACTTTACTTTTCAGTTGCCTACTTAGTCCAAAGTAGCATTTATTGGCAAGCGTGATTCTTCGTTGGATCTCCGTGCTGACATCATTCTTGGTGTTAATGCTGGTTCCCAGATAGACGAAGTCCTTAACAGTTTCGAATTTGTAGCTATCAACATTGACGTGGCTGCCAAGGCGTGCTGTTTCTTTGCGTGATGACAGGAGGTACTTCGTCTTGTCCTCGTTGACCGCCAAACCCATTTTCTTAGCCTCTTTATCCAGCTTGGAGAAGGCAGAACATACGGCGCGCGTGTTAGTGCCAATGATGTCGATGTCATCGGCGTACGCCAGCAGTTGTACACTCTTGTGGTATAAAATACTTCCTGTATGGTTAAGTTCTGCAGCTCGTATTATCTTTTCCAGCATCAAATTGAAGAAGTCGCACGAAAGAGAGTCACCTTGTCTGAAACCTCGTTTGGTCTTGAACGGCTCGGAGAGGTCCTTCCCAATTTTGACGGAGCTGGTGGTGTTAGTCAACGTCATTTGGCATAGCCGTATAAGTTTAGCAGGGAAACCAAATTCAGACATTGCGGCATACAGGCAATTCCTATTCAAAAGCGGCTTTAAAATCGACAAAGAGATGGTGTGTGTCGGTTCCTTTTTCATGGGGTTTTTCCAGTATTTGTCGTACTGTGAAGATCTGGTCGATGGTAGATTTACCAGGTCTGAAGCCACACTGATAAGGTCCAATCAGATTGTTGACGATAGGCTTCAGTCTTTCGCACAATACACTTGCTAAGACCTTATATGCGATATTCAGGAGGCTTATCCCACGATAATTGGCGCGTACTGTGGAGTCTCCTTTTTTGTGGATTGGGCAGAGCACACTTAAGTTCCAATCGTCGGGCATGCGCTCGTCCGACCATATTCTGCATAGGAGTTGATGCATGCTCCTTATCAACTCTTCGCCACCATGTTTGAATAGCTCGGCTGGCAAGCCGTCAGCGCCCGGGGCCTTGTTATTCTTAATATATTCTATGTAAGTTATATATTAGGGTGGTCCTTAAATAATCAAATTAGCGATTTTCTTCCGTCTCACACCCCACATCGGTAACAGCAAGGTCAAAGATACCACATATAAATTTTTGAGCCGATTGGATATTTATAAAGGGTGTCGCACTGGGTTCAAAGTTCAGATTACCATATGGGACCCCTGTGCGACACCTCTTAAGCGTTTCCGATCGGGACACAAATTTGTATGTGGCTTCTTCAGCTATATTAGCATCGACCTAGAGGGTGAGGTTGAGGAAATATGCTTTAAAATTTGTTTGCATACTTTTGGTGACCAGCCTATTGTACATACATTTTGGTGTTGTTGTCTGGCATATATACTTAACCTACAACAACAAAGCGCACCCTATTCATGGCAGTGAGAACGGAGAGTTGCATGAACATAAACGCTGTGCATTTGCACTTTAATATTGTTAATTGTGAATGCTGATGCAGCAACAGCAACGAAAACCTACAATAAAAACAACAAGCCACTTCAAAATTATTTTACGACCCACCAAAAAGTCAACGCTCACAACAATCACTTGACTTGGCTTGACTTGGCTTGACTTGGCTTGACTTGACTTGAATGCAAAGGAACTTTAGCGTCCAAGTGCTGATGACGACTTTTGGGCGAAAATTGCAAACTTTGTTTTCAAGTTGTTGTTATTGTTTTTTTGTTACTTTGACGTACATGCAAACAGATGTTAATTGGAAAACAGGCGCATCAGCTTGCTCATGTAAATGTTGTTCCTAACAGCGGGAAAGGAGAAGCATTCAAAATTAAACCATGTTGTAAGCAAATTTTGCGATAAATTTACAACAACGAACTTCGACTTAATACTCGTATTATAAAATGGGAGAAAATGGAAAATTTCGAATGAATGACCATGGAAATTTTACTTGTGAGAAAAGATCTACCTTTAAATTTGGATATCCAGTGCTCAGCTCCACCCAAACTTGGCCTTCTTACCACCTTTTGAACTGAAAACAGTTTAATTCTTCTTATCATCTATTTATTTACCAATTCAAGTTTCAGCGTACTTTCCACAACAACTCAAACTCAACGAAATACTCAAGCGATCATAAATTTCCTGTAATAAAATGCCTTCAAAACAAAAGCCTGACGTGCACAGCTAGTTAATTCGGTAAGCAAAACAGCAACAGTAAAGTAGCTAATAAAATAAGAAAGAAACTTAACAAAATCATAAATTTGCACTTGGAAATTTCAAGTCTTGGAAACAAAATTTAAATGATAAGGAGAGGAAGTGGAATGTATACACTCTGGGAAAAGTATGTGCATCGCTCTAGAAGTTTTGGAAGTCACTTCGAATACAGAAACAGCTAAATGCTATTAAAGTGAAATTTGCTTATGTAATTTCACCAAAAATGTCCGTAATATTATAATATATTTGTAATTCAGTGGCGCAGATATAACTCCGGCGAGTTTTAAGGCGAATTTTATGGAAAAAAATTAAAACTAAATTCAATTTAAACTAGCTTTTTTTAATTTTTTTCTTTTTTTTAATAGCTACATATATTTTATTTTAATTTATTTTATTTTATTTTATTTTATTTTATTTCGAAATATCACACAGACAAAAACGCAAAAATAAGCAAACATACAAACATTTAAGAAGAACAAAAAAGAGAAATGTTAAACTTAATAACGGTCAGCCACGTGGAGACGGGTTATTTAGCGAGATGTTTCGCTGGCGAATTAAGTTAAGTGGAGACGGGCTTTTACTTATTCGATTTTATTTGATTTTGTTTTATTTTTTTATACTCAGCTGTACGTGGTACACAGAGTATAATAATTTAAGCGTATAACGGTTGAATGTAAAAGATATGGACTTATATATTTATATCGAAATGTTTAGGACGAAAAAAGAAATCGATAGAGACATGTCGGTCCGTCCACCCTTTTGCCTATCTCTATGCGTGAAAACTCTCTAACTAACGTAAAAATTGAAATATTTCGATGAAATTCGGTACGCAGGCCAACTCGGTTGACGACCACGCCCACGTTTCCATTACAATCAAGATATGATGGCTAAGTTAACTTCGCTCACTTTTACGTTTTCAAATTGTATGGAATACATAACAAAGTAGATGGAATTCTTACATCTCTGCTACTTATTACCATTCTTATTTTAACTCTTATTACGTATTATTATTTTTGTAAAAATGTGAGAAAAGTTCCTAACCCAACAGCAGCAGCATTATAATAATCAGTGACGTTGGCAAACTACATTCAGCTCTTCGCAGCTGGGAGGGCGGAAAGTGCGAACTATCTTTGCATTTCGTGCACATTGCAACGACCATCCATCTCATCCACATCACAGCACGTACTTATGACTCCATTAAGTCACAAATTACGCGACATTATCGTGGGACTATTTAAATTACGGGCAATGCATGCATAATGACTGTGACAACAGGCGGGATATAATTGCGGAAAAAATTTAGTCAAAAGAAAACTTAAAAATGAAAAGATTCTTGTTAAATAAGACAAATAATTCTACAAATATAAGTTCAGTACACTCAATTCAGCCTTTTTTTTTTTTTTCTTTTTATGTATAAAGTTCGTTTTCTAAGTTAATAAATTAATTTAAATTAATTGAAAATAAATTTTTTTGCTAGAAATTATGGATCTATTTCGAAGATCACCAGAACTCCTCATCAAACATACATAGTTTTGCTCTCCTGAAAGTAACTGAAAAAGAGGATGGAAAATATAAAACTAAAAGGCAGTTCGTTCTGACTCCCATCAAAGTTTTTATCCAACAAATTTGCACATCATCTAATACAAAAATTCAAATCAAAGGAATATTAAAATTAAACGGCATATTGTTTTTTATATATTCTCGCTTAAGCGATAATTAATATTTTGTTGTTGTTGCTGCTGTGTTGTTTGCTACTAGCAATGCCATTTTGATGTAAAACAAACGAAATTAAAATTCCTCAAATAGTTTTGATGCGCTTTGCAACATCCGCCTTTTAATTTGCTTGCCGCCAAAAAACAACATACATAAATCAGCAAAAACCCGTACATAATATATCGAGCCGTATGCGCCGAAAAGTTGTAAAAGCCAAATTCAAAAATATTCAGTAGAAGGTTTTTTATATATTTTTTTCTTTATTTCAATTTTTTTTCTGCCTTTCGATAACTTTGATCAACTTTAACCACCAAAATGAAAATGTAGAAAAAGCCATATACATATGCAAGAAATTGCATCACATACATACATACATGCATAAGTACATCAAACAATTTTATTCTTCATCCTAGCGATTTGGCATCTAAGAAGAGCTGGTAAAGAGAATTCCAACAAACATTTCTTGTCTTCGCACTCAAAAATTGGTCAAGTAGTTTGGTTACAAAAATAATGAAAAAAATTGGGGAAAAATCTATATTTATTTAAGGAATTTCAGATTCGACTGCCCTAAAATCAGAAAAATTGTATGGGGGAGAAAAAGTTAGCCCTCCTATCCTATATAGAATTTAAAGCTAACTGCAATCATCGCATGTACCTATTTTTATTGAAAATCCTTAATCTAAAATTTTCTTCTTCTCTATAAAACTTTATTAAGGAGTAACATTTAAGATTACGAGTGCACAATGCGCTCTCAAAACAGTGATGAATAGGATAAAAAATTAATTGATAAAAAAATAACTACATTTCGCGATTTTAAGGAGAGGATAAATAATGAGGGATGTATGTATAAACTTTTCATTATTCTTTTGTAATGTTCTGGATTTGTCGCACATATGATTGTCCAACAATAATCTCCCACCATATACTCGTTCCAAGATCATTGATAACGCCCTCCAAAGACTATTAAGTTCTGATGAAATCTCTCACCAAGCTCATCACTTTCAGCGCCTAAGTTTGCAGGAAAATTATCAAGATTATCAAGATGTGAATGCAAAAAATGAATTTTAGGCGGCATGTTGTATTTTATTGCTCTATGATTTTGCAAAAAATTCTTACTATTTCACGATAGATAGAGGCCTTTTTGTTATCGCTTGGAGCAGTTGTGGATTTCTAGTTCTTGAAAAGAAAAACCTACTGGTCATCGATATGTAATAAAATATAAAGTAGAAGGCTTCAAAGTGATAAATCCATTGGTTAAAATCAAACAAAAAACCGTTAAATCTTTTTATTAGTCACTAGTCTTCCATAGTTTGATAAAGAAAAAGACGTATGAGTCACCTCGTACTCACAAAAAAGTAAACAAACATTTTTCAGGCATAAAATTTCTGGAGAAGGTGACGCTGGGGTGACGACAATTAAAGCATTTCTACAAAAAAGTGAAAATCGGAAATCATGTCTTTTACGTGTTTCCGGCGCATACGTCTCCGTACGTATGTATGTAAGCCTAGTTGTACGACCTTATTTCCAACGGGAGCAAAGAGATGCATATGTACATAAAGGGTGTTTTTTTAGAGGAGCAACATCGCTAAGCGTAAAATAAAATTTATTAAAAATTTTATTCGAATACGTTGCATCGGGCTGCAGCTTTGTAGCGGTATGCGTTAGTTTGTGTGAATACTAAATTTTGTTTGTATATGTACATGTTTCTATGTTAAAATTGCAATGAATTTCTCCGTGTTGTGGGCCACATTGATGCAACATACAAATGGCCTTCTATATAAAATGTCATATTTGTTTAATATAAAGTGATGCACGCATGTCGCAGATGTTATAAGTTCAAATGTATGTACATATGTAGTGATATTTAATTAAAAATTTTACACAATCTCCAATCGTCAAATTTATGTACATATGTACATATATGGTTTACTTTTTTATTCCATGACTTTTGATGCAACCGAAATTTTAATAGGATGTACTAAAGTGTTAGTTAAAACGCCCAAATTGTGGACTTTTACACCACCTAACGGAGAAAACGAACCGTAATTTCATAAGAATACGGGTGTTTTGAAACGTTTTTTGGACAGGTTATAATATTTGATCCTAGATATGTATGTTTAAGACACAATGAATTGAGTACAATAGCGAACTTTCTTTGGGCATCGCTTTTTCTGCAGATGTATGATGGAGGAGGCATGTTGATTAAAGACATATGAGTTGAATTTTTTGAAGTGGGCCACGGCGCGGGAATTACTTACATTTTTTACAGACTTATTTTTGTATGGAATTTTTTTTTTACTTACTGAGTACTACGAATAATTAATTAAAGCATGCATAACTCCCGCTCCCTTAAAGTGCCTCAAAATTTTTTTTTTGCTAATAGTTACTAATGGAATGCCCAACAGCATCATACAAAAGCGACATCCGACCGCGGTCCAGAACATACAAATTGCGAATAATGTTTGCAAAAAAAATTATTTGCAAAAATAAGAAATGCAGTTTGGTAGAAGATATCATCTTTTATATATATATCAAAATTTAGCAAAATCGGTTTGACCAATCGTGAGTAAATCCGCAAAAACTGAGGAACTTCGAAAAGTGTTGATAGCCATAACTTTGAAAATAATTCGAATTTCGAAAAACTGGGCCAAACGTATTTTTTTTTGTTGTTGTGAACTATACAAAAAAGTTTCAGAAAGATAGTATAACTTCGAAAAAAAGTGGCCCACTTCAGAAAATTCAACTCATATCTAAAGATTTAGTAAATATAACAGCTAGAAAATACTTGACATAAATCAAAAGCTTAGAGGTAATGAAAATCCATCAGTTTCATCACTTGAACATCAAGGTAATAAGTACGTGTTAGCAGGGCCGTAGCCAGAAATTTTTTTCGTGGGGGGTTTTATCGTTGTGGATTTTTTTTTTTTGGGAAAAATAGATATATAACCTATTTCTTGCACTAAATAAAAATAATAAAAAAAATCTGGTTTCTAAAGTGCTATTTGGAAGAAAAATATATTATAAGAAGTTTTAAAAATCAGGAAACTCTTATTCATTTAAAAATTAGACTGTTCTATTGCAAACACGATGAATACTTTATTTTTGGTGATTTTATCCAAGTGAAAAAAAAAAAAACTATTTTATGAACGAAAAACTCGGTTAGATTACCCAGGGCCGTAGCTAGGAAATTTTTGGTGGGGGGTTTCATCGTTGTGTTTTTTTTTTTAGAAAAATATATAACCTATTTCGTGCACTAAATACACATAATAAAAAAAATTCTATTTAAAAGAAAATTTTTTTACAAAACTTTTGATTTTCAAATGAGGGTTTTTATAAGAAGTTTTAAAAATCAGGAAACTTTTATTCATACATATGTATACTTTATTTTTGGTGATTTTATCCAAGTGAAAAAAATAATATTTTATGGACGAAAAACTCGGTTAGATTAATAATAATACAATGGCACTATTATAACTCTGACGTGTTTTATGGCCGAGCTTCTCTCCCAATTCAAGGTGTGCTCCTTTTTTTTTTTTGTTTTTCCTACTAATTGGGTTGACCTACAGTTTTATGCCGGCTCCGAACGGCGAATGCATTTTTTGTGAGAAGCTTTTTCATGGCAGAAATACTCTCGGAGGGTATGCCGCCCACTGCAGAGAGGTGACCGCTGCTCTTAAAAATCCCAATAATTGGATTTTTACTAATTAGAAAAATTTGTTTGGCTCGGACCGTGGTTTGAACCCGAGACCTCTGGCATAGCAGGCGAGCACTCTACCCACTGCACCACAGCGGCCACTCGGTTAGATTACAAAGCTGTTTTCAGCTGTTAAAGTCCGCCCCAAGATGTTTAGCTTATGTTGAGACTCTAACTTGTTTTTTTTTTTGCAACTTTGTTATTTGACATCCGATTTTTAAAATTGATAGATATGTCATTATTTTAGTCTTTTGAGTAGGGTTTGAAATTATTTTCAACTTTTTTTTCATTTGTATTGAATTTCATTTTCATTTGAAAATTAAAAAATTAACAGCGCAGCAGAAGTATAAAAAATCAGGATTTGAAATTACTTTCAACTTTATTTTTCATTTACTTTGAATTTCATTTTCATTTCAAAATTAAAAAATGAACAGCGCAAGAAAAGTAAAAAAAAATAAAAAATTCTACTGTACTGTGACTATACAGCCTTAAGTTTCAAAAAACTATAGTCGACTTTTGCTGTATTGTGGAAATTTGTACAGCACAACAAAGAGCAAACATAATTTCGAGTTTTTACAGCACTGTTGTTATTGTTTTTTCTTTAATTTATGGAAACACAATCGAAATTGAAATACATGTAGAAAAAAAAAACACTTTTAAAAAGCTGCACTTAAAACTAAAATTCTGTTTATCTGTGCTTTGCTGTCGACTGATCTGTTTCAAATTACACAGTAAAGCAGCAACACAAATAAACAAACAAATATATTAGACTGTTCTGGGCTTCGGCTTCAGATATTTTCAAAGGAAGCCGAAATTCAAAAGTTCTCAAAAAATTATGATAACCTTCGCAGAACAGCAACAGCTTAATTTTTGAGACTGTTGGTGTTATGCTGGCAAACAGTGCTTGGGAAGCTTTATATTTCCCTCTAATGTCCTTTGATCTGTGAAGTCGTTTTCATATAGTTGGGTCACCTAACCGAGTTTTTCGACCATAAAATATCGTTTTTGTTTCACTTGGCAAAAAAGCGCCAAAAATAAAGTATTATGGAATCTTTTAATATTAAGCTTAAAATGTTTGCAATAAAACAGAAAAATTTTAAAAAGAATAAAACTTTCCTCATTTTTACAACTTCTTATAAAAAACAAAAATTTTTCAATAATCGCAAAAAATCGATAAAATTTTGACTTTGAAAAGTGAGTACTGAAAATAGGTGAAATCGGACTATAACAACGCACACATCCCATATATGGGATATTTCGAAAAACACACAAAATATTATAATTCAGACACTAATATAACCCGAGTAATGAATTTTCAGCCATGCAATGACTTTATGCAGTTATAAGAAATATGCTAAAATTTTAGAAAATGTGCGATGATGTGCGACTGCCTTATTCCGGAGTGGTAACCAGTGATGGTAGATAGATACTTTTTTGGAAATTCCCTACAGAGCAAGAAAAAAATCCCTACTTTTCCCTACGCTTGTTTCAAATTTTCCCTACGTAATTCCCTACACTTTTTTTTAGTTATTTCCATACTAGAACAATGAAGAAACCTTACGGAAGTAGATGAACGTTTTTTCTTTTACTAAATAATGAAAATCGGCTGTTCTACTGCATACTGCATATAAAAAAAAAATTACAATAAAATACTGATGATTTACTGTTTTGAACAATTATTATAATAAAAAAATATATGTAGATATTAATGCGTTGTATGTAACATATATATCGCACGCTTTATGCAATAGGTATTTAACTCGAAATTTTCGATTTCTGGGGTTTTGCCATATATTTTAATAACTGGTCATGCCTTTGAGTCTAGTCTTATAAAATACTCAAAACGATAAAAATGGCGGAAATAAAAGTGATTTTGTAGTTAGCCGTAGAAGGAAACTCTTTGAAATTATAAGAGCCTATACACACTTGCGACTCAATCGATTTAGTCGAATTGGCCTGTTGTATGCAAATCCAACTGTTTCAGTTGTTCGACTAATTGAATGTAGTGTGAATGCTTCCATACATTCCCATGCAAATCAAAGCCCGACTAAATCGATTGAGTCGCAAGTGTGTATAGGCTCTAAAAGTTTGTTTGCGTTTTCCCAAAGAAAATTTTTTTTTAGTTAAATCCCTATTGAATAAAACGTGCGATATATAGGTAGGTAGACGTAGGCATATAAATATGTAAGGGAACGAAACATTTCATTGGTACTATCATAGGTACAGCATTTCTCTAAAAACTAATGAAAAAAAGTTATTGCGTCAAATACTTTGCTTTAGCCCATATGACACTACGTTTTTTCTGGTATTCTACAAGGTTTTTTGTGTGAAGGAGATGGTCAAATACAGTTTTGCGTTGGTGTAAGCTAGCAAGCTATATTGAAAAAGCCAAACGAAATACCAACAAAATACCATTTAGTTGGTCGTAAGGGAAAAAAAAATTCGGAGCTAAGAGCGTAGCCAGGGAAAAAAAATATTTTGCTCCGATGCCCTGATTAAAAGTATCGTGTTATTAGATAGTTCACTATACGGTATTCCCTCTCCAATTACGTCTTTGGAGGGTTCGCGATTTAACTCGTCTTCGCAGCATTTTCAGTGTTGAAGTGAAAAAAAGTTGAATTGAAATTTTGATTTGACTTTGCCAAAAAATCCCTATATTTAGCTATTTTATAAAAATCTGTCCTTCTTTCCCTACGGTCACTTTTTTCCGACTAAAATCCCTACATGTAGGGAATTTTCCCTACGTATCACATCACTGGTGGTAACACAATTTAATTTATAAGTGGCATGTCGTTAGAAGCGTACTTTAAGTATCTTTCGAACGGAGTAGATACGATTTGCGGGTATTTGAATTTTTGATTGAAGTTGTAACCAAAAAAACCCAAAATTACGATTATCACAAAACCACAATCATAAAAAATGGTTTTGACCTCAGCAGGTTCAAGCCAGCCCTCCCCTCTACCTGAAATTCTTGGTATTTTCTCAAATTATTTATTTGTAAACTAGTGTTTTCAACATAAAGCTTTGAATATGATAGAAGTAAAATTTATCTACCAGAATTTCGTGGGCGGTTTAAACACCCAAACCCCAACCCCCTAAATACGGCCTTGCGTGTTAGTACATATGTACATATGTATATACACACATTTATTTGTATTTTGCATTTCAGATCGCCACTCAAGTGCCATGCAAACAAAGAATTGTTACAGAAAGTTCGCCGCTTAATATTGCACGATCAGTTTGTGTCTACATTCACCGAATGCTGAAATGCAACATTTGTACATATGTACGCACATGCAACAAGTACATCCATGCACTCAAACGAAGTTGATGCATTTCCCATTTGGGGTGCGTACATCTTCCAACTAATCCGGCATGAATCAAGTGCACTTTTGTGATTTTTGTTGTAGGATGATTTTCAATTTTTTAACATCACTTTTGTGCATAAGTACATCTGTTTGTACATACATACAACTAAGCATGTGTGCCTGCAACATACGATTAAAGGAATGGTAATATTTAAGAGTACAACTCTACTTCGCTCCTCGTACATGTTGTAACCAAATACAATAGCGAATCCATTATATCTATTTAAAACACTGAAGGCAGGTGAGTACTCAACTAAACATCTACAAATATAGACATATGTATATTCAAGTACAAAGGTGGCCTAGAAATTTGACCAACGAAGAAATACGACAGCAACGTCTTCAAATACCCTTCCGGAATGACAGAAAAAAATTCTGAGCAGAAACTTTTAGTCGTAGGCAGCGCAATTAAAGAAGCAATGAAATACAGTAAAACTAATGGGTATGTTTGTTCATAAATGTGTTTCTGTAGCTACGGGTTAAATGTCGATCGATTATAGCATGTACGCCATGGCGGCGCCACCGCTGGAATCGCTTGTTGTTGAGAGCCAAACTGAGCCAAAGTGAGCCATTGGTTTGCCATCCTTGTTTAGGTATGAGTTTACATACATACATACATACATACATACATACATAAATATGTAGCGCTGAAGCGATGTACATAGGTGCCTTTGAATATCTAGGTATTAAGTGTTGGACAAACATGACACTTACTGACGCCATTGAAATGTCAGTTTTGTCATTTCGAGTGATTTGCGCGAGCAGCGCGCGGCTCCTCAACATCCATCGTAGATCTTTAGTGCTGTTTTATTTTAATCTACTTGATTTGAAGGAAGTGTTAAGTACTTTGCGCTTTACTGGATAAGTCAAAAATTAACCATGCAAAAATTTTACTAGATCAATTCTCTTGAGAATTGTATCTATAGTGGGTAATAAATTGTCCGTATATAAGGAGGTCGAAATATTCGTTGCAACCTTTATTATAAAAGTTCAAGGTTTATTTGTATTCTTTGAGCTTCGGTCAATTACTACCATGTGTGACTCCTGTACGACACCCCTCAACTATCGCCGATCTCGGGACTAAAATTTATATGTGATACCTTTGACTGTGCTGTTACCGTTGCAGGGGGTAAGACCGCAGAAAATCGCTAGTATTATTTTTAAAGACCGCCCTAATGAGCATACAAACAAAGACATCGCCACATACCAAGTGCTCCATAACTTTAAAGTCAGCATTCAAATCCGAAGTCATTTAAAAAATCTTTGCAAATATTTTAATTTTGCTTAATTTTTCTACGAATCACTTTGCCATTTGCCGTTTGCTGTTGTTGTTGGTTGCTTGTTTTGGTGTCACTTTGTCGCGCACTTACCCAACACCATGGCCTTTTATGGTGGAGTCAGTGCCGCTAAAGCATTCCTTGAACTGCGTAAATCTTTTTTGGAAATCTATTATTGAAATGTGCAAACAACAACAACAACAACAACAACAACAACAACAACAAGAAAAGGATAAAGTTGAGACACACGTGAAACAACCCAATAAACATTTTTCTTCATTTTCAATTTGAGGTTCATTTGAGAAGTAACCCTATTGTCAAATATCAAACGTTTGTTATCAAATGCACCTCAAATTTCCCTTGATAGCGTTCTCAAACAAAACGGCTCATTTTTAGTATGAGATTTTGGGCTGATTCTCAATTTGATTCATTTCATTTTCTCAAACCTATTTCAAAGGTGGTACGAAATGGATTGCAATCAATAGATGTATGTATGTATTAAATATTTGTACTCTAGAGTACAGAAAAATTGAGGGATAGTGAGAGAGTTTGTGTTTTGAGCGCAGAAGTTGAATGGAATAAATAAATGTATGTACATATATATTACTCGTACATATTTGTACTCTGATGTGATGTTTTTCATTTACCCGTGCGGGTGAATTTTGCCGGTACCTTTTGTACAGTTACATGAGTATGTTAATATCTTTTTTAATATGCATACACACATGTGAGAAACAAACTGTTTTTATTAAATTTTGTGTAACTTCACAAAAAGCCACAAACAAATAAAATAAGAGTAAGATATACAGAATCATTATTACTAGGGTAGCTAAAAATATGCACGAAAAATTTCAAAATATGCATGCTAGTATGCCCGAAAAATAACTGAAATATGCTCGTAAATATGCACGAAAAAATCTCATTATATGCATATATGCCTAAAAAAAATACCTGAAATATGCTCAAAAAATGTATGTATTTCATTTCAAGCTTACATTTTTTTAACGAATTTTGCAAAGTAATAATAATATAAGAATTGAAACGTACAATTCACATTTTCCCCATTTAAAGGATTTGTTTTAAATACTATAAAATACTTTTACTTAATTTTATATTTGTATTTATGTAAATACATGAGATCTTTTTACAAAGCAAGCGAAACCATTCCATTAATATTGCGCAGGGTTGCATTGAACTATTATATGTTTTACTATATTTTCCAGGGTAAATTTTTAGTGGCTTTCCGAAAACGATGTATGGGGAAAACGATTAATATTGACCGTGTAGCATCGAAATTTTGAAATCCGCAATCCGGATCGCAATATTGACAACACGGATTGACTGTGTAGCATGAAAATTTTGCGACCCATCAAATTGAATTGAAAGTGAAAGTGTGAAAAGTACGGAAGTAAAACATTTTAAGCCTCAGAGCGAAAAAAATATCGTAATATTCATATTGAACGTGTAGCACTAGCCTGCGATTCATCCAAATATCGCGATTCACATTGACAGTGTAGCGTATGCCTATGTACATATGTCGATACATATTGCATATTATTGTTCCCTTCATCGGAGCAAAGTTTTTTTTACTCTGGGTTTGCTTCGAGGCTCTGATCAGCAGTCAAGTAGCCTTGTTTGTACGCATACAAGAACTTAGTGTTTGGCGTGGTGAATTTTTATAAGGGAAAATGCTCCGCTCCGGGGTCGAGATCAATAGTTAAATAGCCTTGCTTGTATGTATACGCAACTATCTGAATTAACCCCAGATAAGATGTTTCCGGCTTAATATTTTTCGATATTGCTCGATTAAGTGCCAAAATATGCCAAAATAAGCACGAAATGCATTTTGACCGTAAATATGCATTTTAGGTCGAAATATGCATTTGCATATGCAATATCCATTTGCATATTTTTAGCTTCCCTAATTATTACACACAGTCATTTTCAACCATCATCATTTCAACCGTTAAAAGACTGCTCGAGTAGAACAACGAACGCTGACTGAAATTAGCAAACACACAAAATTTCTTCGTTCCTTCAAGCCTTGACATGTTGAAATTCGTGAAATGGTACAAAATGCGAAACAGGTTTTTTTTTTTCAAATGTGTTGTAAGTTATTTTAAAATTGATAAACAATGTTTGATGAACACTTGAAAATATGTTTATTTTCAAATGATATATATGCTGATTCTCAACTTTAGAAACAATATTTTCTCAAACGTTTGATAATTTATTTTTCAGTGTTTAATGGGAAACTCGAAATTTTGTCGCCTTTTGGGGACTACACGCTTGACTGTTTTGCAAGCGATCGTATCTAGCGGCGCGTCGCGGCGGTTGTGCAACATGTGCTGCTGATGCCACACGCCGCTAATCCATGCAACTAATATTACATACATAGTTGTTGCCTTCGCCCTTGTTCTTGTCGCTTCCCCGTCTTCCATTTGCTGGTGTATGTGTGCTAAGTATTTCATTATCCGTTTGCACATTTGTGGCTGCCACACAGCAGCACACCTCTTGCCGTTCTTGGTTGCATGCTGTTGATGAAATGCATTTTTCTTGTTAGAACATTTTTAAGTCGACGACGATGACACATTTCCCCATTAGAAATGTTCTCTTTTTGCTTTGTTTGCGGCAAATCTGCATTTCAATATACATACATACATATAATATGGAATATAATGCACTGGCGATTTAACAAGTTTTGGGCCCTGCTTTTCTCCCAATCCATGGTGTGCTCTTTAATTTTTTACAAAGAACTGAGTGATCGTACGGTTTCATGCCGAAGCCGAACAACAACTACCGCAGCTGATAATTTGTTTGCGAGAACAGAGGGTATGTATGCCGATCACTGCCGAGGGTTGGCCGCTGTTTTTAGAGAACCCAATACATAATTGTTTATTTAGGTTTTCCTGGGCCAGGCTTCAAACACGCCATGGCAAAGCTTCCAAGCAAATAAAACACAAACATACATACAAAGTTGAAAACAATCAAAATGGAAGTAAAATCACTTTATAGCATTAAGTTCATGTTATGTTTACATTTGTGACCAAAAACTGCTATGTTGGCTGTCAAAATACTTTCGCTTCATATTTAAATCAAAAAAAAAAAAAAAAAAACAAAAACAACGAGTGCAAACTACAAACCTGCGAAGCATAAGAGAGCACCAAGAAGGTGATAGCCTCGTAATTTACATTTCATGCGACGTATCTTGCACTTAGGAATCTGCTTCCCTCAGTTCAATATCTCTCAAACCAAAATGAAGATAGACAATAGAGGCCAAAAGATTTACAAGAGACCAAAGATTCACAAATTGTATATGAAGCCATGCGTGGAAGATTTTAGTTCCAATTCAACCAATAAAAGCTTGAATAGTGCCTTTTCGCAGATGAGGAATTCGAATTTTATTTTTATGCACCAAGACGGATTTAAGAAAATCCAAAATGGACCAAAATCAATTGCAATAAATTACTTCGGACAATCACAAACGACTTAGCGGATTTTCAATCTGATTTCATATTTTGATTCAGCATAAAATTCTGATTGAATTTGATGTGCATATTGGCCTGGCTATTTTTTTTTTTAGATTTTTATCCACATCAGACGTTCTAAAATCCATCTCTTAGGTGGATGAAAATCAAATTGCGGAACATCAAAATTTATTTAAGACCAATGTTGTGAAAGAATTTTTTACTCACAAAAATGAGAGCAATCATAACTTCGACTAATTTCCGTCCATACAAATTGCCCCGGTCTAACGTATGGACATAAATTCATTTACCCATGAACTAAGTATGTAGTCTGAGAAAATGCTGCAAAAAGGGAATACAGATATGTGTCATGACTGAATTATATAGAGGTTGGCCAACTTTTTATGTTAGCGGTTGAGGTTTGTTTCGAGGGTGGGAAAAGGGAAAACACATATTATTTATTAAGGAAGAAAATCTAAGATGAGCTTCGTCCAAGATAAACATTCATTATCTCTTATGCAAGACGGCATAAACACGATGACCGCTTTTTAATTTTGTACTGACCGATCGATTGTGCCGCTATGGAGTAGTGCTCGCTGCCATACCCGAGGTACTGCCAGCTGAATCAAATGCGTAGTGGGCGGGGATAAATTCTTGGAAATCACCTGGGTGTAAAATCGGATAAATAAGAGGTTTTAAACTGTCTTTCATTCTACTATATTTATTTGAAAAATATGAGAGGCTTGGTTACTCCGAGTTAAGTATGTTAGAGACGGGTGCACTCTGTAGAGTTCACTAGTGATTGGGGATTTGTTTTTCACTTGAGATTATAACTATCGTTATAATCGAAAAAATTGTTCCTTCTTCAGCTATTTTATGAGGCTTATGCCGTTTCAAAGTGTTTTACAAAAATAAAAAGCAACAGCATGAGTGAGTGAGATAGCAAACGTTATAAAATGATAAAATCATATGTACATATATACTAAAAGTTACACTGTAAGCGAAATGTGGAAGCTTTGTGGCATGTTGCACATACTGCATACCTAAACCACCAGAGCTCGTGTTACAAACATGACATATCCGCGTTGTGCGCTTACAACTTCAACTCATTGAACATGATCGGCTTTAATTAGTAGCTTCTCACTGGCTACTCATAGCACACACAGCACACAACAACAAATACATACATATGTATATGTAATATCCAACCACTTTTTGTCTTAAGTAGCAATGACATCAGAATGAAAACAGAAACAAAAAGCATAGGTGCGAACATACAGACAGCAAACACTACATATGCTGCAACACACTTTAAATGAGCATTGACCAACGAACAGCAAACAGTGGCAGCACAACAATTAATGCAACACACAATGCCACAAGGCGACAAAATAAATCAATTGAGGTAAGTTTTTGTAAAAGCCGCAACGGAAGACGTAGACGAGGACCAAGATGAAGTAAGAGAAAATAATTAAAATAACAACAAAATTGCATGTGCATGGAAAAAAGTGTGCAACAGAAAGATCGATGCACGCAAAGCTGTTGGGCTATGTTGCACGTACCACGTAGATACGCGGCGGGCAATGCATGAGGAAAACAATGTTACTAGTTGTCGATTTTTATGCCAATGAGGAACTTTTAAAATCAAAGTAGCTGCCGTTGAGGAGTTTGTAAGATTAAGTAGGGTATTAAGTGAAATGTTGCAACGAAATTTCGAAAACAGTTAAAGATCAGGCCGGATAAAGTAAATCGGATATTGTAGCTGCCGCGCCCAATTATTTTAAAGCATGCATATATGTATGTATGTAGATATCAATCCTCAAAAGACTGCACATATTTCTGTCACTTTAGCATAGGTTGCCTAAAAGTCTGACATTTAATATATCGCTACTTTTTCCCTTGGGGCACCCTTCATAGCAGATCCCCAATTCATTTATAAAACTTCTTATGTGAACGTTAAGATTTTGATCTTTATTCAACACCTTTACTAAACGAAAAGTGCCAATTTGCTGATTATTCAGTGACTAGCTTCTTGTTAACCAGCCTCTTTTGTTGCGTTCGCATTCTCGAAAATTGCTTTACGGTTTCTTTTTGAACTACTACACACTTAGTCATCTTGGATCAGGAAAACTCTCTAAGTATCTAAAAGTAAATGAATGAAAATGAAGAAAAAAATTGCCAAAACGAACGAAAAGCCAAATTACTTTGACTCGTGCAAATAGAGGACTACAGCAAAAAGAAGTGTAGCAGCGCCTGGAGCAGGAGCAGGGAGAGAAGAAAAGTCGTTAATCCAAAGCGTCTCGTGTCCGACACTAAATACTAGTCGACACGTAGGTGACAATTCACCTTAAATGGTACACAACCCAACGCTGTGTCCGAGAGTCCATTTACGATTGGCCTTTTTAATTTAAACAACACCACACCGAACTGTCGGGGAATACGTACATACAAACATACTCGTTACTTACAATTTCTTCTTCTATTCTGTCTATGCGAATTGCTTTTAATTTTCGTTATAATTTTTTCTGGTACTTTTTTCGAATTGCAAAGTATTCGTGTGGGCAAACATATGTACATACATACATACAAACATATTAGGGATTCCAATTTTCCATATTTTTACAATCCCGGGATATTAGTGATTTTTTTTATGATCCCGCGATTTTGAATCCTTACTTTGACTAATGGACTTTTCTATTATGGCAAAAATGTCGCACTTATTCTACATTTTCCTCGGGCTGTTAAAATGTTTTTGTTCTATTCTACACATTTTTTCAGGGCTGTTTGTTCTATTGACAAAATGTAAAACTGGCCGAAATACAGAGCCATAATTCATGCGTCACATAAAAAATGCTCGGAATATGCAAAAAATCGAATGCTTTCTGTGGTCTTTTAAGTTCTTTGTACAAAGTTTTCGTCTCAGGAGACCCCTTATGACATTTTAATGCGAATAATTATCTAGAACATTTTAAGCCTTTTAGCGACTTTCAAAATACTATTTTTTTTAAGTATTTAAAAAAGGGGCCAAAATGACCTCTTCGTGGAGGTGTTAGAGGGTTATATTATTCTAATATTCGCGCAATTTTACTATATGTTTCCTAACAGCATATTTCTATACGATATGTAATTTATTCCAATTTTTCCTTTATTTAGAAATCAAGCCGGCAACCCTACAGCTTGCCCCAGATTTAAGTAGGTACCCTATGATTTTTAGACTCTCCTCCTTGTGCTAATTCATCTGGTGTACCATTTTTGTAAATATCAGATGAGGGGAGTATGCCTACAAATTTTAGTCTTTTTTTTATGCTGACTACCTTTCGTACGCCTTTTAGCTAGACAACCCATGTGCGATGTGTTAATATGCATATGATCTGTCAGTTACCGCCGACCATTGGTCCTTAACAGATGAAGGGATATATTTGTTCTGCCATATCTCGGACTATTTCTATAAAAGGGAAATATTCTGTCTTTATTTTATCCGGGAAATCCCGGGATAAGATTCGAGCAATCCCGGGATTTTCGGGGCGTCAAAAACGCCGGGATCGCCAAGACATATATGTACATATACAACATACACAAGTAGTGTTGTGGTTGTTGTATTTTTGTACTGCTGACCTTTGCCGACGTCTGTCTCTCCGTATCAATTTGGTCAAGTCCTTTTATTTCCTTCGCCAGTACGTATGTCTTTTTGATGTTCTGCATATTAAGTATGCTTTTATGTGTGCACTTTTGTTTTTGCTTGTCTGTTGCTTTTTATGGTTGCAACATGGTTTTTGCGCTTGCAAGTAATTAAAGGACAAGTCACAAGACACTTTTGCTCTGATGTACGTTTTATTTGAACTAAAATAAGCTTACTTTGGGCGTATGTGTCCGCATGTTTAACACCCGTACACATTTTTATTCAAAGATACTAAGCAAATGTGACATAAAAGCCAACTCCATATACATACATGCATACATATCTAAAAGGTACATATTTGTATATTAGTATACGCTGTAATAATGACATATCTCTTTGATTGGTAGGTACTAGGTGTAAGCCTTCTAGTGTTGGTAGAAAATAATTATCAAGTTGTTAATGTGTAAAAGAGATAGACTGACTAGTGGCAAACTAGTTTACATACAACCGATTCCACTGCTGGGACACTCAACGTATCACTATCAGCAATGAGTTCTGATTCTATTCGCTTTAAATTTAGAAGTAATGAGTTTGTGTATCATATCAATGACTAACAAAGTTCGTAGTCATTTACATATTAAGTGTGTATATATGTACATATGTATGTATAAAGATTGGTTTCCAATTTTCCACTGCAGCATCCGCACTCGACTTCTGCCGCCGCGCTGCTACATTTTTCTGCCTTTTTGCATAATTTTACATTTATGCATTTGTTTTCAGTTTGCTAGTAATCACAGCAAAAATGCATTTCCAGCAAATATGTCACACAATTCAATTTTAATTATATTTTATATTAATTTATTTCATTGTCATTGCAGCTTTGTTTCCATACTTGGTTATTTATGTACTAAATTTGCAAAATATTTGCAAAATGTATAAATTTAAATAATCCAAATTTAATTTAGGTGGATGTACACACATACATATGTATGTATGTATTTGTTTTCGATAAAGGGTGTTCCAAATATGAGTAAACCATGGGTAATGTGTTGATCAAAGTAATCATAGGTGAAGAAAATTTAACTTACCAGCTGGACCCGTAGACATCTTTCGCCAAAAAAACAACAACACGTAAGGATTCCAAAAAAGTATGTGTACAAATTCACAATAGTGTCGTAGGAAAAATTGAAGAGGAAGAAAATGCACACACTTTTTTCCAATTATTTCAACGAACGGACGTATCGGGTTCACTTGTTTTTGTAAATTGATTGTTTTTTCCGCAACTCTATAAGTCTTGCGCCCAAAAGAATGCATCTTTATTAAAAAGCAATACTAACGTAAAGGTAGTAATAAATAAGATTGGCTAACAATGAAAAAAAAAAACAAGTAAGAGCGCGGCTATGTTCGATCCTACCGAAGACTTCATACCTTGCATTAATGGGTCTGATTTTGTTTAATTAACACATATTTTGAGCTTGACAGTTCACAGTAACATCATTTAGGTCAATATGGGTAAAAACACTACAAAGTTTCATGTCCTTAGCTCCTTAAGTGGAGAAGTTATACCCAAAAATGTCTATATCTGAACAATCGGTTGTATGGCAGATTTATGTTGTAGTGGTCCGATTCGGCCGATTCCGACAAATGATCAGCTTCTCCTAAAATACATTCACATTTTGAATTTCAAGCAGATATCTCAAAAACTGAGGGACTAGTTTGCGTTCAAATACGGACAGACTGAAAGACGGACAGGCGGACATGGCTTAATTGACTTAGCTCATGATCCTGATCATATTGGTATATATTTTGATGGGTCTGTCACTCATCCTTCTCTTACTTTCAAGAAGTAATAATATATTCATTCTCATGAAAGGTGAGGTCATGTGGTGATTTTCGAAATCGATCTATAACTTCTACCAAACAAAATAAATTTTAAAATAAACTGATTCCTTAAAACATGTAAAACTAACTCAAAATAAAGTAAAGTTAATTTTAGTCTTTTATAATCCGTTGTATTTGAAATACAAAATAATAATAATAATACCGCATTCCTCCTCAAGCTAATCCATAGTGTATAGCATACAGTGAAATTACTCTGGGATGCGTAGTCGAAATTCGATAAA
Organism: Urophora cardui; assembly: GCA_960531455.1. Classification (NCBI taxonomy): domain Eukaryota; kingdom Metazoa; phylum Arthropoda; class Insecta; order Diptera; family Tephritidae; genus Urophora; species Urophora cardui. The sequence continues at coordinate 90,302,010 of OY482671.1, read as the reverse complement.
AAAAAAAGACGATAAGTCATCGAAAAATGTCAAAATCGGGGACAGATTGGTATGGCGGCGACTTCCGGGGGTACAGATTGGTATGGCGGCCGGATGTGGTTGTTGTAAGAAAAGGGACCATAATGACAAGGTCGTAGCAATCAAGACAGAAACGCAATTCCGGAATTGGGAATTGAAAAAACCAATTCATAATTCCGAAAAGAATTTAAGGCTGAGTTCCTAAAACGCAATTCCCGGTGATAGCGTAAACGCCAGCTATTCCACGAATAACATGTGCAAGAATGTAAAATCAACAACCTACAAAACAGAAAGAAGAAGAGCAACTTATATTGCATTCACGATCGTAATTGGGCAATAACTACAACTTCAAAATCAGCTGAGCACAGCTGTTCGACCTGTTTTACACACATCCCAGAGTCAAGTCACTGTTCTCCATACACAATGAGCTAATCTTACCAGAGCTTTGCAGTGAAAAGCTGACACTTCTGATCAAACCTTATTCTACGAGTAAGAAATTATGTTTACCATTCATAATTTAGGTTATTGCTATCATAAATTTGATTCACTTACTGCCTAATGTTAATCCAATGCTAACTATAAAATATATTTACTTAGTTCACCCTCTATATCAAATAATACAATTGGCACTAGAGCTGCAAAACTATCGATGGCACTATCGATAGTATCGATAGTTTTTTTTTCGTGTCACTATCGATAGTTTTTTTCCACTATCGATGGTTATCTCTATTCATTCTTGTAGTTTTGTCCCAAGAGAAGAATACTGAATGTTAGGGAGGAGTTGGATTTCGATATCAAATTGGTCAAATTAATACCCCAGCGGGTTAGGGGGCTTAGAATATACCCGTGGTAAGGAATGTCTGTCGAAAGAGGCGACTAAAATCCACGCTTCTAACGATATATAACTTGTAGTAATTGAACCACACCTCGCTAAATGACATCTGGTCAATGTCAAAATTTTTAATTTTTTCCGATTTTTGAAAGCTTTGATTTTCAAATTAAGTTTTTTATAAAAACTTGTAAAAATCAGAAAAAAATTATTTTTTTTTTAAATTAGCCAGTTTAATTGTTAACGTAATGTCAAAGATATCTGATAAAAACATTATTTTTAGCGATTTCTTTCATGTGAAGCAAAAAGGATATTTTATGGACTAAAAGCTCGGTTATATGACTCATCCGTGTATAGGGCGTCGTTTTACAACTTTTTTTTTTGCAAAACACTATAGACTTCTTCCGCGACCTTAAACTTCTCATATTCAATAGTAATGCCTTTAAAATAAGAAACAATTTGCTCGCACAGCTAAATTCAATGAAGGTGCAAAACACGGTAACTCGCATGGAACATGGTGCAAGGTTTCCAATATATTAGCTGCGGAATGATTTGTATCTGACAGCAGCTTTTGTGTCTTCAGTAGAGCTACTCGCAATTTGAAATCTTCTGATATAAAATGACAAGCAATAGTTAAGTAATTTTCATTATTCCTTTTTTTGCTTGGTTTTCCGACGGGGTAGGAATATGATGTATTGTGGAACGATTTTTTCACAAGGGATGACGAAAGATCGTTCCATAATACATAAGTATATATATCTTTAGCTTAAGGGCCGTTTACTCAACCTCTGATTAACGCTAACCCTATGAGAGGGTGAAGTCACAAACAAATTTTATCTTTTGTCTATACACGGATGAGTCATCTAACCGAGTTTTTCGTCCATAAAATATCCTTTTTGTTTCACATGAAAGAAATCGCTAAAAATAATGTTTTTATCAGATATCCTTGATATTACGTTAACAATTAAATGGGCTAATTTTTAAAAAATAAAACTTTTCTGATTTTTACAAGTTTTTATAAAAAACTTAATTTGAAAATCAAAACTTTTTCAAAAATCGCAAAAAATTAAAAATTTTGACATTGATCAGATGTCATTTAGCGAGGTGTGGTTCAATTACTACAAGTTGTATATTGTTAGAAGCGTAACTCCAGCGAACATAATTTTTGAATAAAGTGATAACAAAAAACACAAAATTACCGTTATCTCAAAAACGTAACCATACAAAAAATTAAAAATTTAAAAAAAAAATTGTTCTGTGCTCAGCAGGCCCATACCTATCCTCCCCCATAACTGAAATTCTTCCTATTTTTTTGTTTTTTGATTTATTTAAAGCATAGTGTATTCTACATTAATGAAATGTTTAAACAGTGTGCCTTTTGATTATCGGTATTTTACATTAATGAAATGTATAAACAATGTGCCTTATGTTATGTTCAGACACAACCTTAATTGAACATTAAGAGCCTTCATTCAATTTTCAAGCCCAATGATTCTCAATTTACCATACAAAAATTGACCAAGTTAATGCTTCATTAGAAATTAATGAGTTGTTAATGAAGAACAATTCTGCATGCAACCCTGTTAAAAGGCTTGTTTCATAAGTAAAATGAAATGTCATGAAAAGAGAAATGTGATTAGCGTCAGTGTCCACTAAACAGGTTGGTTCGTCAGATCAGCTGCATTCTTGTTCTTCTTCATCACCTATCAAATTTGTTTTTATTTCTGCTTATTTTATACATGCATTCGTGTTTACGATTGGTAAAAATTGTGAGATGAATGTCAAATTATTTCGTCCTCCTTGCAATTTTGACATTTAGGTCACGAGAGTTTGATATTCAGCTCACGGCGTGTATGTGTGTATGTATCTTGAGCCGACCTGTTAAATGGGCCAAGTAAATTAAATATGTCTGAACACCAAATCTAAAGATGTTTAATCAACCCCAATTGACTTAATTAATTTTTATGTCTGAACATGATATAATGTACTAGTCAGCGCCAAAGATGCTAAAAAACAAATGTACTACTTTTAGTTTTATTACTATAGCGTTTTCAAGTCAAATGAAACCTTCTTCAAATCAAGTGCAAATTTTAAATTGAAAAAGGTTTAATTTAACCAAAAAATGCTATACATATAAGTGAAGTATTTAATTCCTATTTGTTGTTATTTTGTTAATTAATTAATGTTATGCGTTAAAAAAAATTAAAGACTTTGAAAAGGAAAATGTAAACAAAACCATTCCTCTTTTTATACTCAGCTGTACTAGTACACAGAGTATTATAGTTTTAATCACATAACGGTGGATTGTAACAGAATGAAATAATCGAGATAGATATAGACTTATATATATCAAAATGATCAGGGTGAAAAGAGAAATCGATTGAGCCATGTCCGTCCGTCCGTCCGTCTGTCCGTCCGTCCGTCCGTCCGTCTGTCCGTCCGTCTGTAAACACTCTAACTCGCGCAAAAATTGAGATATTTTGATGAAATTTGAAATGCAAGTTGGTATCGAGACTGGGACGGTTGGTATTGAAAATAGGCGAAATCGGACCACGACCACGCCCACTTTTCCTATATAGAAAATATCGGAAATTTGGTATCTCAGCCACTAATAAAGCTGGAGCGATGAAATTTTACCCACGTATTGAGCTCAGGCCCCTATGAAGAAATTTGATGAAATTTTGGAAAATGGGCGGTGCCACGCCCACTTATTAAGGGTCAAACATGGAAAGTTTTATATGTCATAACTCAGAAACCATTGAAGATATATCGATGAAATTTGGTATGCGTGATTTACTTACTTAGCCAAACATTTGGACGGAAAATAGTTAAAATCGGTTGACGGCCACGCCCACTTTTATATATGTATATTATAAAGTGACCTAATAAAAACATTTTAAGCGATATCTTTGGCAAATATAAAGGTAATTCATTGAAATTTTGTGGCATGAATTCCACAATAGACCGGAAACAAAAAGAAGAAAAATTTTGGAAAATGGGCGTGGCACTGCCTCCTTTTAAACAAAAGAATCTACGAGATTTCGGAGCCCATAACTCGGCAAATAATTGAGATATTATGACGAAACTTGGTTTATACACTTTTATAACTTGTGTTAAAAGAGACGCAAAAATTTATTGAAGTCGTTTTATAACCACGCCTACTTTTTAGCAAAGATATTTCTGGAACACGCTTTGGAAATTTGTAACGTAACATCTTTGTAACTAGAAGTCATAAAGGTATGAAAATTTGCACAAAGAATAATATTCATATGCTTAGTTGGATGACTGATAAAAATTTTGAAAATGGGCGCGGCTACGCCCACTTTATGCAGCACTCGCTTTATATAAAATACACCGTGTTTCCATCAAACGCAAACAAACAATGAACGCATACAGCTGAGTATCTAATGTTCGATTCCACTCGAACTTAGGCTTCCTTACTTGTTAAGGTTTAATTTAACCAGAAAATGCTATATACATACACAGAGAAAAAAGTACAATGGGTTTTTCAACCAACCTCTTGGTTAATGTTTTATTGGTTGATTTATTCATGTCAAAAGGAAAGAATGTAATATGTACATTTTCATTGTACCATTAACCAATATTTTGGTAACAATCAATATCAAACAGAAAGTTGGTTTCCCCAACGTGTATATTTGTTATATTAACGAAAATATTGGTTAATTCATATCTAAAAAAAGTAAAAATATATACGAAGCTTTATGGCTTCGGCTCTGTTGTTACCATCGCCTTCAACACCGTTTGTGCTTGACGAAGTTGAATGGCTGGACCCGAATTGTAGAGAGCGAGAGAGTGAGTATTTGGAATTTTCTTTGTTATTCAGTCAACATATTAACACTCTCTTATAGATCATACATAGCAGTGTTGCTCCTGGCATAAAAATATAACCAACAAATTGTTTAATAGTAACAAGAAATTGGTTGAAGATTTGAACGAACATTTTGTTATATCAACAAATATCATGGTTAATATAACCAAAAACACTAATATATCAACAATGGTTATGGTAATATTAAACAAGTGTGAAATTAGTACTATTAACCAACTTTTGTTTGATTTTTCTCTCAGTGTAAGTGAAGTATCTAATTCTTATTTGATCTTTTATTTAATTATTGTTTTGCGTAAAAAATTAAAGACCTTTTGGAAAGAAAACTGTAAACAAGGGATGGTTTTCTTATTTTAGTGAAATATTCATAAAAAACTATCGATAGTATCGATAGTTTTTTTTCGACTATCGAAACTATCGAGTGGTCCGACTATCGATGGTTTTGCAGCTCTAATTGGCACCTACCAATATACCATACCTACAATATGCTCAGTATGTAAATATGCATGTAATGGGCCATGAGGTGGCTTTGGAAAAAGTGCAGTTGTGAAAGTGGTAAATTCAATTACGCACCGACAGTGTTGATGCGAAACTGTGCATACCTAGCTGGCAGGTGGGCATCGGGCCAAATAAAATGCAAAACAAACAAAAATGTTGGAGAAAAAGCGAAAAACAATGTCAAATGAAAAATTGCAACGTGTGGCCTAAAGCGAATTACAATTTGCTACAACAAAACCGTTACGCTGCGTGACAGGTGTGCAACAAATGATTTGCTGGGAATTTGCATTTGCAACAAACTCACTTACCTACACACAAATTGTGGATTAAGTGATTTGCTGTTGAAAATACATACAAATATACAAACACACACAAGTACATAAATAATAAATTACATGAGTGCCAGTAGCAAAGTCAATATTGGTCGATTGGATGGTCAAGTGAGCAACCTTCCGCTGTTTTGACACATAATAGATAATGTGAAATTGCGAGCAATTGTTGCATTCAAATTAATTTCCATGATCAATTTATATTTGCCATAACATAAGCACTCTTTTTTTATAAATTCCATGAACAATAAATGGAAGGATATTACTTAGACTAATCCAAATATAACCAATATCATCAGACTGATGATCTTAGTCGATTAGACCATGTTCAACTGTCTTTCTATCCGCCTGCTTAAACACAAACCAGGTCCTCATATTTTAAGATATCTGGCTGAAAAACGCATACGCGTTGATTCCTACGAACAATTCACAATTTCTCGGATCCGACCAAATCTGACCACCATGAGATATAGCTACGATACAAGCGATTATCCTGTCATTTCGTCATATAAACTTTTTAAACCTTGAAATATGTAGGTATAAGCTGCATACAACCATATGTAAGTATTAATCATAATCTTATTCATGATATTCGTCTTCATTCACGGGAAAAACGATGTGTACTATAATGGATTACACAGGCCGACAAGAAATTCGACCATAAACCAGGCCATACTTTCCTAAAGGTTTTCAATGCGCTGAGTTCAAATCTGGACGCAGAATTGCTCTATCACGTCAGGATTTTGAGATATCCTAACCTAAATGTGCAAAAAACAGCGTTTTTGCCCATTTTTGAGGTTATATATAAACGACAAATAATTTTTTAAAAAAAAGTTCACACATAGCATCTTAAAGAAGAAGTCTTTCTCTTACGAATGGCGTTGAGTTTGCTCAAATATCTTTTTTTTTCGCTAAGATAGAGCAATTTAAAGTTTATATGAATTAACGTAGGTATGATGCAGTAGAACACATACCTCTTACGATAAGTCTGCAAATTTCAATTGCTCCATCTTAGCGGAAAAAAAATATATTTAAGCAAACTCAACGCCATTCGTAAGAGAAAGACTTCTTCTTTAAGATGCTATGTGTGCTTTTTTTTTAAAAAAATAATTTGTCGTTTATATATAACCTCAAAAATGGGCAAAAACGGTGTTTTTTGCACTTTAAGGTTAGGATATCTCAAAATCCTGACGTGATAGAGCAATTCTGTGTCCAGATTTGAATTCAGCGCATCGAAAACCTTTAGGAAAGTATGGTCTGGTTTGTGGTCAAAAAAATCGGTCTCATTTTGTCGGCCTGTGTTATTATAATAATGAAATAAAAATAATTAACAAGAATCATAGTTTTAGTTGCGCCCATACATACTCCTACATGTAAGTACTTATTATTAAAGCAGAATCATTGCGATATTCAATTGAAAATTATTCTTCGATCGAATTAGTTGCACAAGTTGCATGGGATTTGCGGCTTATTCTGCAAGCAATCATCCATAACCAACTTCATTGCATTTAAACTGCAAAGCACATACACACATATGTAGCTACATATATGTACATTAGGCCGTCTCACCTTATAGGGACCTAAAAAACAAGTCCACTGTAAGCTCCCCCCCCCATGTAATGGGTTTTTGAAAAACATTTCCACAATTTTTTGTTATTTTTTTGGACGCCGCACAGTGGCACTTTTACCCAATTTAGACGTGAAAAATTAATAAAACGCTGAAACGTAAATATTATTCCTTCAAATTGTATGTATTAGTAAATATAGAACTCCTGGACACGAAATCAATAGTTTTCGTGCATATATTCAAAAGAGACATAACTCAAAATTTTAGGTTTTTAAAAAAATCGATATGCGATTTTTTTTAAATGTTTTGATTTGAACAGGAGAAGTATTGTGGTTCGAAATAACTGAATAACTTCATCACTGATACATCTACGTACGCCTGCGTATTTTAGACAGCAAAGATATAATCGGATCTGAATAAACAGCAACGCATGCATCAGGTCTTCCATTCTTCTCGAGCGGATTGATCTCCTCTTATTATGTTCACGATGCTGTCTAATGTCTTTATTACGGGCTTCCAATGCTTTTTCCAACAGCATACCCATAGGCAGTGAAAACGACTTTATAGTTGCATCGCCATAAATTAAAATTTTATGGACACTTGATGGCATTGGATACCATGGATAATGCGTAACATAATTTATAGAAGCACCTTCGCAATACTAAGAAAACTTTTCGTGTGCAATAGGAAAGCCACTCGACATGCAGTTGAGGATAACACCAAAATGACGAATGTGCTCCTCATGTACACAAGTGGCGCTAATAGCTAAGCTATATACTCTTCAAAAAAAAAAAAATGGCTTGATGTGTTACCATCATTGGATGTGCCATAACCTTGTTTGGGCGTATCTACCATGAGTTACATTAAACGCTTGATGCTACTTTGAAATTTTTGTTTTTCGATTTGGAATATGGCTTTATGTTCGTCGCTTAAAACTTTCCAAACGCGAATGTTGAAGCGGTACCCGCTATTAAAAATACATTCTCTACATCTTATATAAGCACTCAAAGTGCATAATCCAAACTTATACAAAGATTCGTTAATCTCCCGGCCACAAACAACACTAAAGTCTTGCCATAAATCATTGTCAAGTGCATATCATGACTAATGTAACCAATTTCTTCTTCTACCATAACAATTGAAGGCTGCAACGAAGTAATTTTCACTTTCTAAGTATTCCCAAAACCTTATTTGTTGCAGATATAGTCTAAAACGGCTTTATCTTTTTTGTTTTGGTTGCGTTCTCCAACCTACACCTCATATAACTCTCTCCCAGTTATCGACATTATTTCTCGCGGGGGCAGATCGGGGCAGAAGAATCCTAATGGAATATATGTAGGAATAAAAGGAGTTTACTAAAAATAAGGAATTATTTTAATGCGGCTTAATTCAAAACTTTGGCGAAGTTTTAATTTCACTGTTTCTTATTTTTTAAATTCAGGAACGCGTATTCACGACGCTACATCTGCACACTAAACGTACAACAAAACTTGTAGATAGTTGCAAATAAGAGTCCACACTTTTTCCTACCCTAACCTAGTATATATTTTTAAATTTCACTGACAGAACTCTTCTTATTAAATTTTAAACTGACTCTTATACCGGAATTCTGTAAGCAAGCTCTAGTCACTAATAGAGACTTTTGGAGACTTTTTCGTGGTGAGATTGATTATGAGACAATTTGGTATTCTGTAAGCGAGCTCACGTCTCAAGTCTCAAAAAATACGTCACTAATTAGTGACCTGGTGGCGAGGAGGTCACAGAATAAATAAAATATTGAGGTGAACTAAATAAAGCGTCAAAATTTATAAAAACTTACAATTTATTTTCTCTTTGCTTGTTCGCTTGCTATTTTCTGTAATAAAACAAGCTTATTTGTATGAAATTAGCAAAATAATAAAATTTTTCGGGTTTTGCTAACTTTTTTTTTCCGCCATTTCCATCAAGTGTAAATGGTGATGTGATACGATATTTATCGATATTTCAATGTTTTACGTTACATGTTTTTTTTTGCGAATCGGTTCAGGTAAAACACTCATAAAATATTATATTCATAACTATTTTTATAAGTGATAAGTAGAACTGGTACGCTTTATTTTTTTAATGCAATATATTGCTCATAAATTCATTTCCAAAATCTATTTTCGTATGTAACCGATTAGTAAGTATTCGTTAAATTATTTTGTTATCTCAAACAGTCTCAGTACATTTTCACCACAGTCTTTGGTGAAATTTTTAGTGACTGCCGGTTGCTGAATACCAAAATTGGCTCAAGTCACTAAAAATGTCTCATGTCTCAAATTTAGTGACTTGAGATGAGACGGAGTTACAGAATTCGCCTATTAATTATATGTGTACTCACTTATAAAAAAATATCACAGTTAAAATGCACACTTTAATAGCTGATTACAGCGTGAAAAATAGGGTTAGAAAGGAACAAAAACCAACGTTGGCCACAGTGATTATCTCCCATTCGAACTGCATACAAAAGTTTTGAAATTTTTACAACAACAAAATTGAATTATTCACGTCTAAATTGAGTAAAAATGCCACTGTGCGCCGCTAGATGTCTTCCAGACACATTGTTTCCACATTGGTGGTACTTAGTTTATACGAACCTAATGTACGTTTTTATGGCTGCATGTTAAACCTAGTCAAACCCCATTAATAGAACACGTTCAACATTCCGAGGGATATGTGTTTTTCGTTCCTGTGGTCTTTTAGGTTCATTTTACAGAAACCCCTACTGAAATTTTTTGGCGAATAATTTTTTTTAAAGTACTAATTTTCCTCAATTTCTAAAAAAAGGGGCCGAAGCGATCGAAATACTTATATTGCAAAATATTAATGGTTTTTGACTACGTTTAACATGCAGATGGTATAAACTAATTACTTGGTTGCAGTGACCCCAATGGCGCACAAAGGGTTAATATTATTACACAGTATAAACCGCCATTTCAAGCCAAAGATAGTGGTGTATTAAAATTAGAGATCGGATTATAAATACCGAAGATATGAGCCTTACTTTTTGCGATACGGTCTAATGTACATACCAACTTGCATAAATCTAACGAATGCGAGAAGAACGTGTTCAAATCTAACCATAGCCGGCTTAGCTAAGAATATTATATTCGTAGCGGTTCGAATGAGATCCTTTTTGTCCAATTTTATGTACATATGTATGTATGTATATATGTAAGTAGTTGTGTGTTGCGGGAGTGCATACAACCCCGCGGAAAATGCAAGTAGGTAATCCAGGTATGCGTATATGCAGTATTCGCTTAGGATCGACGGGTAATCTAAAAACTGGCCAAAATTCATAAAAACAGTGCATCACTTGGCATTGCTATGCCCTCTATTGGGTTGGACCAAGTATTTTCTCAAGCTCGGCGTTACAATGCATTACATCTTTATATATATTACGCTAAGCGATTTTTGTAAGCACCATAAAGCCCAAATTACATCAGCAATGTGGCAGTGGGCAGCGACGGTTTTCGAAATCAGCTGATGCGTCTAATATGAGCAGTAACTGCTAGACCAAACACAATAGAGCGTTCGCAGTATTTGGCAGTGACTTATTTATATATTAGGTATGTTTCCTTTTACCTTGGACACGTGGTGACATAAATTTACTTACCATTTTCATGTCCACTTTTTTCAATTAAAATAATTAATCTTGTTTCATTTTTTCCTCTGCTCTTTCTTCTTCTTTGCTTTTGCATCCCGCCAGCAATATTTGCTAGTGGAAATCAATTAAGTAAAAATTAAATTCTCTCCCGCTTGCTGGCATCAAAGTACGGAAACACAAAATTAGTAAAAATATATTACATTGGATAGTACGGAAACAGACATAAGTTCATATCAACACTTAGAACTTGACTGCGATTCAAGGCAGCGGCAGCAAATTTAGAATTTGGGCTAAACGGAGCTGTGCTGCCAGCTGCCTCTGCTGTATTATGTGCCGCTTCATTGCAAACCGTAGTTTCTAAAAATCAGCTGATTTCGAAAAACAGTCGCTGCCACAGCCACAGCGCTATTGTAATTTCGGCTTAACTTTTACACCATTATACCGATTTTCGAAAATGTGGTGTCAGATGAAAGGGCTTGACCTGTAGATGTAGATGAAGGTTTAATTTTTTTGAAAAGGGTTGCCAGATGTTTGAAAATTTAATTTTACTGTATAGTTTGTTTGATTTTAAAATTTTTGGCACCATATGAAAAGGCTTGACCTGATATTAAGTAATTTAATAAAAATTTTACAAAAAGTTCAAAAATTCAGTTTTACGCTTTAGTTTGTTTGATTTTTAAATTTGAGGTGTCATATGAAAGGACTTGGCATGGAAATGAGTAATTTATTAAAATTTTTACAAAAAGGGTGCCACCGTTCAATAATCCATTTTTACGCTACAGTTTATCTCATTTTTAAATTTGAAGTGTCATGCAAGGCCTAGCACTGAAGATGGGTAATAAAAGGAAAGGGAAGAGGAACATGAAAGGGACGGATATGGCGAAGGACAGGAAGCGAAAGAGGAAATATGAAAAATAAAATGGATAAAGAGAAAATAAAGCGCAAATAAAGGGGAAAGGGGAAGAGAAAGAGAACTAGAAAGAAAAGGAGGAGCGCGCCAAATGGCCTTTTGTAGGTCGCTTTAAGGTTACCATTGTCTAGAAAAATATTCGGCACAAAACTTCACTATGGGGCTCCTTGGTCAAAATCTATGTATAAAAAATCTAGGTCCACAGAAAATAAAAATAACCAGTAGCTATGAAGGTATATCAAAAAATTTTCAAATGTGGCAATAAGTGGTCTTCCACCCTCAAATTGTCGCACAGTGTGATTGAAAGCCACAGCATCGCGTGGCCGGGTTTACTAGTATTTATATAATGTTTCTAATAAAATTCCTGCAGTCAAAGACGAAGCCGTTATACATACATACATACATACATACATACATACATACATACATACATACATACAGTGTATGAAATGGTCCAATTTCGCATTACAAGGGATAGTTTTGTAGGTACTCCAATATGACAAAAATTGGTCATATTACCCAACGATACTTGCAGGGAAGCAACAACAATGCCAACAGCAAATTGGAATACATAGTTTGGATTGCTTAGAGGAATTATGCATGATTGTGTGAATTTGTATGCGCAGAAACGGTTTATTAGGGTGTTTCTTAATTAAGTGATGGTACTTTCATTTTAAATACATATGTCTACATACGAGTATAAAATTGGATAAAAATAAAACATACCTATGTATGTACGTACATATCGCTCAGTTCCTTCAATAACGCTTGAATACCCTCAATTTTCCAGGAGAACCGCATACAGTTTTCAATTGTCAAATTTAAAACGGTGATATTAAAAAAAAATCAGTTTTAAATGAAGTAATTTAGCCTCTCACTAAAGAGTAACACAATAATAGCATTGACAGACGGCAGCGATAATCTCGATTACCGCAACAGTTAATTCGATTAAAATTTTACCCTGACAGGCGGCAAGTATTGCGGATTAACAAAACAGCTGAAGGAAGGTAGGCGCAGCGGCGAATCCAAAAACTTCTTGTTTTATTTCCAAAGGTAGGGTAATGTCAAAATCAAAACGAAATCACATCATGGTCAATAGGAATGGGCGAGTCCCAAACGAATTCAGATTTCAACCAAGGCGAAATATCATTTTGACATTACACTGTACCAATTACAATAACAAATTACATTCGAAATTTCTGAATTCACTTATGCGCCTACCTTACTAGATTTGCCTTGGGTTCTTCTTTTTCTTCCCTTTCATTCACAATAGACATTTTTCACCAGGGATGTCATTACGAAATGCTCTAATCCGCTAAAATTTTGAGGACTAACTCAAGAGATATTCCGGATTACCTCCAGTTAATTCTCAAGTTAAGTCCGAATTAGCTAGATATTCCGGATTATCGCTGCCGCCTGTCAATGCTATAACGATGCTCACCATTTAAGGACTTCTGTGGATTAACAATAAAATTCGGTTGGCTGAATTGTGCTAATCTTCCACACAAAAACCTGAAAGGTGCTAGACTTCGGCATGCACAGTGAACTGTGCTACTTTTCGTAGGAACGCGATTTCTCAAATGCTTCAATGGTCCCTGTTTGAAGCCCTCACCCTCGCCTCAACGCCTTCTCTTTGCATTTATATAATTATATATATAATATTATAATATTTTTCTCTTATACTTAAGGCTTACCCGTTTAAGTTCATACACATACATACAACAATATGTGCAGCGCATTCTGTCTACCCTCAGCACCAACATTATATAGTGCTGTGGGTTTTGGTTGAATGCAATGGCTTAAGTCATAGGTGGTGCTGTTGGTGGTTTGGCGTGTCATGCGACAGGATGTTACCTAATAATAATAAGCGCTCGATCGCATAATAATCCTAATCCCTGCTTTGTGCAATGCTAATGTCATTTTCTCGTGAAAGTCTTTGTTGTTGTTGCTACGAGTACAGCAATAGTGTATTTATTCTAGGAGCCACAAAGGTTCACAGCACATAATATTTTATATAACACCACGTGCACGTATGCATGTTTGTTCATGTAAAGGTGTGTTTGCCTGTGTGTTCGCTTGGTATTTGAATTCAATCTGTGGCTCAGATTGCAATCAGTTGTAAAATCCAACAGCTAAAGGTGTCAAATGTGCGTACGTCATCCCATCCCATCCATATGTACTTATGTATATCTGCTCGCCGATACATATACACACAAATTCATATGTATATGTAGATACATAACCCTGCAAAAAAATGTGCGATCAATCCCGAAAGAGATTTGTCCTCGATTGATCTCTTTCGAGAAAAATCGGTCCACAATTAGTTCCCGATTGTTCCCGTATGGATATAAATTTAGACTAATTGTAGACCAATTGTTCCCTAACGGGTGTAAATGTAGATTAATCGCTTTTATTCCGAACGGGTACAAATCTAGATTCCTTAAATGTAGACATTTTACAAAAATATGCAATGTATTTAAACGAATTGAACACCCTTTTTTAAAAACAATTTTAACAAAATGTTGCCTAAATTATCCTATGAAAAAATCCTTTACATTACGCTCATATAATGCATACTCAAAACTTACAATTTTTTAAATTTATTTATTGAGATTTTTTTACAAAAGTAAAACATTATATAATCTTTATTTAAATATGCATGAACATTTACAATTTTTTAAGATAAAATCTACATTTGTACCCGTTCGTGCTGAAAGCGATTGATCTACATTTGTACCCGTTGGGGATGAAAGCGATTAATCTACATTTGTACCCGTTCGGGATGAAAGCGATTGATCTACATTTATACCCGTTCGGTATGTTAGTGATTAATCTACATTGGTACCCGTTCGGGTATACAAGTTGAACAATTAGTCTCTTCATAGGACATGCTCGAACAAATGCGATCAATTCACTCCATATAAGGGGATGTAAAATTGTATTAGTCGCATGCTCCCTTGCGATTGATCACGAACACGTCCCGGATTAATCGCATTTTTAAACGGTTTTATTTAACTCACCCCGTTTGTTTTATTATTTATTCTTTATTCTTGGGTCAAATTTAGTAATTCAAATTTCACCCTCTTCCTGTCAACCGATTAATCTGAAATTTTGCACGTATGTATAACCCCGATGACAATGCAATATTATGAAAAAAAAATTCCGATAGGTGGCGCGTGGGTCGCTATATTTACAAAAATCGCATTTATGGTCCTATTTGGCTGAAATTCGGAACATGTATTACTACCTTGAAAAGAAATATTTTCTTAAAAAAAAATTCCGCTAGGTGGCGCGTGGGTCGCTATATTTACAAAAATCGCATTTATGGTCCGATTTGGCTGAAATTCGGAACATGTATTACTACCTTGAAAAGAAATATTTTCTTAAAAAAAATTCCGCTAGGTGGCGCGTGGGTCGCTATATTTACAAAAATCGCATTTATGGTCCGATTTGGCTGAAATTCGGAACATGTATTACTACCTTGAAAAGAAATATTTTCTTAAAAAAAAAATTCCGCTAGGTGGCGCGTGGGTCGCTATATTTACAAAAATCGCATTTATGGTCCGATTTGGCTGGAATTCGGAACATGTATTACTACCTTGAAAGGAAATATTTTCCTAAAAAAAACTTCCGATAGGTGGCGCGTGGGTCGCTATAGAGGCGTTGGACTGCAATAAACTAACGGGCAAGAAACCTTGCAATAATGAAGCACTAAATGAATTAAACAGCATGCGAAATAAAAACTAAAAACTAGAAAATAAAAATAGGTAAAAAAACTTTTTAAGTTAAACGGTTTTATGTTATACATACATTGCAATGTTTAAGATAAATGTACTAAAAACCAAAAAATAATAAAAATAGGTAAAAAAACTTTTTAAGTTAAACGGTTTTATGTTATACATACATTGCAATGTTTAAGATAAATGTACTAAAAACCAAAAAATAATAAAAATAGGTAAAAAAACTTTTTAAGTTAAACGGTTTTATGTTATACATACATTGCAATGTTTAAGATAAATGTACTAAAAACCAAAAAATAATAAAAATAGGTAAAAAAACTTTTTAAGTTAAACGGTTTTATGTTATACATACATTGCAATGTTTAAGATAAATGTACTAAAAACCAAAAAATAATAAAATAGATACAGTCGTGGGAATTATAAACATTTGCTTAGACTAGACTAAAATAAAACCGGGGGGCACGTCAATTGTCTACAAATTATCGACTTAATGTGCGATAGAAGAATCGTTTAATTCGTCGTTAGGCAGTTGGCCCGCAGACGGTGAGGAAAATACTTACTATTTTCTTGCTCATGGAAATTCCAATAGTTATACACTCCATGTTAATAAAAGAGATGTTTCAACTAGTTTATCGTTGGACATTCACACGAGGAATCGTTTCACTGCTCGTAGTTTGTCTTTAATCGACAAAACATATGATAAACGTACTACTCGCTCACCACTATGAAACCCTAAAACTCGCTTATAATCGAGCTTGCTAGCTTTTTTCCACATTCTAGCCCTACTTATCACACGTCCATCGTTGTCGGTTGAACAACTGCCTAATTATAGTGTAACATTACAAAACAAACATTTTAATCAACGATTGTAGACAATTGACGTGCCCCACGGTTTTATTTTAGTCTAGTCTATGCAAATGTTTATAATTCCCACGACTGTATCTATTTTATTATTTTTTGGTTTTTAGTACATTTATCTTAAACATTGCAATGTATGTATAACATAAAACCGTTTAACTTAAAAAGTTTTTTTACCTATTTTTATTTGCAGGGAAGTATGTACATATGTATACATGTACATACATATGTATATACATAGGTACTTACGTTCAAAGGTTGGCGCTTGGGTGAGGCTGCAGGCTAATGGAGGAACTTCCTGTCGCCGCTTCGCAATATTCTTTGTAACGTGACTCTTTGCAAGGAGTGTTCCATGCTTTGATTTCTTATTTTCTTAGGAACAAATGGCAAAGGATTAGCTGCAACAGAAATTATTTTCTTTTTATTTGTAGGTACCTTAGATAGAGGTGAATTCACCTTTTTGGGATTTTATTGTTGTATTTTGAGGTTCATTGGCTGCAACCACAAGGAAGAAAGATGATCCCTGTATGTAAACATTTTATATAAGGTATATCAATAATAATACTTACGCCTCAGACATGTGTGGTATGAATATTATAATATCAATACTATGATTTGACGATATTCTACTACGAAAATTTCCAATTAAACTACAATATGAGGGTGACACATACATACATATGTGTAGATCTCAGTATCATTACTATACTACGATGTATGTCTCTAGCATTATTAAGCGCAGTTACAATGTAGCAAAGCTTGGTTTGCGCTCACAGACGGACATGGCTTAAATGACTCAGCTCATGTTTCTTATCATATCGGTATACATATATTCTGATGAGTCTTCTTGTGGTGCTTAAAGAATAGTGTTTTGGCAAAAAGTTATAATACAATTTCATGTTCATGAAAAATATACAAATCTGAACCAATGAATATATGGAGTCGCTTTGGCCACATATTCCGCCCTCCAATTTGCATACAATTTTCTTTGTAGCTATTGAGTTTCATTATCAGAGCGACGATATAAAAAATAAAGTGGAGCTATAGCACTTCAGAGAGCTATTTTCCAAAAAATAATTTCATTTTGTATTGTTTTAGTCTAGATTTCGTAAATTTTTGTTTTAAATGTTCTAGCAGAATTTATGAAAAAATTTTCATTTAACAAACATTTTTTATCCGATTAACGGCGCTTTGTGCTCTATCGTTCGTATACCGAAAACATGCAAACCAATAATGCTCACACAACCTTTCATACTAATATAAATGGGATTCATGTACACGAATGGAATAAAAACTTAATTCCCTATATGGGGTGGCATAACATTCTAATGCCATTATCCACTTTTATTATCAAATCACCTCACCTGGAATGTAGATTCTCTTTTTCTTCTTCTTCTTAAATGCCTACACAGTCAGCAATCTATAAAGACCCTTTCATGTTACACCTCTCTTTCTTAAACATAATTTGGCTCAATACTCGTACACCAACGATGTGGTATGCTCCTCAGTGGGAACACGCGTAGGTAATCCTCGCCTAATTGTGCGTAATGATTGAATGTGCGGATTTGAACAAGAAAATGTCACAAAAGTGTGTATTTAAAGTATGAATGAAACATGATGCCGTCACCACCACCGCCACCTCCTCCTAAGTATATGTACATTAATGCCAAAGTGAAAACGGACAAAGAAATGTGAAAACCAATCGTTCAAGAAGCAGTAAAATAAAAGGTGAGCTGCAAAAAACGACGGATTATTAACAGGATTTAAATGAAAGAAAAATGTGTGAGCGAAAAAACGCAAGCATTTCAAAATAAAATCCGCAATAAATTGTTGTAATTTAAAACTAAAAATACGAACAGGAAATATGTACTTAGAAGGGGAGAAAGAACTGGTGAATCGTGTGACAAGCTAATGGTTGATGCGTTCTTAACTCGAGCGCGTCTGTCTACTTAGGATCCTTGGCTTAAGGTGTGATTACGCTTTCCAAGCGATTTGTTTTATGCCTTTTCTGTAGATATTTGCTCAAGCAGACGAAAAGTAAATACGTTGTGGATCACAGAGGAATCATACCTTCATACCTTTTCTGTTTATCTTTCTTTTACTTTTTACGCTAACGCCCATCGCTCATTCATATATTGCTATACCCAGATTTTCTTATTTCTGCGGCGTTATTATATTTCACGTTTGTCCCTCTGCATTCACGAATTTTCTTGTATGTATAAATAGGTATACAATTCTGTTCTTATATACATATTTATTTTTGCGTCACATGGTGGATTGAAAAAAAAATCCCATCTGAAAAGTCCACACAAAAATCTTTAAAAGCTATCGGCTTTTCTCATTTTCATATCTTAAAGAAGGTAACAAGAAAGCATCAAATTTTCAGACAAACAGAGGATAGCACAGAAATTTTGGGTGGACCTGCAGTTTTATGCCGAACGACAAGTGCATTTTTTTAGAGGACTCTCGGAGTGTATGCGAACTACTGCGGAGGGGTGGCCGCTATTTTGTAAAACCCCATTAATTGGGTTTTAATTAATTTAATTTAGTTTTTGGGGTTGGTGTAGGTGCTGGCTCTAGGATTGAACCCCGAATTTCGTTGTTTACTGTAAACTGGTTTGTCAACATTGTTGTGCTATATTTTTCCGTTATATCAAAAAAAAATGTTTTTGTGCTCCAAAGTGGTAACCATGCTGCAATAATTTGTTATTTCAAGGAATCTCTCGGTAATGTGAAAGTAAAAGAGAGAACTGTTCGAAAAAACTCCCAGCCGGGTATATAATAATCGAATCTAAACAAATTTAAACACTTGTACTTTTTTCCATTTTTTTTCTTGTTACCAACCTTACGTACATACATACATACATTTGAAATATTTCTCTGTTATGTGCAGTTGTTGCACATTTTTCTTTAGCCAGAGTAGAGCCATCAATTCAACTAAGTAAGTACCACTAACTGGGCATGCCACAACCATCGGGGTCATCATTTGCTTTTGGTTAATGCGGCTCACCTTTTTGCATACCTGAGCGGACGGCTTGGTTCGGTGCGATTCCGCCTACTAGAGCTGCAAAACCATCGATAGTCCGACCACTCGATAGTTTCGATAGTCGAAAAAAAAACTATCGATACTATCGATAGTTTTTTATGAATAGTTCACTAAAATAAAAAGAGGGATGGTTTTGTTTACAGTTTTCTTTCCAAAAAGTCTTTAATTTTTTACGCAAAACAATAATTAAATAAAAGATCAAATAAGAATTAGATACTTCACTTACACTGAGAGAAAATTTGGTTAATAGTACTAATTTCACACTTGAAATGGAATCAATGTGAATTTTTTTTTAATATTACCATTACCATTGTTGATATCTTAGACAGTCGTTCAAATCTTCAACCAATTTCTTGTTACTATTAAACAATTTGTTGGTTATATTTTTATGCCAGTGGCAGCACTGATATGTATGATCTATAAGAGAGTGATAATATGTTAACTGAATAACAAAGAAAATTCCAAATACTCTCTGCAATTCGGGTCCAGCCATTCAACTTCGTCAAGCACAAACGGTGTTGAAGGCGATGGTAACAACAGATCCGAAGCCATAAAGCTTCGTATATATTTTTACTTTTTTTTAGATATGAATTAACCAATATTTTCGTTAATATAACAAATATACACGTTGGGGAAACCAACTTTCTGTTTGATATTGATTTTTACCAAAATATTTGTTAATGGTACAATGAAAATGTACATATTACATTTTTTCCTTTTGTCATGAATAAATCAACCAATAAAACATTAACCAAGAACCATTGTACTTTTTTCTCAGTGTATGTACTTTTTTCTCTGTGTATGTATATAGCATTTTCTGGTTAAATTAAACCATAAAAATATGGATGGTTTTGTTTACATTTTCTGTTTCAAAGTCTTTAATTTTTTTTTAACGCATAACATTAATTAATTAACAAAAGAACAACAAATAGGAATTAAATACTTCACTTATATATATAGCATTTTTTGGTTAAATTAAACCTTTTTCAATTTAAAATTTGCACTTGATTTGAAAAAGGTTTCATTTGACTTGAAAACGCTATAGTAATAAAACTAAAAGTAGTACATTTGTTTTTTAGCATATCTGGCGCTGACTAGTACATAAGGCACATTGTTTATACATTTCATTAATGTAAAATACCGATAATCAAAAGGCACACTGTTTAAACATTTCATTAATGTAGAATACACTATGCTTTAAATAAATCAAAAAACAAAAAAATACGAAGAATTTCAGTTATGGGGGAGGATAGGTATAAATTAATTTTTTGTAATTAATTTTTTGTACGTTGTTACGTTTTTGAGATAACGGTAATTTTGTGTTTTTTGTTATCACTTTATTCAAAAATTATGTTCGTTGGAGTTACGCTTCTAACAATATACAACTTGTAGTAATTGAACCACACCTCGCTAAATGACATCTGGTCAATGTCAAAATTTTTAATTTTTTGCGATTTTTGAAAAAGTTTTGATTTTCAAATTAAGTTTTTTATAAAAACTTGTAAAAATCAGAAAAGTTTTATTTTTTTTAAATTCGCCCGTTTAATTGTTAACGTAATATCGAGGATATCTGATAAAAACATTATTTTTAGCGATTTCTTTCATGTGAAACAAAAAAGATATTTTATGGACGAAAAACTCGGGTAGATGACTCATCCGTGTACAGGGCCGTAGCCAGGAATTTTTTTCGTGAGGGGTTGCACCGTTGTGGATTTTTTTTTTTTTTTTTTTTTTTTTTTTTGAGAAAAATATATAACCTATTTCGTGCACTAAAAAAATTCTGGTTTCTAAAGTGCTATTTAGAAGAAAATTTTTTTTACAAAACTTTTGATTTTCAAATTAGGGTTTTTAAAAATCGTTTAAAAATTAGACTCCTCTATTGCAAACACGATGAATACTTTATTTTTGGTGATTTTATCCGTGAAAAAAAAATTTTTTATGGACGAAAAACTCGGTTAGATTACCCAGCTGTTTTCAGCTGTTAAAGTCCGCCCCGAGATTTTTAGCTTATGTTGAGACTCTAACTTGTTTTTATACTCAGCTATACTAGTACACAGAGTATTATAGTTTTAATCACATAACGGTGGATTGTAACACCATAAAATAATCGAGATAGATATTGACTTATATATATCAAATTGATCAGGGTGAAAAAAGAAATCGATTGAGCCATGTCCGTCCGTCCGTCCGTCCGTCCGTCCGTCCGTCCGTCCGTCCGTCCGTCCGTCTGTCCGTCCGTCTGTAAACACTCTAACTCGCGCAAAAATTGAGATATTTTGATGAAATTTGAAATGCTAGTTGGTATCGAGACTGGGACGGTTGGTATTGAAAATGGGCGAAATCGGACCATGACCACGCCCACTTTTCCTATATAGAAAAAATCGGAAATTTGGTATCTCAGCCACTAATATAGCTAGAGCGATGAAATTTTACCCACGTGTTGAGCTCAGGGCCCTAGGAAGAAATTTGATGAAATTTTGGAAAATGGGCGGTGCCACGCCCACTTATTAAGGGTCAAACCTTGAAAGTTTTATATGTCATAACTCAGAAACCATTGAAGATATATCGGTGAAATTTGGTACGCGTGATTTACTTACTTAGGCAAACGTTTGGAAGGAAAATAGTTAAAGTCGGTTAACGGCCACGCCCACTTTTATATATGGGAACTATAAAGGGACCTAATAAAAACATTTTAAGCGATATCTCTGTCAAATATAAAGATCTATCACTGAAATTTTGTGGCATGAGTCCAACTATGGACATAAAACAAAAAACACAAAAATTTTGGAAAATGGGCGGTGCCACGCCCACTTATTAAGGGGCCAATATTGAAAGTTTTATGAGTCATAACTCAGAAACCATTGAAGATATATCGATGAAATTTAGTACGCGTGATATACTTACTTAGGCAAATGTTTGGACGGAAAATTTCCAAAATCGGTTGACGACCACGCCGACTTTTATACATGGGAACCATAAAGTGGCCTAATAAAAACATTTTAAGCGATATCTTATGCAGCACTCGCTTTATATAAAATACACCGTGATTCTATCAAACGCAAACAAACAATGAAAGCATACAGCTGAGTATCTAATGTTCGATTCCACTCGAACTTAGGCTTCCTTATTTGTTTTTTTTTAGCTTTGTTATTTGACATCGGATTTTTAAAGCTGAGAGATATGTCATTATTTTAGTCTTTTGAGCAGGGTTTGAAATTATTTTCAACTTTTTTTTTTCATTTCCATTGAATTTCATTTTCATTTGAAAATTAAAAAATAAACAGCGCAGCAGAAGTATAAAAAATAAAAGGTTTTACTGTACTGCAACTGCGCAAAAAATTATAGTCGAATGTTGCTGTATTGTGGAAATTTGTACAGCACAGCAAAGGGCAAACATAATTTCGAGTTTTTACAGCACTGCTTTTATTGTTTTTTTTTTTTAATTTATGGGAACACAATCGAAATTGTAACGTACAAAAAAAACCAATTTTAAAAAGCCGCACTGAAAACTAAAATTCTGTTATATGTGCTTTGCTGTCGACTGATCTGTTTGAAATTACACAGTAAAGCAACAGCACAAATAAACAAACAAATATGTTCGACTGTTCTGTGCTTCGACTTCAGATATTTTCAAAGGAAATCGAAATTCAAGAGTTCTCAAAAGATTATGCTAACGTTCGCAGAACAGCAACAGCTTATTTTTTGAGACTGTTGGTGTTATGCTGGCAAACAGTGCTTGGTAAGCTTTATATTTCCCTCTAATGTCCTTTGATATGTGAAGTCGTTTTCATATAGTTGGGTGACCTAGCCGAGTTTTTCGACCATAAACATCCTTTTTGTTTCACTTGGAAAAAATCGCCAAAAATAAAGTATTCATCGAATCTTTTTAATATTACGCATAGTACTGAGTTCGAGTTTCACGTGAAACTGCTGTCAAAATCCATACAAAAAAACTGGTTGTGAAACATGTGTGAAATTTCAAAGATATTCCACGACAAAGTTGTACTGAGTTCCTGCCGTGAAAACGTTGCGGAACATGCTAGCAACATTATGCCAGCAACATTTTTTCACGCCAATTTAAATATACAATGCCATTTATTTTCGAGTGAAAAGTGACATTTGTTGAAATGCGAATTTATATTTTGTATAAAAATTTTTATTGGTCAAAATTTGAAAGTTGGTTCTGAGGCGATGCTCCAAATTTTTTCTTTTCACATTTGCTCAGTTTTCGTTTTGACATTTATTCTCATTTGACAAAAAATTTTTCTTGAAACATTTCACGGCAAAATAAATGCATGCTGCTGGCGAAATTTCACGGTGGTGAGCTCAGTACTAGCCTTTACGCTTAAAATGTTTGCAATAAAACAGAACAATTTTAAAAAGAATAAAACTTTCCTGATTTTTACAACTTCTTATAAAAACCCCAATAAAAACCAAATTTGTTCAATAATCTTTCGAACGGAATAGATACGGTTTGCGGGTATTTGTAACTTCAGCGAAAAAAATTTTTTATTGAAGTTGTATCCAGAAAAACCCAAAATGACGTTATCTAAAAACCCTAACCATAAAAAAATGGTTTTGACTTCAGCAGGTTAATGACAGCCCTCCCCTATACCTGGAATTCTTGGTATTTTCTCAAATTAATTATTTGTAAACTAGTGTTTTCAACATAAAGCTTTGAATATGATAGAAGTAAAATTTATCTACCAGAATTTCGTGGGGGGTTCAAACACCCAAACCCCCCCCCCCCCCTAAATACGGCCTTGTCCGTGTATAGACAAATGATAAAATTTGTTTGTGACTTCACCCTCTCATAGGGTTAGCGTTAATCAGAGGTTGAGTAAACGGCCCTTAAGCTTATGTATTATGTCGTCATCCCTTGTGAAAAAATCGTTCCACAATACATCATATTCCTACCCCGTCGGAAAACCAAGCAAAAAAAAGGAATAATGAAAATTACTTAACTATTGCTTGTCATTTTATATCAGAAGATTTCAAACTGCGAGTAGCTGTACTGTAGACACAAAAGCTGCTGTCAGATACAAATCATTCGCAGCTAATATATTGGAAACCTTGCACCATGTTCCATGCCAGTTACCGTGTTTTGCACCTTCATTCAATTTAGCTGTGCGAGCAAATTGTTTCTTATTTAAAAGGCAGTACTATTGAATATGAGAAGTTTAAGGCCGCGCAAGAAGTCTATAGTGTTTTGCAAAAAAAAAGTTGTAAAACGACGCCCTATACACGGATGAGTCATATAACCGAGTTTTTAGTCCATAAAATATCCTTTTTGTTTCACATGAAAGAAATCGCTAAAAATAATGTTTTTATCAGATATCTTTGATATTACGTTAACAATTAAACGGGCTAATTTTAAAAAAATAAATTTTTTCTGATTTTTACAAGTTTTTATAAAAAACTTAATTTGAAAATCAAAACTTTCAAAAATCGCAAAAAATTAAAAATTTTGACATTGACCAGATGTCATTTAGCGAGGTGTGGTTCAATTACTACAAGTTGTATATCGTTAGAAGCGTGGATTTTAGTCGCCTCTTACGACAGACATTCCTTACCACGGGTATATTCTAAGCCCCCTAACCCGCTGGGGTATTAATTTGACCAATTTGATATCGAAATCCAACTCCTCCCTAACATTCAGTATTCTTCTCTTGGGACAAAACTACAAGAATGAATAGGGATAACCATCGATAGTGGAAAAAAACTATCGATAGTGACACGAAAAAAAAACTATCGATACTATCGATAGTGCCATCGATAGTTTTGCAGCTCTACCGCCTACGCATGCTAAAGAGTTGGTGGGATTGTGAGTGAGGAGCCAAGGAGTTGGGTTGCTGGGGTGTTGCGGTATTGGGGAGGTCGTGCATGGTAGGTGGACGCTTACTTGACAGCTGTATTTTATTTTGCACAATTTTGAGTATTTGTATTTGTAAGTGTGGGCGCCACCTTCGCCTCAGCGATTGGTTTACTTTAACAAATTGTTTTTTTTTTTCAACTTTTTTCTTTATTTTTTCTTCTGGCGCACACATTTATCGCTTCATTTCGCCTTTATCATCTGCTCTGTTCATGCATTTGTTCATTGATTCGCTGAAGTGGCACATTTTAATGACGTTCCTAGGAATGTGAATTCGCTCGTGAGCATGTAAATATGTATGAATGTATCGTAGAATTTGAATTTTTTTATTGGTGACTCGTAAAAGCAACACGCAAATGCGCAATTGGTCGTGTTGAATTGAATGGAGTGTTATAATATCGCAGTGGAGTGTTCAATTATTTATGTTCGTATGAATGCATTTTATTTTGCCAAATATGTAGATATACTACGTACATATTATAATAATCATAAAATACCATATGCACTTACATACATAAATACATAATAATAATATTACGCGTCTGAATTAAAGTTGGATCAGCGTAGATTTTCATGTTGACTTTGGAAGAATCTTACCAAGGAAGTAAGGCAGTTCATTACTTGTAAGCAGATTTCTCAAAGCACCGCCACTCGAAGCTAGGCCGACATACATACGCTGAGGATAGATATCGATTAGAGCATGACTCGTGAACTAGCCTCAAATCTCTAATCTCAAAAAACGAATCGGGAAACAGTTGGTAATCATAGAATTCTCAAACAAAAGGGAACGTAATTCTCAATTCGAAAAAAGTATAATTCCCAAATCGAAAACTAATTTGTTTCTCTAATGAGAATTTGTATTTCATTCATAGGCATTGATATCATCATATCTGTCTAATAAAGAATAGCTAGAGGATTACACTAGTTTTCCAATTTAATATCCACGTTCTCAAATGTTGGAAACCGTATTTGCTGGGAATTTACTTACTTGCTAATCATTTCCCAAAGAACTAATATCATAATAGTATTGACAGGAATCTTGAGTCGATAATATTAGAGCTGAAGTAAAAAGAGTTCGAACTACATATCGCCGTACAATACGAAAAGTAGCACATTTGCCTTTTGGCCGACGAAAAGTATCAGTAATTGCCTATATGCTGTTTTTACATTAAAATTGTTGTTGTTTAAACGAAATTGATAGTTTTCGTCAGCCAAAAGTCGAGTTTGTTACTTTTCTTCGGCCAAAAGTTGAACTTGTTACTTTTCGTCAGCCACAAGAAATCGTGTGCTAGTTTTCGTATGGTACGACGATATGTACATATGTATGTATTTATATTTGTAGATTTATATTTATACAATATGTTTAATTGTTGAAGAAAAAAGTCAATCTAGATAAATCTTTAGCAAACTGCGGCTAACGAAGAGTTACATACATATATTAATCCAACAAACACAACGGATTCGCCTCGAATTCGAAACTTGTTCGCTTCTCTGATTATATCGACCCCTTTGTGCGACTTTATCGTAAGGGACAACAGCAAATTTGACAGGAGATCATTTTTTTGTTTTTGTACTGTTTTTTATTGGTATATTTAAATGAAATTGAAAACGCGATTAGACAGTTAATAAATATATTGAACCTGATATTTCTTTTCCTGAAAAAATTTGCAGTTTGCGAAAAAATCATAATTTGCCCCTTACGATAATTTCGCTCTCAATGTTTTATGAGCGTATTTGTAATGTCCCTTAAGATAATATTTAAAAAAGGTTGTATATGACAAATACAAGTGTCTTATTGCATACTTTTGCATTTTTAATGATGTGGTCATGGTAATATAGTGAGTAGGTGAGTTTCCACCTTCGATTTCCTACTAGCTAGATTCAAAACATTTTTTATATGGGCGATACGATAAATTCGAGCTCAAGAAAAAATTATAGTTTGTCCGTCACGATAAAAAAGAAAGCCAATTTTTGGCACAACTATAAGAATTTCAGTTACAATATTTTACCAGGTGATGGGTTGAGGGATGTAGAACAAATTTGCATCAAAAAGTAAATTTCAAGAAAATGACCCTTACGATAAAATCGCGCGATACTTGGCGACGATAGATCGGCGAATCCGAATTCCCAGGGCAGTCACCTCTCATTATTTATTTTTATTCTGTGATCTTTGCCGATTCCAGATTTAAGCTCATTGGCGAATACGTTCCAGAAAATCTTCTTCCGCGAATCCGCCTCGAATTCGCTACGAATTCATCCGAGCTTTTGAGTTTCTTGAGTAGAGTTTTAAATGGTAAATTAAAGCCCAACAGGGAATTTCTTTGTTCAAAGCAAGATTTAACAAAACTATGCTATTACAATAATTGATTTTTCTCGAGTCCATCTCGAACTCGATACGAGTTCAAAAAATGACATCCAGCCGGCGAATTCATATCGAATTCGCCTCGATATCGTCCTCGCTGTTATATTTATAGGGAAAGCATAAATGCAATTTTAACAATGTATCAGTAACATGGGAGTAACAGTTTCTTCGCGGCATTACTGTGAGTTAAGCATTTACTACAACACGGAAATACTACTACCGAAATTTCATGCAGCATTTACTAACATTCTGCTTTCCTTAAAGCAGTAAATTCGTAATGCAGTAAGCCTACGTTTATACATAGATACATACATATATGTATGTTTAAAACCTATGTATATATGTGTGTATGTATATTTGTATATATGTGCCAGTTACGAGTTTTCCAACATTCTGCGAGTAAAGATGAGCGAACGGCCGAAAACATATTTTATCCTGGCATATTTATACGTTCCCTGAATTTTTTTATTTATAAAGATACTTCCAAAACTTAATTGTTCCCTCTACACTGGAGCTTAATGTTGCGATGCTTGACACAATTTTGAATGTTTCATATTTTAATTAAAAAGTTGCGAATGCAAAATAAAGAAATAAAATTATAACAACAACAAAACGTGAAAATGCGAAAATACTGCAGAAAAATGAGGAGAAAAAGTTTTTATTTTGGAATCAGCTAAATGGAAAAAAGCGGGTTGTTGAAAGCATTGACAACAAAATGCGCAACGTACATACACCATATACACTTAAGTACATATGTACATACATACCCACCAAAAAATCTAAGCCTTATTTAAGAATTAAAACAGCATATTTAAAGGCTTACGAAATAAGGCCTGAAAATTTTAAGGGTTGCAAATTTGTATGGAGTTAGGCTTAAAATAAGGCTGATTTTCCTGTGTTGATGTCATCAGGCCATGGGGAGTACTCTCTCTCTGAGAGCACACCTTATTCCAAAGGCTTATCCGCCATGCGAAATAAGGCCTAGATAAGTGTTAGAGAGTTAGGAGCAGACAGATTGAGTGCATAACAGAGGCAGAGCTGCTAGCGTACTCCTTTTTTATACCCGATTTGTCAACAATAAGCAAAACTTTTTGCCGAGTATGTATATCCGCTCCAATTCGCTCCATGCAACCCTATTGCATTCAACAACGAAAATTCACTTTTATCAAAAACAATACAGCAAAAGCTTACTCAGTTGCTGTTTTGGTTATTATGTACATACATATGTATATTTTATTTTCCGTTGTTGTTTTTATAATTTTGAGTTGAATCAGCGTCAGGTTGACATTGCACGCAATGCGCCAGCAACAAAATACGCATACATGCATACATACATTTTGACATCAGTGTTGCCACAGTTCAAATGAAAATTTACCAAAATTTCTCTTTTAAAATCAAACCGTTTTTTATGTGACCTTATATTTCTACATAACATTAAATAATATTTTTTTATCTGTAGTCATACTGCTCTATTTTGCTATCCCCAATAAACACAACGGATTCGCCTCGAATTCGCGTCGGATTCGCTTTCTCTGATTATATTATCGCGGCAATAGTTCGCGGCGATAGATCGGCGAATCCGAATTCGTAGGCATGTCACCTATCACTAGCGATTCGAGAATTTGTTCATTCTCGGATCGCTGGCGATTCGAATTTTTTATCATTAGCGATTCGAGATTTTTTTATAAATGGCGTTTCGAAAAATTAAAAGTTAAGAGTTTGGTTTACTGGCAATGGGCTAAATCCGTATAAAATAATACAAACCACTTAAAATATTTTTATAAAAAAGTTTAAGTTTCTTGAATAACAAAAGCTTTTCAAATAAATTTAGGCAGTAAATAAAGTCCCCTTATTTAAACTATTTTGAATTGGTTTTTCTACATACTCCTATCTATTTGATTATAAACCGTTTTGATCTACTGGAACTGTGATATTCGAGTTCAGGAATAAATGTAAAATTTCAGAACTAAGTATAACAACTTAAAAAAAACTGAAAAAATTAATATCGCGAAAATTGATTTTCTCGAACTTGCCGCGAACTCGAGGCGAGTCCGAGAAATTACGTTCGCGAAAATCTGCTTTCGCGTACTCGCCTCGAATTCCCCGCGATATCATCCTCGCGTGTGTGTTTATTGGGTCCCTATAAACATGCTCCTATTTGCTGATATACACGAACATTTTCTGATTAAAATTCTTTATCTACGTTATTAATTATTTTTAACATGTATACATGTGTGATAAAAATATAATAAGGTATATAAAGAGATTTAATCATTATTCATGCTTTACCGATTCTTCGGATTGTAATGTGTATCAGCCAAAGGCTTGAAAAAATTACCAAACAGAAAAAAGAATTACCAAATTACCAAAATCATTTTAGAGGACAAAAAATTACCAATTTTTGTTAAAAATAACCAAAGTGGCAACGCTGATTCACATATGTACCATGGGAACTTGCCGAAGCAGCCACTTAAACATGCCATTCAAAGCAAACAGCAATACATTTCTTTCACCGCATCACTTCCCTGTAGGGAAAATCTCTAGTTCCGAACTAGGTCGCTTCTAGTGCATTTTTCGACACTACTAGTGCGAGCTAAATCTCTTTTGCATGTTATCAACTGGCGAATTTAACACGGCGATGTCCTAGGCGGTGTCAAGTGTCACTCTCTGCACTACATTTTCGATAGTTCCGAACTAGTACTAAATTCTACAGTTTACAATAGTTCGTTTATTGGCACAATTTCGATAGTTCTGAACTAGCTACAAGTACCTACAAATTCTACAGTTTTACATCTGCCGCTTAAGTGCAGCCTTTGACACACTTCATGCAAGTGGCGCGATGGCCGACTGGCTAACGCATGTGCCTTTCAATCTGAGGGGCGCGGGTTCGAATCCTGTCGGTGTCAAGGTGGATGATATTTTTTTTTTAATTTTTTTTTAACTAATATTTTTTTATTTTTTTATTTAATAAAAATTTACAATAATATTTAAAAAGTAATAAAATAAAAAAAATTTAAAATAAGCCTGAGGGATCGGAAACCCATAATTAGGGGAACATTTCATTTCATACAAGATGGAAATAGAAAACTCTTTATATAAAATGCTTCACTAAACATCTGAGAATTGCAGAAATATACAAAGCCGACGGCAATTGAACGAACGAAAAATTTTCATAGAATTTTTGTCACTGAAATTGCATACAAATCAAAGTGTGTCTTATAATGGTCACTCAATTCACTCCTTCTGAACTGGTGAGGGTCTAACTACAATTGATCTAGTTCCCTTTTGACACCTTTTCGCTAGTTCGGAACTAGAAATTTTGCTCGCTAGTTATTGAGTTCCCTGCAGGGTTATTGTAAAAATATATGCATACATGCATACTTATGTATGTATATACATTTTTTTTTGCATACCTACCCAGTTGAAAATGTGGATTGTACGGAAAAAAATAAATATTGGAAATCCATCAATGTATGTTTCTTAAAATACGAGGTTAGCAGTAGTAAATAACATAATAAAATTTCAACCCGATCCGTGCCAAGTTGAGGCAAAAGTTCGGAAAACTGGAAAATATCGCAATCTTTGGATTTCAAACATTTTTGGCATGAAAATGGTTACATTTCTTTGTGTAATTTAATTTTGGGAGGAATCTGTAAAAAATGATCTTTGAAATCAGCCTAGAAAATCGGGAGTCGGTTGAAAAATGCTCACAAAAATGCATTTCAATTTAGTGCACTTCGTAGCTGCAGTACTACACTGCGTATGAGCAACATTGATGACATAATTCGGGTATTTGTTAAGCTGACATCATACACTGAGAGAAAAAAAATATATGGAGGGGTCAAAGAAATTGTTTACCTATTTTGAACACTACTTTCTTTGTTTTGAGTAAATTTTCCTTAAAACATGTTAAAAGGTTTATAAAATATTGTTGTTACATGCGTTACCATGGTTTCATATACTTGTTTTGAAAAAATTCATACATTAAAATAATGAAAAATTCTTTAAGCGCCATTCCATTCCCAACTTTCCTTGTTTTGAAGACTTGATTTCTTTAATTTTGAGAAATTAAATTCCCATACAAATCCCCATGGCAACGAATTTGTTTGAATGTTTTTTCCACATTTTTGAGAAAATTTACACAAAACAAAGAAAATTTTGTATTGGGACGCGTGTTCAAAATAAGGAAAATTATGTCTTTGATCGAGAGAAATTTTTTTTTTGAGTGTACGAATTGGACATTTCGCTAAAAGATGTTTCAAGATTTGGAACCGGTTGAAAAATACAAATAAAACTATGTATATGTAATTAAAGTACTAAAAATTAGAGCTCCAGATTTTTTTTGAACATTTTCGAGTAGCCCGAACAATTGTTGTTCAAATACTCGAACAGTCGTTTGTTTGTTTATTACCCGTATGTTTGTACGGGCATTTGAACAATTCGGGCATTTTGAAGTTTGTTTTTTTCTTTTGTTTATTATTATTTTTTCTTCTTCATATGTAGTTGTTTTTATTTTTGTTTTTTCGATACACATTTTTTTTGTTTGTAAGCACGAATGCTCGAATGTTTGTACGGGCATTTGAACAACAAACGTGCTTCAAACAAAAACGATCAATTCGATTTGTTCGATACCCGGGTATCTAGAGCTCTACTAAAAATTGCCAAATTTCAGAAAAAGCATTTATTAAATACAGTAACTATAATAGTAATGCATAATATATGTACATGACGGATACATTTTTCTATAATTTTTATTCTCTTTTCCCACGTTTGCTCATTAAACTCAATTCCCTCTCTCTCTATTTAAGATATGAGCTCATAACAAAAACTTAACACTTATCCTGTTTAAGTGGGTCAAAATTGCACAATAGAAAAATAAATAAATAGTTATGAAATTAGGAGAATGGAACACGCGATTGCTTTATATGTTTTTTTGTATTAGTACGAGGAGCATCGAAACCACTCCCGCCCGAAATCGTTCCTACGGAAATACCGCCGAAGTAATACATAGTATGACATGGAGTTTTCTCAGTATCTCACTTGGGCATTCCTTTTCCGAATGTACTCGGAACGCTCAGCGACCGGTTCCTTCTGAAGCTAGCCGGACTGTCATGCGAAAAATTTTTTGGCCATTATCAACTTTGTAAGTTAATGTTGAGCTCTCTATCTGCCCAAATGTTGATATTGGTAACACTGGATCACAAAATGAAATTTGTTGTCTGTACTTTGGACGTGACTACCCTATATATATGTAAAATCGTAAATTTAATTTTTAATTCTATGGGAAGGTTTTTGAGATATCGGCAATTTACCGTTATTTGGCCAATGGCTCCACTTAATCCTGAATGTCTCTTAACGGTAAATTGCCGATATCTCAAAAACCCGATTTTCGGAATCAGCGACCGATTTTACATATAGATAGGATGGTCGCGTTCAGAGTATTTTTTGTCTGTAGAGCAGTGTAATCAATCTAAGTATAAGTCAACTAGCATCACCAAAGAACGTTCGAAATGCACTTGTCAGCGGAGGTCGACAAGCTGAGCGCACACAACATTTATTGGCAATCATGCTTTCACGATCGCCATATGTTTTTTACGCCTTTTCGATAGCTTGTGTCAAGTGCACCTTGAAGCATAGCCTCTGATCTAGTACCTCACCAAGTTATTTTATTGATGGTTACGACGTTTACTTGCACTACCCAACCGTGATGAACATATTTTCACACTTTTCTTGCGCTCACTAGAATTACCTATCTTCGCTCCGCGAGCTAAAGGGCCATAGTCGCCCGAGCTTTTCTGTGTGATTTGCGTCTCCTCTTATGATGAGGTCATCTGTGTAGGCTAAAAGCTCTACTGATTTAGGTTATTCCAGCTCTCGGTCTCCATTGTATATAACATTCCTAAAGAGATGGAATGGGACAGATCCTTGTGAAGCTCGACAGGTTATCGCATATTTCTCCACGCCCTCATCGGAGTTGTAGACTAGCACTCTCTCTCAAAGTAACTCATAAGTATATTTATAAGGTATTGGGGGTCTCAAACAAATGCGTTAGCTGCGAAAAATTCATTTGACGTGCTTATTCTGAGACATTGATCGCAAATACTATTGACTTAAAAAAACCTAAGAACATTTTTTCTGCACTTCCGTAAATGAATTTAATATTTATTAAATAAAAGAATACTTAAAAACTGGAATTATAACCAAATTTTAATTTTTTAATTTGTTGGGCAAAATTTACACACTTAAGGTAATTTTTTTTGAATACAGGATAAGCGTTAAGTATTAAGTGTTTGCAGCAGAGCGAATGAGCGTATAACAGCAAGCAGCGCTGGCAGTGTATGCCTTTTTGCTGCCAGCATATTCCGTATTTCGGCGTTGTGCTTAGCGAGCTCACCAGCACAAACTCTCTCACAATTTTGCCGCAATATGGTTTAGAATGGAGAATGATGGTAAGTAGTGATGACTGGGAGCGATTTAGTTTGGTCCAAATGCGCTTGCAGGTGAACGTCAGAGAAGGAAATAATTAATCACTAGGATTAAAAATTCCAAAAAATACATATGTTTTAAATAGTTACTGGCGATAAATATAAATCAATTCTCAAAAGTTAATAAATATCAATTTCTAAAGCAGTTTTTCATAATAAAATCCAAATAATAAAAACATTGCAAGGAAAAATCAATACAAAAGTGCGTATTTTTCTGTTTTTTTTTTGTTTACAAGATGCCATTTTCAAGCATGGATGAGTTATTAAATGTTATTTTATTAAGCTACTTTTCTAAAGTTATTTAGACCTTTTTTACGATAATGCATTTTCTATTCTTTTACATTACATGAAATGAGTAAATTAAGGAAAAAATCAAGAAAATCTGAACCAAGGCTCTTTCGATCTCTTGTCTGGCGTGCATAAATAAGCATTTTCAATATAATCATTTTTTATTAAATTTAACTTCAAACAGTTAGTAGTAGTTTTTTCGCTGCCGTTTTTGCCAAAGTAATTTAAAATTTACAGTTCCTTGTCGCAGTCTGCATATCCTTAATGCTTAAGAATGCTGCTCAAAAAATTGTCTTTATGTAATGAAAACCTCTTGTCAAGTATCAAAAGAAATAACATATTTTTTTGTATATATGTATTTTAATTGCCCCTTAATTAGCTGATGCAGGGTAGTCCTGCGCGCTGCTTCCTTGAAATTAATTTCACATTTTCTGCTGTTTTACGACACCAAAGGACAATATTAATTATTATTGAGAACCATTTATTTCCACGATTCGCATGCTGTATTGTTTTTCCTTTATGCCATTCCTTAATTAAGTACCATCATCTCTACATTTTACCCAACGGTTCAGTCAGTTTATCACCAACGCGCTGCGGCGACTCTCACATGCAATTAAAATGTATTTAGACACTCATTCGCCCTGGCGTACATACATATGTACGTCCACGTCTGAGACAAAGTAAGCAAATATTTTAAGTGCAGAAACATGTGAATTAAGTAAATCAGCAAAGTAATGGCGATCACATTTGCTTTGCAAGCTCTTAAGGGAATTGTTCGACTTTTTAATTATTATTTTTCCGCACACAGGTCCATATACATACAATATGTGCATACATAGTTGCATCTTTAACAACTAGCAAGCATTCGCATATTGTTTGGTGATTAATTTTCACTGACTTCATTTCCTTTTATCCTGTCATCTTGTTGAATCGTCAGCTACTGAACTCGTTCCTTCTTTTGCTTTGTGTGCCATTCAGAAAATGTTATTAATTTTTAAGTGACATTTATTTCACGTAAAAACAACATTGTATAATATCACTGGCGACAACAATATAGTAATCAACGGAAAAATCTTCAAGAATACAGTTTTGCTGTCGTACGAAATGAAAATGTTAGTGTTGCACAGGCAGAAATGGATGGATTGTCAGAATGAAGAACTATTATGTTATGGAGTGGGAGGAAGAATGTGGGATAGATTGGGACCAAGTTTGGAATATGTCTGTTCCTTATTTGCGCAAACTCTGTAGACATCATACAATATCTCTTTCAATCAGACATTGGCATTTTGACTCACATGCATTCTTAAACCAATGTAGGAGCGCAAATCTCCCTACGTTCACTAATACAATCTCATTTACAATTATGCCGACCTCTCTTTTAAACCATGACGCAACTAGGAAGGGGACGCACTTTGATATTAACACACATGTAATTTGCTTTTGTAGTTTTGTAGCTCGCCTCCACATAACCTAATTCAACAACGAATAATGTACCGAAACATCTTGCCAAATAACCCGCCTCCACGTAGCTGATCGTTCGTCAGTTTGATATTTCTCATTCTTGTTCTTTTTCAACGTATGTATTTTCGGTCATTTTTATACATTTCATGGAATGAAATAGTATAATAACTTAGTGCCGAAACATTAATGGTGAAAGTACCAGAAGGAGGCGTGGCAGACCCACCAAAATATATACTAATATGATCAGGATCATGAGCTGAGTCGATTAAGTCCGTCTGTCTGTCTGTTTTTGAGATATCTGCTTGAAATTCGGAATGTGAGTCTATTTTTAGGAGAAGCTGATCATTTGTCGGAATGGGTCGAATCGGACCACTATAACATATAGCTCCCATACAACCGATTGTTCAGATATGTACATTTTGGTGTATAAATTCTCCATTTAAATCATGACACTTTTTTTCTACACCTTTTCCAGTTTAAGTTCAGAAAGTTACAATTGAAGTTCAGAAAATTACAATTGAAGTTCGGAATTTCCAATTGAAGTTCAGAAAATTACAATTGAAGTTCAGAATTTCCAATTGAAGTTCAGAAAGTTACAATTGAAGTTCAGAAAATTACAATTGAAGTTCGGAATTTCCAATTGAAGTTCAGAAAATTACAATTGAAGTTCAGAATTTCCAATTGAAGTTCAGAAAGTTACAATTGAAGTTCAGAAAATTACAATTGAAGTTCGGAATTTCCAATTGAAGTTCAGAAAATTACAATTGAAGTTCAGAATTTCCAATTGAAGTTCAGAAAGTTACAATTGAAGTTCAGAAAATTACAATTGAAGTTCAGAAAATTACAATTGAAGTTCAGAAAATTACAATTGAAGTTCAGAAAATTACAATTGAAGTTCAGAAAATTACAATTGAAGTTCAGAAAGTTACAATTGAAGTTCAGAAAATTACAATTGAAGTTCAGAAAAGTTACTCATACGCCCTGGTATCTCGATTGTAGGAAAATTGTATGGATTTGTTTGAAGATTTAATAAAAATGTAAATTCTCGTATCTTTAACGCCCTTCGGGGTAGATGCATTTTTAATTCGATTAATCGCATATATGTTTTATAGGGCTTGAAACAAACGTCTATATATGCAGAAATTTTGACATTGGTTGCAAGAAAGTGCATCAAGCAATGGGTGTAAATCGAAACCGTATATGAAAAAAATGTTCGCGCATTCACATGGAATGAAACTGATGTTATTACTTTTCATGAACAATGAAGCTAAATATTTTAGGAATTGCATACATATAAGCAAATAAATTAATTATTTACATAAAATGCATTATTTCGGAATAAATACATATGTAAATAACAAGTATGTAAGAACGCGGCTGCCTTAGAGATACCATGCCGTAGTCCTTACACGTTTTATGATGCGAAATGAACATACAAATCATCTTTGTCTGAAAACACTATTATGCAATTGAAAAGTTTGAAAAATGCATCTACATATGTACAACGAAGGGCGCTAAAGACACGAGAATTTACATTTTTATTAAATCTTCAAACAAATCCATACAATTTTCCTGCAACCGAGACACTATGTACATAGGGCATATGAGTAACTTTTCTGAACTTCAATTGTAATTTTCTGAACTTCAATTGGAATTTTCTGAACTTCAATTGTAATTTTCTGAAATTCAATTGTAATTTTCTGAAATTCAATTGGAATTTTCTGAACTTCAATTGTAATTTTCTGAACTTCAATTGTAACTTTCTGAACTTCAATTGTAACTTTCTGAACTTCAATTGGAAATTCCGAACTTCAATTGTAATTTTCTGAACTTCAATTGTAACTTTCTGAACTTCAATTGGAAATTCTGAACTTCAATTGTAATTTTCTGAACTTCAATTGTAACTTTCTGAACTTAAACTGGAAAAGGTGTAGTGAATCTTTGCATAAATAATTCACAGAATTGAATGTATAAATTAAACAATTTCAGACTATGTGAGATGTCGATAGATTTGCGATACAAAATTAGAGAAGGCATCGGTATATCGGATAATATTATCGGAGTTGGCGAGTGTGTTGAGAACAAATAACGCATTTCATTCGTTATTCACTCCCAGAATTTTGTATGGAAATAAGCGGTGTTCGGCACTGGATTCGAGGTCAAACATGTTATGTGTAGGCATGCTATAATGTCGAAAATCAGTTGTACTCGTAAGTTCGCTCTTACTATTTAATCATGCTTTAAATATTTCACACTCACTTTAATAAGTATATTAATATGCACATCATACGTACTCACGATGTATGTACATATATAATTTATTTATTCAATGGGACATTATTTCACGCTTATTTTCCCTCAATCCTTTATCGCTCCTTTTACAGCCCAATGACGAAGTAAATGGCACAACTGCATATAATACCGAGAGCAAAAGGAAACAGGCATTTTAAAACGAAGTGCCCAGAGGTAATGAAAAACGAAATAAAATCAAAATTAACGAATGAAAGCGAATTGAAAATGAAAGTATGGGGTTGTAAAAAGAGAATAAATATTTGTACATACATATATATGTACATATGTATGCAGATATTTAAATAATATAATGGTAAATATACAGACAATGAAGGCGATGAAAAGTGCAATGGCTAAAAAATAATAATTGAAAAAAAGACCATTCACTGAAATCATTCGCACGGAAGCAATTAAAATCGTTGAATTGTGCAAATTATATTGTGAATTCCTTTGTAAAAAGCAAATGAAAAGTCAAAAGGCACTGCAATTAACCCATAATAACGGTTGCAATGCACTTAGCGCGCTTAAATTTGCTAATAATCGCATTTAATAAGCAAAGTATATGTATGTATGTAAGTACATAGTTACATTTGTATTTATGAAATGTTTAGCGATATTTGGAGAGCTTAAGTTTTGATTGAGAGAGACAAGATTTTCGAAATTAGACTTGACACACTTCTTCTGTGAGTCTGTACATCGACTATGTTTCGGTATGGAGCATCGGAAAAAATGATTGGATTTGGCTGTCGTACAAGCACATTAAATTTTTGGCTGACGGAAAGTAGCACCTTCCACTTTTGGCTGACGAAAAGCAACAAGTTCGGCTTTTGTCTGACGAAAACTATCAATTTCGTTAAAACAACAACAATTTTAATATAAAAAAAGTATATAATTACTGCTATTTTTCGTCAGCCAAAAATTAAAAGTTCTACTTTTCGCCAGGCAAAATTCAAATGTGCTACTTTTCGTACAGAATTTTTTAATTGCCAGCTTTTGTCAGCAATTTTAAATGTGCGAGTTTTTGTATAGTACGACGATATACACTAAAGTATATTAATATGTGCGTATATTTATGTATGTACATAACGACGAGTTTTATGGCCGAGCTTCTCTCCCAATTCGAGGTGTGCTCCTTTTTGTTTTTTTGCTACAAATTGGGCAATAATAACATATCGCAACGTAATCATAAAAACGGACGGCGAGGAAAAACAAAACACACACAATTTTCAATTAACGACACTCAAAAGAAAATTACATTATTGAGAAAAAACCAATTATATAGCATTAATTTAAATAATAATATGTAATAAAAATAGCCAAAGATCAAGGCTGAAAAAACATACAATGTCCAAAAAAGCTTCCGGTCTTCAAGAATCATTTTATTGCAGTAAAATTATTATGATTTAACACACAAAACGCACCCAGAAAAGGCATCAATTGAAACAAATAAAACTTTTTTTTTAAATTATCAAAGTAAAAATGCTAAAGGGGACCAAATAACACAATTCATTGCTTATAGTTTTAATAGGGAAAGCTTTTGAAATCATTCGATTGACAGTTACAGTTACTCAAGGTGTTGATGAAGATTGGAAAGAAAAAAACGATCGATCGTATGTACATAAAAGAGTAAACAGGGCATGTCTGGTAACATAATATATATTTTTATTTGCGTTGAAGAGTGTCATAAATGCTGTCAAAGCGCATTGGTAGCTTTAATCTCGAAACTGAGGACAAACTGACATACATTCAATAAAGCGTACAGATATGCTCCATTCCACTACGCAATGCAGGTCCTACAATCATTCATACCTATGTATGTACTTTTTTATATGACAGCCAGCGATCGCCAAACGCTTATGTACATACATATGTATGTGTGGCATAGAGCCCAAGAAACTTGAACTTTGGCAAGAAGAGGCTCAGCCGCAATGAATAATGAACTCAGGTATGCTCCTCTCGGTCTTGCGCATCTCTTCTGTCATCTATATATACATATATACATATGTACATGTACCTACTTAAGGTGGAGAAATGCCTATGAGCCTGCAGGCCTTGTGGTTCCTACATACATATATGCCTCTGAAAGTTTAAGTGCTGCTACACAATTTTGGGGAACGCTGCTATACAAAACTTAATTATACACACTTTTCAGCGCAATAGTATGTCCGTAAGTAAGTACACGCAAGTTGCCTGATCTGTACCTAATCCGCTTACGATAAGACAAAGAGCTTGAACTTTTCAAACAAATTCGACAGTAATAAGTGACAACAAGTTGGACAGCAAAAGAAGGTGCACACTCATCGACTCGACAATTTTTAAATAGACTTTCAACTGCTTGTTGTCTTCTTACGCGCCCGCACAAGCCCCATGCACTTAAATACCTACATACATACACATTTACATATATATGTACATACATATGTGTTTTTGTTTTCTTCGAAAAGAAATCTAAAAGTCACGAAAAATAGGTGCACCACTCAACTCACGCAGCGATAATAATCGCTACAGATTGCTTTATTATACTTTTTTTAATTTGTTTATTGATGGCCTTAAAAGTAGCGCTTTAAAGAATTAGGTAACATTAAGTACATATTTTTTTGTACGATTTCAAGTTGATTCATTGAAATTAATTCCAATTATGTTTAAGTGATTTTCGTATGCACATACATATGTACATATGTATGTATGTACATATAGAGATGTTGCGTAGGCACATTTTTGCTTAATGTGCATAAGATGTCAGAAAAATTATTAAAATCATATGGAATCACGTAGTTCATAATTAAAACGGGCCCATAAAAGGTGTGAAACATTTTCAGAAGAGCGTAATTGCAACTTATTTCTTATAGGTAAGTGGTTGCAGCGTGTGGCGGCTGTGGTGCAGTGGGTAGAGTGCTCGCCTGCTATGCCAGAGGTCTCGGGTTCAAACTCCAGTCCGAGCAAACACCAAAAAAAAAATTTCTAATTAGTAAAAATCCAATTATTGGGTTTTTTAAGAGCAGCGGTCACCTCTAGGCAGTGGGCGGCATACCCTCCGAGTGTATTTCTGCCATGAAAAAGCTTGTCACAGAAAATGCATTCGCCGTTCGGAGCCGGCATAAGACTGTAGGTCCACCCAATTGGTAGGAAAAACAAAAGAAGCACACCTCGAATTGGGAGAGCAGCTCGGCCATAAAACTTGTCAGAGTTATAATAGCTCCATTGTATTATCTTTATATCTGTGGCAATTTGCAATAATCGCTTAAGTCTTAAAAAATGATTTCGAGATAAATTGATTTTTATATTCGAAAGCGTTTCTTAACAAACCATAAAAGTCGATTAAAAGTATTACGATAAAATTTTGTAAATAAAACAAAATGCCATGAAGAAATTTGATTAAGTATATACGTCTACTCTGGCTGTTATAGCAAGTTTAATATACCTCTATTGTAAGTTAAGCCTAAATGTTTTTATTTATATCTTTTGATTGAATTATGTTATAAGCATGGGGGTATTACAGAAATATAGTTAGGGGATTCACAACCTGTCATATTGCGTCATATCGTCATAAGTCATAATATTTTGTTGTTGCATTCTAGGCAATATGTGTACTAAATAAATATAACTCTGCACGATATATTTTTTGGTCGTCGTATTTGATCAGCTGTTTTTGTTTACTTCTTCACAGGGCTTCGGAAAAGTCTTTTATAACTATTTCCGTACAATATTTCAATATAACATATGACTTTATGACACTTTGTGAATCACCTAAGTGCTTTAAAAGGAGAATAACGTGGTATATATAACTCGAAATCTTCCTAAGTCGACTTAAGCGATTATTGCTTGTGACCACAGATATATATTACGCTAAGCGATTTTTTGTAAGCACCATAACTTTTACACCGTTATATCGATTTTCGAAAATGTGGTGTCAGATGAAAGGGCTTGACCTGTAGATGTGCAGGAATGTTTAATTTTTTTGAAAAGGGTTGCCAGATGTTTGAAAATTTAATTTTACTGTAAAGTTTGTTTGATTTTAAAATTTTTGGCACCATATGAAAGGGCTTGACCGGATATTAAGTAATTTAATAAAAATTTTACTAAAAGGGTTGCCACCTGTTCAAAAATTAAGTTTTACGCTATAGTTTTTTTGATTTTTAAATTTGAGGTGTCATATGAAAGGGCTTTACGTTAAAATGAGTAATTTACTAAAATTTGTACAAAAAGGGTTGCCACCTGTTCAAAAATTCTGTGTTACGCTATAGTTTGTTTGATTTTTAATTTTGAAGTGTCATGCAAGGCCTAGCACTGAAGATGGGTAATAAAAGGAACGGGAAGAGGAAAATGAAAGGGACGGATATAGCGAAGGATAGGAAGCGAAAGAGGAAATATGAAAAATAAAATGGATAAAGGGAAAATAAAGCGCAAATAAAGGGGAAAGGGGAAGAGAAAGAGAACTAGAAAGAAAAGGAGGAGCGCGCCAAATGGCCTTTTGTAGGTCGCTTTATGGTTACCATAGTCTAGAAAAATATTCGGCACAAAACTTCACTATGGGGCTCCTTGGTCAAAATTTATGTATAAAAAATCCAGGTCCACAGAAAATAAAAATAACCAGTAGCTATGAAGGTATATCAAAAAATTTTCAAATGTGGCAATAAGTGGTCTTCCACCCTCAAATTGTCGCACAGTGTAATTGAAAGCCACAGCATCGCGTGGCCGGGTTTACCAGTTATTATTATAAGTGGGTGCAGCGTGCATTGGTACGCTTTATTTTACTGCTAAAGGCGATTATACATATCGTCGTTTAAAGTGCATTTTTGCGTAAGAGGTATTTTCATTTTCGAGTAAGGGACATTTTTGCCAAAAATGAGATTTTCCAACCCTGAGTTCCTGACGCTCAGCTCTATCGACACATACCAAAACTTTGCAATTCTAACAACAAAAACGCATAATAACAGTAAATTTCATAATCGCTTATGAAGAGTATTGTTAAAATTTGGCAGCATTACCGCGTATGATTTCAGTTCATTCATACAAGCGAAGTTATATGTTATTAGATAAATAGATTAAATGGCGAATTTATATGAAAGGGAGCAAAAGTTAAATTTTCTAAACAAATAATGTCAGGTAAATATCAAGCAGGTATTATTCTAAACAAATTAAATGAAGTTGCTTATTGGTAAGCTCTGATACTACGTTTTTTTGCTACAATCTTTACAATTTTCCCAACCAAATTATGACTAAAGGTATCAAAAATTAAAAAACAAAACAAGAAAGGAAGCCTCAGTTCGAGTGGAGCCAAATATTATAAGCTTTCATAGTTTTTTTACGTTTGCTGGAAACACGGTGCAATTTATATAAAGCCCGTTCCGCATAAAGTGGGCGCAGCCACGCCCATTTTTAAAATTCGTATCAATAATCCGACTAAAGGTATAAATATTGTTGTTATTATAAGATTTCATCCCTTTATGACTTTTAGTTACAGAGATGTCACGTTAAAATTTCTGAAGGGCATTCGAGAAATATTTTTACTAAAAAGTAGGCGTGGTTTTAAACTGATTTCGCTAAAATTTTGCACATATACAACCGCAAGTGGTTGAAATAAGTCCACCAATTTTCGTCATAATATCTCAATTATTTGTCGATTTATGGGCTCCGAAATCTCGTAGATTCCTTTGTCTAATAAGAGGCGGTGCCACGCCCATTTTCCAAAATTTGTCTGTTTATGGTTTTCTATCTATCGTGGTACTTGTGCCACAAAATTTCATTGAATTATCTGTATAATTGACGAAGATATCGCTCAAAATGTTTTTATTGGGCTCCTTTGTAATACCCATATATAAAAGTGGGCGTGGTCATGGTCCGATTTCGCCCATTTTCAACCGTCCCAGTCTGGATAGGAACCTGTATGCGAAATTTCATAAAAATATTTAAATCTGTGTACTATAACAGCTGTGTATAAAAATTAATGTATTACATTGCGATAAAAACATGTTTTTTGTAGGCCATGATTCTTATGCGAAAATTTATAAGACATTCAAGTCAGGTTATAAACCAGATAGAACACGGATGTTCCTAATCCAATCCACAACAGTTACCTCAAAATTACAAAAAGTAAATATCAAGATTTAAAACACTTAAAACGAGTGATGCCCTACGATTGTCATAGCTTTTATGACAATTTACCACATTTACCTTACGACTTCTCCAGCAATGTGTAAACAAAATTACGTTTTCTTAATTAAAAATATTAATTTTAGCTTTAAATTTAATATAAGGTTAAGTTTTGTTATTTTTTTTCTTTATAAAATACTAAAAAAAAAGAATTATATTGAACATTTTGCAATTTCATAACCGCTTGTGCGTGATTTTTGTGCCAAATAAAAATTGCACAACCGCACATGAAAAAAAAGAGTCCTAATAACACTGCTCTACAGCCAAAAAATACTCTGAACGCGACCATCCTATCTATATGTAAAATCGGTCGCTGATTCCGAAAATCGGGTTCATTTTTAATTCTATGGGAAGGGTTTTGAGATATCGGCAATTTACCGTTATTTGGCCAATGGCTCCACTTAATCCTGAATGTCTCTTTAACGCAGTGAGCTAACTTCCTTGGAGTAACACCAAACGAAAGAAAATTAAATTTCCTTTTCATAGCTCCTATAACATTTTTCTCTAACTCTTATATTTTCTGAAATATTGACGATTAAATTTGAATTTTTTCGATTTTTTACGATTTTTTGTAGAAAAAATTGACTTTGTCAGCCAATATCTTTAAAACCAATATCTTCACCTTCGGTTTTACTCCTTTACGTGAATCTCCATTCTATTGGGAAAAAGATAAGCTATCAACGAAGAAAATCCATGCTAAAATGGAAAAGTTATAGGCGATCAAGTAAATACAG
Organism: Urophora cardui; assembly: GCA_960531455.1. NCBI lineage: Eukaryota > Metazoa > Arthropoda > Insecta > Diptera > Tephritidae > Urophora > Urophora cardui. Next base: position 90,257,093 of record OY482671.1, on the reverse strand, counting down.
GCAAGTCGCGCAATGCCTCTGGACGGGTATATTCTATGCATGTTGTACCAATACCTACACATCTGCAGTAGCAGCACGTTGGCAGCGCAGTAGATAAAAGCCCATTTACGGGTATAACATGCATAGAATATACCCGTGCGGAGGCATTGCGCGACTTGGTTGTATTTACTTGATCGCCTATAACTTTTCCATTTTACCATGGATTTTCTTCGTTGATAGCTTATCTTTTTCCCAATAGAATGGATCTTCACGTAAAGGAGTAAAACCGAAGGTGAAGATATTGGTTTTAAAGATATTGGCTGACAAATTCAATTTTTTCTACAAAAAATCGTAAAAAATCGAAAAATTTCAAATTTAATCGTCAATATTTCAGAAAATATAAGAGCTAGAGAAAAATGTTATAGGAGCCATGAAAAGGAAATTTAATTTTCTTTCGTTTGGTCTTACCTCAAGGAAGATAGCTCACTGCGTTAAAGAGACATTCAGGATTAAGTGGAGCCATTGGCCAAATAACGGTAAATTGCCGATATCTTAAAAACCTTCCCATAGAATTAAAAATGAACCCGATTTTCGGAATCAGCAACCGATTTTACATATATATAGGGTAGTCACGTCCAAAGTACAGACAACAAATTTCATTTTGTGATCCAGTGTAATTTAATTTGTTTCTTTTTTTACACTAAGTTGATGTTTTAGCTAACAAACTGATCTACGTAACTATTTAAATTTAAGTTTGTACGCAGAAAGAAGTAACGGTTTTGAAATGAAACAGTTTTTTTGCTCTCCTGTAAAGTTCAACCAATGTCCGCTACGCGAAAATGAAAATACCTCTTACGCAAAAATGCACTTTAAACGACGATATGTAGATAAGTACATATACGTATAATAAAAGCATAATTGCACCTGCGTAACGAAATTCTGCAATGAAAAAGTTTCTCACAATAAATTAAATCGCCGCTCGGAGCCGGCAGAAAATTATAGGTCCAACTAATTAGTAGGAAAACAAATATTAAGTAGCACGCAACGAATTAGGAGAGAAGCTCGGCCTAAAAACTAAAGTTTAATTCATGCCACTATTAAAGACTAGTGCAACCGGAGCAGTAGGCGATGCTCTATCGACATTTTCAGGAGTTGTAGGGCTGAAGAAAAGCCTTGAATTTTTGAATAATTCATGCGATTATTCTGCATCCTAGAAGAGAGACTGAACCTCATCTTATAAAATGATAGCAGTAAACGTGGCGTATTAAGAACATGAGTCTGTACCTATATTTCAATGTTCATGCAATTCGCGGAACGTTCGCGTTTTTTAAACAAATTTATGAAATCTTCCAGCTAAACAATCACCAAAATTGTACATGCTGCAGCCTCGAAAAACACAACACATTACAGCCGAAGGCAACATTTTTAAACTGACTTGGTCACTGGCGCACTCGCCTTCACTACGAATATTGTGGTCGTGGTCGTCGGCAACGTATCGTCCATTGGCATCATCATGCCCATAAAATTGTCAATTGCCTGTAAGTCGCTCATTGCTTAGTTTGTGTGGCAGATTTTTGAGTTGAGTGGAGCTCGTCTATAATAATTTTCGTATGTAAAGCTGATGACCACAATATCAGCAAAAAACAAAAACATAAAAATATTGACAAAAGCAATAAAAGAACAAAGTAAACTTTTCAAAATTCATGAACAGCACGTCAGCTCATTGATAGTTTCAATAACGACCAGCCGTCACAGCCCCTCCTTTACTTGCCAACGCCGTCATCATCGAACGTCAGTTCCCCGTAAGGTCGCCGTGCGTCGTGGTTGTCAGACGCACTGGCACGTTCATCCATTGATTACTGACAACAAACCCGCCTGCCCCTCAATGCCGTTTTGAACAATTGACAGCTCAGTTGGCAGTTGTCCGCCTTGATGTGCGCTTGTAGTCCGCGCTGTGCGACTTTTATGGTAATTAGCTGAAATTTGCAATTACGCGTTTATACCTTGAACAAGTCGCTGCTGCTGTCACCAACGCCGCAACTGCCGCGAGTGCCTTGTATACATGCACTCACATACATACTTTTACAAGTGGGCGTGGTGGCTCTCTTGTCTGAAGGCCATGACAGTAGTGCCAATAAACTGTTGCCTTACGGCTGTTTTGTGTTGGCGGGGGAGGGTGGTGAGGGAGGTTTGGAGTTTAGTTGGAGTTTTGGGCGTTTCGTTGTTGGACGATTTTGTGTATTAATTAGAAATTAATGTAAATTGTTGCAATAAAATTTCACTGAATTGGAACAACAGTGATCCGATGTTGGCAGCTGCGGTTGAATGTATAAACAGGGAGCTCTACGCATAGCACAGTGTAGCGGGTGTGGCTAAGAACTTTAAAAGCTTTTACAAAAGTCAATTGATAACTAATAGAAATCAATAAGAGCCTTCTCCTTCAGAACCTATATCAGGACCTACAGCCTTACGTCATATCAAAAACAAGCTTGAAAAGTCTGCCGATACAAACCGGAGATGACAGACAGCTGGAAGATATTTTCAAAAACTTTGCGCTCTTAAACCACTAAGTATTGGTCTCGGTGATTGCAGATATTGCGCCATCTGACTACTTCTTACAACGTAGAATATTGAAGGAAGTGACATTTAAACCCGCTAATATGCCCATACGCATACAAAGAGTCTTTGCTAAAGGAATTTCACATTGGATATGCTGCACGGTGCAGAGAGCCGTCGCAGTGCCACACAACTCAACGGTCATGTTGGCAAGGGAAATGGTGGGTGCGGCAGAAACTACATGTACATATTTGCATTGGCTATTAGTAAGTGGCCAACGCAAACAGCAACAATGAATTCTAATTGTCCTCGAGTAACTAAGTGTGTATCTATGTCACCACTGGTTATTTGTTCGACGAGCGGTTTTACTGTCAAAATACATAATTCCACCCAACTGACAAGAGCAGTCGCAGAAGCAGCGACATAACGTCGATATTAAGCTGGACAGAATGTAATGCTAATCTGCAATCAGTTATGCTGTCATTTCATAGAGCGGAAAATGTAAATTAAAATGGAAATCTCGGTGATTTGAATATTTTGTACGAGGATGGTTAGCGTTATGGGATATGAGTAGGTATAATGTGTTAGATTGGTATTTGGGTAATGTGAACTAAGTTACTACAAGGGTGCCGCGAAAGTGTTTGAGTTGGAAAACTTAAAATATGAGTATTTTAGTAGGTAAAAAAATCTTTTGGTATAGTTTTTTTTTCAATCTAGATTTTTTGAGCCACGTCAACATTAAATTTAAAATAACACTTTCCATTGCCTTATAGGCTTGACAGACGGCAGCAATGGTCCCGATTACCAAACTTAATTCGATTCAAATTTCACCCTGACAGACGGAAAATATTTCGGATCAACAAAACAGCTGAAGGAAGGTAGACACAGCGGCGAATTCGGAAAATTCTTTTTCGATTTCAATCAAAATCAAAGCGAATTCACATCATGGTCATCGGAATGGGCGAGTCCGAAGTGAATTCCGATTTCAACCACTCTACCATTCACAATAACTAATTACTTTCCTTTTGGTTGTTTGCTTTTCCGACAGGGTAGGATTGCGATAACTAGTTACATTGGAAGTTTCTGAATTCGCCTATGTGCCTACCTTCCTAGATCTGCCTTGGACTCTTCTTTTTCTTCACTTTCATTCACAATAGAGATTTTTCGCCGGGGATGTCATTACAAAATGCCCTAAGCCGCTGAAATTTTGACGATAAACAGGCGCTATTTCCCAAAATAAAAGTAATAGCGCCTGCGAGTAAAACGCAATTAAACCCGTTGGTTTTATTTCCATTCAGAAAGGGAAAGAACGGCCTCGCGCCCTATTCGGCGATGTGGGCTTTATTTCCCTTTCGAAAGGGAAATTAAGCCCGCAGACGGGTTTTTTTTTAAATATGGTGTATTAGTGAAAAAAGCGGCGCAGGCGGAAAATTGCTATTTCCAATAATAATACACCATATTAAAAAAAAACGAAAAATTGAAATCAAAAATCGCGCGATTATAATTGTGACGAGTTTTATGGCCAAGCTTGACTCCCATTCGAGGTGTGCTCCTTTTTGTTTTTCTTACTGATTGGGTGGACCTACAGTTTTATGCCAGCTCCGAACGGCGAATGCATTTTTTGTGAGAAGATTTTTCATGGCAGAAATATACTTGGAGGGTATGCCGCCCAATGCCGTGAGGTGACCGCTGCTCTCAAAAAATCCAATAATTTGATTTTTACTAAATTAGAAAAATTTGTTTGGTGTTTGCTCAGACTGGGATTTCAACCCGGGACCTCTGGCATAGCAGGCGAGAACTCTTCCCACTGCACCACAGCGGTACGATAAAAATATACCGCTACGGCCAATAGCTACCCGTATGAAACGTGGCACCATTCCCTTATAAATAAAAAGTTGTGTGATTAGCAAGAATAATATAAAGAAAAAAAATATAAATCTCCTTAAAATACATCTTAAGATTTACAGATTTTGTAATAAAATACATACATACATATGTATGTGAATAAATGTAAATTTACTTATTTAATTAGTACAACTTCAGGTTAATAAAGCGCAACACCAGAAACCGTAGACACCTTTGAGAAACAAAATGGGGAAATTCTTGTAGTTTTTTTTTTTTGTAAGTTGGAACAACAATAAATATTTCACGCCTTGCAAAGAATTTCATTTTGTTTATTTATTTTGCGTAAACAATTTTAATGAGTTTCAAGCAAGAAGCAAAAAAGATGGTAGCTGTTGTAGGTACATACTCCTTGTTTGTAGTACAAACTTTGTACATATGTATATATGTACATGCATATAATGTACCCGTGCAATGGCATTGCGCGACTTGGCTGTATTTACTTATCTTTTTACGAATTGAATAAAGCTTCACGTAAACGAGTAAAGCTAAAGGCAAAGACGTTTGTTTTAAAGATCTTGCCTGACAGAGTTAATTTTTTCTTCCAATTTTCGTAAAAAATTGAAAATTTTCAAATTGACTCATCTATATTTCAGAAACTAGGTATAAGACTTAGAGAAAAATGTTATATGAGCCATGTATAGGAAATTTAATTTTCTTTCGTTCGGTTTTACTGAAACTTAAATAACTCAATGTGTTAAAGAGACATACTGGATTAAGTAAAGCCATTGGCCAAATAACGGTAAATTGCCGATATCTCAAAAACCATAGAATTAGAAATGAACCCATTTGCGGAATCAGCGACCGATTTCACATAATTGTAGATAGTATAGTGGCGTTCAGAGTATTTTTGGCTGTAGAGCAGTGTTACCAATCAACCTACCAGAGTGTGCTTGCATACGAACATATGTACATACATACATGTACAGAGTTACTGTTGTTGTAATGTTTGTGTTGCCTTTTAGCGAATTAAATTTTAATTTTGTTTACAAATCATTAAAATGATTTAAATCCGCGCGCACGAAGCCACGACAATGCGCTCCTGGTGGTGCCACCAACTTGTTGCCAATATCCAAGACAAACATCTGCATAAACCCAGTAAACTTTTGACTAAATATTTAGTCTCAAATGTTTGAGAAAATCTTCAAACTTGAGTTTCAGCGTACATTTTCAAATAACTATTTGTTATCAACTAAATTATAATTTGAGATAGGTCTGAAATATCTATTCCATTCGTTCGATATAGTTTTGATATCATGAAATTCTGTATTTGAGAATCAGTCTAAAATCCCATTTTAAAAATGAGCCTTTTAAGTTGAGAACGCTATCAACGGTTAATTGAGATTCATATGAGAACTAACGTTTGAGATTAGATAATAGGGTTAGTTCTCAAATGTTTATGGGGAAGACACATACATATACACATAAACATACATGCATACATACATACCCTGTAGGGAAAATCTCTAGTTCCGAACTGGGTCGCCTCTAGTGCATTTTTCGACACTACTAGTGCGAGCTAAATCTCTTTTGCATGTTATCAACTGGCGAATTTAACACGGCGATGTCCTAGGCGGTGTCAATTGTCCCACTCTGCACTACATTTTCGATAGTTCCGAACTAGTACTAAATTCTACAGTTTACACTAGTTCATTTATTGGCACAATTTCGATTGTTCTGAACTAGCTACAAGTACTTGAAAATTCTACAGTTTTACATCTGCAGCTTAGGAGCAGCATTTAACACACTACATGCAAGTGGCGCGATGGCCGACTGGCTAACGCATGTGCCTTTCAATCTGAGGGACGCGGGTTCGAATCCTGTCGGTGTCAACGTGAATGATAATTTTTTTTTTAATATTTTTTTTAACTAATATTTTTTTGTTTATTTATTTAATAAAAATTTACAATAAGATTTAAAAAGTAATAAAATCAAAATAAGCATAAGGGATCGGAAAAGCATAATTAGGGGAACATTTCATTTTATACAAGATGCAAATAGAAAACTCTTTATATAAAATGCTTCACTAAACATCTGAGAATTGCAGAAATATACAAAGCCGACGGCAATTGAACCAACAAAAAATTTTCATAGAATTTTTGTCACTTCGAAATTGCATACAATCAAAGTTTGTTTTATAATGGTCACTCAATTCTCTCCTTCTGAACTGGTGAGGGTCAAAATACAATTGATCTAGTTCCCCTTTGACACCTTTTCTCTAGTTCGGAACTAGAAATTTGGTCACTAGTTATTGAGTTCCCTGCAGGGTAGATACATATATACCTACATCCCAGCAGGGTTTTTCCATATTTTGGTAATGGCTTGAAATTGTATTCAATGAAATAACGCATTACAAATAGCTAAGAAACACTCCTTCGCTTACTTTGCTCATTATTTGTAATGCGCCAGTTTTAAAATTATTATTTTTTCGCTTACTGGTAATGCAGAAAATAATCGAAAAGGTTTGGAGTACTGCCGTTATTTTTTTGCAAACGCTTTGCTTTGATTTAAATTTTTGTAAATAGCGATTTTGTAAAGCAATTTACCCTCATTCTCGTTTTTTTTGCCAGTTTTCATTATTATGCATTATAGATTACTATACTGGATTGTGTGATATATGCAATTACTTATACCAGTGAAAGAACTTATTACTTGCAACAGCTTACTTTTCCCAATATTAGTAGCGACTTTATAATGCATTACTGTCTACCTTATTGTAAGACACCGCCAATGACATGCGTATGTTAAAGTAGTGCAATCCGCATTCGAAAGGGTAAGTGATGATTTTACCCATTACATGTAAGAGAAAGCCCTGCTGGGATATTATGTGTATAAAACCCAGCAGCATATGTTGAGTCATGAGATTCATACCTTACCCATTATTCCAGTAGGAAATGCAGCGATAGGTACTTCTCAGCGGATGTCCTAATATATTTGGTTAACTTCCCTGTAGACTATGGCAACTTAAATATACCCATTGGCTCGCAATTTTTATTTGCTGCTGCTGTACTGCCGTTCAATACTCGATCGCTTCTAGCTTCGATTAGGTTTCTAAAAAAGAACGAGATGAAGTACTGCTGAAAGCGAGTGCCCCAAAAAGGCAAGAAAAACTGACAGCTAAGAAGAGGCAGTAAAAGTTGCATTTTTAGGTTTATTTTTCAGTATTTTGGTTTGGGGTCATAACTAATCGTGTGATTTTCTTAGTGTGAATAAATAGTGGTTAGGATGCCAGTGATATTGGGTAAAAAAAAATTATTTGAAATTACGTACAAGCAAATGTATGTACATACATAGGTAAGACCCTCTTACAAATGCACGTACATATGTGAGCACTGCTTCTGGTGCTTGCGGGTGTGAAATCGTTGATTACTTTTGTAAGTCGCCACTTGAAAAAACCAAGAATTCTCATATGCAGAGAGGATATGCCCGCGTCAGAAGCAGCCGAGACACTCCAAGTTTACAGTGATCATCATCTTACTTACCGACACCTAAAACCATTTATACAGAAGTATATTTATATACATACATATGTACATATGTATGTATGCCCATATAAAGGAATTATTTCAGCGCTTGTGTTTACACAGTCGTATTTAAATTTAAAATTGGCGTCTACATACGGACACACTACTCAACCAACCAATTGAGATTCGCGCGGGTGTTAATTAAACGCTCCCGATTTGCATCTTCCCAATGATGCAATTATGCAAATACACACGTACACTCACATATGTAGGTACCAGAGATCAGCAGCGGTGCACCGCATTTTCTAAAGCACCGCAAAAATACTATTTTTTATATTTTTTAAGTGGCTCAAAAAATAAGTACCCAGAAAAAAAATTCACCGCCACCGCATTGATTGAAAACCTAAATGATATTGCGGTATTTAGTGTTGTTTACACCGCATACCGCAAACACCGCATAACGCAAACACCGTATACCGCAAACACCGCATATCGCAAACACCGTATATCGCAAACACCGAAATCACCGCAAACACCGCATTTGTTTATTTGTATACTATTCAGTGTTGCCGGAAATTTTTCACACACTGCAAAGATATAGGCAATTGAAAATTCATTTTTGTTTGTACATAAATACATAGATATGTGCGTCTGATTACAGCAAATTTATTCTCAAGTATTTTTTTTTTTTTGTGTGCTTTGTTTTTTGTGGCAGTTTTTTGAATACATAATAAAATATTTTTCAATAATGAAATAATCAAAAAATTTCATTTTTAAATCCAATACGACTAATAGGGCCGTCAGAATGAATACTTTTCCGTCAAACTAGCAATCCATTTAATTGACAACATAGTTGAATTAAATGTATTTAAATGACGATCGACACATTCAGTACTTCAGCTTTGCCGTAAAAAAGACATTTAATTCAACTATGTTTCTCAGTTAAACGAATTGCTAGATTGACGGAAAAGTATTCATTCCGACGGGCGCATAATAAAATGTATAAAAGTAAACATGTGTATTGTTGTTGCTCCAATAAAATGACAAAAACTTCGGTTTCAATCAATGTATCGTAGCCAATTTTGTCGATTGTGAAAATTGAATGAATGCCTCGTTGGAAAATAAAGAACTATGTCACAGACAAACAAAAATGTGTAAACAAAACTTATGTGTATTACTAAGAAGCCATAAATGTGATTCAAGCATTTTAGGAAAAAACTCTATTTCATGTAAATGGGACATATTTTTATCTTGAAACTCATTAGTCAAATTATTTTGAATGTAAACAAACTCTAAATTTTAAGTGGCCCTTTCATTGAAAAAATAAAAAAAAAACCAATCCTGAGAGTTTTCTTGTATAGATATTCTTGGTTAAAATCAAATTGTAATCAGTAGTATTCTTCATCAGAAATCCATAAGACGGTAAAAATTACAAACAAAAAATCGCACTGGCAACATTGTAAATATCTCTATTTGGGAAATGCGGTGTTTGCGATATGCGGTGTTTGCGGTATACGGTGTTTACGATATGCGGTGTTTGCGGTGTTGTGATATCCATACTACCGCATACCGGGATTGATCAAGAAAATGCGGTACGGTGTTTATTATGATCGCATATTTTGCGGTTGCGGTCATACTCCCACCGCATGTTTTATGAGTATACTCTAAATCACAAAAAATGTATCGCATGCTGATCTCTGGTAGGTACACACACACGGTAGATCCTTATACTCTACATGTCACTTCCAGTCTGCTTCAAGCTTCGAAGTACATACTCACATATATACATACGTATGTATATATAACCAGTAGGCCCAAATGTACTACAAAATCATCAATACATTCCTCCTTATATTTCCTTTAGGGAACATAACAACTTCCATGACTATGCCCCATGACAATCGCACGGCGATGACCGCCTTCGCATGAATAACTTTGTACCTATGGCAAAAAAAACAAATAAGTGAAAATTTTTCGTAAGCGTCGGGCTTTCATTCCAAACCGCATGCTTTTTTATATGGTCGTTATGATGTTCTTGTTAGGTATTCAACATGAATGGTAGACATTATTGAAGTGCTGAAAATACAGTTGCCTACCATCTAACTTTTTTATGTACTTCATTCATAGAAAATTTACTGTTTCGGTTCACTCTTCTTAGCTACTACTTTTGTCAGTGGAGAAATGGTATGTTCTTAGTTTGTGCGTGACTGGTAACATACTTTAGGAGTACCTGCGTTACACCTGGCATGAATAGCATTGCAATTGCATCACCTTACAAATGTGCCTAGTGGGTATGTACCTACATACATATGTACATACGTTCAAGTCAACATTCGCTAGCAACACAGCAGCAAAATCAATGAGTAATGCAAATACGAAAAATCTTCGACTGCTGAATGCCGCTGATGCTGTAGATGGAAATGAAAGCCGACATGTAAATAAAAGCATCCTTCTTGTGCGTTGCCTTTTTTCTCTTGTTGGCGTGATATCATCAGGCGCAGGTTTTCACATTTAAAATTTACACATTAAAAGGTGTGAAATGGCAGTGATTTAAATAATTCACTAGCCACCATACCATGTACATGCATATTTATGTACTGCATACATACATACATACAACCACACAAAACGACGCTTCCAAACAATGCTGTACTAAGTCGACCGTTTTTAGCGTTTTCAAGTAGAGCGTGCCTTAATTTAGATGCTATCTAATTTTGGTATCAATCGGACAATCCAATCAAAAGTTATAAGCAAAAGTGTACATATAATACAATTCGAGATTTTTACAGAATAAAAACTTTGAGAGCTTGCCATAAAAATCCACGTAGCAAATTTTTATTTCTTCTTACGGTTTTATATAAAGCGTACCCTGACTTTGATATTGTCGAGTTTTGGTGTTGATCGTTCCATCCAAACAGAAGTTACAAGTGAAAATATACTTAGCATACAATCGAAGTTTGATATCGAGTTTAAACTTCGAGAGCTTCTCCTGCAAAACACAGTTTTCAGACTTAGTACAGTTTTGTTTGGAAGCGTCGAAATAAACATCAAGAAACTCAGCTACTCAGCGATGTGTCACCCAAGTATTTCGACTGCTTTAGTCTCAATATCCACTTCAACCTCGGAATTCTTTCCAAAGATCGGTAATTTGCTTGTCACTACAGTGACTGAATATAAATAATACTAATTTTATCTTTAAATCAATAAACAAAATAGTTTAATATCACATATAGATGGAACCGGGGCACAATAACTTGCCAGCCGAGGATTATTTCCATTTCCCATAAAATTTAAACATTTGTGGTTTCGATTTCACTTTCTTTAAAGGCACAACTTTTTTAGTACGAAAATTATATTAAAACTTGCTAACTTAAGTGATAAAAATTTCTCGTTGCAATTAAAAGTTTCTACACGTCCAATAATAAATATCAGAAAAGATATAATACAGACCATAAATTGCTACTCTGCCAACACTGCCACTAAATGGCGCACAAATTGTCCAGGCAATTTAGTAAAGAATTTTAACTTAAATTCCATTGCATATCCACATTTTTATTCTCCAGTTAAATTAAACTGCAGCCACCATTTTTTGCTCAATGTCGTCGAACCACCCACATTTGCAAATATATATACATACAAAGCATTTTATTCGACATTTAAATGATTATGTTTAAATGTGGTTACAAATGCTAGATATGTGTCTGTGTGGTGAAAGTAAGAGGTGGGAAATTATCGATAGTGGCACCATCGATAGTTTCTGTTAGTTTTAAAAAACAGTTGATTGTATTCCATAGTCTTCAAAAAAATAAACCATCAATAGTACAATCGGTAGTAGGTACTATAGTATTTAACATGCCTATTCCGGGTTTCGATTCACATTCATGGTGCAAATGGTATTTCATCATTTGCGAAGATTACGATTGGTAATCCTAGTTTTTCTTCTTAGCTCAAAAACTGAAAATTCAAAATATTTCTAAAACTGTTTTACTTTCAAACAAACTACAAAACAGGAACCGCCTTTTATTCAGTCTGCAAATGTACCTATAAATCAAAACACTTTGTAAATTTGTACATACAAACCTACAAACCTTTCAAAACATATCAAAGTTCAATATGGAGGTGTAAAAGTTGAAAAATGGCGATAGTACACATAACCATCGATAGTTTTTGAAAGTTTTGAAAAAACCATCAATGGCCCTCAATAGTTTCCAAAAAATAAAATATCGACAGTAGGTACTATCGATAGTTTCCCACCTCTAGTGCAAGTGGTGGCAGGAAAAAAATGATTACGGATGAAGAAAAGAGGCACGTTTTGTTATTTTGGCAAAGCACACATTTTACTTTGTCACAAAATTTCACCTAAATTTTAGAAGGTCTCTCTCTTTTTCAAAAGTTGCTGAAATATATGTGCATACTTATGTATATACGTATGTATGTATGTATATTATGTAAATCCTTTAACGCATGGCAGCCCCTTTAGATGGCTGCTTGTTCCTCACCTTTAAATTATCACGGCAAGTTAAAGTTCCCCTTCCATTTCTTCGCTCTCTTGTTGTCCTACTTAATGGCCTAAATGTATATACGTACATACATATGTATGTATGTATGTATGTAGGTGAAAAGCATTTCCATTATGTTAGATATATTTATTACTGAAATTCCTATTGTAACTGTTATTCCCATTGTTGTGGTTGGGATTCTGATTGTTGCTATTGTTGTTGTTGTTGTTTCGGCACTAAGTATACGATTTTGTTGCTGATATGGTTGGTGCTTTTATTAAAAAGCAAAGACATTAAAATTGCGATTAAAAGGCCGGATAAGCGTTTCTAAGTTTAAGAGGAAAACAAAAACTGTTTGGCTTGCCTGTTGAAAATACGCTCTTCGGGCAATGCCAGTGTGAAATGGCAAAGTAAAAGGTGAGGCAAATGAAACCAAACACTTGACGATGAAAGCTAAACAGTGATGTTGAATTCTCAATGAAGGAGATATCGTCGGTCTCCGGCCAGAAACACGAATGTGGAAATTTTTTTAAGTGCGATATCTGCTCTTTATCGGCTATATATTGATGTAATACCAACTAATCATTGTATAAATGCTTGTGTAAACATACATATATAATATATACGTGTATGTACATAAGTATATATGTATACAAATATTCATTGTTATTATATCAATATATACCCGATAAAGAGCAGAGATCGCACTTAAAAAAATATTCACATTCGTGTTTCTGGCACGAGACCGACGATATGCAAAATACATTTGTTATAAGTTTACAATAAACTTACTTCCGTAGGCAAAACGTTTGGAAAATCTTTAATATAAAACTTGTAATTCATTTAATAGTAATTGCTGAATCAACGAAATGGAACCCTATTTCTATAATTGTATATCACGTTTGGAAAGCAATTCTTAATAAACATTTTTATACAATGTTTTGTAAACGTGAGGTAAAAAATTTCTGTCAAAAAAAAAAAATGCGCTACTGGGGACTCGAACCAGCGCTCCTTTGGTCCGTAGGCAGCATACCTCACCATTATGCTACAATCGTATTCTAAATTTTGTTGTCTAATTTCGAATTTATTCAATCAGTTTTCTTTTTTTAACACGCTTTTATTAGTTTCACCTGCCCTGCAGTAAAAATCCGCAATGAATCCTTAATGAATCACTGATGCAATTCACCTATGACGAGGAGGCATCAGTGAATACTTTCATATAAAGCCTGATGAATTTTTCATATAAATGGTTTGCTTTCCTCAGAAAAAAAAAAACAAAAACAAATAAAAATATACTGAGTTATGACGACAGTGATGAATATTCAACAAGGAATCATCACTGATCCTTCAGCAGTGAAACAAATTTACTGCAGGGTGTATGTATGTATGTATGTATGTATGTATGTATGTATGTATGTAACTTCATCCCATCCTAAAAGTTGTAAACATTTAACTAAATTAGCTAAATTATTATATCTTTCAAACATCCACATTTTTGTGTTCTCTTTGTTATTTCTATTCTCCTCCGGATTCGAAACATGACATCAACAGCCCAACGGCATCATATAGTAGGACATTCAACATTATATTTTATGCTGCATTGCGGCTTTTATGTTACCTTTCTTCAAAATAGCCTCAATGAATTTCAATTCACTCCCGTATACAGGCCAATAAGTAACAAGCTTGCAGGGTACGGAAAAACTCACTCACGAACGCTCAAAAATACATTCTACTCAAATCACAAACAAATGTTCAAAGAAAAACGTATAACCACTCAAATAGCGAGCGAACTAACGCACAACAGCCAGCGATCGCTCATAGCGATGGCGATAAACTCAATGCATAAATTCACTCAAAAAAAAATGAAGCTTGTAGCTTTCTGTTTTGGGTTTGTTTTATTTGCAATGAAATCAGCCGCATGTACAATGTACATACATACATACGTATGCAGAGCAAGAACTGGTTTTGTGTTTTGTGTAACAACATTCTGTTTTGTCATTGTTGTGTTTGCAATAAAAACAATCGCATGTACATACATATGTATGCAAAGCAAGAACTGGTTTTGTTTGTAATTCATTTAATAGTAAGTTCTGAATCAACGAAAAGGAACCCTAATTACATTTTTATACAATGTTTTGTAAACGTGAGGTGAAAAAAATTTCTCTAAAAAAAAAAAAAAACAAAAAATAAAAATAAAAAAAAATGCGCCACTCGGGACTCGAACTCCTTGGTCCGTAGGCAGCATACCTCACCATTAAGCTACAAACGTATTCGGAGCTTTATTGTCTAAATTCGAATTTATTCAATCAGGTTTCTTTTTTTTTTGTTCTTTTCAAATGCTTCACCTCAACTTCTCTTCACTTTCTGATTGTGAAATATAACAAAACGTTTGGGAAATTTTGTATTTCCAAACTAGTTTGGAAAACCTTGAATAAAAGGGTTTGGAAAATATTGCATAATAAGCTAGTTTACTTCACTGCATATTGGGACTTTTGGTAGAAGTTATAAATACATACATATGTATGCAGATCTATTTCGGAGAACACCACATCCCATCAGACTTCTTTTTAACACGCTTTTATTAGTTTCACCTGTATGTATGTATGTATGTATGTATGTATGTATGTATGTAACTTCATCCCATCCTAAAAGTTGTAAACATTTAACTAAATTAACTAAATTATTATATCTTTCAAACATCCACTTTTTTGTGTTCTCTTTATTATTTCTATTCTCCTCCGGATTCGAAACATGACATCTACAGCCCAACGGCATCATATAGTAGGACATTCAACATTATATTTTATGCTTCATTGCGGCTTTTATGCAGAGATGCTTAACGAACGAACGGATTCTATTTCGTTTTGTTAATTCACAATGCTAAATTATCAAAACCATTTCGTTTCGATAATTCACAAACCTAAATTATCAAAATGCAACCAGTAACGTTGAAACGAAGTAAATCAACAAAATGATTGCCTGCACGAGGCGCATACATACACAGCTGTCACTCAAATCGTAGCAGTTCGTGTGCATATGCATATATGTATGTACATATGTGTGCGAGTACTCGGCCGATCGTTCGCGACTTCATTGCGAGCGTACTAAGCATTTCAACGTTATAAATTTGGCTATGATAACGCTAATCAACGAAATGAAATCATTTTGATAATTTCTTTTCGCTAATCAGCGAAATGGTATTATATCGATAATTTCATTATCGTTATTTTGCGACTATAAATTATTTTGATAATTGCGTAAACGGTAAAAACCTGAATAGTTTCAACTGAAACGATTGCTTTCTTTCGGTAAACGATAATATTAACGTTACGATGCATCCTTGCTTTTATGTTACCTTTCTTCAAAATAGCCTCAATGAATTTCAATTCACTCCCGTATACAGGCCAATAAGTAACAAGCTTGCAGGGTACGGAAAAACTCACTCACGAACGCTCAAAAATACATTCTACTCAAATCACAAACAAATGTTCAAAGAAAAACGTATAACCACTCAAATAGCGAGCGAACTAACGCACAACAGCCAGCGATCGCTCATAGCGATGGCGATAAACTCAACGCATAAATTCACTCAAAAAAAAAATGAAGCTTGTAGCTTTCTGTTTTGGGTTTGTTGTATTTGCAATGAAATCAGCCGCATGTACAATGTACATACATACATACGTATGCAGAGCAAGAACTGGTTTTGTGTTTTGTGTAACAACATTCTGTTTTGTCATTGTTGTGTTTGCAATAAAAACAATCGCATGTACATACATATGTATGCAAAGCAAGAACTTGTTTTGTTTGTAATTCATTTAATAGTAAGTGCTGAATCAACGAAAAGGAACCCTAATTACATTTTTATACAATGTTTTGTAAACGTGAGGTGAAAAAAATTTCTCTAAAAAAAAAAAATAAAAAATAAAAATAAAAAAAAAATAAAAAAAAAATGCGCCACTCGGGACTCCAACCTGAGCTCCTTGGTCCGTAGGCAGCATACCTCACCATTAAGCTACAAACGTATTCGAAGCTTTATTGTCTAAATTCGAATTTATTCAATCAGGTTTCTTTTTTTTGTTCTTTTCAAATGCTTCACCTCAACTTCTCTTCACTTTCTGATTGTAAAATATAACAAAACGTTTGGGAAATTTTGTATTTCCAAACTAGTTTGGAAAACCTTGAATAAAAGGGTTTGGAAAATATTGCATAATAAGCTAGTTTACTTCACTGCATATTGGGACATTCATAAAAAAAGTATAAGTATAAGTATGTATGTATGTATAATCTTTAAAATTAATTAAATTTCAGGTAGATGAAAGAAGAAAAGATATGTTCAAATATAATAAATAAAATAGATTTTAACAATTGTACCTACAAAGTGACATTTTCAAACATTTTTTTCGATTTTAACAGCTTTATAAATCTATTTTATTTTTTATGAATAAGGGGGTACATACGTACATACATACAACTATTGGTGCACATAACATATATACATATGTGCGAGATAAATGCAAGCTGCCATTCCATTACCAATGAGCTAGGTATATGGGAATAGGAATTCATTGTAAGCCAACGAAATATTCAAAAAGTCCATATTATTTTTATACTCAGCTGTACTAGTACACAGAGTATTATAGTTTTAATCACATAACGGTGGATTGTAACAAAATGAAATAATCGAGATACATAGATATAGACTTATATACATATATCAAATTGATCAGGGTAAAAAAACATTTTAAGCGATATCTTTGTCAAATATATTGAAATTTTATGGCAAGAGTCCAAATATGGACATAAAACAAAAAAAAGAAAAATTTTGGAAAATGGTCGTGGCACCGCCTCCTTTCAGAAGCAGGAATATACGAGATTTCTGAGCCCATAACTCGACAAATATTTAATTGATATACTATGACGAAACTTGGTGTTTACACTTTTATTACTTGTGGTAATACATGTTCAAAATTTTAGGGAAATCGGCTTACGACCACGCCCACTTTTTTATATGGGAACTATAAAGGGGCCTAATAAAACATTTTAAACGATATCTTTGTCAAATGTAAAGATAATTCATTGAAATTTTGTGGCATGTGTTCCACAATAGACCGGAAACAAAAAATATAAAAATTTTGGAAATTTTTTTAGACAAAGGAATCTGCAAGATTTCGGAGCCCATAACTCGACAAATAAATGAGATATTATGACGAAACATGGTTTGTACACTTTTACAACTTGTGTTAATAGACACGCAAAAATTTATTGAAATCGGTTTATGACCACGCCTACTTTTTAACAAAGATATTTCTGGAACATACTTTGGGAATTTGTAACGTGACATCTTTGTAACTAGAACCCATAAAGGAATGAAATTTTGCACAAATAATAATATTAATATGCTTAGTTGAATTACTGATAAATATTTTGAAAATGGGCGTGGCTACGCCCACTTTATGCAGCACTCACCGTGTTGCCATCAACGCAAACAAACAATGAAAGCATACAGCTGAGTAACTAATGCTCGATTCCACTCGAACTTAGGCTTCCTTACTTATTCTTTCCTACATTCATCTGTAGGATTTCGATGTATCAAATTAGGGTAAGTAGGTTACCAATAGCTTTTTGTTTAAATTGAGGTGAATTTTCGAGTATCCACAACACAAAGCCACAACCAGCGACCATCCCTATGCCGTCTTACAGCTCCATTTGCTTATTGCCTTGCTTAGTTGAGTGATGGAGTGCTGGGGTTGCTTCGTCTTATTCGCCAGTTTGATGTTTCAATATAGATAAGAATTGAAAGCGAAAGCTCTGAAGGATTACCTACTTGTTGTATGTGGTAGCTTATAGATGCACCTACATAAGTATACCCACACATACAAATGCTTACATGGTCCTCATACATACGTCTCAGCCAGAAAGGAGGCAAGATTTGAACGCTTACTTATTTACTCATTTGTAAGTATTGAAAGACAATAGAATGCAGAAAGCCAAGTAGGAATTCTGTTGGCATAATGAAACTTGGGCTTCTTGCTTTATATTCTTACTTGGAGCTGGTCACATTTACTACTAAGCTTTCCTTTAAGTATTTTTTGTGTTTTATTCGGAAGGTCATTCATGTCGGCTTTAAAAACCCAATCGAATTTCTGGTTGGATTGTTCTAAATTTATGTGTTTGCCAGAATTTAAGTTCCCAGCATGGTGGTGTCCTTCATTTGACTTGCTTCCTCTCCGAACGAAATTGTACTTCAATGGCTCGCTTACTTAAGATCTTCTTAAATCTTTACTTTTCAACTTGCCGTATTCCATTTAATTCCAATGTAGCAATTTCATTAATATAAGAGATCCCATTTGTTGCATTCGCATTTCACTAAACTACATACATACATATCGACGCTTACAAACAAAACTGTACTAAGTCAGAAAACTGTGTTTTGCAGGAGAAGCTCTCAAAATTTAAACTCGATATGAAACTTCAGTTGTATGCTCAGTATATTTGCACTTGTAACTTCTGTTTGGATGTAACGATCAACACCAAAACTAGACAATATCAAAGTTAGGGTACGCTTTATATAAAACCGTAAGTAAAAATAAAAACTTGCTACGTGGTTTTTCAAAGCAAGCTCTCAAAGTTTTTATTCTGTAAAAATCTCGAGTTGTATTACATATATGTACACTTTTACTTATAACTTTGGATTTGATTGTTCGATTGGTACCAAAATTAGACAGCATCTAAATTAAAATACGTAATACTTGAAAACGCCAAAAACGGGAAATTGGACTAAGTCGACTTAGTACATTATTGTTTTGAAGCGTCGATATTTACTTAGATATCTATTTGATCACATATGACTGCTGGCATAGTGCTACGTACATATATATGTAGCAGGTAAGGATGTATTAAAGCTTAATAAAAATAGGTAAAAAAAACTTTTTAAGTTAAACGGTTTTATGTTATACATACATTGCAATGTTTAAGATAAATGTACTAAAAACCAAAAAATAATAAAATAGATACAGTCGTGGGAATTATAAACATTTGCATAGACTAGACTAAAATAAAACCGGGGGGCACGTCAATTGTCTACAAATTATCGACTTAATGTGCGATAGAAGAATCGTTTAATTCGTCGTTAGGCAGTTGGCCCGCAGACGGTGAGGAAAATACTTACTATTTTCTTGCTCATGGAAATTCCAATAGTTATACACTCCATGTTAATAAAAGAGATGTTTCAACTAGTTTATCGTTGGACATTCACACGAGGAATCGTTTCACTGCTCGTAGTTTGTCTTTAATCGACAAAACATATGATAAAAGTACTACTCGCTCACCACTATGAAACCCTAAAACTCGCTTATAATCGAGCTTGCTAGCTTTTTTTCCACATTCTAGCCCTACTTATCACACGTCCATCGTTGTCGGTTGAACAACTGCCTAATTATAGTGTAACATTACAAAACAAACATTTTAATCAACGATTGTAGACAATTGACGTGCCCCACGGTTTTATTTTAGTCTAGTCTATGCAAATGTTTATAATTCCCACGACTGTATCTATTTTATTATTTTTTGGTTTTTAGTACATTTATCTTAAACATTGCAATGTATGTATAACATAAAACCGTTTAACTTAAAAAGTTTTTTTTACCTATTTTTATTAGGAAAATATTTCCTTTCAAAGTAGTAATACATGTTCCGAATTTCAGCCAAATCGGACCATAAATGCGATTTTTGTAAATATAGCGACCCACGCGCCACCTAGCGGAATTTTTTTTCTAAGAAAATATTTCTTTTCAAGGTAGTAATACATGTTCCGAATTTCAGCCAAATCGGACCATAAATGCGATTTTTGTAAATATAGCGACCCACGCGCCACCTAGCGGAATTTTTTTTTAAGAAAATATTTCTTTTCAAGATAGTAATACATGTTCCGAATTTCAGCCAAATCGGACCATAAATGCGATTTTTGTAAATATAGCGACCCACGCGCCACCTAGCGGAATTTTTTTTTTAAGAAAATATTTCTTTTCAAGGTAGTAATACATGTTCCGAATTTCAGCCAAATCGGACCATAAATGCGATTTTTGTAAATATAGCGACCCACGCGCCACCTAGCGGAATTTTTTTTTCATAATATTGCATTGTCATCGGGGTTATACATGCGTGCAAAATTTCAGATTAATCGGTTGACAGGAAGAGGGTGAAATTTGAATTACTAAATTTGACCCAAGAATAAAGAATAAAACAAACGGGGTGAGCTAAATAAAACCGTTTAAAAATCACTGAACAGCAATGACGAAGGAGAATACATACACCTAGATTAATGTATGTATATATGTGTATAGAAGCAAGCACAAAAGTACAACTACAACAACAACAACAACAGGGTTACAAGAAAGTTAAAAGCACTTATTAGTGTAACGAAGGAACAGCAAACAACTGCCGCCATATTGAAGTAGGCCAACATACAGAGACAGACAGACAGACATAGAAGCTTTACCATCTAAGCTGCTAAGGATACTTGCGCATTGTATACATTCAGCCTATGTAGAAACGCACGTGAGTTTAAAAGCACATCTTAAACTATATACACACATATGAACTAGAGGTCGGAAACTATCGATAGTCAGCACCATCGATAGTGTACGATAGTTTTTTGCGTGAAGGAGATGGTCAAATACAGTTTGGCGTTGGTGCAAGCGAGCAAGCTATATTGAAAAAAAACCAAACAAAATACCATCTAGGCGATTAAAAACCAACGAGCCAGCTTGTATTTCGGTAGGTTTTTTGGCATTCGGTCATTTTTTCTGACAATTGTTTCAATTTGACAACTAGAAAATAAATTATATTTAAAATAAAAAATATATGGAAATACAAGTTTTAAATTGGCCTCTTATAAGCTTCTGCTTTGGCCGTAAGGGTAAAGAAGAAGTCCGGAAGGAAAATTATATTGCGTACTGGCTTCCCTTTATAACATGGAATGCACAGCTATCCTGCGCTTTGGGTTTCATAACTTTTTTATTTCAGTAATTTAAATTCAAATTTCCAAAAAAAATAATTTTTGAAATAAATATTATTTTCATTTAGTTTGAAGTTTAATGTCAATCAAATTGTTTTTGAGGGAGTATTTGTCTCTTTTCAACCTGTGGAAGAATTGTTTTTATTTTTTGACTTTCGGTGGGTTTTCCAAACCAAAAAAACCAGGGAAAAAATGTAGTGTCATATAGGCTTTATTCTTACCAATACATGAAAGTACATAATAGAAGATGATCCAATAAAACTTTTTTCAGTACATTGTTTTGTTTTATTTATTTATTAGCCATTTATTCTTGTTCAAAAAAATTAATATATTAACCAGAGGCCATAACAATTATAACAAATAAATATAAAAATCACTTGATAACAATTATTGAGCAATGGAAACATTTTTCCATCATCAATAACAATTACTCAAAGGTCGATATTTTTTCGATCAGATCATAATTGTTATGAGCAATTGATATTTTTTTCGATCTTCCATAACAATTACTGGATGATGGATATTTTTTAGATCAGTTCATAATTAATTAAGACTCGACCAAATGATAGCCCTAGCCAAGCGCTTTCATTTGATACCCATTTTGCGGTGTTCGGTATTCTATATTTGTATTCCGTATCCATATTTATCCGCTTTTCCACAATTATGAGCTGACTCAGTTATCGATAAATTTATCGAAATATATCATAGTCCAAATAAAACCAGGGACCATCCCCTTTCGTTTGATACCCATATTGTAGTGAAATTTTAATGTTTTGGGGTAATCACACTTTAAACGACCATGCGACTAGAACGCATAGTCGTATTTATGTTGCTTTGACTACTAGTTAGTCAGCAATTCAAACCCTGCATGGAATAGTTACCGTTTGTTTGGTGCCTAGTGGTCACATTTCAAATTTTCAATAAACTATCGATAGTTCAAACGATAGTCGAAAACCATCGATAGTGTAAACGATGTTCAGAAACCATCGATAGTGACGATAGTGCCATCGATAGTTTCCGACCACTAATATGAACGTATAACACACAGCCGTCTGTCCAGCTATCTTAGATGCCATTGTAGAAAGTATGTGAAACAGCAGTTAAAACATTTTCGATTCTTCTGCAAGGATATCTATTCTCAAGAAGCTTTATTCTTGGTATGGTATATGAATCTATGTATGTACAGGTGCTAGCTAAAAACCTCATTTACATTATACCCAACGTTATAGAACTTTACTAATAAAATACCTTTTTTCGAGGATATTCGGAGAGATATAGTGAGCGGATGTACATATCTACTACACCTACGACTCACTCAATCGAGTAAAAAGAGAAATAGACCAGGAAGTGATATTTCGGAATGATTTGCCATAATACTCTTAAAGTTCGCTTTTTAAACGAATAAATATGTATAAAAAAAATAAATTCTTGAAAAAAATATTTGTATATAAAAATGCAGGACTGATCAAAGAATAAATTTAATTAATTTAGAGAATGCTGAACGAGTAACAACAACTAATTACCTGTTACTCAGCTTTTCAACTATGGTGTATAGACATTGAACCTTGACAGTGAAGATCCACATGCAACAATTAGGGTAATAATGAGGGAGCACAAACCACATCCGTAATACCTTCACCACTAGAGCACGGTGTATCATCATCATAACTCAATATTTATGTATGTACCTAGTAGAAATCCACGTCTGGGTATTAGTTAATTTACCCAGACTTGGAATTTTCACACATATTCGCATTATTTTGGGCATACAAACAGATCTGCATACAAATCACTTTCTAGCGAGAATATTCAGGTGAAAAGATCACATAAGAAAAAACAAACACACAAGAACACTTCATGTGAACAAATTCATATATCATTCGATAAAACAAATATAAGAAAGGCCCAGTGAAAATGAAAGTATGCTGGTGCTGAATAAAAAGGTAAGAAAACAAGAAAAGGTAAGATTGCTGCAGTCGTTTCCGAAATCTTTAAGTAGGTGCCATTGATGGCGTTGTAAGAAATACATATATACACATATTTACAACATAATGCCCAAATATATTAACATGTCTACATACATATGTGGTTATATATCCTTTCTTCATATTCCCCCTCTTATATTTCTCGATTGAGAACAACCCCGACCTAAGTTATTGCAAATTAGTATTTATAAGTGCATCTAAGTACATACATATGTAGATATGTATATGTGTTGTTGTGTTTTCGCAAATGGATCTCATTATAGATAACGAGCTACAAAGATGTCTTGGCAAAAGTTTAAGATACGAAACTTTTAATTTTGTTTATATTTTTAGCACAATGAAAAGGTTGCTGTTGTAAGGTACATAAGAAACATACGAGTAAGAGAGCAACGAAACCATTGAACGACCAAGGAAGCCAGCAAAGAAGTAGCAGAATCAGATGCTTGTCAGGACAAACGTCAACTGCCGTCGCATACAAAGCGCTGCAGGTTCAGCGATGCAAACTTAGACCTTTGCTCGAAGGAAAATATGTAACTGAAGCCAAGTATTTGCCGGTGTGCTTATGTATCACATACATACCCATGTACATAAATACCTATAAATTTTGTGTGTGCATGTGTGTGCGGCTTTTCTAGAGTCTGAAAAGTAGGACACAAGTGTCCTTCTAATGTCAGCTGCGTTTTCCAATTACAAAACATTCTTCACTTGACTTAACAGAGCTCACCTTTGGCTCTCCTCTGCCGCAGAGATGACTTTGAATCGCCTCATTTTTCAACGACAAAATTAACGTTCAATATTGACTTAAAATTTGCTACTGGCAAATATTCGCCAAGTTTAATTGAAAATCTTCAACTATTTGGGCAAGAGAACTTTTTTGTTTCGCAAAATCAAAGAACTGAAAGAAACTGGCACAAAAGGGCCACTTTGTCTGGGAAAACTTTTATTTGTTTATAATTTACAACATGAAAATGCGTTGATACAAAACCACCCTTTTGCTTTAGGTGAGAAGCCAATTCAAGCTAATAAGTTTGCGAAAATTTGCTTTCACTTCTACGAAACATTTATTTTCTTCCATTAACTATGACAGTTTAGGGTGGTTGGAGGTTAAAGCACTTCGTGAAGGCACACTAAGTGTCTGTTTAATATTGGACACCCTAAAGCTTGACGATGAGAAGAAGAAGTTCCTGTAATGTTTATCTAACCTTCATTCTTCGCTCTATTCATAGAGAAGACAATGATTTAGCATAAAGAACTTTTCACCTCTGTAAAAATGACTGTCCATTTGCTGTCAAAAATTACTGTTTTGTATATACATATGTGTACCGATATTTAGGATCATCATTTGGCGGGTTAAAGATAATTTTCTTATGTGAATTTTATATGAGCTATTGGCCAGTTTATAATTAAGAAAAATTTAAAAAATTTTTTTTGATAGAAGTTATGGATCCAATAGCTCATATAAAATTCACATAAAATAATTATTAGAATTAAAACGGCCATGTAAAACCAAACGTAAATAAAGATAATTAGTTTGAATAACCTGTTTGCATCTCCTTACCCCTATCGAGAGTTACATCCGCGCTCGTGTATTATTATACCTACATATATTAACTTTAAAATATCATGCAAATAGCGACGTTCAGTTATTCAATTTATTTATCCTAAATCTTGAGCTTTAGACCCGAGAAGATTTTACAGTCTGAATTACGAATGTTTCCTTCTTCAATTTTGGATAATATTTTGCAGCATTCAACAGCCTCAAGAAAAAAAATGACCTCCATTTAGATAGAGGTGGTCTTAGAGATCCAGAAACAGTAAAAAATCATCGAACACTGTTACTGTTTTCGATTTACATATGTACATATATATATAATTAGGTACGAAACGGAATATTTCAGAAAGTGCGACTTGTAATCAAAAGTTTTTAATTTTATAAGTGAGTATTATTACATATAGCGCCAAAAAACGATAACTTGGAACAAAACATCTTTTCAATGGACGAACTGGTTCATGAACTATTCAACTCTACTTCGTAGCGGAAACCTCTGGCAAAACTGTTCCTCGTTAAAAAAAAAGCCAAATATTTATGTATATGAACCGTCTTCAAAGCTTCTCCTTTCAGAATTCATTTTTAGTGATTGGTAATTTTTTGTAATTGTTTCGGAGCGTTGATGTTCTATCCCTTAATGCATACCAAACAAAATTTTGTTTGGAGTTCAAATTACACGAAAGTAGTTTCTCGAAGCTCATTTACATTTTGAAATGTTATTTTAATTCAACGCCAGCTCCACCCAAACATTATTATATTTTTGTACATACATAGTATGAGTTTGAGTCAACCTGCAACGATGTGCTCTTAAACGTTATGATAAACAACATCATTATCATTTAAAATTTTCATTTATGTTATTAAGTGTAATTATTTTAAATACAAAATTATGTACGTGACTCTCTGACTCTTCTTGTGAGTAACAGAAAAAATACCATTTTTGTTAGGCAAAGCCAAAGTGTGACAACGTCGAAAGTACATTCTTATGTACGCACACGCACAATGCTGAGAAGGTAGACAAAGTCACACTCAAAATTTTTTTATGGTAGGGGTTGCTTTAATTGCAAAAAGTCCCTTGGTGTGCGTACAGAACAATAAGACAACCAGTAACAGAGTCACAAAATAAATACTTACTTCATCTTTTAATTATGGAAATGACGTAAGTCCATACATCATTATGCAATCTTCGTAGTGGAAAATCGTATAAATTTACCTGCGGTTATTATAAACAAAATTTTTCTAATTCACTGATGTTTATTTAGCAGGGGCCAAAGAAAATAACTAGGCCAATATGCACATTACATTGAATCAGAATTTTATGCTGAATCCAGATATGAATTAAACTCAAGGTTACTCATACGCCATAGGGTACTACTGAAAGCAAAAAACAATTTCCAAACAGCATACGTCTACGTTTTGGGTCCTTTATAGTTATCCTATACCGGAAGATAAATTAAAATTTTCAAACATTGCTCCTATATTGTATTAACTTATCTTTAAAAAATTAAGATATATTGTACACAGCAAGAGATAATCGCGAAAATATGGGATTCGGGATTCAGCCTCCATAATCGGAAATCAGGATATATCTCGAAAATGGATCATCCGATTTTAATTCCGATTTAATATCTGGATTCAGAATAAAATTCTGTTTTGTCAATTTTTGCCCAATTTTTGTTTTCAAAAATCCGTTTTGGTTCATAAAAATCAAATTCATAACATCAAAATTAATTTTAGACAAATGTTGTGGAGGAGTTTTCAGAAAAATGAGAGGAATCCGAATTCCGATGGCGCGTCATAGGTTAGCAAATCGCCCTACTCTAACGTATGTGATATATATTTAGATGAAGATTGCCTATTACGATCATTCCGTGGAAGGGGCTCAGCACGCCCCGATAACCCGTTCTAAATGCATGCCCGGTGATTGTACGAAAAGAAGACAGTCACTGTCCCAAAATGCGCATATTCATTCATTTCTATATATTCATATTTATGTGCAAGTATGCACGCATAAAATCTCTTGCCACAAAATTTTGTGAGAGAGTCGTGGTTGGTGGGTTGAAAATTTAGCGCGAAAGCATGATAAGATTCCTTTTCACATACTATGTACTTACATATTTATTAGGCCGCCACGCCTTATAGAGACCTTAAAAAAGTCCACCGTAGCCACCCATATAATGTCTTTTTAGAAAACATTTCCGGAAAATTTTTTTATTTTATTTTTCTTTTTGGACGTCGCTCGATGTTACCCAAATAAATTTTTTCATATCTTCGGTATTTATAGTCCGATCTCTAAGCTTTATACTATGTAATATTATTAACCCTACACGCGCCATTGAGGTCACTACCACCCAGTACATAGTTTGTACCACCCTAACGTACTTTTTTTATGCCAGCATGTTAAACGTAGTCAAAAATCATCAATCTTTTGCAAAAGAAGTATTTCGATAGCTTCAGTATAACGCGAAATTAAACACGTTCAACATTCCGAGGAATATAAGTTTTTCGCTTCGTGTGGTCTTTTAGGTTCATTTTACAAAGATTTTTTCTGAGGAGAGCCCTACTGAAATTTTACGGCGAATAATTTTCTAGAACATAGCTGCTAAGCTAGGAAGAATGGTAGTTTTTAATATTTTCAGCTTAAAACCCATTTTTGGAGACATACTAGCATACATTTTTTTTTTATTTTATAGGACATATCGCTAGCTTAGAGTGCAAACTGTGTAAGTCCACTTTTATGAAAAAGTGTATTTTTATGTAGAAGGTTAGAAAAATCAAATACGCACCACACTAAACAAGTCTGTGAAACTTGTCATATTTCTACGTATTGTTATTCAGTGAAGTCCAAAATATTTCCATGAACAGAATTTTTTTTTTCATTTCGAAATTTTTTTATTTTTTGTTTTTTCTACAAAGTTTGAAAAACAGGACTTACACTATTTGCACTCTAAGCTAGCGATATACATAATAGGCTTTTAATTTTCATACCCAAAATCGTGTCGAAATTTTTTTAAACACCATAATTATGTATTTATTTTATGCATAGAATTAATATTTAAGGTGGACTTTGGAAAAAAATCTGGCCTTTAAATGAAACACCCTAATGCATATGTATGTGCATGAAAATGTCTCTACATGTGTATGTCTGCACTTTGAAAACTTTAATGTTCAATGTTCGTTCGCGTAATCTAATTCGAAATTCTTAGCTTTTATGTCGCATGCGTTGTTTAAGGACAAAGCGGCACCGACAACAGTTTTTTGATTATAAGCAGGGATTGCAAAAAATCGTTATTTTTTAAATTTTTACTAAAAAAATCATACTAAAGGAGAAATGCTAAACGCAAAAGAAGTAAACAGATGTAATCACCGTAACGCAGACTATCTCTAGGTGCATTAACTTTTATTTTTTCGATTTTTATAAAAAAATTGATTTTTAATCATTATTTTCTGTGTTTTATTTTCTGCTCAGCAAATAAAAGTTATTTTTTTAGTTTTATTTTTCGATCAGAAAATAAAAGTTATTTTTTGAGTTTTATTTTTCCATCAGAAAATAAAAGTTATTTTTTGAGTTTTATTTTTCGATCAGAAAATAAAAGCTATTTTTTGTTTTATTTTTCCCTCAGAAAATAAAAGTTATTTCTTGAGTTTTATTTTTCCCTCAGAAAATAAAAGTTATTTCTTGAGTTTTATTTTTTCATCAGAAAATAAAAGTTATTTTTTGAGTTTTATTTATCGATCAGAAAATAAAAGTTATTTTCTGAGTTTTATTTTTCCCTCAGAAAATAAAAGTTATTTTTTGAGTTTTATTTTTCGATCAGAAAATAAAAGTTATTTTCCGAGTTTTATCTTTTTGCTCAGAGAATAAAAGTTTCTTCAGTTTAATTTTAGCTGCAGCTGTCAATTTTGCTACACTAACACGTAGATAAAGCTTATAAGTAAAAAAAATTAAAAATTTATTTATCTACTTTACCTATTTATATGGCAAAATCTACAACTGCAGCCAAAATTAAACTGAAAAACTTTTATTCTCTGAGCAAAAAAATAAAACTCGTAAAAAAACTTTTATTTTCTGATCGAAAAATAAAACTCAAAAAATAACTTTTATTTTCGGAGGGAAAAATAAAACTCAAGAAATAACTTTTATTTTCTGAGGGAAAAATAAAACTCAAGAAATAACTTTTATTTTCTGATCCAAAAATAAAACTCAAAAAATAACTTTTATTTTCTGAGGGAAATATAAAACTCAAGAAATAACTTTTATTTTCTGAGGGAAAAATAAAACTCAAAAAATAACTTATTTTTTGATCGAAAAATAAAACTCAAAAAATAACTTTTATTTTCTGATGGAAAAATAAAACTCAAGAAATAACTTTTATTTTCTGAGGGAAAAATAAAACTCAAGAAATAACTTTTATTTTGTGAGCAGAAAATAAAACTCAGCAAATAATGATTAAAAATCAACTTTTTGGATATAACTCATAACCGTTACAGTCCCTGATTACTTATAAGTAATCGTATTAAATGTATGTACGAGTATGTAGATATCGCACGTTTAATTCAATAGGGATTTAACTAAAAAAAAATTTTTTGGGAAAACGCAAACAAACTTTTATAATTTCAAATAGTTTCCTTCTCAGGCTAACTAGAAAATCACTTTTATTTACACCATTTTTATCGTTTTGAGTATTTTATAAGACTAGACTTAAAGGTATGACCCAGTTATTGAAATATATGGCAAAATCCCAGAAGTCGAAAATATCGAGTTAAATCCCTATTGCATAAAACGAGCGATATGTTGCTGTTATTGCATGCATTCCATAGTAAAATTTAATATTACGTTTTTCAAGGTTTTAACGGAGGCGTAGAAAACATCTATTAAGTTATTTAATTTAATGGCAACGTAAATTGGTTGCGTAGAAAATAATGACGTCTCTTAAGGAGGAATTTTCCGTCACATTTTTCCACATTTCATTATATTATACATATGTATGTACATGTATGTGTTGGATCCTTAGGCCATTACATTATAGAAGTACGGCTGGCATATTCGTGTAAGTGAAAAGTGTATGGGGATTGGATAACCTATTTTAAAACCAGACTTAAACGGAAGTTCAAAAGGCTGAGCACATAATCAAATAGGCAGTCTGACAACCACTGACACACAATTTAATTGGCAGAAGACAGTTCAAAAATGTCAGTGAAACTAATAGTGTTATTTCTTTATTTAAAATTTTAAGCAGATACATATCTCAAAAACTTCCCGACTACCTTGCGTTCACAGACAGACGGACAGAGGAACGGATGGGCACGGCTTAATCGGCTCATGATTCTGATCATATCTTTATATATTTTAATGAGTCTATCACCCCTCCTACTGGCACTTGTAAGAATCAGGTTTTGGAACAAAGTTGTAAACCTATTCAATCACTTTCATGAAATGTAAAAAAATAGCTCTAAAGGAGCTTGTTGCAGCGGCAAACTCCAGTGAACTCCATACATTTGTTTGACTTGATTAACTATTTTAGTCTGCCGTTGATTTAAGTTAAACTTCTACAGTCCTCAGCTCCTCATAACTCTATTTATCCATGTCATTGACGGCGGCCTTAGTCTTCATAAATTCAAATAATGAAGCGTCTTTTCCGCTAACGAAATAAATTGACCCATCGCAGATGAAGTTCATTGATGATTCTAGCATTTGCTATGCTAAGCAAGATTTGCCAAAAGCCAAGAGCCAAAAGTTCGCTACAAAAAAACCCATGCGAATGGGACGTATTAACAAAAACTTGGCAGAAGGAACAATCAACGTCTCCGGCAATTGTCGACAAATATGCAAATTGAATGTAGCGAATTGCGCAGGCGCGAAGAACAACAAAAAATGCAACAGAAACGGATGAAGTTAAAACGATGAGCGACAGTAAAATGTTGACTTTAATGCAAAATCCAAATAAGATAAGAAAATCATCACAAAACAAAAATAAAAAATAACTTTACATATTCTGATGAGTTTGACGACACTGACGTCGCCTTTTCGTTTAGTTTGAACACCTTTTGACCGCGTCGGTTGGCTACACATGACAGCTTTACATAACAAGCGAAAATGCGACAAAAAAATGTTACAAGTTCAGCTCATAATTCTAAAAACCAAACTACCTACAAGCAATCGAAAATTGCAGAGCTGGCGAAGACAAACCGAGTCTTTAGCAAAACAGACGTCGCTACACAAACCAGCGCTGAGAAAGAGGAGGCGGCCGTGGCACCATTTAGTCTCCGCTGTCCAACTGTGCTTGTCCAATCAAGCAACAAACCAGCAGATTGTCGCGTTGCACTTGGACTTGGCCGGTGCGGCAATTTAATTTAATTTATTCGACGCAATCACCGGCGACAAAACAAGCGATGCAGATTAGTCGCCGATTAAACAATCAGGCTCTGATTTCAGATGCAATTTAGCGATATGCATTTATTGTAGTTGGCGATAATGTGTGCATGTATGGGTGTGTGCTTGTATGCATGCAAATGCAAACAGGATTTACTAGGACAGCGCGCGGCGTCTGCAGCGACTCAACTGCGATGTTGCCAAAGTAAGGTTTGCGACTTCTTCGTGACAATAATACTTTGGCGAATGGCAGAGTGATTGTAGTGCCCAATAATAAAAACTATCAACACAAAGGGATTATCCTGCGTTAAATTTTCAGCCCAATTTATGTAGGGTAATTTAAAGAATTGTTCTCTTTTTAAAGAAAACTATCCCTTGACACATTTTGTCTTGATTTGTTTGACTTAAATTATTTCTATTGTAACTAATTAAAAGTATTTACTTATGGAGCTCCTAGTTGCATATCCAAAATCTTCGCTCTACCAAAAAGAAAGTTCCGTGTCGATAAGAGTACATGGCCTGACAAACTAACCATATGTTTCGCTATTTTTTTTTTTTTTTTTGAATCTTGGTAAATTGAATATATGAATGTATTACTCTGACGGATGAAATATAATAGAACAGGAGTAGTGAAGAGTATTTTCCTACATTTACATAGTCACTTGCTTCGAAAAACATAATATCGCTATAGAAGAAAAAAGACGCAAAGTGTTTTGTTGAGGAAGAAAGACGCAAATTTTTTTTTTTTAAAGAAAGACGCATTAAAAATATTTTTCGAAATAAAGAATTTATTTTTTTTTGATAACGAAGAAAGACGCTTTATTTTTTTTTTTTTACTATAAAGAAAGACGCATTTAAATATTTTTTAAGAAAGAAAGACGTATTCAATTTTTTTTCTTCGTCAATATTAATGCTAATGCATCTTTCTTCGCAGTTAATAATGCTAATGCGTCTTTCTTCGTCGATATATTTTATAATGCGTCTATCTTCGTCGACATGTTTTGTAAAGCGTTTTTCTTCCCCGACATATTTTTAATGCGCCTTTTTTCATCGACAAATTACTGGCATGCGTCTTTGTTCTTCCGGAGCGACGGTAAGCATTCAGTATTTTTTCTATAATTTCTGTAGAAACTTAAATTCAACGGGAATTGCTTTCTCAAAGAACTCACTGATTAAGCCGTAGTTACACATTAAATTTACAGAATCCGAGTGATACCTCAAACGTGAAGACTTCGAATAAATCCCTTGACAAGGGATGACAGAAAATCGTTCCACAATACATCACTTTGAAAAAAATTGAAATGAGAGGTGGACCTAAAAGTAAAGGTACTCAAAGAGACTCTTAAACGCACAAAGCAGTCTTAGGCTGAAAGAAAAGAGATCGCCTGTAATTGCAATGCTTATTTTGTTATTTCAGGAAACTTGGTAACTCTCTTTGCATTCTTTAAGGCGTGACCCAAATTCTAGTAATGGGCGCGCC
This sequence comes from Urophora cardui, assembly GCA_960531455.1. Taxonomy (NCBI): domain Eukaryota; kingdom Metazoa; phylum Arthropoda; class Insecta; order Diptera; family Tephritidae; genus Urophora; species Urophora cardui. Next base: position 90,224,290 of record OY482671.1, on the reverse strand, counting down.
TAACTGAAAATAGGTATGTGTAGTACAGGCAGACACGATTAAATTTAATCAATTTAAATGCAAAATAAGTCTTACATTCAATTAAATTATACACGTTGCCATGCATAAAAACTACAGGTGTGTATGTTCATACACAAAAGAGCATGCAAATTCTTCTGCAGTCCTCCTGTGTGACTGATGAGGCGTTGTAATGAGTGTCTCCTTATTTGATGAGACTTCCTTCAATCGCTTCATCTGAATTGGATTAGCGGCTTTGGAGTTTATAATAAAACTGAAGCCACATACATACATACGTGAAAAAAAAAAGAAATTTACTTTTTTTAATTGCATTTGCGACGATTTATTAACTTGATTGTTGTTGGGCGTTGTTGTTTTTGATTATATATATGTACATTGTACATCCATTAATATGTTATATTCAGTGTGTGGCTTTCTACTTCGGCATCAGCTGACAGAGAAAATTCATCATCGCTTTATTAAAATTCCTGCGGCGCGCATATTTTTCGAGGGCTTACCGGCACTAGCACAGCACTGGAAATATGCATAACATAAGGCCATGTTTATACTACCAATCACCGACGGCAATCATTTTAATGTATGACATTAATTAAATTTTAAATGGAATCATAACGTGAAAGCTCCTTAGCAATCGCCGAAAGTTTTCTCTTTTGATTGCCATTGGCGATTGTTGGCATAGCTTCGGCCTGAAAATACGCTATACTTCTTCAAAATATTTACATATACAAAGCGATTGGCACGCACTCCTTCATTCTGTTTTATCGCATAAGCTTTTGTTTACTGATCTCATCGACAAAACGTCCCTTTTGTATCAAACAATAACGTACATAAATGTGTACATACATACTCGTACGTCTGTTTGTGCAGGGAAATCAATACCTGGTGAGTAAAATTTCTAGTTTAGGTATCAGAAAGCACTAGTTCAATTGTAGTTTAACCCTCACCAGTTCAGAAGTGTGAGCATTACAGGATATTCTTTAATTTATATAAAATTGCGAAATGACAAAAATTCTATGTATCATTTCGTACGCTCAATAGCCGTCGGTTTTGTGAAGCATCAGTCGCATTTTCGTAGGCAGACGCGTTAGCCAAAGTGCTATCGCGCCACTTATATTAAGCGCATCAAATGTTCGACTTAAATGGCAGGTGTAAAATATAGAATTTGTAGGAACTTGTTTAGTTCAGAACTATCGAAATAATGCTAATAAACGAAAAAATGCAAACTGTAGAATTTAGTTTTAGTTCGAAACACACACGCAAATGTAGCACAGAAGATGACAAATTGCTTGTACGGAAAAGAGTATGAACTCACACTAATAGTGTTGAAAAATGCACTACAAGTGAACTAGTTGTGAACTACAGATTTTCCCTACATGGCATGTATGTACACATATGGAGTGCATGTGCAATAAATTAACTTATGTTATGTAGAAACAGCAGATCTTAAACCGTAAATTAAATGAGCGGAAGCTGACTTATCAACTGAAGTCGCGCTTAAACAAAATAAACAGATTTCGCTGAACACATGTAAGTATGTACATATGTATGTATGTAGTCTGTTCGAATGCTTTTTGTTTCACTTCTGCACAGGCGCAACCTTAATCAAAATTGCTTAGCTTGGCACAGCCCACGCATCGGCAGTTGCCGTCTGTTGCCTATTTATGCACAATCACACCTACACTGAAAAAAAACGTATGTGATTTATCTCTGAGGGATTAGTATCTTTCGGGTACACTTAGGCATTTCAATATTTTGGAAAGCAATAGAGACCAAGTCATGCACATGTTAATTTTAATAAGAAAGAGTGTTCGTTTTCGTAACTGTTAATTTATTTATTTTGTGCTACCAAAACTTATTTTTTTATTTTATATCTAAAGAGCATAAATATGTTCAACTAATAACAACCAAAAAAAGGTAATACTTTAGCTTGGTCCCAGGGCCAATTCGTTTCTTCACAGATCATGATCGAACAAGTGCGATCAATTGAATCCATATGATGCATGGTTCCTTGCAAGTGATGCCAGATGCATCCAGGATAATGAAATTTTTTTGCGTGGTACATTGTGGGGCTGCACATGCGCGCTCCCTAAATTACACCCGTTTCTTTTTTAATGTAGGTATTTAAATTGATTGCTTCGCTGTGACTGACTTAAAACTCAAACACACCGCACACATACTGAAATACATACATTAGGGTGGGGCGATTTGTATGGAGGGAAATTAATCGATATCGCGCCATAGAAATTCGGATTCCTCTCATTTTTCTGAGTAGAAAACTCCTCCACGATATTTGTCTAGAATTAATTTTGATGTTCTGGAATTTGAATTTTATGAACAAAGACGGATTTTTGAAAATAAAAATTGGGCAAAAATCGATAAAAAATATATCCTGGCCAATATGCACATCGAGTTGAAGCAGAATTTTATGCTGAATCCAGATATGAAATTAGAATTAAAATCGGATGATCTGTTTTCGAGATATAGCTTGATTTCCCCTTATGGAGGCTGAATGCCGAAAATCGCATATTTTCGCGATTATCTCTTCTTGTGTACAATATATCTTAAATTTTTTTGCAAATTTCTTAAAGATAGGTCAATGCAATATATGAGCAATATTTTAAAATATTAATTTATCATCCGGTATAGGAGAACTAGAAGGCACTCTTTTTTCCTTAGCCCAAATTCGCGGTATGGGATCTCTATGTTATAGTCATCCAATATCGATGATTTTCGCTGACAGCGCTTTGTGTACAATAAATACTCTAAATCCAAAATTTTAGAATTTTAGATGCAAAAATTTAAGAGTTATTCGCCATAACGTAGACTTATGCTACTTGAAAACTGTTTTTTTCTTCCAATAGTACGCTATGGCGTATGAGTAACTTCGAGTTCTCTTAGAGATGAATAAAGTTAAAAAACGAATCCCAAACAGCATATGTCTACGTTTTAGGGCATAACTCTTCAATTTATGCAGCTAAAATTCTAAAATTTTGGACTTAGAGTATTTATTGTACACAAAGTGCTGTCAGCGAAAATCATCGATATCGGATGACTATAACATAGAGATCCCATACTGCGAATTTGGGCTAAGGAAAAAAGAGTGCATTCTAGTTCTCCTATACCGGAAGATAAATTAATATTTTAAAATATTGTTCATATATTGTATTCACTTATCTTTAAGAAATTTGCAAACAAATTTAAGATATATTGTACACAGCAAGAGATAATCGCGAAGATATGCGATTTTGAGCATTCAGCCTCTATAACCGTAAATCAAGCTGTATCTCGAAAACAGATAATCTGATTTTAATTCTGATTTCATATCTGGATTGAGCATATAATTCAACTCGATGTACATATTGGCCTGGTTATATTTTTGTCCAATTTTTATTTTCAAAAATCCGTCTTTGTCCATAAAATTCCAATTCCGGAACATCAAAATTAATTTTAGACAAATGTCGCTGAGGAGTTTTCTACTCAAAAAAATTAGAGGAATGCGAATTTCGATGGCGCGATAAGTATGCTTGGGAAGAAAAGGAAAACCTTTTATAGAGGTCACCACACCGCACCAGTTTAGTCCTCAGACAAAGGAAGATGAGATAATGGTGTCGCGCAGAGCTCTGTAGTTTCCGCGAGAATAAGAAAGGGCTTGTCATATAATTTAAATACTGCAATAAAAGTATTCGTAAATTAATGTTTCATTTGTGTGGGAGATGGCAGGATTGAAAAGCAGTTCGCAGAAAGAAACAGTTTTGTTTGAAGATTTATCGGAAATCGGTTATCAAGTTTAGGGATTATTAAGTATTTGGGAAGATGTATAAATGTATGTAAATATATGTACCTACATCTAGAAGTAAAGTACATATCTTGCACAATTTCCAATAAAGTTAAGTACATAAAACATCCACCGCTTACCACTTGAATCACATACGTAACGATATAAGTAAACAATAAAAAGTCCATGTGTCAGGTTTTTGCAAAAACTTATGAGTACAACGGATAAAGTTTGAGTATGTAAGCCCAAGAATTTAAAACATGCAAATATAATCCATACTAGAAGATATCGTACTGCTCTTTTTCCTCGCAAAATAAAAAGATTTTATATTGCGCAAGCAGATTCCAGATCTACTTTGGTTCATATTCCGGCAAAAATCCTCGGCTGAAAGCTGCAAGAAGTTGCTGCTTGGGCAATGGCCCTCCGTCTCTACTCCCCGATGCCTCTTCCTGGTGCTTGTACAAGGACAGTCTGCCGGGGAGACCTCGGAGGGCTAGCAAAGGCTGTTATCCGGTCGAGTAGCTCCAATCAAGGCACGAGACAGGGAGGAGAGGTTCGAGACGGCCTTAGTCATGGTTCGAGGTGCCTGGCATAAAACGCATTTATCTTGTCGTGATGGAGCATAAACAGGACATAGAATCACAACGTTGTACAACATATCGAAAAGTCCCTTCTTTACAGGGAGTGCGATAGGTGTCTTTCTTGATATTTCGGGTGTCTTTAGTAACGTCTCTCCTTTGGCGCTGTTTGTAGGTACTCGAATGGATCGGAAAATCCCCAATCATTCAGCGTTGGATCGAGGACCTATTGAGTTGTCGGACGGTAACGGGTGTATTTGGCCGTTCGACCATGTCAACGAGGGCACATAGGGGCACCCCACAAGGGGGAGTACTCTCACCCCTGTTGTGGAATCTGGTGGTTGACAAAATTCTCTTCAGAAAATACACAAAATACTAAAACTTGCGAATTTTGCATTCCAAATTTAGTATAACACCTCCAACTCAGAAGAAATCCAAATCTAAAATTTCGTCTCAATCGGCACAGCCGCGGCTAGCCATCCCGTATTTACACACAAATTAGTTTAGTTTTAAACAGAGCTGGGCGATAAGGATTACATGTGTAATCGATTACACGTGGAATTCTGTTTAAAGTAATCGTAATTTTATATTTTTTAAACTTAAATCGTAATCCTTATTGCCCAGCTCTGGTTTTAAACAAAGAACTATTTAAAAAAGGTATGCTTTTTAGTAGTGAGACACTATTTCAATTACAGAAGTTTTCAATTTCCTAAGAAAGAGCGTTCCCTATTAGAAGCAAACGACATTACATTGATTGGAAATTGCGAAAACTCAGCCAGGCGTGGAACTAATACCATCTGAGTCAATTTGGAAGCATGGTACAAGGGCTATCTATTCTAATATATACTCCATCCGGAATACTCCAAGGGCCATATTCAATACTCATATGGTCATCGGCCAAGCTTCCACGATATAAATCAGATAGCGTGGAATAAGCAACTTGTTAAAAATGTTTTTTCGCATCGAAAAAAACTTTAATCCTAAATAGCCTACTTAACACGACGCACACTGGGGCCGAGCGTGCTCAAAATTCAGTTTTTAAATAATGACTTTTTCAACAAAATAAAAGCGCAGTATTGTTCCCTATAAAATTCTACACTTCTGGCCCAATTTTCAGCTTTCTATCGTTTTTCCGTTGGGATTTATCCATACACAAACATGGCAAATTTTCCAAAAAATAATTTTTTTCCAAAGTGTGAAATTTGAATGTGTATTTGAAATAGTTGGTGTAAGGGAAGGATATAACATTTTATTATTCTGCTTTTTCCATAACATTATGTGAAGCTTACATAATCGATGAGTTGTTTTTTTTTTGGAACTAGATGTTTTAAAAAATTAATTTTTAGTATAAAACTAAATGTACCTCTTTTTATACTCAGCTGTACTAGTACACAGAGTATTATAGTTTTAATCACATAACGGTGGATTGTAACAGAGTGAAATAATCGAGATAGATATAGACTTATATATATCAAAATGATCAGGGTGAAAAGAGAAATCGATTGAGCCATGTCCGTCCGTCCGTCCGTCCGTCTGTCCGTCCGTCCGTCTGTAAACACTCTAACTCGCGCAAAAATTGAGATATTTTGATGAAATTTGAAATGCAAGTTGGTATCGAGACTGGGACGGTTGGTATTGAAAATGGGCGAAATCGGATCATGACCACGCCCACTTTTCCTATATAGAAAAAATCGGAAATTTGGTATCTCAGTCACTAATATAGCTGGAGGGATGAAATTTTACCCACGTGTTGAGGTCAGGCCCTTATGAAGAAATTTGATGACATTTTGGAAAATGGGCGGTGCCACGCCCACTTATTAAGGGTCAAACCTTGCAAGTTTTATATGTCATAACTCAGAAACCATTGAAGATATATCGACAAAATTTGGTACGCGTGATTTACTTACTTAGGCAAACGTTTGGACGGAAAATAGTTAAAATCGGTTGACGGCCACGCCCACTTTTATATATTTGTATTATAAAGTGACCTAATAAAAACATTTTAAGCCATATCTCTGTCAAATATAAAGATCTATCATTGAAATTTTGTCGCATGAGTCCAACTATGGACAGAAAACAAAAAACATAAAAATTTTGGAAAATGGGCGGTGCCACGCCCACTTATTAAGGGGCAAACATTGAAAGTTTTATGAGTCATAAATCAGAAACCGTTGAAGATATATCGATGAAATGTGGTACGCGTGATATACTTACTTAGTCAAATATTTGGACGAAAAATTTCCGAAATCGGTTGAGGGCCACGCCCACTTTTATATATGGGTCTTATAAAGTGACCTAATAAAAACATTTTAAGCGATATCTTTGTCAAATGTAAAGATAATTCATTGAAATTTTGTGGTATGATTTCTACGATAGACCGGAAACAACAAATAGAAAAATTTTGGAAATGGGCGTGCCACCGCCTCTTTTTACACAAAGGGATATACGAGATTTCTTAGCCTATAACTCGACAAATAATTGAGATATTATGACGAAACTTGGTTTATACACTTTTTTAACATGTGTTAATAGCCACGCAAAAATTTATTGAAAGAGGTTTATGACCACGCCTAATTTTTAAAAAAGATATTTCTGGAAAAGACTTTGGGAATTTGTAACGTGACATCTTTGTAACTAGAAGTCATAAAGGAATGAAAAGTTGCACAAAGAATAATATTCATATGCTTAGTTGGATGACTGATAAAAATTTAGAAAATGGGCGTGGCTACGCCCACTTTATGCAGCACTCGCTTTATATTAAGTGCACCGTGTTTCCATCAAACACAAACAAACAATGAAAGCATACAGCTGAGTATCTAATGTTCGATTCCACTCTAACTTAGGCTTCCTTACTTGTTTTTAAATATTTTTTTTCAAAATGGATTTTTTTTAATTTGCGCAAAAAAGTAGCAAATGTAAAAATGCAGCAGTAAAATATGGTTCTTTGTGACAAAGAATCCGAGTTCAGAACCAAAAGCAAAGTGCGCATTTTAAAAAAAAAGTGAGTTTAAAAATTGCATTCCAATTTTAGTTAAAAAAAAACACCTATATCTGGTTGAATTTGATTCTGTTCTATCTTAAATTTAGTTGATCCATTATTTACTGTTTACTTTAATTACAAATTGTGGTTAAGGCTACTTGCCAAGCCAGGTTTCTTTAATTTAGACTTGTAAGTTGGATTACAATGTGAGTTCTTTGAAGCACAAGTTGTGGTACTCCAATTTTTTTTTTTTTTTTATGTCAGGCATGAAAATGTGTGGGGGAATACGTGTTCTGCTTAAAACGCTAACGGTGAAACTCCTAATTCCCATATAAACATACTTGTGACAACAGAAAATTTTTAATATCTCGAAACAAAAAATTGGAGAAAACCATTTTTGTATACATACATACATATGTACCTGCACCTGCATATTTCATCAATGGGTTAATAAATAGCCGCTAATGGGTTAATACAATACACATTGTCTATTTAGACATACTAATATAATAATACAATGGCGCTATTATAACTCTGACGAGTTTTATGGCCGAGCTTCTCTCCCAACTCGAGGTGTGCTTCTTTTGTTTTTCCTACCAATTGGTTGGACCATTGGCGCACACAAGGGGGGGGGGGTTTGGGGTAAACCCCCCCCCCCCAAAATTTGACAACACCATACAAAAAATAATTTTATAAAAGATGGTACATGCACAATATTTGTGTAAATACATGTTGTAAAATCTATGAATATTCGTGGATGTACATTGCCAATGTTTTTCAACAACTACTGATTATGTTTATAAACAAGCAGTGTGGAGACATTTCCCTAAACGTATGCTGTGGATATTAGCTGAGGTTTGTATACTCAGCTACACAGAGTATTATTGTTTTAATCACATAACGATGGATTGTAACAGAATGAAATAATCGAGATAGATATAGACTTATATATATCAAAATGATCAGGGTGAAAAGAGAAATCGTTTGAGCCATGTCCGTCCATCCGTCCGTCCGTCCGTCTGTAAACACTAACTCGCGTAAAAATTGAGATATTTTGATGTATTTCGGAATGAAAGTTGGTATCGAGACTGGGACGGTTGGTACTGAAAATGGGCGAAATCGAACTATGACCACGCCCACTTTTCCTATATATACAAAATCGGATATTTACTAATAGAGCTGGAGTGACAAAATTTCACCCACGTATTGAGCTCAGACCCTTATGAAGAAATTTGGTGAAATTTTGGAAAATGGGCGGTGCCACGCCCACTTATTAAGGGGAAAATATTTAAAGTTTTATAAGTCATAACTCAGAAACCGTAGCAGATATATCGATGAAATTTGGTACGCATGATTTACTTAGTTGGGCAAATGTTTGGACGAAAAATTGCCAAAATCGGTTAACGCCCACACCCACTTTTATATATGGGAATTATAAAGTGGCCTAATAAAAACATTTTAAACGATATCTCTGTCAATTACAAAGATATATCATTGAAATTTTGTGATAGAAGTCCAGCTATAGACATAAAACAAAAAACAGGAAAATTTTGGAAACTGGGCGTGGCACCGCCTCTTTTTAGAAGCAGGATTTCTGAGCCTATAACTCGACAAATGATTTATATATTATGACGAAAATCAGTTTGTACACTTTAATAACTTGTGGTAATACATGCTCAAAAAATTTAGCAAAATCGGCTTATGACCACGCTTACTTTTTAACAAAGATATTTCTGCAAAACCATTTGGGAATTTGTAACGTGATGTTGCAAATTTGCACTAACAATAATATTTATATGCTTAGTTCGATGATTGATAAAAATTTTGAAAATAGGCGTGGCTGCGCCCACTTTATGCGGCACTCGATTCATTTAAAATACACCCTAATCGAACAAATGCAAACAAACAATGAAAGCATACAGCTGAGTATCTAATGTTCGATTCCAATTGAACTTAGGCTTCCTTACTTATTAGTTTTAATTTAAATACAGAGAAAATGCAATGAATTGAGATGTAAAAGGTGCCTTTGTTTAATGTGTGTATACGTAGGTCCACTCCCCAAACATAAATTTAAGTAAAAATTGTCTGGACGAGTTTTAAATATTTTTTTTTTAATTTTCCGTTGGATATTGAAAACCCCCCCCCCCAAAATATTTTTCTGTGTGCGCCACTGGGTTGGACCTACAGTTTTATGCCGGCTCCGAACGGCGAATGCATTTTTTGTGAGAAGCTTTTTCATGGCAGAAATACTCTCGGAGGGTATGCCGCCCACTGCCGAGAGGTGGCCGCTGCTCTTAAAAAAAACCAATAATTGGATTTTTACTAATTAGAAAAATTTTTTTGGTGTTTGCTCGGACTGGGGTTTGAACCCGAGACCTATGGCATAGCAGGCGAGCACTCTACCCACTGCACCACAGCGGCCACCATACCACAGACATACTAATTGTGATTTAAATTATTTGTTTACAGATCTTAAAAAAAACTGGTCAGCAATCGGTTAATTCATGACCGTTTTAATGGGTTAAGATTCCAAAGATTACTAGTTTTAGTGTAGATACAACTAATATGATTTAAATATTTTAATCTAAGAATTAAGTGAAAAAATTTGGTTAAAAATGGGTTAATGCGTGGTCGTTAAGGGGTTAAAATTCTTGGGATTTACTATTTTAGTATCGATATACCGATTCTGATTCAAGAAAATTAAACTCGAAACTAAAATAAAAAACATAGGTCACCAACGGGTTAAGTCATGACCGTCAATGGGTTAAGATGTTATAGATTAACTGCTTTAGTGCAGATAAAGCGATTCTGATGTAAAAAAGTTGATTTCAGAATTTTGAGCGTCCTCATATATGTATATATAAGTGGCCCCAGTGTGCGACGTAATCGGGCAAGAGGGATGTTTCCGACATTCTTCACTGGTTAACAAATATAAGAGCGATCATAACGGTTCCAAATCTGTAGTAGAAAACTTTGTCGCGATCGCCAACTCATCTTAATCCTGGCGATGATTATGGTGGTATTCAACTTCATTAGGCATAGCCGTACAAATTAAATCACTGCCGACTGTATATGTACATAACGGTAATTTAAAAAAAAAATCTATTGTTAGGTATATAATGAATTGTAGGAAATGTAATGCATTCAATTCATTGCGTTTGATTAAAAATTGTATCACCGCAATTTTTTACCTCAATACTAGAGATGCGAGATACGAATCTGCGCATCAATGCATGTCCCGAAAATAAAGTTAGTAAATTAGAATGAGATTGAAACAAACGACACTCACAATACCTTCATCAGGATCAAGAGCAATGGCAAAATGCAAAAGTGAATAAAATTTGTATAAATGTACATTAGGGATGTTGATTTTTGATTTGCTTCTTCCGTACGGTTTTAAAAACAAAGACATGGAGGCTTAAATCATGTAATTTCCTTAGAGGATTTGCGACCTAAACGATCCCCTAACCGATAACTAAAGAACATAATATTAAAAAATTCGGAAGCCTTCAGCAACTAATCTTATCGCATTCAAAGCATTTATACCATATCTCCATATAACGTGTTTCGTGTTTCTCTTTTTTCTGCACTCGCTCTCTCAATCTTGTTTCGACCTCAAAACGGGTACCGAAACTCGCCATTTTCTATACAAATTTCTGAGAGCTTGTTTCATTCTCAATCCTCTTGCCAAACGCGATGATATCGATGCCTTCTCTAATTTTGTATCGAAAATCTATCGAAATCTCACACAGACCAAAACAAAAACGCAAAAATAAGCAAACATACAAACATTTAAGAAGAACAAGAAAGAGAAATGTTAAACTGAGACGGGTTATTTAGCGAGATGTTTCCCTAGATGTTCCGCTGGCGAATCAAGTTATGTGGAGACGGGCTTTTAGGGCCGTTTTATCAACCTCCGGTTGGTGCTAACTAGAGGTTTAAGTGGTCGTTAAAATATCGACTGCATTATCGACTAACTACAAGTTAAATATATGAGTTTGATGAAGTCAATAGTGATGTTTAACTGGGAGTTAGGTTAACCGGAGACTGAGAATACGGCCCTTAGCAGTAAAAATTGTGAGTTTTGTTATCATAAGGGTGTGTTTCTGTAAACTGTGTATATTTTGCCATCGAAAAGAGGTTTGAAAATTTGAGCAGAGAAAAAGTCTGTTAACCGAAAAAAATTCTACGTGAAATCATGAAATGTAAAGGGCACAATAAGGTAACAACAAATGTGTGCGAAAAAAAATTGCTGGAAAAAAAATAAAGAAAGGAAATACTAATCAATTGGTAACTGCACAAAACAGCAGAAAAACAATGGATTGAATGAAGTGAATAGTCGCTGGTAGATATCCGCAAAATGCAAATGCAAAAAAGCAAACTAAGCGAAGCAACGAAATTTTCCAATTCAATTTCGCTTATTGTCAAACACACGCGCTCACTCTACCTTCCGACCGCACAAGCAAATCAACATTTATGTTCATACACATATACCAACGGTGGAAAAAAGTACGAGTAAATTTCCAAATTCACACAAGAATTTTTAGTTTCGAGGAAAAAGCGATGAGATGACGCCGAATAAAATCGGGGGCTGGGTGGCGGCGGCACACGCCCGCCAAACTAACGGTAACTAATATCTACATACAAATAGAAACAACAAATATGTATGTATGTAGGTAGTAAGCTACAACAAAAATCATGTGTATGAAGGGGTATTATTGTGAGCGCTGTGTCGATTAATGGAGTTTATTTCGGTTTGACGCTTTGCATTTTGCCAGAAAATTGCAATTTCCACACCAGCTGCCCTCAAACAACATGAAATTCCACCCAAAATGTACGTACATTTCTACACATACATACATTCACAAATTGACTGTGTAGTTGGCTCATGGAGGGTTAAACGGTTGCAAACGTTTCTAGCGAACTGTGAGTACCTACTTTTTGCGCGGTGCACGCAAATGAAAAGTACGAAACATACAAATTTACACGTACTATCTGCATATAAACCTCTACATACGAATGTATATATGTACATGCATACTCTGAAAAGAAAACCCGTAGTTAAATCAACAAACTTCCGTTGTTGAATCTCCGTCTTTGATTCAACAACAAAAGTTTTCGTTTTTACAGCAAAGTTCTCGATCCATCAACTTTCCGTAATTAATTCAAAGACGGGTGTTGTCAATTCAAAAACTAGCTTGCTGTAAAAACTTATTGTGAAAAGAGATTTTTTGTCAGAAATCCAACAAAAAAAAAATAATTATGACCATCATTTTTTTTTAATTTTGTTCTTACAATGGTTCATAAAATTCATAGATGATTTTTTCGAAAAACGATGAGTATAAAAAATCTTCAAAATTCACATAAATTTTGAATGTTCCACAATGTGAATCCGGAGGAGAATATAAAATAGAGAACTCTACAGTGAACACGAAGAAGAGGAGGAGAATAAGTGGATGCTACATATTTGTAGTTGGAATCCGGATGGAGGGGAATATGATGAGAAAAATGCAAACAAAAATGTATATTTGGGTGACAAATTTTTCCAACAGTTTCGGTTGTTAATTTAAAGGCAAAAGTATTTGATCTAACAGTTTCCGTTTTTGAAAGTATTTGATTCAACAACATTCGCATCTCTTAAGCAACAACGGAACGTTGTTGGGCACATTTCAACTGCGGAAAGTTGTTGATTTAACTGCAAAAGTCTTTGGATTTAGAGCCCTTTTTTTCAGAGTATGTGTGTATGCATGTTCATACATATGTATTGCACATGTGTTCACAAAAAGGAAAGCAAATTCTGAATCGGTATAACTTATCCGATACATCTGACTGTTCAAAAATATTCTGACAATACAAAAGTTATGACTCCTTGATCAGAAGTAAAACAGTTTTCTTTTCGCATTTTTAGAAGTTTTCAAACCAATTTCTAAGTTTTTTTTCTATTATAGGCACTTGCATTTTGCTGCTATTTTTATGCTCATAAGTGTATTCAATTTCACTTTTTTCTAGTAACCTATCTCTAGTGGTTGACTAGTGCCTACATAGGTACCCTGCAAAAATGTTTTGCTTATTGTTGAAAAATTAGGTCTATAAAAGTAGTTCGCTGGCAGCTCTGCTTCTGTTATGCACTCACTCTGTCTGCTCCTAACTTTCTAATACTTATCTAGGCCTTATTTCGCATGGCGGATAAGCCCTTGGAATAAGGTGTGCTCTCAGAGAGCGAGTACTCCTTATGGCCTGATGATATCAACACAGGAAAATCAGCCTTACGCTATATAAATTTGCAACCTTATAATTTTCAGGCCTTATTTCGGAAGCCTTTAAATCTGCTGTTTTAATTCTTAAATAATGCTTAAATTTTTTGGTGGGTATGTAGTAGGGATCCCGGGATCCCGCCCTTTCTGACTCCCCGAAAATCCCGGGATAGCTAGAATTTTATCCCGGGATTTTCGGGATAAGATAAAGAGAGAATATTCCGCTATTATAGTAAAGAAAAGTTATATTTTATATAATTTTTATTGGTCTCAGATCTGTATACTAACAGCATTTCCTATTCTGAATGAAAATGTTGCATTATTACATTGCAGCATTATCAACATGTGTCCTGTGTCCTATCAAAGTGTTGCATTTTTCATGTGATGAATGAAACAAAAATAATGCAACCTTTTACTTGTGCTAAGAGCAGAAAATGTTGCCCGTAGTCGGGTCAGTTTTATATTTTGTCAATAGAACAAACATCCCTAAAAAAGTGTTCAGTCTGTGTGGAAGAGAACAAAAAAATGTGACAGCCGGAAGAAAGTGCGACATTTTTGCTAGAATAAAAAAGTCCATTAGTCAAAGTAAGGATTACAATTTTTGATTTTTTGTTTAATAATTAAATTTTTTGTGTTGAAGTACGCGTTGTAGGGAAACGTACGTTAGGTATTTTTAAAGCTTTTAGCTTGTGGCAAAATTCATTTGATAATTTCTATTTCCTGATTTTTGGTCATTTATTTCTCAAATGTTTTTTGGAAATGTTTTTCCCACACGGAAAGAAAATAATGGAAGAAAATGGAAACAAAATTTTAATTAGACTTGATAGTCTTACAACACTCTACTAAAATTAAATACGCAGCTGCATACTCGGAATTCATATCAAAATTTTGCCTCCGATATTTATCTATTCAGAAGTTGCATTAATTTTCTGAATTTTTCGGCAAGCTTGGAAATATTCGCTTAAACAAAATTCGTCGTTAAATTCTAAAAAAATTTCTATTGGAAATTATCAAATGATTGCAAGCCTTTTTATTAATATCCTAAAAGTATCTACCAACTGCAAAGGCAAATGTTTTGTTCACCAAATGTTTGTAATTTTCGTTGTTGGTTGTGCTTTTTAAAGTAACTCTTAGGTATTATTAAATAATACGAATGATTTTACATTCCTATTTTATTTTGTTACTAATGAAATAATAAAAAATGGCAATAAAAATCTATTTTTTTTTTGCATTTTAAAGTTGTAGCGTTTCTCTAAAAATGTATTTCTCTAGCTTAGAATGCAAATTGTGTAAGTCCTTTTTTCAAACTTTGTAGGAGAGCCAAAAAAAAAAAAATAAAAAAATTTCTAAATGAAAAAAAAATTTTGTGTTCATGTAAATATTTTGGACTTACACAATTTTCTTCGCTTTTTGGACTTATACAATTTGCGTATCGCTGAATAAAAACGAGTAGAAATAAGACAAGTATCGCAGACTTGTTTAGCATGGTGTTTTTTTTTTTTTAGCATTCTACATAAAAATACACTTTTTCATAAAAGTGGACTTACACAGTTTGCACTCTAAGCTAGCGATTTACTTTTTTCAACCCCAAATGTGGGAAAATAATACTGGTCGAAAAATTTTTGTAACAGAAATAAAATTCTACGTTTCAAAAGCATTTCGTTGTAGTTTTTGAGATATTCATGTCCAAAGAGGCGAAAAACGCAGTTTGTGGCCATATTCACTCCTCAATATTTTTAAAATTACTGACTTTCATTAAAAACTGATTACATCTATTGGAAGCACGATCATTTCTTTTGAAGACAACGTAGATATCTGAATAAGATACCCGAAAAAGCAAAGCGCTGTTTTCAAGAGAAATGATCGTTCTTTCAATAGCTGCAATCATCTTTTAATGAAAGTAAGTAATTTAACAGATTGAGCAGTGAATATAGCAAAAAATCGCATTTTTCGCCTCTTTGGACATGAATATCTCAAAACCTATACATATTACCGAAAATCCGACTTCAGATTCAGAATCAGCGCACCGAAATCCTTTAGAAAAGTAGAATTTTATTTGAGTTAGAAAATTTTTTGAAAATTTTTTCGGCCTGTGTAATTAAAGTCCAAGTCCCGGGATAAATCCCGGGATCCCGGGATTATAAAATAAAATCTCGAAAATCCCGGGATCGTAAAAATCGGAAAAATTGGAATCCCTAGTATGTAGGTACATAAGTATGTTTGTACATATGTATGTATATCTAGTGGGTATCCAATTTTGTTACAGTTTTTGTGTTATTTAGCTTCACAATGGCAGCCAGCAACATATCATGTTGACAGACAAACAATGTTTCTAATTTTTGTACACAAAAAATGCAAGCGAAAAAACTAATATCTATCGGGTGCAAGTGAGGGGTATAAACAACAGCAAAATTCGGTTAAAAAATTACATTTAAGAATTTGCATGTTTTACGTGCTGCATGTACTATACAGTAGTAACCATTTTAGAACCCTGCACCAAATCGCGTTAGTTCTTGGCTGGTCCAGAACTAGTTCAAAAAAGATAGGGTTGGTTCTTGTTCTAGCCCAATGCAATGCTTTCAATTGTCTTTTTTAACACGGCGATGTCTACGAAGTGACAATTAATCCCCACTGTAGAACCTTGGAATGCGTTCGAAACTACTTCCTGTATGGACAGTCCTGGGATAGTTGTTAGCCGCGCTTTACAAAAATAATCCTCAGCCGACAGAACTATTAACATACTCAAAATAAAGGCGGCGTTATATTATAAATCATACAAAAGATGGAATTATCCCCATTGAAGTAATATTTGGTCATATATACATACGTCCTTTTAATCAGGTTCCATTTGGTACTACCCAGCAAAAGACAGCAAAATGGGACATTATTGTAAAGTGCTACATTTGTTGCTTCTCAACTTTCAAGTAATAGCTGTAAACATAAAATTTTCATAAAGTCACAATAATAAACTGTCCTGCTCTGCATCCCTTTAGAACCAGTTCTGAGCTAGTTGTGAACTCTCTAGTTCCAGGTTGTCGTTTTTCTGGACTGTCCCTTATATTAGCTGCAGGGATGCGATGAACGTATGAATCTGTGTCTTGGCGGCGATGTTACTGTTGAGAGTGATAAGGCGTTAAATTTTGGAATTAACTTTTTGGAGAAGTCTAAACTCATAAATATGTCCAAATTTATCGACTTGGGTAGTTTCAACTTTAAAGAAGTGATAGACTGCATAGGCACCACAATTATGGAATTGAGATCTCATGTGTTTTTAGTACAACGCAATTAGTTAAAGTATCTACAAACAAAACTCACTCTACAAGTGAGAATCAAATAAGAGTGGAGAAGGGGAAGAACAGCTTACTAGCCTTGAACCCAGTCGCTCCACTGCTGGGGTTAGTAGATGTAGGTTACAGGTTTGTATATAAGCCAGCTTTGCGCTGTTTTAAATTGTTAGGCGAGAATTCGCTTAAAAGTATTTACCAGATATATTTTTTCAATTTCAGTCATTAACGAGAAAACGAAAAAGCTCAATATAACATTTCTGATCCGTCCATCATTCTGAGCAACTACTTACATACATATGTATGTAGATACTAAGCAGTGTTGCCGCAGCCTCAAAAAATTTGGTATCACAAATTGATACGTTCGTATCACCGAAAAATTTAAAAACAAAAATTCAAATTAATAAAATAAGCTGCCTTTGGGTTTTTAACGATCATATAATTTTTTTTTATTACATTTAACAATACAAAATATAAAGATAATGGATTTCAGCTTAAATTTTACATGCAAGTGCATATGAATACTTACATAGGTATTGTACCAAGTAATATAAACGTTCTATAAAATTCAATGGGTCAAACTAGCTGTGCGATCTACAGAATTGCCAAAGCTGATTCTTGAACTGAATTGGAATCATTGAATCATATTTAAATATTTGTTGCGCTGTCCTCCGTTAAGTCAAATTCCTACTAAAAACTTCATAAAATATTGCCTAATATATGTATCTACCCATTTTTGGTATTTTTAAAGACTTTCACAAAACATATTTTTCGTGGCATTCACAGGTTAATAAAATTTTTGAGAAAATCTTTAAAATGAAAAGGAATAAATTAATATTCTTTGATATGGATTAAATTGTATAAAAATTAATTAGTATTACTTGATGCCGATTAAAAAGGTATCAAATTTGTTCCAAGCCAAAATCAAAAGTATCTACGTAATTATCTTGGGCTTAAAAACGTATCCCATTGATACGACTGGATCAAAACGGCATCACTGATACTAAGCTTTCCTAACGCCATACCGAACTGAGTGTTTGTGTGCAAATATTTACTACTTGTTTGAGTCTATCGCAAAGAAATGTTGACAGACAACAGCATGAAATGTTGCACTAACGAAATGAGAAAAACATTGTGAATTTATATTTCCAAGAATGAGCGAATGAATGACAGTCGCACAGGCAAATGAAAAAAAGGTTAAATTCAAAATTACAGCAATAAGGAGCAGAGGAAGGAAACAGTCGAAGTTTTTTTTTTTTTTTTTTGAATTACCACCCAAATGGCAGCAAAAGGTGATGCGCAATTTTAATCATAAACACCCAATAAATCAATGTTTGAAACGTCTGATGTGTCATGCTGTCATTATGAGATGAGCAAAAGTGAAGAGCAAGTTTTGTAATTTCACTGCTGTCAGTTTAGTCATTGACATTTAGTCATTTGGCAGCTACCAAATTAAAAAATATGTAGAGTCAAGCTTCCAATTTGGTGGTCTTTCTTGTTTTTGGCTGGTTGATTATACAACGAAAGTTTTCAAGGAGAATGAGGTGTGTTAACGACACAGCCGCAGAAATTTATCTGCATATATACATATTCATGTATGTACAAATGTATATTTTTAAATATTGGATAGATTTTCAAAAATATTTTAGTTCCACAATAATTTATGTACATACATTCATGCATGCTTGTTTGCACGTGCACGATTTAGTAATAAAGAGACATTGAAATGCAACACATGTGGGTGAATGCGCTAGAAAAATTTTATTATTTTTTATTAAAGAAAAGCATATATGTATAATGCTAATAATCGAATTGAATTTCATTAATTTTAGTACCTACTCCATAAATTAATCCAATGTAGGTACTCCTTGGATTACTCGGGTGTCATGCGGAAATCGGAGTATGTAATGCCTGCCTAGGACATCGCCATGTTAAATGGACCATATTTTTTATATGAAACTAGCTGGCCCGGCAAACTTCGTTCTGCCCAAAATAGATTTTTTTATTAATTTAATTTCAAAAATTGGTATTACTCCGGTCTTATTTTTAATAGAAAATTAATGATTTTTCATTACTTCATTGTGTATACAACTTCAAAAATATATAATTTTAGTATTCAGTTTAAGGCTGCACGATACACAACATTTTTAGTTTTCTGTTCCGGATATTTATTTTCACTGAGTATTGGCTATTTTCACTAAGTAAGTAAGAGGATTGATATAGTATACCTCCTGGTTTTCAGGCCCCTCCTCCAAACCTTTTAGATATATTCAGCCTCAAAAGTTTAGTACGTATGGGAGGTGCAATGCCCCATTTTTCGATAAATCTTTTTTTTTTTTTTTGGTGACCATGGTATTGATATCGTATATATGCATAGTGATTTCTATGTACATGCCATGAACGCTTTTAAGGATATTTAGCCTTAAAAATTAAGAGCGCATGGGAGGTGCCACGCCCCCTTTTCCCAAAACTACTGTTTTTTTTCATAAGCAAGCTATTGATATCGTTAATCTCCTGATCAATTTTCAGGTCCCCACCTTAATCGCTTTTATAGATATTCAGCTTGAAAAATTAAGTTTGAATGAGAGGTGCCACGCCCCTCTTTTCCGATAACCTACACTTTTATGCGCAAAAATTGTTTTGATATCATATAGCTCTGTACAAATTTCCAGGTCCCTGACTTAAATCCTTTTAAAGATATTCAGCTTAAAAAATTAAGTGTTGTTGGGAAGTGCCACGCCCCCTTTTCGTATAACTCCTATTATTTTGCGTTAATATGGAATTGTTATCGTTTATCTCCACACCAATTTCCAAGCCCCTAGCGTAAACGCTTTTATAGATATTCAGCTTGAAAAATTAAGTTTGTATGGGAGGTGCCACGCCCCCTTTTCCGATACCCGTAACTTTTATGCGTGGGAATGCATTTTATATCATTTAGCTCTATACCAATTTTCAGCTCCCTACCTTGAACTCTTTTAGAGATAATCAGCTTTAAAAATTAAGGTTGTATGGGAGGTGCCACGCCCCCTTTTCTGATAACCCCCGCTTTTCTGAGTGAGAAGGGTTTTGATATCGCCTACCTCTATACCAATTTTCAGCTCCCTACCTTGAACTGTTTTAGAGATAATCAGCTTTAAAAATTAAGGTTGTATGGGAGGTGCCACGCCCCTTTTCTGATAACCCCCACTTTTCTTAATGAGGAGGGTTTTGATATCACCTACCTCTATACCAATTTCCAGGTCCCTGACTTAAATCCTCTTAAAGATATTCAGCATGAAAAATTAAGTTTGTATGGGAGATGCCACGCCCCCTTTTCCGATAACTCCCACTTTTATGCGTGGGAATGGTTTTGATATCACCTACCTCTACACCAATTTTCAGCTCCCTACCTTGAACTCTTTTAGAGATAATCAGCTTTAAAAATTAAGTTTGTATGGGAGGTGCCACGCCCCCTTTTCCGATAGCCCCCACTTTTATGCGTGGGAATGGTTTTGATATCACCTACCTCTATACCAATTTTCAGCTCCCTACCTTGAACAGTTTTAGAGATAATCAGCTTTAAAAATTAAGGTTGTATGGGAGGTGCCACGCCCCCCTAACATTTTTAAATTTTTTCTTCGACTAAACCTACGCGAGGTAACAACAAACAAACCCCCCTAAGGAAGTATTTGATTTCGTTCAGCCGTTTTCAAGTTTTAGCGTTTCAATTAAATACCAAATCATTTTTATATATATAGATATGGCATGTTATGGAGTACTCGGTTGGTCCACAGCTAGTACTCTATACACGCGTGCATGGAGTACTCGGCTTTTTTGCAGGGGTAGTTAAATTATTTTGCAAATAATTTAGAACTTTTCCTGTGATTAAACACCCGTCTTGACTTGACCGAAAAACACATTGGTCTACAACAACAATATCCATTCAACAATAAAATAAAAATTGCATTATTTTTATATAGCTAGCATTGGAAGACCCTTTTACTAGATCCCCTGAGAAGATGTAATAAATTTCTTTAAATACTATTTTTTTAATAATTCTAACTTAATTAAGGGTTAGTTGAGTTTCGGCAGGTCATAAGCAAGCTCAGTTATTATAATTTTCTTCCATTCCCCTAGCGCTGGTGCAAATGTCAGCATTTGTTTGCGATTTGTCGCACTTATTATTGTAGACAGCAAACTCAAATCCGCTGCAGATGTTGATTACACTGGTCGACAAAATTTCAACAAATTTTTGTTACAGAAATAAAATTCTACTTTTCTAAAGGATTTCGGTGCGCTGAATCCGAATCTGAAGTCAGATTTTCTGTAATACGTACAGTTTTTTAGATATTCATGCCCAAAGAGGCGAAAAACACGTTTTTTGCCTATATTCACTCCTCAATATCTTTTAAATTACTTACTTATATTAAAACTTGATTAAAGCTATTGAAAGCTCGGCCATTTCTCTTGAAGACAACGTTTTAATTTTTCGGATATCTAATTTAGGTATATAGTAATATATGTTTTTGCACAATAAGGTATTTGTCGTCGAAAACAACGGCAGCATTTGTAGCATGTTATAGGCGCAATCAAATTTTGTAGTTGCTCAGCAGAACAATTTGTTTTACGAAGCCACTTACATACGTCCATAATATAATAAACTGCCTAAAAGCGTGCTTCAAAATTTTTAATTATTTTTGTATGGAGAAAATATTGCAAAACTAATGAGACTTAATGTGCAATATTACAAGTTATAAGAAAGGTATCTGAAATATTAAAACGGTTTCTTCCAGAGAAATGTCCGCGCTTTCAATAGCTTTAATAAATTTTTAAAATAAGTAAGTAATTTAAATGATATTCAGGAGTGAATAAAGCCAAAAATCGCGTTTTCGCCTCTTTGGGCATGAATATCTAAAAAACTGTACGTATTACAGAAAATCTGACTTCAGATTCGGATTCAGCGCACCGAAATCCTTTAGAAAAGTAGAATTTTATTTCTGTAACAAAAACTTGTCGACCAGTGTTATTTTTCCGAGGAAACGGAGAAGGCACGTCACGCACTCTTTTCCCACCCCAAACCAATTATTGTTCTGAGCTGTTCATTTTTGACACACGAAAAAAAATGACAAATGCAAAAGTGAGTTAACGGCCCGAATGGGGGTTCAAGATCCATTTGAACCTTAACACAATATTTTCGCATTTTTTTTTAACCGTTTTGTGTACTAACATTTTCACATATGTGCAGAAAACATCTTCAAATGTTTACTTGCCCTGCGGTTTGTTTGAATTTTTCGCATAAATATGCCATCAAGCATGCCAATCCACCCTCACTCTATTTCATAACTTCATCTTGTACCTTTTCTAATACTTTAAAGTACATTCATCATCTACGTAAGCTTCAAATCGATTCACCGCATAGTTATAGCCCAACCAGTCAACGACGCACGCACGTAGCCCGTGTCAGCTGACACAACCTGTCTTATGGAGTTGTAGTGTAAATGCCCACTCACCAACGCATGACGAAGGCCCCTTTAACGCACGTATCGTAGAAACCTAGCTCAGTTTGATTTTTCACGTAATAACATGTCAGCTGATTGCTCTCTTTGCAACAGGGTTGCCGGAGCGATCATTTTGTAGTAAATTAGTACGAATCTTTCAATATGCTCCCAAAGTACCTCAATAACTATTCCGAATGTTGCCGATTATAAAAATTTGTTAACATAAGTGTATTTTTTTTTTTTTAAATATGGAGATAAAAATGTAAAAAAAAAATTTAAGTTTTTTCTTGCGTTTTTTTTACTAAATTTGACTATTGCCGCAATCGTTTTTTTACAAGGAAATAAAAATGTAAATAGAGAAAATGAAGGTTTTTTGGCGTTTTTTTTTACTAAATTTTACTACATATTGTATCAATCGTTTTTATTTGTTTTTATATGGAGATAAAAATTTAAATAGAAGAAAATTAAGTTTTTCCTGCTGTGTTTTCTTTACTAAATTTGACTATTGTGGATATTTTTGACTGTTGCATTTAATACATTTGACTATTAGGCATATAACTTTTTACAATTTTTGCAAATACGAAAAACGGCATACTATAGTCGAATAGAGCATAAAAAAGTATGAACCCCATTATTTTTTTTTTGCGAAATTGCAATAAAGTTTCCGCGCAAAACGAAATAACTTTTTTATCAGAACTGCTGAAAAAAAACAAAAAAAGTTTTGTACATCTGCGCAGAGCGTGCAATTAAAATTGTGCAAGACATTTTACCATTGTGTAAATCATCATACACTTTAAACTTAAAACTTATTTCATATAACAATTGACAAAAATGTAAAAATAAAAATATTAAAAAAAAAATTAAAAAAAAATCTGACTTTTTTTAGAAATCCATTTTTGCGCGGAACGTTTTTGAACCGAAATCACCTAAAAAAGTGATATTCATTACTTGTACAATATTTGCCACCACGTGGTGGTATGCCAAATTTTTCGTCAAAATTTGTTATATGCCTAATGTACATATTCTTAAAAGCCTTTAAGAAATAGTAGTAGAAAATGTAGAAGCACGGAGTCAGAAGTAAACAAAACTGCAATTAATATTTGGTTTTAAATTATCATGATACAACATTTTCAATTTAAAAATTTATTTATTAATAAATTCTATGAATAATACGATTTTCAAGAAAAATTACTACGAAACCAAACACAAGTTACTACGAAATCAAAAACTGCATGTATACTTTGCTGTACAATGGTAACGCTGTTATTCAACTCATTCCAAACAAACCAAAAACAATGCAGAATGTAAACAAAGGAAAACAACTGATTCTTGCGTTGGGTATGCGTGCGTTTACGTGCGTGAATGGTGTCGATTTTGAACTATTGCGTGAGGTAACTGAGAGATATGACGCCGTCGGTCAATGGTTGGACTATTAGTGGCTGTACTATGTTGTTCCATGCGTTTGCGAGTACGTGTGCTTCCACCTCATGGCCCCGGGGGCGCATACGCCGCCGCCACTAAAATGCTTATAGGTATTTGAAATTACTACGTGATTAGCATGAAAGATTTTAGCTTAAGGCCAAGAAAATGCTGCCGTCCCACCAACCCAATTTAATGGCCGCAGCTAGACGGATTAGTGCGGAGTTTTGCAAAGTTTTTGGTAGTAAAACGTGGTTATTGTATGAAGTGGCGAATTCGGTGGTGGTGGCGTTTATTTGTGTGGGTAACATTGCAATGATGAAGTTGGAACTCTTTGCGGCTTATTGAACGATTAGTTAGGTAAGTAATTTAATTAAATTGATGAAAAGGGAAAAATTTTGTGCTCAAAGGAAGTTCGTTTTCTGTTTGGTTGTGTTCGGCATGAGCTAATGCCCTCTAATGAAATGTTAGTGCTGAGAATATATATATGTAAATAAGCTGATCGTCAATATACCCAACAAATACTGAGGTTAGATATTGATTTGAGAATGCGAGTCATAGCGAGACTAGGGAGAGAACTAGCCCTTTTCCGAAATCTCTAACGTTAGAGTACGATTCGAGAAACTGTCGAGAATCATAGCGATGTCAAACAAAATGGGACATAACTTGCAAATCGAGAAAATTATTATTCTCGAATCGAAATGTAATCTATTTCTCTTCTAAGATCCTAATGAGAATTCGCAAATACTTCTTTTTCTAATCAGTTTTCAATTGAATTTCTACCTTCGCTTACGATTAGAGATAAGTTTGAAAGTTACATTAGTTGTCTAATGTAATCACCACAAATTCTCTAACGTTAGAGATTGTTTGCTGGCTAAGACGTCTCGTACTCCTTGGCTATTCCTTGTTTCTTTCATCATATTTGAAATTTTTTTTCCACAGACAAAATTTCAATTTAAGTATCTACCTACCTTCTAACAAAAAATCTTATCGAATTGAGTTCGGTTTGAAAATTTGGGATAAGCAGAGAAATCCAAGCAACTCGAACGGCGATGGTAGAAGTGATAGCTGTTTCGAAGAAAACCATTTCTTCATCTTCATTTTTCTTTTCGGGAGAACACACACAGGCTTCGAACATACGCTCCAATCATCTGTAGTCGAATATTAGCGAAGCGCTAAGCACTGCGACTACTGATGGTTCTGCTGTGCTTTTGGACATTTCTCGCTTATTTATTGCCTTTTGTTCTATTCAATCTAATTTTGGGTTAGTTTTGTTTTTGAATTTCCATGCCTTTAAGGGGTTTTTTTTTTTAATTTTTAAAAAATTTTTACATTAAACGGGAAGACATAAAAAAGGTATGTATTTAAACAAAGCAGCTTGTATGGAGTATTGTTTCCTGATTGTACCGAAATTTAACCGAAAGAGAGCAATTGGGGACTAACACTTTTAGCCACTATTCGCAGTTTTTGCAGGGTACAGATGTCAGCTTTTTTTTCTATGCGAACAGTGAATTGCACTCAAAATGTGAAATACAAACATTTCTCTCTGAATCAAGAACATTTTCTGAACAAGATAAAACGAAATCAAACTCAAAGGAAGCGGAGCACTGTGCAGCTAAGCTTTTTGGTACATTTGGCATTTTGTAAGCTGCAGCTGAGCAGCTAAGGAGCTCTTCCTGCTTTAAGTGGCGCTTCTGGCCAACAAATTTGTTTTCTTAGCTGGTTGCATTCTGTTGTTATCGAGCACAATGCAAACGGAATTATTAGCTTCAACAGCAAAATGCAACAATGAAAGGAGTTTTAGTCAGATTGCAGCCGATTCTCATTTGGATTTGGTTGTATTATTACTTGGTCCGTGCGTGCGTTGAATTGAGTTTTGGAAAATTGAATTTTCCCATTGAAGAGTAACATAAAGACATGTTGCATTTTACATCGAAATGAAATTATAAATTGAATAAAATAAAAATTCGTAATATTTTCTTTGTAATAAGAATAATAATGATAATATAAGATAATAACATAATATGTATGTACAGTCAAAAAAAAAAAATTACTCAGATTATGGAAAAATGGGAATGATTCGGCGCTAAAGACATATTTCCATATTTTGATGTACAATTTTCTTTAAAACGTGGTTTTTATTCCTTGATTTGAAGAAAATCGTACATCAAAATATGGAAATATGTCTTTAGCGCCGAATCATTCCCACTTTTCCATAATCTGAGTAAGTTGTTTTTTCAGTGTAGTTAATATGAGATGAGTTCTAAGTACATACATACATATAAAGGACATCATGCCACTTGGTCAAAATCCAAAGTGTTTCTTGTGCCCATTTGACGTCTTCTATTGCTATACGCTGTCTAGACCATAGCGGGAAAATAGTGCTGAGTTGTGATATAAAAATAATGGCACTTAAGCCACTAGTACATAGAAAACTCACTGAATGAACTGTTCAATACCTGTTACGGCAGTCCTTTATCATTGTCCACATTGCTGTTTTATATCATGAAGTTTGGTATTGTTGACGTCCATCAAGGCCGTTGACATGAGTATAAAAGACATGCCAATATAATTTTATCAAGACTAAGTAGGATTGTGTACCACTTTTATAAAAACAAAGCAAACAAAACAAAAATGGCCATATTTGAACGAGTAGGCAAAAAATTTCTGATACCGTGCAGTCTTATCTGCTTTCCGGATCATGTGGAATCCATTCGAATTCCTTCTATTTCCTCCAATTTGAATCTATATGAAGACCAAATACTTTTTTCATAGTCCCTTTGATCTTCCTGGACATTATAACAATATTCAACAAGAAATATTTAGTAAACAATCCCATACAAAATAAAACATATTTTCATGAATAAAAGTTTTCAAATCATCAAATCTAAATCTTAGGCGAGGTCACTAAAGCGCTCCTGTTGTAAATCCTCTGAGGAAGTCTTCACTTAAATATGTAAGTGATCACATATCTCAATACGTTAGGGCAATGTTTCATTTAAAATAATGGTTTTACTTTTATTAAACTCTACTAAGCCCATGAGATCCAATTTAATTTTTGTGATTGTTCTTCGTTTGCGAATTTCAGGTCTAACAACCCACGTTTATGGACTACTTATGTATATTAATTTTTTTTTTACAATTTAAAAATAAAAATGTCGCAGCTTTCGTTGTGGGTGGCCCCGTGCGTAGGGATGGCAAAAAAAATTTAATAATCGATTAACCGTTTTTTAGGTTAATCGAAAGGGTTCGATTATTAATCGCGAATAATCGTAGGGAACTAACCGATTATAACCGTTTTTCGATTACAATTACTTATAAATTAATACGTAGTACCCCAAGAGGACAAACAAGCTAATTTTTTATACATACCATGTGTGTGTGTTCGTTTCTATTACAATAATAAAAAATCGTCATTTCAGCGAAAAAATCGTCAATATTTTGTTGCTATCTCATTTTTACTAAAAACACGTTATAAACAAAAAAGTGTCGGCTCCCCACTAAGAAAGCGCACCACGAAAAAAAATTACTTTTTCAGGGGCTCTCAGATATCTCAAAACTGAAATCAAAACTTGCAGGAAGTTTACAGTTTACGAGATAATTACCCCAGAAAGAGAATTATATCGGCTGAGGATTATTTTTTTAAAGCGCGGCCGAAGACGGCCAACGCAAAATGTTGTTCTACACACATACATACATATATGCATTTGCTCGTTTTAATACGTGCTTTTATCTCGGCAATAGATCGCAGTTTTCGTGTTTTGTTTGGTAAATTTTAAAATTTTAACAACAAATATCTTGTAAAATACAAGCCTCCGGAAATTTTTGATTTCAGTTCCAAGTCCTATGAGAGCCCCTCTACCACTCTGAAATAGTCATTTATTTCGGGGCATTGTTCCTTAATGGAAAATTTTCCCAAAAACAATTTTAAAGAGGTGCGAATTCATACAAATTCGTATATAAATGAAATCGTACTTAAAAAAGCTGTGCACATTTATCTACACAATGCGCTTACTTATATAATAAAATACATAAATAACATCATCAATCATTCATTAATACTAATTCATAACATTTTGCTTTGAAAAATAATTTACAAAATATAAGGATTTATTTCATGAAGATAACCATTTAATTATTATACTGAGATGGTTTGAATATTTAATAATGCCACTTTCCTTAAAAAAAATATATAATAAACGAAAAAATCGTCATTTATTGGGAAAAATCGTCAAATCATTGCTTAAAAAAATCGTCAAAAGGGCGATAAAATCGTCAATTCGGCAAGGCTGGCTGGAGGGAACGTTTATTGCGAATGAAAAGGCGGTAACTGTGTAACCTAATACAAACGCACGCCGTCAATTTATTGTCAAAAATTTCTTTTTCTATTTCTTTATCTGTACACGCACGCAAGTCAATTTCGGTTCAACGCATATGAAAAATTTGCGTGCGTGCGTTAATTGACGACTTGCGTTTGTATTAGGTTACACAGCATGATCCAATTAAAAGGTCACGTCAGTTCGCTGGCCGCCATATTTCTTTCGGTTTTAGAAAAAAGTATCAGGTCCTCAAACGCCATTTCCTTTTGCAATTGGCACAGCTGTTTGTTTGGTTGTTCGCGGCTTTATTGGTCCTGTGACGTAAGCAGTATTTGACATTTCCGCCTACTGGCATTACCGTCTCAATATATATACCGTGGTTACACAGAAATTCTCAACTTCCATTATTTCCTTTCGATTATTTTCGACTTGAGAGGGAAAAGGTTAATCGAAAAAATAATCAAAAGGAAAAAACCGATACATTTTAACCGTTAACCGAAAGAAATTAACCGATTATAATCGTTTTTCCGGTTATAGTTGCCATCCCTACCCGTGCGTAGCCCTGCTGTATATAAATATGTACATATGTATGCATTTCTATCTACATACAAGGTACATACAAGTGTACCAAATATTCTCTTTATCATTCTGTTGCTACACGAAATTCAAATACGAATTGAGCAAATACGTGCGCGCACAACAAACAGGATAATAATAAAGAATTTGTCATATGTGCTGGCGATGCTGTTTTGCATACAAATGTGCCTCACATCGCAACTAAACGTTCACATGACTTTACTAAATCATACATACCCACCAAATAATCTAAAAGCCCGTCTCCACATAACTTGTTTCACCAACAAAACATCTAGCAAAACATCTCGCTCAATAACCCGTCTCCACGTGGCTGATCGTGATTCAGTTTAACATTTCTCTTTCTTGCTCTTCTTAAATGTTTGTATGTTTGCTTATATTTTGCGTTTTTGTTTTGGTCTGTGTGAGATTTCGATAGATTTTCGATACAAAATTAGAGAAGACATCGATATCATCGTGGTTGGCAAGATGATTCAGAATGAAACAGTGTTTCAATCTTCACTCGCTCTCAGAAATTTGTATGGAAATTGGCGAGTTTCGGCACTGGTTTCCGTGTCGAAACAAGATTGAGAGAGAAAATGCAGAAAAAAAGAGCGAAACACGTTACGTGGAGACATGGTATAAGCCTTATTTAAGAATAAAAACAACCGATTTAGAGGTTTAAGAAATAAGGCCTGAAAATTATAAGGGTAGCAAATTTGTATGGCGTAAGGCTTAAAATAAGGCTGATTTTTTTGTGTTGATGTCATCAGGCCATAAGGAGACCTAGATAAGTATTAAAAAGTTAGAAGCAGCCAGAGTGAAAGCATAATAGAGGCAGCGCTGCCAGCGTACTTCTCTTTTAGACCTGATTTATGAACAATAAGCAAAACTTTTTTGCAGGGTAAGTACCTATGCACATATGTTTATACATACGAATGTATGTATGTATGTTTGTAGATAGAGTCATGAACTTCCATGCCAATGACTAATGTGCTTCTCATATGCGACGAGGACATTTGAAAAATGTTCATGAAGAGAACCATTTTGCTTGACTTTGTGACAAGGACATGTGACTTGTCGTTGTTGTTATTAAGCGACTTGGTGGGCTTCTACAACAGCGCAGTCAAATCTTTGGTCAAAACGAGAAGAAGTCCCAATGGCTGTGAAGTCATGAGACGTTGTTGCATCCAGACATTCATATGCATGTACATCAGCATCAAAGTTCCCACATTCTAGCCACTTAAAAGCTTGTACATTAGGGTGGGGAAGTTCAAAGCGAGTATCTGGTTAGTTTAACATAACTTCGAACAAACCATAGATATTTTGGAAAAAATTAAACAAATGTTCATTATTCAACTTAATATGTAATATGTAGTATTTATATTTTTATCGTATCCTCTCTATCTTACGCAGAATACGAATGTTGTTTGATAAGTCATGATATTTTGAACTTGATGACTAATAATTTTGAATTCAATAATGCCCCCATAAACATCCATATTTTAAAAGACTACTGTAAAAGTTTGAGCATCCTGCGCAATTTAGTTTTACCTCGTGTGTTTTTACAAAAATGGAAAAAAGAGAATTTCGTGTGCGGATTAAGCATTTTTTTCATAAAAAATCCATGAAGGAAACCAAGGAAAGGCTTGATACATAAATACTTCGAGGACTCTGATTTTTAATAGTTAAAAGGTGATTTACTGAATTGCGTTGTGGTTGTACTAACTAGCCCATGGACGATCGGAGAGTGAAAGTGCATGAAATAGCTGAGACCACAGGCATCTCAACTGAGTGAAGACATCACATCTTACGTGGATATTTAGATATTGAAAGAGCTATCCGCGCGATGGCTGTCGCGATTGCTTACACTCAATAATAAACGTAATTGTGTGACCTTAAGAAACTAAACCTCCAAACCAAAGAATGGAAGAAGAGGTCATCACAGAAAAAAAACCCTATTTGAGAGCCTTCAAAAATCTTGTTTTTTTTGAAGGAATACAAAAATTGGAAAAACACTGGACTAAGTGTATCGAGCTAAACGGAGATTATAGTGAAAAATAAAATGCGTTTTTTTAGAAAACAGTATTTCTTAGTCAAAATGTCACGGACTTATCAAGCAACCCTCGTAATCCGATTGTGTTGAGTACTCCTTCTTCTCTTCGACTTTTGATAATAACTTCTTTTTTTTAACCGTCTAAATTTTAAAGCGTGCCCGAGCGAATTATCCACCTTATCTTTCGGATGTAGTGGAAGCCTGCTCTTCCTTTGCTGCCATCGGAAATTATTCATACGAATAATTTTTTTCATGAACTATGTCGATGTCTGCGATGGTTCGAATGTTTTTTCAAGCTCTATCGAAATACTGTATGTATTTTCTCCATTTTTCGCTAATTAAAACAAGTACAAGAATTTATTGGTACACTGCTCCCAGTGTAAGCATATGAATCCCTTGAGGAAACTTAAAAGTAATCGGAGAAATAAAGTTAAAGAAGCAGAAGGAGAAAAGGCATAAGGTACCAAACTGAAGTAAGCAGAAGTCATAAACAAGACAAACTCCATCCGAAAGCTCTCCTCGCTCGCTGAAATACTGATAGATAGCATTAGCGGGATTAGTAGCAAAACAAAGAACTAAGTAAAATTTGTACTCCTAACAGTCAAGAAACACACGATATGTCGATTACGAAGTCGAATATCATATTGAAACCGTGCTCAACTTGACAATAGTCCCTCGCATTCGCACAGTGTCATGCTAAACAAACTTATTGGTGCCAAATACATATACATATGTATGTATGTATGTATGTATAAATAGAAAACTCCGAATTCCACTTTATAAGCAGCTTAGAATTGCTGAATCGCAAACGGCAATCATTGTTCTCTATTTTCCTTTTTTTCATATACGAGTATTTTATGGTGAGTCGGGTTAGGTTATATAGAACTGTATAGAAGAGGATTTGGAACATAGGGCGGCAAAATTTTGAGAGAGATTGTGATGGAGAGCAAAGGTCAATTTGGTCTATATTGATTTAAATGTGTGTGATGTTTCTTATGAGTCGAAATGACGATATCTGCTTTAGAAGCATTACATCTCAGAATTCATTCCTTTCTGCTGAGAAACATGTAGGTACTTCAGGCAAAAGCCCAACCAAAACATTGTTTATCGGCGATTTTTTTTGTAGAATTTAACTTGCTGCAATTGCTATTTCGCCCAGTCAACTTCTCAATGTGACATTGTTGGCGTTTTTCCGGTGTGGTTGTTACTTATTTTCTACAGCACCGTGTTTTTTTTTTCTGACGCCGAATGTTGTTCGAGTTGTTGTTGCTCCGTATTACAACAGCTATTTGATAACATTTGACGGCATCAATTGGCTGGCCTTCATGGCACTTGGCGATATGTCGACTTCGCTAGCGAAAGCTTGTTAGTTTTGCACATTAAATCCTTAAATTTGGTACTCAGTAAAGTAAATCACGAGATAATCAGTGCTTTCGGTGACTCTTTACAAGCAATGTTTTTGTTTTTTGTTATTGTTGTTGTTGCAACTGCATTCAACTAAGCAGTAGCAGCTATTTGTGAAAACAATAAAAACCAACAAAACAATAAAGCCCAACATTACAAGTACCTACGATGTTAACTATGTACATACATATATGTATGTACGTATGTATGTACATAGTTGTTGTAATCAGATTATTGTTGCCAGTAGATGTGGCTAGCAACATCTTCTCATCCAACCATAACAATAAACCGCAAAGTTCGTGATTGACATGTGGTTGCTAGCAAAAGAAAAAGATGAAAAAAAAATTGTAAAATTCCTGAGCGAGCACAGCTGCGTGCAGCAATGTGCATTAAAAGCGCAATCGAAAGATCAAGAACAGAAACAGAAACTGAAACAGCAACAAAAGCAAAAGACGCCAACTTGCAACTGCAAATGCAATAAACATAATTTCATGGCATTTAAACGTTCATATTTATGCGTGCAATTTATGTTTATAATTATTTTGATTATTTTCATACATTTTGCCGTAAACTAGCTATTAGATAAATAAATATGTATGTATGTATATACATATGTACTGGGCGATTGTGCAACAAGCAACATTTACTAGCGCATTGTGCAATTGCCACAGCTGTCGCCGCTAAATATTTATGTTCGTGTGTAAATATATTTCTTGATAATTGCTTAGTAATAATACAACTGCAACATTTGAACGTTTGTGCAGGTGAGGACTGGCGAGGTCATGGTTGCTGGTTTTGAGTACATATATGCATACATACCTACATACATACCTATGTACATACATAGATACCTTAATAATACAATACACTGGTGCTATTATAACTCTGACGAGTTTTATGGCCGAGCTTCTCTCCCAATTCGATGTGTGCTCCTTTTGTTTTTCCTTCTAATTGGGTGGTCCTACAGTTTTACGCCGGCTCCGAACGGCGAATGCATTTTTTGTGAGAAACCTTTTCATGGCAGAAATACACTCGGAGAGTATGCCTCCCACTGCGGGGATGTGACCGCTGCTCTTAAAAAAACCCAACAATAGGATTTTTAATAATTAGAAAAATTTGTTTGGTGTTTGTCCGGACTGGGGTTAGAATTTTTGCGAATACATAGTTCTGCTTAATACAATGCAATGGAACACTGATAAGGTCCATCGAAAGGCCGTCAAATCCATAAGACGAAAGTGCAAAAGACCGTTAAATCCAACAGGCAGAAATCCAAAGACCGACAACAGAAATTAAAATGACCATCCCAGTTTACATGTGTATGTATGTATGTACTCTCAGAGAAAAAATCAAGAATTTTGTACCTGAATCATACCCAAATCAAGATTTTTGGTCACGAAAGTGCGGTAATACCCAATATTCTAATGCTGAGTAAAAAATTTTTATTTCAATAATTTTATTTTAAGATCGAAAATTCTACTTTCAAGACTGATTTCGTTCGTATTTAAGAATGTTTGCTAAGTTTCCAAGAATAAATATTCTTATATTAATATTGAAATTTATCAAGCCGAGAATATTTATTCCTAATTTAGAATTAATCATTTCGGTTTATTTTCTCACTACAATTGCTCTCTCTCTCACACATACTATATTTTATTGCTCCTAATATGGCCTAAAATTATCTTTTTCTAACAACAAATATGCAGCTTTTACTCGGATTGTTCTCCTCTTCTTCTTCCATTGTGGAATCTTCTTCGCTTTCACTGCTTACTATGTTGTCGATTTTATATTCTCCTCCGGATTCGAACCATGGCATCAAGCTGAAATGCAATCCAACATCATCATATAGTGTAAGTACATTATCCCTATGTTAGATATTTTGAATCTTAATTTTTTAAAATAAAACCGAAAATTCTTGTTCTTAGAATACACTACTCGACACCAAAAATCACCAAAAATAAAAATAATACTTTTGTAAAGCGAAATTTTACGCTGATTCCGAATATCATCTCCATTTTTTTGCGGCAGACCCAGTTTTTGAGATATTGGTAAAAATGTGGAAAAAGTCATATATGCAAGACATTGCATCACATATTTAAGTGCCTCAAAAAGTTTTATTAGACATCGTGGCGATTTGACATCTAGGAGGTGCTGGTAGAGGGAGCACCAGCAAACATTTTTTGCCTTCACACTCCAAAATTGGTCAAGCAGTTTGGTTACAATGGCAAAAATAATGAAAAAAATTTGGAAAAAAAATCCAATTTTTTTAAAGAAATTTCGGATTCGACTGTCCTAAAATCAGAAAAATTTTATGGGGGACAAAAATTTAGCTCCCCTGTCCTATAGAGAATTTAATTGTGAACATTTTAAGAGTAATTGTGCAATAATCGGATGTACCATTTTTAACCAAAAATTTTCCGGAAGAGTAAAATTTCAACAACAAAATTGGGCTTATTCATAAAACTTTATTAAGAAGTAATACTCAAGATTATTTAATTCCATTTATTACATGTTTTGAAGTGCACAATATCTCTCAAAACAGCGATTAATAGGAAAAAAAATTAATTGAATAAAAAAATATCTGCATTTCGACATTTTAAAGAGAGGATAAATAATGAGCGACTACTGATTCGAACATAGTTCATATAGTTGGCAATATCTAACTTCAAACCGACGGGGTAGCTAATGCGGTTTTCGACGAGTTCGGCGCCGTGGCTTTCGGCATTTCGGTAGTTCGTTCGGTGTTTGTGATATGGGCATCTATGTCTCTATGATCTCATAACTTCAATTCGATGTACACTATCCTGTCCATATTCTTTCATCCGGGAGTTATCGAAGACATAGTACAGAATACATCGAGGAATTGCAGATCATCGTACTTCGCTATGCTTAGTCTTTCTAATACATGCACATACATAGGTATGTAGATACTAGACCTCTGCACAATACCATTTGCCTCTTCTATATTTGCGAATACTCTATGCATTGTACAATTAGTCACAGCACAATTTCAATGCAGATACGAATATAACCCATACATTTCATTTGGAATACAAATACTATTTCTATTTGCTCTGTTGGAGCGATTAGTGTACACTATTCGCCACGATAGAATAGAACATAATAATAACCATGTTATGAAGTATTCGCAAAACCTTGTTGCTTCTTTGGTTTGTTTGTTTATTTAATGTGCATATGGCATTAAGGTGGACCAAAAAATAAAAGCCCAACAAACATATGTTCCATTTTTTAATGATAAGAAATGTTTTTATTGTTCATTAAGGACTTTGAAAAAAATTATGTATCATCACTGATATAAAAGGAGAAAGAAATTTGGAGGCATTTGCACGACCTCTAATTTTAATATATTAAGGCAAAATTTTAGATATATGTAGATTTCCGTATTATATTCGCATGAAAATCGGGTTGTTCGGCGAATTTCGGGAGAACTTTATTTCCTTCATAAAACCACCTTAATATGCCAAATAAGTTTAACTAATGCCGAAAAAATCAAAAGAATCGATGTATTGGTTACCGAGTTATTTTAAAATATATAGAACAGTTGGAAATATGTAGATCGTAAAAAGCTCTGGTTCGAAATTTATTTAGACATATGGTTTCTTGGGCAAAAAAGCTTGAAATTACCCAAATTTTTATAATTGCGATGTGTCCCTGTTAATTTTTTTTTGGCCCCTACCAATCGACCCGCCCTAGTGTGTATGCATATGCACATACACACACTCTGCCTAGCAATTCCCTGCAAAAATTGTTGGACTACTTGGTACATTTGTGCCACAGTCAACTAGCTACTAACTTGTCACATGTTGCCAATCATTGGGCCAGTTCACGTATATGTATGTATGGAGATTCGTGTTTGAAAATCGGTTTTAACGATCATAACCGCTGCACGATGTTTATTAACAGTGTTGCCAAGAAGCATTAATCTAAATATTAAAAAAAAAAAAAAATTGGTCTTGAGAGCTCAAGAATGAAGTAGTTATGAAAATAAAAACGACCAAAAAACCAAAAGTAAAATTTAATCGGATGAGCCAGCCGATAAACAAGCTCTACTAATTAGCACAAAGAATTGCTTGAAGAGATTTGGTGGTCTCCGAAATGGATCTATAACTTTTACCAAAAAATATTAATTTTTCACATCAATTTTTCCTTAAAAAAAAATAAATAAAATTGGTCTTGAGAGCTCAAGAATGAAGTAGTTATGGAAATATATTACATTTTTAACTCCTCAGAGTAGTTTAAAAATTAACTTACTGTAGCTAGTTTAAAAAGTAACCTCTTGTAGGTGGTTTGCAAAGTAGCTACGGCAAGTTATGTAGCTTTTAAACTAGTTTGATGCGATCGAGCGATGGACCATGTGGTCCTGTGCTAGGACATTGCAATGTTAATTGGACCAATATTTTTATATGGAATGTGGCAGATTTTGGGCTAGTTGATTGCCACAAGCGGCTAGTTTGTACATGCATGTATGGACTAGTTTCATTTTCTGCAGGGTTTTGCACAACGTCTGAATGTGTGTTTATGAAAATATGTATGTACATACATACATATATTTCGATTATGTTCGAAGTAGTGGTCGGAAACTATCGATGGCACTATCGTCACTATCGATGGTTTCTGAACATCGTTTACACTATCGATGGTTTTCGACTATCGTTTGAACTATCGATAGTTTATTGAAATTTTGAAATGTGACCACTAGGCACCAATCAAACGGTAACTATTCCATGCAGGGTTTAAATTGCTGACTAACAAGTAGTCAAAGCAACATAAATACGACTATGCGTTCTAGTCGCATGGTCGTTTAAAGTGTGATTACCCAAAAACATTAAAATTTCACTACAATATGGGTATCAAACGAAAGGGGATGGCCCCTGGTTTTATTTGGACTACGATATATTTCGATAAATTTATCGATAACTGAGTCAGCTCATAATTGTGGAAAAGCGGATAAATATGGATACGGAATACAAATATAGAATACCGAACACCGCAAAATGGGTATCAAATGAAAGCGCTTGGCTAGGGCTATCATTTGGTCGAGTCTTAATTAATTATGAACTGATCTAAAAAATATCCATCATCCAGAAATTGTTATGGAACATCGAAGAAAATATCAATTGCTCATAACAATTATGATCTGATCGAAAAAATATCGATCTTTGAGTAATTGTTATTGATGATGGAAAAATTGTTCCATTGCTCAAT
Organism: Urophora cardui; assembly: GCA_960531455.1. Lineage (NCBI taxonomy): Eukaryota > Metazoa > Arthropoda > Insecta > Diptera > Tephritidae > Urophora > Urophora cardui. The sequence continues at coordinate 90,186,930 of OY482671.1, read as the reverse complement.
AATTGTTATCAAGTGATTTTTATATTTATTTGTTATAATTGTTATGGCCTCTGGTTAATATATTAATTTTTTTGAACAAGAATAAATGGCTAATAAATAGATAAAACAAAACAATGTACTGAAAAAAGTTTTATTGGATCATCTTCTATTACTTTCATGTATTGGTAAGAATAAGACCAGGACAGGTGGGCAAAGTTTGTTTACATTCGGGTGAAATCGGGTGAGCTCATTTAAAACAGATGTGTTTGTGGATGTGTTTGCTGCCGGACGGCAAAAGGCGGTTACAGTGTGAGCGCAGCCGTAGACTCTCCCAAATCACCCGAAACTATCGTCAACTATCGATATACTATCGATAGTTTGCAAAAAACTATCGTACACTATCGATGGTGCTAACTATCGATAGTTTCCGACCTCTAATTCGAAGTATTCGCAATAAAGCCCTGCAACGATTCACTCATTTGACGATGTAAGCCACTCGCATAAAACGGCGTGAGCCGATCTGCATAACATTGGCTCAACATGTGAGCGAAAGAGCTTGTAAATAGAGCGTAAGTGTTTCTGCACTGCACGTCAACAAAAAGAGATATGCCCTCATTCACTCATAACTTGAAAAGCAATTGTGTTGAATGACATTGTCCGTGTCCAAACACAGCAACTCTGCCGCGAAATTATCCAACGATTCTCTTTTGTGCCGCTGTTCTGTCTTCCATTTGTCCAAACACATCAACTCGTCGCTGGCCAACTTTTGTTCATTATGTTTTGTTCTGGCATTCTTCGAACGCTCTGATTGGTCACTGGCGATAAGAATTGCTGCACAAAGCGTGTTGTCCGAGCACCGACGACTTGGTGCCCCCTCCTTTCCTCGTCGCCTTCTCACCCACAAACGAACAAAAGCAGCGGGTTGCTCAACTTCGTGTCTCCGTGTTTGGACGTCGACATTGTCCGTGTCCAAACACAGCAACTCTGCCGCGAAATTATCCAACGATTCTCTTTTGTGTCGCTGTTCTGTCTTCCATTTGTCCAAACACATCAACTCGTCGCTGGCCAACTTTTGTTCATTATGTTTTGTTCTGGCATTCTTCGAACGCTGTGATTGGTCACTGGCGATAAGAATTGCTGCACAAAGCGTGTTGTCCGAGCACCGACGACTTGGTGCCCCCCTCCTTTCCTCGTCGCCTTCTCACCCACAAACGAACAAAAGCAGCGGGTTGCTCAACTTCGTGTCTCCGTGTTTGGACGTCGACAATTGATTCGTAAGGCAATAGATTCGGAAGGCTTGAAACATCCCTGTAAAAAAGTGTGCGACGAGTCTCTAAAAAGATTTGTCCGGGAGCGCTCTCTTTCGGGTACAATTAGTCTACAATTGTTCCCAATTGTACCCGAACGGGTACATATGTATACTAATTGTAGACGAATTGTACCCGAAAGGGTATCAAACGGGTACAATTAGTCGCACAAATGGATGTGTCGCATTTGCTACCTGTTCGGGTACAAAACGGGTACAATTGTGCGCTTTTGCTACCCGTTCGGGTACAAACTGGGTACAATTAGTCTCTTCATAGGACATGCTCAAACAAAAGAGAACACTTCAACCCATATAAAGAGATACAAATGGGTAGTAATCGCATGCTCCCTTGCGAGTTGTCCCGGATGTATCCCGGAGTGATCGCATTTTTTGAAGGGATGCAACTGAGCTATGTATGTATGTATGTCAGGGATGGGCACACAAACAAATTCAAACAATCTCCGAAAATTAGTGTGTGTTGGTGCGCCTACTGTAGGCCAAAGTGGAAAACGACAAACAGTAATCAGTCTGCATGCAGATGTTGAGCGAGCAGGGTCATGCTGCGCACGCTTTGCGAAATTATGAAACAACGTACGTATACAAGTACATACGTATGTTATATGCAAACTCTTCATAGTTTTGTTTGTTGTCTGGCTTCTGCAAATAAAACAAAAGAATTTCAAGCGACGATCACCTAGCGACCACTTGCTTTCACGACAGTCGAAGGCAAATTAATTATTTTTGCTAAGCGACGATCGCCTGGTCCCATCGTAAGCGCTCGTTTTACGCTCTTTATTTGTCTGTAGTAGTGACAATTGGTGTGTATACGTGTGAATCGCAAACAGCTGGTCTGCCCGCGGGCAAGAGGCTGCCCCTGCAAAAATCATTGGATTATATGCTCCATTTGTGGTAGGTTGGAGTACTTTCAAAGTGATCACTAACATAGCCCAAACGACCGATTCATATATCTGCATCGGTTCGTAGTTAGCCGAACATAACAAAAACCAAATTTTTATCGCGACGACGACGATATGTGTATACATACATAACTACATACATATTTACATATGTTTGACTGCATACACGTCATTCGTCGTCGTCGCCATACACATTCGGTTTTTGTTGTTATGTTCGGCTGTTAGGTACTCCATATGTAGGTACTACATGGATTAATTTGATTGTTATGCGGGACTGGAGTATATGCTCCATTGCAATGACATGCAATGTTAAATGGACCATATTTTTTGTATGAAATGTGGCAAGTTATGGAGTAATCGGTTGGTCCATAGCGAGCACTCCATGGATTAGCGATTGGAGTACTCGGAATTTTTGCAGGGGCGCAACGCTGATGTATGTACATACATACGTAACGAATGCGAGTAAAAGAGGAATTATAATAGTATACATACATATGTACATACATATGTACATACATAAATACATAAAGCGCTTTACTAAAAAAATGCGAAATAAGAAATACATAGTAAAATTGTAGCATTGGATACTAGCTCATACCTAAATTCATATTTTTACGGACTTTTCCTTTGGCAGCTGGGGTAGTTCAGTCCGTCCAGGATTCCTGCAAGTAAAAAGGTTTCCTTCCCTTTTCCCCGGAAATATGAATAAATTGTTTTTTGTCTTTTCTAAATTTCAATAATTGTTTACTAAATATATTATCTAATTCTCTACAGTACTACTCCTGCTCTACTTAAAGGTGGCGCGGTGAAAACCTTCGCTAACCTTCCGACCCACTGAAGTGAAAACCTCAGCGAATATATATACTAAGCTCTACTTAAAGGTGGCGCGGTGAAAACCATCGCTAACCTTCCGACCCACTGAAGTGAAAACCTCAGCGAATATATATACTAAGCTCGAGTGGAGTTAGAACCTCAGTCGAGCTCCAATTGTCGGAAGTCAGAACCTCGGACAGTATACCTAACTACTAGTTACAGCCTATTACTGCAACTCATTTCCTCTTCAAAATGCTCGCCCTTTTATAGCGATCCTGCGCGCAGGCAGCCCGTTATCTTACAATAATTATATTTAGAAATTAACGTACATATGTATATGCTTATATATGGACTTATCTATATATTAATAGGCTAACATTTTTTCCATACAAACAATTGCCAGGCTGTTTTGTACATTTAACATACTCATATCCACATAAAATTGATATGGATGTGTTCGTATGAGTGAGGAGCAGTGCATAGGCATATATTTTTTTCTATAAATTATTTAATTTCTTTATAATTAATAAATAAAATTTTTAGTTTTGTGCCATTTTTGATTTACTTCGTTTTTGCTTCGTTGGCAAATGTGCCCACTATCTATATATTAATAGGCTAACATTTTTCCCATACAAACAATTGCCAGGCTGTTTTGCACATTTAACACCTCATATCCACATAAAATTGACATGGATGTGTTCGTATGAGTCAGGAGCAGTGCATAGGCATATAATTTTTTCTATAAATTATTTAATTTCTTTATAATTAATAAATAAAATTTTTAGTTAAGATAAATAGATATCGTAAACGTGTTTACAAATATCGTAAACACAGTTGAAGAGTCGCTTTAATTTAAAAGCGCTCACCACCGGGCCTATCTTCCTAGATCTGCCTTGATTTTGACCATGATTTCGCGTCGGACCGTCATCAAAAGGGCAAATCAGTGTTGCGGTAAAACTGGAATTTGGAAAGTGTTGCTTATAAATATATTATAATAAATTGCTTGGTCGAATTTCGACCACCGGCGATACTAGTTTAACTTAAAGCTTAGCTTAGTACATGTTTTTTTGTCATTGCACTCGTTTAATCGGTGGTGGGTTTTCCTATTGGCCGTGGCTGCGCTTGAATACATGTATGCTTGTGTGTTCGCTGTAACGCTGCGTTGACTCGGGTTTTCTGTTGGCCAGCGGCTGCGCTTGCATGCACGTGCGTTTGTGTGTTCGCTGTCGCTGAGTTCACTCGCCTACGATCTGCACTTGCTATCTGTATGTATGTATACTAGAGTGTCCATCAAAATAAATGCGTTTTATCAAAGTATGTTGTTGTATATATATTCTGCATATAAAATCTATTTGTATAATTAGAAATATGCATGTTGTATATATGTAAATGTACATATGTATGTATAATTCAGGTACATATGTATGTATGTATATATAAATACATAAATTCAATATAGTAACGTTGGTATAAAATGTATGTAAGTTACGCTTTGCGTATAGACATATATAATATATGTATGTATGTGTATAAATTCAAAATATGTATATAAATTCATTTGTTAGATCTCTTTGTATACTCCATGTACGTCTGTATGTATTTGTGGGACACCTAATCCTCCGGATTGGGGTCGTCACAATATATAATTAGTATATCAGCCAAATACTATTACTACAACTATAATAGTAAATATTTATTTTATTAAAATATATACATACACACATATACATACATATATACATATATTTCATTTAGTTTAACTAATCAATATAATTACAATAAAACAAATGTATGTATGTACATATATATGTTCATATGTACATACATATATACATAAGTACAAGCTATCAAATTAATGTACATATATGTATGTATACACAAATAAGTAGAAACTTACTTCTTTCATTGCTGCGTCGCACAATGGGATTTTTTGGCCAAAAATAAATTCGAAATTAAAGTAGTGATAAATAAATATTTTTTAACTGCAATCGACAGATATCCTATGAGACAAAAAAAAACCCATGTAAAATTTTTTGAGTTCCGTTTCGTTTAGCCATACAGGGTGCTCAAAGTTGAACAAAAAATATGTCATATGAATTAGGAATTTTATGACCTGATACGAAAAGCTCTATCTAAGCCATTTATCAACGTATATATGTTGTTTTGACATCCAGTTATAGAAAATGACCTCTACTTTTCTAGGAAGTAATCTCGATTCTTCTAACTTTGACATCTGATTTAATATGATTTTTCAAATACTGATAAAAAAAATATAGAAAAAAATTTGTCTTCGTCCACTTTAAGGAATAAAATAAAAAAAAAACAAAAAAAAGGTATCTTGGTTTTTTTTTTTGTGTAATGAACTAATATATTCTTTATCAGATCACATTAAAAGATATTAATTTCACGCGCGCCTTCGCGTGTTTTAATTATTCTCCTAACTGGCTAAAAGTGCATTTTTCAAATTACATTTATAATGACATATTCAAAATTAAAAAAAATAAAGTGTATAGAAGATCTATCATCCAATTTACATCTGTAATATAGAAAATGGTTCACAATATGAAATACAGCAGCTCATTTTTGAATTAGCTATATAGATTCTATTATATATTGTTTTTTTTTTTGCAGGGTAAAAAAAAAAATTCAAAAAAATTCCAAAAGTTAGAAATCAAATAAAAAAAAAATAAAAAAAAAGGTCTCCTCAATTTTTTAATATATGTTCACCCCAAGTGTGCTTTATAACCCCCCATAGTCAGTTTCATCATTCACGCGCGCTCTTCTCACTAATTCATATTTTTCGACGAGGTGTATATGCGCGCTATCACTATGGATGTACATACATATGTACACATGTGTAGCTAGAGAGAAAAGCATTGATGAGCATATGTTTATGCTTTAAAATCGCTAAAATATTAACTAATGCAATTTTATATAGAAAATTTACATATATACTTACTTTTATCCTATTTACTTCAAAAGTATCATAACTCAAAAACGCGAGTTTTGAGGTAAGGATGGGTATGCATGCATGTGTGTGTATGTACATATATCCCTGCAAAAATTCCGAGTACTCCAGTCGCTAATCCATGGAGTGCTCGCTATGGACCAACCGATTACTCCATAACTTGCCACATTTCATACAAAAAATATGGTCCATTTAACATTGCATGTCATTGCAATGGAGTATATACTCCAGCCCCGCATAACAAACAAATTAATCCATGGAGTAGCTACATTGGATTAATTGATGGAGTACCTAACAGTTAGCCGAACATAACAACAAAAACAAATGTTTACCGCGACGACGACGAATGACGTGTATACATACAAACATATGTATGTATGTAGTTATTTATGTATACACATATCGTCGTCGCCGCGATAAAAATTTGGTTTTTGTCATGTTCGGCTAACTACGAACCGATGCAGATACACGAATCGGTCGTTTGGGCTATGTCAGTGGTCACTTTGAAAGTACTCCAACCTACCACAAATGGAGCATATAATCCAATGATTTTTGCAGGGATATATGTGCATTATATGACGAAATTTCGGTCTGATATATTGAAAATTTAGAGTTTGAGATCAAAAAATTATCTGTGCTATATGTACTATTGAAGTACATACATATATAGCGATCGAAGACTTAAAGGGCTTTTTCGTAAAATCAGCTTATTAAGGTATGATAGTATAGAAGTAAATGAGCGATATACTATCATTTGCTGCTTTTTATACCAGCCATGAAATAGTGTTATAACTTTGTGCCGAAATACTATGAATTTTTATGTAAAGTTTATCATTTGTCGGAATCGCCCAAATCCAGTATAAAATATAGCTCCCACACAACGGATTGTTCATATGTACAAGATAAATTTGAGTATTTGTAACTTATTCAATTAAACAGATAAAATTTAATTTCTATCATTCATAAATGGTATAAAGTCTTTGGTACGCATAAACTTGTTGATATTTGCATTTATCTATTTCGTCTCCCACCTGTGCCGTTACCTTATAAGTGGGAGTTTACGTGGGGATCCAAGCCCTAAGAGTACAGATTTTAAATAAGTATACATAAACGTCACATAGATAATTAAATAAATATTTTTTAATAGTTAAAATATATGCTTATACCTATATATATGATTGCCCCTTAGCATTCCAACTCAATTAGTTTCGAAAATAATTGCAATTTAATGGTTTTTCGCCACACCCGTTATATGGAGGGTGGGAGAATTTGTCATCAGATTAAGTTCATTTTTACACCATGTACTAATATTCATCAAAGAAGCTTGCATACTGAATTTCAGCATTGTAACTTAATTAGTTTCCAAAATAATTGCAATTTAATGGTTTTTCGCGACACCCGTTATATGGAGGGTGGGAGAATTTGTCATCAGATTAAGTTCATTTTTACGCCATGTACTAATATTCATCAAAGAAGCTTGCATACTGAATTTCAGCATTGTAACTTAATTAGTTTCCAAAATAATTGCAATTTAATGGTTTTTCGCGACACCCGTTATATGGAGGGTGGGAGAATTTGTCATCAGATTAAGTTCCTTTTTACGCCATGTACTAATATTCATCAAAGAAGCTTGCATACTGAATTTCAGCATTGTAACTTAATTAGTTTCCAAAATAATTGCAATTTAATGGTTTTTCGCGACACCCGTTATATGGGGAGTGGGGGGATTTGTCATCAGATTAAGTTCATTTTTACACCATGTACTAATATTCATCAAAGAAGCTTGCATACTGAATTTCAGCATTGTAACTTAATTAGTTTCCAAAATAATTGCAATTTAATGGTTTTTCGCGACACCCGTTATATGGAGGGTGGGAGAATTTGTCATCAGATTAAGTTCATTTTTACGCCATGTACTAATATTCATCAAAGAAGCTTGCATACTGAATTTCAGCATTGTAACTTAATTAGTTTCCAAAATAATTGCAATTTAATGGTTTTTCGCGACACCCGTTATATGGAGGGTGGGAGAATTTGTCATCAGATTAAGTTCCTTTTTACGCCATGTACTAATATTCATCAAAGAAGCTTGCATAATAATTGCTATTTAATGGTTTTTCGCGACACCCGTTATATGGAGGGTGGGAGAATTTGTCATCAGATTAAGTTCATTTTTACACAATGTACTAATAATCATCAAAGAAGCTTACATACTGAATTTCAGCATTGTAACTTAATTAGTTTCCAAAATAATTGCAATTTAATGGTTTTTCGCGACACCCGTTATATGGGGAGTGGGGGAATTTGTCATCAGATTAAGTTCATTTTTACACCATGTACTAATATTCATAAAAAAAGCTTATTTTCAAAATTTGAGCACTCTAGGTCCATTTTTACTATTTATGGCCGTTTTTTGTATGAAACGTTCCCATTGTGCGTCGGTTTACTTCACTGCATTCACTCAAACAAACTAGAATGATTCGGTTGATTCGTTTATTTTTCTAGTGCTTTTACTGTCCTCTCGCACACTACTCGCAAGGCACAGAAAATATACTCAAGCCTGTGTGTTCATGGCTAAATGGAAATGAGCAAACTGCATTGTCACTCAACTCATGCTAGCATATACTGTCGTGCGAGTGCTGATCGTATGTTAAACCGAATCAAGCATAACATTGGCAATGACACCGAATCACACAGTGCTCAAAGAAAAGCGAGTGAGCTTGCGCAGGTCTTTAATTCGCAAGTAGTGTACACTATTTGCAGAACCTTTTTAAGGTCATGTAATTGTCGCTACGAATAAGTAATTGTATTGGTTCTGTTTATGGTTGTGCTCTACTTGCGTTTATTCTAAAACGACAGAAACAAGTAGGTACTGTAATTGGACGGCCGCGAATATTTTGTTGGCCGTTTCGAATCCATTCGTGCAGCCTTCTAGTAGATACCAATGAATGTTCTATAATATTTTTTGTTAACATCGTTCTCATTTTTTTAAATTTGTATGTACATAGTAGGTATGTACATACATATGTATGTATGTACATTAGGGTGCTTTTAATTTGTATGAAAAATTTAAAAGTTCATAAAAAGACTGTATCGCCCCCTCAATCTGTAGTAACATGGTCAAAGATATCACACATAAATTTTGGTCCCGATTGGTGGCGGTTAAGGCGTGGCGCATTGAGGTCAAAGTTCAGAAAACTCTATGAAGGGTCAAAAATTCAAAATATTTTTTTAATTATCTAATACCCAAAATTAATACTTCTATACCCAATGATAACAAATATAAATTTTGGTCCCGATTGATGACGGTTTAGATACTGGTGTTTCAAGGGGGTCAAAGTTCAGAATACCATATGCGACACTAAAAATGTAAGTCTTCTATGGCAATCTGAACATTGACCCCCTTAAAACACCACTAAACCGCCATCAATCGGAACCAAAATTTTTATTTGTTATCATTGGGTATAGAAGTATTAATTTTGGGTATAATATAATTAAAAAAAATATTTTTATTTTTTGGTCCTTCATAGAGTTTTCTGAACTTTGACCTCAATGCGCCACGCCTTAACCGCCACCAATCGGGACGAAAATTTATGTGTGATATCTTTGACCATGTTACTACAGATTGAGGGGGCGATACAGTAAAATATCGTTAATTTAAATTTTAAACGCACTCTAATGTACATATATACATATGTATGTCTGTTAAGCTACAAAATTTTTAAATTTCAGTTTATACAATATTAATCTTCTGGCATAGCTCTAATCCCACGCTCCAAACGATACGTTTATCCTGTATAAATTTAATCCTATTTGCTGTTGACATTCACTCAGCTGGATCGAGGGATCGGCAATCAGTGTGATCACAAAGCCAAACAAATAGGAGAGATCAGCAAACAGAGAAAACAAACAGATAGAATTTAAATTGTTAGAAAGGTATTCAAGTTCGTATGCACGAGTAGGTAAATAATTATGTATGTTTGTATGTATGTGTGTATGTACAAATAAAAACAAAACACATCGCACAAATGAAAGATCAGCCGACAAATAACACAGCAATAAAATCAATCAAAAATTCAACAAAATTTGTCCTTTGTGCGTACATAAATATTGGCAGCTGAAATATTTGCTTTCATCTATATAAACATATGTATGTATGTATGTACATTAGGGTGGTCCTTAAAAATCAAATGATCGATTTTCTTCAGTGTCACCCCCTATATCGTTAACAGCGCAGTCGAAGATATCACATATGAATTTTGGTCCCAATCGGAGATGGTTAAAGGGTGTCACACAGAGGTCAAAGTTCAGAAAACTCTATGGGGATTCAAAAAATTAAATTAATTTTTATTTATATCTAATGCCCGAAATCGACAATGCCAAACTCAACGATATTAAATATAAATTTTGGTTCCGATCGGAGACGGTTAAAGGGTGTCGCACAGGTGTCACATATGATAATATGAACTTTAACCCCTATGCGACAACCTTTACCCGCTTTCGGTCGGGACCAAAATTCATATTTGATGTCCCTGAGTGCAGAAATATCGATTTTGCGACACTACTTATCTGTCCGATCGGGAAAAAAAAAATTATATAAGTATCGTATCTTCAACTATATTAGGATCGACATAGGGGGGCGAGGTTAAAGAAATATGTATGATATAGAATTTGGCTCCATACATTTGGGAACCACCCTAATGTACATACATTGTATTATAAAGGTAAAGGTAAAAGCCTTAAATCAAACATTTGAAATAAAAGAAGCGTACATGAAAACGAAAAGTGAAAACATAAACCGGAAAGATGAATATGTAATTATAAATAAAGATATGTATGTGTGTAGGTAGTACCCCTGCAGGGAACTCAATAACTAGTGAGCAAAATTTCTAGTTCCGAACTAGCGAAAAGGTGTCAAAGGGGAACTAGATCAATTGTAGTTAGACCCTCACCAGTTCAGAAGGAGTGAATTGAGTGACCATTATAAGACACACTTTGATTTGTATGCAATTTCGAAGTGACAAAAATTCTATGAAAATTTTTCGTTCGTTCAATTTCCGTCGGCTCTGTATATTTTTGCAATTATCAGATGTTTAGTGAAGCGTTTCATATAAAGAGTTTTCTATTTGCATCTTAACTTGTATGAAATGAAATGTTCCCCTAATTATGCATTCCCGATCCCTCAGGCTTATTTTTAATTTTTTTTTATTTTATTACTTTTTAAATATTACTGTAAATTTTATTAAATAAATAAATAAAAAAAATATTAGTCAAAAAAAATTAAAAAAAAAATTATCATCCACCTTGACACCGACAGGATTCGAACCCGCGCCCCTCAGATTGAAAGGCACATGCGTTAGCCAGTCGGCCATCGCGCCACTTGCATGGAGTGTGTCAAAGTCTGCACTTAAGCGGCAGATGTAAAACTGTAGAATTTGTAGGTACTTGTAGCTAGTTCAGAACTATCGAAATGGTGCCAATAAACGAACTAGTGTAAACTGTAGAATTTAATACTAGTTCGGAGCTATCGAAAATGTAGTGCAGAGGGTGACAATTGACACCGCCTAGGACATCGCCGTGTTAAATTCGCCAGTTGATAACATGCAAAAGAGATTTAGCTCGCACTAGTAGTGTCGAAAAATGCACTAGACGCGACCTAGTTCGGAACTAGAGATTTTCCCTACAGGGACCTACTAGGTACATATGTATGTATGTACATATAGGTACGTATGTATGTATTCATCAGTAATTTGTCGTGCAGGCTGCACAGCAACGAGTCAACGTTTGGAAAATGTGTTCAAATATTTGCGCATGCGGGTGTGTATTGCCGAATGATCGCTGACTGATCGATCAGCTGTAACGAATCGAGGAGTTTTATTGTTTCGCAATAAAAACAAAAGCCAAAACACACATGCGTACGAAAAAGTGAGTACAAGCAAGGACAATGGCGTAGCTTGAGTCCTGTCTGTCCGCCCGCATCATCGTTGTTTGACTGATAGTCGTGCAGAGTCGTGCATACAATAACAAACAAAGCCGCAACATGAATTGTTTCTAGATATTTCGGTTTAATGCATTTCTCTCTCATTTTATTGTCAAATGCCTTTTGATGATTCTGATGTTTCACAATTGAAAATTTGCCAAACTTTTATAAATAATTTTGTTTTTGATGCACGTACATATTTTTCCTTTAACTTTCGATTGTTCTATAGATCCTTCGCTATATTATGCAGATGTGCTCTACGTATGCTTGCTTTGCTGCTTTAAAATATATTTCCGTACAATACTCTCGTCCCCGGCTAAAACGTTACCTGATCGAGTCCAGCATGGGCCATCCTTTGGTGTTTCTTCGTATAAAATTACGCCAACTATCTTTGACTGAACTGTACCAATGCCTTCACAAAGCTTTTTTGGAAGGAAAAGCATTCTGTTCATCCATATTTACCCTTTTTAGCATCAAATTACAGATATTCAGTCGTAAAACTTGTCCGAAACTCGTTGTGGCTCCCAATCCAGACGCAGCTCGAGGGTTTGCCCATCGTTATTTGGCATAGAGCATTTGCCATACGGCGTAGAGTTTAATAAAAGTGGAGTTGGTTCGAATTTCTTCCGTTCTTGCCTTCCATAATGGGCACGTAACCGTCTAGACGATTCTGTTCGAGTCCAATAAAGCACGCCAGCTGTTTCTGTCTCGTTCAGCATGGCGCCACATGGGAATACCTAGGGAGTCAGCATCACTGTTCACCTGATCTTCCCAACGCAGTGGAGGTCTCGCTTTTCTTCAGCGTTCAGCGTGTTTCGATAGAAATACATACATACTTTCTTGTCCGGAGCACCTTCATCCATTCCCACGACACGGCCTGCCCACAGCAGCCACTGCATCTTTATTCGCTGAACAATGTCGATGTCTTCGTACGTTAAATCTCCGTCGATACTCGCTAACGCGCAAAGGTCCACAAATCTTCCGAAGAACTTACCCCTCGAATACTCCAAGTGCCATCTCATCTGATTTTCACATTGTCCATGCTTCTGCGCCGTATATAACGACTGGAACGATGAGCGCCCTGTAGAGTGTGATTTTTGTTCGTCGAGGGAGGACTTTACTTTTCAGTTGCCTACTTAGTTCAAAGTAGCATTTATTGGAAAGAGTGATTCTTCGTTGGATTTCCGTGCTGACATTATTTTTGGTGTTAATGCTGGTTGCCAGATAGACGAAGTCTTTAAAAATTCGTACTTCGTCTTGTCCTCGTTGACCGCCAAACCCTTTTCTTTGCCCCTTATCCGCTTGGAGAAGGCAGAACATACGGCGCGCGTGTTAGTGCCAATGATATCAAAATAATCGGCGTACCCCATCAGTTGCCCACTCTTGTGGTATAAGATGCTTCCTGTATAGTTAAGTTATGCAGCTCGTATTATCTTTTCCAGCATCAAATTGAAGAAGTCACGCGAAAGGGAATCACTTTGTCTAAAATCACGTTTGATCTGGAACGGCGCGGAGAAGTCCTTCCTAATTCTGACCACTTTATCAAGTCTTCTCAATTTATCAAGTCTGAAGCCACACTAACAAGGTCCAATCAGATTGTTGACGGTAGGCTTCAATCTTTCGCACAATACAATTGCTAAGACTTTATATGTGATATTCAGAAGGCTTATCCCACGATAACTGGCGCGTAAGGTGGAGTGTCCTTTTTTGTGGATTGGGCAGAGCATACTTATGTACATATGTAAGTTCAAATCGTCGAAAAATTATACACGAGTAGAATTAACTTTCGTGACAATTGCTGCATGGCTCTTTATGAAGTTTTCTTGCAAAATAAATCAGCCAATAAAGCATTACTGTAATTCGAAAATCTCTTTGATAGCTGCACCTCATCTCTATAAGATAATCCGTAACCCTAACCATCGCTGATTCTCTGATAAATACATATTTATAATGAGATAAGTTGAATGACGATTTAATTCGAGTTTTTTACCCTCCAAAGCTGCCCCACAACGGAGCACCATATGTATAGTAAATTTCTACTCAATATCTTTTACATACATATGTACAAATGTGTTGAATTGCCAGTGAAAAGGTAATTTTTTCAAATTACATGTATGTATGTATGTACCTACCTAATAGCATTCAGAATCACTGAGCTTTTAGTTGTTAATATTTCAAGAGGAAACCAAATGTCATGTGCTGTCAGTAAACGTATTTAAATGTGCATATTCTACATATTCATGTATGTATGTATGTATGTATGTATGCCTCTATGCATAAAAGACAAGCGATAATACCAATAAGGGCTTGTGACCCCTATTAAAATATTTTGTTCATTAAAACTGAAAACTGAAAAGCCTACACACACACATTTGCATGTTTTCGAATAAATTTAATGGACGCCGCCTGCCTCGCTGCAGCCATTCCAAATAAGGCTCGTAGGGTAAAAGTTTATTAAATCAGTGCTCAACTAAAACTATGAATAATGCACACACACACAAGAAAACATAAAATGACAAGCAATTTTCGCTCTTTTCTTTCCATTTAATTAATTTTAATTTACTTATGCCTGTACCCGCATTTAAAACCGAGTAAAAGTTCGTGTGGACATGAAGAGTCTATACCGGGCGGGGTTGCCTCTTGTACGATTATAAATAATTCACCCAGACCAGAGTCGTATTTTTTAGTCAAAATTTCTGACAGCAAAGACCCAGTGTTATCACCCTTTCTAAGTTTTGAGATTAATAGTACCTATCTCTATTATATCGTCTATCAAATCTCTATTGGTAATTCGCAGTTAGGGTATGTGTTCCTAAATGCAAATCTGGGTATCAAAAGAGTTGGAAAACGTGTGTATGTACATTGTACATACATAGTATGTGAGAAAAAAGCATACGGAAAATTTGGTAAATTGAAATAAATTAAATAATGTGGTTATATTATGTGGGTAGGTATATGATTAAAGATAAGCAAGTCTTACTGTTTTGCTTATCACTTACATACATACATATGTATGTATGTACATATGTACCTATGTATGCACGTATGTTTATATACATGCCCTCAAACAAATAGGTATATGTACATATGTACATAGTACATACATACGTATGATTTTGAAAATTTCCATAGCCTCAACATCTTAATGATTTTTGATTGTTTGTGACATCGTGTCAAATGTCCGGCCAATTGTAGTTCTTCTATTTGCGGTCCAAAAAACAAATTTGCAAAATGCTTTAAAAGCTATTGTTCAAACATATGTATGTTTTTATGTATGTATATGTACTGTGTATATAAGTGTATATTATTGAACCCATCCGCCCTCGAAACATAGTAAGCATTGATGTCAGTCCCAGGCCAATGAAAGAGTTTGTTGTTTTTTTTTTTTTTTTTAATTAAACCATGCTCTGCGGCTTTTCTTTGAATTTGTTTGTTTGTGTTTTTTGGCTCTCATGAAATTTAAATTTCATACTTTCGTCTTTTGTTGGAACATTTTCCCACACATGAACTCACATGCATATACATACATACAGACATACCCAGGAAAGAGACTCGTATGCCTAAGCTAAAGCTAAGTTATTAAACTCGAATACGCTGGCAGCGCTGCTTGCACTCAATCTCTCTGCTCCAAATGTTTTAATACTTCATTTTAACACATCGCAAACAGAGAGAAAGGGAATTGAGTTTTTATGAGCACAGTACAATGTGTGGCGAGCGTAAAAAGTGCGCATTGTCGCCTCAGTCCATTTTCAAGTGACATGCAATTAAGTGTTAAGTGGTTAAGTGCGCGCACTTATAAGCCTTATTTCGCATGCGGATAAGCCTTATAAATAAGGTGTGCGTTGCCCATAAAATTTAGCTTCACTTAAAATTTTCAGGCCTTATTTCAGAAGCCTGTAAATCTTCTCTAATAATTCTTAAATAACGCGTCTTTGCTGGGTATGTACATACATATGTATCCATGTGTGTACATATGTCGAATTTACATGCCACAAAGAATATTTTGTATCATTTATTAGCCTTTGTAGACTTGCAAGTTGCAACACCAGCCCAAATTCTGTTTTGGCAAAAATATTACAAAGCCGGTTAGCTTTTTGCTTCAGTTGCTTTGAATCACAGCCCAGAGGCTCTTGAGTTCATTTGAGTCTGTGCTGTTCTACTTTTGTGTGTGTGTGTAAGTTTACTTTGTGTGCTTTCTTCTGGTCTGACGAAAATTTTTGCTCTCTTTTTCGCTTGGTCTGTTGCTGCCTACTCGCCTTCATTAACATACATATGTACATACATACATATGTTTATTAATATGTATGTATGTATGCTCCATTATGTTTATCTTTCTACTTTATTGCAAATCCTGCCATAATTAGGTAAACATTGAATATTTTAAGGAGTTTGCGGCATTTACAATGTTTACATGCACACCCACCCACCCAATATAAAATATATCGAGCCGTATGCGCCGGAAAGATGTAAAGGCCATGATTTCCGATTTTCACTTTTTTGTAGAAATGGCTTACTTGTCATCACCCATACCTTCTCCAGAAATTTTATGTCTGAAAAATGTACCGTTATGAAAAGCAATTTTGATGTAAGTACATAAGTTCAGTTTGTTTACTTTTTTTGTGAGTACGAAGTGGCTTTTACATCTTTTTTGATTTTCAAATTATTGAAGACTAGTGACAAATAAACAAATTTAACGGGGTTTTGTTGGAATTTAACTAAGGGTTTTATCACTTTGAAGACTTCTACTTTGTATTTTATTACATATCGATGACCAATATGGTTTTCTTGAGCGGCATATTGCACTTTATTGCTCCATAATTTTGGAATAAAGTTCTAACGATTTCACGATAGTTAGGGTCCCTTTTGTTACTGCTTAGAGCAGTTTTAAACAAACTGGTTGTGTATTTCTAAATTTTCTCCAAAATTAATTTCTTGAACCCGATAATTTCCCTGCAAACGTAGATGCTGAAAGTGATGAACATGGCGAGAGATTTCATCAGAACTTAATAGTTTTTGAAAGGCGATATCAAGGATCTTGGAACAAGGATATGATGGGAGACAAATCCAGAAAATTACAAAAGAATAGACAAAAGTACTTACATCCCTCATTATTTATCCTCTCCTTAAAATAGCGAAATCCATTAATTTTTTTATTCAATTAATTCTTTATCCTATTGATCACTGTTTTGAGAGACAATGTGCACTTCAAAACTCATAATAAATGGAAAGAAATAATGTTAAATGTTACTCCTTAATAAAGTTTTATAAAGAAACGGAAAATGCTTGGTTAAGAACTCTCAATAAAAATAGGTAAATATAAATACTGATACATCCCATTATTGCAAATTAGTCTCAAAATGTTCACATTTAAATTCTTTATGGGATAGATAGGAGTCGGATCTGAAATTCCTTATACAAACTTAGATTTTTTCATTCTTTTTGCCATTTTAACCAAACTACTTGACCAATTTTTAAGTGCAAAGGCAAAAAATGTTTGTTGGGATTCTCTTTACCAGTTCTTATTAGATGCCAAATCGCTACGGTGGCTAATACAATTTTTTATGCACTTATGTATGTATGTCATGCAATGTCTTGTATATACGGTTTTTTCTACATTTTTACCGATATCTCAGAAACAGGGTCTGCCACAAAAAAATGGATATGCTATTCGGGATCAGCGTTAAATTTCGTTTTAGAAAAGTATAGTTTTATATTTTTGGTGGTTAAAGTTGATTAAAAATTTTCGAAAAGCCAAAACAAAAAAAAAGAAATCGAAATAACGAAATGAAAGTAAAAAATTTTTAAAAAACCTTCTCCTGAACATTTTTGAATTTGGCCTTTACATCTTTCCGGCGCATACGGCTCGATATGTACATATACATAGGTACATATATGTAAATTAGGGCGGGTCAATTTGTACTGACGCAAAAAAACCTACTTTGTTTTCGGCCAGAGATGCATTCTCTGGTCAATTCTGAACAAAAAACTCCAAAGGAGCCTAGTTCTAAAATGAAGTTTGACCCTCCGCATTTTTGATTTTAGATAGGTAGTCATCCCTAAACATTTTTTATAGGTATTTGTTAAAAAAAAATTAGTTGAAGATACTTAAATAAAATTTTTAATTTATTTCCAATTTTTAATGTAATCACGAAAGAAGTTCAGAATTACTTTCATGCTTCTTTAAAGTTTCGATCATAAATACATACCCGGGGTCCGCCAATAAAGTGTTATTTGGACCCCTTTTTTTTAGAAAATCAAGGAAAGTAGTGTTTATGAGGTTGCTAGAGGGTTAAAATGTTCGAGAAAATTATTTGCCATAAAATTTCATTAAGGTAAAATTTCTGTTAAATGAACTTAAACGACCAAAGGAATCGAAAAACATATATTCCTCGGAATATTGAACGTGTTTTATTTCGGGTTATGCTGAAGCGATGGAAATACTTCTTTTGCAAAAAATTAATGTTTTTTGACGGCATTAAAAAAGTAAATTAAAATACTATAAACTTAGTACTGGGTGGCAGTGACCCCAATGACGTATATAGGGTTAATACGATTATATAGGAAACCCCGTCCTCTCCAGACAAAAACAATGCTGTATTAAATTTTAAGATCGGACTATACATACCGAAGATATGAAGAAATTTGTACTTGGACGACATCAAGCGGCGTCCAAAAAATTTTTTTTCCAGAAATGTTTTCCAGAAACTCAGTGTCAATCTTGGTTTAGTTATGAGAAAGTAAATTCCAAAAAATTTGCTATTAGAACCGCTGAAATCTGCAAACGTTATTGGACGTCTACTATATCAGAAATCAGTGACGGTGTCTCTTTAGATTTCTATCCTCAGAGTATTCCCAAAAAAAAAAAATCCTTCATGCATGCAAATCCTCATAAAGTTGCTCAAGAATTTACAAGCAATTTGCACGCTAATTGCCGATGTTTGTCCCTTGCTTGTCTAACAAGCGTTCTACGGCCACGCTTTCGAAAAATTTCTTGTTTCACAAAAGCAAAAAAAAAAAAAAGTACAATGACATTTCAGCTCAACTGTTCGGTATTCTAAATACTTTTTGGCATTTCTTCCTTCAACTACATTTGTCTAATTTACAAAATTAATGGTGTTGGCATTTTACATGCCCTTTTAAGAAAATCAACGAAGAAATACCTTTGCTTATTTTGCTGTTTTTGTTCTTTTCAATTTTTGCTAGATTGAGGAAGAAGAATATTTTTTTTTTGTCTACATATCGACGCTTCCAAACAAAACTGTACTAAGTCTGAAAACTGTGTTTTGCAGGAGAAGCTCTCAAAGTTTAAACTCTATATGAAACTTCAGTAGTATACTAAGTATATTTTCACTTTTAACTTATGTTTGGATTGAACGATCAACACCAAAACTCGACAATATCAAAGTCAGGGTATGCTTCATATAAAACCGTAAGAAAAAATAAAAATGGGAAAATGTACTAAGTCGACTTAGTACAGTATTGTTTGGAAGCGTCGATATGTACATACATAAATGATAAATGCCAAATTTCATGCCGCACAAAAGGCTCAGCTGGTGATCGACACCGCAACAACACACCAGCCACAGCAGGTGGGCAACAGTATTTAACATTTATGACAAAATGTCCTGCAGCTCTCCGCAGTCGCAGTCGCAACCGAACTACATCACACTCAGGGAAAAACAGCATTTTAAAATCAAAAATAAAATTTTTGTTTTCATAATGCACGTTTTAAACCAAACCATTTTTATTTTAACAATTAAAATTTTTAAATTAAAAATGAAATTTTGGAATTAAGAATGAAATTTTTGAAGTAGAAATGCATTTTGGATTTATAACAAGAAACATACATTACTTACTTACTGATTCGAAAACTCGCTCTTTATTCAACATTTTTTGGTGAGAAAAAAATTTTTTGTGAGAAATCCAACAAAAACAATAGTTAGAATCAATTTTTTTTTTTTAAATTTTGTTTTCACAATGATTCATATAATTCATAGATTCCTTTCGAGGGAAACGGAAGTATAAATAGGTTGCTACAATTCAATATAATATTTAATGTTCCACTATGTGATGGCGTTGGATTGAATTTCAGGTTGATGTCGTGATTCGAATCCGTAGGAGAATATAAAATAAAGAAGAAAAAGGAGAATAACAAATAAAGATAGCAAACAGGTAAGACGAAGTAGAAAAGATGAGGAGAACAAGCGGAGGCTATATTTTTGTAGTTGGGACTCGGATTGAGGGAAGATGAAGAGAATGCCGTTGGATAAAATTTCGATTCCGGAAGAGAAATAGTTATAGAGAATATGCAGCGTTTTTTTCTCATAGTGCTTAAAATAAAAATAAAAATTTTTGAATTTAAAATGTTTTTTCTTGATTTAAAAATTTTAAAATAAACATTTTTAAAATAAAACTGTTGGCATTTATATCACTTTTAAATACGTTTTTTTCCCATTTTAAGCACGTTTTGATATGTTTTTATAATTTTTTTTCTCTGAGTGTACATATGTATGGTGCATATCAGAGATCAGCATGCGATACATTTTTTGTGATTTAGAGTATACTCATAAAAAATGCGGTGGGAGTATGACCGCAACCGCAAAATATGCGATCATAATAAACACCGTACCGCATTTTCTTGATCAATCCCGGTATGCGGTAGTATGGATAACGCAACACCGCAAACACCGCATATCGTAAACACCGTATACCGCAAACACTGCATATCGCAAACACCGCATATCGCAAACACCGCATACCGCAAACACCGCATTTCCCAAATAGAGATATTTACAATGTTGCCAGTGCGATTTTTTGTTTGTAATTTTTACCGTCTAATGGATTTCTGATGAAAAATACTACTAATTACAATTTGATTTTAACCAAAGAATACCTATATAGGAAAACTCTCAGGATTGGTTTTTTTTAATTTTTTCATTGAAAGGGTCACTTAAAATTTAGGGCCGGTTTCACCATCTCCGGTTAAGCACTTAACCAGAGATTTTTGCCCGGTTAAGCAATTTATTTGACAGCTCGCCATACAATTTACGTCAAACTAACCAGCGATTAAATTAACCGGCGATGGTGAAACCGGCCCTTAGAGTTTGTTTACATTCCAAATAATTTGTCTAATGAATTTCAAAATAAAAATATGTCCTATTTACATGAAATAGAGTTTTTTCCTAAAATCCTTGAATCACATTTATGGTTTCTTAGTAATACACATACAACTATAAGTTTTGTTTACACATTTTTGTTTGTCTGTGACATAATTCTTTATTTTCCAACGAGGCATTCATTCAATTTTCACAATCGATAAAATTGGCTACGATACATTGATTGAAACCGAAGTTTTTGTCATTTTATTGGAGCAAAAACAATAAACATGTTTATTTTTATACATTTTATTATGCGCCCGTCGGAATGAATACTTTTCCGTCAATCTAGCAATTCGTTTAACTGAGAAACATAGTTGAATTAGATGTCTTTTTTACGGCAAAGCTGAAGTACTGAATGTGTCGATCATCATTTAAATGCATTTAATTCAACTATGTTGTCAATTAAACGGATTGCTAGTTTGACGGAAGAGTATTCATTCTGATGGCCCTATTAGTCGTATTGGATTTCAAAAATGAGTTTTTGATTATTTCATTATTGAAAAATATTTTATTATTCAAAAAACTGCCACAAAAAACAAAGCACACAAAAATAAAAAAAAATAATTGAGAATAAATTTGCTGTATATCTTATAATCAGTAACTCATATCTATGTATTTATGTACAAATGAATTTTCAATTGCCTATACCTTTGCAGTGTGTGAAAAATGTCCGGCAACACTGAATAGCATACAAATAAACAAATGCGGTGTTTGCGGTGATTGCGGTGTTTGCGATATGCGGTGTTTGCGATATGCGGTGTTTGCGGTATACGGTGTTTGCGTTATGCGGTGTTTGCGGTATGCGGTGTAAACAACACTACATACCGCAATATCATTTAGGTTTTCAATCAATGCGGTGGCGGTGAATTTTTTTTCTGGGTACTTATTTTTTGAGCCACTTAAAAAATAAGTATTTTTGCGGTGCTTTAGGAAATGCGGTGCACCGCTGCTGATCTCTGCTGCATATGAATGTTGTTTGTACATATGTATGTAAGTAGGTGTGTGTGTGCATTAGAACACTTTTACACAAAAGAACTGTTAAATTTTACACTTCACAATTCCATCAATGGTCATTCATACAATCGCACATTCATTTACTACAAGGAGCAGCTGCAATCTTTAAGCCAGTTTAGCCCTTCCAACCGTAGGTATGTTGCTGCAGAGCATATATGTACCTAATTTCGCTGTCTATGTTGCATGCAACAATATTCACACATTCATGTGTACATAGTAGCGCAACAAATTGATTTATTACGCATTTATGTATGTTCATTATAGGCGAGTGTTAACTGTTTATGTACAAATGTTTGTATGTAACTATTTTAGCGTATATACGCACGATTTGGTCTTGTTATCTTGCTGTGACTTTCATTGGTTAGTTAAATTTTATTTTTTTTTGTTTTCCTACATCCGGCTGCTCTTCCGTTACCGTGACTGTAATTAATTTCCTGTGTATTTATTTATTAAAAGTGTTTGAATCCTAACACAAGAAGGACGAACCTTATACATATGTATGTATGTACATATATTGAATGGATAGTACACTCTATTGATTATGGATAGTCGGAACTAAGCACGCTGTGCACCTCAAGCGTTATGCGTTTTCCGTACAGATGTGCAGCTTAGAAGTTGCAACTGTGAGGGTCGAATTATATATGTATTTTGTATCTATGAGCCAATAGTAACTAATTCAACAATTACTAAAAATACACGTCATCATATTCAGGAGACATAAGGGCCGTTAAACTCAAAAGTATTGTTTATTTGACTTTAAATTACCACCGTACTAAGTGTACACATAAATATATGTACATAGTATGTATATCTAAATATGTATGTATGTATTCTTTTGTGAATAGTACTTACTGTCGAAAGCATTCAAATGTGTGTCGATTCTCGGATTTTCTCCAACATTTTGGGCCATCTTAAGAACCTTCATAGTGTATTTTTGCTTCTCGAAACAAAAAATACATTCGCCAGTCGAAGCCGGCATAATATTGTAGGTCCATCCAATTGGTGGCAAAAAAATTATAGAGCGCGCCTCGAATTGGAAGAGAAGCTCAACCTAAAACTCGTAAGAGTGTGCTATTGTTAAATGTGATATTGATACTGTGCAGTTGACACGTATTGCGGGATCTTCCTCCCCACGTCCAAAGCCCAGCATTGGGCTTATCCGCTGACGACTATGTCAACTCTTCGGACGGCATTTGTTTAACATATTTTTGCTTTACTAGATAACATTTTTTCTTTTGTGAATTTGGGAAGCGATAAGGGAACAAAAAGGAAATCAGGAAAATTAGCGAATTCCATTTTGATGTAATTACCACAAAGGAAAAGTTTCGCCTGCAGTCACAGGTAATTAGTTTCAAGTGAATAAGTAAAACCGCAAGTTTTCTGTTTTACCGGACGACAGTGGGGGTGGGAAACCGAAATTATAGATCCATTCTACAACCCGAATAAAGAAAAATAAATAAATAAACGAAGGCATCGAACAACGAATGCAAAACGAAAAAAGAAACAAGAAAATTTTTGTCCTGCGGCCATGTTTGTTGGTTTTTGAAGGATACAACTTTTACATAATAAATAAGTCGCTAAATAAAAAGGAATAATCAGAGCTGGTGGTGGATGAGGAAATACCAAGTACCAGTGTATCGCAAGGGAAACTCAAAATGGGAATATGTAAGAAAACAGCAAAGAAGACAAAAAATCCGATTTCCGGCTTTTAAACCAAAGTAAAGTTTAGTATGAATGTCTGATAAATAATAAGAGAATGGACCACAAAGTGAACTTAATTGGCGAAGCGCAAGCTCAAGGGGGAAACCGCGGCATCGGACAATGACACAACAATCCGAATTGTAAAAAAACAGTAAAAATAGCACTGAAGAAATAACTGTGAAGAGATATGACAATTGCTAACTGTAAGTAAGTGAAGAAGATTCACAATGGACGCAATCAAACTAAAACAGGGATAAATCAACAAGGAAAGCAAATATAAAGGCACATTTACATACGCGTATAGAGCGATTCTAAAGCGCAAAAAACGTAAATGCAAAAGTTCACCACCACGACAATGAATAATACAAGGCAAATAGTAATAACAAGGAATAAAAGCTGAACAAAATTTTTAGACAGACACATAGTACATATACACACAATATAGATAACAAGGGGGACAATGAAATGCGCCCAACCGTAACTTACAAGATATTGAAAAGCCAGCTAAAAGTTGGTCACCACGGCAGGACTTCAATTCAAATGCAGATAAGGCTGGTTCTGTCACAAAATATCTTTGCAAAATGCAAGGAGCTCATTGAAAGCTTTTATGAGAATGCATTCCTTTTACTATAAGGAGAAATTCTTAAAAATATAAGAATAGAGAAACGACTAATAAGGCCATAGCCCATCTTCCTTTTCCATCTAATGCCTTCTTTTTTAAATGAACCAATTCCTTCTAAATTAAAACAGAATGTCAGTTGATTTATTAGAATAAGTACCTACTTAAAAATAATAGGGCAGGCTTCAGAAGATGTATTGGGTGGATTGTTCTCATATTTGGACACAATAATGATGTTTATTAAAGCAATGTTTACACAACGCAGTTGGTAGAGTGCTTTCTTGCCATAGCAGAGATCTCAGGTTCTAACGCCAGCCCGGACAAACGCCAAACAAAAAGTTAATTAAAAATTGGGTTTTTTAAAATAGCGACCACCTCTCGGTAGTAAGCGGCATACCTTATGTATATATGCATACTCATATGTATTTATCGGCTCATAAATATCTAAATGATTGATCGATGGGCTCACTCGGACCGCCTACTACCTTATAGTTGCTAGCTTAGAGTATCTCGACTATTTTATCATTTTATTACTGGATTATCAAGTGAAATACTTGACGGCATTCCATTTACTAAAAGGAAATTGTCAATATCAATTGAATGCAAAAAATAAAAGTTTTTGTAAGCCAAAATTATGTAGCACAAAACGATGTCGAAATATTTGCACAAAACTATGAAATATAATTTTTTTGTCTTACTCCTCTTAAAATAAAATAATCGCAGCAGCGAAGCTTGGGAATTGGAGTGCAGCCGCAATGATTGGTGTTACAGCACAAACGATTGAATCGTCGTTATTTGTGTATCACCAAAATCTGATAGATAATGCAAATGGCAAACGACGCAATGAAAGCTCAACAGCGCTGTTCCGATACTACAAATTTTCGCATTTTTCATTGCAATTGCATTTGACTTCTATCAATTGTGTCTCTGTATCTACATAATGCAAATGACGCTGCAACAATAGTTTAAGCGATGAGCCAAATCACTTTGAGATTGTCTGCTCTGAATGTGCCCGTGGCTAATGGAATGCACTTTATTGCAAAAAAAATTGTCTGTCCATAGTTTCGTTCCCTTGTCTGCTCTGCTTTTTTTATGGGCCATTGAGGCATGTCCTTTTAAGTTGCATGACCAGGCATCACGTTATAATGAGTTATATTGTATGTGCATATAATGGCAAAATATTTTAAATTAACTTTTGTGGTTGACCGCACTGAACACTTAGCAGCTACTAACTTTATGAAATCAGAGACAAACATACGCCCACTTGGAAAGCGTGTCAGCAGAGAAATTTCTACTCACAACTGTGGGGCCTGAAAATTTCGCCAATATTACGTAATGTTTTCCGTAACAAATTGAAGAAGAAGCTACAGATACAACTACCAATACCAGCATTGGCACAAGCACTCGCGTTGTATGTGCTGCCTTTTCCAAGCTGGATAAAGATGCCAAGAAAATGGGTTTGGCGGTTAACGAGGACAAGACGAAGTACCTCCTGTCATCACACAACGAAACAGTACGTCACTGTTGACAGCTACAAATTCGAAGCAGTTAAGGACTTCGTTTGGCTAAGTAGGCAATTGAAAAGAAAAGTCCTCTATCGCGTTAGCGAGGGAGAGTATCGACGGAGATTTAATGATGAGCTGTACGAGCTTGACGCAGACTTCGACATTCTTCAGCGAATAAAGTTCCAGCGTGTGCCTTGGGCAGGCCAAGGCGCGAGAACGGATGAAGGTGCTCCGGCCCAGAAAGTATTTCTATAGAATCCCGCTAAAGTCAGAATAAAAGGGAGACCCTGCGCTGCGTTCTGAAGGTCAGGTGGGCAGCGAAACTGCCTCTCTAGGCATGAAACAGAAACACCGGCCGCGCTTAGACGGTTCCGCGCCAATTACAAAGGTACAAGAACATTATATAATATGTTACAGATACAAAATAAAAACAATCGTAGTGCCTCTTGCGGCAGTACACACTGTAGAACATGTATACATACATACATATGTACATATTGGGATATTAAAATGTCTGGGCGCCCACCTTTCGCTTAGAAAGTGTGTAAAATGTGGCGGAGTTGGAGTCGACAGATTGACAATTAACTGTGTAATTGTAAAAGTCAATTATGCTCATCACAAAACGTTCATGCATACGTAAGTCAGTCATAAAACTCTAGCCCAATAGACAGACAAGAACAAAACCAAAAACCGAAGCCAAATAGAAACATAAATTTGGGTGGTGGGTATGGAAGAAGAGTCGTAAGAGTGGGGTTGTGGCTTTTGGAAGACTTTGAGTTTGACTTTTAAGTTTGACAGCTGCATTGCAACAAAATGAGTTATGAATTTTAAGTGTTGCACGTGGCTTATGTATATTAGCGTGCTCGATTGGATACACATCTGCACATATGTTTGTAGGTGTTATTATACCCAGAAGTGCTAAGAAATATTTTCACCTAATTTAGATTTGATATCGATGGATTGACTATTTCCAACATACACACAATCAGTGCTAAGTTTTACGTTTGTCCTTTTATTATTTAGAGAATCATATTTCAAATTAAAAGTTATTGTTGTAATTGTTAAATTATATTTATTCATAACAAGTGGCATATATTCACTATTAGCATATGAATCTAGTTGTACAAGATTTCGTGCAGAAAAATTCTTTATAAAAGTAATTACACTGCTCTACAGCCAAAAAATACTCTGAACGCAACCATCCTTTCTATATGTAAAATCGGTCGCTGATTCCGAAAATCGGGTTCATTTTTAATTCTATGGGAAGGTTTTTGAGATATCGGCAATTTACCGTTATTTGGCCAATGTGTCCACTTAATCCTGTATATCTCTTTAACACAGTCAGTTATATTCCTTAGGGTGACACCAAACGAAAGAAAATTAAATTTCCTTTTCACGGCTCCTATAACATTTTTCTCTAACTCTTATAGTTTCTGAAATATTGACGATTAAATTTTAATTTTTTCGATTTTTTACGATTTTTTGAAGAAAAAATTGACTTTGTCAGGCAATATCTTTAAAACCAATACTTTTACCTTCGGTTTTACTCCTTTTCATGAAGCTCTATTCTATTACCAAAAAAATAAGCTATCAACGATGAAAATCCATTGTAAAATGGAAAAGTTATAGGCGATCAAGTAAATACAGCCAGGTCGCGCAATGCCTCGTCAATATTTCAGAAACTATAAGAGTTAGAGAAAAATGTTATAGGAGCCATGAAAAGGAAATTTAATTTT
Organism: Urophora cardui; assembly: GCA_960531455.1. Taxonomy (NCBI): domain Eukaryota; kingdom Metazoa; phylum Arthropoda; class Insecta; order Diptera; family Tephritidae; genus Urophora; species Urophora cardui. The sequence continues at coordinate 90,159,234 of OY482671.1, read as the reverse complement.
CTTTCGTTTGGTGTCACCCTAAAGAATATAACTCACTGTGTTAAAGAGTTATACTGGATTAAGTGTGCCCATTGGCCAAATAACGGTAAATTTCCGATATCTCAAAAACCTTCCCATAGAATTAAAAATGAACCCGATTTTCGGAATCAGCGACCGATTTTACATATAGATAGGATAGTCACGTCCAAAGTACAGACAAAAAATTTCATTTTGTGATTTTTATACTCAGCTGTACTAGTACACAGAGTATTATAGTTTTGATTTCCTAACGGTGGATTGTAACAGAATGAAATAATCGAGATAGATATAGACTTATATATATCAAAATGATCAGGGTGAAAAGAGAAATCGATTGAGCCATGTCAGTCCGTCTGTCCGTCTGTCCGTCCGTCTGTAAACACTCTAACTCGTGCAAAAATTGAGATATTTTGATGAAATTTGAAATGAAAGTTGGTATCAAGACAGGAACGTATGGTATTGAAAATGGGCGAAATCGGACCATGACCACGCCCACCTCCCCTATATAGTAAAAATCTGAAATTTTGTATCTCAGTCACTAATAGAGCTAGAGTGATAAAATTTCACACACGTATTGAGCTCAGGCCCTTATGAAGAAATATGGTGAAACTTTGGAAAAGGGGCTGTGCCACGCCCACTTATTAAGGGGCAAACATTGAAAGTTTTATGAGTCATAACTCAGAAACCGTTGAAGATATATCGATGAAATTTGGTAGGCGTGATATAGTTACTTAGACAAATGTTTGGACGAAAAATTGCCAAAATCGGTTGACGGCCACGCCCACTTTTATATATGGGTATTATAAAGTGACCTAATAAAAGCATTTTAAGCGATATCTCTGTCAAATATAAAGATATATCATTGAAATTTTATGGATGGTGTCCAACTATGGACATAAAACAAAAAATAAAAAATTTTTGAAAAATGGGCGTGGCACCGCCTCCTTTTAGAAGCAGGAATATACGAGATTTCTGAGCCCATAACTCGACAAATAATCGATATATTATGACGAAACTTGGTCTATACACTTTCACTACTTGTAGTAATACATGTTCAAAATTTTAGCGAAATCGGTTGACGACCACGCCCACTTTTATATATGGGTATCATAAAGTGGCCTAATAAAAACATTTTAAGCGATATCTTTGTCAAATATAAAGATAATTCATTGAAATTTTGTGGCATGAGTTCTACAATAGATCGGAAACAAAAAATAGAAAAATTTCGGAAAATGGGCGTGGCACCGCCTCTTTTCAGACAAAGGAATCAACGAGATTTCGGAGCCCATAACTCGACAAATAATTGAGATATTATGACGAAACTTGGTTTATACACTTTTATAACTTGTGTTAATAGACACGCAAAAATTTATTGAAATCGGTTTATGACCACGCCTACTTTTTAACAAAGATATTTCTGGAACACCCTTTGGGAATTTGTAACAAAACTTCTTTGTAACTAGAAGTCATAAAGGAATGAAATTTTGCACAAAGAATAATATTCATATGCTTAGTTGGATGACTGATAAAAATGTTGAAAATGGGCGTGGCTACGCCCACTTTATGCGGCATTCGCTTTATATAAAATACACCCTATATCGAACAAACGCAAACAAACAATGAAAGCATACAGCTGAGTATCTAATGTTCGATTCCACTCGAACTTAGGCTTCCTTACTTGTTATTAAGAAAATTGACATATGTACATATCTGTGTGTTTGTAAAAGTTGTGGCAAGTATGAATTAAGTGGTAACCAAATGAGAGGCGTAACGGGGCGTCACCCAAAACTGCGGCCACTTCGAAAGCACTTACATACGTGGAACACAACGCAATAACATACACAATAACAACAACAAAAACAAGAACCTTTAAGCATATACAACAACAAAATATAATAATAACAAGTAAGGGAGCATAAGTTCGAGTGGAACCGAACATTAGATACTCAGCTGTATGCTTTCATTGTTTGTTTGCGTTTGCTGGAAACACGGTGCATTTGATATAAATTGGGTCCGCATAAAGTTAAAAAGTAGGCGTGGACATAAACCGATTTCGCCAAAATTCTGCACGTGTATTACCACATGTGATAACAGTGTTTGTGCCAAGTTTCGTCACACCCTGCAAAAAATGCGACTAATCCGGGATGTGCCCGGGTTCACTCGCAAGTGAGCATGCGACTAATACTTGTGGTCTCTTTATATGAAATGAAGTGTTCCTTTTTGTTTGGGCATGTCCTATGGGGAGTCTAATTGTATCCTTTTATACATGAACGAGAACGAAGGTAGACTACTCCACTTTGATGCCAATCGGATATCGAATGGAAGTTGTACCCTTTTATACCTGAACAAAAGTATATTTCGAAGCTCGTTTATAACCTTTTCAGCACAATTGTCAACAATTAGGCTACTTTTTTAACTTTCCGGGTACAATTGAGCAGTAATTCTAGACCAATTGTAACCGAAAGAGAGGAGTCCAGGCAAACTTCTTTCGAGATTAATCACACAATTTTTTACAAGAAATATCTCAATTATTTGTCGATTTATGGGCTCCGAAATCTCATATATTCCTTTGTCTAAAAAGAGGCGGTGCCACGCCCATTTTCGAAAAGTTTTCAGTTTTTTATTTTATGTCCGTAGATGGACTCATGAATAGGGAATCTAAAAATATGCAAATGCATATTGCATATGCAAATGCATATTTAGACCTAAAATGCATATTTACGGTCAAAATGCATTTCATGCTTATTTTGGCATATTTTGGCACTTATCGAAAAATATTAAGTTGGCAACATCTTATCTGTGGTTAATTCAGATAGTTGCTTATACATACAAACAAGGCTATTTAACTATTGATCTGGGCCCCGGAGCGGAACATTTTCCCTTATAAAAATTCACCACGACAAACACTAAGGGCCGTTTACTCAACCTCTGATTAACGCTAACCGGAGGACAAAGGTCCGGTTAAGCTATGGACAGCATTATCGACGATATGTTAAATACATGGTTTGATGAAGTCGATAATGATGTTTAACCGAACTTTAACCGTGGTTAGCGTTAATCAGAGGTTGAGTAAACGGCCCTAAGTTCTTGTATGCTGATCAGAGCCTCGAAGCAAACCCAGAGTAAAAAAAACGTTACTCGATGCTACACGGTCAATATTAGTCGTTTTCCCATATAAGAGCTTTTTCTCGGAAAACCGCCAAAAATTCACACTGGAAAATATATTAAAGCATACAATAGTTCAATGCAACCCTGCGCAATATTAATGGAATGGTTTCGTCTGCTTTGTAAAAAGATCTCATGTATTTACATAAATACAAATCTAAAATTAATTTAAGGTATTATATAGTATTTAAAAACAAATTTTTTAAATGGGGAAATGTGAATTGTACGCTACAGTTCTTACATTATTATTTTGCAAAATTCGTTAAATAAAAATCTAAGGTTGAAATGAAATACATACTTTTTTTGATCATATTTCAGGTATCTTTTAGGCATATATGCATATAATGAGATTTTTTCGTGCATATTTACGAGCATATTTCAGTTATTTTTCGGGCATAGCATGCATATTTTGAAATTTTTCGTGCATATTTTTAGCTTCCCTACTCATGACACAAAATTGCAATGGTATATTTTCATATTTGACAAAGATATCGCTTAGAATCGTCAACCGATTTTGGGAATTTTTCATCCAAACATTTACCTAATTAAGTACATTAAGTTCATAAAAATACTTACATAAATGATTGCGCAAGTTGGAGTGTTTACATACGGACGGACGGACGGGCGGACGGACATGGCTCAATCGATTTCTTTTTTCACCCTGATCATTTTGATATAAATAAGTCCATATTTATCTCGATTATTTCAAGGCATTACAATCCACCGTAATGTGATTAAAACTATAATATTCTGTGTATTAGTACAGCTGAGTATAAAAACTATGACAACCAATAACAAACATATGCTGGATGAATGACTGACTGCTGTCTCTTCGGAATTTCGTTAGAAGTGTACAACAGCCACAACAACAAACACGAAATAAACTTAAATTTGTGCTTTTTGTGGGACTGCGCTGCATTCTGAGGTGAAATGTGAAATGTGGAATGGCTCTTTAGGTTTTTATTGCTTGTAATTGCAACGCCAGCACCACCCCATCTCATGGTTTGTGGCACCAACATATAAACACCAAGTGATTCATGCTCCCGATTGATGGCGGTGATAATGCGTCAATGTGTCAATGAGTTTATGCATAAACGCCACCAACTAAATGCCTCCTCCACTCATGTCTTAATGAACTTTAATTGTTTTTTTTTTTTTTTGTCTTTTAAGAAAATTTAAAAACTTACAACAAATATTTTTGCTCATAAACTTTTCATAAAAGAAAATAAGCCCTTGAAACGGGAGCGCCGCGCGTTTTACATAATCCAGACATGTCGTCAGTCACATTTGTTGTTTTTGTGATTTTTATTTCCCTCTTTTGTTGAAGTTTTAACAGCTTCTTGTCAATTCTTTTGTATGCTTTATGAGTTTATTTTAACAGAAAATACATACATACATATGTACATATGTAAATTATTGTTATTATTTTTTTTTTTAGTGAGAAGGCTTTTCATTCATACATATCAGGTTTGGGCAAGCTGCATTCAATTAGGATTGTATCCAGCCTTGCAGCCCCCAATCAATGATGAGTGGTAGTGCCAAATTGATTTGCATTACCATTCAGTAGGGAATGGGAATGCAAATTTGGTTTTAGCTACAAAGATGCCACGTTACAAGTTTCCAAAGCGAGTTTTAGATTTTTTTTAAAGTAGGCGTGGTTACAAACCGATTTTGCTAAAATTTTACTACAAGTAATAAAAGTACACCAAGTTTCGGCGTAATATCTCAATTATTTGTCGAGTTATGGGCTCGGAAATCTATTTTCCAAAATTTTTGTGTTTTTTGCTTTATGTCTGTAGTTGAACTCATGCCACAACCTTTCAATGAATTATCTTTATATTTGGCAAAGATCACGCTTAAAATGTTTTATTAGTCCTATTTATAGTTACACATATATAAAAGTGGGCGTGGTCGCCAACCGATTTGGACAATTTTTCGTTCAAACGTTTGCCTTAGCAAGTAAATAACGCTTTCCAAATTTCATCTATATATTTACTACGCGAAGTCGATACGGTATACGGTTTCTGAGTTATTTAGGATTTGAAAACTTTCAGAATTTATCCTTTCATAAGTGGGTGTGGCACCACCCATTTTCGAGAATTTCAATTTACTTCTTTATAACGGCGTAAACTCATTGCATGTATGAAATTTCATCCATTATCACTTTTTGCGTGTTTTTCGATATATACTATATAGGGAAAGTGGGCGTGGTTATAATTCAATTTCGCCCATTTTCAGTAACACCCGTCCCTGTCTAGTTAGGAATCTCTGTACCAAATTTCATCAAAATATTTCAATTTTACTATGTGTAGATGAGTATAATCATTTGTGGGAAAATGTGCTAAGTCCACCAAAAAAAAAAAAAAAAAAAAAAAAACATAGAAAGCAAATGTGCTAATTCCTAAAGAAGCTCATAACTTTGTACAAGCTTTATCTCAAAATGTGCCGGTAACTGGTATTTTAGCACGACCACCTGAGGAAGAAAACTGCATTTTTAGATTTTTAAAATATTAACAACAAAAAAAGTTAGGAGGTTTTAGCCTCTCCTGAAAAGTTACCATGAATGGACTTAGCACATTTGCTCACGAGTCCAACGATATACATATGTATGTATATACCTAAGTAAAATTGTGTGCTCAATTATACATATCAGATGAAAACACATGTTTTAGCAATCTTTATGCCAAACATCATTTATATTCATCACGTCTCAGTTGGCAAATCGACATTACGACTATTTATAATCAGCTAATTACAGGGTCATAAATATTCATACATACAACAACTTACAAAGTATTCACGATCATGCACATACATACAGACATATGTATATGTGGCAGATACATACAAAGCATGATTTAATATATAATACAATGGCGCTATTATAACTCTGACGAGTTTTATGGCCGAGCTTCTCTCCCAATTCGAGGTGTGCTCCTTTTTGTTTTTCCTACTAATTGGGTGGACCTACAGTTTTATGCCGGCTCCGAACGGCGAATGCATTTTTTGTGAGAAGCTTTTTCATGGCAGAAATACTCTCGGAGGGTATGCCGCCCACTGCCGAGAGGTGACCGGTGCTCTTAAAAAACCCAATAATTGGATTTTTACTAATTAGAAAAATTTGATTGGCTCGGACCGTGGTTTGAACCCGAGACCTCTGGAATAGCAGGCGAGCACTCTACCCACTGCACCGCAGCGGCCACCCACTGCACCACAGCGGCCAGCATGATTTACAAGTAGACTATTTTCCAAATGTCTACATCTGTTTGTACATTTTCCATTGGGGCCACGGAGCCAAGGGGCCATTGGCAGCTCATGACCGTGACCACCGCATCAAGCAACAAGCGACACAAGAGGTCTTTCAAAAAAATACGAATTAAAAGGATCAAAACGAAAGAAAACTTTGGGAAACTCAAGAAGCTGAAAGTAACCAAAGCAAGTTCGCTTTGCGCTACCAAACTCATAGCTGAGGAGTTGCAAACAAAAGCTGGGGAGGCACAAACATAGACCGTTGTAGTTCGCATTAGACATTGAGTGTGTGCGTGCTCTCTGTGCCATTCCCTGATACCGACGGAGCAGACGGACATGTGAACCAATTAAAATGCGATTAAGTGCTAAATTGTGGGTCTCTTGTCTGCAACGTCGAGTATCTGTCGACAATATTTGGCTAGAATGAGCGATACTGCAGCAACACTGCGGACTACGGCTGTGTGAATTCAGCATTGCAATTTATTTTATACGCAAGTTTTTTGTTTGCAGAAACATACATACATAAGTAATTTTTCTATCACATACACGTACAAAATTTTTTGTTTGTTTATTTTCCTTTTATTTTTGCATCTTTGTTTGTATGCTTCGCGGTAAATGGCCAAATGTTTAGCAGACAATTACATATGTACATTAGGGTGGTCCACGTATATATGAAAAAAAAAATTTTTTCTTAGAAATTTCACGCTAACTCAATTTTTTGTTACCCATACTTAGTAAACTTTAAATTTCAAATTGAAGGAAAATTGGTTGAAAGGAACAGGGTGCTCATCGATGTTATATTTTTAAAAATTCTCGAAAACTGCTTTATTGTAAATAAAAAGGCTTTATTTTAACACAATATATTTTTTATAATTTTATTTTGGAAAGAAAATATGTAAATATAATTCATATAGTATTATTCAAAACATATTTGTAAAATATAATTCATGTATTTAATATTATTCAAAACATATTGAAACATTACTGGGTTTTGTTTGAAACTATTTCTATAAGGGATTTCATACCAGGTTTACGATTTAATTCAACAACTTGCAGCAGAAATTGCTTCTCGTCTTCGTCTTTCGTTAGAGACTTTCTAAATTCTTCGAACAGTTTTACACCTCTTTCTGCAGTGTCATTGAACACGCGTAAGTGTTTGATTCGTGTTTTTCCCTCAAGGTAATCCAAATTGTCATTCCATGTTTCAGGAGAAAGTTGCAGGAAAGAATCTCTAAGATTTAATTTGGAAAGTGTTTCTGCCGTCCTTTTTGTGGCGAAATCACCCAAAGTAGATTGAGGAGTTAACATTTGGGGACTATCTCTTACTTTTCGTGGCCCTGGTTCAACATTCATTCCTCGAATGATTTCTTCTTTTTGTAAACAAGTCAGATTGTCGGAAAATAGAGGGAGCCCGATAAGCCCGATAAATACCACAAGTGACATTCCAAAACACTTCTTGCTGCATTTCCAATTTCAGAGTCCATTTCTTCATATGCCTTGAGGTTTTTCCATAACTGCAAGTCACAATAGGGTGCTTCTGCTGCCAATGGGGCTTGTACCCACGCTTGGGTGTAAATCATTGCACCAAATTTCACAAATCGGGAAATTTGCTTTTCTTCTTCGTTTGTCAGATTGAACTTGTTCTTTTGATTTTTAAACAAAAATATTTTAAAGGCATAAAGTAACTTGGCCATCCATCGTGCATGATGTATGGGCCCAGGGGCTCGCCAATGAATTTTGGTCGGAGGTTTATTTAAAACGACCAACGTAAGTTCGACGAGCTCATGGTAGTCATATCGAGTGTTTTCTAACGTATCACTTCTTTCAATCACTGCTAAAGTATTTTGAACCAGTAAGTTAGAAGCTGAACTTAAATCAAGGGTTGTGTAACTATCTCGCGAAATATTTTCCCAGGCCTCCTTAAATCTTTTAAAAATGGGATTTATGGGGATACAGACGGCCCAAAGCACAAATTAAACACTTTGGAAAGAATTATTTCGAGCACATGATGGCGACATGCTAGCCATAATAAGTGGCGATCAAGCTTTATTTCGAGTAAAGCACATGCTCCACTTTTAAAACCTGTATTTGAAGATGCAGTGTCAGAACTCATAGAACTAACTTGACCTTTTAATTCCCACTCCTCCAAAAGTTTACACACGGCACTTGCAATTTCTTCCCCCGTTCCAGCCTTCAATTTGGGAACACCCAGCAGTTTTTCACCTCCATCTCCAGACACGAGTATAGGTAGCCGCTCCACTGTTTTGTTATTATTATCAGGCAAACGCTTTCCGTCCCAATGCACAACTAGCGGATATTCTGTCGTGAATGAAGCTTTAATTTCAGCATGGAACTCGATTCTTGCTTTCTTTCTTTCTCGTCGAATCGAGCTTCTGGAAACTGGAAGTGCTGACGGGTTATAACCAAGTGAAGCAGCAATTGGAATGATCAGTTTGGCTGCCTTACGATCTGATATATTGTTGCGATCCATAGCACTTAATACATGCGATGTGAGCACTTTACTTGTGGATGGCAAATCGTCTGAAGTCAAAGCCGAGCCTTCTTTCGGTTTTTTTTGCATTATTGGTATGTAATCGTCATTTTCTTAATTCAAGTTGGTTTGATGTTACCGAGGTAGAAACTGCATTTTGATTTGCCTTCTGACGCAGCTCTTCCGCCCTTAACTTACGTTTTCGTCAGCGTTCATTTACTTTATCAGCCTTCTTATCAAAAGAAGTCATCACCATTTTTCGGTCCTGCCTTTGATCGATTAAAAATGTTCGATCTTCGTCAATTTTTATCATATCGAGGGCATCCGCTCGTGCGATATCAAATAGTTGGTTTAGTTCCTCAAAAAATGATTTTCCCCGTCTTTCTGGCTTTGAGAAGCTCTGGATTTGTTCTTTTTCAAAAGCAACCATTTATTGTGTATTCTTTCAAGCTTATTAATACAGTTCCTCGCCTCATTTGTTGGTATAAATGCCTTGTCCCAAACTTCTATTAGTTCCTCAATCACATAATGTGCCGCATTTCGAACACTTTTTATACTCAGCTGTACTAGTACACAGAGTATTATAGTTTCGATTTCCTAACGGTGGATTGTAACAGAATGAAATAATCGAGATAGATATAGACTTATATATATCAAAATGATCAGGGTGAAAAGAGAAATCGATTGAGCCATGTCCGTCCGTCTGTCCGTCTGTCCGTCTGTGCGCACGATAACTCGCGAAAAAATTGAGATATTTTGATGAAATTTGAAATGTAAGTTGGTATCAAGACAGGAACGGATGGCATTGAAAATGGGCGAAATCGGACCATGACCACGCCCACCTCCCCTATATAGTAAAAATCGGAAATTTTGTATCTCAGTCACTAATAGAGCTAGAGTGATAAAATTTCACAGACGTATTGAGCTCAGGCCCTTATGAAGAAATATGGTGGAATTTTGGAAAATGGGCTGTGCCACGCCCACTCATTAAGGGGCAAACATTGAAAGTTTTATGAGTCATGACTCAGAAACCGTTGAAGATATATCGATAAATTTTGGTAGGCGTGATATACTTACTTAGGCAAATGTTTTGACGAAAAATTGCCAAAATCGGTTGACGAACACGCCCACTTTTATAAAACATTTTAAGCGATATCTTTGTCAAATATAAAGATAATTCATTGAAATTTTGTGGCATGAGTTCTACAATAGATCGGAAACAAAAAATAGAAAAATTTCGGGAAAATGGGCGTGGCACCGCCTCTTTTCAGACAAAGGAATCAACGAGATTTCGGAGCCCATAACTCGACAAATAATTGAGATATTATGACGAAACTTGGTTTATACACTTTTATAACTTGTGTTAATAGACACGCAAAAATTTATTGAAATCGGTTTATGACCACGCCTACTTTTTAACAAAGATATTTCTGGAACACCCTTTGGGAATTTGTAACGTGACATCTTTGTAACTAAAAGTCATAAAGGGATGAAATTTTGTACAAAGAATAATATTCATATGCTTAGTTGGATGACTGATAAAAATTTAGAAAATGGGCGTGGCTACGCCCACTTTATGCAGCACTCGCTTTATATAAAGTACACCGTGTTTCCATCAAACGCAAACAAACAATGAAAGCATACAGCTGAGTATCTAATGTTCGATTCCACTCGAACTTAGGCTTCCTTACTTGTTTTTATTCTCAAGAGGTCGTGAAAACGCAAAAGTGTTTGTCTGAGAGTTGGAAGTTGATTAAAGCGAGTTAACGGTTGCAAATCTCGTACACCGAGAATGAAAATTCCGTCTTTTTGACGTGTTGAGCAGGCCATTATTTTCACTAATATTTTTAGAAATATTTATTAAATGCTCGCATACTTAATTATTATTTTTTTTTTAAATCATTTCAAACACTTACCGATAAAAATAGTTATTTAGGACCAATACCTTTTTATATTATGTAATCTCCCACTTTATTTTTATGAAAACGCGGATTTACATATGCACATCTGCACTCACTGCACTTTGTAAAAATTAAACCGAACACCTGATTGGTTGTTCGCTACATTTTTTACTGAAAATGCGGCGCTGCCAAATTTTATGTTTTAGAACGTTCCATTTTCTAGTATCGGTATCGGTTTGAATGACAGGTGGCGCTGTTCAGTTATGATCGATAAATGAGTTAGTTTGAGACGATGTAAAATTTATAAAATCATGGAATGTGGTACTTTTTGGCGAAATACTTTTTTTCATTTGCGTTGAGCACCTTCTTTCACAAGTCGCAAAACTCTAAAATTTCGCATAGATAATGTGATTGATTGGGGTAACAAAATTACGGGTTAGCCTGGGTCAAAATCACAAAAAAAAAAATGTGGACCACCCTAATGTACATATGTATGTACTAGCAACATCCCACAAACAACAACATCAATTCACATTGCAGCAACAATCAATGTGGCAAATATCTACTACAATAGCCCAATGACAAGAGAAAAAGTCACCACTACTCCGTCCAGAACGTAATTCATTTATTTTCACATATGATATTCTAATTGAGGCGTTGGAGTTTGAAGTTCGACTCTAATATGTAGTTAAGCCTGGAAAAATATTTGTTAAGCAAAAGCCAACAAAGCGTCAGCAGAAGCATGTGAAAGTGAGACACACTTCCCCTTTTTATACCATGTCTCCACAGAACGTGTTTCGCTCCCTTTATCTGCATTCGCTTGCTCAATCTTCATTCAACCTCGAAACCAGTGCCGAAACTCGCTAATTTCGATACACATTTCTGAGAGCGAATGAAGAATGAAACACTTGACTCGTTCTCAATCCTCTTGCCAACCCCGATAATATCGACGCCCTCTCCAATCTATCGAAATCCCACACAGACCAAAACAAAAACGCAAAAATAAGCAAGAATACAAGCATTTAAGAAGAACAAGAATGAGAAATGTCAAACTGAATAACGATCAGCTACGTGGAGGCGGATTATTTCACGAAATGTTTTGCTACATGTTTCGTTGGCGAATCAAGTTATGTGGATACGGGCGTTTATTGTTTGGGTATCTAAATTACATCTCTTAAATACATATATACATATGTACATACATATGTAGTTAAGTTTCAAAAGCATAGTGGTAGAGAAAGCCTCACAAAGTGATCAAAAACAATAATTTTAAAAGAAAACGAAAAGTTACTTACCTAAAGGCGATTTCACCAACAACAATTTTTTGTCTGATAGAAAAGCTTCTCTTATAAAATTGGAAGACGTGTGGAATACTAGTATACAAAATGCAATTCATTATTAGACATTGAGATTTAATTAACTAAATTACAATTACAGAAACAAACTCGAAAGGCAAGTATTTACTTTAAAAATCTCGATATTTTCCTACCAATATTTATAAAACTTGGAATTAAAATTGGGTTTCTGAAGATCAGTTCAAAGCGGGACATAGGAATTTTGAAACTAAAATCATAATAAACCACAACCGTAGTTTAATTGCATCGAAATTTTCTAGCTTAGACCACCGTGTACAGACCCAGTCAATTACGCCAAGTTTTAATTTAGTTTCATTTCGCTCCATTATGCATTTGTTCATTTTTCCGGCTAAGCAAAATAAACGATTTATTCAAAATATGTATTTTGTTCCTCCAACTTTTTTTGTAGCTGTCGTTGTAGTTGCTTTTATTTTATTGTCTGCTCTATGTTGACAGTTAATAAATGCTGTTTGTTCCACGTCGTCCTTTCAACTCAACAATGTGTGCTGCTTTGATATATTGCTGCTACTCGTTTATTGTTGTTAAATTTTGTTGCCTTTGTTGCATTGCTTTTGTTGTTGTTGTTGTTTTTCATATTGCTTCTGCCGCACAAACATAAGTACGTTCATACATATGTTTGTATGTAATGTGTTATGGAAATAATATCCTCAATTGCCCATAGACACTTGGCCATTTGGAAATAATTTGTGGAATGCTCTTGAAGAGCAAGAAGCTGTTGATGAAGTCCATTATCATCGGTGTTGGAACGTCATTTCAAAAGTAAAAATTTACCAACACATATATGTATGTATATGAGCACATGTAATACTTATGTATGTATGTATGTATGTATATATCTTAGACATATATAAGCTTGTGGTAAGTTCTCAACACTATTTGTTTAACCTCTACTCCTGATCCCCATCATAACATGCATGCACCCCCTTGCCTACGTAAGATTGCTATTGGTGTTCATTGCGGTCAGTATACATGACCGAATGATAACTTTGCTTTATTCTTCCACATTTAATATTCAGTTATGATATATGTATGTAATTATTGTGCTCGTCTGTTCAAACTATTTACAGTGGTTCACATTTCTCGATTATGTCTTAAAACATGACCTTGATTAATATAGTGAACTTACTCGCCAGTGGCGTAGTAAGATAATTTTTCGGGACCGGAATTTTGTGGACCGATTGTTCCCGAAAGAGACCAATCCGAGACAAATCTCTTTCGGGATTCATCGCACATTTTTTTGCAGGGTTAATACAGATTTTTTATATTTTATTTCTTTTATTAATATTTTGGTCATCGTACCATTTGTAAAAAAATTGTTCTGTTAGACTTATGCCTATATGACACTACATTTTTTCCCTGGTTTTTTTGGTTTTGAAAATCCACCGAAAGTCAAAATACAAAAACAATTCTCCTGTAGGTTGAAAAGAGACAAATACTCCCTCAAAAGCAATTTGATTGACATTAAACTTCAAACTAAATCAAAATAATATTTATTTCAAAAATTAATTTTTTTGGAAATTTGAATTTAAATTACTGAAATAAAAAAGTAATGAAACCCAAAGGGAAGGATAGCTGTGCATTCCATGTTATAAAGGGAAGCCAGTACGCAATATAATTTTTCTTCCGGACTTCTTCTTTACCCTTGCGGCCAAAGCAGAAGCTTACAAGTGGCAAATTTAAAATTTGTATTTCCATATATTTTTTATTTTAAATATAATTTATTTTCTAGTTGTCAAATTGAAACAATTCTCAGAAAAAATGACCGAATGCCAAAAAACCTACGGAAATACAAGCTGGCTCGTTGGTTTTTAATCGCCTAGATCAGCCATGGGCGATTGAGCCCATATGGGTATTTACCCGTACGGGTCGCGTCGGCTCATTGCATGGCGATGGTGAAATAGGTAAATGTACCAGCTGGTGGGGAGAAGGACGAACTCAAACTGAGCAAATGGTTTCCACACTTGGTAATTAATTCCAAAATAGGTATTTTTTTGCGGTTGGTAATTTGGTAACTTTCAAATGATTTTAGTATTTTTCTTTTTCAATATGATAAAATTATTCTTAGGTATACTTAATTTGTTAATGTTAAAAATGTTTTTTTTTTTTAATTTCTACTAAAGCTATGACCAAAGAAAAATCAAACGAACTACAAACAAAATTCATTCATAGATGTGATTTACGTTTCAGATAATTTTTTTTGTAAACCAAAGCAGGTGTACTTCTTTTAAGTTTCTTTTATCATTCGAATTATGAAGGCGATAATTTATTAGTCTGTTTGTAATTTTTTGGTTATTTTGTTGGGAATTATTATCAAAATTTTTTTAGGATAGTGGCAACCAATATCAACCAATATTGAGCGCGCTAATGCAAATTCGGTATTGAGAACAAGAGAGCATATATATATATACATATGTACATTAAGGTGGGGCGAATTTTTTTTTTTTGGAAATTCAATTTGTTCCAAAGCCAGAACGGCACCTTCCTAGCCCAGAAATAAGCCTGTAAAATTTTATTGACCTACTCGCATGTATTTTCCTTTAAATTTGGTATACATTTTATATATGAAAAGTAAGTTGGGTAAAAGGGGGTTGACCCCCGCTGGGGGGTGTTATGGAACGCACTGTAAAATGTATATGAGATTAAAGGGAATGAAAATACCTATCGAATGGTATAAAAATATTCGAAATCGGTTCAGTAGTTTTTAAGTAATTGCAATTTAAAGAAAGCATAATATAAACTTTGGCCTTTAATAACTTTTGTTGTTGTTGTTTCCAAAAAAAAATTCATTTTAATACTCAGCTTAGCCATGTTTATCAATCCTCATACTTGGTTTTTTGCTTTTATAATTTTCAAAATTTCATATTTGTACCAGATCGTGCTATTAACTTTGCGGGGCTGGGGGCAGTTCAAAATGTTATCCTATGGCCATAAAATTTTGTGGGGTTCATTAAGGCAACTTTTCATTGGTACGTTCAAAAAAAAAAAAAAAAAAAAAAAGTTCCATATGTTCTCACTCCACCTTAATGTACATGCCAAAAGCACAAAGCACACTTGCTTCAATAACGAACACAACACAATATTCTGAATCGATACTTAGTAGTGAGAATCAGTGTTATTTATTTGTTATGAAATTTTATGGTCATAGATGAAAATTAAGGGCTTTATTTAAAAAATATTGTTGCTTTAGTATAGTAGCTTACTTCCATATTTAGCGAAGTAGACATAAATTGGGTTTTTTAAATTATGACACTAATGAAGTAAATGGCATCGGAGTTCGAAAGCAAGAGAGCGAGAAAGACACTGAAAATTAGCGATTGTACTATCAATATATCGATTCGTGGTAATGTTGTCCACACTATCGATATTTTATATCGCTACTGATGCTACGATATTATTTTATTGTTATTATAATATGCACTGTTCTTTTTACTTCTATAATTTTTTGTTCTTTTAATTAAACTAGGAGTTCCCGCTACTGTCGAAAATCGACAGTTTTCTGGTAGTTCCATAATGCAAAAATATTTTTAACTTTATGATATTTTTTATTAAAATTTATCTTTATTTGATTCAAAACCCATTTGTAGTTCAAGCACGTATTTTCCAATCGATTTTAATGAAAATCAAAATGGATCTATTCTCAAGAATTCCCTTTCTAATGATGGTCTAACTTTTAAAATCGGCTCAATGGAATCGCCGAAAGGTCGCGGGCAAAATTCATGTTAGCGTATTAATATATAGATTTGTATTCAACTGCGTATAAGAACCACGTAGACATTTTATAAGATTTTTATCAAAATAAATGAATAATAAAAGGATAGTATCGATATTATCGATGGTTTCTCGTTAAACTATCGAATATATCGAATAGCCGTCTATCGACAGTTTTGCAGCTCTATGTACACTTGTACAGCATTGCCGCTGGGGCCACTAAAGTGGCAATTTGAACCTTTTTTAAGAGCCAGGCCACCGGAACCCAACTTTTTGAAAATATGCAATATTTGAACCTTTTTAAAAATTTGGGCCACTTTTGGTCCTTTTTTACTTTCAAACCTATAATGTAATAAATATTTTTTAATTTTTTTTTCTTAAATATAAAAAAGCTTTTTTACGTTTGTTTTTACATGGCCGTTTTCTGCTACGTTTGCTGGTATGTAGATTGTAATAAAAGGAAAATTGAGAATTAAGCGAAACAAAGCTGACGGCGGTGGTAGCTCAATGGGATGCCATTGGATTACCAATCGAAACGACTTAAGTCCGATCCTCGGTTGAGGCCGCCGGAAGAAGTCTGATGAGGGGATGCGGTGGTCTCCGAAATGGATCCATAACCTCTACCAAAAAATTTTTTTAAATTTTTCTTAATTAAAAACTGGCCAATAGCTCATATAAAATTATCATAAAAAAGCCTCTTTGTTACCTTTTCACTTTTCATTAGCAATTCTCCGCTGCGAAGGAAAACCCCGAAAAAGTTATTTGGGAGTAAAAATTTTTAGAATGCAAGAAAATTGTTTTAACAAACCGAAATAGAAGAGTTTTCGCACAACGTGGGGGAATGAAAAACAACTTAAATGAGAACTAGTTGTGAATTTGTTGCAAATATGTTAACGCTGCCAGCAGTGCATCAGCAGAAAGATTATTTTCAAAACTTTCACTATTTAAGACCAAGGGTACAAACCGCTTGCAAATTGCTTTAAGCATTAAATAAACCACAAAAATATATAAAAATGTGTTTCTAGCTAAAAAAAATTTGGGAAACACTTTTTTTACTTTTTTCGGCCACTTTTCGAAATTTTTTAGCGGCAACACTGCACATTTTATTATTGGTGAATTCCTCTCTCTATATAAAACAATGTGGTTTTCATTTTTAGTGTTTCCGTACGCGCTGTGCGATGAACATCACTTAAGGCGGAGTGTACATCAACTTCGATATCGCCTTAGCTCCCCTTTCCCCGGAAATTATGCAGTGCCTACGAAAGCCCATGATCGCCCCTCTGCTGAGTTTATGTGCCTTGCGGCGCCCATCCCTGGCCTAGATGGTATTTTGTTTGGTTTTTTTCAATATAGCTTGCTCGCTTGCACCAACGCAAAACTGTATTTGAGCATCTCCTTCACACAAAAAACCTGGTAGAATACCAGAAAAAAAACGTAGTGTCATATGGGCTTTAGTGTTGTTACATTGTTATCAGTATAAATAAAAGATTTCTGGTAAAAAAATTAAGCTTTTATACTTTGGGTGTAGTACGTATTGGGTTAATAGTGCCTAATAGAGGGTTGTCACTATGGGAAAAGAAAATCCTCGGAATGGTGTACATCATTTCCCATACTTTAACTAAAATATGTAAAAAATTATCGGAAAAAAACTAAGGTCTTTTAATTGTGGTCAGCTGTCAACTGCATTACATAAATAATATAATCCCATATTTTCATTAGGATCGTAACACTACTTCTAATTTTTTTTATTCTATTTGACAGCTGTCAACTGTCAAATTCTAAAATTTTTTTGCATAATCGAATTCAGCATTACATAAATAATATAATCCCAAATTTCCATCAAGATCGTAACATTACTTCTAATTTTTCTTGTAAAACCAGGTCTCTCCGATCACTGTGAGCCGTAGGAACGTGCAGGAACCGTAGGAAATTTACCACAAAAGAGCGAATATGAGTACAAAGAATGTAAATTGTGGTAAAATTCCTACGGTTCTTGCACTTTCCTACGGCTCAACAAATTCTACAATTATAAATAATACTTCGTGAAAAAGCGCTAAATTTCGAATTACCCATTTGGAAAATTTCTGTTCTCATTGATTTTTTCCTGAAAAAGAAATGTATGCTAATAAAGCATCTCTTAGTTAAAGATGGTTTTATGGTCAGATCAATTTTATACAAAACGAATCTTTCGGGAGGGGGGGGGGGTTTGTCCCGAAATTCCCCATCTCTCTCCCGTTACTACGTCATTGTTACTCGCCATTATGGCATAATTAAGACAAGCCATTAGCATCTAGTTAAACTTTTAAATTACATTTCTCAATTGTAAAGTGTTTCAGTGTTTCTAGACATCGGGTGTTATTGGAAGTCAAAATCTATGCGAAATATCAAGTTCACACTGAAAATCTATATATGTATATAAAATTGTAGGAGGTTTTTTTTGTGAGGAAATGGCTCAAAAAGTACTGGACGGATTTTTGCCAAACTTTGACAGTTTATTCTTTGGATAAGTCCGCACAGGCTATATTTTCCAACGCTAGATGGCGCTGGAGTCGCTATATTCGCAAAATCCGTATTTCTGATCCCATTCTGTTCGTATTTGGCACGTATGTTTGTTATGTAATAAAGAACTCGGTTACAAAAAATTAACCCGCGAGATATTGTTAATTTTTGTAACGTGTTTTTGTTATGTATACATGTAATGGAGAACTCGGGTAAAAAAAACGAACCCGGTGCATTCAGATATTAAGTTCCGCAGACAAAGTCGCGGACATCAGCTAGGCTAATATAAATTTCTAGGATGTGCTCCATTCTAGGTGTGATTTAATATTTTATAGAACAGTTTTTATAAATGAAAAATTTCATCAATGAAAGGTAAAGAAAGTATTAGTTTTCAACTTTCGTCTATTTCCGATTGATCTTTATTTTGCTGAAATTTAGAGTCTAGTTCAAATCATATAGAGAAATATAAAAAATTGTTATCTGATATAAATTTTATAGGAAACCGCATCTGTTTGCCATTAAATTTGCGCGTGTCTCCCACAACTTCTTTGACGATACATACTTTGTACGGAGAATTCGAATTTTATCTGCTTTTGCCACTTTAGTGTTCCATTTGATTGCACAAAGCTACAAAATCTACCAAACAAAAATAATAAAAAGGAAAATTAAATGAAACAAGTAAGGAAGCCTAAGTTCGAGTGGAATCGAACATTAGATACTCAGCTGTATGCTTTTATTGTTTGTTTGCGTTTAATGGAAACACGTTGTACTTTATATAAAGTGAGTGCTGCATAAAGTGGGCGCAGCCACGCCCATTTTCCAAAATTTTTATCAGTTATCCAACTAAGTATATGAATATTATTATTTGTGCAAAATTTCATTCCTTTACGAGTTCTAGTTACAAAGATTTCACGTTAAAAATTCCCAAAGGGTGTTTCAGAAATATCTTTGTTAAAAAGTAGGCGTGGTCATAAATAGATTTCAATAAATTTTTGCGTGTCTATTACCACAAGTGATAAAAGTGTACACACCAAGTTTCGTCATAATATCTCAATTATTTGTCGAGTTATGGGCTAAGAAATCTCGTATATTCCTGCTTCTAAAAGGAGGCGGTGCCACGCCCATTTTCCAAAATTTTTGTGTTTTTTGTTTTATGTCCATAGTTGGACTCCTGCATTAAAATTTCAATGATATATCTTTATATTTGACAGAGATATCGCTTAAAATGTTTTTATTAGGCCACTTTATAATACCCATATATAAAAGTGGGCGTGGTCGTCACACGATTTTGGCAATTTTTCGTCCAAACATTTGCCTAAGTAAGTATATCACGCCTACCAAATTTCATCGATATGTCTTCAACGGTTTCTGAGTTATGACTCATAAAACTTTCAATGTTTGCCCCTTAATAAGTGGGCGTGGCACCGCCCATTTTCCAAAATTTCACCATATTTCTTCATAAGGGCCTGAGCTCAATACGTGGGTAAAATTTCATCACTCCAGCTCTATTAGTTACTGAGATACAAAATTTCGGATTTTTACTATATAGGGAGGTGGGCGTGGTCATGGTCCGATTTCGCCCATTTTCAATACCATCCGTTCTCGTCTTGATACCAACTTGCATTCCAAATTTCATCAAAATATTTCAATTTTTGCGCGAGTTATCGTGCTCACAGACGGACGGACATGGCTCAATCGATTTCTCTTTTCACCCTGATCATTTTTATATATATAAGTCTATATCTATCTCGATTATTTCATTCTATTATAATCCACCGTTAGGAAATCAAAACTATAATACTCTGTGTACTAGTACAGCTGAGTATAAAAAGAGACACACGAAATAAAACTTAAAAAATTTAATCCGAAATTTCAATTGCCATTCTGCGTTGGCAGGAGTACGAGTACAAAAGCATAGAGCAGAGACATATGTACATGTACATGTATGTGCATGAGATGAGAATATTGAAATTTAATAGAATGAAAGCGGCCACTTGTTCTTTTGCGACAGTAAAAATATACATGATGATAAAAATAACGAATCTGCCCGGGAAAAAAATAACAACCCAGTAGATCGGCTGTACCGGTGCAACGCTAACGAATTTGTTGCGCCTCGAAGTGTAAGGGCTGACGAAAAGTAGTAGTGAACATCCATAGTGCAAGGTGGTTACTTATTTCGCCACTCCAGCAATTTACATTTTAAGTATTTTTGAGTAGGAGAGAAGCACGGCTGGCGGAATAAGCGTAAACGTGGCAAAGTGATGCCAATTTTTACAAAATCTGAATTGGGTATGTAAGCGAAAATCAACAAGTCATGGGAGCCAAAGATAAGTCAAGCCATTTGTTTTTTATACTCAGCTGTACTAGTACACAGAGTATTATAGTTTTAATCACATAACGGTGGATTGTAACAGAATGAAATAGTCGAGATAGATATAGACTTATATATATCAAAATGATCAGGGTGAAAAGAGAAATCGATTGAGCCATGTCCGTCTGTCCGTCCGTCCGTCTGTCCGTCTGTCCGTCCGTCAGTCTGTAAACACTCTAACTCGCGCAAAAATTTAAATATTTTGATGAAATTTGAAATGCAAGTTGGTATCGACACTGGGACGGTTGGTATTGAAAATGGGCGAAATCGGACCATGACCACGCCCACTTTTCATATATAGAAAAAATCGGAAATTTGGTATCTCAGCCACTAATATAGCTAGAGTAATGAAATTTTACCCACGTGTTGAGCTCAGGCCCCTAAGCAGAAATTTGATGGAATTTTGGAAAACGGGCGGTGCCACGCCCACTTATTAAGGGGTAAACATTGAAAGCTTTATGAGTCATAACTCAGAAACTGTTGGAGATATATCGATGAAATTTGGTACGCGTCATATACTTACCTAGACAAATGTTTGGACGAAAAATTGTCAAAATCGGTTGACGGCCACGCCCACTTTTATATATGGGTATTATAAAGTGACCTAATAAAAACATTTTAAGCGATATCTCTGTCAAATATAAAGATATATCATTGAAATTTTATGCCAGGAGTCCACCTGCGGACATACAACGAAAAACACAAAAATTTTGGAAAATGGGCGTGGCACCGCCTCTTTTTAGAAGCTGGAATATACGAGATTTCTGAGGCCATAACTCGACAAATAATCGATATATTATGACGAAACTTGGTGTGTACACTTTTATTACTCGTGGTAATACATGTTGAAAATTTTAGCGAAATCGGTTGACGACCACGCCCACTTTTATATATGGGTATTATAAAGTGGCCTAATAAAAACATTTTAAGCGATATCTTTGTCAAATATAAAGATAATTCATTGAAATTTTGTGGCAAGAGTTCCACAATAGACCGAAAACAAGAAATAGACAAATTTTGGAAAATGGGCGTGGCACCGCCTCTTTTTAAACAAAGCCTATAACTCGACAAATAATTGAGATATTATGACACTTTTATAACTTGTGTTAATAGACACGCAAAAATTTATTGAAATCGGTTTATGACCACGCCTACTTTTTAACAAAGATATTTCTGGAACACCCTTTGGGAGTTTGTAACGTGACATCTTTGTAACTAGAAGTCATAAAGGAATTAATTTTTGCACAAAGAATAATATTCATATGCTTAGTTGGATGACTGATAAAAATTTAGAAAATGGGCGTGGCTACGCCCACTTTATGCAGCACTCGCTTTATATAAAGTACACCGTGTTTCCATCAAACGCAAACAAACAATGAAAGTATACAGCTGGTTATCTAATGTTCGATTCCACTCGAACTTAGGCTTCCTTACTTGTTTTTTTTGTGCTTATCCTGCGATTAAAGCACAAAATAGTTCAGAAGCAGTTAGGTAACCACAATATTTCGTCAGTTCGCCATAAAAGGCACTTGGCAAAAGCGGTAATATTATACCTAATCTGAAAAAACTCCCCAGCCAAATCCACAACTTTGCGCTGTTGAATCTGCGTTTTTTGATTCAACGGCAAAAGTATTTTTTTTTACAATGATTCATATAATTCATAGATTATTTTTCAGAAAAAGGAAGCATAAAAGGATCACTACAATTCAATATAATGTTGAATGTTCAGAGAAGAGGAGAAAAAGCAAAAAAAGAAATTAATTTTTTGGTGACAACAGTCCAACAGTCTCCGTTGTTAACTTAAAGGCGATCCAACAGTTTCCTTGTTGACTTAAATACGAAAGTATTCGAATCAACAACCCTCGCACCTTTTAAACAACAACGGAGCGTTGTTGTGCACATTTCAACTGTGAAAAGTTGTTGATTTAACTGAAAAAATCTTTCGATTTACAGCGTTTTTTTTTTTTCAGAGTACACGCGCACAAATTCGTTGCAACTTTTTATTGACTGTAAAAGCTGTCGAATTAAATAGTTAAAGAAATGCAATATTTACATATTTATTTACCTATATACATATGTATGTACATACTCGTATGCACATATTTATATTAAACGATGCTCGTGTACGCTTCACCCAACGAAATTGGGTATGAATTTTCCATTTAGCACTTCTATTTCGATGTGCACTTACTCTTGATTGTTATTGCAAGAATTTTCCGTTAATATTTCGCACGTTTTATTCTATAGGGATTCAACTCGAAATTTTCGATTTCTGAGATTTTGCCATATATTTCAATAACTGGCCCATGCCTTTGAGTTTAGTCTTATAAAATACTCAAAAATGGCGGAAATAAAAGAGATATTGTAGTTAACCGAAGAAGGAAGCTCTATCAAATTATAAAAGTTTGTTTGGGTTTTCCCAAGAACATTTTTTTTTAGTTAAATCCCTATTGAATAAAACGTTCGATTTGTTGAAAACTTTGTTAAAATAGTTGTTTAACTATATTTCTAAAGAAAAAGAGAAAAGTTCATATCTTCTCTTCTGATGTAGCCTGTGCATTTTACCACCAATTTGTACGTTAAAACCTCACCACTCCACCTTCCTGCCTATTCTTCGTTATTTCGACTATTCTTCTTCTTAATTAAATCAGTTCAAAAGCTTTACAGCGTTAACTCTGTGTCTGTAAATTTTACACCCATCATAGTTATTGTTTAAAAACAAAATGAAATCTGCAATAAAGCTTATACTCTTATAATAAAAATACTACACTGAACATATTTTACAACAATTTGTTTTTTATTACCAACAAATTTTATGTGGCACTGAATAAATTACCTCTGATAAGGATATACAATTCTGTAAAAGGTCTAGAAACCAGGCAAATATGGGCCAGCAACGCCGTCTTTGGTCGCCCATAATATTTGATAAATTTTGTTTTAGCATTCCGAGCTAATCTTTGGCACAGCAGGTAGGCGCCAAAGTAATTTTGGCATTGCACTTGCACGTGTTGCAAATTTGGCATTAGTGCTAAATGCTTCTGCGTATATTTACACACAGATATATGTACAAATATACCACCTATGCATACAAATGTACTTGCTGTGTGCATATGAACATATGTATCAAAGTATCTTATGCATATGTTGAAATTGTGGCAAATAGTAAATTTGCAGATTAGCTGCAGGTGCAACGCAGCACCCCCAACACAAAGGTGGCCTACTAACCGAGCCAAACGACGGAACTACAGAGGGACGGTTTGTCGGCGGTTGTTGTTTGGTTGTCTCGCCAACGCCCAGCGTGGTGCTGGAGCCTTTTATTGCAGAGACTGGCACCATTAACCAATTACCACACATGTATGTATACTAAATACATATACACCAGACATGGGCACTCTCAATTACATTTGGTTATTGATTACTCACTACAATTAACAATAACACGTAGTGCTCTGAAAAAAAAACGTTGTAAATCTAAAGACTTTCGCTGTTAAATCAACTACTTTCCGCAGTTGAAATGTGTCCAACAACGCTCCGTTGTTGTTTCAAAGGTGCGAGCGTTGTTGATTTAAGTCAATAACGGAGATTGCTGGAAAAAAATTTCACCTAAAAATAAATTTTTGTTTACATTTTACTCTTCATCTTCTCTCCGCCCGGGTCCCAACTGCAAATATGTAGCCTCCGCTTGTTCTCCTATTCTTCTCTCCTTCTTATCATTCACTGGTTGCTATCTTTTTTATACTCAGCTGTACTAGTACACAGAGTATTATAGTTTTGATTTCCCAACGGTGGATTGTAACAGAATGAAATAATCGAGATAGATATAGACTTATATATATCAAAATGATCAGGGTGAAAAGAGAAATCGATTGAGCCATGTCCGTCCGTCTGTCCGTCTGTGCGGACGATAACTCGCGCAAAAATTGAGATATTTTGATGAAATTTGAAATGTAAGTTGGTATCAAGACAGGAACGGATGGCATTGAAAATGGGCGAAATCGGACCATGACCACGCCCACCTCCCTATATAGTAAAAATCGCAAATTTTGTATCTCAGTCACTAATAGAGCTAGAGTGATAAAATTTCACGCACGTATTGAGCTCAGGCCCTTATGAAGAAATATGGTGAAATTTTGGAAAACGGGCGATGCCACGCCCACTTGTTAAGAGTCAAAAATTGAAAGTTTTATGAGTCATAACTCAGAAACCGTTGAAGATATACTCGTAGTAATACATATTAAAAATTTTAGCGAAATCGGTTGACGACCACGCCCACTTTTATATATGGGTATCATAAAGTGGCCTAATAAAAACATTTTAAGCGATATCTTTGTCAAATATAAAGGTAATTCATTGAAATTTTGTGGCATGAGTTCTACAATAGATCGGAAACAAAAAATAGAAAAATTTCGGAAAATGGGCGTGGCACCGCCTCTTTTCAGACAAAGGAATCAACGAGATTTCGGAGCCCATAACTCGACAAATAATTGAGATATTATGACGAAACTTGGTTTATACACTTTTATAACTTGTGTTAATAGACACGCAAAAATGTATTGAAATCGGTTTATGACCACGCCTACTTTTTAACAAAGATATTTCTGGAACACCCTTTGGGAATTTGTAACGTGACATCTTTGTAACTGATAAAGGGATGAAATTTTGCACAAAGAATAATATTCATAAGCTTAGTTGGATGACTGATAAAAATTTTGAAAATGGGCGTGGCTACGCCCACTTTATGCAGCACTCGCTTTATATAAAGTACACCGTGTTTCCATCAAACGCAAACAAACAATGAAAGCATACAGCTGAGTATCTAATGTTCGATTCCACTCGAACTTAGGCTTCCTTACTTGTTTATACTCAGCTGTACTAGTACACAGAGTATTATGGTTTTAATCACATAACGGTGGATTGTAACAGAACGAAATAATCGAGATAGATATAGACTTATATATATCAAAATGATCAGGGTGAAAAGAGAAATCGATTGAGCCATGTCCGTCCGTCCGTCCGTCCGTCCGTCCGTACGCACTCTAACTCGCGCAAAAATTGAGATATTTTGATGAAATTTGGAATGCGGGTTGGTATCGAGACTGACACGGTTGGTATTGAAAATGGGTGAAATCGGACCATTACCACGCCCACTTTTCCTATATAGAAAATATCGGAAATTTGGTATCTCAGCCACTAATATAGCTGGAGCAATGAAATTTCACCCACGTATTGAGCTCAGGCCCTTATGAAGAAATTTGATGAGATTTTTGAAAATGGGCGGTGCCACGCCTACTTATTAAGGGTCAAAAATTGAAAGTTTTATATGTCATAACTCAGAAACCGTTGAAGATATATCGATGAAATTTGGTATGCGAGATTTGCTTACTTAGGCAAATGTTTTGAAGGAAAATTGTCAAAATCAGCTGACGGCCACGCCCACTTTTATATATGGGAACTATAAAGGGGCCTAATAAAAACATTTTAAGCGATATCTCTGTCAAATATAAAGATAATTCATTGAAATTTTGTGGCAGGAGTCCAACTACGGACATAAAACAAAAAATACAAAAATTTTGGAAAATGGGCGGTGCCACGCCCACTTATTAAGGGGCAAATATTGAAAGTTTTATAGGCCATAACTCAGAAACCGTTAAAGATATATCGCTGAAATTTTGTACGCGTGATGTATTTACTTAGCCAAATACGTGGATGAAAAATTACCAAAATCGGTTGACGACCACGCCCACTTTTATATATGGGTATTATAAAGTGACCCAGTAAAAACATTTTAAGCGATATCTCTGTCAAATATAAAGATATATCACTGAAATTTTATGGCAGGAGTTCTACAATAGATCGGAAACAAAAAATAGAAAAATTTCGGAAAATGGGCGTGGCACCGCCTCTTTTCAGACAAAGGAATCAACGAGATTTCGGAGCCCATAACTCGACAAATAATTGAGATATTATGACGAAACTTGGTTTATACACTTCTATAACTTGTGTTAATAGACACGCAAAAATTTATTGAAATCGGTTGACGGGCACGCCTACTTTTTAACAAAGATATTTCTGGAACACCCTTTGGGAATTTGTAACTTGACATCTTTGTAACTAGAAGTCATAAAGGAATGAAATTTTGCACAAAGAATAATATTCAAATGCTTAGTTGGATGACTGGTAAAAATGTTGAAAATGGGCGTGGCTACGCCCACTTTATGCAGCACTCGCTTTATATAAAGTACACCGTGTTTCCATCAAACGCAAACAAATTATGAAAGCATACAGCTGAGTATCTAATGTTCGATTCCACTCGAACTTAGGCTTCCTTACTTGTTCTTATTCTGATTTGTCTTCTTTATTTTATATTCTCCTCCGGATTCGAACCATGACATCAACCTAAAATTCTATACAATCATCACATAGTCGAACATTCAACATTATATTGAATTGTAGTAACCTATTTATACTTCCATTTCCTAAAAAGGAATCCATGAATTATTTGAATCATTGTAAAAACAAAATTTAAAAAAATTTGTTCTCATTAGTTTTGTTTACAACGGAAACTGTTGGGTCAAATGCTTTTGCCTTTAAATCAACAACGGGGAGAAAATTGTTGCTAAAAGTAAACTTTTGTTTGGATTTTTCTCTTCATCTTCTCTCCATCATTATATTTTTTCCGAAAATTTTAATTGTAACACATCAGCTGTAATTGACACAATTTCCCTTGTAGTTGAGAACGTCCCTGTCTGACATATATATAGTACTTCTATATTGATAGTATTCTATCTGTGCAATGTGTATGAATTCATCCAAAAATTTTGTGCCACTGGCAGTTCTGCGCATGCGCCTCAATTACATTTAATGTCATCTGTGAATATATGTGACAAATACATTCAATTGAGTTCAGAAGCGTTTGGTTTTAGTTTTTTGAATTTTATTAGTATAATTAATATAAGAAATTTGCCACATTTATTTTGAGACCCAAACTTTTGTGAATTTTTGTATGAAAACTAGTGGAAATGTTCTAGAAAAATCTATTTTCAATGCACTCATATTTTTATGAATCGCGGCCGAAAGCGTTCCATGTTAAAAAACTGTGGTCCGATCCATGGGCATTATATCAAAAAGTAGAATTCTGCCGTTTGAGGCTTATATTTGTAAAGTGTGTACGTTCGAAGGCCGCCAACATGGTGATCTAAGCAAAAGTACTGCGAATTTCTAAACTGAGTAACAGGAAAATTTAGACAACGAACTTTTGGACACAGCAACACATGAGGACCAAAGTTCAGACTACGTTACTCTCCAAACCGACCTGAATAGGGGACCACATGTAATAGTATGACAAGACGGATGAGAGAAAGGACTACGAACCAATCGCTATATGTTCCACATATTTACAGCGGATAAAAGATGAACGGGTGGGAGCTGCACTGGGTTGTACGGAGCTTGGGATTAAAAAATCCTTTTGAGTCCCGGACTACTGCAGTATCTTTCAAGCATTGATACGTACAGGCGATTCCCAGTGGATGTCAACTTGCAAGATCGCCAAAATTATACTTCGGTCATACCACTTAAAAACTGCAAACTATCTACTCACACTTTCTGGAGCAGACTGGCGGTCACAGACTAACAGGCCAAAAATACCAGCAAGCTAAAATACTAGAATTAAAATTTGGTTTGTTTTATTATACGATTTTTATAAGTACATACTATATATGTATACATACATATTTATGTAAGAAATCTATCTATCTATCTATTACGTATGTATGTATGTATGTAAAATTATTTTATTTATTTTATCCCTTTTATTGTCACAAATATAGCACCGCTTTGACATTTTTTAATTCTTTAATACGAGAATCAAATAATAAATACATATGTAAATTCCTTATAATTTTTTTAATGTGCCGTCACTGCGGTTTATTTTGAATTCATATGTCATTTTTCAAATGTGATTGCTCGGTTTTCTCTTTCTTTTTTTATATTTCTGTACTGTAATGTTGGCTGATGGAACTCGTAGGTATTACGAATATAGGAGTACTATATATATGGTGTCTGATATGTACGATATGTACACTTACGTATAGATACATTGTGTGCAAACGGTAATCTGGAATGTCGATATTATAGTTCATGAATTGTATACAGATGACAAAGTCACACCTTTCTTTCATCTCGGTACTATACAGTTTACAAACTACAAGCTTCTTTCGTCTAAAGCGCATAGTTGAGCAACTACAGTTGACGTTATACGAGAATGCAAACTGATAAAATTGAAATTCATAACTACTTAGTTCCTTTGCCTACAGATTATGTATAATAATTATTATTATTATAATTAGGGCATGGAAATCTATGCAAATACATGTTTTTCTTAGATTTAGGTAGAGCCAAATAAATAAACAATCTTTGCGAATCGTGAAATTGTCTTAAAAATGGCATTCAAATGTTTTTGCATATTTTGCATATTTTGGTCATATATGCATATTTTTACATATTTTGCGTTGTTTGCATTTTTTTATTACATATTTCGCATTATATTGCTTATTTTTGTAATTTGCTAGTTGACAGTTTCATACAAACGAAATTCATGCATAACAGCCATCTGACGACGAATAGAGTTTCGTGTGAACACGGCTATTATTAGTATTTTCGATACGGTGCATACCTGTCGACAAAGAGCCGTTTTCAAACATGCTCCTATTACCTCTGTGGATGTAGAACGTTCGTTTTCTATGTATAAGAGCTTTTTTCGACCGAATCGGCAAAGTTTTCTTTTTGAGAATAAGAAAAAATATTTCATTGTGTACCTACGCTAATGAATCGTTGAATAAGGATTAACCTTTGCAAATTATGAAATGTTCAAGACTGAATTTATGTATCTATATATATATATAAACATACATATGTATAAAAGTACAACGTAAGAGCAAAATTGAATTAAAAAATGTTTGTACCTAATTTATTTAACTATTGTAACTTCAATAAACATGAATTATCTGAAGTTGAAAAATTTGAATTAATGCATTTTTTTTTGATTTTTCATGCATATTTCTCAGTTTTTGTTGCATTTTTTATGCGTATATTTTTTATTTTTTAGTACATGAAATTCCATGCCCTAATAATAATAATACACTTAAGTCTATGGCCAACATACAAAGCTGACAGCTCAGATGGAGCAACTCCACGAAGGGACGCTGAACATATGTATATGCATACCAGATTTGAGAGGCTGGTTGGAAAGTGCATACAGAGAAATCGATTTCGACCAGACGCAGTTCCTCTCTGGACACGATTGTTTGAAAACCTATCTTTTTCGGTTTAAGCACGAGTCAAACCCAACGTGTGATCACTGCGGGTGCAAGCAATAGAGAATATATATGACGTCTTCTTTGATTATGAAGATTTTACGAATCAAGAAATAAGCTTCGTAGAATATTTGGAGTAGACTATACACCTGAGCCGTTCGTGAATCATATGCTAGAAAACAATGCTAAATGGATACCTTCTACTAATAGGTACATGAGTTCAGCCTCCTGCAT
Organism: Urophora cardui; assembly: GCA_960531455.1. Lineage (NCBI taxonomy): Eukaryota > Metazoa > Arthropoda > Insecta > Diptera > Tephritidae > Urophora > Urophora cardui. The sequence goes on along the minus strand of OY482671.1, from coordinate 90,128,911 downwards.
CCGTCATAGCGCGTGGTGTCGTAATCGTAATGTGTATTCTCACATTTATCATGGACGCAGTACGTTTTACAAATAAATAAATAAATGGGAGAAGCCCTTTAAGGCCGACTGAGGGCAATAACGCAACCATCACGGACTTAGAGTCTGGTGATCAAACCAACCTCCCGACGGTAGCTTGATGGTGGTACCGGGGCATTCGGTACGATGACAGTAGGAGGTTTAGTGCGGTTAAAGTCCCACACTGGCGGGGTAAAGGCTTTCATTGCTTCCTCCGAGCAAAAATATCTCCCTCTCACAGGCGTTAATCCTTGTATTTGTATTAATTTTCAGAGAACAATGCCGAAAAAGCTTTAGAAATAAATATGCACCAAATAAATGATTATTATTACCATTAGGTATGAATGGGAAAAATGAGCAAAGATGTACGATTCCTCCTCCTCGTGCTCTCTACCTCCAAGCATTAACGCGAATTTATTGCATTTTCGTCCTTTCCAAGGGATCCCTTTGTTGTTAAGTCAAGTTTCCAGCTTTCTTCTTTAAATAAATACACATATGTACATATATCTACCATAAAAACGAAAACAAGCAAAAATAGAGATTTATTTAATAACCTTCATAATTTACTTTTTATGTTTGTGACGTGGAGTCGGTGTGGCATATTTGTAATTTTATTTATATTTGCTCATTATTACCTGCAAGTCGCATATTCATACATACTTTTCCCCTCGTACATATTTGCAGTGTAAGTAGGTACACATCTTTGGTTTCTTGTTGTAAAAATCTCAAGCAGAAGAATAAAAAGGAAATACGAATGTATGTGATATTAAACACACTCCTGAGCAGCATCCATTCGTGTCATTGTTGGTTATTGCACGTACTCCAGCAGTCATTCTAACTTGGCTTGACTGAATTGACGGGCGACAACTCTGACTGGCTGGCAGTGATGTTTCAAATGGAATTCAGCGCGCACGCGTGATACGTGATTATTTGCCATCGCGTTGGATTTATTACCTAAGCAAATACTGACGCATATGTGATGTTCCTGCAATACTTTTGTGCGTGTACTTAATTTCGCCCATACCAAATGAAATGTGAATACATATGAACATTTATACCCGTCGTAGTATAAGACAGTTTAGTTTTCGAGATCATTCTTGTATCTATGGAACATAGAAAACAAATAAAACTTTTTTTGTGCGAAGCTTTTTCCACTGCCGATGGGTGAAATGTAGGAAATGGACTTATAATTTGAGCTTTGGAATTTCTCGAGTAAGAATTTGAATAGCATTACAGCCTGAAATTCGTCATCTGTGGGGTTGCATTAAACTGAGCTACATTAATTAGAAAAAATTCGAAAACATCGCTATTAGAAACTCACCGCTGGGTATGTGTGTATGTATATGTATAAGTATGTTTGTATATACATATATTTTTCTTTTCATACCCAAAACTGTAATACGTTTTCTTGTTTGTTTTGGATTTTTCCTTCATTTCTAATCTCTTCTCAGCTCAAACGCGTTGCCCAGCCAGATATCCTAAGAAAATATACTTTCACACCTCTCATATTTGCTTAAAGTTAATTTAAGTAAAAACTCATAAATGAGTAGAAAAGAATACAGGAGATAGCATTCCCGCCATACCATTCTATTTGTTAAAGCACAACAAAGCAATAAAACAATAAAAGAGAGGTGTGAAGGTGCAAATAAACGTTTTGAAATTGGAGTCTGAATTTGGGACCTCGAGGATTGGCTTGTTCTTCTTTGTAATAATAAAGTTATCTTGAATATCAAAAGCAACGAGAACTACCCATGAACCGTCACTTCAAAGCAAGCCGGGCACACAAATACTTATTAAGATTGTACCGAGATATTTAAACTTCTAACAAATGTTCGCTATATTCTTAATGAAGATAATGAAGATATTAAAGGATTTTTTGTACAATAGCGAAGCATTTCGAGGTGTTAGTTATACCATTTAAACATTTCACACATTGTAGATTAAATAGCTTGCGCGTTAATAACCCAAATAAAAGACAAAGTGTATCATGCAACGTCCACAGATGGAACTTTTGGAAGTGGAATTTGGTGGTGTGGATAGTATAATGCATTCGTCGAATCGTCTACATACTCATATCAAATACAGAGTATTAAAGTAAAGATGATATCAGTAAAACTAAAAGCGGAATACAACACACAATTACTGGGGTCACATATCGATTAGAGAATAACTCCTAAACTAGCATTTTTTCTCAAATCTGCTATGAAATTTTAATAAGAATTTCAAAATATGTACTTCTTATCTAATTAGCTTCCAATCGAGTACTAGCGAAGTTTCCACCTTCGTTACCGATTAGAGGATAGCAAGAGATTTGCACTGGTGTCGTTATCTGGTGTAGAATCCACAAATTATCTAACGTTGCAGCCTGAATTTGCTAGGATAAAAGTTCTGTTTTTGTAGAGGATAGCCGTATTAAAATGAGTCATGGAAACTTGTCACCAAGATTTTATTTAGTTATTTTCAGAAATCCATTAGTAGTAAAAATAAAAATTAGGGACCTCGCGTTGAATTAGAAGCTTGGACTTAAAACTCGTTAGAGTTATATCCACGCCAGTGTTTTATGTACTCGTATATTATTATATTTTCAGAAAGGAGTATAATAAATTTTAATCTAACAAAAGACAAGATTTGAAATTGCACGGAATTTGCAGTTTTTGTATATACTATCAAACAATATAAATTTTTTAACGAAGAAAGATTCATCATTTAATCAATTTAAAACAATCAATAGTTCAATTATTCAACAGCTTAACAATGCATTTTGTATCGCATTAATTCAGAAGTTCAGTTCACACACGCGCCCATAACAATAAAAGGAGCAGCCGTATCCGCAAACCGCAACCGCAACCGCAAGTATTGAATATGAATATCTACATTCATACATATATCCACATATACATATGTACATATGTATGTACATACACGTTTATTCATATGCACGTTTATCTTACCTGTTTGGCTGTTTGGCCGGCAGAAGGCAAAGCGACCAACAAGAAAACTTAAATGCCTGATGCTGCCTGAATAAACTTAGTGAGGTCTTACACAGTATTGCTGTTATTGTTGTTGCAATAAATACCTGCGCCAACACAGTCGAAATGTCATTCATTCACTTTGCCAGCTTCAGCACCGCGGCAAGTGTATGAAAAAAAAAAAACAGAAAGAAAATATTTTAATTTTTATTTTTGAGTTCATTTCGAAAAACATTTCCAGAATTCGCGGCATTTGGGAGTATGTATGCTTGTATGCTTGTATGTATGTACATTAGCGTGGTTTAAAATCAATTTAGCGATTTTCTTCGGCCCCACCTCCTAGATCGGTAGCAGCACAGTTAAAGATATCACATATGTATACATTTTGGTCCCGATCGGAGATGGTTAAGCGGTGTCGCACAGAGGTCACGTATGGTAATATGAACTTTGACCCCTCTGCGACACCCCTTAACCTTAACCATCTGTGATTGGTGGCAAAATTTACATTTAGTATCCTTGAGTGCAGGAATATCGGAATTTTGGGCATTATATATACATACAACATGTTTAATTTAATTTTTTCAGTCTCCACAGAGTTTTCAGAATTTTGACCCCTGTGCGATAATCCTTCGCCGTCTCCGATCGGGATAAAAATGTATATGTGGTATCGTCGACGATATTAGCATCGACCTAGGGGGTGAGGTTGAGGAAATATTATATTCAATTTGTCTCCATAGGTTTGGGGACCACCGTAATGTAAATATGTACATATATTCATACATATGTAGGTATGTATGTATTTATGTTCATAAACCGATGCATACACGTCCATACATATACATATATTCATAAATATGTACATCCATACATGTAGGTATCTATTGATATGTAAAATTATTGTTGTTTTTATCGGTGATAGGTTTTTAATGGATTTGGTATTGTTTGCGGCACGATCGCAAAAAAATATATATACATATGCACCTATAAACGTACATAAGACATATCCATATATATATGACATATAAAGCGCCATAACAGCAGTTGGTCGTCGCCGCGTCGTTGGTGGACAACATTCACCGACTCCAACGGCTGCTGCTGTTGGTGGTTCATAATTCACGATTTTACTGTCACTGCTGGCGTTTACTTACAACTTTTGGTAAGCGTAAGCGGGAATGTGTCATATAGACATGGACATGCATACATATGTATGTATGTAGATATGTACTACCCAATATGGACGATGACAAATTTTTCTTACAACCTTAGAGAAACTGGCCATTCTCAAAGAGATATTAATTAACGTGTTTTAGTATGATAATTCAAGTGTTAATTCAAATTAACATCCTAAGTTTTCTCAAATGGATAACTAAGATTATGTGCGCTCATTTGCTTGAGAATGTGTTGGTTCTCCAATCCTTAAATAAACTTCAAACACAAATGTTTACTGGGCATACATATTTGAGTATCGGTGTGGGTGTTGGGCATTTGCGGCTTGTTGATCGTGTGGACCGTGTGAGCCGTCATGCTAATGTCAGTCGTTTTGGCACCATCGGATGTCTTGAGTTATGTATGGCTGTGTGTACTCTGGTGAGGTTGGACGCTGCTGTGGTAGGTGGCACAGGTATTCGCAATACATAATTGTCTATGAACGTTATAATGCTGCTTGTCTTTTTTGAGCGTTTTCATCACAAATAAATTTTTTTTTTAGTTGGAATATAGTCAAGCAAAGAATTATATAAAATTTTTAAAACTGGTTCACCAACTAACTTTCATAGTGCAATTTTCTTTCTGAAAAATGTAGTAGGTAATTCTAAATTCAGCTGGATTTAGCTAAAAAAAGTCAGGAAGATCTAGACTGTAGACCCAAAGGGAGCTACACAAATACCTACGATAGTTAACATTTCAGATGGTACGAGTAGGTATATGTAAGTTAGACACACATTTTGTGAGCTGGCGAATTAATATTTTATTCAAATATACATCGCCTGAATTAGGTTTACCAAAATTACTACTCTGTGTAATATTTTAGCTGACTTATCGACAACTAGTGATGTTTCCGAACTATTGCCAATCAAGTCTCCTTAATTTGTTTTCGGCCCGCCTACTAACGGAAGAAGATTGCGTCACTCAATCTAGTAGCAACTTCGGGCGAAGGGCACTTACGAAGAATTCAGAGCAAAAAGAAACAAGAAATTTCGAATGTATAAGAACAAGACAAAACTCGAGTACATAATATGTGCCTCTTCACAAGGGTCAATTGGTCAAACGTGTCGAAACAAAACATTCCTCCGCGCAAAGCACCACTTCGACGACTATCTATATACATAACTACATATACTTAATCCCTCGAAGCATTGTGAACACGCGCCAGCAACCGCTTTAACCACTCAAAGCTTTCAAATGGTTTGGTTAAATGATGAATTTGTGGTTTCGCTTAAACGCCTAGTCACAGAAAGCGTGGATTGGTTTGGCGGGAGCATGATGAATGTCTGACCATGCCGCCGCATCGCCGTAGCCTGCTAAGCAGATCATCACCTCATTGATTGGTCGGATTGGATGCATTGTACAATGGAAAGCGCGCGCACACATTGTTCTTTCCGTGGCATTAAGTCAGTCATTTTTGTGGCTTGCATTTATAATTCAGCTATTGAGCTGACGCGACATGCCATGCTACGCTAGAATGACAAAAGGAAAATTATTTTCAGCTCCAAAAAAAAGCGGTTCCGTTTTGTTTGAGCGCCCGCTGGCAAGCACAAATCTCAATCTCGTTGTTCGTGGTTTTAATAATCGCTGTGGTGATGGCGACCGTGATGTGATGACTGGACAATACGACGAGATAAGAAAAGAAAATGCGAAACGCACGTCAGAAACGAAATCAGAAGATGGAGAGTTGATTAGCTTAGCTTACAAAGGTCAAGGGTCAGCGTACAAAACTCAAAATATTTCAGTGGTCCACACAGATATGTACGAAAATACACGTGTATATAACAATCAAATTTGGACAATTTTCATGAAATATATTGAGCCCAACCGCCATAAAAGTTTATCTAACAAAATTATCGATTTTAGCTTTTTTATGGAAATCATATAATTTATTATAACACGCATTAACTCCCTAAATTTCATAGCTCTGAAATGTGCCATTCCGAAGTTAGAGACTAAATAAGTTTCAAGGCTGCATACAGATAAATGTGTACAAATAAAATTAAAGAATCCTTCCGATATATCGAGCCCTAACCGCCATGATTTTCTTTGCATACAGTTTGTATGCAGCCTTGAAATTTATTTAGTCTCTAGCTACGAAGCGGCACATTTCACCGCGATGAAATTTTGGGAGTTGATGCGTGTGATAATAAATTATTGATTGCCATAAAAAGCTAAAAACGATAATTTTGTTGGTTACACTTTTTTGGCGGTTAAGACTCGATCTATTTTGAAAAAATAAAATAAATAAAAATAAAAAAATGTTCATTAAAAACTTACACTGAACAGCAATTAGAAGGCCATTGTACTCACGTGTTTAATAAAAAACTAGTTCAATGGCCGATATGTTTTCGTCTGTGACTTCGTCAGCTGACTCCAATGCATTTACTTATAAATACATATATAAATAAATATTTATGATGGCGGTTTAAGACCGAGACGTCACCGGGTACTTATCCAAAATTATATATAGGTTGATCTTTGTACAAGATACATAAATACGAGTATATTTTCCTTTGATCTGAGTAAGATTCGGAGTAATAACGAATTAAGATTTTCCTTTACAGAAAACATTTTCAAATTATTTAAAGCTTCCTTTCAGTACATTAAACCACTGTAAACATTTTTAATTTTACTGAAATAAATTTTGGTATAAATTTTAAACTTTTTTGGTCGATATATAGGACACACCTAAAAAATTATTAAAATTTAAACTTTGAAAAGAATTTTTAAACTTTTAAGGTTTAGATTTTATTCCAAATTAAAATTTATTTTAAGACTTTAAAAAATTTAAAATTTAAACCTTTTTAATAAAAAAAAATGTCTGGTCACAAATCCTCTTCATGCTTTTCCCTATTGTATCTTTAGATTTTATTTCAAATTAAAATTTATTTTAAGACTTTCAAAAGTTTAAAATTTAAACCTTTTTTTGGTTTAAATAAAAAAAATGTCTGCTCCCAAATCCTCTTCATGTTTTTCCTTATTGTATCTTCTTTCCTATCCTATTTTTCTCCTTTTCTTCCTTCTTCATTTTATTTGTTTCCATAATTATTTTGTGTTTGTTTGTTTTTCCATTCAAACAACCCCACACAATCGTTCATTCAAATTGCCTAACCACTATAGCTTTTTATATTAGGAGTGTTTTATTGGGCACTTCTCTGCTCGCTTATACTCGATTCTGCTCTCTTGGCTGACAGTTTCCCTACAAAATGTTAGAGACTTTTAGAGACCTTTAGAGAGTATGCCAGCTACTCATTAAACTGATCTTTACTGATTATGCCAATTTTTTCTATTGTGAATAAGTGAAATGGTTTAAAATTTTTGTCAATAGATGTCTCCCCTATCTTCGAATACGCAATACCGTTCGGTAGAAACTTTTCTCCAATTCCGTACCAAAGAACGTATATTGTACAACATACGTTCTTTGTCCGTAGTTTAACGAACGGTGTTACATTGAGTCTTGGCTAGATTCGAAGATAGGGAGACATCTATCGATAAAAATTTTTAAGAAATTTCATCAAATAAACACACCTTTTTTCCAATTCCTTTACTTTAACGAACGGTCGTATAATTTTCACTTGTTTTTATACCAGTGGTTGTTTTTCGCAAGTCTAACTCTTGCCGAAACGAATACGGCTATTGTTCTTTCTCGAAAAACCAAGTTGGAATTTCAAATTAAAAATTAAAAGTTTTTCGTTAAAATAAAATCTTACGACCAATGAAAGTTTAAAATTTAAATCTTAAAAGTTTAAATGAGAAAAAGTGTAAGAAAGGATGAAATTTATTTCAAAAAATACTTAGAAATATTTAAACTTTTGTAAGTTTGAATTTCAAACCAAAAAAGAATAAGAAACTTTTAAACTTTTGAAGGTTTAAAATTTAATTCAAAAAATTTTTAAATTCCTTTCAAACCAAATCAAAGTTTAAAAAATATTCCAATATTTCTAACAGTGTATAAGACTCATTTTCATCAAATCTTCTAACGATAACAATAAGCCAACAGTCAGTGGGTCAGTTGGACGCGCGTGAAACTAAGAGTCGGTGAAAGCTTTGTTAAGTTCTTAATATTCTTAAAATATATGATTATAAATGACATTCGAAAATGAATTTGAAAGGAATCTGTAAACCCGGGTATGTATAACTCCACAACAATGTAAGCGAGATCGGCGGGCAATTGAATTCATTTGGCGATGTTAGTTCTATGTACATAAGTGAGCTAAACGAGAGGCACAACTGCGCTGCCAAAATATGAATAGTGAAGTTTAAAAAATGGCAAAAGAAGACTAAATTCGATACAGAAGATAAGTTATTTCTTTTCGAACGAAAATCATGCTAAACACGCATATTAAGGTAGCTCTCTGATCTGCGGCATGGAGTCAGCTAAGCTAAAAATTCCAGCAAGATCAGCAGCTATGCTGACCAAAAGGTATTAATATGAACGTCAGCCGGTGGCAGCAGTGAATCGGGGTTATCTCATCGTGTTGGTGCATTACTTGACTTCTCTTTGTGCAGAAGAATTACATATCTATCTGGTGATTTGTTGAGCTCGATCACAATCGTCTGAAAGTTTTAACGCCAATTATGCAGAATTGTACTTGCATTAGATGCCGTTTAATTATTCTGTGAAAGGGAGAGAAATGCATTCACCCAGTTTTATAAAGAAATACGAAAGTGTTATAAATGGACTTGAATTTGTAGTAAAGTAAAACAATAGAACCGGCACAATGGATGAAAAGGTAAACAACAAAAGCGCAAAACAGTAAAGCGGTTATCGAGTGCGGGTGTCAATAGGTTAAGGAAAAGCTATTTCGAAGTTGTTGTAATTGCTATTGTTGGTTTAGTGTATTAATAGTAATTGTTATTACACAATTGTATCGAGCGAAGCAACGCAACACCTATCAGAGGCGCTACACGATTGAATGCGCAGACGCACGCACAGTTGGGGCTTTTGAAAGGGACCGTCCCGACGCGCTTGATGGCGCACTGAGTCGAGACAGTTTGTAGGTGAGGCGAAATGATTGGTAGGTATGGATGTACATATTTCTGTATTTATTGAGGGTGTGCGATGTGTTTATATGAATGATTGTGACTTTTGTTTAATTTTCAACGGTTTTGTAATTTTTTTTCTTTTGTTGTTCTTGTAGCTGTTTTGTTAGTAAAGACCCAGCGGGCAGGCGAATACACTAGTTGGCTTAGCCGGCGGCTGCGCCCGTTGGCATCCCGTTGAGCATGGCTTGTTGCGCCGCATGTAATCCACAATCATGTACACACATTCAAGCAAAAAAATACCAAAAATTCGATTCGTCAAAGCTTATTTGAGCTTGGCTGATAAAGACGGCGCGGGGCAAGTGTACGAATGTCAGCCTCAAAAACCACCAAAGCTCAACAAAGCAAAAATTCCTATCTGCCATATGTACGTATGTATGCAAGAATGTAGGTGGGTATGCATGGATATAAAGAACTATTTGCTCGTTGATTCGAATTACGTTCATTGGCAATCAAATTCACAAAGCGTATAAATAAATACAAACCACGGCAACAAAAAAAAAACCGCCATAGGTACCTGTCTCTTTGTTTTAAAGGAATATGTACATATGTATACCTAAGCCAGTATTTGTTTTTATAACCCGTAGTGCAAACACGCATCCTAAATGTGCTAGCGCTGCAGCTGCACTGTAGAATGAAAGTCAAGTGCAGGTAATTGCAAACATGCGTGTGCACCAGATTTTCTTGCATATTTTTGCTATTTTCTTCTCCTTGAGCTGCCGAATTCTTCGTTGTATTTTCAACATTGACGCTGGTATTAATTAATAATAAAACAAGTAAGGGCGCGGCCGTACCGAAACGAAATATTACATAGTCTAATTTTCCTTAATTTATACTTTCAGTTCTGTGAGTTTTTATGCAAAGGTATATTTAAAAAAAAAATAGTGTTATGATCTTAGCTGTTTTTAAATGGAAAAGTTATACCTCAAAATGTATATATCTGAACAATCGGTTATATGCCAGCTATATGTTATACTGGTTCGATTTGGCCGATTCCCACAAATTATAAATTGTAAATACATATCTTAAATAAACAGACGGACATGGTGTATACGACTCAGCTCCTGATCATATCGGTATATATTTTGGAGGGTCTGTCACACCCCCTTCTGGTACTTTCATGCTTTGAGTTTCGGCACAAAGTTATAATTGTCGTTTTCGATTCGCCATCACACAAGCGAGGTCGGATCGAACAAAAATGTTTGAATCCATAATGAGTAGTAGCCATACTCGCTAACTTGTCGATAAAAATTTCCCTCTGCTCGCTATCACTCACATATAAATTTGACAGAAGGAAATTTATAACAAGAAGAGAAATTGTGAATCGAAAGCGGCTAATATCATTTACTTTTCATGAAAGGTAGTATAATAAAATGTTTCGTATAAAATAAAATCAATACTCGGTATATTATATTCGTCGGTTCCGCACAAACTTGACTTTCTTGCTGTTTTTTATACTCAGCTGTACTAGTACACAGAGTATTATAATTTTGATTTCATAACGGTGGATTGTAACATAATGAAATAATCGAGATAGATATGGACTTATATATATCAAAATGATCAGGGTGAAAAGAGAAATCGATTGAGCCATGTCCGTCCGTCCGTACGTCCGTCCGTCTGTCCGTCCGTCCGTACGCACGATAACTCGCGTAAAAATTGAGATATTTTGATGAAATTTGAAATGAAAGTTGGTATCGAGACTGGGACGGTTGGTATTGAAAATGGGCGAAATCGGACCATGACCACGCCCACTTTTCCTATATAGAAAAAATCGGAAATTTGGTATCTCAGCCACTAATATAGCTAGAGTTATAAAATTTTACCCACGTATTGAGCTCAGGCCCTTATGAAGAAATTTGATGAAGTTTTGGAAAATGGGCGGTGCCACGCCCACTTATTAAGGGTCAAACATTGAAAGTTTTATATGTCATAACTCAGAAACCGTTGAAGATATATCGATGAAATTTGGTATGCGTAATTTGCTTACTTAGACAAATGTTTCGACGGAAAATTATCAAAATCGGTTGACGGCCACGCCCACTTTTATATATGGGTATTATAAAGTGACCTAATAAAAACATTTTAAGCGATATCTCTGTCAAATATAAAGATCTGTCACTGAAATTTTGTGGCAGGAGTCCAACTACGGACATAAAACAAAAAGTATAAAAATTTTGGCAAACGGGCGGTGCCACGCCCACTTATTAAGGGGCAAATATTGAAAGTTTTATAGGCCATAACTCAGAAACCGTTAAAGATATATCGATGAAATTTGGTACGCATGCTATATTTACTTAGCCAAATGTGTGGACGAAAAATTACCAAAATCGGTTGACGACCACGCCCACTTTTATATATGGGTATTATAAAGTGTCCTAATAAAACCATTTTTAGCGATATCTCTGTGAAATATAAAGATAATTCATTGAAATTTTGTGACATGAGTTCTACAATAGACCGGAAACAAAAAATAAAAAAAAGTTTATAAAATGGGCGTGGCACCGCCCCTTTTAGACAAAGGAATATACGAGCCTATTACTCGACAAATAACTGAGATGTTATGACGAAACTTGGTTTATACACTTTTATAACATGTGTTAATAGACACGCAAAAATGTATTGAAATCGGTTAATGACCACGCCTACTTTTTAACAAAGATATTTCTGGAAAACCCTTTTGGAATTTGTAACGTGAAGTCTTTGTAACTAAAAGTCATAGAGGGATGCAATTTTGCATTAACAATAATATTTATATGCTTATTTGGATGATTGATACAAATTTTAAAAATAGGCGGGGCTGCGCCCTGTTTATGCAGCACTCGTTTCATATAAAATACACCCTATATCGAACAAACGCAAATAAACAATGAAAGCATACAGCTGAGTATCTAATGTTCGATTCCACTCGAACTTAGGCTTCCTTACTTGTTTTTTTTTTTGTTTTGTTCGCTCCTTTTGACTTCGGTCTGACTAAATACCAATTTATTTGTGGCGAATCACTAAAATGTTTTCATTTTTCAGTGCAACAAGCCAATACGTTTTTAAGAGCAAAACATGTTCGCTTATTTACGATTGTTTGTTTGTGTGGTTTTGGCAAACCCAGTCTTTGCATGTGTGGGTGGGTGAGTGTGTGTTAGTGTGAGTGGGGGCGAGGGTCTCATATGGCAGTGCGACATTCGATGTGTTTCAACTCTGACCCTAAACACGAGCAATAAAGAAAAAATTAAACTCAAAACTATTGGAGAGTAGAAAAACGAACGCTTTGAGCATCTACAACTTTGGTTAAACTGAATGTGGAAAAGGGAAAACCACCTTTGCCGACGACCCCAACAAAAATAAAAATACATTAAGTCAATGACTTTGCAATAAAATGAAAGCGAAACGTGCGCTTTTATCGTGGATTTAGGCAGACAAAGGATGATTTGCTTTTTTACTTTCGCTTATCATTGCTAACCTGGCCTGAGCTTTGAACGAGGCTTTCAAAATGAATTAACTTTGGTACCTACTTTGCTTTGTTATGATTGTTTATAAATTTGCTCAATGAATGTGAATATGGGAATAAGTTAACTTTTAGTTTTGTGTTAGGCGAATGCACGTGTGTATGTGTCCAAATATACATTGCTTTGATCTCTGTTATAATGAGTTTGGCATAAAAACAAGTTGGTCTGTGTTGTGGCTTAAGTTTATTAATGAGTTGTATTAAAATATATTTATGCATTTAATAGATTTAGTCATTCACTTACGTCATTCGAAATAGTAGGTAATGCCAAAGTTTTTAACATTTTTCAAGTTTTAATCTATATTTTCAAAAACTGCTTATTAGTAACCTCAAACTCATCAATGTTATCGCGTCAAACTTATGTTACTCAAAGTTTTTGAACAGTATAATGAAACGGATTAACTGTTATTCTTTGGAAGCCATCTAGACTCTGAGATATAACAAATAAGAAGTTCTCTGCTAAACTTCATCAAAATATCTCAAACAATCGTACCAAAGCAAACTGTTTTGATTAAGATCGTACGCGTCCTTTTTTATTCAAATTTCAACTAACGATTTTAATACCATACTTTCCCATCTATTTTTCCTACTGGGCTTTCAGTTAATATATTTTGCCGTTCGGAAAGCAAGATTAAAAGATGCTAATCATCGATTTTGTGATGATAAGGCGACCGTCTTAAACTCAACGACTATTGTCTCCCGGTGTGCGTAGACTATTACTATGGACATTTGTTTGACTTTAGCCAGCCAAGTGTCGCTGTTCGCAATGTTGTTGTTAGTTATGCAGTTCCGGCAAAGAAACGCCTTTGGGTGGACATTTTGGTTTATTTATTGTCTTAAAAAATAAATGTGACGGGTCGCAATGAAGTCCAGACACATTTTATTTATGGTTGGTTAACTGGCGTGGATCACCACGTACATACATATGTATATAGATACATAAAGCAACCCTGCAGCGAAAGTAACCAGTTGCAAACTAGAATTATACCAGTATACCGTAAACAGTCAACTACTTGCCCGAGTGTACATTTCCCATGATAACATCTGTTATTTTTCATGTGTTAATGTCCTACGATATAGCAATTGTCACCCTCTGCATAAGCTCATACCAGTTAAATACCAGTCGAGCACATACCAAAAAAAAGTTAGTTCACATATACAGTTGAAGTGCAGCTTTTGACATGCTCAATACAAGTGGTGCGATGGCGCGCTGGTAGGGCGTCTGGCTTCGAATCGAGCAGGTCGCGAGTTCGAATCTCGTCCGAGTCAGGTGACTAAGGTTTTTTTTTTAAATTTAATTTTGTTTTTTTTTTTTATAAAAATGTAAAAAAATATTTAATAAGTAAAATCAGAGATGTAGAATAATTATTATTTCATTTTGAAATTATAAAAAAGTCTTACAAATTTTCTTCAGAATCTTAAAAGTCTTTTGATAATATTTTTTTCCTGATGAAAATGATAAAAATCTTCTATAATTATTATTCAGAAACTTATATTTTAAAAATCTTTCCATAATAGTTATTTCAAATATATATTTTTTTAAGTCTTCAAAGACTTTTATATTGAGACAAATTTGAAAAAAGTCTTTGCGTAATTATTATCAGTAACAAATTGTTTTTTATATCTTCAAAGACTTTTTCATTGAGACAAAGCTCAAAAAAGTCTCAGAAAATTTTCAATAACTTTCATATAAGTATAAAATAAGAATAACTTTCATATAAGTACTTCAAAATTCAAGCAAATTTCCAATTTGAAATTGTATGAAAGATTTTTATAGAAGATATAAAAAATAAATTTGTTACTCAAAATAATTACTACTTAAAGATATTTTTGAAATTCGTCTCAATGAAAAAGTCTTTGAAGACTTAAAAAAAAATTTGTTACGGATAATAATTACTCAAAGACTTTTTTCAAATTTGTCTCAATATAAAAGTCTTTGAAGATATAAAACAAAATTTCTCATTTATAATAATTACAAAAAGACTTAAAAAATATCTCAGAAATAACTATTATGGAAAGACTTTTAAAATATGTTTCTTTCAATAATACTTATTTTTTGATTTTTATTTTTTTCTCTTATTATAATTACAACTCTGAGTAAAATAAATAAATAAAAATGAAAAAAACCTGAGGGATCGGAAAGCATAAGTAGTCAACTAGTATTTTCCTAGGACTTATTCAGACAAAGGGCAACATTTCATTTCATATAAGTGAAGATGCACATAATAAACTCTTTATACCAAGTGCTTCACTAATCGTTTGAGAATTGTAGAAGTATGTAAAGCCGTAGTGAAATCGACGAACGGAGGATCCACATCCAATTTGTCTTTTGCATACCAGCTGATCAATTAATAGAAAGCAAACTGGTATGTTCTTTTCCGTCTCCTACCAGTTGATCAACTAGTTAACTTGCATACCAGTTCACGTTTTCGCTGCAGGGAATATGTCGGTGCAAGTGTGTGTGCGTAAAACTGTCAATTGAAGCGGTCAACATTGGCGAACAGTAGCTGACACAATTGACATTTGAATGCGAAGCAGATAGATGATAACAATATGTACAAACAAACAACGATGAAAGGCGTGACATTGACTTATGTACTGAAATGCCATAAACTTAATAAATTTGATAGATTTCTTGTTGCTCTTTTACAATCTCATTCTTTTAGCAATAACAGCACTTTATCTAACATTTACTATTTATAGTTATTAGGTATAGTATTTCAATCATTTATATATGTATATACATACATACATACATACATATATGGTTGTAGATACATACATATACATATCTGTGATCACAAGCAATAATCGCTTAGTAAAAATAAATGATAGGTGCTATGTATTTATATATGATATTTATCCGTGTTTTACTTCGGGTTCTACTGAAGCTACCGAAATACTTCTTTTGCAAAAGATTAGTAATTTGTTTTGACTAAGTTTAACATGACGGCATAAAAAAGGTACGTTAAGGTGGCATAAACTATATACTGGGGGGGTGGTGACCTCAATGGCGCACATATTGTTAATAAGATTATATAGTATAAACCGCCCTTTCAAGCCAAAGACATTGGTGTAATAAACTCAGAGAACGGACTATAAATACCGAATATATGAAAAAATGTATTTGGGCGACATCTAGCGGCGTAAAAAAAATTAAAAAACATTTTCTGGAAATGTTTTCCAAAAAGACATCATATGTGGGGCGTACGGTGGACTTTTTTTGCTCCCTATAAGGCGAGACGGTTTAGTATACATACCTACTTGCTTCAAATTTGTATATCCTATCGAAACACAAATTATCGCAGTTTTTTCAGAGAAGAAATCCCACGCACAAATCCCGAGACACAATTGTTGGGCTTAGGTGAACGGTTTTAATGTTAATTGAAATCATGTTGCATTCACACAATTGGCAATCAAAACAGATTCGTTTTGCGTTTATAGTTAAAAGCAAACTAATGTTGTCCAGTGCTAGAAAAAAACATAGTTATTTGGGTAAATAAAAAATAACAAAAAAATAAAATAAAAAAACCCATGGTGTTCCGCATTTCGGTATACATCGCAGTTTAAAAGATCAAGATTCTACGAAAATCTAATGAGCTCATTCCAATCTCTTGAAAATTCTTTTAAACAAGGGAAAGATGCAAGCTTTTGATAACAGCGCTAAATACAATTTGATGTATGTATATACATACATACATACATGATTTTTTAATATCGATTAGGGTTGTGGAAATTTCGAGCGACTAGGAATGGCATTTTAAAATTACTGCGGAATCAATGATGCGGCATCATTTAAGCAAATGGTCTTAAAATCTCTAAACAGCAAAAATACTGAAGATACAAAATACACCCGTGTGCCGAATTTGAATTATTTATTTTACCTCTCTTTATGGTATTCTCAACAATCGTGTTTTGGTAAAAAGTTATAATACCATTTCATGTTCATGAAAGGTATAGAAACAAACGAAGAAAAGTTGTTCAATTTGTAGTGTAATAAATTAATTGTGTTATTTGTGCTTTTACAGATAATAAAACACCCAATTTTTGATGTCATACTTGATTATTACACACATTTGTTCATATCTTCATATTTATGAAAATACATTTTTAAGAGCCATAAAATTCGATGCGCTACTTAAATAATTTTTAATATTTCTCAACTAAATATCTCCAGTGGAAAGGGGAAATTTGAGTTTTATGCCTTTCTAGTAGAATTTATGATTAGGATAATATTTAAAGCGACGGTTATACAATCCCGAAACGGAAAAACTTTAAATACTTGAAATCACGCTCGGACCCTAAAATAGAAATGGTGAATGTTTTATTGGATATCATAAACTCCGGGCACCCCTGGCTTGCTGGCCAGGCTGCAGCCAAAAATAATAATCAACCAGCGTCAAATGCATGCATACATATATATAAAATGAGAACTTTTATACATAGATATGTATGTACATACACTAGGGTGTGTTTAAAATTCAAATTAGCGATATTTTACTGCATCGCCCTTCAATCGGTAGTAACGCCGTCAAAGATATCTGTCATAAACTTAACGTGGCGCATTGAAGTCAAAGTTGAGAAAATTTCAGATTGCCAACGAAGACTTACATTTTACTCCCTTATGCATAAAAAATAAAACTGTCAATTTATACAATTACTAAAACCTATTTGATTTTTTATGAATACCGGTATTATTAAAACACCGCCAAACCGTCATCAAACGGGACCAACATATATATTTGTTATCCTTGGGTATAGAAGTATTGATTTTGGGTATTAGATAATTAAAAAAAAAATATATATTTTCATTTTTTTACCCTTCATAGAGGAAATTTGTCATCATTGCGCCACGCCTTAACCGCCACCAATCGGGACAAAAATGTATGTGTGATATCTATGAATACCGATTGAGGGGGCGATACATTCTTTTTATGAACTTTTATATTTTTCATACAAATTAAACGCACTCTAATGTACATATACATATATAACTAGGGTGGGGCAGGCGAAGCAAATGTGTATATAGATATTAAACCCTTATGTATGTCCTGCGCGAGTATGTATGCATCGCATGCCACTCCAGCTATTAAAAAGTTATAAATCAATCGGAATGAAGGAAACACATAAAATCTCGAAAAAACTTAAAATCATAGGTAATCACCGAAAATAGTAGAAAGCTAGAAAGTAGTTAAAATTAATGCACCACAGGCAAAGAAATAAAAGTGTAAGTAACAAAAACTTAGCCACATAATAAACTGTATGTGATGTACATAAGTACATATTTCTATATCGCTTGTGTATAAAATATGTCCACACATACTATGTACATATGTACGTTTTCGAAGTCAATGGTTCCTAGCAAGCCAATCCGTAGGAAATCTGCAGTACCGCTGCTACTCAACTATTATTGTTTAATGTTTTTATATTTTTATGATATTATGAGTTTATTAGAGAATTTGAGATTACATTTAGTAATCAGAGTTTAGCAATCAAACGTACGTGGAATAAATGGATAATCTTAATATTTTAGGGAAGTGTTAAAGTGGAGTTTTTATTAAAGCAAAAATAAATATTTTGACTACTAAATGAAAAAAAGAAAAAAACATTGTTAACGTGATGTAAATTAAACACTTCATGTTATAAATCCAAACACATTCAAGTTTCTGTTTACAGGCTGGTTTTCTCCTCTCTCTGGTTGAAATGACTATCAATCTCTTCCGGGGTATTTGAGTGGCTACTCGGCCTATGGCAGCTCTTGTGCGAAAGGTAGTAAAGCTCGTTATTACAATGTATAGATGAATGGAAATGTGATTAACACTTAATTCATATGAGTATGTACATAAGTGGAATTTTATATAACTTTGAAAATATTTTCTTTACGTAAATTGGCCAATATTTTTAGTATTTTATATCTGCTGACTAAGGCTCATAGCTATAAAAAATCGCAAGGCAGGAACTTATTAACCAATAAACCCGCAACATCCTCGCTATCTTAGTATAGAGGAGTCAATAGGAAAATCATTGTAAGATAAGGAGCATATAATACTTGTGGCATGTAGAAGACAATATCAAAAAACGTTAATCCCCAAAGTTCACAATTTTCGATAGTGACATACTAATATGAAAGCGTGGTTACGCCTTTTTTTAAAGCCGATTAAAGATATTAAATCGCAAATACACTCATATATACATATATACTATATACACTATGTATGTATATACAGTAGACGCTCACAAATTAGAACCACTTTGTTTTTAGGCTGATTCTAATTTCTGAAAAATTCTAATTCCTGGACGTTTTTTTATTTCAATAAAACCTTAAAAGTTAAGTCCATTTGCATTGAAAAACTACAATGAAATTTTGTCTTATTCAATTTTGTTCATAAAAACGAGAAAACATAAGGTAACAAACCAATATACATATATGTATTTATGCGCTAAGTCAAAAAAGGTCCAAAAAATAAAAACCCCAATTATCGAATTCAAACAAAAACTGTACAGATAGCGACGAAAAACCAACGGCTACCGAGCGTAATATGAATAAATTGGGGATTCCCACTTTTATATCTATTTTGCAACAAAAAAACAAAAGTTGATTCTAATTTCTGCAAATTCTAATTACTAAGAGTTCTAACTTGTGAGCGTCTACTGTATTTAAAAGATGAATCAATACTTGATTTACATATTAATATTTTTGTATGTATGTTTGCATTTACATTTATTCACATGTACCCCCACGGAAAAAAAAAGTTAGTTGCAAAAATAAATATATTAAAAAGTGATTTATATTCAACTAATTTTAAAGTAGCTTTAAACAAATGCAGCGCGGGACAGTTTCTTGTATATGTACATATTTATGTGTAAACCAGGGTAGGAAGAAACTCAGAGTATGAGTGAGTGAGTGAGGAATTTCAGCCTCACGGCATGATGATGAGTGGCCGTTTGCGTTTCTCGCTCATCTATAAAGCAGAGTGAGGATTTTTTTTGTTTCTTCACTCATTTCGAATGAGCGATGAAGAAATGAGGCGCTCACGCTGCGTGTGAGGTGAGCCGTCGTAGGATTCCTCTTCTCTTTGTGTAATGCGTGTGAGCGTGTGGATGAGTGCGCAGAAACTCAGTAAATATTACATACATATATTAGAATGCATACATACATATATTTATGTTGCAGTGTGCAATTTAGTGACATGTTTTTCTAATAAAAAGCATGTATGGTTGTTTTTCTGCTTTTTTCATATTTATGCCCGTTTTAGGCGATTGAGTAGGTATGTAAAATCCATATTTCTACCTAAACTTAGTTTTTGTTGTTTTTCATATATGTATATGTGTAGATATGTATGTAAATATGTATTTAATTCACCAGATGCAATTACGAATATTTACATACGTATGTATGTAGGTAGGCAGTTAAAGGAACATTATATTTAAGAATGTGCATTCGTTCTATTCGTTGCTTGATATAATGTTTTTTGTATGATAAAATATATGTACCTATGTAGGTACTTACCTACTTGTTTAGTTTTTATTTATTATGCGAAAAACTATTTATTCCTCATTAGAATCATATTTTTTTTTGCATTTGACATTAACATTCTTTTTCTCACAATTTTTTATCTAGACAACAATAAAATAAAATAATTTTGAAATAAAAAAGAAATGAAAATACATAGGTACAAGTTGTAAATTTAGCAAGCTCTATCTAACTTCCGCTTTTCAATCAAGGGAATGAAGAAGTCCTATTTCCGTAGCGTATTGTTCCAAATATACTCAGTACATAGCCATCCTTTTATTTTAATTTTCATTATTATTTTATTTCAGTAATTTATAATTCAAATTAAAAAAAATGGTTCTCGTTGAGTTTAAAATTAAATGACAATCAAATTGTTCTTTGAGGGATAGTTTATCTTTTTTGAACCTACAGGAGAATTGTTTTTGTAGTTTTACTTTCGGTAGATACAAGAAAAATTCAGTGAAATAAAGTGGTGTCATACGGGCTTTCGTTATTCGATTTCGAACATAAAAGCGCTGCCAAAGAGTTTTCTACCACCACATTTGCCATAAAGTACATTATTTTGAACAAAAGTCAAGATTAAACAAATATTTAATTTTAAAATGCGATAGATTTTAAACCCCGTGCAGTAGATCTTCATATTTAAAAAAATATGCTGTAGATTTACCTCATATAGCTGATTCCACATAGAACTTTGTGTTGCGCTACGTGCCACTTACTGCGTGACAGCTGAGATTAAAATACATGTATCTATATGAGGTTTCTCACATAACAAAAAGTAACGCAACGCCGAAGTTACGTAAAGCACAAAGTTGCCCAAATCTCAACTTTTGGGGCGTTGAAATTTTTTTTCAGTTTCACTTTAATTCATATGTAAATAAACAAATGTATGTACATATGTTTGTTCGCCATACCCTGCAAAAAAATTTGCGATTAATCCCGAAAGAGATTTGTCCCGGATTCATCTCTTTCGGGAACAATCGGTCCACAATTAGTCCCCGATTGTTCCCGCACGGGTATAAATGTACTATACAAAAATATTCAATGTATGAATTAAAAAAAAAATTATAATAATAGGTAAAACTGAACACCCTTTCTTTTAATAACAATGATGAATAATAATTTCAACAAAATGTTACCAAAAATTCCTATTGGAAAATCAATTACAATTATAAACTCAATATTGACTATGTAAAAAAAATTTTATTTATTGATTATTATTATTTTTTACAAACGTAAAACTTATTGTATAATCTTTACTTAAATAGGCATGAACATTTATAAATTTTAAAGATTGTTATAAAAAATAGCCTTGGCTAATTTTGAAAAATTCCTCACATGTATTTTACACTCGCATAATGCATTCTCAAAACTTAAAATATTTTGAGGAGATATTTAATTTTTTTAAAAGATTTCTCTACAGCATGGCTCGGCAAATTTGTAAATGCAAGTGTATAAGTGAGAGCGCTTTGATCGCGCGAACCAATTGAATTGCGTGTCATTCACTTGTTAGACATCAGCAAGTAAACAACATATTTGTGAATGCGCGCTATTTTTTTATGGAATAATTGAATTTCTGTTTACATTACTACCCCTCTAATTTTTACGACTCCCGCCAATTAACTTTTTTTTCTAAAAAATTCAATAATTTATATGTATAAATACTGCGCCCCTTATTTTTAATACCCTTGCCCCCCTAATTTACGTAAAATATATTCATTTTATAACACCAATTTGGTGAATGCGCTAATCGAATAAACTTTCTTCTAACATTTATAGCAATTAATAATTTTTACATTTTCATAAAAAATAGCCTTGGCTTACAACTTTGGATGAAAGCGATTAATCTACATTTGTACCTGTTTGGGTATACAAATTGAACAATTAGTCTCTTCACAGGATATTCTCGAAAAAAAAATGCAATCAATTCGCCCCATATAAAGGGATGTAAAATTGTACTAGTCGCACGCTCCCTTGCGATTGATCCCGGACACGTCCCGTATTAATCGAATTTTTTGCAGGGTAGCGATCAAAGCGCTCTCACTTATACACTTGCATTTACAAATTTGCCGAGCCTTGCTGTAGAGCAGTGGTCGGCGAAATCTGAAATGAGGTTGTGTTGGTGAGAACAAAACAAGTTCTCCGCATGCGCACCCCAGTAGGAAATTGATCCGCTTCAAGTGGAATATACATACGTATATGTAGAACAGACATTTTTGGTTTTTTGTTGTTTTTGTTTTTGTTTTTTTGCTTTTAAAAGGAAAAGAACTTTTTAATGAAAAAAGTTGTCTCTTCTGAAAAAAATTAAAGGGTAGTTGGCTAAAACAGAGTGTTCGGAATACAAAAGTCATCCAAATAAGAGTACAAAAACTCTTTGTGAAATACTTCGCAATGCTTTTGTAGTGCATAATCATATGTATTATTTTTAAATACTTCATAGCAAAAAAGGCATTGCATATCGCCGAAGGCATTTCCATCATATAAAATTTCTCGCCGGGCATTTTATTTGTGGACATACATACATACATTACCCGTATATAGTCAATGCTTGCGTTCAACCACGAAGCGACATAGTCAGGCGCAATGTTTATCGTTCGACAGTTGGCAAACGACTGATGAAGAGAGTAAGAATACGTGTGAATTGACTTCCCACAATTGTGGTATGGGCTGCCTATGGCTGCTGTAGAGAATAAACAAATTTGTAGCATTCATGCAGCTACATACTACATACTTACTACAGACGGTTGACTGCGTCATCGCCAAGCGGTGAGGCGTCGCTCATATAATATGAGTCATATTCCTCACTCACTCAGAGTAACTCATGAGGGCGCAGCTGAGGAGAGGCAACGCTACCAGCGTTGCCACTTTGGTTATTTTTAACCAAAATTGGTAATTTTTTTTCTCTAAAACTGATTTTGGTAATTTGGTAAATTTTTTTTCCGGTTTGGTAATTTTTCCATACCTTGGGCTAATACACCATTATATGAGAGGTACCAATCCACCTTGTCCGATATCGGCAATTTTTACATATTTTGTATAATTATATCCTATATTTCAATGCTCTAACACAAATAGTTCAATACATATACAACGCGAAAATGTTAGTTTTCAAGGGAAGAATCACCCCCTCTTCACTGACATCTCCATCATCGCATCGGCATGAAAAAAGGTTCTGCACATCTATGGAAGGGTTCCTTTCATATGATATATATGTATTTTATTCCGACACGATGACATTAAGACCTTCATTTTGGTACGTCAAAAAAATATGTTTGTGTATTAATATATAGATGACAAACTAAACTACTTGGAACATATATGTATAAGGGATAACCAAATAGAGCAGGTTGACATCCTACAGATAAAAAATATATACAATTTTATTAATTAAGTAGGTACTTCAATTTTGGGCTTTTTTACAACCATACGAGTATAAGAAACATTTTGGTGTTAAACATTTAATTTTTTTTTTGTGAGATGTTATGCCTAAATATATTTCGGAGATCACCACATCTCTTCCTCAGACTTTTTGTCTGGGCGCCCGCCGAGATGCGAACCTCAGATTTTTCGGTTGGTAAGCTAATGGCATAACCAATAGGCTACCGCCACTCTGCATTTTGCTTGGATTAATTTTTCTTTTGTTTTTTCTTTTTAAACCCTACCATCCAGCATCAGTGAATTTGTCGACGTTTGTCGCCAGTATGTTGGTGGGGTTGTGTGCTTTTGTAACCGTAGCTTTCCAGAAGAAAATGTGTAACTTTTGAAGTAAGTTAGTTAGTGGCCGCTGTGGTGTAGTGGGTAGAGTGCTTGCTTGCTATACTAGAGGCCTCGGGTTCTAACCCCATTCCGGACAAACACGAAAAAAAAAAAATTTCTAATTAATTAAAACCCAATTATTTGGTTTTTAAAAAATAGCCGTCACCTCTCGGCAGTGGAAGGCATACCCTCCGAGTGTATTTCTGCCATGAAAAAGCTTCTCACAAAAAGTACATTCGCCGTTCGGAGCCGGCATAAAACTGTAGGTCCACCCAATTAGTTGGAAAAACAAAAGGAGCATCCCTCGAATTGGGAGATAAGCTCGGCCATAAAACTCGTCAGAGTTATAAGAGCGTCATTGTATTATTACTATAAGTTAGTTAAAGAGTTTGATATATAATATGCGATATTTGTGTACTAAAATGAAAACTTATAGGTAGTCAGAGATGTGATTTTTATTATTTATAAAGAAAATGGTAATTTTTTGGTAATTTTTTTTTAATTTTTGGTAAATTTTTTATTTTGGCTGTGGCAACGCTGAACGCTACTAGCGTGCCTCATCTTGGCTGCACACTCTGCTGCCACTCACGCAGAGCGCTCACGCTAATGTGTGGCCTCTGCTGTTTATACGCTCAGAGGCCACTCATGCAGCTGCAGCCTCATGAGTGAAGCATGTGTGAGTGAGGAGCCAAAATGAGGCGAATCCGAACCCTGGTGTAAACACATGTTTTCAGATCTAAGTATGCCAAGATTGTTTTTTCCTTTTTTTGGTTACCGTTTTTCAGCTTCACTTCCCATTAAACACTGAAAACGAAATCCTCAAACGGAGAAAATATTGTTTCATATTTATCATTTGAAAATTAAGATAAATTCAATTGTTTCTCAAATATTGTTTATCAACTTGAGAACAATTTGCGAAATTTGAGGAGAATTCGCTTCGCATTTTTACCATTTCTTGAATTTCGACATCAAATGCAGGATTAAGTTATTTATATTAAACTACAAGTAAAGTAGTTGAAAAGAAACTCAAGATAAAGTTATTTATTTTAAACTACTAGTAAAGTAGTTGAAAACAAATGCAGGATAGGGCAATTGACTGCTTGCTATGACATCGCCGTGTTAAAAAAGTCAGTTCATTGCAAAGGAAAAAGTCACATTTTCAATTAGTTGTTATTGAAAATAAAGTAGTTTATAAAGTGATTTAAAATTAATTAAATTTCCTACAGGGTAAATATAAAATGTAGATATCACTGTTAATATAACAAGCGTGTCCAATAAAATAACCCAACAAAATTCCATACTCACACAACACTAAAATCTTAACGCCTTCTTTGTGTATTTATATCATACCAAACGGATAAGATCATATCATTCCATTTAGTTTCATGGACGTTTGTGTACAGTCGCTGTACAAACTCTGTTGTGAGGCAAGGCGTTTTTAATTGACTGGATGTCAATCCAGACAGTTCTACAAGTACCTCAAATACTTACCTACCTTCATACATACAAACATACATATGTGCATATTTAATAAATATTTTTTGTTCAAGTTTTATTTAAGGTTTTGATTTCTAACTAATAGATTTCTAGATAGAATCTGCAATTTCAAATGAATAAGCAAATAAATGTGAAATCAATAAACATTTTTTTAGTGCTACCGTTTTCATTTATGATTGGATCTGAGTGGGGTAAATGCTTCTGAAAGCATTTGCATTGCGGCAGCGAGCCAGGCAGATTAGTGAAGTGAATGATTCGGGGCAGTTTAATAATGACTTTAAGTGCAGCCCCTTAATTCAATTGAGTAAAGATTTCGATTTTAGCTTAATACAAATTATTAAAACGACGAATTATTTTGCAATTGCCGCACTGACGGCTCAATGCCTTGGCGTCGCGTCTTCCTGCTCTAATTATTCTACAATCGAAATATGAATATTTGCATATGTATGTCAAGAGTATTCTTGGTGTGGCATGTTCATATTTAGCATGCCACAGCATGCAGTCTCGAGCTGCGTTTTGGCAGTTTTTCAGCGCCGACCATTAATGCCCTTCCTTAATTAGTGGATGATTGATGATCAAAAAGAGGCTAACCGTGGCATATATATGTATATATCGTCGTACCATACGAAAACTAACATCAGATTTTTTGTGGCTGACGAAAAGTAAAAAGTTCAAGTTTTGGCCGACGAAAAGTAATAAAATCGAGTTTTGGCTGACGAAAAGTAATAAAATCCACTTTTGGCTGACGAAAACTATCAATTTCGTTTAAACAACAACAATTTTAATGTAAAAACAGTATATAATTACTGATACTTTTCGTCAGCCAAAAGTCGATTTTATTACTTTTCGTCAGCCAAAACTCGACTTTATTACTTTTCGTCGGCCAAAAGTCAAATGTTCTACTTTTCGTACAGAATTTTTTTTATTGATAGCTTTCGCCAGAAATTTTAAATATGTTAGTTTTCGTATGGTACGACGATATAACGACTACTTATGACACACGATTTTTCCGCATTATTTCAAGTTCAATTTCGAATTCCATTTCTATTGCAGCATTTTTGTTACTATTAAGACCCAGAACTGTTTACCCGCAATGTTGAATATTTTGCCATCAAGACAATCCAATGCAAAGTGAAAAGGGGTATCTACCCAAATAATGAATTGTTAACTTCATTAAAATTGTACGTACAAAGCTTTGCTTTTACCTTCTTCGATTTTTGGGCATTTTCTATTTTGGTTCGTTGTAATGAATTCGATTACCAATAATTGTTCGCTTTTTCGCTTTTAAATATTACTTAAAATTAATTTCCCTAAAACTTTCATGTTTTTTCGGATGGTGTAGTACATGCTGTGACCTCGACGGGCCACGTACCGTTCCATCTTCGTATTTTTTTTTTGTACGATTGGTCGAATATCTCGCATGAGCATCTGCTACACACAATCCCTTCTTTCTCCTCCATCCAATCGCCGTTTTCTGTCTCTCGACTTGACTCTTTGCTCATTGGAACTTTCAATATGTATGAATGCCTATATGCGTGGGATTTTTCAAATTGTTAGTTACGGCAATTCATAAGCCGCTCATCCTCAGCACATTTTTGCCACCTTAAAGCACACAGAAACCGAGCTTAGAGCGTACAACGGGCTATTTTGTTTGTTTTTGTTTTTCTGCCATTTCATTCTCTTCATTTCAATTTGAGTTAAACATTCGCTTATTATGCTGTTTTTGTTGGCCTCGTATAGCAAGAGTGATCTAAAAAACAAAAAAAAAGGTGGAATCATTCAAACGAGTCAGTGATTAATTGATGGTTGTCTTGCACTTTTTCTTACTTTTTATTTAAGCCAATATTATTTTTTTCGGCGCCTAACCTCTTTTACCACCACACTCTTAGCGTCAAGTTCAATATGAGATGCAGCTTAGTTTTTTTTCTGTATGTAAATACGTTTTTTCGGTTTCTTTCAATTCATTTTTCGCCCGTTGCCCCTGATCATCAAACATATGTACATATGTAGTATAAGTTGAGCGCCTCTGAGAAATGGGCGTTTTTAATTTTCGTAGCATTTAACAAATTTGAATGTATTTACCATTTATTTTGGACTTATTTAGCGGAACCTCGCCAACGCCTTTTGGCGTAACCCCGCAAGCTTATCGCCGCCTCCGTTGCACCTTCGTCAAGCAGTCGATTCATTTTTCATCAGCTGGTCGGTTGCTGTTGCTGTAGTGCGGCGATTGGTTAGCCGACTGGCTGTCTGTCATAATAAACTTAACTGCCACTTCAGTCTGTTTGACTTTTCTGGCAGCATTTTAGTTTAAAAAAAACTGTCACTTGGCGATTTTATTGGCCTTAAAGTTTTGTACATTTGCTTTGTATGTACATGCAATGTAAAGTACTTCTGAGAGACATTTCCGAAATAATTTTTTTAAACCACCCTAGTGGTCACAAATTATATCTTCATATCTTCGGCATTTATAGTCGGCTCTTATAGTTTGATACATACCTCTTCTTCATCTTTTTGTCTCTAGAAGGAACTTTTTCATATGGGAGCTCATCAACCCTAAGTGCCCCAGGGGTACTTGTGACCCAGATCTGAGATGATATCACCCTAACGTACATTTCTTTTGCAAGCATATTAAATGCCGTTAGCAAGTTACTAATCCTTCGCAAAATAAGTATTTAGATTAATTCAGTAAAATCCGAAATAAAAAGCATTTAATTTTTTTTTCAGTTCTGGTTTTCCAACTAAAATCAAAAGTGCCTTATTTTGCGCTCTGCTGATTTAACCGAAATACATACTTCTTTCGCAAAAGACTTACGAATTTTAATGGCGTTTAATGTGCTGCCATTAACTGGTGAGTTTATTTCTGGTATGAGAAAGCTTCTCTCTAAAAATGCACTCACCGTTCGGGGCCGGCAGGAAACTGCAGATCCACACAATTAACTAGTAAGAAAAAAAAAATAGAGGAACGCGCCATGGATTGGTAGAGAAGCTCGGCCTAAAGCTCCTAAGAGTTATTCACTTAATTATTGTATGGAGAAAATCATCAAGACGGCTGTGAAAAAACGCATAAAGCCAAAAGCCTTTGTTGCTACAAAAAGTCACAGATTCGTAGACTCAACCGCTTGGTGGTGGCATGCCACAACAGCAAATCCAAGCGGCAAACATGCAGACAAATAGCCAGATTCATATTCACGCAGTTCATGGTGTGCAGCTCATTTGCATGAAACTGATCATGCACACAATCAATGGCATAATTTTTATTAAAAGCCAAGCGAACGATGGCGCAATGCAGCCGTGTAGCTCACCAGGCTCCACCAAATTTTTGTCAACTGCAGTGAATCAAAATGTTCATACTCGCATAACGGCACCACGAAATGCATACATACATAAATCACACATGAATTCGGGCAGTAAGTCGTAAATGTGCATTGTAATGGATGAATGCAACAAAGTAACTGAATTGGAAAATGGCAATTGAAAAATGAAAAATGAATAATTGACCCTGCTGTTCTTGCATTTTATAGGAAAATTTCGATTTCACATGCGACTCGACTCTCAGCAGTTCATGTGGCCTGATTATGGCTTGTGCAGAAAAAGTGAATTGCACAGACTCAAATGTAAGTGAAAGTGGCTAAGTAGCGTATGACACTAGCTAATGGTTCATTTTTAGTTATACACGAATGAGCTGTACTGTGTGTTCGCACAGCCAACTTCCAGCTGAATTTTAATTGCATTCAAAGCGAACATTTTTTAAATGATCAACATGAAAAGAATTGGTGTCAAATCGAAACATTGAACAATCGCATTGAGATAAAGCGAGGCACATGTTTATGACTTGCATGAGTACATGTCACATAAGAAACCAAATTTAATGGCTTGCGGTGTAAATTCTGCTAAAGGCGTAGGTTTAAATAGAAGAATGTGTAGGTATTTGCAAAATTTTAAGTTCAGGCGATTCCAAAATTACCTTCTACAACCCGAAGACTCGAAGAAAGTGCATATGCAAAAAACTTTTAACGCATAGTTTTTGTAAAAAGTACAGCAAATGTTTGGTGTACAACAGCCACAAAAGTCGCATCTTGGATTGCTTGGCTGCGAACAAGGAAATGATGTTCGTACATAGAAAGAGGACAACTTTCCTTCAAATCAAAATAATTAATGGAATGGGTACGTTGATTCAAAATATTCTCCTTTTAACGGAATTTAATCACTTGCGAAATCAGTGGCGCCAGACAATTTCCGCTAAAATTCCCACAGAAATTGGGAAAAAATCCAAGAGTTGAAAAGAAAAATTGAACCACGTAAATCCACGCTGTAGTGAAAAATAAATTACCTAAGGGTAACGATTATTTTAAGTTAGACCCTTAATTATGCCTAAACAGTCTGAAACCCAAAAATTAAATTTTTATATGAATAACAAAAAATGTAAATTTTTTGCCTTTTAAAAAATTTTGTTTTTGTGAAATATCCCTCAAAAATGGAAATTTCTCTCGATCTGGCACCACTGAATCAACCCAGAATGGCTTCATGATGACGATGAAGAGGAGACTTCCAAAAACAATTTTGGAATGAGCACGAAATGAATGGAGAAGAGAGTTTGGGACTCGCCAATACAACATCAGCGCTGGAACTCGTTTATTTTTCGTACAACACTTTATCAGTTTCAAGGTACAATCTGTAATTCTGGCAACTTCCACATCCGTTACGAATTTACCATTTCATTTTACGGATTCGTTTTAATTTTGCCCTTAATTCATTAGCGTTCGTCGAGGGGGAGCCAACTAAGAATATTCTCCATTGTTTTTGATATTGGAACCGCGACCGGGACCTGTGATGTGATTCTTACGAATGAATAGAGAATATGTTTAAGTATGTATATTTTCAGCTTCTGTAAATATAAATATTGAGATGGTAATCCGACACCGTACATAAATCCACGCGGAAGCCGAAAATAAATGAAAAGCTAATTTTTGCTGGACAATGTCTCGTTAATTAACGATAAGTAATCAAACACATTCCAAATGACTACGAAATGCGAAGAGTCGTTAGCAATACTGTAATTCTTTTACTATTGCCCCACCAAAAAGCCAAAACATTTTGCAATGTTTATTAGAGGCAGCCGTGCGTCTTTGCATGGATGTGTGTGTCGCTGTTGCTTCCCTGCAAAAAAATGTGTGATTAATCCCGATAGAGATTTGTCCCGGATTGATGTCTTTCGGGAACAATCGGTCCACAGTTAGTCCCCGATTGCTCCCGTACGGGTATAAATGTAGACTAATTGTAGGCCAATTGTTCCCGAACGGGTATAAATGTAGACTAATCGCTTTCATTCTAAATCAGTGTTGAACGAAAGAGCAATACGGAGCAAAACGGAGCTGCTCGGCTACACATAAGAGTCGTGTGTGTGCTGCTAGCAAGCAATTGCGACGCCTACAACCAATTATAGCCCAGTTAGTCGAGAACGTAAACCCGTGTACCGTGTCAGCTGATCCAAACTATTTAATGGGATTTGTATGTAACCGATTATTCAACGACGTACGACGCAGAAGCCCGTACCGCAGAAATCAAAATCATTTTGATTTTTTACGTAAAAACGTGGCAGCTGATCGCTCGCATGGTTGCAAGGTAGAAGGGTTGCCAGTTGAACATTTTTAGTTATTAAATATTTAAACAGTAATTTTCACAGCATTATACAACTAACTCAACAAGATTGTAAAATGTTATCGAAAAATGTTATGGAAAAAATAGTATGTCTACTTAAACGAAACATTTATTATTACTTTAATTTTTAAAAAGAAAGGAAAGAAAACGTTTATAAATTTTTTTAAATCCCAAACAAACTGTAAATATATATATATAAATTAATAACAAGATGATAGCTTTGTTCAACAACTTTACTTGCAAGTACTTGCAAAAAGAGCGTCAATGTCAAATTAAGAGTAAAAACGAGAAAAAGAGAAGATTATCAACCAATGTAATTGAACACAAAATCGTAAACATTCGCAAGAAAACAGCTGATACGCTGTTTTGACAATTTGATTTTTAGGTTAGGTTGTAATTGAAATTTTTGAAATTGGAAATGAATGGAAATAACTGAATTAGGAAAACAAAGTTCTACTTTGGCTATTCCACAACATCATCAAGATTCGTTTTTGCGCTAACTTATTTAGTACACAATTAGAAATTTGCCTTTAAAATGTTTGTATATTTCCAATTGAAATTTTTGTGATCATGTATTTTTGACACTTATATTTTTTTAAAGCTGCTAGTAGTTGCAAGTGAAAATTTTACTTGCAGCGTTTATCAACTCTCTCGAGGTCTTACTCTCTCAATTTGGCTCTCTTTTGCGAATTTTTTGGGTTATTGAACATAAATTCGTAACTATTCGTAAAAATTTTGAGATATTGAACACTCATAATAAATGAAGATATTACTGAAAATTAAAGCGAAAATTGTATTTATCCACAATGGTGGCTGTATTTTCTTAATTTATAACTCTTGGTGGTCTTCTTCTGCAATTTTTCTACGTTAAAAAGTTATAAATTGCCACAATAAATCTGAGTTTCTGTAACAAAATCAATTAAAGTGATGTCACACTAATACGATCCACACCACCATGTCACCACCTATTTATACTAGAAAAGATATGAGTTACAGAAACTCAGTACAGATTTCTTAATTAAACACAGATTTTTGTGAGAATCTTGTTGCTTCCCAATATAATTTTTTTATGGATTTTCAATTGTAAATTTAATGTTCTGACTGTGTTTTTTGTTATTTTATATTTTAGTCCTTGATAACTATCACCAAGGTGTGATGGAAATATATTGGTCAGCAACAAAATTACAAGCAAAATGTGTTTTAATTACCAACTAAGCCGTAAAAAAGTAACTAAATTAATAAAAAAAAG
Organism: Urophora cardui; assembly: GCA_960531455.1. NCBI lineage: Eukaryota > Metazoa > Arthropoda > Insecta > Diptera > Tephritidae > Urophora > Urophora cardui. Next base: position 90,096,461 of record OY482671.1, on the reverse strand, counting down.
TCGTCAACGACAACTTTAAAAACGATTAAATTAGTATTTTCTTGTCGTTTGGCAAATAATGCACAGTTGTGTATTGAAGAGTAATCCGCATAACACTTTGAAGATTACTAAAAATCTTGTTTGTTCAAAAATGACTAAATGGCAACCCTGCCAAAATGTAAACAAACTATATATATATGTAAATATGTGTGAGTAAAACAGCTGATTGCTCCGTTGCCCCACGGGCTCAAAAAATCCTAAAAATTGCATACGGGCGTTTGCGTCAGCGGGCGGACCACACGTTCTTGACTAACTGGGCTATTAGTCTGCGCTTGAATTTCATGCTGTGTACATCGATCGCGCAAAGAATTTTTTTCTTTTTTCTGAGCAATAGCTATGCGACATCTGCTTATACGCGCACACTAATGCAAAAATATGTTGCGCTTGTGTAAGTAGCGCAGTCGGCGGTGTGCATCACTGTTCTAAATTGATTAATGTATAAATTTTACAAAAATATTCAATGAATTAAAACAATTTTATAACGATAGGTAAAACTAATTGAACACCATTTCTTTTAAGAACAATGATGATGAATAATTTTAACAAGATGTTACCAAAAATAACCATTGAAAAATCAATTACAATTATGCACTCAAAACTATGTAAACAAATTTTAATTTATTGAATAGATTTTTATAAAAAAGTAAAACTTATTGTATAACCTTTATTTAAAAAGGCATGAGTATTTATAATTTTTAAAGATTGTTTTAAAAAATAGCCTTGGCTAACAACTTTTCCTCACATGTCTTTTACACTCGCATAATGCATTCTCAAAACTTAAAATATTTGGAGAAAATACTTAATTTTATTAAAAGATTTGACTACAAGATGAAAGCTAATCGAAAAATAGCCTTGTCTTACAACTTTGGATGAAAGCGATTGATCTACATTTGTACCCGTTCGGGTATACAAATTGAACAATTAGTCTCTTCATAGCACATGCTCGAACAAATGCGATCAATTCGCGCCATATAAAGGGATGTAAAATTGTATTAGTCGCATGCTCCCTTGCGATTGATCCCGGACACGTCCCGGATTAATGGCAGGGTTTTAAGCAAGTATGCGCGCTCAAAGCACAGCCGTTCGCGGCGAATCGATGGCTACCGGCTGTCGCTTACAGCAGGTGGTGGTGTTGGTTGCGAAACTTGCAATTGAATTACAAATATGATTAACAAAAACAACAATAATACTAATAGCAGCCGCAAAATACCAAACTTCTGCTGTATTTGCTGCCAGAAAAAACGCAAAAAAACAATAACAATGCCAGGAACAATTATGCAAACGACAATCACAATTAAAAAGTAATTGTTGCGCGATATTGAGTTGAAATTGAAAAATTATTTTGCATACAAAATCTGATCTATGTGCGGCTGTGCTAAAATCGAGTAGATATGTACCCTGCAGGGAAATCAATAACTAGTGGACACAATGTCTGATTCAGAACTAGCGAAAAGGTGTCAAAGAGGCACCAGTTCAGCCGTTGGCTTTGTATATTTCTGCAATTCTCAGATTGTTATTGAAGCATATTATATGAAGAGTATTTACAGCTTGCGTCTTCACTTAATGATTTCTCATTTAATGAAATAAAATGTTCCCCTAATTACGCTTTTCTGGTCCCTCAGGTTTATTTTTATTTTTTTGTATTTTATTACTTTTTAAATACTGTTTTAAATTTTTATTAAATAAAAAAATAAAAATAAAAAAAAAATAAAAAAGTATCATCCGCCACTGTCATGATTCGAACCCGCGCTCGCCAGATTGAAAGTCTCACGCGCTAACCACTCTGCCAACGCGCTACTTTCTTTAGGCGTGTCAAATGCCGAACTTAAGTGGCAAATGTAAAACTGTAGAATTTGTAGGAATTTTTAACTAGTTCAGAACTATCGAATAGGTAATGCAGCGGTGGGTAATTGACATCGCCATGTTAAATTCGCCAGTTGCTAACATGCAAAAGAGATTGATCTCGCACCAATAGTGTCGAAAAATGCACTAGCTGCGCACCAGTTATGAACTAGAGATTTTCCCCACAGGCTATGTATGGATGTATGTGTCTATGCGTGTATGCGTTGGCATGGGTAAACGATCTCAAATTGCGATTTCTATTTGTGTCGATTAACAATTCGCATGTCAGTTCGATATTATTTGAGCACAATTTGCGCACTCAATTGTCAATGCGTAGAGTATTGCAGTCGAGCAGACGCACTGTGGTCTGAAAAATCCCTGAGTTTTCTTAAGGGCAAAATTTTAACTTGAAGTTGTTTGAAGTATTTTTCAAATTTGTTTATTTTTTTAGTCAAACAGAGGGAAGTGTAAAACTGTGTGATTAGCATGAAATTGAATTTTAATGGAAGCACCTCAAGTTTCTGGCGAATACGGCGTTGCGGCATCATCTAGAGACATTCCTTGATCGTTCTGAGGGCGTAGTTTTGATAGGCCTGTAAATTTGATAATGCTGAGTTTAAGGCCGAGCCGATTGTTTTGAATTTTATAATTAAAGTTGCCTTGTATTTTCCCCAAGGGACATCTCTCTTTGTTATTTAAAATATCGTCGTTCAAAGTGCAAAACCGCGTATCGACCCAATACAATATCAAAAATGAGATTTCCCCAAAAATACATTCCTGGCATCCGTCCCCATACATTCATACAAAAATTTTGAGATTTGGAAACCATTTTGAATTAAAACAATTTTAACTCTGTCCTGTGTATCAGCAGATACGCGGTATTGTATTTGGGCGCTTCGCGGTTTTGCACTCTAAAGGACGATATATGCTTTTGCACAGTCATCATCTGTATATATAGAGCGTGCCCTGGGAGTAAAATTTAACAGGATTATCAAATTTATCTAAGAATTTCAAGGCCCTGGAACACTGTGCTCCCAAATTGTCGTCAAATATGTAATATATGCAAGCAAGACAAAACCTTGCATGACACATTTGAATATGAAAACAAAATACACCAACGGACAGTCAATCAAATATGGAATCACGCAACTGCGGCTGTCATGTCTGGCTTTGCCCAGCGCCTTAGCAACGGATCATGTGCTTAGCAGTTGGTCGCCAACCATTGTTTGGCCACTTCGACTATCGCTATGTATTTCCACACACCAGACATGGGCATGCTTAATTACAACATCTTTCAATTACAACTACATACATAATAATTATTTTAATTTTTAATCGATTATTGGCTTTTGGAAAAACTTTTCAATTACAATTACTTTTAACTTGTAATTGTAATTTTAGTGTGTTATCGATTATAAAATGTAATTGAGTGTGCCCATGTCTGCATCGCACGCTTCGACCGCCGATATATTATCGCTCCAAACAGAATTGTCAACATTTATTGCTGCGCTGACTGCGCATGCGTTCGTGCGCCAAATGGCAAATGGAGAATGGCAAATGACAATTGACAACTAATGAGACAGCATTCAACGACCTCATACATAATTTTCGCTAAGCTCGCTTTGCTTCAATTTGCATTTGCATTCGTATGTTTTATGTCTTGCTTTGGTTTCGTTCGTGGACTCTTGTGCTCGTACATTTCCTTAACAACGACAACTTCGTTTGAGTAGAGTGCAATCTGATTTGCATACTTATTGCATTTGGTTGCCTTTGTGTTGATTCACAGAAATCGTTGGCATGCAGGCATACACAGTGCATGTTGGTGATTCGTATCTATTGAGTCAATTTTGTACATTTTGTATGATCGATCACGTCACATTAATTTGAGTGAGTGCAGTTGTGGCATGTGGCATACGAAGTGGTGCAGCAAATGAGGCACGTACGTACGAATATTTCTTGGCATTGTTTTGCTTAGGCTTAAGGCATCTGGTAAGTAAAGATCGGCCATAGCTTGAATATATGTATCTGTATTGTGTTTATGATTACATATAAGACATATGTACATACATATGTGTGTACATAACTCCTTTATGGATCAGTATGTAGTTGTTTATTCGAAATCTTCAACTTGTCGTACTTCCAGATGCCGACGCTGTATTGTGGAGACATGAACGCATTTGATTATAACCCAAACAATTCCCCTCTTCTAAATCGTTTGCAAGATACCAGACGCAGATTCGATATTGCTGCGGAAACGCAAGCCTATGCCGGACAATCTCGCCATCCAATTGTATACGGAGACCTAAATTAAAGCAGTCTTGAAGTTTTATACCCCGCTACAGTAAGTTTAAGCAACATTTTAGAGGTTCAATTGACCTTTCTTCATTAAGGTTCATTATTTTTTAATGTCAGATGAATATGACTATATGATGGGAATGACAATTTATGTCAACACCCACTGCTTGCACCAAAGGAAGTGTGGGGCTCCACAGTGTTAGAAGTATCAGGTGGAAAATGATGTGGCCTCGCTTGGTATTTCTAATTGGAGCCATATATATATGTATATAGCCACGGTCAACTCAGAAGAAGAAGATGAGTTTGTCTAGAAAACAGACATTTTACTTTCCGGACTATAGTTTTTAGAAAAGTTTTAAGTTCGCGATGAAAATAAACAATTATAATTTCTGCAAACATCCGACATTATGTCAAATTGAGGTACAGAATTGACGCGTATTTCAATTAAAATTAATTATTTTATTTATTGACCCACTTTCAAAAGTTGTACAAAAAGCAAAATATCCCAGCAGCTATCCAGAGGGCAGACAATTTTATATATTTACATCAGCACATACATACATACAATCACACCTATAAATACACTCATAAATATGAATGTGTGGTCGTTGGTGTTTGCGAGAATAAATAAATTCAACAGACATCTATGACATCTACCGATGGCGCAGTAACCTTTTGGTTTCAATTCATATTTGCAATGACAAGTGAATTGAGCAACACGAATGACTGCGCGGCACTTCTGAATCCGGCGGCCACTTGTGCACCTTGTGTCTGTGTCTGCGCCTGCGCCTGCGCCCGCACCGACCCGAGGCAATTCAATTCACTTGTACACAAAATTATTACAACTTACGAAATAAAGCTATTAGACATTGATTGGAGATTATTGTTATTTTTATTCTTACTATTATTGCTAATAGCTGTTATTATAGCTGTTGCTATTGTTGTTTTTGTTATTTTTATTGACTCTGTGGCAAACAAACGGAAAATGGAAAAATGTGGTTGGCTCGAACAGCGAACACAGCGAACAAACATAGTAAAAAAGCTTAAATAAATAATTGGGTCAAATCGCTGCCAACGGTAATTTTTAAGTCCGCGTTTTTGTTGTTTGCCATTTTTATATTGCTTCTTTGGTGTTGTTGTGTCGGCAGTCATTGCATTGTATTGCAGGGAAATTAAATTGCGGTCTTTTAGTTTTTATTTCTATCAAGTGTCATATAAACTTTTTTTATTGAATTTCTATTACAGTCTTCTTTTTGTACGTACATACGTGTATATATGCAAATGCATGGTAGGTGTAGGTACATAAATATACAATGAACTGAGCAAGTTCGTTTCTTAAGTCATTTGTTTGCACTCACAGCAAATATTATATTTTTTTAATTCTTATCCACAATTATAATAATCTTCTAAATTTGCTTTTGCTGAAGCGTGAAATTACTCGTTGTAAATCAACAGTCACAGATGTTTTTCATTTACGAGAAAAAGTGAACGGACGAGAAAATATTGAGCTCATTCTAAATACTTAAATTAACATTTACCGCAATCAAAAATTATGATTCGTTGAAGTTTCAGAGTGAAAAATCTATATCACTTAAACTATCACGGTGAAATCGAAAGAAGTGGAAGACGAAAGGTTCGACACTCTCTTCCTACATCTGTACATCTATAGCAAAAATCTAATATGTAACAGCCAAATGCCAACTTTTGAAAGTTGATTGAGGAAATTTAAATGGTTAAGAACAGGGACTGTAACGGTTATGAGTTATATCCAAAAAGTTGATTTTTAATCATTAGTTGCTGAGTTTTATTTTCTGCTCACAAAATAAAAGTTATTTCTTGAGTTTTATTTTTCCATCAGAAAATAAAAGTTATTTCTTGAGTTTTATTTTTCGATCAGAAAATAAAAGTTATTTCTTGAGTTTTATTTTGCCATCAGAAAATAAAAGTTTTTTTTGAGTTTTATTTTTCGATCAGAGAATAAAAGTTATTTTTTGAGTTTTATTTTTCGATCAGAAAATAAAAGTTATTTCCTGAGTTTTATTTTTCCCTAAGAAAATAAAAGTTATTTTTTGAGTTTTATTTTACCCTCAGAAAATAAAAGTTATTTTTTGAGTATTATTTTTCGATCAGAAAATAAAAGTTATTTTCTGAGTTTTATTTTTTGCTCAGAGAATAAAAGTTTTTCAGTTTAAATTTGGCTGGAATTGTAGATTTTGCTATATAAATAGGTAAAGTAGATAAATAAATTTTTAATTTTTTTTATTTATAAACTTTACCTACTTGTTAATGTGGAAAAATCGACAGCTGCAGCTAACATTAAACTGAAGAAACTTTTATTGTCTGAGCAAAAAGATAAAACTCAAAAAATAACTTTTATTTTCTGATCGAAAAATAAAACTCAAAAAATAACTTTTATTTTCTGAGCAGAAAATAAAACTCAGAAAATAACGATTAAAAATCAATTTTTTTATAAAAATCGAAAAAATAAAAGTTCATGCGCCTAAAGATAGTCTGCGTTACGGTGATTACATCTGTGTACTTCTTTTGCGTTTAGCATTTCTCCTTCAGTATGATTTTTTTAGTCAAAATTTAAAAAATAACGATTATTTGCAATCCCCGGTTAAGAACAATCAGAAGAAGTGAGTTTACAAGAACAGGTGCAGTTCTCTGGGTTCTGGACAGCAGATCAGCCAACCAACCAACGTGACTGAGGCACGCTGACGACTCCTTATACCATATGCAAACTAAGCAGGATTACAATTAAAATAGTAACAACAACAAAATCAATAATAATACAGGCATAATCCTATGTATTATGGTGTAGCGGAAACGAACGACAAAATATTTAACCGTTGGCAAACAAGTGCTAAGCTTCTGATTATAACGCCTAATTGCAACAGTATAACTGCATAACAACAACAAAAAAGTAGGAAAATTGCAAAAACGATAAACATTGGTACCTGTGCAAAGTAGTTGGCAAGACTGTTCATAAAAACAACAATGGCTTTGTTCAGAAACTCAGTTTGAAGCGCAACCTGATTTTGTAGTACAAGCAGAGCGTTCATAAACGTAAATTTTGCATGAAGCGTCGCTCATCACAATCATCAAAATAATAATTACTGCCGCTGTTGCGCTTCATGCTGCGTTTCTGAACATAGCCTATGTCTAATAATAAAAAACCACTAAAAAGCTGTTGAATTAAAGCTTTTCGAGCGGTTCTGACTTGTTTGCGCATTTGCTTCTTTTTCTTTAACTTTATAGTGTTGTTCTATCTCTGTTTTTATTTACTCGTATTTATGTCGCTGTTGCTGCAGCTAATACTTATACATACAGAGCTGCCGCTCTTTTCCCCTTCCCACCTACTGATGCCGCTGGGCTGCTGCATTTTGACAATCACCATTATTTGTTGCGCAATCAACGGCAAATCATTGTGACAAAAATAACAAAAATGCAAACACACGCGCCTTACAATTCACATTTGGTTGGTTTCTTATTGTTGTTACTTTTTTTTTACTGTTTTGTTGTACTTAAAGAACTTCCTTCATTAATTGTCCAAGTTATCTTGTGGCTGGTGTTGCGCGTAAAAATCTTGCATGAAGCATGAACACCTATCGTACTCAACAAAAAGAGTGAGTGATAAATGAAAGTGAAAATAAAATTAAAAAAGTAAACTTTATGCTGCATATATAACCAGTTGTGGGACTGTTACTTTTGGTGCAACTCAAATATGAAATCTGATCACCCACTGGAGGATACTCAGCTTAGCTACTGACCTCAATATGTTTCAACGTAACCGCGACCCCTTTACGCAAATCTCAGAAAGTACATACAGACAAATTATGCAATGGACTATTTCCAAAAGAAACTCAGTTTCATTAGGAACTAATAACTGACATATGAAAGTGAGCTCAATATAATAATTCGCTGCCTGCTCATTGCACCCGACCACTGCACATTGTCGTTGCCAGAGGTTCGCAATGAAGAAAACACAAACCCGGCAGTCGTGGAGTCGCGTCTAGATGAGGATGACAGGCGATGATTGAATTAACAACTTGCTACGAAAATTTTAAATGTACACAGCTGTGGCTAACGACGCGGCAGTGCAGGTAGAAGGCGGCGGCCGATGTATCAACAAACATGGACACCGTGTACTGCGGTAACTTTATACATATATGTATGTATGCAAAGGGCCATGTCCCAGTGGAGTGCCTACATTTCTGAATATGCGCTGTGGTTTTTTCTACCGTTTCCAGAACTTCTCTATGGACAGTGAAAAATAATTGATACAACTGTTTCCATGGCAAACGGAAGCATGACAAATTATTTTTTTTTTTTATTGCATGTATTTTCGCTTTAACTTGACAGCATAAAAATGCATTCGCCGTTCGGAGCCGGCATAAAACTGTAGGTCCACCTAATTGGTTGGAAAAACAAAAGTTCAGGAGCACGCCTCGAATTGGCTGGAGAAGCTCGGTCTTAAAACTCATCAGAGTTATGGAAGTGACACTGTATTATAGATATACTTATGTAGTATAACTTCTACCTAAGGTCAAGAGAATTATATGCAAGAATAGTGCAGTAAAGTAAAGCACTAGGCTTGGCGAAACTTTTCATGTGCGATTAAATAATAGAGAAGGCCCTTCACACAGAGCCAAAAGACCACCTAAAATGCCCTGTAAATCAGAACAAAGTTTAGCGGATATCTCTATGCTTTCTCTCCAATAAGATGCCCGTCTTATTATTACTGGATATTTCATTTTAATAAAACTAAGTAGATAATCTGCAAAACTAATATGAAACCCTTTTCAATATAATTAAGAAGATGACCCGTGGATTTTAGATGGAATCATTTTCAGTAAAATTTAATGGATAACCTATAAAACTAAGATGAAAACCTCTTATATAAAATTAAGAAGATGACTCCTAGAATAAATATGGAAACCTTTTCACATAAATTTAGCAGATAACCTGTAAAATTAAGAAGAAATCCTGTTTAATATTATTAAGAAGAGAATCTTGATTTTCATCGGAAAACATAATTAGTCAACTAGTATTTTCCTAGGACTTATTCAGACATAGGACAACATTTCATTTCATATAAGTGCAGATGGACATAGTAAACTCTTTATACCAAGTGCTTCACTAATCGTTTGAGAATTGTAGAAATATGTAAAGCCGTAGTGAAATCGACTTTTGCATACCAGCTGAACAATTAATAGAAAGCAAACTGGTATGTTTTTTTCCGTCTCCTACCAGTTGATCAGCTAGTTTACTTGCATACCAGTTCACGTTTTCGCTGCAGGGTAATAAGAGCTCTTTTAAAAATAAAAAGTTCTCCCTTTTAATTTCTTGAACATGTTATTGCACACATACATAAAAAGTGGCTGATGCAATAACTGCCCTGCAAAAAATGCGACTAATCCGGGATACATCCGGGATCACTCGCAAAGGAGCATGCGACTACTCCCTTTTTGTATCTCTTTATATGGAATGAAGTGTTCCTTTTTGTTTGAGCATGTCCTATGGAGAGACTAATTGTACCCTTTTATACCTGAACGAGTACGAAAGTAGAGAACTCCACTTTGATGCCAATGGGATACCAAATGGAAGTTGTACCCTTTTATACCTGAACGAGTACGAAAGTAGAGAACTCCACTTTGATGCCAATCGGATATCAAATGGAAGTTGTACCCTTTTATACCTGAACGTGTACGAATGTAGAGAACTCCACTTTGATGCCAATCGGATATCAAATGGAAGTAGTCCCATACGACTATTTTTCCACAAATAAAAACATAGTTTTGTGTGATTATGTATTTATTTATAATAAACATAAAAAATTAAATTCAATTCAGTTTTTTAATTTTAAATTTTTTAAATTTAAGTTTTTATATAATAAAAAGAACAATTTCAGGTAAAATCAGCCAATTGCATGAAATACTCGATAAATAACACCTTTTCGCTTCTTACCGCTTACATATACGCGGATACAATTTTAATTTTCAAAATCATTTAACATTCAAAATCAATGTAGTTTTTTTTAATGTCCGTTACTTACTGATTTTAATATGTTTTAAAGGAAAGCTTATTGAATTAGACATACTTTAGTTCTGTTCGGCACGCTACTGAGTCAAAAAGACTCAAAACTTGCAACTTTCTCTGCAAATCAAATGTAAAAATGCACTTTCTCCTTGCAGTGCCGAACACCATTCGACAAAATTTCAGGAAAATTTGTACAAATTATACAAATTATCAGCATGCCGAACAGTCTTTTTTACAAATCATTCGTAAAATAAATTGCATTTTTTAATTTAAATTGTTTACTGTATGCCTTGTGCTGTTTAAGTTACATATACATACGTAATACATGCATATTATAAACAGGAAAACCAATTATTTGCAATTTAAGAAAACAAGCCCTTTTATAGTGTATGTACATACATATACTTAATTGTAAAAAAATGCAATTACAAAAGCATATTTCAAAATACGTTTATAACCTTTTGAATAAAATTGTCAACAATTACTCTACATTTTTACCGTTCCGGGTACAATTGGGAGTAATTGTAGCCAAGTGTACCCGAAAGAGAGTTGTCCGGGACAAATCTCTTTCGAGACTAATCGCACAATTTTTTACAGGGTGTTATGCATATTTTCAGTATGTACGAGTATATCAATACATGTACGTATGTTAAGACGTTTATAGCAAAATTTTAATTAATAAGGGCTCTTTTAAAAATAAAAAGTTTTCCTTTTTAATAAATTCAAAAAGGTTCTACACCTTTTGCAGTTTATATTCAGAAAGTTGCAATTTATATTCAGAAAATTACAATTCATATTCAGAATTTTCATTTCATATTCAGAAACCTACAATTCATATTCAGAAAGTTGCAATTCATATTCAGAAAGTTGCAATTAATATTCAGAAGATTACAATTCATATTAAGAATTTCCATTTCATATTCAGAAACCCACAGTTTATATTCAGAAAGTTGCAATTCATATTCAGAAAGTTACAATTCATATTCAGAAGGTTACAATTCATATTCAGAATTTCCATTTTATATTCAGAAACCTACAGTTCATATTCAGAAAGTTGTAATTCATATTCAGAAATTTCATTTCAAATTCAGAAAGTTACATTTCATATTCAGAAATTTACAATTCATATTCAGAAAATTGCAATTCATATTCAGAAATTTCATTTCAAATTCAGAAAGTTACATTTCATATTCAGAAAGTTACAATTCATATTCAGAAACATGGAACATGAGTTTCTATGTAAATTTTTCAGGTAAAAAATTACATTATTTTTTTCAAAACTTTTTTCTGAAGGGTAGAGTTCGTCCTTCATTCAAAAGGTCGTGGGTTAGAAAACCAGTCCGAACAACATCGAAAATTTGTTTTATTGGAAATCGGGGAATTAATGTAGCGTAATCCCTCGCATTCGGTCGGCAACCACCCGAGTGTATTTCTGTTATAAAAAAACTTCTCATGCAAAATTTACATTCCTCGGTGGATGTCTTTCAGGGTCGCATAAAACTGTAGGTCCACCGAATTCGTAAAAAAAGTGAAGGAGTACTATGTTATTAGGCATATGGAACAGTTATCCTTAAATTCCATTTTTATTATGAGTAGGTATAAGTATATGACCGCACACACATGTAAAATTAAACAAAGTAAAATTTATTTAAAAAAAATCCTTTTGAACCGATCCCACCATGCAAAGTTCGAGAAATAGGCAATGATCGTCTATGGCAACAAATTGGCGACTCGCCGATTTATTGCCTTTGTGAGAAACCGGCAAAATTTCTAATTTATTGCAGCAACGTATCGATTTCTTATTACAAAAAATCAGAAACATTTGTTTCCCCTTCTCTTCTTGCCAATTTGTTGCCTTTATAATAAGTAAATTGGAGATAATTATTTGTTTTTACTTGGCGATGAGAAATGAAAATATCAGAAAGCCTTGAAACGAATCGTTCAGGTAATAAGAAAACGAATCATTGATGTAATCAGAAAGCGAGTCGACTGTTCGAGTTGCCTTCGGCGGACGTTTTAGTCCGACTATGTAGTAATAAGAAATCGGTAAGATTTCGATATTGCTTGCAATATATTTATTTTCAAAACGACTCGTTTTTTATTGCCGGCAACAAAAAATATTTGGTGAGATGACTTCTATGTATGTTTGAAAAAAAGAAAACTCAAAAGCGTAAAGTGAAATTTTCTGAATATGTATTGTAACTTTCTGAATATGAAATGTAACTTTCTGAATATGAATTGTAAATTTCTGAACATGAAATGTAACTTTCTGAATTTAAAATGAACTTTCTGAATATGAATTGCAACTTTATGAATATGAATTGTAGGTTTCTGAATATGAAATGGAAATTCTGAATATGAATTGTAATTTTCTGAATATAAATTGTAATTATCTGAATATAAATTACAACTTTCTGGATATAAACTGGAAAAGGTGTAGTAAAAATTAGAGCATGTCCTTATTGAGTTTCTTTATAAAAATTTTCTCATAAAAACAAGCAGATTTCTTCTAACAATTTAATTTTTTTGACAAAATGACATAAAAAATTAATAAATAAGAAGTTATCTCCTCGTTTTCAGACGGTATCCTTTTCAATAAATTTAAGAAGAAATTCAAGCTAAAATCTAGAAGATTTTCTAGCAAAAATTTCTTCAATTTTGTCTCCTCTCGCTCTCCTTGGTCAAATAGATTTTTTAGATGGCAGTCTCTTTGATTATAGGTGAACTTTTTGGCTCTGTGCAGTTGGCCACAATACTTTCTCCAATTTCCAACTGGGATTTGCATACTTATAAATATAAATACTCACATACACACATTAAAAAATACACGTGAAACACACAACTGGCGTCCTGCCGGTGATGGCCGTTGTCCCCGCCACATTCTTCACACTTGAGATGCGTCAAATATGCTGTTTGGCTGTACCACCACCAACAGCATCATCAACAACAACAGCAGCAGCAGCTTTCCCAAATGACGTGGTTGTTGTTCCTGTTGCTTTTGTAGCATTTCTCTACACCTCTTACGTCCACACACGCCTTTTGGCAACATTTTTTTTTTTCTTTTGCCTCATCAACGTCGCATTGTAGATGTTTCTTTGCTTCGTTTCACTTTTTTCTTTTCTGTTTTGCTTTTTTCATTCATTTTATTTGGCCAGTCGCGCCACATTACCGTTCATCAACGTCTGCCGGATGCACTTACTGAGTGTAAGCAGAGACAATCAAATTTAGCATATGTTTAAGGAAATGACTATTTTTCATGAATTCAGAATGGACGTTTCTGCTTCTGCACATTAGGTCATATTAATAAAAGGCAAGCATTAACTTTTGTTTAAGATTTCAGACCTTATACCCAAATTTTGAAATTTGGTTCATACAAATTAATGTTAAATTTCTGAAATTTTAAGTAAAGGCATTTGCTTGGTTTTCATTAAAACGGCCCATTTTCTGTTTGGCCTCGCTCTTCATCAAGCTTCAAGACTTAAAAAAAAGTTGACATCTTGGCCAGCAAGGCGCTGTGAATATGTGTACCTCCCACTCTGTGTGGAAGGCTCCCTAAAAATGGCAGGTTTCATCATATATCGTACTCATAATTATTTGGTTATAAGTTTGGAAAAACACAGAGGAGGAAATTAACTACAATAGGAAAGTGTCACAAACATACGTGGAATCAATAATTGTGAAAGCAAATATCTGCTGTTTATCTTAGTTCCTCTAAAAAAATATTTTCTCTTAACCTGTCGAAGCCTCCCCCCTACTACCCTACTAAATTAACTAGTTCTTTCAAAGGATTTGATTTCCAAATCTTCATCAAAGACCCTTTAAGGTCAAGCGAAATTTTTTCTTGGCGCAATTCAACATCGATTTGATGAAGCTGCCAATTAGAGCAAATAAATCACACATTATTTGATAAGGAGCAAAATGTCGGAGCTAATTTGATGGCAATTTTAGCATTTCTGTATGTGATTTGCATTTAAATGCAAAGCAGAGGCACTTACACGCCCAAAACATACACCGGTTGCATAGCAAATATATACATACATATGTACAACTGAATCGACGCATTAACATAGTTAAACATATCAAATAACTAGTTAAGTTACTTGGCAATTATCAATAGTTGCTGTCATTACATAAATTCTCCGTAATGTAATTTACTAATTAAATTAGCATTAGTCCTCGAGGCAAGGCAATTGCAAGGCAATTGCAAGGCGGCTGGCACGTTGATATTGGATAAAATTAAGATGTGCTTTTATGTGTGTGAGGCGGCTCGGTAAAAGAATTTTATTAATTAGACATTCAAAGAATCTGGTATTATGTCTGTAGGTACATATGTATGTATGTATGCATGTAAATATGTATGTATGTATGTATGTATGTATGTAACTATGAATGCAACTTCTTCCAGAAACCACACGTGAAGTAGCATTATTCATTCGAAGAGTTTCGGACTAATGCAAAAGTTTTGCCATGATGGCCAGGACTTCACTGCGGCTTGTCGCTCTTATCGCAAATGACACGCGAATGGTGCGTGAGAGAAATAATGAGGTTTCAGCGCGCCACGAAAGTCAAAGTAACCTAAAATGTAAATGATTCATATTCCGCATATGAAGCAAGTAAGTTTAAGTAAACTTGAAAAGAATTAAGTGAGAAAGCAATAAAACAACACAAATTAATTTATGGAACTAAATGGGATGAATTAATGAAAGGAATAACATTTCTCATAAATTAAAATTAAACCAAATGACACAAAACTCAAAATTTGCATAATATAATACATATATAAAACGAAGGAGTAAGGTTAGGTTAATCTAGTTGGCCATTAATGGCCTCACATAGACCGAATGAGTCCATAGTGTTACAAGAAAATTTCTTGAACATGAAAACCTGGACTATGAATGAAGAACAACCCCGTCCCTTTGCCAAATACCAAGAGTTGCCTTACTCCTATTTGGAGTACCGATCCGACATTACTGAATACGACTTCCGCTGGTAGTCGAAGGAGTACATAAGATCTTTCGTTTAAAGTTTTTAATAAAAATTAATAAAGGTATAAAAAAAAATTAAAGCGTGAATAACGGGTATTCATGAATATTGATGTGTAAACTGTTTCGAAATCGGATATTTATTCCCTTTTCCTTATTCCTTTTTTCCTGGTTTTCTATGGATTAAAAGGCGACTGTCGTTTTTGTAATTTTTTGTTGTCATTGTGACTGCTACTATTTTGTTGTTTTGGTTTTTGGTTTTTGACTTTTGATTTTTTATGTTTTCTTTGGTTTTGTATTGCTCAGAAACATGCAAGATCATCCGAGTCCACGTTTGACCCATATCTGGAGACCCGGCCTAGGGTTCACAATGAAAAGTGCTTCATATCGAAGTCCTGCTCAAAACCTTTCATTTGATACCAATATTGCTCAGAAACATTCAAGGATCATCCGGGTCCTTCCTTTCACCCATATCTTGAGACCCGGCCTAGGGTTCACAATGAAAAGTGCTTCATATCGAAGTCCTGCTCAAAACCTTTCATTTGATACCAATATTGCTCAGATATATTCAAGGATCATCCGGGTCCTCCTTTTGACCCATATCTGGAGACCCGGCCTAGGGGTCACAATGAAAAGAGCTTCATATCGAAGTCCTGCTCAAAACCTTTCATTTGATACCAATATTGCATAGAAAATTAGATAGGTAGATGCAGGTGTGCATATCCATACATTTGCATACATGTCCAAACAGGTTGGTCCTTTTCATTTTGCCTATTTGTCGCATTGTTGCAGAAAACACAACAACGACAACAACTTCACTTCGCTTCGTTGCTGTTGTTGATATTTGCATTTGCACGGCTATGCATGCAAGCATTTGTAAACACATGTCTATCTACCTACCTATCACTGACAGTGCCAAGCGATTCACACGGACGCAGCAGTGCACTAACACAAAGGTCATTTACGTTTACGCGTAAACTTTACCTGTTTTTCGAAATCACTCGTAGCTACAGCAAAGATGTTTACACATCAAAAAGTTTGATAAATTTTGTGACTCGCTGCAAAATTGCCGATATTCTTATTCTCCAGATATTATTTTGGAGCTGGAAGCAATCCCTCAAGCTTGAGCTTGGTTGTGTTTAGTAGATACTTTTATCTAATACCCATAAAAATTCTTAGGTTTGCCTTTAGAGTTAAGTTTATAGATTTTTGTTACCGCATACTCCCATTCTAGATACCTAAATATTTATTTACACACCTTGTGGGGAAAATCTCTAGTTCATAACTGGTGCGCAGCTAGTTTATTTTTCGATACTACTGTGCGAGCTCAATCTCTTTTGCAAGTCAGCAACTGGCGAATTTAACATGGCGATGTCATTGCCGGTGTCAATTATCCACAGCTGCGTTACCTATTCGATAGTTCTGAACTAGTTAAAAACTCCTACAAATTCTACAGTTTTACCACTCCCATTTAAGTGCAGCATTTGACATGCTTAAAGAAAGTGGCGCGACGGCAGAGTGGTTAGCGCATGAGACTTTCAATGCAGCGAGCGCGGGTTCGAATTCTGTCAGTGTCAAGGCCGGATGATATTTTTCTTTATTTTTTTTTTTTATTTTTTTATTAAATAAATATGTAAAAAAATATTTAAAAAGTAATAAAAAAAAAGTAAATAAATAAGCATAATTTTGGGAATATTTCATTTCATTAAGTGAATATGAAAATTTACGTACTCTTTGTACAATAAACTTCACTAACAATCTGAGGCTTGCAGAAATATGCAAAGCCGGCGCGCTTTGACACCTTTTCGCTAGCTCTGAACCAAAAATTGTGTTCACTAGTTATTGATTTCCCTGCAGGGTAGTATATTCATTTTATTTATACATACATACATATTTTTGAATGATTGCGATAACAGCCACTGAAAAGGTGATATCTTCGGCTGCGACTGACTGTGCGGCTGTGTGATTGTGTCTGGCAGGCCGTTCTGGCGATTTGCGTAGCGCGCATTTATTGGAATTGCACGCATGCGTGTCACGCCGTTTATCAGTGAACAGCGACAGTTCGCCTTAAAGCCAGGCAGTGATTTCCAACGTTTTACTATCTACATATATACGTACACATATACTTCTTATTTACTTGCTTGAGATGCATGTTTTTCGCATTCACGATAAAGAGAGGCAGCCAAGTGTGCGCTTAACTTAATTACAGGCAATGACATTGGGAGTGATGGCGGGTGTGCATGCGGAGCCCATTACTGCAGCAGCTATAATAAATGCAACAACAATGTGTACGACTATCTATTAGTTGGATGCAGCAATTTAATCGCGGCACATACCCACATACATACATATGTATGTACATAAGAACATATTTTGCTAATTAACAAAGCAAATGCCGCCGCCACGGCCAAAGAGCAGGCAAATTAGAAGAAATTAAATAATTTTGGTATGCAGTGATTTAAGCAGCAAACTACACATATGAAGAAGATATAATAATAAGCCATATGTACAAATGTGCATAGGTATGCACATAAATAAACTCGCCTCGCTGTAGATAGAGCAGTGAATTCGCCTGGTGCTCCGAGTCTATTGACATGCGCATTTGTATATAAATTAGGGTGTTGCTAATAAAGCTAGTTAACTCCAAATAAACATAATTGATATACATATGTACATATATGTATGTACATTAGGCATACATATAACAAATTTTGACGAACAATTTGGCATACCACCACGTGGTGGCAAATATTGTACAAGTAATGAATATCACTTTTTTATGTGATTTCGGTTCAAAAACGGTCCGCGCAAAAATGGATTTCTAAAAAAATTCAGATTTTTAAAAATTTTTTTTTTATATTTTTATTTTTACATTTTTGTCAATTGCTATATGAAATAAGTTTTAAGTTTAAAGTATGTATGTGATGATTTCCACATTTCTTTTAATAGACCTTAAGCTAAATATCTATTATTATGAAGAAAACCGTGTACACTGTAGAATTTTTTTTGTTTTTTTCAGCATTTCTGATAAAAAGTAATTTCGTTTTGCGCGGAAACTTTTTTGCAATTTCGCAAAAAAAAAAATTATGGGGTTCATACTTTTTTATGCTCTATTCGACTATGGTATGCCGTTTTTCGTATTTGCAAAAATTGTAAAAAGTTATATGCCTAATGTACATATGTATGTAAGTAATGTATGTAGAATGTTAGCGGAAAACTAAATTGGTTTAAAGAATATCATTGAGGTACAAAAAACAACCACGACCGGTTTTCCGTATTGTATATTTTCCACCGAAAAATGTGTTACGTACAACCAGCTGTGTATAAAAAGCTTACTAAATTGCAATCTGCTTAACGCATTCTTCTTAGTACACCCTGTGAGGAGCACCTTAATAATATAAATATCAATGGCAATTAGTTATTCACAACAAATAAGAAAAATTCGCCAGCTTTTGGTAGCACTTAAGTTGAGTTCTTAATTGTGCCACAAAATAAAGTCATCGACGCGGTAGTAATTTAAAACTGTATTCATGATAACTCTGGCAGCTTGACGTCTGATAACGCAGCTAAGAATGACAAATGTGTCGCGCACGCATTGGTGTTTGTAAATTCCCAGTTTTGTTTGTTTTTGTTTTTTGTTTTTGGTTGTGTGCGAAACCTTTCCCAGCTCCTTTGTGCCTCCTTGAGTTTTCTGGGAACAACAAGTGAATGAAATGCCGCCGTGGCGTGACAGTGGCAAGCATTAAGTTAAGGTAAAAACAAAAACAACAACTAAAGATACCAAAGAAAAGTTTGAAACCTTATCGCTGTGGTCGTTTGACGCAGCGAAAAAACTAATACATAAGCGGAAGGGTAATAATAAAGTTTATAAGAACTGTGCGTGCCTGGGAGCTTACGAACACCAAACACCACAGACTATATATCGCTAGCTTGGAGTGCCAATTGTGTAAGTCCTTTTTTCAAACTTTGTAGGAGAGACAAAAACAAGAAATAAAAAAATTTCAAAATGAACAAAAATTTTCTTACACAATTTTCTTCGCTTTTTGGACTTACATACATAATTTGCGTATCACTGAATAACAACGAGTAGAAATATGACAAGTATCACAGACTTGTTTAGCGTGGTGCGTATTTGATTTTTCTAGCTTTCTACACTTAAAAACATTTTTTCATAAAAATGGACTTACACAGTTTGCACTCTAAGCTAGCGATATATATTTGTGTCACTTTAGGAATTCCTTTTACAATGCGCTGAATATTGCTTATAAGAAGTGTTACGAGTATATTGAGGTGGTAACACTTTTTCGTGCCAACAAACGTTTGCACATATCCGGATTCTATATATGTATGTAAGTACTCTGAAAAATATACCCGTAGTTAAACCAACAACTTTCGGCTGTTGAATCTCCGTCTTTGATTCAACAGCAAAAGTATTTGTTTTTACAGTAAAGTTTTTGATCCAACAATTTATTCAAAAACGGCCGTTGTTGTTTCAAAAACTTGCTTGCTTTTAAACAATTTTTTGTGACAAAATATTTTTTTGTGAGAAAACCAACAAAAAAAATAATGATGGAGAGAAGATGAAGAGAAAAATCCAAACAAAAGTTTATTTTTAGCAACAATTTTCTCCCCGTTGTTGATTTAAAGGCAAAAGTATTTGACCCAACAGTTTCCGTTGTAAACAAAACTAATGAGAACAATTTTTTTTAAATTTTGTTTTTACAATGATTCAAATAATTCATGAATTCAATATAATGTTGAATGTTCCACTATGTGATATTGGATACAATTTCAGGTTGATGTCATGGTTCGAATCCGGAGGAGAATATAAAATAAAGAAGAATAAATAATAGCTTAAAAAAACTAAAAAACACGCTTTAATCTTAAAAATCGTACTAAAAATTGAGAAATAATTTAATTAGAAACAAAATGATGAGCAAAAATATAAATATTTAAGGAAAAGCGTGGGGTGCTCAGTATGTCAAAAAATATGTAAAATCGGTGTTTTTTTACTAATAATTTTATTTTGACTTTTTTGAGATTTCATATATCGTACTCTTTAATTTCGCAACTATTATATTATATTTTCATGTTCAAATATTATTGAGCACCCCCACGATTTTCCTTAAATACTTATATTTTCGTACATCATTTTGTTTCTAATTAAATTATTTCTCAATTTTTAGTACGATTTTTAAGATAAAAGCGTGTTTTTTAGTTTTTTTAAGCTATTATTTATTTTTAACTTTTTAGTGAAATTTTTCATTAAAGGATGTTTTATGCGGACGCAAGAATAAAAGTAAAAAGAAGTCTGATGGGATGTGGTGTTCTCCGAAATAGATCTACATACATACATATGTATATATAACTTCTACCAAAAATCCCAATATGCAGTGAAGTAAACTAGCTTATTATGCAATATTTTCCAAACCCTTTTATTCAAGGTTTTCCAAACTAGTTTGGAAATACAAAATTTCCCAAACGTTTTGCTATATTTTACAATCAGAAAGTGAAGGGAAGTTGAGGTGAAGTAGTATTTGAAAAGAACAAACAAAAAAAGAAACCTGATTGAATAAATTCGAATTTAGACAACAAAGTTCCGAATACGTTTGTAGCGTAATGGTGAGGTATGCTGCCTACGGACCAAGGAGCTCAGGTTCGAGTCCCGAGTGGCACATTTTTTTTTTATTTTTTTATTTTTTATTTTTAGAGAAATTTTTTTCACCTCACGTTTATAAAACATTGTATAAAAATTGCTTTCCAAACGTGAAATGCAATTATAGAATTAGGGTTCCTTTTCGTTGATTCTGCACTTACTATTAAATGAATTACAAACAAAACCAGTTCTTGCTTTGCATACGTATGTATGTACATGTGGCTGATTTAATTGCAAATACAACAAACCCAAAACAGAAAGCTTCAAGCTTCATTTTTGAGTGAATTTATGCATTGAGTTTATCGCCATCGCTATGAGCGATCGCTGGCTGTTGTGCGTTAGTTCGCTCGCTATTTGAGTGGTTATACGTTTTTCTTTGAACATTTGTTTGTGATTTGAGAAGAATGTATTTGTGAGCGTTCGTGAGTGAGTTTTTCCGTACCCTGCAAGCTTGTTACTTATTGGCTTGTATACGGGAGTGAATTGAAATTCATAGAGGCTATTTTGAAGAAAGGTAACATAAAAGCCGCAATGAAGCATAAAATATAATGTTGAATGTCCTATTATATGATACCGTTGGGCTGTTGATGTCATGTTTCGAATCCGGAGGAGAATAGAAATAATAGAGAGAACACAATAAAAGTGAATGTTTGAAAGATATAATAATTTAGTTAAATGTTACGATTTTTAGGATGGGATGAAGTTACATACATACATACATACATACATACATACATACATACAGTGAAGCTAATAAAAGCGTGTTAAAAATCAGAATAAGAATAATAAGTGAATATTTTAAAAATATAAATACACGCGCGCCATCTGTTGGAACATAGCGGTGGTTATAACCTAAACTCATTAATAAATATGTTGCATATATTTAGACAGCAGCTAGAAATTACATAAATACATACAGACATACATAAATACATACATACAGGTGAAACTAATAAATGCGTGTTAAAAAGCATATATGTATAATAGAATTAACCTTTCATTTTACTCCGCTACCTTTGAAGGTGTAAAAACCAAATTAATCACTTAAATTATTCAATTCTTTAAAAGCCAGTTGTCGCACGAAAATTTGTTTCAGTTATCGGGTATTAAAATTTTTAAGTATACATACTTATTTATGCAAAGCGGAGTGAATCACACAACCAAAACACCACAGCACAAAAAGCAAATATTACCCAATATGCATGAGTCAAAATTGTTTCGAATCTTGGAGAAATTTTGTGGTTCTCAAATGGATATCCAATTTGTATATCAAATGGAGATCCAAATTTGGTTTTCAACTTGAGTGCCATTGGAGATCAATTTGAGGTACTAATTAAAATTTGTTCATATCACAACGCTTTTAATAAATTTATAAAGCTTTAATGTGGATGGCAATGTTGGTCAGTGCACTTTTTGCCTTGCCCTATTAATAAGTAATTTTTTTCTTCATTTTAATATAATTGGAGATTGATGTTTGAGTTCAAATTGATACCAAAGAGTTTCTCAAGTGGAAAACTAAGATTATTTACGTATAAAAAATGTGCCGTTTTTCTTGAGAATAGGTTGGTTCTCCAATGGAGGTACAATGGAAAATAAACATTGGAAATCGGAAAACGAGTTGGATATCCACTTGAGCTCAAATCAATTTCCAATTAAAATGTTTATTGGGTACATACATAGGTATGTCCTTGGTTACTTTTTATGTTTTCGTAATGTTTTATTTACCAATCAAATAAAATTTTTTTTTGCTAATTACGAAGCAAATGCAATCTTCGCTTAGTTGGATTTTTACACCTATGCACATCTTTATACTTATTCTGTTCACTCTGTGTACCTAGGAAATGTCATGCACCATTAATTAAGGCTTACTATCAACAATAACAGTAAGAGGGAAATATGTAAGTAAGTAAATGTGAAAATATTGTATAAAGATAACAGCACGAAGGCATGTGTACATACACCATTTTTAGTTGAAACATAAGTTGCATTCCGAAAGTGGTGTGTATCTACATACATAAATGTCTCGCAAAGTGACAACTAACGACTTGTGTCAACTTTATGTCAACACACCGGCCGGCCGGGGCCAATTCACCCAACCGATCAGAAACGTAAAAAAAAAACAAAAATTAATAACATCTTTAAGTCTAAATAAATAATATGAAAAAAAAGCTGTGCGAAGTGAGCAAAGATATCTTGAAGATGCGAAAAGGTTTTCCAACGGTGCGTCAGCCGCACAAATCGTGCAGACAATAAAATGTGACACATTCCTTCAACGAGGCGATCTGATTTGGCGAGAGAGATGAGTGATGCGTTAGCACTTTTTGCCAAAGAAAATATTGATTATAACAATAATCGTGAACTACTACTCATGAATATTCATTTATGTTGCTCATTTGCACCTTACCTACTTAGTAAGGTAAAGTTTTCAATCAGATTTGTGTGCATAACATCCACACATTTGTAGGTATGTTTCCATTTAGTTGGTGCCACCAGATGAACGTGTTAATTAAGTTGGAAGGAAAAATTGTTAAAGAAAAAATTAGCCCCTACCTGCGGCGTCCCACTTTGTTTTAATCCAACAGATGCCACCTTCTATAGCTTCTGGAATTTTATATCTGAACTATTTCATGAAAGTAAAATACTTTAAGCATACAATTGTAGCGGCGAAGGCTGTTAAAAAATTACCAAAGAAACTAAACGAGTTGGGTGATATATTTGCCTCAAGACCTGAGAAATCATCCACCCTTGTTTTTCTAACGGGTACTCCAACCCCTGTGCTAGGACCATAAACTGACATACACACAAGTCCTCGTTAGCCAATACCGCGCCAACTTGGCGAGAGTTCCTAAAGTACATATATATGTACTATGTATATTCTTTTTGAATTTATAAGCATTCGTATTTACATATATGTATGTATTTTAACTTGTTTGTCATAATTTCACAAAGTGCTTCTGGCGGACACCATTACATGAATTGAATGGAATTAATCTGCTTTCCGCAGTATCCGAACTGACTAATTATAATTAATATAGCTCAGCTGAACTCATTACAAGTCACAATTATTTTTATACCCACCTACTAGCAGTACAGATTGAATCATATATCGCCTAAAAGCATAACGTCTTAAAAATTGAGAAACACGGAGTTATTAATGTCATAGACAATTTTGCAAGAAGTCAAGTGATAGTCGGTTTTGTAGAATATTTTGAAATTGGTTGTACTTAGCTCACCAACTCCCTCTCAACACACAACTCTTTTGCACTTAAAGGCTCAGTCAAGTGTATCACGTTCCGTCCCGACTGATTTTAAATTTTCCTACTTGTCTTACAGTGATTTTTTGTAACTTTCATATTATTCGTTCCATTGAAATTAAGTCACCAAATATTCTCGCTGGTGGCACTGTTAATTGTGCTTTGACAAAATTCACAAAGTGATACACACTCATGTATTTATGTATGTGTGTGCGTGTGTTAATATTCAGCTTTCTAGTGCAACAAGCGGTGCAATCTCTCAAGCTAAATTCCACATGGATTTATGCACAGAATTAAATCGCAAATAATTTTGTAACTCTGTCATACGGCGAGTTAACGGTTTTGCTACTTCCATTTTGCTAACGAGCTTGACTCGCGTTGTGCTGCAACCAAACAAGATCTGCCAGATTAGCTTACACGCTTCTTAGCGCATATTTATGCTTAGGCTTCGTTCCAAGCGATGTATGTAAGAATATAAGATTCCCAGTAGGCCGAAAGATCTACATACAAGTCATCAATACTTTGCTCATTACGTTTTCTTTAGGGAGGACAACAATTTCCATGACGATGTTCCATGACTATCGGACGGCGATGGCCGCCTTCGCATGAATGACTTTGTATAACAAAAGCAAGTATCCTGGCATGAAAAAAAAATCGCATCACCTCACAAATGGGCCTAGTGGGATATTATTATAGTAACACACTCACATAGATTGGAACTTGTCGATTTAGTGGCAGTTGAATCAAATGATGATGATGGCATTGACGACGGCGATGACGCTAATGCAGTGCATGTGGAAATATGTATGTTTTCCCGTTATTTGGCCATTGAAGTTTCGCTGATCAATCGCCTGCTGCGTTTTATAAGCTGCTGTGCTCAGAAGTTTCGCAACATGCAGCAGATGTTTAAGCAACATGTTGCTGTGACTGATAGTGGAGTATACAATATTATTTAATCTACTGGTAATCAAAAATGTATCTCTTCAGCTTACCTGCTTAATGAATTGAATTTGATTGGCTTCGTCTTTATGATAATAGAGCGATTGCATTGGATTTGTGGCACTGAGAAGATCTGAATTTAGCGGTATGTACAAGTATAAAGCCAACAATTAATTGCTTATTATCTTTATTCAAAAAGTTACTACTTAGCTGTATTGTTTTTGTTTATTTTTAAGTGTAGTTTTAATATAACTTAAGATATGTATTATTTGGTTAATTTTTATTTTTGTTACTCGTTTGTATATCATCTGTTGTACTATAAAAGATCGTTTAAGATCTTATTGTACTAAGTTAAATAAATATCGAAATGAAAATGAAATGAAATTAAAAAAAAGATCTAAATTGTATGCAACACTTCTTGCTATATATACCTAGCAAAAGAGCGGGAGGGTGGCTTTAGACATTGAGGTCCATTTTCACTTTACTTGTAATACGAGTAGAAGTTTATTTTCCATTAAATTTTATTATTTTACTTAATTTTTAATTTTTATTAATACGCTTGTGCCTTTACTCTTTCCGCAAAACATTTTTATTATTTCGTTTTTATCTTCACTCTCTTGTTGTCCCTCCACTCCATCTCTTCCTCAGCTACCTCTCGCAATAGCATTCGTGTGAATACATATTTGCTACATATGTAAGTATTTATGTGTTTATATACTTACTACATCCGTTGCAAATGTTGCATGTGTTGCTGAATGAATGCGTTGTACAAAAATTATAATTGCTTTATTTCGCTTTTATTGAAGCGCCATAAATGTACAGTCAGCAAAATTACAAATATCAGGAACATCAACAATTAAAAAAATATTTATGATAACCAGGCTACAACAAGCCGGAGGAAAACGAGCATCGCGACGCAGTTGCCGATGACAAGTTGTCACAGCATGCTGATTTACGACGCCGGCGACTCAACACTTTGCCGAAAGTAAAGAGGAGAAAAAGAGTTCGTGTTTTTTTGCCTGTTTCATCATCATTTCACTCTCTCGTCATGTTGCAACAACTTTATTTTTTCTTATTTCTTTCATAACTTGCTTATTTGTATTTCTTTGCTGCAACAGATGTTGCAAATTGCTTCCTTGCCGCAATATAAATTAACGTCTTTCTCATTTCTGCAATTTAAGGTCTATTAAAAATAAAAGAAACTGCAATGAGTCGCAAAATAAAGCGCAAACAACCTATGAAACTTTCAGCAACAATGACGCTGCATTGGTGCTCCGGTGGGCGCAGGCGTAGCGCAATATGTACTTAGTTCAGTAACATCAAGTATTTCGGCTTAGTAGAGAGGCATCACTAACGAATTTTCTACCCCTCAAGAGTATGTACCGGTGCAAAGCCTTGGAGAATAACATATCGTTTGCGATTCAGTTGGGTGAAGCCAGCGGTGCGTTCTTGGTTGGAACGGTAATGTAAGAAATCACTAGCTTACATGGTACAGTCATGCATATATCGAGGGCTGAGAATAAGATCGCCCTATTTCAAAAATTGTTTCCAAAACGCCCTATTCCAAAATTGTTTGAACAACGTCCTATTTCGGATTTAGCTTTAAAGACGCCCTATTTCAGAATTTGTTTCAATAATGTCCTATTTCAGATAATTATTCAAAAACGCCCTATTTCAGAGAAATATATATGGAATTTTCTGTGAAATAGAGCGTTTTTGAAGCAAAATCTGAAATAGGACGTTATTGAAACAATTTTTCAAATAGGGCGTTTTTGAAGCAAAATCTGAAATACTACGTTACTGAAACGATTTTTCAAATAGGGCGTTTTTGAAATAATTTTTGAAATAGGACGATCTTCGATATGTACATACCATAAACATTAAAATACATATGGTATCCGTTGGAGATGGACAATTTTTTTCTCCATTTACATATCTTCTTTGTATATTTAAAGACAAAGTTTGGATATCAAGTTACTAAGCCCAAATTATAATTTTTTTATATTTTTCCACTGCTTATAGACCAAGCCCAACGATCTCGTAATATGACAATCTCAAAAAAAAAAAATTACTCAGGCCAAATGCATGTAATCGAAATCAAGATTTTTTAACAATACCTTCACATTGCTAATGATAGCAACAAAAGTCTGCTGAGTAGTTGTGGTGATCTCCTGACGAAAATAGTCGTAATTATGCTTTTTTCTCAAAGCACACGAAAGTTAAACAACAAAAAATACATAAATTTTTTTTTCATATGCGACAGACATTTCCCCCTTCCGTTTTCATTTTTTCTATTAGAATCGCTGGATATGCGCAATTAACTCGCTCTGTAAACAATTTGCTACCCACCCCTGCCGGAAACTTTCCCTTCCGCACAGACAGACAAGCGGAGTGTTAAGTGACATTGACTTAATTATTTAAATTAAAATTTCGGTTATAACCGCAATGTGCAGCGTGTGAACATGACTTGACGTACATATAAGTAAAGCAGGACAATAGAATTGGAGGCGATGGCTGGTGTGGCGCTGGCGCTGGTGCTGCTGATGGCGATGGCGATGGCCATTATGATGCATGTGAAAATGAAGCAGACAAACATATGTACATATGTATGTATGTATCTGCTGCTACTGGCAACAGTTGCGCGACGATCAATTACGGCGATGTCATGTGACATTGTGACATTCCCGAGCGTTTTTATTTATTTACGAAAATGTATGTACATACATATGTACATAAATACATACATATGTACATATGTACATATGATGTAGTAAGATTATGCGGGAGCGGGGAACATAAAAGGGTCTAATGTTAATTTATGTTGTTTTTTATGTCACACGAAAATTTTTGGTGCGTAAGCAAGAAACTTGTAAATAACTTTGTTGACATATCGTCGCCTGAGAAAATGAATGTCGTATGTTACAAAACATAGTTTCGAGAAAATCGTCTTTAAAGTTTAAATTGGAAATTCTCAAAAATTATACAGCAGATTTTTTTGGTATTTGGACGAGCTGTAGCAAAAGTTGAATATCTTTAAAATTTTGGGAGATAAACGACTTTCCATTCAGTATGCATATGTATGTCGTATGTGACGTGTGAGCACCAATAGCTGCTTATAATAAATAGCACATACGACAAAAATTCTTCTCATTTCCGAAACCGGAATGGCCATGAGGCTCACGTTTTTAGAGATATCGACTTGAAATTCGGCAGTTGAATATATTTTGATGGTCCTTTGACTATTTGTCAGAATCCACCACATCGGACTAATATAAGATACATATATGTAGCTCCCGTACAACTGATTGTTCAGATATAACTGTTTTCGGGTATAAATTTCATATTTAAGGATCAAATTAAACTAAGCTTTGCAGTAATTCGTAAAATAAAATTTCAGTGAAAATCATTCAGATCGGATCACTATAAGCTATAGCTACGATACAATATTTTGGTTTATTCTCAGTAGCTCAGCGGCATATACGACGTAATGTGTTTAAAATAAACAAAAACGAATTTATATGGAAATTTGTCGCATTATTATATTATTAATATTAACGTATAAATATGTTAGAATGAGAGGTGGATCATTAGATTAAAATATTTACATAAACTAGCAAAATATTTGAACTTAAAGTAGCACCATAAAAAAACGTACTTTTTTGTAAATTTCCAATTTAGGTGCACCAAAGTACATTAAGCACTACAGGTACATTAAAATTGTATATTAAAGAAATATTTCTCTATTTATTCTGAATGAAACATATCATAAGGAATTTTCACGTAGAGTTAACATTTTAGGAGTTATACGCAAATTAAAGTGGGTACTTTTTGTGTTATTTTATATTTCAGTCGTTATCTTTTAGGTTCCGTTCACATTGGATTTTTCCACTGCAGGTGTCCTGTTTTCTTTTTAATACCTTTTCTTGTATCCTTTAGCTACCACATAATGTACTGAAATCGGAAAAATTTGGACTTTGGCGAATTTTCGATTTCGTCAATATTTGATCCTTTCAAAAAAAAAAAACAAAAAATGTGGATATCCTTGAAAAAGGAGCAACTCGGATTTTAATTTCAACGGATGTTTCATCTATAAACATCACATAACACAACCCCACCTTCCTTTTTTGTCGACATTTTCATGCAACCTATCGTCGCTTCCTGCCCACCGTGCCAAATGGTGATAATTTTGTAACATACGACAAATGCACACCAAATAACTCAAAATCTGAAAGAGATAGAAAAAAATGGATTGGAAAAATTAAAAATCAGGTACATACGATTTAGTTAATCTGCTTGAAAAACTAGAAATCGTCGATTTCCACATACGACTTTCGTTTTCTCAGGCGACGATATGTAGACTCAAACGTATAGAAACAAGGCAACTCATGGAGTTCGAGAAATCCGATGGAATATGTAAAAGTTTCGAAGCCTTAACACCAACCACAAGTCGTACAAGGTCTTTTATGGTTAACAAAGTTCCTACACTTCAACCGCTATATGTATGTGCATATATTTTATCGTTTCCCCTTAAAATATTATTTGGTCGTTTGGTACAGCAATAAGACCAGATATTTTCAAGTTTAATTTAAACTAAAATTTATTCTCTGTGTGTGTATATTTGGAAAAGAAAAAACACAAAACTGAACAAACGTAATTCGCATAAAAAAACGCATAACATCAAAGTCCAAGACCAACAACAAATTCAAAAATTCTCGTTCATCCTCTGCGAGCCACTAAATATCCGATATATATAAAAGAGTGAGTACATAAATAAATAAGAATTTTATTAGATATTTCGGTGCAACATTGTTACAACCAAAAATAAAATGTTTGCACGCAAAACACACGTACTCGTATGTATGAACATTGTGTCATGCAATGTCGTCGACAGTATTTTTCTGTCACGTATACGGTCTCGTAAACTTTTCATTAGAGAACTAAACTTTTGGCACTGGAATTGTTGAATTTTCATTGTGCCACCAAAGCAATTTCGGCAAAATTACTTCAAAGCGCAAAAATCAGGTAGCTTACGAAATACAAGTTTTATGAGCCCAGTCAGCGATTCCCAAACGCGGGCTCGTTTTTATGCTTTTACCGTTCGTGTGCTTTAGTGAGGGCTAGCTGAGAGTCAACTGGGAGAAAATTGAGTCGATTAAGTTTAAAAATCTGCCCAGGTATATAAATTCGGGTTTCAAAATGAGTATTGAAATAATTCAACTTGTTAGGAAATCACACATTACACAACAAGCCCATGTCCATTACACTCGTACCCATAAGCCTGATCCGATTCCTTCCTATATCCTTCCTATATTTCACGCTGCAAATTAGTTAACCTTCTTACTTTAGAAAATGGAAGGCAGTTACATTTATATATGTTCATTTATAATGTTATCGTAGGTTGTATAGATTTCCCAGATCTTCTTGAACTAGTCACATTTAATGTTCCTCAAAGAACCCTTCGTTCTAATTTAATTTTTTATGCTGTGCCTGCTAGGACTAATTATCTTAATTTTGCACCCATATATATCGTGCCCTTTTAGGGTTCAATAATATTTCTAAGAGACTGGATATTGGTTTTTCGTTATCGAGAAATGTTTTTAAAGCTTCAATTTGTAAGGTCTTATTCTAGTCTAGAAGCATTTTTGTTACTCTTAAATTAAAATCTATTTTGTTTTTGTTTTTAAATATTTAATTTTGTATAGTCTGTAAGATTTTATATCATAGACTGAATAAATAAATAAATAAATTTTCGATGGACTGCTAAGCGAGGATAGAGATATGCGCTTAGAAATCCATACAAAATTTAAGCCCAGATTTATATACGCTTAGATAAAAACGGGACTAATGTTTCGTCATTTCTTGTCAAATTTGGTGATGTGCTATCTTCAGTGGTAGCTTACGTTCCCTATACTACCACTGCAGTTTGCAGATCATTTTAGAACTTCCATCCACGACCACAACCTAAAAACGAAATAAAATGTTGGCGACCACTGACTTGAAATATGTATTTTATGTTCAATAACGCCAAGCGCTAATAATACCCTGATAACCATTCCCATATGACAACGGTAGCAAACCGTGGCAGGTACTATTGTGCCGGAGCAAAATAGTAAACAAATGAAAAGCTCGTTAAGCTGCTTACAAAAAAGGCGCTGCATGCAAAGCAAACCGATTCGAAATGTTTCGGAAGTATGAATAGGAAACCGGAGGGTGTAGACTAACTTATATTTTTATGCGTTGCTCGTAATAAAATTGTTAGCTTTGAGCGCGCGTGATATATGCCACTTGTCATATCGCGCGGCATATCGCGTGTATCTGCCCAGCAACTGCAGGCCCAATGCTCGGTTTCATACAAAACACAGATACAGATCGTTTGTTTGCCAACGAAAGCCGTTGAACCATATCACAAAGGCAGCCAGCCAGCAGCTGTCGCTTTAACTGCAGCTTGTTAGTTGTTCGTTGGTTCGGCTTCCTGAACTGGCGCTGCAAAAGCCAACGCTGTGGCCACTATCCGCTGCTTGCTGCCTTGCCGTGGTGGCACCTGCCACAACTTGCGCCGCCTTGCCGTTGGCTACGGAAACCCCTTTTCCATCCACCACCTATAACTCTACCAACTGCAAATGAACTGCCAAGGCAATGCAAGGCTATGAAAATCAATTTGCAAATAATTCAGGCATGAAATTTTTATGACATTTGTGATTTTATTCCTGTTTCCTTACGGTTGCGGTCCTAACCGAAGAGGGCAACCGATGAATCAGTTTTTTGCTATCTATGGTTGTTGACAAATATTGACTGAGTTGTTTTGTGCCAGGAAAAAGAAGAATAAAATGTAAAAAAGTTTAAACGGTAGTCAATACTGACGAATAAAAGAAGCAAGTGCAAACTTTGTTGGGGCAAACTTTATCAACTGACTTCAGTCTATTTTCGACATAGCACATATGACACTGTGCTTCATTATACATCACCCGCTTATGGAGAGAAGCATATTATATAAAGATATTCGTATTCGAGTACATTCGCTTATCTATACGGTTTCTATCAAGAATTATCTAAAGAAGGATATCGCAGTAGATAAGCTGATTGGAATTGTGTATGTATACTAAAAAGTGTGAATGTCAGACAAAACGAATTGGCAAAAATTTTACTTTAAAATTCATTTCTCTTCTCTTTCACATTGACATTTTTAAAGAAAACACACACATAAAAACGGAAGTAATATAACCTCTATTTCGATAAACCTTGGTTTCTATCACCAATATTTGAGAAATTGGTTTTCTTTGCCTTTTGCCTCAATCAAATAATTCACATTCACTCATTAACTGTAAGGTAGCCAGTTAAAGATAAAGTACGAATTTCTTTCGATGAACACTGTAGCTCACATTCTAATATCTCTAAAAATACAAACAAAAAATTGCAACAAACAATAAAAAATAATAGTTGCAATAAAAATAGCGGCAGCGGTAAACAAGCTTGTTACTTTCACCAGCACCAAATGAAGCGAAAAGGACAGCCAAAAGGATAATAAAATTGTCGGCGGTAAGCTTGAGTCACATTCCAAGAAATCGAATAACAAATCCTTTCCGTTTTTCATATTCATTAGACATTTTCATGTCACTGCATTGTGTGTTTTCGTTGCTATAAAAACGTTAAAATAACAATAGTGCGGAGTTCTACAATTTTAAGGCCAAACTTCCATTGCAAATTCTAGTGTCCTGACTTTATTTTCCCATTACAGTTTCATGCGGACTTCAAACAGCTTCTCCACGTTGCAAGCTAGAAATTCTCTTGTAGCACTTGTTGTATTAGAGCTAAAGAAAAGTTGGCAAACCTTTTTGACAATACACCGCCTTGAATGTGATTCGAAGCGGATGCGCCTGATGCATGCGCTCAGCACTTTTACATTTCATCACTGGTCGTTCTTTTCAGATTTGTTGTTTTTGGAATTTTCTTTGGCAGGTAAATAGCAAAGTTGCCGGCGAAATATGCATGACTAAGTTTTATTCCATAAAATAAATCGAATGAATATGTAGATCGGAATATGACTCAAGTTTATAGCTTCAACAATAGCGACCACAATATTTTCTGTAAAAAAATTGTATTGTGGTGGTACGAGAACTCATAAAAGTTGTTAATATCTATATTCAAAAGACATTATCGGTCTTAGTTTGGGTATCTGGAGCTCGTAACAGGGAAATGTTCTTAATGAAAATCGCCACCGCTGCTTCCAATCGCTACTCCAGTACCAATATTAGGCGTGTTTTTCCTAGGGCATTTCTCTGCTCGCTAATACTGGATTCTGCTCTTTTAGCTGACAGTTTTCATACGAAATGTTAGCGACCTTAAGAGACCTTTAGAGAGTATGCCAGCTACTCTTTAAACTGGTCGTAACTGATTGTGAATAAGTAAAATGGTTTCAAATTGTTGAGATTAGTTCTTGGATAGTATCGAAATAGAGAATAGGAAGGAATTACACACAGTTTTTTCGGGTTCCATTACTTCAACGAACAGACGTATCGTGTTCCCTAGTTTTTATACCAATGTTTGTTTTTTTCGCAACTCTCAAAGTCTTGCCCAAACGAATACAGCTATTAACACTGTCAGCCAAGTAGAATACACCATAGGAGATTTCCTTCTGAATGATGAATTGAAAATGGTAGAAAGTTGTTACCAACCATTGAAGAAACACAAAATTATTCTGTAAATTTCGATGGCAGAATGCGAAGAGTGTTTAAGATATTCCACATCAAAATAGAGCTTTACGTCTTCCTTTATATGTTGAGAACTGCTAACATAAAATAAATCCAAACCTCCTTCTTCGCCTATATGCGGTAGCGTTTCTTAAGTTTTTCATGTTCACCTGCTTAGATACTTAGTAGTCTGTTAACTCAATTGAACGAAATAAAAGATTTGTTTAATGGCGTCTATCTTATCAACCTGGCTTCTGATATCCCGAATTCTGTTTTAAAATTCATACACAAATACATCAAAGAAAATCTCGAGACACATTAGAGCGCATTAGAAGCAAATGTTCTCACAATTATGAAAATTAGAATTCTTTGAAGATAAAAGTGGTTTTGTGTATTTTCGTCTCCCTTTTCGACTTATTAACATTTTTCCTTTAAGACAAATTATAATTTTTATTATATTCTTATCGCATTAACTATCTACGCTGTTGTTAAGTGTTTGTAATTAATGCGTGTTGAACGCGTTCCGTTTCCGAAATCGCCAGTACAAATGTTTTCTTTCTTCGGCAGCGTCAGCGCATCCCTTAACGCGAATGGAAAACAAATGTTGTGCTAGGAATACGGTGTAATGGAAATAACCCGCCTCGTAACGGCATCTACATATGTACTATATGTATGTATGTATGTACAATTTCATTGCCCTGTTGGGAAATCAATAACTAGTGAACACAATTTCTGGCTCAGAACTAGCGAAAAGGTGTCAAAGATGCACCAGTTCATTTGCCGTCGGCTTTGCATATTTCTGTAATTCTCAGATTGTTAGTGAAACATATTGTACAAAGATTACACTGGTCGACAAAATTTCAACAAATTTTTGTTACAGAAATAAAATTCTACTTTTCTAAAGGATTTCGGTGCGCTGAATCCGAATCTGAAGTCAGATTTTCTGTTTTTCAGTTTTTTAAATATTCATGCCCAAAGTGGGGGAAAACACGATTTTTGGCTATATTCACTCCTCAATATCTTTTAAATTACTTACTTATTTTAAAAATTGATTAAAGCGATTGAAAGCTCGGTCACTTCTCTTGAAGACAAAGTTTTAATTTTTCGGATATCTAATTTAGGTATATAGTAATATGTGTTTTTGCACAATAAGGTATTTGTCGTCGAGAACAACGGAAGCATTTGTAGCATGTTATAGGCGCAATCAAATTTTGTAGTTGCTTAGCAGAATAATTTTTTTTACGAAGCCACTTACATACGTCCATAATATAATAAACTGCCTAAAAGCGTGCTTCAAAATTTTTAATTATATTTGTATGGAGAAAATATTGCAAAACTATTGAAGCTTAATATGCAATATTGCAAGTTACAAGAAAGATATCTGACATATTAAAACGGTTTCTTCAAGAGAAATGTCAGCGTTTTCAACAGCTTTAAGCAATTTTTAAAATAAGTAAGTAATTTAAAAGATATTGAGGAGTGAATATAGCCAAAATTGGGCATGAATATCTAAAAAACTGTACGTATTACAGAAACTCTGACTTCAGATTCGGATTCAGCGCACCGAAATCCTTTAGAAATGTAGAATTTTATTTCTGTAACAAAAACTTGTCGACCAGTGTTATCTAAAATTTGCATCTTCACTTAATTAAATGAAATATTTTCAAAATTATGCTTATTTTAATTTTATTACTTTTTAAATTTTTTTTACATTTTTATTTAAATTTAAATAAATAAAAATTAAAAAAAAAAATATCATTTCGTCTTGACACCGGCAGGATTCGAATCCGCTCTCGCCAGATTGAAAGTCTCACGTGCAAACCACTCTGCCGTCGCGCTACTTGCTTTAAGCTCAAATTAGTTAAGCAGTAACAGTATCGTTATAAAACAGCTGATCAACCAATCTTATGGGAAACAATGTATTTGATTAGTGATTCGCTAGTCGGTAACGCTATCGGTAACAACCAAATGAATTTTGGTTTTCAGCCGTAACGCTAACCAGCTGATCGATTATTTGTTTCAGTTGTTCACTGTCATGACCCAAGAATAATATGGTCGTAGCAATCAAAAGAGAACACGCAATTAGCGTTAATACAAAATATGATAATTTCGCAACCAAAAAACCAAAAGAAGAAGAGGGACTCTATTGCATGGCCACCTTTATTGGGCTATGATCACTGTTCAGCTGTTTACTGTTACTGCACCAATAATCGACCAAATTAATACCGATACTGTTACTATTATGGAAATAAAGTTACTGCATAACTAATTGAACCCTTAGGCGTGTCAAATGCTGCAGTTAAGTGGCAGATGTAAAACTGTAGAATTTGTAAGAATTTTTAACTGGTCCAGAACTATCGAATAGGTAATGCAGCGGTGGGTAATTGATACCGGCAATGACATCGCCATGTTAAATTCGCTAGTTGCAAACATCCAAAAGAGATTGAGCTCGCACTAGTAGTGTCGAAAAATGAACTAGCTGCGTACCAGTTACGAACTCGAGATTTTCCCCACAGGGTGACTACCGTATGCCAGGTCGGTTGAAAGGCTTTACTACAATGGACATATGTGTGTGTATTTATGTGGTTGAATCATCTGAGCGGCCGCACTCTTCCCCGACCAACATACCAACATCGTACTGTCGGTGCATGACAGTTACGGCGGCTACTGTCTGTCGTTGTCATCGGCTGCGGACGTTCGGCCTTTAAGGCGGCAATTGTTGTGCGGCAACACTTCAAGCGTTGCACTAGCGGTAAAGTGTTGTTGTTGTGTTGTTTGTTATCTGCGCCACTTAATAGGCAGTGCACTTCAAATACAACTTCAAGTATTCCTCAGCACTCATCGCATTTTTTGCCTTTTGTTTTGTTATCTCGATGGGAACCTTTAATAGAGCATTAAATTTTGTAGTCGTGGACACTTTGTTTGATGTCCGTCCGCTCGGGCGGCAGTCTGCGCTGCAGCAATTGAAGTTTATCTATCACGTCTCTAGCATATCCGCATTGTATTCATGCTGGAGCAGATCAGCCGAGACTGGCGTCAATCAAATGGTGGGCAATGCTTCGCTTTTGTTTTCAGCTATCTAATCTTGAACTACCGGCAATGAGCGCCAGCCAGCTGCTGCACAAACGCATGGCTAAGGTGTACATCACTCACTCACTCACTAACTGAAGCACCATTTGATAGATAAACACACACAATTAGATACACATGTTGGAGAGAAGAGGAGTATCACTGATGGTATTCATGCGATCACTTGTGACTTGGGTGATGGCTACTGCACGCTCATTAAGTCTAGTTTTTTATGATACAAACACAAAAAAAAAAATAAATCGATGAGCGCTGAGTGGCAATAGTGGCTTGGTTAGTGTGGACCGCAGTACCTTTGAGTGTTGACCGGTTGATTACGATGTGCGCGGCATTAGCCCAACTTCCTATTTACTTGATTACGTGCAACCCCATTAGACTACATTTTGGTGTCTTCACAAGTGATCCTTTGAGAAAGTCTGTCAATTAGACATGACATGCGGTCATTTTCCTATTTTTTGTTGAATTGAAAAAGCATTCATAACACATGTTGTTACGCCGCGTAATGCAGCAAGTGTCGCTAACTTCTAAACAGAATGGGTTTTGTACGGTTAACTTTGACTCTTTTTATTTTTATCTGCACTCTAATTATTTGGATGTTTTTAGTCTCTTTTTTGTACAGTCGGGCAATTGCAATTCTCTCGAAAAACTGAGCAAAATAACTTACAGTTATTTAATTTTTCTCACATTCTCTTCTTCGTTAAAGATAAAAATATGTCACTCGGTGGGAAAGAGCGTCCAAGATTTCTAAAAACTGATTACCTATATTTGTTTTCAGAGCGTTTGAGAACAGCTTTCTTGAGTTAAGTAGATGTAATGAATATAATCTGAATTCGAGAAAATTGAACGTTAACCTCTTAAGGATTGATACGTGTTATTTCGGCACTAGCCCCAAAATAGCAACAAACAAATTCCAAAAGAAGTTTATAGGTCTTCATGAAAAAATTGTTCTACCTTTAAAAACTACATGAAAAATTAGAAATTTGGTCAAGTATTATCCCTCACCTTCGCCTGCTCCACATTGAAGTATGTATCTACTTTTATTGCGCAATTCTTTTTCACTAGCCGTGTTTGCTCTCGTTTTATTTAGTTCCCCCTTTCAATGTTAACATTGATTTGCTAAAATCCGGGAATTTTTTACTAAAATATTTAGCTTGTAAATATTCAAAGCACTAATTTTGAGTAGTTAGAAAAAATCTTAAGAAACACTCAAATGTCTTTTGAACGAAAATAGCTACTTCTTGCCCAATGTGCACCGCTCCGGCCGCTCGCTCTCGCTCTCGCTGCCGATGTCTGATTGCAATCCCTTTTTATTTGGATTTTTGTGCAATTTTAGCATTAGTTGCGGTGTCTGGGTAGGTGTGGCGCACTGGTGCCATCAAAGTGGCACTAGATCCACTCTTGATTGTTTGTGGCAGTTGGCAAAGTCAAATAATGGTATTAAGTGGACTCACATACATACATAGATATGTACAATGTACATACATTTGTAGGTTATTGGAAAGTAGCTGCATGTGTGTGTTTTCAAAAATAAGTAGTAACACTCATAAAAAGACTTTTTTGTTTTTGTTTTAAATATGTGCTTAGAGATGTAATTTCCAAAATTACTCATGTACAATAGCAAAGTAATTTTGCAATTTAATTAATTTGAGTAATTATGTAATGACAAAGGTTGCGCTCGATTTCGAAATTGGTGCTCGTATGTAAGCTATTGTGCGACTTATTTGATGCCCTGGCGCCTTGTCGATTATCCTTTAATAAGCAGTTGCGCATTAGGGAGTATCTTGAGCCGATTTTTTATTTTCTTCTGTTGCAGATGGTATTAAGATAATGAAAAATGGCATTACATCTGCACTTTTCTTTGTTTGTCTCAATGTGACTGTAAATATACCTAATACGTACAAACTGTCTGAGATGGCTGATTGATAACTCTCCGCTGGCTAAGTACATATGTATATACATATATTAAGCCTGTTCAATATGTTGTCACAGATCTCTCTGTGCGGAAAGTGTAAAGGGTAAAATTTGAAAGGGCATGAAGAATTGAGCGGGGAATTTCAGAGGGACGTGTCCTGACAGCGCTTGGATTCTAAAAATCAAATTTCTGTAACCTTGCTGAAGAAGGACCTAGGATGAAAAGTGCCTCTGCGGTAAATTTAGGCTGATCCAAATTTTCATCCAGAGCAAGCCCTAATAACCGCCTAAATCGATTTTTTTTTCATAACTCTTTTATTTATAATGCGATTAAAAAGTGTGATATTATCGTTGAAAATGTACTTTTAGTGCTACATGCATTTATTTTTAATTTTAAAAATAGGTTTTTTTATAAGGTGTTGTGAAAGTCAGGGAAGTTTTTTTTTCAAAATTAGCCTCATAATTTGCAAACACTTCAAACGTAATATTACTATTATCCAATGAATACTTTATTTTGGTCGATAACGTTCTATGAATGTGCATCATACGATTACTTCCATATGTGGATAAGTCTACTAGACAGGGTCGAAAAAACAGTTGAATAATTCATTCAATACATATAATTCAACGCCAATTACTTAAATTACCCATACAAAAGAATTATCTATATTATTAATATCTACGCTAACATAAATTTTGTTCCATCTTCTCCGTCGAAACTACTGAACCGATTTTAAGGCTAAGAACACCATTATAAAGGTATTGCTCTCAAATATAACTTAAATAAATTTTCATTAAAATTGGTTTGAAAATGCGCCCACAATCGTCGTTGGAAAATTCCCGTGTGGTTGTTGTAGCATGCTTTTGAACAGTACAGAGGTATGTACATATGTCAATGCGCATGCATAGGTAAGTTTGTGTGTGCTCACTAAACTTACCACGCAATTGTGAACATGTTTCGCTGGAAGTGATTTGTAGTTTCAAATAAGTAGAAACATAAAAAAGTAGCAAAAGCACTACAACAAAAACGCAAAGTCAAGTAATAAGAAGGATAAGAACGAATGAGTAGGAAAGAAAAGAGCGGAAATAGAAAGAAAGATGTAGGTAAAAGAATTGTGAGGACGAGTAACGACAATACCAACAACAAAAACAACAAAAGAATAGCAGTGACAGTAGAAACAAAACGAACAGCATCAACAGGAACAACAACAAAATATTAACAGTGGCAATAAGAACAAACAATTATACAGAAACTATAGTTGCACCATAGTCATAAGTAAACATATAGAAAAACAGTCGAGTTTCGACAGTAGTAGGCAGCACTCTGGACAGGTCATGTCGTGAGAATGGATATCTTTCGAAACCCGCTAAAAGCAGAAGAAAATAGAGACCTTCTCCACTGCATTGGAAAGATCAGGTGAAGCCAGACTGGCGCGCTTTATTTCAGCTACTCGGCCAAAATCGTCTACACGGTTATGCGCCAGTTAAGAAGAAGAAGATATAAATTGGAGTATGCCTCGGTCATTTCGAGACCGCTATATTCTTTACACTCTTGCAAATTCCATATTCAAGTTCATATCAGCTTTGCTTCCCTTCTGAGAGGACTTCAAGCATTTTATCAACTCTCTGGCAATATCGATCTTAACTTTTCAATGACAAGGTCTTTATTCAAGTCACGCATTAACTCATACTATGAAATAAAATGAAATTATTTTAGCTTCCGTTGGCGCAGCAAAGAAGACATTATTAAGAATTATCGTGTGAACGTCGTTGCTTTAAACTTTGCACAATGCAGCACAGTGACTTGAAAGTAAAAAGTGGCTTGTCAAAAAGGCTGTAATAGTCCAACCAGTCAACGACGCACGCACGTAGCCCGTGTCAGCTGACACAACCTGTCTTATGGAGTTGTAGTGTAAATGCCCATTCACCAACGCATGACGACGGCTATCTTGACGCACGTATCGTAGAAACCTAGCTCAATTTGATTTTTCACGTAAAAACGTGTCAGCTGATGCTCTCATGATTGCTTTCTTTGCAACAGGGTTGCCGGAGCGATTATTTTGTAGTAAATTTGTACCAATCTTTCAATATGCTCCCAAAGTACCTCAATACTATTCCGAATTTTGCCGATTATAAAATTATGTTAACATAAGTGTATTTTTATACTCAGCTGTACTAGTACACAGAGTATTATAGTTTTAATCACATAACGGTGGATTGTAACAGAGTGAAATAATCGAGATAGATATAGACTTATATATATCAAAATGATCAGGGTGAAAAGAGAAATCGATTGAGCCATGTCCGTCCGTCCGTCTGTCCGTCTGTCCGTCCGTCCGTCTGTCCGTCTGTCCGTCAGTCTGTAAACACTAACTCGCGCAAAAATTGAGATATTTTGATGAAATTTGAAATGCAGGTTGGTATCGAGACTGGGACGGTTGGTATTGAAAATGGGCGAAATCGGACCATGACCACGCCCACTTTTCCTATATAGAAAAAATCGGAAATTTGGTATCTCAGTCACTAATACAGCTGGAGCGATGAAATTTTATCCACGTGTTGAGCTCAGGCCCCTAGGAAGAAATTTGATGACATTTTGGAAAATGGGCGGTGCCACGCCCACTTATTAAGGGTCAAACCTTGCAAGTTTTATATGTCATAACTCAGAAACCGTTGAAGATATATCGATGAAATTTGGTACGCGTGATATACTTACTTAGTCAAATATTTGGACGAAAAATTTCCGAAATCGGTTGAGGGCCACGCCCACTTTTATATATGGCTCTTATAAAGTGACCTAATAAAACATTTTAAGCGATATCTCTGTCAAATATAAAGATATATCATTGAAATTTTATAGCAGGAGTCCAACTGCGGACATAAAACGAAAAACACAAAAATTTTGGCAAATGGGCGTGGCACCGCCTCTTTTTATAAACAGGAATATACGAGATTTCTGAGCCCATAACTCGACAAATAATTTATATATAATGACTAAACTTGGTGTGTACACTTTTATTACTTGTGGTAATACATGTTGAAAATTTTAGCGAAAGCGGTTGACGACCACGCCCACTTTTATATATGGGTATTATAAAGTGACCTAATAAAAACATTTTAAGCGATATCTTTGCCAAATGTAAAGATAATTCATTGAAATTTTGTGGTTTGATTTCTACAATAGACCAGAAACAACAAATATAAAAATTTTGGAAAATGGGCGTGGCACCGCCTCTTTTTACACAAAGGGATATACGTGATTTCTTAGCCTATAACTCGACAAATAATTGAGATATTATGACGAAACTTGGTTTATACACTTTAATAACATGTGTTAATAGCCACGCAAAAATTTATTGAAATCGGTTTATGACCACGCCTACTTTTTAAGAAAGATATATCTGGAACACTCTTTGGGAATTTGTAACGTGACATCTTTATAACTAGAAGTCAAAAAGGAATGAAATTTTGCATAATATTCATATGCTTAGTTGGATGACTGATAAAAATGTTGAAAATGGGCGTGGCTACGCCCACTTTATGCAGCACTCGCTTTATATAAAGTACACCGTGTTTCCATCAAACGCAAACAAACTATGAAAACATACAGCTGAGTGTCTAATGTTCGATTCCACTCGAACTTAGGCTTCCTTACTTGTTTTTTTTAATATGGAGATAAAAATCTAATAAAAAATTTAAGTTTTTTTTACTAAATTTGGCTATTGCCGCAATCGTTTTTTTACATGGAAATAAAAATGTAAATAGAGAAAATGAAGGTTTTCTGGCGTTTTTTTTTTACTAAATTGTACTACATATTGTATCAATGGTTTGTATTTGTTTTTATATGGAGATAAAAATTTAAATAGAAAAAAATGAAGTTTTTTCTGCTGTGTTTTCTTCACTAAATTTGACTATTGTGGATATTTTTGACTGTTGTATTTAATATATTTGACTATTGTGAATATTTTTGACTGTTCAATTTAGCAAAATTACCCCGGATAGCAAATTTTTAAAAGCTGTCAGGTGAATAATATTTGGTGAGACGGCAATACTCGTGAATTTGACAACAAGCATAAACAACAAAAAGACCGAAATACGTACATATGCAATACATAAATTAAAAAATAACCGCGGTGAATATTATTACTACAAATAAAAATAAAAATAGTATCTGTATATAATTGCTGCATTTTATTAATTTAAAAAATTAGGTTTCTTAGTGCCCATACATACATATGTACATATTCTTAAAAGCCTTTAAGAAATAGTAGTAGAAAATGTAGAAGCACGGAGTCAGAAGTAAACAAAACTGCAATTAATATTTGGTTTTAAATTATCATGATACAACATTTTCAATTTAAAAATTTATTTATTAATAAATTCTATGAATAATACTATTTTCAAGAAAAATTACTAAGAAACCAAACACAAGTTACTACAAAATCAAAAACTGCATGTATACTTTGCTGTACAATGGTAACGCTGTTATTCAACTCATTCCAAACAAACCAAAAACAATGCAGAATGTAAACAAAGGAAAACAACTGATTCTTGCGTTGGGTATGCGTGCGTTTACGTGCGTGAATGGTGTCGATTTTGAACTATTGCGTGAGGTAACTAAGAGATATGACGCCGTCGGTCAGTGGTTGGGCTATAAGGTATTCGCTGTTCCACTGCGAATGCCCAACTTCAGTCTTGATATTCAAGTATGCACACTTCTATATGAGACAACACCACTGTGCAGGAGCGGTACAAATAAGTCATTGAAATACTGCATGGTCGAATGTCTGAGGACCACTGTGTATCAATGGAATTGTTTGTCCGGCAATTTGAAATATTTTCATATTCGTATTTTTCCCTTCAATAGTTTTGTTCGTTTACGGATATTTTTTGATGTTTTTCGAAAACTTTTAAAAACAAACACTTTGTCGCCGTTTTTTTACGCCAAATCTCCAACAGAAGAGAACCAACTGAGAGAGAAAACTGACATTTCAGTTTGTGAGAAGCTGTTGAATTCTGTTGGACACATTTTTGCCAACAGCAATTTTCCAACAGGAAAACAGCTGATCAAACAACAGCTGACTTGAATTTTTGCAAGTAACAAGATTTGCAAAATATACAAATCAATTATAAAATTGGAAAAATACACTAAATTGGCAACAAATATGGATAAATTAAATATGCAAAATAAGTTACATACTTTTTGCGAAGTATTTATATGCATATTATGTACCTTAGTAAATTGTAATCTCCTTTGCGGGAATATATATTAACGGGGCCGCTGTGGTGCAGTGGGGAGTGTTGTGGCCATTGTG
This sequence comes from Urophora cardui, assembly GCA_960531455.1. Lineage (NCBI taxonomy): Eukaryota > Metazoa > Arthropoda > Insecta > Diptera > Tephritidae > Urophora > Urophora cardui. The sequence continues at coordinate 90,052,412 of OY482671.1, read as the reverse complement.
GTGTGGCGGACAGTGGCTAGTCTGCCATACCAGAGGTCATGGGTTGGATCCCCAGCCTGGATAGAGGGAAAATTTGTATATAATAATCCACGATCCGATAACAATTAATTTGGTCTCACAGATCACAAAAAAACAAAGTACTACCCTCCGGACGCTTATAGTTCAGGAGACATTCCTTGTTAAATTAATGTATGTATGTGTAGAACATCTTTCTGCGTTGGCGGCTTTTGGCCGCGCTTCAATAAAATTACCCTCAGCCGGCAGAATTCTCTTTCTGGATTAATATCCATGGAGCAATCCACAGTTGTTTTGTATAGAACACCTTTTGCCTTCAGCCGCGCTTTACAAAAATAACCCTTAGCCGGGAGAATTCTATTTCTGGAGAACTTTAATATTATAATTTAATAATAGTTGAAAGTGTTAAGATAAGATGAATTATCATCTACAGAATATTTCCTGAAAGTTTCAGTGAGCCTGGATAGACAACAAATTCTAACTAAAGCCCAATTATCCGGATTTTAAAAATAGCAGCCACTCTAGGCAGTGGGTGGCACACCCTCCGAGAGTAGTTCTGCAGTGGGTCGACTTCAGTATAATGCGCCCGCCGTATTTATTTTCAAACCACTGGAACTTTCGGGAAATCTTCTATGGATGTTAATTTTACTAATTATAACACTCCCGATCGCTCCGCAGATATAATTCGAGAAAGGCAATTTTGCTGGCTGGGGCAAATGCCGCCAACGCAAAAGTTTGTTCTACTCAAAAGTACTGTGGATCGCTCCATAGAGGGTTATTTTTTTAAAGCATGGCCAGGGCCGGGTGCATTAAATTGAAATCTCTTCTGCGGGGCAGCAGACGCGAAGACATACTGCGGTGGAAAACAGTATGGACATGGGTACAAAGAAAAGCAATTGTTAGTGTGATAATTATTACAATTAAATCCTATTTATTAGATAGTAACAGCGAACCCCAGCGGGTTAGGGGGTCTAGAATATACCCGTTGTAAGGAATGCCTGTCGTAAGACGCGACTAAAATCCACCGGCCTAGAAGGTTGATTATGGCCAGAAAAAATCGTTCGCACGACAGTCGGGCTAGTGTCAGAAGGGACTAGTACCCGAGCGTGCCGGATTTATCCGGCAAAGGACTGTCACATCCCCTACACTCCCCAAAACCTTCGGGGAGTGTCTTGGTGGCTACAACAACAACAACATGAAGTTAACTGTATTGCAGATACATACATATGTGCATATATCTCCACTGTTTTCAGGCAGAATTGTAACTCCATTAGCATTTACATAGAACAAACAGTGCCGATTTATTGTAAAAGAGAGTTCCGGATGCATTTCCGAACTTCAAAAAATCTTTTTGCGAGCCTATGCGAACGATTTTTTAGATTGAGGAGGTTATCGCGAGGTGACAAAAGACTGACCAAAACGAAACCCAAAACGAATCAAAAGAAATTAAATAAGAAAAAAACTATGTTTTATTTTATTATTTTTATGTTATATGTCCATATATACATAATTAACAGCAATAATTTCCACCAATTTTATTATCATTTTAATTTTAATTTTTTTTATCCTTTGAATTTGGGTCTTGTGAATGTAAATAAAAATCAGCTGTTTGCCAAAGCTGTTGAACTCTGCAAATTTTGTGTTCGTTTACCTCTTACGATATTTTTCTCTTGTGAGAGGATAGCTGACATTTTTCTCCAACACCTGGCTGTTGGAGGCTGCTGAGTAAATGCTGTTGGAGAAAGTACGCGAACAAAGCTAATTTCAAGCCGCTGGACGAACGGAGGGACGGATGCTTGACAGTAGGACATGGCGCAAACAACAATTATAAACGCATTAGGCCAAGCAGCGGCATTGAATGAGGCCAGCTCGCTGGGCGATCATGCACACCCGATCAAAACAGACACGCAGCCAGCTTGAGCTTGAGAAAGAAAAAAAAACAACAATAACAAGAAAAACTGTTTTTACCGCCAGCTGTTACAGATAGAAATACATGTTTACACAGCGCTGGAGCGGTAGGAGTGGGTGCTGATTACGTGCGATTACGCTTTCTTACCCATTTCATGGTCTTTCGCGAGACGCAACAAATAAACTCACTGATGAATACTCTAACAACAACTAAAAATCATCTTCAACAAATTGTGTGCCTGTGTATTATCTAAAAGAAACTGCTTCGAAATGGAATGCTTGAGAATAATGGAATGGCTAAAATGGGAACTTAATGCACAAGAAATTGCCGCAATCGGCGCTACAATTTAAGCGGTTCCGGCTGTGAAACCGGAAGCTGGCCATCGAAGCATGCAACGCGCCAACATACACGACGCGGCGACAGCAAATAGAGCATAAGTGCATGAATAAGTGGCTGCAGCAATTCTCATTCATGTTTATGCACAATTTGTCTTTGACCAACACACAAGCACACATACACATACTCACTCAAAAACAAATCCACACACTCATTGTGCTAATAATGTTTAGGGAAGGGATTTTTTTTTTTTGACTGCTTTTTTCGTTCATCTCTACTTTTTCAGTTCTGTGCCGCAGCAGTATCAAATTTCACTATCCTCGCCGGTGAGGCACACTTTTAGCTTTCTCCACTCGTCTCGTATTTGCCATGGATTTGTTCCGGAAAATTGTATGCTGCACGCACGCACGTGACATGTGTGATGTGCACTGCAGTGCTCTGCTCTGCCTTCGCCATCAATTCAGGATCTTCGTTCCCATGCAACTTGACTCCTTGCAGCACTCAAACTTAAATATCGGACAACCTGAGCTGCGTTGCGTTGTTTTTGTACCCTTGTGCACCAGTTAAGTGTCGCACTCCAAACTGCTGTCCTTCAATGTCCATCTTCCTCCATCTCGCCATCACCCAAGTCCATTGACAAACGGCTAACTGCCTCCATCCGTCCCTCCTCACCGTCCTTTCATGTACAATGTATGTACATACATATATGTATACAACCAAAATATCAAATTACTTGCCAAGCGTGTTTGTCCCATGTGTTGATATCCGATGTCCTCGTTGACAAATTGTCTTTGAGTGAGCAGACTTAATACGTGTATGTGTGTGTGTGTGTTGTTTTTGTCATTGTATACATATGTACAAATGTACATATTGGCTTATTGCCTCTCAAACTCTCGGTGCTAGAATCTTTTGTACAAATATTGTTCCAAATATGTTGCACAAACATTGCGTTGCAGTTTGGAGTCATGCCCCAAAGCAAATGTGCCAGCAGACAGGATGTTTACACATGTATAATTTGAGGATAGGTATGCGTTGAATAATTTTACGCCATTTTTATTTTAATGTTCTCTCATGTATTTTTTTTCAGTCGTACGAAAATCCTTTGAAGTAGTTGCGTTAATCCTTGAGACCAATGTTCTTCAAACAATTTTTCAATATATTTATTCACAAACATATGTACAATGTACATACATACATACATACATATGTACATATGTGCATGCATTTTCAACAAAAAATTTAAATTCTTTGCTTATAGTTTATCAGCGACAATGAAACATCATAGTACCGCTAGATGGAACCCGGATCTCTAATTGGTGAGTAAATAAAAGTTAATTTCAGGGACCGTAACGGTTATAAGTGATATCCAAAAAGTTGATTTTTAACGATTATTTTCTGAGTTTTATTTTTTGCTCAGAAAATAAAAGTTATTTCTTGAGTTTTATTTTTTGATCAGAAAATAAAAGTTTTTTCTTGAGTTTTATTTTTCGATCAGAAAATAAAAGTTATTTTTTGAGTTTTATTTTTCCCTCAGAAAATAAAAGTTTTTTTCTGAGTTTTATTTTTCGATCAGAAAATAAAAGTTATTTTTTTAGTTTTATTTTTCCCTCAGAAAATAAAAGTTATTTTTTGAGTTTTATTTTTCGATCAGAATATAAAAGTTATTTTTTGAGTTTTATTTTTCCCTCAGAAAATAAAAGTTATTTTTTGAGTTTTATTTTTCGATCAGAAAATAAAAGTTATTTTTTGAGTTTTACTTTTTTGCTCAGATAATAAAAGTTATTTTTTGAGTTTTATTTTTTTGCTCACATAATAAAAGTTTATTTATAAATTTTACGTATTTATGTGACGCGAGCACATATATAATATTAAAAATGTAATTTTATGTATGTATGTGATTATGTACATAAATATGTATCATTTAGAAACTCTGTAGAAGGACAGAAATAAAGTTGTTGCATGTGAAGCATTTACTTAAATCTAATAACTTTAAACGAGCAATTCTTGTATATATATTTATATATATATATATATATATATGTATATATATATATATATATATATATATATATATGTATTTATACACATATACACATATATATCTATATATACAAGAATTGCTCGTTTAAAGTTATTAAATTTAAGTAAATGCTTCACATACAACAACTTTATTTCTGTCCTTCTACAGAGTTTCTAAATGATACATATTTATGTACCTAATCACATACATACATAAAATTACATTTTTAATAGTATATATCGTCGCTCCCAACGAAGACTAGCACGGTTCATTGTTCGCATGGAAGACTAGCACACTTCGTTGATTGCGTGGAAGACTAGCACACTTCGTTGTTCGCGTGGAAGACTAGCATACTTCAGTTCTCTGCGTGGAAGACTAGCACACTTCGTTGTTCGCGTGGAAGACTAGCATGTTTCAGTTCTCTGCGTGGAAAACTAGCATACTTCGTTGTTCGCGTGGAAGACTAGCATGCTTCAGTTCTCTGCGTGGAAGACTAGCATACTTCAGTTCTCTGCGTGGAAGACTATGGGATGGAGAAGTTCGTTCCACAATACATCGTGTTATTTGGAATTGATTTATCGACGCTTGTGATATTCTTCGAAAAAGGTTTAATCGCACACGGAAAAAACTATGTATATTGATGTCATGATCCATATAACGGATTTATATCCATATTTCTTTATATATAACACATTTTGTTTTGGTGTGATACCCATTATATTGAAATTATATCCATAGTTTATGGATCATCCATATAGTTTTCACCGAGCAAGATTTACAAACCAATAAACAAATAAACGTATTCATCTGTTAGTAATATTTTGTGGAATAAATTTTAACTGGCTATTGGAAATGTTTTCTGTCTGAACCGAACATTCACGTTAAAAAATGAAGCTGTCATGTTGGGGAAACTTGAGTGTTTGCTCATCTCATTGGTTCCATCTATGTATGTATATAGTTCTAATGGGAAATTGGAAATCTTTCTGATTAAAATAATACACAAAGCTTTGTATACTTGTACATTATTTGTATATTTTTTTTATTTTATTTTTATTTTATTAAATGAAAAATAACAATAGAGTTGCTATTCTACATACTAAAGGAGCTCTAGCTGCCAGGGCTTTCGGCTCGCCTTTTAATCAAATTAAGCTTAGTTAAATTAAATCAAATTCTTAAATAAGGCTTAGATATTGGGTGGGATGTAACAGGTCATACATAGTTGTTTAATTCATAGTCATTGATATTTTGCTATTTCTATAATCAGTTTAAAATCGACTTCTACTGTGGTGTTCAACCCTCGCTCTCGATTATAGAATATGTAGTTAGTTACATAGCTAATGCCTCTAACGTTAGGGACTGCGTTTTCTGGTAGAAAAAATGAATAGAAAATTTTACATCACTTTGTTTCTGTTCTTCTCAATAAATATTATTTTAACTGCAATTGGTTTTAGAATATTTTGATCATATAATCGTATAGCCATTGAAGTCATTTCGTATAAATGTTTATGTACATACTTACATACATAAATACATACATATATAGAGAATATAATGTAGACTCTACATTGTAGAGTATGTAAAAAAGCTATTGACCGTCTGTACATAAGTGTGTACAATAAACTGTACATATCCTTAAAAAATTCGATTATTCCGGGACGTGTCCGGGATCCATTGCAATAGAGCATGCGACTAATACAATTTTACATCTCTTTATATGGAGTGAGTTGATCGCATTTGTTCTAGCATGTCCTATGAAGAGACTAATTCTTCAACTTGTATACCCGAACGGGTAAAAATGTAGATCAATCGCTCACATCCCGAACGGGTACAAATATAGATTTTTCCAAGTTGTAAGCCAAGGCAATTTTTAATAATAATTTTTAAAAAATTGTAAATGTTCATGCATATTTGAATAAAGATAATATAATGTTTTACTTTTGTAAAAAAATCTCAATAAATAAATAAAAAAAATTGTAAGTTTTGAGTGTGCATTATATGAGCGTAATGTAAAGGATTTTTTCATAGGATATTTTAGGCAACATTTTGTTAAAATTATTATTTATTATTGTTATTAAACAAAGGGTGTTCAACAGGCGCGGATCCAGGATTTCGGCAAGGGGGGGGGGGTTTTGAAAATTTCTTTTTTTGGAAGATGTTTTTTAAGGGCAGACGCTGCACATAGGTAGATTTTACGAATTTATGCGGCCAAAATTGAAAATTTTAAAATTGGTGCAAATGCAAAATCCAAAATCGCTCTACGTTTATAATAGACCGGGCGATAATAAACCGGTCTTCTCGGCTTTTATAGACAACGGGGGTGTCCCTGCCGCTAGTCGAAACTTATTATTCTCTCACTTTTTCGATTTTTTTTTTACGTATTTTAAGTAACCCATTTTTAAACGTCAATATTTTCAGTTTTAAGACAGTTATCAAAGTAAACATCATGGATTCGGGTGCTTCAGGTAAATATCATTATTTATTGAAGAAATCGTCAACCTAGCATAATAAAGGACCCACCATTTTGAAGCTTTTAAGCATATCGGCCTTTCTTGAAAAAATATTAATTTTTTAATTCAAAAGCAATTTAGTTATATTATCGCCTCCGATCGATTACCCGTAAATTTCTCTACGGAAAAATGCAAAGCCAGAAATTATCAACAATGGATTAAAAATTGGCCTATTTGGAAAATTACCTGCTTTCGTATTTTTAGTGTTTCCAATTTTTCAAAGTCAAGGAAATACTTATCATAAAAAGGGGCTAAGAATCCTAAAGCTACATTTTTAGAAGAGTTTTGAGTATGCAATTTTGCAGCTCATTCAATTTTAGTATAACAATTGTGCAAAATTCAACTTTTTGAAAATTTTCATTGGCTTTTCGGAAATTTTAATTGGAACGGTCTCACCCTACACCGTACAGAAAAAAACTTCTAAGATTGACGGAATTTTTCACAGCATTGAGAATTTCACTTTTTACGCTAAAATGGGTTGGCTACATAACAGTACTCTTAGAAATTTCCTCAAAATCTTCTATAAATTATGGCCTTGCTTTGAAATTTTTAATCCACTTTCAGAAATTTCTACGATTTTTCAGATTTTTTCCATAAGCTCAGAAATCCTGCTTAAAACAATTTTTATTGAAAAATTTTCTATATTTTTAAACTAAAATAAGAAAGTAAAATTTTCGACAGAACTCTTTGAAATAAATTTAAAAACTTTGGCGTATGATTTTTTTTTGAGTCACTGTATATATATATTTTTCAATAAAATCGACTTTTAACTCAAATTATTAAAATTTTGCATTAAACAAGAAATTTTGAATAGATGTAGACAATAAAATATTTTTGGCCGCATAAAACTTGAAAATCTACCTATGTGCGCTGGTGAAAATATGGGCTAATACCACCTACTATTATTATTCTATATACTAGTTGCGCCATTTCCCGCACCTTAAACACAACAAAATCAAAACCCTCCAAATTAACAATATGTATGTCATCACATAAAGTGCAGGAGATTTCAATTGAAGTTCTAAATAACATGTATAACGTATGTATGTATATTTTTGCATTAGTACGTGCGAATGAGTATCGTATGGTATTGGTGGGAAATTGATCATCAATTTCACTTACCCTTGCATTTAAAGCCAAAATAAATAAGAATATATGTATGTAGTACTTTTTGGTTATATTTATATTTTTAATAGAATTATTCTTGTTCTTGTTTTTATATACTCGAATTTTTAAAAGATTAATTTAAACAAGAATTGCGAAATGCCTCTGAAAAAAGCAATTTCTCCAACGATTCAGACATTTCTGACCAAATTAATTCTGTACAATCTCGATAAAAATAGGGATAAGAAAAAAAAGAAAATAAATTTGCGATTTGGCAATTTGCGAATAGTATTTGACAAATTTGATTTTATGCACGTGCGTCCAAAGGTACCTACATGAACTTTTTTCGCATGTAGGTACATATTTTGGATGTTATGTGGTCCAACCATTGCTTTTGGAATGATAGTTTTCCTTGATCAGTTTGGGAAATTTGGGCGCAGAATCTATAAGGGCATTAATTTTGGATCTATGATAAACCACAAGGGGGGGGGTTTGAACCCCCAAAACCCCCCGTTGATCCGCCACTGGTGTTCAATTCGTTTTACCGGTTGTTCTACAATTTTTTAAATACATTTATACCCGCACGGGAACAATCGGGGACTAATTGTGGACCGATTTTTCTCGAAAGAAATCAATCCGGGACAAATCTCTTTCGGGATTAATCGCACATTTTTTTTCAGGACTAATTGTTATTACATCAATAGATATATACCCGATATAACATATTGGCACTTTCAATCGAGTTTTTACAAAACAACCGCTATCTGAGCAATAAATCGGCACTTGGAAATATATGAAAAGTTTTTAGTAGATATTGAATCGCCGCAACATGACGGAGGAATGTAGCATATTGTACACATAGTGACATATCTACATATACAAACATATGTATGCGTCTACTGTATCGCCTTATTTACAGGGTCCTTATTCTGAATTGTTAAAAGTGGTGACTTTATTTTATAAGTGCTCTCTGTCATTCTGTTCGATTGCCCGAATTCAAAACTTCTGTTGGTGTCAAATACGCCGTACATTTGTACATGCCAAAAGTTTGCTTTTTTTTCGTTAAACCCTGCATCTGGCAACCCTGTATGTACAAAATGTTTACCATATTTACAACACATTTGTGATTTGGTCCTTTATCAGTAAAGCCACTAATCATGAAAGCACATTGTACAACAATCATAAAGCAATAAAAAACGAAATCAGAGAACAAGTGATCAACACAAAAGGCCAGCCACACCAACACCAACACCAACACCCAACGTAATCAAATGCCTTTGCAACAAAAATAACAAAAAATGAAATAAAATTAAAAAAACTAATGGAGACAGTGAAAATGCCAATAATAAAATGTTTATGATGCACATTATGAGTAATACGCGAATGCGTCAGGGCCAATGAAGCCAATGGAGAGATTACATGGTTGGTTGGCGGCTATGATGGCTACAATGGTTTGCTATGGCAATGATGGACGCGTGAATGTCCCTGTGAACAGATGTGGATATGCATGTCTGTTTGTATATACATACGTATGTATGTACATATGTACATGATGATGATGGGCAAATGAGTGTTCCGAGCATTCGAATGGGTGTTTTACACATTGATGAGCGACAGCGCCACAGGCTGCAAATATTTGTGTTGTCATAAAAGAAGCTAAGCTTTAATGAATGAATTTATGTACATACATACATATGTACATATATGAATGTAAAAATGCATCACTAGGTACACATATGTACATACGCATACTGCACTTTAGTCTTTCGCTTACCCTGGGAAAGTTTTTTTCCTCCAACTTAACAAGTGGATCTGGAAATATTTAATTTTATTAACTCACTTCTTAAATACACATTGTACATATGTATGTCGCATAACATGAACTCGAAATAGTGCGATGCATTTATTGAATAAATAAATATAAATAATAAATTTTATTCGTACTTAGTTGTTCATAGAGTCGACTGCTGGATATAATATTTACATTACTACCCAAAACTTAAACTTCCTATGATGTCCGATTCATTAGGGGTCATTAAATATTGCAGCAGCAATAAATAAATTACTATGCACTATTCTAGCTGCATTACTGCCGCAGCGGCAAGACATACATACATACATATATATATATATTTTTTTTTACGAGGAGGAAGCATCGAAAGCCTTTACCCCGTCAGTGTGGGACCCTAACCCGAACTAAACCTCCTTCTGTCATCGTACCGAACATGTACATTAGACTGGGTTGGTCCCAATACGAAATAAAAAAGTTGTAAAAGTCGTAAAAGTCCGCCCCTAAATTGGAAGCTTATGTTGAGATCTCTGTTTTTTTTTTGTCCCTTAATCCTCTCAACATAAGCTTCAAATTTAGAGGCGGACTTTTACAACTTTACATATATTTAATTTCTTAAAAGAAATGAGTTAAATAATAGCTACATTAAATATTCGTAGTGACGTAACTTCTTTGTTTATTAATTTAGTAAAACCGTTTCAAGGCAGCATTGTCATGAATTTTGAAGCACTTTCATATGGCAAAACAAAGAGGATAATTCATGGACATACAAATAAGTTAGCTGATCCAACTATGTGAAAACGACTTCAGAAATCAAAAGGACATTAGAAGGAATTGTAGAGCTCCAAAATTCGCAAATAATGACGTATCAACTTTAAAAATCGGATGATAAATAACAAAGTTACAAGAAAAAAACAATTTCGGCGGTATTTCGCGGGATCAAAAAAAAATTTTTTTTTGTGTCCCTTAACCCTCTCAACATAAGCTTCAAATTTAGAGGCGGACTTTTACAACTTTTTTTTCCGACCCTATCTAATGTACATACGTATGTATGTTTAAGTATGCACTTGCGCGTTTTTGTGTACATATTTAAAAAAAGTATATATGACGAAGACCATCACATCAGTCGCCGAAGGCCCATAAAGAACCCTTAGCATCGTCAGGCTTCTTCGCCCTGCACCACTTATGTATGTACGTAGATATAGATTTTACATAGGGGGAAATCGTATGGCAGGAGGACGAAGACATTCAAATACAACAACATGTATTACCACAAGTACTAAAAGTGTATAAACCAAGTTTCGTCATTATATATAAATTATTTGTCGAGTTATGGGCTCCGAAATCTCGTTGATTCCTTTGTCTGAAAAGAGGCGGTGCCACGCCCATTTTCCAAAATTTTTCTATTTTTTGTTTCCGGTCTATTGTGGAACTCACGTCACAAAATTTAAATGAATTATCCTTATATTTGACAAAGATATCGCTTAAAATGTTTTTATAAGGCCCCTTTATAGTTCCCATATATAAAAGTGGGCGTGGCCGTCAACCGATTTTGACAATTTTCCGTCAAAACATTTGCTTAAGTAAGCAAATCACGAGTACCAAATTTCATCGATATATCTTCAACGGTCTCTGAGTTATAACATATAAAACTTTCAATGTTTGACCCTTAATAAGTGGGCGTGGCACCGCCCATTTTCCAAAATTTCATCAAATTTCTTCATAACGGCCTGAGCTCAATACGTGGGTGAAATTTCATCGCTCCAGCTATATTAGTGGCTGAGATACCAAATTTCCGATTTTTTCTATATAGGAAAAGTGGGCGTGGTCATGGTCCGATTTCGCCCATTTTCAATACCAACCGTCCCAGTCTCGATACCAACTTTCATTTCAAATTTCATCAAAATATCTCAATTATTGCGCGAGTTAGAGTGTTTACAGACGGACGGACGGACAGACGGACGGACGGGCGGACGGACATGGCTAAATCGATTTCTCTTTTCACCCTGATCATTTTGATATATATAAGTCCATATCTATCTCGATTATTTCATTCTGTTACAATCCACCGTTATGAAATCAAAACTATAATACTCTGTGTACTAGTACAGCTGAGTATAAAAACATAGATACCTACGACAACAAAACATTTTTTTTTCTAATGACAACAATAATAATAAGCTTGAATAAATAATAGCTTAAAAAACTAAATAAAACAAAGTAAAAAAAAATTTTTAAAAAAGCTTTTATTTAATATTAATATAACAATTTACTAAAAAGGAAAAAAATAATTTTTTTATATTTTTGAACAAGATTTATATTAGTCCTTAGTTCATTTGGATCTTAATTTCAATCTAAACATACATTTAACGTATTTCTTCAAAGCATTTCTGTATATGTATCAACATAAATAAAAGCGCGGGTGCTCTTTACGTAATGCATATCTTACGTAATTGGAATTTAAAGTTTTTATCGCTTCCTTCCATTTCACCAATACGGTTTTATAACATGAATATGTAATGATAGATTACTTCGTAATACGTGTTCAAAATAGGAACAAATCTGGTTCATAAATACTAATTTTCTAAATATCTTGACACTAGCGCCACCTAGCGGCGATTTATTTCCACGGATATATTTACTTTTTGGTGCGTAAATGATAACACAGCTTTTACTATAATAAATAGCCTAATTTAATTGATGTATTTCGATTAAAAAGTTTTATAACATGTGGTTCACGGATAGCAGAAAAAAAGATCTCGAATATTTTGACACCCGGAAAACGGAAGAAGTTAGAACAGCTGATTTTCCTTTTTGTCACTTGACGAGAGTTGCCATCTGTGTATTGTTGCTACGAGCACTTTTCGGGAGTTGCCACATGGCTCCCCCGCTAAAGGCACAGCCGATCAACAAATTTGATTCGCCGACCAGACCTCGTAGTTTTGATAGGCTGTGTTTTGTTTGTAGATGGCATGCGTTCTTCTGACTGGTTGTCCGAGTCGTTGGTTAGATTATCGACAAATGCTGGTTTGAGGCGATCTATTGACACCGTTTTCTGTTCTCCGTTGATGTCCAGTTTGAAGTGTTTAGCTCCGTGCCTTAGGACTTTGAAAGGACCATTGTACGGTGCCTGTAAAGGTGTTTTGTGACTGTCAATACGTACGAAGACAAACTTTGCTTTCGGGAGTTCTGGATGTATGAAAACTGACGGCGAATCGTGAAAAGATGTTTCGCGGGATTTCACTTTATTTAGCTTTTGTCTTAGCAGGTTAATAAAGTCGTAATCGCTCGTTTTGCTGATGGTTTCGTTGAAGAACTGTCCTGGTAATGTGAGTGTCTTTCCAAAGACAAGTTCAGCTGGCGATGCGTTGAGATCGTCCTTGACCACTGAGCGTAAGCCGAGCAGAATGAGAGGTAACTCAGTAATCCAATCATTGTCTGTTAATTTTGCTTTTAATGCCGACTTGAGCCCACGATGCCAGCGTTCGATTATACCATTGGCTTTTGGGTTGTACGCTGTCGTCCTAAGATGCTTCACTCCGAGTAGCCGGTTTAACTCATTGAACAGTGCGGACTCGAATTGACGACCTTGGTCCGTTGTCAAGCGTTTAGGAATGCCAAATCGAGCGAACCATCCTGATAGCAATGTACTTGCGACCGTTTCGGCAGAAATGCTTGCGATGGGGAATGCCTCCGGCCAACGAGTTGCCCTGTCTATGCAGGTAAGTAAGTATGTAAAGCCTTTCGACTCCGGTAAGGGTCCCACAATGTCAATGTTGATGTGTTCAAAACGATCGCAGCTGGTATTGTAATGCTGCACAGGTGACCGTGTGTGTCGATGCACTTTCGCTTTCTGACATGCAATACAGTTGCGAACGAATTGCTTACAGTCTCGGCGCATGTTCTCCCACACAAATCGTTGCTGGACCAATTTCGTTGTACCACGTATGCCTGGATGACTTAGATTGTGGAGTTTACCTATAACGAGATTTCGAAATTTGTTAGGAACAAATGGGCGAATAGAGTTACCAGAAACATCGCATATTAGCTCGGTGTGGGTGCCAGGTATTGTTATATTTTTAAGTTGGAGACTGGTGGTATTTTTGTTGCGCAATACGCTGATTGTTTCACATTTTTCTTGTTCCGCTGACATCTCTTTGAAATCTATGTCTCCTAGTTGGACAGAGTCAATCCTCGAAAGTAGATCTGGAACTACGTTGTCCTTTCCTGGGACGTGGCGAATGGTGGTTGAAAATTCACTGATATAGCTTAACTGCGTCGCGCGACGAGGAGTAGTCTTTTCGCTTACTTTCGTAAATGCGAACGATAATGGCTTATGGTCACAGTGAATTTCAAAATCGCGACCGTCCAGTAAATGCTCGAAGTATTTTATTGATCGATAAATCGCTAACAATTCTCTGTCGTACGTTGGATAGCGTGATTCGGTGCTGCTCAATCGTTTTGAGAAAAACCCTAGCGGTTTGCAGATGTTGCCTTCGACTTGATGAACGACACCTCCAATGGCAGTTGAACTGGCGTCCGTTGCTAAAATTAGCTTGGCGTTCGTAGCTGGATGAACCAATAACGAAGCGTGCGCTAATTGTTCTTTGTATTGTTTGAATGCCTGTCTTGCATCATCGGTCCACGTTAGAAGTGTTTTGTCGTTTTTTTTGTTGTGCTTAATCAATGCTTGGAGTCGTTGTTGCGTTTCAGCTGCGTTTTTAATAAATCGTCGGTAGAAATTTACCATCAGCAGGAATCGTTTTAAATCTTTCGCGATAGTCGGTTCTTTGAATGATAATATTTTTTCTACCTTTTCTGGTAGTGGCTTTACGCCTTCAGCTGTGACTTGGTGGCCTAAGAACGATATTTCGCTAACGGCGAACACACATTTCTCCGCGTTTATCCGAAGTCCATGCTCACACAGACGCTTAAACACGTTTCGAATGTGTTCGACGTGCTGTTCGTATGATTCGGAGGCGACAAATATGTCGTCTATGTAAGCAAAAACATAGTCGAGTCCCCGAAGCACCTCATCTATTAATCGCTGAAAAGTCTGTGATGCGTTTCGCAGTCCAAACGACATGAAAACGTACTCAAATAGGCCGAACGGGGTGATGATAGCCGTTTTCGGTATATGTGACTCTTCAATCGGCACTTGATGGTAAGCTTTGCGTAAGTCGATGCGGCTAAAAATGCGCTTTCCATGTAGAATGTTGACGAAGTCTTGCAGGTGGGGAATTGGGTATTTGTCGGGTTTTGTGCGTGCATTTAATTGCCTATAGTCACCGCAAGGGCGCCAATCTCCATTGTTTTTCGGCACCATATGCAGAGGCGAAGCGTAGTTAGACTTTGACGGCCGGCAGATACCAAGTCGAAGCAGCTCGTTAAATTCCTTTTTTGCGATTACCAATTTTTCGAGAGATAACCTTCTCGCCTTTGCTGTAACCGGTGGACCAGTTGTTTCGATAAAGTGCGTGACTTTTGCACGCTCCTTTACTCGAAATGACGGTTTGTCGTCAAGTAGTTCTTTAAACTCAGATAAAAGAAATGAAAATTTGTTATTCGAATCGATTGTGGTTACCTGAGGTGAGAACGATGTAACTATTTCACCTTTGGAAGAAGTTCCAGTGACTGGATCTATTATTCGCTTTCGTCGGATGTCTACAAGCAACCCATACTCATTTAAAAAATCTGCACCGATTATTGACGTTGAGCAATCTGCTATGGTGAAGTTCCAGGGAAATTCACGTCTCAGCCCCAGACATACGCTTAATAGATGTTTTCCGTATGTTTGTATCGGTGATCCATTTGCGGCGTAATATTGTGCGTATTCGTCTGTAGTGCTTTTGTTGTAGTTGCTTCGTATGCGTTCCTTCATGCGGTGAGATGGCCTCAGTATTGAATGGTCAGCACCTGAATCGATCAGGAAATCGTGGTCAGTTAGTTTGTCGTGTATGAACAGGCGCTTTGACGATGTGTATGGTGTCGACGCCTGAGTTGACATCATACTTATTAGTTTTTTGACTTTGGGACGAATGAGCACGGTGAGCGGCATTTTTTTGCGCGCTCTCCCAATTTTTGGTGATACCAGCACACTTCTTCGTCTGATTTTCTTTCTGTTTCTTTCCCCTTTGCACTTGATGAGCGCCCGCGCTGTCTATGTGGTGTGGTTTCTCGACGAGTCGACCGATTCTTGCTTTCGATTGCATTTAGTCGTGTGGATAATTTGTCTAACTTTTGTTGAATCGTTTCCAATGTCTTTTCAAGCGGTGTGGATTTTTCGACACTTGAAATACACACTTTATCAGAAACGTCCCACATTCTGACGGCGATCTGCGCTAAATCATCTAGTTTATCTTTTGATGCGGCCAACACTGTTCTGGTTGTTTGCGGCAATTTTTTCATCCATAAGTTTTTGATGAAATCGTCTCCTACGTCTTTCGACGCGAGTGATTTTATTTTGTGGAGTGCCTGAGAAGGTTTCATGTCGCCCAGCGGTTCGTTAGAAATTAGCTTCTCAAATTTAATTGTTGCTGACTCGGAGTAAATTGATATGAGACGTTGCTTTAGTTTTTCGTACTTTTCATCATTGAATGGCTCTAGAAGCAGTTCCCTCACTTGCAGTGCGACTTTGCTCGATAGGTTAGCAACTGTGTGTAAGTATTTCGACTTATTTGAGGATATTTTCCGTGCCTCGAAATGTGATTCTACGATGACAAACCAAAGTTCTGGGTCATTTTCGTAAAACTGCGCTAGTTTAACTTCCGAGACCGATGTGATTTGGCTCCCTTCGAAGGCGTTGCCTCGTTCGCGCTGTGCGCTTACCGCCAATGCTTCGCTTAGTTGGATTTTCAGCGCCTCAACTTCCTTTGAAAGCTCTTCGTTATTAGGCATTATGTAACATTTACGACCAACGAACAATGTGAGTTAAAAATTGTTCAAATGCGGGGTCACCACTTTTGGTGCGTAAATGATAACACAGCTTTTACTATAATAAATAGCCTAATTTAATTGATGTATTTCGATTAAAAAGTTTTATAACATGTGGTTCACGGATAGCAGAAAAAAAGATCTCGAATATTTTGACACCCGGAAAACGGAAGAAGTTAGAACAGCTGATTTTCCTTTTTGTCACTTGACGAGAGTTGCCATCTGTGTATTGTTGCTACGAGCACTTTTCGGGAGTTGCCACAACTTTCTCATAGGCAATATATATACCGAATATGAACAAATTCGGTCGGTAAATACGAATTTTACAAATATCTTGACACCAGCGCCACCTAGCGGCGATTTTTTTCCTCGGATGTATTTACTTTCTCATAGGCAATATATATACCGAATATGAACAAATTCGGTCGGTAAATACGAATTTTACAAATATCTTGACACCAGCGCCACCTAGCGGCGATTTTTTTCCACAGATGTATTTACTTTCTCATAGGCAATATATATACCGAATATGAACAAATTCGGTCGGTAAATACGAATTTTACAAATATCTGGACACCAGCGCCACCTAGCGGCGATTTTTTTCCTCGGATGTATTTACTTTCTCATAGGCAATATATATACCGAATATGAACAAATTCGGTCGGTAAATACGAATTTTACAAATATCTCGACACCAGCGCCATCTATCGGATTTTTTTTTATTTCACATTGCATTGTCTTCGGGTCCTGAACTATGTTCCAAATTTCAAGTACCTAGCTCAACTAGAAGTATCTTAAATGTTCGTTGCAAAATTCCACGACATACAAAAAGTGAAGTTAAATAAAAGCTTGTAATAAAAACACGCTTTAATCTTAAAAATCGTACTAAAAATTGAGAAATAAATTAATTAGAAACAAAATGATGAACGAAAATATAAGTATTTAAGGAAAAGCGTGGGGTGCTCAGTATGTCAAAAAATATTTAAAATCGGTGTTTTTTTACTAATAATTTTATTTTGACTTTTTTGAGATTTCATATATCGTACTCTTTAATTTCGCAACTAGGTATATTTTTGTACTAGTTGTATGAATCGAATATTTTCATGTGCAAATATTATTGAGCACCCCCACGCTTTTCCTTAAATACTTATATTTTCGTTCATCATTTTGTTTCTAATTAATTTATTTCTCAATTTTTAGTACGATTTTTAAGATTAAAGCGTGTTTTTTAGTTTTTTAAGCTATTATTTATTTTTGACTTTGTAGTGAAATTTTTCATTAAAGGATGTTTTATGCGGACGCAAGAATAAAAGTAAAAAGAAGTCTGATGGGATGTGGTGTTCTCCGAAATAGATCTACATACATATGTATTTATAACTTCTACCAAAAATCCCAATATGCAGTGAAGTAAACTTGCTGCCTACGGACCAAGGAGCTCAGGTTCGAGTCCCGAGTGGCGAATTTTTTTTTTTTTTTATTTTTATTTTTAATTTTTTTATTTTTTAGAGAAATTTTTTTCACCTCACGTTTACAAAACATTGTATAAAAATGCAATTGGGGTTCCTTTTCGTTGATTCACTACTTACTATTAAATGAATTACAAACAAAACCAGTTCTTGCTTTGCATACATATGTATGTACATGCTATTGTTTTTATTGCAAACACAACAACGACAAAACAGAAAGCTTCCCTGCAAAAAATGCGATCACTCCGGGATACATCCGGGACAACTCGCAAGGGAGCATGCGATTACTACCCATTTGTATCTCTTTATATGGGTTTAAGTGTTCTCTTTTGTTTGAGCATGTCCTATGAAGAGACTAATTGTACCCAGTTTGTACCCGAACGGGTAGCAAAAGCGCACAATTGTACCCGTTTTGTACCCGAACGGGTAGCAAATGCGACACATCCATTTGTGCGACTAATTGTACCCGTTTGATACCCTTTCGGGTACAATTCGTCTACAATTAGTATACATATGTACCCGTTTGGGTACAATTGGGAACAATTGTAGACTAATTGTACCCGAAAGAGAGCGCTCCCGGACAAATCTTTTTAGAGACTCGTCGCACACTTTTTTGCAGGGTTGTTACACAAAACACAAAACCAGTTCTTTCTCTGCATACGTATATATGTATGTACATTGTACATGCGGTTGATTTCATTGCAAATACAACAAACCCCAAACAGAAGCTTCAAGCTTTATTTTTGAGTGAATTTATGCATTGAGTTTATCGCCAACCCCTGCAACGATTCACTCATTTGACGATGTAATAGCCCCGTCACAATCAACTGCCGGATGTAGTTGCATTTTGCCGCATGTAGGTGCGTCGTCACAATCATCTTGCGTTTCTTTGCGATCAGGGCATCGGAGCGAAAGTTTTTTTTTTTTTGTTAGATCCGCTCACTAAAGTTTTTTTCCTGGCTCCTCTCTTAACTCCCAATTTTTCTGTTTTGCGGTGATCAGGGATGCTGTTTGTGGGCAATTCTTACCAAACTGGTAAGAATGTAAGTTTATACTAAATGTATAAAAACTGTTAGTAGAGAAAATGTGAATGTGATATATATAAAGTGAAATTTTCATGTTGTAATGGAAATTGAAAAATATGGTTGGTCATATTTCGACCGGTGCGCGATGATTTTTAATATAAATGCGATAATAAAAAACTATTCGCTGTCATCTTACGAGATAAATAATAATAATATAATACAATGGCGCTATTATAACTCTGACGAGTTTTATGGCCGAGCTTCTCTCCCAATTCGAGGTATGCTCCTTCTCTTTTTCCTACTAATTGGGTGGACCTACATTTTTATGCCGGCTCCGAACGGCGAATGCATTTTTTGTGAGAAGCTTTTTCATGGCAGAAATACACTCGGAGGGTATGCCGCCCACTGCCGAGAGGTGACCGCTGCTCTTAAAAAACCCAATAATTGGATTTTTACTAATTAGAAAAATTGTTTTGGTGTTTTGCTCGGACCGTGGTTTGAACCCGAGACCTCTGGCATAGCAGGCGAGCACTCTACCCACTGCACCACAGCGGCCACGAGATAAATAGTTACGAATAAATTATTCGGAACTTTATTTGCTATTTCAAATAATGGGTTACATTAATAAAAGCCAAGCATTTGCTTTTGCTTCAGATTTCAGACCTTTTATGCCGGAATCGCAATTTGGCGTTCGGTCGGTCGCGCTTCTGACAAGTGAGTAGAAATGTATGGAAATATATGGAGCAAATCGCACTGTGACCTCAAGCATTTGATCGTAAAATTTTTGTAATATCGTATGTTTATTGCAACCCTGTATAACGCCTGAGTTGAACATTTCTCTACTAGGTCGGGCGTTTGACATAAAATAAATTCGAATTGATTTCTTTCGATGAAAAATTAGAAATTTATGAAAAAATTCAAGAAAATATGTTAGTGGCAGTGAACATGTTTGCAATCCAATATCTAATATCGAATGTCAGTGTGAAGCGGCTTTGAGGTACGATCAACGCGCGACCGACCTAACGCCAAATTGCGATTCGGGCATTACTCAAATTTTGAAATTTGGTTCATACAAATTAATGTAGAATTTCCGAAATCTTTGTTTAAAAACATTTGCTATATTTTTATTAATACGACCCAATAAATAAAAATTCTGGGTAGAAAAAAAAACAGCATTTGAAGAACATATAGATACATACATACATATGTATGTACATGGTTTCGATTTTATCACAAAAATTTATGTAAATAAAAAATATCTATTATTCGAATAATTCTTTTTGCAGTAAGCGAAATTAATTATTCAAATAATGATAAAAAAAAATTATTCATCTACCTATTATTCGTTATTCGAAAAAATTTTGCTCAACTCTGATACATATCAACAAATATGTGTGTAAGTAGGGATGGCAAAAAAAATGAAATAACCAATTAACTGCTTTTTAGGTTAATCGAGAGCGTTCTATTATTAATCGCGAATAATTGTGGGGAACTAATCGATTATAACCGTTTTTCGATTTCAATTATTCCTTAAAAAAATATATATAAAAAACGAAAAAAATCATCAATTATTAGGAAAAATCGTCAAAATGACGATAAAATCGTTTATTCGGGAACTGGAGGGAACATTTATTGCGGTGTTTTTGGATATACTCATAAAACCGTAGGTAACCGAATTCGAACTTGGGTGAAAATATGGAAATTCTCAACTTTGATTATTTCCTTTCGATTATTTTCGACTTGAGAGGAAAAAGTTTAATCGAAAAAATAATCAAAAGGAAAAAACTGATACATTTTAACCGTTAACCGAAATAAATTAACCGATTATAATGGCTTTTCCGGTTATTGTTGCCATCCCTATATGTAAGTGATTTTAGCTCCAAGTCCGCTATTTCCAATGATTTTAGCTCCGTGGTCTTCACTGCGCTCCGCTCCATTGCCCCGAACAAATGTCAAATGCTTCTTCTTATGCCTTACATGCGGCAAAAGTTGAAAGTTGGGAACTTTTTTATGGTAGATGGCGCTAGTGCTGCCGGATCTGTCGATCCCCATGCAAATACATACATTCCACTCAGCTGTCAACGCATGCCGCTCCGTCAAACTTTCATTGTGACGGGGCTATAAGCCACTCGCATAAAACGGCGTGAGCCGATCTGCATAACATTGGCTAGTGATGGGCGAGTCCGAGATGTTTTATTCGATTCTCTCGATTGTTGAAACATCTCGAATGCTCTCGATGGTTTTCATTCGTATTCGAGTCAAGTCGTAAATGGCCGTCAGTCGAAACAATCGCTAAAACATCTCGGACTCGCCAACGATTCCTCTCGTTTTCAAAGCAACCCTACAACATCTCGGACTCGCTGCAAAAAATACATAATCTTTGTTGTTCCCGCTTGAATATTAAAATTGCTTTAAACAACATACAGAGTGGTACAAATCTATTGCCGTTGTTGCTACTCGTAAAATTAATTTGTTTCATAAGCGTCTCACTTCAGAAAATTGATTAATGTTTAAATAATTAATTATTATTTTTATGCACGACACTCTTTAGTTGTGATTGCAATAATGCAGCGTCTATGAATAGCATATTTTTCAATTTGGTTAATTTATTTATGTATTTGCCTCACTTCCATTAAAAATCCTACTTTCTTTATCAACAAACCTCATTCAGTTTATTTTATCAACTAAAACCTATCATCAAAACAACAGCCGGCCCGCCGACTCGGAACAATCCCAAAAACATCTCGCTTGTGTAGTCGAGATGTCATCGAAACAACCTACGACTCGCCGACTCGGAACAATCGCAAAAACATCTCGCTTGTGCAGTTGAGATGTCATCGAAACAACCTCCGACTCGGAACAATCGCAAAAACATCTCGATTGTGTAGTCGAGGAGCGAGTCAACTTTTGACTCGATTGTGATTTTGCAACGATGGCGATTCTCTCGATTGTCTAAACATCTCGGACTCGCCCATCACTAACATTGGCTCAACATGTGAGCGAAAGAGCTTGTAAATAGAGCGTAAGTGTTTCTGCACTGCACGTCAACAAAAAGAGATATGCCCTCATTCACTAATAACTTGAAAAGCAATTGAGTTGAATGACAAATAATTCGTAAGGCAATAGATTCGGAAGGCTTGAAACATGCAACTAAGCTATGTATGTATCAAGGCAGATCTAGGAAGGTAAGCTCGGTGGCGAATTCAGAAATTTCCCATGTATTTTGTTATTGTAATTGGTAGAGTGTAATGTCAAAATGATATTTCGCCGTAGTTAAAATCTGAATTCGCTTGGGGATCGTCCATTCCTATTGGCCATGATGTGAATTCGCTTGGATTTTGACATTAAACTCTACCTTTGCGTATAAAAAAAGTAATTTCTGAATTCGCCACAGGGCCTACCTTCCTAGATCTGCCTTGGTATGTATGTATGTCAGTGTTGAACGAAAGAGCAATACGGAGCAAAACGGAGCTGCTCGGCTACACATACGAGTCGTGTGTGTGCTGCTAGCAAGCAATTGCGACGCCTACAACCAATTAGACTGCGCTTGAATTTCATGATGTGTACATCGATCGCGCAAAGAATTTTTTTCTTTTTTCTGAACAATAGGTATGCGACATCTGCTTATACGCGCACACTATTGCAAAAATATGTTGCGCTTGTGTAAGTAGCGCAGTCGGCGGTGTGCATCACTGATGTATGTACATACGTAACGAATGCGAGTAAAAGAGGAATTATAATAGTATACATACATATGTACATACATAAATACATAAAGCGCTTTACTAAAAAAATGCGAAATAAGAAATACATAGTAAAATTGTAGCATTGGATACTAGCTCATACCTAAATTCATATATCAGCCAAATACTATTACTACAACTATAATAGTAAATATTTATTTTATTAAAATATATATACATACACACATATACATATATACATATATTTCATTTAGTTTAACTAATCAATATAATTACAATAAAACAAATGTATGTATGTACATATATATGTTCATATGTACATATATACATAAGTACAAGCTATCAAATTAATGTACATATGTATATGTATGTATGTATACACAAATAAGTAGAAACTTACTTCTTCCATTGCTGCGTCGTTTTACTTCCTTGCATTCACTCAAACAAACTAGAATGATTCGGTTGATTCGTTTATTTTTTTAGTGCTTTTACTGTCCTCTCGCACACTACTCGCAAGGCACAGAAAATATACTCAAGCCTGTGTGTTCATGGCTAAATGGAAATGAGCAAACTGCATTGTCACTCAACTCATGCTACATATACTGTCGTGCGAGTGCTGATCGTATGTTAAACCGAATCAAGCATAACATTGGCAATGACACCGAATCACACAGTGCTCAAAGAAAAGCGAGTGAGCTTGCGCAGGTCTTTAATCGCCATCGCTATGAGCGATCGCTGGCTGTTGTGCGTTAGTTCGCTCGCTATTTGAGTGGTTATACGTTTTTCTTTGAACATTTGTTTGTGATTTGAGAAGAATGTATTTTTGAGCGTTCGTGAGTGAGTTTTTCCGTACCCTGCAAGCTTGTTACTTATTGGCTTGTATACGGGAGTGAATTGAAATTCATAGAGGCTATTTTGAAGAAAGGTAACATAAAAGCCGCAATGAAGCATAAAATATAATGTTGAATGTCCTATTATATGATGCCGTTGGGCTGTTGATGTCATGTTCGAATCCGGAGGAGAATAGAAATAATAGAGAGAACACAAAAAAGTGAATGTTTGAAAGATATAATAATTTAGTTAAATGTTGCAACTTTTAGGATGGGATGAAGTTACATACATACATACATACAGACAGACATACATACATACATACATACATACATACATGTGAAGCTAATAAAAGCGTGTTAAAAAGAGGATCAATGTCGACGTCCAAACACGGAGACACGAAGTTGAGCAACCAACCCGCTGCTTTTGTTCGTTTGTGGGTGAGAAGGCGACGAGGAAAGGAGGGGGGCACCAAGTCGTCGGTGCTCGGACAACACGCTTTGTGCAGCAATTCTTATCGCCAGTGACCAATCAGAGCGTTCGAAGAAGGCCAGAACAAAACATAATGAACAAAAGTTGGCCAGCGACGAGTTGATGTGTTTGGACCAGTGATGCACACCGCCGACTGCGCTACTTACACAAGCGCAACATATTTTTGCAATAGTGTGCGCGTATAAGCAGATGTCGCATACCTATTGTTCAGAAAAAAGAAAAAAATTCTTTGCGCGATCGATGTACACATCATGAAATTCAAGCGCAGACTAATTGGTTGTAGGCGTCGCAATTGCTTGCTAGCAGCACACACTAGGGTTGGGCGATATATATCGATATATCAATATATCTATATTTTTAAAATAGTACAGCCGATAATATCGACGATATTTTGAACTACCGTGCATCGATAATCGATAATTTTTTGCCATTTCGAGCCAAATTCGATATTTTTCATACATTTCTGATTCGCTTCGAATTTAACAGCAGAACATTTTTTAAGAAGTGGTATAACCATAATGTCCGGGTGCTTGAATTTACATTACTTTCTTCTTCAAGCAATTATTAATGATTTTTATGTTTATACTTCAGGATTCGTAGAATATATGTAGATCCATCCAACTTTAACAACAAATATCTAGTAAACTATAAGTCTGCGGTAAGTTTGGATTCCAGTTTTGAGATCTGTGAGAGCACCTCTAGCCCCGTGAAGAAGTGGTTTTTCGCGGGACGTGGTTCCTTAATGTGAAGCCAGCCCTTTCGATATATTGATATATCGATGTTTTTACACGGCATAAATCGATGTTTTTTTAAATATCAATACAATATATATCGATATATTTTTCCAATTTGCCCATCCCTAGCACACACACGACTCGTATGTGTAGCCGATCAGCTCCGTTTTGCTCCGTATTGCCCTTTCGTTCAACACTGGTTTGGACAAATGGAAGACAGAACAGCGGCACAAAAGAGAATCGTTGGATAATTTCGGGGCAGAGTTGCTGTGTTTGGACACGGACAATGATTGTTGTTGTTTTATGTAGTTCATGTACATACATATGTATGTATGTCACTATGAAGCAATATACAATGCCAATAAATGCATAACACGAGAGCAGCGATAGAAATTTGACACTTCGAGGACATTGTTTTAATTTAGACGGATATTAGATGCGCTTTTTTAGATATTCCCTCCGGCACCGGAATATCTATATTAATAGGCTAACATATTTCCCATACGAACAATAGCCAGGCTGTTTAGCACATTTAACCAGGGTACGGAAAAACTCACTCATGAACGCTCAAAAATACATTCTACTCATATCACAAACAAATATTCAAAGAAAAATGTATAAACACTCAAATAGCGAGCGAACTAACGCACAACAGCAATCGATCGCTCATAGCGGTGGCAATAAACTCAATGCAAAAATTCACTCAAAAATGAATTATCGTACAATTTCTCTGGTAAATTCATTCTATTAGTTTATTTTATAATTTTTTGCGCTAGCGATCATTTTTTGAGTTTATCATTTTTTGATCGCTCTTTGAGTTATCATTTTATGCGTTCACAAGGGTTTTTGTGAGGTTTAAGCAGCTAATGGCAACGTGAAGGCGCAGTTTTTGGATGATGGCGTGCGTTTATTAGATCATAAATATGATATATGCATGTATGTACATACATATGAATGCATTTGTGTACGTATATATGTATGTATGTACATATGTATGTATATATTTATAATATTTTAAAAAGCCTTAGGTCTTATAGCGATATATATGTACATATGTAGTGTAGGTATATAAATATTTTATTTAACATAGGTACCTACATCTTTATATTTTACTTTAAAACTGGAATTGAACAACTGAGCGTACGTTCAAAATACAAGTTCGGATTTTATTAAATTGTACATATGTATGTATGTATGTATATAATATTAATGCATGCACATATGTATGTATGTCTATTCAATAATGGAATGCGGGTAATGATATTTTCCATTTCGAATGTATATACATGGTACCTACATGTGTACAAATAAATAAAATGCGAACTTATTTTTTTAATGCTCAATTGTTGCATTCTAGTTTTCAAGTAAGAATTAAATACATACATATATATGTAGGTATTTATGTTAAATAAAATATTTAACAACCCTGCAGTAAATTTGTTTCACTGCTGAAGGATCTGTGATGATTCTTTGTTGAATATTCATCACTGTCGTCATAACTCAGTATATTTTTATTTGTTTTTGTTTTTTTTCTGAGGAAAGCAAACCATTTACCTATATGAAAAATGCATCAGTCTTTATATGAAAGTATTCACTGATGATTCCTCGTCATAGGTGAATTGCATCAGTGATTCATTATGGATTCATTGCGGATTTTTACTGCAGGGAACCCTTAACTCATACATATAGACTACAAATGTACATAAATATATATGTAGGTACATCGGTATGTAAATATAAATTTTTATAAATATTAATTTAAATAAATTGAATAATTTAATTAGTTTGAATAAATACATACTTAATAAAATTTAAACTCGATATACCTACATACATATACATACCTATCGCTATGAGAGCTAAGACTTTTTAAAATATTATAAATATGTACATACATACATATGTATGTACATCCATATATACGTACACACATGCATGAATATGTATGTACATACATACATACATCATATTTATGGTCTAATAAACGCACGCCATCATCCAAAAATAGCGCCTTCACAATGCCATTAGCTGCTGCACAACAAACCCTTGTGAACGCATAAAATGATAAACTCAAAGAGCGATCAAAAAATGATAAACTCAAGAAATGATCGCTAGCGCAAAAAATTATAAAATAAACTCATAGAATGAATTTTCAAAAAATGAATTTTCAAACGATCTCTCATTTTAAAACATAGCTGTCCAAATGCGACTCATATGAGCAATGAGAGTAAGCACTTGTGTACGTATACACACCGATTGTCACTACAACAGACAAATAAAGAGCGTAAAACGAGCGCTTACGATGGGACTAGGCGATCGCCGATTAGCAAAAATAATTATGTTGCCTTCGACTGGCATGAAAGCAAGTGGTCGCTAGCTGGTCTTAGCTTGAAATTCTTTTGTTATAATTACAGATGCCAAACAACAAACAAAAGTGCGAAGAGTTTGCATATAACATACGCATGCATTAGTATACGTACCTACGTTGTTTCATAAATTTGCAAAGCGTGCGCAGCATGACCCTGCTCGCTCAACATCTGCATGCAGACTGATTATTGTTATTCATTTTTTACTTTGGCCTACGGTGGGCGCACCAACACACACTTATTTTTCGGTCGTTGCTTGATTGTGGTAGTGAATCGCATTTGGACAGCTATGTTTTAAAATGAATTTATGTAAAGCTGGGGTTATAGATACTTAACATAGCATGGAACAAGTTGAGAAACGGGCCGCTTTATGCGCGCTCCGTAAAAATCTAAATTGATCTGACTTCTATGTTACGCTAAGTGTGCATAATCAAATGTACTCAAATCCCATTGAACAGAAATTTTGAGTGAGTTTGTTCATGCTACGTTAAGTAAACGAAAACGAACCAATTGATTTGCGCTATTACGTCGCACTCACTAATACAGTTGCATTTCAATTTTGCCTATCACTGACCTATAACTCCAGCTTAAGAGTTTATCGCCACTGCAGAGTCCCATCGATCGCTGTTGACGTGCGTTCATTTGCGTTCGTTGTCACTGTGTATTTGCGCTCATGAGAGCGTGGTATAGCTCAGAATTATAGAGTGATAATTCGTTTGAGTGAGTTTATTTTGAGCGTTCTTCGCTCCCTGCATTTAACATACTCATATCCACATAAAATTAATATGGATGTGTTCGTATGAGTGAGGAGCAGTGCATAGGCATATAAGTTTTTCTATAAATTATTTAATTTCTTTATAATTAATAAATAAAATTGTTAGTTAAGAGAAATAGATATCGTAAACGTGTTTACAAATATCGTAAACACAGTTGAAGAGTCGATTTAATTTCAAAGCGCTCTCTCTATTTTATATGCATTGGCCCAGTTTACACTCAGATCAAAATCAACGCGGCCAAATATCTCCTATTGCTTTTCCATTAAAGCATACCTCGGCGTTTCATAGATCTTAAGATCAGACAAACAAGTTACGCTCTTCACACAGACAGGTTGCGCTCCTTGTTTAAAAAATGATTTAGTCCAGAGATCCCCAAAACTCTAACTGCAGCAGTGTTAGTAACTGCAGCAGTATTAGTGAAAAACGACTAGTTGAGTGCCCAGCTACTACCGTCGCATCGTTCAGTAGCTTGCGGGCAAGCAAAAAGACAACAACGTGCACGCATATATTTTTCGCTTTTATGCGCTGCTATACCACGTCGCACAATGCAATACGAAAAATACTTTATGATGCCCAATGCTTGCGCGATGTCGTATAAAAGCGTATGAAAACGAAGTATGCGTGTACGTTGTTATCTTTTTGCTTGCCCGCAAGCAACTGAATCGTCGCACGGTCGTAGATGGTCACCTAACTTTTGCGCTCTTACTACGACAAAACGAGAGAGTATAACAATCTGTGTGAGTTGAGCGTTGCACCTCAGTGCTATGAAACGAAGACCCCTGATTTAGTCGTCGCTGAACAAGTGGCCAAACAACATCGTGTGTGACTATCGCATGTTTGCGCAGCGAATGTTAAAAATTTGCATGTACGTATGTTTGTTCGCCATATCCTGCAAAAAAATTTGCGATTAATCCCGAAAGAGATTTGTCCCGGATTCATCTCTTTCGGGAACAATCGGTCCACAATTAGTCCCCGATTGTTCCCAGGCATGAACATTTATAAATTTTAAAGATTGTTATAAAAAATAGCTTTGGCTAATTTTGAAAAATTCGTCACATGTATTTTACACTCGCATAATGCATTCTCAGAACTTAAAATATTTTGAGGAGATATTTATTTTTTTTAAAAGATTTCACTTCAGGATGAAAGCTAATCGAATAAACTTTCTTCTAACATTTATAACAATAATTTTTACATTTTCATAAAAGATAGCCTTGGCTTACAACTTTGGATGAAAGCGATTAATCTACATTTGTACCCGTTCGGGTATAAAAATTTAACAATTAGTCTCTTCATAGGATATTCTCGAAAAAATGCGATCAATTCGCCCCATATAAAGGGATGTAAAATTGTACTAGTCGCATGCTCCCTTGCGATTGATCCCGGACACGTCCCGTATTAATCGAATTTTTTGCAGGGTAGCGATCAAAGCGCTCTCACTTATACACTTGCATTTACAAATTTGCCGAGCCATGCATTAAAGCGAAAAATGAGAGAGGGCGGGAGAGCACACTGAGTAATTTTAATTTTGACCAAGGCATATCTAACAGGTAGGCTCGGCGGCGAATTGAAAAACTTTGCCTCCGGGCCTACCTTCCTAGATCTGCCTTGATTTTGACCATGATTTCGCGTCGGGCCGTGATCAAAAGGGCGAATCAGTGTTGCAGTACAACTGGAATTTAGAAAGTGTTGCTTATCTCCGCGAAAAGGAATAATTTTTTTACCAATACAAAGTTGAAAAAATAAATTGCATGGTCGAATTTCGAGCACCGGCGATTCTAGTGAAAATAAATAGGGTAATTTTAGAGTAAGTAAACTGAAAGAAAACTTTCACTGTTCCAAAAACTGGATGGAACTACACCGAAAACCGCGCAAATTATCAGAATTTCAAGGTATGTTTAGATTTATGTATGGAAAAAGTTAGGATTTTGCACAAGAAAAAAATTGATATCTACCCATACGTAGAATTAATCGCTAAACCGAACGGCGTATTTGGTTTTTGGTACATTCCCCAGGGAAGATAAGAACGCGGCCTAAAGTTATCAGTTTCTTTTTTTTTTCATGAATCTTAAACTTCTTGCCCTATACTCTTCACGAAATCTGTCATTATTGTTAAATTAAATCACACGGTGTGAAGCCTTTCCATTTTTCTGTGTCCACCGTTTTGACATACATATATAAGCCAAAAATTAGACTCAAATGCCGCCGCTATTCTTTAAAATATTCTGTAGTTATCCTGGACCAATTATCGGCCATTATATCGGAAATTGGCTAAGAAATTGAGTTCCATGTTAAAGCCCTAGTTGAAACCTTTAATTTGATACCAATATTGCCCAATAATATTTTGGGGCCATCCGAGTCCACGTATTTTTCCGCTATCCACGGTCTCGATCTTTCGAATTTTTTTTATACTCAGCTGTACTAGTACACAGAGTATTATAGTTTTAATCACATAACGGTGGATTGTAACAGAATGAAATAATCGAGATATATATGGACTTATATATATCCAAATGATCAGGGTGAAAAGAGAAATCGATTGAGCCATGTCCGTCCGTCTGTCCGTCCGTCTGTAAACACTCTAACTCGCGCAAAAATTTAGATATTTTGATGAAATTTAAAATGCAAGTTGGTATCGAGACTGGGACGGTTGGTATTGAAAATGGGCGAAATCGGACCATGACCACGCCCAATTTTCCTATATAGAAAAAATCGGAAATTTGGTATCTCAGTCACTAATATAGCTGGAGCGATGAAATTTTACCTACGTGTTGAGCTCAGGCCCCTATGAAGAAATTTGATGAAATTTTGCAAAATGGGCGGTGCCACGCCCACTTATTAAGGGTCAAACATGGAAAGTTTTATATGTCATAACTCAGAAACCATTGAAGATATATCGATGAAATTTGGTATGCGTGATTTACTTACTTAGGCAAACATTTGGATGGAAAGTTGTTAAAATCGGTGGACGGTCTCGCCCACTTTTATATATGTGTATTATAAAGTCACTTCTCGGCAGTAGGCGGCATACCCTCCGAGAGTATTTCTGCCATGAAAAAGCTTCTCACACAAAATGCATTCGCCGTTAGGAGCCGGCATAAAACTGTAGGTCCCCCCAGTTAGTAGGGAAAACAAAAAAAGGAGCACACCTCGAATTGGGAGAGAAGCTCGGCCATAAAACGAGTTATAATAGCGCCATTGTATTATTATTATCTATATATATAAAAATGGTGTAAAAAATGTTACTAACATCATCAGATGAGAACGGCTGGGCCGATTTCTGTAAAATTTTTTGTCAGTTGTTCGTATTCTCGAGGAGATGGTTCGTACGGAAGAAAATTTTGGGAAATCCCTCCGGAAAAGTCCGAAAATTGGAAAAATCGGTATGTGTATGTGTGCATCTGTGGATGTGTGTCCTTTACAAACTCCCAAAGTAACCAGCCCTTCTTTATGAAATTTTCACAGTATATTCATGTGGTGTTAGTGCACATAGTAGTGTATAGAGAATTTCTAAAAAGAGGAAGCTTCTCGGAATACAGGCCTAAATGAGGACCCAGATCGATCCAGCAAGTCTTCGAGCAATATTGGTATCAAATGAAAGGTGTTGAACATGCCTTCAACATAAAGTTATTTTCATTGCGATACCTAGGCCGGGTTCCCAGATATGGGTTAAAACGTGGGACCGAGTGACCATGGAAAGTTTCAGAGCGATAATGGTATCAAATGAAAGCTGTTGAGGAGGACTTCAACAAAGAGCTTTTTAAATAGTGTTGCCTAGGCCGGGTTCCAAGATTTGGGTCAAAGCGTGAACCCCTGAAGGTTTTCGAACGATATTGGTAGCAAATGAAAAGCGTTAAGCAGGCTTCCACATACAGCTATTTTCATTGTGATATCTAAGGCTGTTTCCCAGAGATGGCTAAAGTAGTGGGCCCGGATGTTGATGGAAGGTCCCGGTAGGTAGCTATAGGGTAGGGGTAGGGATAGGGATAGGGATAGGGATAGGGATAGGGGTAGGGATAGGGATAGGGATAGGGATAGGGATAGGGATAGGGATAGGGATAGGGATAGGGGTAGGGATAGGGATAGGGATATGGATAGGGATAGGGATAGGGGTAGGGATAGGGATAGGGATAGGGATAGGGATAGGGATAGGGATAGGGGTAGGGATAGGGATAGGGGTAGGGATAGGGATAGGGATAGGGATAGGGATAGGGATAGGGATAGGGATAGGGATAGGGATAGGGATAGGGATAGGGATAGGGATAGGGGTAGGGATAGGGATAGGGATAGGGATAGGGATAGGGATAGGGATAGGGATAGGGATAGGGATAGGGATAGGGATAGGGATAGGGATAGGGATAGGGATAGGGATAGGGATATGGATAAAGATAAAGATAGGGATAAGGATAGGGATAGGGATAGGGATAGTGATAGTCATAGTCATAGTGATAGTGATGGTGATAGTGATAGTGATAGTGACAGTGATAGGGATAGGGATAGGGATAGGGATAGGGATAGGGATGGGGATGGGGATAGGGATAGGGATAGGGATAGGGATAGGGATAGGGATAGGGATAGGGATAGGGGTAGGGATAGGGATAGGGATAGGGATAGGGATAGGGATAGGGATAGGGATAGGGATAGGGATAGGGATAGGGATAGGGATAGGGATAGGGATAGGGATAGGGATAGGGATAGGGATAGGGATAGGGATAGGGATAGGGATAGGGATAGGGATAGGGATAGGGATAGGGATAGGGATAGGGATAGGGATAGGGATAGGGATAGGGATAGGGATAGGGATAGGGGTAGGGATAGGGATAGGGATAGGGATAGGGATAGGGATAGGGATAGGGATAGGGATAGGGATAGGGGTAGCTATAGGGATAGGGGTAGGGATAGGGATAGGGGTAGCTATAGGGATAGGGGTAGGGATAGGGATAGGGATAGGGATAGGGATAGGGATAGGGGTAGGGATAGGGATAGGGGTAGGGATAGGGATAGGGATAGGGATAGGGATAGGGATAGGGGTAGGGATAGGGGTAGGGATAGGGATAGGGATAGGGATAGGGATAGGGATAGGGATAGGGATAGGGATAGGGATAGGGATAGGGATAGGGATAGGGATAGGGATAGGGATAGGGATAGGGGTAGGGATAGGGGTAGGGGTAGGGATAGGGATAGGGATAGGGGTAGGGATAGGGATAGGGATAGGGATAGGGATAGGGATAGGGATAGGGATAGGGATAGGGATAGGGATAGGGATAGGGATAGGGATAGGGATAGGGATAGGGATAGGGATAGGGATAAAGATAAAGATAGGGATAAGGATAGGGATAGGGATAGGGATAGTGATAGTGATAGTCATAGTCATAGTCATAGTGATAGTGATAGTGATAGTGATAGTGATAGTGATAGTGATAGTGATAGTGACAGTGATAGGGATAGGGATAGGGATAGGGATAGGGATAGGGATAGGGATAGGGATAGGGATAGGGATAGGGATAGGGATAGGGATAGGGATGGGGATGGGGATAGGGATAGGGATAGGGATAGGGATAGGGATAGGGATAGGGATAGGGATAGGGATAGGGATAGGGATAGGGATAGGGATAGGGATAGGGATAGGGATAGGGATAGGGATAGGGATAGGGATAGGGATAGGGATAGGGATAGGGATAGGGATAGGGATAGGGATAGGGATAGGGATAGGGATAGGGATAGGGATAGGGATAGGGATAGGGTTAGGGATAGGGATAGGGATAAAGATTGAGATTGAGATTGAGATTGAGATTAAGATTGAGATTGAGACTGAAATAGAGATAGGGATTGGATAGAGATAGGGATCGGGGGATGTAGGTTTGTCGCGGCGAATATAACTATAACTTTTATTCAGAGAATAGACAATTTTTCATTATTCGCAGTCATTAAGATGGACTCTAAGATAATGGTTAGCAATACGGTAATCAAAGACTTTTCTTTAGGCTTCATAGGAATAAATTTTAGCAGAACAACGTCTGCCGGGTCAGCTAGTATTATTATAAAGTGACCTAATAAAAACATTTTAAGCTATATCTCTGTCAAATATAAAGATATATGACTGAAATTTTGTCGAATGAGTTCAACTATGGACATAAAACAGAAAACACAAAATCGATGAAATTTGGTATCCGTGATATACTTACTTAGACAAATGTTTGGATCAGAAATTGTCAAAATCGGTTGAGACCACGCCCACTTTTATATATGGGTATTATAAAGTGGCCCAATAAAAACATTTTAAGCTATATCTCTGTCAAATATAAAGATATATCATTGAAATTTTATGGAAGGAGTCCAACTGCGGACATAAAACTAAAAACTCAAAAATTTTGGAAAATGGAATATACGAGATTTCTGAGCCGATAACTCGACAAATAATTGAGATATTATGATGAAATTTGGTGTGTACACTTTTATTACTTGTGGTAATACATGTTCAAAATTTTAGCGAAATCGGTTGACGATCACGCCCACTTTTATATATGGGTATTATAAAGTGGCCTAATAAAAACATTTTAAGCGATTTTAAGCCATATATTTGTCAAATATAAAGATAATGCATTAAAATTTTGTGGCATGAGTTCTACAATAGACCGGAAACAAAAAATAGAAAAATTTGGGAAAATGGGCGTGGCACCGCCTCTTTTTAGACAAAGGAATCAACGAGATTTCGGAGCTCATAACTCGACAAATAATGCAGATATTATGACGAAACTTTTATACAATTTTGACTTATAAAAATTTTGAAAATAGACGTGACTACGCCCACTTTATGCAGCACTCGCTTTATATAAAGTACACCGTGTTTCCATCAAAAGCAAACAAACAATGAAAACATACAGCTGAGTATCTAATGTTCGATTCCACTCGAACTTAGGCTTCCTTACTTGTTATTTGATAAATTGCATGATTTTCATACAAAAGTACTTGTCCCCGATTTTACTTTTCGATATTCAAAGTGAGAAAAAGCATTAAAAACAAAGGAGAAGTGTAAGAAAGTTTAGCTGATTGGCGGTGGCTACATTCCCTTTCTGTGTTTATTTAATCTTTTTCTGTAAAAGTTCAATAAATATACATAGGTTTTTTTTTCTATTATAACGTTGTCCCCTCAAATTTTCCAGAATGTCCCATTTTTATAATTTTAGCATTAAATTAATATTTACTATGCTAAAAGTGAGTTGCAATTAAAGAGTGCGGTAAATTGACAACCGATCTGCAATAGAAGCGTTTAAAACGTAACTAATCAAAATTTTGGTTGATTCTTTTAAGGATTCTTGATGATATCCTATTGTGTATGTTGCAATAATTAAGCTGTAAAAAAGACCAAAAAAAAAAACAATATGTGAAAATGTCACTTTTACATGAAACATTATTTTTACTTTAACATC
Source organism: Urophora cardui (assembly GCA_960531455.1). Lineage (NCBI taxonomy): Eukaryota > Metazoa > Arthropoda > Insecta > Diptera > Tephritidae > Urophora > Urophora cardui. Next base: position 90,016,975 of record OY482671.1, on the reverse strand, counting down.
TTAAGGGAAAGTACTTCGAAATTCATGGCAATGTTGCTTTCAAACGGTTTTACTAAATTCATAATCAAAGAAGTTATGTGAATTTCTTTCTACGTACAATTAATTATTCGTCAGAATCGGCCGAATCACACTACTATAACATGTAGCTGCCATAAAACCGATTGTTCAGATAGAGAGATTTTTGGCTAAAACTCATCCGTTTAAATTGTTAAGGACATGAGAATTTTCAATATTTGTGCCCATAACGACTTACATTATCTTACTAAGTTTATCAAGATCAGACATGAATAGATACATTTTGTATTTATGGTAGCACTTAAGTAGACCCACCTTTATTTTCCAAAACATCACAATAATTAATAAATGTCACTTTTCTTTTTTTCCTGTTTATTTTTATTGTAAATGCGCCCTACTACGTCACGAACGACCAACTACATCGTGACCTAAAGATACCCACTATCGCTCAAGAAATCAGAAAGTATGCTGCATCATACAAAATGAGAATATTAGCTCACCCCAACCCACTCGTTCTAGCCCTGACGGCAAGACCAACTAATTTCATACGCCTGAAAAGAAAATCTTTTACAGATCTTTATTGATGCACTACAATAAATGGATGCGCTACTGAGAGCAATCCATACATGCCCACCATGTTTATTAAGTTATTATTAATTACTAATTACTTTTAACGAACCACAAAATTGTTAGATGTATTTTATATATACAGTTGGCAAAATAATTGGATGCTAAAAAAAAAAAAAATTTTTATTTTACTTAACATTTTGAAGCGCATTTGATTATTTCGTATCCTACGCGTAACCTACGCGGTGAGGAATTTTGAAAAAAAAAACAAGAAATAAATCATAAAATCGCGTAATTGATCTAAGAAATTGATCCCGAAATGTTAGATAATAAGTTAACGATGCGACGAATGCTTTTGTTCTGAAATTTTCTAACGGGGGGCCTAAAAGCAGTTTCGTATTCTAAATAGATTTTCGCGTTAGTAAACGATTTCATGGGATATAGTATAAAAATTCGAGCCAGTGCGTTTTGGTTAAGGACGACCCACATATGTACATACATACATATGTCTATATTTAAGGTGACAAAGCAATCCACAGAATTTTATTCCTTTTCGCCGATTATAGGATAAATATTTCTTTTTATCCCTTGATATTGGCATAAATATTTGTCATTTATTTTATTCCTTATGCGCATAATAATACGATAAAAGTTCTGATTTTATGGTGAAAATTATTATAATTTTTTCTTTTGCTCGCATTGGGCAATGCAGAATGTGTAAAGGTAATAATAATATTATTATGAAATTAAAACGTGTGCTTGCCGTACCAAACGTTTTTGAATAAAGAATTTGATAAGCCACAAGGAATAGTATACTGGCCGTACATATTCGTCCATGATAGCGTACTAAAATTTTATGAAGCAATAATAATAATAATAATTTTTGACAGCCTTGGAGGCCATTGAAAGTTATGCCGGACGACAATAAAAACCGAAGTGATAAAACAAACAAGCTAAAATCCAGATACCTACACATAAATATGTATGAACATAGCTATGTATTTAGACGTAATCATCATTAAAGTCTGGTTCAAAATATGCAATAATTAAGCCGGATGGAATTTGCGAATATTATTAAAATTTGCATTCAAATAAAAATGAAATAGAGAAACCAAATTTAAAAATTGGAAGTCAAACGCGACATCACATTTCGTTGTTGCAGGTACAGCATCTAGGGCTGGCATGTCGCTAATGGCACTAGGAAAACAATCTTGAATTAAATTAGGATATCATTAGCTTTGTTTTTTCATCATTTCTTTGCTCGTTTATATATATATACGAGTATGTATTCTACAAATGTCATGAGACCATTTAATTGTATATCACGTTTATATAAGTGTATAGATGTGAGTCTCAATCACACGAGTCAATGGCTCATAACACACATTTTCGATATTAACAAGTAAATTCATAAATTTATTCCAGTTGCCGGCTCATATATCAAAGTACAGAATTGCCGACGGTTAAGGCTCATTAGCTGGAACGGTGCGAATAATCGATGTATGTATGTACATATGTACCTACATACACGTAAAAACATGCAACTAACAAAACAAAAACAATAGTGAGATTTGTAATGGAAACCGTTTGGGAGCAACCCTTTTCGAGAAATTAAAGGTAGCTTGCAATGTGCGATTTTTTTCTTCATCCGATTTCATTTCATTATTTCGAGGCCTTGCTTGTTTTAAACAGTCTTACAAAAAAAATGTGATCGACCACATTAGGGTGATGCAATAAGTACAACACACGTGGGTGGTTTTACCAAATCAGTGCTCCAGATAAAGAGTTACTCCTTTTCTCTGTTGTTATATTGTCTTATTAGACCCGCTTTTCTTTTCTGTCTTGGGCTTGGACTCTTTTGATCGCTTGACTCTAGCTCATGTGGCTAGTCCCTCTGAAAGTGATAAGACCATGCGTTTCAAGCTTTCATGCTTTTTAAAGAACATATCCTACAAGAGTTTCGATTAAACTGGCTTCACAAAACACGGACTATTTAAAAAAACCTCTTATTGTTATATAAAAGAACATGTTAATCCAGGCTAAACCTCGTGTGGATCAAGTGCTTTTAGAGTAAATACATTTTGGTTGCTTGTTTTTCCGACAGGGTAGGAATATGTCTCCAAACCAAACTTGACAAGGGATGATGGATGATCGTTCCACAATACATGCTTTTAGAGTCTCTAAAAAACATCCTTCTAATTCTCTGGTCGTATATATTTTTATTAATCACTTTAATTTGAACTTGTTTGGCCAGACAAAATGTATCATATAAGTTCAGCAGCTTCGATAGACTATAGATGTCCTCTATAAGTTACGGTCCTGAAAAGTTAGATGAGATCTAGAAAATAGTTTACTTTTGAAATCCGTTCCAAAAATTGCAAGTTTCTTCCAAAAAATATTTGTATTGCGTTTGAGTTGTTTATAAATGAACGAATATGATTTGCACTCTCCTGCTTTTGGTTCACCTTAGTTCACGTACAAGAATTATGTATGTACATATGTATGGCTATGTACCTATCTACTACCTATGTATGCTTTGAATATTTTTTTTCTCGCTGTTGTAAATTCTGCTATTTATCCGTCGCTGATATTTCAATTGAACCTCTTGCCCGAGGTGCATCAAGCCGGTCGCGTAGTATGGCTGGCTATGATACCAACAAGCATATGAGTACACCTCAAGGGTTGCTATAGTTATGTATATATGTGCATACGTTAATACTATTGGGAACCGCCTGCCATTTTTGTCCCTCGGTGTCTGCTATCCCTGCAAAAAATGCGATCACTCCGGGATACATCCGGGACAACTCGCAAGGGAGCATGCGATTACTACCCATTTGTATCTCTTTATATGGGTTGAAGTGTTCTCTTTTGTTTGAGCATGTCCTATGAAGAGACTAATTGTACCCAGTTTGTACCCGAACGGGTAGCAAAAGCGCACAATTGTACCCGTTTTGTACCCGAACAGGTAGCAAATGCGACACATCCATTTGTGCGACTAATTGTACCCGTTTGATACCCTTTCGGGTACAATTCGTCTACAATTAGTATACATATGTACCCGTTCGGGTACAATTGGGAACAATTGTAGACTAATTGTACCCTAAAGAGAGCGCTCCCGGACAAATCTTTTTAGAGACTCGTCGCACACTTTTTTACAGGGATGTAATGCATTTTTTTATTTGTTTTTTTTTTTTATTTCCGGATTTACTTACATAAGTTTGTCACAAGCTTATAAACATAAATATGTACATGCAACATAAACAACCCCAGCCGAAAGGAAGGTGATGGCTCAACTACAACAACCGAGCCGACGACTAATAAGGGCAAATTATGACAGTCGATGGTTCCTTTCCTATTTATTTTAGTCCTACCTTCTTTCATATACCTTTTTTTACTTGCCCTTTAATTTTTTTTATCCAATTTGTTTTAAAAAACATATTTTATGTACATGTGTAGTTGGTACAAGGCAGAAAGTCGTATGGCGTTGCACTTATGTACATACAAACATACATATATTATACATATGTATGTATGTATACCTACATATGTAGCTTTATCTGCCCACAGTGTAATTCGAGCTTCCCGCCTATATCCATCGCTGCGTACCAATCGCGCCGGCCGGCCCATGTTGTTTTTATGTGTCATGCTTACAGCTTTGATGGGCGTGTTTTCTGCACAAAAAGTCCCATTGCAATTCGCGACTTCGATGAAGGCGAAAGAATACCAAATAAAACAACACAAATACATAACATGCACGGAATAGTGAATGCAGCGAACAAAAAAGTGTATTTTATTAGGAATTTATTTCCTCCACTCCAAATATTGGCAGTTCCAAGCACTCTAGTCTGCCCCTTTCTACTTTTATACACTTCTTTGTTATTTCGTTGACTCGTTGGAGCCTTAAATTGGTCCTTGCTAAATTATATTCATACTTTTTGAATTTAGCTTGACCATCCAAATTTCATCGCACCTTCATTTGTTGTCCTTTGTCGTTAACCAGTAAGTGATGTGGTCGCACTAATTCAATTATATTCGTGTGGGTGTGTGTTTCTGTTTCTGTTGCTATTTATATGACAGTCATAGCGGCGAGATGTCGTGTCAAGTTCAAAGCATTAAATAACTTGACACATTGCATAGCAGAGCCTTCTCAAATGCTATGCATAAGTACTTATACATACATATGCGTGGATGTTTGATTAAGACCCATTTTTTCTTAACCACACGCAGTCAACTTTTGTCCACCAATCGCCTCGCTTTGTTGTGACTAAAACAAAGGCAACAAAAACCACAATAACAAGTAGGTGAGGAAGATGGCTTTAGTTACTATTTCACACTCGCGCATATTCTTAGGGTTTAAGGTGTTCCATTAGGAGATGAAACTGGAATTTTTAAGAAATAAGAAAGTTTCACCCCAAGGTAATTATGACATTTATTATTTAATACCTATACTTCGTACCGATTCATAATAAAATAATATATCTGTGTTCATATGAACTTTTGTTTTCTTTAACTGTTTTTCAGGCTTTCAACCAGCTTCAGTCTCAATGATTTCACTTAAAAATCTTCTGCAGGGAACTTATATAAAATTACAGAAATTTTCGAATATCTTGCCTTAATAGGTTAAGAATTTGAACGCCCCTCTATGAGGCGACGGCAATATTTGACAGGGCGTATGAGTGATCTATTTTAGATTGAGATTTTGAAAGTGTATAAATGAGACATAGAGCCTTTTGAAAAATTATTTTTTATTTAATGCTTTTTTTCAGAACAGGGAAGGATTTTGCAAATCAATTTTTAACGGACATTGTACACCTTTGAATATTGGTACACAACCCATAAAAACCTCAATATCGGAAAAAATTTCACATTCATAGACACTTTTAAATGTGGAATACTCATATGTATTTTAAAATATTTCACCAAAATCACGTATGGAAATAACCAGAAAAGTAAAAAATCAACACCCTGTAATTTCACAAGCACATATCGTCGTACCATACGAAAACTAGAACTTTAAAAATTTTTTACAAAGAAATTCTATGAAAGAATTTTTAAAAGTGCTAGTTTTCGTATGGTACGACGATATGTACATTCATACCTACATTTGTGAACGTAAATAAATTTGCGTCGCTAACAATTGCCTCCACAGTTTGGTGCATTTAAACACTAATAAACATATACATATGTACATATATTCATACAAACATACCCTGCAAAAAATGCGATTAATCCGGGACGTGTCCGGTATCAATCGCAAGGGAGCATGCGACTAATACAATTTTACATCCCTTTATATGGAGTGAATTGATCGCATTTGTTCGAGCATGTCCTATGAAGAGACTAATTGTTCAACTTGTATACCCGAACGGGTACCAATGTAGATTAATCACTAACATACCGAACGGGTACAAATGTAGATCAATCGCTTTCATCCCGAACGGGTACGAATGTAGATCAATCGCTTTCATCCCGAACGGGTACGAATATAGATTAACCGCTTTCATCCCCAACGGGTACAAATGTAGATCAATCGCTTTCAGCACGAACGGGTACAAATGTAGATTTTTTCTTAAAAAATTGTAAATGTTCAAGCATATTTAAATAAAGATTATATAATGTTTTACTTTTGTAAAAAAATATCGATAAATAAATTTAAAAAATTGTAAGTTTTGAGTATGCATTATATGAGCGTAATGTAAAGGATTTTTTCATAGGATATTTTAGGCAACATTTTGTTAAATTTGTTATTAAAAAAGGGTGTTCAATTCGTTTTACCGGTTGTTCTACAATTTTTTAAATATATTGCATATTTTTGGAAAATTTCTACATTTAAGGAATCTAGATTTTTACCCGTTCGGAATGAAAGCGATTAATCTACATTTATACCTGTTAGGGACCAATTGGTCTACAATTAGTCTACATTTATACCCGTTCGGGAACAATTGGTCTACAATTAGTCTACATTTATACCCGTACGTGAACAATCGGGGACTAATTGTTCTCGAAAGCGATCAATCCGGGACAAATATCTTTCGGTATTAATCGCACATTTTTCGCAGGGTATTAACATATACATATGTATGTACTTATGTATGTTATTCAAGTACTTTTCATTCATATTTTATTGTGTCTGTCTATCAGAATTACTATTTGCCAAGCAAATACTTTACAATATTACCCAATTGGAAAGGGTAATGTATGGTAATCTATAAACGGATATAAAAGCCACAGGATATATGCATGCCAGAATGCATTATTTTTTTCATTGCGATGTCCTAGGAAAGTAATGCATCCACTTACATTTTTATCTTTATCCTCTCTTCTATATGGTGTTGGTTATTTTATATTTTCCTCCGGATTCGAACCATGACATCAAAATGAAATTCAATCTAGCGCCATCATATAGTGCGATAATATTGAATATTGAACTTTAGTCATACTTTTATACTTCCGTTTTGTCCGAAAAATCATCTATGAATTATTTTCGTCAATGCATATAAAAACAACATTTAAAAAAATGTATTCTCAATTGCTTTTGTTGCTAAATTCAATGTTTGCAATGTTTTTTATTGTTGTTTTATTTCTCCAGTTATAGCTGAGAGCCGATACCTGAACTATTCGCTCGCTTTGGGATGCATTCTAGGATATACATATCTGATTTCATACATCCATGTTTCCATGAGTCCTAAAGATCATTCATGACCACCTTTCCAACTGGGTATATTCAGTACATATGTACATATATATATATATATGTTTGTATGTATGTTCACGCATGCACATCTATTTTTACCATCGCATAAATGAGTAGAAACAAAATGCGGAAAAGTAAAAATTAATGCAATAAATTAAAACAAATATGGCAGCCATAATGGCGCATTGTAAGATGATATGTCATGTCACACTTACACATGTATGTACATATGTATGTATTTACCTTAGCTTACTCACTATTATAAAATACTGAAATAAAGTTATAAATATGAATATACTACATACATATTTACATTGTACCTGCATTTCTTATATAAAAATAAAACCTACTTACGTGCGTTATAGCTTTGCGCTCATTTTGAAAACGTTTATTTGGGTTCTTGTATTTTTTTGGGCACTTAGAAATTATCTCTAATGAAATCACAATACAATGCAGAATAAAAAAAACAATTTAAGATATACCTACATAGGTATGTAACTGCTGGATCGGAGTCTATAAATCAAAATTACCACCATTGGAACTTACGTAAGTGTGATCTACCCAGCACGATGAGAAGGAGCTCTTTACATATGTATGTATATGTATGTTGTTATCCCCGGCAGTATCTTTACATTCACATCAGCGAAAAATCAGCCTTGAAATTCACTCTTGCCAAAAGGTGTTATATTTAGCTACGGAGAGATTTGAAACGTAAAGTCCTCTATCGCTCTTAAAGTCCGTCATGGAACCCGTCCTGCTTTTCGGCGCCGAAGCCGAAGTCAAGTTCGAATCTCAATTCCAAATTTCGCGGAATATAAGGACAAACTTTGGTGGATGAATTAGCAACAGAAAAATCCCCAAAGTCAAAATGCATTAAATATGCTTTGGCTTAATTGTTTAGAATGTGCATAATCGCAATGGCGACAACAACAACAAGCATCAACAATTCAGCTATGTCCCCAACGATAACGGTAATAAGCATAAGAATGAGTTAAAGATTTTAAGCCTCGAATGATAATGACCACATATCGCAACACCTAAAACACACAAATTTAAATAACCCAATGCATATACATACATAGAAATATACATATGTTTGTACGTATGCATGTATGTAGGTGTACGGATTTACATACAAATATACCCAGCAAAAACTCTACGCCTTATTTAAGAATTATTGATTCCTGAAAATTCTAAGGGAAGCTAAGTTGTATGGGCAAAGGCTTAAAATAAGGCTGATTTTCCTGTGTAGATGTCATAAGGGCGTAACGAATACTCTTGCCTTAATAAGGTGTTTTTTTTTTAAGCTGCATAATTCACATTTTTTGCGCAATTTAAGCGTTGTGGCAATTTAATAATAAAAAATATAATCTGCTAGGGTTGAAGCGTTATTATTCATACATTTATATATCGACGGCTGAGAATAAGATCGCCCTATTTTAAAAATTGTTTCAAAAACACCCTATTCCAAAAATTCTTTGAATATCGTCCTATTTCAGATTTTGCTTCAAAAACGCCCTATTTCATAGAAAATTCCATATATATTTCTATGAAATAGGGCGTTTTTGAATAATTGTCTGAAATAGGACGTTCTTGAAACAAATTCTGAAATAGGGCGTTTTCGAAGCAAAATCTGAAATAGGACGTTATTCAAACAATTTTTGGAGTAGGCTGATCTTATTCTCAGCCGTCGATATGTACAAGTACATATGTACATGTAATAGCTACATATTATGTATATATCGGAATGAGATAAGCGTGCGCACTTAACCACTCAACACTTAATGCATGTCAGTTGAAAATGGACTGAGGCGACAATATGCAATTTTTACGCTCGCTACACATTGTACTTTGCTCATATCTAAAAACTCAATTCCTTTCTCTCTCTTTGGGATATGTTAAAATTAAGTATTAAAACGTATGGAGTAGAATGAGTGCATAACAGCACCTGATTCATATCTGATTCGTCAACAATAAGCATTGCCTTTTTGCAGGGTAAATACATACTTTCCGACTCCTCGGAATCGTAATCACCGGCGCGGCCCTTTGTAAGCAATAATTCACGCACTTGGTGGTATTTGTGATTAATCGGCCTTGTTGCACGTACGCGCACGCATACGTAGTACTTGTATGTAAATACGTATCTGTATAAATCATGGTTTTGGGAATTTTTTGGAGCAGTGACACATTTACACATCCATACATATATATAGGTATACATTTCAGGACTACACAGTAATCGCATTTCGACTGTGCAACACCCCAATATTGTGACAAAAGCAAATGCTCAATTCGCAAAGTACCGAAAACCACCCAAACGTTATCTGTGTTTATGTAGTAATTGCATTTGAATTCGCTCACAATGTTGCAGCCAATGATAGCCATGATATGGTGATGGCGATGATGATTTCACTGATGGCTGTGGCTGTTTTGGTGGCACACATAGTAAAAATGCCAAGTGACCGATTATAGTACCAAAAAAAAAAAAACAAAAAAAAAAAAACAGAAAACTCAAATAGCACTGAGGATTTTAATAAACGCTTATGCAGTGCGATGAATTGTGGAACGATTTTCCGTCATCCTTTGTTAAGTTTGATCCGGTTATAAACCGGTTTCGGCGATGTGCCATCTTCAGTATCTATTTTCGTTCTTATGTTGTACTCTGAATTTCTAAATCTACTTACATACTGTTACTTACATACATATGTACATTAGGCCGTCTCGCGTTATAGGGAAGCAAAAATAAAGTGCGCCGTACGCCCCCGCATATGATGTCTTTTTGGAAAACATTTCCGGAAAAGTTTTTTATTTTTTTTTTTGGACGCCGCTAGATGTCGCTAAAATTTATTTTTCTCATATCTTCGGTATTTATAGTCCAATCTCAGAGTATAATACACCAATGTCTTTGGCTTGAAAGGACGCCTTATACTATGGAATATTATTAACCCAATGTGCGTCATTGGGGTCACTACCACCCAGTATTTATTTTATACCACCCTAATGTACCTTTTTTACGTCTGCATGTTAAACGTAGTAAAAAATCATTAATCTTTTGCAAAATAAGTATTTCGATCGCTTCAGCAGAACCCGAAATAAAACACGTTCAACATCCCGAAGAATATAGGTTTGTCGGTTCCTTTGGTCTTTTAGGTTAATTTTACAGAAAAATTTTCTGAGGAGACCCATAGTAAAATTTTATGCCAAATAATTTTCTAGAACATTTTAACCCTCTATCACCGCCAATAAAGGGTTATTTTGACCCCCTTTTTTTAGAAAATCAGGAAAAATAGTATTTTTAAGGTCGCTAGAGGGTTAAAATGTTCTAGAAAATTATTTCGCATAATATTTTACTATGGGTCTCCTCAGAAAATTTTTCTGTAAAATTAACCTAAAAGACCAAAGGAGCCGACAAACCTATATTCCTCGGGATGTTGAACGTGTTTTATTTCGGGTTCTGCTGAAGCGATCGAAATACTTCTTTTGCAAAAGATTAATGATTTTTGACTACGCTTAACATGCAGACGTAAAAAAGGTACATTAGGGTGGTATAAACTAAGTACTGGGTGGTAGTGACCCCAATGGCGCACATAGGGTTAATAATATTCTACAGTATAAGCCGCCCTTTCAAGCCAAAGGCATTTCTGTATTAAACTTAGAGATCGGACTATAAATCCCGAAGATATGAGAAAAATAAATTTTAGCGACATCTAGCGGCGTCCAAAAAAAAATTAATAAATTTTCCGGAAATGTTTTCCAAAAAGACATCATATGGGGGGGCGTACGGCGAACTTTATTTTTTGCGATACGGTCTAATGTACATATGTCACCATAATTGGATGGGCCTCAAAAAGTTTTATGAAGCCCAGCTGGTGTTTTAGGGAATGATCAAGTTTAAAAGCGTACAAACAAAAAATCGCTAAAAATAAGAGTAAATTTCTATTTATTAATTTAATATAGCATTTTTTCCATAAATATATGCATATGTATGTATGTATGTGTGTATATGCCTATATATAGCATCAAATACACATATGTACATATGTCTATGGATAATATTATTATGTTCGTATGCATATATGTACATATGTATATCCAGATGTACGAACATAAAAAACTAAAATTCACAGCCTCCGGCGCTCGGCATGATAATTGTATCAACACTTTTGATACATACATATTTACCATCCGCTCTGGCAGGTCTGGTCGTCTGCCGCCGCAACAGTGCAATTAACATTTACTAGCTGCCTAATTGCAGCAAATGTGCAGTGCAGAAATTAATATGATTTTTTATGATTTGTTGCAACAGCGGCACAAAAGCTATAATAAATACATACATACATATGTACATACATGGATATATGCTACATACATACATACATATGTACTTATGTACATAGATATGTACGTTCATGTACAACATTTTGTATTTTATGTTTACATTTTTATCGTTGTTTTATGTAGATGTTTTAGTCATTAAAGTCGCACTTGTACATATATGCATGTATGTATGTATGTTTGTACGTGCAACAAGGTGCAGCACACAGAGTACATTATCATATTTAAGTGAATTTATGCGTTGAATTAATTACCCGTCGGCTAATTCTATATACATACATATATGCCCTGCAAAAAAGTTTTGCTTATAGTTCAAAAATCAGGTCTAAAACAGGAGTACGCCGGTAGCGCGGTTTCTGTTATGCACTCACTCTTTCTGCTACTAACTTTCTAATATTTATCTAGGCCTTATTTCGCATGGCGGATAAGCCTTTGGAATAAGGTGTGCTATCAGAGAGAGAGTACTGCTTATGGCCTGATGACATCAACACAGGAAAATCAGCCTTATTTTAAGCCTTACGCCATACAAATTTGCTACCCTTATAACTTTCTGGACTTATTTCAAAAAACCTTTAAATCTGCTGTTTTGATTCTTAAATAAGGCGTAGATTTTTTGGTGGGTATACATACATACATACAACCCTGCAGTATTTATCAGCTGGAAAACAGCACATATTTCCTACTGAATATTCAGTAGAGATGTAGTTCTAAAATCTGAAATTTCCCTTTCGTTTTTATATAAAGGTGGCGTCGAAAATCAACTACCTAAAAACTGTTGAACGAGAAGGGAGAGTTTCTGTAGGAAAAAAGGCCTGAATACGCAGGGAGAACTTCCATAGCATGTATTTCAGTACACCTGATGTCTTCACTGCGTGTTCAGTTGTTTTTTCAGCAATGAATTTTGAACTTAGTTTCAGGGTATTTTTCATAATGAATATTCTACTGAATATGCACCTCCTTACCTCAAATGGGAAGTAAGGAAGCCTAAGTTCGAGAGGAATCGAACATTAGATACTCAGCTGTATGCTTTCATTGTTTGTTTGCGTTTGATGGAAACACGGTGTACTTTATATAAAGCGAGTGCCGCATAAAGTGGGCGTAGCCACGCCCATTTTCAACATTTTTATCAGTCATCCAACTAAGCATATGAATATTATTCTTTGTGCAAAATTTCATTCCTTTTTGACTTCTAGTTACAAAGATGTCACGTTACAAATGCCCAAAGGGTGTTCCAGGAATATCTTTGTGAAAAAGTAGGCGTGGTTATAAACCGATTTCAATAAATTTTTGCGCGTATATTAACACAAGTAATAAAAGTGTAAACACCAAATTTCGTCGCAATATCTCAATTATTTGTCGAGTTATAGGCTAAGAAATCTCGTATATTCCTGCTTCTAAAAGGAGGCGGAGCCACGCCCATTTTCCAAAATTTTTATGTTTTTTGTATTATGTCTACAGTTGGACTCTTGCCATACAATTTCAATGATATATCTTTATATTTGACAGATATATCGCTTAAAATGTTTTATTAGGTCACTTTATAATACCCATATATAAAAGTGGGCGTGGTCGTCAACCGATTTTGGCAATTTTTCGTCTAAACATTTACCTAAGTAAGTACATAACGCGTACCAAATTTCATCGATATATCTGCTACGGTTTATGAGTTTGGACTCATAAAATTTTCAATATTTGCCCCTTAATAAGTGGGCGTGGCACCGCCCATTTTCCAAAATTTCATCAAATTTCTTCATAAGGGCCTGGTCTAAATACGTGGGTAAAATTTTATCACTCTAACTATATTAGTGGCTGAGATACCAAATTTCCGATTTTTTCTATATAGAAAAGTGGGCGTGGTCATGGTCCGATTTCGCCCATTTTCAATACCAACCGTCCCAGTCTCGATACCAACTTGCATTCCAAATTTCACCAAAATATCTCAATTTTTGCGCGCAGAGACGGACAGACGGACGGACATGGCTCAATCGATTTCTCTTTTCATCCTGATCATTTTGATATATATAAGTCTATATCTGTCTCGATTATTTCATTCTGTTACAATCCACCGTTATGTGATTAAAACTATAATACTCTGTGTACTAGTACAGCTGAGTATAAAAATATGTACATTCGTATGTATGTATGTATATATTTGTGTAAATTAATGGCGTTTTCTTTTCTGACAAAAAATGTTGCCCTTTGATATCTCAATTATCGAATTACGTAACATGACTTTCTATAAAATGGCTGAATTTGTAGTTAATGGTGCCCTCTTACTTATTCAGAGGACAACATTCGTTGAAATCACCACACAAGCTTACAAAATGGCTAAGAAAATCAAACAGGGCAACATTTTTTCGAGAAAAGAAAACGGCATAAGATATGACAATAATTGCAGTATGTTGCTAAAGAACCCAAAGGTCAACATTGTGTTTTATAAAATAGAAAATCACGTAACATCAGTTTATTGGAAAGGCGGGTTTTCCAGTCTGTAATGTCTTCAACGACAATCGGATAAATGAGTCAATTATCTTTGGCACTTGCATGCATAAATATGTAAATACAAACATTTACATACATAATAAGTATAAAATCAAGTTTCACTTTCATTCAACGCAAGTCTTTCGTTTATGTGTCATTTTGATTAAAAGCATTTTCAAATTGGCGTAATTTAAGGGTTATTTAGGCAAAAATCGTTGTTTCGGCGTTGATTACCCTTAAATAACGTTGTTTCGCCGTACAAAAATGTCCGCCGAAATTACCCTTGAAATGCGCATTTCGGCGAAAATGCTCACGAAATTACTCTGCAATCGGTCTATTTTCTAAATTTTATCAATTATAATCGAAAACATCTTCACCAATATTTCACATTAGCTGTATTTTATTTTAGCGCATATATGTACATCTGCACTAAAATAAAAACACGGCTATTAAATTTGTTCGCGACGGTTTCTTTGGTATATTCTCATTGTATATTGCATAAGCGATTGTTTGATTATAAAAAAATTAATTTGGTGATAGTATTTTATTAATGATATTTTCATTTAACCTTAGGTTTACCAAAGCCCACCCGGGTGACCTTTTGCGTTTTCTTTTTGCGATTACTCAGCAACTATTGGACCGATTTTAAAATGCTTTTTACTCACTGATCAATTATTCGAGTTCTTTCAAATAATAACAAGTCTGAACTTTTCGTTCATCTGGAATATACTTTTTTTGCGATTTTGACTTTTTATGTACGTAGTTTACCAATACCCACCCGGGTGACCCAGTACACTTTTCTATGAAAAGACGTGCATATGCACATACTCTTGTTGCTATAACTTTATAAATTTATTGTTTAACTATATTTTGATTGTTTTTATAAAGTTTATAGAAAATTAATAGAATAAAAATTTATTTCAAGCCAAGCGAAATGCCGAAGGATCTATACAACAATTTATGTTTTTTTTTTGCTGATACTTCGTTCATCGCAAATGGGTTTATTGCATTTTATGCATAATTGACTAGTGTTGGATTTAATTTTCATATCAAAACACTTATAACATTTTTCATTCATCTTTACTCTCATCAACCTGCTGGAAAGTTGTCCTTTTTATTAGAAATAAGGAAGGACATTGATAAATTCATTCTCTCTAGCAAATAGTTCCTAAGATACATACAATTGCCGATTTTATGTAGAATCTTCAAGTAATATTATTCCTAATGGACTTCAGCATAATTTAGATATGACAGAGCTTTCTGAGAAAGCCTGTGACTGAAGAACCTTGATATTACCTTGTTGATTTCCTCCGTATAATATAAATGCAGCAAGTGTTGCTACTTCTAGAAGCAAGGTCGGCAAAATTGTGAAAGATATTGTGTTTAGGGAGCACAGAGCGGTTTCCGCTACATTGGTTAAAATTTGTGTGATGTTTTTTATTTACTCATATGGATCAAAGTGCCGATGCCTGATATAGAGCATTAAAAGGCAAGGGCGTAGCCAGGATTTTATCCAGGGGGGGCAAGCACATCAAATATTTGAAGCAGTCAAAAATCAATTTTTTTGCGACTAAAATCAAGCGTTGCTGTTCCGCTCTTAAATGTCAAAAATAATACAAATTTGTGAGTGCGACTACAGCAACACTGCTAATATAAAAATGACAACAACAACTATCAAATAAACTGGGTTGCGCAAAGTCAAAAAGTAGTAAAAAAAACTACTAAAATACTACTATGTATAAAACAGCTGATCGGGTTGTTGTGTGCAAAATTATTCAAGTCGCTCATTTGGTGAAACCCAAAAGTAAGTTAACCTCAAATCTGGGCTAACTTAAGTCAAAACTTAGTTTTATACTGTTTTCAGACAGAAAATTAATGTAGTGCAATACATTTATAATATAACAATAAATTCTTGTGTTTCACACACACTCAATTAACAAGGAGATGTCACTTTTCATTAAATAATTTGTTATTATTGACAAGAATTTTTTAATAAATAATCCCAGTAAACATTCGGAGTCATAAAAAAGTCAGAAAGGAATCGTAAACTGGAGCATTCACACTCATTATGAGCTAATTTTGGATTCCGAAATGTATGTATTTCTGTTCTTAAGGTGGTCCCCTGATATGAGCCTAATTTCATACATTTTATGAGCCTGAATATGTAGTGAAACCAAAAAAAATGTCTTTTGTTTTTGCATTTTCCTTCCCCTAACCCAATTCCCTTTATCCCCTCTCTCCATTCACCCAGCTTATTCTCCTCTTCTCTCATTGGTTGCGTTCAGAAGTCGGAACTGTTGAGCAAAACTGTTGTGTAGATATCACTGAGCGGAAAGGGATATAATTTGCTCCTTCTGAACGAGCTGATACAGAAAATAAACAAACTATTATTATAATTACCTATCCACAACATAATCGGCAATAATTTCGCTACTTTGAAACATTTTTATCACATTAAAAAATTCATAAATA
This sequence comes from Urophora cardui, assembly GCA_960531455.1. Classification (NCBI taxonomy): domain Eukaryota; kingdom Metazoa; phylum Arthropoda; class Insecta; order Diptera; family Tephritidae; genus Urophora; species Urophora cardui. The sequence goes on along the minus strand of OY482671.1, from coordinate 90,000,411 downwards.
TAGGTATTTATATATTTGTACATATGTCAAAATCGTAAGCACAAATGTTGTCCGAAGTGAGCCTAAAAAATTTATGATGAAAAAAAGTGTCCAAACTCACGTGTTAATCAAAAATACTCAACTTTGCGTTCAGAAGATAAAAACACAACTGTTGCGCAACCGTTGGGATTCTGAACATAACCATTGTGGGACATTCATTCCTTGCTTTATAGTGTTGTCTATTTGTATTCTCCTCCTGATGAAATTTAGTGATACTTTTATACCTACTTCCCATTTTTCGAATTAGAATTATCATTTAAAAAAAAAAACAAGAAAAAAAATTATAAAAAAATTTCTCCTAAGCTCATACATATTTCACACATGTTTGTGATGCATATCCGACTTCAAATTATGAGTGCTCTGAGAATGTTTGTTGGGATAATAAATTCATGCCAAAACGAATTGACGGTTGACACTGAAAACTTCAAAATTAATAAAAACGAACTTACCTCCCAGAGTTGTATTGGATTTTTATTCGATTAAAAATTCAATTAATTAGTAATGGATCCATTACTAATTGAACTTCTGGATGGAAGATCGAGCTTCATTATCAACTTAATGAAGAAAATGTGGATATTTACTCCATTAACAGCCTGTGTGAAATCAGTATTAGCTTTAGTCACGCTGGTGAAACCGGGCCTTAGATTCTGCTTATCAATGCTAATGCTAAAATATTTAGTGAACTGTAGACACGAATTGAAACAAATCTCACTGTTTTATTTTGACATGTAAATTTCTGTACTATTCTCTGATGCTATTATAATGTTAAGCAGTACCTAGCCAGGGGGGGCAGCTGCCCCCCCCTGCCCCTACCTGCCTACGCCCTTGTTAAAAGGTAATGCCAAAGACAGAGTAAATCTCCTTTCATGCTCCTGATGGGTTGAATTCATTTAGAATATAATATCTACATACACATATTTTATTTTAGTTTATTCTTCCCACCGTAAACATCATCCCACTAATCTTTGGCTAATGATAATTTAGTAAAAAAAGGTATATATGGCGATATTTCTACAGGAATCCTTTCACGGGTCAACAAAGTCCTTCACAACTCGCAACTGATTCAAGTAGATAACACTGGATCACAAAATGAAATTTTTTGTCTGTACTTTCAACGTGACTATCCTACCTATATGTAAAATCGGTCGCTGATTGCGAAAATCGGGTTCATTTTTAATTCTATGGGAAGGTTTTTGAGATATCGGCAATTTACCGTTATTTGGCCAATTGCTCCACTTAATCCTGTATACCTCTTTAACGCAGCGAGCTATCTTCTTTGGAGTGACACCATACGAAAGAAAATTAAATTTCCTTTTCATGGCTGCTATAACATTTTTCCCTAACTCTTATAGTCTCTGAAATATTAACGATTTAATTTGATTTTTTTCGATTTTTTACGATTTTTTGAAGAAAAAATTGACTTTGTCAGGCAATATCTTTAAAACCAATGTTTTCACCTTCGGTTTTACTCCTTTACGTGAAGCTCCATTCTATTGGGAAAAAGATAAGCTATCAACGAAGAAAATCCATGGTAAAATGGAAAAGTTATAGGCGATCAAGTAAATACACCCAAGTCGCGCAATGCCTCTGCACGGGTATATTCTATGCATATTATACCAATACCTACACATCTGCAGTAGCAGCACATTGGCAGCGCAGTAGATAAAAGCCCATTTACGGGTATAACATGCATAGAATATACCCGTGCAGAGGCATTGCGCGACCTGGCTGTATTTACTTGATCGCCTATAACTTTTCCATTTTACCATGGATTTTCTTCGTTGATAGCTTATCTTTTTCCCAATAGAATGGAGCTTCACGTAAAGGAGTAAAACCGAAGGTGAAAACATTGGTTTTAAAGATATTGCCTGACAAAGTCAATTTTTTCTTCAAAAAATCGTAAAAAATCGAAAAAATTCAAATTGAATCGTTAATATTTCAGAAACTATAAGAGTTAGGGAAAAATGTTATAGCAGCCATGAAAAGGAAATTTAATTTTCTTTCGTTTGGTGTCACTCCAAGGAAGATAGCTTACTGCGTTAAAGAGGTATAAAGGATTAAGTGGAGCAATTAGCCAAATAACGGTAAATTGCCGATATCTCAAAAACCTTCCCATAGAATTAAAAATGAACCCGATTTTCGGAATCAGCGACCGATTTTACATATAAATAGGATGGTCACGGATTAATAAAACGATGATCCTAAGTCCTACTGCGTATTTTAATGCTTTATTAATAGGTGATTTCCCGTGGCAGTGATCCGGACAAAAAATTTGCAAGCAACTGCAACAACAATTTTTTGATCCTGATGGTTATCTGGATCCATTTCGGGTCCGTATAGATTGTAACAGATTTTTTGGAACAAAATTGTTGTTCCATTTGCATGCAAAATTTTTATGCGGATCTGGATCACAGCCAGGGGAGCTCGCCTAAAGTGTGTTCAAAAAACACATAAATGCAAGGTCAATTTAACAGGTCGGTTAAATATACATACACACATACACGCAGTGAGCTTAATGTCGAACTCTCGTGACCGAGATGTCAAAACTGTAAGGAAAACGAAATAATTTGACACTCAGCTCACGGGCGAATGATGGATAAACTCAGAGAATGAAGAATTTGACGAATTGTAAACACGAATGCATGTATAGAATATGCAGAAGTAAACAAATTGGATAGCTGTCGAAGAAGAACAAGAAGTCAGCTAATCTGAAGAACCGACTTGTTTAGTGGAGCCTGCATAAGTTTTTATTTTCATATACTATATGTAAATTTGTAATTCAGTGTCAATAAAAATAACGAAATGTTGAAAAAATGTTTTACATTCAAATAATGGTAACTATGATGACTGTATGTATTTATGTACATATATGAGCAGCGCTAATTTTTTGGTGAGTTTTAGCAAATAAAAAAGCTAAAAAAAAAGCCAAAGCTAAATCAGAATTTTTGCAGCTAAAAGACAAGAAAAAAAGCTAAATCTAGCTTGAAAAAAGCTAGAATGGCAACGCTGGTAATTTCGGCTAATGAACGTAATTTCAATTGCAATCTGAATGCGCTTAAATATCTTGTAGTACATTTTAATTGATTTTCTGTTCATTTTTGTTTCTTAGGCTCAATTATTGTAATTAAATACAATTTAATTAATCGCACAAATAGAAAATTTACTTTTGTGATTATTAAAAAATTAAAAACGTAGTAGTTTGTTTGGTTTGGGAAATTAAATCGGAGAGGATACTTTTTTCCCCTGGAAATTTCCAAAAAGAAATCATGCGTTTAGGATATCTCTGGTGAAAAAAATTCAGCGGCATGGCCAATGTGTTGAAATTATTTACATACATACATACATACATAGGTGGCATGAATGCATTGAAATTATTTTGAAATTTTTATTAACAAATGTGCATTAAACACTTTTGTGACGCTTTGGAGGGAGACTTGTGAAACTTGCGGATCATTGCGTTAAAATACCCGAATATACACATGCAACATAAATCACGCAATTTAAAGCAAACAAAATTACATTACACTATATGTATTATATTGTTATGTTATAACAAAGGTGAACCACACACGCACACACCGCTGACTTTGCCTGTGTGCTTGCCATTCTCGCCCGATTCGTTGCACATATGAGAGCCTTGAAGCATCAACATCCGTTACGGTCGTTGCAAGTTTGTTGTTTGTTGGGTATATTATACATACATTAGGGTGGAGTATATTGGGGCTTGTTTTGAAATCATTAATGCTCTACCTGCAGAAAGTTGCCTTTCTAGTTCAGATGTATGTAAGCCTGCAAAATATTATTGGCCTAGTCCTTTATTTGGAGGTGCCCCAATTCCATTAAAGAATGGACAATGTTTACGCCAGTAGGCTAAACTCAATTCCTAACCGCCCTAATGTTCCGTTCCGATTGAACATACTTCTTCTGCGGCAACCCTAACATGACATTAACTACAAGAAAGTGACTTTCACTTTATTGTCACTTTCTTTGTACAATTATTCGTTTTCATCCCGCCAACGACACCACACGACCATCAGCTAACGTAAGTAAGCCTGTGCCTCATTACATGAGCAATATATGTATATATATACATACTTTAAAATAATTCATACAATTCAATAAACCACTATAATTCTATAGTTACAATATTAATTATTATTGTGTTTATTTTTATTATTATTCCCGGCTCTAACTGCGGAATAAACAGACAAAATGCCCCAGATGCATAAAATTAATTTGCTAATTTCTCCTAAAAATATACGAAATTTTCCGATGAAATATGTTTAAATCAGTGTCTCCAAGCTTATACAAAAATTCTGAAAATTCGAGGAAATTTCCAAAATTCCAAAAAAAATTCTCGAATTTTCAGAATTTTTGTATAAACGTGGAGACACTGATTTAAACATTTAAACATTTTTCATCGGAAAATTACGTATCTTTTTAAGAGAAATTAGCAAATTAATTTTATCTAGCAAATGAATTTTATGCATCTGGAGCATTTCGTCCATTCTTTAACCCTAATCACCGAATTTTGAAAAGTTACGTAAAACCGAAAGTGAGACTCTGAGGCTCACCTATAGGGAAATTTTGAAACACATTATTTTGGTATTTGGTTTTTACTTTTATTTATGCAGTAATGAATTCAGAAGCATTTTTATACATTCTTATAACGGTTTATGACAATTTTTTTAGTATATAAAGATAAAAAACGTAATTCCGTAAAATAGGAGACATTAATGTACTACAATTTTCACACATTTTTGTAGTTGTTTGAATGTTCATTACAAATGGTTTTATTACATCTGTTATAAATTTGTTTTTGTGCACACAATGAGAAAAGCTATGAATCAAATGAATATGAATACATTTTTCATATGATCGCCGCTGATATATATTTTTCGCAACCAAATTCCAAATTTTTAAAACGCGACGTTCGTGGTGAAATTACTTACGCATAAAGCAGCTCGTCGTTCGATTCTCTATTTAAACGCATCTTTTCCGTAATTTGGAATCTCAGTAAACAGAAAAATGATAAAATGTTAATTGTTTTGAAATTGTTGACTTTTCCGGTCTCCTTAATTTTATGACATCCTATTATATTAAGATCCATGGTGAAATACGTCGAATTCACCAAAATCCGGGGGAAGTATGGTGAGTTCACAATGTAAAAACCTCTCTGGATAAACCTTGTGAACAACGGATTAAAAATTTAGTTGAACTCTAGAAATGTAAGCTTATTACGTTAAAGATACTTAAGGTGAGTCTTTGAGGCTCACTTTCGGTTTTTCGTTACAATTTTATACGATTGCAAAAAAAATTGTTAAAATAAATAAATAGCCCAAAGATCATAATTATTTCATAATTTATGAACACAAATGGAGGAATACCCAAAATTTCAGACAAAAAGCTTTTTTGGTTTAGGAATAATTCGCTTTTAAACTTTAAAGTGAGATTGAGAGGCTCACTTTAGAGGATTAGGGTTAATGGAATTGGGGCACCTCCAAATAAAGGACTACTCTGAAAAAAATACCCGTAGCTAAATCAACAACTTTCGGCTGTTGAATCTCCGTCTTTGATTCAACAGAAAAAGTATTTGTTTTCACAGCAAAGTTTTTGATCCAACAATTGATTAAAAAACGGGCGCTGTTGTTTCAAAAACTTGCTTGCTTTTAAACATTTTTTGTGAGAAAGCATTTTTTTGTGAGAAAACCAACAAAAAAAATAATGATGGAGAGAAGATGAAGAGAAATGTTCAAACAAAAGTTTATTTTTAGCAGAAAATTTTCTCCAAAACTCCCCGTTGTTGATTTAAAGGCAAAAGTATTTCACCCAACAGTTTCCGTTGTTAACAAAACTAATGAGAAATTTTTTTTTTCAATTTTGTTTTTACAATGATTCATATAATTCATGGATTCTTTTTTAGGGAAAGGGAAGAATAAATAGGTTACTACAATTCAATATAATGTTGAATGTTCCACTATGTGATGATTGGATAGAATTTCAGGTTGATGTCATGGTTCGACTCCGGAGGAGAATATAAAATAAAGAAGAAAAAGCAGAATAAGAAATAAAGATAGCAACCAGCGAATGATAAGAAGGAGAGAAGAAAAGGAGAACAACATATTTGCAGTTGGGACCCGGGTGGAGAGAAGATGAAGAGTAAAATGCAAACAAAAATTTATTTTTAGGTGAAAATTTTTTCCAACAATCTCCGTTGTTAACTTAAAGGCAAAAGTATTTGATCCAACAGTTTCCGTGGTTGACTTAAATCAACAACGCTCGCACCTTTAAAACAACAACGGAGCGTTGTTGGGCATATTTCAAATGCGGAAAGTAGTTGATTTAACAGCGAAAGTCTTTAGATTTACGTTTTTTTTTTTCAGAGTAGGCCAATAATATTTTGCAGTCTTACTTCTGTACTAGAAAGGCAACTTTCTGCAGATAGAGCAATAATGATTTCAAAAAAGCCCCAACTCTCTCCACCCTAACATATGTACATATGTATGTATGTGCACTAGAGTGGTCTCCAAAAAATCAAACTAGCTATTTTCTTCCGTTTCATACCATCCAGCGGTAACAGTATAGTCAAAGATACCAAATAAAACTGTTAGTACTTATCGAAGACGGTTAAGAGGAGTTGCGCAGGGGTCACATATGGTGATTTCAACGCGTTGAACCCTGTGCAATACCCATTAACCACCTCCGATCGAGACAAAAGTGTTTATGTATTATTTTCGACTGTATTAGCATCGGCCTATGTGGCGAGGTTGAGGAAATATGATATACAATTTGTCTCCATAAATTTGGGGACCATCCTAATGTACATAAATATGTACATGCTGCAGTACATTTTTGGTAAATTTTTGTTGTAACTGTGGTTATTGTTGATATTTATATTGCACACGCAACGCATGTTTGTGGACTTGACAGCATTTGTGCAGCATAAAATCAAAATCTGAATCAAAATTACGACAAAAAAACTTGACTGTAAGTTGATCATAAGTATAACCCGGGTGTGGAATCGCCGTCAAAAAAAAAACTTGATGCGTCCAAAATAATTCTAATTACGCATGTCCGTCAACATCGTCATCGCCGTGCAGGCGTGCAGGCGTGCAGTCGTGGTGGTCGGTCTCTAATACTAAAAGTTTGCTTGCACGTCGTGGCGTGGCAGAGGAGGACGCCAAAGTGTGCAAGTGTGTGGCGCAACTAATTGCCATTGGTCTCACTGAATATCTGAATATTAGACAGAAGAATTTTGATGGCATTAATTTGACGTCAATACACTGAGGCGACAGCCTGTATACGCAATGCGTTTCGTTCATAAGTTGGGCGGTTGGTGTGAAAGAAAAAAATAGCTACAACAACAACTTAATTTTTTATGATATGAGATCGTTGGCGGCGGCTGTTGGTGGTTAAATCATGCGTATTTAGCTTTAGCTGGATTTTATTAGATATTTTCCCTTACTCTCGGATCTGTGGTCATATTTATATACATACATATGTATGTATGTATGTACATTAAGGTGGAGTGAAAAATTTTTTTTGGAAATTCAATTTGTTCCAAAGCCAGAACGGCACCTTTGTAGCCCAGAAATAAGCCTGTAAAATTTTATTGACCTACTCGCATATTTAGAGGTGCCCCCAGCCCCACAAAGTTGAAAAAAATAGCACGATCTGGTACAAATGTAAAATTTCTAAAATTATAAAATCAAAAAACGAAGTATGAAGATTGATAAAGATGGCCAAGCTGAGTATTAAAGTGAATTTAGTTTTTTTGGAAATAGCAACAACAAAAGTTATTAAAGGTCAAAGTATATATTATGCATTTTTTAAATTGCAATTACTTTAAAACCATTGAACCGATTTCGAATATTTTATACCATTCGATAGGCATTTTGATTCCCTTTAATTTGATATACATTTTATGTGGGTTCCATAACACCCCCTGCGGGTGTCACCCCCCTTTTAACCCCCTTACTTTTCATATATAAAATATATATATTAAATTAAAGGGAATCCAAATACCTATTGAACGGCATAAAAACATTCGAAATCGGTACAGTAGTTTTTAAGTAATTGCAATTTAAAAAATGCATAATATATACTTTGACCTTTAATAACTTTTGTTGTTGCTATTTCCAAAAAAAAAAAAATTCACTTTAATACTCAGCTTGGCCATCTTTATCAATCTTCATACTTCGTTTTTTGATTTTATAATTTTAGAAATTTTACATTTGTACCAGATCGTGCTTATTGCTTTCAACTTTGCGGGGCTGGGGGCAGTTCAAAACGTCGTCCTATCGCCAAAAAAGTTTGTGGGGTTCATTAACTCGTATAAAGGCAACTTTTCATTGCTGGTACGTTCAAAAAAAGAACAAAAAAGAATCTCAATATGTTTTCACTCCACCTTAATGTACATACCTATGTCTATATAGGTATATTCATGCTTTTAGATTTCGCTTCGCATGCAGTTAATTGGAATTTTTCACGCTTCATATGCGAAATTTTCACACATTTACTGTCTATTACAAACGAAATAGGTACATATCGACGCTTCCAAACAAAACTGTACTAAGTCTGAAAACTGTGTTTTGCAGGAGAAGCTCTCAAAGTTTAAACTCGATATGAAACTTCGATTATATGCTAAGTATATTTTCACTTATAACTTCTGTTTGGATTGAACGATCAACACCAAAACTCGACAATACCAAAGTCAGGGTACACTTTATATAAAACCGTGAGAAAAAATAAAAATTTGCTACGTGGTTTTTCATGGCAAGCTCTCAAAGTTTTTATTCTGTAAAAATCACGAGTTGTATTATATGTACACTTTTGCTTATAACTTTTGATTGGATTGTCCGATTGATACCAAAATTACACAGCATCTAAACTAAGAACCGCTCTACTTGAAAACGCCAAAAACGAGAAAATGTACTAAGTCGACTTAGTACAGTATTGTTTGGAAGCGTCGATATGTATATATGTATATGCCGACGGCAATTTATGCGCGTACCGCAAGGCAGCATTATTGGCCCTATTATTTTCATAGTCTTTATAAATGACGTGGGGTTATGCTTCAAACACTCAAATTATTTGCTGTATGCAGATGATTTGAAATTGTTTCGGAAAATCAGTGGCTCCCCTGACATGTTGGCCTTACAAGAGGGTTAGAATCAGTGATGGTAGGCACTTTTTTGGAAATTCCCTACAAAGCAAGAAAAAACCCTACTTTTCCCTACGCCTGTTTCAAATTTTCCCCACGAAATTCCCTACACTTTTATTTTGTTATTTCCATTTTATAACAATGAATTAAATGCACGGCAGTAAATGAACGTTTTTTTTCTTATATAAATAATGCAAATCAGCTGTTTTACTGCATATACATACCTTATATTTCTACAAGGGATATTGATTACTATATGATGAAATATTAAGGAGGATTTACGAAAGTTTCGGGTTATAAAAACTCCATTTCTTCAAGTGTACCTGCACCATTTTCATTAAATTTTTCCACTTTAACAGATTTATAATATAACTAGCTGTACCCGACCAAGCTTTGCTTTGGCCTACTTCCTATTATAGGTACTTGAAGCGAAAAACGGAACACTTTAAAATATGTTGGAAGTATCTAGAAACCGAAATTACCTCGGGCTGCAGAGCTCAGCACAATTCAGATATGTAAGTTTAAAAAAAGTGAAGGAAAAAATTGTTATTTTCAAAAGTTTGCCCTCTTCATGTTCTTATCCCATTTTTCTTGGCATTAGTCTCCAACTGCCTTTCCCTCTACTTTTCTCTTTCCCTTTCCATTTATCTTTCCTTTCATTTCCGTTTCCTTTTTCCTTTCCCATCACATTTCCGCTTCCCTTTCTCCACCGCTCTCTCTTACCTCTCATTTTCTGTCTTTCTCCTTTTTATTCCCCCTCTTATTCCTTCTCTAATTCCCTGTCTTACTGTCTCTCTCCCCATCCTCTTCATTCCATTTTTATTATATTCTCCCTCTCCTTTTCCGTCCCTTTGCCTTTCCCAGTCTCATTACTCTTCCCCTTTCCCTAGGGAACTGGGTTTAGTATAACATACCCTCCATTCCACTTATAATTTGATACCATCATTGCTTAAAAACAGTCCGTGGCCTCCGAATCGTCTCTTTTATCGGGACTAAGAATCACTATGAAAATATCTCTATATAGCAGTACCGGTCAACACTTTCATTTTATATCAGTATTGCTCAGAAGCATCCCGGTATCATCCGGGTCCACTTTTTGACCCACATCTGGGAACTTGACCTAGGAACCATAATGGGTACAGCTCTACATGAGAGTCCGCTCAACACCTTTCATTTGGTACCAATATCCCTAAGATATATCCCGGTGTTATCCGGGTCCACATATTGACCCATGTCTTGGCACCCCATCTAGGAATCGTCATGCGCCGTGATTAAATAAAAATATCGCTGAGAAATTATCCGGGGTCTGACCTAGGAATCATAATGAGTTCATCTCTATGTAAAAGCCCTGCCTTTCAGTTGACACCAATATCGTTCAGAAATTTTCCGGGGCCATTCCGGTCCACGTTTTGACCCACATTTAGGGACCAGACCTAGGAATCATAATCAGTTAATCTCTGTGTAAAGGCCCTGCTAAGCACTTTTCATTTGGTACGAATATCCCTGAGAAATATCCCGGTGTTGTCCGGGACCGCGTGTTGACACACACCTTGGGACCCGACCTAGGGATCGTAATGAGTTCATTTCTATGTAAAATCCCTGCTCAAAACCCTTCACTTGATACCAATATCACTGAGAAATTTTCCGGGGTCATCCGGGTCCACGTTTTGATCCACATTTGGGGACCCGTCCTAAGCATCACAAATAAAATAGTTCTATATTGAAGTCCTCATCAAGACCTTTCATTTGATACCAATATCGCTCAAAAACATCCGAGGGTCATCCGGGTAAACGTTGTGGCCTATATCTGGAGACCCGAGCTAGGCATCGCAATTGTAATAGTTCTATGCTGAAGTCCCCATCAATACTTTTCATTTGATACCAATATCGCCCAGAAACATTCGAGGGTTATCCGGGTCCACGTTTTGACCCATATCTGGAGACCCGACCTGGGAATCTTAATGAGTACTGTTCTATGTAAATTCTCTGCTCAATACCTTTCATTTCATACCAATATCGCTTAGAAACATTCGAGGATCATCCGGGTCCACGTTTTGGACCATATCTGGAGACCCGACCTAGGAATCACAATGCGTGCTATCCTATGTAAGTTCTCTGCTCAATACCTTTCATTTCATACCAATATCGCTTAGAAACATTCGAGGGTCATCCGGGTCCACGTTTTGGCCCATATCTGGAGACCCGACCTAGGAATCACAATGCGTGCTATCCTATGTAAATTCTCTGCTCAATACCTTTCATTTGATACCAATATCGCTTAGAAACATTCGAGGGTCATCCGGGTCCACGTTTTGACCCATATCTGGAGACCGGACCTAGGAATCACAATGAGTACTATTCTATGTAAATTCTCTGCTCAATACCTTTCATTTGATACCAATATCGTCCAAAAATATTCAGGGGAAAGCCGGATCCACGTTTTGACCTTTTGACCTATATCTCGGGAACCGACTTCCGGATTTGAAAAAAACATGTATATATCTAGGGCATGGTACTAAGCTGGTGTGTAAATTTGGTCAAAATCCCTCCACGCGTTTGGGCGAAAGCCGGCGACAAAAAAATGGGCTTGATTTTTATATATATATAGATAAAAAAATCTTTTGCTCCGATGCACGGATAAAAAGTATCGTGTTATCCGATAGTTCAATAAAAGATCTTAAAGCTTGTCTTCACGATACGGCAGCTTGTCTCCAATTACGCCATTAAAGGATTCGCGATTAACTCGTCTGCAGAGCGTTTTCATTATTCAGATCGACAGTCAGTTTTGCCAAAAAATCCCTACATTTAGCTATTTTTTAAAAATCAGTCCTTTTTTCCCCACGGTACTTTTTTCCTACTAAAATCCCTACATGTAGGGAATTTTCCCTACGTATCACATCACTGGTTAGAATGCACTTACCGATTTGGTGAATCAAAACAATTTTTCCTGCAGGGTATTTTGGATAAATAAATGTCTATTTTTGTATTCATAAAATTGGGCATTTAATTATTTGTGCAAATCTAGCTCACAAACTCTGAAGCATTGAATGCGAAAACAAAGCAAATTTAACAAAAGCGGCAAATACTCACAAACGCGCATGCATACATACATAATACATAAAAAGCAGTAAAAAAAAGTAAAACGTAAAAGGCCGAAATGGCAACGACAAAAAAAAGAAGGAAAACTCAAAAAATAAAAAGGTAAAACAATAAAGATTGACATTCTAGGAATTAAGATCGAGCGGACGGACGTCTGTCTGTTGGGCAACAAAACGAGTTCTGTTCCAATTGTATTTGTATTTGTTGTATTATACTATATCGTGTTGTATTTGTATCTGTTTAATCGCCCGAGTAGAACAGGTAGTTGAACATAGAGACGGATAGTAGATATGAAATCGATTAAGAGTTTTGTCAACGTTTTAAGTTTTTTCTTCTTTCCAATTATTACTACAACACAAAGCAGCAGGTAAGCATACATAAGCCACATTCTTTTGCACACAAGTTTGAAAAAAAACACTAGCTAGGTTAGCGAATAACATGAAAAGCAACAACATACTTATGTTAAGCGCGTTGAGCTGAAAGCGCTTTGCTGTTTGTCGATCTGAACAGCAGTGTTGCCAAGTAAAAGAATGAAGCTATTAATTAAACTTCCGAGAAATTCCACTAGATGGTTGTAGAACAAACTTCAACCAATCGTATTCTTTTATATACTTAGAGGCTGCACCAGCGAACTCTATCGGTAACTACTTCACTACAACCGAACTCTGCTAAGTGAATGGCAAAAATTCGAATCCGTCCGCAGCCGTCTAATTCCATGTCTCCACATAACGTGTTTCGCTCTTTTTTTCTGCATTTTCTCTCAATCTTGTTTCGACACGGAAACCAGTGCCGAAACTCGCCAATTTCCATACAAATTTCTGAGAGCGAGTGAAGATTGAAACACTGTTTCATTCTGAATCATCTTGGCAACCTCGATGATATCGATGTCTTCTCTAATTTTGTATCGAAAATCTATCGAAATCTCACACAGACCAAAACAAAGACGCAAAAATAAGCAAACATACAAACATTTAAGAAGAACAAGAAAGAGAAATGTCAAACTGAATCACGATTAGCCACGTGGAGACGGGTTTTTGAGCGAGATGTTTTGCTACTTTTTTCTCTGGTGAATCAAGTTATGTGGAGACGGGCTTTAACGTGAAGTGCTTGTATAAAACTAAAATTAATGTCTAGCAAGTTGAACGTTCTTTTCACGGTCGTTTAATAAAAAAATCGACTATACATACCTACATATGTACATATGTATGTACAATGTATACATAAGAAAGAAAGGGAGGATTCGGATCTATGCTCAAATTGCACAAGTGACGTATTTTCAATACACAAAAAAATTGATTTTCGAGGGGTTTCAGATACATCCATATAAACATATTTACATACAAACATATCGCAGCCTAAATCATAAAGTGACACAACTCAAAATTTTTAGAAATCGGGGTTCTTTCAAAAATCGGTACACAGAATATATGCACATATATCTAGCGACTGCCAAAGAATCTTTTCCATCAGAGTCTTTTTTATACTCAGCTGTACTAGTACACAGAGTATTATAGTTTTGATTTCCTAACGGTGGATTGTAACAGAATGAAATAATCGAGATAGATATAGACTTATATATATCAAAATGATCAGGGTGAAAAGAGAAATCGATTGAGCCATGTCCGTCCGTCTGTCCGTCTGTACGCACGATAACTCGCGCAAAAATTGAGAATTTTGATGAAATTTGAAATGTAAGTTGGTATCAGGACAGGAACGGATGGTATTGAAAATGGGCGAAATCGGACCATGACCACGCCCACCTCCCCTATATAGTAAAAATCGGAAATTTTGTATCTCAGTCACTAATAGAGCTAGAGTGATAAAATTTCACACACGTATTGAGCTCAGGCCCTTATGAAGAAATATGATGAAATTTTGGAAAATGGGCGGTGCCACGCCCACTTATTAAGGGGCAAACATTGAAAGTTTTATGAGTCATAACTCAGAAACCGTTGAAGATATATCGATGAATTTTGGTAGGCGTGATATACTTACTTAGGCAAATGTTTTGACGAAAAATTGCCAAAATCGGTTGACGACCACGCCCACTTTTATATATGGGTCTTATAAAGTGACCTAATAAAAACATTTTAAGCGATATCTCTGTCAAATATAAAGATCATTGAAATTTTATGGAAGGTGTCCAACTATGGACATATAACAAAAAATACAAAAATTTTGGAAAATGGGCGTGGCACCGCCTCCTCTTAGAAGCAGGAATATACGAGATTTCTGAGCCCATAACTCGACAAATAATCGATATATTATGACGAAACTTGGTGTATACACTTTCACTACTTGTGGTAATACATGTTCAAAATTTTAGCGAAATGGGTTGACGACCACGCCCACTTATATATATGGGTATCATAAAGTGGCCTAATAAAAACATTTTAAGCGATATCTTTGTCAAATATAAAGATAATTCATTGAAATTTTGTGGCATGAGTTCTACAATAGATGGGAAACAAAAAATAGAAAAATTTCGGAAAATGGGCGTGGCACCGCCTCTTTTCAGACAAAGGAATCAACGAGATTTCGGAGCTCATAACACGACAAATAATTGAGATATTATGACGAAACTTGGTTTATACACTTTTATAACTTGTGTTAATGGACACGCAAAAATTTATTGAAATCGGTTTATGACCACGCCTACTTTTTAACAAAGATACTTCTGGAACACCCTTTGGGAATTTGTAACGTGACATCTTTGTAACTCATAAAGGGATGAAATTTTGCACAAAGAATAATATTCATAAGCTTAGTTGGATGACTGATAAAAATTTAGAAAATGGGCGTGGCTACGCCCACTTTATGCAGCACTCGATTTATATAAAGTACCTACACCGTGTTTCCATCAAACGCAAACAAACAATGAAAGCATACAGCTGAGTATCTAATGTTCGATTCCACTCGAACTTAGGCTTCCTTACTTGTTAACAGAAAAATATCTACTTATTATACGTGGTCTTTTTCCAAAGCGTATACACGCTCTTAATTTCGGCTATCAGATGACCGTTATGGGATTTTCTCGTTTTAAAAACCATCCATTTTCTAACAAAAATTTTGGGCATAGATACGGAAGTTCACCTAAAATGACCTTCAATAACTGTCATCAACAGGAAATGCGTGCAACGCGCTTATAGGAATACATACCAATATAAATTAATTTTATGCAACATGCAAACGCACATATTTAGATACTACTTAAATGTTGCAAGTTACAAGTTGCTTGTATGTTCAACGCATCTGCTTCCAACATGTTCTTTTCCAAGCAAACTTATTCCATATGATATTTTTCTACAAGACTGGGGCTTTCGAACATTAGCTTCCAAAATTTCGAAATTGAAATTCACTTATTTATAAGTTATAACCAAACACGAAGAATTAAAATACATGTAAAAATTAAAATTAAAAAATTAAATTCATACATATGCACATATATGTACATACGTATGTATGTATACATATGTATTAGTTATTAAAATTTTCCCGATTCTTACGATCCCAGGATTTTCGAGTTTTTTTTTTTTTTTGTAATCCCGGGATCCCGGGATTTGGGCATTGATTATTTTCTGACATTAGATCAAAAATTAAAAATATTAATCCCTACTTTGACTAAAGGACTTTTCTGTTTTGGCAAAAATGTCGCACGTATTCTGCATTTTCTTCGGGCTGTAAAATTTTTTGCTTCTACACAGAAATTTCAAAAACTGAGCGTCCAAGCAGCTCATTATTCTGATCATATCGGTATATATTTTAGTGAGTCTAGGTACCAGATCTCCTTCTCCTTCTTACAGGATTGGTGTTTTGGATCAAAGTTATAATAACATTACATATGTACATACATACATCATCATTAAAGCCATAATTATAATTTGAAGTGCCGTTCCGTTTCAGTTCAATTTTTTTCTGTACATTATCTGCGCATATTATCTATGGCGTTCACAATGTACTTGTTATAGCGGTCTGCAAAAGCTGCCATCATTCTCTTTTGCCATTTAAAAGCTTTTGGCAGCAAATTTTAAGAGCTTCCGCCTAATTACCGTTACTACGATACTTGAAATTTTTTGAATTTTGCTAAAGAATGCCAAAACTAAATTGAATTAAATACCTACTTTCATTGACAGTTTTTGCATTAAGAAAATCTTCTCCTTTTAAGTTAACTTTCTAACGAACTCTGTTTTGAAAAGACTTCTGATTTTTAAATGCAAAAGTTAGGTATTATACATACATATCTACACGGGCATAAAATCAATACTCTTGGCAGCAAATACATTGTCCTTAGTTGTAAAAATCACAATTTCGCCAACGACAGAATTTTGTCGGTTCTGCAGAGGCGAATTGAACTTATGTACATACATATGTATATATTTTTGCCCAACAACGCTCTGAAGTAGAAATATCGAACATGCTCGCCAGCATTTCCCCTAAAACCTCATCGAACATTTAAATTCAACTGGAAGAGGCAAAGGAAATGTCGAAAACAATAACCGGTTTTTTACTAAGGCCAACCCTATCAAACAACTGTAGTTGCCACTTTGTGTCCACTTTCTTTTGGTTCACAAACAGTAAACAAGACGCCGATCAAACCAAACTTCTCTTCTTCTCTTTCGCAAAATAATAGCATTAACTTGCAACATTCAGGTTTCGGAACTGAAAACAACCTTTTGGTTCGGTTTGATTTGGTTGGCGTGTTTTTTTGTTAGTCCGTTTCATATTCCGCTCCTGCTCAACACTCCGGTCCCTTAACTACGTAGTTTGGTTGGTTCGGTGGTGACGTTGCACGAACCATGTGGCTTGCCTGTCTGGTTGCTTGCTTGCTTGTACAACAAGACTGCTTCATACGTACATATCCATATACATATTTTCGTTTGGTTGCTCTTGCTGTCGCGCTTTGGTCTGCTGGAGTTTCGTGCCTCACAGTTTTTAAATTGTTTGTCTTTGCAGCCAGTTGCTTCAGTTGGTCGTGATCAGTCGTTAGTTGTTGACGTGGTAAAGCTTATGCGAAGTTTCAAAATTCATTCTGTAAGATACTTTTGCGATTTATCTTCATTCAACAAAGCATTTTTCGTCGCTTATTGTCTTCGATTTTTATGTAGTACGTGCTTAGTGAAGAGTAAAATCGTGTTTCAACAAAACAAAAACTTCTTATAGGTTTACGCTCTGTATATTCGACGCGCAAAGAAAATTCATTACAACAAAGTTCAGGAGGTGTGAGGCAACAGTTTTAGCGACGGCAAAACTTCATCTTCAAGAATGTTGTGATATCTGTATACATATTTCTGAAAGTTCTAAGAACTTATTGAGTAAGTTTATTAAAAATATAAACTGAAAATTCAGAATTCTACACACAAACTACCTTTGGTCATATAATTTGTGGACGAATGAATTAATTAGAAATAATAAAATTAATATTTAAGAAAGTGCGGAACATGAAAGATACCAATAAAAAGGGTATACCTACAATATTTTTTCGTTAATATGTTATTGAAAAACTTGCAATAAATTTGTATAAAGAAAGTGAATTAAACGGAGAAAATTGAAGAACTTTAAATCTTTGACAAAATTTCTTGCTTTAAATTTTACTTGAAAAAAAAAAAAAAATTCCATTAAATCAACGGGTTTCGAGTACAAACGAGTGTTTAACTAAAAAGTGCAAAGTGCAAATATAACGTACATATATATACATATGTACATATTGTATCCTAAGCAGGAAAATTCAGTTCAAATCTCCTGAAAGTGCAAAGCAAAAAAATATCTATGTAGATAATAAAAAAAAATATAAGCTACATATTTAAAGTAAGAGCATACGATTATAATAGTAGTAAATACAAATAAAAATAGATCCAAACAATATTCTAATACTCAAGCAAAATGTCTGCCAAAAAGCAAATCAACTCCATCTTAATGACGGCATTCACTGTCACAACGTTGCTGCATTTTATAAATGCCCAGTCAGTGGGCTCTAAGGATCTCTTCAGATGCCGCCAAAGCTGCTATCAAAAGGTGAGTTCCACAACGAAAGAATGCACGAAAGATGACAGGGCATAAAAGCTGGGAAACAAAAAAAAAAGAAACAGAAAGGGAAAAGAAAGGCGAAGGGAATTGAGAAGCGTAGCAAACGCAACTGGCTAGGGCTATTAGCATGGAAGTGTTCAGCAAAAGGCATTGGTGAAGGGAAAACACGAAATCAACAATGACGAAAGGCCGAAATTTATTTTAGTTTTTCGTTTTTGTAGAAAAAGAAAAATTAAAACAAATCAGCAATTGAAAGGTTGGAATGAAACTATTAATAAATAAATGCACAAATGCAAGTAAGGACGTTAGACGCTGGAATTTCGCTTTTCGGGAAATTTACGCAGATCTATTGATTTTACACTCACATACAGTTTTATTAGAAGTTTGGCGCGTTGAACAGTCGTAAAAATTGGAAAGCGAAAATCTCTTCAAGTGGTTCAAAGTGTAAACGTAGGTACTTGAAAATCTTGTTTTAAATTCGAAGAAATTAAATTTCAAAAACATCTGTTAATGCGGTCGCCAAACCCTCCGAGTGTGTTTCTGCCACGAAGCCATTCGAGTCGACATTGAATTGTAGGTCCAACCAATTTGCAGGAAAAAAAAACATCAGACGCGCGTGAATAAGACAGTGAGAAAATTAAAATTACTACACTGATAAAGTTCAGTTAAATCAAATGCGGCAGTATCTACCATAGAGCATATACACACATAATTGAGGGAGCCGACAAATACAAAATTCACTTGCTGCGATTGATTGAAGATGCTGCCTGAACGTGCCTTGAAGTCCCATACATAGGCTCCCATAGCCCTTTGTATTGGGTTTTATTTTCTTTAATCGTTTTATTCTTCTTATGCATTTCTTTAGTTAGCTGTCGTCAGTGAATGACACGTGTGACATATGACATTTTAATGGGACCCGCATTGCGTGGCCCATGTCACTGCTCGAATTATACGGTGCGGTGCATTCGCTTCAGCATTGTGGCGGCACATCATGAAGGCTTCTCTTCCAATTGAAAAAAAAAAATCAGTGAAATTCTTACTGCCTTGCAGGAAGAAAAAAATCAATGCTAAAAAAGTTGACTTTTTACTGTCTAGGTATTTCGAGACAATTAAAAAAAAAATAATCAATTTGTATCAAACGCCAAGAAACCCATTTTTAGTTAGTTGAAAATCCATCAATACGAATAATTTTCTAGAACATTTTAGCCCTCTATCGATCTTAAAAACACTATTTCCTGACTATACTATATTTCCTGACTGTATAAATATAATAATAATATGTATATAATACAATGGCGCTATTATAACTCTCACGAGTTTTATGGCCGAGCTTCTCTCCCAATTCGAGGTGTGCTCTTTTGTATAAAACGGGGTCAATATAACCCTTTCTTAGGGGTGCTAGATGGTAAAAATGTTCTAGAAAATTATTCGGCATAAAATTTCAGTAGGAGTCTCTTCAGAAAAAATATTTGTAAAATGAACCAAAAAGAACACAGGAAGCGAGAAACTTATATTCCTCGAAATGTTAAATGTGTTTTATTTGCGGTTCTACTGAATCGATCGAAATACCTACTTCTTTCGCAAATGATTAACGTTTTTTGACAACGTTTGACAAGGCGACAAAAAAAATTACATTAAGGTGGTATAAACTAAGTACTGGGTGGAAGTGACCTCAATGGTGCACATAGGGTTAATACAATTATAAAGTAGGAACGCCCCTCTCAAGCCAAGGAGATTGGTGTGCAGACTTAGGGATCGGACTGTAAATACCGAAGATATGAAAGAAATTAATTTAGCAACAAGTGGCGTCAAAAAAAAATAAAAAAATTTTCCAGAAATGTTTTCAAAAAAGTAACCATATGGGATCGCACGACGAACTTTTTTTTTGGGATACGCTCTAATGTACATATCCATTAAACACAACGGATTCGCCTCGAATGCGGGACGAGTTCGTTTCTCTGATTGAATTATCGCGGCGATAGTTCGCGAAGATAGATTTTGCGAATCCGAATTCGCGATTCGCGTATTTGTATATTCTCGGATCGCCGGCGATTCGAGATTAAAACTCTTTAGCGAATACATTCCAGAAAATCTTCTTCTGCAGATCCGCCTCGAATTCGCCACGGTATCATCCTAGCTTTTGAGTTTCTTGAGTAGAGTTTAAAATGGTAAATTAAAGCCCAACAGGCACTTTCTTCGTG
Organism: Urophora cardui; assembly: GCA_960531455.1. Classification (NCBI taxonomy): domain Eukaryota; kingdom Metazoa; phylum Arthropoda; class Insecta; order Diptera; family Tephritidae; genus Urophora; species Urophora cardui. Next base: position 89,979,885 of record OY482671.1, on the reverse strand, counting down.
TAAAAAAATATTTAGCAAAATTAATAAATGCTATTGCGAGAATTGATTTTTCTCGAGTCCAGCTCGAATTCGGCACGAGTCCGAAATATAGCATTCACCTCCGCGAATTCATCTCCAATTCGCCACGATATCGTCTTTGCTTTTGTGTTTATTGGGTAGGTACCCTGCAGGGAACTCAATAACTAGTGAGCAAAATTTCTAGCTCAGAACTAGCGAAAAGATGTCAAAGGGGAACTAGATCAATTGTAGTTAGACCCTCACCAGTTCAGAAGGAGTGAATTGAGTGACCATTATAAGACACACTTTGATTTGTATGCAATTTCGAAGTGACAAAAATTCTATGAAAATTTTTCGTTCGTTCAACTGCCGTCGGCTTTGAATATTTCTGCAATTCTCAGATGTTTAGTGAAGCATTTTATATAAAGAGTTTTCTATTTGCATCTTGCATGAAATGAAATGTTCCCCTTATTATCCTTTTCGATCCCTCAGGCTTATTTTTAATTTTTATACTCAGCTGTACTAGTACACAGAGTATTATAGTTTTGATTTCCTAACGGTGGATTGTAACAGAATGAAATAATCGAGATAGATATAGACTTATATATATCAAAATGATCAGGGTGAAAAGAGAAATCGATTAAGCCATGTCCGTCCGTCTGTCCGTCTGTGAGCACGATAACTCGCGCAAAAATTGAGATATTTTGATGAAATTTGAAATGTAAGTTGGTTTCAAGACAGGAACGGATGGTATTGAAAATGGGCGAAATTGGACCATGACCACGCCCACCTCCCCTATATAGTAAAAATCGGAAATTTTGTATCTCAGTCACTAATAGAGCTAGAGTGATAAAATTTCACAGACGTATTGAGCTAAGGCCCTTATGAAGAAATATGGTGAAATTTTGGAAAATGGGCGGTGCCACGCCCACTTATTAAGGGGCAAACATTGAAAGTTTTATGAGTCATAACTCAGAAACCGTTGAAGATATATCGATGAATTTTGGTAGGCGTGATATACTTACTTAGGCAAATGTTTTGACGAAAAATTACCAAAATCGGTTGACGACCACGCCCACTTTTATATATGGGTCTTATAAAGTGACCTAATAAAAACATTTTAAGCGATATCTCTGTAAAATATAAAGATATATCATTAAAATTTTATGGCAGGAGTCTAACTACGAACATAAGACAAAAACCGTAAAAATTTTGGAAAATGGGCGTGGCACCGCCTCTTTTTAGAATCAGGAATATACGAGATTTCTTAGCCTATAACTCGACAAATAATTGAGATATTATGACGAAACTTTGTTTTGTACGCTTTTATATCTTGTGCTAATAGACACGCAAAAATTCATTGAAATCGGTATATGACCACGCCTACTTTTTAACAAAGATATTTCTGGAAGACCCTTTGGGAATTTGTAACGTGACATCTTTGTAACTCATAAAGAGATGAACTTTTGCACAAAGAATAATATTCATAAGCTTAGTTGGATGACTGATAAAAATTTAGAAAATGGGCGTGGCTACGCCCACTTTATGCAGCACTAGCTTTATATAAATTACCTACACCGTGTTTCCATCAAACGCAAACAAAAAATAAAGCATACAGCTGAGTATCTAATGTTCGATTCTACTCGAACTTAGGCTTCCTTACTTGTTTTATTTAATTACTTTTTAAAAATTATTTTAAATTTTTATTAAATAAAGAAATAAAAAAAATATTAGTTAAAAAAAATTAAAAAAAAAAATTATCATCCACCTTGACACCGACAGGATTCGAACCAGCGCCCCTCAGATTGAAAGGCACATGCGTTAGCCAGTCGGCCATCGCGCTACTTGCATGAAGTGTGTTAAAGGCTGCACTTAAGCGGCAGATGTAAAACTGTAGAATTTGTAGGTACTTGTAGCTAGTTCAGAACTATCGAAATGGTGCCAATAAACGAACTAGTGTAAACTGTAGAATTTAGTACTAGTTCGGCACCATCGAAAATGTAGTGCAGAGAGGGACAATTGACACCGCCTAGGACATCGCCGTGTTAAATTCGCCAGTTCATAACATGCAAAAGAGATTCAGCTCGCACTAGTAGTGTCGAAAAATGCACTAGAAGCGACCTAGTACGGAACTAGAGATTTTCCCTACAGGGTAGCTACTTACTTGCATACTTACATACATACATATGTATTTTAAAATGACATGAGAATAAATTTTTTTTTTACTTTTGATATTGTTTTTGTTTTTTTTTTGTTTAAATAATTAGCAATTAAAGCAGAAAATTGATTGCAAAAACGCAGATAAAAAAAGAACAGTACGCTGTCAGCAAGAGTGACAACGAAATCTGCATAGCTTATTGAAAATATAAATTAATTTATGTATTTACATATGTAAAATATTGCTATAAGATAAAACAAAATTTCCAGGTTTTTTTAATTACATACATACATACATATGTACCTACATATATGCACATATTTACATAGCATTCTATTTTGTTTACATCCATACGTACATATGTAGCTACATTCACTGGAAACGCAATTAAAATTACATCTTCGTTATTCTGAGTACCCAAGGGACTTGTTTAGCAACTATTTAACCTCCATTCATGGGTACGTAGATTTGTAGATGCCTTTGTGCTCGATGTGGCAACAGCAACAGAAGCAATATTAATAAGTAACAAACATACAACATACAACAACATTTAAATACAAGACGTTGGTGTCAAGTTTACTATTATTTACAAAAACGCAATGAACTGAACAGGGTGCCTTGCTACATAGCTATGTATGTAAGTAAGAGACCAAAGACCTGCCAGTCGGTTAGCCTGTTAGACAGAAATGCATAGACGAGCTTACACACTGGAAAAGTATCACTCCAAATTATCATATTACACATTTTGAAATGCAATAATTGAGTTATGTACTTGATCAATTCGCATAATTTTTCGTAGTAAGCAGAAATTCTATTTGCATGCAGAGCGCAACGACAAGCCACTTACATTCTCAAGGCAAGTACTCGATTTGAGCTTAAAAAATTAAATTCGATGTATTAAAAAACGTTTACCAAACTCTGTAAAGCTGATTTCAGATTAATTAATTAAAACAATCAATATTCTTTTTATATGCATATTCTATCAAAATTACAAATTATAAATCCGAAAGCATTATCAAAACAGCCTTTAAGCAAAATCAAAAAAATTTTGCATACTTCCATTGCTAATAAAGTGCGACGCATAGTGTTACGTGTAGGGACAAAAATATTGAAATTGATTGATTTCATAATTAGAAAAAACTAATTTTTGGTTTGATTGGAAACAACTCAATTAAGATAAATCCAAAATTTTACGAAAATATATTGAGTAGTGTAGATGCTATGAGCCCTCAATTCTTGATGTAAAAAATTCTTGTTGTAAATCTGGCAATATCAAAACTTTTGTTACTCTTTGTAATTAAGTACACCTGATTTATACCGTTATAACAAAGAGGGCTTCGTGTGTGAAAGTCCACGTAAGTGGGGAAAGCTTCTGACTGCCATCCACCTGGGGGTGGCCAGAGCGATTCTTTTGCATGCGGAGCAAGCAGCTCACGACTTCCGCGCAGTGTCCTCTGGATAGCCACCGAACACCCGTTTGGTGGTGAACTAAAGTGAGAAGGCGACAACTCGACAAGGCCACTCCGACATATTCGGTTTAAGGGCTTGTTGAGGGGAATAACTGCAGCGTCTGTTCACCAGAAGGTGCGGCTGCGAGCGGGCGTCTGTCTTGGAGCAAGCGGCTCGCTATATAAACGTGTAACAATATACAACTCCCGCAGGGCGGGTTGTGCGTCGGGCTTGGGACCCACCACGTAAAAATCCTATCCAATGAAAACAACAACAAAGCCTCGGATGAGACCACCCCTTTCTGATGACAACCACGGCAAACGTTTAAAGGACTATGATTTGAGGGTAAGCACCTGGAACGTCCGGACCCTTAATTGGGAAGGTGCCTCTGCCCAGTTGGTTTATGTCCTCGAAAGAGTGAAAGCTAACATCACCGCCATACAAGAGATGCGGTGGAAGGGGCAAGGCAAGAAGAAATGTGGGCCTTGCGATATATATTACAGTGGCCATGCAGAGGAGCGTATATTTGGTGTTGGTTTTGTGGTGGGAAAGAGACTCAGCCGCCGAGTACTGTCGTTCACGCCAGTGAACGAGCGTCTAGCCACCATCCGCATCAAAGCGAGATTTTTCAACATATCTCTCATCTGCGCCCACGCCCCGACGGAAGAGAAGGACGATGCGATCAAAGACACTTTCTATGAGCAGTTAGAGCATGACTACGACCGCTGCCCCTGTCACGACATTAAGATTGTGCTTGGCGATTTTAATGCCAGGGTGGGTAAGGAAGGTATCTTTGGCAGCACAGTCGGAAAATTCAGTCTCCACGACGTAACCAGTCCCAATGGGACGAGGCTGATCGACTTCGCCGGGTCACGAAACATGGTCATTAGCAGTACCAGATTCCAGCACAAAAAAATACACCAAGCCACATGGCTGTCTCCTGATCGAAAAACGCGAAATCAAATTGATCACGTCATGATCGACGGCAGACACAGCTCCAGCATCCTAGATGTGCGCACAATCCGTGGTCCCAATGTCGACTCCGACCACTATCTTGTAGCAGCCAAGGTACGCACCCGCCTCTGTGCAGCAAAGAATGTGCCAACAGGACAGCAAGGAAAGTTTGAAGTCGAAAGGCTGCACATGACGCAGACAGCCAATGAATACACCACTCGGCTCTCACTCCTGCTCTCTGAGAGCAACCCTTCACCAAACGATGTATCTGAGGAATGGGAACAAATCGCTCGTTCACTTCGTATCGCCGCTGAGGAATCTATAGGATACAAGCGAGCCCACAAAAACACCTGGTACGACAAGGAATGTCGCGATGCCTCGGAAAGAAAGAACGCCGCCTACAGGGCTACATTGTGTGCGGGCGCAACGCGAAGCGTATGGGAGCGTTATCGAACGGCGAAGAAGGAAGAGAGGCGCCTTTTTCGAAAGAAGAAAAGGGAGGCCGAAAGGCGCGAGTGTGAAGAGCTTGAGATGCTGGCGGGTAGGAACGGTGCTCGAAAATTCTATCAAAAAATCCGGTGGATGACTGAAGGTTTCAAAACCGGGGCAAATTCCTGCCGGAATGATAACGGTGATCTGGTAACTGATGTCCAGAGCATACTTAAGTTGTGGAGGGATCACTTCTCCTCCTTGCTAGATAATGGCAACAGTGAAAGTGCGGAAGGAGAAGATGTACGACCCGAATCCCCAATAGCAGATGATGGTAGGCATGTTCCACCACCTGATCATGACGAAGTGCGAATAGCAGTATCTAGGCTTAAGAATAACATGGCCCCGGGCGCTGACGGCTTGCCAGCCGAGCTATTCAAACATGGTGGCGAAGAGTTGATAAGGAGCATGCATCAACTCCTATGCAGAATATGGTCGGACGAGCGCATGCCCGACGATTGGAACTTAAGTGTGCTCTGCCCAATCCACAAAAAAGGAGACTCCACAGTACGCGCCAATTATCGTGGGATAAGCCTCCTGAATATCGCATATAAGGTCTTAGCAAGTGTATTGTGCGAAAGACTGAAGCCTATCGTCAACAATCTGATTTGACCTTATCAGTGTGGCTTCAGACCTGGTAAATCTACCATCGACCAGATCTTCACAATACGACAAATACTGGAAAAAACCCATGAAAAAGGATCCGACACACACCATCTCTTTGTCGATTTTAAAGCCGCTTTTGTTAGCACGAATAGGAATTGCCTGTATGCCGCAATGTCTGAATTTGGTTTCCCTGCTAAACTTATACGGCTATGCCAAATGACGTTGACTAACACCACCAGCTCCGTCAGAGTTGGGAAGGACCTCTCCGAGCCGTTCGAGACCAAACGAGGTTTCAGACAAGGTGACTCTCTTTCGTGCGACTTCTTCAATTTGATGCTGGAAAAGATAATACGAGCTGCAGAACTTAACCATACAGGAAGCATCTTATATCACAAGAGTGTGCAACTGCTGGCGTACGCCGATGACATCGACATCATTGGCACTAACACGCGCGCCGTATGTTCTGCCTTCTCCAAGCTGGATAAAGAGGCTAAGAAAATGGGTTTGGCGGTCAACGAGGACAAGACGAAGTACCTCCTGTCATCACACAAAGAAACAGCACGCCTTGGCAGCCATGTCAATGTTGATAGCTACAAATTCGAAACTGTTAAGGACTTCGTCTATCTGGGAACCAGCATTAACACCAAGAATGATGTCAGCACGGAGATCCAACGAAGAATCACGCTTGCCAATAAATGCTACTTCGGACTAAGTAGGCAACTGAAAAGTAAAGTCCTCTCTCGACAAACAAAAATCACAGTCTACAGGACGCTCATCGTTCCAGTCCTCATGTACGGCGCAGAAGCATGGACAATTTCAAAATCAGATGAGATGGCACTTGGAGTATTCGAGAGAAAAGTTCTTCGTAAGATTTATGGACCTTTGCGCGTTGGCGTGGGCGAGTATCGACGGAGATTTAACGATGAGCTGTACGAGCTTTACACAGACATCGACATTGTTCAGCGAATAAAGATCCAGCGGCTGCGTTGGGCAGGTCATGTCGTGAGAATGGACAAAGGCGCTCCGGCCAAGAAAGCATTTCTATCGAAACCCGCTGATCGCAAAAGAAAAGGGAGACATCCACTGCGTTGGGAAAATCAGGTGGACAGCGATGCTGCCTCCCTAGGTGTTCCCAAGTGGCGCCATGCTGCACGAAACAGAAGCAATTGGCGCGCTCTGTTGGACTCGGCCAAAATCGTCTAGACGGTTAAGCGCCAATCAAGAAGAAGAAGAACAAAGAGGGCATAAAGAAAATAATCAAAACAAATTGAAATTTTAAAACTGAATTAAAAAAAAAATATATAAAAATACCTTTTTCTCCTTTTGATACTTTGTTTTCACAAGTATTTATGTGTATTATATTGTGGTTTTTAGCTGTGCATATTTGCGCGAGTACAAATTACACTGTTCTACAGCCAAAAAATACTCTAAACGCGACCATCCTATCTGTATGTAAAAGCGGTCGCTGATTCCGCAAACTGTGTTAAAGAGACATACAGGATTAAGTGGAGCCATTGGCCAAATAACGGTAAATTGCCGATATCTCAAAAACTTTCCCATAGAATTAAAAATGAACCCGATTTTCGGATTCAGCGACCGATTTTACATATAGATAGGATAGTCACGTCCAAATTACAGACAAAAAATTTCATTTTGTGATCCAGTGTTATTGACATTTTTCAGGGAGAACTCGAGTGCGGATTGGCGACATTTTCTTGAATGTTTCTTTTGTGGTCAGCGTATTTTACATATATTCGATTACAACTAAATTTTACAGTCTTACTTCTTAGATTACCATAAAGTCACAAACAAAATTTCGCTAAAATCGAAGTGCTTTTATTTTTTCCACCCACTAGTGTAGGGGGCGTGGCAGTTGTCCAATTGACACCACATTTAATTTTTCCTCTTTCTACAATGAAGCAAGAGCCTATAATGAAACATGCTAACTATTTTTTCCCATTGCGACGCCTCAAAAACACAAAGCGCAGCAAACAGTCACTTGGCTTATCATTGTGGTGCACAGAAAACATTAACAAATATTCATAAAAACATAAAAACATACAAACAAAACAAACAGAATAATTAGAAAAGTATTAAATAAGTAAGTATGTGGTACATATCAGACCTGGGCACCCTCAATTATATTTACATTTATCAAATTTCAGCTCCTTTTGGGCTGAAAAACAAAAAGAAAACAAACAAAAAAAAACGATTTTATTACAAATTGCTACGCTTCCATTACAATTGCTTGTTATATGTAATTGTAAGTACCTAATTAAAAAAAAATTTAACTGAGGTTGCCCAGATCTGGTATGTACATACATATGCACTTGCTTATCTTTCCAGCGCTACGCGACGAGTTCAATGACTACTATTTGGCGTGCGCAGCTGAGCTGAGCTGCTTTTGTGCTGCATTAACCGCATTTCCATTCGCGTTCGCATTTGCTTTTTCCCCTCGTTAATGATAACTCATAAATCCCCCGCCATTTACGCAGTGAGCATGCTATTATAATCGCACAGCAGCATAAATGGCGTTTAACGGTTGCACTGGTAAATGTTAGTGAACGCGCTTTTAAGTTTCTCTCATTGTTAGAATAGAGTTTTATGTTAAATATAATTTTTTTAATAAATGTATTTTTTTGCAGTTCCTGATCTGATTATTTTAGTCAAAAATGTATATTGAATCGGAGTAAGCACTTAAATATTTCTTTTTGTTGTTTGAACCTAAACATTACACATAAACATAAATAGAAAAAACACAAATTTTTTCATTAATTTGCTTTTTTGTTTAGGATACAATCACACATTCTCTAGTTCCTATAAATAGTTTCCTATTCTAATTGCCAAAATTTAGTGTCTCTTAAAAAACCATCCGCTACAATATTGATTTTGTGACTTCCAATTATTTATTGGTGTCTGTTTATTGAATTTATAGCTGCATACATACATGTTCACATAAGCGTACAATCATCCCATTAAACACTGAAAATAAAATTCTCAAACGTTTGAGATGATATTGTTTCTCGATTTGAGAACAACCTACGAAACATTTGAGAAAAACTTGTTTCACGAATTTTAACATGTCCAGGTTTGAAAAAACGAAGAAATTGTATGTGTTTGTAGGTAAATGTCAGTCAGCCTTCGTTGTTCTACTCGAACAGTCGAACAGTGTTGCCAGGTCATGAAGAAAAACGAGGCTAGATTGGCAAAAAAAAAAAGTTAGAAAAGGCTGAAACTAAAAAAAAAGAAGCTAAAAAGAAGTCAGCATTTTTTTTAAGAAATTCATTCAAATTTTATTTATTTAAGTTTTGTTCATTTGCATATAAAAACTATAAACATTACTTAAAGGAACTATTCATGTTTGAACACATATCAGGCACATTTTCTTGACTAGTACATGACTTTGTTTTTTAAATAAATACTTATACATAGAACAAAAATCACTCCAAACTAGTTAATTAAATAATATCATCTTCGTCTGATGAACCAGAAGAGCTTGAGGTTTCGTATAAATTTCGCGCATTTACCATAGAGGTGAGATCATCAGAAATTTCAAAATCATCACAGCATTTGGATACGCGTTTTAATGAACATCTAATATTAAGCAGCGAATGAAGCATTTTGGTTTTTAATCTGTTCCTTAGCTTAGTTTTTAAAATGTTCATGGCACTAAAAATTCGTTCAACCTCTGCATTACTGAGTGGTAATACCAAAAAACTAAATACAAATTCGACAAGTTCCAAAAAAGGGGTTTCGTTTAATGCGTTTTTATATTCGCGGACTTCCGCCCAAAATTCAATGGTAGAGACACTTGTCCACTGTACGGTTATTAGCTTTCGCCACTGTAGCTCTATTAATGCTATTTGACTTGAAGTATAACGAGACTTCTCTTCTTCAAAATGAGCAAATATATCTCGCTTTGTTACTTTGAAAGAATTTTCAACAGAGAAAAAATTTATCTTCTCTAAAGAGTTCATATTATCAGGTAGGCGTTGTCGTAGCTGGTTTACCAACAAATTACAAATTAGTACAAGTAACATTTTGAGTAAAAAAGGCTAGAAAAAAGCCACGAAGCTAAACCGAAAATTATGAGGCTAAAGGACAAAAAAAAGGCTAAATCTAGCCTCGAAAAGGCTAACCTGGCAACACTGCAGTCGAACAGTCGCACGCACGGGTAAATGAAAAACATCACACACATTTTAACTAGTGTAGCGCTCTTCGGTATGCGCTCGCAACACGAACTCTCACTATTCCTCAATCTATCTATTGATTCCGCTGTGGTGCAGTGGGTAGAGTGCTCGCCTGCTATGCCAGAGGTCTCGGGTTCAAACCACGGTCCGAGCCAAACACCAAAACAATTTTTCTAATTAGCAAAAATCCAATTATTGGGTTTTTTTAAGAGCAGCGGTCACCTCTCGGCAGTGGGCGGCATACCCTCCGAGAGTATTTCTGCCATGAAAAAGCTTCTCACAAAAAATGCATTCGCCGTTCGGAGCCGGCATAAAACTGTAGGTCCACCCAATTAGTAGGAAAAACAAAAAGGAGCACACCTCGAATTGGGAGAGAAGCTCGGCCATAAAACTCGTCAGAGTTATAATAGCGCCATTGTATTATTATTATTATCTATTGATTCCATTCCATTTCGTACCACCTTTGAAATGGGTTTGAGAAAATTGAATTTCTCAAATTGAGAATCAGCCCAAATTACCATACTAAAAATATTCCTTTTTATTTGAGAACGCTATGAAGCGAAATTTGAGGTGCTAACGTTTGGAGTTTGAGAATAGGGTTACTTTTCAAATAGACCTCAAGCTGAAAATGAAAAAAAATTTTTATTGGTATGCTTTTGGTTGTTATCTCTGAAATCATAAATATTTTGTAATTTGTTGCCCCAATTTAATTGCCGCCACAAACAGCAAACAAGTATGTAAGTATTTAAGTACTTGTAAGCGGGCCGATGATAAATTGGAAGACTGCAGCAGTGGGAAGCTAAATTACTGTCTGATCAGTAATATGTTTGTTCGTCTGGCTGTTTGTTCTGTACACTTGTTTGGCTATCAGTTGCTTCTTCACCAATTGCTTGTTTATTTATTTGTATTTATTGACTGCGTAGTTTCTGAGTTTGCTTTGTGATTTACTCATATTTGTCTTCGTGTCTTGGGGACTTGCCCTGCAAAAATCATTGGATTATATGGTCCATTTGTGGTAGGTTGGAGTACTTTCAAAGTGATCATTAACATAGGATTAATTTGATTGTTATGTGGGACTGGAGTATATACTCCATTGCAATGACATGCAATGTTCATTGGACCATATTTTTTGTATGAAATGTAGCAGGTTATGGAGTACTCGGTTGGTCCATAGCGAGCACTCCATGGATGAGCGATTGGAGTGCTCGGAATTTTTGCAGGGTAGCTTCTTCATGGCTCAACATTTACTGCATTCAGCATTAGGTATTTGTCTACTCACATATGTACATATGTTTCCTATGTTTTCGTATGTATGTATATCTGTATCTCGTTCGAAAAGAAATGCTAATGGCACTTACATTTGAAATCCAATAAAAATAACATCACACGCTCCTCAATACAGAGTATGTACATATGTACATATATCGTCGTACCATACGAAAACTAGCATGTTCAAAGCTTAGTACAAAGAATTCTTCGTAAGAAAATTTGAAAGTGCTAGTCCTCGTATGGTACGACGATATGTACACCCCAGTGCAAAAATGCGTTATATTATTTTCTAGCGCAAAAACGAACTTTCGTACAAATAAAAGACGCGAAAACTCGAAGCACAAAAACATGCCGGCAAAGCTTTTTAGTTCGTTTTTGCCCTTTTATCTTAGGAGAATAGGAAATAATATAACGCATTTTTGCACTGGGGTGTACATATGTAAGCTTTTCAATACTAACATTTACTAAAAACTAACCTTTGAAAAATGCAAGAGTTCAGCCCCAGATACAGTTCAATAGCAACAACAAAGAAGCACGTCACAACCCTGTGTTGCATTTGAAATTTACTAAAACTTCGAGAAGCATTCAGACTGACAGATTTTTATTCTCCCTATGCAGTTTATTTTGAAATCAGATTTTAATGAATTTTTCCAAGTACATGCTTATAGGCAAACGTACGAACATATGTACATACATACATACATATGCAGTTTTTTAAAGTGATATCCCGCCCGCAGCGAGCTGATGTACAATATTTGCTATGCACTTGAAAACGCTCAACATTTGTTTGTGCAACATCCAGCTGGTTGCATGTACCACCAAATCATATGCAACATTTACTTACTGCACTGCAAAGCGATTTTTGGCGCGGCATTTTAAAGTACGCAATTCAAGCGGACGTATGTTGCCCAATGACGAGTTTCGTTGCTGCTACATGCGTTTCTGTCCTTCCCACGCCCTCCCCAATATTTATGCACATATTTTCTACCACCCAGCTCGCAGGGCTTTGTAATCTGGCTCAAGGACATTCGTAAACTTTGTTTGTGTTTCTTTTTCATTTTCTCTAGCGGTTTCGTTTTGTTGCCATTGTAAATATGTATGTACATTTTTCAAAAGGATGGCGGCATTGAACTGTTGATTGCAATAACAATCGCGTTGATGATGATGACATTGTTGTTAACTTCGGAAAAGTGTTAATAATTACATGCAAATTGCTATTGAGAAGTACCTAATCTGAAGTTGTGTGTAAACAAATGTAAACAAATTAGAGATTTTAAATTATGCGGAAATATAATTTTGGTGTTTCAACCTAAAAATGGGTTAGACATTCAGAAGAAAAAAACCAAATGGAAATTAAAAAAATTCTCTCTTGGGCAATTTTTTGTTGTTAGGATTATTGCTGAGACTAGAGGTGGGAAACTATCGATGGCAATATCGATAGTATCGATATTTTATTTTTTTTTGAACACTATCGAAGACCATCGATGGCTTCTTCAAAACTATCAAAAACTAAGTATCGATATTAATGTGTACTATCGATAGTTTTACAAGTTTTTCATATTGCACATTACTATTTCAGATTCTGTTATGGTTTTATATTCGTCTATGTACAAAATTATAGAAACGACATTATAGAAGGCTTTGAAGATTTTTTTGTTTGGACTTAAAACTTTCACTTCCGTGTACTAAAATATACTGGACTGAATGTAAAAGATTGAGATTTTGATGTTTTCTTGAATTTTTCAAATTTTCAGCGATAGTTCTATCGATAGTACTATCGATGGTTAATTTTTTTGTAGACTATCGAAGGCTATCCAGAGTTTTTTTTAAAACTATCAAAAACTATCGATTGTGGCACTATCGATGGTTTCCCACCTCTAGTTGAGACTAAATATTATAATTGCTGGAAGTAGGCTTGGCAGAAAAACACATTTTAAATTTAAGCAAGAAAGGCGAATGTAGGTACAATGAAAAGTTCCGTTGTCTTTTAATCAATAGGTAGGTACATAGGTACATACATTATGCATATTTCGCTACTTTAGATACGCTTTCGCAATTTTCATATGAAATTTAACTTCGCTTAAAATGCACTTAAGCATTAAAGCTTTCAAAATAAGGAAAAAATACGCACATAACGGCTGCGTGTGCACGTGGAATGGGCGTGAATTTATTTCGCAATACGTAAATTGAAAAATAGGCAAATGTGTATGTACTAGTAGAGGGACTTTTTCGAATAAAACACATACGTACATACATACTTATGCATACGCAAAAATAAAGTGGAGCAAAATCAAACCGGCAATGCGTCATAATTCGCAGCGCCGCAGCAGGAGGCAACCAAATAGTAAAATTGTCTAAACAAGAACATGATGAAAAATACCCAAACTGCATGTGTACGAGCAGCAACAGCAACAACAACGACAAACACATTAAATTGAAACCGAAGGTAATCTATGCACATACATATGTATGTATGTATGTTGCGGGCCAATTGATTGCTGTTTCCCTGCCACTCCAACACTGCAAGTCACATTTGATTTAACAAGTCGCTGGTTGGTGGCACAGCCGCGCTCTAAAATTAAATGAACATTGTAAATACATACTAGTTCATTTGTATGCATAAATTTCAAAAAAAAAGTACATCAAATTTATGTATGGATGTATGTATATATGTATATGTACATAAATGTATGTACTTGGCGTGCATTTTGCTTTTCGTGCACATTTATCTTGCAAGTTGCCTTTGATTTTCGTCGTAGTTGTGGTGTGTGTGGCGGAAGCAGCCAATTAACTTCATATCTTTCTGGTCGTTTTTGAAAAGTTCAAGCATTTTTACTTATAATAAGCAAGTTTGTTTTGCAATTGCCTCTGGCAAGGCTTTTTGTTGTAGCACACATATTTTTAGTAAACGTAATTTCGCAAAAGTCGATGGATGGCTGAGCTTAGCAATACATATGTATTAAGAATTTAGCATCCTGCAGAGCAACAAACAAAACAACAACTACGGTCTCATACAGAGTTTTGATAAGTACATGAAGGAGAGAAATGTGCTGGTATTTACTTCGACTGATAAGATTTCCTTCATAATAACCATAGATGGGCACTTTTAAGTACCAGTAGTAATTCATTATTTTTACCCTTTTTATTGCTTACTTAAATTTTTTTACAGTAATAAGTAACGCGTTACTTATTACTTAAAATTTTTTACAGTATTAAGTATCGCTTTACTTATTACTTAAAATTTTTTTACAGTATTAAGTACCGCGTTACTTATTACTGTAAAAATTTTACAGTAATAAGTAGTCTTTACTTACTACTGTAAAAAGTTTACAGTATTTAAGTATTATTTACTGTTTACTGTAAGACTACTGAAGTAGCGAGGATACAGTAGTCTAAGAATTGGCATACACACACACGCACATTGATGAGCACAAGCGCATGCGCTAACGAGCATATGAGGTATGATGTCCAATAAACATAATAGAAAAAAATCTCGAACGTTGAAAAAACGTTTATACACATTTCTAATTCCAGAGCATTTTGAAATTCACAATTAAACGTACCTATTCTCAATTTTTTCTCAAATATACCAAGGTAAGTACCCAGGTATGTATAAATTAAGGATATAAAAATAAAAACTATATTTTTACCACAATGCTCAGTAAAACGTCGGGAAGCAAAAATTTACTTAATTTTTGATGTGTAAACATCTTTGCTGTAGCTACGAGTGATTTCGAAAAACAGGTAAAGTTTACGCGTAAACCGTAAATGATCTTTGTGTTAGTGCACTGCTGTGTCCATGTGAATCGCTTGGCATTGTCAGTGGTAGGTAGGTAGATAGACATGTACTGACAAATGCTTGCATGCATAGCCGTGCAAATGCAAACATCAACAACAACAGCAACGAAGCGAAGTGAAGTTGTTGTTGTTCTTGTTTTCTGCAACAATTCGACAAATAGGCAAAATTAAAAGGACCAACCTGTTTGAACATGTATGCAAATGTATGGATATGCATACCTACATCTACCTATCTAATTTTCTGTGCAATATTGGTATCAAATGAAAGGTTTTGAGCAGGACTTCGATATGAAGCTCTTTTTATTGTGACCCCTAGGCCGGGTCTCCAGATAAGTATGGGTCAAAAGGAGCACCCGGATGATCCTTGAATGTTTCTGAGCAAAATTGGCATCAAATGAAAGATCTTGAGCAGGCCTTCTTCAGGGAGCTCTATTCTTCATGGTTCCTAGGTCGGGTCCGGAGATATGGGTCAATACGAGGACCCGGATGATCTTGCATGTTTCTGAGCATTATTGGTGTCAAATGAAAGCTTCTGAGCGGGGATTCTACGCGGAGCTCTACTCTTTATGATTCCTATGTCGGGTCCCGAGATATGGGGCAATACGAGGACCAGGATGTCCTTGAATGTTTCTGAGCAATATTGATATCAAACGAAAGGCCTTGAGCATGGATTCTACAGGGAGCCCTATTCTTTATGATTCCTAGGTCGGGTCCCGAGATATGAGTCAAAACGAGGACCCGGATGATCCTTGAATGTTTCTGAGCAATATTGGTATCAAAGGTGTTCAACAGGGCTTCTACATGGAGCTCTATTCTTTATGATGTCTAAGTCGGGTCCCGAGATATGGGTCAAAACGAGGACCCGGATGATCCTTGAATGTTTCTGAGCAATACAAAACAAAACAACATAAAAAATCAAAAGTCAAAAACCAAAAACCAAAACAAACAAAAACAACAAAATAGTAGCAGTCACAATGACAACAAAAAATTACAAAAACGATAGTCGCCTTTTAATCCATAGCAAACCAGGAAAAAAGGAATAAAGAAAAGGGAATAAATATCCGATTTCTAAACTGTTTACACATCAGTTCATGAATACCCGTTATTCACGCTTTAATTTTTTTTTATAAAATCTTAACCTAGAATACAATTAAGATATTTGTTGCCACTGCTTCTAATAACATTTGGATGAAAAGCAATTTTATTTTTTCAATTGATTTTTAAGTAAATGTTTGCTTCCCGACGTTTTACCGAGCATTGTGGTAAAAATATAGTTTTTATTTTTATATCCTTAATTTATACATACCTGGGTACTTACCTTGGTATATTTGAGAAAAAATTGAGAATGGGTACGTTTAATTGTGAATTTCAAAATGCCCTGGAATTATAAATGCGTATAAACGTTTTTTCAACGTTTGAGATTTTTTTCTATTATGTTTATTGGGCATCATACCTCATATGCTCGTTAGCGCATGCGCTTGTGCTCATCAATGTGCGTGTGTGTGTATGCCAATTCTTAGACTACTGTATCCTCGCTACTTCAGTAGTCTTACAGTAAACAGTAAATAATACTTAAATACTGTAAACTTTTTACAGTAGTAAGTAAAGACTACTTATTACTGTAAAATTTTTACAGTAATAAGTAACGCGGTACTTAATACTGTAAAAAATTTTAAGTAATAAGTAAAGCGATACTTAATACTGTAAAAAATTTTAAGTAATAAGTAACGCGTTACTTATTACTGTAAAAAATTTTAATTAAGCAATATTCTTTTACTGCTTACTGTTTGCTTTACTGAATTACAATTTTACTTCAGTATGCCCATCTATGATAATAACATATGAATTGATGAGTTCAATTGCCTTGTTTCAAAAAAATTTCAATTAATCTTGTGCTTAAATATTCACTAAGTTGCTTGGAAACGAAATTAATTGTACCAGCTTGTGTCTTATACTTACTGCTACGCGTATGCTTAGATTCTATCGGAACTGCCGAACAACAAGTGAATTGAAATGTGGAAAAAATGTTCTTAAAACAAATGATCATATGAAGGCGCTTATGACTAAACTAGTCGCATCTGATTAGCATCTACTTCACAAAAACTTATAAAATTTCCCAGACTAATTTTCACTTGAAGATTAAGGACAGCAATTAATTGTTTTAAGAGCTCGAAATTCGAGAAATTAAATATCGGTGCAAATTAGATTTAAAATAGATGAAAGTTCTTTCGAGTCAGTCTAATTTTGAATATTAAATGTCCGAAAGTTACATCATGCTAATAAAACATATTGCTTTTTATATTCATTCCAGCAAAACAACACACAAATCTTGCCTAAAACAAGCCAAATACTAATCCTTATGATTAGAAATTAGCGCGGCCTCAGCAGCTAACTAAGTAGGTAATATCAATTTGATGAAAATGTGTATAGCACAAAGGTCTCTGCTGAGCTACTTAAAGGAATTACATAAATTATTTTTATCGAATTAACACAAAATAATTTATGACAAAAGTGCAAAAGAGCTAAGTAATTTTATTAACAAATTACGCAAATTGAAATAGAGAAATATCAAATAAATTTAATTTATAATTAGATTATAATTTACAGCCAGCCAATCAGTGTGCTGACAGCAAGCGTAAAAAATAGAAAAGCACAAAATTTGTATTTTTAATGTAAACGCACAAAAATTTTTAAATACAAAAGTACAGCGTAAAGTATTTGAAGATCGCCGCCCACGTGAAGCAAAAGTATTTGGAAGATGGCCGAAAAATGCTCATGCTCATGTGTTACAGTTACGCAAACAAAAAGAGCAGCCACTCACCATAGACATTTATGTTATTTTGGGACTTATGTTTGATGATGTAGGTTTTTGCACTAAATAATTTTTGCTGAGAGATTTCCATCATTTTTTTCGCTCGCCACTGTCAATTGTTTCGTTCGTCAGCAGTTGCTGATTGTCCACATTTGTCAAGCTATTTAAAATTTATTTACTAGATTGCTTCTTTTTCTGTTTTCATACTCACTAAAAATTTTATGTTTTCGCTGTTGACCTGAAAAAAATCATTTTCGTTGTCGTTAAGAGCTCATTAACACAGTGAAGCTATGCAGATGTGTAGACGAAGAAAATATTAAGTATATAATAGAAAGTTAAAAGGTAATAAAAATATATGTACGTAAATACATATATATTATGTGAATACCTACTAGGTATTCACATAATATACATATATGTATGTATATCAGATATCTGTATTAACATCAGTGCTTTTTTCCTATACACTATAAAGTGCATACTTTGATGAGCATCAATTGGAAAAAATGACCAAGGTCTTTCGAGAAGCACACTTTAAAAATTACCGAACACATTTGTAGCGGATTGAGTTTTGCTAATTATTATATTAAAATTTAATGTATAGAATTGCATGATTCACAACTTTATTATATAAATATTTATTCTAAAATAAAATAAGTAGAACACATACATTATTGTACAATGGTTTTATTTATGTAGATATACATACATATGTATATTTTTATGGACTTCAACAAAACTTAAAAAAAGGAATTTCAACATGGCACTAGATTATCCCAACACACACTGATGCCAGATATCGATTTGAGAATGGCTCGAAAAGTAGACTTTTTTCCTATATCTAACGTTAGTGGGCGACTCGAGAAACTGTCGGGAATCATAGCGTTTTCAAACAAAATTGTAAATAGTTCTCAATTTGAGAAAATTACACTCAAAAAAAAAAATTTCTCTCGATCAAAGACATAATTTTCCTTATTTTGAACACGCCTCCCAATACAAAATTTTCTTTGTTTTGTGTAAATTTTCTCAAAAATGTGGAAAAAACATAAAAAAACATTCAAACAAATTCGTTGCCATGGGGATTTGTATGGGAATTTAATTTCTCAAAATTATAGAAATCAAGTCTTCAAAACAAGGAAAGTTGGGAATGGAATGGCGCTTAAAGAATTTTGCATTATTTTAATGTATGAATTTTTTTAAAACAAGTATATGAAACCATGGTAACGCATGTAACAACAATATTTTATAAACCTTTTAACATGTTTTAAGGAAAATTTACTCAAAACAAAGAAAGTAGTGTTCAAAATAGGTAAACAATTTCTTTGACCCCTCCATATATTTTTTTTCTCTCAGTGTACAATTCTCGAATCTAAATTTGCATTTCTTTCATAGATATTAAGATTGGGCTCTTTCTCTAATCAGTTTCCAATCGAAATCTGTTGTAGTTTTCTAACCACTCTCTCGATTAGAGTATAGTTAGAGAATCACACTAGTTATCTATATAATTAAGTCTCAACAAATTCTCTAACGTTAGGGACTGTGTTTGTTGGGATTTATACTGTGATATATGTAAATACGTATGTAGCATTAATTCAACGCCCACAAGCGGGTATCTGCCAGCTCTACTTATGTACTTACTTGTACACCTACAATCATATGTATGTATGTACATACATATTTCACGCACGCCTCTTCGTCTTTTATATCCATGACGGTAGGGTAAAATTAAACGAAGAGCACAAAAAAGCGAACAAAATATAGTATAGGAATAAAATTCACATTTAAAGCACAAAATACGCCTGAAACGAGAGGCTGAATGCTTATTGAAATTGTGCATTGCGTACCGAAGAGCAGCGGAGGAGATCGCGTGCCACAATTTTGCTTGCCGCAGGCCGCACATCATGCAAACAGAAGAGGGGCAAAGCGCTATAGCATGGCGCTTTGTATGTGTGTATAGTAGCATAGATAAATAAGTAGTAAATAATTACTATTAAAGTTTGTAGTGCAATTTAATTTCTGCAATATAATAACTTGCATATCAACATACATAAAAGCCATTAAGCACGAATGTGAATGCAGAGGAGAATATGCATAATATGTACTATATAAATATGTGTGTAAATAGGTAGGTACTTACTTATGTACATACATATATTATACATTATTTTAATTTCTGAGAGGAATAAAAGTAGGACAGGGCAGGCTGAAAAAAACATGATTATCCGACAACTTATGAATGTATAAAAAATGTAGAGAAAAGCAATTAAAATACAATCAAACTGAAAGTTAAATTCAATTTCTCGTATCCGCTGCCAAAAGCGCGAATATTTACATATGTAAGTACAGTATGTAGATATGTACCTACATACATATGTATATAGGTATGTACTATGCCTTTGGGTTGAATAAGTAGGTTGTGCATAAATATTTATTTATGATTCCATGCATATAAAACATACATATTTACAATTCTTTGCATTTGTTTGTTTTTATAAGAATGTATGTAAAAACTATTAAATACATTCCTAATTATAATATAATTAATTAATTTATGAATTCATACATATAAACCCATCAAAAAATCTAAGCCTTGTTTAAGAATTAAAACAGCAGATTTAAAGCCTTAGGAAATAAGGACTGGAAATTTTAAGGGTAGCAAATTTGTATGGCGTAGGCCTAATATAAGGCTTATTTTTTCCTATGTTGATGTCATCAGGCCATAAGGAATACACTCTGAAAGCACACCTTATTCCGGAGATTTATCCGCCATGCGAAATAAGGCCTAGATAAGTATTAGAGAGTTACGAGCAGACAGAGTAAGTGCATAACAGAAGCAGCGCTGCTAGCGTACTCCTTCATAGACCTGATTTGTCAACAATAAGCAAAACTTTTTTGCAGGGAAGTTAATTTTACATACATATATTTTCTTCATTTAAAAACTGCTTAATAGTTCTTTTAATTCTCTGTAAGACGATATAAAGATCATCCAATTAATTTAATACGATATATGTGCTATTGGGCTTGAAATAAATGCCTATGGTGAAATTTTAACCTTGGTTGCACAAAACTGCAATATCTGATGCAGATACGTGGAAATCGTATATGAGAAAATTTTTCACCTATTCATTTTGAATGAAAGTGTTTATGTTGCTTTTTCACGCAGAATGACTATTTTCGGAGTTATAAAAAAATAAAAGTGAAAACCCATATATCTGAACAATCAGCTGAATGGCAGCTATTTGTTATAGTGACCCAATCTCGATGATTTTCAGGGAATAGATTAAGGCCAATACGAGTACAAATTCTCCAAAGTTACATGTCCTTAGCTGTTTAAATAGCGAAGTTATACCCAAAAATTTCCATATCTGAAAAATCGGTTGTATGGCAGCTATTTGTTATAGTGATCCGATTTAAATTATTTTCAGAAATAGTTAAGGTAATACTAAAATATTATCACGCGCAAAGTTTTGGACATCTATCTCATAAACTGACTGAGTTATTAACAAAAAAGTCCAAATTGACGGTGATTTTTAAATACCGTTATATCGAAAACCGGAGCAAATTTGGGAAAACAATTTAATGCAACCTATTGTTGTTTCCCGCCCACCGTGCACAGCTAGCGCGTATCTCAGCTCTAAATTTTTCTGAGTATTAACATATAGATATGTAGGAATAAGAGTTGGATCATTAGGTTAAAATATTTACATAAACTAGCAAAATATTTGAACTTAAAACAACACCATAAAAAAACTGCAGGTACATCAAAATCGTATATTAAAGAAATATTGCTTTGTTTATTCTGAATGAATCATATCATAAGGAATTTTTACGTAGAGTTAACATTTTAGGATTTATACGCAAATTAAAGTGGGTACTTTTTATGTTATTTTATATTTCAGTGGTTATCCTTTAGGTCCTGTTCACATTGGATTTTCCACTACAGGTGTCCTGTTTTCTTTTTAATACCTTTTTTTGTATCCTTTAGCTACCAGATAATGTATTGAAATCGGAAAAATTTGGACTTTGGCGAATTTTTGATTTCGTTAATATTTGATCCTTTCAAAAAAAAAAAAAAAAAAAAAAAAATGTGGATATCCTTGAAAAAGCAGCAGCTCGGATTTTAATTTCAACGGATGTTTCATCTATAAACATCACATAACACAGCCCCACTTTCCTTTTTTGTCGAGATTTTCATGCAACCTATCGTCGCTTCCTGCCCACCGTGTGTAGGTCCACCCAATTAGGAGGAAAAACAAAAAGGAGCACACATCGAAT
Organism: Urophora cardui; assembly: GCA_960531455.1. NCBI lineage: Eukaryota > Metazoa > Arthropoda > Insecta > Diptera > Tephritidae > Urophora > Urophora cardui. The sequence continues at coordinate 89,957,888 of OY482671.1, read as the reverse complement.
TGGGAGAGAAGCTCGGCCATAAAACTCGACAGAGTTTTAATAGCGCTATTGTATTATATACCTATGTATTATTACTTTGTAGGTAGTCCGGTTTACTGCGGAAGTGCTGTTTTTTTATTATTTTGTTTTCTATTCAATGGTAATTTTTCGATAGATAATATTTCGGATATTTATCACATTGATGTCGTAAGTTCGTGAATAAATAGACCTAAGACAGCGTGGGCGCTATGGTTTTATAAAGGAATCGCTAATCCACTTACAGACATACATACATACATAGATAGATAAGGAGTTCAAGCTGAAATTCGATGCATTTTTTCTGATTATCTAAAGTACATACATACATAGGTATGCATTTGGAAAAATGTTTTTGTGTAAATTTTTTCCCGACGCTCTAACGAATGCCTGCACCTTTTTATATGTATAAATAGGTAATCATTATTTAAACAATCAATAAACATTTATATTTCCATTACATACAATTGTAATTGCTATTAATATAATAATAATTTTGTTTGCTTCGAAAAGGCAAAAAGTAAACTAAAAACGATATGCATACATACATATGTATGTGTGTATGTAAACAACAACAATGAATGCAGATTACGCCGAGCAATGACAACGTGCTTTTCATGTACAGCAGCCACTTGGTATTGGAACCCGAGACCCCTGATTCGGCAGGCGAGCACTCTACCCACTCCACCACAAAATTAATTGTATATCAAAAAATTATCATACAATCGGTACTTACCTACATACATATGTACATATCTATCTATCGGTAGTGATATCGTTTCATTGTTTGCTTTATTCCTTCTTCATGTTATCTATCTATAGGTACTTACCTACTTATTTACATAACGGCAAGCATATCATAAAAAATGCTTATCAGAAACATTGGAACGCTGGTCTTGCTAGTGCTTAATTAAGTATTATGAGTTGTGTATATTTGTACTTAAAGAACTAGACAAACGGTTAAAGTTGAAATTGAACAGACCGAAGGAATTTCTGAAATTGCCCAACAGTCAGGCAACGAAAGCACGCATTACACCTTTTGGGCTGATATCTCAATTTTTCAGCTCGTATGGTGCTACCCAGGCATGATTCTGCTCAGCATTTATCCAGTCTCTAAGCAAATTTTCTTGTGCCGGAATCATCTAGCCCTAAAACAGTTTGGCAGTTCATTCAATTAATTGCTATATACAATCTTAGGAACTTTCCCAGAGAGTACTGATATATTAACCCAGCATTCACGCACATTTATGAAATTATTATGAAGACATACTTGGTGTGAATTAGTTTGGCTCCATATGACTGAGTAAATACTTTTACTACTCCTCCTCTTGCCAGGTGCGCCGACCTCTTAATAGAACTCCAACAGTCAATATGTACATACCTAAATATGTATGTATTATTTATTTATTTACTTTTAGTATTTGAATAAGCAATATCTACCCAACGTGTTTAGTCACAAATGGCGCGCATGTACCATCAGCAGCGTAACTATGGCCATGGCTTTGTATGATTATTACCATCGGTTTGATTGTCATAATGCGAAGCATAAAATTATATTCAAATACGTATGTACGTGTCTTGAATTGTCGATTAGGGATAGGACTGGCTGGGTTAAATACCCATTGTTCTCGCAACTTGGAGGTGAATAGAGTATACTTTATTGGTATTCCAGTAGCAAAAAGCGAAATGCTCGAATGGGCTGTGCGTTGCAGTCTTTATATGTATGTAATTTCATAAATATTATTATTATGATTATTAGTAAATATTGTTAACGACCAATAGTGGCATTCGCATTCGTCTTAACTTAATTATTAGTTTTTTTTTTCTGTTTTGTCAGCGAATAAAATCTAGTTACCTCTACTAAAAGACATTGAAGTCATTTCTTGCAATGGAAATTTCATAATGGTATTCGCAAGTGAATAAAATAAATTTATATGGGCATATGTATGTATGTATGTATATGGGAATATGTAGATATTATAATAAGGAAAAATCGCGTGACAAGAAAAGGCATACAACATATGTATGTACATGCATATCATAGATGGGCATTTTCAACTATAAATAGTAATGCATTACCAGTATTCTTTGTCTTTGACTATCTACCGGAAATTTTTGAAAACTCAGTTTGAACTCGAATATTTTGCAACATAAAGTAATATTTTAATAGCTATTGCAATTTCATGAGCATTCTGTAAGCTTTACTGCACTTGCTTTTTACTGCATTACTGAGTTTACTGCAGTATGCCCATCTATGATGCATATGTATGTAATTAAGTGGGTACATATGTATGTATGGACTTGCATGGGTCTGCGCATCTTCATCAATGTTCTTAAATACCTACCAGTTAACTAAAAGAAATGCCTACGTGATCATATTTGAAGAGAATTTTTTACGCCAAAAGGCTGGCATCAAAATATGAAAACGGAAAACGAAATCAAGTTTCCTCTACAACCAACGGATTGGAGGAACAATTTCTATGAGCTTGCTCTTTAACTATGTACATATGTACAAGGCCGTATTTAGGGGGGGGGGGGGGGGGGGTTGGGTGTTTGACCCCCCCACGAAATTCTGGCAGATAAATTTTACTTCTATCATATTCAAAGCTATATGTTGAAAACACTAGTTTACGAATAATTAATTTGAGAAAATACCAAGAATTTCAGGTATAGGGGAGGGCTGGTATGAACCTGCTGATATCACAACCATTTTCTTATGGTTAGGGTTTTGAGATAACGTAATTTTGAGTTTTTTTTGGTTACAACTTCAATCAAAAATTCTTTTCGCTGAAGTTACAAATACCCGCAAACCGTATCTACTCCGTTCGAAAGATAATTAAAGTACGCTTCTAACCACCGCTTCTACCACTTATAAATTAAATTATGTTACATTTCTAAAATTTTAGAATATTTCCTTATAACTTCATAAAGTTATGGCTGAAAATTCATTACTCGGGTTATATTAGTTTCTGAATTATAACATTTTGTGTGTTTTTCGAAAGATCCCATATAAGGGATGTGTGAGTTGTTATAGTCCGATTTCACCTACATATTTTCAATACTAACTTTGGAAAGTCACCATTTTTTGATTTTTTGCGATTATTGAAAAAAATTGGTTTTTATTGGGGTTTTTATAAGAAGTTGTAAAAATCAGGAAAGTTTTATTCTTTTTAAAATTATTCTGTTTTATTGCAAACATTTTAAGCGTAATATTAAAAAGATGCGATAAATACTTTATTTTTGGCGATTTTTTTCAAGTGAAACAAAAAGGATGTTTTATGGTCGAAAAACTCGGTTAGGTGACCCAACTATATGAAAACGACTTCACAGATAAAAGGACATTAGGAGGAAATATAAAGCTTCCCAAGCACTGTTTGCCAGCATAACACTAACAGTCTCAAAAATAAGCTATTGCTGTTTTGCGAAAGTTATCATAATTTTTTGAGAACTTTTGAATTTCGATTTCCTTTGAAAATATCTTAAGTCGAAGCGCAGAACAGTCAAATATATTTGTTTGTTTTTTGTGCTGTTGCTTTACTGTGTAATTTCAAACAGATCAGTCGACAGTAAAACACAGATAAACAGAATTTTAGTTTTAAGTGCGACTTTTTGAAATTGGTTTTTTTTGTACATTACAATTTCGATTGTGTTCCCATAAATTAAAAAAAAAAAAAAAAAACAATAACAACAGTGCTGTAAAAACTCGAAATTATGTTTGCCCTTTGCTGTGCTGTACAAATTTCCACAATACAGCAACAGTCGACTATAATTTTTTGAAACTTAAGGCTGCGCAGATGCAGTACAGTACAACTTGTTATTTTTTATACTTCTGCTGCGCTGTTAATTTATTAATTTTCAAATGAAAATGAAATTCAATGGAAATGAAAAAAAAAGTTGAAAATAATTTCAAACCCTGCTCAAAAGCAAGGCTGCTCAACGAAATGAACAAAATAATTTTGTTTCAAAAAATATCAATAAAAAATATCCAAAAATTATTTTGTTTTGCTAATTATCAGAAACAAAATTTTTTCGTTTCAAAAATTATCAATAAATCTTTAATCAGAATAATTTTGTTTCGTTGATATCAAAAAAATTAACAAAAATTGTATTTGTTTTTATTCATGTATGTATGTACATACATACAAACATATGTAAAATTTTTTTTCTTCATAGAAAGCGAAATTATTGAAAAGTCAATTTTTTCGTTTAAATTTGAAACTATATTTTTTTGAAATAATTGTTTTGATAATTATCAAAACAAAAAAAAAATTTGTTTTTTGATAACAGTTGAAACGAAATGGATTTTGTTATGCTTTTTACGTTTATAAAATCGAATATTTCAACAGAAACAATTTTTTTTTTGTTTATTGTTAAAAATAACGTTATTTTGCAGCCTTGCTCAAAAGACTAAAATAATGACATATCTATCAATTTTAAAAATCGGATGTCAAATAACAAAGTTGCAAAAAAAAAAACAAGTTAGAGTCTCAACATAAGCTAAAAATCTTGAGGCGGACTTTTACAGCTGAGTTTTTCGTCCATAAAATATTATTTTTTTTTACTTGGATAAAATCACCAAAAAATAAAGTATTCATCGTATTTGTAATAAAACAGTCTAATTTTTAAATGAATAAAAGATTCCTGATTTTTAAAACTTCTTATAAAAATCCTAATTTGAAAATCAAAAGTTTCGTAAAAAAAATTTCTTCTAAATACTAGCACTTGAGAAACCAGAATTTTTTTATTATTTTTATTTAGTGCACGAAATAAGTTATATATTTTTCTAAAACAAAAAAAAAAAAAAATCCACAACGATGTAACCCCCCTCGAAATAAATTCCTTGGTACGGCCCTGCATATGTATGTACATAAATATATTTATTATTTTCTTTTATCATGTTTTTTAACTTTTTGTATTCAATTTCTTCTATTTTCTTGTGATTTTGTTGAGTTTTTGTTTAATTTGCAAACCCTATTCAAATAAAAATTCAAGAGCTTTCGGCTGGTGGTGGCTCAGATAGTTTATTTTTTGTCAAAAGGTTTGTGAAACCCGTTATTAAAGCCATTTGAAGTATTTCCGTTTCAATAGTTGAACGCTTGATGGAAGACAAATGTATCTACCTAAATGCTAACAAAGCAAGTACATAGGTACTTATGTATGCTTTGGGTTAGGCTCGCAAACAATGCACCCATATACTAGATATATACGCCTGTATATTTTTCCTTTAATAGGCACTTTTGTGTTTGCATAGAATAATTTATGTTGGAGAATTGTTTTCCTATTTTAATTAAGTTAGATGTTATATTCGGTTGTTCGTAAATTTCCTCGTTTGGCATAATAATAATGTAACATAACTACAAAAATATAAATGTGATTTTATTAGTGTACGCGACTTGTAAGTTTATTAAGTTTCATCAAGCCTTTAAGAATTTATGAGAAATTTCCGATATGGTTGCAGATACACTGTAAGTACATATCTACAGGGAGCGAATGTTGCCACCATCCATGGTTGAACAATTTTTGTAATTGCAAATATTAAATCTAACACAGCGTTTCGTTTGTCATTGTCCCCAGTTCTGATGTGATTGCCGAAGTATTTGCGAATTTGTGGGAAAAACGTTGGAAATTGTACCGACGTACGCTCCCTATTACATTGCTCTAATTACATACTTTTGAACTCTCTATTTTCGTTATATTCTTAGAACTCTTTACTATATGAATTTGACCCTATACAATTCAAAATTCTTGAGCTCCGTTAAAGCGCAATTCCAATTCCAAGTAGAGAGCAATTTTGAAATATCCTTTCATACCATATGAAGCAATTACTTTTACTGAAGTACTTGAAATAATTTAATTTTAACAAAACGAAATAACTTAACTGTATTGTACAGTAAGTTGAATAAAGCACATAAGCGGCTTAGTAACACCTGCAAAAGAGTCACCGTAAAAAGGAATTTGCATGACGCGCATATTGATATGCCACAACAAAGCGGCACGAAGTTATTTAAAGCGCAACCAAGGGAAAGGCAATAAACGACAATGGGAAAGGCAACTCCCCAAACAACCACCACCTTTACGCTCTCGCATGTACTGCGGCGCACTTAAAAGCTTTCAAATGCCGCGTTGAGCTTAGGGGTGCAAAACAGCCGAAGCTACACCACTTCTAATACAAAATTATCGTCCTTGCGGGTTGACTGCTAGAGCTCAGCGTCCTTTTTTTCGTCATCACATGAGAGGCATGCCGAACATGTTAAGAATTCTTTCGATACTAGTCACTCAAAATTAATTTTGGTTATAATAAAAGAGAGCAAAATTGTAGGTAAATTTTCAATCGAAAATTATAGACAATGATTAATAAAATGCAAACAAAAAACTCAACGATTGATCCGCCTTAACAGCGTAATACTTATTCGATGCGTGACTGTTATATACTTACCTACCCTAAATATCCCAACAGGGTATAAGCAGTAGTATTTTCATTTCGTCTTGCTCACCTTGCTTCTATTCGACATTAACTTTATGGTTTGGCTCGTTGTCTGTTTGTCAGTAGTAGTGAATTTTCCGAAAATTAATGCAAATTCCATTGAAAATTCCTGTCTCTGCCGCCGCCGCCGAATTTTGTCATGTGCGATAAAGAGCCGATTTGCATGCCTAAATAAATGGGATTCTTAATATTGCGAATGATGTGAGTTTTTGTTGTAATTGTTGTTGTATTTTATTTTATTCTGCTTGATCATCGCCTCGAAAACACACTTTATACCAAATATAACGATGCAACATACAGTTAATGGTGTGAATGCCTGGTTTTTCTCAAAAATAACTAAAATTAAAAAAAAACAAAATTCAGATAATGGAATAAAATAAAATAAAAGCGCTGTTTAGTAGGAAAGTAAGTCCGATGAAGCAACCGCCATCAACGACGTTGTCTGCTTTTGGTGGTTGAGGCAACTCAACTCAAAATAAAAAGCGATTAGCGTAGCGGCTTTGAAAACATGCTACCGTCGCGAATTGAATTCGTCTGGGTTGAGAAAACGTTTTGTCTTTACTTGGCTGCTGTTTTCCCGCTTAACGTGCCATTCACCTTTTTACTTTTCTGCAAACAAACATCTTAACTGTGTATAATTTTTGATCTGAGTCAGTTTTTTATAGGATTTAACATGCATACACCCATATATGTATGTACATACATACATTTTTAAATTAAAAAAGAAGATATAATAATAAATTAGAAATTATTACGCAGCTTGGCATTGAGTAAATTGGAAAATTTCTCATATGTGCCGCATTTGAAGCCCGCCACTGGAAGAAGAAGAAGATAAAATGATATGAAAGAAGTTGATAAACAATTTCCATTCGTCGCAATGAATTAGAAACGAATTAGCATATAATTTAGCGTACGTTTGCATCATTTCCAATAAAGAGGGTGGCTAAAAAATTAAAAGAAAAAATTGTCAAAATAAAGGAAGGGAGGGAAACACGGCTGTAGTGGCCGCCCAGCCCAACTTTGAATTTTAAATATGTACGAATTTTCAGCATTCCATTAATTTTTATGTTTTCTTCTTTTACTCATTTCAGGTAAGAACGAGTATTATCGAATGAGAAATAATACGTACACATATCCATACATACATATGTACGTGAAGAAACCAAGCGGTAAGGTGTTGTGCAATAAGCATTGCAATTATAATAAGATATGCACTTAAAAGATTTTGAGCAAATTTTCGAAAAGTTGAATTTTTTACATTGATTGATTTTGTTATCAATTACGAGATCACTTTCGTTACCAATTGCGATTTATTTCAAGCTAAAAATCCTTCGATTGACTTAAAAAAATTTAAATAAAAACAAGTAAGGAAGCCTAAGTTCGAGTGCAATCGAACATTAGATACTCAGCTGTATGCTTTCATTGTTTGTTTGCGTTTGTTCGATATAGGGTGTATTTTATATGAAACGAGTGCTGCATAAACAGGGCGCAGCCACGCCCATTTTCAAAATTTATATCAATCATCCAAATAAGCATACAAATATTATTGTTAGTGCAAAATTTCATCCCTCTATGACTTTTAGTTACAAAGACTTCACGTTACAAATTCCAAAAGGGTGTTCCAGAAATATCTTTGTTAAAAAGTAGGCGTGGTCATAAACCGATTTCAATACATTTTTGCGTGTCTATTAACACATGTTATAAAAGTGTATAAACCAAGTTTCGTCATAATATCTCAATTATTTGTCGAGTTAAAGGCTAAGAAATCTCATATATCCCTTTGTCTAAAAAGAGGCGGTGCCACGCCCATTTTCCAAACTTTTTTATTTTTTGTTTCCGGTCTATTGTAAAACTCATGTCACAAAATTTCAATGAATTATCTTTATATTTCACATAGATATCGCTTAAAATGGTTTTATTAGGTCACTTTATAATACACATATATAAAAGTGGGCGCGGTCGTCAACCGATTTTGGTAATTTTTCGTCCACACATTTGGCTAAGTAAATATATCACGCGTACCAGATTTCATCGATATATCTTTAACGGTTTCTGAGTTATGGCTTATTAAACTTTCAATATTCGCTCCTTAATAAGTGGGCGTGGCACCGCCCATTTTCCAAAATTTTTGTAGTTTTTGTTTTATGTCCATAGTTGGACTCCTGCCACAAAATCTCAGTGATTGATCTTTATATTTGACAGAGATATCGCTTAAAATGTTTTTATTAGGCCCCCTTATATTTCCTATATATAAAAGTGGGCGTGGCCGTCAACCGATTTTGATAATTTTTCGCCAAAACATTTGACTAAGTAATTATATTACGCGTACCGAATTTCATCGATATATCTTCAACGGTTTCTGAGTTATGACTCATAAAACTTTCAATGTCTGCCCCTTAATAAGTGGGCGTGGCACCGCCCATATTCCAAAATTTTTGTGTTTTTTGTTTTATGTCCATAGTTGGACTCATGCGACAAAATTTCAATGATAGATCTTTATATTTGACAGAGATATCGCTTAAAATGGTTTTATTAGGTCACTTTATAATACACATATATAAAAGTGGGCGTGGCCGTAAACCGATTTTGATAATTTTTCGTCAAAACATTTGTCTATGTAAGCAAATTACGCGTACCAAATTTCATCGATATATCTTCAACGGTTTCTGAGTTATGACATATAAAACTTTCAATGTTTGACCCTTAATAAGTGGGCGTGGCACCGCCCATTTTCCAAAACTTCATCAAATTTCTTCATAAGGGCCCGAGCTCAATACGTGGGTAAAATTTTAAAACTCTAGCTATATTAGTGGCTGAGATACCAAATTTCCGATTTTTTCTATATAGGAAAAGTGGGCGTGGTCATGGTCCGATTTCGCCCATTTTCAATACCAACCGTCCCAGTCTCGATACCAACTTGCGTTCCAAATTTCATCAAAATATCTCAATTTTTGCGCGAGTTAGAGTGTTTACAGACGGACGGACGGACGGACGGACGGACAGACGGACGGACGGACGGACGGACGGACGGACGGACGGACGGACGGACATGGCTCAATCGATTTCTCTTTTCACCCTGATCATTTTGATATATATAAGTCTATATCTATCTCGATTATTTCATTCTGTTACAATCCACCGTTATGTGATTAAAACTATAATACTCTGTGTACTAGTACAGCTGAGTATAATAAAACGCAATTTGACCTGAAGGAGTATGTACATATGTAAGACGTGCCCCAATTAATTTATGTACATAAGTATGTAGACAAAAATTTGAAATCTTCGCCATTAAAGTTTGTGTAAGCAAATAGCGAAACCATGTGCATACGGATGAGCGAAACAGTACATAGAGACAAATTGAAACTATATGCATGCATCATGTTTGTGGCAACTTTACTCGTAGAACTGCAGAACTAAAGAATGGGGGCGGAGCATTGCACCTTCGCAGAGGAGTCACTGTCAACACTGTTTTGTTAAGTAGTTTATGGAGGCTATGTGCTGCAACAAAAAGGCGCATACATACCTATAAATACGAAAGCGAACGCAAGTTAGCTGACAAATGAAAGTTCCATGTACTGCGAAACTTGCTAAGTTGTTGTTAAACAAAATACCTACATATACAAACTAAATTCTACTACACATATGCATATACATATTTACATATGTATATACATATGTAGTTGCACTAATGGTCTGAAATTCCATATACGTAGCGAAAAACGAGTAAAGGTGTGGCGAAAAGTTTGGACTAAGGATTGCGAAATTTTAATCAAAATGTTTTTGAATCGCATTATAGCTTATCTATTATATAAAAATGAATGTGTGTGTGTGTGTGTCTTTTATGGACTCCAAAATTAATTAACCGATCTTTATGAAATTTTCACAGTAGATTCATGTGGTATTAGCGCACATAAAGGGGTATAGAGAATTTCGAAAAAGTCGGAACTTCCCGCAATATAGGCCCAAATGTGGACCCAGAGTGACCCTGCAAGTCATTGAGCAATATTGGTATCAAATAAAAGGTGTTGAGCAGGCCTTCAACATAGAGTTATTTTCATTGCGATGCCTAGGCCGGGTCCCCAAATATGGGTCAAAACGTGGACCCTGATGACCCTCGAATGTTTCTAAGTGATATTGGTATCGAGCAGGGCTTCAACATACAGATATTTTCATTGTTATTCTTTGAGTCGGTTTCCCAGAGATGGTTCAAGTAGTGGGCCCGGATGGTGACGGATGGTCCCGGTAAAGGTAAAGGTAAAGGTAAAGGTAAAGGTAAAGGTAAAGGTAAAGGTAAAGGTAAAGGTAAAGGTAAAGGTAAAGGTAAAGGTAAAGGTAAAGGTAAAGGTAAAGGTAAAGGTAAAGGTAAAGGTAAAGGTAAAGGTAAAGGTAAAGGTAAAGGTAAAGGTAAAGGTAAAGGTAAAGGTAAAGGTAAAGGTAAAGGTAAAGGTAAAAGGAAAGGTAAAGGGAAAGGTAAAGGGAAAGGTAAAGGTAAAGGTAAAGGTAAAGGTAAAGGTAAAGGGAAAGGGAAATGGGAAAAAATTTTTTTGTCGCTGCGAAGCGGGTCGGGTACTTGCTACACAAAGCCAAAATACCACCTAAAATGCCCTATAAATTAGAACAAAGTTTAGCGGATTTCTCTATGCTTTCTCTCCAATAAGATGTCCGTCTTATTATTACTGGATATTTCATTTTAATAAAACTAAGTAGATAATCTGCAAAACTAATATGAAACCCTTTTCAATATAATTAAGAAGATGACCCGTGGATTTTAGATGAAATCATTTTCAGTAAAATTTAAGAGATAACCTATAAAACTAAGATGAAAACCTATTAAATAAAATTTAGAAGATGACTCCTAGAATAAATATGGAAACCTTTTCACATAAATTTAGCAGATAACCTGTAAAATTAAGAAGAAATCCTGTTTAATATTATTAAGAAGAGAATCTTGATTTTCATCGGAAAACATAATTAGTCAACTAGTATTTGCCTAGGACTTATTCAGACAAAGGGCAACATTTCATTTCATATAAGTGCAGATGGACATAATAAACTCTTTATACCAAGTGTTTCACTAATCGTTTGAGAATTGTAGAAATTTGCAAAGCCGTAGTGAAATTGACGAACGGAGGAAACACATAAGAGCTCTTTTAAAAATAAAAAGTTCTCCTTTTAATTTCTTGAACATGTTATTGCACACATACATAAAAAGTGGCTGATGCAATAACTGTTATACACACTGAGAGAAAAAAAATATATGGAGGGGTCAAAGAAATTGTTTACCTATTTTGAACACTACTTTCTTTGTTTTGAGTAAATTTTCCTTAAAACATGTTAAAAGGTTTATAAAATATAGTTGTTACATGCGTTACCATGGTTTCATATACTTGTTTTGAAAAAATTCATACATTAAAATAATGAAAAATTCTTTAAGCGCCATTCCATTCCCAACTTTCCTTGCTTTGAAGACTTGATTTCTATAATTTTGAGAAATTAAATTCCCATACAAATCCCCATGGCAACGAATTTGTTTGAATGTTTTTTTATGTTTTTTCCACATTTTTGAGAAAACTTACACAAAACAAAGAAAATTTTGTATTGGGACGCGTGTTCAAAATAAGGAAAATTATGTCTTTGATCGAGAGAAATTTTTTTTTTGAGTGCATACATATTTCTAGTATGTACGAGTATATCCATCCATTTACGTACGTTAAGACGTTTATAGCAAAATTTTAATTAATAAGGGCTCTTTTAAAAATAAAAAGTTTTCCTTTTTAATAAACTCAAAAAGGTTCTAGTAAAAATTAGAGGATGTCCTTATTGATTTGCTTTATAAAAATTTTCTCATAAAAATAAGCAGATTTCTTCTAACAATTTAATTTTTTTGACAAAATGACATAAAAAATTAATAAATAAGAAGTTATCTCCTCGTTTTCAGACGGTATCCTTTTCAATAAATTTAAGAAGAAATTCAAGCTAAAATCTAGAAGATTTTCTAGCAAAAATTTCTTCAATTTTGTCTCCTCTCGCTCTCCTTGGCCAAATAGCTTTTTTAGATGGCAGTCTCTTTGATTATAGGTGAACTTTTTGGCTCTGTGTAGTAATTTATAAATATCCAGGACATGTGTCTACGGATTTTTTTTGGTTGTCTCATAAATTTTTATTGTATTGAAGCCAAGAGAGTAGGCATATGTTATTTCTTAAGAAACTACATATCTACACATACATGTATTAGAAATTTAAGTTAATATATAGAGATTGAAATTAAGTAGCAAAATATCATAACAGGAAGAAATTAGTTAAAATTTGCAGTTCGTCCATAATGCCTGTTCCAGTCACCCTGTATCTGCTACCATATATGTATGTATATTTGGTTAAAAAAGCACCGTGTAGGCATATATGTACATACATACATATCTATGTAAATATATATTTGTATGTAACTACATCTGTATTTAATTTGTCGCCATGTTGCAAATGTTTCACACAACTCGTACAACAGCCAAAATAAAATTAGATTTGTGTTGGCACAAATAAAACCAAAAAAAATAAGGAAAATAAATTAAAAGACAGTAAAAATGTGTGTAGGTATGTACTGTATGCATTTCTACGAAAGTTTTGTTGCCCTTTTGAAATGCTGCTACTAGGCAATTAGAAGTGGGCAACCTGAATGGCATTCGTGCGTATGTATGTATGTACCTAGGTACGCCTTTGTGGCGAGGTTATGTGGCATACCACAATGAGCACGGGCTGCTGTACTTCTGTAGGTCGTTGTGTGCATGCGTACGCAACACTCAATGCTTTTAGGTACGTACATGCGCAAGTAAATATTTGGGTTGCGTTTAATTTGCAAAAATTAAGCATATGTATTAAATTTAATCTAAATTCAATTTTTTTTATTTGCCGTGCACACTTTTTTAGTTACATAGTTAGCAGCGTTCTAATTCTATTTTCACATTTATACATATGTATGTAAAAGTATTTGTGCTTTAAACGTTTACAGAAGACATTCGAACAAAAATTGCCCATTTCATATATGCACAGGAAGCAGACTCGTAAGCCTAAGCTGAAGCTAAGTTGTTAAACTGGAATACGCTGTCAGCGCTGCTTGCTGCACTCACACTCATTGCGCAAAAAATGTGAATAATGCAGCTAAACAAAAAACAACTATTAAAACATGTATAAGGTATTCATACACCACGTAAGGCCTGAATATCAGGCGATAATAAGGCCTTAAATAAGCCTTATTTTCCTAGCGGATAAGCCTTAGAAATAAGGTGTGCTCTCAGAGAGAGAGAGAGAGAATATTCCTTATGGCCTGATGACATCAACACAGGAAAATCAGTCTTATTTTAAGCCTTAGCTCATACAACTTTGATTCCCTTCTTCTGTAATAATTCTTAACTAAGGCTTAGATTTTTTGCTGGGAACGTATGTACATATATATGTAAAGAGAACAAAAGTATTCGGTTCTTATTTGAGAATAAAATTCATCCACACGTGCAATTTCGCATATTTAAATTTGCTATTTACTTATTTATTTTCGCATTTCGCTATGCATAATTTATTTGTTGGCAGTGAGGTTTTATAACGTTTTTAAAATATATATGTATGTAAATTTATAGTCACTTTGCTTTACGTTACTACCTCTCCTCTTCATTCTGTTGCTTCCTGTCCGCTTTTCCTTTCAACAAAAAAAAAATGTTTTTCATTGCGAATCCGAGTGTAATTCTGCTCGGTTTAAGTTTTTCGCATTTGGACTTTAGTTCGTTTGCTGAAAAGCAAATAATAAAATTAAATTGAATGTGCAAACCGGCTGTACGATTTGCTTTTAACACGTTCACATTCGTTCTCTTGCTCTGCATTCATTCATTTAACTAAATATGCATTTTTTCGTTACGCTTTGGATGCTTGCATATTTTTAGGCGCGTATGTGGTAGAACAAAGTGTCCTTTTTTCTAAATGCATGCGAGAAATATTTAAAAATTTACATAGATGTATATTATTTTCTCTTTTTTTTGCGCATTTATCATGTGTAGGCTCTTTTTTAGTTCGTTTGTTTTTGTCAGCGGAATTCTAAATTGGTTTTTTTCAATTTCAATGCATTAGTCCCCCAAACGGCTGTTGCTTTCCATATGTCAAATACAACATCCACACATACATATGTATCTAGATGCGTTTTTTTAGGTATTCCCTCCGGCACCGGAATATGAAAATAGAGTGTTTTAGAGCAAGTAAACTGAAAGAAAAATTTCACTTTTTCAAAAACTAGATGGAGCTACACGAAAAACCGCGCAAATTCCCAGAATTTCAAGGTATGTTTAAATTTATGTATGAAAAAGTTGGACTTTTCGACCAGAAAAAAAATTGATATGTATCCACACGAAGAATTAACTGCTAAATCGAATGGCGTATTCAGTTTTTTAGTGCACTACCCAGGGAAGGTAATATCCCTATTTTCATATTCCTGTGCCGGAGAGAGGATCTGAGAAAGTTTAAAGAATCCCATACAAAAAAAAAACTCATCTAATGTACATATGTATGTATGTAGTATATTGGTTTGTTTTGAAATTGTTTGATGCGAATTATTGCAGATTTCAGCCGCTGACGGCATTTGCTTAGTCAACATGACAGCAGAACAATGGGGATTTGCCACCAGAAACATCGGTGTGTGCAAGTGCAAGTTCGTATTTCATTCATTCAAAGCTAAAATGCCATTCAACCCAAAACTATATACACAATGTTTTGCTGAAAACACAGGATTAAAATGAGCTTTATGTCAACGTCAAGCAAGAGGGAAATCAATTAAAAAAAAAAAACAATTGTATGTACATCGGCTTAAAGTAGCTTAAAAAAAGTTTGTGCTGTTGAGCGATTGCAACGAAATTAAAAAATTGCAATAATAAATTTCAGTTTAAATGTTGTATGTAAATATAGAGACTGTCAGATTTAAGCTCTAGTTTCTTTTTATAGCAAAGTTCTCTGTGAACTAACCTGCTCCTGTTTATGATTCTCTTTTTACACTTTCCTTCGTTCCATTCTTGCCTTTAGCAGGTTTCTGTCTCCGCTTTTCTATAGCTCTATGTCTTCATATTTAAGTATTTTCTGACTTTTCCTTAAAACAAAAATTTAATAAAACGTTAAAGTGAAAATGAAGCAGCGACTTTCCAATAAAATCGCATGCTGACATCAGCGTATTTTTCATTGTCACGGCAAAGCGATTTTTATGGATTTTTATACGCCAATTTAAGCTTTAAGGTCTTTTGCCACCATCAGCAGCAAGGATTACAGAGATTGTGTGTGAGTGCTAAGCAGAGTCAGAGGTTGAGGAGCAGAAAATATGCAACGAAAAGCCAATAAATTCTATCTCCTGAATGCGTCGGCTGTAACCCGCCCTCCGCCATCAACCAGTCTCAGCAGACACACGTCCTCGTGAATGGCATGAAACACCAACTGATGGGGAGAGAGAGAAAGATGCGCAACAACGTGCAGCATTCAGGATTTTGCTTATACTCTTTCGATTTTAAACCTTCCGCCGCACTGTTGCCGATTCTGCTGCTGCTTGTGGTCTGTGACGAATGTTGCATGCTGCTGCATTTACTTTTCCGTCACACTACTTACAATTCACCTTTTCAATTTGTTTGTGCTTTTGTTTTCCTCGTGTTTTATTTATTTTTTTTATTATTTCGTAGCTCCGAACTTTGTTTTTGTTACCTTTTTTGTTGCATAAAAATTTTCCAGTCTATAGGTTGCACCGCCTGAATGGTTTGTGCCGTTTGTTGCAACATGCAACATTGCTCTGCACAAATAACTTTTAAGCGAGTGATTTGTTTCCGTTCAGTTTTTTGTTTTAAATTATTTTCATTTTCACATAGATGTACATACATACATACATGCATGCATACATACGTTTGTATGTGTGTATTTTATTGCAAAACTTTATTTCCTTTTATATGCGTAATTTGTGCCGATATGCCATGCAAGCGCTCCCAGGTTCGACTCGTGATCCGTGCAAAAACCAAAATTAAATCGGCAAACCCTGCAAATGTATTAGAAGAGAAGTTTGGCCTAAAACTTGCCACCCTTTTATTGCTATTATTGTTATGTGTGTGTGTGCTTTTTACTACTGGCATTTTAAACAAAAAAGGCTTCAACAGAATTGTCATTGTTGGGGCATTTTGACATGAAATTAAAGCATTCTGTTTTTTATTGAAAACAGAAGTTTATAACTTTCAATTGCATAAAAAAGTGTGCATTTTTTGCTTGTGACATGTGATTTACATTTGATTGGTAGGTCAAGTCGCATTTGGGTTTTGTTTTCTTTTCTGTAGCTTTTTTTATAAATTCAAATAGAGACGAAAAACTTAATTTTTTTTTGCATAATTTTTGCATAATTTACCTATGTATGTATGTATGTATGTACATATGTACATGCATACATATGTATATTGGATTGTAAAGAGTTAATTCTTATAAACTGGTAAATCGCTGTGAGAACTCGGCCGGATATAATACTTTGAATTATTTAGTTTCTTTCTTTAAAAACTTAACCGGATTTGATTTGAACTCCTTAGAGAAACGCGATAACGCTTTCCTAAAACAGTCAGCCCATTGACGCTCTGAAAAAAATACCCGTCGTTAAACCAACAACTTTCGGCTGTTGAATCTCCGTCTTTGATTCAACAGCAAAAGTATTTGTTTTTACAGCAAAGTTTTTGGTCCAACAATTTATTCAAAAACGGGCGTTGTTGTTTCAAAAACTTGCTTGCTTTTAAAAAATTTTTTGTGAGAAAACCAACAAAAAAATAATGATGGAGAGAAGATGAAGAGAAAAATCCAAACAAAAGTTTATTTTTAGCAACAATTTTCTCCCCGTTGTTGATTTAAAGGCAAAAGTATTTGACCCAACAGTTTCCGTTGTAAACAAAACTAATGAGAACAAATTTTTTTAAATTTTGTTTTTACAATGATTCAAATAATTCATGGATTCCTTTTTAGGAAATGGAAGTATAAATAGGGTACTACAATTCAATATAATGTTGAATGTTCCACTATGTGATGATTGGATAGAAATTCAGGTTGATGTCATGGTTCGAATCCGGAGGAGAATATAAAATAAAGAAGACAAATCAGAATAAGAAATAAAGATAGCAACCAGTGAATGATAAGACGGAGAGAAGAATAGGAGAAGAAGCGAAGGCTTGGGACCCTGGCGGAGAGAAGATGAAGAGTAAAATGCAAACAAAAATTTATTTTTAGGTGAAAATTTTTTCCAACAATCTCCGTTATTGACTTAAATCAACAACGCTCGCACCTTTGAAACAACAACGGAGCGTTGTTGGGCACATTTCAAATGCGGAAAGTAGTTGATTTAACAGCGAAAGTCTTTAGATTTACAACGTTTTTTTTCAGAGCGCAGTTGAGCAGAATGGTTAAGCTGGGGTTATAGATACTTAACATAGCATGGAACAAGTTGAGAAACGGGCCGATTTGTGCGCGCTCCGTAAAAATCTAAATGAATAAGACTTCTATGTTACGTTAAGTGTGCATAATCAAATGTACTCAAACCCCATTGAACAGAAATTTTGAGTGAGTTTGTTCACGCTACGTTAAGTATCTATAACTCCAGCTTTACACAGTATCTAATGACTAGGGAAGCTAAAAATATGCACGAAAAATGTCAAAATATGCATGCTAGTATGCCCAATAAATAACTGAAATATGCTCAGAAATATGCACGAAAAAATCTCGTTATATGCATGTATGCCTAAAAAATACCCGAAATATGCTCAAAAGATGTACATATATATGTATATATTTCAATTCAAGTTTACGTTTATATTTCATGAATTCATGAAAATAATGAAAAAAATAATAATATAAGAATTCTAACGTACAATTCACATTTTCCACATTTTAAAAATTTGTTTTAAGTACTATACAATACTTTAAATTAATGTTATCTTTGATTTATGTATGTAAATGCATCTGGTCTTTTTACAAAGCAAATGAAACTATTCCATTAATATTGGGAAGGGGTTGCATTGAGCTATCATATCTTTTACTATATTTTCGAGCTGTTGTATTTGGAAAACGAATACTCTACGTCGCAGGACATGTTGGAAAAAATTTAAATAAGGACAATTCATTTGGCGAAAACCCTGCTATAAACTTGTCTGGGAAATTAAAGTTTTTGTATAAGACAGAGGCTGTTTTCTATCAATGGTCAAGTAGTCTTGTTTTCGTGGTGAACTTCTATACGGAAACGCTGTATTTCTAGTCATATGCTTGCCTGATTCACTCAATATTATATAAGCAAACGCAACTATCTGAGATAGGCACAGATAATATGGAGCATTCCATGGAAAATGGTAAATTTGTCCCGTACAAACATTTCGATTTCTCAAACATATCACAGTTTTTCAAATGCAAGCTTCTGGTTTTTGTTTAGAATTTAGCCACACAATATTGATGTACTAGAAACTTTGTTCGATAATCTTTTGGGTTGTCTGTGAATTGTAAAGATTTATACCATTTGTCCCGTACAAACAATGTAAAAAATCACATTACAGCATTTTTAATTCTTTTGGAATAACCTTATTTCTAATATATTTGTTGTTTGAGTAAACCTTGATATTAGTGCTACCACATTTACTTTTTTATTTTTTTCTAATACAATTAATTTGACTAAAGTTGCACTTAGTTCACATAAACCAAGGATCATGGTAGACTAGCCCTGTCCCGTACAAACACATAACTTTTTTTAGATTTTTCACACATACACGAATATTTCAAAAGCAAGTTTCTGCTTTTAATAAGAGTTTTATCCAACAGTAATAATGCACCAGATATTCTGTTGGTTAACATTTTCGTGTGCCTTTAATTCAAAGCCAAAAGTGTAAAAATTCGTACAATTTGTCCCGTACAAACCATGGAATGCACCATATGTTGTCAGTTTAATATTTTTCGATATTACTCGATTAAGTGCCAAAATATGCACGAATATGCATATTGGCGTAAATATGCATTTTAGGTCATAATATGCATTTGCATATGCAATATGCATTTGCATATTTTTAGCTTCCCTACTAATGACAGCTTAACTTTTCAAAGTGGCAGCTCAAAGCGTACTTTAGATGAGCGGAACGGAACGCGATTATGTTGCGAAGCAAAAAAAAATCAAGATGAAATATGCGGCTACGCGAACATAAAGTTTGGGCTCTATCACCAGCTGCCGAAAAATTTTGATTAATTCATATAAAACTGAACTGTGAAGTAGCCGTAATAACCAGCAGATGAATGATTATAAAATATACGCACTATTTTTTAATAAATACAGCTATAGCTCATATCCAACATGTGTATGTTTTTTTTTTGTTTTTTGAGTGAAGCGAAGGCTCTAAATTTTAAAGTTTAGATCATAAATTAACTGTCAAAAGTTGACATAATCATATTTTATTTTCTATTGCCTTTTCGTTAGTTCGCCAGCTACAGGGGGTACTTTTGTATGTATGTGTATTATAGCAAATTTAATCTACATATATATCGTAGCATAGGCGGCAATAGCTGGTCCATCTCAATACTTTAATATATGTAATTTGTTTGAAACATATGTATGTATGTAAACTGCTCATTTTACTCGCCGATTTTCTGCGAACCAAAACCCAGAAATTAATGGAAGTTTTAAGTCATGAACGGAACATTGCTTTAAAGCAATATTTGTTAAAACCATTAACAGAAAAATATGGCATAAAGGAAAGTAAAAAAAAGCAAATAATTAGAGCTCTCTCCAAGCGCCGTAACGCTATGGCTTGGCTACTATCAAAAACATAATTAGTTTTAGACCGAAGAAAAACGAAAGCTGTTGGCATTCAGTGGCTTCATGTGCTTAACGTTGACTTTCCCATGTGAATTTTTTGTTTATTATATTTCACACTACTTTTAGTTGCTAGATAATATGTTTGTGGTGCGCAAGCGTGAAAAATTTGGGCTGCTTTAATGTGTATTAAGTATCTTATTTACTCATCTGAATTCATGTGCCACAGCTGCTCTGATGTTGTCCAACAAGTGTTGCTGATTGCTTTGGTGAATTGATGAGTTCTTTTGGCTTTGTACATATATACCATTTTTCAAGTAAAAATTTATTTACTGATAGCCCGTCATAAGTATTTACTACTGCTGGCATAAAAATCCAACTATTTAAGCCACCTTACACAAATATGTACGAGCATGTATGTTTGTGCAGTACACGGAAAGAAATTTGTTTGTTCGAACCTATAAAAATGTTTTCTTGATCTCAATAAAGAAAATTTTTAGGGAAATAAGAAAAATTTACTTATGTAATTATTGCTGGAATTAAGAAAGTTAGTTTTCCTAAAATGAGACAATTATGTATTTACTTATAACAAAACCTATAGAAAAAAGTGTTAAAAAAATTTTTAATAAATAAGAAAATCTTTTTATAAATTTACTTAAATGAAGATTTTTTTTTACTAATATCAAGAGGAATTTAAGAAAATTTAGTTTCAACTACAACAGCAAAAAAATAATAAAAATAATTGAAAATAAATAAGGAAACGGTTTCTCAGTGAAGTAAAATACCTCTTGCTGGATTTGCGTCGCCAAAGTTGGTTGTATTTTTCCACTTGTCATCAGTTTTGCTTATTTCTGCAATTCTCAGATTGTTAGTGAAGCAGTTGGTTTGAAGCGAACACAATTTTCATCTATGAAATGAAATGTTGCGCTTTGACTTAACAAGTCTAGGAAAGTACTAGTTGACTAATTATGCTTTTATGATCACTAAGACAGATTTTTCATTTCACTTATTTGTTAATTTTTAAATATTTTTTGTTACATTTTTATTCTACGTTTACTAAATTTAAAAAAAATATTTATTTAATTTAAGTAAATATTTTCTTATTTACTTCAGCTGTTATAAGAAAAATTTTACTTGCAAATTTTATTTATTTAAAATTTCATTTTCCTGACATTAAGATATTATTTTTTAAGCTCAAGTCTTATTTTTCTTGTCTCAGCAGTGATTATAGTAAAATATTCTTTCCGTGTAGCTACAGGCGGTGAGACCATAGTTCTGTCTCTCTGCTCAACTTAATTCAATGAATTGTTCACGCAGTGTCATTCCTATGTTCATTTCATTTGGCTTATGGCGGCTCAATTTCTCGGACCAAGCCTACAATTACGCATACAAATGCTTGGGCGCTTTGTCATCATTACATGTGCAAAAAGGAAATGGGTCCTTGCTTACAAAGTGTTTTCGCAAAATTAGTACCGTGGGAAAAAAAGAAAAAAGGAATAAGTTCTGTCTTGCATTCTAGAATTGCTGAGGTTATTCGGTGAAAAATAATTTCTTTTGTGTGCATATATGTACATACATAAATATGTATGTATGCGTAAAAGAAAACATCCTTAGGACAACATATTTTATGCTCAATTGAATAGAAAGCAATGCCTGCGCATTGTCCATGTGTGCTCCATTGTGTGATCCTGCCACAATGCATTCACACATAAGAGAACCCATAGCAAGAAATTTCTTGTTGCCTATTCTTCTTCTCATTTATTTTCGAGTCTTAGAAAAAGTACTTTATTGCACGAAAATGACAATGCATAAATATAATGCATATGTATGTATGAAGGAATGTTGTATGTGTGCATATTGTCATATTTCTACATTTGCTACTAAGTAGTACTACAACTGCTGCCGCTGCAATTTTGAAAAAAAAAAATTCTCTTATACAAAGAAAGAAGTGCACAAAAGGTCCTTCCTCTGCTTTTGGTACTAGAACGTTGATAAACTGTACACACACATTCATGCGCCTACATATGTACATATCTCAATATGTAAGTTGTACCTTTTGGAATTTGTTGACCCCATAAATTACATGCTCAGACAAATAGCCTTACACTAAATGTGCTTTGTACGTATGTATGTATGTATATCTATATTTGTGTGTGCATTGGCATTTTTTCTTTTAATGCAGGATACCTCTTTTCATTCATTTATTCGTTTGTTCAAATTGCACATTTGTTAAAAAGATTCATTAATGCCTAATGACATTCCTGCGTTTTGGAAAACAATAATATGAGTGCAGATGCATTTGTCCACGTACGTGAGTTTACATATTGCTCAGCGATCTTTAATAGAAGTTCTAGTTCCCAATTTAGTCTAAAGCGGTAACACAAGCATGAACAAGATTCCCAATGAATTACCTACATGAAAAAAGTGGCAAACAGTTCATAAAAATGGAAATTAACTTAAACAAAAGCCTAAGTTATAAAATCAGTTGATAGGTGGCAGAAGGAAATGGGCTTAAGTTAGAAAAACTGTTGGTAATTAATAAATAAGATAATTAAGTAGTAGATTATCACTGCTACTGAAACTGCAATGGGCATTTGGGCCAGTAGCACAAATCTAAGCTGCCAACGCTCCTAGTAAAATTTTCATGCAAGCGACTTTCTTGGGCTTGGTTCTTTTGTTCGCAGCAGCATGATTGTGACCCTTGCGTACGTACAGATAAAGGTTACAATAAATTTCCTCTGTGCATTCTCACTCATCAATTTATCTTTGGTACGTTTTTTTTTTCAAATTTATGTTGCCGTGATTATGCGCGTGATAATACGATTCGGTAAATCAATGCGCGGCTCTGCGGATCATAAAACTATAATAGATATTTCGAACACAGAAGCAGGGGCATATTACGGAACAATGAGCAACTGCCACCGCATATGTATATATGTACGATATGTACATATGTAGTTCAGCGATATGCTCCTATTTCTATATATATGTACATATGTAGGTACAAATATGTACATACAAAGCTGCTTCGTGGTTGTTGTTGGCAGTTCTGCCTCAGTTGACAATCGCCGCCATCATGTTCTTGGGAATGCACGTAAAGGTATACATAAGTGTGTAAGCTCTTTTTGCTCATTGCCATTCTTTTGAGTCTTTGGTTGCCTTTTATTTTCTTTATTCATTACATTTACCTTTCATTCTCATTATAATTCTTTTTCTTCTTCTACTACCACTTTATACCCGCCTCAAGTAATGTAGTATTGAAATTCGTTCTTCACTGCGGTAGGTCGTCAACCAAATGAGAAATCAGAAAGAAAACAAGAATCACAAAAACTACTACTACAACAACAACAAATGGCCAGGCTGGCCAGAACAAAGCCCCGTGTGTTCCAATTGTTTTGACGCAGCGAAGTCATCATCATCACCAGCACGCTGCATTTTCAACCTTCTTTCCATTCGCTAAATAGCACAGTGGGCGAAATGGGTCCACTAATGATACACAATTTAAATTTATGTATATTCGTTCTTTTACTTATACGGGTGTTATGGGCTTTGCTAAATATTCGGGTGTTGACACAGTGGATAAGTTCCTAAAAAAAGGAAAATAAATTATAAAGCTTGTAAATTGAAAAACAAAAATACTAAATCCAACGCGCGCGACTATTTGTGTCACTGTGCCGCATAGTTTGTTGTATTGAGCTGAGCAGGGTCGACCTGAGTAGAAGTGGAAGTAACGATTCACATCATTTAATAGGTGTATTTTACATGTACAGATGTATTTTTCTTTTTGTGGCAAAGCTGTTGTTAATGTTGGCCTTTTTGTTTCGCTTTCAACTTGTGCTGCTTCAGTTTCAGTTTCAATTTCCACTATTTGTAAATGAGATTTGCCTACTACTGTATGTGCCGCTCAGCAGTCAGCCTGGTAACTCGTTTTTTTAATATTTGCGTAGTACCTATATTACGTACATATGTAAGTAGGTATATCCCCCCGGGAACTTCCTTCTTTTCATCGCTGCATAGGTAATTTTTACTCCTGTACAATATTGTGTATCAAATTATTATTATTATAAATTCTTTCTTGTTGATGCATTTTCGCAGCATCTGCACAAAAATATTTATATGCACAGATGTGCGGCAATCAAATAGCCATACATACATACATATGTACAGGAGTTCCATGAGCATGTACATGAGTATGTACAAGTTTTCTGGATTTGTGCTGCAACCACTGGGAATCATTGGAAGTATGTAATTGAATTTATGCAAATTTCACTAACACATACATATGTACATAAAAACATACATACATACAGACAGACAAAAAAAGGTGAAATTGAAATGGCAGCTACACGGCCGGCCCAAGCTCATTGAGCAACCTAATCAATGACAGCAGTGCAAGAACGAGACCGGATACTGCAGGAACGTTCATAACTTTGTACATACGAGTATTATGTGTGAGTATGTGCTTGGTTGCTGTGGTATCTCGCATTTGCTTAGAAGCTAACTTGGCATGAAAACTTTATTGCTTTACGAGTATTCCCGCGTGTATACAAATTTCAATTAATGAACACTTTTTATAAAAAACTAGCAAATACCCGTCCCGCTTCGCAGCGACGAACAAAGGCTTTTATGTTATAATGGGTCTTTCCACTTACCTTTACCTCTACCTTTACCTTTACCTTTACCTTTACCTTTACCTTTACCTTTACCTTTACCTTTACCTTTACCTTTACCTTTACCTTTACCTTTACCTTTACCTTTACCTTTATTTTTACCTTTACATTTACTTTACCGGGACCATCCATCACTATCCGGGCCCACAACTTGAACCATCTCTGGGAAACCGACTTAAAAAATAACAATGAAAATATCTGTATATTGAAGCCCTGCTCGACACATTTCATTTGATACCAATATCGCTTAGAAACATTCGAGGGTCATCCGGGTCCACGTTTTGACACATATTTGGGGACCCGGCCTAGGCATCGCAATGAAAATAAGTCTATGTTGAAGGCCTGCTCAGCACCTTTCATTTGATACCCATATTGCTCAAAGATTTGCTGGGTCACTCTGGGTCCACATTTGGGCCTATATTCCGGGAAGTTCCCACTTTTTCGAAGTTCTATATACCCTATTATGTGCGCAAATACCACATGAATCTACTGTGAAAATTTCATAAAGATCGGTTTATTACTTTGGGAGTCCATAACCCTGTAAAAATCATTGGATTATATGCTCCATTTGTGGTAGGTTGGAGTACTTTCAAAGTGACCACTAACATAGCCCAAACGACCGATTCTTGTATCTGCAACGGTTCGTAGTTAGCCGAAAATAACAAAAACCAAATATTTATGGCGACGACGACGATGTGTGTATACATACATACATAACTACATACATTATGATACATATGTTTGAATGCATACACGTCATTCGTCGTCGTCGCGATAAACATTTGGTTTTGTTGTTATGTTCGGCTAACTGTTAGGTACTCCATCAATTAATCCAATGTAGCTACTCCATGGATTAATTTGATTGTTATGCGGGACTGGAGTATATGCTCCATTGCAATGACATGCAATGTTAAATGGACCATATTTTTTGTATGAAATGTGGCAAGTTATGGAGTAATCGGTTGGTCCATAGCGAGCACTCCATGGATTAGCGATTGGAGTACTCGGAATTTTTGCAGGGAAAGGACACACACACACACACACACACACACACGCACACACACACACACACACACACACACATACATTTTTATATAATAGATATAAACTGACAGCTGTGTATATGTTTTTTATTTATGAATGTAATTTTAATGCTTTTCTAGTCATCTTCTTATTAAGGAACTGTATTTTCTATTGAAACTCAACTTCTCTGCTGGCCTTTAGGGTGTTTAAATTTCAAGCCCGTGACATTGAAAGACCTATTGCTGCATTCCGATTTCAGTTACAGTTTCCTACATTTAAACATAAGAATTTTACTTTAGTTATTTTTAGGGATCGCGGGCCCAACACTCGAGCCCGGACTAATACCAAAGTTGTGTGAGTAATTAAAACACAACTGTTGGATTTAACAATAATAGCGGTCACCCCTGTATTGCATACCCACTGAATGTATTTCTGCCATGAAAAAGCTTATCATAAAAATGCATTCAACGTTCGGAGCCGGCAAAAAACTGTAGGACCACCCACTTAATGGGGAAAACCAAAATTAAGGAACACTCCTCGAATTGGGTTCTCTCCCAAAGCCTAAAACTCCTTAGAGGTATTATTATTATAATTATTATATCTTCAATTATTATTATGATGAAGAGAATGGGCAAAGGACATGTAGAGCGTAACGTTTCTTGCTCGATAGCACAGCTCTCACACTTCCAGCCGTCGCACATTGGGGTATTTAATCAATCTGGGCGACCAAAACTCTTTTTGGCTTTAAATTGTTAATTATGTTACCCATGGTGATTTCAATTCAATTTAAGATAAAAAAAAATATGGCTGTACATTTTTAAAAAGTGATGTAGTGAGACCAAACCGACCTCAGATTTGGATTCAGAACGTCGAAATACATGTTAGTAGGTTAGGTCGATGAAATGTGCCATTTGGGGATTTTTTTAGATTTTCGCAATTTTCTGGAAATTTTGGGGGTATATTGGACAAGCGGACTTTGGATTCGGAGCACGTCGATTTATATGTTCCTAGATGGGTGTTGTCGAATCCACAAACAACTATTTTTTTTTGTGTGGTGTGGTCATTTTTCCCAACTTGAAAAATCGCCTGTTTTCTTAAAACCGGGACCGATCTTTCTTCAACTCAAAATAACAGGGAACAGATTATCTAGAAAAAAAAGAGTCAGTGCCGGGCACCTAAACAAAAACCCTTTCGAAAACAAAAAATTGGGATTTTTTCTTTTTAATACGTAATTTTTTAAAAATTTAATTAAGAAGACGCTAACAACTAACTAGGTTAGGTTAGGTTGAGGTGGCTGTCTCCGCAATTCATGAAAGCGGGGACACACTTAGGCCGAGGTGGCCCATTGTGATACCACACGGGAGCCCTAGCTTCCTTATCCCTGTTTACAAACCTTTCCGGAAAAATTAGATTCAAAAGTATGATAAGATTAGATGCCCGTGAAGCTAAACCAGCGCGTTTGTTTCATGAAGCGCAGAAAATCTAGTGTCCTTGCATTTTCCATCTCCGCCAGGCACTCGAAAAAGTGTGTATGGAGGAAGCGGTACCTGGATAGCGACAGTGCGGGGCAGTGGCATAGATAGTGCTCAACACTCTCTATTTCCTCCACGTCCCTACAGCTGCGGCAGAAGTCGTTTTTATATAGGCCCATGCGAGAGGCGTGAGTGCCCATAAGACAATGGCCTGTTAGAAGTCCCACCAGCGGACCTATAGAGAGCCGATTCAGATGCAGCACCGATACAGACCTAGCCTCATCCAGTCTAGGCCAGATTTGCCTAGAAATCACACAAGTTGACTCCTTGGCCCATCTAGCGTTAGCCTGTTCAATGGAGCGAGATCTCAACCAATGCTTGCATGAGTTAAGCGGGGGGCCAACCCATGCCGCGGATGTGATATCCTGCAAGCTTGTGCCTTCCCTTGCCAACTCATCTGCAATGCAGTTGCCCCGAACGTTGCTATGGCCTGGAACCCAAATGACGTTCAGGTCGCACCTTTCGGCTAGTTTGTTCAAAGACTCCCTACATTTCATTGCAACTATAGATGTAGCATTGTTACTCTGTAAGGATTTTATGGCAGCTTGGCTGTCAGAGAAGATTTTGATAGAATTTATGTCTGGCAGATCTGTCAGGCGACGAGCTGCTTCCCATATGGCTATGAGCTCAGCCTGATAGACGCTGCAGTGATCAGGTAGGCGCAAACTTACTTTCAGATGAAGCTTTTCGCAGAAAAACCCACTTCCAACTCTATTGTTCAATTTAGAGCCGTCCGTGTAAATGTGCAGTGTATTAGGGTCGGGATCCCCTAAGTTCTTCCACTCGCTCCTCTCCGGGATTCTTGTGGAGAATTTGTTATCCCAACAAAAGGCTGGTATTGCATAGTCCAGCTTTAGAAAATTGGCAGTGTAGTAGGGAATTAAACGCTTATCGTTTGGTTGTCAAAAGTGAATTGAATTTTATTATCCAAAATTCTTCTTTTTATACAATATTTGCTCTTATGTACTACTTATTTACTATGATACATATTTACACTACGTACTTAAAAATAATGGGAATCTTTCCCACGGTATATTGTACATATGTACATGTCCATACGTACATGTACATATGTATGCTCCTATGAGCGCTTAGGCTTAGAATAACATTGGAAGCGTGAGAATGGCAGCGTCAGCAAATTTGTGTACATTACAATTTGTGTGGGGCTGACTAAGTAGCCAGCGCCAGCGCGTGACAATACAATGTATGGAAATTTATTATGTAGATATGTTTGCGCTTGTGTAACTACATTTGACGCTCTACATCACCCTTCCAAAAAAAATGCTCGCTTCATTTGTGGATTCAATGAAGCGAGTATTTCGTTTCAATAAAAATTAAAATTGAACATTTATGTTCCTATTTTTATACTTACATATTTATTGTGATGTAAAAAGTGGGAATGTCTTATGCTATTGCTTTAAGTCTATTTTTATGTACTATGATTTTCTTTTCTGTATTAATATTATTTTTACCTATACTTTCTACCTTATAGGGAGTCAAATTATAATTATTGTTCTTATCAATATTTGTTACTTTATAGGGCCCTTTATATCTACTATCTAACTTATGTCCTGCTTCGTCTCTGACTAACACTAAATCTCCTATATTTATTTCCTTAAGTTGTACGTTTTTATCGTAATTAATTTTTTGTTTTTCCTTAGCCTGCCTTATTAACCTATTAGCTCTTTCCTGGGCTATTTGTAACCTAAATTTAACTTCCTTATCATATGCCTCATAATTATATAATGGGCTAATTGTATTTTTTTGTAAAAAGTTGTATGTCGTTGCCGGTTTTCCAAATATTAGTTCAAAAGGACAGTAACCATGAACTGTTGAAGGTGTTGTGTTATAACAATAGGTAAAGTACTTGAGGTACTCATCCCAATCGTCTTTGTCAATGGATATGTATGAACGTACATATTCATTGAATGTTCTATGGCTGCGTTCAACAGTGCCTAACGTTTGATGATGGTAAGGTGTAGAAGTTTTGTGTTCTATTTTTAATAATTTACACAGTTCTTCAAAAACGTTATTTTTATATTCCGTTCCCATATCGGTTAGTATGGTTTTCATACATCCATAAATGAGAATGAAATGTTCGAAAATAGCTTTGGCCACTGTTTTTGCATGTTTGCTTTCAATTGGAATTGCTACTAGATATTTGGTTAAGTCACATATTATAGTGACTGCATACTCATTTCCATTCAATGATTTTGGAAATGGTCCAATTGTGTCAATTTGAACTATATCAAACGCTTTTGTTGGCGTTTCTGTTATTGTCATGGGTTCTTTTAACTTTTTATTAATTTTGTTTTTATTGCATTGAATGCATTTTTTAATATGATTTTTTATTTCATTTTTCATATTTTTCCAATAATATTTCTGTTTAATTTTATTGGTTGTGCGATTGATTCCTGGGTGGCCACCATTAACAGGATCATCGTGATATTTTTGTAATATCTTTTTAATTACTTCTTTATCTGTCACGTGCATAACCTCCGGAGTTAATGCAATAGTTAAATTTTTGAGAACTTTGGTACCTATATCTTTAAATGTGTCTACTCGAGTATAATTATTTTTAAACAATTTGTCTCCTAAGGACAACTGTATTTTATTTATTTTCAAATTGCCGGCTTCTTTCATAAGCCTGGCAAAGAATTGATCTAAATCAATCTTCGCCTCAACAATTTCATTATTATCGACTTTTAAATTGCCGGTTTCTTTCGAAAACCTGGCAAAGGATTGACCTGAATCAATCTTCGCCTCAACAATTAAATTATCAATATTTATTTCACTACAAATTTTCTTTCCCTTTTTGAACTGCAGTTTCGGGGGATCGAAAACGAGCTGAGCTAGCTTTTTTACTTCACATTTATTTAGCGCTTCATATATTTTTATGTTCTCTTCGTGACAGTTTTCTTTTGTATTTTTATAATTGGAATTTTTATTATTGGTATTTTTATTGGATTCTGATCGTGTTGTGACTCTCATTATATGGCATGCTTTAACTGACATGTCTTTTAAATCATTTATATCAATGCGTGATAGTGCATCCGCAACATAATTTTCTTTTCCAGCTATGTACTCCACTTCAAAGTCATATTCTTCCAGATCTAGTCTTATTCTAGTTAGTTTTGATGATGGGTTTTTCATCGAAAAAAGGTAAGTTAAGGGTCGATGGTCTGTTTTGATTGTGAATTTTCTACCGTAGACGTACGGTCTGAAATAAGTGATAGCCCAATGTATGGCTGCTAATTCCTTTTCAATTGTTGCTTTATTTATTTCGCCTTTTGTGAAAGATCTAGAGGCATAAGCAACTGGTAATTGTTTTCCTTCGTATTCCTGACTTAGCACTGCTCCGCAGGCGTATCCACTTGCATCTGTTGTTATATAAAATTCTTTATTGAAATCTGGGTATTGTAAAATATTTGGGCTAATTAGTGCATTTTTCAAATAGTTAAATGAATTTTCACATTCTTCTGTCCAATTGAAAACTATGTTCTTTTTGCAAAGTCTTGTTAATATTCTAGAATATTCCGCGAAATTTGGTATAAATCTTCTATAGTAATTGCAGAATGCGACAAATCTTTTAGCTTCGTCGGCATTCTTGGGAGTTGGGTAATTTTGAATTATTTTGTATTTACTGGGATCAGGTAAAATTCCTTTACTTGTGCATTTGTGTCCAAGATAAGTAACTTCTTGGTTGAAAAATATACATTTATCTGGGTGTAATTTTAAATTATATTTTCTGCAAGTTGCGAATACGTCTTTTAAATTTTTAATCATATGATTTTCGGAACATCCTAATACTACTAAGTCATCCATGTATAGGAATGCTTGTGATGGCTTTAGACCTGCGAATGCCAAAGTCATCATTCTCTGAAATGAGTTTGGTGCTACTTTGAGACCATAAGGTAATCTTTTGAACCTGTATGTACCATTGTCTGCGGTAAATGATGTTATATCTCTTGATTCTGGGCTTAATTCTATTTGGTGAAAGCCTGACATTAAATCCAAGCAAGAAAAATATTTTGCTCTTCCCAATTGATCCAGAATATCATCAATTCTTGGTAATGGGAATTTATCTGCGGTTAGTTTTTTATTTACTTGTCTATAGTCAATAACTAGTCTCCATCTCTTGTCGTTATTACCTGGTAGTGATTTTTTCGGTACTAGTAAAATTGGACTATTATATTCGGAAATAGATGGTTCTATTAGGTCATCTTGAATTAGTTTATTTACTTGTTTGTTAATTTCCTGTTTATGTGCTTCTGGTACTCTGTAATTTTTAATATAGACTGGGGTATCATCTTTCATATAAAGTTTTTGTTTATAAAAATTGTTAGTGGTTATAGGTTCTGATTCTAATGCAAATATATCTATGTATTCTGAACATAAAGTATTAAGTTGAGATTTAGCAAATGATTTAAAATTTTTATTTAATCTTTCTAGTTTTTCTTTATTGTTTTCTTCATTTTTCTGTTTATTATTTACAATAATGTAGTCGTCTAAATTTTCTGTATTAATATTGTAATTTTGAATAGTTGCATTTTTATCTGTTGTATTAATAATTCTAACAAATGCTTGATTTGGATTTACTATTGAATTGGCAACGAAAATACCTTCGGCTAATTGTTGATGTGATATAAATAATTCGTTATTATTATTAATTTTAATTTGTCTAATTACTTCTGATCTTGCTGGTACTGTTATACTATTAATTGTTGGCTCATTTGTCATTCGAATTGCTATATCCTCTGGGAAATCATGTGGACGTAATATCAAAGTATCTTTATTATTTTGATAGTCTAAAATGCAATTATATTTTTTAATGAAATCCAGTCCCAAAATTCCGTCACATGGAATTGGGAAATCATCTTCTACTATGTGAAATTTATGTCGAATCAAAAGATCGTCACCCTTCAAATCTGCTTTAACTGTTCCGAGGGTGCTTGTTATACCCTGACCTATGCCTTTTAAATCTGTTTTTTGTGAATTATTAATTGAAATATCGTTCTGAATTTGACCCTTTTTAATAATTGATATATCTGCTCCTGTGTCTACTAGGAGAGTAGAAAATGAGTTATTTAATGTTGACTTGGAAGATATGTAGCTGTTCAAATGTAAATTGAATACAAAAATTTTTCTCTCTACTGTTGAAGTGGAGTCTGCTGGTTTTCCTGTTGATCGTAGCTACGTATGTTTCGTGTGCTGTTTGTATTGTTATTGTTATTGTTGTTGTTATTGCGAGCATTTGAGCGTGTTTGGTTTCTATAGTCTCGCCTTTGCATGTTATTGTTATTGTTATAATTGTAGCGCGTGGGAAACGCGCGTCTTTGGTTACTTCTGTTATTATTACTTTGATAACTTCGACGGAAGCTACCGCGGTAATGGTTTTGTTGGCGGATGTGAAGTAATGAGTTTGGGTTTCCAGTTACTTCAGTGCAGCTATTTGTGAATTTTGAGATAGCTTCGTTCATGGAAGTGAACGTTCCTGCTTGCATTATCATTTTTACTTTTTCGTTTGAGCAATTCTTACACATGGCTTTTACAGCTGCTTGTGTAGAATATTTGCTTGCCAAGTCTGAGGTAAGCCCATCAGATATATATGCTCCTTCCAATGACTTTGTTAGCTTCTCTATTTCAGTAGTGTATTGATTAGCTGTTTTACTGCGCTGTTGAATATTCAAAAGCTTTGCAGTCAATACTTCCACTGACTCGCCTTTAATTGAAGTTTGCAATTTTAGTTTAACTTGTTGTATTGTATTTTCAGTACTGATGTAATTTCGTGCAGTACCTTTAAGTTTAGTTTTTATAATGGATATCGCTAACGCTTCATGCGTATCCTTGATCTGATCGAGAATTTCAATTGCATCTAAAAAACTATGCAGATTTTCCGGCTTACCATCAAATTCAGGCAGAATTGATGAAGCCGTTTTAATGAACTCTACCACTGTTTGTGGCATTTTGGCTTTTTCTATTTCTTCTGGTTCTGTTAATAAAATGCTAAAGTCGAGTGTTATAGTACTTTCGTATGTGTTTGGTACTAATGCATCAATATTGTATCTTGCTAGTGAAGATACTAGTTTGTCTCTAACAAAGGAAAATATTTGGTATGCCTCTAATTGGTGAGCTGCAGTGAGTTGATTGTTAACTTTGCGTATCACTTCACCTAAATTATTTAATGAATCTAGTATTGTTTTGAGGTGTTTTCTTACCGTTTCCGTTTTTATTGTTATATTTTTGTTTATGCATTTATATGCTTTTTCTGCCGTGGTTTTTTCTTCAATGAGTGTTTTAAGAATTATTTCCCATTTGGCCATTGAAAAATAATGAAATAGAAAAAGAAATAAAATCTGTTTAGATTTTATCCAGATCGTTAGCGCGAGAAATGTATCTCATTTTCAGAATTTTATTGTGGGTTGAGTATATTTTCAAAAATAAATTGATGCAACTAATGATTGCAATAACGAGTAAAATGAATTTAATTGAATCCAAGGATTCAGTATGATCAACCACTTCAATGGAATTAACCACATTGGCATTTGGTTTGTCGATCTTGGATGTTTTGCCACCCATATTGGTTTATTTGTATATAAAAAAATCTTAATGGAATCTTGGAATGCCGAAAACTTCACCCATTCGTTGTATTTCTTCTACTTGTGTTGTTGGGTTAATAACGTCCTCTATTGTTGGTTCCCTAGTCATTCCTATGCGACGCCAAAATCTTCTCAACCATTCTAATTCCCTGTCGTAATCTATTAACTCTCTTATTTCTACTCCGCTAGATAAATCAACAATTGGGTTTCTAGGCCTAGACATGCTTGAAATGAACAAAAGACATTTCCACTTTTTATTTTAATTACATTTATATTTTTTTTTTTTTTATTTAAACATTTTTCTTATATTTTTTAACTTATTTTTCAATTCCTTCTTTTTCTCAATAGTGGTTGCGAGGTTAATTTCCTCGTGGATGGTGGCAAGGGCTTTTCGTATTTTAAAAGCTTTGCCACCCCTTTTTCGTTTGAAGGATATGGGCTTCGGAATTTTGGGTTCCTCCACCCTTCTATTAGTTTGTTGTCTTTGCCGATACTCCTCGATTGTTATCGGCAAAGGACCCTGCCTGATATTTTCTGGCGGTGGCTGTTCTCTTTCGATGAAGAACCTGTTCCACCGCTCGAAAATCTCGTCAACCTCTTGTTGACTGACCATGAAAAAGGAATACCCTGATGGGGTTAGTATTGGAAAAAAAAATAAAAAAATGAGGCAAGAATTTTTCAATTTTTGCCACTGAGTAGGCAGCCGTTAGGTTGCCAGAAGCAATGTTAAAGATATATACGTGTGTATTAGACTGGCCGCAGCATGTATGGATTTTTTTTTTTTGTTGAAATTTGTATATTAACAGTTCTTAAAATATGAGGTTTAGGGTTAAAAAGACGGCCTTAATTTTTTGGCCCGATCCGTTGTTGTCTAGTTGACCCTCATTGAGCCCAATGTTTGGAAAATTTTATTTTTTAACCTTGAACATGATTTTTTTTAATATGTCTGTTTTGAGAGATAAAAATTCTCTTGCTGAGCCCTTCTTGCGTTTTCTACACCTAAAACAAAGTATCAGTACCGTTGCTTTGAGTTGCTAAGTGAATATAACGGTACTTAACGAGCAAAAGCAATCAAATTCCAAGACATTGCTGCTGTTTTTCACACTGCTCTTAACGTGCTGATACAAATGTTGAAATGAGTCTAACTATTCCAGCAGGGAAGTAAATTTCCAAACAGCTGATCGTTTGACAGTTTTACCAGAAATAGTCAGCAGTAGTCAGTAGACTGTTGCATGAGTACATTCATATGTCCAAACGAGTCAAGGCCCTGTTATACTTGCATAGCATTGCAAAGCAGGGCAGCGCAAAACATATAGCGCATAGAGCTGATTATACTTCGCATAGACGTGCAACCATGGTTAATTAATAAAAGTTTTCGCATCCCGACATTCGTACATACATACATACACACTCCATGTAAATTGTTTGTGTATTCTGTGGTGCTTCTGTCAAAATCATAGTTCGCCTTTGTAGAAATCATATTGCACCATGCTCAAAATTGATCCCAGTTTGATATAAGCACCATTATTAAAGTAAAACAGTAGAAAAAAGTGAAAAATCAGCTGTTTAGTAAGTTAACCTGTATAAATTAGCCTTGCGTGCAACCCTTCGCACACTCAGCACACACACATTCGTGTTGCCAAATGTCAAATCGCATAGCACATAACACAGAAATCAAAATTCAACAGACTTCTATGCTGTGCCCTGTGCCGCTATGCGTTGAGTAATCGATTACACGGAAATCCCATTAAACAGATTTCGTATGTGACAGTTCTTATGTTGTGCGCTGCTGTGCTATGCAAGTATAACCGGACCTTTACTCGTTTGGTTTTCTTGTAGTGAAGTACAACAACTCGCTTTATTATGAGAACTATGCTACTCGTACATGAACCACAATGAATAGTGTGCGTACACTATCCGATCGTCATGATGCTAGCCACACACCTTTCAATTTTTTATACAACATGAGCATGTTGCGCTGGAAATCGCAATGTTTTTGGGGCTGTTTGTTGTATGAAGTTGTGTATCGGTTGTACGAAAAATCAAAAACTTCAAGGTCCGATTATTAGGGGCTTCTCCAACTGTCATTCCTTTTTATTGGAGAAAATGTTCCAAACTTTACTAAAGTACGCCAACCCGGAGCAACATCGCATGCTAGGTTCATGTCGAAATGCATATATTGCTATAAAATATTTTTGTTTCGCGATCAGTTCAAATTGACTTCATCGGAATTGAAAAACCTTCGCAGTATTTGTATCTTCTTGACAAAGATTTACGTTCCATATTGGTTTACATGCATTAATGCAATAGATGCACCAGCACAAGATCTCAAATTAATAAAAGATGCCATTTTATATTTTGATAAAGAAGTTTCTAATGCCTTGTTGCATAAGATTAAAAACCATTTTTGGTACTTGAGTGAGGAAATTGTTGGGTTATCATTTTTCGATGAAAGCATTTCTTTGGAAATAAAGCGTAAAATGGTGAAAGCAATCAACATCGGTGACAATGAGATTGATGTCGAGATCGACACACCAAAACGAATTGTTGCGTCAGTTGAAGATTTGCATTCGTACAGTGAAATTAGTGATGAGCGAGTCCGAGATGTTTAGACAATCGAGAGAATCGCCATCGTTGCAAAATCACAATCGAGTCAAAAGTTGACTCGCTCCTGGACTACACAATCGAGATGTTTTTGCGATTGTTCCGAGTCAGCGAGTCGGAGGTTGTTTCGGTGACATCTCGACTACACAACCGAGATGTTTTTGCGATTGTTCCGAGTCGGCGAGTCGGAGGTTGTTTCGATGACATCTCGACTACACACGCGAGATGTTTTTGCGACTGTTCCGAGTCGGCGGGCCGGCTGTTGTTTTGATGATTTGTTTTAGTTGATAAAATAAACTGAATGAGTGTTGTTGATGAAGAAAGTAGGGTTGTTAATGGAAGTGAGGCAAATACATATGTAAATAAATTAACCAAATTGAAAAATACGCTGCATTTTTGCAATCACAATTAAAGAGTGTCGTGCTTAATAAATACAATTAATTATTTAAATATTAATACATTAATAAATTTTCTGAAGTGAGACGAAACAAATTAATTTTACGAGCAGTGACAACGGCAATAGATTTGTACCACTGTATACTTTTTTAAGCAATTTTGATATTCAAGCGGCAACAACAAATGTTATGTATTTTTTGCAGCGAGTCCGAAATGTAGGGTTGCTTTGAAAACGAGAGGAATCTTTGGCGAGTCCGAGATGTTTTAGCGATTGTTTCGACTGACGGAAATTTACGACTTGACTCGAATACGAATGAAAAACATCGAGAGAATTCGTGATGTTTCAACAATCGAGAGAATCGAATAAAACATCTCGGACTCGCCCATCACTAAGTGAAATGGATATATCTAACTTTGTCTCTCCAATAACAAATAAATTTTTTACACGTTTGAATATTAATACATCATTTATAAATTCGGATCCTTCTACGTGGCAAACCAAAGATGATTATCGCAAAGCGAAATCGGCATGTCAAACTTTGGCAGTGGTGAACGATGCACCCGAAAGGGCAGTTAAGTTGATAACAGACTTTAACCGTACCTTAACGTATGACGAAGAGGATAAACAATTCCTACTGCAAGTAGTTGAACATTATCGTAAGACATTTCCGTCTCACAAAAAGTCCATTTTATTGAATTGATATTGTTTTTATTATTCTTTTTTTCTTGAAATTTCATAAAATAAAAAAATTAAAAAATTAATTCAGAAAAAAATTTTTTAAGCTTTTAAGCTTGATGAGGGTCAACAAAGCTTGGTGCGATCTGAGTAAAAAAAATAGGACGTTATTTCTTATACCACACCTCACCTTTTAGGCAGTGTTTATTAATAGAATTCGAGAAAAAAAATTTGCGGCCAGTCTAGTGTGTATATTAAATAAAATACATTAATTCTATGGCTGCTGCTGCTGGTCGGAAAATTAAGATTATGTTGTCTTTTCGCTCGGCCCTTTTATCGCTACGTGTTTTACAGTTGCTGCTGCTGTAACTGCCCTACTGTTGTTGTTGTTCAAGCGTACCAATGTTGCTGTTGTAACGTGCCTAGTTTGCGTGCATTGCTGGGCTGTTTTTATTATTCCACTTCAATTATGTTCCTATCCGTCCAATGATCAATCAAATTTTCCCATAAATTGAGTATCCTTCTTCGTGCATTGCTTGACCGATTTTATTATTCCACTTCAATTATGTTCCTATCCGTCCAATGATCAATCAAATTTTTCATAAATTGAGTATCCTTCTTCGTGCAATGATTGAGTATCCTTCTTCGTGCAACGATTGAGTATCCTTCTTAGTCCAATGATTATAAAAAAAAAAACCCGCGTCGCGATGACTTCCTTGCCAAGTAGATAAATGAAGGCAAAAATAAATTGCCACGACTTATCTGGCAAGGATCGCCATGTAGTAGGGAATTAAACGCTTATCGTTTGGTTGTCAAAAGTGAATTGAATTTTATTATCCAAAATTCTTCTTTTTATACAATATTTGCTCTTATGTACTACTTATTTACTATGATACATATTTACACTACGTACTTAAAAATAATGGGAATCTTTCCCACGGTATATTGTACATATGTACATGTCCATACGTACATGTACATATGTATGCTCCTATGAGCGCTTAGGCTTAGAATAACATTGGAAGCGTGAGAATGGCAGCGTCAGCAAATTTGTGTACATTACAATTTGTGTGGGGCTGACTAAGTAGCCAGCGCCAGCGCGTGACAATACAATGTATGGAAATTTATTATGTAGATATGTTTGCGCTTGTGTAACTACATTTGACGCTCTACAGCAGGGACGTTACTAAGAATTTGAGCGTGCCCGAATCTGGTGTCCCTCCAGGGTTCGGTTGCACTGAGCCTTGCCGCGTTTCAGCTGGCAATCAGTTTCCCCTGTATATCCGTGGGGAGAAGAAATAGGATGGTTTCGAGAGCTTTAGTTGGGGTGGAGGGAAGGGCTCCGCTAATAAGCATGGAAGCCATTCGCTGCACTCTAGTTAATTTGCTCTTATTGGTTTCGAGTTCCAGTGCTGGCCACCATATGGTGACTGCATAGAAGAGAATAGGTCGCACTACCGCTGTGTACAGCCAATGGACGATTTGGGGGTTAAGTCCCCATCTCTTGCCTATCGCTGATTTACATGCGTAAAGTGCTAACATGGCTTTTTGGGATCGTACTTCTACGTTCCGTTTCCAGTTTAGTTTTCTGTCTAGAATAACACCAAGGTATTTAACCTCGATAGAGAGTTTAATCTCCTTCCCATTTATGGACGGAGGTTTGAATTCAGGTATCTTATGTTTGCGGGTAAACAGAACCATTTCCGTTTTCTCAGAGCTGACACTGAGCCCGCATTTCAGAGACCAGGTTTTTACAATGTTGAGTGCATTTTGCAAAAGGTCGCTCAGCACCGGTATATGCTTGCCAGTCGCTGTCAGGGCGATGTCATCGGCGTACGCAATGACCTGGCAGCCCGTGTGCTGAAGTTTAGAGAGCAGGGTGTTCACCGTTAGGTTCCAAAGCAGAGGAGACAAAACTCCACCCTGGGGTGTTCCCCTGTTGGCATACCTAGTTATCGATGAATTACCCATTTCAGAAATAATGGCTCTTCTACTAAGAAGAAGTTCGACAAACCTCACGAGAGCCTCTTCTACCTCCAAGTCCCGTAGGGCGGTGGTAACGGCTCCCGGTAGAACATTGTTGAAAGCTCCTTCTATGTCGAGAAAGATGCCCAGTGTGAATTCCTTAAAGGCTAGCCCCTTTTCTATCTTGGAAGTGATAGCGTGTAGAGCAGTCTCTACGGACTTGCCTTTGGAATAAGCGTGTTGAAAAGGAGATAGAGTATTCGCACGGAGCCTGATATAGACATCCAGAAATCTCTCAAGAACTTTGAGTAGAAAAGATGTCAGGCTTATCGGCCTGAAATCCTTTGAGCTGCTGTAGGAGGCTCTGCCCCCTTTAGGAATAAAGATCACCTTCGCCTTGGTCCATTCCAGAGGAATGTATGACAGGTTGAGGCAGGCTTTATAGATAGGAACAAGTAGAGGGGTTAGAGTATCACTTGCTGCCTGTAATTCAGCAGGAAAGATTCCATCTATTCCCGGAGATTTGAAGGGTTTGAAGGATTTAATTGCCCATTTTACCCTTGTGTTAGTAATTATGTGCTCCAAGTCATTAGATGTCCTGGGGTTAGAGTAGGTTCTATAAGGTTCCGAGGTGCACCCTGGGAAGTGTGTGGTGACCAGGGTGTTCAGAATATCAGTACTAGATGTGGCCCAGTCCCCATTTTGCATTCGGATACAGCTTGGGGGAACTGGGTTAGTAGAGAGGACCTTTCGTAGACGATTGGCATCAGAGATTTCTTCTATGTCGCTA
Source organism: Urophora cardui (assembly GCA_960531455.1). Classification (NCBI taxonomy): domain Eukaryota; kingdom Metazoa; phylum Arthropoda; class Insecta; order Diptera; family Tephritidae; genus Urophora; species Urophora cardui. The sequence continues at coordinate 89,917,315 of OY482671.1, read as the reverse complement.
GCGAAGTTTTTCCATGAGTCTCTTTTAGCTCTTTGGATCGACTTCTTGAAAATTTTTAAGGCATCCTTGTAGGCTTGCCAGTTGCCAGTTGTTTTCGCCTGGTTGAAGAGTTTTCTGCTGTTAAGCCGAAGCTTGGAGATCTCCGGGTTCCACCAATAAGGTTTCTTTTTACCCCGAACTTTGACCTCCGGGCAGGCACTCTTGAAAGCAGCGTTACAGGATTTAGTAACAAAGTCAACTGCTTCATCGATTTTAGACGATTTGTCCAGCACACCGAGAGAAACAGCCCCGTTATTGGAGATAGGCGCTTCATCAGTTGTTAACGGTAGGCTTAACATACCGAGAGAAGCGTGCTCAAAGAGCGTAGCAGACAGTTTCTGATTAAACAGAGCCCAATCCGTACGCCTCCTGTTCCTGTATCCCGCTCTAAGCGGAGGTCTCAAGAGTAGATTAAAAGTTATATACATATGATCAGAGAAGGAGTTTTCTCCGGACACCTGCCATTCCTTGACATAGTCAGAAAGCGGGCCTGTGACCAGAGTGATATCAAGTACCTCACTCCTGTTTGCGGTGACAAAAGTAGGTTTGCCTCCAGAGTTACATATAGATAAATTATTAGATATAATAAAATCAAAAAGAGACTCACCCCTCGCGTTTACATCCGATGAGCCCCATGTTGTGTGGTGGGCATTGGCATCGGCCCCGATCAGCAGTTGGAGCCCTAAACGTTCGGCTTCCTTAACCGCACCAAGTAGCCGATCTTGCCCAGAAATGGGGCGGTCATACGCCAAATAGACAGAGGCGATCCATATCGGTTTACCTTTCAGCTCGAGGCTGATGCAGACCATATATTCGTCGCTGAAAAGAGATACCATAAAGTAGGAAAGAGTTTTGTGTATTAGAATACATGATCTGGTCCTACCTGTCGCAGGTGCTGCCACCACATGGTAGTCCCCAGATTTGAGGCCACAGACCCTGGATCCAACGACCCAAGGCTCCTGGACCAGAACGATCGCCTCAGCAGTCTTGCTGAGACGTAAGAGTAGTGCAGCCGAAGCTGCTTTGGAGTGATGCAGGTTAATTTGCAGTACCTGCATCATTTTGGTCGTCGGAATGCATCTCGACGTCCGCCGCTACTGTACCCGCTCCTTCGGAGACCTCAATGACTGTGGAGTCAAAGTCGGCCTCCTCCGGATCCGAATCCAGCAGCGTGCATTCGTCGAGCATGTTGTAGAACGGGCCTACCAACTCAGACACCGAGAACGTATCGCTCTCGGAGTCCAGGGTGCTGTCTGCCCGTTCATTAGCGGCCCCATGTCCACTCGAGGTGTTGCATGGAGCCCGGACGTCCATAGTTAAGGGGGTAGTGGGTTCGCTCATGGCGTTGCCCCCTACCTCCACAGAATTGGAATTGGATGCTTTCGTAGAACACCCCCCATCCCCAGAGCCCTGCGGATCGGGTGCGCTCAAGGCGCTGCCCTCAGCCCCAAAGCTCGGAAGACCAGGGTTGTCCTCGTCGGCTACCAATTCATCCTCCTTCTGGGGATCATCCCTTCTGATTTTCGGCGTGATGGTAAAAAGGCCGTAGCGGATTGTACCACCTCGCTTCTCAATCCACGGGAGAGACGCCTCGCTTATGACAAGCCCAACCTGGCGTTGCATCTCCCTCACGTCACCAACACGTACTACCCTCCAATCGCTTGTGGGCATTTCCGCGTTGGAGCGAGAGATGATCCTCAGAATTCTATCCGGATCAGATGGCTCAGCCGGGACCCAGACCCAGGCTCTCGGTCTGTTCGGAATTTCTTCCTTACTGACCGCAACCAAGTCAGACCCGGGCCACAGCTCACCCACCTCGGACATAGCCAGTTTATAAAGCTCGTACGAGCGCTCATCTGCGCATGTTACGAGCTTTATTCTGCCCTGATGCCATCCGCCATCCCGGATATCAGGAGGAGGCCCCGGAAAACGGTCCAGAAGCTCCTCATAGTTCCTGAGAAGACCTATGAGGATCATCTTCCACTTTTCCGGGGACAGGTTCCCGTCCGGGTGGCCGCGGTCCATAACTGCCAGCATTAAGGTGGCTTTCGCCGCCTCGCTGAAAGTTTTTAGTCCTCTCTACGATCTTGGCGGCGCTGCGAACATTTCGCTGGCTGCGCACCGACATCGGAATCCTCTTACTAGCCTTAGAACACTCGGGGTGTTCAGCGGGCTTGGTAAGAGAGTCCCTGGCAGGAGCAGGGGCTTGCACTTCGTCCGTGGAGGACTTGGTGCTGCTATCCACTGCCTGCCGTTCAGAGGTGCCCGGTTGAGGGATTGGGGAGACCACCCGTGCCAGCTCAGCTGGTGGTCGCTTTCCCTCAAGGGGCTTAGCTGTACCAGCTTTGACGGCAGTAGTCGGCTTACCCTCAAGGGGTTTAGTCTTCCTGCTTGCTTGCATAGGTGGTCGAAGTTGTGATGTGGGCCGTGAAGGCCCGCTCGGCGCCGTCTTAGCGGTACCCGAGGGGTTGGTTACTACTTTATCGCCAAGTCCAACGGCGGCATCGTTACCCGTGCAGGGATCCGAGGCTATTTGTTTTTTATTCATTTCATGTTTTGTGCGGTCGCCTACTGAGACGAGACCTTTCGGCGACCTGAAGTAAGGAAAGGGGGAAAGGGAACGGTCGACTACGGTAGAGCCCCTTACCGCAGCAAGTCCACCGTTACTCCCGGAGGTGGACCGGTATCCGGGAGGCTCCGTAAGAATACAGTCGGTTACCCCTGACTGCAAACCATCCAATGGGCACGGAAACGCATAACACCCTGGAGTAGGGGGTTTTTGTGTGTGTGTTGGTGCGGTGATCTCCGCATGGGACACCTGGGATACAACCTGCTTGCCGCGACAGGCAGGATGCGCCCAAGGGTACCATACGGAGCTTCCCTCTTAGTTCATGGAGAGACAGGGCAGGTCCCTCAAGGGGAATTCACCCTGGTCCCCATTTAAGCCCCATCCCCAACGACAAGGAGACCAACGTGATGGAGAAATTAACAACTAACTAAATCTCTATAAACATGAATTTTGAACTCGATTACCTGTATTATAAGAATCCATAACAGTATTCTAAAAAACTTCACTTAAAACCGACCTACTAAAAAATTTTATTTTTTGGAAATCGGGTCAGTTTTAGGAAATGAGGTTTTGGCCGCCCAGATTGATAAAATACCCCTATGTGCGTCGTAAAAAGTACATACATAATAATATATATTATATATTTTTGAAGGGTCCTTGTACTTCTGGAAATTTCGTTTCTCATCTTTCTTATACTCCTTTCGAGTATATTCCCAATTCTTACTTTTCCCTTGCTCTTTTGAAAAATTTATTTCACATCGTACCTACATACATACATACATATGTACATTGTACATACATACATACTACATAAATAAGTTTGATGTGTTACCTCAGGTAAAACTTTTTTAATTTAATGATATAATTTGTGGATGAACAGAAATTAAAAAAACTAAAATTTAGCCATAAATCAATTTGATAGTTTTTCCAAGCGCGCCAAGTTGAGTCTTAAGAGTACAATAAATAAAGACACAGCCAAAGCAAATAAGGCGGTAAAGGTTGGACTGGCAAAGAAGCGGCGCGGCTACCGGCTTAAACTATAAAAATTTTTTTTTATAAAACTAAAAGCGAAAAAAAAGAATTAAACAAAACTCAAATGATCTAAAAATGAAATGCGTGTGCGCGCACAGAAACAAGAAGCAAACGAAGTGAGCAGATCATAGGCGTAGAGCTCTATTATCTATAATACTTACATACAATCATATGTATGCATTTGTACTTATGTGTAGATATGTATGTACATATGTTTATATGTATGTCTACTACAAAGCGCCTTTGTGTTCCCCTTTTGGTCTTCTATTAAAGTTCTGAAGCTAAGCACGATTTTTTTCTGGTAGATACATATGTAAATATGTATGTATATTAATTTATGTATGTATATAACTCTCTAATATTTATCTAGGCCTTATTTCGCATGGCGGATAAGCCTTTGGAATAAGGTGTGATCTCAGGGAGAGAGTACTCCTTATGACCTGATGACATCAACACAGGAAAATCAGCTTTATTTTAAGCCTTACGTCAACAAATTTGCTACCCTTATAATTGTTGGCCTTATTTCTTAAGCCTTTAATGTGCTGTTTTAATTCTTAATAAATAAGGCTTAGATTTTTTGGTGGGTACATACATATGTGTGCTTACGAGTACATATAAAAATGTTGAATTGAGTCGTTGAATTGAATGACGTGTGTGCCGCACCCACAGGCCCCATAAATGGAGATGGACAATAAGCAGCCGGTTAACTTACAGATATAAAGTAAAAATCAAAAGTAGTAGGCCTATAAAACTTAATTGAGAAATGGAAAACAAAAAAAAAACATACATACATACATACATACATATGTACATGATGTCGAATATGAAAAAGAAGAGCTACTTCTGGTAGTAGTCTAAAAATATTAGTTAGTAGAAATTAAGAAGATCTGTCAGATTTATTTTTCTTCTTCTCATTCCTTTATTTAATTGGCCCAATCCAGTGAAGCGCTACTAGTTGCTGCTTTTCCCCGTTGTCACCATTAACGAATAACATGGCAAGCAACAACAGAAACTAAGCTAGTTAGCTTGGTTAAACGAGTTGAACTGAGAGCGCTTAGCTGTTAGTCGACCTGAACAGAGTGTTGCAAAGTGAAATCATAAAGCTATTGTGAATAGAAAACTTTCACTGAAATATGTACATAGATGCTTGTAGCATAACCATCAACCAATAAACGCATTGTATACTTTTATACACTCGCTACACCAGCGGATCCTACCGGTAACAAGCTCAACACAACCGAACTCTGGTGGTGAATGGCAAAAATTCCAGTCCGTATATCGTCCTCTATCGTGGAGTGCTTATATAAAACTAAAATTAAAGTATAGCAAGTTGGGCGTTCTTTTGCAAGTCGCTTACAAGAAAAAAACGACTAGTAATACTTTCTGGGCCGGAGCATCTTCATTCGTTAGCACAACATGGCTAGCCAATGCAGCCGCTGATTTTTATTCGACGAACTAATCGCAAATTCTTTGTTTACTGTAGTTTGTATATTATTTAAACAAATTACTATCATTAATTATTATTTTAAACAATTTTATTCTTCTTTGCAGTTTGTTCAAGATTGGCATCACTGCATGGATTTCGATGATTGCAGAAATGTAAGTTTTAATAATAAGTTAGTTATTCTTAATAAATATGTGTCTTTTCAGGCTAAAATAGTCAAAATAGCTTTTGAAATAAGTAAACATTAAATTCAGAAAATCTCTCGCCGTTTTACCGATTAAATCTTAAAAGCTTTGTCTTTATTAAGCTAAAGTGTGTACTTGTCTCACTTAAAGATCACACGCGAAAAAACGTACACGAGGGCGGGCGTCCATTTAAAGTTCGTGTACTTATGTATACATGTATGTTTCACATTTGTTTATCATCCGTTTTCTCAACACGTCAACGTTTTTCGAGTTTTATTTTTTGTTCCTTGGTGCTAAATTGTAATTGAATTTATCTAGCTTTCATAAAAGTTTGTAATTATGTACATATGTATGTATGTATATTAGACTGACCACAAATGCAAAAGTGCTGATTTTTTTCGCTCCCCGCGCATTTTCTGATAGCTTGACAATAGAAAATAAGATCTGCATAAAAATCTAACCATCGGTAGTGGGAAATAGCCACGCGCATTTGAACTGAAGTTCAAAAATTGACCTAAAAATTATGCATTGCTTTAGAGACCAATATCTCTTTAAACAATGATTTTTGGAGAAATAATGTAATAATCATTTTTATACTAAATGAAACTGGGAACATATTCTCCATATGATAGTTATACCTACCGTTATCCTTTCAGGACATATTGAGTCCTTAAAGTGAAATTTACATTTTTTTGTTTGTTAAAAACGCAAAAATAAATATTTAAAAAATAGAGAATTGTATAAATTATACATCATTTAATAGGTTATTTAAAGTAGTTTTACACATCATAAATTTTTTTTGATTTACATGCACTATTAGTCAAGAAAATTATTTAAAATAAGCAAGTCGTATTTTTTTCAAACTTTTTTTTTTTACTAAACTGAAAATATCGTAGTAGGCTTTGCAATAAAAAATAAAAAAATGTGGTATAGTTTCATATTTCAGCTCATTCAATAGTTTGTTGAACTTTCTTTAAAGTGAACTTGTAGCGGTAGTGCTCATAAGTGTGTTATATTCAGTTCAAAAAAGTTTTTTTAAAATTTTTTTAAAACTATTGTTGTAATGGCATTAAGATCCAGATGCATTCCCTTAATTGGTAATTATTTAATAACATCTTACGAGCTAAGTGCTATGTAAGGCTTTTCTTTTGTATAATGTAAGAGTATCTTTTTTAAACACAGGCTTGAAAAAAACTTTGAATGGAAAAATGCTTCCAAGCAGAAGAAATGTGTTAAGCTATTTATATTATTTGATTCGTGATGAACATTAAACGGCAAAGGAAAGCATTCCTATTTTGTCCAATAGATTGATTGAGGTCTATACGAAATTCGGAATTCCGACCAAAAGAAAAGATGGAATAGAGAAAATGATTAAAAGGCGTTTAAATCAATACAACAAAATTATTAAATTGAAATGTGGTAAGGTAAAAAAACATTTTACTTACTCTCTGGACGTGTTATTTGACATGTCTCATGCAAATGCCATTAAAACATTGCAAAAGAATAAAAATACGAAAGCCATAAACTTTTTAAAGGAACATCGCGTATCAATAAAAGCTATGCCCTCAAAATTGGCTTTAGAAATTGAAGTACAGTATTTTTATTCTTTTGCAATGTTTTAATGGCATTTGCATGAGACATGTCAAATAACACGTCCAGAGAGTAAGTAAAATGTTTTTTTACCTTACCACATTTCAATTTAATAATTTTGTTGTATTGATTTAAACGCCTTTTAATCATTTTCTCTATTCCATCTTTTCTTTTGGTCGGAATTCCGAATTTCGTATAGACCTCAATCAATCTATTGGACAAAATAGGAATGCTTTCCTTTGCCGTTTAATGTTCATCACGAATCAAATAAAATAAATAGCTTAACACATTTCTTCTGCTTGGAAGCATATTTGCATTCAAAGTTTTTTTTCAAGCCTGTGTTTAAAAAAGATACTCTTACATTATACAATAGAAAAGCCTTAAATAGCACTTAGCTCGTAAGATGTTATTAAATAATTACCAATTAAGGGAATGCATCTGGATCTTAATGCCATTACAATAATAGTTTTAAAAAATCTGAAAAAAACTTTTTTGAACTGAATATAACACACTTATGAGCACTACCGCTACAAGTTAACTTTAAAGAAAGTTCAACAAACTATTGGATGAGCTGAAATATGAAACTATACCACATTTTTTTTTTATTGCAAAGCCTACTACGATATTTTCAGTTTAGTAAAAAAAGTTTGAAAAAATGCGACTTGCTTATTTTAAATCATTTTCTTGACTAATAGTGCATGTAAATCAAAAAAAAATTTATGATGTGTAAAACTACTTTAAATAACCTATTAAATGATGTATAATTTATACAATTCTCTATTTTTTAAATATTTATTTTTGCGTTTTTAACAAACAAAAAAATGTAAATTTCACTTTAAGGACTCAATATGTCCTGAAAGGATAATGGTAGGTATAACTATCATATGGAGAATATGTTCCCAGTTTCATTTAGTATAAAAATGATTATTACATTATTTCTCCAAAAATCATTGTTTAAAGAGATATTGGTCTCTAAAGCAATGCATAATTTTTAGGTAAATTTTTGAAATTCAGTTCAAATGCGCGTGGCTGTTTCCCACTACCGATGGTCAGATTTTTATGCAGATCTTATTTTCTATTGTCAAGCTATCAGAAAATGCGCGGGGAGCGAAAAAATTCAATACTTTTGCAAATCCCATATGTTTTGTAGTCAGTCTAATGTATATGCCGAAAACGTGTATAATTCGAAAGTTTTGCTTAAAGCTGCAATGACTATTTTAGCCTAAAAATTCGGCAAAACGTTTAGGTTCCTTTAATTCGAAGAAAGCAAAGAACTTAAAAAATATATCGCACCCTAAATCAAAAAGTGGCACAACTCAAAATTTTTCGAAATCGAGTTTTTTTCATAAACGGGTATACGGAACATATCTCTAGCGATTGCAAAAAAAAAAACTGTTGAATAACTGTCTCTTTTGACCGAAAATAACCATTATACCTGGCCCTTTACCATACGATTGCTTGTAATAAAAAACGTTTTTGAATTTTGAATTGTGCCACTTTATGATTTAGGGTGCGATATTTGTATATTATACAGGTTTTCCGAATAGCTTAAAGTCCTTACAATTACTCTCATTAAGGCGCATTCATCGTTCTAGTTTGGAGATGTACATATTTATTTTAATTTCTTAATTATTATCAAGAATATCGACAAGTCGTTTCATTTTAAAAACAGTAATTGCAGAATTTTATTGCTGGCAGAACGAAATTGAATGACAATTTGCAGTTGAGCTATTTTGGTCAAATATGCGCCGCTGTGGTGCAGTGAGTAGAGTGCTCGCCTGCTATGCCAGAGGTCTCGGGTTCAAAACCCAGTCCGTGCAAACACCTAAACAATTTTTCTAATTAGTAAAAGTCCAATTATTGGGGTTTTTAAGAGCAGCGGTCGCCTCTCGGCAGTGGGCGGCATACCCTCCGAGTGTATTTCTGCCATGAAAAAGCTTCTCACAAAAATGCTTTCGCTGTTCGGAGCCGGCATGAAACTGTAGGTCCACCCAATTAGTAGGAGAAACAAAAGGAGCACACCTCGAATTGGGAGAGAAGCTCGGCCATAAAACTAGTCAGAGTTATAATAGCGCAATTGTATTATTACTATTATTATTATTATTATTATTATTATTATTATTATTATTATTATTATTATTATTATTATTATTATTATTATTATTATTATTATTATTATTATTATTATTATTATTATTATTATTATTATTATTATTATTATTATTATTATTATTATTATTATTATTATTATTATTATTATTATTATCATTATTATTATTATTATTATTATTATTATTATTATTATTATTATTATTATTATTATTATTATTATTATTATTATTATTATTATTATTATTATTATTATTATTATTATTATTATTATTATTATTATTATTATTATTATTATTATTATTATTATTATTATTATTATTATTATTATTATTATTATTATTATTATTATTATTATTATTATTATTATTATTATTATTATTATTATTATTATTATTATTATTATTATTATTATTATTATTATTATTATTATTATTATTATTATTATTATTATTATTATTTTTATTATTATTATTATTATTATTATTATTATTATTATTATTATTATTATTATTATTATTATTATTATTATTATTATTATTATTATTATTATTATTATTTTTATTATTATTATTATTATTATTATTATTATTATTATTATTATTATTATTATTATTATTATTATTATTATTATTATTATTATTATTATTATTATTATTATTATTATTATTATTATTATTATTATCAATATTATTATTATTATTATTATTATTATTATTATTATTATTATTATTATTATTATTATTATTATTATTATTATTATTATTATTATTATTATTATTATTATTATTATTATTATTATTATTATTATTATTATTATTATTATTATTATTATTATTATTATTATTATTATTATTATTATTATTATTATTATTATTATTATTATTATTATTATTATTATTATTATTATTATTATTATTATTATTATTATTATTATTATTATTATTATTATTATTATTATTATTATTATTATTATTATTATTATTATTATTATTATTATTATTATTATTATTATTATTATTATTATTATTATTATTATTATTATTACTATTATTATTATTATTATTATTATTATTATTATTATTATTATTATTATTATTATTATTATTATTATTATTATTATTATTATTATTATTATTATTATTATTATTATTATTATTATTATTATTATTATTATTATTATTATTATTATTATTATTATTATTATTATTATTATTATTTTTTTTTTTTTTTTTTTTTTTTTTTTTTTTTTTTTTTTTTTTCATACATAAAAATGAATACTTTAGAATTCAAAAAATATGGAAGTTTTCGCGATATAAATGCAGCAAACTTAAACAAATATGCAATAAAGTACGTCTACTTAAACATTCGCTCATTAAAAACCAATTTTAATACCTATTGCGCAGAAATTCATAGAATTATAGAGAGCATCGATGTCATTATCCTAGTAGAAACCAACTTGTTAGCTATTGACGAATGTTTTTTTAATTTATCTGGGTTTACAGCAGAGTTCTTCCACAGAGACCACAAAAAAGGGGGAGGGATAGTCGTGTACATTAGAAACAACCTATGCTATAAACGCACCCCCACCCAAACGTGCGCCTATGAATCTATAGAGATTGATATACTCTCAAGAAACCAAAGAAATTGCAAATGTAAATTGTTTGCCATATACCGACCGCCAAATTCTAATGTACACGACTTTGTAAGAGAACTAGAGACTAATCTGAAAAACGCAGACAAAGAGGAATGTTCACTTATGATCGGAGATATAAATATAAATATTTTAGAAACTGATAACAGGCAAGCCGTTTTGTATTTAGACATGCTCGCGTCTTATGGATTTCAAGCAGCAATTACCGATTACACAAGAGTGGACATAAAGAGAAATACAAATACGTGCATTGACCATATATTCGTTAAAAGCAATCATGCAGACTTGTTATCAGCGATAATAGAAACGAATATCTCTGATCACTATTCCCTACTCTGTGGAATTTCTCTTAGTAAATGGGATAGCAATGATAAGAGAACCCATGAATTATCCAAATCATTAAATGGTAAACAAGTTAATATGCAATTGCGACAGTGTGACTGGACAGATGCGTTAAATTCTACTGATGTTAATTATATGTATGACAAGATACTCTCAACATTCCAACGTATTTACGCTAACTCTTTAATTAGGGCTAAGAAGAAGAACCGGATAACTAACGACTGGATGACAAATGAGATTAAAATATTATGTAACGACAGAGATAAGTTATATAGGAAATGGAGGTATAACCCAAACAACAGGAAAATTGAAGAAAACTACAAAAAACTTAGAAATTATGTAAATAAGACCATTAACAAAAGAAAAAACGACTATTTTCGTGGAAAACTTTTAAGCTGTAGGAACGACATTCGAAAAACATGGCAGGTGATAAATGAAATAATCGGACGAAAAACTTTCAGTCCAGACGAAGCCATAGCCAAATACTTTGTAGGTGGAGACTTTAAAACTATCTGTGATAATTTTATGACAACTTTTGACCATGGTATTAAACGCATAATCCACACCTGTGATATAAAGACATTGACCGTATCTGAAACTAGTATAAGTAATTCTATTTATTTCGAGGAAGTTTATGAAGAAGAAGTGTCCTTAATTTTACAAAAACTTGACGATAAGAAAGGACCTGGTATCGACGGTATAAGACCAAAAGACCTCAAGAATAACGTAACTGTGATAAGCCCTGTGATAACCAAACTTGTTAACCTTAGTCTAAGTCAATGTGAAGTCCCAAAACTACTAAAAACCTCTGTTATTAAACCAATTTATAAATCAGGCACAAAATCTGATCCAAAAAACTACAGACCTATTGCGATACTGCCGGTCATGGAAAAAGTAATAGAGGAAATAGTAGCTCGTAGATTAGTAAATTTTATTGAAAAATATAATATACTAGATAAAAGTCAATTTGGATTTCAGAAGGGAAAAAATATAAATCAGCTCTTAGGACGATTTTCCAACGAGGTCAACGAAAATTTAGGCAAAAACCACCACTGTCTAGCTTTATTTTTGGATTTTAGCAAGGCATTCGATACTCTTTCCCATTCAAAGCTTTTGACTGCTTTAAGCAACGCAGGGGTAAGAGGCGTATGTCTTCAATGGTTTAAAAGCTACCTTGAGATGAGGAAATACAGGGTTAAAATTAATAATTTCTATAGCGAAGAAGCAATATCCTCGTACGGGGTCCCTCAAGGTTCAAAGTTAGGCCCCCTTTTATATATAATCTATACAAATAGTATGATAAAAGTGATTCATAACTGTAAAGTGTTCGCTTATGCCGACGATACCGCACTACTAGTTCCTCATAGAAACCTCAACGAAGCGACAAAAATTTTGCAGAGGAAGCTAAATATTATAACCCAATGGTCCCATGATAACGGTCTGTTAATAAACGCGTCTAAAACAAAAATTATGCATATAAGACCACCACACATCGCCCCATCAGAAATAAAGATAGTTTTTCACAATTTCCACTGTATAGAAAATAGTATGACGCAATGCGTTTGCGTAGATACTATTGAGCCAGTCGCTGTCTATAAGTACCTTGGTGTCTACTTAGATGACCACTTCAAGTGGAATTTCCACATTACGCACCTGCAAAAAAAGCTCAGGTCAACTTCGTATAGTCTGAAGCACTTGAGTTATTGTAGCTCTTATAGTGTACTGAGGCAGGCGTACTTGGCCCTATCGGAGTCATACTTGAGGCATGGTATCACTGCTTGGGGCACGTCAACGTACTGTAAATATCTGCAAGAAAGCCAAAATCACATCCTGAAGATATTAGCTAAAAAGCTAAATATCTGCAATCCACGCATTTCCCTCAATAAAGAGCTTGGCTTACTTGATATCAAATCCTTATACAAAAACATCACCCTGACCGAATTTTACGATGACAGCAGTTTGCGAGTATCACTCGACCACCACCATGGAACTCGAAAGCGTAACGAAAATCGTCTGCGAGTACCACAATATCACAACAATTACGCTAAAAGTACGCTAACCGTACAGCTTCCTTTAATTTTGAACGACCTACCAATAGAACTTATCGACTTGCCTAATATACCGAATAGGAAAAAACTCCTGGCGAATCATATGAAAAGTTTACTGCATTAAATTTCCGAACTTTCAAATACCTATGTACATAAGTAAGAGTACGTTTACAAATTTTTCATTATAATTTCTCCTCTCTCCTGCTTCTAATTTAGTTTCTCCTTCTACTTTCTCTCCTTATATGAATCTCTGTTAAAATCAAACCTTTCTCCTGTTCCTCTCTCCTGCTTCTAATTTAGTTTCTCCTTCTACTTTCTCTCCTTATATGAATCTCTGTTAAAATCAAACCTTTCTCCTGTTATACTTGTTAAATTAGATGATAAGATTTAATGTATTAATTTAAGTTTAAAATATGCAATAGTTAACTTTGTATACTTAGTACCCGCAGATAAGCACATAAGCTTCGCGGGATCCGTTATATTTGTAAACGAGATTGTAACAAAATGCTACGTAATAAATACAATACAATACAAATACAATTATTATTATTATTATTATTATTATTATTATTATTATTATTATTATTATTATTATTATTATTATTATTTTTATTATTATTATTATTATTATTATTATTATTATTATTATTATTATTATTATTATTATTTTTATTATTATTATTATTATTATTATTATTATTATTATTATTATTATTATTATTATTATTATTATTATTATTATTATTATTATTATTATTATTATTATTATTATTATTATTATTATTATTATTATTATTATTATTATTATTATTATTATTATTATTATTATTATTATTATTATTATTATTATTATTATTATTATTATTATTATTATTATTATTATTATTATTATTATTATTATTATTATTATTATTATTATTATTATTATTATTATTATTATTATTATTATTATTATTATTATTATTATTATTATTATTATTATTATTATTATTATTATTATTATTATTATTATTATTATTATTATTATTATTATTATTATTATTATTATTATTATTATTATTATTATTATTATTATTATTATTATTATTATTATTATTATTATTATTATTATTATTATTATTATTATTATTATTATTATTATTATTATTATTATTATTATTATTATTATTATTATTATTATTATTATTATTATTATTATTATTATTATTATTACACAGTGCTACAAAATCAGAAAAAAAAAATATGCAGGGGCTCTCACATGGTTCTTTGGTTTCGTCATGACCCATAAAACACTACCTCATTTGCGGTTTTTCCCCATCACTTCGTTTTTAAATTTTTTGAGTACAAATATAATACAACTCTGAAATTATTGAAATTACAACTTCGAGATGCTATAACTTTCTTGTTTCTTGATCGAATTCAATTTTTTTTCTTTTATTTGAAAAAAGCTACTTTTACCTTCCAAACAAGCAAAATAGTTGGCAAATCGACCTAAAAATGACCAATTTTTGGTCTTTTATTCCAAAAAAAAATTAAATTTTTCTAAAAATATTGGTTTTCGGCACGTTTTTATTGGATTTTGAAGTTACAAACAATGGGTTTTAAACCTTTATAACAAAATACATAAAATCAGCTTTTCAAAAAGCAAAAGTAAATAAAAATTTATTCAAAATTACGGTAGTAGTGCTTCATAAAGTGAGTAGGCCTTGTTTTTTTTTTTTTTGTTTTTATACCTTTCATGAGAATGAAATGGTATTATAACTTAGTGCCAAAAAATTTTTGTCGAAAGTACCAGAAGGAAGCGTGGGGGACCCACCAAAATATATACCGATATGATCAGAATCACGAGCTGAGTCGATTAAGCCATGTCCGTCTGTCCTTCTGTCCGTCCGTCTGTGTGAGCGCAAACTAGTCCCTCAGTTTTTGAGATATCTCAATGAAATTCGGAATACAGGTATGTTGTTATATGCAGCTGATCATTTGTCGGAACCGGCCGAATCGGACCACTATAACATATAGAAAACAACCGATTATTCAGATATACATGAAATTTTTGGAAGTAATTTGTGCATAACTTCCCCATTTAAACAGCTAAGGACATGAAACTTTGAAGTAGACGTGCCCATTTTGGCCCAAACAAGGTTACCGAAAATTGTCAAGATCGGACCACTATAACATATAGTTCCACAACATCCGATTATTCAGATATACACATTATGGTGTATAACTCCTCCATTTTAACAGCTAACGGCCTGAAATTTTGAAGTATTTGTACCCATATGGACCCAAACAGGGTTACCGAAAATTGTCAAGATCGGACCACTATAACATATAGCTCCCCTACAACCGATTGTTCAGATATGGACATTTTGGTGTATAACTCCTCCATTTTAACAGCTAACGGCGTGAAATTTTGAAGTATTTGTACCCATATGGGCCCAAACGGGATTACCGAAAATTGTTAAGATCGGACCACTATAACCTATAGCTTCCCTACAACCGATTGTTCAGATGTGGACATTTTGGTGTATAACTCCTACATTTTAACAGCTAACGGCGTGAAATTTTCAAGTGTTTGTACCCATATGGGCCCAAACAGGGTTACCGAAAATTGTCAACATCGGACCACTATAACATATAGCTCCCCTACAACCGATTGTTCAGATATGGACATTTTGGTGTATAACTCCTCCATTTTAACAGCTAACGGCGTGAAATTTTGAAGTATTTGTACCCATATGGGCCCAAACGGGATTACCGAAAATTGTCAAGATCGGACCATTATAGCTCCGATACAACCGATTGTTCAGTTATGGACATTTTGGTGTGTAGCTCCTCCATTTAAATAGCCAAGACACCATTTTTTCTAATAAAGCTTTCCATAAATAACCCACAGAATTAAAATTATAAATTAAACTTAATCAGGCTATGTACATACATAGGTAACTTTTCATTTCCCCACTCCCACTCATGAAAGGTATGAAGTCTTCGGTACGGACGAAGGCAGCCGCGCTTTTACTTGTTGGGATTAACTAAGGGAATATTTATAGTATTTTTTTTTACCAACTACAAACGATGTACGTGGAGCCCAATCCTTTTGTTTGTAGTGTAGGCTAATTGATCGGCTGTCCCATTCGCAGAAATAGCATGGATACTTCGTATTTCCACCCTGAATACCATTTAAAATATTGAGTACCTTGAAGTCAGCTACAATTAGGCATACTGTCATATGATTCTTTAATATCGGTAGCGTAGGCCAGTGGGACTGATGGATATATGCCAGTGTTGTATAAAAGCACAGCATTCAAACCTTAACAAATTAAATGAAACTAGAATATGTAATTACATAATAAACATTTCAAGTGTACTTTTTGTTGAACCGTCGATGAATAGACGCCAATCTCTTGGGGAAAAAATCTAAAGTAGGTAAACTGACCAATTCTGACAAGTAACAAAGAGCACACTCAGATCGCTCCATACTCAGTTTTGTGAAAGTTCATACCTACTTTGTATGCAAATATTAATCTATAAAAAAAAAAAAACATTTTTAAAACACAAAAACAAAGGCTTACTCACTTTATGAAACACTACTACCGTAATTTTCAATCAATTTAAATTTACTTTTGCGTTTTAGAAAGCTGATTTTATGTATTTTGTTATAAAGGTTTAAAACCCATTGTTTGTAACTTCAAAATCCAATAGAAACGTGCCGAAAACCAATATTTTTAGAAAAATTTAATTTTTTTTTTTGGAATAAAAGACCAAAAATTGGTAATTTTTAGGTCGATTTGCAAACTATTTTGCTTGTTTGAAAGGTAAAAGTAGCATCTTTCAAATAAAAGAAAAAAATTGAATTCGATCAAGAAACAAGAAAGTTATACCATCTCGAAGTTGTAATTTCAATAATTTCAGAGTTGTATTATATTTGTACTCAAAAAATTTAAAAACGAAGTGATGGGGAAAAACCGCAAATGAGGTAGTGGTTTATGGGCCATGGTGAAACCAAAAAACCATGTGAGAGCCCCTGCATTTTTTTGGTGTAGCACAGTATTATTATATTGTATTATTATCATTATTATTATTATTATTATTATTATTATTATTATTATTATTATTATTATTATTATCATTATTATTATTATTATTATTATTATTATTATTATTATTATTATTATTATTATTATTATTATTATTATTATTATTATTATTATTATTATTATTATTATTATTATTATTATTATTATTATTATTATTATTATTATTATTATTATTATTATTATTATTATTATTATTATTATTATTATT